>CM077672.1:343710530-346173655 GCA_039707655.1 Elymus sibiricus | reverse complement strand
CACTAGAGGCTTCTCTCTCGAACACATAGCATACGGTGGGTAAATAAATTACTGTTGGGCAATTGATAGAAAAGCAAATAATTATGACGGATTCATGGCAATGATCATGTATATAGGCATCACGTCCGAGACAAGTAGACCGACTCCTGCCTGCATGTAACACCCCCAGTGTCATGCTACAGTGACCTCACACTAATGATGCCAGGTCATCATCATTAAATCCTAAGAAATGCAATTAAGAAATAATTCAACTCAAATTCAAAATTCAAATAACAAGTGAAATTAGATAAACTCCAAACTTGCCAGCAAAATAGTTCATAATATTGCAAATAATTCCAAAGCAATTATAAAAATAAAACCAACATTATTTGGATTCCCAAATTGACCCTAGCAACCAAAACAGTGGACCAGCAGTAAATAATTTGACCTTTTCAATTTCTAAAAGTAGTTAAACAATTCCAAAAATCCCCAAACTTTTTGTGCAACACCACAACCTTGTGCATGAATTGTGTGCCAAGTTTCATATATGGCAAAATTCATTTAGTACACAAACTTAATACAAAACAGCACAGAAAATAGAAACAGAAAAGAAAAATGAAAAATGCGTAAGGCCTACTGTTGCACTGGGCTTTGAGTTGCTACAGCGTAGCCCAGCCCATCTAAGGGCCTCCTCCTTCCTCCCGCCTCTCTCTCTCTCTCTCTGCGTGTCGGTCGCGCGCACGCCATGGACGCCGATGCGCCGCACGTCGGGCATCCGTGCCTCCCCGCGAGGATAAGGAGACCACCTCGGCACCTTGGAACCCTAGCGCCCTCCGTTGCTCCCCCTCGCCCGTTCCTCTTCTTCTCCACCTCGCCTGACGCAGCCGTCGCCGTTCACCGCTCGTACCCGTGGCCACCGCCATCCCCGAGCGCTGAGGCCCTGTCTGGAAGAACCGCCAGTGACCGCTACCTCCTCCCTTGCCACCCGTTGGAGCTGGGAGCCCCTACATCGTCGGGATCGACGTCGTCTTCCTCCTTCGGCCACCGCGACGACATCGCCGATCTCGACGCCGTTCTGCGCTCCTAAGCTCTCAAAGAGCCCCCATGCGCTCCTCGGTGAGCTCCGCGCATTTCCCCTCTACCTCCCCTTTGATTTGCTGTCTCTAGCCGTCGCGCCACCGTTGCCGGAGCTTCGCCGCCGCTGCTGAGCTCCGTGCCGTCGATCTAGTGCCCCATGGGCTTGTCCGAGCACGTCATCATGCTCGTGGTGATGCGTAGGTGCTGCCTAGCCCTTTCGTTCATCGCTTGCATGCCTGCGGCCTCGATTCCGAGCACCCCGTGCTCCGGCCGCCGTTGTTCGTTGTCGCCGCCGTCCTTTTAGGTCACCTCAGCTCCTGCTACTTGCACAATTGCATGCGTGGCGTTGCGCGCGTTCGAACGCGCGTCTCTGCCGCTCAAATGGTCGCTGGAGTGACGATCCCGAGCCCCTCCGCCGTCCTCTGTGCCACCGGCGCGCGCGCCGGCGTTTAAACGCCGGCCGGACCCATGCGCCAGGTCATTAGCGGCTAATCCCCACTCTAACAGCCACTGACAGTGGGCCCCCTTAACTGTAGCGATTAGTGTTAGGTTTATTTAATTAAAACTGCTAACAGTCAATGACATGTGGGCCGAGAACACTATTTGAATGGATAAGATTTAATTAGTATAACAGCCACTGACAGCTGGGTCCCACTAGGCCCAGTTGACCCATTCAAATGCTGACTGGGCTGGTCCCAGCCAATGACATGTGGGTCCCCCTGGACCCAGTTGACCAGTCAACTGGCTGACTGGGCAAGCCCAGTCACTGGTAGGTGGGTCCAGTGGACCCCCCTTGACCAGTCAACGTGGACCAGTCAGTTGACTGGGCAGTTGACTGGCCCCACATGTCAATCTCAGCAGCACATCTGTGGGTACACTTCTGTGTAGCCATAGCATTTTATTCTTTTATTTTCGAAATTAAATTAATTCCAGAAAATGATTAAAACTTTGAAAAAACATAGAAAATAATCCGTAAGTCTGATGAAAATAATTTATATATGAAAAATGATCAGAAAAATCTAACGAATTCGAATATGTCATCTGCATTCATGTTAGAATCCTCTAAGTAGGTGAACCTGTAACTTTTGGCCTGTTTCTGATAGATGAATAGTGCATGACTTTGGTAAAATAATTCCAAATAAATTCCTAAATCATCTAAAATATTTAGAGATGCATTATATCACCCCTGCATATCGTTTAACCATGTCATGCATATTGTTGCATTTGTGTGCACTGTTATTTATTCTGTTTCTTCCCCCTCTTCTCTCCGGTAGACTCCGAGACCACTGATGATCCGGTGAATGTCTACTTCGTTGAAGATCCGTTTCTGTCTGCAGAGCAACCAGGCGAGCAAAGCCCCTTCATCATTCCTATATCGCCTATTCCTTCTCTCCCATGCTTGCAATGGAATTTGCTACTTTATTTGATTGCTCCTATTCTGATGCATAGCCTGTTTTTGTAACTGCTGTTGATACCTTACCTGCTATCCTAAATGCTTAGTATAGATTGGTTAGTGATCCATCAGTGACCCCTCACCCTTGTCTCTGTTGCCCCGCTTTGTTACTGGTGCCCCGATCAATGTGATCGATGTTCAGAGACCGACACAGCACCGCACACCCCCTTAGTTGTACGACTCTGTAGAGATACTATCGAGTGCCGAGGGTGATAGCTCCTACCTCACTCCTGATGATATCTCTGTAGCGTAGCTAGTCGGTTGTGGGTTATCGAGGGTGATTCCTCTTTCACCACCTCCGATGAAGCCTCTGTCGTGCAACCCCTCAAGTATGAACCCTTCGAGGGTGATTCCTCCAAGTTCACCTTGACAGTTACATCGAGTAGGAATCCAACGAGGGTGATTCCTCGTATTCCTTCTTGATGTTATGGACACATGGATACCCTATACTTACCTCAGTCCTTTGTTGAAGTCGGGTCGACCCCGAGGGGTGCCCGCGATAGGTGTGGAGTCGGGTTGACCATGAGGGTACCCGCGAGATAATTACGTGGCACGGCTGGGCATTCCTGGCCTTTGCCGTAAGTCCACGAGACGGGGCGACGGGACCACAGATCATGGATCACTGCTCGTCTCCGCGAGCTCCTAATAATTCACTAACGGATTTGGGTATTTCATCTGAGTGTAACACCCTGGTTTTCGCTCCTTGTTTTTTTTCCTTCGCGGGATTTGATTCCCATCTTTTTTTCGGTGTTATTGGTTTTTCCCTCGCTCTTGGGTATATAAAGATGGTCATTTAGCCTTGCCTTTCCTATCCAACCAGAGATTCTCTCCAGACCAACCTTGCCACCCAAAACTTATTCTCAGGATTTTGCCGCCGAAACCCTACTCTCCGATCTACCGGAAGGGAAACCCTAATTCCCTCCGTTACAAAGGAACCCCATTTTCCTTTGATCTGTTGCCTCCCAAACTTTTCCCAGTGATCATCCAACATCTATAAACCCTGGATATGCAAAAATATTGCCAAGTCATTTGCAATATTTTTCATTTAAAATTAATTCCTTTTTCTGCTGTTTAAAGGAATTAAATCCAGAAAAATATCTATCCATCTCCAAAGTTCATGAAAACTTGTGGAGATATTCTTTGTGATCATATTGAGCTCCCATAAAAATATTGGCCATAATTAAATAAGAGAAATTGCCTTTTCCTATTTAAAGCCAATATTGCAATTTGGGCACTTTCCAAAGGAGCTACCATTTTGGTATTCAGGAAAAATCCCAAATAAATTGTGGAGCCTCTCCTATCCATATCTTGACCATTTCCATCAAGAACCCAAGTTCCACAGATCAAATTCTGAGAGCATCATCCAATTCTTGTTTCTGGATTTATTTTGAGGTTGTGAAGCAACTATATTTTATATTGCTTCAAAACTTGTCAAATTAATCCAGGACCTCACATTCCCTATATGATGTGATTATGCAAAAATTCACATCATTTCATCTAGCCAATTTCTCCCAAAAATTCCATTTGATTTATGTCCAGATTCTAGCTCTATGAAGGAAGTACCATTTTGGTATATGCAAATGAGCTGAAATTTTCCCAGTACCTCCATATTTACAAATAATTACTCTCCACAAAAATTCAGCTCATTTCACAAAGCCAGTTGAGCACAACATCAAAATCCATTTTCTGGACCAGAATTTCCATTGCAAAGGAAGTATATGCAAAATAGGTCCAAATGCCTCCAAATTTAACCAGCCTCTACTCCTTCCTATCACATTTCCGTGTGACAACTTTCCCAGCTCATTGCCACATTTTTTTGACCATAACTTCCTGCCCAAGTTTCTGTCCAGAAACTATTCTGGATCCCCTCGACCAACCTAGACCCTTCCTGGTCTATCCAGTGCCATATCTTATCTAATTGAGCAATGAGAGACATGTTGGACAAGGTGTGGCTGTTGGAAATATGCCCTAGAGGCAATAATAAATTGGTTATTATTATATTTCCTTGTTCATGATAATCGTTTATTATCCATGCTATAATTGTATTGATTGGAAACTCAAATACATGTGTGGGTACATAGACAACACTGTGTCCCTAGTAAGCCTCTAGTTAACTAGCTCGTTGATCAAAAGATGGTAAAGGTTTCCTAGCCATGGACATGAGATGTCATTTGATAACGGGATCACATCATTAGGAGAATGATGTGATGGACAAGACCCAAACTATAAACGTAGCATATGATCGTGTCAGTTTATTGCTATTGTTTTCTGCATGTCAAGTATCTGTTCCTATGACCATGAGATCATGCAATTCACTAACACCGTAGGAGTGCCTTGTGTGTATCAAACGTCACAACGTAACTGGGTGACTATAAAGGTGCTCTACAGGTATCTCCGAGGGTGTCTGTTGGGTTGGCATGGATCAAGACTGGGATTTGTTACTCCGTGTGACGGAGAGGTATCTCAGGGCCCACTCGGTAATACAACATCACAATGAGCCTTGCAAGCAAAGTGACTAAAGAGTTAGCCACAGGATCTTGTATTACGGAACGAGTAAAGAGACTTGCCGGTAACGAGATTGAAATAGGTATAGAGATACCAACGATCGAATCTCGGGCAAGTAACATACCGAAGAACAAAGGGAACAGTATACGGGATTAACTGAATCCTTGACATAGAGGTTCAACCGATGAAGATCTTCGTAGAATATGTGGTAACTAATATGGGCATCCAGGTCCCGCTATTGGTTATTGGCCGTAGAGGTGTCTCCGTCATGTCTACATAGTTCTCGAACCCGCAGGGTCTACACACTTAACGTTTGGTGACGATTAGTATAGTTGAGTTATTGTGTTGGTGACCGAAGGTTGTTCAGAGTCCCGGATAAGATCCCGGACATGACAAGGATCTCCGGAAGAGTCCGGAGGTAAAGATTGATATATGTGATAATAGTGTTTCGATCTCCGGAAGGGTTCCGGAATTCACCGGAAGGAGTTCCGGGTGTTTACCGAAGTGTTCGGGTGCAGCAACACTTTATATGGGCCAAAGGGGTAAATCCCACGAGGTATTGGAAAGTGCAAAAGGAAGTTTTGCTGCTGCCTTAAACGGTACTACCGCTGGTAAGGCAGTACTACCGCATAAGCGGTACTACCGCTTGTGTGAAGCGGTACTACCGCTCGTGAGCGGTACTACCGCTTGTACGCGATACTGCTGGAATCCGAGTTGGACTCTTTCCTTGCGGGCCAAACCGACCTTGTGCGGGCAAAACCGACCTTGTGGAGGTTTTCTCTCCAAGTTTAGACCCCAGGGTTCAACATATAAATAGAGGGACAGGGCTAACACACGGGACACATCAAGATTTCCCAAGCCGTGTGCCGGCAACCCTAACCCTCTAGTTCCTCCCGTCATAATCTCCGTAGCGCTTGGCGAAGCCCTGCAGAGATTGTTCCTCACCACCATCACCACGCCGTCGTGCTGCTGGAACTCATCCACTACTTCACCATCGCTCGCTGGATCGAGGAGGTGAAGGCGTCATCAAGCCGTACGTGTGTTGAACACGGAGGTGCCGTCCGTTCGGCGCTAGATCGGAAGGACCGTGATCATGATTGGATCGCGGGACGCTCGGCGATTTGGATCGCGAAGACGTTCGACTACATCAACCGCGTTTCTTAACGCTTCCGCTTAGCGATCTACAAGGGTATGTAGATTCTCTCTCCCTCTCGTAGATGCTCATCACCATGGATAGATCTTGCGTGTGCGTAGGAATTTTTTTGTTTCCCATGCAACATTCTCCAACAGTGGTATCAGAGCCAGGTTTATGCGTAGATGAGATCTCGAGTAGAACACAAACGAGTTGTGGGCGTGGGTGTATACATATTGCTTGCCGTTACTACTTGATACTTGATTCGGCGGTATTGTGAGATGAAGCGGCCCGGACCGACATTACGCGTACGCTTACGCGAGACTGGTTTCACCGCTACGTGCACTCGTTGCATAAAGGTGACTGGCGGGTGTCTGTCTCTCTCACTTTAGTTGAATCGATTTCAATGAAGAGGTTTCTTTTAGAAGATCAAAAAGCAATCACTACACCACGTTGTGGTTTTGCGTAGGTAAGAACGGTTCTTGCAAACCCGTAGCAGCCACGTAAAACTTGCAACAACAATTAGAGGACGTCTAACTTGTTTTTGCAGGGTATGTTGTGATGTGATATGGCCAATTACATGATGAGATATATGTGATGTATGAGATGATCATGTGTTGTATAGAATATCACGACTTGCATGTCGATGAGTACGGCAACTGGCAGGAGCCATAGAGTTGTCTTTAATTATTTTCGCCGTTTTGCTTTACTTTATCGCTATGAGTTAGCAATAGTCGTGGAAGCAACAGTCGGCGTGACAACCTCATGGCGACACGTTGATGGAGATCAAGATGATGGAGATCATGGTGTCATGCCGGTGACGATGGAGATCATGCCGGTGCTTTGGAGATGGAGATCAAAAGCACAAGTTCATGGCCATATCATGTCACTTATGATTTGCATGTGATGTTAATCCTTTTATGCATCTTATTTTGCTTAGGACGACGGTAGCATTATAAGGTGATCCCTCACTTAAATTTCAAGATAAAATTGTGTTCTCCCCGAGTGTGCACCGTTGCGAAAGTTCGTCGTTTCGAGACACCACGTGATGATCGGGTGTGATAGACTCTACGTTCGCATACAACGGGTGCAAGCCAGTGTTGCACGTGCAGAACACTCGGGTTAAACTTGACGAGCCTAGCATGTACAGACATGGCCTCGGAACACAAGAGACCGAAAGGTCGAACATGAGTCATATAGTAGATATGATCAACATGAAGATGTTCACCATTGAAACCACCTCAACTCACGTGATGATCGGACTTGAGTTGGTGGATTTGGATCATGTTACACTCGAATGACCGGAGGGATGTAAATTTGAGTGGGAGTTTTTAAGTAATATGATTAACTAAACTCATTATCTTGAACAATAGTCCAAGTTGTCTTTGCTATATTTATGTTGTAGATCATGGCTCGCGCAGTAGCACCCCTGAATTTTAATGCGTTCCTAGAGAAAGCTAAGTTGAAAGATGATGGAAGTAACTTTGTGGACTGGGCCCGTAATCTAAGGATTATCCTTACGGCTTCCCAGAAGGCTTATGTCCTTGATGCACCGCTTGGTGATCCACCCGCTCCAGTTGAGTCTCTAGACGTTGTGAACGCCTGGCAGGCTCGTTCTGAAGATTACTCAATAGTTCAATGTGCAATATTGTATGGCTTAGAACCGGGACTTCAAAGACGTTTTGAACGTCATGGAGCATATGAGATGTTCCAGGAGTTGAGGTTTATCTTTCAGAAGAATGCCCGGATCGAGAGGTATGAGACCTCCGATAAGTTCTATGCTTGCAAGATGGAGGAGAACGGGTCTATTAGTGATCACATACTCAGAATGTCTGGGTACTCCACCCGTCTGGCTGAATTGGGGATGCCCCTTCCGCCAGAGGCTATCACTGACAGAGTTCTTCAATCATTGCCACCTAGCTACAAGAGCTTCGTGTTGAACTATAACATGCACGGGATGAACAAGTTAGTCGCCGAGCTGTTTGCGATGCTGAAAGTCGCTGAGTCTGAGATTCAGAAAGAGCATCAAGTGTTGATGGTCAATAAAACCACTAGTTTCAAGAAGAATGGCAAGGGTAAGAAGGGTAACTCCAAGAAGAGTGGCAAAGCAGTTGCTCCTCCCGTGAAGAAACCCAAGGCTGGACCCAAACCAGAAACTGTGTGCTTTCATTGCAAGGGAACTGGACACTGGAAGCGGAACTGCCCCAAGTATTTGGCTGACAAGAAGGCGGCCAACAACAAACAAGGTATATATGATATACATGTTATTGATGTGTACCTTACCAACTCTCGTTGTAGTGCCTGGGTATTTGATACCGGTGCGGTTGCTCATATTTGCAACTCAAAACAGGAACTGCGGAATAGACGGAGGCTGGCAAAGGACGAAATGACGATGCGCGTGGGAAATGGTTCCAAGGTTGATGTGATCGCCGTCGGCACGCTCGCTCTTCGATTACCATCGGGATTAGTGATGAACCTGAATAAATGTTATTTGGTGCCTGCGTTAAGCATGAACATTATATCTGGATCTTGTTTATTGCGAGACGGTTACTCATTTAAATCAGAGAATAATGGTTGTTCTATTTATATGAGTAATATCTTTTATGGTCATGCACCCGAAGTGAGGGGTTTGTTCTTATTGAATCTCGATAGTAATGATACACATGTTCATAACATTGATGCCAAAAGATGTAGAATTGATAATGATAATACCACTTTCTTGTGGCACTGCCGTTTAGGTCATATTGGCGTAAAACGCATGAAGAAGCTCCATGCTGATGGACTTTTGGAGTCACTTGATTTTGAATCACTTGACACATGTGAGCCATGCCTCATGGGCAAGATGACTAAAACGCCGTTCTCTGGAACAATGGAACGGGCAAGTGACTTGTTGGAAATCATACATACTGATGTGTGCGGTCCGATGAGCATTGAGGCGCGCGGTGGTTATCGTTACTTTCTCACCTTCACTGATGACTTAAGTAGATATGGGTATATTTACTTAATGAAACACAAGTCTGAAACATTTGAAAAGTTCAAACAATTTCAGAGTGAAGTTGAGAATCATCGTAACAAGAATATTAAATTCCTACGATCTGATCGAGGAGGAGAATATCTGAGTTATGAGTTTGGCAGTCACTTAAGACAATGTGGAATTGTTTCACAACTGACACCGCCTGGAACACCACAGCGTAATGGTGTGTCCGAACGTCGTAATCGAACCTTATTGGATATGGTGCGATCTATGATGGCTCTTGCCGATTTGCCACTATCGTTTTGGGGTTATGCATTAGAGACAGCTGCATTCACTTTAAATAGGGCACCATCGAAATCCGTTGAGACGACGCCATATGAACTTTGGTTTGGCAAGAAGCCAAAGCTGTCGTTTCTTAAAGTTTGGGGATGTGATACTTATGTCAAAAAGCTTCAGCCTGAAAAGCTGGAACCCAAAGCGGAGAAATGCGTCTTCATAGGATACCCAAAAGAGACAGTTGGGTATACCTTCTACCTCAGATCCGAAGGCAAAGTGTTTGTCGCTAAAAACGGAACATTTCTTGAGAAAGAGTTTCTCTCGAAAGAATTGAGTGGGAGGAAGATAGAACTTGATGAGGTTGTTGAACCTTTACTTCAACCTGAGAGTAGCGCAGCGCAGAAAGATGTTTCTGTAGAGCCTACATCAGCTGAAGAGGAAGTTGACGATGATCATAAAGCTTCGGATCAAGTTGCTATCGAACCTCGTAGGTCGACAAGGACGCGTACTGCTCCTGAGTGGTACGGCAATCCTGTCTTAGAGGTCATGTTGTTGGACAACGATGAACCTACGAGCTATGGAGAAGCGATGATGAGCCCGGATTCCGAGAAGTGGTTAGAGGCCATGAAATCCGAGATGGGATCCATGTATGAAAACAAAGTGTGGACTTTGGAAGTATTACCTGAAGGGCGTAAGGCCATTTAGAACAAATGGATCTTTAAGAGGAAGACGGACGCGGACGGTAATGTCACCGTCTATAAAGCTCGACTTGTGGCAAAGGGTTTTTCACAAGTTCAAGGAGTTGACTACGATGAGACCTTCTCACCCGTAGCGATGTTTAAGTCTATCAGAATCATGTTAGCAATAGCTGCATTTTTCGATTATGAAATTTGGCAGATGGATGTCAAAACAGCGTTCCTTAACGGTTTCCTTAAGGAAGAGTTGTATATGATACAACCAGAAGGTTTTGTCGATCCAGAGAATGCTGACAAAGTTTGCAAACTCCAGCGATCCATTTATGGACTGGTGCAAGCATCTCGGAGTTGGAATCTTCGCTTTGATAAGGTGATCAAAGCGTTCGAGTTTATACAAGTTTACGGAGAAGCTTGTATTTACAAGAAAGTGAGTGGGAGCTCTATAGCGTTTCTAATATTATATGTGGATGACATATTACTGATTGGAAACAATATAGAAATGTTGGAAAGCATGAAGGAATATTTGAACAAGAGTTTTTCAATGAAGGACCTAGGAGAAGCTGCTTTCATATTAGGCATCAAGATCTATAGAGATAGATCAAGACGTTTAATAGGACTTTCACAAAGCACATACCTTGATAAGATTTTGAAGAAGTTCAAAATGGATCAGTCCAAGAAGGGGTTCTTGCCTGTTTTGCAAGGTGTGAAGTTGAGTAAGACTCAATGCCCAGTGACTGCAGAAGATAGAGAAAAGATGAGTGTCATCCCCTATGCTTCAGCCATAGGCTCTATCATGTATGCAATGCTGTGCACAAGACCCGATGTCAGCCTTGCCATAAGTATGGTCGGAAGGTTTCAAAGTGATCCAGGAATGGAACATTGGACGGCGGTCAAGAATATCCTGAAGTACCTGAAAAGGACTAAGGACATGTTTCTCGTTTATGGAGGTGATCAAGAGCTCGTCGTAAAGGGTTACGTCGATGCAAGCTTTGACACTGATCCGGATGACTCTAAGTCGCAAACCGGATACGTATTTATTCTTAATGGGGGTGTGGTTAGCTGGTGCAGTTCCAAGCAAAGCGTGGTAGCTGATTCTACATGCGAAGCGGAGTACATCGCTGCCTCGGAGACGGCGAAGGAAGGTGTCTGGATGAAGGAGTTCATGACAGATCTTGGAGTAGTGCCTAGTGCGCTTAACCCAATGACTCTGTTTTGTGATAATACTGGTGCCATTGCTCTAGCCAAGGAACCAAGATTTCACAAGAGGACCAGACACATAAAGCGACGTTTCAATTCCATCCGCGATTACATCAAGGAGGACGACATAAATATTTGCAAAGTACACACGGATCTGAATGTTGCAGATCCGATGACTAAACCTCTTCCAAGGGCTAAACATGAACAACACCAGAACTGCATGGGTGTTCGATTCATTACAATGTAAATCACATAGTGATGTGAACTAGATTATTGACTCTAGTGCAAGTGGGAGACTGTTGGAAATATGCCCTAGAGGCACTAATAAATTGGTTATTATTATATTTCCTTGTTCATGATAATCGTTTATTATCCATGCTATAATTGTATTGATTGGAAACTCAAATACATGTGTGGGTACATAGACAACACTGTGTCCCTAGTAAGCCTCTAGTTAACTAGCTCGTTGATCAAAAGATGGTAAAGGTTTCCTAGCCATGGACATGAGATGTCATTTGATAACGGGATCACATCATTAGGAGAATGATGTGATGGACAAGACCCAAACTATAAACGTAGCATGTGATCGTGTCAGTTTATTGCTATTGTTTTCTGCATGTCAAGTATCTGTTCCTATGACCATGAGATCATGCAATTCACTGACACCGTAGGAGTGCCTTGTGTGTATCAAACGTCACAACGTAACTGGGTGACTATAAAGGTGCTCTACAGGTATCTCCGAGGGTGTCTGTTGGGTTTGCATGGATCAAGACTGGGATTTGTTACTCCGTGTGACGAAGAGGTATCTCAGGGCCCACTCGGTAATACAACATCACAATGAGCCTTGCAAGCAAAGTGACTAAAGAGTTAGCCACAGGATCTTGTATTACGGAACGAGTAAAGAGACTTGCCGGTAACGAGATTGAACTAGGTATAGAGATACCGACGATCGAATCTCGGGCAAGTAACATACCGAAGAACAAAGGGAACAGTATACGGGATTAACTGAATCCTTGACATAGAGGTTCAACCGATGAAGATCTTCGTAGAATATGTGGTAACCAATATGGGCATCCAGGTCCCGCTATTGGTTATTGGCCGTAGAGGTGTCTCGGTCATGTCTACATAGTTCTCGAACCCGCAGGGTCTACACACTTAACGTTTGGTGACGATTAGTATAGTTGAGTTATTGTGTTAGTGACCGAAGGTTGTTCGGAGTCCCGGATAAGATCCCGGACATGACAAGGATCTCCGGAAGAGTCCGGAGGTAAAGATTGATATATGTGATAATAGTGTTTCGATCTCCGGAAGGGTTCCGGAATTCACCGGAAGGGGTTCCGGGTGTTTACCGAAGTGTTCGGGTGCAGCAACACTTTATATGGGCCAAAGGGGTAAAGCCCACGAGGTATTGGAAAGTGCAAAAGGAAGTTTTGCTGCTGCCTTAAACGGTACTACCGCTGGTAAGGCAGTACTACCGCGTAAGCGGTACTACCGCTTGTGTGAAGCGGTACTACCGCATAAGCGGTACTACCGCTTGTGTGAAGCGGTACTACCGCTCGTGAGCGGTACTACCGCTTGTACGCGATACTGCTGGAATCCGAGTTGGACTCTTTCTGTGCGGGCCAAACCGACCTTGTGCGGGCAAAACCGACCTTGTGGAGGTTTTCTCTCCAAGTTTAGACCCCAGGGTTCAACATATAAATAGAGGGGCAGGGCTAACACACGGGACACATCAAGATTTCCCAAGCCGTGTGCCGGCAACCCTAACCCTCTAGTTCCTCCCGTCATAATCTCCGTAGCGCTTGGCGAAGCCCTGCAGAGATTGTTCCTCACCACCATCACCACGCCGTCGTGCTGCTGGAACTCATCCACTACTTCACCATCGCTCGCTGGATCGAGGAGGTGAAGGCGTCATCAAGCCGTACGTGTGTTGAACGCGGAGGTGCCGTCCGTTCGGCGCTAGATCGGAAGGACCGTGATCGTGATTGGATCGCGGGACGCTCGGCGATTTGGATCGCGAAGACGTTTGACTACATCAACCGCGTTTCTTAACGCTTCCGCTTAGCGATCTACAAGGGTATGTAGATTCTCTCTCCCTCTCGTAGATGCTCATCACCATGGATAGATCTTGCGTGTGCGTAGGAAATTTTTTTGTTTCCCATGCAACATTCTCCAACAGTGGCAAGCAGACACGCGTCAGAACAGCCGGTGGGCATGGTGACCGCGTGAGCTGCACGCAGGAACAGCGCTCTGCGCATCCATCGCGTCGGGCAGGCCAGCTCAAGCTGCCCTGGCGTGTCCTAGCATGCCGACCTGACTCCCCGTCGTCCCCGCACCCCTCTCTGGTCATTTCCCCCTTCGTTTTCTTCCTCGCCGCGCCACGACAGTCGCCATTACTCCGCCACTGTACTCGCATAGCTGCCGCCGTATGCGGACAAACTCGAGCTCTCCCGAAGCCACGACCGACTTCTCCAGCTTCCCGGAGACCCTGCCGACATCGCCCCCTCCCTCCGCGTGTCCCCTAGCTCCAGTATAGCGATGAGGACGCCACGGCGGCCGAGCTCATCCGCTCGCTCCGTCCGGCTATAAATAGCCAGCCCGAGCCCTCTCGAGCACACACGCCACCCCCTCTCCCTCCTTAGATCACCCACGGCCGAAGCCTTCGAGCCCTCTCCTCCCAATTCGGCCGCACTGCCGCCATGGCCGCCATCGGACCTCGCTCAAATTCGAGCGGCTCTGCCACCCTCCCTCCTTCCCTTCATCACCAGACGAGCCCCCGTACTCCAGCGAGCTTCCCCACCCCCTTTCTTTGTCACCAGGCCGCCGGTGGCCTCGTCCCCAACTCCGGCCGAGGGCCATGTCCGCCGGCACCCTCGCCTTCGTCGCCCTAGTCCTCTTCGATGGCTACAGCTGGCCCAGGGAGGATGTGCCACTTCGCGCTGAGTGCGCCCATAGGCGGAGCACTGCGGAAGACGGCCGGAGACGCCGGCAACCGCCGCCGGAGCCCGCCCCTGCCCTCCGCCATGGCTGGCACCCCATCCCTCCCCCGCAGCTCCTGCTGGACCTCTCTGACGCGGCACTCCACGACGAGCACTCCGGTGGTCCTAGTTCCACCGGAGGTGGCCGGAGCCGCCGGGGCCAGCGCCGCGGCCTTGCCACTCCTCTGTCTCGCGGGCGAGCAACTGGAGGAAGGAGACGACCGAGCCGGCGGACCCCACTTCCCCGCGGGCCCCGCATGTCAGCCGCTCAAGCGTTGACCGGACCCGCTGACGTGTTTAAGTGAAAGCGTATTTCGTAGTTTGCGTTTTCCGCGGTTGAAGGCGTATTCGGCTGCGGCCACGGGCTAGAATACGTCTTCTTTGTGGTAAAGCGTGTTTCCAGGGAATGCGCTTTCTGCTTAAACCCGCCGGCCGAAACCCATAAATAGTGAACGTTCATCGGCTAAAGGCAAAAATGAACAGATTCTGTTTATTTTTCTGCCTAACGAACGAACGCTCATAACTTCGCGACCGTAACTCCGAATCAGGTGAATTCAACGCCCACGTCTTCAGTTCGTCGAGCCCGTTCCAATGACATCACTTTCACCATGTTGAAACTTTTTGAAAATGCCCATTTTGCCCTTGCCCTTCTATCAGCCCCTCCGAGAGAGAATCCTTTCCAGCGAATTTTCCGCGTGGTGCTCGCACTTCTCTCCGGTGAATCCGTCGACCCCCAGGCAAGCCGACCATCTGATATATGCCCTAAAGCATTGCCCTGTGTTATTCTTGCGTGTTTAATTAATGATTATGCCTATGTTAGAAACGATTAAACTCCTGCTAGTTTGAATTTGCTATTTACATTACCTGCTAATGATCATCATTTTATCGCACTAGTGACTCGTTGTAATGTAGTGTGGAGATAGGTTATTATGTTGATATACTAGTTTGCATCTTGGATTATCGTTATTATTGCAATGATAAAGAATATGATATAATGACAACAACCTCCTCCGTCGGCTGGATCGAGTCATAGTGCCACCTATCCGGACTCATCCGTGCAGCCACATTTGCCGGTATGGGACGGCCTTGACTTGGTCTAACCTCGTGCTCTTTTACCGGTACCACCAAAGAGGGAAGGTTATGTGCGCGTGCTACCCTGGCCCGGTAGGCGGCGATAACCTTGTGAGCCCAGTTGAGTTATATGGATCCAGGTCCCCGTTTGGGACAGTTTTGTTTGGCCATGACGGTGGCAGGTGTCATGGGGTGACACAGGGGCCACCCAGGACATGACCCTGGGAGGGTATGATTGTCGGTGGTACGGTAGAGGAGTCACGGGTTAGCAAGTTTCGTTGGAGCAGCACCGGTCCACCCGAATGGGAACATGTACTAAAGTACGAGGCCAGGAGCTCCATGGTGTGGGTAAAGTGCGCAACCTCTGCAGAGTGTAAATCTATTCGAATAGCCGCGTCCTCGGTCATGGACAGTTTGTACTAGACCACTATTTGGTCTGTGTCGAGTCTGGAGGAACAAACCATATGACGTTAATAATGAACCAGAGAATGGTAAGGTTTGTCAGACTTGCAGTACGGATGCTTGGACATCAGATGATGTCAGGGGTATGAATGTTAGCCATGCGATGGCTATGAGCTAAACGGTCATATGACCGAAAGATTTGGTTTGGATCATGAGGATATTCGGAGTATGGATTAATTACTTGATATGCTGTATCTTCGTCATACTAAAGTTACGTTGATAGTTAACATGCTAGATAATTCTTGTTATGATATGATATTGCTAAATAATCCTGTTATGACACGATAATTAATATTGCTTGATAGGTATGCTATGCCATGATAATTAATATTGCTCTAATAATTGATGCATGCTTGAATGCCATGGATTGCTTTGCTTGGTGTATATGTTGGTTTGGTTAGCTTGCGAGTACATTCAAAAGTACTCAGCGGCCTTCAATGTGGCCAGGTTCTCCTAAGGATCCGATGTTCGCTAGCGAGGAGCAGGAGTGTTCGCGGGCTAGGAGAGTAACCCAGTCAAATCCCTGTGGATTGGAGCCGCACCAGGACCATGCTGCCTTAGATAGAGCTTTTCCGCTGCCATCACCCTTGTAATATATCATGTAAGACTGTTATATCCATTAATAGAAATGCCTGTGTTCATGATACTTGTTGTAAAAGCACATGCCAGAGTGATTTTCCTGGGCTGGTGTGTGCGGTGACCGTCTGGCTACAGTGGTATTCAGGCGGGGCGCCACACTGAGTTGGCCACTGGCCTATGCGCACTACCACCACGTGGGATAATGGTTTAATGGGGCCCTCGGCGCCGTATGTATCAGCCGAAAGCTCTGTTAGACGTCCAGTTCAGCATTGCGGCACGGCTGGGCCGGCGCCATCCAGGAGAGAGGTGCTGCCTGGGTTCGCCCTGCACGCAACGACCCGGAGTGCAAAGGGCGATGGGCCCAAGACCCCTGAGCACTTAGGATATAGACCGGCGGGGACCTCTCTACGGAGCCTAGGTAGGACTACGTCGTGTCGATCAGCCGAGGCTGGGCATGACCTGATAAAAGTGTGTCCGGCCAGAGTTAATCGAGCGTGTTGGGTAACAGTAGTGCATCCCTGCTGGGAAGATTATCTATTCGAATAGCCGTGTCCATGGTAACAGGATGCTCGGAGTTGTATCCCGATCTACTACAACTAGAACTGGATACTTGTGATACTAAACTGATATGATGGCTCCGGGATCGCTTCCTCGCAGGGTAGTCGAGGAAGGATCTCTGGGCTTACTAATATATACTTGTTACTACATGCTATGTTACTCTACTCTCTTCCGATGCTGCAAGACGCTTCAAGATGCTAGTCTTCGATAGGCTAGGCCTTCCCTCTATTCTGGCATTTCTGCAGTCCAGTCCACAGATACAGCCCCTTCATTTGATACTGATGCATGATTAGCATAGTTCTGATGTAAGTCTTGCGAGTACTTTGGATGAGTACTCACAGTTGCTTTGCTACCTTTTTCCCCTCTACCCGATTGTTGCGATCAGATGATGGAGTCCCGGAGCCAGCTGACCCCGTCAACAACTACTACTACCCCGACGGAGCCTACTACTACGTGGAGACCGAAGACCATGAGTAGATAGGAGGCTCCCAGGCAGGAGGCCTGCGCCTTTTCGATCTAGATGTCGTTGTTTTGCTCAACCTTCTTAAGGCGATCTTGTTTAATTATATCTGTACTCAGATACTGATGCTTCTGCTGACTCTTGTGTAACTCGAGCTTATGTATTCGAGCCCTCGAGGCCCCTGGCTTGTAATATAAAGCTTGTATTTTTTTATTTTGTGTCTAGAGTTGTGTTGTGATATCTTCCCATGAATCCCTGGGCTTGATCGTGCGCATTTGCGTGTATGATTAGTGCACGGTCGGGCCGGGGGTGTCACACTGCATCTACTACTATTACTCCACCCATCGACCGCTATCCAGCATGCATCTAGGGTATTAAGTATGAAACAGAGTAACGTCTTAAGCAAGATGACGTGATGTAGACAAAGTAAACTCAAGCAATATGATTAAACCCCATCTTTTTATCCTTAATGACAACAATACAAATACGTGTCATGTCCCCTTCTGCCACTGGGATTGAACACCGCAAGATTGAACCCATCACAAAGCACCTCTCCCATTGCAAGATAAATCAATCTAGTAGGCCAAACCAAATCGATAGATCGGAGAGAAATACAAAGCTATAATAATCATGCATAAAAGAGTTCAAAGAAGACTCAAATATTTCTCATGAATAATCTGATCATAAACTCACAATTCATCGGATCCCAACAAACACACCGCAAAAGAAGATTACATCAGATAGAACTCCAAGAACATCGAGGAGAACATGGTATTGAAGATCAAAGAGAGAGATGAAGCCATCTAGCTACTAGCTATGGACCCGTAGGTCTGTGGTCAACTACTCACACATCATCGGAAGGGAAGCAAGGTTGATGTAGAAGCCCTCCGTGATCGATTCCCCCTCCGGCAGAGTACCGGAAAAGGCCTCCAGATGGGATCGCGGAAGAACAGAGGCTTGCAGTGGCGGAAAGGTTTTCTCTTCTGTCTCTCTGGTATATTGAGAATATTTGGGAATTTATAGCGCTGGAATTAGGTCAGGAGGGGCTACGAGGGGCCCACAAGCCTGGAGGCGTCGCCTCCTCGTGGCTCTTCTGGTCTTCTCCCGAAGCTTCGTGGGTCTCTTCTGGTCTAGAAAAAATTAATCCAAAGATTTTTTTTCTCGTTTGGACTCTTTTTGATAATGATTTTTTGAAAAGGCAAAAACAAGCAAAAAACAGCAACTGGCACTGGGCACTGGGTTAATAGGTTAGTCCCAAAAAATGATATATAATGGCATATGATTGCATATAAAACATCCAAGATTGATACTATAATAGCATGGAACAATCAAAAATTATAGATACGTTGGAGACGTATCAAGCATCCCCAAGCTTAATTCCTGCACGTCCTCGAGTAGGTAAATGATAAAAACAGAATTTTTGATGTGGAATGCTACCTATCATGTTTCATCATGTAATCTTTCTCTTACGGTATGAATAATAAGATTCGAATGATTCAAAGCAATAGTCTATAGTTTGATATAAAGACATCAATACTCAGGCATACTAATAAACAATCATGTCTTTCAAAATAAAAATGCTAAAGAACGTTATCCCTACAAAATCATATAATCATGTCATGCTCCATCTTCTTAACATAAAATATTTATCATGCACTACCCCGATGACAAGCCGAGCAATTGGTTCATACTTTTTAACGCGCTTCAGCTTTTTCAACTCCCGCGCAATACATGAGCGCAAGCAATGGATATAGCACTATGGGTGGAATAGAGTGTGGTGCTAGAGATCAATAAGGGGAAGACAAAAATAAGAAGATAGTATCACATCAGCGAGGCTAATCAACGGGCTATGGAGATGCCCATCAATTGATGTCAATGCGAGGAGTAGGGATTGCCATGCAACGGATGCACTAAGAGCTATAAGTGTATGAAAGCTCAACGTGAAAAACTAAGTGGGTGTGCATCCAACTTGCTTGCTCATGAAGACCTCGGGCATTTGAGGAAGCCCATCATCGGAATATACAAGCCAAGTTCTATAATGAAAAATTCCCACTAGTATATGAAAGTGACTAAGCAAGAGACTCTCTATATGAAAAACATGGTGCTACTCTGAAGCACAAGTGTGGAAAAGGATAGTAACATTGCCCCTTCCCTCTTTTTCTCTCAATTTTTTTTGGGCTCTTTTAGGCCTCTCTTTTTTTTTGTCCGGAGTCTCATCCCGACTTGTGGGGGAATTATGGTCTCCATCATCCTTTCCTCACTGGGACAATGCTCTAATAATGATGATCATCACACTTTTATTTACTTACAACTCAAAATTACAACTCGATACTAGAACAAAAATAAGACTCTATATGAATGCCTCTGGCAGTGTACCAGGATGTGCAATGATGCTAGCGTAACATGTATAAAAATGATGAACGATGGCTGAGCCACAAATACTATGTCAGCTATATGATCATGCAAAGCAATATGACAATGACGAAGTGTGCCAACAAAAATGGAACGGTGGAAGTTGCATGGCAATATATCTCGGAATGGCTAAGGAAATGCCATGATAGGTAGGTATGGTGGCTGTTTTGAGGAAGATATAAGGAGGCTTTTGTGTGATAGAGCATATCATATCACAGGGTTTGGATGCACCAGCGAAGTTTGCACCAACTCTCGATGTGAGAAAGGGCAATGCACGGTACTAAAGAGGCTAGCAAATTGAAGAAAGGTGAGAGTGCGTATAATCCATGGACTCACATTAGTCATAAAGAACTCACATACTTATTGCGAAAGTTTATTAGCCCTCGAAGCAAATTACTACTACGCATTCCCCTAGGGGGTAGATTGGTAGGACAAGTCCATCGCTCGACCCCGACCGCCACTCATAAGGTAGACAATCAAGAATAAATCATGCTCCAACTTCTTAGCATAACGACAGATCATACGTGCATGCTTCGGGAATCACAAACCTTAACACCAATATTCTTACTAAACCACAATTATCTACTAGCACCTCCCACATATTACAATCTTAATATCGCAAAACTATTGCAAGGAATCAAACTTATCATATTCAGTGATCTACATGAAAGTTTTTATTATATCCCTCTTGAATACTTATCATATCAGGACCAAATTCATAACCCGTGCATATTACCATTGCTAATCATTAGACTCTCAAAAAGATATAAGTGAAGCACTAGAGCAACTGCCTAGCTCAAAAGATATAAGTGAAGCACATAGAGTATTCTAAGAAATCACGAATAATGTGTGTCCCTCTCAAAAGGTGTGTTCAGCAAAGATGATTGTGACAAACTAAAAAAGCAAATGAAAGCAAACAAACTATATCACAAGACGCTCCAAGTAAAACACATATCATGTGATGAATAAAAATATAGCTCCAAGTGAGTTACCGATAGATTGTAGACGAAAGAGGGATGCCATTCGGGGCATCCCCAAGCTTATACGCTTGATTCTTCCTTGAATATTACCTTGGGGTGCCTTGGGCATCCCCAAGCTTAGGCTCTTGCCGCTCCTTATTCCTTTATCCATCGTAGTCTCACCCAAAACTTGAAAACTTAAACACACAAAACTCAACAGAAACCTCGTGAGATCCATTAGTATAACAAATAAATCTTAAACTTTAGGTACTGTTGTAAATTGATTCATATTTAATATTGGCATAATGCTACTGTACTCAAACTTCTCCATGACTCATACCCCCCTATATGATCCATAGATTCATCAAAATAAGCAAACTATGCAACAAAAAGAGAATCTGTCTAAAACAGAACAGTATGTAAATACCTGAATTAACGTCATACTTTTGTAACTCCAAAAATTATGAAAAATTAGGAAAACGTGGGCTATTCATATATAAATATTGTGTAAACAATTCAGAAGGTTCTGACATTCCAGCGAAAAAAAAATTCCAGCACTGGACGCAAAAGTTTCTATTTTCAAACAGCATCAATTATACTATCATCCACATCATCCCAAAGGCATTACTTGGCACAAACACTAATTAAAATATAAAAAACACAATCATAACAGAGGCTATAATTGTGTAAACACACAAAAACATAATGTAAAAGCAAAATTTATTTTATTCATTGGGTTGCCTCCCAACAAGCGCTATTGTTTTATGCCCCTAGCTAGGCATAATGCATAGTTTCAAGTGTTGTCATCCTTCGTTTCCAATTCCTCAATTACACACCCATTCTTTCTAGGAGATTTAACATAGGAGTTTCTCATCCTCACACTTCTAGGCACAAAATCAAGAATTATTCTTTCATAGATAGGTTCCTTTATTATATCAATGAGATTGGGGTGCAAACTAATCATTTTAAGATCCTCATTTCCCTTACTAGAAGTGGCACACTTATTCTTAGGAACATACATAAACTTGCAATTTTTATTGGTAGAAGTCCTATCAATGGTTTTAGCGGAGGAGAAAGCGGAACCCAAGTTATTGATAATCTCCTCTAACTTATCAATTCTAGCGGGACTTTCACTACTGGAATCAGGATCTTTGCCGTCAGCCAGCTCTTTGCCGTCAGCTAGCTGACGGCAAAGAAGGTCTTTGCCATCAGCTTACAGAAAACTGACGGCAACGAAAGAGCTGACGGCAAAGATCATGTTTGCCGTCAGCCATCTCTTTGCCGTCTGCTAGCTGACGGCATAGAAGCTTTGCCGTCAGCTAGCAGACGGCAAAGAGGAAGGGTGGCCCACTAACGAGAACCACCTAATGGCCACTTTCTTTGCCGTCTGCTAGCTGACGGCAAAGCTTCTATGCCGTCAGCTAGCAGACGGCAAAGAAAGTGGCCAACTAACGTCCGTTCCCCCCGGCCCCACCCCACTAGCTAGGCTCTTTGCCGTCTGCTAGCAGACGGCAAAGAGATTTGACCTATCTAAAATAGTCAGCGCCCCGCGCCCCACCCCTCTCTCTCTCCCCTCACCTCACCCGCGCCGCCCCCGTGCCCGAGCCGCCGCCGCCCCGCGCCACCCCCCGGAGCCCGACGCGCCGCCGGCCAGCCCCGCCCCCCGGAGCTCGCCCCGCGCCCCACCCCTCTCTCTCCCCTCACCTCACCCGCGCCGCCCCCGTGCCCGAGCCGCCGCCGCCCCGCGCCACCCCCCGGAGCCCGAGGCGCCGCCGGCCAGCCCCGCCCCCCGGAGCCCGCCCCGTCGCCGGCCGCCCGGCCGCCCCGCCCGGCCGCCCCGCCCAGCGGACGCAGGCCGCGGCGGCCGCCCTGCCCCGCCCCATCGCCGGAGCCGCGCCGCGCCGCCCCGCCCCGCCGCCGGAGCCGCACCGTCGCCGGCCGCCCTTCCCCTCGGCCTCCTCAACCCGCGCCCCCTCCCCGTGGCCTGCCTCCTCAACCCGCGCCCCCTCCCCGTGGTGAGTTTTTCTGTTTTTTTTCTATTTTTTTAGATTTAGTTTAGGTTAGGTTAGTTTAGTTTAGTTTAGTTTAGTTTAGTTTAGGTTAGATTTAGTTTAGTTTAGTTTAGGTTTTTTTCTGTTTTTTAAGAATAAACAAGAAAGATGAAAAAAAAGAAGTAAAAGAAGAAGAGGAAGAAGAAGAAGAAGAAGAGGAAGAAGAAGAAGATGAAAAAAAAGAACAATAAGTAGTAGAAGAAGAAGAAGAAGAAGAAGAAGAAGAAGAAAGAAAGAAGAAGAAGATGAAAAAAAAGTAGAAGTAGAAGATGAAAAAAAGAAGTAGGAAAAGTAGAAAAAGAGGGTCGCCGATGGTCGAGGGTCGCCGAGGGAAAAGAGGGTCGCCGAGTGGTCGAGGGGTCGAGGATCGAGGGGAAAAGGAGTCGAGGGTCGACCCCGACACGACACCACCGACACCCCGACCCCCGACACGAGACCCCGACACCCCGACACGGCACCCCCGACCCCGACACGGCACCCCTACCCCGACACGACACCCCCGACACCCCGACCCCGACACGACACCCCCGACACCCCGATCCCGAAAAAGGTGATCTTCGGCCTTGCAGAGGCCGACGGGGTCATATATTTGTGAATTATGAGTTAGGTCATATATTTTTCTATTTTGTTATAAAAAACATCATATTTATGTTGATCAGGTGGATTTAAATGTGCAGTTGTTTCGTCGCAGCGAGGGTCTGGTGTTTGACGACCTCCCCGTGCGTTCGACAAGCTCCGCCCCTGCGTTCGTGGGTGAGCACAAATGACATCTCCTCCTCCCCCCTTCATTTCCTCTGTTCCGGTCTTCGTGCCGATGAAACTTGCTAGCTATAGGTGTCTTCAATCATCAGTATGCGTGACCACTATGCGTCTCCCGTTCGAAAGGGTTACATCTATAAATATGCATGCATTAGCATATTTATAACCGTGATTCTTTCGAATTGTCCAACGTTATCCATGGACAGCCCGAGTATGTGTAGATTGGGTTTGTTTTCCCATATGCTCTGCTCCGGATCCGATGCAGAATTTCGTCAGTGCCTCCCTATTGTTCTCCGGGTACACATCCTCTCTGCTTATTGCCGAGACGTGTATCAGGAGAACAGCGTGGAGGTGCTGCCGAAATTTTGCGTCGGATCCGGAGCAGAGCATGGGAAAACGAACCCAATCTACACATACTCGGGTGGGATTAGGACATATCTTTACCTACTAGCGTCTAGGTTGCATGGATGTAATAAAACTGACAAACTCTATTAACTGATGAATATGGTTTGCTGAATTATGTATATATTTCTTGTGTGTCCAGTAGCTAGGCAAGATGAGTGATCGTGCGTGGATGTACACTGGTCACACTAGTCAGAAAGACATGACCCATGAATGGATAACAAAAACCAAGGGGGTTGTGAGAGCCGCATTTGCAAATGGACAGAAAACAACCTGGTGCCCCTGTGTCGATTGCGACAACTATCATAAGAGGTCAGAGTTTGAAATGATCAAACACCTGCAGAAGTGGGGTTTTACGCCTAATTATACGGTCTGGACATTTCATGGTGAGTCTGCCCAACGTGCCAGAGCTGAGGTGGTTCGTCGTCGCACCGATGAGCATGGTACCGGGATCGAAGACATGGTGCAAGACTTTGATGATGCTCGGGATTCGGACGATGAGATGGAGGAATCTGCAAAGGCCTTCTATGAAATGTTCGAGTCTTCAAAACGTCCTCTCCACGAGCACACTGAGCTTTGTCAGCTGGATGCCATCGCGCAAGTAATGGCTCTGAAGGCTCAGTTCAACCTAGGCAGAGAATGCTACGACGCGATGATGACGATATTTGGACGCTTTGTACCCAAAGGCCATGTATTGCCAGCAAACCTGTACCTGTCGGACAAAATCCTACGTGCGCTTAAGATGCCCTATGAGAAGATAGATGCCTGTGAGAATGGATGTGCCTTATTTAGGCTTGAGTATGCGGGCTTCAACTATTGTCCCATTTGCAAGTCTTCCAGGTATGTTGTGGTAGACAACGGTATGGGTGAGAAGAGTCAGACCAAAATCCCAGTTAATGTTCTTCAGTATATGCCAATCATACCAAGACTTCAACGTCTTTTCATGGTCGAAGAGACGGCCAGACAGATGACGTGGCATAAATTGGGCAAAAGAACCGAACTAGATGCAGATGGGAATCCGATGTTGGGACACACTTCAGACGCTTTTGCGTGGAATCACTTCGATGCATTACATAAGGATAAAGCGGCAGATCCAAGGCATCCTCGAGTCGCCATCAGCACAGATGGGTTCAATGTGTTTGGTATGACGGCAACCCAATACAGTTGCTGGCCTGTATTTGTCATTCCACTCAATCTTCCCCCCGGAGAGATTATGAAAAGAAAGAACATTTTCTTGACGTTGATAATTCCAGGGCCCAACTATCCGGGGAAGAATATAAATGTGTACATGCAGCCGCTTAAGGATGAATTGCAAGAAGCTTGGGATAATGGGATCAAGACATATGACGCCGCTACAAAAAAAACTTCAAAATGCATGTGTGGTACATGTACTCGTCGCATGACTTGCCGGCGTATGCGCTATTCATTGGCTGGTGTGTGCATGGAAGGTTCCCGTGCCCCACATGCAAGGCAGCTCTTGAGTTCCGTTGGCTGCAGGCGGGTCGCAAGTATTCTTGCTTCGACTTGCATAGACAGTTCCTGGATCCTCGCCATAAGTTCAGAAAAGACAAGAAGAATTTCATGAAAGGTAGAGTTGTCAAAAACTCTGCACCACCTGCATTGACAGGCCAACAGACCCTGGATCAGATAAACACTCTCGAGCCGGATCCAAATCGTCTAGGGTATTTCAAAGGGTATAATTCGAAACACGCCTGGACTCACAAGATATGCTTGTGGGATCTGCCTTACTTTAAAGACCTCCTTTGCCCACACAACATCGACGTGATGCACACTGAAAAGAATATCACCGAGGCCCTTTTTGGTACATTGTTCAGCATAGAGGGGAAGTCGAAGGATAATCCTAAGGCTAGAGTCGATCAGGAGGCTCTATGTGATAGACCGTTAAAAAACATGCGACAACCGAAAGGAAAGAAGAACTGGAGGAAGCCAAAGGCATGGTTCAATCTTGGAAGGCCAGCTGTGAGGGAAATGAGCTTGTGGGTGAAAATGCAGTTGATGTTCCCCGATGGGTATGCAGCGAATCTAAAGAGGGGAGCGAGTCTTGACAAATTGAAAATATTTGGTCTCAAGAGTCATGATTGGCACATATGGCTTGAGCGGGTAATGCCGGTGATGTTGCGTGGCTTTATCCCTGAGGATGAATGGCTAGTACTGGCAGAGCTGAGCTATTTCTTCCGTGCTCTTTGTGCGAAAGAACTATCGCCTGACGTGCTAGACGAACTGGAAGAGTTGGCGCCGGAGTTGATCTGCAAGTTAGAAAAGATCTTTCCACCGGGATTCTTTGATCCAATGCAGCATTTGATTTTGCATCTCCCGACCGAGGCAAGAGTGGGGGGGCCCGTGCAAAATCGTTGGTGCTTCGCAACTGAGAGGATGCAGAAGACGCTTCGAGCAAAATGTAAAAATAAACGTAGAATTGAAGCATCGATGGCCGAGGCATTCATTACTGAGGAGGCGGCAAACTTCGTGACAGCACACTACAAAGCCAATAATCGTCATTTGCATAATCCGAAGCCTCGGTACAATGATGGCGACCGTGAAAAAGGTCGATCCAACCTCAGCCTATTCAAAGGGAAGCTCGCACCAGCCGGTGCTTCGAAAGCAATAGCGTTGGATGTCGAAGAATGACGGACCATTTCGTTGTATATCTTCAACAACCAAACAGAAGTGCGGCCGTACATCGAGTAAGTTCTCGGTACATTGTTTCGCAACTTCTAATTCCTTTGAAATGCTCTTATTCCCGGATATGTGATACAGTCGATACGTCGCCAAATTCTCGGATGGAGCGGTGATCCAAAAGGATTCCATCGAAGAGTATGAGCTTCTGGCAAAGCATGGAGGCGGCTATCCCGGTTTCATCTCTTGGTTCAAACAAACGGTAATTTCCATTAGACCATTTCATTTCTTCGTCTAGTTTGCGGATAATGCAACAATCCTTTCATATTAAACTTGTAGGCTAATGCAGAGTCTATGGACTCCGAATTGAGACAAGTCGCTAATGGTTTTGACTATAAGGTCCGTTCATTTGACAAATACGACATCAACGGGTATCGCTTTCATACTTTTGGCAAAGAGCTATCTATGGCCGACCGAAAGTCTACAAATTGTTGTGTCTCCGCTGTCGGCGAAGGAGGGGTCGAGTATTATGGAAGAGTTGAAGCAATTTATGAACTTACATTCTTTGGTGAAAACCCACCAAACGTCGTAGTCTTCAAATGTTATTGGTTCCAGCCGAAGGAGACTAGAAGGACTCATGAACATATAGGGCTAGTCGAAATCAAACAAAGCACCCATTTAGATGTTCCCGATGTCTATATTATGGCTCAACAGGCGACCCAAGTTTTCTATCTACCGTGGGCCTGCCAAACTGATCCAAATCTGAATGGTTGGGATATCGTTTATGATGTGCCGCCACATTTTAGACCACCTCCCCTCAATGAAGATGATTATGAACCTCACATTAACCCAGACACATATGAAGGAGAATTCTTCCAAGAAACACGTGTTTCCAAAAAACGTTTCAAGAACCGCTCTACTTCACCCCAGAACATTGAGGTAGACAGCGACAGTGAATCCGACTTCACCCCTGAGCCAGAACAAGAAGAGACGGAAGAAGAAGAGGTTACTGCTGCGGATGACCTGTCAATGCTTGACCGATTACATAAAGGAGGCCTTCCACATGTTGATGCATTTATTGATGATGTTGATGAGCACGTCATTACTGATAGTGATGATGATTATGCATTTATTGATCCCGGAGCATATATAGACGATGAAGATTAATATTAGTAATGTCAGGTATTCAATTATTATTATGTACATATATATTATTAATTAGTTCATGTTATTAGGTATTCAATTTTTTTATGTTGTACTAATTTCGTTTACTCTTTGTCATTGCAGGTGTTGACAGATGGTGGGCGCGGGTCGAGAGCGCTGGTACCTAGGATAGCTCAATAATGATCTATACTTAGCTTAGCTAGTTCATTTATGACATAATTAGCTTACTTAGGTAAAAAAATGGCATAATAACCTTGGTTTAGCTCCAAATTGTCATATCATTAGTTTATTTTCCTCCAAAATGACAAAATAACCTTACCTAGCTCCAAAATGACCGATTTTAACTAGGATAGCTCAAAAATGACCTACACTTACCATTTTGTCCTCCAAAATGAATAAATATGCTTAGTTATCTAAAATGGCATAACTACCTAGGTTAGCTCAAAAAAGACCTATACTTAGCTTCTTTAGTTCATTTATGACATACTTAGCATACTTAGGTCAAAAATGGCATAATAATCTTGGTTACCTCCAAAATGACATTGACTTAGCTTATTTTCCTCGAAAATGACATAATAACCTTACTAACCTCCAAAATGACCTACTTACCTAGCTTAGCTCTATAATGACCTACACTTAGCATTTTTACCTAGCTTAGCTAAAAAATGGCATAATTACCTAAGTTACCTTCGTTAGAAGAAGAAGAAGATAAAGAAGAGGAGAAAAAGAAAGAGAAGAAAAATTCTTCTTCTTCTACTTCTACTTCTTCTTCTTCTTCTTCTTCTAACTTTCTTCTTTCCCAAATTGCAGATTTGCTTTAGATCACGGAAGCTTGCGTTGATGGAGTCTACTCTTCTCCTTGTCCTTCCTTTTTGTTTTGATTTTGTAGGATGAACAATGTGAAACTTGCTACCTATATATGTATGTATGGATGAAACCATTGTATGCTTGTTGTTGGATATATGTTGGCTATATATATATGTTGGATATGGACTTTTGAGTTGGTATGTATATGTGTTGGATGATCATATCCATATGGCAGGGATATGTATGCTTGTTGAAAGTATTTTCAAATGTATATATATATATATATATATATATATATATATATATATATATATATATATCTGTGAAATTGATTGAATTTAAGAAAAAACAGAAAAAACAGGGGCAGTATAGGCACTTTGCCGTCCGCTGGCAGACGTCAAAGTTCTTTGCCATCTGCCGGCAGACGGCAAAGCTGCCACATGGCAGCTACCTGCGCAACCTGGGGGGCACTGGGCTGGCCTATGTGGTTGCTTTGCTGTCTGCTAGCAGACGGCAAAGCACTTTGCATCTTTGCCGTCTGCCAACAGACGGCATAGCGAGCCACGTGGCAGCTACCTGGGGGGAACCTGGGCTGGCCTATTTGGCCACTTTGCCGTCTGCTAGCAGATGGCAAAGCACGCCGTTAACCCCTTAACGGACCTAAGCTGCCACGTGTGCCGTCCATGCCCTTTGCCGTCTGCTGGCTGGCGGCAAAGACCTTTGCATCTTTGCCGTCTGCCAGCAGACGGCAAAGTGCCCTTTACCGTAGCTTTTTCAGCCGTCCGCCATGCATGCCTTTGCCGTCTGCTGGCTGACGGCAAAGACCTTTGCCGTCCGCCATGCATGCCTTTGCCGTCAGCCATGGCAGACGGCAAAGATCCTGATTCCAGAAGTGTTTGTTCTATCCTTTCGTTAATTATTGGTTCTTTCTCCTTTAGGGTTTTCAAAGCAATTCCCACCTTACAACCAAATTGAGTAATATGATTATGGACCTTTTTATCTAAATTCTCAAGATATTCAATGGTAGGCATTTTACTTTCAATAGCTTCTAATCTTTGCATAACATGTTCCAAAGTCAATGTTGTTTCATTAATAGTGATAGGTGGTGATCCCACTAAATTTCCCATAGCATTAAAAGCATCCAAAGTGGGACACATCAAGAAATTCCCTCCGGTAATCGGGTCAAGCACAAATCTATACCAAGTAGTAATTCCCACATAAAAATTTCGAAGAAAAACGGTAGTGGATTGCTTACGAGTTGATATATTTTGAGCATCACAGATCCTATACCAAGCATCTTTTAAATTCTCTCCTCCCCTTTGTTTAAAATTAAGCACTTCATTTTCAGGGGTGATAGTAACAAGCGAAGAACTAGCCATAGTGTTGAAGCAAACAAGCAAACTAGTAAACAAGCAAAGAGAAATATTTTTGTGTTTTTGTAAAAAAAAATTAGAAGTGGTGGAGATGAAAATGAGAGGCAAATGCAAATAAAAAGGCAAATAAAATAAACGCAAGTGGATGATAGTTTGTGCGAAGGTACTTGGTAATTTTGATGATGTCTCCCCGGCAACGGCGCCAGAAATTCTTCCTGCTACTTGTAGACTGCGTTGGTATTTCCCCGAAGAGGAGAGGATGATGCAGTATAGTAGAGATAAGTATTTCCCTCAGTTAAGAACCAAGGTTATCAATCCAGTAGGAGAACCAAGCAAAATTCCGTTAAGCGCACCTGCACACACAAAAGCAAACACTTGCACCCAACGCAAATAAGAGGGTTATCAATCCTCTTAGCGGTTATTTGCAAGGATTAATTCTGATAGTGGTAGGTAGATAAACTAAAATACTAAATAAAATAAAAATAAATAAATTGCAGCAAGGTATTTTTGGTTTTTACATATATGATAAAAGTAGACCCGGGTGCCATAGTTTTCACTAGAGGCTTCTCTCTCGAACACATAGCATACGGTGGGTAAACAAATTACTGTTGGGCAATTGATAGAAAATCAAATAATTATGACGGATTCATGGCAATGATCATGTATATAGGCATCACGTCCGAGACAAGTAGACCGACTCCTGCCTGCATCTACTACTATTACTCCACCCATCGACCGCTATCCAGCATGCATCTAGGGTATTAACTATGAAACAGAGTAACACTTTAAGCAAGATGACATGATGTAGACAAAGTAAATTCAAGCAATATGATTAAACCCCATATTTTTATCCTTAATGGCAACAATACAAATACGTGCCATGTCCCCTTCTGTCACTGGGATTGAGCACCGCAAGATTGAACCCATCACAAAGCACCTCTCCCATTGCAAGATAAATCAATCTAGTAGGCCAAACCAAATCGATAGATCGGAGAGAAATACAAAGCTATAATAATCATGCATAAAAGAGTTCAGAGAAGACTCAAATATTTCTCATGAATAATCTGATCATAAACTCACAATTCATCAGATCCCAACAAACACACCACAAAAGAAGATTACATCGGATAGAACTCCAAGAACATCGAGGAGAACATGGTATTGAAGATCAAAGAGAGATGTGAAGCCATCTAGCTACTAGCTATGGACCCTTAGGTCTATGGTAAACTACTCAGACATCATCGGAAGGGCGGCAAGGTTGATGAAGAAGCCCTCCGTGATCGATTCCCCCTCCGGCGGAGTACCGGAAAAGGCCTCCAGATGGGATCACGGAAGAACAGAGGCTTGCGGCGGCGAAAAGGTTTTCTCTTGTCTCTTTGGTATATTGGGAATATTTGGGAATTTATAGTGCTAGAATTAGGTCAAGAGGGGCTACGAGGGGCCCACAAGCCTGGGGGGCGCGCCTACCCCGTGGGCGCGTCCTCCAGGCTTGTCGCCTCCTCGTGGCTCTTTTGGTCTTCTCCCAAAGCTTTGTGGGTCTCTTCTGGTATAAAAAAATAATCCAAAGTTTTTTTTCTCGTTTGGACTCTTTTTGATAATGATTTTCTGAAAAGGCAAAAACAAGCAAAAAACAGCAACAGGCACTGGGCACTGGGTTAATAGGTTAGTCCCAAAAAATGATATATAATGGCATATAATTGCATATAAAACATCCGAGATTGATACTATAATAGCATGGAACAATCAAAAATTATTGATACATTGGAGACGTATCAACCGCCAATAGCAAAGCCATCAGTGTTACAGTCGTCGTGGAACGCAAGGAAGAAGGCAAGGAGTAACCCATCCAGTGGCCAGTGTATTATGTCAGTGAAGTTTTAACAGAGTCCAAGCAGCGATATCTGCATTGGTAAAACCTGGTCTATGGTGTGTTCATGGCAAGTCGTAAGCTGAAGCACTACTTTCAGGAGCATCCCATTACTGTCATCAGTTCTGCACCTCTTGGAGAAATTATCCAGAATAGAGAAGCGACGAGTCGGGTGGCCAAGTGGGCTATTGAGCTTGGCCCACATCATCTTAAGTATGTGCCACGAACTGCTATCAAGTCTCAGGCTCTGGTGGATTTTATCAATGACTGGACGGAGTTGCAGGCTCCGGAGGAGAAGCCAGATACCACATACTGGTCGATACACTTTGATGGCTCCAGGCAATTGGAGGGCTCAGGGGCTGGAGTTGTGATAACTTCCCCGCGAGGTGATACATTTTGTTATGTTTTGAGGCTTATGTTTCCCTGTACTAACAATGCAGCAGGATATGACGTCTTGCTTCATGGTCTCCGTATGGCTAAGGAGATGAACCTAAGCCGGGTCAGATGTTTGGGTGACTCAGACTTGGTGGCTCAGCAGGTATCCGGGACTTGGGATTCCAAGGACCCCCTCATGGCGGCTTACAGACACGCAGTCACAAATATTGCTGGGCACTTAAAGGGATACCAGGTTGATCACATTGATCGCCAGCTTAACGAGGCAGCAGATGCATTGTCTCATTTGGGGTCCCAGCGGAAGCCTATTTCACCCAATGTTTTCCTTGATGTTCTGCACAACCTGTCAGTTAAATTGCCGACGGAGGAGGATATTGCTATTCCTGATCCAGAGGCGGCATTGGTAGCCGTTATTCATGCTATACCAGATTGGACAGTACCTTACCTGGCGTATCTTAGCCGTGGTGAGCTCCCGGCAGAGGAAATCATCGCTCGGCAAATCATCAGGAGGTCCAAGTCCATGACCATAGTCAATGGCGAGTTACACAGACGCAGTGTCACAGGCGTTTTTCAACGTTGTGTTTCCCCTGAGGAGGGCCGAGAGATCCTTAATGAGATACATTCAGGCGATTGTGGACATCACGACGGCTCACGGTCTCTGCTCGCAAAGGCTTTCCGGCATGGTTTTTACTGGCTTACAGCTCACGCGGATGCAGAGGAAATTGTTCGCAAGTGTGATGGTGCCACTTGTAGACTGCGTTGGTATTTCCCCGAAGAGGAGAGGATGATGCAGTATAGTAGAGATAAGTATTTCCCTCAGTTAAGAACTAAGGTTATCAATCCAGTAGGAGAACCAAGCAAAATTCCATTAAGCGCACCTGCACACACAAAAGCAAACACTTGCACCCAACGCAAATAATAGGGTTGTCAATCCTCTTAGCGGTTATTTGCAAGGATTAATTCTGATAGTGATAGATAGATAAACTAAAATACTAAATAAAATAAAAGTAAATAAATTGCAGCAAGGTATTTTTAGGTTTTTTTATATATGATAAAGTAGACCCGGGGGCCATAGTTTTCACTAGAGGCTTCTCTCTCGAACACATAGCATACGGTGGGTAAACAAATTACTGTTGGGCAATTGATAGAAAATCAAATAATTATGACGGATTCATGGCAATGATCATGTATATAGGCATCACGTCCGAGACAAGTAGACCGACTCCTGCCTGCATCTACTACTATTACTCCACCCATCGACCGCTATCCAGCATGCATCTAGGGTATTAAGTATGAAACAGAGTAACACTTTAAGCAAGATGACATGATGTAGACAAAGTAAATTCAAGCAATATGATTAAACCCCATATTTTTATCCTTAATGGCAACAATACAAATATGTGCCATGTCCCCTTCTGTCACTGGGATTGAGCACCGCAAGATTGAACCCATCACAAAGCACCTCTCCCATTGCAAGATAAATCAATCTAGTAGGCCAAACCAAATCGATAGATCGGAGAGAAATACAAAGCTATAATAATCATGCATAAAAGAGTTCAGAGCAGACTCAAATATTTCTCATGAATAATCTGATCATAAACTCACAATTCATCGGATCCCAACAAACACACCGCAAAAGAAGATTACATCGGATAGAACTCCAGGAACATTGAGGAGAACATGGTATTGAAGATCAAAGAGAGAGAAGAAGCCATCTAGCTACTAGCTATGGACCCGTAGGTCTGTGGTAAACTACTCACACATCATCGGAAGGGCAGCAAGGTTGATATAGAAGCCCTCTGTGATCGATTTCACCCTGTGCATTTTAAAACCGAACCGAAAAACCATACCGAAAATAAACCGAACCGAACCAATTTTATGGTTTTTATGGTTTTATGGTTTCGGTATGGTATGAACTTTTCATACCGTTTTGAAGTTTGGTTTTTATGGTATATACCGAAAAACCGAATGGTTAACCGAATAAACCGAAGTACAAAATATATTTATATATCTTGGGGAAACAACCATACATGTAGTCATTTTTGTGTGCAGAAGCCAGATTTCCTGTTAAGTGCATTTGTTTTCCTCTCGACAACGAGGTCCAAAACAGAGTATATTACTATATGAAGTCATATTTCTCTTCACAAGAATGCTAAGCACGTCCATAACCATCAAATTTATGCATGCATATATAGTTCATATAGTTATATACTCCTCGTATAAAAAGATATGTGTTTTGAGTCATAAATTTGTAAATTGTTATATGCCATTTTCAAATTCGCGTCAACTTTGGTTTATACGGTATATACCGAAACCATACCGAAATAATTTGGTATATACCGAAACCGAACCGTATATAAATCTCATACCATATTTACCGAAGTATTGATACCGTACAAACCGAAAAACCGTATAAACCGAACCATGTAAACCGAATAAACCGAACGCACAGAGTGAGATCGATTCCCCCTCCGGCAGATCATCGGAAAAGGTCTCCAGATGGGATAGCGGAAGAACAGAGACTTGCGTTGGCGGAAAGGTTTTCTCTTCTATCTCTCTGGTATATTGGGAATATTTGGGAATTTATAGCGCTGGAATTAGGTCAGGAGGAGCAACGAGGGGCCCACAAGCCTGGGGACGCGCCTACCCCCCTGTCACCCTGTGCATTTTAAAACCGAACCGAAAAACCATACCGAAAATAAACCGAACCGAACCAATTTTATGGTTTTTATGGTTTTATGGTTTCGGTATGGTATGAACTTTTCATACCGTTTTGAAGTTTGGTTTTTATGGTATATACCGAAAAACCGAATGGTTAACCGAATAAACCGAAGTACAAAATATATTTATATATCTTAGGGAAACAACCATACACGTAGTCATTTTTGTGTGCAGAAGCCAGATTTCCTATTAAGTGCATCTGTTTTCCTCCCGACAACGAGGTCCAAAACGGAGTATATAACTATATGAAGTCATATTTCTCTTCACAAGAATGCTAAGCACGTCCATAACCATCGAATTTATGCATGCATATACATTTCATATAGTTATATACTCTTCGTATAAAAAGATGTGTGTTTTGAGTCATAAATTTGTAAATTGTTATATGCCATTTTCAAATTCGCGTCAACTTTGGTTTATACGGTATATACCGAAACCATACCGAAATAATTTGGTATATACCGAAACCGAACCGTATATAAATCTCATACCGTATTTACCGAAGTATTGATACCGTACAAACCGAAAAACCGTATAAACCGAACCATGTAAACCGAATAAACCGAACGCACAGAGTGACCCCCCTGGGCGCGTCCTCCAGGCTTGTCGCCTCCTCGTGACTCTTCTGGTCTTCTCCCGCAGCTTTGTGGGTCTCTTCTGGTCCAGAAAAAATTAATTCAAAGTTTTTTTTCTCGTTTGAACACTTTTTGATAATGATTTTCTGAAAAGGCAAAAACAAGTAGAAAACAGCAACTGGCACTGGGCACTGGTTTAATAGGTTAGTCCCAAAAAATGATATATAATGGCATATAATTGCATATAAAACATCCAAAATTGATACTATAATAGCATGGAACAATCAAAAATTATAGATACGTTGGAGACGTATCAAATGGCTGCCAAAAATTTGCTCGCCAAGCACATGTGCCGGCTCAAGAGTTGCGGATGATCCCAATTACTTGGCCTTTTGCAGTCTGGGGGCTTGATATGGTGGAACCTTTCAAACGATCCAAGAATAAACATACTCACTTACTGGTTGCAGTTGACAAGTTTACCAAGTGGGTTGAAGCCGAGCCGGTTAGTCATTGTGATGCTGCAACAGTTGTCAAGTTCCTGAAAAGGTTGATTTACCATTACGGTTATCCACATAGCATCATCACTGATAATGGTACCAATATGTCCAAGGGAGCTATGAAGCAGTTTTGTCAGCGAGAACATATCCGGCTTGACTTAGCGTTCGTGGCACATCCTCAGTCCAATGGACAAGCAGAGCGAGCTAATCAAGAGTTGTTACGCGGGATTAAACCAAGACTTATGGTACCTCTTGAGCAAACCCCAGGATGCTGGGAGGAGGAATTACCTGCAGTACTTTGGAGCATCCGGACTACTCCCAACAGGTCAACAGGCTACACACCGTTCTTCCTGGTCTATGGTGCAGAAGCGGTGCTTCCAAGCGATATTCGTCACGATTCTCCCAGAGTTACAGCTTATGTGGAAGTTGACAATGAACAAGCTCGCCAAGATGCTCTTGATGCTCTGGAAGAAAAACGCGAACTTGCCGCGTCAAGATCTGCGATATATCAACAAGACCTACGTCGCTATCATAGCCATAGAGTTCAAAGCCGTACCTTTCAGGAAGGCGACTTAGTGCTCCGTCTGATACAAGACCAGACAGGCATGCATAAGCTTTCGCCTCCTTGGGAAGGACCCTTCGTCATCAGCAAAAATCTCAACAATGGGTCATATTACCTTATTGACATACGTGAAGCAAATAAATCACGTACCTCTGAGGAGGACGGCAGCCGACCCTGGAATATTGCACATCTTCGGCCATACTATACCTAAGTCACAGACTTGGCAGTATCTTTTGTACATACCTTCATCATGTGTGTGTGTATATATATATATATATATATATATATATATATATATATTATGGTCAATGAAATAAAGCCGGCATCTCTGGATAAAAGAGTTTGTCGTTTCACCTCAAAAATTGTGTGTTGAGCCTTTATTCTTTGATCATTGGTTACTTGGGGGCTTCCAACTCATCGAGTTTAGCTATTAACATCCCTCTTAACCCGGCATATGCCATTATATACTTGGTTATACCTGCCTGTTAGCAAGATGCTACTCCGAAAAGGTGACCCGGTTGAACACTTGATGAGTCAATCACAGAGGTGACCCTGAACTCATCAAAGTTAAAACACTGGTTAAGTCACGTGAGAGCCGGCTTTCAGACAGCTAGGACAAACCAAAAGAGGCCAAAAAGCCTGCTTCATAGAAGCAAATCAGACTCGAGCCTCGAAAGCTGGTCTTTATGTCGTGCCTCGGACGCCGGCTTTTATTTTCATAAGTTTGCATTGTTATGCTTATTCTGTTATATACTTTGCATTAGTGTTTATACATATTGCATATATTTGCAAAAACAAGTTTTATTATTCACTTTATTTGTGATATCATAATGGCAGCATGATTTGTCGGGTTGCACAGCAGCCGTAGCTTCTACTAAGTCACCAAACAAGTAAAGGTGCTGGAGGTATTACAATAAGTCGCCACAGCGACCGGGTCTCAGAACTCATTCCAGATGTGTGTTATTACAGAAAACGGTGGGTTGTATTGCAGCTGCCGGATCAGCTTAAACAGCTGGGTTGTCTACCTAGTCCTTCAAAGCAAGGTTTATACTTGGTGTTCAACACAAAAGAGGCTTGTCATTCATTGCAACAACCAAAGTTTTACAGACAAAGCACTAAGTGCACGATGGCACCAACACCAGCAGCTGAAGTTTTATCACTAAGTTATTACAGAGCCACATTTGGGCCTATTTTCATCAAAGATTTTAAAAGAGTTCATGGCTGGGAGCCGGCAGTGTGGCCTTCCGAGTTGACATTTGCGCCAGAAGCTGATGAGTCAACATGTCCCGGCTCTTTGCAATCGTCAGGGGCCGCTGCCTCTGCTTCTTGTGCTAGGGCCTCGTCTGCTACCCACTGAATGGAACGTAAAGCTTCAAACACCGAGTCTGCTTTCATCATAGTGGAAGGATTAACATCAGGAGAAATTTTTTGCTTACGACGAGGAGGATTAAGTTCAACAGGCTTGGGATCAGGCATGCCCATGCGTTTGCCGTCTTCTGAATAGCCGGCTTGAAATTTCTCCAAGTTTAGGTCTGCTGCAATATTGGTCGCTGCTACCCGGGTCTCCTTCACGCAGCGCACATAATCTTCATTGGAGAAAGAAGTTCCGTCCGCGTTGAACTCTGGAAACCCATCAGTTAGTAGAGTCGGATCCATTTCTGGCAGATATGCTTTTGCCCGGGCCAATGCATACAGAGCCCCTTGGCGGCTTGCTGATTTCTTCAGTTCCTGGATCCATTGTGGAACGGTGGAAAGTTCCTTCAGCGTATCCATGATATAGTGTGGTGGTGCCTTAGTGTTCTTCACTGCCATAATGCAGTAGGCACCACCCACATACAGCTATTCCAGAAACTTGTACACAGCCTTCAGCTTGACAAGGGGAAGTTTGCTACTTGTAGCTTGCGTTGGTATTTTCCCCGAAGAGGAAGGGATGATGCTGCACAGTAGAGATAAGTATTTCCCTCAGTTATGAAACCAAGGTTATCGAACCAGTAGGAGAATCACGCAACACCTCGTTAGCAGCACCTGCACACAAACAACAAATCCTTGCACCCAACACAAACGAGGGGATGTCAATCCCTCGGCGGTTAATTGCAAGATTAAATTGTATGTGATAGATGGATAGATTGAAACAAAAATACAAAATGAAATAAATAAAAGAAAATGGCAGCAATATTTTTAGGGTTTTAGTAATATGATTTAGATAGACCCAGGGGCCATAGTTTTCACTAGAGGCTTCTCTCAAGAAAATAGCATACGGTGGGTAGACAAATTACTGTTTGGCAATTGATAGAAAAGCAAATAATCATGACGATATCCAAGGCAATGATCATGTATATAGGCATCACGTCCGAGACAAATAGACCGACTCCTGCCTGCATCTACTACTATTACTCCACACATCGACCGCTATCCAGCATGCATCTAGTGTATTAAGTCCATAAAGAACGGAGTAACGCCTTAAGAACGATGACATGATGTAGACAAGATAAACTCATGCATGAATAAACCCCATCTTTTTACCCTTAATAGAAACGATACATACGTGTCATGTCCCTTTTTGTCACTGGGATTGAGCACCGCAAGATCGAACCCATTACAAAGCACCACTTCCCATGGCAAGATAAATCAATCTAGTTGGCCAAACCAAATCAATAGATCGGAGAATAAATATGAAGCGAAAACAATCATGCATAAAAGAGATCAGAGAAGACTCAAATAATAGTCATGGATAATCTGATCATAAACTCACAATTCATCGGATCCCAACAAACACACCGCAAAAAGTGATTACATCGGATAGAACTCCAAGAACATCGAGGAGAACATTGTATTGAAGATCAAAAAGAGAGAAGAAGCCATCTAGCTACTAACTATGGACCCAAAGGTGTGTGGTAAACTACTCACGCATCATCGAAAGAGCAGCAAGGTTGATGTAGAGCCCCTCCGTGATCGATTCCCCCTCCGGCGGAGTACCGGAGAAGGCCTCCAGATGGGATCTCTCGAGAACAAAAACTTGCGGCGGCGGAAAAAGTATTTCGTGGACTCTCCTGAGGGTTTCTGATTTTTCCTGAATTTATAGTGGTGGAATTAGGTCAAACGGAGCTGAGGTGGGCCCACGAGGCACCAGGGCGCGCCTGCCCCCCCCTAGGTGCGCCCTGGTGGCTCGTGGCCACCTCCTCTGGCGTATGGTCTTCTCTCAAAGCTTCTAGTGTTGTATATGTCCAGAAAAAAATCTCCAAAAAGTTTCGTGGCATTTGGACTTCGTTTGGTATTGATTTTCTGTAAAACAAAAACAGGGCAGAAAACAGCAACTGGCACTGGGCACTAAGTTAATAGTTTATTCTCCAAAAATGATATATAATTGTTGTAAATATATATAAAAACGTCCAAGATTGATAATATAACAGCATGGAACAATCAAAAATTATAGATACGTTGGAGACGTATCAGCATCCCCAAGCTTAATTCCTGCTCGTCCTCGAGTAGGTAAATGATAAAAACAGAATTTTTGATGTGGAATGTTGCCTATCATATTCATCACATATTCTTTTCTTTTATAGCATGGACATTGGACTTGAATGATTCGAAGCAATAGTCTATAATTTGACATGAAGATATAAATACTCAAGCATGCTAACAAGCAACCATGTCTTTCAAAATATCAACGCTAAAGAAAGTTATCCCTAGCCCATTATGCTTAATCATTGATCAATTCATGAAACACTCAAATATTAGCTACATCCAATGCACAAGTATGACAATAGTGCTCTCTAGTTGGTGCTTTTGTAAAAGAAGATGGAGACTCAAATAAAATAAAAATTGCATAAAAGTAAATAGATAGGCCCTTCGCAGAGGGAAGCAGAGATTTGTCAAATGTGCCAGAGCTCAAAGCTGAAATTAAAGAGATAAAATATTTTGAGAGGCATGCTTTTCCTGTCAACGAAAACGACCGAGAATTCACAATATTTTCCATGCTAGACACATCATAGGCGGTTCCCAAACAGAAAGTAAAGTTCATTTCCTTTCCACCATTCTTTCACAATCCATGGCTAGCCGTATCCACGGGTGCCCTCCATACCAACACTTTCCAAGGAATTTTGTTGTTATTAATTTTTGATTTCATTGTGGGACTAGGCATCCCTATTACCAACCATCCTCTCGTGCAATGACAAGTGAATAAACACTCATCGTGAGAATAACACACCTAGCATGGAAAATAATGGCCAACCCCTGCCGCTTCATGAGCGGTACGGGCACACAAAACGGTTTTTTTTTGAAAATTAGAGTTGGCACACGCAAATTTACTTAGAACGGCGTTGAAATACCGCATATAGGTAGGTATAGTGGACTCATTTGGCACAACTTGGGTTTAAGGATTTTGGATGCACAAGCAGTATTTCCGCTTAGTACAAATGAAGGCTAGCAAATAGATTGAGAAGCAACCAACCAAAAAACGAAAACGGTCATAAACATGCATTAAACATAACTAACACCGAATAATGCACCATAAGTAGGATATAATTTCGTTGCATAACTATTGACTTGATGTGCATGCATAGGGAATCACAAACCTTAACACTAATATTCTTACTAAATCACAATTACTCACTAACATGACTGACATATTATCATTTTCATATCGCAAAACTATTGCTAGGAATCACACTTATCATATCCAATGATCTATATGAAAGTTTTTATTTATATCCCTCTTGAATATTCATCACTTTGGGACCAAATTCATATCTTGTGCAAATTACCGTTACTATCATCAACTCTCAAAAAGATTTAAGTGAAGCATGAGAGTGCAAATATTTCTTAAAAATTTCAATCTTATCAATTCTCAAAATAATATAAGTGAAGCATGAGAGTTCATTTCTTCAAAATATATCCACTACCGTGCTCAAAAAGATTTAAGTGAAGCACTAGAGCAACTGCCTAGCTCAAAAAAATTAAGTGAAGCACATAGAGTATTCTAACAAATTATGATAATGTGTGGCTCTCTCAAAATAGGTGTGTTCAGCAAAGATGATTGTGACAAACTAAAAATCAAACAAAGCAAAGACTCATATAATACAAGACGCTCCAAGCAAAACACATATCATGTGACGAATAAAAATATAGCTCCAAGTAAAATTACCGACGGTTGGTAGAAGAAAGAGGGGATGCCTTCCGGGGCATCCCCAAGCTTAGACGCTTGAGTATTCCTAGAATATTACCTTGGGGTGCCTCGGGCATCTCCAAGCTTAGGCTCTCACTACTCCTTATTCCTTCATCCATCGTGATCTCACCCAAAACTTGAAAACTTCAATCACACAAAACTCAACAAAACCTTTGTGAGATCCGTTAGCATAACAAAATAAATCACTACTTTAAGTACTATTGCAAACCAATTCATATTTTATTTTTGCATTATACCTACTGTAATCTAACTTCACCATGGCTTATACCCCCCTATACAATCCATAGATTCATCAAAACAAGCAAGTAGTGCATCAAAAACAGAATCTGTCAAAAACAGAATAGTCTGTAGAAATCTATTTAAAAGTCATACTTTTATAACTCCAAAAATTCTGAAAAATTAGGACAACTTGGGAAATTCATATACCAATACTGTGTAAAAATTTCAGATTTTTCTGACGCTCCAGTACAGAAAACAAATTCGGGCACTGGACGCAAAACTTTCTGTTTTCCAAACAGCATCAATTATACTATCTTCCAAATCATCCTAAAGGCTTTACTTGGCACAAACACTAATTAAGAACACAAAAGCACAATCATACCAGTAGATTAAATGTGAAAACACACAATAACAGAAAAAAAATTATTTTATTCATTGGGTTGCCTCCCAACAAGCGCTATTGTTTTATGCCCCTAGCTAGGCATAATGCATAGTTTCAAGTATTTTCATCTTTCAAGTTGATTCCATAAGTGGCCCTCATAGTGGATTCATATGGTGTTTTAATTATTTTCCTAGGGAAATTCTCCATACCATTTTTTAATGGAAATTGAAATTTTATATTCCCTTCTTTCATGTCAATAACGGCACCTATGGTTCGTAGGAACGGTCTACCAAGTATTATTGGGCAAGAAGAATTCCATTCAATGTCAAGTACAATAAAATCAATGGGCACATAGTTCCTATTTGCAAGAATAAGAACATCATTAATTCTACCCATTGGTTTTTTAATACTAGAATCCGCAAGATGCAAATTAAGAGAACATTCATCTATATTGGTAAAACCTAGCACATCACATAGAGATTTTGGAATTGTGGAAACGCTAGCACCCAAATCACATAAAGCATTGCACTCATAATTTTTTATTTTAACTTTAATGGTGGGTTCCCATTCATCATATAATTTTCTAGGAATTGAAATTTCTAGTTCTAGCTTTTCTTCTAACGCTTTCATTATTGCTTCTACGATGTGTTTAGTAAAAGCCTTGTTTTGCTCATAAGCGTTGGGTGAATTTAACATGGATTGTAACAAAGAAATGCACTCAATCAAAGAACAATTATCATAATTAAAATCTTTGTAATCCAAGAGAGTGGGCACATCGCTATTTAAAGTTTTTACCTCTCCAAACCCACTTTTAGCAATTTTTTCATTAAGATTTTCACCCTCCGAATTATGGGAACGCCTACTAGCTAAAGTTGACTCTTCTTCAGTCCCCTTTTCATCAAGTTGTATATTGCTAAACAAAGAATCAATAGATGAAACACCAATCATTTTAATATCTTTATCATTACTACGATAAAAACCGGGAGGAATCGCTTTTTCTAAAAATTCACGTTTAGCTTTTAGCATGGCGGTTCTTTTCTTACTCTCATCCATGGAGACATATAAAGCTTTAATTGATTCACTAATATCAATTTTGGGTGGCAAAATTTTAGTCTTAAGATTTTCCACATCATGAACAATTATATCAATGCTCCTAGACATATCATCAAGTTTACTCAATTTTTCTTCTATCGTAGTGTTGAAAACTTTTTGAGCATTAATAAATTCTTTAATATTACTTTCAAGATCAGAGGGAATCCTATTATTATTATTATTATAAGAATTACCATAAGGATTGCCATAACTATTAGAGGAATTTCCAGGAAACGGTCTAGCGTTGAAATTACCTCTATAAGCATTATTATTGAAATTGTTTCGCGAGACAAAATTCACATCTACGGGATCATTATTTTGCTCAATCAAAGTGGACAATGGCACATCATTAGGATCGATATGAGTATTTTTACTAGCAACCAATTTCATAAGCGCATCGACTTTATCACTCAAAGTACTAATTTCTTCAATAGAATTCACTTTTTTACTAGTAGGAGTTCTTTCAGTATGCCATTGTGAATAATTTGCCATAATATTATCAAGCAATTTAGTAGCTTCTCCCAAAGTAATTTCCATAAAAGTACCACCCGCGGCGGAATCTAAAAGATTTCTGGAAACAAAATTCAATCCCGCATAAATTTTTTGTATGATCATACATAAATTTAAACCATGAGTAGGGCAATTTCTTATCATTAATTTCATCCTCTCCCAAGATTGGGCAACATGTTCATGATCAAGTTGCTTAAAATTCATAATTTTATTTCTAAGAGAAATAATTTTCGCGGGAGGAAAATAATTGGTAATAAAAGCATCTTTACACCTATCCCAAGAATCGATACTATTTCGTGGTAAAGATGAGAACCAAATTTTTGCACGATCCCACAATGAGAACGGGAATAATTTTAATTTCACAATATCATTATCCACATCTTTTTTCTTTTGCATGTCAGACAATTCTATGAAGTGTTAAGATGGTATGTAGCATCTTCATTAGGACTACCAGAAAATTGTTCTTTCATAACAAGATTTAACAAAGCGGCATTAATATCACAAGTCTCCACACTAGCAGCGGGAGGAGCAATCGGAGTACCAATAAAATCATTATTATTAGTATTGGAAAAATCACACAATTTTGTATTTTCTTGAGACATCGTGACTACGCAAACAAGATAACAAGCAAGCAAACAAGCAAACAAGAAAAAAGGCAAATGGAAAATATTTTTGTATTTTTGTAAAAACGTTTTAGAAGTGGGGGAGATGAAAATGAGAGGCAAATGGCAAATAAAATAAATGCAAGGAGATGAGAGTTTATGCAAAGGTACTTGATAGATGTTGATGATGTCTCCCCGGCAACGGCGCCAGAAATTCTTCCTGCTACTTGTAGCTTGCGTTGGTATTTTCCCCGAAGAGGAAGGGATGATGCAGCACAGTAGAGATAAGTATTTCCCTCAGTTATTAAACCAAGGTTATCGAACCAGTAGGAGAATCACGCAACACCTCGTTAGCAGCACCTGCACACAAACAACAAATCCTTGCACCCAACGCAAACGAGGGGTTGTCAATCCCTCGGCTGTTAATTGCAAGATTAAATTGTATGTGATAGATAGATAGATTGAAACAAAAATACAAAATAAAATAAATAAAAGAAAATGGCAGCAATATTTTTAGGGTTTTAGTAATATGATTTAGATAGACCCAGGGCCATAGTTTTCACTAGAGGCTTCTCTCGAGAAAATAGCATACGGTGGGTAGACAAATTACTGTTGGGCAATTGATAGAAAAGCAAATAATCATGACGATATCCAAGGCAATGATCATGTATATAGGCATCACGTCCGAGACAAGTAGACCGACTCCTGCCTGCATCTACTACTATTACTCCACACATCGACCGCTATCCAGCATGCATCTAGTATTAAGTCCATAAAGAACGGAGTAACGCCTTAAGAACGATGACATGATGTAGACAAGATAAACTCACGCATGAATAAACCCCATCTTTTTACCCTTAATAGCAACGATACATACGTGTCATGTCCCTTTCTATCACTGGGATTGAGCACCGCAAGATCGAACCCATTACAAAGCACCTCTTCCCATGGCAAGATAAATCAATCTAGTTGGCCAAACCAAATCAATAGATCGAAGAAAAAATACGAAGCTATAATAATCATGCATAAAAGAGATCAGAGAAGACTCAAATAATATTCATGGATAATCTGATCATAAACTCACAATTCATCGGATCCCAACAAACACACCGCAAAAAGTGATTACATTGGATAGAACTCCAAGAACATCGAGGAGAACATTGTATTGAAGATCAAAAAGAGAGAAGAAGCCATGTAGCTACTAACTATGGACCCGAAGGTCTGTGGTAAACTACTCACGCATCATTGGAAGGGCAGCAAGGTTGATGTAGAGCCCCTCCGTGATCGATTCCCCCTCCGGCGGAGTACCGGAGAAGGCCTCCAGATGGGATCTCTCGAGAACAGAAACTTGCGGCTATGGAAAAAGTATTTCGTGGACTCTCCTGAGGGTTTCTAATTTTTCCTGAATTTATAGTGGTGGAATTAGGTCAAACGGAGCAGAGGTGGGCCCATGAGGCACCAGGGCGCGCCTGCCCCCCCCCCCCCCCAGGCGCGCCCTGGTGGCTCGTGGCCACCTCCTCTGGCGTCTGGTCTTCTCCCGAAGCTTCTAGTGTTGTATATGTCCAGAAAAAAATCTCCAAATAGTTTCGTGGCATTTGGACTTCGTTTGGTATTGATTTTCTGTAAAACAAAAATAGGGCAGAAAACAGCAACTGGCACTGGGCACTAAGTTAATAGGTTAGTCTCCAAAAAATATATATAATTGCTGTAAATGTATATAAAAACATCCAAGATTGATAATATAACAGCATGGAACAATCAAAAATTATAGATACGTTGGAGACGTATCAAAGTTCAACCAAATTATGGTTCTTTCTGCCTGTCAATACATATACAACAAGTATCAGCAACCCGGTTCATATGTTAAGCCGGCATAATTTGGCGACTTGCAAAAATTCATTACTTACCAAAGATGGCATTGCACATGTCTTTGATATGGCCCTTTAAAGCTGCCAGCTCTTGGGTTACCGGCTCGAGCTTTGACTCAGCCTCTTCTGCGCGCTTTACCAAGGTGGCTCTTTCATTGGCAAACTCAGTCTTGGCTTTCTCCAAGTTGTCAGTACAGGTGGCTAGGGATTCTTCAAAATCTGAGGACAGCTTTTTTGCTGTCTCTAACAATTTTTTCTCTGTTGCCACTTCCTCCTTTAACCCGGCAATCTGAGACTCAAACTGTTTTAGCATATCCTGCAACCGCATATATACAAGTTATGAGACGTTATTAGCAGTCCCAAGTCACCGCAAGCGGCTGACCTGGCACTTGGGGGCTATAGGATATTTATTTTTATCACAGTATTCAAGTCCCGAGTCGCCGCAGGCGCATGACCCGGTACTTGGGGGATAATGCATAAGTCATTTCTTGTATCAAGACCCGACCAATTACATGGTAATGAGCAGCCCTTGGGGGCTACCAATCGCTCTAAGGAAACGTCCTGCACATAAATGAAGACCCAGCCCACTATTGCCTAGTGACCCGGCTCTTGGGGGCTACTGTATGACTGCAGTTATGTTTACAATACAAGGCGGGTTAGAAATGTTAAAACTTGGAGTAATTCAGGATCCAGTGCAAATAAATCTTAAGCAAATTACTGAGCTATATTCCCTTTAGATTTGGAGGCTACATGCATACTAGTAAGAGAGGAAGCAATAAAAATTACCTCATATTTCCTTCTCAAGCTACTGAATATAGCCACTTCAGTTTCCCGGCTCTCAGATAGCCAGGTTAGAAAAATTTGGTGCAGGACTTCCACGTCTTGATCCTCAAAAGACGAGAACTCCAGACTGGCCTTGCCCTTGTTTTTTAGTGGTGACTCGTCCTTTGCTAAAAATTTAGCCAAGGCATTGGAGGACTCCGGAGGAGTGGTGTGAGTTTCACCAGTGACAACCACATCATCCTGGGCCTTGCCTACTGGTTGCTCTGTTGAAGTCTCTTTTTCTTCCGCAATAGGTGTGGAAGCACGAATAGGGCTTGGCGGGTTGTCTTGGAGTGGCGGATCGCCTTGACCCGCCTGATTGTCCTGGAGTGGCGGCTCGTCTTGACCCGCCTGATTGTCTTGGCGCTCAATATTGTCCATCTCAAATTCATGAGATGGGTTTACTTTAGTCTCTGCTACATGTGCAGAAGACTCACCAGCTTTCTTCTTGATAACAGCCTTGGCACTGTATAAAGGAAAGATATGAAACTCAATAGATGCAACAGAATACGAGTAATAATGAAAGACAAGATATTTTTTTACATACCCTTTATTAATGGTAAAGGCTAGCAGCTGGGTGGCGCTAGACTCGTCAGAGGATGGCGAAGTCAAATAAGCAGAATCATCTCGCGGCATTGGTTGTTTAAACAAGCCGGCTTGAGGGTGACTCCCCGTAGGACTTGTTGGAACATCAAGACAAGGCTGGCGAGATCTATCATGAGATAAGCCCTCTGACAAGTCGCCTGAGCTGCTCCGGGTTTTCCTCTTCAGATTTGTAGTATGCTGCATTTTCTTCAAAGATAAATGATGGTCCAAGTGAGCAGATGGATGGGAAAACGGAACTTTATGGACCGCAAACCGGATTTTTCTTTGACCAAATGTTTCTGAGTCTGAGTTTGAAGAAATCAAGGTTACCTCTACAGCGCCGGCTCTGCTTGTTTCAGTTTGATCCTGAGACAAGTCAGCGTCAGCAAGTTCGTTAAAAAAGCGGCCAAGAGAGTCAAGTTCTACCTCAAGCTCTTCTTCTTCTTCTTCCTCGTTCTGATCTTGTGGAGGAGTGGCGGCTTCCGATCTTGCTTGCCACCATTCAGAGCCCTCCTAAAACAAAGAGTCGGCTTGTCAATTAAAGAAAGGACAATTGCTTAATATAAAGATGAAGGAGGGCGACTCACAACTGGAGCCGGGTTGCCGGCATAAAAGGGGGCGAGGCCAACAAGGGTGATCTTCTCTTTTTTTTCTCACCAAGTAGCTTCTAGGTGGCCTTGATTAAATATGTGTTTGTTAAATTTTGCGTGCTAAAACTCAACTGGTCGTTTGTCTCACCAGTATAGGTGTGCAGAAGCCGGCTCCTTAAGTTGAGTGGTTGAACTCTCCATTCCATCCATGTACGGGTTAAGTCAACCCCGGTCAATCCATGAGCTATGAGGGCGCTGATCTTGGCGTAGATGGGCTGGAATGCCTCCTTTTCTTCAGGTGGAGCATAAGCATCAAAGTGTATGGAAGCCGGCAGACGATCTTGTCTGTAACCCGGCAGCGGGTGCTGGTCAGTTGGAGAAGTGTCTTGGCAATAAAACCAAGTCTTGTGCCAATCCTTCGGGTGACTCGCCAGTGCCATCTCAGGAAAATATGAGTTTCTCCTCCGCTGAATGGTGACTCCACCGCATTCTAGGCTGGAGCCATTCTTGCATTCGGTTTGGCGGTTACAATAGAAGAAGTCCTGAAACAGGCCGACTGTGGGTTCCATCTGAAGATATATTTCATAGAAGGTCTGGAAGTTGCTCAGATTAAGGACCGAATTAGGCCCAAGGTCTTGTGGCCTGATGTTGAAATGATGAAGGACATCGCGAAAAAACTTAGAACCCGGCGGTCGAAAACCCCTGTCCAAGTGATCTCTAAAGATTACAATTTCATTGGGGCCAAGGGCATGCCGGGTCTCTTCTTCAGGAGCCCGCCAATTGATTTGATCTTTCACAGGAAGTAACCCGGTGGTTACCAGGTCTTCAAGCATAAGATTGGACATGCAGGACTTGGACCAGTTGGCAGCCTTGCTTACTTTGGGAGCCATTGATTACTGGAAAATAAGAGAAATGGATTACAAGTCGGTTGTAATCCGGGTTATAAATACAGAGTTGATATTTACAAGGCATGGCTAAGAGATGGCAAAACATTGTCGAAGGAGTGAGCCGACCGGGGTGTCACGGCAATATTGCCGAGTCAAAGTAAATAAAGCAGTGGCAGTTATGGATTAAAGATGACCCGGTTGAACTGTTTAAAAATATAGCTTGCTTGTGCTACAAAGGTGGAATTGTCGGGTCTGAGAATTCGTAGAACTACAGTGGTTTGAGGCTTAAGAGCCGGCAAAATAACAGTGACTTAATGTAGTTTGGTTAAGTAATGAAGCCCCAGGAAGAGCAAGGACGAAATCCAGGTCATGGCAGTCACAAACAGTTTTTGTGCAGATCGAATATCAATATGGATCTACAAAATGACTATAAAAGGGAAAATAAAAAACCTAGGTCTGCTTACGCAGATGGGTACGAAACAACAATGAAGTTCGTTTGAGAGAGTGAAGAAGATCTACAAACTGACTAAAAATACAACAAAGCTATTTTAAGGCCTTACGAATGGAAGACATGGATACTTAAGATCTACCACTGCAAATGTCGAAGAACACTAATGAACTAGTGAAGAACAGTGGTAGAAAAGTTACAAAGATGGAATGAGGCACTCACAGATTGGTGAGGAGAGGCTTGAAGGATTCGAGATCCGCGAGCGTGGCCGCGGTATGCTTGACGGACTCCGGCGGTGGCGTCGAGGTCGCTGTCGCTGCCGTCCTTGAGGTCGCCGAGCTCGAGATGCCACGGTGGCGCTGGAGGCGAGAGGAAGAAGAAGGGCTCGGGGGGCGCAGTAAAAAGTGAATCTAGAGCCCCTCCGGCCTATTTATAAGGGGAATGGCACACGAAGTGGCGGGGTGAAACCCCGAGGCGGCGCAGTAAATTTCTGCTCCAAAGGCGCCTTGATTTTCGCGCCGAACAAGATTTGGCATATCTGTTCAAAGATACGTTATGATGTCACATACATATATCAGGGATAAATGGGTGATGTCACAGATTTCAATGGCGAAATTTGCCAAGTGTTGTGAAAGGCTACATGACCCGGCGAACATTTTAACCCGGCCAGGGAGTTGTGGAGAAAAGTACAAAGGACGGGAAGGAAGGAACAATTGCCGGCTTAAGAAAAATCCGGATCAGAAATGCAACCTTTCATGATTTCCTTTGTTCTTCTTTTCAGGAAGGAGTTTAACATGGATAAATCCAAGTCAAACTGGGGGCTAATGTTGGGGATATTACCTGAGGTTGAGACCCGGCAGAAGCATGACCCGGCCCTAAGTTTTAAGACTAAGTGGGTCATCCACTGGCGGGTTAATTGAAGATGAATAGAGATGGGGCTGGAGGCCCAAGATGAGACCTGGCAGGTGGCCGGCTCTCAAGAGCCTAGCAGGCCGACTCTTGCGGAAGGTCCAGGTGGAGATAACTTGACTTGGAAGGCAAGATAGATAAGAGTTAGAGTAGGATACGGATTAACAGTATGACCCGGAATCTTCTGTAAAACCAGGGCCTCGACCTATTATATAAAGGGGAGCCCCTGAGACGAAAAATACTAACTTGCAATCTCTCGAGAGCTAGGTTAGCGAATCCGCACCCTTGTAATCGAGATCCAGAGCAATATCAATCAAGCAGGAGTAGGCTTTTACCTCCACCGTGAGGGGCCGAACCTGGGTAAACCCGTGTCTCTCTTTTCCGTTCAACCCCGTTCAAGCTTCCACACAACTGCGATGGCCTCACGACTAAGTCCTTTCACGAGGACATCTGTTGTGACAAAACCGCGACAGCGACTATTTATCGCCTTAAGCGATCGAAGTGGCAGCGTTCGCTGAAGCTCCCCCCCCCCCCCCCCTCGCATTTTATTGGGCCGGCCCATTCACGGGTGTGTAGTCGTAAAAAGAAACTGGGGAATGCGAGAAGGAGGAGTCGAACCCTGGTCTACAGCGGGATCGCGCGTTGAGCTAGCCACCCCGCCCAAGTTCGTTTCGTGGAAATTACCAGGGGCGCGCCGTACTTAAAACTACACGAGTGGTTTTCTTCAGGATTTTTTTTCCTTTTTTTGTTTTATTTTGTTTCTTTTCTTTCTTCTTCTCTGTTTTTCTTTCATTCATTTTTGCAGTTTGTTTCTTCGTTTTTATTTGTTCAAATACTTGTTCAACATTTTTTTCAAATACTTGTTCAACATTTTTCAAAATACTTGTTCAACATTTTTCAAATACTTGTTCAACATTTTCATATACATGATCAACATTTTTTTCAAATCCTTGTTCAACATTTTTATATACATGATCAACATTTTTCAAATACGTGTTCAACATTTTTCAAATACATAATCAACATTTTTTCAAATACTTGTTCAACATTATTCAAATACTTGTTCAACATTTTTTTAAATGCTTGATTAACATTTTTATATACATGATCAACATTTTTTAAAATACTTCTTCAACATTTTTGAAATACCTATTCAACAGTTTTCAAATACTTGTTCAACATTTTTCAAATAAATTTTCAACATTTTTCAAATGTTTCAATAGAGTTTTTTTATAATATACACATTTAGAATATTTTAAAATATAAAAAAAGCAGAAAACGTAAAAAGGAGGTTGTGGCCTCCCGTGCTGGTGGGCCGGCCCATCTAGGCCCCCCCTTCAGCGAGGGGTTCCTCCCCTCTCGCTGAAGGCGAAACATAGGGGTGCCCGTCTTCTAGGATCTGTTTATGAATTGCCTCGATTTCTCTATCATTGAAGTACGACGGCTCGCCACTTTCCTCCTAGCTCGGATCAGGCATGCCCACCATGTAGCATGACTAGACCGAGGTCGCTTGCCATGGACGGAGAGGCGCTAGGTTTGGTGGATGGCTATCCGCCGACTCGCCTATCTCCTCGTTGGGTTCCTCATACTTGGTCCCCTCGAGGACGTTAGTGAGGTCTTCTATGTTGGGGACAAAGAGGTTGGTGGGTGGGTAGAAAAATTTGGCTTGTTGATCATGGGCCCGACATGATTCCACAACTTCGAGACAAACTCGCCGCGTGAATCCAGGATGTATTCCAGATTGCTGAATCAAATGATCCGGCCTGGTGCGTAGGTCTCAACTAGGCCAATGTGGCCGGTCGAGTAGGCGACAAAACTCATGGTGCCGAAAATGAAGATCTGACCCGGCGCGTAGATCGTTCCAGCATCAACTGGCAATTCCATTTGATCTCTAAGTTCACCATGTGGGACGTGCATGGGCCACACCTGTCGGAGCTGATTCCGGCAAATCCCTCAGTAGGGTATCCCAGCGAGGTGAGTAGATCGGGGGGAATATGAGACAAGATTTACCTAGGTTTAGGCTTTCCTTACGAGGTAAAACCCTACTCCTGCTCGTGTTATATATTGTGATTGGGGTGTACAAAGTACAGGTAATAACCGAGAGATTCTAACTTGTCTATCGACTAGCTCAGCCCTGGCTTATATGAGACACCGGGGCCCCTGGGGTTACACAAACCTAGGCGGCTACGTCGGTGTAGGGGAGTCCTACATGGCTCTAGTTTCCTTGTCTTGAATGGCAAGGCCTCCGAAATCTTCCTTCGATAGAGCCCATGGGACGACATGATGCCCCAGGGAGAGAACCGACCTAGGGAGCCTCGTGCGGGCCTACTTGGACTGACAACCAAAGAGGTGAGGTGCCCTTGGGCCGTAACAGCATCATCTCATGATATAGTTTGTGCTTGCTAGTTTCCTTTAAGTGCACATCTTCTTTAGCCACTACAGGAATCAGGCACTTTGCCGTCTGCCATGGCAGACGGCAAAGGCATGTCTGGCGGACGGCAAAGCCCTTTGCCGTCAGCCAGCAGACGGCCCCACGTCCGGCTGAATGAACTACGACAGTGAGTTGCTTTGCCGTCAGCCATACTAAGCCAGCAGACGGCAAAGGGCTTGGACGGCAGAGGGATAGGGTTAGGCCCGTTAGGTGGCTAACGGCGTACTTTGCCGTCTGCCAGCAGACGGCAAAGGCGCAAAGATCTTTGCCGTCTGCCAGCTGACGTCAGCTGACGTCAGGCGTCAGCTGGGGCCAATGCATGCCCTTTGCCATTTGCCAGCAGACGGCAAAGCACACCAGCCTTTGCCGTCTGCTGGCAGACGGCAAAGTGGCCAAATAGGCCAGCCCAGGTGCCCCCCAGGCTGCACAGGTAGCTGCCACGTGGCAGCTTTACCGTCTGCTAGCAGACGGCAAAGCTCTTTGCCGTCTGCTAGCAGACGGCAAAGTGCCTGTATTGCCCCTGTTAATTCTGTTTTTTCTTAAATTCAATCAATTTCACAGATATATATATATATATTCATTTGAAAATACTTTCAACAAGCATACATATCCCTGCCATATGGATATGATCATCCAACACATATATATACCAAATCAAAAGTCCATATCCAACATATATATAGCCAACATATCCAACAATTAAGCAAAAAGTCCATATACAATGGTTTCATCCATACATACATATATAGGTAGCAAGTTTCACATTGTTCATCCTACAAAATCAAAACAAAAAGGAAGGACAAGGAGAAGAGTAGACTCCATCAACGCAAGCTTCCGTGATCTGAAGCAAATCTGCAAAATGGGAAAGAAGAAAGTTAGAAGAAGAAGACTAGAAGAAGAAGAAGAAGAAGAAGAAGAAGAAGACTAGAAGAAGAAGAAGAAGAAGAAGAAGAAAATTCTTCTTCTCCTTCTTCTTTTTCTTCTTCTTCTTTTTCTTCTTCTTATTGCTTACTTGTGTCATTTTAGAGCTAACCTAGGTAAATAGGTCATTTTGGAGCTAAGTAAGGTTATTATGTCATTTTCGAGGAAAATAAGCTAAGTATATGACATTTTGGAGGTAACCAAGGTTATTATGCCATTTTTGACTTAAGTATGCTAAGTATGTCATAAATGAACTAAATAAGCTAAGTATAGGTCATTATTGAGCTAACCTAGGTAATTATGCCATTTTGGAGCTAACTAAGCATATTAAGTCATTTTGGAGGAAAAAATGCTAAGTGTAGGTCATTTTAGAGCTAACCTAGGTAAATAGGTCATTTTGGAGCTAAACCAAGGTTATTATGCCATTTTTTACCTAAGTAAGCTAATTATGTCATAAATGAACTAGCTAAGCTAAGTATAGGTCATTATTGAGCTATCTTAGGTAGTTATGCCATTTTTAGCTAACTAAGCATATTAAGTCATTTTGGAGGAAAAAATGCTAAGTATAGGTCATTTTAGAGCTATCCTAGGTAAAATAGGTCATTTTGGAGCTAAGTAAGGTTATTATGTCATTTTCGAGGAAAATAAGCTAAGTATATGACATTTTGGAGCTAAACCAAGGTTATTATGCCATTTTTGACCTAAGTAAGCTAATTATGTCATAAATGAACTAGCTAAGCTAAGTATAGGTCATTTTTGAGCTAGCCTAGGTAGTTATGCCATTTTTGAGCTAACCAAGCATATTAAGTCATTTTGGAGGAAAAAATGCTAAGTGTAGGTCATTTTAGAGCTATCCTAGGTAAAATAGGTCATTTTGGAGCTAAGTAAGGTTATTATGTCATTTTCGAGGAAAATAAGCTAAGTATATGACATTTTGGAGCTAAACCAAGGTTATTATGCCATTTTTGACCTAAGTAAGCTAATTATGTCATAAATGAACTAATTAAGCTAAGTATAGGTCATTATTGAGCTAGCCTAGGTAAAATAGGTCATTTTGGAGCTAAGTAAGGTTATTATGTCATTTTCAAGGAAAATAAGCTAACTATATGACATTTTGGAGCTAAATAGGTCATTTCTTAAGCTAAGTATGCATTTGTTAAGAAAAACACTAGGGAAAACGTACCGTCATCACGGAGGTGAAGGACCGGTCACGCCAGTGGCAGACGCAGAAGGATCGGTCGATGCTTGTCGGGAGTTACGCTGCACCAAAGATCATTTGCAATGTCTCGTTAGCATGATGCAACTCAAATGTGAAGACTAGTAACTAATGACCATTCAAATGAAACTCACCGTGCCCGCCGGAGCAATGACTGGCATCGGCGGAGGGGTCTGACCGTTGCTCTGGCACATGGTCTGCACATTTGGTTTTCACGAGTCAGTCATATTAGTTAGTGATGAAACGAACATTACGTGCATGATTTGGCTAATATGCAGAAGAAACTTACCACGAAGAGCTCGTATAAGGCCCGGTTAGCCGCGTCGTTCCGGTTCCTCTCCTCCTCCAACAGCGTAACAGTCCTCTCCTCCAACTCCCTCTCCCTCTCTGCCGCCTGCCTCTTTGCCTCCGCCAGAAGCTCCTGGGTCTTCGCTCTCTCTTTCTCAAGAGCAGCCTGCAACACCACTCCTCGTTAGCATTGTAATCATCGACGGCCGCACACACAATGTAATGGAGGAAAGGTATCTGAGTCCGTATAAATAACCTCGATTTGGAGCTCCATTGGCCGTGGACGAGGCCTTATATCAGGATCGGAGCTCGTCTGGCGCTTCTTGATCTCCGGGAGAGTGCTAGGACAACGTATTAGTCCATCCCCAATGGCTATCGAGCCATGGGGCCTCCCGCCACCAGATATCATCACCAGCTCTGGATCAAGAGGTTGCCGGCTTGGGTTAAAGTCCTCCCCTTTCCTCGCCTTCCCCTCGTCTCTGTACCTCACGAGCTTGTTGTGGGAGGAGATGTTGGTGAAGCTCTCTGGATGATCAAGGTCAGACTCAGAGAATGCCTTGGCCATCTTGTACTTTGCAGTATGGGCCATGCCATAGAGGTCGAACACCTCTGGCACCTCCGTCTTGTTGTGTCGCGCCTAAAAGAGAGGAACAAAGTATTAGTTAAGGGCTCAAGCTAGCATGAAGAATGAAATTGCATGAATCATGAAGCAAACCACATACCCAGTTATTTCCGAACTCATATAGGTTGGCGCTCCCTTGATGGTGTGGCACACCAACCATTTTGGCACGCCGCTCCTTGGCATTGTTGTGGACGGCTAGCCATTGGGGAGAGTACCACTCATCCACCAACGCCTCCCAACAGTCCATCCTATCCGCACACCATCTCGGGGGCACCTAAGTTAGTCAAGAGAAATTTCAGCGCTACGCCTACGAATCAAATCAAGGAAACTAAGTACAAGGCCTTAAGAATAGGTATTTACCTTCATGTACTTCTCCTTACTCAGAAACTTGCCGCGGCACTTCGTCTTCGACCTCTTAATACCAGCCGAGGCGTAGTAGTCTCGAACAGCCTGCACCCGAGCCTCGTGCTGTAAGTTCTGAAGTAGGCGCCTGCACTCGGCTTCGATAACCATAGCCGCGGCCTCCTCCTCTCCCTCAAGACACCTGTAGAAGGTCTGCAATCAAACAAGACAACACTGATTAGTACAATAAATCGGTACTGTTGATTTTTAATTCTGTAAAGGAGAAATTACCCAAAACGTCTGGATCACCATCTCGGCCCTCGTGCGGCACAAGACACTGTCGATCCTCTCCTGCGGCGGGGCCGGGGCAGCCAAGTACAGCTCCCAGCTCAGTCCGAGCTGTCGAACCTGACCCTCACCGGGCAACGTGACCCACCCCGGGAAGTTCTGCCGGCAAAGCACACCAAGGACGAAGTTGGGCTTGCGGATACCAGGGCCGTGTATCCAACCCCTGCAGTATGACAATGCCAACGCATTAGATTTTGAAGAAACGTGAAGGCAAAAGGTTAAAAAAGAGTAAATGCACTTACTTCTCCCAATTAGGCGCAATCAACCACCTCTGCTCGCGGGTCGCCGGTAGACGTTGCCCCCCTCAACCAGCTCGCCCCCGCTATAGCTATCATCCGAAAAGCGATCCTCGCCACCATCAGCATGGCCACTCGCCTCCGGCGGCCAGTCCCCCCATCGGGTCGACTGCGACGTAGCCTGATCCGTGCTCTGCTCCGGAGTCTCGTGGGACGAAGCCTCTGGGACCGGAGTCTCATGGGGCGAAGGCTCGGTGGCCCGAGGCTCGTGGACCGGAGTCTTGTGGGGCGAAGGCTCGGCGACCCGAGGCTCGTCGGCCCGAGGCTCATGGACCGGAGTCTGAGACGGGTCCACCTCAGATGGAGCAGTCCTGTGGTCGGGTGAATCAGCTGGGGGTGGCGGCGAGGAAGGCGTAGCAGCCTTCCTACCTCTCCTGCCGCCACGGCCACCTCTAGTACCCCTCTTCTTCCCCCGACCTCTCCCGGCCGAAGAAGAAGCGCCCGCCGGTGGTGTCTGCATACTGAGATCCAGCACTCTCCAGAGGTGCTGGGGTGGAATGGAAGCACCCCTCCCACCACGCGCCGAGGAAGGAGCCTCGGAGCGCTCTGGACCCGCGCCCACCATCTGTCAACACCTGCAATGACAAAGAGTAAACGAAATTAGTACAACATAAAAAAAATTGAATTCCTGACATGAATAATAATATGTATATAATTTAAGTGTATCATCATCATGAACATAATAAAAATGGAATACCTAACATGAACTAATTAATAATATATATGTACATAATAATAATTGAATACCTGACATGAACTAATATTAATCTTCATCGTCTATATATGCTCCGGGGTCAATAAATGCATCATCATCATCACTATCAGTAATGACGTGCTCATCATCATCATCAATAAATGCATCAACATGTGGAAGGCCTCCTTTACGTAATCGGTCAAGCATTGACAGGTCATCCGCAGCAGTAACCTCTTCTTGTTCCGGCTCTTCTTGTTCCGGCTCTTCTTGTTCCGGCTCAGGGGTGAAGTCGGATTCACTGTCGCTGTCTACTTCAATGTTCTGGGGTGAAGTAGAGCGGTTCTTGAAACGTTTTTTGGAAAGACGTGTTTCTTGGAAGAATTCTCCTTCATATGTGTCTGGGTTAATGTGAGGTTCATAATCCTCTTCATTGGGGGGAGGTGGTCTAACACGTGGCGGCACTTCATAAACGACATCCCAACCATTCAGATTTGGATCAGTTTGGCAGGCCCACGGTAGATAGAAAACTTGGGTCGCCTGTTGAGCCGTAATATAGACATCGGGAACATCTAAATGGGTGCTTTGTTTGATTTCGACTAGCCCTAAATGTTCATGAGTCCTTCTAGTCTCCTTCGGCTGGAACCAATAACATTTGAAGACTACGACGTTCGGTGGGTTTTCACCATAGAATAGAAGTTCATAAATTGCTTCAACTCTTCCATAATACTAGGTATCTCCTTCGCCGATAGCAGAGACACAACAATTTGTAGACTTTCGGTCGGCCATAGATAGCTCTTTGCCAAAGGTACGAAAGCGATACCCGTTGATGTCGTATTTGTCAAATGAACGGACCTTATAGTCAAAACCATTAGCGACTTGTCTCAATTCGGCGTCCATTGACTCTGAATTAGCCTACAAGTTTAATACGGAAGGATTGTTGCATTAGCCGCAAATTAGACGAAGAAATGAAATGGTCTAATGGAAATTACCGTTTGTTTGAACCAAGAGATGAAACTGGGATAGCCGCCTCCATGCTTTGCCAGAAGCTCATACTCTTCGACGGAATCCTTTTGGATCACCGCTCCATCCGAGAATTTGGCGACGTATCGACTGTATCAAATATCCGGGAATAAGAGCATTTCAAAGGAATTAGAAGTTGCGAAACAATGTACCGAGAACTTACTCGATGTACGGCCGCACTTCTGTTAGGTTGTTGAAGATATACAATGAAATGGTCCGCCATTCTTCGACATCCAACCCTACTGGTTTCGAAGCACCGGCTGGTGCGAGCTTCCCTTTGAATAGGCTGAGGTTGGATCCACCCTTTTTAGGGTCGCCAGCATTGTACCGAGGCTTCGGATTATGCAAATGATGATTTTTGGCATCGTAGTGTGCTGTTACGAAGTTTGCCGCCTCCTCAGTAATGAATGCCTCGGTCATCGATGCTTCAATTCTACGTTTATTTTTACATTTTGCTCGAAGCGTCTTCTGCATCCTCTCAGTTGCGTAGCACCAACGATTCTGCACGGGCCCCCCCAATCGTGCCTCGGTCGGGAGATGCAAAATCAAATGCTGCATTGGATTAAAGAAGCCCGGTGGGAAGATCTTCTCTAACTTGCAGATCAACTCCGGCGCCAACTCTTCCATTTCATCTAGCAAGCCAGGCGATAGTTCTTTCGCACAAAGAATACGGAAGAAATAGCTCAGCTCTGCTAGTACTAGCCATTCATCCTCAGGGATAAAGCCACGCAACATCACCGGCATTACCCGCTCAAGCCATATGTGCCAATCATGACTCTTGAGACCAAATATTTTCAATTTTTCATGACTCGCTTCCCTCTTTAGATTCGCTGCATACCCATCGGGGAACATCAACTCCTTTTTCACCCACAGGATAATTTCCCTCATATCTGGCCTTCCAAGATTGAACAATGCCTTTGGCTTCGTCCAGTTCTGCTTTCCTTTCGGTTGTCACATGTTTTGTAATGGTCTATCACATAGAGCCTCCTGATCGACTCTAGCCTTTGGATTATCCTTTGACTTCCCCTCTATGCCGAACAATGTACCAAAGAGGGCCTCGGCGACATACTTTTCAGTGTGCATCACGTCGATGTTGTGTGGGCAAAGGAGGTCTGTGAAGTAAGGCAGATCCCACAAGCATGTCTTGTGAGTCCAGGCGTGTTCTGAATTATACCCCTTGAAATACCCTGGACGCTCTGGATCCGGCTCGAGAGCGTTTAACTGATCCAGGGTCTGTTGGCCTGTCAACGCAGGTGGTGCAGAGTTTTTGACAACTCTACCTTTGATGAATTTCTTCTTGTCTTTTCTGAACTTATGGTGAGGATCTAGGAACTGTCTATGCAAGTCGAAGCAAGAATACTTGCGACCCGCATCCAGCCAACGAAACTCAAGAGCTGCCTTGCATGTGGGGCACGGGAACCTTCCATGCACACACCAGCCAACGAATAGCGCATACGCCGGCAAGTCATGCATCGAGTACATGTACACACATGCATTAGGAAGTTTTTTTGTAGCAACGTCGTATGTCTTGATCCCATTATCCCAAGCTTCTTGCAATTCATCCTTAAGCGGCTGCATGTACACATTCATACTCTTCCCCGGATAGTTGGGCCCCGGAATTATCAACGTCAGGAAAATGTTCTTTCTTTGCATAATATGTCCGGGGGGGGGGGGGGGGTTGAGTGGAATGACAAATACAGGCCAACAACTGTATTGGGCTGCCATCATACCAAACACATTGAACCCATCCGTGCTGATGGCGACTCGAGGATGCCTTGGATCTGCCGCTTTATCATGATGTATTGCATCGAAGTGCTTCCACGCAAAAGCGTCCGATGTGTGTACCAACATCTGATTCCCATGTGCATATAGTTCGGTTCTTTTGCCCAATTTGTGCCATGTCATCTGTCTGGCCGTCTCTTCGACCATGAAAAGACGTTGAAGTCTTGGTATGATTGGCATATACCGAAGAACATTAACTGAGATTTTTGTCTGACTCTTCTCACCCATACCGTTGTCTACCACAACATACCTAGAAGACTTGCAAATGGGACAATAGTTCAAGTCCGCATACTCAAGCCTAAATAAGGCACATCCATTCTCACAGGCATCTATCTTCTCATAGGGCATCTTAAGTACACGGAGGATTTTGTTCGACTGGTACAGGTTTGCAGGCATTACATGGCCTTTGGGTAGAAAGCGTCCAAATAGTGTCATCATCGCGTCGTAACATTCTCTGCCCAAGTTGAATTGAGCCTTCAGAGCCATTACTTGTGCGATGGCATCCAGCTGACAAAGCTCAGTGTGCTCGTGGAGAGGACGTTTTGAAGACTCCAACATATCATTGAAGGCCTTTGCAGATTCCTCCATCTCATCGTCCGAATCCCGAGCATCATCAAAGTCTTCCACCATGTCTTCGATCCCGGTACCATGCTCGTCGGTAAGACGACGGCCCACCTCAGCTCTGGCACGTTGGGCAGACTCACCATGAAATGTCCAGACCGTATAAGCAGGCGTAAAACCCCACTTCTGCAGGTGTTTACTCATTTCAAGCTCTGTCCTCTTATGATAGTTGTCGCACCGGACACAGGGGCACCAGGTTTTTCTCTGGCCATTTGCAAATGCGGCTCTCACAAACCCCTTGGTTTTTGTTAACCATTCATCGGTCCTGTCTTTCTGACTAGTGTGACCGGTGTACATCCACGCACGATCACTCATCTTGCCTAGCTACTGGACACACAAGAAATATATACATAATTCAGCAAACCATATTCATCACTTAATGGAGTTTGTCAGTTTTATTACGTCCATGCAACCTATACGCTAATAGGTAAAGATAGGTCCTAATTCCACCCGAGTATGTGTAGATTGGGTTCGTTTTCCCATGCTCTGCTCCGGATCCGACGCAAAATTTCGGCAGCACCTCCCCGTTGTTCTCCTGATACACGTCTCGGCAATAAGCAGAGAGGATGTGTACCCGGAGAACAACAGGGAGGCACTGACGAAATTCTGCATCGGATCCGGAGCAGAGCATATGGGAAAACGAACCCAATCTACACATACTCAGGCTGTCCATGGATAACGTTGGACAATTCGAAAGAATCACGGTTATAAATATGCAAATGCATGCATATTTATAGATGTAACCCTTTCGAACGGGAGACGCATAGTGGTCACGCATACTGATGATTGAAGACACCTATAGCTAGCAAGTTTCATCGGCACGAAGACCGGAACAGAGCAAATGAAGGGGGAAGGAGGAGATGTCATTTGTGCTCACCCACGAACGCAGGGGTGGAGCTCGTCGAACGCACGGGGAGGTCGTCGAACACCAGACCCTCGCAGCGACGAAACAACTGCACATTTAAATCCACCCGATCAACACAAATATATATGATGTTTTTCATAACAAAATCAGAAAATATATGACCTAACTCATAATTCACAAATATATGACCCCGTCGGCCTCTGGAAGGCCGAAGAGCACCTTTTCGGTCAACAGGAGGCCGAAGAGGTGTCGGGGGTTGGGGGTCGGGGGTGTCGTGGTGTCGGGGTGTCGTGGTGTCGGGGTGTCGGGTCGGGGTGTCGGGGTGTCGTGTCGGGGTCGGGGTGTCGGGGGTGTCGTGTCTGGGTGTCGTGGTGTCGGGGTGTCGGGGTCTCGGGCTGTCGGGGTGTCGTGTCGGGGTCGGGGTGTCGTGTCGGGGTCGGGGTGTCGGGGTGTCGTGTCGGGGTCGGGGTGTCGGGGTGTCGTTTTCTTCTTCTTCCTCTTCTTCTTTTTTTTCCTCTTTTTCCTTTTCTTCTTCTTCCTCTTCTTCCTTTTCTTCCTTTTCTTCTTCTTCTTCTTCTTCTTCTTCTTCTTCTTCTTCTTCTTCTTCTTCTCCTCTTCTTCTTCTTCTTCTTCTTCTTCTTCTTCTTCCTTTCCTTCTTCCTCTTTTTCTTCTCCTCCTCTCCTCTTTCTTTTTCTTCTTCTTCTTCTTCTTTTTTCTTCTCCTCTTCTTCTTCTTCTTCTTCTTCTTCTTCTTCTTCTTCTTATTTTTTCTTCTTTTCCTTTTTTCTTTTTCCTTTTTTTTCCTTCTTCTTTTCTTCTTTTTTTTTCTTCTAGGTTTTTTCTTCTAAGTTTTTTCTTCTAGGTTTTTTCTTTTCTTCTTTTTCTTCTAAGTTTTTTCTTTTCTTCTTTTCTATATAAGTTTTTTCTACCTAATAAACTAACTAACTAATTTAACAAAAAAAAACAAAAAAAAGATGGGGGTGGGGCACTCACCAGGGGGCGGCGGGGGCGGCCGGCGACGAGGGGCGGGGGTGAAGCTCCGGGGCGGCCGGGGGCTGCCGGCGGCGAGGAGAGGAGGCCGTCGGGCGGGGGCGGCCGGTGGCGAGGAGAGAAGGCCGCCGGGCAGGGGGCGGCGGACCGCGTGGGCAGGTGCGGCGGAGCGCGGGGGCAGGGGGCAGTGGCGGCGGAGCGGCGGGCCGGCGGCGGCGACGGGCGCGGCGGCGGAGGGAGCGAGTGAGAGAGGGGTGCGGGGGAGGAGAGTAGGGTAGTGGGTGCCCGGCGTGCGCGGGCTAGCTGTTAAGGCACATCGCTCCTTTGCCGTCTGCTAGCAGACGGCAAAGATGGATATGTCGTCTGCTAGCAGACGGCAAAGAGGCCAGCCGTTAGGTTAGCCCACGCCGTGCTTTGGTGGGCCCCGCATTCCTCCTTTGCCGTATGCCTGGCCGTTCTTTGCCGTCTGCTAGCAGACGGCAAAGGGCCAGCAGACAGCAAAGAGGTGACCTAGCCAGCGCCGAGCCCCCCTGGGGACCACGGGCCTCTTTGCCGTCTGCCATTGTCCTCTTTGTCGTCAGCTGGCAGACGGCAAAGAGCCAGCTGACGGCAAAGACTCTCTTTGCCATCAGCTGGTTCTTTGCCGTCTGTTTTTCCAAAGCAGACGGCAAAGAGGCTCTTTGCCGTCAGCTGGCAGACGGCAAAGAGGGGACAGATGGCAAATTGCCAGATTCCAGTAGTGAGCATAGCTGGTTGGTGCACTTAGTTGGGCCTAGCATATTTAGGATTTGAGCTTGAAAGGAATCAATTTAGTTTAATTCCGCATTAGGATAAATCCAAATCCGTAGGACCAAAGACTCGGGCTCACCTACCAGACGTGGCGCCTCTACCATCTTGAGGGACAAGGCAACAACCAGCTGACACAATGACCTAGGGTCCGGTGCGACTGAGTAGCACACTTTAGTTTAATTCCGCATTAGGATAAATCCAAATCCGTAGGACCAAAGACTCGGGCTCACCTACCAGACGTGGCGCCTCTACCATCTTGAGGGACAAGGCAACAACCAGCTGACACAATGACCTAGGTGTTGGAAATATGCCCTAGAGGCAATAATAAATTGGTTATTATTATATTTCCTTGTTCATGATAATCGTTTATTATCCATGCTATAATTGTATTGATTGGAAACTCAAATACATGTGTGGGTACATAGACAACACTGTGTCCCTAGTAAGCCTCTAGTTGACTAGCTTGTTGATCAAAGATGGTTAAGGTTTCCTAGCCATGGACATGAGATGTCATTTGATAACGGGATCACATCATTAGGAGAATGATGTGATGGACAAGACCCAAACTGTAAACGTAGCATTTGATCGTGTCAGTTTATTGCTATTGTTTTCTGCATGTCAAGTATCTGTTCCTTTGACCATGAGATCATGCAACTCACTGACACCGGAGGAATACCTTGTGTGTATCAAACGTCGCAACGTAACTGGGTGACTATAAAGGTGCTCTACAGGTATCTCCGAGGGTGTCTGTTGGGTTGGCATGGATCAAGACTGGGATTTGTTACTCCGTATGACGGAGAGGTATCTCAGGGCCCACTCGGTAATACAACATCACAATGAGCCTTGCAAGCAATGTGACTAAAGTGTTAGCCACGAGATCTTGTATTACGGAACGAGTAAAGAGACTTGCCGGTAACGAGATTGAACTAGGTATAGTGATACCGACGATCGAATCTCGGGCAAGTAACATACCGAAGAACAAAGGGAACAGCATACGGGATTAACTGAATCCTTGACATAGAGGTTCGACCGATAAAGATCTTCGTAGAATATGTAGGAGCCAATATGGGCATCCAGGTCCCGCTATTGGTTATTGGCCGTAGAAGTGTCTCGGTCATGTCTACATAGTTCTCGAACCCGCAGGGTCTACACACTTAACGTTTGGTGACGATTAGTATAATTGAGTTATTATGTTGGTGACCGAAAGTTGTTCGGAGTCCCGGATAAGATCCCGGACATGACGAGGATCTCCGGAATAGTCCGGAGGTAAAGATTGATATATGTGATAATAGTGTTTTGATCTCTGGAAGGGTTCCGGAGTTCACCGGAAGGGGTTCCGGATGTTTACCGAAGTGTTCGGGTGCAGCAACACTTTATATGAGCCAAAGGGATAAAGCCCACAAGGTATTGGAAAGTGCAAAAGTAGTTTTGCTGCCGCGTAAGCGGTACTACCGCTTGGTGAAGCGGTACTACCGCCGGAGCGGTACTACCGCTTGTGTGAAGCGGTACTACCGCCCAAGCGGTACTACCGCTTGTGTGAAGCGGTACTACCGCTTGTGCGCGGCTGTGCACGATTCGGCAGGGTCCGAATTGGACTCTTTTCCTGCGGGCCAAACCGACCTTGTGCGGGCAAAACCGACCCGGAGGAGACTTTTACTCCAAGTTTAGACCCCAAGGCTCAACATATAAATAGAGGGGCAGGGCTAGCACACGGGACACATCAGGATTTCCCAAGCCGTGTGCCGGCAACCCTAGCCCTCTAGTTCCTCCGTCATAATCTCCGTAGTGCTTGGCGAAGCCCTGCAGAGATTGTTCCTCACCACCATCACCACGCCGTCGTGCTGCTGGAACTCAACCACTACTTCACCATCGCTCGCTGGATCGAGGAGGTGAAGGCGTCATCAAGCCGTACGTGTGTTGAACGCGGAGGTGCCGTCCGTTCGGCACTAGATCGGAAGGATCGTGATTGGATCGCGGGACGCTCGGCGATTTGGATCGCGAAGACGTTCGACTACATCAACCGCGTTTATTAACGCTTCCGCTTAGCGATCTACAAGGGTATGTAGATTCACTCTCCCTCTCGTAGATGCTCATCACCATGGATAGATCTTGCGTGTGCGTAGGAAAATTTTTGTTTCCCATGCAACGTTCCCCAACAGTGGCATCTGAGCTAGGTCTATGCGTAGATGAGATCTCGAGTAGAACACAAACGAGTTGTGGGCGTGGGTGTATACATATTGCTTGCCGTTACTAGTTGATACTTGATTCCGCGGTATTGTGAGATGAAGCGGCCCGGACCGACATTACGCGTACGCTTACGCGAGACTGGTTTCACCGCTGCGTGCACTTGTTGCATAAAGGTGACTGGCGGGTGTCTGTCTCTCTCACTTTAGTTGAATCGGTTCAATGAAGAGGGTTCTTTTAGAAGATCAAAAAGCAATCACTACACCACGTTGTGGTTTTGCGTAGGTAAGAATCGTTCTTGCTAGATACCCGTAGCAGCCACGTAAAATTTGCAACAACAATTAGAGGACGTCTAACTTGTTTTTGCAGGGTATGTTGTGATGTGATATGGCCAATTACATGATGAGATATATGTGATGTATGAGATGATCATGTTTTGTATAGAATATCACGACTTGCATGTCGATGAATACGGCAACTGGCAGGAGCCATAGAGTTGTCTTTAATTATTGTATGACCTGCGTGTCAATCATTAAAGCGCTATGTAATGCTTTACTTTATCGCTAAACGTTAGCTATAGTCGTGGAAGCTACAGTCGGCGCGACAACCTTATGGCGACACGTTGATGGAGATCAAGATGATGGAGATCATGGTGTCATGCCGGTGACGATGGAGATCATGCCGGTGCTTTGGAGATGGAGATCAAAAGCACAAGTTCATGGCCATATCATGTCACTTATGATTTGCATGTGATGTTAATCCTTTTATGCATCTTATTTTGCTTAGGACGACGGTAGCATTATAAGGTGATCCCTCACTTAAATTTCAAGATAAATTGTGTTCTCCCCAAGTGTGCACCGTTGCGAAAGTTCGTCGTTTCGAGACACGCCGTGATGATCGGGTGTGATAGACTCTACGTTCGCATACAACGGGTGTAAGCCATGTTGCACGTGCGGAACACTCGGGTTAAACTTGACGAGCCTAGCATGTACAGACATGGCCTCGGAACACAAGAGACCGAAAGGTCGAACATGAGTCATATAGTAGATATGATCAACATGAAGATGTTCACCATTGAAACCACCTCAACTCACGTGATGATCGGACTTGAGTTGGTGGATTTGGATCATGTTACACTCGAATGATCGGAGGGATGTCAATTTGAGTGGGAGTTTTTAAGTAATATGATTAACTAAACTCATTATCTAAGAACAATAGTCTAAGTTGTCTTTGCAATATTTATGTTGTAGATCATGGCTCGCGCAGTAGCACCCCTGAATTTTAATGCGTTCCTAGAGAAAGCTAAGTTGAAAGATGATGGAAGTAACTTTGTGGACTGGGCCCGTAATCTAAGGATTATCCTTACGGCTTCCCAGAAGGCTTATGTCCTTGATGCACCGCTTGGTGATCCACCCGCTCCAGTTGAGTCTCTAGACGTTGTGAACGCCTGGCAGGCTCGTTCTGATGATTACTCAATAGTTCAATGTGCAATGTTGTATGGCTTAGAACCGGGACTTCAAAGACGTTTTGAACGTCATGGAGCATATGAGATGTTCCAGGAGTTGAAGTTTATCTTTCAGAAGAATGCCCGGATCGAGAGATATGAGATCTCCGATAAGTTCTATGCTTGCAAGATGGAGGAGAACGGGTCTATCAGTGATCACGTGCTCAGAATGTCTGGGTACTCCACCCGTCTGGCTGAGTTAGGGATGCCCCTTCCGCCAGAGGCTATCACTGACAGAGTTCTTCAATCATTGCCACCTAGCTACAAGAGCTTCGTGTTGAACTATAACATGCACGGGATGAACAAGTCAGTCGCCGAGCTGTTTGCGATGCTGAAAGCCGCTGAGTCTGAAATTCAGAAGGAGCATCAAGTGTTGATGGTCAATGAAACCACTAGTTTCAAGAAAAATGGCAAGGGTAAGAAGGGTAACTCCAAGAAGAGTGGCAAAGCAGTTGCTCCTCTCGTGAAGAAACCCAAGGCTGGACCCAAACCAGAAACTGTGTGTTTTCATTGCAAGGGAACTGGACACTGGAAGCGGAATTGCCCCAAGTATTTGGCTGACAAGAAGGCGGCCAACAACAAACAAGGTATATATGATATACATGTTATTGATGTGTACCTTACCAACTCTCGTTGTAGTGCCTGGGTATTTGATACCGGTGCGGTTGCTCATATTTGCAACTCAAAACAGGAACTGCGGAATAGACGGAGGCTGGCAAAGGACGAAGTGACGATGCGCGTGGGAAATGGTTCCAAGGTTGATGTGATCGCCGTCGGCACGCTCGCTCTTCGATTACCGTCGGGATTAGTGATGAACCTAAATAAGTGTTATTTGGTGCCTGCGTTAAGCATGAACATTATATCTGGATCTTGTTTATTGCGAGACGGTTACTCATTTAAATCAGAGAATAATGGTTGTTCTATTTATATGAGTAATATCTTTTATGGTCATGCACCCGATGTGAGGGGTTTATTCTTGTTGAATCTCGATAGTAATGATACACATGTTCATAACATTGATGCCAAAAGATATAGAATTGATAATGATAATACCACTTTCTTGTGGCACTGCCGTTTAGGTCATATTGGCGTAAAACGCATGAAGAAGCTCCATGCTGATGGACTTTTGGAGTCACTTGATTTTGAATCACTTGACACATGTGAGCCATGCCTCATGGGCAAGATGACTAAAACGCCGTTCTCTGGAACAATGGAACGGGCAAGTGACTTATTGGAAATCATACATACTGATGTGTGCGGTCCGATGAGTATTGAGGCGCGCGGTGGTTATCGTTACTTTCTCACCTTCACTGATGACTTAAGTAGATATGGGTATATTTACTTAATGAAACACAAGTCTGAAACGTTTGAAAAGTTCAAGCAATTTCAGAGTGAAGTTGAGAATCATCGTAACAAGAAGATTAAATTCCTACGATCTGATCGAGGAGGAGAATATCTGAGTTATGAGTTTGGCAGTCACTTAAGACAGTGTGGAATTGTTTCACAATTAACACCGCCTGGAACACCACAGCGTAATGGTGTGTCCGAACGTCGTAATCGAACCTTATTGGATATGGTGCGATCTATGATGTCTCTTGCCGATTTGCCACTATCGTTTTGGGGTTATGCATTAGAGACAGCTGCATTCACTTTAAATAGGGCACCATCGAAATCCGTTGAGACGACGCCATATGAACTTTGGTTTGACAAGAAGCCAAAGCTGTCGTTTCTTAAAGTTTGGGGATGTGATGCTTATGTCAAAAAGCTTCAGCCTGAAAAGCTGGAACCCAAAGCGGAGAAATGCGTCTTCATAGGATACCCAAAAGAGACAGTTGGGTATACCTTCTACCTCAGATCCGAAGGCAAAGTGTTTGTCGCTAAAAACGGAACATTTCTTGAGAAAGAGTTTCTCTCGAAAGAATTGAGTGGGAGGAAGATAGAACTTGATGAGGTTGTTGAACCTTTACTTCAACCTGAGAGTAGCGCAGCGCAGAAAGTTGTTTCTGTGGAGCCTACATTAGCTGAAGAGGAAGTTAATGATGATGATCATGAAGCTTTGGATCAAGTTGCTATCGAACCTCGTAGGTCGACAAGGACGCGTACTGCTCCCGAGTGGTACGGCAACCCTGTCTTAGAGGTCATGTTGTTAGACAACGATGAACCTACGAGCTATGGAGAAGCGATGATGGGCCCGGATTCCGAGAAGTGGTTAGAGGCCATGAAATCCGAGATGGGATCCATGTATGAAAACAAAGTATGGACTTTGGAAGTATTACCTGAAGGGCGTAAGGCCATTCAGAACAAATGGATCTTTAAGAGGAAGACGGACGCGGACGGTAATGTCACCGTCTATAAAGCTCGACTTGTGGCAAAGGGTTTTTCACAAGTTCAAGGAGTTGACTACGATGAGACCTTCTCACCCGTAGCGATGCTTAAGTCCGTCAGAATCATGTTAGCAATAGCTGCCTTTTTCGATTATGAAATTTGGCAGATGGATGTCAAAACAGCGTTCCTTAACGGTTTCCTTAAGGAAGAGTTGTATATGATGCAACCAGAAGGTTTTGTCGATCCAGAGAATGCTGACAAAGTTTGCAAACTCCAGCGATCCATTTATGGACTGGTGCAAGCATCTCGGAGTTGGAATCTTCGTTTTGATGAGGTGATCAAAGCGTTCGAGTTTATACAAGTTTACGGAGAAGCTTGTATTTACAAGAAAGTGAGTGGGAGCTCTATAGCGTTTCTAATATTATATGTGGATGACATATTGCTGATTGGAAACAATATAGAAATGCTGGAAAGCGTAAAGGAATATTTGAACAAGAGTTTTTCAATGAAGGACCTAGGAGAAGCTGCTTTCATATTAGGCATCAAGATCTATAGAGATAGATCGAGACGCTTAATAGGACTTTCACAAAGCACATACCTTGATAAGATTTTGAAGAAGTTCAAAATGGATCAGTCCAAGAAGGGGTTCTTGCCTGTTTTGCAAGGTGTGAAGTTGAGTAAGACTCAATGCCCAGTGACTGCAGAAGATAGAGAAAAGATGAGTGTCATCCCCTATGCTTCAGCCATAGGCTCTATCATGTATGCAATGCTGTGCACAAGACCCGATGTCAGCCTTGCCATAAGTATGGCCGGAAGGTTTCAAAGTGATCCAGGAATGGAACACTGGACGGCGGTCAAGAATATCCTGAAGTACCTGAAAAGGACTAAGGACATGTTTCTCGTTTATGGAGGTGATCAAGAGCTCGTCGTAAAGGGTTACGTCGATGCAAGCTTTGACACTGATCCGGATGACTCTAAGTCGCAAACCGGATACGTATTTATTCTTAATGGGGGTGCGGTTAGCTGGTGCAGTTCCAAGCAAAGCGTGGTAGCTGATTCTACATGCGAAGCGGAGTACATCGCTGCCTCGGAGGCGGCGAAGGAAGGTGTCTGGATGAAGGAGTTCATGACAGATCTTGGAGTAGTGCCTAGTGCGCTTAACCCAATGACTCTGTTTTGTGATAATACTGGTGCCATTGCTCTAGCCAAGGAACCAAGATTTCACAAGAGGACCAGACACATAAAACGACGTTTCAATTCCATCCGCGATTACATCAAGGAGGACGACATAAATATTTGCAAAGTACACACGGATCTAAATGTTGCAGATCCGATGACTAAACCTCTTCCAAGGGCTAAACATGAACAACACCAGAACTGCATGGGTGTTCGATTCATTACAATGTATATCACATAGTGATGTGAACTAGATTATTGACTCTAGTGCAAGTGGGAGACTGTTGGAAATATGCCCTAGAGGCAATAATAAATTGGTTATTATTATATTTCCTTGTTCATGATAATCGTTTATTATCCATGCTATAATTGTATTGATTGGAAACTCAAATACATGTGTGGGTACATAGACAACACTGTGTCCCTAGTAAGCCTCTAGTTGACTAGCTTGTTGATCAAAGATGGTTAAGGTTTCCTAGCCATGGACATGAGATGTCATTTGATAACGGGATCACATCATTAGGAGAATGATGTGATGGACAAGACCCAAACTGTAAACGTAGCATTTGATCGTGTCAGTTTATTGCTATTGTTTTCTGCATGTCAAGTATCTGTTCCTTTGACCATGAGATCATGCAACTCACTGACACCGGAGGAATACCTTGTGTGTATCAAACGTCGCAACGTAACTGGGTGACTATAAAGGTGCTCTACAGGTATCTCCGAGGGTGTCTGTTGGGTTGGCATGGATCAAGACTGGGATTTGTTACTCCGTATGACGGAGAGGTATCTCAGGGCCCACTCGGTAATACAACATCACAATGAGCCTTGCAAGCAATGTGACTAAAGTGTTAGCCACGAGATCTTGTATTACGGAACGAGTAAAGAGACTTGCCGGTAACGAGATTGAACTAGGTATAGTGATACCGACGATCGAATCTCGGGCAAGTAACATACCGAAGAACAAAGGGAACAGCATACGGGATTAACTGAATCCTTGACATAGAGGTTCGACCGATAAAGATCTTCGTAGAATATGTAGGAGCCAATATGGGCATCCAGGTCCCGCTATTGGTTATTGGCCGTAGAAGTGTCTCGGTCATGTCTACATAGTTCTCGAACCCGCAGGGTCTACACACTTAACGTTTGGTGACGATTAGTATAATTGAGTTATTATGTTGGTGACCGAAAGTTGTTCGGAGTCCCGGATAAGATCCCGGACATGACGAGGATCTCCGGAATAGTCCGGAGGTAAAGATTGATATATGTGATAATAGTGTTTTGATCTCTGGAAGGGTTCCGGAGTTCACCGGAAGGGGTTCCGGATGTTTACCGAAGTGTTCGGGTGCAGCAACACTTTATATGAGCCAAAGGGATAAAGCCCACAAGGTATTGGAAAGTGCAAAAGTAGTTTTGCTGCCGCGTAAGCGGTACTACCGCTTGGTGAAGCGGTACTACCGCCGGAGCGGTACTACCGCTTGTGTGAAGCGGTACTACCGCCCAAGCGGTACTACCGCTTGTGTGAAGCGGTACTACCGCTTGTGCGCGGCTGTGCACGATTCGGCAGGGTCCGAATTGGACTCTTTTCCTGCGGGCCAAACCGACCTTGTGCGGGCAAAACCGACCCGGAGGAGACTTTTACTCCAAGTTTAGACCCCAAGGCTCAACATATAAATAGAGGGGCAGGGCTAGCACACGGGACACATCAGGATTTCCCAAGCCGTGTGCCGGCAACCCTAGCCCTCTAGTTCCTCCGTCATAATCTCCGTAGTGCTTGGCGAAGCCCTGCAGAGATTGTTCCTCACCACCATCACCACGCCGTCGTGCTGCTGGAACTCAACCACTACTTCACCATCGCTCGCTGGATCGAGGAGGTGAAGGCGTCATCAAGCCGTGCGTGTGTTGAACGCGGAGGTGCCGTCCGTTCGGCACTAGATCGGAAGGATCGTGATTGGATCGCGGGACGCTCGGCGATTTGGATCGCGAAGACGTTCGACTACATCAACCGCGTTTATTAACGCTTCCGCTTAGCGATCTACAAGGGTATGTAGATTCACTCTCCCTCTCGTAGATGCTCATCACCATGGATAGATCTTGCGTGTGCGTAGGAAAATTTTTGTTTCCCATGCAACGTTCCCCAACACTAGGGTCCGGTGCGACTGAGTAGCACACTTTCCTACATGTAAACAGACCCGAGTCATGTAATCCTAGCTAAGCCAGGTATATAAGGCGGGTTAGGGGCCTCTCAGATGGTTGGCTAAATCATTGGATCTTCTTAGATCTTCCACACACTTTGAGACCTATGGTTCCTCACCTAAACCTTCGTCTTTCTCACGCCACACTTTGTAACCAAGTTACCTCACCGTGATTTCTCTGATCTTCGACCGACATATAGTGCAATACATCCCCATAGCAGGAGTGGGATATTACCTCCTCCGAGAGGGCACGAACCTAGGTAGATCATGTTGTCTCTTGTTTGTAGCCACTCCGGTCTGCCACTCACAGACCCCCTCTGAACAAATTAGCTATCTCTTAGTAGCACTGTCGGTATCAAACATCGACACTATGTTTGCCAAGAGAAGCCAACTAGATAATGCAATCTTTTAATTTTGCATCCGCACTATTATCATCTGAACCATCACCAATAGACATATGCTCTTGCACAACAAACAAATGACATATTTGAGGAAAAGAAAATTTAAGAGGTATATATAATCGCATTTCACCCAGAAACATGAAATAGATAAAATTAAAATCCTTCTTACATATTGATATAATGTTAATAAATTGTAGTAAAAACATGATATTGGTCTAGTGACCATTTATTTTAAATAAAACTCCAGCGGAGTAAAGGCACATCAAAGATTTATTTTTCACTAGCAAACATGCCCGTGCGTTGCAACGGGAGAAAAAAATGCCGTTCTTCGCTCCAAAGCAAACGCCAATTATCATTAATCAGGCCGGATATGTAGATAATAAGTTTGATGATAACTAATTTGATGGATTAATTAACAATAGGATTCCTTGGGGCGCTAGTTCGAAACTTAGGGACGTGAATCCTAGTCAACTAATCGGATGCACAACCTTATCCTTAGATTACCATAGTGATAATAAAAATATCATACACGCAATGCTTCTTTTCAGTTACCGACGTCACATAATAAAAATATGGTATACTTCGTCCGACGTCCAGACATGCATGCTTCTGTCGTGTGTGCTAATCATGAAGCATACCACATTAAAATCATTCATAAAAATGTGTGTTGCTAGTGTCTTGGTTTTCATGGATACAATTTAGGAAGCAGAAAAATGTTATGATATTGTAGATTAGATCGTCAATGCCTAGTGAAAAAAATACAACATCATCCTTGTAGCTGGTATGAGTTCGTGAGGGACACAAACAGAATCAAATTCAACCTTAAAACAAAAATATATAGCACCAAATCCGACAACGCGTGCAGAGTTCGGAGCATAGTTCCGAGAATAAACACATGTGTACACGCTAAGAGCATCTACAGCCGGGCACCCCATATCCTCTTCAAACGTCTGCCGGCACGCTCGGTCAGTGACCGAACATGACAGAAGGAAAAAAGTGAGCAATCATATCCCTCATATCATCTTTATACGTTCGGGCTGTCCGCGAACCTCATATTGAGGACAAATGTAGAGACGATATGAGGGCTTGCGGACGCGCCTGGTCAGTCCGCCACATAGCACGCCGCCCACCCCGGACCACCTTTTGTCTTTCTTTACTCATTCTTTTCGTTCTCTCTCTTCATCTCCACCAATCACGCATATGTGACCGGACATATAAAGGAGAAAATGAGGAGCATGACTGTATGGACAGACAAATAAGAGTTCAAAACGAACATATCCGATCACTGATCGGGCGTGTCCGCGGACGTTTAGGGGAATGGATTTACTAACTCCGGCTGTAGATGCTCTAACACGTCCACGTTACAGACTCGGACATACTCCCTCCGTTCCTTTATATAAGGTGTATTTGTTTTTTGATAAAATTCCAAAATATAAGGTGCATTTCTTTTAATTCCTCATAATTCCCTTGTTAGCCCTCTTAAAAAAGGAAAGTATCTCTTTTCTGATTATGTGTATCTCTTATTATAGCAAAAGAAGGAAACTATCTCTTTGTCGATTGCATGTATCTCGTACTTTTCTGGACTAATTGATTCACTTTCCACTGACCACCGGAAATAATACACCTTACATTAAGGAACGGAGGGAGTATTTACCGGTCCGTGAAGGATCCAAAATACACCTTGATCTAAAAATAGAAAAGGAAATCAGCGGCCTCGCTGGCGCTCCACGATAACACGCTATTAACTCACGCGTTCTCGTCGGTTGGTAGCGAAGATATCCATCCCGACCTCCCCACCCCGATCTTCACGACCTTCCCCCGGAAGGTGCTGCCGCCTGCACCCACCGCCGCCGGGAGATCCCTCGCTCCCCATGCGTCAACACCAGGACCCCCTCGCTCCCCCGCGCGCCGCCGGGATCCCCACGTCCACCAGCAGCCATGGCGGGCTCCAACATCCGCCTCTCCCTTTTTATTAGGCTGGTCATTCATGCTACTTTTTTTTGATTTCATGCGCCTCTCCCTTTTTATTGGCCGTGACCTTCCTCTCGGGAAGTATCAATTTGTTGGCCGTGACCTTCCTCTCCGCTATCTTTCTTCAGATCTTTATCTCTAGGCTGACTCCAATCTTATCCTCTTTTTCTTGGCTTGTTGATTCTGACAACTACAAACGTATATAAGTTGCTAAGATTTGATGTAAAAGGTCAGGGTGGGACTATTAATTAGAATCTGAAATTGTAGCATAGGTCTAAGATTTTTTTTCTCCCTGCAGCCTTTTTTTAGAAGAACTTCTCCCTGCAGCCGTAAGGGAGGTGGGGGCAGGGCAGGTGGTGAGGTTGAATTTTTTTAGCGGCCCATGACAAAAAATCTGGCCCATTGACTTGCGAAGCTCCCAGAACGTACGAAACCAAACGAAAATTATAAGAGCGGGGTGGACGGACTAAAAACGGACGAAATTACGGTGGTAAGAAGTAATAGCCCATTTATTATTATTATTATTATTATTATTATTATTATTATTATTATTATTATAATTATAATTATAATTATATATATATATATATATTATATTATTATTATTAATTATTAATATTAATTATTAATTATTAATTATTAATATTAATTATTAATTAATTATTAATTATTAATTATATATTATATATATTATTATATTATTATTATTATTATTATAAAAATAAAAAAATAAAAATATATATATATATAATATATTTTCCTAATCTATATCTATATCTATATCTATATACCTCTATATATATATATATATATATATATACCTAATAATAAAGGGGCTATTGCTTCTTACCACCAATTTCGTCCGTTTTCGTCCGTCCACCTGCGTTTCCCTCATAGAAATTTCGTCCGTAGCTACCCAAGGTGAACCTTGGTACTAAATTGTCGTTCGCTAGCGTTACGTTTTGTCCTTCGTTCCTAGTCCGAACCGAATTAATCCGGCCTCTCAGCCGGCCCAACGAAGCCTCGCTTTTACAAACGTCCCAGGTGGCTCGCCTAGCCGGCGTTGTGGCCCAGCGCAGCTGACCCACCATGCTGCTAGCCCAATACAAGGTCAAAATATTAGTTCCCATGTGGAATCGAACTAGCGACTGGTTGCGTTTAAATAGTCCCACCTCGGTTTCTTACACACAATCCTCCTAATTTATATGCGTCTTTGATCTTTGTTGGTATCAAGGAGCTGACTTGGAAATTAATAAACCAAGGGTAAGGACCTACGTGACAGAGAAATAAAGGAGAGATGGGCTGGAATTCAAACACACATGAGACTTGACAGAGAAATGCAAGCGATTCCAGATTACATGAAACATCACATGAGATTTCGAGGTACTCAGAGAACACTCAAGCACAATTCCAAGCATAGTTCTCCTGATCGAAGCCATAAACGGAAATCAAACGCGTCAACCAAATCCCTGGACAAACAGAGGCGGCAACGTAAAACCACACTCCATGGCTGTGCCTCCCATGAATCTGCGGACCGGGAGCGGTGCCTTGATATTGTGCTGTGCCACCTCAGAGCCGCCGGAGCCATTGCTCCCAACGATGATGCAGCGCACGCATTGGCTGCCCTCAGCCATGCAGCAGCACGGAGGCCTCGAGCCCTCGACGCATCAGCGGCCGGCTCAAGCTTGGTGCGCGACGCGGCGGCTCCACTAGCGCGGCTTCCCGCGGCCCTGTGGCACGGCCGCCCAAGGCATCCGCGGCGGCTGCCCTACGTGGCATATTTGCATGCGGTTGAGCCACCGACAGCTCCTGCCAATTTGCATTATTTGCTTAAATTGCTTGTATATTTCAGCTTTCCAGCAGATTAGCATTCCAACAACAGTTCTAGCAGTGTATTATTCCTGTTTTAGACAGATTACTATATTTCTGTAGAGTACCTTATATTTCAGAACATGTGTGATGTAATATATTTCCATGTTTCCTACATGTTGAGATTAATTACGTCCACTATTTGCAATTGAGATTTTCAATTTCTTACAAATAAAAATCAATTCATCTTATTAAGCCTTTTGGCTTAACACGAGCAAGAATTGATATGCAAAATTCTAAGTGATTTCTTCAAATTGATGTTTTGGGATCACGAGGTAGAGTGTAGATCTACTGCATTGCAAATTATCTACCTTTATTGTTTAAGCCTATATTTTGTCATTTTTGACATTATGATTGCCAAAGTGCTCTCCCATATATTTTATTAAGTCATGACATAAGGCATTCGAAGTATGAGTATCTACCAATTTCATCAGATTATACTCCTCTAATACTGCTTGGTGCGCGACGCGGCGGCTCCACTAGCGCGGCTTCCCGCGGCCCTGTGGCACGGCCGCCCAAGGCATCCGCGGCGGCTGCCCTACGTGGCATATTTGCATGCGGTTGAGCCACCGACAGCTCCTGCCAATTTGCATTATTTGCTTAAATTGCTTGTATATTTCAGCTTTCCAGCAGATTAGCATTCCAACAACAGTTCTAGCAGTGTATTATTCCTGTTTTAGACAGATTACTATATTTCTGTAGAGTACCTTATATTTCAGAACATGTGTGATGTAATATATTTCCATGTTTCCTACATGTTGAGATTAATTACGTCCACTATTTGCAATTGAGATTTTCAATTTCTTACAAATAAAAATCAATTCATCTTATTAAGCCTTTTGGCTTAACACGAGCAAGAATTGATATGCAAAATTCTAAGTGATTTCTTCAAATTGATGTTTTGGGATCACGAGGTAGAGTGTAGATCTACTGCATTGCAAATTATCTACCTTTATTGTTTAAGCCTATATTTTGTCATTTTTGACATTATGATTGCCAAAGTGCTCTCCCATATATTTTATTAAGTCATGACATAAGGCATTCGAAGTATGAGTATCTACCAATTTCATCAGATTATACTCCTCTAATACTGCTAGATCTACTCCAAATTTTTCTTTAGAAGATTATCTACAAAGTGTCATGCTTAACAATTTGAAGTTCACACTAATGGCTTCAAGCCAACTTATTGAAATTTTCATTAATTTTACAAAATTCATTACAACATAAAAACCATGATGGTTTTTAATTTACTGATCGTAAATTAATTATCTCTGGTTCACCCATATAGGTAACCGATGGCAAGAAAATTTGAGGCATTCGCCCTCAATGGCCACAACTACGGTACCTAGGCCATGGACATCATGATCACTGGGATATGCACCCCGTACTGGATGTATGGCAGGTTAGCATGTATTGTGCCATTGCGGTAACTTCAGTTGCACATAAGCATATTCAATGGCACCGAATTTGCATGCTCGATGATTAAATTAATTTTGTTTTACTAATATTTACGTCTGTAGGATGACTCTGATCTGTTCAACACCAGCAAGCTGTTTCCATTAGCTCCTGGGGCTGCAAGTTCCTCTCTAGCATCGAGACGCTATAGCTGATGAAGCAAACAAAAAAAACATTGGTCTGCTTCAGCGTTGCTCTCCCATCTTCTACAGGTAGCGGCGACAGCTACTCTAGCATCGCTCACGCCCCTACAGGACAGGAGCTTCTACGCAATTCATCTGCCTTCTCTATGGTGGGCTTGGGTAATCTACATCTTTTTTTATGTACAAATTAGCCTATTATTTAGATATTTTTGTATTTTCTTCCTCTGAATTTCCGCTAGGACAATTAATCTAACAAATATAGAGTCACGATCCAATCATTTTTCTCTCCGAGCCCCTCCGTCTCCAACACTTGAATTTCTCAGCATCCAAGTTCTAACCACGCCTGAATCTATATTACCTCTTAGGCAAATCAAGGAATCCATATCATGACTATTGATGCAGCGGAGGTAGTGGTCAACGGCAGTTTGAAGCTGCTCGAGCGGTTGCTGTGGACGGCAAGGCTTGAAAGTCGAAGGAGAACGCCAGACTATTGACACATTGATTCATCTCCACGACATTGACTCCCTTGCGCTGGCGTTGTTCAATGACAGATGTGCCATGAGGTGGCTGAGCTCATCGCCTTGGGATTGACCACGTCTAGACACATTGTGATTAGATGAACACCACAACCATAGTCGGCGAGGATGGGATGGAGGATAAGTCACGTCACGGGTGGGATGTCGTGTTGAAATTGAAGACGTAGACTGAAGGAGGGGGTCCTTGAGCTAAATATGATGTTATTTTTAGCTATTAAATATTTCTAAAATATTATTTATGCTGCACACTTAATCTATAGTGCACGGTTCATTTCTCTTTCGTACCGGCGGCGATCCGAATTGCAAATAAACACCCATTAAAACCAGATTGAGATGAAAGAAAACATCGATAACCACGCATGCACACCTCTGAAAAACCTCGCGGGGAAAAACAACATATTTCTCATCTTATTCCGAGCGAGTGTGCGTGCGCGCGCGCGCGCGAGAGAGAGAGAGAGAGAGAGAGAGAGACGCCTTAGGACTGACCACATTCAAACGCGTTTTCGTTGTGTGAGCACTGAGGCCACCGTCGGTAACACAAATGTGATGCCATGTGAAAATAAAGGATGTGAACCTATCAGGGTCTTGAGTCATGGTTATTGGGTTAAGAGCGTGTGTTATTTTCTCTCCCGTTGCAACGCACGGGCTCTTTTGCTAGTAATAATAAACCACGGATAACTTCTGGTCGTACGTCGTGGCGTTTTTGCAAAAAAAGCCCTTATGTTTTCTGGTATTCAACCCGCAGTCCCTTAATTAAGTGGAAAGAAACGTTTCGTCTTTTTATAAAAAAAAACCTGGGCAGCGTCGGCAGCGGCTGCGCGGCAGCGTCCGCCCCTCCTCCTCCTCCCCCCCCCCCTTCTCCTCCTCCCCTCACTGCGCGGATCCGTCGGCGGCGGGGTCTCTGGCACGCTGGCGGCTCGGCTTCGAGCTGTCTCTGCTTTGAGCTGGGTCAACGGCCAGGGGTCTCCGGTGACGGCGAGGAAGGCCGAAGCACGGCTTCCCGGGCGAATCTAGGGCATCCGCGGCGACCTACGCAGGAGCTCGCCGGAGCCGGGCGACGGCCGATGGGCGCGGGTGACGTAGGGATCCAGCGCGGCGTCGCGAAATCCTTGCGGTTGCAGGTGCGAGCCACTCGTCAACTGGAACCGCGCTTAGGACGACAACCCCGTGGAGAGAGAGAGCCTCTCTTTCATCTCAGCCGCGACCCAGCCCACCTCACGCGAGCCCTCGCCGCCGCCACCTTCTCCGGCTGATTCCGGCGGCTGCCAGCGGCGCGGACCACCCTCCCACGAGCGCCTCCCTCCGCTATGTCGTCCCCACCAACCAGATCCGTGGCGGGCGTCCTCCAGCGGCCACCCGCAGCCCTCTTCGTGGCTAGGGTTTGGTCACGCGTGCGCCAGGAGAGGAAGGCCGCGGCCATGGAGCTTCCCTCCCCCCTGCTCGGGACACCATCGAGGTCCGTTTCCCCTCTCCTCTCCTCTCCTCTCCTCTTCAATTTCTTCTTCTCCCCTCGAATCCCCTTTTTATTTGCTTGTTCGATTTGGTTCGTGGCAGGAGCAGCAGGCCACCTCCAGTTCCTTGCTTCCATGGGTGCAGCAGGTTGAGCGGCCAGAGGAGAGGAGGTGAAGGAGCAGGCCAAGATCTACCCCTCTTTACCTCTCACCCAGCACCAAGACGCCCCCACGCACAAGGTACCCCCACCCTCTAGATCTGCTCTTCCTCCTGTCAGTTACTTCATTCTCTGCCTGCAATTTTATGGGCTGTGTGGTGTGATGCTTTCTCTAAGAACAAGCCCTGTAGATTTATTTTGTCTCCCTTGCATTAACAAACATATTCAGTTAACATGTTTTAGAAAATAGTTCACGAAGACCTGGATCTCAGATTTATTTACAATTGTAGCTTTACGTTTCGAAGGATTTGATAGTGGGAGTTTTAGCTATGTGTTGATCAAATGCAATATAATCTTTAGAAGTTTGCAAACAAGAAAAAAAACAGATTCTGGCAGCAAATGGTTCCCGCATCAGTTTTTCTATTACGAATTTCTGTAATTTGCTACGCCTTCTGTTTCAGCTTTAAAAAATATTATTCTGTCAGTTCCATTTTATAAGGAGTAGACATATTTCAAGAAGTAAGTTTGACCATCAACTTAGCAAATATCAAAATCATATCACGGAATTCATCTTTGAAAGAAGTTTCCAATCCTACAGTATGATTTTGAACTTACGTGAGTCATATATGTTATTTGATTAATTAATGGTCAAATTTAATCCCAAAATATATGCACGTCTTAGAATGGTAGGAGTAATATTTTTCTTCTCAAGGTTTTAAGAACATGACGATTGCAATGCTTTTCCTTTTAATTAGGTGTTGAAAGCTATTGGTGGTGTTCCACGTGCCTCCGGTGATGACCAGTGATGGTAATTTAAGTTGTTATATTTTGGTTGGCAGATGGTTCTTATGAGAACACTTGATTAACTTGAATTCTTTTTGTTTCTAGGCCGATGAAATTGTCAGACTAGAAATATTTTCACCGTTCACACATGGTTATCCTTTACTGCAACATACATAGTTCCTGTAGAAAAGGTATCATTGTAATAATTTGTATATTCTAATAACTTTTGGTTGTACACTTCAGCTCTGTTAATACTCCCAAATGGATATAACCTTAGCAAATCTATATAATTTTTTGGCTGCTAAATCGTAAATGTGAGAGAATAAATAATTTCTGTTAGTTTAGTTTTTTACTTTGCCTTTACTAGATTTTAGTAAGGCCGATTTGAATATGTTTATGTGTGTGATTTATGTTAAACTCACATCTCTGTTACGTTTTTAGCTTCTATATCATTTGTAACCGACGCCCAATTCACTTTTTAAGCAGATATGATGGTTGCCATCATCGGAGAAAATTCAGCGGACTACTCCCAGCTATTCGATCATTCATTCTATTAGTGCAATGCTGGGCATTAAAGCTAGGAGAGGGTTAAACTATTAGTAATGCAAGGCGCTCTTGCAGTAGTATCACCTGGCATTCGGTGGCCAGTGCTGCACAACGACACAAGTATATCATCTATGTTTTTTCTTATGTTGAAGTAGTCACATCCTGATAGTCAAGTATTTATTGATGCTTTGGCCTCAACCAGAAGCTCCATAACTCTGCTACTTCTGATGTCCTCCTTAATTTTCGTCTTCTAGATTTATATCTTTGTCATTTGGTGAATTCAGGTTCTGTAGTCTCCCATTTGAGATTTTAATTTACTTTGGTTCACATCTAACTGCCAGAATTAGTCACAGATGTCAGTGCACTCTGAAAGTTAGAACATGGCCGGGTCTGCAACAATATTACGATTTATGTTACTCGATGTACAGCCCATGCTGTCGTCCTTCTTCAGGCTTGATCTTCTGTCGGCAAGTAGTCTATACAAAAGGTAATAATTGAGCGTTCAAGGACGATGTAATTACTGATTATGATATTTGCATGTAGTAGTTAATCAATTATCGGCTTTTTATGTGTTTTCTGTTCTTCCCTTTTATTTTGATCTATTGATCTACTCCCTCTGTAACTTAATATAGGACATTTTTTGACACTGTCAGACTGATCTAAAAATGTCTTATATTAATTTACATAGATAGTATTTGCTAGCCCCAAAGTGTCATGTATACTATGTATAGTTGTACTACTGGATTTTGTCTTCTACCCATAGAACAGACTGCACCATGGATGCTTTGAGAAGTACCGTCTGTACACTTCTAATTCATATAACATGCACTCATTACTTGATATTTTCAGAGGTACACTTAACCACTTATTTGTTCAGATTTTCCTCACATTTGACTCAAGTAATTAATTTATATATTGATTGTCTTCTTAATATCTTCATAAATTTTGTCATAAGATCAAATTATGAGTTTACTACTGCCCCTTATATGGTTGTTCAATAACTTCTTTGCTATATAGCTAATGGTGGCGCTTTTAACCATTATATATTCCTATTCACGTTGTTAGTTAATCTTTGTTGCCGCCTTTTATTGCCTAATGATGCCTCTTCACGCACTCTTCTTGCCCAGTTCATGGACTGAGTGGTGTGGTTGAGCCTGATGAGGAAAAAAGGATTGCAACAGTGTGACGGGGGCTCGGTGCGGCTGTAGCAAGGAACAACTTATAAGTTCTGCAGCACGGGATTATCAAGTAAATAAATCATTGATCTGGTATTGATATTTTTAGGCATCCCTTGGTAATTGTTTTAGTCTGCTTTGGTGGTGTCTCCGTCGATCTTAACTGGAACATTGGCTAATTATATTTTGTAATGGGACTTTGCATGGGATAGAGACTGATTGTTATTTTTTTCTGAGCAGCTAATAGGCGCAACCCTTCGTGATTTTTGAAGTTTGGACAGTGTTATGAACCCTTCGGCGCCTAATCCCTAGATTATTGGAGGATCAAGATGGTGGCCATGAGGGTTCCCATCACCGTGGCTGCCAAGCTTGAGCTACTCAAGAACGCCCCCAAGTTGGTAAGCTTCTCATATCTTCCGTCCTTTCTGTAGCCCTTGCAAATCCGCATTCAGTTTGCAGCATCAGAAGAACACAAACCCCGTCTAGCATCATACAATAATCATCATTGTTATGGATACAAGAAAGTATAGATATTTTCTTAGGCAGTATCTGAGCATTATTGGCTTCTGATCGTGGCCAAGCATAAACTGACATAGTGACATCTTTCAGAAATTTTCCAAATTAGTTCAATTACTGTGTTGCAACATTTTACCTTTTTATAGGAACCGAGTCAGACACAAAAGGGCCGAATTTTCTGGCCGAATAGCTTGAGTTGTATTTACGGTCCCAGGAGAGTCACTAAAAGGATCAGAACTCACATGGCTAAATTTCCATTGCCTGTCAGTATTAACATGAAAGCCTGCTACTCCAAGGTCACTGGTGCCATCGTTGAAGATAATTGGCAATGAATCTGAATAAATCTTTTGCTTGCCGCCATAGTTTACAGCAAAGGAAGTTATAGGATCTGCAATCGATCACCAGATGAGGGACGAGTAGACATTAGTGTGGATTGTAGAACACATGTTAGGTTCTGAAGTGATAGGATTCAAGTGCAATTTCGCAAGATTTAACAAGTCTTTGATCTACATGACAATATGTACACCAATATAGTAACTGACGTTATTAATACATGATTAATTGAGTATTGGAAGCCTAATAGCAAGAATTGTGTCTTCAAATATCAAACAGTGAAGCTTTGTTATAACTTACTCCCTGAACATGATTCTCTAAGAGGCCCCTTTTCTACTTTTTTCTTGTTGGCGGCAACATGTTTCTACTAGCAGTTGCAGTGCTCTTATTATTTTATTTCCACAATATCATCATGTTTTGCTTAGTTGCTGTTGTGGTGCTCTTATTATTGTTATTTCCAGAATTATTGACATTTCGCAGATGGTGTAATACTATGTCCCTTCACATAAAGCAAACCTTGTTCATGGCTAACTTATAGAATAGCAGAAACAGAGTTCAAAAACCATCAATCGCAGGAACACTCTGAGCATGTATTTGATTCCGTTGAAGACCCAATATATGATGAAGTGCTATTTTCATTTGCTAGGCTGGGAACCATGAAAAAGTTAGGATTGCAGTAATCATGCTAAATATATTCAAGCGTGTTACTTTTATATGCATATATCAATTTACAATGTACACGCACCATTAGGTTTGGTCTTGTATTTTCCTCTGAAGTTGGGTTCGGTACTTTGCTCACTCTTTTGTTTTTGAACAAGTGAATTTCTTTTGCTGGAGCATTTCAGTGAATAGGAATTTTGTTCTGAAGCTACAATTGAAGCTTACGATCTGTAAAACATATGGGAATTATTTTGCTCTATGTCCTGTTGCGGCTCTTGCCAAACAGGTGTTTATTTTTATGCCTAAAAGGAAGTACGTGCTTTCTAGAATAAGCTCCATGATATATATATGCATTGCCTGTGTTGACTGCTCCTAAATTATAACACACATTTGCAGGTTCATATATGCATACTGTACAATTGTGGTAGAAGCACTTGTTCTTATTCTTTTGTCTAATTAGAGTTTTAAATTAGTGTGGTAGCTGATTTCTCTAGCTGCATATTAGTTACAAAACATGAGCCTGTGAAGAGACAAAGTTCTAGCATTTGCTTCAAATCTGATATAATTTTTCAAATAGATCCCAAAACTTTCTAATCAGATACTACTCGCACATTTTTCTGTTTTACTAGATGACGGTGCTCACAAATATTAGGCTACTATATTCACCCTACGATAGAGTATCTTCATGAATCGTTTCTGATAATGCCGGACAGAAATGGCGCTCCGAGACCCAAACCTGGTCAACCCTGGCTCATGGAAACTATGGTTTGCTCCATAGCAAACCACGGGAATGGGTCGCTAGCGCAGGAAGCATCATCAATGGCGCCAACAACATCCAGCAATACTGCAATACATTGATGTGTCCTTCCCAATGGTGGTTCACTTCTTTCCCCAGCCTCATCTTTACTGCATTACTGCGTATGTAGGTGGTGGCAGTATGGCAGCAGCAACAGGGGAAATAGGTTTTATTAGATTATCTATCACAAAAGTGTATTCAGTGGAGCAAGGCATGCAGATTTAACTAATCAGTAAATTAAACCCAAGTAGTCCAATGATTCAGGGGTTTAGACTTTAGTCTTTTTGGATTATTACAGGCAGCAACCCTGCTTTTGAGCACGCCCAAACAAGTTGAATCAGGGTCTTTGCTTTTGGTTGTTCAAGTTTGAGGTAAATCATTATGAACAGTTGTATTTCCGGTGGCACCTAAATACATTGGTTGATCTGCACCGTACTCTACTCCTATTGATTGATGATCACAAGTCACAACCCAATCTTAAATCTATTTGATTTGTATCGTTTAGTGTTGGATGTTGCAAATGAAAAGAAATTGTACTGTCATTCATCAATTTACTACTCAGTCTGGCCTGAATGCATGACTTCTGTGTGTCAGAGAATCTGTGCCTGAATGCGCCGTCGCCTGGACTTTTGAATCTTATCCAATTGTCTGGTCATCATTCCGTTAGCTGTTCGACTGGAGCACATTCTCTCGAGAGAGCAGGCGATGAATCTAACTGAACCTTCTTAGCTTAGAAACAAAAGCCGTTCTCTCGATGAACCGAGAATTATTGCGGTTAATTTGTCAGCCATTGTGTTCCTTCTGTACTTCAATTCTTGGTTTGTGTTGAGTTGGGGGCTTTTTACAGTCTCACAACACGAATCTCAGTCAGTCTGAAATTAGTTGTTTTTCGGATTATCAAGTGAGAGAAAGATGGCCCTTCAGTTGCTTTAGCAATGTATGTTTAGGGTTTAGTGAGATTTTCTTCCTGCAAGGTGCGGTTCTCCGGGATAGATTAAATACCAGTCACATTCAATATGTTGTGAAGTCTCCCATTTTAGTTCAAATGCTACCTTACCAAAAACAGAAAACACTTTTTCCATCGGAGTAAGATAACAAACATGAAACCAGTTAATCAGTCTATCATAGATGATTGCTTATTTCTGAAGCACCAGGGCGCTCTCCCTGCAGCGGAACTACTTGGGCGTCTCAGACGACATCATGCTTCATACTGAAGTTGAAGAGCGTAGTACGGTTGATGAGCTGAAGCGGCGGGTGGAGTTAGACTGCAGGTCCATTGCGCTCCTATGGAGGGAGCTGGAGGAGGAGCGGAGCGCGTCCGCGATGGCGGCCAGCCAAGCCATGGCCATGATCAGCAGGCTGCAGGAGGAGAAGGCGGCGATGCGGACGGAGATGGCGCAGTATCGGAGGGTCATGGACGAGCAGAGCGCGTATGATCGTGATGAGGCTGAGCGTCTGGGCCTTGAAGTGCTTTGTTTAGGGCAAGCCGAAATAGTTAAAAAAGAGAGAGAAAAAACTCTTCCCAACCAAACAACCAACTATCCGTAAAACCCTAAAAAATGCCCTAAAAAACTATCCGTAAAAAAACTTAACACAGTAAATATAGTTTAAAAATGTTCACAGCTTTACATATGTTCACACTATTTTTGTTTCAAAAAAGTATGTTCGCACCTTTTAAAAAAGCTTAAAAATTCACAAAAAAAAGTTACACTTTTACTAAAAAATACTTCGATTTAGAAATGTACGACAAAAACAATGTCTGTTTAGAAAATGTTCTTTGTAGAGAAATGTTCCAATTTCATAAAAAACGTAACTATTGTTAGAAAAGTGTTCCAATTTTAATGAAAACTTTAACTTTTATTAAAAATAAGAAAATTTGCACGTTTAACCTTATCATTGACGTTTAGTAAAGTTGGATATAAAAATGGTGCACGATGGCACATGAAGCGGGTTGTGCTTCTTTTTTCGTCCGGTGCAACGCACGGGCATTTGTACTAGTATTAATAATTAGGTAAAGGTAAAGATATCGAAAGATGTTCGTTGTCCACCAGGGTCCATCTCCTTAGCTAGTTCCACCCGTCCGACAGCTGTTGGTTGCCACCACCTCGGCCCCCACGAGCACGAGCAGCTGGAATAGAGCCACAAAGCAAAAAATGTTGAGTTCAACATGGATCACACTTGCATCTGAGCAAAGGAGAGACATGATGGATGAAGTAGGTTGTGGTTACCTGCAAGGATGTCAGCGCGGGCTCTTCTTGCGTCCTCCTCAATCCTAAACATCCTATTCAGGCGCCACAATATGGCCTCATGTCTCGCCGCCGCCGTAGCTCGGTTGTCGTCATGTGTCGTGCCTGCACCCGATGACTCCCTCGTAGACTGTCTGCGTGACATGTATCTGGGACTTGCAGGAAGCGTATGTCCATGGAGGCTACCTGTGACGAAGCCGATCAACTCTGTGAGCTGCACGAATCCGGTGCCTGCGAGAAGCGCACGCCTGTGGAGGCTACCAACGTCGAAGCCCATTGTCTCCATGTGTGGCGCGAATGTGGTAGTTGCAAGAAGAGAACGCCCGTGGAGGCGAGTGTCGTTGAAGCCCATCGTGTGTTGCACAGATCCTGTGCCTACAAGAAGCGAACGCTCATGAAGGAGACCACCGTCGAAGCCCATCGGCTCCATGCGTTGCACAGATCTGGTGCTTGTGAAAATGGCAAGCTCTCTGACACGGCGGATCGGCTCTCCCCGTTGCACAATTCTCGTGCCTCCTTGTCGCGGAGGCACCACCTGTCGCGACGGCGCAAGAAGCTGCGAATAGAAGCGGTTGCCCCTGTTCGGTGTCGCGAAGTGTGGCTGCGGTGACTGGAAGGTGAAATGGTCGGTGCTCCGAGCTTGCATAAGCGACGACGGCAGAACACCATTCCTTCCAGCGGTGTGGTACATCGGTTGTTGCCCTTGCACCACGCGTGGCGACGTGGGAAGAAGCACTCCATGGCCCACGCCATTGTTGCTCCACGCAGGCATGGTATGGCTGGCGAGGAGATTGTCGAACTGGGGGCTCCGGGCAGGGGAGACGCTCATGGTCGAAAGACCAAAGCGTGGTGCACCACCTCTGAAAGGCCCGAGATGCTCATAGGATGCCCTCAGAGGGGCCTGCGCTCCCGAAGAAGCGGTAAGGAGGTAGCCGAGGGGGTTGCTTTGCTGGGCCTGATTTTCCCTGACGCCTCCAGTGCTTGACGGGCCTCCAGGCTGTCCCATGTCCTCGTTGGGTTGCTTTTTTTTCCAAGACTACTGAAAGAAAACAAAAACATAATTAGCTATATGAACTTTGCACGGAACGTAAATGTCACGAGAACGGCGGGAACCTACAAACCCAAAAATAGCTGCCTTTCTCTGGTTCGTTTGCGGGAGAGAGAAAAAGCGAGAGAACGTTCTTTTTTTTTTTTTTGACGCTCAGAGACTGAGAGTTGTCAGGATTAAATTTGTGCCGATGTGGGGTGCTCTGACTGAAGATACACACAGGTATTTATAGGATCGCCGAGCACGTTATTTAAGGAACGAAATTAATTCGTACGTATCAAAATAAATCTGCATTTACTCACATCTAATCAATTATCAAAAGAAATCCGCATTTATTCACATCCAAATAATGCACGGCCAATCATAATTGATTGCCTATAATTGTGAATATTGGGAATACTCATTAATTGGGAATATATAAATTCCAGCACATCTTGCATATCTATCTCCAGATATAAATCTCTAAATCCCGGGCATTAATGCGATACTCATAATATACACTGAGAAAAGAAAAGATTGGTCGCCGGTAATAACACAGTTAGTGTACAAGAGTAAGGGAACGCAGAGCATCAACGGCAAGGCAAAAATAATAATGCTCCATTTCCCTGGTCCCCTCGCAAGTTTGTACTGTAGAAGTTTCTGCTGCCTTGCTTTGGTTTAAACATCAGGGATACTAGAACGATGCTGCTGCATACTCCCACCAAGTGCCAACAACTGGTTTTTTCTTTTCTTTTCTGAAGATGAAGTTGGTTTACCAACGACTGTTGGTCATGCCTGCTTGTTTGCTGAGGTAGAAACTTCTGCACTACACATAGGGCATACCTGCACATTGTCAATGACATCTTGTCAAAACTTTAAAATCTGAGAGCTGCACATCTATCTACTGTCTTGTAAATTCGAGTTGGTTGTGGTGGTGGTGAGTTTCACCCCTACTCCCTCGTCCACCCAGGGTCCACCCAGGATCCATCGGGTTTGTAACCAAAAAAAAAATGCAATAGTGGAGTCTCCAACCCCACCGGACAGGCCCTCTTTTGGTTTGTGAAAGAAAATCATAATAAAGCAAATAATGCAATTGCGGAGTCTCGAACCCCTCACTTGCCGCTATACAAAGCTCAATCAAACCAGCAAGTCACCACATCACTCGTGTTTTGAATGGGAAAGTATTCGATTCATACACTGCAGTACGCAATTTCTTTTACAACGACACGACCCAGCCAGTCAATCTGCCAATGAATGTTTTCCCAGCCACCCCCTCCTCCCCAATCCCCGTCCTCCGGCCGCCACTCCTCCTAACTTCCAAATTTCAAAATCCAGCCCAGACACGTGCCATTCGTTAAACTGCTATGGTGTTCTTACCCTTTTATAGTTATGGTGTATTACCTTTTTATGATGCCAAGTAACAAGTGCATTGGCTGTTGTATACTACTCATCAAATACAACTGCAATCAGTTTTGTGGTTCAGTAGCAACGCACGGGCATTATGCTAGTGTGTATATAATCCTCTGCTAACATGGGGTCAACAAGATACAATCTACTGGTAGAGGACTCTGGCATGGAGCCACGGTGTATACAGCTTAAGTAATCTAACAAGGAAACATGCAGATTAATAGATTATCCGTATGGAAGTCAGATTGGTACCATTGCACAAGGAAGATTAATACATTTTCCTTATGGAAGTCAGATTAATACCCTTGCACAAGGAAACCTCAGATTCGACTTCTTTGCTGGCTAAACTACTTGTGGCATCTATCAGGGCAACGCAATCGTTTAGACATATCATACATGACAACAACTTGAATTACCTCTCTAATTAACATGCAAAAAAATCATGGTGTTAATATTACTGACCAAATGTTTTTTAGCAGAAGCAAATAAAAAGGCGCAAATGCTCTTTCTACAAGAAGAAAATAAGCATGATGAATGCTTTACCAGAGCAGAATTTATTTGTACGGATCATATTCTTGTCGAGCAACTCTTATATAGGAAGAATTTAACAAGCGTAGTAACCCTTGAATTATAGCCGGCAAACTTCGGATAAGGTGCATTTCTTACTTAGAAAAAAGGAAGGCCTTAGGGTGCCTGGAGGATGCTAAGACAAGAAAAACATTTTCGTTCATTCATGTGTTAACAAAAATATTTCAAGTTTAAGATTCACCGTAGACATAGATGTAAATAAAACATAATATGGTACAGAAACCATGCAAATGCAACTCAGCCAATTAAGTAAAGATACATCTAAGAATTTATTTATTTTCAAAGTAATCTAAGAATTGTTAACTTCCTGCAAAGTTGCCACCAACAGAAGAATGAAAAGAGAAGATTCATCTTCTTAGCTACTCAGACCGCTCGGGGTTGCCACTAGCTGGACCCCCACGAGCAACTGCACTAGTAGACACAAAAATGACAGCGAAAATGTTCAGGTGTTAGCTCCTAGTATCAAATGTACGTTCAACTTGAATTACATCTGAGCATCAAACACAAACGCTATGGATGGAGAACACGATGGCTACCTGTGAGGGTGTCTGCGCTGACTCTTGCAGCAACCTCTGTGATCCTGGTTATCCTCATCATATCATCATCATGTGACTTGCACATGGGCCTTGTCCGCCACCATCGGTCGGCCCTGCCACACGTTGTGCATATGTTCGACACATACCCGATGCATATTGTGCCACAGCCGCCCAACATTTCCATCATGCGCAGTCGGCCTAAACACTGGCACATTGCTCATGGTGGAAATGTTGGGTTGTCATGGCACAATATCCATTGGGGAGGTGTCAACCACAGGCACAACGAGTGGCGGCAGCCGTGCTGGCGGCGAAAAAGCCCAACGGCATTGCATGAATAGGATGGCCAGAATCAGGGAGTGTGCGGCCAGAGACCGCACAAACAATCTCACAGGTAACCACCGCGTACTTCATCCATTGTGTCTCTGCTCTACTCATATGCAGTGCAATATAAACTAAACGTGCATTTGACGCTGAGCCAACAAATGAACATTTCCTCTTTCAGATTTAGGTCTATGGGTACAGTTGCTCATGGGGACCCTACTTGTAGCAAGCCCGAGAGGTCCGAACCAGCTAAGAAGATGGATTTTATCTTTTTCATTCCAGTGGGCGTCTATCTTCTACTCCCTCCGTCCCAAAATAAGTGTCGCTGAGACGGAGGGAGTATTATTGATAACTTGGCATGAAGATGAATAATACTCATATTATTTTGAAAATAAATAAACTTTTATATGTATCTTTATACTCAATTGTTATAGGGTTGTAGCTGTATTTGCATGGTTCCTGAAACTAAATAGTGTTTTATTTATATCGATATGTATGCTGAATCTTAAAGTTGATATATTTGTATCGACATGAATGATGAAAACATTTTTATTGGTTTAGCAACCTCCCTGCACGGTAAGGCCTGCCTTTTTTGTAGTAAGGGATACAACTTATCCGAAGTTGGCTGGCTACAATTCAAAGGGTCATATATAAGAATTTCTCAACAAGAATGTGCTTTTATGAAATGAATTCTAGTTTGGTAAACCATTTATGCCACATTATTTCCTGCTTTATGGGTTCACCTAGCTATTGTGTCAGCCAACTAAGCTATTGGATTTATAATCCATGCGGACTGTCCAGGTATTGGATCACAGCCTTCACTACCTGGCGCATGAAGACTGTCCAGGTATTTCATTGACCCAGGGGAGACTGGAAAAAACTCCACAGTACACAAGTTTAATTTTTATACTTGAAGGCCAAAAGCTTTAATTTATACATTAAAGAAGATTACTATTTCCGGTGCATAACTGAGTGTTGGTAATTAGCAACATTTTGAGTGTCTATCCACACCATTATAGACCGGTTACGAATCCCATAGGCGAGTTGTGGACAGTGATGTTATTCAAGAAACTGAAGCCCAAACAAAGAAAGAAAATGCTCAGAGGCGCAACAATGCAGTCAGCCCTTCCTTATTTCTTTCACCATGCTATCTTCATTTAACCAAAGCGAGACCAGATAACTGCTTAAGAACTCTTGTGTAGCCAAAATGGGTGTACTACTAATAATTATTACAACATACCTCTTCCAATAGCACCCACTACTTATGATATTCTACTTGACTTGAGACAGCAAAAGGGATATATGAAACTAGCTCATGAAACTAAATCATAACTATTGATCATACGATCCTCTAGAAAGATATGTGCACAGAAGTGCATTTCAGACAACCGGTATAAGGCTAAAGGAAGTCATAGCTGTATAATAACTAGAGTAATAAGCATAGACATATGGTGTATAGTAGAGGTACAAAGGAACCCTAAATTTTCTATTCAGGTGTGATTGCCTGATATGCTTCATACCAGAAAACATAGGCAATCCTCATCTATGGGAAGCTATTGTACATGTTCTAACAATAACTAGTCGAAAGCAGCATTGTACCTTATTTATTTGAAGCCACTGGTTAATGCAGTCAGGATGGTATGAATGATTGCAGGGAAGTGCAACCAAAGATTCACCTTCCTCAAATTCCACACGACAAATTACACATCTACCAACAATAATTACAAGTCAGCATGCCACTTTAATAATATACTCCCTCCATCCCATAATTCTTGTCGTGGTTTTAGTTCAAATTTGGACTAAAACCACGACAAGAATTATGGGACGGAGGGAGTATAATATTACAGGAAGGCTATGAAACTTAAAAGTATTTGAACGTACTGTTCTGTGTTGCCATCTTGCATATCTTTTGTCTTGTAAGTTACTGAAGGTAAGGAAGCAAGTGCATCAGCAGAGAGACCTCTACTTTCTGTACCAACTACTTCACCCAATGCAACTAATTCCTGAAACCATGGCTAGAACCATTAGCATTGCATCTTGGAACTTTAGATGCAGGCCCAGGCACCAAAGGGAATAAACAAAAACAACTTGCCTCATAAGAGTACTCATCTGGATCAACCTCTTGCCATGAATCCTGCGTTTTTTCAATAACATGCCGATTTGTAAATAGTCAGTTACTCTGTTCAAATTTGGCTCATTTCAACAAGTACGCAAAAACACAATACCACAATTTGAGCAAACACAAAGTTCTCCACGTAGAAATTAGAGGAATTGGAGGTGCATGCCATAATCCCCGGAGAAAACATAGCAGGAGGTAAATTTACCGCTTATAGAATACTACTAGACGCACATGCACGCTTTGCAGCACCGTTTTTTGCTAGAGGGGTTCTTTTTTTTTTGCACATCTACACGTCAAACCTGAGGTTAGAACACGACTAGCCCGGGACGCACCCAGTAGATGAACAAATGCCTCTCCCGAGCGAGCAAGAGAGGAGAGGCAGCATCGACAAACGGAATGCCGCAGCGCTCCCTTCAACGACCAAGAAACTCTAAATCCCTCCAGCACAATCACATCTCTAGCAAAGAGTGATATGCAGCAACGCTGCCTACTTCACATAGGCATCTGGCTTTGATTACTACTCCCTTCGTTCCAAAATAAGTGTCATGGTATATCAGAGAATAATTTAGCTCTAGCAAGGAATTATATCACTGCATCAATGAAAATAAGCAAGTACTACTACACTGTATGTCACACGCATTAACAAAATAAGCATCGCTATCGGTACATGATCATTTCATCAAAACTGAGTGCTCCCAACTTCCAACTTCCACATACAAAAATTAAATCCATCCAAGACAAGGAAACATAAATCAGTACCTGCGCGTCGTTTATGTGATCCTCGACATGCTCCACCGCCCGCCCTAAGGAAAAGCAGAACTGTACATCAGCAACCCGCGGGAAATGTGAAGTGACCCAAAAAAGAAAAATCCATACTCACAATCGCTGATCCCAGCGAGAGCCATAAGCCGCGCGGCAACCTCACGCTCCTCAGCGTCCTGAAGAGCTCGCGCATAAGCCTCGTCGTCCTCGTACTCTGCAGGGTCTAGCTCCACATCCTCCACCTCCTCATCCTCATCGAACCCCTCCTCCTCGTACTCGCTCTCCTCAGAGCCGTCGTCCTCGCCTTCATCCTCGCCCTCACCCTCGCCCTCGCCCTCGCCATCAGCCTCGAGATCATCATCCCCATCACCCTCGCCACCGCCTGGGTGCTCGTGGTGGTGGACGCGGAGGTGGTTCTCGAGCTCCTCCTCGTAGTCTTCCTCGGCATCCTCGTCGTACTCGTAGCTCCCGGCCTCCGAGCTCCCGTAGTCGCTGCCCTCGCCGCCGCCGCCGACTCCGTTCATCCGGAGCATCATATACGCCCGTTCCTGCAACCGATCCAAACGGGATGTTAGTCGCGCGCCTCGGAACCCTAGGTACGGGGAGGGGACGGCCCGGGCCGCGAGATCTAGCCACTTGCCTGCTCCTGGAGGACGCGCGCCAGGGCGAGGTCGGCGTCGACCTGGCTGAGGGCCGTGAACGGGCGCCGCGCCTCGTCCTCGGCCAAGGCCGCCGCAGCAGCAGCAGCAGCCGCAGCGGCATCGGGCCCCCCTCCGGGAGCGGCGACCGGCGGGGGCTGATCCGGGCTAGGGCTGTGGTCGGCGCCGGGCCTCTCGCCGCCGCCGTCGCTCCCCTTGGAATCCTCCATGGGCTGGGCGCGATTAGACGAAGGGTGCGGGATGGAAGGGATTAGTCGGGCTAACCCCAGCCGGGGGTCTGGTAAAAATAATGGATCGGAAAAACAGTCAGCATACCCGACGTGATCAACTCAAAAAAAAAAACCGACGTAATCTGCCACCACGTGTTCGGATTCAGCATTCGACGGCGCACTCGCAGCTCGCTTCCGACTCGGCTCCGAGCCGCTCGATAGCGATCGGATGGCAACCGACAGCCATGGCCGAGCGATCTCCCAACCGCCGTGTCCACCAGCACACTGGCGGCGCTCGGAGCAGGAGGAACCCTTTTTTTTATAAAAAAAAAATGGATCTATTATAAAAGTTTATCGGAAATACAAAGCATCTTAAACATAATAAAATTTACATCAAGATTCTGAGACTACCGAATAACCACTACTGCCACCAGAACAAGCCGCTGACGTTGCTCCTCTACCAGAGCAGGAGGAATCGCTTGACTCAGAAATCCAGCAAAAACAATCTTCGATCGGCAGATAAGTAAGCTGTAAGAAGGTTTGTAGCACCCAGCGACGGTGTGCTCGCTATATGGTTGTTATCGTTGTGTACTCCCTCGGTTCGTAATTATCTTCGTGTAAGGTTAGTGGCAGAGCCAGCTTAGTCATAGAGCCCGGGCATGAGCACAAAGGCACTCGGGCGACGATCATTTGCCCATAACAAATGATAAGCACTTCATCATTTCTTGTTGTAATTCAATAGCGGTTCATATGAGCAGAGCCCAGGTGATGGCTTCGCCATTGTGCAAAGTTAAGCATGCGTACCAAGAAAAGCTCTCATTATTTTCCCGAAAGAATTTGCCCTCGGCTTAGCTTATGTTGAATGCGCGGATTCGAAGAAAGTGAGATTGGGTCTCTCACTTCTTGTGCCCCCTCCCATCCCCTCCATGCAACAGTCCACCTTCCATGTGTATGGCTTAGGGGCGAAACAAGGTAGCTTTCGAATGTAGAGATCTGGAGTTGTAGCGGTATTTAGCAATTGGGCCTCGCACCCCCCCCCCCCTGCAACGATCCACCTCCCATATGCATGACTTAGGGGTAAAAGTAGCATGAAACTTGATTACGCAATAATACATGAAAACAGAAAAATGTTATGTGCAAAGTTGTTTGAAGTGGAAGAGGTATAAATATTAATGCAATAGTATAGCGAGATCAGCTTACATCGGATGCAGGGGTCAGAGTTGTAGCGATATTAACCTGCATGTGTGGGTCCCCCCTCCTTCCCCATCGCCTCCTCACCATGCAACGGTCCACCTCCCATCTGCATGGCTCGTGGGCAAAATTGGATAGTCATAGCATAAAACTAGATTATGCGATATAATACATGGAAAAGGAAAAAAGTTATGTGCAAAATTGTTTGAAGACGAGGAGGTATAAAGCTTTTTGCAATCAATGTATTCCAAGCTGTATCTCTCGTGCGTTTGATGCTTTGCTTATGAAAATTGAACTTAACATAAGTTAGACCAAACATGCTTAGCAAAATTCAATTTTAACAAAAGTTGGACCATACACATTACAAGTGGGCTCGTAGTCGTAAACTTTGTCACTCAATTGGGTTGTTTCTTCTAATTATATAGCGTATAGGCTAAGCGTGCATACCAAGAAAAGCTCTTGGCATTTTTTGGACGAATTTGCCCTCAACTTACGTTGAATGCAAGGGTCGGGAGTTGTAGTGGTATTAATTCATATGCACGGGGTTGGGCCTTGATCTTCTCGCTCCCTCCCCCCATCTCCTGCATGTGACGGTCCATCTCCCATCTTCATGGCTTAGGGGCAAAAGTGGGTAGTCACGACATAAATGCAGCATAATGTACAAAAAGAAAAGGGAAAGAGTATTATACGCAAAGAGGCAGTCGAATTGAATAGGATGTGTGGCTTATCAAGCCTCTTACATATGTGCCATGATCAAGGGCACTTGACCCATCTCTTGGTTTTGGCCCTTATTCCTTAGCACCACATGTATAAGGAGTCCTATCAATTTTTAAGAATGATTACATACACGAGTTACCGTGGAGCAGAATGACCCATCTCTTGATTTTGGCCCTTATTCCTTAGCACCACATGTTTTGGCTCTTATTTCCCAGAAGCTTAACAACCAATTCTAAAGGGGTGCAAATGGAGCAGAAGGTCGTCTATCTCCACCAGCCACCGTGAGGACAGTTCTAGTGTCGGACTATGTACATGGGTCTCTTGTACAATCTTAATGATGTTCCTTCGACCTTCACCATGCATGCACCAAGCAAGCACAAGATCCCACCTTCGCTTCTAATGGTAATGGCATCTCTATTATTGATCACTCAAGTCCATGTGTTACACCGCATGTGCTGTAGTTCACAGTTATGTGCAATTCTTATGTATAACATCAGTATTCGAGCAACCTAAATCATGTCAAAAACTTGATCAAGTACCTTAATGTTTTAAATTAATGGTCGTGTTTTGGTTCTAATTGTTCTAGATTAAGGCCTGATGATGTCTAGTTGGCAACCCAATATCATGATTACATGTTTTACTCTTGTTTAGGTTTTGATTGGCACCGAGAAAAAACTTTCTCTTGGCTAATTTGGTTCAGACACAAACAACATGAGGGAATCGATGTTTCGCAAAACCTAGTGCAAACAATTCCTTAATTCATAACCCCATTTCTGCCAAATTCAAAACATGAATCCTTAGATTCCTTAAATTCAAAAAGAAGGGTCAAAATTAGGGACTTACCTCTACGCGTTGGGGCACTATGAGTAAGGATGAAGACACGTGTGGCATCTGTGCCGCACTCACCGTTGTCACGCTTGTTGGGGTTAAATTCGGCAGATCCCGGGTAGGGGGTCCCGAGCTGGTGATCTTAGCTTGATGGCAACAGGACAAAGAGGGACACCCAGGTTTTGGCCCTCTCTAAGAGGTAAAACCCTAGGTCATGCTTCTATTGTATTGATTTGGGATGGAGTACAAAGTTCAGGATGATCTACATCGAGATCGTGTGTGTATGAATCTAACCTGACCCTACGGACTAAACCCCTCGGCTTATATAGGCACCGGGGGTACCTAGGGTTACATGTTGGTTGGTTACATATAGGTATAAACATGTCGGTGATTCAAACATGTCTTGAAGCGTGTGCCAAGTCTTCGGAGGATTCCATGTTGAGTATGCCGGGGGTCATGCAAACATGGCCCATTTTTTTATTGCCCTGGGGTCCTCGACCCGGCCCATGACTGGCAGGCCGACGTGGTTAGCACCCCCTAGTCCAGGACACCGTCAATGATCTCATGTGGCGCATTGTGATAAAGGCAATTATAGGAGTTCGTTTGCAAATTTCAAAAAAGTAAGAGCGTGAAACTTAACGAAGAGAGACAAGGAATTGGTTTATGGAAATATCATGTAATAACTACAAATGTTAGATAAATAATAACAAAGCTTAAGACATCAATCTCACTTATGAATCCTAATTGTTCTCATAGACTGTGGGATAATACATGGGTAGTAGACTCCGTAATCATTTGCTTTCGAAGGATAGTTTGCTTGTTGTCATGTTGGTGAAGCCTAAGCCTAACATATTCCAAACCATTGAATCATATGTTACTTAGGATTAAATAACCAATGTCCAACCCAGTTACTGTTAGAAATAATTAAGGTGAAACATATCCATAACATTAAAGATGCAGGGTCTCCATCTACCCTATGTTGTAACTCCTATATTTTACAGATTGTTTCTTGTCAGTCTAACATTCCCTCCTCAAGTCATTACAGCATAGTGCTCCCATCTAGGGCCAACAATGATGATTTTTGCTCATAGCTTGAGGAGGGAATGTTAGAGTGACTAGCAAAGGTTGTTGCAACTACAAAGGTTGAGAGATTGACAACCTCACTACACTTGTTGGGGACAAAAGTCAAGTTTCTTAGTTGTGTGTAGGGTTTATCTTTGCTTTTGTGTCTGGTGGTTCACGAATTGATTACCTTGGTTTCATATACCGAGGGAAAGCCTATAGCTTACTACCAGCCCCTTGCGCTCAGGGGCCAATAGTGTTGATTGACAAGTACTTCCTCCATTCGAAACTACTTGTCGCTCAAAGGGACGTGTCTACCACTGAAATACGTCTAATACATCCATTGCAGCGACAACTAATTCCTAACGGAGGTCGTAGTAGCGCCCTTGTTGGGAGGTAACATCAAGTTCTCCGAAGTGTTGTTTTACATTTAATTTTTCCTACTTGTTATTTGTCTTATTTATTTGTATTTTCTTTAGTTAGTTTTACTTTTATCCAAGTCTAGAAAAAAACTAAACAACAAAAATATTTTTATTTTAGCATAGTAGTATCTAATAACTACGAAGCCTAGTTGTACAGTTTATACATTGTTTACGCAACACAAAACACACAAAATTATGTGACTAATAATGCCTATTTTTTCTTAACAAAAAGAAACCAATGAAATAATGTTTAGAGGATTTACAATATGGAGGATTTTCTTTGGAATAATTTCATGTGGTATTAGTGCAATTGAGTATTACTAGGAATATTTTTTTGTGCTGCCAATGTGGAAATTTTATATGGAAGATCTTATGCGGTATTAACGTGGTGAATTTTAATTGGAATCTTTTTAATGTTGTATTAATGTGGGAAACTTTATCTCAAGATTTCGATGTGGTATTAATGTGGAAAGTTTTGCTTGGAAGATTTTAATATGGCATTAATGTGGAAATTTTATTTGGAAGATTTCTAGTGTGGAGTGTGGTATTAATGCTGAATATTATTTGGAATATTTTAATACGGTATTAATGTGGAAATTTTATCTGGAAGATTTTAATGTGTGCTATTAATGTTAAATATTATCTAAAAGATGCTGATCTCGTATTAATGTTGAAATCTTATCTGGAAGATTTTCAATGTCGTACTACTGTGGAAGTTTTTATTTGGCTCATTAAATGTGGTATTAATATGGGAAAAAAAATTTGAAGTTCAAAAAAATCGCATTTAACTAATCATATACATCTTTAGCTCCTATCCAGAAAATATATAGAACATTCGAATGTTTTCTTAGAAATATCCAAACCTTTACATCAACCTTATTGGTTTTTTCATACAAGGTAAATATGATATTGGCGCGTGCTCATGTTATGATCTCATTATTGTTTTTCTTAAGGTTTTTTAAAATTTCAAAAACCTGGATTGTACATTGCCTTGCAATTTATGCATCTCCCAAGTTAGACAAAAAATTTAAAACATTATGTCATCTTGCTTAAAGCGTTACTTTGTTTGTCATGAACTTAATACTTCAAGATGCATTGCTGGATAGCGGTCATGGGGTGGAGTAATAGTAGTAGATGCAGTTGGATTATATGGTCTACTTGTCGCCGACGTAATGCCTATACATAAATCATGCAATGAAGAATTATAATCATAACTATGCGCTATTCTGTCAATTGCCCAATAGTAATTTGTTTACCCACCGTTGCTATGCTCATGAGAGAGATGCCTGTAGTGAACCTATGGCCCACGGGTCCATCCTTCATATTTATTAAAACCCTAAAAATTGCTCGTTGTTTTTATTTCTTTTTTATTTTATATATCTATCACTATCAGATTTAATCTTTGGAATTGGCGAGAACAAGGTGATTGACAACCCTCTTTCCTTTGTTGGGTGCAAGCATTTGCTTTGTATGTGTGTGCACGTACCACTTATCTTGTTCGTGTGGCGTCTCTTATTGGTTCGATAAATCTTGGTTCTTAACTGAGGGAAATACTTTTTGCTACTATACTACAACACTCTTCCTTTTTGGGGAATCCCAACAATATCACAAGTAGCACCTATGGACGAGCCGACGCTGGAACATGCCAGCCGCCGCCGCAGTCGACCCGCCAAGCTGCTGTGAAGCCGGCGCGCCGAAAGGAGACTGATGACCCACAAGTATAGGGGATCAATCATAGTCCTTTCGATAAGTAAGAGTGTCGAACCCAACGAGGAGCAGAAGGAAATGATAAGCGGTTTTCAGCAAGGTATTCTATGCAAGCACTGAAAGTATCGGTAACAGATAGTTTGATAGCAAGGTAATTCGTAACAAGTAACAAGTAGTAACGGTAACAAAGGTGCGGCAAGGTGGCCCAATCCTTTTTATAGCAAAGGACAAGCCGGAACGAACTCGTATAATAAGCAAAGCGTTCTCGAGGACACATGGGAATTTCATCTAGTCACTTTCATCATGTTTGTTTGATTCGCGTTCGCTACTTTGATAATTTGATATGTGGGTGGATCGGTGCTTGGGTGCTGTTCTTACTTGAACAAGCCTCCCACTTATGATTACCCCCTCTCGCAAGCATCCGCAACTACGAAAAAAGAATTAAGATAAATCTAACCATAGCATGAAACATATGGATCCAAATCAGCCCCTTACGGAATAGCGCATAAACTAGGGTTTAAGCTTCTGTCACTCTAGCAACCCATCATCTAATTACTACTCCACAATGCCTTCCCTTAGGCCCAAAGATGGTGAAGTGTCATGTAGTCGACGTTCACACGACACCACTAAAGGAAGTAACAACATACATATCATCAAAATATCGAACGAATACCAAATTCACATTATTACTTATAACAAGACTTCTCCCATGTCCTCAAGAACAAAAGTAACTACGCACAAATCATATTCATGTTCAAGATCAGAGGGGTATTGAATATCATTAAGGATCTGAACATATAATGTTTCACCAAATAAACCAACTAGCATCAACTACAAGATGTAATCAATACTACTACCAACCCACAGGTACCAATATGAGGTTTTGAGACAAAGATTGAATGCAAGAGATGAACTAGGGTTTGAGATGAGATGGTGCTGGTGAAGATGTTGATGAAGATTGGTGCTCCCATGATAAGAGGATCGTTGGTGATGTCGATGGCTTCGATTTCCCCCTCCTGGATGGAAGTTTCCCCGGCGGAATCGCTCCGCCGGAGAGCAAAAGTGTTCCTGCCCAGATTCCGCCTTGAGACGGCGGCGCTTTGTCCTGAAAGTCTTCTCTTGATTTTTTCTAGGGCAAATGGCTTCATATAGTGGAAGATGGGCCCATGAGGCCTGCCAGGGGCGCCACAAGCTCGGGGGGCGCAACCAGGGGGGTAGGGCGCGCCCCCAGGCTTGTCGCTTCCTGGTGGGTCCCCCTTTGGTATTTCTTCAGCCAATATTTTTTATATATTCCAAATAATTATCCATAAATTTTCAGGTCATTCGGAGATGTGCAGAATAGCTATCTCTGTTGCACCCCTTTCCGGTCCAGAATTCCAGCTGCCGGAAATCTCACTCTTCATGTGAAACTTGCAAAATAAGAGAGGAAAGACATAAGAATTGTATCATAAAGTGAAATAATGATCCAAAACATAATAAATAACAGTAGGAAAACATGATGCAAAATGGACGTATCAACTCCCCCAAGCTTAGACCTCGCTTGTCCTCAAGGGAAAAACCGAAATCGATAATCATGACCACATGTTTAGAGAGAGAGAGTGGTGTCGATAAAACAAAATACGGACATGAAAGCATCATGATCATTATCATAACAGCAATATATTATCATAAAACTTCTCATGAAAAAGTAACAATTCATCCACAAGGTAAAGTATGAACTATAAACCAAATTGAAAACTAACAAACCATGATCTCAGTCACTGAAGCAATTGCAATTCATCATATTATCAGAAAGAGTCTATGTAAGAGCTTTGTTTAGCAAGTTCACATACTCAACTATCATTTCGCCTTCTATGATTGCTGACACTCACGGCATACTTATGGAGCAAAAGTTTCAGTCAGTCACATAGAAAGATAGGGGCTTATAATTTCGCCTCCCAACTTATTCACCTCAGGGGCAATGTCAACAATAATAACTCATGATCACCTACATCCAACTGGATATATATGCCTGGATCTATCCCCATCACATGATGCTTGCCAAGAGAGAAAATAAAACGGAATAGAGGAGAATACTATTGACTCTTGCATAAAAGTAAATACATAAAGTAAAAGATAGGCCCTTCGCAGAGGGAAGTAGAGGTTGTCATGTGCTTTTTGTTTTTGGATGTGCAAGCTCTTAATGTAAAGGAACGTCACTTTATATTGCCCCTTGTGATAGCAACCTTTATTATGCAGTCTGTTGATACGTCTCCAACGTATCTATAATTTTTTATTGTTCCATGCTATTATAGTATCAATCTTGGATGTTTTATATGCAATTATATGCCATTATATAACATTTTTTGGGACTAACCTATTAACCCAGTGCCCAGTGCCAGTTGCTGTTTTTGCTTGTTTTTGTCTTTTCAGAAAATCATTATCAAAAAGAGTCCAAACGAGAAAAAAACTTTGGATTAATTTTTTCTGGACCAGAAGAGACCCACGAAGCTTTGGGAGAAGACCAGAGGAGCCACGAGGGAGCCACAAGCTCGGAGGGCGCGCCCCCCAGGCTTGTGGGCCCCTCGTAGCCCCTCCTGGCCTACTTTCAGCGCTATAAATTCCCAAATATTCCCAATATACTAGAAAGATAGAAGAGAAAATCTTTCCGCCGCCGCAAGCCTCTGTTCTTTCGCGATCCCATCTGGAGGCCTTTTCTGGTACTCTGCCGGAGGGGGAATTGATCACGGAGGGCTTCTTCATCAACCTTGCTGCCCCTCCGATGATGTGTGAGTAGTTTATCACGGACCTACGGGTCCATAACTAGTAGCTAGATGGCTTATTCTCTCTCTTTGATCTTCAATACCATGTTCTCCTCGATGTTCTTGGAGTTCTATCCGATGTAATCTTCTTTTGCAGTGTGTTTGTTGGGATCCGATGAATTGTGAGTTTATGATCAGATTATTCATGAGAAATATTTGAGTCTTCTCTGAACTCTTTTATGCATGATTATTATAGCTTTGTATTTCTCTCCGATCTATCGATTTGGTTTGGCCAACTAGATTGGTTTATCTTGCAATGGGAGAGGTGCCTTGTGATGGGTTCAATCTTGCGGTGCTCAATACCAGTGACAGAAAGGGACATGACATGTATTTGTATTGTTGCCTAAGGATAAAAAGATGGGGTTTAATCATATTGCTTGAGTTTACTTTGTCTACATCATGTCATCTTGCTTAAGGCGTTACTCTGTTTTATACTTAATACCCTAGATGCATGCTGGATAGCGGTCGATGGGTGGAGTAATAGTGGTAGATGCAGGCAGGAGTCGGTTTACTTGTCTCGGACGTGATGCCTATATACATGATCATTGCCATGAATCTGTCATAATTATTTTGTTTTCTATCAATTGCCCAACAGTAATTTGTTTACCCACCGTATGCTATGTGTTCGAGAGAGAAGCCTCTAGCGAAAACTATGGCCCCCGGGTCTACTTTTATCATATATTAAAATCAAAAATACCTTGCTACAATTTATTTACTTTTATTTTATTTAGTATTTTAGTTTATCTATCTATGACTATCAGAATTAATCCTTGCAAATAATCGCTAAGAGGATTGACAACCATCTTATTTGCGTTGGGTGCAAGTGTTTGCTTTTGTGTGTGCAGGTGCTGCTAACGTGATTTTGCTTGGTTCTCCTACTGGATTGATAACCTTGGTTCTTAACTGAGGGAAATACTTATCTCTACTATACTGCATCATTCTCTCCTCTTCAGGGAAATACCAATGTAGTCTACAAGTAGCAGGAAGAATTTTTGGCGCCGTTGTCGGGAAGACATCATCAAAATTACCAAGTACCTTCGCACAAACTATCATCCACTTGCATTTATTTTATTTGCCTTTTTATTTGAATTTGCCTCTCGTTTTCATCTCCCCCACTTCTATTTTTTTTTACAAAAACACAAAAATATTTTTATTTGCTTGTTTGCTTCACCATTATGGCTAGTTTTTCGTTTGTTACTATTACCCCTAAAAATGAAGTGCTTAATTTTAAACAAAGGGGAGGAGAAAATTTAAAAGATGCTTGGTATAGGATTTGCGATGCTCAAAATAGATCAACTCGTAAGCAATTGATGTCTACTACACAACTTGTTCTTGTAGACTCGTGTTGGGCCTCCAAGCGCAGAGGTTTGTAGGACAGTAGCAATTTTCCCTCAAGTGAATGACCTAAGGTTTATCAATCCGTGGGAGGCGTACGATGAAGATGGTCTCTCTCAAACAACCCTGCAACCAAATAACAAAGAGTCTCTTGTGTCCCCAACACACCCAATACAATGGTAAATTGTATAGGTGCACTAGTTCAGCGAAAAGATGGTGATACAAGTGTAGTATGGATAGTAGATATAGGTTTTTGTAGTGCGAACAATAAAAAACAGCAAGGTAGCAAGTAGCAAAAGTGAGCATAAACGGTATTGCAATGCTTAGAAATAAGGCCTAGGGTTCATACTTTCGCTAGTGCAATCTCTCAACAATGCTAATATAATTGGATCATATAATCATCCCTCAACGTGCGATAAAGAATCACTCCCAAGTTCCTATTAGCGGAGAACATAAGATAGAAATTGTTTGTAGGGTATGAAACCACCTCAAAGTTATCCTTTCCGATCGATCCATTGAGCTATTCCTATAAGTGTCACAAACAGCCCTAGAGTTCGTACTCAAATAACACCATATGATACACATCAACCAACTCTAATGTCACCTAGATACTCCAATGTCACCACAAGTATCCATGAGTTGATTATACGATATGCATCAAACAACTTCATAATCATAATATTCAATCCACACAAAGAACTCCAAGGAGCACCCCAAAGTTTCTATCGGAGAAAAGATAATGAAAACTTGCATCAACCCCTATGCATAGATTACCCCAATGTCACCGCGGGAATCCGCGAGTTGAGTGCCAAAACATATATCAAGTGAATCAATATAATACCCCATTGTCACCACGGGTATTCATATGCAAGACATACATCAAGTGTTCTCAAATCTGAATATTCAATCCGACAATAACGAAACCTCAAAGGGAAAAGATTCAATTCATCACAACAAAGATAGAGAGGGAAGAAACACCATCTGATCTGACTATATTAACAAAGCTCGCGATACATCAAGATCGTGCCATATCAAGAACACGAGAGAGAGAGAGAGAGAGAGAGATCAAACACATAGCTACTAGTACATACCCTCAGCCCCGAGGGTGAACTACTCCCTCCTCGTCATGGAGACCGCCGGGATGATGAAGATGGCCTCCGGTGATGATTCCCCCCTCCGGCAGGGTGCCAGAAAAGGGCTGTAGATTAGATCGTGGAGGTACAGAGGCTTGCGGCGGCGTAAAAACTCATCTAGGTTAACTTTCGGGGGTTTCTGAATATATATGATTTTTTGGCGTTGGAATCACGCGAAGAAGGGCCACAGGGGGCCCACGAGGCACCATGGCGCGCCTGGGGGGGAGTGGCACGCCCTGGTGGCTCGTGGAGCCCTTGTGGGTCTTCTGGCCTCCTCCCGAAGCTTCTAGTGTCTCTTATGTTCCAGAAAAATCGTCAAAAAGTTTCGCTGCATTTGGACTTCATTTGATATAGATTTTCTAGAAAACCAAAAACAAGCAGAAAACAGCAACTAGCACTGGGCACTAGGTCAATATGTTAGTCCATGAAAATCATATAAAAGTGCACCAAAATCATACAAAACTATAATAAACATGGCATGAATACTTCATAAATTATAGATACGTTGGAGACGTATCAGCAATCCACTACCGTTCTTCTTTGAAATTTTTATGTGGGAATTACTACTTGGTATAGATTTGTGCTTGACACTATTACCGGAGGGAATTTCTTGATGTGTCCCACTTTGGATACTTTCAATGCTATGGGAAATTTAGTGGGTTCACCCCCTATCATTATTAATGAAACGACATTGACTTTGGAGCATGTTATGCAAAGGTTAGAAGCTATTGAAAATAAGATGTCTACTATTGAACATCTTGAGAATTTAGATAAAAAGGTCCATAATCATATTACTCAATTTGGTTCAAAGGTGGGAATTTCCTTGAAAACCTTAAACGAAAAGGAACCAGTAATTAACGAAAGAATAGAGCAAGGTCCCGCTAGAATCGATAAATTAGAGGAAATAATTAATAATTTGGGGTCCGCTTTTTCTTCTGTTAAAAATATGGATAGGATTCCTCCCATTAAAAATTGAAAGTTTATGTATGTTCCTAAGACTAAGGGTGCCACTTCTAGCAAGGGAAATGAGGATCTTAAAATGATTAGCGTGCACCCCAATTTCATTGATATAATAAAGTGTTGGGGAACGTTGCATGGGAAACAAAAATTTTCCTACGCACACGCAAGATCTATCCATGGTGATGAGCATCTACGAGAGGGAGAGTGAATCTACATACCCTTGTAGATCGCTAAGCGGAAGCGTTAATAAACGCGGTTGATGTAGTCGAACGTCTTCGCGATCCAAATCGCCGAGCGTCCCGCGATCCAATCACGATCCTTCCGATCTAGTGCCGAACGGACGGCACCTCCGCGTTCAACACACGTACGGCTTGATGACGCCTTCACCTCCTCGATCCAGCGAGCGATGATGAAGTAGTGGTTGAGTTCCAGCAGCACGACGGCGTGGTGATGGTGGTGAGGAACAATCTCTGCAGGGCTTCGCCAAGCACTACGGAGATTATGACGGAGGAACTAGAGGGCTAGGGTTGCCGGCACACGGCTTGGGAAATCCTGATGTATCCCGTGTGCTAGCCCTGCCCCTCTATTTATATGTTGAGCCTTGGGGTCTAAACTTGGAGTAAAAGCCTCCTCCGGGTCGGTTTTGCCCGCACAAGGTCGGTTTGGCCCGCAGGAAAAGAGTCCAATTCGGACCCTGCCGAATCGTGCACAGCCGCGCACAAGCGGTAGTACCGCTTCACACAAGCGGTAGTACCGCTTGGGCGGTAGTACCGCTTCACGCAAGCGGTAGTACCGCTCCGGCGGTAGTACCGCTTCACCAAGCGGTAGTACCGCTTACGCGGCAGCAAAACTACTTTTGCACTTTCCAATACCTTGTGGGCTTTATCCCTTTGGCTCATATAAAGTGTTGCTGCACCCGAACACTTCGGTAAACATCCGGAACCCCTTCCGGTGAACTTCGGAACTCTTCCGGAGATCGAAACACTATTATCACATATATCAATCTTTACCTCCGGACTATTCCGAAGATCCTCGTCATGTCCGGGATCTTATCCGGGACTCCGAACAACTTTCGGTCACCAACATAATAACTCAATTATACTAATCGTCACCAAACGTTAAGTGTGTAGACCCTGCGGGTTCGAGAACTATGTAGACATGACCGAGACACCTCTACGGCCAATAACCAATAGCGGGACCTGGATGCCCATATTGGCTCCTACATATTCTACGAAGATCTTTATCGGTCGAACCTCTATGTCAAGGATTCAGTTAATCCCGTATGCTGTTCCCTTTGTTCTTCGGTATGTTACTTGCCCGAGATTCGATCGTCGGTATCACTATACCTAGTTCAATCTCGTTACCGGCAAGTCTCTTTACTCGTTCCGTAATACAAGATCTCGTGGCTAACACTTTAGTCACATTGCTTGCAAGGCTCATTGTGATGTTGTATTACCGAGTGGGCCCTGAGATACCTCTCCGTCATACGGAGTAACAAATCCCAGTCTTGATCCATGCCAACCCAACAGACACCCTCGGAGATACCTGTAGAGCACCTTTATAGTCACCCAGTTACGTTGCGACGTTTGATACACACAAGGTATTCCTCCGGTGTCAGTGAGTTGCATGATCTCATGGTCAAAGGAACAGATACTTGACATGCAGAAAAACAATAGCAATAAACTGACACGATCAAGTGCTACGTTTACAGTTTGGGTCTTGTCCATCACATCATTCTCCTAATGATGTGATCCCGTTATCAAATGACATCTCATGTCAATGGCTAGGAAACCTTAACCATCTTTGATCAACGAGCTAGTCAACTAGAGGCTTACTAGGGACACAGTGTTGTCTATGTACCCACACATGTATTTGAGTTTCCAATCAATACAATTATAGCATGGATAATAAACGATTATCATGAACAAGGAAATATAATAATAACCAATTTATTATTGCCTCTAGGGCATATTTCCAACAGTCTCCCACTTGCACTAGAGTCAATAATCTAGTTCACATCACTATGTGATTTACATTGTAATGAATCGAACACCCATGCAGTTCTGGTGTTGTTCATGTTTAGCCCTTGGAAGAGGTTTAGTCAACGGATCTGCAACATTTAGATCCGTGTGTACTTTGCAAATATTTATGTCGTCCTCCTTGATGTAATCGCGGATGGAATTGAAACGTCGCTTTATGTGTCTGGTCCTCTTGTGAAATCTTGGTTCCTTGGCTAGAGCAATGGCACCAGTATTATCACAAAACAGAGTCATTGGGTTAAGTGCACTAGGCACTACTCCAAGATCTGTCATGAACTCCTTCATCCAGACACCTTCCTTCGCCGCCTCCGAGGCAGCGATGTACTCCGCTTCGCATGTAGAATCAGCTACCACGCTTTGCTTGGAACTGCACCAGCTAACCGCACCCCCATTAAGAATAAATACGTATCCGGTTTGCGACTTAGAGTCATCCGGATCAGTGTCAAAGCTTGCATCGACGTAACCCTTTACGACGAGCTCTTGATCACCTCCATAAACGAGAAACATGTCCTTAGTCCTTTTCAGGTACTTCAGGATATTCTTGACCGCCGTCCAGTGTTCCATTCCTGGATCACTTTGAAACCTTCCGGCCATACTTATGGCAAGGCTGACATCGGGTCTTGTGCACAGCATTGCATACATGATAGAGCCTATGGCTGAAGCATAGGGGATGACACTCATCTTTTCTCTATCTTCTGCAGTCACTGGGCATTGAGTCTTACTCAACTTCACACCTTGCAAAACAGGCAAGAACCCCTTCTTGGACTGATCCATTTTGAACTTCTTCAAAATCTTATCAAGGTATGTGCTTTGTGAAAGTCCTATTAAGCGTCTCGATCTATCTCTATAGATCTTGATGCCTAATATGAAAGCAGCTTCTCCTAGGTCCTTCATTGAAAAACTCTTGTTCAAATATTCCTTTACGCTTTCCAGCATTTCTATATTGTTTCCAATCAGCAATATGTCATCCACATATAATATTAGAAACGCTATAGAGCTCCCACTCACTTTCTTGTAAATACAAGCTTCTCCGTAAACTTGTATAAACTCGAACGCTTTGATCACCTCATCAAAACGAAGATTCCAACTCCGAGATGCTTGCACCAGTCCATAAATGGATCGCTGGAGTTTGCAAACTTTGTCAGCATTCTCTGGATCGACAAAACCTTCTGGTTGCATCATATACAACTCTTCCTTAAGGTAACCGTTAAGGAACGCTGTTTTGACATCCATCTGCCAAATTTCATAATCGAAAAAGGCAGCTATTGCTAACATGATTCTGACGGACTTAAGCATCGCTACGGGTGAGAAGGTCTCATCGTAGTCAACTCCTTGAACTTGTGAAAAACCCTTTGCCACAAGTCGAGCTTTATAGACGGTGACATTACCGTCCGCGTCCGTCTTCCTCTTAAAAATCCATTTGTTCTGAATGGCCTTACGCCCTTCAGGTAATACTTCCAAAGTCCATACTTTGTTTTCATACATGGATCCCATCTCGGATTTCATGTCCTCTAACCATTTCTCGGAATCCGGGCTCATCATCGCTTCTCCATAGCTCGTAGGTTCATCGTTGTCTAACAACATGACCTCTAAGACAGGGTTGCCGTACCACTCGGGAGCAGTACGCGTCCTTGTCGACCTACGAGGTTCGATAGCAACTTGATCCAAAGCTTCATGATCATTATCATTAACTTCCTCTTCAGCTAATGTAGGCTCCACAGAAACAACTTTCTGCGCTGCGCTACTCTCAGGTTGAAGTAAAGGTTCAACAACCTCATCAAGTTCTATCTTCCTCCCACTCAATTCTTTCGAGAGAAACTCTTTCTCAAGAAATGTTCCGTTTTTAGCGACAAACACTTTGCCTTCGGATCTGAGGTAGAAGGTATACCCAACTGTCTTTTTTGGGTATCCTATGAAGACGCATTTCTCCGCTTTGGGTTCCAGCTTTTCAGGCTGAAGCTTTTTGACATAAGCATCACATCCCCAAACTTTAAGAAACGACAGCTTTGGCTTCTTGCCAAACCAAAGTTCATATGGCGTCGTCTCAACGGATTTCGATGGTGCCCTATTTAAAGTGAATGCAGCTGTCTCTAATGCATAACCCCAAAACGATAGTGGCAAATCGGCAAGAGACATCATAGATCGCACCATATCCAATAAGGTTCGATTACGACGTTCGGACACACCATTACGCTGTGGTGTTCCAGGCGGTGTTAATTGTGAAACAATTCCACACTGTCTTAAGTGACTGCCAAACTCATAACTCAGATATTCTCCTCCTCGATCAGATCGTAGGAATTTAATCTTCTTGTTACGATGATTCTCAACTTCACTCTGAAATTGTTTGAACTTTTCAAATGTTTCAGACTTGTGTTTCATTAAGTAAATATACCCATATCTACTTAAGTCATCAGTGAAGGTGAGAAAGTAACGATAACCACCGCGCGCCTCAATGCTCATCGGACCGCACACATCAGTATGTATGATTTCCAATAAGTCACTTGCCCGTTCCATTATTCCAGAGAACGGCGTTTTAGTCATCTTGCCCATGAGGCATGGCTCACATGTGTCAAGTGATTCAAAATCAAGTGACTCCAAAAGTCCATCAGCATGGAGCTTCTTCATGCGTTTTACGCCAATATGACCTAAACGGCAGTGCCACAAGAAAGTGGTATTATCATTATCAATTCTACATCTTTTGGCATCAATGTTATGAACATGTGTATCATTACTATCGAGATTCAATAAGAATAAACCCTTCACATCGGGTGCATGACCATAAAAGATATTACTCATATAAATAGAACAACCATTATTCTCTGATTTAAATGAGTAACCGTCTCGCAATAAACAAGATCCAGATATAATGTTCATGCTTAACGCAGGCACCAAATAACACTTATTTAGGTTCATCACTAATCCCGACGGTAATCGAAGAGCGAGCGTGCCGACGGCGATCACATCAACCTTGGAACCATTTCCCACGCGCATCGTCACTTCGTCCTTTGCCAGCCTCCGTCTATTCCGCAGTTCCTGTTTTGAGTTGCAAATATGAGCAACCGCACCGGTATCAAATACCCAGGCACTACAACGAGAGTTGGTAAGGTACACATCAATAACATGTATATCATATATACCTTGTTTGTTGTTGGCCGCCTTCTTGTCAGCCAAATACTTGGGGCAATTCCGCTTCCAGTGTCCAGTTCCCTTGCAATGAAAACACACAGTTTCTGGTTTGGGTCCAGCCTTGGGTTTCTTCATGAGAGGAGCAACTGCTTTGCCACTCTTCTTGGAGTTACCCTTCTTACCCTTGCCATTTTTCTTGAAACTAGTGGTTTTATTGACCATCAACACTTGATGCTCCTTCTGAATTTCAGACTCAGCGGCTTTCAGCATCGCAAACAGCTCGGCGACTGACTTGTTCATCCCGTGCATGTTATAGTTCAACACGAAGCTCTTGTAGCTAGGTGGCAATGATTGAAGAACTCTGTCAGTGATAGCCTCTGGCGGAAGGGGCATCCCTAACTCAGCCAGACGGGTGGAGTACCCAGACATTCTGAGCACGTGATCACTGATAGACCCGTTCTCCTCCATCTTGCAAGCATAGAACTTATCGGAGATCTCATATCTCTCGATCCGGGCATTCTACTGAAAGATAAACTTCAACTCCTGGAACATCTCATATGCTCCATGACGTTCAAAACGTCTTTGAAGTCCCGGTTCTAAGCCATACAACATTGCACATTGAACTATTGAGTAATCATCAGAACGAGCCTGCCAGGCGTTCACAACGTCTAGAGACTCAACTGGAGCGGGTGGATCACCAAGCGGTGCATCAAGGACATAAGCCTTCTGGGAAGCCGTAAGGATAATCCTTAGATTACGGGCCCAGTCCACAAAGTTACTTCCATCATCTTTCAACTTAGCTTTCTCTAGGAACGCATTAAAATTCAGGGGTGCTACTGCGCGAGCCATGATCTACAACATAAATATAGCAAAGACAACTTAGACTATTGTTCTTAGATAATGAGTTTAGTTAATCATATTTAAAAAACTCCCACTCAAATTGACATCCCTCCGATCATTCGAGTGTAACATGATCCAAATCCACCAACTCAAGTCCGATCATCACGTGAGTTGAGGTGGTTTCAATGGTGAACATCTTCATGTTGATCATATCTACTATATGACTCATGTTCGACCTTTCGGTCTCTTGTGTTCCGAGGCCATGTCTGTACATGCTAGGCTCGTCAAGTTTAACCCGAGTGTTCCGCACGTGTAACATGGCTTACACCCGTTGTATGCGAACGTAGAGTCTATCACACCCGATCATCACGGCGTGTCTCGAAACGACGAACTTTCGCAACGGTGCACACTTGGGGAGAACACAATTTATCTTGAAATTTAAGTGAGGGATCACCTTATAATGCTACCGTCGTCCTAAGCAAAATAAGATGCATAAAAGGATCAACATCACATGCAAATCATAAGTGACATGATATGGCCATGAACTTGTGCTTTTGATCTCCATCTCCAAAGCACCGGCATGATCTCCATCGTCACCGGCATGACACCATGATCTCCATCATCTTGATCTCCATCAACGTGTCGCCATAAGGTTGTCGCGCCGACTGTTGCTTCCACGACTATAGCTAACGTTTAGCGATAAAGTAAAGCATTACATAGCGCTTAATGATTGACACGCAGGTCATACAATAATTAAAGACAACTCTATGGCTCCTGCCAGTTGCCGTACTCATCGACATGCAAGTCGTGATATTCTATACAATACATGATCATCTCATACATCACATATATCTCATCATGTAATTGGCCATATCACATCACAACATACCCTGCAAAAACAAGTTAGACGTCCTCTAATTGTTGTTGCAAATTTTATGTGGCTGCTACGGGTATCTAGCAAGAACGATTCTTACCTACGCAAAACCACAACGTGGTGTAGTGATTGCTTTTTGATCTTCTAAAAGAACCCTCTTCATTGAACCGATTCAACTAAAGTGAGAGAGACAGACACCCGCCAGTCACCTTTATGCAACAAGTGCACGCAGCGGTGAAACCAGTCTCGCGTAAGCGTACGCGTAATGTCGGTCCGGGCCGCTTCATCTCACAATACCGCGGAATCAGGTATCAACTAGTAACGGCAAGCAATATGTATACACCCACGCCCACAACTCGTTTGTGTTCTACTCGAGATCTCATCTACGCATAGACCTAGCTCAGATGCCACTGTTGGGGAACGTTGCATGGGAAACAAAAATTTTCCTACGCACACGCAAGATCTATCCATGGTGATGAGCATCTACGAGAGGGAGAGTGAATCTACATACCCTTGTAGATCGCTAAGCGGAAGCGTTAATAAACGCGGTTGATGTAGTCGAACGTCTTCGCGATCCAAATCGCCGAGCGTCCCGCGATCCAATCACGATCCTTCCGATCTAGTGCCGAACGGACGGCACCTCCGCGTTCAACACACGTACGGCTTGATGACGCCTTCACCTCCTCGATCCAGCGAGCGATGATGAAGTAGTGGTTGAGTTCCAGCAGCACGACGGAGATTATGACGGAGGAACTAGAGGGCTAGGGTTGCCGGCACACGGCTTGGGAAATCCTGATGTATCCCGTGTGCTAGCCCTGCCCCTCTATTTATATGTTGAGCCTTGGGGTCTAAACTTGGAGTAAAAGCCTCCTCCGGGTCGGTTTTGCCCGCACAAGGTCGGTTTGGCCCGCAGGAAAAGAGTCCAATTCGGACCCTGCCGAATCGTGCACAGCCGCGCACAAGCGGTAGTACCGCTTCACACAAGCGGTAGTACCGCTTGGGCGGTAGTACCGCTTCACGCAAGCGGTAGTACCGCTCCGGCGGTAGTACCGCTTCACCAAGCGGTAGTACCGCTTACGCGGCAGCAAAACTACTTTTGCACTTTCCAATACCTTGTGGGCTTTATCCCTTTGGCTCATATAAAGTGTTGCTGCACCCGAACACTTCGGTAAACATCCGGAACCCCTTCCGGTGAACTTCGGAACTCTTCCGGAGATCGAAACACTATTATCACATATATCAATCTTTACCTCCGGACTATTCCGGAGATCCTCGTCATGTCCGGGATCTTATCCGGGACTCCGAACAACTTTCGGTCACCAACATAATAACTCAATTATACTAATCGTCACCAAACGTTAAGTGTGTAGACCCTGCGGGTTCGAGAACTATGTAGACATGACCGAGACACCTCTACGGCCAATAACCAATAGCGGGACCTGGATGCCCATATTGGCTCCTACATATTCTACGAAGATCTTTATCGGTCGAACCTCTATGTCAAGGATTCAGTTAATCCCGTATGCTGTTCCCTTTGTTCTTCGGTATGTTACTTGCCCGAGATTCGATCGTCGGTATCACTATACCTAGTTCAATCTCGTTACCGGCAAGTCTCTTTACTCGTTCCGTAATACAAGATCTCGTGGCTAACACTTTAGTCACATTGCTTGCAAGGCTCATTGTGATGTTGTATTACCGAGTGGGCCCTGAGATACCTCTCCGTCATACGGAGTAACAAATCCCAGTCTTGATCCATGCCAACCCAACAGACACCCTCGGAGATACCTGTAGAGCACCTTTATAGTCACCCAGTTACGTTGCGACGTTTGATACACACAAGGTATTCCTCCGGTGTCAGTGAGTTGCATGATCTCATGGTCAAAGGAACAGATACTTGACATGCAGAAAAACAATAGCAATAAACTGACACGATCAAGTGCTACGTTTACAGTTTGGGTCTTGTCCATCACATCATTCTCCTAATGATGTGATCCCGTTATCAAATGACATCTCATGTCAATGGCTAGGAAACCTTAACCATCTTTGATCAACGAGCTAGTCAACTAGAGGCTTACTAGGGACACAGTGTTGTCTATGTACCCACACATGTATTTGAGTTTCCAATCAATACAATTATAGCATGGATAATAAACGATTATCATGAACAAGGAAATATAATAATAACCAATTTATTATTGCCTCTAGGGCATATTTCCAACATAAAGGAACCTATCCATGAAAGCAAATTTTTTGATTTTGTGTCTAGAAGAGTGATGATGAGAAACTCCTATGTTAAATCTCCTTGAAAGAATGGGTGTGTGATTGAGGAGTTGGAAACCAAGGATGACAACACTTGAAACTATGCATTATGCCTAGCTAGGGGCATAAAACAATAGCGCTTGTTGGGAGGCAACCCAATGAATAAAATATTTTTTGTTTTACTTTATGTTCTTGTGTTTTTACAAAATTATAGCCTCTATTATGATTATGTTTTTATCTTTTTATTATTGTTTGTGCCAAGTAATGCCTTTGGGATGATTTGGATGATAGTATAATTGATGCTGTTTGAAAACAGAAACTTTTGCGTCCAGTGCTGGAATTTTAGTTTTTCGCTGGAACGTCAGAACCTTCTGAAATTTTTACACAATATTGATATATGAATTTCCCACGTTGTACTCATTTTTCAGAATTTTTGGAGTTACAAAAGCATGACGTTAATTCAGATCTTTACAGACTGTTCTGTTTTAGACAGATTCTGTTTTTGTTGCATAGTTTGCTTATTTTGATGAATCTATGGATCGTATCGGGGGGTATGAGTCATGGAGAAGTTGGAGTACAGTAGCATTATTCCAATATTAAATATGAATCAATTTACAACAGTACCTAAAGTTTGAGATTTATTTGTTATACTAACGGATCTCACGAGGTTTCTGTTGAGTTTTGTGTGCTGAAGTTTTCAAGTTTTGGGTGAGACTACGATGGATAAAGGAATAAGGAGTGGCAAGAGCCTAAGATTGGGGATGCCCAAGGCACCCCAAGGTAATATTCAAGGAAGACTCAAGTGTCTAAGCTTGGGGATGCCCCGGAAGGCATCCCCTCTTTCGTCTACAATCTATCGGTAACTCACTTGGAGCTATATTTTTATTCATCACATGATATGTGTTTTACTTGGAGCGTCTTGTGATATAGTTTGTTTGCTTTTGTTTGCTTTTTAGTTTGTCGCAATCATCTTTTCTGAACACACCTTTTTGAGAGGGACACACATTATTCGTGATTTGTTAGAATACTCTATGTGCTTCACTTATATCTTTTGAGCTAGGCAGTTGCTCTAGTGCTTCACTTATATCTTTTAGAGCACGGCGGTGGTTATATTTTAAAGAAATAGTTGCACTCTCATGCTTCACTTATATCTTTTTGAGAGTCTAATGAATAGCAATGGTAATATGCACGGGTTATCCTGATATGATAGGTATTCAAGAGGGATATAATAAAAACTTTCATGTAGATCACTGAATATGATAAGTTTGATTCCTTGCAATAGTTTTGCGATATTAAGATGGTAATATGTGGGAGGTATTAGTAGATAATTGTGGTTTAGTAAGAATATTGGTGTTAAGGTTTGTGATTCCCGAAGCATGCATGTATGATCTGTCGTTATGCTATGAAGTTGGAGCATGATTTATTGTTGATTGTCTACCTTATGAGTGGCGGTCGGGGACGAGCGATGGACTTGTCCTACCAATCTATCCCCCTAGGGGCATGCGTAGTAGTACTTTGCTTCGAGGGCTAATAAACTTTCGCAATAAGTATGTGATTTCTTTATGACTAATGTGAGTCCATGGTTTATACGCACTCTCACCCTTCCGCAATTTGCTAGCCTCTTCGGTACTGTGCATTGCCCTTTCTCACATCGAGAGTTGGTGCAAACTTTGCCGGTGCATCCAAACCCCGTGATATGATACGCTCTATCACACATAAGCCTCCTTATATCTTCCTCAAAACAGCCACCATACCTACCTATCATGGCATTTTCATAGCCATTCCGAGATATATTGCCATGCAACTTCCACCGTTCCGTTTTTATGACACACATCATCATTGTCATATTGCTTTGCATGATCATATAGCTGACATAGTATTTGTGGCTCAGCCAACGTTCATCATTTTTTATACATGTTACGCTAGTATCATTGCACATCCTGGTACACCGCCAGAGGCATTCATATAGAGTCATATTTTTGTTCTAGTTTCGAGTTGTAATTTTTTGAGTTGTAAGTAAATAGAAGTATGATGATCGTCATTATTAGAGTATTGTCCCAGTGAGAAAAAAAGAGGCCAAAAAGAGCCCACGAAAAAAAGAGGCCAAAAAAAGAGCCCACAAAAAAAATGAGAGAAAAAGAGAGAAGGGGCAATGTTACTATCATGTTCCATACTTGTGCTTCAAAGCAGCACCATGTTTTTCATATAGAGAGTCTCCTATTTTGTCACTTTCATATACTAGTGGGAATTTTTCATTATAGAACTTGGCTTGTATATTCCGATGATGGGCTTCCTCAAATGCCCGAGGTCTTCATGAGCAAGCAAGTTGGATGCACACCCACTTAGTTTTCATGTTGAGCTTTCATACACTTATAGCTCTTAGTGCATCCGTTGCATGGCAATCCCTACTCCTCGCATTGACATCACTTGATGGGCATCTCCATAGCCCGTTGATTAGCCTCGTCGATGTGAGACTATCTTCTTATTTTTGACTTCCCCTTATTAATCTCTACCACCATACTCTATTCCACCCATAGTGCTATATCCATGGCTTGCGCTCATGTATTGCGTGGGGGTTGAAAAAGCTGAAGCGCGTTAAAAAGTATGAACCAATTGCTCGGCTTGTCATCGGGGTAGTGCATGATAAATACTTTGTGTTAAGAAGATGGAGCATGACAGGATTATATGATTCATATGATTTTGTAGGGATAATTTTCTTTAGCATTTTTATTTTGAAAGATATGATTGTTTATTAGTATGCCCGAGTATTGATGTCTTTATATCAAACTATAAACTATTGCTTTGAATCATTCGGATCTTATTATTCATACTATAAGAGAGAGATTACATGATGAAACATGTTAGGTAGCATTCCACATCAAAAATTCTATTTTTATCATTTACCTACTCGAGGACGAGCAGGAATTAAGCTTGGGGATGCTTGATACGTCTCCAACATATCTATAATTTTTGATTGTTCCATGCTATTATAGTATCAATCTTGGATGTTTTATATGCAATTATATGCCATTATATATCATTTTTTGGGACTAACCTATTAACCCAGTGACAAGTGCCAGTTGTTGTTTTTGCTTGTTTTCGTCTTTTCAGAAAATCATTATCAAAAAGAGTCCAAACGAGAAAAAAACTTTGGATTAACTTTTTCTGGACCAGAAGAGACCAAGAAGCTTCGGGAGAAGACCAGAGGAGCCACGAGAGAGCCACAAGCTCGTAGGGCGCACCCTGGGGGGTAGGGCGTGCCCCCCAGGCTTGTGGGCCCCTCGTAGCCCCTCCTGACCTAATTCCAGCGCTATAAATTCCCAAATATTCCCAATATACCAGAAAGACAGAAGAGAAAACCTTTCCGCTGCCGCAAGCCTCTGTTCTTCCGCGATCCCATCTGGAGGCCTTTTTCGGTACTCTGCCAGAGGGGGAATCGATCACGGAGGGCTTCTTCATCAACCTTGCTGCCCTTCCGATGATGTGTGAGTAGTTTACCACAGACCTATGGGTCCATAGCTAGTAGCTAGATGGCTTCTTCTCTCTCTTTGATCTTCAATACCATGTTCTCCTCGATGTTCTTGGAGTTCTATCCGATGTAATCTTCTTTTGCGGTGTGTTTGTTGGGATCCGATGAATTGTGAGTTTATGATCAGATTATTCATGAGAAATATTTGAGTCTTCTCTGAACTCTTTTATGCATGATTATTATAGCTTTGTATTTCTCTCCGATCTATCGATTTTGTTTGGCCAACTAGATTGGTTTATCTTGCAATGGGAGAGGTGCTTTGTGATGGGTTCAATCTTGCGGTGCTCAATCCCAGTGACAGAAAGGGACATAACATGTATTTGTATTGTTTCCATTAAGGATAAAAAGACGGGGTTTAATCATATTGCTTGAGCTTACTTTGTCTACATCATGTCATCTTGCTTAAGGCGTTACTCTATTTTATACTTAATACCCTAGATGCATGCTGGATAGCGGTCGATGGGTAAAGTAATAGTAGTAGATGCAGGCAGGAGTCGGTCTACTTGTCTCAGACGTGATGCCTATATACATGATCATTGCCATGAATCCGTCATAATTATTTGCTTTTATATCAATTGCCTAACAGTAATTTGTTTACCCACCGTATGCTATGTGTTCGAGAGAGAAGCCTCTAGTGAAAACTATGGCCCTCGGGTCTACTTTTATCATATATTAAAATCAAAAATACCTTGATACAATTTATTTATTTTTATTTTATTTAGCATTTTAGTTTATCTATCTATCACTATCAGAATTAATCCTTGCAAATAACCGCTAAGAGGATTGACAACCCTCTTATTTGTGTTGGGTGCAAGTGTTTGCTTTTGTGTGCGCGAGTGCTGCTAACGTGATTTTGCTTGGTTCTCCTACTGGATTGATAACCTTGGTTCTTAACTAAGGTAAATACTTATCGCTACTATACTGCATCATCCTCTCCTCTTCGGGGAAATACCAGCGCAGTCTACAAGTAGCATCTGTCGCTTTTATTTCTTCACCATGACAAGTTCGTACAAAGCTTATTTTCCCTTACAATAAAAGATCATACATAATAGGAGCAATTTTTATTGCTTTTGCACCAATGACAACTTACTTGAAGGATCTTATTCAATCCATAGGTAGATATAGTGGACTCTCATGACATGAAACTGGGTTTAAGGGTTTTTGGATGCACAAGTAGTATCTCTACTTAGTACAGAATTTTGGCTAGCAAAAGATAGGGGGCAAGCACCACATGTTAGAGGATCCAAAACAATATAACTTCTATGTGAATATAAGCAAACATAACTCATTATGTTGTCTTCCTTGTCCAACGTCAACTATTTGACATAGAATATTTAATGGGGGCTCACAATCATAAAAGATGACCAAGATAATATATTTATATGTGGGACCTCTCTTCCTTTATTACTTTTTTATGAATTGCAACAATGACCAATGCTATGTTTGTTAACTTCCAACAAGTTTTATCAATTATACTTCTTTTATGTGAAGTCATTACTCCCCATGGGATTAGCATATGATCTCTCTTTTTATTCTCTTTATTTTATTTCTAAGATTGGATCAACAAAAAGCAAAACACTCAACTCAAACTACTCTTTATTATATAACTTTCACACATGATTACATAGATATATAGAGCACAAAGCAAAGACTCGAAACTAAATCATACTAAAACTTTATTCTTCTAAATCACAAAATAACTAAGGATCGAACTAAGATAGAAAATGATGATAAAAGTGATGGTGATACGATACCGGGGCACCTCCCCCAAGATTGGCACAAGCCAAGGGTGGTGCACATACCCGTGTACTCAAGTCTCCTTCGGTGAGGGTGGTGATGAAGTGATGGGCTTGTCCTTCAAAATACTCAACAAGATATCTTTCAAACCTTGGATTTCCCGAAGCAACTACTGGATCATGGTGACATTCCTTTGCACTTCAACCATAATGTGTTTATTCTCTGGCCACCATGAGCCCTTTCCTGCATCATTCTCACTTGGACAGGAAATATCCCAATTGGAAGGTATGTGCATACGAGGGGTGTTTTCAACCCCATAATTGTGGATCAAATTATGAAAATTGTTCCGATGTAACCTGTGTAAGGGTCTCCTAGGAGGAAGCCCTTCTTGTACCTCTGGACTCCCATGGCTTGTAGTGCTTCTCATGGCTTGATGAGGATTTGGAGTTGTGGAGATGCCGGCAAGGGTGCCCCTCTCGGAAGCCGGAGAGTGGACCTCCAGCGAATCTCCATCATCTTCTTTCATGGTAACCTCTTCTTCCTCCTCCCTCCTGAGTTCCATCTGCAACAACCAAGCGTCGTCTCCCACTTTGTTGGAGGAAGAGGAAGACATGATGCCTGGCCTCAAAAATCTGACAGGAAATAGCACGAAACAAGAACAGAGAAGAAACTTGCGATACGGTGGTCAAAACATCCAAGAGTATATATAATGAATTTTTCCCGTGCAGGACAAGTAATATGGAAGAAAAACGGAGTCGGGAAAGTCCACGGGGAAGCCACAAGCTTGGTAGGCGCGCCCTGGGGGGTAGGGCGCGTCCTCAGGCTTGTCGCTTCCTCGTGCACTTTTCGGGCTGTTTATTATTTTCCTAATTTTTTATATATTCCAAAACGAGCAGAAAGTACTTTTATGGAAGTTTTGGAGTCGGTTTACTTACCGTACCACATACCTACTCCTTTTCAGGGTTCTGCAGCGTTCCGGAAGGTTTCTTCTATGTGTTCCTCTGGTGTCATTGTTTGAATAATATTGGTTTCAACATTAATGGGTGTACCTGAGATATAATGTTTAATTCTTTGCCCATTAACCACTCTCGGATTATTGCCCTCGGAGTTATTTATTTTGATGGCTCCGGAGCAATAAACTTCTTCGACGATGTATGGTCCTTCCCATTTAGAGAGAAGTTTTCCTGCAAAGAACCTTAAACGAGAATTGTATAATAGAACATGATAACCTACTTTGAATTCCCATTTTTGAATTCTCTTGTTATGCCATCTTTTAACTTTTTCTTTAAACAACTTGGCATTTTCATAAGCTTGGGTTCTCCATTCATCTAGAGAGCTAATATCAAACAAACTCTTTTCACCCGCAAGTTTAAAATCATAATTAAGTTTTTTAATTGCCCAATATGCCTTATGTTCTAGTTCAAGAAGTAAATGACATGCTTTTCCATAAACCATTTTATATGGAGACATACCCATAGGATTCTTATAAGCAGTTCTGTAAGCCCAAAGTGCATCAACAAGTTTCTTAGACCAAATCTTTCTAGATCTATTAACAGTCTTTTGCAAAATCAATTTTATTTCTCTACTAGTTAATTCAACTTGACCACTAGACTGAGGATGATATGGAGATGCAATTCTATGATTAACATCATATTTAGCAAGCAATTTACGGAAAGCACCATGAATAAAATGTGAACCACCATCAGTCATCAAATATCTAGGGACTCCAAACCTCGAAAATATAACTTCTTTAAGCATTTTAATAGAAGTGTTATGATCAGCACTACTAGTTGGAATAGCTTCTACCCACTTAGTAATGTAATCAACAACAACTAAAATATGAGTATACCCATTAGAGGAAGGAAAAGGTCCCATATAATCAAAACCCCAAACATCAAATGGTTCGATAACAAGTGAATAATTCATAGGCATTTCCTGATGTCTACCAACATTACCAATTCTTTGACATTCATCACAAGACAGGACAAACTTACTTGTATCCTTAAAAAGGGTAGGCCAATAAAAACCAGATTGTAATACCTTATGTGCAGTTCTGTCTCCCGCATGGTGTCCTCCATATGCTTTGGAGTGACACTTCCGTAGGATTTGTTCCTGTTCATGCTCAGGTACACAACGTCTAATAACACCATCTACTCCCTCTTTATATAAATGTGGGTCATCCCAAAAGTAATGTCTTAAATCAAAGAAGAACTTTTTTCTTTTGTTGGTATGTGAAACTAGGTGGTATATATTTAGCAATGATGTAATTAGCATAGTCTGCATACCAAGAAGTGTTACGAGAAGCATTTATCACAGCTAATTGTTCATCAGGAAAATCATCATTAATAGGAAGTGGGTCATCAAGAACATTTTCCATTCTAGACAAATTATCTGCTACGGGATTCTCAACTCCCTTTCTATCAACAATATGCAAATCAAATTCTTGTAGCAGAAGAACCCACCTAATAAGTCTAGGTTTAGCATCTTTTTTTCCATAAGATATTTAATAGCAGCATGATCAGTATGAATAGTAACTTTGGAATCAACAATGTAAGATCTGAATTTATCACATGCGAACACAACTGCTAAAAATTCTTTCTCAGTAGTAGCATAATTTCTTTGAGCACTGTCTAGAGTTTTACTAGCATAATGAATAACATTCAATTTCTTATCAACTCTTTGACCTAGAACAGCCCCAACAGCATAATCACTAGCATCACACATAATTTCAAAGGGTAGGTTCCAATCAGGCAGTTGAACAATAGGTGCAGAAATTAAGGCTTTCTTAAGTATTTCAAAGGCTTCTACGCAATCATCATCAAAAACAAATGGAACATCTTTTTGCAAAAGAGTAGTAAGAGGCCTAGAAATTTTAGAGAAGTCTTTTATAAACCTTCTATAGAAACCAACATGACCAAGGAAACTTCTTATACCTTTGATATCCTTAGGACATGGCTTTTTCTCAATTGCATCAACTTTAGCTTTATCAATTTCAATACCTCTTTCAGAAATTTTATGCCAAAGGACTATACCTTCATTCACCATAAAGTGGCACTTCTCCCAATTCAAGATGAGATTAGTTTCTTCACATCTCTGCAAAACTCGATCAAGGTTGCTTAAGCAATCATCAAAAGAAGTTCTGTATACGGAGAAATCGTCCATGAAAACCTCAACAATCTTTTCACAAAAGTCAGAGAATATAACAGTCATACATCTTTGAAAGGTAGCAGGTGCATTACATAAACCAAAAGGCATACGACGATAAGCATAAGTTCCAAAAGGACAAGTAAATGTGGTTTTCTCTTGATCTTCAGGTGATGCAGGTATTTGAGAGAAACCAGAATAACCATCTAGGAAACAAAAGTGTGTATGCTTAGATAATCTTTCTAACATTTGATCAATAAAAGGCAAGGGGTAATGATCTTTCCTAGTAGCTTTATTTAATTTCCTGAAATCAATTACCATCCTATAGCCAGTTACAATTCTTTGTGGAATGAGTTCATATTTATCATTAGGAACAACAGTAATACCTCCTTTCTTAGGAACACAATGAATAGGACTTACCCATCTACTATCAGCTATGGGATAATTTATACCTGCCTCCAGAAGCTTTAATATTTCAGTTCTTACCACATCTTTCATTTTAGGATTCAACCTTCTTTGATGATCAACAACTTGTTTAGCATCTGGCTCCATATGAATTTTATGCTGACATAAAGTGGGATTGATCCCCTTAAGATCATCAAGAGTATATCCAATAGCTGCACGGTGCTTCTTCAGAGTTTTAAGTAATATCTTTTCTTCATGCTCTGAAGATAAGCACTAATAATAACAGGATATATCTTCTTTTCATCAAGATAAGCATATTTAAGTGTATCAGGTAATTGCTTTAATTCAAACACATGATCACTCTTAGGTGGTAGAGGGTCTCCTAAAGTTTCAACAGGAAAGTCATGTTTAAGAATAGGTGCTTTCTTAAAGAACAACTCATCTATTTCATTTCTTTCATTCATATGCATAACATTTTCATAGTCTAGCAAGTATTGTTCTAAAGGATCAGTAGGAGGCACAGCAATAGAAGCAAGACCAATAATTTCATCTTTATTGGGTAATTCTTTATCATGAGGTTGTCTACGAAATTTAGAGAAATTAAATTCATGAGATATATCACCAAACTTAACTCTAACCGTTTCTTTAACACAATCAATCTCAGCATTAACGGTATTCAAGAAAGGTCTACCAAAAATAATGGGACAAAAATTATCTTGTTGTGAACCAAGTACTAAGAAATCAGTAGGGTATTTGATTTTACCACACAAGACTTCAACATCTCTAACAATCCCAAGTGGTATAATAGTATCTCTGTTTGCAAGCTTAATAGTAACATCAATATCTTCAATCTCAACAGGTGCAATATCATTCATTACTTCTTGATATAAAGAAAACAGAATTGTACTCACACTAGCACCCATATCACATAAACCATGATAGCAATGATCTCCAATCTTAACAGAAACAACATGCATGCCAACTACGGGATTATTCTTATCTAGTATATCTCATTCATTTCTAACAGGTTTAGCAATTCTAGCAGCCTCATCACAAAAGTAAATAACATGCCCATCAATATCATCAACCAAAAGATCTTTAACCATTGCAATATTATGTTCAACTTTAATTTGTTCAGAAGGTCTAGGTGTTCTTATATTACTTTTATTAACCATAGTTGAAGCTTTAGCATGTTCCTTAATCCTAACAGGGAAATGTGGTTTTTCAATATAAGCAGTAGGTACAACTGGATCAACATTGTAAACAATTGTTTCTTCTTTAACAATAATGGGTTCCTCTTTTAATTCAATAGGTGGATGATATTTAAACCATTTCTCCTTAGGGAGATCAACATGAGCAGCAAAAGATTCACAAAAGGTAGCTACTATCTCAGAGTCAAGTCCATATTTAGTACTAAACTTATGAAAAACATCAGTTTCCATAAAAGATTTAACACAATCAAACTCAAGATTTATACCTGACTCTTTACCTTTGTCGATTTCCCAATCTTCTGAGTTGCATTTAATTCTTTCCAGAAGATCCCATTTGAATTCAATAGTCCTCTTCATAAAGGAACTGATAGAAGAAGTATCGAGCATGGATTGATCATTATGAGAAAGCCGAGCATAGAAGTTCTGAATAATTATTTCTCTTGAGAGCTCATGATTGGGGCATGTATGCAACATATACTTAAGCCTCCCCCAAGCTTGAGCGATACTTTCTCCTTCACGAGGCCAAAAATTATATATATAATTCCGATCACGATGAACCAAATGCATAGGATAAAACTTCTGGTGAAATTCCAGCTTCAACCGCTTCCAATCCCATGTTCCAGTATCATCACATAGCCTATACCATGTCAATGCCTTTCCCTCCAAAGATAAAGGGAATACCTTCTTCTTAACTCCATCTCCGGATAGACCTGCAACTTAAACAATCCACAAATTTCATCCACATATATCAAATGCATATCAGGATGCACCGTTGCATCTCCTGCATAAGGATTAGCTAGCGGTTTCTCTATCATACCCGAAGGAATTTCATAGTAAATATTTTCAGTAGGTTCAGTAGGTTGAGGAGCAACTCTTAATGCTTCCGGTCGAGGTGAAGATACCCTGAACAAACCCCTCAAAGGATTACTTTCCATAGTGACAAGTGACAGTAAATTTCAGCACGTAATATAAATGTTTCCTTACCAAATTCCACTCACCAAAGGCGCTTCACTCCCCGGCAACGGCGCCAGAAAAGAGTCTTGATGACCCACAAGTATAGGGGATCAATCGTAGTCCTTTCGATAAGTAAGAGTGTCGAACCCAACGAGGAGCAGAAGGAAATGACAAGCGGTTTTCAGCAAGGTATTCTCTGCAAGTACTGAAAGTAGCGGTAATAGATAGTTTTCATAGCAAGATAATTCGTAATAAGTAACAAGTATAATAAAGTGCAGCAAGGTGGCCCAATCCTTTTTATAGCAAAGGACAAGCCGGAACGAACTCGTATAATAAGCAAAGCATTCTCGAGGACACATGGGAATTTCATCTAGTCACTTTCATCATGTTTGTTTGATTCGCATTCGCTACTTTGATAATTTGATATGTGGGTGGACCGGTGCTTGAGTGTTGTTCTTACTTGAACAAGCCTCCCACTTATGATTACCCCCTCTCGCAAGCATCCACAACTACGAAAGAAGAATTAAGATAAATCTAACCATAGCATGAAACATATGGATCCAAATCAGCCCCTTACGGAATAGCGCATAAACTAGGGTTTAAGCTTCTGTCACTCTAGCAACCCATCATCTAATTACTACTCCACAATGCCTTCCCTTAGGCCCAAAGATGGTGAAGTGTCATGTAGTCGACGTTCACATGACACCACTAAAGGAAGCAGAACATACATGTCATCAAAATATCGAACGAATACCAAATTTACATGATTACTTATGACAAGACTTCTCCCATGTCCTCAAGAACAAAAGTAACTACTCACAAATCATATTAATGTTCATGGTCAGAGGGGTATTGAATATCATTAAGGATCTGAACATATAATGTTCCACCAAATAAACCAACTAGCATCAACTACAAGATGTAATCAACACTACTAGCAACCCACGGGTACCAATCTGAGGTTTTGAGACAAAGATTGAATACAAGAGATGAACTAGGTTTTGAGATGAGATGGTGCTGGTGAAGATGTTGATGAAGATTGGTCCTCCCACGATGAGAGAATCGTTGGTGATGTCGATGGCTCCGATTTCCCCCTCCCGGAGGGAAGTTTCCCCGGTGGAATCGCTCCGCCGGAGAGCAAAAGTGCTCCTGCCCAGGTTCCGCCTCGAGACGGCGGCGCTTCACCCCAAAGTCTTCTCTTGATTTTTTCTAGGGCAAATGGCTTCATATAGTGGAATATGGGCCCTGGAGGCCTGCCAGAGGCGCCACAAGCTCGGGGGGCGCGCCGAGGGGGGTAGGGCGCGCCCCCCAGGCTTGTCGCTTCCTGGTGGGTCCCCCTCTGATATTTCTTCAGCCAATATTTTTTAAAAAATTTCAAAATAATTCTCCATAAATTTTCAGGTCATTTGGAGATGTGCAGAATAGCTATCTCTGTTGCACCCCTTTCCGGTCCAGAATTCCAGCTGCCGGAAATCTCCCTCTTCATGTGAAACTTGCAAAATAAGAGAGAAAAGACATAAGAATTGTATCGTAAAGTGAAATAATGATCCAAAACATAATAAATAACAGTAGAAAAACATGATGCAAAATGGACGTTGCTACTTGTAGTCTGCGTTGGTATTTGCCCGAAGAGGAGAGGATGATGCAGTACAGTAGAGATAAGTATTTCCCTTAGTTAACAACCAAGGTTATCAATCCAGTAGGAGAACCAAGCAAACTTCCGTTAAGCGCACCTGCACACACAAGAGCAAACACTTGCACCCAACGCAAATAAGAGGGTTGTCAATCCTCTTAGCGGTTATTTGCAAGGATTAAATCTTATCGAGGTAAATAGATAAACTAAAATACTAATTAAAATTAAAGTAAATAAATTGCAGCAAGGTATTTTTAGGTTTTTTATATATGATAAAGTAGACCCGGGGGACATAGTTTTCACTAGAGGCTTCTCTCTCGAACGCAAAGCATACGGTGGGTAAACAAATTACTGTTGGGCAATTGATAGAAAAGCAAATAATTATGACGGATTCATGGCAATGATCATGTATATAGGCATCACGTCCGAGACAAGTAGACTGACTCCTGCCTGCATCTACTACTATTACTCCACCCATCGACTGCTATCCAGCATGCATCTAGGGTATTAAGTATGAAACAGAGTAACGCCTTAAGCAAGGTGACATGATGTAGACAAAGTAAACTCAAGCAATATGATTAAACCCCATCTTATTATCCTTAATGGCAACAATACAAATATGTGTCATGTCCCCTACTGTCACTGGGATTGAGCACCGCAAGATTGAACCCATTACAAAGCACCTCTCCCATTGCAAGACAAATCAATCTAGTAGGCCAAACTAAATCGATAGATCAGAGAGAAATACAAAGCTATAATATTCATGCATAAAAGAGTTCAGAGAAGACTCAAATATTTCTCATGAATAATCTGATCATAAACTCACAATTCATCAGATCCCAACACACACACTGCAAAAGAAGATTACATCGGATAGAACTCCAAGAACATCGTGGAGAACATGGTATTGAAGATCAAAGAGAGAGAAGAAGCCATCTAGCTACTAGCTATGGACCCATAGGTCTGTGGTAAACTACTCACACATCATCGGAAGGGCAGCAAGGTTGATGAAGAAGCGCTCCGTGATCGATTCCCCCTCCGACAGAGTACCAGAGAAGGCCTCCAGATGGGATCGCGGAAGAGCAGAGGCTTGCGGCGGTGGAAAGGTTTTCTCTTCTGTCTCTCTGGTATATTGGGAATATTTGGGAATTTATAGCGTTGGAATTAGGTCAGGAGGTGCCACGAGGGGCCCACAAGCCTGGGGGGCGCGCCCTCCTGGCTTGCCGCCTCCTTGTGGCTCTTCTGGTCTTCACCCGAAGCTTCCTGGGTCTCTTCTGGTCCAGAAAAAATTAATCCAAAGTTTTTTTTCTCGTTTGGACACTTTTTGATAATGATTTTCTGAAAAGGCAAAAACAAGCAGAAAACAACAACTGGCACTGGGCACTGTGTTAATAGGTTAGTCCCAAAAAATGATATATAATGGCATATAAAACATCCAAGATTGATACTATAATAGTATAGAACAATCAAAAATTATAGATACGTTGGAGACGTATCAAGCATCCCCAAGCTTAATTCTTGCTCGTCCTCGAGTAGGTAAATGATAAAAACATAATTTTTGATGTGGAATGCTACCTATCATGTTTCATCATGTAATCTCTCTCTTACGGTATGAATAATAAGATCCGAATGATTCAAAGCAATAGTCTATAATTTGATATAAAGACATCAATACTCAGGCATACTAATAAACAATCATGTCTTTCAAAATAAAAATGCTAAAGAACGTTATCCCTACAAAATCTTGTAATCCTGTCATGCTCCATCTTCTTAACACAAAGTATATATCATGCACTACCCCGATGACAAGCCGAGCAATTGGTTCATACTTTTTAACGCTCTTCAGCTTTTTCAACTCCCATGCAATGCATGAGCGCAAGCCATGGATATAGCACTATGGGTGGAATAGAGTGTGGTGGTAGAGATAAATAAGAGAAGTCAAAAATAAGAAGATAGTCTCACATCGACGAGGCTAATCAACGGGCTATGGAGATGCCCATCAATTGATGTCAATGCGAGGAGTAGGGATTGCCATGCAACGGATGCACTAAGAGCTATAAGTGTATGAAAGCTCAAATTGAAAACTAAGTGGGTGTGCATCCAACTTGCTTGCTCATGAAGACCTCGGGCATTTGAGGAAGTGATGTCTACTACGCAACTTATTCTTGTAGACTCGTGTTGGGCCTCCAAGCGCAGAGTTTTGTAGGACAGTAGCAATTTTCCCTCAAGTGGATGACCTAAGGTTTATCAATCCGTGGGAGGCGTAGGATGAAGATGGTATCTCTCAAACAACCCTGCAACCAAATACAAGAAATCTCTTGTGTCCCCAACACACCCAATACAATGGCAAATTGTATAGGTGCACTAGTTCGGCGAAGAGATGGTGATACAAGTGTAGTATGGATAGTAGAAATATATTTTTATAATCTGAATAAATAAAAACAGCAAGGTAGCAAACGATAAAAGTGAGAACAAACGGTATTGCAATGCTTAGAAACAAGGCCTAGGGTTCATACTTTCGCTAGTGCAATCTCTCAATAATGCTAACATAATTGGATCATATAACCATCGCTCAATGTGCAATAAAGAATCACTCCCAAGTTCCTATTAGCGAAGAACATAAGATAGAAATTGTTTGTAGGGTACGAAACCACCTCAAAGTTATCCTTTCCGATCGATCTATTGAGCCATTCCTATAATTGTCACAAACAGCCCTAGAGTTCGTACTAAAATAACACCATATGATACACATCAACCAACTCTAATGTCACCTAGATACTCCAATGTCACCACAAGTATCCGTGAGTTGATTATACGATATGCATCAAACAACTTCATAATCATAATATTAAATCCACACAAAGAACTTCAAGGACCACCCCAAAGTTTCTATCGGAGAAAAGATAATGAAAACGTGTATCAACCCCTATGCATAGATTACCCCAATGTCACCGCGGGAATCCGCGAGTTGAGTGCCAAAACATATATCAATTGAATCAATATAATACCCCATTGTCACCACGAGTATTCATATGCAAGACATACCTCAAGTGTTCTCAAATCTGAAATATTCAATCCGACAATAACGAACCTCAAAGGGAAAAGATTCGATTCATCACAACAAGGATAGAGAGGGAAGAAACACCATATGATCCAACTATATTAACAAAGCTCGCGATCTATCAAGATCGTGCCAAATCAAGAACACGAGAGAGAGAGATCACACACATAGCTACTAGTACATACCCTCAGCCCCGAGGGTGAACTACTCCCTCCTCGTCATGGAGACCGCCGGGATGATGAAGATGGCCTCCGGTGATGATTCCCCCCTCCGGCAGGATGTCGAAAAAGGGCTCCAGATGAGATCGCTTCGGAACAGAGGCTTGTGGTGGCGTAAAAACTCATCTAGGTTAACTTTCGGGGGTTTCTGAATATATAGGATTTTTCAGCGTTGGAATCATGCAAAGAGGTGCCACAGGGGGCCCATGAGGCACCAGGGCATGCCTGGGGGGGCAGGCGCGCCCAGGTGGCTCGTGGGGCCCCTGTGTCTCTTCTGCTGCTCCTTCGAAGCTTCCTGGGGCTGTTTCCTTCCAGAAAAAATCGTCAAAAAGTTTCGCTGCATTTGGACTTCATTTGTTATGGATTTTCTGGAAAACCAAAAACATGCAGAAAACAGCAACTGGCACTGGGCACTAGGTCAATATGTTAGTCCATAAAAATCATATAAAAGCCATATAAAAGTGCACCAAAATCATACAAAACTATAATAAACATGGCATGAATACTTCATAAATTATAGATACATTGGAGACGTATCAGCATCCCCAAGCTTAATTCCTGCTCGTCCTCGAGTAGGTAAATGATAAAAGAAATAATTTATGAATTGTGAATGCTAGCATAGTGCATAAGTTTGATCAATGATAATATCAATCACTTTTTCTAGCATCAATATATATCATAATCGGTAGCTCATCTCATAAAACTTCTCATGATCAAGTAGCAAGCTATTCACATGTTTAAAGTATAGGCCATAAACTTTCTTGAAAACTAACAAACTATGTTCTCAGTCATCAAACAATTGCAATTCATCTTATTTTCCGGAAGGGTCTATGTAAGAGCTTTGATCTAGCAAATTCCACATACCAACTATCATTTAGTCTTCCATGATTGCTGACACTCAAAGCATATTTTTAGAACAAACCGTTTCAGTCAAACACATAGGAAGATAGGGGCTTAATGTTTTGCCTTCCAACTTATTTATCTCATGGATAATGTCAACAATAATAACTCATGATCACCTATATTCAACTGGATATATGTGCCTGGATCTTTCCCTACCACATAATGCTTGCCAACTAAGGAATAAATAGAGCGGAATAGGGATGAACATTAATGACTCTTGCATAAAATTAAATACAGAAAAGTAAATATAGAAAAGTAAAAGATAGGCCCTTTGCAGAGGGAAGCAGAGGTTGTCATGCGCTTTTTATTTTTGGATGTCAAGCCCTTAATGCAAAGGAACATCACATTATATTGCCCCTTGTGATAGCAACCTTTATTATGCAGTCCGTCACTTTTATTTCTTTACCATCACAAGTTCGTACAACGCTTATTTTCCTTTGCAATAAAAGATCATATATATTTTAGGAGCAATTTTATTGCTTTTTGCACCGATGACAACTTACTTGAAGGATATTATTCAATCCATAGGTAGATATGGTGGACACTCATGGCAAGAAACTGGGTTTAAGGGTTTTTGGATGCACAAGTAGTATTTCTACTTAGTACAAATTTTTGGCTAGCAAAAGATCCTAAGCAAGCACCACATGTTAGAGGATCCATGACAATATAACTTCTATGTGAATATAAACAAACATAACTCATTACGTTGTCTTCCTTGTCCAACGTCAACTACTTGATCAAGTTTGAAAATAATTAATGGGGGCTCACAATCATAGAAGATGTCCAAGATAGTTTACTTATATGTGAAATCTCTCTTCCTTCAATATTCTTTCATGAATTCTTCAAGTGACAATGCTATGTTTGCTAACTTTCAATAAATTTTACCACTTATACTTCTTATTTGTGAAGTCACTACTCCCCATGGGACAAGCATATGAAGCATATATAATTTCATATTTATGATATTCAATTCATTCAACAATTTACTCTTAGGATATAAGTGAAGCACGAGAGTAAACGAGAAACTACTCCAAAAGGTATAAGTGAAGATCAATGAGTAGTTAAGCAAATAAGTAGCTATGTGAAGAATCTCTCAAAATAAATATTTCAGATCTTGATAATTTTACTAAAACAGCAAACAAAATGAAAATAAAAGGACACTCCAAGAATAGCACATATCATGTGAAGAAGTAAAAACTTAGGCTAACCGATAGGTGTTGATGAAGAAAGGTGGGATGCCAACCGGGGCATCCCCAAGCTTAGTTGCTTGAGACTTCTTGGAATATTATCTTGGGGTGCCTTGGGCATCCCCAAGCTTGAACTCTTGTGTCTCCTTAATTCCTCTCATATCATGGCTTCTTCTAAATCTTAAAACTTCATCCACACAAATCTCAGCAAGAACTCATGAGATAAGTTAGTACAAATCAACTCAAAAATTTAACATTCTATACTGTAGCAAATCATTAAAATTATAATTAAACATTGCATACTAAATTCCTCTGCATATTTAATACTCCTATCCACAAATAGAAACATTAAACACGCAAACATATGCAAACAATGCAACTATAACAGCAATCTGCCAAAACAGAACAGTCTGTAAAAGGGGAATAAGAATCCATAATTCCCTAACTCCAAAAATTCTGAAAAATTACCACGTGACAGAGAACTCATGCATTCTTACTGTGTAAAAATTTCAGATTTTTATCATGTTCTGACTATTCAGGAATATTCTGGACATAACAGAAAACTTTCTGTTTTCAAACAACAACACATGAACTTGCAGACTGAGCATGGTAAAGGCTATAATTGACATTTTATTGAACTAAAAGATACAAAACATGATTATTGATAGCAGCAAGAAAATCTCAACAAAATAAAATGACGCTCCAAGCAAAACTCATATTATGTGACGAATAAAAATATAGCTCCAAGTGAGGTTACCGATAATGTTGAAGACGAAAGAGGGGATGCCTTTCGGGGCATCCCCAAGCTTAGTTGCTTGGGTATTCCTTGAATATTACCTTGGGGTGCCTTGGGAATCCCCAAGCTTAGGGTCTTGCCTCTCCTTATTCTCCTCATATCAATATCTCACCCAAAACTTGAAAACTTCAATCACACAAAACTTAACAGAACTTCGTGAGATAAGTTAGTATGATAAAAATAAATCATACACTTAGGTACTGTCAAGACAAGATTCATAATTGTTCTCACATAATGACTACTGTATTCTATCATTTCCACAATTTATATTACTCAATATAAGCTATGGAAATACTAAAACAAGCAAACTATGCATCGAAAACAGAATCTGTCAAAAACAGAATAGCGTGCAGTAAGCGATTTAAAAACCACACTTCTGTACCTCCAAAAATTCTGAAAAATTAGGAAAACGTAAAAAATTTATAACAAAATACTGTGTAAAAATTTCAGAATTTTCTCACTCTTCAGTACAGAATAGAAATTCCAGCACTGTACGCAAAAGTTTCTGTTTTTGCACAGAATCAAATCAACAAGCATCCACACTATCCCAAAGGCTTTACTTGGCACATTATTGAAAGAAAACATATAAAACATGATTACTACAGTAGATTAATCATGTGGACACACAAAAACAGAAGGTATAAGTATTGGGTTGTCTCCCAACAAGTGCTTTTCTTTAATGCCCATTTTTTGCTAGGCATGATGATTTCAATGATGCTCACATAAAAGTAAAGAATTGAAACACAAAGAGAGCATCATGAAGCATATGACTATCCCATTTAAGCCTAACCCACTTCCTATGCATAGGGATTTTTTGAGCAAATAGTTTATGGGAGCAATAATCAACTAGAATAGGAAGGTAAAACAAGCATAACTTCAAAACTTTCAACACATAGAGAGGGAACTTGATATTATTGCAATATGTAAAAGCATATGATCCTCTCTCATAATAATTTTCAGTAGCATCATGAATGAATTCAACAATATAGCTATCACATAAAGCATTCTTTTCATGATCTACGAGCATAGAATTTTTATTACTCTCCACACAAGCAATTTTCTTCTCATTCATAATAGTGGGAGTATCGTATGAAACTCGAATACTATAAATTGTTTCCACATTAAAAGAATGATGTTCAGTAAAAGGATTTTCATAATTATAACAAGTATTATAATAATAATCATCACTATTTTTCATAACATAAGTATCATCACAATAATCATCATAGATAGGAGGCATGTCATCATCATAATAAATTTGCTCATCAAAAGTAGGGGGAATAAAAAGATCATTTTCATTAAGCATAGCATCCCCAAGCTTAGGGAAAACATTATTTGTAGCAAATAAATTCTCAAACATATCATTCCAATCAAACATAGCATCCCCAAGCTTGTTGGTTTGCATATCATTAGCATTATCACTATTATCATCAATAGTACGAATAGCACCAATAGTATAACAATTATTATCATATTCCTCCAAGTTGGTGCCATAAAGATTTTCAAGATCATAAGAAGTATCATTATCTTCCCAATCATAATCATCACAACAAGCAATAGGCATAACAAAATCATCATCAAGTGTATCATCTTCCACAATTATTTTTGATTCATTCTCATGAGGTACAACAATAATAGGAGCAACATTATTTGGGAGAGATACCTCTTTACCTCTACTTTTCCTTCTTTTCTTTTTATTTACCACATTATGTGTGGGTTTATTTAATTCTTCCGAGCTTCTTATTGAAGAGATTGGTTGGATAGGAAGCTCCTCCTCGTTACCTGTTTCATCGTGAGAGAAAATAGGAGGGAAAGGGGGAATCTTTACCCTTCCATTAGTATTTATTTTATATTCTATTTGTTTTCCCGTTTTTCTATAGTTGGATATATAAGCATTCTCATTGCAATTTACCACACAAAACATATAGATTTCCTCTAAATTATTTTCAATGTCTTTTGTGAGAATGAATACTTCAAACCAACTATTTTTATATGTCAATTCTTCACACCCCAAAAATAAACAAAGTTCATTATAAAGTTCAAGGGTGATCAAGTTATTGCAATATTTGGGCACGATTCGATCATGAAAAAGCATGCATTGGAAATTAAGGTGATCAATTTTATTGCTAAGTTCACAAGTAATAGGATAAAGAGAACATAATTTTGTAGCAAATTCATCTATCACTTTGAGCAAAAAATTGGTTCTATCATGTTTATGCTTCTTGCAAAATCTATCATCCCTATAAGGCATGTCTTCACAAATTTTATTCACTCCACAAAAATTGACAGGCTTATAAGAAACTTTTTTATCATGACTAGTGCAATCATCATTAGCATTATGGATATTCAAAGAATTCATACTAATAACATTGCAATCATGCTCATCATTCAAAGGTTTTATGCCAAACATTTTATTGAATTCTTCTTCTATCAATTGAGCACAATTTTCCGCTCCATCATTTTCAAGAAAGACATTATAAAGATGAATAATATGAGGCAACCTCAATTCCATTTTTTTGTAGTTTTCTTTTATAAACCAAACTAGTGATAAAAACAAGAAACTAAAAGATTCAATTGCAAGATCTAAAGATATACCTTCAAGCACTCACCTCCCCGGCAACGGCGCCAGAAAAGAGCTTGATGTCTACTACACAACCTATTCTTGTAGACTCGTGTTGGGCCTCCAAGCGCAGAGTTTTGTAGGACAGTAGCAATTTTCCCTCAAGTGGATGACCTAAGGTTTATCAATCCGTAGGAGGCATAGGATGAAGATGGTATCTCTCAAACAACCCTGCAACCAAATACAAGAAATCTCTTGTGTCCCCAACACACCCAATACAATGGCAAATTGTATAGGTGCACTAGTTCGGCGAAGAGATGGTGATACAAGTGTAGTATGGATAGTAAAAATATATTTTTATAATCTGAATAAATAAAAATAGCAAGGTAGCAAACAATAAAAGTGAGCACAATAAAAAAACAGCAAGGTAGCAAGTAGCAAAAGTGAGCATAAACGGTATTGCAATGCTTAGAAATAAGGCCTAGGGTTCATACTTTCGCTAGTGCAATCTCTCAACAATGCTAATATAATTGGATCATATAATCATCCCTCAACGTGCGATAAAGAATCACTCCCAAGTTCCTATTAGCGGAGAACATAAGATAGAAATTGTTTGTAGGGTACGAAACCACCTCAAAGTTATCCTTTCCGATCGATCTATTGAGCCATTCCTATAATTGTCACAAACAGCCCTAGAGTTCGTACTAAAATAACACCATATGATACACATCAACCAACTCTGATGTCACCTAGATACTCCAATGTCACCACAAGTATCCGTGAGTTGATTATACGATATGCATCAAACAACTTCATAATCATAATATTCAATCCACACAAAGAACTTGAAGGAGCACCCCAAAGTTTCTATCGGAGAAAAGATAATGAAAACGTGCATCAACCCCTATGCATAGATTACCCCAATGTCACCGCGGGAATCCGCGAGTTGAGTGCCAAAACATATATCAAGTGAATCAATATAATACCCCATTGTCACCACGGGTATTCATATGCAAGACATACATTAAGTGTTCTCAAATCTGAAATATTCAATCCGACAATAATGAAACCTCAAAGGGAAAAGATTCAATTCATCACAACAAGGATAGAGAGGGAAGAAACACCATATGATCCAACTATATTAACAAAGCTCGCGATACATCAAGATCGTGCCAAATCAAGAACATGAGAGAGAGAGAGATCAAACACATAGCTACTAGTACATACCCTTAGCCCCGAGGGTGAACTACTCTCTCCTCGTCATGGAGACCGCCGGGATGATGAAGATGGCCTCCGGTGATGATTCCCCCATCCGGCAGGGTGCCGGAAAAGGGCTCCAGATGAGATCGCTTCGGAATAGAGGCTTGCGGCGGCGTAAAAACTCATCTAGGTTAACTTTCAGGGGTTTCTGAATATATAGGATTTTTCAGCGTTGGAATCACGCAAAGAGGTGCCATAGGGGGCCCACGAGGCACCAGGGCGCGCCCAGGTGGCTTGTGGGGTCCCTGTGGCTCTTCTGCTGCTCCTTCAAAGCTTCCTGGGTCTGTTTCCTTCCAGAAAAAATCGTCAAAAAGTTTCGCTGCATTTGGACTTCATTTGATATGGATTTTCTGGAAAACCAAAAACAAGCAGAAAACAGCAACCGGCACTGGGCACTAGGTCAATATGTTAGTCCATAAAAATCATATAAAAGTCATATAAAAGTGCACCAAAATCATACAAAACAATAATAAACATGGCATGAATACTTCATAAATTATAGATACGTTGGAGACGTATCAGGAAGCCCATCATCGGAATATACAAGCCAAATTCTATAATGAAAAATTCCCACTAGAATATGAAAGTGACAAAATAGGAGACTCTCTATATGAAAAACATGGTGCTACTCTGAAGCACAAGTGTGGAAAAAGGATAGTAACATTGCCCCTTCTCTCTTTTTCTCTCATTTATTTTTTTTCTTTTTTTTCATGGCTCTTTTTGGCCTCTTTCTCTCTCTCTCTCTCTCTCTCTCTCTCTCTCTTTATTTTCGTCCGGAGTCTCATCCCGACTTGTGGGGAAATCATGGTCTCCATCATCCTCTCCTCACTGGGACAATGCTCTAATAATGATGATCATCACACTTTTATTTACTTACAACTCAACATTACAACTCGATACAAGAACAAAAATATGACTCTATATGAATGCCTCTGGCAGTGTACCAGGATGTGCTAGCGTAACATGTATAAAAATGATAAACGGTGGCTGAGCCACAATACTATGTCAGCTATATGATCATGCAAAGCAATATGACAATGACGATGTGTGTCATAAAAACGGAATGGTGGAAGTTGCATGGCAATATATCTCGGAATGGCTATGGAAATGCCACGATAGGTAGGTATGGTGGCTGTTTTGAGGAAGATATAAAGAGGCTTATGTGTGATAGAGCGTATCATATCACGGGGTTTGGATGCACCGGCGAAGTTTGCACCAACTCTCGATGTGAGAAAGGGCAATGCACGGTACCGAAGAGGCTAGCAAATTGCGGACGGGTGAGAGTGCGTATAATCCATGGACTCACATTAGTCATAAAGAAATCACATACTTATTGCGAAAGTTTATTAGCCCTCGAAGCAAAGTACTACTACGCATGCCCCTAGGGGGATAGATTGGTAGGACAAGTCCATCGCTCGTCCCCGACCGCCACTCATAAGGTAGACAATCAACAATAAATCATGCTCCAACTTCATAGCATAACGACAGATCATACGTGCATGCTTCGGGAATCACAAACCTTAACACCAATATTCTTACTAAACCACAATTATCTACTAATACCTCCCACATATTACCATCTTAATATCGCAAAACTATTGCAAGGAATCAAACTTATCATATTCAGTGATCTACATGAAAGTTTTTATTATATCCCTCTTGAATACCTATCATATCAGGATAACCCGTGCATATTACCATTGCTATTCATTAGACTCTCAAAAAGATATAAGTAAAGCATGAGAGTGCAACTATTTCTTTAAAATATAACCACCGCCGTGCTCTAAATGATATAAGTGAAGCACTAGAGCAACTGCCTAGCTCAAAAGATATAAGTGAAGCACATAGAGTATTCTAACAAATCACGAATAATGTGTGCCCCTGTCAAAAAGGTGTGTTCAGCAAAGATGATTGTGACAAACTAAAAAGCAAACAAACTATATCACAAGACGCTCCAAGTAAAACACATATCATGTGATGAATAAAAATATAGCTCCAAGTGAGTTACCGATAGATTGTAGACGAAAGAGGGGATGCCTTCCGGGGCATCCCCAAGCTTAGACACTTGAGTCTTCCTTGAATATTACCTTGGGGTGCCTTGGGCATCCCCAAGCTTAGGCTCTTGCCGCTCCTTATTCCTTTATCCATCGTAGTCTCCCTCAAAACTTGAAAACTTCAGCACACAAAACTCAACAGAAACCTCGTGAGATCCGTTAGTATAACAAATAAATCTTAAACTTTAGGTACTGTTGTTAATTGATTCATATTTAATATTGGAATAATGCTACTGTACTCCAACTTCTCCATGACTGATACCCCCCGATACGATCCATAGATTCATCAAAATGAGCAAACTATGCAACAAAAAACAGAATCTGTCTAAAACAGAACAGTTTGTAAAGATCTGAATTAACGTCATACTTCTGTAACTCCAATTTTTTTGAAAAATTAGGAAAATGTGGGCAATTCATATATCAATATTGTGTAAACAATTCAGAAGGTTCTGACCCTCCAGCGAAAAAACAAAATTCAAGCACTGGACGCAAAAGTTTCTGTTTTCCAACAGCATCTATCATACTATCTTCCAAATCATCCCAAAGGCAATACTTGGTACAAACACTAATTAAAACATAAAAATACAATCATAACAGAGGCTATAATTTTGTAAACACTCAAGAACAGAAAGAAAAAGCAAAAATTTATTTTATTCATTGGGTTGCCTCCCAACAAGCGCTATTGTTTTATGCCCCTAGCTAGGCATAATGCATAGTTTCAAGTGTTGTCATCCTTCAAGTTAATTCCATAGGTGGCCCTCATAATAGATTCATAAGGTGCTTTAATTCTCTTCTAGGGAAGTGTTCCATCCCTTTCTTTAATGGAAAGTGAAATCTTATATCACCTTCTTTCATATCAATAATAGCACCAATTGTTCGTAGAAAAGGCCTACCAAGTATTATGGGGCAAGAAGGATTGCATTCAATATCAAGAACAATAAAGTCCACGGGCACATAATTTCTATTTGCAAGAATAAGAACATCATTTATTCTACCCAATGGCTTTTTAATAGTGGAATCCGCAAGATGCAAATTAAGGGAACAATGATCCATGTCGGTGAGACCTAGCACATCACACAAAGACTTTGGTATAGTGGAAATGCTAGCACCAAGATCACAAAAAGCATTACATTCATAATATTTAATTTTGACTTTAATAGTAGGTTCCCATTCATCTAGTAATTTTCTAGGAATTGATACTTCCAACTCAAGTTTTTCTTCATGTGCTTTCATCATGGCTTCTACAATATGTTTAGTGAAAGCTTTATTTTGTTCATATGCATTTGGTGAATTAATCATGGATTGCAACAAGGAAATACACTCAATTAAAGAACAACTATCATAATTAAAGTCCTTGTAATACAAAGTAGTGGGTGCATTGCTATTTAAAGTTTTGACCTCTCCAAACCCACTTTTTCATTTTTATGATCAAGATTATCACCCTCCAAGCAATTGGGACTCCTTCTATCTAAAGTTGACTCTTCTTCAGTCCCCTTTTCATCAAGTTTTATGTTACTAAATAATGATTCAATAGGAGTGACACCAATCATTTTAATATCTTCATCATTACTACGATAGAAATCGGGTGGAATCGCTTTTTCTAGAAATTCTTGCTTAGCTCTCAACCTAGCGGTCCTTTCTTTACTTTCATTAATGGAGACATAGATAGCTTTAATAGACTCATTTATATCATGCTTGGGTGGCAAAATTTTAGATTTGAGATTTTCCACATCATGAGCAATTCTATCCATGTTCCTAGCCAATTCATCAACTCTATTCAATTTTTCCTCTATCATAGCATTGAAATTCTTTTGTGAACTAATAAATTCTTTAATATTACTTTCAAGATCACATGGCATCCTATTATTATTATTATAATAATTACCATAAGGATTGCCATAATTATTAGAGGAATTTCCAGGAAACGGTCTAGGATTGAAATTACCCCTATAAGCATTGTTGTTGAAATTATTTCTAGAGACAAAATTCACATCAATACCATCATTATTTTGCTCAATCAAGGTAGACAATGGCACATCATTAGGATCAATATGAGCATTTTTACTAGCAACCAATTTCAATTGAGCATCCATCTTATCACTCAAAGTATTAATTTCTTCAACAGAATTTACCTTCTTACCAGTTGGAGTTCGTTCAGTGTGCCATTGAGAATAATTTGTCATGATATTATCAAGAAGTTTTGTAGCTTCTCCCAATGTAATTTCCATAAAAGTACCACCTGCAGAAGAGTCTAGCAAATTTCTAGAGACAAAGTTTAGTCCCGCATAAATTTTTTGTATGATCATCCATAAATTCAAGCCATGAGTTGGGAAATTTCTTATCATTAATTTCATTCTCTCCCAAGATTGTGCAACATGTTCATGCTCAAGTTGCTTAAAATTCATAATTTGATTTCTTAAAGAGATAATCTTAGCGGGAGGAAAATACTTGCTAATAAAAGCATCCTTACACTTATCCCAATAATCAATACTATTTCTAGGCAAGGATGAAAACCAAGTTTTAGCACGGTCTCGTAATGAGAACGGAAATAGTTTTAATTTGACAATATCATTATCCACATCTTTTTTCTTTTGCATATCACAAAGCTCAACGAAAGTATTTTGATGGGATGTAGCATCTTCATTAGGACTACCAGAAAATTGTTCTTTCATAACAAGATTAAGCAATGCAGCATTAATGTCACACGACTCCGCACTAGTGGTGGGAGGAGCAATAGGAGTACTAATAAAATCATTATTATTAGTATTGGAAAATTCACACAATTTTGTATTTTCTTGAGACATCGCGACGAAGCAAGCAAACTAGCAAACAAGCAAATAATTTTTTTTTGTGTTTTTGTAAAAAAAATTAGAAGTGAGGGAGATGAAAACTAGAGTCAAATGCAAATAAAAGGCGAATAAAATAAATGCAAGTGAATGATAATTTGTGCGAAGGTACTTGGTAATTTTGATGATGTCTTCCCGGCAACGGCGCCAGAAATTCTTCCTGCTACTTGTAGTCTGCGTTGGTATTTCCCCGAAGAGGAGAGGATGATGCAGTACAGTAGAGATAAGTATTTCCCTCAGTTAAGAACCAAGGTTATCAATCCAGTAGGAGAACCAAGCAAAATTCCGTTAAGCGCACCTGCACACACAAGAGCAAACACTTGCACCCAATGCAAATAAGAGGGTTGTCAATCCTCTTAGCGGTTATTTGCAAGGATTAAATCTTATCGAGGTAAATAGATAAAATAAAATACTAATTAAAATAAAAGTAAATAAATTGCAGCAAGGTATTTTTTATATATGATAAAGTAGACCCGGGGGCCATAGTTTTCACTAGAGGCTTCTCTCTCGAACGCAAAGCATACGGTGGGTAAACAAATTACTGTTGGGCAATTGATAAAAAAACAAATAATTATGACGGATTCATGGCAATGATCATGTATATAGGCATCACGTCCGAGACAAGTAGACCGACTCCTGCCTGCATCTACTATTACTCCACCCATCGACCGCTATCTAGCATGCATCTAGGGTATTAAGTATGAAACAGAGTAACGCCTTAAGCAAGATGACATGATGTAGACAAAGTAAACTCAAGCAATATGATTAAACCCCATCTTTTTATCCTTAATGGAAACAATACAAATACGTTTCATGTCCCCTACTGTCATTGGGATTGAGCACCGCAAGATTGAACCCATTACAAAGCACCTCTCCCATTGCAAGACAAATCAATCTAGTAGGCCAAACTAAATCGATAGATCAGAGAGAAATACAAAGCTATAATAATCATGCATAAAAGAGTTCAGAGAAGACTCAAATATTTCTCATGAATAATCTGATCATAAACTCACAATTCATCGGATCCCAACAAACACACCGCAAAAGAAGATTACATCGGATAGAACTCCAAGAACATCGATTAGAACATGGTATTGAAGATCAAAGAGAGAGAATAAGCCATCTAGCTACTAGCTATGGACCCGTAGGTCTGTGGTAAACTACTCACACATCATCGGAAGGGCAGCAAAGTTGATGAAGAAGCCTTCCGTGATCGATTCCCCCTCCGGCAGAGTACCGGAGAAGGCATCCAGATGGGATCGCGGAAGAGCAGAGGCTTGCGGCGGTGGAAAGGTTTTCTCTTCTGTCTCTCTGGTATATTGGGAATATTTGGGAATTTATAGCATTGGAATTAGGTCAGGAGGTGCCACGAGGGGCCCACAAGCCTGGGGGCGCGCCCTCCAGGCTTGCCGCCTCCTCGTGCTCTTCTGGTCTTCTCCCGAAGCTTCCTGGGTCTCTTCTGGTCCAGAAAAAATTAATCCAAAGTTTTTTTCACGTTTGGACACTTTTTGATAATGATTTTCTGAAAAGGCAAAAACAAGCAGAAAACAGCAACTGGCACTGGGCACTGGGCACTGGGTTAATAGGTTAGTCCCAAAAAACTGATATATAATGGCATATAATTGCATATAAAACATCCAAAATTGATACTATAATAGCATGGAACAATCAAAAATTATAGATACGTTGGAGACGTATCAGAGACCACCGCGCCTAGAGAGCAGGGCCACCTCGCCGTCGCCGCCCATGACCGGAGCAGCAGCCACGCCGGGCCCACTGCCCCAACTTGCGCCGCTCGTCGGGATCACGAGCCAGATCCGGCCGACATGCAACCACCCAGAGCTCCAGCTCCGCACACCACCGCCGGCCGCCATTGCCGCCCATGAAGCAGCAGCCACCATCGGCCCACGCCGCACACGGCCCGCGCCACCAACCGCTGTCGGTCGCCACATCTAAGCCGACCTCAGGTCGCCGCCACATTCGCTGTCGGCATGCCCCACCACCAGGCAGCCCGCCGCACTAGTGATTCCGGCGGCCGCCGTCGCCTGGAGGTGCTCCGCCGCGCCGCCACGGCACCCAGGCCCGTCGAAGCCGGCCCGCACCAGCCCCCACATGCGAGGAGGCGAGAGGTCCCACCGGCGCTGGCCGAGCTTTGCTCGGAGCACCCTGTGGCGGCGACAGGGGAGGGGAGGGGTCGGGAGGGGGGAGTTGCCCGGCGGCGGCTAGGGTTCCCTCCCCGTCGCCTGCGGGAGGGCTCTATTGTTTTTTCACTTTTTCATGGATTAAGATTTTCCTAATATAGATTAGAGGAGACAAACTATTTTTAAATATGGCCGGTCACTCCGAACGTCTAACAAGTCAACGGCCACTCGCTAAACGCATCCATTAAGAAAACATAGTTTGATGAATAGTAAGGTCTCAATTATATATATTTTTTGCTAGAATACCCCATGTGTCAATATTTCACGAAACTTCACGCTTGAATAAAATGATCCCAAGTTTGATATTTCAAATTTTGTAATTTTTTCTATAATATTTTTTGAATTATTATTCACGTGGGCGCGCGTGCAACCATGTTGACATTTGTACTTTGGTGGTCTTTTTCTTCATTTCTTCCAAATAGTATATACTAGAAGGGTTGGGCGCGCTTTGGTACGCCGTTGGTGTTGTTGGTTTTTTTTAAAAGTCACTTTGTTTCAAAATATAAGGTGTATTACTTTTTTCAAAAGTCAAATCTTTTATGTTTGATCAAATTTGTAGAATATCAGATCGGTATGATTAGATTCATCATGAAATGAATTTCCATACTTTTTTGTTTAATATTGTGGATGTCGATATTTTTGCTCTGAACTTGGTCAAAATTAGAAAAATTGACTTCTTAAAAAACTAATACCCCTTATAGTTTGGAACGGATGGAATATTTAGTTTGACGCGTGGGGGAGATGATGGAGTGTGTTTTATTTTTATTTATAATGCGATGGTTTGGTGGGCCTTTCATGGATTCTATGTTATCCACTAACCAACTTATATTTATTTGGGAAAATTTCTGCGTCGGTGGCTGCATGTACTATATTGGTGCTACAGTATCACATGCTTTTTTCTAGAAGGTGGGAGGGTGCACGGGATTGATATGTTTTTATAGCCCGGTTGCTGCTGATTGATTTGAAAAATCATTGGCCTGGTCAAAATCGTAAACCAAATTTAAAATTGAATACCTCAATTAAATGAAAGAAGCTTCAAAAACTAGGGAACACGGTGAATTAAAAGAATTAGATGAGAGAGCTTGGGAAATTGTTGACCGGGTCAAAATCAGGTGGCCCAAGTCTAATTGAAGATCTGAATTGAATGTTGGCTCTTTAAAACCAGCGAGCATAGTGTTACAGAGGATGTTCCTGGCGTGAGGCGAACCTACTTTTACCGCCGCCGCGCCTGCTATTCACTGGCATCGCTTCCCATCGGCGGCCGCCCAAACCCCGGAACCCTCTGAGCCAATGCCGGCGCCGCTCGCCGCCTCCTGGCGCCGGCATGCCTCCGCCGCGGCGTCCTCTTCCACTCCCCGGACCCTCCTCTTGCTCGTCCTGGTTCTCATCCTCCTCGTCTTCGTCCTCTCCAGAGCCCCAGATCTCACCTTCTCCCCCACCACAGCCGCCTCGCCCCGCCTCCCCGCCCAGCTCCGCCCCTTCGACTGCTACGCCTCGCCGCAGGCCTCCCCGGTCTTCGCCAGCCTCGTGGAGGGCGTGCCCCGCCCCTTCCTCTACTCCCTCGCCGACCTGGGGTCCCTCCCCGACCGCCCGCACCGGAACATCGCCCGCCTCCTCAAGGGCAAGCGCTTCCGCAAGCCCGACATCTCCCAGACCATCCAGGAACTGCTCGCGGGGGAGGCAGGGAGGGGCTCCGGCGGCGGGGTGGTGGTGGACGTGGGGGCCAATGTTGGGATGGCGGCTTTCGCGGCGGCCGTGATGGGATTCCGGGTGGTGGCATTTGAGCCGGTCTTCGAGAACCTGCAGCGGATCTGCGATGGAGTGTACCTGAACCGGGTGCAGGACCAGGTGGTGGTGTATCGTGCTGCAGCATCTGACCGAGTTGGGAACATCACAATGCATAAGGTATCTTCTCTGGTTCAGATTGCTCCGTTTAAAAGTTTATCAACGACGGTATTTTTGGATTGCAGTAGTAAGTAGTATTAACCAGATGTTTATTGATCGAGATGTACCTCGGGGAGCTGGATGAAGTATTGTGGTAAACTCAGATTGTGCTTGTTTGCCTCACCATCCTAATTACTTGGGACAAAGCTACCCATACAAATGGTTCGAGAACTGTTGAAGCGAATCTCTGAGTTAAGGTGGAAGTTGCACTCTTGCATCACGGGGAATTTGATCATTCACCCCGTATTAGATGGGCACTTGATCGTTTGCCTCACCTTACTCAAGCTTAAAAGATTTACCCCACTTTACTTAGATTTTTGATTATTTGCCCTTATTATCCTTTTCCAGTATGTTCTATTAGAGGAAGTTCCTAAGTCTGTGGTGCTCATCCACAAACATATGTCAATTTATACTCTGAAGTTTTTCTTTTCCCTTACCATTGGATTTGGGGTTATTCATGTTCTGACAGTGCTATACTTTCTAAATGGAGTCATTTAGAAGTAGAAAATGCCTTGTTCTTTAAACTAAATATTAAATCTGGCAAGTTATCCTTGTCACTGGTGGAACAGGGTTTACATGAAAAGTTTTCCAGTTGCATGCTACTGGTTTATTATTAAAGCATCAGCTTAACCTTTGTGTTACAGGACTTCTTTTTTATTTTGTGTTGTTGAAACTTCCATATATATCTATTAAAGGTTGAGTTACTGGACTCACTAAACTAATGATGGGTAGCATAACCGACATTTAGGATCCAATCTATTCCATAGCGTGGAGTGCCTTTTTTCGAGCAACCAACAGGAGCTCTGGCTCTTCATTAGTACAAAAAAGAGCTGACTAACTGATAATGGAAACCGGCCAAATACTTACCCTTCCCTAGCTAGTTACTGTTAGAGGAGCAACTTTCAATAGCACAAGGAGCGAATTTATATTACATGGTACTTGTGGAGTACAAAGTAAGGAAAGTTGGACTACTACGAATATGTAAGGAGACCAAGACCAATACTAATACTCCTTAACAGTTACAGACTACAGCGGAACTCATTCTGGCTAAAGTTATAACTTCCTGATTTGCCTGATGCACTTCTGGTTCACGCTGATAATATTTCAAACTGTCATGTCGAACCATTAGTGAATTCATTGCCACTTTCATATAAGTGCAAACACCCCATTTGCAAATTAGTCTGACTTGCGCCGCTTCTCGTGGAAATCTCAGATTGCTTTCTCTTATAGATAATATTGTTATTATTATATCTCAACAGCTTACTGTGAGTATTTTGTCAATGTAGGTGATTGGACGACTAGACAACAGTGCTATATCTGCAACTGGTGCGAAGTTAGCATTCAAATCTAATGAAGAAGTTGCTGTCGAGGTTGCTACAATCCCATTGGATGAAGTCATTCCAGATGCAGAGCGAGTGGTTCTGATCAAAATTGATGTTCAAGGTTGGGAATCTCATGTTCTGAGAGGTGCATCAAAGTTGCTCTCAAGGAGGAGAGGTGAAGCTCCCTACCTTATATACGAAGAGGACGAGCGCCTGCTGCAGGCGAGCAACAGTAGTGCACATGAGATAAGGGCATTTCTTGGCAGTGTTGGTTACAATCAATGTACACGGCATGGGACGGATGCTCACTGTACAAAAGAATAGACAAAGCTTTTTCTGCCTGGTGGTTGGACGCCCCTCAGCTGGGGATACATAGAACAGTCAAATAGGATATCCTGAGCTGTAAGTTTTCCCCTTATCTTAGGCAGCAGTTCAGATGCTCCATCCTTATAGTTTTCTCCTTGACTCCACGATTTCTGTTTATTTCTTTTAGGCTAGTTTGTTGATTGCTGGATCTTTTAACATCATATGCTATACATGCTTTGGCTAATGGCATTTTAACGCATGCTTGTTCTCATTAACTTCATGTTTGTACTGTCAGTCTTAATGGATATTCCCTTGAAGTAATGAAATTCCTGTGATTATGATTCTAAAATCTATGCTTCCTAAACATCCTTAGTTATACCATAAATTTAATCGTTTGCCCCTTCATCTTGGAGTATTTGAGGATTGGCCGTATATCGAACCCTCAAATGCACTTAAGTGCAGCGGCAGCGATTCCTTTTTCTGGTAATTTTGAACTTCCTCGCTAAAAGTGTGTGTGTCTGGGGGGTGGGGTGTTATACCGTTGTTATTTCTGCTGGCTGTCAGTTGCCTGAATTATACCTTCGTTATTAATCAATTATTACAAATGCGATTGTTATTCAATAGAGTAATTTATTTTACTCCCAGATTAGTTTGGATATGCACATGTTAATTCCAGATTTGCATGGAAATTTTGTACTCGTAACTTGTTTGCCTACAATTTACCAACTCGGGCAGTGCCCGGTTGAAAAAAAAAAACGAAGGCCATCTCACAAGCTAGCTTCCGGGTGGCCCCGTCGGAGCAATCAGCTGCCAACCACCAGCCAGCCGAGCGGAGGGAGAAGAAGCTCTAGTAGTACAAAACTCCAATTTGACACTATCTCTGTTTCTAAATGAAAGATGTTTTGGCATTAAAGAGTCCCGTTTCGATACAACCCCCTCACTAAACGTATAAAAATGTTTTGACCTTTGACAAATTATACCCACTTTCATATGTATACGTCGTATGTAGACCTCCAGTCTGAGGCTCTCTGTGTCAGTTCTCGCGCGCTTGGGCCGGCCCATTAAGTCATGTCCGTCAGTTTTATGTAGAAAAAATATTGCGAAAAAGGAGATCATGAGGACTCCGTTGGTGAAGGCTGCTTGCCACTTGACCCAGCAGCTGCTTGTGATTTCATATAGCGCGAATTATATAAGAACCACACAACAACATTCATATATAAAAAAAATTCTGAAAAAACCAAAACATTTTCTTGAAAAAAAATGTGAACAATTTGCAAATGCTGAATATTTTTTGGAAAAAGCAAATAATTTATGAAACTCCAATTTTTTTATTTAAAAAAAACCGAATTCCAAAACATTTTTTTGAAAAATGTGAAGAACTTTTGGGATTCCGATTTTTTTTAAACTGTAAACAATATTTGTAATCCTGAACACTTTATAAAAATCATTTTTTTTTGAAAATTCCAATTTTTTTAGAAAAAAAATGCAAAAACATGATTTCTTTTTAAAACACGAACATTTTTTGAAAACATGAGAACCTTTTTAGAAACCCTGTCCAGCATTTGGAAAAAGCGAACTTGTTTTTGGATTTGTAAAGAATTTTTTAAAGCGGGAACAAGTTTTCAAATCCCGTTTTTATGAATTTGTGAACAAAAATTGAAAATAAGAATATTTTTTAACTTCTGATATTTTTCTGAAAAGCGCGAGCATTTTCTTATTTTCCTGAACATTTTCTGAAATTACGAAAAAATTGGTAAACATGAACATTTTTTGAAATTTGAAAAGCAACTTTTTAAATTTCCAAGCATTTTTTGAAAACGTGAACAATTTTGAAAAAATGCAAACAGTTTTAGAAATTCCCAACAGACGCCCGACGGGAGTGATACCGTCACCTAGTTGGGCCATGGCCTAAGAGTTTTTTTCTCTATTTTTTCGTTATGCTGGCCTTTTTTCGTTAGTTCATTTTTCTCCTTTATGCTGAACTTTATTATTCTTTTTGAAACCAGTTCAAACTTTTGAAATATTGTTTGGAATACCAAAATAACAGTTTTAAGAAAATATTTTAAATTATGATTTAAAAAAATTCCATCAAACATTTATTAAATGTTTTATATTATTACTATTTTCAGTTTTATCCCATTTTATTTATTAGTTATGTTAAAAACTTAAAATAATAGTTTTAAGTACATGTTTAAGTTATATATCTAAATACTTTTTTCTTTCAAACCTGGCATGGATGCCTACCATGGGCATGTCCGCCTTCTGGCAAAAGTTGTGCTAATTTCAAGAATGTGTCAAAAACACCATGTTCATCGTAGGGTGTCCCGGTGCCAGAAGGCTTCGTTTGAGAGCACATTGTTTCTCGATAACCGCCAAATGACCCCAATTTTTTTCATTGGCTTGTATGGCCAATTCAAGGCAGCATGCCAAGTTGTTTTGGTTTTCGACAAATTTTGCATTTTCAAGAGTTTTCTTGGTCAAAAAAGGCCGATAAATGGCCGGACATGTCGCAACTTACCTACGGTGTCGGAAATCGTTCAAACCTGGCATGGATGCATACCATGGGCATGCCCACCTGCTTGCAAAAGTTGGGGGTCATTTTAAGAATGTCCAAAACTAGACCATGTTCGACGGAGGGTGTCCGGGTAGGCCAGAAGGCTCTGTTTGAGAGCACGTTGTTTCTTGACATCCTTGAATTGGCTCCAATTTTTTTTCATAGCCTTATATCACCAATTCAAAGAACCATGCCAAATTGTTTGGGTTTTCAACTAGTTTTGAATTTTCTAGAGTTTTCTCGGTGAAAAAAGCCTCATAAATGGCCGGACGTGACGCAACTTGCATAAGGTGTCAGAATTCGTTCAAACCTGCCATGGATGCCTACCATGGGCCTGCCCACCTGCTGGAAAAAGTTGGGGTTATTTCATGTATGTCTAAAAATAGACCATGTTCAATGGAGGGTGTTTGGGTAGGCAAGAAGGGTCCGTTTAAGAGCGTGTTTTTTTGGCATCCTTCAAATGACCCGATTTTTTTCCCATGAGCTTATATGACCAATTAAAGGCACCATGCCAAGTTGTTTTATTTTTTTGACAAATCTTGCATTTTCTGAAGTTTTCTAGGTGAAAAATGACCGATAAATGGCTAGACGTGACGCAACTTGCATACGGTGTCGGACTTCGTTCAAACCTGGCATGGATGCCTACCATGGGCATGCCCACCTGCTGGAAAAAGTTGGGGTCATTTCATGCATGTCCAAAAATAAATCATGTTTGATGAGTCCAATTTATGTGATAATTTTGCTAGATATTTTGTGCCTACATGGCAGGCTTTGTGGAATTTTACCGCGTTCGCGCACCTCTTTTTGTTGATAATCTCTCAGGTAATGCTTTTTGGACCACTTAACATAATATGGAGGAGATCCCCAGAAATGGTAGTGAAATCACATATTTAAAGTGATAATCACCTACCATAGAAGAATCAAGCAATGAGACCAAAGAAGGAGTCGTCGCCGCGCCTCCAGAGCGAAAGATGGCATTCCATGCGACCGCACCCACTCGCATGGGGGGTCGTATGAGGTGCCAGCGCCGCCGCCTGGTCGACTACTTCCACCCCGTGAAATCGGATCGGGGATCAGACGCCCAGAGAGACCAGAAACTCGTCCAGAAGGCAGAACCCTAGCCTCTAGAGATCATCCGGAGGAAGGATGAGCAAGGAGAAGAGGGCCATCTTCCTCATCAAGCACAAGAGGGCTACAACATCATTACCACCGTCCTCGTCATCAACATCATCACCATTGTCATCGTCATCATCATCCACATCCTTATCATTGTAACATCAGGAACCCTGGTGGATCATCTTGTGTGTTATTTGTATCATCCACCCATGTTTGCCATCACCTTTGTCGTGATGTTTGTTGTCTCCATGTGTGAGTAGACCCCTAGTTCTTAGGGATATGGATGAACCTTGGCATGTGTAGGATCCGAATCTTTATTTTGAATATGTGATCCTCTGTTGAATGCTTAGTTTAATAACTTCGTGAATGTTGTGAAGGGGCCCCACTCAACATTTTTGCCTTATGGCCACGAAGTGTATCACTGTCGTTGTAAAGGGCTAGAATGTGAAGGTAATTCAAGGTGACAGTAAAAGCCTTTGGTCCTAACCTTTGCAATTGATAAGGGAGTTACGGAGAACCCATAGAGAGGCCGCTTCCATGGGGTAAACCCTTAATTATCATGAGTTGTAACCCTATGGGGCAGACTATGATGGTGGCTCGAGTAGAACGTGTTCTGTACCCGGCTCCCCCCATCATAATCGTCAAGAGTGGCTCAAGTATCCAACTATACTATGCCCATGCATAGGTGCGCTAGAAACATACCAATGGGGATTCCGGACTCCCTGAGAACGCCTTACTCCTCTGTTGTTCCATCAGTCACTCTAGCTATTGTTCTCTATTTACTTTTATGTTATTTACTTCAAAGTCTGTTCCACTACTCAATTACAATTTATTTTCGCACTCACTTTGCTTGTAGTCTACAATTATCTGTAGGCATAAAAAATACATAATTCACTATAAGAGGCAAAAGTCTGATTCTTGTGCTCCCTGTGGGATCGATACTCTTACTTCAAAAACGTTACAACTAAACTGTTTGCACTTGCAGACCATCAAGCTTTTTCTGCCGCCGTTGCCGGGGAGCTGAGCGCTTTTGGGCTCTGTCTTGAGTTTTGAATTATTTTGTGTTCGAACGGTTTTTGTAGGCTACAAGCAACCATGGTCCTTCAAGAACAAATTTACCAGGTAGGTGTGCAATTAGTAGCGGGACAAGTTCGAGGAGAAAACTTTATATCCGTTGGTCCTGACCTATCCGGTAAAGTATTTGAGATAAACCCTCGGTTACTTGAAATGTTGAAGAAGAATACATTCCGAGGTGATGGAACTGAAAGTCCTTATAAACATATTAAAGAATTTGACTTTACATGTGGTACTTTTCAGTTGCAGGACTTAACTAATGAGGAGATAAAAGCTAAAACATTTCCTTATTCGCTTGAAAAGGAAGCCGCTGAATGGCTATTACATCAGCCCGTAAGTACCTTGAGTAATTGGAAAGAGTTATCATCTGCATTTTATGCTCATTTTTACCCTCAAGGAAAATTATATAAGATAAGAAGGAAGATTAGCAGCTTTGGACAGCGACCAGGCGAGAAACTGGTAGATGCTTATATAAGGTATCGAGGTATACTCTCTGACTGCCCTGAACACCATTATCCTGTTTATTTGATTGTGAACTTCTTTTATGGTGGACTTGATTCACAGAGTAAACAGGCATTAGCTATTGCTTCTAAAGGTTCTTTTATGGGAACAGAGATTTCACAAGCCTAGAATTTACTTGATAGAATTCAGCATAATGATAAGAGTTGGTACCTGTGCTCGAAGGAAAAGACGAAGATTGATCCTGGTTATGATAGTATTAAGTATTTCCTTAGAACAAAGGAGATGAAAAATCTTCGTTATGAACTTAACTGTGACGCCCCTGCTCGACCGTGCGCTAATCATACACGCAAATGCACACGATCGAGATCAGAGACTCACGGGAAAATATCACAACACAACTCTAAACACAAATAAAAGGCAAACAAGCTTTATATTACAAGCCAGGGGCCTCGAGGGCTCGAATACATAAGCTCGCGATCAAGCGTTAGCGGAAACAACATAATATCTGAGTACAGACATAAAAGGGAAACAAGGTGCCTTAAGAGGGCGAAAACAAACAACGACTCTGATCGAAAGAGGCAAGGCCTCCTGCCTGGGAGCCTCCGAATCTACTCCTGGTCGTCGGCGGACTCCACGTAGTAGTAGGTGTTGGGGAACGTTGCATGGGAAACAAAAATTTTCCTACGCACACATAAGATCTATCCATGGAGATGAGCATCTACGAGAGGGAGAGTGAATCTACATACCCTTGTAGATCGCTAAGCGGAAGCGTTTAAGAAACGCGGTTGATGTAGTCGAACGTCTCCGCGATCCAAATCGCAAGTCGTCCCTCGATCCGATCACGAACTAGCGCCGAACGGACGGCACCTCCGCGTTCAACACACGTACGGCTTGATGACGCCTTCACCTCCTCGATCCAGCGAGCGATGGTGAAGTAGTGGTTGAGTTCCAGCAGCACGACGGCGTGGTGATGGTGGTGAGGAACAATCTCTGCAGGGCTTCGCCAAGCGCTACGGAGATTATGACGGAGGAACTAGAGGGTTAGGGTTGCTGCACACGGCTTGGGGAAATCTTGATGTGTCCCGTGTGCTAGCCCTGCCCCTCTATTTATATGTTGAGCCTTGGGGTCTAAACTTGGAGTAAAAGCCTCCTCCAGGTCGGTTTTGCCCGCACAAGGTCGGTTTGGCCCGCAGGGAAAGAGTCCAACTCGGATCCCTGCCGAACCGTGCACAGCCGCGCACAAGCGGTAGTACCGCTCACAAGCGGTAGTACCGCTTGGGCGGTAGTACCGCTTCACACAAGCGGTAGTACCGCTTGGGCGGTAGTACCGCTTCACACAAGCGGTAGTACCGCTCGGGCGGTAGTACCGCTTCACCAAGCGGTAGTACCGCTTACGCGGCAGCAAAACTACTTTTGCACTTTCCAATACCTCGTGGGCTTTTATCCCTTGGCCCATATAAAGTGTTCTCGCACCCGAACACTTCGGTAAACATCCGGAACCCATTCCGGTGAACTCCGGAACTCTTTCGGAGATCAAAACACTATTATCACATATATCAATCTTTACCTCCGGACTATTCCAGAGATCCTCGTCATGTCCGGGATCTTATCCGGGACTCCGAACAACTTTCGGTCACCAACAAAATAACTCAACTATACTTATATCGTCACCAAACGTTAAGTATGTAGACCCTGCGGGTTCGAGAACTATGTAGACATGACCGAGACACCTCTACGGCCAATAACCAATAGCGGGACCTGGATGCCCATATTGGCTCCTACATATTCTACGAAGATCTTTTATCGGTCGAACCTCTATGTCAAGGATTCAGTTAATCCCGTATGCTGTTCCCTTTGTTCTTCGGTATGTTACTTGCCCGAGATTCGATCGTCGGTATCTCTATACCTAGTTCAATCTCGTTACCGGCAAGTCTCTTTACTCGTTCCGTAATACAAGATCCTGTGGCTAACTCTTTAGTCACTTTGCTTGCAAGGCTCAATGTGATGTTGTATTACCGAGTGGGCCCTGAGATACCTCTCCGTCACACGGAGTAACAAATCCCAGTCTTGATCCATGCCAACCCAACAGACACCCTCGGAGATACCTGTAGAGCACCTTTGTAGTCACCCAGTTACGTTGCGACGTTTGATACACACAAGGTATTCCTCCGGTGTCAGTGAGTTGCATGATCTCATGGTCAAAGGAACAGATACTTGACATGCAGAAAACAATAGCAATAAACTGACACGATCAAATGCTACGTTTACAGTTTGGGTCTTGTCCATCACATCATTCTCCTAATGATGTGATCCCGTTATCAAATGACATCTCATGTCAATGGCTAGGAAACCTTAACCATCTTTGATCAACGAGCTAGTCAACTAGAGGCTTACTAGGGACACAGTGTTGTCTATGTACCCACACATGTATTTGAGTTTCCAATCAATACAATTATAGCATGGATAATAAACGATTATCATGAACAAGGAAATATAATAATAACCAATTTATTATTGCCTCTAGGGCATATTTCCAACAGTCTCCCACTTGCACTAGAGTCAATAATCTAGTTCACATCACTATGTGATTTACATTGTAATGAATTGAACACCCATGCAGTTCTGGTGTTGTTCATGTTTAGCCCTTGGAAGAGGTTTAGTCATCGGATCTGCAACATTTAGATCCGTGTGTACTTTGCAAATATTTATGTCGTCCTCCTTGATGTAATCGCGGATGGAATTGAAACGTCGCTTTATGTGTCTGGTCCTCTTGTGAAATCTTGGTTCCTTGGCTAGAGCAATGGCACCAGTATTATCACAAAACAGAGTCATTGGGTTAAGCGCACTAGGCATTACTCCAAGATCTGTCATGAACTCCTTCATCCAGACACCTTCCTTCGCCGCCTCTGAGGCAGCGATGTACTCCGCTTCGCATGTAGAATCTGCTACCACGCTTTGCTTGGAACTGCACCAGCTAACCGCACCCCCATTAAGAATAAATACGTATCCGGTTTGCGACTTAGAGTCATCCGGATCAGTGTCAAAGCTTGCATCGACGTAACCCTTTACGACGAGCTCTTGATCACCTCCATAAACGAGAAACATGTCCTTAGTCCTTTTCAGGTACTTCAGGATATTCTTGACCGCCGTCCAGTGTTCCATTCCTGGATCACTTTGAAACCTTCCGACCATACTTATGGCAAGGCTGACATCGGGTCTTGTGCACAGCATTGCATACATGATAGAGCCTATGGCCGAAGCATAGGGGATGACACTCATCTTTTCTCTATCTTCTGCAGTCACTGGGCATTGAGTCTTACTCAACTTCACACCTTGCAATACAGGCAAGAACCCCTTCTTGGACTAATCCATTTTGAACTTCTTCAAAACTTTGTCAAGGTATGTGCTTTGTGAAAGTCCTATTAAGCGTCTCGATCTATCTCTATAGATCTTGATGCCTAATATGAAAGCAGCTTCTCCTAGGTCCTTCATTGAAAAACTCTTGTTCAAATATTCCTTCACGCTTTCCAGCATTTCTATATTGTTTCCAATCAGTAATATGTCATCCACATATAATATTAGAAACGCTATAGAGCTCCCACTCACTTTCTTGTAAATACAAGCTTCTCCGTAAACTTGTATAAACTCGAACGCTTTGATCACCTCATCAAAACGAAGATTCCAACTCCGAGATGCTTGCACCAGTCCATAAATGGATCGCTGGAGTTTGCAAACTTTGTCAGCATTCTATGGATCGACAAAAACTTTCTGGTTGCATCATATACAACTCTTCCTTAAGGTAACCGTTAAGGAACGCTGTTTTGACATCCATCTGCCAAATTTCATAATCGAAAAAGGCAGCTATTGCTAACATGATTCTGACGGACTTAAGCATCGCTACGGGTGAGAAGGTCTCATCGTAGTCAACTCCTTGAACTTGTGAAAAACCCTTTGCCACAAGTCGAGCTTTATAGACGGTGACATTACCGTCCGCGTCCGTCTTCCTCTTAAAGATCCATTTGTTCTGAATGGCCTTACGCCCTTCAGGTAATACTTCCAAAGTCCATACTTTGTTTTCATACATGGATCCCATCTCGGATTTCATGGCCTCTAACCACTTCTCGGAATCCGGGCCCATCATCGCTTCTCCATAGCTCGTAGGTTCATCGTTGTCTAACAACATGACCTCTAAGACAGGGTTGCCGTACCACTCAGGAGCAGTACGCGTCCTTGTCGACCTACGAGGTTCGATAGCAACTTGATCCAAAGCTTTATGATCATCATCATCAACTTCCTCTTCAGCTAATGTAGGCTCCACAGAAACAACTTTCTGCGCTGCGCTACTCTCAGGTTGAAGTAAAAGTTCAACAACCTCATCAAGTTCTATCTTCCTCCCACTCAATTCTTTCGAGAGAAACTCTTTCTCAAGAAACGTTCCGTTTTTAGCGACAAACACTTTGCCTTCGGATCTGAGATAGAAGGTATACCCAACTGTCTCTTTTGGGTATCCTATGAAGACGCATTTCTCCGCTTTGGGTTCCAACTTTTCAGGCTGAAGCTTTTTGACATAAGCATCACATCCCCAAACTTTAAGAAACGACAGTTTTGGCTTCTTGCCAAACCAAAGTTCATATGGCGTCGTCTCAACGGATTTCGATGGTGCCCTATTTAAAGTGAATGCAGCTGTCTCTAATGCATAACCCCAAAACGATAGTGGCAAATCGGCAAGAGACATCATAGATCGCACCATATCCAATAGGGTTCGATTACGACGTTCGGACACACCATTACGCTGTGGTGTTCCAGGCGGTGTCAATTGTGAAACAATTCCATACTGTCTTAAGTGACTGCCAAACTCATAACTCAGATATTCTCCTCCTCGATCAGATCGTAGGAATTTAATCTTCTTGTTACGATGATTCTCAACTTCACTCTGAATTTGTTTGAACTTTTCAAATGTTTTAGACTTGTGTTTCATTAAGTAAATATACCCATATCTACTTAAGTCATCAGTGAAGGTGAGAAAGTAACGATAACCACCGCGCGCCTCAATACTCATCGGACCACACACATCAGTATGTATGATTTCCAATAAGTCACTTGCCCGTTCCATTGTTCCAGAGAACGGCGTTTTAGTCATCTTGCCCATGAGGCATGGCTCACATGTGTCAAGTGATTCAAAATCAAGTGACTCCAAAAGTCCATCAGCATGGAGCTTCTTCATGCGTTTTACACCAATATGACCTAAACGGCAGTGCCACAAGAAAGTGGTATTATCATTATCAATTCTACATCTTTTGGCATCAATGTTATGAACATGTGTATCATTACTATCGAGATTCAATAAGAATAAACCCCTCACATCGGGTGCATGACCATAAAAGATATTACTCATATAAATAGAACAACCATTATTCTCTGATTTAAATGAGTAACCGTCTCGCAATAAACAAGATCCAGATATAATGTTCATGCTTAACGCAGGCACCAAATAACACTTATTTAGGTTCATCACTAATCCCGACGGTAATCGAAGAGCGAGCGTGCCGACGGCGATCACATCAACCTTGGAACCATTTCCCACGCGCATCGTCACTTCGTCCTTTGCCAGCCTCCGTCTATTCCGCAGTTCCTGTTTTGAGTTGCAAATATGAGCAACCGCACCGGTATCAAATACCCAGGCACTACAACGAGAGTTGGTAAGGTACACATCAATAACATGTATATCATATATACCTTGTTTGTTGTTGGCCGCCTTCTTGTCAGCCAAATACTTGGGGCAATTCCGCTTCCAGTGTCCAGTTCCCTTGCAATGAAAACACACAGTTTCTGGTTTGGGTCCAGCCTTGGGTTTCTTCACGAGAGGAGCAACTGCTTTGCCACTCTTCTTGGAGTTACCCTTCTTACCCTTGCCATTTTTCTTGAAACTAGTGGTTTTATTGACCATCAACACTTGATGCTCCTTCTGAATTTCAGACTCAGCGACTTTCAGCATCGCAAACAGCTCGGCGACTGACTTGTTCATCCCGTGCATGTTATAGTTCAACACGAAGCTCTTGTAGCTAGGTGGCAATGATTGAAGAACTCTGTCAGTGATAGCCTCTGGCGGAAGGGGCATCCCTAACTCAGCCAGACGGGTGGAGTACCCAGACATTCTGAGCACGTGATCACTGATAGACCCGTTCTCCTCCATCTTGCAAGCATAGAACTTATCGGAGATCTCATATCTCTCGATCCGGGCATTCTTCTGAAAGATAAACTTCAACTCCTGGAACATCTCATATGCTCCATGACGTTCAAAACGTCTTTGAAGTCCCGGTTCTAAGCCATACAACATTGCACATTGAACTATTGAGTAATCATCAGAACGAGCCTGCCAGGCGTTCACAACGTCTAGAGACTCAACTGGAGCGGGTGGATCACCAAGCGGTGCATCAAGGACATAAGCTTTCTGGGAAGCCGTAAGGATAATCCTTAGATTACGGGCCCAGTCCACAAAGTTACTTCCATCATCTTTCAACTTAGCTTTCTCTAGGAACGCATTAAAATTCAGGGGTGCTACTGCGCGAGCCATGATCTACAACATAAATATAGCAAAGACAACTTAGACTATTGTTCTAGATAATGAGTTTTAGTTAATTATATTACTTAAAAACTCCCACTCAAATTGACATCCCTCCGGTCATTCGAGTGTAACATGATCCAAATCCACCAACTCAAGTCCGATCATCACGTGAGTTGAGGTGGTTTCAATGGTGAACATCTTCATGTTGATCATATCTACTATATGACTCATGTTCGACCTTTCGGTCTCTTGTGTTCCGAGGCCATGTCTGTACATGCTAGGCTCGTCAAGTTTAACCCGAGTGTTCCGCACGTGCAACATGGCTTGCACCCGTTGTATGCGAACGTAGAGTCTATCACACCCGATCATCACGGCGTGTCTCGAAACGACGAACTTTCGCAACGGTGCACACTTGGGGAGAACACAATTTATCTTGAAATTTAAGTGAGGGATCACCTTATAATGCTACCGTCGTCCTAAGCAAAATAAGATGCATAAAAGGATTAACATCACATGCAGATCATAAGTGACATGATATGGCCATGAACTTGTGCTTTTGATCTCCATCTCCAAAGCACCGACATGATCTCCATCGTCACCGGCATGACACCATGATCTCCATCATCTTGATCTCCATCAACGTGTCGCCATAAGGTTTGTCGCGCCGACTGTTGCTTCCACGACTATTGCTAACGTTTAGCGATAAAGTAAAGCATTACATAGCGCTTAATGATTGACACGCAGGTCATACAATAATTAAAGACAACTCTATGGCTCCTGCCAGTTGCCGTACTCATCGACATGCAAGTCGTGATATTCTATACAACACATGATCATCTCATACATCACATATATCTCATCATGTAATTGGCCATATCACATCACAACATACCCTGCAAAAACAAGTTAGACGTCCTCTAATTGTTGTTGCGAATTTTACGTGGCTGCTACGGGTTTGCAAGAACCGTTCTTACCTACGCAAAACCACAACGTGGTGTAGTGATTGCTTTTTGATCTTCTAAAAGAACCCTCTTCATTGAAATCGATTCAACTAAAGTGAGAGAGACAGACACCCGCTAGCCATCTTTATGCAACGAAGTTACATGTCAGTTGAAGGAACCTGTCTCGCGTAAGTGTACGCGTAATGTCGGTCCGGGCCGCTTCATCTCACAGTACCGCCGAATCAAATATCAACTAGTAACGGCAAGCAATATGTATACACCCACGCCCACAACTCGTTTGTGTTCTACTCGAGATCTCATCTACGCATAGACCTGGCTCATGATGCCACTGTTGGGGAACGTTGCATGGGAAACAAAAATTTTCCTACGCACACATAAGATCTATCCATGGAGATGAGCATCTACGAGAGGGAGAGTGAATCTACATACCCTTGTAGATCGCTAAGCGGAAGCGTTTAAGAAACGCGGTTGATGTAGTCGAACGTCTCCGCGATCCAAATCGCAAGTCGTCCCTCGATCCGATCACGAACTAGCGCCGAACGGACGGCACCTCCGCGTTCAACACACGTACGGCTTGATGACGCCTTCACCTCCTCGATCCAGCGAGCGATGGTGAAGTAGTGGTTGAGTTCCAGCAGCACGACGGCGTGGTGATGGTGGTGAGGAACAATCTCTGCAGGGCTTCGCCAAGCGCTACGGAGATTATGACGGAGGAACTAGAGGGTTAGGGTTGCCGCACACGGCTTGGGGAAATCTTGATGTGTCCCGTGTGCTAGCCCTGCCCCTCTATTTATATGTTGAGCCTTGGGGTCTAAACTTGGAGTAAAAGCCTCCTCCAGGTCGGTTTTGCCCGCACAAGGTCGGTTTGGCCCGCAGGGAAAGAGTCCAACTCGGATCCCTGCCGAACCGTGCACAGCCGCGCACAAGCGGTAGTACCGCTCACAAGCGGTAGTACCGCTTGGGCGGTAGTACCGCTTCACACAAGCGGTAGTACCGCTTGGGCGGTAGTACCGCTTCACACAAGCGGTAGTACCGCTCGGGCGGTAGTACCGCTTCACCAAGCGGTAGTACCGCTTATGCGGCAGCAAAACTACTTTTGCACTTTCCAATACCTCGTGGGCTTTTATCCCTTGGCCCATATAAAGTGTTCTCGCACCCGAACACTTCGGTAAACATCCGGAACCCATTCCGGTGAACTCCGGAACTCTTTCGGAGATCAAAACACTATTATCACATATATCAATCTTTACCTCCGGACTATTCCAGAGATCCTCGTCATGTCCGGGATCTTATCCGGGACTCCGAACAACTTTCGGTCACCAACAAAATAACTCAACTATACTTATATCGTCACCAAACGTTAAGTGTGTAGACCCTGCGGGTTCGAGAACTATGTAGACATGACCGAGACACCTCTACGGCCAATAACCAATAGCGGGACCTGGATGCCCATATTGGCTCCTACATATTCTACGAAGATCTTTTATCGGTCGAACCTCTATGTCAAGGATTCAGTTAATCCCGTATGCTGTTCCCTTTGTTCTTCGGTATGTTACTTGCCCGAGATTCGATCGTCGGTATCTCTATACCTAGTTCAATCTCGTTACCGGCAAGTCTCTTTACTCGTTCCGTAATACAAGATCCTGTGGCTAACTCTTTAGTCACTTTGCTTGCAAGGCTCAATGTGATGTTGTATTACCGAGTGGGCCCTGAGATACCTCTCCGTCACACGGAGTAACAAATCCCAGTCTTGATCCATGCCAACCCAACAGACACCCTCGGAGATACCTGTAGAGCACCTTTGTAGTCACCCAGTTACGTTGCGACGTTTGATACACACAAGGTATTCCTCCGGTGTCAGTGAGTTGCATGATCTCATGGTCAAAGGAACAGATACTTGACATGCAGAAAACAATAGCAATAAACTGACACGATCAAATGCTACGTTTACAGTTTGGGTCTTGTCCATCACATCATTCTCCTAATGATGTGATCCCGTTATCAAATGACATCTCATGTCAATGGCTAGGAAACCTTAACCATCTTTGATCAACGAGCTAGTCAACTAGAGGCTTACTAGGGACACAGTGTTGTCTATGTACCCACACATGTATTTGAGTTTCCAATCAATACAATTATAGCATGGATAATAAACGATTATCATGAACAAGGAAATATAATAATAACCAATTTATTATTGCCTCTAGGGCATATTTCCAACAGTAGGCTCCTCCAGAAGTGTAGTAGCAGTCGTCGGCGGTAGCAGCTGACTCCTGGGATCCGTCATCTGATCGCAGCAAACGGGTATGGAAAAAAGGGAAGCAAAGCAACCGTGAGTACTCATCCAAAGTACTCGCAAGACTGACATCAGAACTATACTAATTATGCATTGGTATCAAAGGAAAGGACTGTATCTTCGGACTAAACTGCAGAAATGACAGAATAGGGGGGGAGAGCCTAGCCTATCGAAGACTAGCATCTTCAGCGGTCTTGCAGCATTAGAAGAGTGCAGATTAGTAGCATAACATAAAGTAACAAGCATGTTGAATCGAAGCCTAGAGATCCTTCCTCGACTCCCAGCGAGAAAGCAATCCCAGAGCTTCCAATTAATTAAAAGTATCCAGTTCAAGTAGTAATAGATCGGGATACAACACTGAGCGTCCTGTTACCGTGGACACGGCTATTCGAATAGATAACTTTCCTGCAGGGGTGCACTACTGTTACCCAACACGCTCGATTAACTCTGGCCGGACACACTTTCCTGGGTCATGCCCGGCCTCGGCTGATCGACACACCGCAGCCCTACCTAGGCTCAACAGAGAGGTCCCCGCCGGTCTACATCCTAAGAGCTCAGGGGTCTTGGGCCATCGCCCTGTGCCCTCCGGGTCGTTGTGTGCAGGGTGGATACTTATATAAAGCGCCAACTCTACCTGGATGGCACGATCCGGCCCGGCCACAATGCTAAACTGGACGTCTGACAGAGCTTTCGGCTGATACATACGGCGCCGAGGGCCCCATAAACCATTATCCCGCGTGGTGGTAGTGCGTATAGGGCCAACGACCCACTCAGATCAATACCCAAATCCGTTAGTGCATTATTAAGAGCTCGCGGTGACGATCAGTACTCCTGTCGTCCCGTCTCGAGGAAATGCAACAAGGGTCAGGCCCATCCCTCTCTAGGGCGGTCTCTGCCTACCCGGCCGCGCCTCGTAATTATTTCGCGGGTACCCTCACGGTCAACCCGACTTCATATCTCTCGCGAGTACCCCTCGGGGTCGACCCGACTTTATTCAGTAATGTAGTAAAATCCCGGTAACTGTGTGTTCAGAACATCAAGGAGGAATCCGAGGAATCACCCTCGTTAGATTCCTTCTCGATGTACCCGTCAGAGCGAACCCGGAGGAATCACCCTCGATGGTATTCACACTTGCGGGGTTGCACGACAGAAGCCTCATCGGAGGTGGAGGAAGAGGAATCACCCTCGGTAATCCACGTCTGACTAGCTGTGCTACAAAGGCATCATCGGGAGTGAGTTAAGAGGTATCACCCTCGTCACTCGAGGATAACTCTGTAGAGTCGAACAACTTAGGGGGTGTTCGGTGCTGTGCTGGTCTCAGCCCATCGATCACATCGATCGGGGCACTGGTAGCTAAGAGGGGCCACCGATGGATTATCAACCAAACTATACTAAGTATCTCGGATAACAGGCAGGTATCAATAACAGTTACAAAAATAGGCTATGCAGCAGAATAGGATAAAACAGAGCAGTAGCAATTTCTAATGCAAGCAGGAGGGAGAAGGAATAGACGATATAGGAATGATCAAGGGGGTTTTGCTTGCCTGGAAGCTCTGCTGAAAAGGAAGGAGGGTCGTCGGTGACGTAGTCGATCACAGTGGCAGCATCGGTCTCGGGGTCTACCGGAGAGAAGAGGAGGAAGAAACAGTAAATATAAAAGCACACAGATGTAACACAGATGCACGACATGACAACACGCATGTAGGGTAACGCAGCAGAAAACAAAAAATTTCCGACCTACGCACCAGCCCAGGACCACTATGGAGACTGCATACAAGGTTTGATCTTTTCGTTACCGACTCGTAGCGCAGCGGAAGTAGAGTCGATGACGATCGGCGGTGCAGATCCCCGCAGCTAGGATTTTACAACCTCCCAACCGCGAGGATGTACTCCCTCGTCAGCTCACCGGACGGATCTCCGGGCAGCCCTTCGGGAGGCCTCGGGACAGTCCCTCGGATAGTCCCACCGGACGGATCCTCGGACAGCCCTCCGGGAGGCCTCTGGACAGTCCTTCGGATAGTCCCACTGGACGGATCCTCGGACAGCCCTCTGGGAGGCCTCTGGACAGTCTTTCGGATAGTCCCACCGGACGGATCCTCGGACAGCCCTTCGGGAGGACCCCCGAAACTCGGACAGTAACTCGGACAGCCCTTCGGGAGGACCCTCGAACAGCCCCTCGGGCAAAAAGATCGAACCTACGACCTCTCTATGGGGTTGCACACATACGGTGTCATATATCCGGCAGGGCTTCGCCGTCCAGAACTAGTTCCCACCGGAACCCAGACAGCCTTTCGGCTCTACGAAACTATTTCACGGGGAGGGAGAGAAGAAGGCCAGATCATGCATGGCTTGTGTATGGTGAGAAAGAGTGTGTCTTTAGGCAGCCCCTTCCACCCCTATTTATAGGCCAAGCCCAAGGGTAGCTTCTCCAAGAAGCTAAGGGGAAAAATACAAAAGGCCCTCAAGGTAGCTTCTCCAAGAAGACACCCAAAAAGCACTTTCACTATTCACAGAAACATTTTTCCGCGACCATTAAATCCAAAAATATTTCTGTGGGTCTTAGAATAATTCCAGTACCCACACAAATGATTTTGGACGCGTTCCGAAACAATTCCGGATTAGTGATTTTCATCTGCGAAAAGCAAACAAAGCGGTTCCGGCAGCTCCGGAACATTTCCGGGTTTTTTCTCCGAAAAATCCCAGAAGTTCCTAGACCAATTCTGGCACCCTCCAAGAATTTCCAGGCGTGTACCGAAACCAATTTGACTTAATGGTATACCCTGAAACAACTTTTCAGTTTTACCGAAACTATTCCGGTGCTCTCTCTCCGGAACTTTTCCGTTGTCTCCGAAACTTTTCCGGTGACTTTCTCTCAGACTCCCTGTCTAGTATTCAACAGATAGATGACCCTTAAGCGTGTGACCCTATAGGTTCGGTGAAGCATAGACATGACCGGAACTCTTTCCGATCAATGATCAACATCGGAGCCGTGGACACCGATATTGACTCCTATACCCACACGAATAAATATTCGAGTGAGCCTCCAGTTGCCGTGTGCTATTCCTGTTGCTTCGCGATATGTTACAAAACCCGAGGTGAGATTTATCGGCATCCCCGTGGATCAACAACTTGTCCACTATGCCAGTTACCTCGTTGCCGGTTTTGTTCTCTTTTCTCGTTCCCGTGTTCCGGCATCCCTGTGATCAAATCACAATGTGTCTGGCCAGACGATGGTGGATACCGTAACATCGAGAGGGCCCAGAGATATCTCTCCATCGTCGGAGGAGCAAATCCCAATCTTGAGCTATCAAGTTACTTGACATACTTTTCCATGAACCCGTAAGCCGCCGTTATAGCCACCCATTTACGGATGACGTTTAACAAACCCCAAAGTTCATGAAGCAAGCATGAAGAAACTCGATACTCTCATGGTCTAAGGAATTATGCAAACGTTAACTTTCTCTGTGTTATTAACCATTAACTTGTGACGAATGTATCTCATAGCATAACATCAATTCGGGTCGATTCAACACAAGTGTTCTCCTAACATTGTGCCCTCAAAGTTGCCGGCATAGACATGCCCATGATCAGGAAAACAGAACCATCATGCAACACTTGAGCTAGTCTTAGAGGCCAGACTAGGAATACATTTTATCGTTTATTATTCCACACATGCATATGAGTCTTCCTCCGAGCCTCGTGGTTATTGCAGACTCGAGAACCATAGCAGTTATAGCACGGAACATAAACATAATTATGAACATGGAGATAAACAATAACATTTATTATTGCCTCTAGGGCATATCTCCTACAGACTCCCACTTGCACTAGAGTCAATAATCCAGTCAATGCTGATGCACTTTACACCTATGGCATACCGGTGTAAAAATGCTTCGCTTGTGGTATAGCCTGATGTCCAACGGATCAGACAACTTCAGTTCCGTGTGTATCTTTGCATATCCTCGCATTTTCACGCTTTCACAAAATTCATATTTTGTGTGGACTTGGCTTCGTATAAATGTGAATCACTGGTCAAACCTTGATTCCTCAGACTGAGCTATGGAGCAACTATCTTCAATAGTGTTCCATTGACCAAAGCCATCTTGGAACCATACTAAGTTCATGAACGAACTGTACGATTCAACATCTTCTCTGTTGCTTTGAAAGCGGCAACATACTTAGCCTTAGTAATAGAATTCGCCACAGTAACCTGTTTGGAACGATTTCCAAACACCGTGCCACCATATTGTGTATTACACAAAACCCTTAACTTAAATCGAAAATCGCATGGAGCATTGATGAAGACTGTATCGATGTAATTACTTACAACGAGCACTTCATAATCTCTGCTTGCGAGAAAACATGTCATCAGTGCTACTTTAGTACTCAATGACATTTTTCACTGTTGTCCCATGATTAGTACTTTGATCACTTTGGTATCTATACTCGCAACAGCTTGGGAGTATCGGACATATCTGGTTGTTTTACATACCATGGAATACATGATTAATCCAAACACAAAGGTGTGTGGAAAATCCATCATGTATTTTGCTCATCAGTGTTTTGGGACACCGAGTCTTGCAAAACTCTTTCCATGTGACTTCGGCAAGAATCACTCCTTGGCGCTCTTATGCTAAACTGTTTTAGCATCTTGTCAATATGTATTTTTGGCTTAGCCTATTAGGCAATTCTATCTCGTAGATAAATATGCCTAATATCAAGGCTATTTAGCCTAAGCACTTCATCGAAAAACTATTTTCAATGAAGTCCTAATTCGTGTCAAGAAATTTCCAATCAACAATGTGTCAAGCACACAAAGTTTTTAGAAATATTATTATGCTCTCACTTACTTTCTTGAAACCACAAGCATCTTCGTTATCCATTGATGAAAACAAACTCTTTTGACTATTTCATCAAAAACGAAGATTCCAACTCCATTTTGCTCTCTTCTATCCATTGCTGGAACTCTGAAGTTTGCATACTTACTAGCATCCTCTAGATTGACAAAATACCTTGGACTGTACCACATGCAAGTCCTAGGTTGCATTTCCATCACATGGAAATCCTTTTGGCATCCATGTATCATATCTCAAGATTGAAATATGTATTGATTGCTAGTTTAACCCGATCTGACTTTAAGCATCGCTATGGTGAGACAACCTCATCGTAGTCAACTCCTTGAACTTGTTATTGCAACAAGTCGAGCTTTATGGATAAAACATTTTATCCACATCAGTTTATAGTTCCATTAATGTTCGTTAGACTAAGTCTTCCGAAGGGTTTATCAAGATATAATCTTGAATCATTTATGGAAACTATCTCGGATTATATTGGCATTTAGCCAATTCCGGAGTCAGTGCCCATCAACGCTTCCTTGTGTATCGTAGGTATACTGTTGTCTAACAACAATGTCTCGCTTGCGCACCTGAGAGGTTTGCACGAGTTTTGCCTATGTGGTTCAGTTGCAAGTTCGACCGAAGTCCATACATCTCATTGTAGGGGAATGCAGCAGAAAACAAAAATTTTCCGACCTACGCACCAGCCCAGGACCACTATGGAGACTGCATACAAGGTTTGATCATTATTGTTACTGACTCGTAGCGCAGCGGAAGTAGAGTCGATGACGATCGGCGGTGCAGATCCCCGCAGCTAGGATTTTACAACCTCCCAACCGCGAGGATGTATATCCTCATCTGCCCCGCGGACAGCCCTCCGGGAGGCGGTCACACAGTCCCCCGGACGGTGTCGCGGACAGCCCTTCGGGAGGACCTCCGAAACTCGGACGGTCACACGGACAGCCCTTCGGGAGGCACTCTCGAACTAAGACCGAAACTACGATCTCTCTACAGAGTTGCACACATACGGTGTCATCTATCCGGCAGGGCTTCGCCGTCCAGAACTAGTTCCTGCCGGAACCCAGACAGCCTTTCGGCTCTACGAAACTATTTCGCTGGGAGGGAGAGAAGAATACCAGATCATGCATGGCTTTGTGTACGAGAGCAAGAGTGTGTATTATGGCAGCCCACACACCTCCTATTTATAGGAAACCCAAGGGGTAGGGTGGTTTTACAAGAAGACCCAAAACCCACATGGAAAGGAGTCCTTCCCAAGGACCTAAAAGGTGAAACCAAGGAACAAGGGGGACTCCATGAAGGAGTCCACCATGTGGCCGGCCACACCCTCATGTGGGGCCCCAAAATTGGCCCCTATCCATCCATGTCATCCCCAAGATCTTTTGGAGCAAAGCCCCAAAAGGTGGCTTTCCAAAAATATCCCAAAAAGCACTTTCACTATTCACGACGACATTTTTCAGCGTCTGATCGAACTGAAAATATTCATGTGGGCTTAGAACAATTCTAGTACCCACCAAAATAATTTTCAACGCGAGCCGGAACAATTCCGGTTTAGTGATTTCATCTGCGAAAAGCATCTGAAGCGGTTTCGGCAGCACCGGAACATTTCCGGTTTTCATCCCGGAAAATTCCAGAAAGTTTCCAGAATGATTCTGGCACCCTCCAAGAATTATCAGGCATGTGCCAAAACCAATTTGACTTTATGGTATCCTCTGAAACAACTTTTCAGTTTCACCGGAACTCATCCGGTGACCTCTCCGCGGAACTTTTCCGCTGTCCGAAACTTTTCCGGCGTCCGAAACTTTTTCGGTGATTTTCTCTCAGACTCCCTGTCTAGTATTCAGCAGATAGATGACCCTTAAGCGTGTGACCCTATAGGTTCGGTGAAGCATAGACATGACCCGGAACCCCTTCCGATCAATGATCAACATCGGAGCCGTGGACACCCATATCGATCCCTATACCCACACGAATAAATATTCGAGTGAACCTCCAGTTGCCGTGAGCTATTCCTGTTGCTTCGCGATATGTTACAATTACCCGAGGTGAGAAACATCGGCATCCTCGTGGATCAACACTTGTCCACAATGCCAGTTACCTCGTTGCCGGTATTGTTCTCTTTTCTCGTTCCCGTGTTCCGGCATCCCTGTGATCAAATCACCCTGTGTCTGGCCAGACGATGATGGATACCGTAACACCGAGAGGGCCCAGAGATATCTCTCCATCGTCGGAGGAGCAAATCCCAATCTTGAGCTATCAAGTTACTTAACATACTTTTCCATGAACCCGTAAGCCGCCGTAATAGCCACCCATTTACGGATGACGTTTAACAAACCCCAAAGTTCATGAAGCAAGCATGAAGAAACTCGACACTCTCATGGTCTAAGGAATTATGCAAACATTAACTTCTCTGTGTTATTAACCATTAACTTATGACGAATGAATCTCATAGCATAACATCAATCGGGTCGATTCAACACAAGTGTTCTACTAACATTGTGCCCTCAAAGTTGCCGGCATAGACATGCCCATGATCAGGAAAACAGAACCATCATGCAACACTTGAGCTAGTCTTAGAGGCCAGACTAGGAATACATTTTACCGTTTATTATTCCACACGTGCATATGAGTCTTCCTCCGAGCCTCGTGGTTATTGCAGACTCGAGAACCATAGCAGTTATAGCATGGAACATAAACCTAATTATGAACAGGGAGATAATCAATAACGTTTATTATTGCCTCTAGGGCATATCTCCTACAGACTCCCACTTGCACTAGAGTCAATAATCTAGTCAATGCTAATGCACTTTACACCTATGGCATACTGGTGTAAAAAAAATGCTTCGCATGTGGTATAGCCTGATGTCCAACGAATCTGACGACTTCAGCTCCGTGTGTAACTTTGCATATCCTCGCGTTTTCACGCTTTCACAAAATTCATATTTTGTGTGGACTTGGCTTTGCATATGTGTGAATCATTGGTCGAAACCTGATTCCTCAGACTGAGCTATGGAGCAACTATCTGCAATAGTGTCCCATAGACCAAAGCCATCTTGGAACCTTACTAAGTTCATGAATGAACTATATGATTCAACAACTTCTTTGTCGCTTCTTAAGCGTCAACATACTTAGCCTTTGTTATAGAATTCGCCACAATATCTTGTTTGGAACCATTTCCAACTACCGTGCCACCATATTGTGTATTACACAAAAAAAACCTTTAAATCAAATCGAAAATCGCATGGAGAAATGGTGAAGACTGTATCGATGTAACATATTACAACGAAATCTTCATGATTTCCGCTTGCGAGAAAACATGTCATCAGTACTACTCTAGTTCTCAATGACATCTTTCACTGTTGTCCCATGATCAATACTTTGATCACTTTGGTATCTATACTCGAAACAACTTTGGAGTATCGGACATATCTGGTTGTTTTACATACCATGGAATACATGATTAATCCAAACACAAGAGTGTGTGGAATCTCCATCATGTATTTTACTCATCAGTGTTTTAGGACACCGAGTCTTGCAAAACTCTTTCCATGTGACTTCGGCAAGAATCACTCCTTGGCGTTTTAAATGCTAAAAAGTTTTAGCATCTTGTCAATATGTATTCATAGCTTAGCCCCATTAGGTAAATCTATCTCCATAGATCATCATGCCTAATATTGAGGCTATTTAGCCTAAGCACTTCATCAAAAAACTATTTTCAAATGAAGTCCTAATTCGTGTCAAGAAATTTATTTCCAATTAACAATGTGTCAAGTACACACGGTTTTTTGAAATATTATTATGCTCCCACTTACTTTCTTGAATCACAAGCATCTTCGATACCCATTTGATGAAGTCAAACCCCTTTGACCATTCCATCAAAACCGAAGATTCCAACTCCACTTTGCTCTCTTCTGTCCATCGCTGGAACTCTGAAGTTTGCATACTTACTAGCATCCTCTGGATCGACAAATTACTTTGGACTGTATCACATACAAGTCCTAGGTTTCATTTCCATCAGATGGAAATCCTTTTGTCATCCATGTTTCATATCTCATGATTGAAATATGTATTAATTGCTAGTTCAACCCGAACCGACTTTAAGCATCGCTACGGTGAGACAATCTCATCGTAGTCAACTCCTTGAACTTGTTATTGCAACAAGTCGACCTTTATGGATAAAACATTTTATCCGTATCAGTTTTTAGTTCCATAAATATTCGTTAGACTCTAAGTCTTCCGAAAGGTGTATCAAGATTTTAATCTTGAATCACTTATATGGAAACTATCTCGGATTGTATTGGCATTTAGCCAATTCTGGAGTCAGGGCCCATCAACGCTTCCTTGTGTATTGTAGGTATACTGTTGTCTAACAACAATATCTCGTTTGCGCACCTGATAGGTTTGCACGAGCTTTGCCTACGTGGTTCAGCTGCAAGTTCGACCGAAGTCCATACATTTTATTGTAGAGGCTTTCATATCAATCGCAGTAGGAAACTCTGGAATTACTTCCAAGGTCTCTTTCCTTTGATCTGACGACGATGATACTGTTTATCTCGTCGAGTTGCACTGTTCTCCCATTCACCTTTTTGAAAGAACCATTTTCTTCAAAAAAGCATACCGTTCTTTGTGGCAAACCTATTTGCCTCGGTATTGTGGTGGGGAAATACCCAATGACTTGGGATAACCTACAAAGTAGCACTTGTCTGATTTGGAATAGGTTTGTAACCTTTTACACAAGCCCCATATTCCAAATGTTAAGAAAAGATATAATATGGTTGGGCGTACCATACCATGGCGTCATTTCAACAGACCCGATGGAGCTCTTTTCAGTGTAAAAGCCGCAGTCTCTAAAGCATCACTTTAAAAGGGATAATGGCAAATTTATTTATGTCATCTTTGATCTTACCATGTCATGAATGGTTCGATTACATCTACACGGACTCTCCACTTGCAGTGGTGCTCCGGGAGGTGCAAGTTATGAAACCCCTTTCACAACTCATCAGACATTCGCTAAACTTGTAACTCAAATATTCCTTTCTGCAATCGAATTGTAGAAACATAATTTTCTTGTTACAACAACTTCTACTTCATTTTTGAAAACCTTATGAATGAATTCAAAAGATCCAGACTTACGTCTCATCAAGTAAATATCAATATATCTACTTGAGTCATTTCTGAAGATAGATAAATCCACTACTTGCAACAACATTTATTGGACTACACACATCATAATGTATGATCACCAATATGTTCTTTGCTCGTTCCTTATGGCCTGTGAACGGTATTTCAGTCACTTCACTTTTCGGAGGAAAGTTGTAAGTGTCAGATGATTCAAAATCAAATGACTTTAAAAACCATCATAATGGAATTTTCCATGCGGGTTTCTCCAATGTGACCAAATGCAGTGCCACACTTGTGTGGTATTCTTTTAGTCTTGTGACATTTAGCATCAGTGTTATGGATGTATCATATTTCCATCAATATTCATAACATACATCCCATCTAGGATGGAAGCATGGCCCTTCATGTTATTCATAATACTGAACAACAATTGTTGTTTTCATGAACAACTCTTTTGCAACAAACTTTATGCAAAGGGCTAGAGTGTGAAACTCTAAAATGAATTATGAAAGTAAATACAGAGGTAATGTATTATTATCAATATTCATAACATACTTCTCATTCATAATGAAAGTATGGCCCTTTTGTTATTCATAACTCCGAACATTAAAAGTTCTCTTATGAACAACCTTCTTGCAAGATACTTTATGCAATGGGCTGGAGTGTGTAAAACTCTAAAATGATTTATGAAAGTAAATACATAGGGAATACACCTATGGAAGGCATAGTAACATTTACTATGTTCCCTGCGTGTATCTAAACCTCATTCCTGGCTAGTCTTTCAGGCCATAGTAGTTCTTACATCGAGTTGCAACAGAATGCAATCGAGCGGGTATCTTTGTGATTAACTCACAATACCCAAGAATTAGTGATTAACATGTTTAACCATAATTCCCAAGAACTATATCTTTAACCAGCCTTCTATACATCAAAAAACCTGTATGACATTCATACATGAGCTGGATATTCCAGTCTTCTATCCTTTTGCCATTATTCTTCTAATAGTTTAACTTTTAGTATTTCTCCTACTCTCAGAAGAAGTATCCAACTTAAGAGTGGCGTTAGCCCCGGACTTCCTAGGCGTGAAAGTTTTACTAACACCCTTCGGACACTTCCTTTCTCTTTAAGTTGTTGTTTTATTCACCTTTCATCATATGACAGGCGTTCTCCTGGATCCCTCTCTTATCAGTCTAATGCATAGTAAACTCCTTTACTAATAGTTTACAAACAAACATTGCTTTGGATATCTCATATATTTTAGCCTTTGTCTGTCTCTGAAAATGATTTTCAGATTCCATGAATATCACATAACTATCCAAACTTTCGAAGTTCGGGTCTCATGGAAGCAAACATATTGCACTTGACTGAAAACGGAATTCTAGCTTTTTGGATCGAAGGACGAGTGTCACATGATCCATAGATTTAGCGGGAGAATACCGAAAGCATGCGATAGGACAAAATCCTTCTCGGCACTCTAGAGGACAATCCTCACATTATGTTACCAACCGTAAAGTTTTAACCAGATATTTTAACAGCTATTCAATTTTAATAGGGAAGGTGGAAACGCGAGCCATTATTCTACAACTTTTATGCAAATCACACTTTAGACAGTGTTCAGAATTAATTGCACCGAGAATTAAACAAGTTAATTCTACAGTGCGCTCCCACTCAAATCAACATCTCTCAAAATTGATTATGAGTGATACAAGACCCAATTTTTGATTGTTCGCCACGATGGTAGCATCACAGATGACGAAAAATCTCAACCGGTAGGCCAACTTACCGATCACATCTCTATGTGATTCTTGTTCATCTTTCGATGCGTGTGTTCCGAGCTCAGGACTGTCCTGCCTGAACGTCAAGACAACCAAGTGATCTCGTTGCGAGGTCTCAACTCACCCGCCTCACACTTCTCTAATCGTTCGCACCCATGGAGATCATGTGATGCCCCGAAGAGATAGGTGCCGTGACGGTGCTACACTTGGGAGAACACTAACTACTTGATATTTTAAGTGAGAGATCACCCTAATAAAAAGCGACTACTGCGCAATCAAAAGGGTGCATCATAAGAGATAAACATCTCAGGCAATTCATAATAGCATGATATGGTATAGCCCTTTCTAACGGAGAAGTCTTGTATTTCTTCGTCTTCGGCATTCGCATCGGTGTTCACCTTCGTGAAGATTGCCACCACCTTGTCGATGCACCAGATAATATTGATATCTCTATAGCTAATAAAATAAGTGCATTACTTAAGGTTGACACACAGGTCATTAAAGTGACAATCATATGGCTCCAACCATCATGCCGAATCATGACACGCAGGTCATGTTAATTAATTTACATCATATAGTCATCTCATACATAATCAAATTAATATGAGCACCGCTATACCACATCACATGCACATGCAAACCATCCTGCAAAACCAAGTTAGACGCCTCTAATCGGTTTATGCATAATTTCATTTTACGTGGCTTCTAAGGTTTCGAAGCAAACCGAAGCTACCTACGTCCATCATCAAGTATGATTATTCAAGTCGCTAGATTAACTTTACGGGGTGTATGAAACACGAGATAATAAAATCTCGAGCCCCATACTGAACTTTGTCATACGCATGACCCCCGTGCAGATCATATCTGCATTGCCCTTTCGTCTGCGAAATTTCATCTTTCTTTTTAACTATGGTGGAATTCAAAGAACTGCTAGCACTTCGTTGATCAATCAGGATCGTGGATAGTCAGAACTTTGAAACTCCACCATGCTGTTATCAAGATCAGAAATATGCAAATTCCAGGGAAGCAACAAGAACATCGGGTAACCGATTTCATCTGCTACCCGCACAAATAATTATCAGCAGTAGAACTCATCTACTACAAATTATATTGTGCAACACCCATACATCTCTATGTATTCTAGATCGTAACCTGCATCTACGCATAGCCCGACTCATGATGCCACTGTAGGGTAACGCAGCAGAAAACAAAAATTTTCCGACCTACGCACCAGCCAAGGACCATTATGGAGACTGCATACAAGGTTTGATCTTTTCGTTAACGACTCGTAGCGCAGCGTAAGTAGAGTCGATGACGATCGGCGGTGCAGATCCCCGTAGCTAGGATTTTACAACCTCCCAACCGCGAGGATGTACTCCCTCGTCAGCTCACCGGACGGATCTCCGGGCAGCCCTTCGGGAGGCCTCGGGACAGTCCCTCGGATAGTCCCACCGGACGGATCCTCGGACAGCTCTCCGGGAGGCCTCTGGACAGTCCTTCGGATAGTCCCACCGGACGGATCCTCGGACAGCCCTCCGGGAGGCCTCTGGACAGTCTTTCGGATAGTCCCACCAGACGGATCCTCGGACAGCCCTTCGGGAGGACCCCCGAAACTCGGACAGCCCTTCGGGAGGACCCTCGAACAGCCCCTCGGGCAAAACGATCGAACCTACGACCTCTCTACGGGGTTGCACACATACGGTGTCATCTATCCGTCAGGGCTTCGCCGTCCAGAACTAGTTCCCACCGGAACCCAGACAACCTTTCGGCTCTACGAAACTATTTCGCGGGGAGGAGAGAAGAAGGCCAGATCATGCATGGCTTGTGTATGTTGAGAAAGAGTGTGTCTTTAGGCAGCCCCTTTCACCCCTATTTATAGGCCAAGCCCAAGGGTAGCTTCTCCAAGAAGCTAAGGGGAAAAATACCAAAAGGCCCTCAAGGTAGCTTCTCCAAGAAGACACCCAAAAAGCACTTTCACTATTCACAGAAACATTTTTCCGCGACCGTTAAATCCAAAAATATTTCTGTGGGTCTTAGAATAACTCCAGTACCCACGCAAATGATTTTGGACGCGTTCCGAAACAATTCCGGATTAGTGATTTTCATCTGCGAAAAGCAAACAAAGCGGTTCCGGCAGCTCCGGAACATTTCCGGGTTTTTTCTCCGAAAAATCCCAGAAGTTCCCAGACCAATTCTGGCACCCTCCAAGAATTTCCAGGCGTGTACCGAAACCAATTTGACTTAATGGTATACCCTGAAACAACTTTTCAGTTTTACCGAAACTATTCCGGTGCTCTCTCCCCGGAATTTTTCCGCTTTCTCCGAAACTTTTCCGGTGACTTTCTCTCAGACTCCCTGTCTAGTATTCAGCAGATAGATGACCCTTAAGCGTGTGACCCTATAGGTTCGGTGAAGCATAGACATGACCGGAACTCTTTCCGATCAATGATCAACATCGGAGCCATGGACACCCATATTGACCCCTATACCCACACGAATAAATATTCGAGTGAACCTCCAGTTGCCGTGTGCTATTCCTGTTGCTTCGCGATATGTTAAAAAACCTGAGGTGAGATTTATCGGCATCCCCGTGGATCAACAACTTGTCCACTATGCCAGTTACCTCGTTGCCGGTTTTGTTCTCTTTTCTCGTTCCCGTGTTCCGGCATCCCTGTGATCAAATCACAATGTGTCTGGCCAGACGATGGTGGATACCGTAACACCGAGAGGGCCCAGAGATATCTCTCCATCGTCGGAGGAGCAAATCCCAATCTTGAGCTATCAAGTTACTTGACATACTTTTCCATGAACCCGTAAGCCGCCGTAATAGCCATCCATTTACGGATGACGTTTAACAAACCCCAAAGTTCATGAAGCAAGCATGAAGAAACTCGATACTCTCATGGTCTAAGGAATTATGCAAACGTTAACTTTCTCTGTGTTATTAACCATTAACTTGTGACGAATGTATCTCATAGCATAACATCAATTCGGGTCGATTCAACACAAGTGTTCTCCTAACATTGTGCCCTCAAAGTTGCCGACATAGACATGCCTATGATCAGGAAAACAGAACCATCATGCAACGCTTGAGCTAGTCTTAGAGGCCAGACTAGGAATACATTTTATCGTTTATTATTCCACACGTGCATATGAGTCTTCCTCCGAGCCTCGTGGTTATTGCAGACTCGAGAACCATAGCAGTTATAGCATGGAACATAAACATAATTATGAACATGGAGATAAACAATAACATTTATTATTGCCTCTAGGGCATATATCCTACAACGCAGTGCTAGGGGTGACCTATCACAGTATTACAAGTTACCGGCGAAGGGGGAAAACATCCTGGAATGTTTTCCCAGCGTTTGGCATTTCGGACAGATGAAACAGATGAAACAGAGGGGGATGAAACAGAGGGGGACAGATGAAACAGTGCTAGGGGCATGTGACAGATGAACGGAGTGCGTATACGGAATCGTCATATTTTTCTGATCATTTTTCATATATAAATTATTTTCATCCGAGTTACGGATTATTTTATATTAATTTTCAAAGTTTTAATTCAATTTGTGGAATTAACAGATTTAATTTAATTCTAAATCATTTATTGCGTCATCATGACGTCAGCGGTCAACATTGACCATTGACCGGTCAAACTGACATGCGGGTCCCGTCTGTCATTGACACAGGTTAATTAAACAGAATTAATTAGTTTAATTAGGTGGTTAGTTTAATTAGTTTAATTAAACCAGATTAATTAAGTTAATTAATTCACTAATTAATTAATTAATTTATTTTATTTCATTTTTTTATGTGGGCGGGCCCCACCTGGCAGTGGCCCAGCCGGACATGTCCACGGCTGTGCCCTTCTAGGGCCGGACATGTCCGCGCGGCCACTGGAGGGGTCAACGCCCGTGCGCGCGCACGGCAGAGGAGCCCGGCGCGGCCATGGCGGGCGCGGGCGGCGGCAGCCGCGGTTGGCGGCGAGCGCAGGCGGCCACGGGCGAGCGCTAGCAGGGGCGCGGCAAGGCGGCGCGAGCGGGAGCAGCAGTAGCACGAGCGGATGGCGGGGCGCGGCGCGGCGGCCAGCGGCGCGGGGCGACAGCGGGCGGACGGGCAAGGCCAGGCACGGGCGGCGGCAAGACGGGGGAGCGGCGAGCGGAGCGCGGCGGGGGCTGCGGGCGCGCACGGACGGGCAGGAGCGGCGGCTGGCGGTCGCGGCGTCGGGACGGCGGAGGAGAAGGGGAAAACGGCGGGGAAGCTCACCCCCGTGGCGAGAAGAGGGCGGCGAGGCTCAGGGAGGTCCGGCGAGGGAGAGGACGAGGAGGCGACGAGGACGGGGCGGCAGCGACGGTGTCGGGCGTCGGGGACGAGGGGAGGGGAAGGGGATTTAGGGTTTGGGTTTTTGGGTGGGGGGAGGCCATATAGGCCAGGGGCGAGTGGGGGTGGGCCGGCTGGGCCGGCCTGGTGGCCAGCTGGGCCGAGGCCCAGTGGGGGGGGGGAGCCTTTTGTTTTTATTTTTATTTTTATCTTTTGTTTTATTTTATTTTCCAAATGTTAGTTTTATAAAATATATAAATAGCACCTAAATTAGTGTTACTAAATATACCACTGCCACAATAATTTTGGTATTTAAATAAAGTAGTTTGCAATTTTATAATTTTAAAAGGCATTTAATTAATTGATTTAGCTGCTGTTTTATTTATTTTAGTGCAATTAAATATTTTATAAAAATGTGGTTTCTCCACCATAATTATCTATGAATTATTTGTCACAATTAGAACATTTTAGTTTTGACATTTGAAAACTTGAATTGTTTGACTTTATTTTAAACTTGAATTTGAACTGGATTTGAATCAAGAATGAGATTAGCAACAATAATAGTGGTGACATGGCATCATTAGCAGGGGATTACTGTCGCTTAATTATCCGGGCGTTACATTAACATTGGAACTGACCCTGCTTTACGTATTTTGAAAGATTTTTCTGAGTTTTTGCAGTTACCAAATAAAAGGTTTGTAAAGCACACCAGGGAATCTAAAGCAATTCGCATGGTAGAAGCAATCGTGAAGAAAACTACTCCACCCCAGGACCGGAGAGAAGCTTATTTTAAATAGAAGGCCAAAGAGAGGGGAGAATTACTTTCGGCTAAGCATAAGAAGAGTATTAAGGTAGAACAATATGGGACTCCACCGCATGTTGATATCATGAAAGAACTTGCTACACCTATAGCAGTGGTTAACAAAGAAGTTTATTTAGACTGAGACACCACCTCTTATCTCAAAGGGTGTACCGAAGGTAAGGATGCATGTAAACAAATTTTATCATGTTCCTTCGACAACAAGTCTTACTTGGGATTATGTGACCCTGGATCTCCAGTCAATATTATTCCCTACACTCTCTATGCAAAAATTTATGATGAAATTTCTCCACGTACCCTTGAGCCAACTGACGTGGTTATTAAGCTTGCAGATAAGACTGATAGAATACCTTGTGGCATCATTAAAGATGTCAACATTATAATAGGTTCACTCATTTATCATATTGATATTTACGTATTGATGATTTCAGAGGATAAATATTGTCCTATTGTATTTGGAACCTCTTTTCTGAATGTTGCAGGGGCATATATCAAAAAGAAAACTATCTCTATGAAATGGGGGGACGAGATGATTAAATTCCCATTTTCATCCGTCATAAGCAAACCATATCAAGTAGAAGTTCAAGATGAGGAAGAGCTAAAATTAAATCAACTAGCTGAGATTCATCTTCAAACTCCAGAAAACGAAGTTGAAAGGGTCCTGGTAAGGCCAGAGTCTTTATTTGAAGAAGAAGAAAAGGAGGAAATTGAAATGATAATGGATGCTACCCCAATAGTCAGCCCATGTTTAAATAAAGTGTACGAGGTACTTGAAAGAAAAGGAGATGAAGAACTGCCTCCTCCTATTCTGAAGCCATTACCCAAGGGGCTAAGGTATGAGTTCATGGATGACACCAAAAGGTTTCCTATTATTGTTAATGCTGATCTTTCAGGAAAAGAGAAAGAGAAATTATTGACGGTGCTACGAAAACACCGAAAGGCATTGGGCTATTCAATGAAAGATGTGAAGGGAATAGACCCATCTATTTTATTCCCATGCTATCCCTATTGAAGAAGGAGTCAAACCAGTAATTGAAAGTCAACGAAGATTGCATCCTTCTTCCAAGAACGTGGTAAGAAAAGAAGTAATACGTCTTCTTGACGCTGGGGTAATTTACCCTATCTCTAACAATAAGTGGGTAAGTCCAGTTCATTGTATTCCTAATAAAGGAGGAGTCTCTTTAGTAACTAATGAAAATAATGACCTAGTCCCTACTAGGGCTATTGTTGGATATGCAATGTGTGTTGATTTCAGGAAATTAAATAAATGGACTCAGAAGGATCACTATCCACTACCATCCATAAATGAGATATTGGAAAGGTTGGCCAACAAATCTTATTTTTGTTATCTCGATGGATATTTCGGATTTTCGCAGATACCTATCCGACCTGAAGACCAAGAGAAGACCACCTTCACTTGTCCTTACTTGACAAGTGTCATAGCAGCCCGTATGCAGGACATCACGCAGGCGACCGAACTGCTGCTAAGGTGCTTCAATCGGGATTCTACTGGCCCACACTCTTTAGAGATGCACACAGGTTTGTTAAAAGTTGCGATGCTTATCAACGCACAGGTAATATAGTTAGGAGACAAGAAATGCCTATGAACTATAATCTAGTTTGTGAACCTTTTGATGTTTGCAGACTGGACTATTTGGGACCATTCCCTGTTTCAGATGTGCATTGATGAGTCCAATTTATGTGATAATTTTACTGAGTATTTTGTGCCTACATGGTAGGCTTTGTGGAGTTTTACCGCATTCGCGCACATCTTTTTTGTCGATAATCCCTCAGGTAACGCCTTTTGGACCATTTAGCATATAATGGAAGAAATCCCCAGAAATGGCAGTGGAATCACATATTTAAAGTGATAATCACCTACCATAAAAGGATCAAGCAAGAAGGCCAAAGATGAAATCGTCACTGCGCCTCCAGAGCAAAAACGGCGTTCCATACGACCGCGCCCGCTCATATGGGCGGTCGTATGGAGTGCCATCGCCGTCGCCGGATGTACTATTTCCACCCCATGAAAATGGACCATGGATCAGAGATAGAGAGCGACCATAAACTCGTCCAGAAGGCAGAACCCTAGCCTCTGGAGCTCATCCGGAGGAGGGATTGGCAAGGCGAAGAGGGGGATCTTCCTCCTCGCGCACAAGGGGGCTACAATATCATCACCACTGTCATCGTCATCGTCATCCACACCACTGTCATCATCATCATCATCCACATCCTTATCATTGTAACATCAAGAACCCTAGAGGATCATCTTGTGTGTTATTTTAATCATTCATCTATGTATGCCATCACCCTTGTCATGATGTTTGTTGTCTCCATGTGTGAGTAGACCCCTAGTTCTCAAGGATATTGATGAACCTTGGTATGTGTAAGATTTGAAACGTTATTATGGATATGAGATTCCCTGTTGAATGCTTAGTTTAATAACTTCGTGAATGTTGTGAAGGGGCCCCACTCAGCATTTGTGCCTTATGGCCACGAAGTATATCACTGTCGCTGTAGAGGGCTGCGATGCGAAGGTAATTCGAGGTGACAGTAAAAGCCTATTGCTCCTAACCTTTGCAATTGATAGGGGAATTACGGAGAACCCTTAGAGAGGCCGCGTCCACGGGGGTAACCCTTAATTATCATGAGCTGTAACCCTATGGGGGAGACTATGATGGTGGCGTGCGTGGCACGAAGTCTACTTCGAGTAGGACGTGTACTGTACCCGGCTTCACGCAGCATAATAGTCAACAGTTGCTCAAGTATCCATCCCATCATGTCTTGCTGTAACAATATTGTATAATTATAATCGAAACATTACCTACTGTATGCGATCACAATTCTAATGCTCCCACATCAATGGGGCTTGGCAAAATTGCAAACATAAGCAAATAAAGAAACTATAACAGCAATCTGTGAAAACAGAACAGTCTGTAAAGATACAGATGGTAAATATACTTCTGTAACTCCAAAAATTCTTAAAACTTAGGACGTAATAAACAATTTGCATAGCAGTACTATGTGAAAATTTCAGATTTTTGGCATGTTCCAGTAAAACATGTAAATTCAAACACTACAGCAAACGTTTTTGTTTCTGCACAGCACATACCAAACAAGCAATTTAAACATCCTAAAGGTAAATCTTGGCACATTATTTTTATAATACAATGGATTTGTACAAGGGGATACTTATTTTTGTTGAAAAGTTTCTGTGATCAAGGTTCACAAAGTTTTCATGGGCATGAACAAAGTTTAAGGCATGCTCCCACTTCAATGGTGCTCGTCTTTCTCACTTTCACTTTTCTTTTTCAAAAAGTTTTAGGTTCCCCTCTATATTTTTTGTTTTTAAACTTTTTTTAAAAATCACACAACAGAATAAAATGACTCACTGAAACTTTCGTGTTGTCTCCCAGGCAACGCTTTCTTTAAAGCCATTAAGCTAGGCATACAATGCTCAAGTAATTGATCCACCCGGATCCCATGGTATATGAAAGCCAATTTTAATTAACAATGATTTATAATTTAGTAGTGAGCACAAAGCAACATATATCATAGAACAACGGAGTCTAACTCTCTTCCTATGCATCGACATGTCATAAAAGAACAATTCATGCACACAAACTAAAGGCCAATGCATAGTATAAACAGTTTCTTGCAATTTTATCGTAGTAGAAACATAGAGAGGTGGAGGTGTGGTTCCTCTCTCATAATAATTGCAATTAGGAGCAGCAAGCACATGCATATTATATCTATCAAAATCATCATGTGCAATGGTAAAACACAACCATCAATATAATCCTTAATAAGATCAAACTTCTCCGATATAGTGTAGTTGGGAGAATTCAAAAAGATAATAGGACTACCATGTGTGGGTGCAATAGCAACAATTTCATTCTTAACATAAGGAACTATAGGAAGTTCATCTCCATAAGCATAGTTCATATTGGCATCGTGGCCATAAGCATAGCAAGCATCAAGTTCATCAAAAAGGGATATTTCAAACGAATCCAAGGGATCGTAGCATTCATTCTTCGGTAAGCACGAAGGGAAACTAAACAATGTATAAGTTGAAGAGTTATTCTCATTAGAAGGTGGGCACGGGTAGCTAATCTGCTCTTCCTCCTTTTGTTCTTCGCTCCCCCCTCATCTTTTTCATCTAATTAATGAGCTCACAGTTTCAATAATTTCTTCCTCCATAGATTCCCGCAAAATATTAGTCTCTTCCAAAATATTAGAAGGAAAAGTTGGAGTCATTTGAAGGATGTTCAAAAATAGACCATGTTGAACGGGGAGTGTTCCGATGGGCTAGAAGGCTCCGCCTCAGAGCATGTTGTTTCTTAACATCCTTGAAATGGCCCCAATTTTTTTTCATGGCCTAGTGTGACCAAGTCAAGGCACCATGTTAAGTTGTTTGGGTTATCGACATTTTTTGGAGTTTTCATGGTGAAAAAAGGCCGAAAAATGACCGGACGTGTCGCAACCTGTAAACGGTGTCGGAATTTATTCAAACGCTTATGCCTTGGCCCAACTAGGCACATGGCTCCCATCGGGCGTATAATGGGCTGGCCCAAGCATTCGAGGATTTGAAAAAAATTCAGCGATTTTGAAAAAAATGTTCACGAGTTTGAAAAAGTTCACAGATTTTAAAAAAAAAATACTAAAAAAGGTTTATTGATTTTTAAAAATAAAGTTCAAGAATATGAAAAAGGTTTATAGAATTTGAAAATAAGTTCATGAATTTGAAAAAAGTTCACGGGCTTTGATAAAAAAATTCATAAAAGTTGAAAAGAGTTCGTGGATTGAAGAACATTCATGCATTTGAAAAAAGTTCACACATTCTGAACAAAGTTCATGGATTTTTTTAAAAACATTCACAAATTTAAGAAAATATTCACGACTTTGAAAGATTCGTGAATTTAAGAAAAAAAATCATGATTTTAAAATATTATTTGCAGATTTTAAAAAGGAAAAGAAAATGGAAAAAGGAAGGGAAAGAGAAATAAAAAAAGAATATAAAACCGCCCACAACAAAAAACCGAAATAACAAAAGAAAAACCAAACAAGCAAGCTACTATGTGTTTTTTAGGGCGTCTCCTATTTGGCGCATATGTCGCTCGTTAGCGACGTAGCGCGTACCATATAACGATCGATTTTCTTTTGGGCCGGACCATTTCAGACTCCTTCCACCGGTTTTTCGTTTTCCCTTTGGTTTTTCCGGCCTTTTCTTTTAAGTTATTTTTCTTTTTCCTTTTTTTTCCTTTTTTTGTTTTCTTTTGTTTTTTATTTTTATTTTTTCTTTCTTTTCTTATATTTTCTAATTTCTTTCCTTTTTCTTTTTTGCGACCATCTTTCAAAATTTTGGACATATTTTCTCAAATCCTAAAGAATTTTTGGAAATCATGAATATTTTTTGAACTCGTGAACATTTTTGAAATTCACGAACATTGTTTGAATTGACAAACTTTTTTCACAAATTCGCAAACATTTTTGGAAATTGTGAACATTTTTTTAAACCCACGACCATTTTTTTACTTGGCGAACATTTTGTGAATTGATGAATTTTTTTCTGAAATCGGGGGAAGAATTTTTGTAATTCACGAACATTTTTTTGTTTTGAACAAGCATTTTTTAAATGCATGAACCGTTTTTGAATCGATTAACATTTTTGTAACTCATGGATATTTTCAAATTTTGTGAGCATTAAAAAAATCATGCACTGTTCTAAATTTGCGAACATTTGTTCAATTTCATAATATTTTTTGAATACACCAGCATTTTTTGAATATGCTAACATTTTTTTGAATATGCAATTTTTTTTTTGGAAAATTACGAACATTTTTGAATCCGCAAAAAAATTATGATTTCTTGAACATTTTTTTCAAAATGCACAATTTTTAAAAATGTCGTAACGTTTTGAAATTCCAAATTTATTTTATATAGAAAAAAACAAAAATAGGATAGAAAAAGAAAAACTAAAACTAAAAAGGAATTTTTTTATAGAAAAACCGAGCGTGCCGACATGGGTCGGCCCAAAAGGGGGAGCGAGTGGTGCACGCCGCGTCTTCTTCCAGCGTGCAGCGTGCTTTATAGGAGGTCCGGTCTTTTAGCGTTGATTTGAAGGAGGAAAAAGAAGTAAACTAGGCACGTCTAGTCAGTTGTCCCACTTGATTAATACAGTTGCACTTAACAGGGAGGTCAGGATTTCGAATCACGTCGCCGCACTTTTTTTGAGGTTTAACAGAAAAGAAAAGGAGTAAATGGGCCGGGCTCGGGGGGGGGGGGGGGGGGTGCGCTGAATAGGACTGGGCGGTACGTACACTAGGCGCGGTCGATGCGGGCGACACATTTTCAAAAAAAAAATCGTACCCTTTATTATGAAGAGGTATGAAGAGATCTCCTTCGTTGATGTGTTTAGAGAGTTGTACCATAGCGAAAGTGTTAAATTAAACTGCCAAAACATCAATATTTAGGAACAGAGGGAGTACTACATTGTACTAGTATGGTGGGCTGTGTCGATCCAGATCCAGATCCCGAGTACCTTTGCAGGGATGAAGGATGGATTGATTGATTCATGTCGCATTTTGGTAGGGCGGATCCTATTTGGCGCTTCAGCGCCCGTTCGCAAACGGGCGCCTGAAGGCGCGTCTAGTTGGACTCGGCCCATCTTCCTTTATTTTTATTTTTGCAAAACAAAATAATTGTACGCGAGTCCACTGGTATTCAAACCAGAGACCTCCTCGCCTTCCGCACACTACACTAACCACTCCACCGGCTCACCTCATGTGCTCAAATACATCTTCACCCTTTTCTTCTTATGTCTTTTTCTTTTTCATTTTTTTCATTTTTCATTTTTCTTTTTTATTCGGAACGGTTTTGTTCAGTTTTCTATTATTTTTCTTTTTGTCTTTTTGCTCATTTGAATGAACTTTTTTTCAAATTTCAAAATTGATGAACTTTTTTTTCAAATTTGTGAAGTTTTTCTGAAAATTGATGAACTTTTTTTCAAAATGAATGAAATTTTTGAAAATCGATGAACTTTTTTCTAATTCTTCAACTTTTTTTGAATACATGAACTTTTTTCTAATTTATGATTTTTTAATATGTGTGGACTTTGAAATTTTGTTCATATTTTTTCCAAAAAAATGACGTTTTTCTAAAATGTATGTGCAATAAATAGCAAGGCTATAAAAGTACTTAAAGTTCTCGTGTTGTAATCTATCACTAGGTCCTATTTAGCTCAAGTGGTTAGGCCACGTGTGCACTGTATCGAAACAGCCGGCGCTTGAATCCTCACGGTGGTAACTTTTTTTGGAGGTTTTTCGCGCTATAAATTTGCTTCGTGTTCCTGGGCCGACCTACCAGGTGCGGTAGCAGGCGCCAGTTGCCTGAACCGGCTGTTAAAGCTAGAGTGAAAAATTGCGCGGTACCGGTAGGTACCGGCAACGCTCTAGCCAATCAGCTAGTGCCATTCAACAACATATATTCTCTTCCCTTGTTGTATAATTTTTTTCCATGTTTAAAGAATATTGGTATTTCAGCGACTGGACCCCACAAATGTACTTTAAATGCATCCATGACAGCAATGTGGCAGAACAGTCTCTCTCTTCTCCCACACAATAAATCCAACTATTTATTTCACTTTGTCTAATTTAAAACATCCATATCTTTTAAACTATATATTAGTTTTTGAAACTTTTTTCATATTTGAACTCCTTGCATTCAAACCTTTAAAATGAGATCAATCTTGGATATTTTTCAACCACATTTAAATTCGAACGCATATTTCACATTTTGAAATAATCAATTTCACAATGATACATTACAATTTCACTTTCTGTAGGTACTATTTCACAATTCAGAACCTACATTTCACTTTCCACCGGCTCGTTTCACAAAAAATACATATTTTTTATTGGACATTTTTTAAATAAGATATTTCACTCTTTTGAAATAAACTGTTACACATTTCCAAATTATCAGTTTCACAATGATACATTTAAATTTCACTTTCTGTAGTTACTATTTCACAATTCAGAACCTACATTTCACTTTCCACTAGCTTGTTTCACAAAAATTACATCTATTTCAATTACACATTTTTGAAATAACATATTTCACTCTTTTGAAATAAACTGTTACCCATTTGTAAAACAATCAGTTTCATAAAATAACATCTATTTCAATTGCACATTTTTAGTTTGTGTGGAAAATGTATGTTTCACGTATCTGAAATATAATTGGGTTAAATAGATTTCTAGTGAAATGGGTTTGTTTCACATATTTCTACTGAAAAAGGTTTGTTTCACAATTTTCTAGTGAAATAGGTTTGTTCAACATATGAAATGTGAAATGTTGAAAATTAAACGTGCTTGAAATGTATCCAATATTGGTCTAGTTCTAAAGGTCTTGGTGCTAGGAGTTCAAATATATAAATTATTTCAAAAACGAACTTATATTTCAAATGATATAAACGATTTAATTTAGTTAAGGTGAAATAAAAAGGTGGATTTATATGAGAGAGAGAGAGACAGAGACAGAGTGAGCGTCGACAATGCTGCCATTCCTGCCATATCAAGGACAAATGTTGGGCCTATAGATGTATTAAGTCTAGTATTCAATTTTGTATAATACTAAAGGATGGAATAATAGCTGTTTTTGGCTCGGATCTTAAAGCGGACTGTGAACGACGAGATCATTGGCGGTAGGTACCGCTACCGTGCAAACTGACTTTCTGCATTTAAAGCGCCGCGTAGGAGGGGAAATACCCAATGATTCTTGGTTGTATATACACCCTATATGGGGATTTTTTTTTAATAATTAAACAAAAAGTCAAAATAGTTCAAAAGTATTTTTCAGATTAAACTTGACTTTGTTTTGCACTAGTATAAAAATTTTCACAAAAAAAAAAACCAACATTGACTTCAGGGCAAAAAAGACAAAATTTATTTGCTATTATAGGTCACTATTCACACTATTTTGACCGAAAATTTGTCTTTTTTGAAAAGAAGTCAAAGGGTGATTTTATTTTTGTGAAAATTTTCTCACAAGTATAATAGAAGGTCAAGTTTATTTCAAAAATATTTTCAGATTTTTTCGACTTTTTGTTGAATTGATAATTTTTTTTTCATATAGGGTGTATATACACCCAGGAACCAAACGTTCCCCTCCCGTGTAGGAGCTCCCTTTTGGTAGTTGCCAAGCGTGGTGCACGCCGCTCCACGCCACCCAGGCCAAGATCAACAGCTCTCGCCTCGGCTCACTCACTATATAGACGCTCGATCGAGGCTAGAGATATCACACGCCGATCCACCAGGAGCGATACTAGGACCATGGACGCCAACGCCGATGCCCACTCCTCGTCCTCGCCCATGCACATCGTCATCTTCCCGTGGCTCGCATTCGGGCACATGATCCCCTTGCTCGAGCTTGCGGAGCGCCTGGTGGCGCGCGGCCACCGCGTCTCCTTCGTCTCCACGCCGCGCAACCTCAGCCGGCTCCGGCCGGTCGTCGGCGTCCACTTCGTCGCCCTGCCGCTGCCCCGCGTGGACGGCCTCCCGGAGGGAGCCGAGGCCACCTCCGACCTCCCGCCCAGTCCCGGCAACTTGGCCGAGCTTCTACTGAAGGCCGCCGACGGCCTCGTCGGGCCATTCTCCGCCTTCCTCGACGAGGGCAAGAAGCCAGACTGGCTCGTCCTCGATAACCTCCACCACCTAGCAGCAACCGCCGCCGCCGACCGAGGCGTGCCGTCCGTGATGTTCCTCCCCTTCGCCGCCGCGTCGACCGCCCTCTGGGGCGTGCCGCGTGTGTCCACGGTCGTGGACCCAGAGCTAGGGGCGACCGTGCCCCAGCGCTTCGTGCTAACCTACCAGTGCTGCAAGATCGTCGCCCAGCGGTGCAGCGTGGAGTTCGACCCCGAGGCCGTGCCTCTGCTGCCCGGCGTCTTGGGCAAGCCGTTCGCCCCTATGGGCCTGCTGCCGCCGCCGCCTCTGAGGGCGAATAACGGAGGTGACGAGCTCGTGTCATGGCTCGACCGACATCCGGCAAAATCCGTCGTCTACGTCGCGCTGGGAACCGAAGCGCCGCTGACCACCGAGCTGGTGCACGAGCTAGCCATCGGCCTCGAGCTCGCCGGGACGCCATTCCTGTGGGCTCTGAGGAAGGTCGGCGACCAAGACGTTCTTCCTCCGGGCTTCGAGGAGCGCACCAAGGGGCGCGGCCTCGTGGCGATGGGGATGGTTCCGCAGACCAGGATGCTAGCGCACGGCTCCGTGGGCGCGTTCCTCACGCACAGCGGGCCGGGCTCCGCCATCGAGGGGATCCAGTATGGGCATCCCCTCGTCATGCTGCCCTTCTTCGGAGACCAACAAACGGGGGCTCAGTTCATGGAGAGAAAGAAGGTCGGTCTGCTGGTGCCGAGGAACGGGGAGGATGGACTGTCTTTTGACCGACAAGGCGTCGCGTCGACGGTCCGGGCCGTCGTGGTGGACGAGAAAGCAGGATGTGTCTTCGCCGCCAATGCCAAGAAGTGGCAACAGGTTGTCGCGGACACTGCCTGCCATGAGAGGTACATTGATGAGTTCGTTCAGCAACTCAGATTCTACAAGGACCACTGAAGTGACTCGTGCGTACAAGGACCACTGAGTGTTACTATGTTATAGCACGATGTGTCATGTGTGCGTGTGCATGCTCACCGTGCACGTTCTCTTGAGTAGGTGCGCTAGGTAGTGCATGAGTGGGCATCGTGCTCAGGGTCTGCTCTTTTGAGCTATACTGTGATAATAAGCTCATGTGAAAATATGTCCTAGCTACTCCCTCCATATCAAAATATAAGCTTTGTAGGCTAGTTTAGCCTTAAAAACATCTTATATTTTGGTATAGAGGTAGTACATGATAAGCCAACAAATTCTTTTCAGTTCTTGTTTTCTCAGCTAACTTATTTGTGGTATACCCAGTGGAAAGTCTGCAATGTCCTTGAACTATAAAGTTGTTTTGATGTGTTTTGATTAAACGATATCGCAGGACTAGGTGAATAAGGACATGATCTCTTCTTCTTTTTGACCGGCAACAACACATGCTTAGCTTTTTCATTTATGAAGGGGGAAAGAGAATACAAACGTGATATACATAACTCAGCCATGAGAGTGGTTTTTCTAGAACCCAGCTCACTAGTACTAAGGAGAAAAGACACTCAGAATTGGGCAAGGCCATCTGTGATGAGGCTCACCACAGCCTCAGCATTAACACTAGTGTCCTGAAACGTTCTGCGGTCCCTCTCTGTCCAGAGGTTCCACGCAATGTAAGCAGCTATTTTTTATCTTTCTTGACCTTTAACTTTGGTAGGTGTCACATGGATAGCATCTAATTCACATCCTAAGCCAGCGCATCATCAGTATTGTAAAATTGAGAGCCACCAACTTGAGACGTGGGAGGTGACGCCCTCGCATACTCATTTGACACACTAACATCATCAAATATGACACTCAGTCTGTTCTCATCCTCTAGTGGAGCGAATCGAAACTTGGCCGCATGTTCATTCCTCTGAAAAAATTATATCACAAATTAGTGCAACAATTGGAAGAGAACAAAGTAACCAATAAAACTAATATGAAGATATGAATACATGTATCTCACTTGCCCACCATTTATCGCTAGCCGCAATGGTCCTCGTAACGGGATCTAACCCAATGTTGGATGCCTTTTGGTTCAATGTCTTCCAAACAATGTACTCTTTTTTCATCACATCCTATTTATTCTTGAATTGGTTGCGTGTATATTCTCTCTTCATGCGCTCAAAGAACTTGGTCAAACATCCTCCTTTGTCACGGTTATTTGCATTCACTTCTTCCACACAAATCCTTTGTTTAATGTGTTTCCGTATGAAAATGACCTACGATTGGAAGGATATCATAAAAAAGAATGAGAACACAGGGGAGACAATTGGAAGGATATCATCATATACAAGGAAATACGAAGTTTCGTGGAAGAGGCAAATCAACAGGAGGTCTAGCAGGCTAAACAGAGCAAGATGGCGCACGGTACGAGCGTGCCCGCTCGTACCACACGTCGTCGGCTCCAGATGGTCCATCTGACCAACTTCTATAAAGGGTTCGACGCCAAAATATAACAGGGAGAGCACCGTTCGCGAAACGGAGAACCAGAACCCATCTTCCAACCCTAGCCGCCGCCATTTCGCATCTCATCTCCATAGCCGCCACCACCATCATCACCGCAGTCATTCTCTCCAAGTTAGTCATACTTGTAATCGATGTATCGCATCGACAATTATTGTAAGTCATATTATCAACCAATCATTCATTTTTATGCCATCTTCAATGAGTTCATCTTGCGATCCCATCGCCTTGTGTGAGTAATCCAGTAAGGGAATGGATTGAGGCAAGACCTTGCAACTCTATGTATTTGTGCAAGGGATCGTGGGAATAACTTTGCACATTTGACGTTATTTGTATGTGTACGATTGCAACATAGTTGTCTCTTGTCTTCTTCTCATTCTAGGGCCCTGTAGGTACCCAAGATCTCATAGATCAGTCAAGGAGAAGGTAAAGAATGAGGAGGCCATGGAACGCTACCCCGAACAATAGTGAGAGAAGGGGTTAGTACGGCAGCGGAAAGCTATTCCTTGGGGACGTATGAGGTGTAGTCATTGAACATCCAATGCTTTTGTATGAATATTTATTCTTAATAACCGAGGTAATCCCGCGCGACGGTAAGGGCCATCGGTTGGACAACTAACTCTTGATGCAGGTCGCGCATCGGTCACGATGTACTTTGGGCACACCCCCCACATCATCGTGTCGCAAGCACATCATAGCGGTTGCCTTCCAAAGCTATGTTTATTATCAAGATGAGATCTCACGCGCATATATAAGGTTATCCTATATACCTAAGAGAGTCATCTCCACTAACTTATTTATCTCAACATGCAAGCATATCAGCTCACCATACAATTATAAATGGGATAAGGCCCACCTCAACATGCAATCATGCATGGAAAAAGACCCACCACAACGTTTAACCATGCATGTGGAAATGTTTTCCATTTAACTATTCTACTTATATTCAATACATATTGTTACAATTATACGTAATAAAATAAAATAAGTCATACGTATTTTAAATTTTGGTTCTCATGTTATCAACCCATATTTTCATAACGAATTACCGCAGCAACGCGCGGGATATCCTCTAGTTAGAGTAACAACTCATACCCATGGCTGTTTTCATAGTAGTGTTTACAACCAAAAAGATTGTTAAAGGTCTAGTTGAAAAACTATAATTTAATTTGATAACAATAACTTGTCAAACCCTTTGTTGTAGTGCACATCCTCTCGTGGGCTCGATAACCCATGATCACTCCTTGGAGAAAAGGCACGGAACCATCTGCTATCCAAACCAGATCTCCAAGGGCATCAACCACCTTTTCTGGCATCGTTGCCGGGGAGGCATTGTGTCACCAGTCACTGTGTTAGAGTTATTGTTAAAGTTTTTATTTCCTTTTTCGTTTCAGTTTTTGTTCCTCTCTTTATTTGTTTTTTGAGTTGTGTTGTTACTGAAAACCCCAAAAAATTATCATGTCACGAAAACTTGGAGACTTTACTGCTCCAAATGAGAACTTTAGGCGTGCACTAATCGCACTACCTGATATTGCTGTCGAGCAATATGAAATTAAGCTCCACTTAGTCAGAATGGTTCAACAAGACCAATTCGGAGGCACAACAATAGAGGTTGCAGGCATGTACTTATACAATTTAACTGAACTATGCTCTATGACACATATTAAAGTTTATGAACTAGATGCTTTGAAGTTGCATCTATTTCCTTTCTACTTGAGAGAAAAAGTAAAAGAATGACTTCTAGCTTTGCCTAGAGGAACTATAACTCAATGGACTCCTTGTTGTAGCAAATTTTTATCTAAGTTTTGTCACCTACAAAAATTATGCAACTTCGATCTCAGATAACAGATTTTAAACAAGAAGATCGCAAGCCACTAGCGCTTGCGTGGGATCGCATGAAGTAGGCTATAAGAAAATGCCCCAACTATGGGATGAAAGAATGATTAATTCTTCATATATTGTATAATGCTCTTACCCCATGTCATAAACTATGCTTGATACAACTATAGAAGAAATTATAATGGGAAGACATATTGAGGAAGCCAAGAAACTACTTGATGATATGCAAGAAAATCATGCCCAATGGCATGTATAAAGGTCTACCACAAAAAAAGGTTAATGGTATTTCCGAAGAGAAAAATGAAGAGGTGACCGCAAAGATCGAAGAACTAGTCGATACCATAAGAGGTAGAGAAGAGGTAAACGTGAACTCCATTATCGATACCGAAGTTAATGATATTAACTTTATTGCTCGCAACAATTATAATCCTAATTGGAAAATAACGTGTATGCTCCTAAGCCACGGTATCCAACTAATCACGAAGCACCTAATAATTTTAATGAAACGAGCAACGGTAAAAGATGAGATTTGGATGAAACTCTTAAAACTTTTATAACTGCACAAACTAAACAGAATAAAACGTTTACCGATATCTTGAAGAATCATGATAGCTTATTTCCACTATGGAGGTGGGGGTGAAAATAAGTTAATCCCAAGTCTCTAAAACGAGTTCTTTTGGGATTTTGGCTTAATTTGACATTAAGATGCAAAAGAACTGGCCCTTAGTGGCACACGTAATTTCAATGTGTCCCCCCTTTCCTATTTTCCAATAAAAGTTGACCATATCAGCCCTATATGCTAGTAGTCGTAAAATCCATCCGTAGAGGGAGCTCAAGCAATGGGCTGTATACATGGTCAACACGCACACCGCATGCTACATGGACTACTCAAATTTTTGGGGATTTTTTATGTTTTTATTTATCGGTTTTGGTAAGGTTCTAGAACCGATCATTTTTTCTTTGTTGGTTTTACCTTTTACATTTCGATTTTTTTTGTGCCAATAAGTAATTTCGATATTCGATGGCAGTCGTTCAAACTTCATGAATTTAGTCTATGCCACTAGCGCTTGCCTAGAAATTAGCTACGTGCCCCTACACGTTGTCTCCATCGGTTGTTGTCACGTTACCGGCATCCCCAGTCGCTGGATGCGCTGCTGCAGGGGGCTCTGGCAGGGCGACCAACTCTTCCCCTACCTATTTATCTTGGAGGCGGATGTGCTACAATGACTCATCTCGCTGAAGTGTTGGGAAGGACTGTTCCAGTATCCTCTGCAAGATGACATGCTATGCCCCATGATCCAATACGCAGATGACACTCTCATCCTCTCAGGGGTTCTCCGTCTGCTGCTACCCACCTTAGGCACATGCTCGTCCTCTTCTCCAATGCCACTAGCCTAACCATCAATTATGGCAAATGCACCATGACCCCCCTGCATATGGACTTGGAGGATGTCGAGAGCGCTAGGCTTGCCCTTGGCTGTAGCCTCGGCAGCTTCCCTCAAAGCTACCTGGGGCTCGCTCTCTCCACAAACAAGCTGGGCAAGGCGGACTTTCGCCTCCTCACTGCCAAGGTGGATAGGTACCTGCTGGCTGGAAATGCCACATGTTCTCCTCTCCTGGCAGGCTGGTCCTCGTCACCATTGTTCTCTCAAGCCTGCCCACATATGCCATGTCTGCACTTATCCTCCCTGTTGGGGTGAGGGAGGGAATTGAAAAGCTCCACAGCATTCTTTTGGGCGGGTGAATCGAAGTGCTTCGGGACAAATGGTTGGTTGCCTGGTCCTCCATCTGCCGCCCCAAGCGCGGCGGCATCGGTGTTCGCTCTCTCAAGGAGCAAAACCACAACCTCCTCCTCAAGCTCCTCCACCGTCTACACCAACCGCAGCAGTCTGTTTGGGCGGTGTGGTTTTGACAAGAATTTCAGGGATGTGAGGACAAGCGTGCCCTACTCCGCTGTTTGGCGCCCAGTCTCGCAACTGCTACCCCTATACAGGGATGTCTCCATGGTGGATATTAGGGACATAGGGAAAACCGCCTTCTAGTCAAACTCTTGGAGCGATGGTGGACAGCTATGGCTTCGATTCACATCACTCTACTCACATGCCAATGATCTTCGCGCCTCATTCAGCAAGATCCTTTCTCCAGAGCCGAGTTCCTGTTTTGCGCCAGGCTACCGTCGGTTGTAGAAGAGGAGTTCAACTGCCTCGCTGCGGCTGTCCTCACGTAGCTGACTACTAGGTGTTGTGGTCCAACCTAGACAACAAGGCCTTCACATCTTTTGTTTACTAGCTGATCACACATTCTGATGTTTCGCGCGCCGTCCAGGAAGCTGTCTAGATCTTACCAGCCCCCTGATAACCCACAAGTACAGGGGATCGTTTGTAGCCTTTTTCGATAAGTAAGAGTGTCGAACCCAACGAGGAGCTAAATGTAGAATTAATATTCTCTTCAAGTTCTATCGACCACCGATACAATTCTACGCACACCAACGTTTGATTTACCTAGAAACAAGTAATAAACTACTTTGTAGGTGTAATGGAATATGTTTACAAGATAATAAAGAACATGAAAATAAAAGTTAGGTGCTATTTTAATAAAAGAACAATAAAGTTAATATAGCGAGTGTGGAGAAGTGGTGGTAGGATTTACGGAATTGTCCCTAAGCATTTGGCTAAGTTACTAGACCGATAGCAAGTCTTTATGTGGGAGAGGTCACTGCCAGCATGTCATCCCTTACTTGGAATTCTATGCACTTATGATTGGAACTATTGGCAAGCATCCGCAACTACTAAAGTTCATGAAGGTAAAACCCAACCATAGCATTAAGATGTATTGGCCCCCCTTCAATCCCGTATGAATCAATTTCTATGGTAGAAAGAAGCTTCTGTCACTCTTGCCCTCCAATGCATAGTCCTATCAACATACAACTAACCTTATGGTGTGATCCACGCGCGCGCTCATATGATGGGCACCAAAGGACAACAACATAACCACAAGCAATTTAAACCAATCATAGCAATTCACCAATTACCCATAGGACAATATAAATCTACTCAAACATCATAGGATGGCAACACATCATTGGATAATAATATGAAGCATAAAGCACCATATTCAAGTAGAGGGTACAGCGGGTTGCGAGAGAGTGGACCGCTGAATATAGATGGGGGAAGGTGATGGATGTGTTGATGAAGATGACGGAATTGTTGGAGTAGATCGCCGTCACACGATGTTTCCCCCGGCGGCGTTCCGGCGCCACCAGGAGAAAGGGGTAGAGATCCCCCCTCCTTCTTCTTCTTGCTTGGCCTCCCTCCTAGATGGGAGGAGGGTTTCCTCTCTGGTCCTTGGCCACCATGGCTCCCGAAGGGCAGGAGCCCCTCCGAGATTGGATCTCTCTCTCTCTGTTTCTTCTCTCTTTCGTGTCCCTGTTTTCTGGCCCTTCACCGTTTCTTATATTCCCGGAGATCCGTAACTCCGATTGGGCTGAAATTTTGAGAGTATTTTGCTTCGAAAATTATCTTTCTTACGGCGGAAGAAGGGCTCCAACAAACTTACGGGGTGTCGACAAGCTCACCCGGCGCGCCCTAGGGTAGGGGGCGCGCTACTGGAGCTTATGGGCCCCTCGAGCATCATCTTGCGTTGATTCTTGCGCCAAAAAAATCCCATATATTCCATAAAAAATCACCGTAACTTTTTATCGCGTTTGGAATTTGTTTGATATGGATTTTCTGTGAAATACAAAAACATGCAAAAAAACAAGAACTGGCACTGGGCACTAGATTAATATGTTAGTCCAAGAAATCATATAAATTGTTACCAAAAGTATGTGGAAATTGTAGGATAATGGCATGAAACAATCAAAAAATTATAGATACGTCGGAGACGTATCACCCCCCACAAGGTCTGCATCCTTAACAACACACATGGGGTAAATCCCGTCGCCAGGGTCGTGCTGCTTGATCACCTTCGTCCTAGATGGGAGGTGATCCTGCAACAGTTGCCAAAAAAATTTGACCTTCAGTGGCACAGGCGCTTTCCATAGTGGAAAGGTCCAGGAAAGAGATGGCCGTCGGCATAAGGCATGATACGCCGATACAACCGAGAAGATCCTCGAGGGCGCCAGCCGCCAAGACAAGGTGTCCGGATAGTCCGCGAGCAGCAGTGGGAGGGCAGCCCGCAAGTTGGCCCACTCAACGGTCTCCACGGGCCCAAATGTCCATCGGAGCAAGATGTTCCACTGGCCATTCTGGGCTGTCGTGGAAACCAACACCATCGGATCCGCGCAGATAGCGAACATGTTGGGGAGCTCCGTAGACAGTGGAGATCCTCTTACCCAAGGGTCAAGCCAAAGAGGGTCTCCTCTCTGTTGCCAATGGATACATAGAGCCCATTTGTAACGCCCAATATGCGGTCCTATCCTCAAGGAGCTCGGAAGTCCCGCTAAGGATAGAAGCGCATATCGAAGACACTTCGCAAGGTGGATATCATTACAATATACCATGTACTGAATAGATGAGAATACCAGATAAAGGCTTACACTCGTCACAAGCTACAACATGAATACATCAATACATAGCAATCATCAAACAGAAGAGCAGGATCCGACTACGGATGAAATCAAACGAAAAAGAAGAACAACATCCACCCTGCTAGTCCCAGGCTGCCAACCGGGAACCTATCCCATGATCGACGAAGAAGAAAAAGCAGAAGAAGAACTCCAAACAGATCAAGCGTCGCTCTCACGTCAGATCATCGCATTACCTGTACCTGCACCTGTTGTTGTAGTAAACTGTGAGCCACGAGGACTCAGCAATCCCATTACCATGGGTATCAAGACTAGCAAAGCTTAATGGGTATGGAATGGTTAAGTGGTGAGGTTGCAGCAAGCTCTAAGCATTGTTTGGTGGCTAACTTACGAGTACAAGAATAGGAAGAGTGACTATGCATAACGGTCACATTCTAGTAATGATCAAGAAGTGATCCTGAACACCTACTTACGAGTCAAACATAACCCCACCGTGTTTTCTTCCCGAACTCACTCGAAAAGAGACAATCACGATTACGCACGCGGTTGGTGTATTTTAATTAGAATTAGCGTCAAGTTCTCTACAACCGGAGGTTATAAATTTCCAAGTCGCCACATAACCGCGGGCACGGCTTCGCGAAAGATTTAACCCTGCAGGGGTGCTCCAAGTAGTCCATTATAAATTACCACACGCATCCGATGGAACATCCTCACACCATGATAACACGATGCTTACGATAAGGAATCCCGGTGGACAAGTCACGCGTAAAAGGTAAAACTAAACCAGCAAGACCTCTAAGTGTGTCGACGATCCCGATAGGAGCCGCGTATCTCGTTCTCAGGACACGACCGGATCGTCCAAACTTCCGGTAGGCCAATTCCAGAGTTGTCCGGCGGCCACCAGCGGTTGACAAATTCAGACCAGCACCGTCAGCACTTGCCCACCTGTATTATGTTGAATTAAGAATCCTCGGGTTCATGACGCCCTATGCAAAATTAATTATTTAATTCAGTATTATTATGTTAGCAAATGTTAAAACCAAAGTTGGGCCTTGCTGGAGAAGTTTATCCTAAAACGAATGAACAGGGGGGTTCCCATATGCCCCACATGTGTTAGAAGCACTCATCAAGGAACATAACACCGGTATTACGGAAACTAGGGCGGCATGAGTGGAACAAAACACCAGGCAAAAGGCCGAGCCTTCCACCCATTACCAAGTATATAGATGCATTAATTAAATACGAGATATTGTGATATCCCATGATATCCATATCCCAACATGGAACAACCTGAAACTGCACCTACAACTAGCAACGCTATAAGAGGGGCTGAGCAAAGCGGTAACATAGCCAAACAACGGTTTGCTGGGTAAGGGTGGTTAGAGGCTGTATCATGGCATATGGGAGGCTGACATATATGTGGTAGAAAGCGCGACTGTGGCGCCCCGAGACCGATGCTTCAGATTTCCTTCCATTTATTTCCGTCGTTGCCGTGTGATTCGTTTGGTTGTTGCATTTTGCCATGTCATCGTGTGCATTTCATCCACATATTTTTCATAAAACTTGCATCCGTTCGTAGTGGTCTTTCTCTCCGTCCCTTTCGTTGTCCGTTTCGAGACCCGACACACTCGCACGCGCCAGCGGTACCTCCGAAATATTATTTTATAAGTGGGACAAAAATGTTCTCGGAATGGGTTGAAAGTTGGCGTGCGGTCTTATTATATTATAGGTAGACCGCCTGCCAAATTTCGTTCCATTCGGAGGTCGTTTGATGCCCCAACGAATAACTATAGCGGCACTATAGCCGGATAAAATGTCGGACGTTTTCGGTGTTCCGAAAACCGTGCCAGGCTGCCATCCTCCCTCTCTCCTCAGCCCAACCCCCCTCTGCATAGCCCACTAGGCCCAGCCTAAACCCCCTCCACTCCGGAGCCGTCCGATTGCGATCGGAGGGTCCGAAACACCCCTAAACCCCCAAACCCTAGACTCCTGCCTATAAAAGGAAGGCTTCCCTTCCATTTTAGGTAGCAGCCATCCCCCTCCTCAGATTCCGCGCCCAACCACAGCCCCGCCGCCACTTGTCGCGCCCCCACTCACCGCGCCGCCATCCAGCCGCCGCTCCCCTCCTCTCAGTAGCCACCAAGTGGCCTCCCCCGCGCCTCCAGCCGCCGCGGCCCAGGGAAGCCCATTGCGGGCCCGCCCGGGCCCGAAGCCGCCCGCCGCCAAACCCGCGCGCGCCCGAGCGCCGCATCGCCCGCGCCTCCCTCCGCGACCCCGCGCCACCGGCGACCTCGCCCTGCGCCCGCTCGCCGCCTTGCCTCCCGCGCGCCGCCGCCTAGCCGCTCCCGCGCCACCGCACGATCCCGCGCCGCCGTCCGCATGGACCTCCGCCGCCGCCTGGCCTCGCCGCAGCCCCGCGCCTCCGCACCATCGCCGCCTCGCCGGCCTCTGCCTTGCCCTGGCCTCGTCGGCTCCTCCCGTCGCCGGATCCGACGCGCCGCCGCTCCCCTTCATCACCGGCTCGCCGGAGCCCTCTCGCCGGCCGCCTCGAGGCCGCAGCCGCCGTTGACCAGCGCCTGCACATCGTCATCCACATCCGCGCCGGAACCCCGCCGTTCGGCGAACCAAACGGAGCCCTGCACGTTGTCGTCCCGCTCAGACTCGTCCACGTGCACCGCGGCGATCCTGGACCGCCTCGTCCCTCCATCCAAACGGGCCTCCCCGTTCGCTGCACCGCGCCGTCCCGCTTCGCGCCGTCCAGCAGGCCCACGGGCCCTCTGGTGAGCGAGCCCTCCTATTCCTCGCCTGAGCGTCATATTACTATCCTGCGCTCACTCTGTTTTTCTGCTAGTCATCAGATTTTTATCAGCATATAGGCATTTTGTATTGGCTATATCTTTGTGCATGTTCGTCCTATGATGATGATTTATATATGTAAATTGATCTACTCTACGTGATCTACAAGATGGTAGCATTTGCATTCATGATAGAAGTCATCTACATGTCACAATCTCTGTTGCAAAAGTGCATCATGCTGTTACCTGCTGAAAACTGTTAATACTTGTCACTTTGTCATTTTTGTGTGATTTAATGCAAATGTCATATGAGCATCTTGTCAACATGTCTTTGGAGCATTTTCATGTCTTCTTGCTGTTAGTATTTATTTCATGCCATGATATGCCATGATGTGACTGCCATGAGATTGCAAACATGCCTAATCAATGTTGCTGTTTTAAGTCAAAACTGTCTGTGATAAAACTTGTCAACTTTGCTTGATGGTTGCCACTAATCTAGAGCTCATATGTATTTGATTCCTTCATGTGATTTGGCCTATGTGATGTGTACTTTGATGCCATGCCCTTGGTTGCCATGTAATCTTGCTGTAGCATGTCTCTTTGTTGCTCTCAAGTTGCCATCATATTAAAACTGTCAACCTGTTAACAGAATGTTCCATTTTGCAAAAATCATAGTAATTAATCTGTTGCTCTTATGTTTATGCCCATGTTGAATGAGTTGAGCTCCATGCTATGTAGTACCATGATGTGCCATTTGATGCCATGTTCTAGCACTGTAGCATGTTGTTTTGATGTTTGCAAAGTGCTATATTGCTGTTTTGGGCAGATTGTTGTTATAGTTTGTGTTGGTTGTAATTGTTGAACCGTTGCTCCGTTTTGATCATGTCTTATATGAAACTTGCTTAAATTTGTGTGTAGAATCACATTGTCATGTTGCATCCTCGATTTGAGTGTTGTGGTTGATGTTTGCATGCATTTTGCACTATTGCCATGTTAAACTTGTTTAGCTCATATCTTCTAGACCGTAGCTCTGAATTAAATGTTCTACATATGTAACTTGATTAGAAAAACGTGTAGTTTGTCTTGGTGCATGTTAACTTGCTGTTTAACAACTTTAACATTGTGTTTAATTCAGATCAGTACTAATTTCGAAATTTGCATATGGGGATTTTCCGGAATTGTTGTTTGTGTTTCCGGCCTCATTTAAACTTGCCTAGTTGTATGGATTGCTTATGCTTCATCTCTTGCCATGTTTATTAACATTTAATCTTGTCATGCATCATATTTGGATTGTGCATCATGCCATGTTTGTGCTTGTGTGTTTACCATGTTGTTTGCTTCTTTCCGGTTGTGCTTCTTCTCGATAGTTTTGCTTTCGATGCGATTGTCAGGATTCGTTCGACTAGGTTGGTTCGTCTTCTTCATGGACTCGTTCTTCTTCCGAGCGGGATTTCAGGCAAGATGATCATGACCTTGGATATCTCTACTATCTTTGCTTGCTAGTTGTCTCATTTCTATCGCTATGTCACGCTTCCTACCACATATATGTCAGCCTCTCATATGCCATGATACAGCCTCTAACCACACTACCCAGCAAACCGTTGTTTGGCTATGTTACCGCTTTGCTCAGCCCCTCTTATAGCGTTGCTAGTTGCAGGTGCAGTTTCAGGTTGTTCCATGTTGGGACATGGATATCATGGGACATCACATTATCTCTTATTTAATTAATGCATCTATATACTTGGTAATGGGTGGAAGGCTCGGCCTTTTGCCTAGTGTTTTGTTCCACTCATGCCGCCCTAGTTTCTGTAATACCGGTGTTATGTTCCTTGATGAGCGCTTCTAACACATGTGGGGCATATGGGAACCCCCCTATCCATTCGTTTTAGGATAAACTTCTCCAGCAAGGCCCAACATTGGTTTTACCATTTGCCTAATAACAACTAAAACTTGCATAGGGACCTGCCGGCCCCCGTGGATAATTAATCAACAACCCGAGCCAGTGCTCCTCATGAGTGTTGGTCCACCTACCTAGCAGTCGGCGGAGCCGCCTCGGGGCAACTCGGGTTCTTTTGGCTACCGTCCACTATGCATAGACGGATGATGCCCGTAGATAGAGAGCGCGCGGCTCTAGATGCAGATCTGGCTCACCGGGAGGTCTTGCTGGTTTAGTTTTGCCTGTTACGAGTGGCTTGTCCATCGGGATTCCTTATCGTAAGCATCATGTTATCCTGGTGTGAGGATGTTCCATCGGATGCGTGTGGTAATTTATAATGGACTACTTGGAGCACCCCTGCAGGGTTAAATCTTTCGGGAAGCCGTGCCCGTGGTTATGTGGCGACTTGGAAATTTATAACCTCCGGTTGTAGAGAACTTGACACTAATTCTAATTAAAATACACCAACCGCGTGCATAACCGTGATCGTCTCTTTTCGAGGAAGTTCGAGAAGGGAACACGGTGGGGTTATGTTTGTACTCGTAAGTAGGTGTTCAGGATCACTTCTTGATCATTATTAGTTTACGACCGTTATGCGTAGTTTACTCTTCTTATTCTTGTACACGTAAGTTAGCCACCATATAATGCTTAGTGATTGCTGCAACCTCACCACCTTACCCTTCCATACCCATTTAAGCTTTGATAGTCTTGCTACCCATGGTTATGGGATTGCTGAGTCCTCGTGGCTCACAGATTACTACAACAACAGATGCAGGTACAGGTAACGCGATGATTTGATGTGAGAGCGATGCGTGTCTGCTTTTGGAGTTCTTCTTCTTCGTCGATCTTGGGATAGGTTCCTGGTCGGCAGCCTGGGCTAGCAGGGTGGATGTCGTTCGTGTTTTTCGTTTGTGTTTCATCCGTAGTCGGATTCTGCTCTTCTGTATGGTGTTTGCTATGTATTGATGTATTCCTGTGAAGACTGTATGTATTTATATGTATCCCCATCTATTATGTACATGGTACGATGTAATGATACCCACCTTGCAAGCGTCTTCGATATGCGCTTCTATCCCTGGTGGGGCCTCCGAGTCCCTCGAGGATAGGATCACATATTGGGCGTGACAGCGACATAGCGATAGCATCGAGACAACTGGCAAGCAAAGATAGTAGAGATATCCAAGATAATGGTCATCTTGCCTGAAATCCAGCTAGGAAGAAGATCGAATCCATGAAGTAGTCGAGCAATTGTAGTCGAACGAATCCTCACACTTCGCAACGTAACCGGAACTATCGAGAAGAAGCGGAACCGAAAAGAAGCGAACAACATGGTAAACAAACAAGCATAATCATGGCATAATGCACAATCAAGTATGATGCATGTCCGGTTTAATGAGGCATGGCATGACAAAGTGCAACAATTCAAATACTACACATTAAGTGAAGCTCAATATGCAACGGGTTGCATATTGACGAAACTCCACAAACAATTATTTAGTTCACTCCTGTTTATGTACTCAACAAGATTAAATGTTGTTAAACATGGCAAGAGATGAAGCATAATTAATCTACCTATCTAGGCAATTTAAATGAGGCCGGAAACAACACAAAACAATTTCGGAAAATCCCCATATGTAAATTTCGAATTTGGTACTGTTCTGCCCTAAATCATATTTTAAAGTTGTTAAACAGCAAAAGTAAGTGCACCATGTTAATCTACACATTTTCTACCCCATTTACATATAAAGCTTATTTAATTCGGAGTTACAACTATTTAGTTATGAAATAAACCATTTTAGCAAGTCATTTAGCAATTTTAAAGCAAACAACAATTTAAATGTTTTTAACATGCACGAGGATGACATATTCAAGTCGTATGCAATTTTATGAAAACATTGGCATAATATATGATATGGAGCATTTGTCGCCATGGCGGAAAGAAATGGGTGCCACGGCAACATTCCGAGGATCAGGCAACTCGTTGAGATACCGATGCAAAAGAACAAGGGTGAGATGTGTGAAACGTTCACGAGTGACGGGGAGTGATCCCGGTTACCGGGTGTCCCATGTGTGGATGACACGGAAATGAGGAACGAGCACGAGACAACTCGGACACTATGCAACCACAATCATCTCATACAACAAGCATTCGTCCACGGGCGGTCATCTCGGCGGTTATACCTTCGAAGCGTGCATTTCGGGGCGGAACAGTTCGATGCGGTCTAGTGAAAGTAGTGTTACTTGGCAAATGCACAACGGCGGTAGTTGTAGAGGTACTTGGTGCATCGTTGCACTTGGCGAATCCAGGGCGTAGAGGTACACTTGTCGAAGTGGAACTTGACGAATCGTAGGGTCGTCGGGTACTTGGCGGTCTCGGTCTTGTTGTGTAGTCGAACTCGGGGTTTTCGGACTCTAGCGGTCGTCGAGGTACTTGATGTCTGTGTAGTCGATCTTGACGGAAATACACTGAGTGTACAGGAGGAAGACGGTCGTGTGCATGATGCTCCGGGCGTGAAGGCGGAACATGGCCGAAACCGAGGTGACAAGCACCGCAACAAGGAGGTCGGCGGGGCACAGGAGCAGGCAAAGGAGGCCCTGGGTGCAGTGGCTCATGGCGACTGGAGACGCATGGCCATGGAAGGTGCTCGTGGTCGATGGCCCAAAGGCAGGTGGTTGGCTGAGCAGCCAGTGAGCAGAGGAGGCGCGCGGCCATGGCAAAGAGTCGGCGGCAGAGGGTGAAGCAAGGAGCAGCGGCTCGGTGCAAAGGCTAGGAGGAGGTCATGGCCATGGTGGCTGAGGCAGCAGGCAGCAGCGGTTGCGGGCAGGGGAGTCGCGGAGGAGCGGGCGAGCGCAGGCAGGCGAGGTGATGCGGTGCCATGGAGGGAGCTTGGGGGCCGGGGGCGAAGCGCGGAGGACGCCAGCGGCGGCGCCGTGCTGTATAGGAGGCCGAGATCACGGCAATCGGCAGAGCAAGCTCGGGCAGGAGCTTCTTGGCGTGCTGGGCGACCCATGGGAGGAGAAGGAACGACGGCAAGGGGAGGCGCGGCGAACGGAGCTCGGGCGGACGTGCGCGTGGCCATGAGGATCGGGCGCGAGCCCTCTCTGTGCGCGACTGGCGGCGCACGGGGAAGAGAGACGAGGAAGAGAGTGGAGGGGATCGATTGCTGTGGGAGCGAGGGGATAAGGAGAGCTCCAGGTGGGCTTTGGGCTGGCTAGGGTTAGAAGAAGAAGGTGGCTGGGCCTAGGGGCTGACTGTTGGCTGGGCTTCCTCTCTCTCTTTCTCTCTTCCTTTTTTCTTTCATTAACAGAAAAAAATAGAAAGAAAGAAAAGGGAGAAAAGAAAAGATTTAGAGGAAGAATTTTTGGGCAGGAGGCCAATTTTCCTGGACTCACAAAATGAGCTTGATCCAAGAAAAATAGAAATGAGCATGCACGTGAAGTTGAATTCGAACTCATTTGAATTTAATTCAAATGGGTTTGAATAGGAAGTGAGTGTTTGGAAGGCCCAAAAATGTTGAGATTTTTGGAGGAGCCTCGATAGATGGGAAAAGAATTATTGGGAAGGTTGGGAAGTCAAACTCGAAGCAGAAAATGCATGGGATTAAATTACAAGTGTGTTTACGAGTGATTCCAAATTAATGGAATATTTAATAGTAGCTCCCTAAAAATATTGGGAGGATATGTTATGAAGAGAAATCACCATGTGAGTTCCCTCAATTTAAATGAATCAAAGATCCATGCAATTTATTTGTTTGAGTTGCAAAAATTTAATGACATGATGGCATGATGAAATGATGCAATGCATGCAACAAACAAATAATTAACACGGCTCTCACGAAAAACATGGAAGGCATCTGGAGCATTGGTCTCGGGCTGTCACACCATTGTGGATGTCATGTTTGACCCGCTGGATGGATTTCCAGAATTGAGACCCCTCCCTACGGTCACAGGCAAGGAAGGGTCGGCCCTGCAGATACTTTGCTTGAACAAGCTGCCACCATAATCCCCCATTCCCCGTGAAGTATCTGCCAGACCCATCTCAGCATAAGGGCCACATTCATGTGACGGGACACAAGAATGTCTAGCCCTCCCAAGTCTTTTGGCATGCAGACATCAACCCACTTGACCATATGAGACTTTTGCCAGCCATCCGTTGCTTGCGAGAAGAAGCGGGAAAGGTCTTTGTCAAAGGAGTTATGAACCCCTTCCCCCAAGACATATAACATCATCATATACATGATGAGACTAGAATTCAACTTATTATTGGTGTACACTACTCATTTCTGGCTGAGAATTCAACTTGTTTTGTATTTTGTTTCTTGTGTAGTTGTTGTTTGAGATGTTGCCAAACTACTACAAACATGTTAGATGGCACAAAAACTCTCTGATCACAAGGTTCTACGGTGTTCACTCTGTGAAGCCAAATCACTACAGACATGTTCTGAATTTCCGCACATGTTTCATGGCAGTTTCACTTTGTATGAAAAAGAAAATGATGGTTTCAGTCAGTTACTTCGTGTTTCGAACATCCACCGATGTGTTTTATGACAGTTTCATTCAGTTCCATTGTGTTTCAAAAACTCGAAATGATATTTTCAGTCTTCTTCACTGCGTTTCAAACTTCCACATAATATGTTTCATGATTGTTTCAACCAGTTTCCATTGTATTTTAAGACTCATTTTTTTAAAATCTTTACCTAATAATAAAGCACGGAGTGCTTCTGCCCGCATACCCGTCGTGGCACTTTTGCAAAAAGACCCTTGACTTTTATGGAAATATACCCGCAGTCCAAAATAAGTGAGGAAAATGATTCAACGATTCGCTTGTCTTCTGGTCGCCCGGCTGGGCCTTCGCAGACGCTACGCGCTCCTGCCTGGGCTTCGTCCGTTTGCTATTTCATAGTACGTTCTAATTAATAGTCCCACCCTGCTTGTTTACATCAAATCCTACCAACTTATATATGTTCACGAGTTATAAAATCAACAAGCCAACAAAAAGAGGATGAGATATGGTTCATGTGTAGCCCGAGCCAGAGAAATGAAGAAAAAAATTGGAGCAAAAAGAGGAGAGGCGCATCACCAATCGTAAATGAGCAAAGAGCCGATGATGGCTCGGGACGTGGGGAACCACGGCGGCCGAGGCCTTGCAGGTTGGGCTGGCTGCGGTTGGCCTGCGGGCATGGCTAAGGCGAGGTGGGCGGCGATGGAGCGATAGAGGAAGAGCAAGGGGGCCCGGAGCTGCAGGCGCGAGCAGCCGGCCGGCCAGGTTGGCGCGGGAGGTCGAAGCGACGGAGAAGGTAGCGCAGGGGCTACCTAGCGGCCGGCCATGGTAGTTGCGGCCATGAGACGCGCAGCTCACGTCACGACGCACGAGGCGCGGGCAAGGAGAGGCAGGGGGTTCCAGCCGGCAAGGTCCGACGGCACGGCAGATGCGGGCGCCATGGGAGGAGGGAGTCGGGGAGATGGGGATCGAGCCGGGGGCTCTCCCCGGGAGGCGCGAGGTGGAGGAGACAAGGGGGAGTGGGGAATCGAGAGAGAGTGCAGGGGATCGGGCTAGGTTAGGGGATTAGGAGTGGGTGCGACTGGGCCTTGGCAGGCCGAGGGGCTGTGCACTACTGCTCTCTCCCTCTCTCTTTCCTTTAATTTCTTTCTCTAAATTCCTTTATAGAAATTAGAAAGAATAAGAAGAAAAAGAGATAGCTAGGGTGCCTGGAAAATGTTGAAACTTTTAATGTAGATCCTAAGATTTATACTTAGCTCAACAAAAGAAGTTTCACCCAATATGGAAGAGTTGAATTCAAACTCATTTGAATTTCATTCAAATGGTTTGAATAGGAAGTGGGTGTTTGGAACGTCCGAAAAAAATGTTCAGATTTTTGCTGGGGCTTGGAAAGGTGACAAAAGAATTTATGGGCAAAATTTGGTGACCAAACTTGAAGTAGAAAAGACATGGAATTTTTCATTGTATAAGTGTGTTCATGGGTGATTCCAAATGAATGGAATATTTATTATAACTCCCTAAAAATATTGGGAGGATATGTTATAAAGAGAAATCACCATGTGAATTCCCTCGATTTAAATGGATCGAAGATCCATACAATTTATTTATTTGAGTTGCAAAATTTTAATGACATGATAGCATGATGAAATGATGCAATGCAAAAATAACATAGAGCAAAAACCATCATGATAATAATAATGAAAAGAATCGGTCCCGGGCTGTCACAACTCTCCCCCACTTACAAGAGATCTCGCCCCGAGATATTAGGAAAGAAACGAATGAAGAGGTAAAATATCTCCTTCTTTGTGTTTTTCTCTATCCCATTTATAGAAAATAGAGAGTAGGAAAAAGAGAAGAAAAGAAATAGCCAGGGTGTTTGGAAAATGTAGAGCCTAATATTTATACTTAGCCCAACAAAAGGAGTTCCACCCAAATTGGAATTCAAATTCATTTGAATTTAATTAAAATAGATTTGAACCAGAGGTATGAGTTAGAAGTGCCCAAAAATCATTAAATGATGAAATAATTTGTGGCAAATTTTGGAGGCAAAGATTGAAATAGAAAAGGCATGGGATTTTGGGGAAGGTTGGAATGGAATTGAGAAAAAACAATAAAAATAAAATAGGAGGCCTCAAATAAAATTCTGAAAATGTTCATAGTTTTTAGGATGGTCTGTATTATATAATAACATGATCGCATGATGGCATGATGCAATGCAAAAATAACATAGAACAAACAATATTATAATAATAATTGAAATAATTGGAGCAGTGTTGGGTGGGGTTGAGGTAGGAGGAAGAGGAAGATGGAGCGGAGCGGCGCTGGGTGGTGAGGAGGAGGAATGGCGATGTATGGATAAGGGGGGAGTGTGAGATAGCTCTTAGTGGGGGTGTCTGTTGCTACTGCTTTTTTTAATCAATTGTTGCTGTGCTGCACCGACTGAAAGCTGTTGGATGCTTTTTTAAAATCAATTGTCGTTTCTAGCACCGATTACATTTTTTTTTCCGAATGAGCACCAATTATAATTACTTGCTGTTGTTTGTTGTTACTGTCATAGTTTAATATCCATGCTCACCCCATTTTACGAATACATTATCAGATATAATAATTAAAAGTTAGGAAAATATTGGGAAGAAATATTTATTAAGGGAGAAGATATGTGGTGCTCACCGGTACTTGCTGATCATCAAGATATTCGTCAACTCTGGATGTCATCGATGTCGTTGGTGAGCTAGGAAGGAGAGAGGAGGGATGAAGAGTAGACAGAGTGTGACAAGGGTGCATCTTGCTCGCGTCCTGTTTCATCCCGCACGCCAGCTGGGAGGTGGAGCACTCGCCTCTAGGACGTGAAAACTGAAAAGGAGACAAACACCATCCATAGCTAGATAAGGATTAGGCAATGTTGTACTAATATATATACACAGGTTAGGGCACACACAGCGAACTCAAAAAATTTGTTTCACGTCCCACCTTATAAATTATCCTTTTGATCACACCTTTTCTGATATATAAATTATTGCAACGTCACTGATTTAATTTATTGGGTTAGAACGGATGGTATTTTTTCTCTCGTTGCAACGCACGGGCTCTTTTGCTAGTATAAATAAAGTGAAGAGAGAGAGAGAATGGGTGATTTATGTGATTTGTTGCATGCCTCACCGACTAGCACAGAACATAATGTGTGTGCTAGTCTCCCGCAAAATAAATAAATAATGTGCGTGCTAGGAACACATTCAGGTCATTTCCGAGCAAATCCCGACCGCCATCGACGGGGAGGGGGCATCATTGACCCCGGGGAAGAGCGGGGCTAAGAGGGACGGCCCGGTGAAGGGGGCGGCTCAGACAGGAAGGAGCGGCGCGCGGAGCTGCTGCGGGTGGCGGTGGAGCCGGCAATGGAGTGCGGGTCAGTCGGAAGAGGAGGAAGGTGAATGGGTCGACTGAAACAGTTTTTGTTTTTCAGTCGCCGGAGTAATAATAGAGTATAGACTACATGTGCGTCTCGAAATGAATCGATTATAACCCTAAAGAGAGAGAGAGAGAGAGAGAGAAATGAATCGGTTATACGGTCGACATGGATGATCCCGCTACCAGAAAGCTGGATCTAGCCTTGCAACGTAAGGGAGAAACCAATGAGAAGTAGTCGCCTGCACACGTTCGTTCCGGTAGCCATGGTCGCCGACGTCGTAGCCGTAGCTGCGTGGGACGCAGAAGCTGCACCTGTCTCCGACCATGATCGTCATTTCCTCGAGCTCATGGTTCTCCACCGGAAGCCACCTGCGCTCTCTCTCCCCGCAGCGGTGCACTCTGTACTGTCGTTGCCGGAAGTCATAATACAAGTAGTTAACGTGGTCGCGCGTGTCCGTGCTGCTCACCACGAGAACGCCGTCGCGGGACACGGACTCGGTGAGCACGGCCCACACCTGCTCCCGTCGCGGGCTCGTGAGCCGCCTCGTCCGCAGGCTGCCGCTGCCGTCCGGCACCCACGCGTTCACCTCGGCGTAGGAGCTGAGGGTGTAGAAGGCCCCCTTGTGGAGGATGACGTCCAGGTACTTGTGCGGCATGCCCCGCGGAGGGCGCAGCGTCGCCCACGACGTGGCGCCGGGAGCAAGGTAGGACAGGCCGCGGCCGCCGCTGTGGAGCAGCATCACGGCGTAGGTGCCCAGCCGGCGCCCAGGAGCCAGCGCCGCCTTACGGAACATGTCTCGCCCCCATCGGAACTCCGTCAGGAGCTGCTTGCCTGCGCGAGAGGAGTCGGTCAAGGGAGGCAGCGGGAAGCTCCGGCCGGTGAAGGGGTCGAGCAGGGACATCTCCCACGTGTCATTGTCGACGGTGATGACCCAGCCGTAAGAACTTCCGATGATGCGCGCGCTCGCCACCTCGCCGTCGTCCATGACGGTCTTGACGGCCCACCGGCCGGAGTCGCTGCAGTACGGCCGGCTGACCTCGACGACCGGGGGCTGCCACTGCCACTCCTTACAGAAACTGCCTGGGTACATGTATATGCGGTGCGGGAGGCTCGGTTGCCGCCCCAGCCGGCGGAGGCGCGTGGTCCTGAGCGCGCGGCGCCATGACCGGCAGACGGCGGAGCAGAGGACGTTGTTGAGGGGCCCGGCGCGCCGGGCGATCTCGTCCAGCGCCTCCGTCGGCAGGTCGGAGAACCCCGCGACGGGCGGCGGCGCCATGCACGGTACGGGGGATCGAATGGTCGATTTGTGAGGCCGCCGCCGCTGCTGCGCGACGGGCGTTGCCGCGCCGTGTTTCTAGTTAAGTACAGTACCTAATTTGCGTGTTAAATGGGATATTTTTAGGAAAGTGTTATTAAATGGGAAATTGGTTAATTCTTTTTTTAAACACGGATTTTTTTTTTGAGGGAAATTGGTTAACTTGGCGTGCCCCCAACGAAACCTGCTAGCTGACTTGACCGGGGAGTACCCATTCGCCGGAGGTTCCACAAACTGAGTGATGCTATTCCTATGCATACTGACAGTTTCAGTCCCACCATGGATAGCCCTAAAAGAAACTGTACCATGGATTGTTGCATTTGATCACCGTGGCTGAGAGAAGTATTGTACCAAATCGGATTTAAGTGCTGCAAGCTGTCTTGTAGCTCCCGGCAAAAAAAAAAAAAAAAAAAAAAAAAAAAAAAAAAACCTGTCTCGTAGCTCATACGCTCCCATTCCCAAACCACATAGTACATTTTATATACCAATAGTCATTCTTATTATCTTATTTATCTCAGAATGCAAGCATGTCATGTTATCATACAATTATGAATAAAATAAGGTCTAGCTCAACATGCAAAATGCATAGAAAAAAGACCCATCACAACATTCAACTATGCATGGAAAAATATTTTCATTCAGTTATTCTACTTATATTCATATAAATATGGTTACAACTATACATAATCAAATATAAGAATTCATATGTATTTTTTTATTTTGGTTCTCATGTTATCAACCCAAATTTTCATCAACCAATTCCCGTAGCCTCAACACCATCCGTCGTCGTAAATCCCCTCACACCCTAGCTAGTTTGTCAACCACATCACCACCGAGACCCCCCCCCCCCCCCTCCCTCATATATGGTCCCGTGGGGTGCCCGATCCGACCGGCCCAATCTCGGGGAGACATGCAGAGGCGCTCGACCATGTCTTCTAAGACCACTCATAGTGGGAGTAACATAAATACTACTACTTCTGATCCATAATAAGTGTCGCAGTTTTAAACTAGGGTTAGTTCAAAATTGCGACACTTATTTTGAATCGGAGGGAGTAACATGCATGTCACATAAGAAAAAAAAAGTAATATGGCAAGTAATTAAAGTGGAGCGAGACAAATAATGGAGTAAGACCTCTTACAATGCATGGGTGCTTAGATGAGGTGCTGAGTGAATTAATTAAGTGGCTTAGCAACTAAACTCCCCAATGCATTGGTGCTTAGTCTCTTGTTGCTAAGAGCATGGTTAACAATATAGCCAGCAGCTGGCTATATAAGATTGCCATGTCATCAAGAGTTAGCAATATCATTCACTCATACAATAGTGTTGGCTCTAAGCCTAGTGATTTTTTTCACTCTCACTCTCTCTCTTTCTCTTTCCTCTCATTTACTCATTTTACCTAGGAGCACTTGAAGAGGATGGCTATTGCATTAGATGCCCCTCCCTCCCTTTTTGCTTGTCTCTCTCATCCACATAGGCAAAAATGACATGTAAGCGGGCTTATAGCCCACTATTGTACTTGCTCTAAGCTCCCTTCATTTAATTAGGTGTAGACTCAGAATTGTATTTCCACATAGGTACACGTGCTTAGCATTGTTTCTTCCTGGGGTCACCATACTACCCTTTTCTCTTCTTCATTAACTTGCCACATCTAATTTTTTACCTAGTTGGCAGCCTTAGCACCTTTACATGGTGGAGCATTAGAAGGGGCAATATGTTACCATCACATAGCGCTTCCCAATAAAAATGAGTCTAAAAAGTAATAAATGAAGGTCTCTATATGTTATCACACTTATGACACTACCCATTATGGAGGTAGTAACATATACCAGTCTAAGTTACTCCCCACTATGACTAGCCTAATGTCCTCTAAAGTTTCCCCGCACCATGCATGAATCTAGACAACTTCACCTGACCATGTAGCATAATGTCCGTTAAAGTTTTCCCACACCATGCATGAATCCGCACAACTTCAGACAATTGAAGCATCGTTGTAAGATAAATGACGGCTAAAGAAAATAGAATCAGTCATCATTCCTTCCTTGCTCTTCACAAAAGCAGATTGGCTGCAAATGTACCATACCCCCACCCCTTAACCTGTAAATCATAAAAATATTTGTATCTTTTGATTTCTAATATTCTCGCAGTATGCATACAATTGAACTTCCATCTGAAAAAAGGACAACAATGATCCCTTCAATTTTTATAACAGCACTGCAATTGTATAGCTAGTGAACCCTGAAATGTTTTTACAATCATCAAATACGCAAACAAAGATAATTATTCTAGAAAGAGATAAAGTAACTACAGCCACCTGTAAGCCAATTTAGTAGAGAACAAGTCATGCTTAGATAGAGACGAAGTAACTCCATCGGGAATAGAATTAATATGATGGATCTAACATGGGGAACCACACTAATCAATTGGTCAAGTAGCCCATTACAGAGTCTGCGCCTAAAAGGTATGTTAAAGCCAGAATCAACAAATGTTTTAATGGTACAATCTTGATCTTGACAAATGTAAAAATAGCAGGGAATTGGAGGTACAAAGGAGCATTGTTAAACTAGGGATCTTCCAATACCAAAACAAAGGGGCATTGTTAAACTAGGGATCTTCCAATACCAAAGGGGCATTGTTAACTTTCAAAAGATTTCCACCAAGGCAAAGTAGAAAACCTAGGTTTAGCTCAAGCCATAGACTGATTAGGAAAATACTTACCCTTGATAGCACGCTGGAAGAGCACATTTTGAGTCTCAAGCCTCCACCATATGGAGACTATTGTTTTGTTTTCTTAAATCTTTTACTCCCAAACCTCCCTTTTTTCTAGATATGCATAATTTAGGCCATTTCCCCATATGGTATTTTTGTTTCTTTTGTTTTCTCTAGGCCAAAAGGATCTTCTTATATGCTAATCCAGATTTGCGACAAAGGTTTTGTTAATAGAAAACATGGACATGCAATAGGAAGGGGATCCAAGATAAATTGGATTTTGTAAGAGAATATTTCAACCTTGGGTAGAGAGGTCTTTTGATCATTTTAGCATCAAGGAAGTCCCAAATAGAGTTTTCTAGGGTAGTAAATCTCATAGGAATACCTAAGGGCATGTACAACCACAATTGTAAAATCCGACACCTCAAACGTCCGCGGTCGCGTCCGGTCAGGACAAGTGTCCTGGCATGTCCATGTCAAGCCTATATTTGTGCATGCATGCAACCATGTCCCCTACTTTATTTCCGAATTATCCGGTCAAATGCATGTGATTGGTGGGGATGGAGAGAGAGAGAGAGGGAATAAAGAAAAATAAAGGTGGCTCGGGTGAGCCGCATATCACGTGGAGGGCTGCCCGAACACGCCCAGACATCCTCATATCCTCCCCATATATGGCGTGAATATGGGGATTTGGGGACAACCCGGACATATGAGGACAAAGTGGGGGAGAGTGGGTCTGGTTGGGTGCCTTTTTTCCTCCTCTCTCCTATCCGGGCAATGACTGGACTGCCCGTCCAGATGTTTGGGGAGGATATGAGTGGCCCGGTTGTAGATGCTCTAAGTTCTTGCAGTATCCCAGCTAAACAATCAAGCATGCCAGCAGAGGCGAACTGAGCACAGCTCAGATGGTTATGTTTCTTGTGGTGAAACCAGCCCACCAGGGTTTAAGTCCTAGACTTGGTACTCATGCTCGCGTTTTCTGTATTTATTTCCCATATGTAAATTTCGAATTTGGTACTGTTCTGCCCTAAATCATATTTTAAAGTTGTTAAACAGCAAAAGTAAGTGCACCATGTTAATCTACACATTTTTCTACCCCATTTACATATAAAGCTTATTTAATTCGGAGTTACGACTATTTAGTTATGAAATAAACCATTTTAGCAAGTCATTTAGCAATTTTAAAGCAAACAACAATTTAAATGTTTTTAACATGCACGAGGATGACATATTCAAGTCGTATGCAATTTTATGAAAACATTGGCATAATATATGATATGGAGCATTTGTCGCCATGGCGGAAAGAAATGGGTGCCACGGCAACATTCCGAGGATCAGGCAACTCGTTGAGATACCGATGCAAAAGAACAAGGGTGAGATGTGTGAAACGTTCACGAGTGACGGGGAGTGATCCCGGTTACCGGGTGTCCCATGTGTGGATGACACGGAAATGAGGAACGAGCACGAGACAACTCGGACACTATGCAACCACAATCATCTCATACAACAAGCATTCGTCCACGGGCGGACATCTCGGCGGTTATACCTTCGAAGCGTGCATTTCGGGGTGGAACGGTTCGATGCGGTCTAGTGAAAGTAGTGTTACTTGGCAAATGCACGACGGCGGTAGTTGTAGAGGTACTTGGTGCATCGTTGCACTTGGCGAATCCAGGGCGTAGAGGTACCCTTGTCGAAGTGGAACTTGACGAATCCTAGGGTCGTCGGGTACTTGGCGGTCTCGGTCTTGTTGTGTAGTCGAACTCGGGGTTTTCGGACTCTAGCGGTCGTCGAGGTACTTGATGCCCGTGTAGTCGATCTTGACGGAAATACACTGAGTGTACAGGAGGAAGACGGTCGTGTGCATGATGCTCCGGGCGTGAAGGCGGAACATGGCCGAAACCGAGGTGACAAGCACCGTAGCAAGGAGGTCGGCGGGGCACAGGAGCAGGCAAAGGAGGCCCTGGGTGCAGTGGCTCATGGCGACTGGAGACGCATGGCCATGGAAGGTGCTCGTGGTCGATGGCCCAAAGGCAGGTGGTTGGCAGAGCAGCCAGTGAGCAGAGGAGGCGCGCGGCCATGGCAAAGAGGCGGCGGCAGAGGGCGAAGCAAGGAGCAGCGGCTCGGTGCAAAGGCTAGGAGGAGGTCATGGCCATGGTGGCTGAGGCAGCAGGCAGCAGCGGTTGCAGGCAGGGGAGTCGGGGAGGAGCGGGCGAGCGCGGGCAGGCGAGGTGATGCGGTGCCATGGAGGGAGCTTGGGGGCCGGGGGCGAAGCGCAGAGGACGCCAGCGGCGGCGCCGTGCTGTATAGGAGGCCGAGATCACGACAATCGGCAGAGCAAGCTCGGGCAGGAGCTTCTTGGCGTGCTGGGCGACCCATGGGAGGAGGAGAAGGAACGACGGCAAGGGGAGGCGCGGCGAACGGAGCTCGGGCGGACGTGCGCGTGGCCATGGGGATCGGGCGCGAGCCCTCTCTGTGCGCGACTGGCGGCGCACGGGGAAGAGAGACGAGGAAGAGAGTGGAGGGGATCGATTGCTGCGGGAGCGAGGGGATAAGGAGAGCTCCAGGTGGGCTTTGGGCTGGCTAGGGTTAGAAGAAGAAGGTGGCTGGGCCTAGGGGCTGACTGTTGGCTGGGCTTCCTCTCTCTCTTTCTCTCTTCCTTTTTTCTTTCATTAACAGAAAAAAATAGAAAGAAAGAAAAGGGAGAAAAGAAAAGATTTAGAGGAAGAATTTTTGGGCAGGAGGCCAATTTTCCTGGACTCACAAAATGAGCTTGATCCAAGAAAAATAGAAATGAGCATGCACGTGAAGTTGAATTCGAACTCATTTGAATTTAATTCAAATGGGTTTGAATAGGAAGTGAGTGTTTGGAAGGCCCAAAAATGTTGAGATTTTTGGAGGAGCCTCGATAGATGGGAAAAGAATTATTGGGAAGGTTGGGAAGTCAAACTCGAAGCAGAAAATGCATGGGATTAAATTACAAGTGTGTTTACGAGTGATTCCAAATTAATGGAATATTTAATAGTAGCTCCCTAAAAATATTGGGAGGATATGTTATGAAGAGAAATCACCATGTGAGTTCCCTCAATTTAAATGAATCAAAGATCCATGCAATTTATTTGTTTGAGTTGCAAAAATTTAATGACATGATGGCATGATGAAATGATGCAATGCATGCAACAAACAAATAATTAACACGGCTCTCACGAAAAACATGGAAGGCATCTGGAGCATCGGTCTCGGGCTGTCACACCATTGTGGATGTCATGTTTGACCCGCTGGATGGATTTCCAGAATTGAGACCCCTCCCTACGGTCACAGGCAAGGAAGGGTCGGCCCTGCAGATACTTTGCTTGAACAAGCTGCCACCATAATCCCCCATTCCCCGTGAAGTATCTGCCAGACCCATCTCAGCATAAGGGCCACATTCATGTGACGGGACACAAGAATGTCTAGCCCTCCCAAGTCTTTTGGCATGCAGACATCAACCCACTTGACCATATGAGACTTTTGCCAGTCATCCGTTGCTTGCGAGAAGAAGCGGGAAAGGTCTTTGTCAAAGGAGTTATGAACCCCTTCCCCCAAGACATATAACATCATCATATACATGATGAGACTAGAATTCAACTTATTATTGGTGTACACTACTCATTTCTGGCTGAGAATTCAACTTGTTTTGTATTTTGTTTCTTGTGTAGTTGTTTGAGATGTTGCCAAACTACTACAAACATGTTAGATGGCACAAAAACTCTCTGATCACAAGGTTCTACGGTGTTCACTCTGTGAAGCCAAATCACTACAGACATGTTCTGAATTTCCGCACATGTTTCATGGCAGTTTCACTTTGTATGAAAAAGAAAATGATGGTTTCAGTCAGTTACTTTGTGTTTCGAACATCCACCGATGTGTTTTATGACAGTTTCATTCAGTTCCATTGTGTTTCAAAAACTCGAAATGATATTTTCAGTCTTCTTCACTGCGTTTCAAACTTCCACATAATATGTTTCATGATTGTTTCAACCAGTTTCCATTGTATTTTAAGACTCATTTTTTTTAAATCTTTACCTAATAATAAAGCACGGAGTGCTTCTGCCCGCATACCTGTCGTGGCACTTTTGCAAAAAGACCCTTGACTTTTATGGAAATATACCCGCAGTCCAAAATAAGTGAGGAAAATGATTCAACGATTCGCTTGTCTTCTGGTCGCCCGGCTAGGCCTTCGCAGACGCTACGCGCTCCTGCCTGGGCTTCGTCCGTTTGCTATTTCATAGTACGTTCTAATTAATAGTCCCACCCTGCTTGTTTACATCAAATCCTACCAACTTATATACGTTCACGAGTTACAAAATCAACAAGCCAACAAAAAGAGGATGAGATATGGTTCATGTGTAGCCCGAGCCAGAGAAATGAAGAAAAAAATTGGAGCAAAAAGAGGAGAGGCGCATCACCAATCGTAAATGAGCAAAGAGCCGATGATGGCTCGGGACGAGGGGAACCACGGCGGCCAGGGCCTTGCAGGTTGGGCTGGCTGCGGTTGGCCTGCGGGCATGGCTGAGTCGAGGTGGGCGGCGATGGAGCGATAGAGAGGAGGAGCAAGGGGGCCCGGAGCTACAGGCGCGAGCAGCCGGCCGGCCAGGTTGGTGCGGGAGGTCGAAGCGACGGAGAAGGTAGCGCAGGGGCTACCCAGCGGCCGGCCATGGTAGTTGCGGCCATGAGACGCGCAGCTCACGTCACGACGCACGAGGCACGGGCAAGGAGAGGCAGGGGGTTCCAGCCGGCAAGGTCCGACGGCACGGCAGATGCGGGCGCTGGGTAAATCCCCATATGTAAATTTCGAATTTGGTACTGTTCTGCCCTAAATCATATTTTAAAGTTGTTAAACAGCAAAACTAAGTGCACCATGTTAATCTACACATTTTTCTACCCCATTTACATATAAAGCTTATTTAATTCGGAGTTACGACTATTTAGTTATGAAATAAACCATTTTAGCAAGTCATTTAGCAATTTTAAAGCAAACAACAATTTAAATGTTTTTAACATGCACGAGGATGACATATTCAAGTCGTATGCAATTTTACGAAAACATTGGCATAATATATGATATGGAGCATTTGTCGCCATGGCGGAAAGAAATGGGTGCCACGGCAACATTCCGAGGATCAGGCAACTCGTTGAGATACCGATGCAAAAGAACAAGGGTGAGATGTGTGAAACGTTCACGAGTGACGGGGAGTGATCCCGGTTACCGGGTGTCCCATGTGTGGATGCCACGGAAATGAGGAACGAGCACGAGACAACTCGGACACTATGCAACCACAATCATCTCATACAACAAGCATTCGTCCACGGGCGGTCATCTCGGCGGTTATACCTTCGAAGCGTGCATTTCGGGGCGGAACGGTTCGATGCGGTCTAGTGAAAGTAGTGTTACTTGGCAAATGCACGACGACGGTAGTTGTAGAGGTACTTGGTGCATCGTTGCACTTGGCGAATCCAGGGCGTAGAGGTACAATTCCGGAAAATCCCCATATGTAAATTTCGAATTTGGTACTGTTCTGCCCTAAATCATATTTTAAAGTTGTTAAACAGCAAAAGTAAGTGCACCATGTTAATCTACACATTTTTCTACCCCATTTACATATAAAGCTTATTTAATTCGGAGTTACGACTATTTAGTTATGAAATAAACCATTTTAGCAAGTCATTTAGCAATTTTAAAGCAAACAACAATTTAAATGTTTTTAACATGCACGAGGATGACATATTCAAGTCGTATGCAATTTTATTTCAGGCTTTCCGGCCATGTTCGTTCAGTGGGAGAAGACGTTCCCATCGCCCACAAGGGGCTTGTGGTGATTTTGTCAATCTGAAGATGTTGTGCCGGCTCAAATTCTCGGCGGTTCATTTGTACTATGTTCAGAAAAATTGCCAGCATACGAAAAAAAATACATTATTGCCCCCCCCCCCCCCCCCCCCAACCCAATGGTAAACACCTCACTTCTCAAGAATTTGAAACTGAGACCAAGCCATCAAGTGAAAGATACTATAATAGAGTAATTTGAGAATTAAAGATCTATTGGCTGATAAACAACACAATATCATCATCACACTGGAGGATCACCGGTCAATTTCACCCCTATGAATCTAAGCCAAAAAGTCTTTTGAAGGATATAAAGGATCACCGGTCTTCCATCTGGCAAGTGGTGCTGGAATCTAAGGCAACATTGCATTTGCTACCGGCTTTCGAGGTTTCTAAGGTTCAAGAGTGCAACACAATTGCTCACGAACTAGGTATTAGTCAGACACTTGTTGAGCATGATTGTAAGCATGTTCCTGGTTGATTAAGAAAGCTATATGTTCCGTGAAAAAAAAGTAGAATAAGAAAATCCTAGACAAATTAATTAATTTTAGCAAAACCGATACCAAAAATAAATTGCAGCCAAATTAATTGGATCAAGAACGCACATCCCTACGACAAATAAAGCTTAATAATCTACATTTACATCCAGAAACTAAAATCAATCGATTATACGATATCCGCTACCAAAAAGCTGGATCTAGTCTTGCAACGTAAGGAAAAAACCAATGAGAACCAGATGACCCGTAGGCGTAGCCGTCATATTTGCCGCCGTAGACGTGGCAATGTCGAAGACGTGGCCTTAGTCGTGGTAGTCGGCTCTTCTTCTTCAGCGTGTCCGTGGGAGTGCCTCGACTGTCTGTTGCTGTGAAGTCGAAGCCGCGGTGGAGGGCCGGTGGTATACGATGACGCCTGACAGGGGTTCGTTCGGTGATCCTCCGTGACGCCAACCTTGCCTAGTTTCCTTCGTAGTTCACCGTCGGAGTCGGAGCTGCGTTGTCTAGTATGATTTGTATGGAGTGTTGTGTTGCAGCTATTAGAGCTGATGTTTTTCTTTTTCTTTGATCTTCGGATCTTCTGGTCCTAGGACCTTCACCACTTTGTTGTTTCCGTTGCTTCCTGCTATTATCAATGAATGCCAGCGTTGCAGGATCTTTCAAAAAAAAAAAATATTTGCCGCCGTAGCTGGCTGGGACGCACAAGCAGCACCCTTCCCCGACAATGATCTCCATTTCCTTGGGATTTTCCACCGGAAGCCACCTACGCTCGCTCTCCACCCAGCGGCGCACTTTTTTGGGTCGTCCCCAGTAGTTATCTGTGGAGCAGAAGCTGTTGTAGCTGTACTTGTAGCTGGTCTCCTCCGTGTCCGCGCTGCTCACCATAAGAATGCCATCGCCAGACATGGACTCGGCGAGGACGGCCCACACCTGCTCCTGCAGCGGGTTTGTGACTGGCCTCGCCCGCAGGCCCCCGTCGCCGTCGGGCACCCAGGCGTTCACCTCGCCGTAGCAGCTGACCGTGTAGAAGGCCCCCTTGTGGAGGATGACGTCCAGGTACTTGTGCGGCATGCCCCGCGGAGGGCGCACCGTCGCCCACGACGTGGCGCCGGGAGCAAGGTAGGACAGGCCGCGGCCGTTGCTGTGGAGCAGCATCACGGCGTAGGTGCCCAGCCGGCGCCCGGGAGCCAGCGCCGCCTTACGGAACATGTGCCTCCACAAGCGGGAGTTCCCGTTCGGCTTCCAGAAGCACCCGCCCTTGGGCTCCCGCCGCTGCTTGCCGGGGAGGGTGTCGGTGAAGGGAGGCAGCGGGAAGCTCCGGCCGGTGAAGGGGTCGAGCAGGGACATGGCCCAGGTGTCGTCGTCCACGGTGACGGCCCAGCCGTAGGAGCTCCCGATGATCCGCGAGCGCGCCACGTCGCGGCCCACGACGTTCTCGATGGGGTATCGTCCGCGTCGGGGGTCGCACGAATATCCGATGTAGTTGGGGCTGACCTTCACGACTGGGGGCCGCCAGTATCTTTCGATGTGTATCTGGTGCGGGCGGTTGGGCCGTCGTCCCAGCAGGCGGAGGCGCGTGTTCCTGAGCGCGCGCCGCCAGGGCCTGCAGACGGCGGAGCAGAGGACGTTGTCGAGGGGCCCGACGCGCCGGGCGATCTCGTCCAGCGCCTCCGTCGGCAGGTCGGAGAACCCCACGACTGCCGGAGCCGGCGGCGCCATGTATATAGGATGAGCGGTTGATGCCACCAAGTCCGTCGAACTTGTGATTTTTGAGCGCCTGACTGAGTTTGTTCAGTATTAAAGGGGTATCGGATGATTGATTTGTCTTGCCCCCAACGAAACCTCAACATACTCGAACTCGACCAAATGAGCTACCGATCTTGCCCCCGATGTATCCGTGCGCCGATCGGACGGGCTCTCCTAAGCGAGCGGCCGCGCCCACACCCTGATCAACTCGGATATGCAAATTTCGAAACAGTTTTGCTAAGGAAAACGTTTACTTTAGACCGGCTGATCTTTTCCTCTCGTAAACCTCCTCCTCCACTCGACGCGTGTCCCTTGTGGGGCTCGCCCACGTTCTCCCCAACCTTATCTTCTTCTCCAGCCGCACGTTCTTGTTCTATTCTTTCTTCTCCCCTGTCCTCACGCGCGGCTAGCCATGGGGACCAGCTCCCAACACGATCCCACGCACTGCTGCCTGCGCTGCGATGGAGCTTCAACCCGCGACTGCCGACGCTGCGACGAAGCACCAGGTGCTGCCGCCCGGAGCTGCGGTGAAGCATCGAGCCGGAGTTGGAGGAGACGCCGCCGTGCTGCGCGGAGGACGCCGTCTCCGGTGCCGCGATGGCGGAGCTGCAATGCAACCGCGTGGTGTTGCACCCAAGGATGCCGCGGTGGTGGAAGCTGCAACGCAGCATCCATGGTGCTGCTCGCCGGCGACGAAGCTTTAACGCAGCATCCATGGCGCTGCCCGCCGGTGACGAAGCTTCAACGCAGCATCGACGGTGCTTCAACGCAGCATCCATGGTGCTGCTCGCCGGCGACAAACCTTCAACGCAGCATCCATGGCGCTGCCCGCCGGTGACGAAGCTTCAACGCGGCATGGACAGTGCTTCAACGCAGCATCCATGGTGCTACTCGCCGGCGCCGAAGCTTCAACGCAACATACATGACGCTGCTTGCCGGAGAGAGAGCTGCAACGCAGCATCGAGGGTGCTTCAATTCAGCATCCATGGTGCTGCTCGCCGGCGACGAAGCTTCAACGTGACATCGATGGTGCTTCAACGCAGCATCCATGGTGCTGCTCGCCGGCGGCAGAGCTATAACGCAGCATCCATGGTGCTGCTCGCGGGCGATAGAGCTGCAACGGCTTGATGCTGCCCACGGATCTCACGTGGGTGGAGTTAGAAAAGCTGGGGAAGATGGAAACGATGATTGAAGGAGGAATCAAGCGGCTCTAATCAATCCTAGCGGGGCAAATCGGACGGCTTGCTAGGCGGCTGATCTTTGCCAAAGATTAGCCGGTTGATTTGTAGCAGCTGCCATAAAGCACATCTAGAAGTGCTCTAAGGGCAACTCTAACGGCGACCCGCAAATTTCCTCCCTCGTCCGTCCGCGGACTGGTCCCTCTGTCCTTGTAGGCGGATGTGGAAGGCCGCCATCCAATGCTAGCTGCATACATCCGGCCAACAATTCGAACTAAGCGGACGAAATTCGATCAAACACGGGCGGATTTCATATAAACTTGACGGATTTTATATAAACATGACGGATTTCATTACATTTACATCAACTAAGCTGTGCTAGTCCGGTTCTGAAGGTATAATTAATACCTAATCTAAATGGTCACCGGCGCCCGTTCCCCGTGTCTGGCCATGAGCCCCGAGAACTGAAGCTTCGCCTTCTCCAGCTCCGCCTCCGGAGACCCGGGAAGCGCAGCTGTCCGCCTCCACGTCGCCGCCAAGCGACTAATTGGCCGTCGATGTTGAGCACACCAAGCTTGGCTTCGACGGGGGGGAAGGAGCGGTGGCCTTCCTGGGACCCGAGCGCCAGCGACCTACCGTGCACTACTCTTCTTCGCTGTCGGCGGCGCCCCCGGACGTGCCGGCTTCGTTGTTGGTCTCGTCGAACACCGCCTCGCCCGCCTCGTCGGACTCCTTGTAGGCGGCCGCCACCTCCGCCAGCCGCTGCCGGTACCGCCAGCGGGCGAGGCGGATCTCGCGGGTCGGCGTTGAAGATGCCCTAAGTATTGTACATTCAAGTCCTATGTCATTGATTTTACGTTAAGATTCATGCAAGCATTTTCTTTTTCTTTCCAGTTTGATTGACTCACTTAGATGTGCAATAACTTGGGCACATCTAGATGTGCCCTAAACAGACCCATTTCAAAACTGTCTATGTAGAACTGGTGAAACTGGCACACGTCAGATACAAAATGGAGTTTCCAGTGAACCCCCTGTACACCGTTGGATGTCCAATACGAATCTTGATGCACACTAAGGTGCCACGTCATTTTTTTGGATGCGTTACTCGAACCCAGCGAATGGAGAGCATCCGCGTCTAATCCGATTCCACACCACCCCTCCCCCACCCCCCCAACACACACACACACACACACACACACACACTCGCTTTCCCCATTTTTCCTCGGGACGGACTAGAAAGTGAGGGGGGCAGATCAGAGAGGGAGAGAGAGCGAGGGTTCCGGCGACCTCACGACGGGTAGCTTATTCAAATTTGCTCCAATATTTTACATGTATATTTCTATTCTAGCGAAAAAATAGATGGGCGCAGCAATGTGCGATGTTGGGGATATTTCCCAGCATGTGGACCCGGCAGGATGATAACCCGGCCGTAGAGCAGACTCAGCGGGTCATCTCACTGCGGGGCTAAAGGATATTTGGTGGGCCGGCTTGATGGAGGCCTAGTGAGAAAGGCCGGCTCAGGTTGTGGGCCGGCTCAAGAAGAAGATGCTTGGCTTCAGGGTTGCCTTGGAGATCAAGTAGACTTAGAGCAGGAGACAGGTCAGGTTTACGACCCGGACTCTCATGTAAATCTAGGGTTCCCCCTGTATATATAAAGGGGAGCACCTAGGCGAAAAAGACCAAGTGGCAATCCCTCGAAAGCTAGGTTAGCGAATCCACATCTTTGTAATCGAGATCCACAGCAATATAATCAAGTATGACGTAGGCTTTTACCTCTACTGTGAGGGGCCGAACCTGGGTAACTCCATGTCTTCTCGTTTCCGATCAACTCCGTTAAGCTTCCACGCTTGTGCGATGGCCTCATCTCCAAGTCCTTTCATAAGGGCAACTGCCGTGTCAAAACCACGACAGTTGGCTCCCACCGTGGGGCCTACGCACGGTGGAGTTGAGTTCTTAACGGGATCTCTCCCAGGGTTCGGGAAGTACGCGGTTGGCCTGATGACGAAGAGCCGCCGCGGAAAGTTCTACATCGACGATTCGTACTGGGGCCCCGACGCCGACTCAATCGAGTACGGGTACCGGGTCCCCTTCGGCAAAATCCACACCTTCATCGGCGTGGTCGGCGAGTCGGCCGCCGGGTTGGAGAACATCGCCGGTGTCGAGTCGGCGCGCCGCACTGGTCCGAGCCAGACGAGACCCGGCCCGCCTCAAGCCGGCCAGAACCATGTCTTCGTAGGGTTCACCCAAGGGGTGGCCTTGTCAGAGAATTCCCTGTCTGGAGATGATACGCTCGTCCAATCTGATGGCGAGTCATCGACGGGAGAAACCGAGTCGATCCGTCCTCTGCATGATGGAAGGCTCGGACACACGGACGACGTCTTTCCAGAAATCCCAGATCCGCCTCGTTTTGCGGTAGTATACATGGCGGGTAGGCAAGATCCGGTGCGTGACCCGGCTGATCCCGCGGCCGGGCAGAACCTCACCATTGCTGGCTCAGGAGGAGCCGGCGCGTCGGCCGCCGGCTCTCAAAGAACCGGAGTGCAGGCGCTCGCGGACTTGATAAATACGCTGACTGGCCTGCTGGCCGAGCCAGTTACTGTGGAGAACGCAGCGGCACGCAACGCGGAGATCACGAAGTGTCGTGAGCAGATGGCCAAGATCCAAGAGGACATCAATGCGGAGAACACACGCATGGCTCAGGCGCAGGCCCGGCTTGCCGAGGAGAGGCATCGCTTGGATGAAGAGGCGCATTACCTAAGCCGCCGACAGGCCGAGTCAGAACTCGTCCACCGGAGGCGTCACCAAAGCCGGCTTCCGGTCGATCTTGAGCCGACTCAGTTGTTCACCACACCGCCGGCTCCCACGAACCCGGGGGCTGGAGTTGTTCCCCCGGGAGAACCACCTTTGCAGCAGCCGGTTCAGCAGAGGGAGCCGGCCCAACATCGCACGCTGGATCAGCAACAGCAGCCACCGTCTCACCGGTTCCAGACCCCAATTGGACACTACTCCAACCCGGTCGATAACGTGTTGGCAGCAACCCACAACTTGGCGGCTATTCCGATCGAGGGGGACGGCCCGATTCAGGCGGAGGCTAGGAACGCTATTGCGATGCTCAAGACAGCAGTAGTGCAACAAGTCAACTACTCTCACAGCCAGCATCGGCTTCACTCAACTCCTCACCAGAGCCGTACCAGGAGCCAGCGTCCAGAGTCACTGGCGGTTTCCAGCAGCACGCATCGCAGAAGGGCCGTCCAACCGCTGGCGAATCAACACCAACTCAGAATCCCGAATGCGCAGGACATTGTGGATGCCGCTCGGGCTCTCCGAGCGTTGAAGGAAAACGCGTGCGCGGTGTATAACCCGCCAGCGAACGCCAACCCGCCGACGGCACACGACCCGCCCACCGCAACCCAGACAGCCGGCCAGCTTGGGGGCTTATCGAGCCACATGATCAGAACTCCTTGTTTGGTACCAGCGCTGCGAGAAGCGCGCATACACCCAGATTTCAAAGGTCCTCGCAAGGTTCCTAATTACACAGCGAATCTGGAGCCCACCGAGTGGATCGAGAGTTACGAACTGGCAATGGACTTATTGGGCGCAAGCGAGGCAGTGTGTGCACGTTATCTGCCTCTCATGTTGGAAGGCCCCGCTCGCACTTGGTTGAAAAACCTACCAGTGAATTCTATCAACACTTGGCAGGAGCTGAAGGAGCGCTTCATCAAGAATTTTCAGGGAACCTGCAAAAGGCCAACCACAATTGTTGATCTTGAACGTTGCGTTCAGCGGGAGGACGAGTCGGCACACCATTGGGCCCGCCGGGTTGCAAAGGTTATACACAGTTCTGACAGTATCTCGGCGGCTCAGGCGGTGCTTGTTTTGGAACGAACATGCAAGTTTCAGCCACTGGTCCAAAAACTAGGGCGACTCAAGAGAAAGGCCCAGGACATGGGTGATCTGATGGACGTCTTAACCCGGTATGCGGAGTCTGACAATACTAAAGATCCGCCGTCTGACGAGGAAAAAGCCGGTAAAGACAAGAATGGCGGTGGCAAGGGCCACCAGCAGAACAATAGTAACGGGCAGAACAACAACGGCGGTAAACGCAAAGGTTATGGCGGTAGCTCCGAGCTGGTGGCAAACATAAATGTAGGGAACAAAAGTCAGCATCAGAACGATGGTTCTAGGAGGTAGTCCTCTGGTAATCGCCCTCTCAGCTACGAGGAGGCGTTCAAGGGTCCATGTTCGAAGCATAGCTACAACGGCAAGCCGTCTAGCCACTCCTGGGAAAACTGCTACATCATGCAGGAATTTTCCAAACGGGTCATCCAGAACGATCACAACGGGGGCGGCAGCGGCGGACAACCCGGCAACCAGGGACCCGGCTTCTCAGGAGCCAGCTTGCAAGGGCCCTTCGCAGGTCCCGGTTTCCAAGGGAACAGTGGCCAAAGCGGCGGGTTTCCGGCAGCTGGTAATACTGGAGGCGGCAATCAGCGGAACAACCAGGGAAATCAGCACCAAGCCGGTGCGACAGGGTTTCAAAGTAACCCGAAACAGTTAAATAGTGGATAGTACCATGTTTTCACCACCAGCACCTGCAAACGGGATCGGAAGGTGCAACGACGAGCCACCCACACGGTTGAGCCAGCAACCCCTTATTATCTCAATTGGTCCGAGCAGCCGGTTACCTAGAGCAGGGCGGATCATCCAGTCCTCCTCGATCACCCCGGCCATTTGGCTCTGGTGGTGGCACCACAAGTTGGCGGTTATACACTGACTAAGGTGCTCATGGATGGAGGCAGCAGCATCAATATTCTATACTATGACACGTTCAGGCGGATAAATCTGTCTGATAAGCAGTTGACTCCGTCCTCTACAGTTTTTCATGGCATTGCTCCTGGCAAGTCAGCCTATCCCATGGGAAGAATCTCCCTAGAGGTGGCCTTTGGCTCAGAGGATAACTAGCATTCTGAATTTCTGTCTTTTGAGGTGGTTAAGCTTAAAAGCCCGTACCATGCTTTGTTCGGCCGGCCGGCTTATGCACGGTTCATGGCACGGCCGTGCTACGTTTACCTGAAAATGAAGATGCCAGGACCGAGAGGAACCATCACAGTTGAAGGCAATCGGAAAATTGCACTCGAGTGTGAGGAAGGAGACGCAACATACGCCGAGACGACTTGTGCCGCAGAAGAATTGCGGTATTATAAGGACAACATTGACCCGTCTGACAGGACCTCCCTGAAGAAGCCGATGACGGAGTCAGACCCTTTGCTTAAATTCAAGTCGGCCAGAGACACCAAGCAAGTTTATTTCACCCCGGGCAATTCTTCGGAGCAGTTCACCATAGGGGCAAACATGGATCCCAAATAAGAAAGCGCGCTCATCGAGTTCATCCGTGAGAACCGGGACATCTTTGCATGGAAACCTTCTGACATGCCAGGTGTACCGAGAGAACTCGCTGAGCACTGCCTCAATGTGGATCCCAAGTTTAAACCAGTTCGCCAATATCTCCGTCGCTTTAATGAGGAAAGGCGGAAAGCTATTGGTGAAGAAGTGGCCCGGCTCCTAGCTGCCGGGTTCATCGTTGAAGTCTTCCATCCTGAATGGCTAGCCAACCCAGTGCTTGTTCTGAAGAAAAACGGGGCTTGGCGGATGTGTGTTGATTACACCGATCTAAATAAGGCTTCTCCTAGTGATCCCTTTGCCTTGCCCCATATTGACCAGATCATCGACGCTACGGCGGGTTGTGAGTGTTTATGCTTCCCGGATGCTTACTCTGGTTATCATCAGATCAAAATGAAGCTGGAAGACCAGGAAAAAACGGCGTTCATCACGCCCTTTGGAGCCTTCTGTTATACGACCATGCCGTTTGATCTGAAGTGCGCACAGGTGACTTATCAGCGCTGTGTCCAAAGCTGTCTCCGCAGTCAGATCGGGCAAAACGTTCATGCTTATGTTGATGATATTGTGGTTAAGTCTCGGAAGAAAGAGACTCTGTTGGAGGATCTCAAAGAAACATTCGACAATCTCCGTGTCTACCAAATGAAGCTTAACCCGGAGAAGTATGTTTTTGGTGTCCCTGCAGGAAAGCTGCTGGGATTTCTTGTTTCCGAGTGTGGCATTGAAGCTAACCCAGAAAAGATCAAAGCAATCACGACCCTGGCTAAGCCGGCCAATCTAAATGCCATGCAGAAGCTGGCTGGGCGGGTTGCGGCGCTGAGCCGGCTTGGAGAGAAGGCAATTCCATTGTATCAATTGCTTAAGAAATCAGATAACTTCGTCTGGAGTGATGCTGCAGATCAGGCTTTTGAGGCCCTCAAGAAGCAGTTGTCTGAGCCGCCGGTCCTTGCTGCCCCTCGTGAGAAGGAACCAATGTTGCTATATATTGCTGCCAATAACAAGGCTGTAAGCATGGCAGTCGTTGTAGAGCGCAAGGAGGACGGCAAGGAATATCCAGTTCAGCACCCCGTGTATTATATCTGTGAAGTATTAACCGAGTCCAAGCAGCGATATCCACATTGGCAGAAACTGGTCTACGAAGTATTTATGGCTAGCCGCAAGCTGAAGCATTACTTCCACGAACATCCAATCACTGTGGTCAGCTCAGCACCTCTTGGGGATATAATCCAGAACCGGGAGGCCACAGGCCGGGTTGCCAAGTGGGCCATCGAGCTCGGTCCGCATCATCTCAAATATGTGCCCCGCACAGCAATCAAATCTCAGGCATTGGTGGATTTCATTAATGATTGGACAGAGTTACAGGCTCCCGAAGAGAAGCCCGACACAACATACTGGTCCATACACTTTGACGGCTCAAGGCAGCTTGAAGGCTCGGGGGCTGGAGTTGTGATTACTTCCCCACGAGGAGATAAGTTCTGTTATGTTTTAAGACTTATGTTCCCTTGTACTAACAATGCAGCAGAATATGAGGCTTTGCTTCATGGGCTTCAGATGGCCAAGGAGATGAACCTGAGCCGAGTCAGGTGTTTGGGCGACTCAGACTTGGTGGCCCAACAGGTTTCTGGTACATGGGATTCCAAGGATCCCCTTATGGCGGCTTATCGGCACGCGGTCACCAACATTGCTGGACACTTCAAAGGTTATCAAGTTGATCATATTGATCGCCGGCAGAACGAGGCGGCAGATGCACTCTCTCGCTTGGGTTCTCAGCGTAAGCCGGTGCCACCCAATGTTTTCCTGGACGTTTTGCACAACTCGTCTGTCAAGTTACCAACAGAGGAGGACTTGGCTATTCCTGACCCAGAGGCGGCTCTAGTGGTTGCTGTCCACGCTATACCTGATTGAACAGTCCCCTACTTGGCTTATCTAAGCCGGGGAGAACTTCCAACAGAGGAAATCCTTGCATGACAGATCATTAGACGATCTAAGTCTATGACTATCGTCAACGGCGAGTTGCATCGGCGCAGTGTCACTGGTGTTTTTCAGCGTTGTGTTTCACTAGAGGAGGGTCGCGCTATTCTCAATGAGATTCACTCTGGCGATTGTGGTCACCACGCCGGCTCACAATCACTTGTGGCGAAGGCTTTTCGGCACGGGTTTTACTGGCTCACAGCTCATGCTGACGCAAAGGATATTGTACGCAAGTGTGATGGTTGCCAGAAATATGCTCGCCAGGCTCATGTGCAGGCTCAAGAGTTGAGGATGATCCCGATAACTTGGCCTTTTGCGGTCTGGGGGCTTGACATGGTTGGACCCTTCAAACGTTCTAAGAACAAGCATACACACCTATTGGTGGCTGTGGATAAATTTACCAAGTGGGTAGAAGCGGAGCCAGTCAGCCGTTGTGACGTTGCTACAACCGTCAAGTTTCTAAAAAAGTTGATATTTCGATTTGGCTATCCACACAGTATCATCACAGACAATGGAACCAATCTTTCCAAGGGAGTCATGAAACAGTTCTGTCAACAGGAGCACATCCGGCTTGATTTAGCATCGGTTGCGCATCCTCAATCCAACGGGCAAGCGGAAAGAGCCAATCAGGAATTACTGCGTGGTATCAAACCCCGGCTCATGGTGCCTTTACAGCGCACGCCGGGTTGCTGGGAAGAAGAATTACCTGCGGTGCTTTGGAGCATACGGACTACTCCCAACAGGTCAACGGGCTATATGCCGTTTTTCCTGGTCTATGGTGCAGAAGTTGTACTTCCAAGCGATATTCGTCATGACTCCCCTCGAGTGGCGGCTTATGTGGAATCTGATAATGAGCAAGCTCGACAAGATGCTCTTGATGCCCTGGAAGAAGAACGCGAACTTGCCGCGTCCAGATCAGCAATTTATCAACAAGACCTACGTCGCTATCACAGCCGTAGAGTTCGAAGCCGCACTTTTCAGGAAGGTGACTTAGTTCTCCGTCTAATACAAGACCAGACAGGCATGCATAAGCTTTCACCACCTTGGGAAGGGCCCTTTGTGGTCAGCAAAAATCTCAACAATTGGTCATATTACCTGGTTGACATACGTGAGGCAGACAAGTCACGAACCTCTGAGGAGGAAACAAGCCGGCCCTGGAACATTGCCCAGCTCCGGCCATACTACACCTAAGTCATCGACTGGGTCACATCTTTGTACATACCTTCTATCATGTATATACATATTTCTTGATCAATGAAATAAAGACCGGCAACCCTGTATAAGAGAGTTTTGTCGTTTCGCCTCAAAATTGTGTGTGGAGTCTTTCTTTGTTGATCCTTGGTTATTTGGGGGCTTCCAACTCATTGAGTTTAGGTTACAAAACCCTTTAACCCGGCGAGATGCCACAAGTTGGTTAAACCTACCTGTTAGAAAGATGCTACTCCCTAAAGGCGACCCGGCGTACGCCTGATGAGTCAATCACAAAGGTAACCCTGAATTCATCAGAGTTAAAAAGCTCGATTGGTTGCATGAGAGCCGGCTTTCAGAAAGCGAGGATAAACCAACAGGCCGAAGTGCCAGCTTCAGGAAAGCAAGTTCAGGCTTGAGCTTTGTAAGCCGGCCTTTTCAAGTCGTGTTTTAAAAACCGGCTTGTTACGGTCATGTTCCCGTTTCTGCATTCATCTCATCTCTGCATACATGCATGCATTCATACATAGCATCTACCTTAGTCAAATTTGATATTCTTGATTCATTACAAACAATAACAAAGATTACTAGTTATTTATGTGATTTCATCAATCACAATTATTATTATATGCAATTGTTATTGTTTCAGCAGAATCACTCTCATTGCAAAAACTGGCTCTCGAGGCCCAAAAGAGGATTCACAGTAGCAAGGCATCCACAAAAGTATTTGTACAGGCAATAGCAGCATAGTACACGATGGCACTGGCATCAGCAACAAGTGTTTGACGCTAAGCTATTACAAGTCGCCCATCGGGCTGCAGGCAAAAATGTTATTTCTCCTAAACAATCAAAGAAGAGCCAGTATGTGCCAAATTGAGGACACGGGAGGATCAAGGAGCGCTTTGACCTAGCTCTTCGCGGTTGTCGTCATCCTCCGCCCCTTCTTGACTTGTAGACTCGCCGGTCGACCACTGAATGGAGCGTAATGCTTCAAACATCGCATCAGTGGAAATCACGGAAGATGGATCAACTTCAGGGGCAAAAGATTGCTTACGCGCTCGAGTAAGGGCCACCGATGGAAAGTTTGGCGGCTCAATCCGCTCATTATCCTCTGTATAACCGGCCTGGTACCTGGACAAGTCCGCCTCTTCGGCTATAGCAGTGGCAACAACTCGGGTTTCTCTTATGCAGCGTCTGAAGTCCTTCTCAGAAAATGGGGTGTCATCCACGTTGAACTCCGGATACCAGCCCACAATCTGAGCCGGATCCAGTTCTGGCACGTAGGCTTTGGCACGAGCAAGAGCTGTCAGAGCACCAGTGCGACAAGCCGCCTTCTTCAATTCTTCAAACCACTTGGGCACAACTGATAGTTCTTTCAACATGTCAGCAATCAACTGTGGCAGCGTCTTGGTGTTTTTCGCGGCCATTACGCAACGAGAGCCGCCTATGTATAGCTGCTCCACGAAGGTATAAACCGCCTTCAATTTCACCAGTGGCTGCTGCACAAGGGTCTGGTTCTTACGGCCTTCAACAATAAGTACACACAATCAGTAAAAAGTCGGCTTAGCATATTAAAGTTGGGATAATTGGCTCATGGTAATCTTTTTACTTACCGAAGATGGCTTTGCACATGGCGGTGATCTGGCCCTTTAGAGTGGATAGCTCTTGAGTTACCGGCTCAAGTTTAGCCTCGGCTTCTTCAGCACGTGCAGCTAGGGCGGCTCTTGCTGCTTTAGTTTCTTGCAAGGTGCTCCTAACAATGGCCAGGGATTTGTTGGCATCGGCAGATGATTTTTCGGCTTCTTTACGCAAACTTTTCTCCTTCTTTGCTTCCTTTCGGAAGTGGGAAGCCTGGGCCTCCACTTGATCCAGCATGTCCTGCAAGGCAGTTTTAGTTATACATCATATAAGCATGTCCCGAGCCGCCCTTCCGGCCAACCCGGTACATGGGGGCTACATGTTTCAGCGCTTCGCAAAAACAGAAAAGCAAGTTCCATGCAGATGCAGGCATTTCACATGGCACTTGGGGGCTAATGCATAATTTGATCCGTCTTGCTACATATGGAGGCCAGCCCGTCATAATATGACGACCCGGCCTTTGGGTGCCACCGTTTAAGGTTATCCATGAAAGGAAATATTTTAAAGTCCCGGGTCATCATTCTATAATGACCTGGCCCTTGGGGGCTACATATATATATATGGTTCATGACAGAAGGCGCAGGTTACCTCGTATTTCTGCTTCAGTGAAGATACCATGGCAATTTCTATGTCCCGGCTTTCAGACAGCCGGGTCAGCACAGCTTGGTGCAGGGTGTTGGCGTCTTGATCTTCAAAGGCGGAGAAGTCAAGAGCCGCCTTCCCCTTGTTTTTTAGGGGTGGCTCAGGCTTGGCAGGAACTTTGATGAGAGCAGTAGAGGCTTCTGGTGGAGCAGGTTGCCGTTCACTGATCACCACTGCTTCGTCTTGAGCCGGCGCCGCGGGCTGCTGTTCGGGTTGATCTTCAGTTAAATTTTCCTTCTCCTGGACAGGAGAGGAGGCATGAGCCGGGCTCGCAGCAAGATCTTGAGGCGGCGGGCTGTTCTGGAACGCCGGCTCGTCCTGGGTAACCAAGGCGGCCTCCGTTTCCTCCTGAGGGCCTATTTGAATGACCGGGTCAGATGACCCGGAGGGCGCTTTCTTCTTAATGGCCTTGGCGTTGTACAAGGAAGAAGGAGTTATTCAATTAAAAGATGAAGGGCAAGAAACCGCTATATGACACAAGAATGATTAAAATACTTACCCAGGGTTGATATTGAAAGCCGGCGCTTGAGTAGCGCTTGATTCATCCGAAGAGGAGGACGTCTGATATGCCGAGTCATTTAAATGTAAGGGTTCCTTGAAACGACCAGCTAGAGGAAAAGAGGGAGTTGGACTAAGAAGCACGTCTGTCCGCGCTCTACGGGATGGCGGCTCGTTTGGAAGGCCGCCACTCAATTCCCCTTCACTGCTCCGGGTTTTTCTTTTGGAGGTGCTGGCGTGTTGTGTTTTCTTCAAAAGAAATTGGGGATCTAAGTGAGCAACTCGGTGTGAAAAAGGGACTTTACGAACAGTAACCCGGGGTTTCTTTCGGACTTTGCGGACTACAACCTGGGTTTTCTTTTGGACGGGTTTTGGAGAGTCAGAGTCTGAAGAGATCGAAATTACCTCTGGCTCGATGGTATGGCTGATTTCAGCTTCTTCCTGTGAAGAGTCGGCATCAGCAAGTTGATTAAAAAGGTGACCAAGGGAGTCAAGTTCTACCTCATTATCTTCATCATTGTCTGAATCCTCTCCATCGCTTTCCCGAGGAGGAGTAGGGTCTTGAATTTCAACCCGCCACCAGTCATCGTCGTCCTGTATCATGGCAGGAAGATGGAATTATGACTAGGGTAAAAAGAAAAAAAATATTGACGGAGTAAAAGGCAACAAAGGCTGCTTACCTTCGGTGCCGGGTTGTTGACATAGAATGGGGCGAGCCCCATGAGCTTAATGTCGTCCTTTGTTTCGCCAAGAAGCTTCTTGGCAAATTTGAGGACGTCCTTCTCCTTGAGGTTAACCCGGCTGAACCGAAGTGGGTCGTCATGATGGCCGGTGTAGGAGTACATGGACCGGGTCCTAAAGCTGAGCGGTTGGACTCGCCACTCGACCCAAGTACGGGTCAGATCGACACAGGAGAGACCATGGGCGATCAATGCGTTCATCTTCGGATAAAGGGGCTCCAGACTCTCTCTTTCTTCCCTGAAAGCCAGACCCAGGAAGGCTGCATTGGCGGCAAGCCGGTTTGCCCTGTAACCCGGCAGTGGATTTTGCCCTTCAGGGGAGGTGTCCTTGCAGTAAAACCAGGTTTTGTGCCACCCCTTGGGGTGACTGGCCGGCTTGGCTTCAGGAAAGACAGTATTTTTCCTCCGTTGGATTGAGACTCCACCGAGCTCAATGCTTGGGCCGTCTTTATGCTCCGTTTGGCGGTTTAGATAAAAGAATTCCCGAAACAGGTTGATGGACGGCTCAAGCTACAGATATACTTCGCAGAAAACTTGGAACTGGCATAAATTGAAGATGGAGTTGGGGGCCAGATCTTGAGGCCGGATGTTGAAGAAATGCAATACATCTCTGAAAATTTTTGAGCCGGGGGGACGGAAGTTCCTCGAAAGGTGTTCAGCGAATACAATGATCTCTTTCTGACCCGGCTGAGGATAGATCTCTTCTTCAGGAGCTCGCCATGAAATTTCTTCCTTAGCCGGCAACAGCCCGTAATCTACCAGGGCTTGCAAACTAAGTTCAGACATGCTGGACTTGGCCCAGTTGATGATCTTGGCCTTGGAAGGCATTGTTTCAGCTGCTATGAAAGAGAGAAGATGTCTTAAGCCGGCAATATGAGCTTTCTGACGAAGTATGAATGATACAAACGAGCCAGCAACTGAGATATGTGGCTGGGTTACGAAGGAGGATACAGATAAATTCCGGGTCAAGATTTTTACGAAGATAAGCTGGTACAATACTTGGCGAGAATTTTTGCAAGTGTTAACATGGCCTATGCTACGAGTCAGCAAACAAGTTCCAATTGGGTAAGGAAATCTTACGGATCTAAGAAAAGGATAAAAACAGAAAGAAAGACCTAGATATGTTCTTCGAGGTAAGATATAAACCGCAATGGGGGATCTGTCTAAAGCAGTACAGAAGATTTATGTCATGTAAGAAGAACTGCGGATTGATTCTGTAAACTATGAGGCATGTTCTTAAAATGAATCAACAGATCTATGAACTGTTCGAGGAGAGGAACAAGGAAGAACAACAAGGGAGCCGCGGCAATGGCGGGAAGGTACTCACAGATCTGGCTGGACGAAGCTTTGCAGACGACGAAGCGTGGCGGCGCGGCCGCACGGTGATGAATGGCTCCGGCGACGAGGAGGAGATGCGACGAGTTGCTGGCTCCGGCAGCGATGAGCTCGAACGGGCACAGCGGCGACGCGGAGGAGCAGAAGAAGAGTACTAAGGAAGACAGAGGAAGCAGCGCAGTCTATTTATGGGCACCATGGGACCCCCAAACGGCGTGTGCGAAATCCCAGGCGGTACAGTAAACAGTGGCTAAAAGGGCTCCTCGATTTTCGCGCCTAATGAGGCGATACAAATCTATTCAAGATTTCCTATGACGTCATTCCGGATTTGGTGGAGGTGGAGTGTGACATCGTGAGGGAAAAGAGGTGAAAAAAGTGCCAAGTCTGAAGACAGAAAAGAAAGACCCGGTGTTTTCTTAACCCGGGAAATCATGCCTGATAAGGATGGTGCTCCAAAAAGCCGGCTTGCGAAGCAGTTGTGGGTTTACTTCCCTGTTGATGGCTTGTTTAGTTTTTTAGGATGGAGTTTAACATGAATGAATTCAAGTCAAACTGAGGGCTAATGTTGGGGATATTTCCCAGCATGTGGACCCGGCAGGATGATAACCCGGCCGTAGAGCAGACTCAGCGGGTCATCTCACTGCGGGGCTAAAGGATATTTGGTGGGCCGGCTTGATGGAGGCCTAGCGGGAAAGGTCGGCTCAGGTTGTGGGCCGGCTCAAGAAGAAGATGCTTGGCTTCAGGGTTGCCTTGGAGATCAAGTAGACTTAGAGTAGGAGACGAGTCAGGTTTACGATCCGGACTCTCATGTAAATCTAGGGTTCCACCTGTATATATAAAGGGGAGCACCTAGGCGAAAAAGACCAAGTGGCAATCCCTCGAAAGCTAGGTTAGTGAATCCGCATCCTTGTAATCGAGATCCATAGCAATATAATCAAGCAGGACGTAGGCTTTTACCTCTACTGTGAGGGGCCAAACCTGGGTAACTCCGTGTCTTCTCGTTCCCGATCAACCCCGTTAAGCTTCCACGCTTGTGCGATGGCCTCATCTCCAAGTCCTTTCACAAGGGCATCTGCCGTGTCAAAACCACGACATGCGCCATCAATGATCTAGTATGTTTTAGTACTACATCTACATACCACAACAACTTCATTTTGTTTTTTTGCCATCACACATTCAGTTTTGGGTTAATTCTACCCCTCATTACATGGCAAATTTACTTGCATTTTAGCTATCAAACAGGTTACTATGTTTTCTCAATAACTATTCACACACTATTTTTTCCAATTGGTTGCTTTTATGTTTTCTCTAGTGAGCAAAAACCCTAGAGTTGCCATGCAATGTGTAAAATGAAAATATTTTAGGTGCCATGCCATGTCGGGCAACTTTCGTTGTGTCTTTTGCCATATCTATCCGAAGGAGTTGCCATGGCAATTAAAAATTTATTTGAGAACATGGCAAATTTGATCTTTGATTTTTGTTTACCATGGAAAAAAGTATGATGATTTCAATTTTTTTTGCCATGGCAATTACAAATACGATATCACTGCAACTTAAGATGCATTCTCCATTTTCAAAAAAATTGATGTGTCTAGAGAAACAATTTTGCCATACTTTTTTTTCATATGTCAACACGATGGCTACTTCCGTAGTGTCTTTGCCATACCTATATCGGAGAATGTTGCCGTGGTTACTTAAGATTTTTTTTTGCCATGGCATCTTTTGAATTTTAGTTTTGCCATGGCAACTACAAACACGACATCATTGCACCTTAGGATGCATTTTCCATGGCGTTGTCTCTCTCTCAAAAAAAATCACGTGTCTAGAGAAATAGTTTTTCCATACTTTGTTTAAAATTTACCATGACATAAACTTTTCCATGTTTGCCATTATTTTTAGAGATCATCCTCTTTTTTATACTGCATCATGGCAAATTTTAATTTTGTACCATGGCAAATTTAAATTATTATTTTTTACCATGTGCTTGCTCCCGCGGGAGTTGTTGGGATTCCTCCAACAGGAAGGTGAAGTAGCCCCGCAGCAAATATTTCCCTCAGTTAGAGAACCAAGGTTACCAATCCAGTAGGAATCCGCCAAGCTAACAAAGTGAACGGCACATACAGACAGAACACAAAACACACTCGTCCCCAACACAGCAAGAGAGTTGGCAAGCCCCTTGTCTTGCTAGTTACTCCCCCCGTCCCATAATGTAAGATGTTTTTTGACACTAGTGTAGTGTCAAAAAACGTCTTACATTATGGGACGGAGGGAGTACAAGATTAAACTGCAAGTGATAGAGATAGTTGATAGCAAAATAGCACGGCAAATTAGAAATAGCAATTGTGATAAAGAATTCAGTAATGGAAAATAGACCTAGGGGGCCATAGGTTCACTAGTAGCATCTCTCTCAAAAACAAGCAAGTGGCTTGGTAAACAAATTACAGTTGGACGGTGATTAAATTGCAATATATATATTTATGACTATGATCATTTATGGTATAATCCCATGCAGGCATTATGTTTGTGATAAGTAGACCGTTAATCACACTGTATCTACTACTAATACTCCACCTCAAAACCTCTATCCAACATGCATCTCGAGGTATTAAGTTTACAAAAAAACAGAGCGTCGCGGTAAGCAAGATGACATAATATAGACAGTAAAACATCAATAAATATGATGAGACACTGTCATTTTATACTTAGTGGCAACAATACAATACGTGTCTTTGCCCTTATTGTCACTGGTTTAACGCACCGCAATATTGAACCAATTACAAAGCACCACTCCCTCTGAAGAAAACCCCATCGAACTTGGCCAGAGAAGATAGATAGATCGGAGAGCAGTCAAAGCTATTTAATTATACAGCAAGAAAATCTCAAAAGATTCAATTGATTTCAATGAACAATCTGATCATAAAGTGACAATTCATCATATCCCAACAAACACCATCGATTACATTGAACATGGTATTGAAGATCCAAAAGAGAGAGAGAGAGAACCATCGAACTATTACGATGGACCCTATGGTCCTAATAAAACTACTCACACATGGTCATGGAGGCAACAAGGTTGATGAAGAAGCCTCCGACAATGGATTCCCCATCCGACATCACTCCGGAACAGGTCTCCAGATTGGATCATCGCGAAATAGGAACTTGCGGCGGCGGAAAAAATCTTATGAAATTATCCCGGAGGGCTTCTGTATTTATAGGAATTTGTGACAGCAGAATCAACTTAAGGCGGTGCAGGTGGGCCCCACACAGCCTAGGGGCGCGCCAGGTGGCCGTGTGGTGCCACCTTGCCTCCTTTTGGGCTCCTCCGAAGCTTCATGGGTCCTTCTTTGCCCAAAAAAATCGCATTAAATCAGTATGATATTTTGACCTCCATATATATGAATTTTCTGTAAACCAAAAACATGCAGAAAACAAAAACTGGCACTAAGCACTAGGTTAATAGGTTAGTCCAAAAAAATAATATAAAATGCTATAAAAGAATATTCAAGAGTGCTAATATAATAGCATGAAACAATCAAAAATTATATATATATATATGTGTTTGAGACGTATCACCATGGCATATTTATTGTTTGAAACCGCAAAGTCCTACTCCATATCATGGCGAATTCATTTTTTGGACCATGACAAACAAATTGTTTGCACCAAGTCACTTTTTATTTTCTTGAACATGACAAAGTTATTGTTTTTGTCCATGGCAATTTTGTAAGTTAGACCATGGCAAATTTATATTTTGGCCAAGGCAAAGTTATTTCTCTCACCATGGCATTTTTATTGTGTGAACCATGGCAAATTCATACCTCATAATATGGAAATTTTATTTATTTTTGAACTATGGCAAGTTTATTGTTTTCACCATGGAAGCTTTCGTTGTTTGGACCATGGCTACTTTTTCTATTTTCAGACCATGGCAAAATTATATTCTGGACCATGCCAAGCTTATTGCTTTAAACATGGCAAACTTTTTTGTTTAGACCATGGGTGAATTTATTATTAATCATGGCAAACTTATTGTTACATCTTCATGTTTACACCACCACGGAAAGTTCTATCACACATAACACTATAATTTCTTTTCGTAAATTAAACATGTCAAATTTGTTGAATAGAGCTTGGTATATATTTTGTACACCATTGCAAATTTGATCACATTGCAAAAAAATAAATCCATTTGACTCTTTCACATTTTTTTATTTTTCGATTTTCTTGCTTACCATCTACTTTTATATGAAACAATGGCAAACGTAAGTTGAAACATAATTTGCTAAGTATTCTTGCACTGACACGACTTAAAACATACTTACTCCGTAAGGAAACATAAGAGCGTTTAGATCACTAAAGTAGTGATCTAAACACTCTTATATTTCTTTACAGAGGGAGTGTTTTGTTAAGTTGTTAAGTTCTGATTCATCTTGCACATGATGACAACTTTTTTGATAATAGGAAATTTCATTTTGTATATCGTGGCAAATCGACTTTTCTGGTTCTGTTCACGAGGGGTGTTCTGTTCTTTTCCTTTGGGTTTTGTGTTTTTTTAATAGTGCAATGCTCGCGAACAGGTTGTGCTTGACATTTGTTTTGTTTCGGCCCGACTAGATCTGTGACCGGCAGGCCAACAATATTAGCGCACAGCCTAGTTGTTCGCTCGGCGCGAATGCTATGTCGCGCTTATAGCGAGACTACCATCCATCTCGCCTGAAGCTTTTCTGGAGCGCGCACGCGTATAGGCCAGCCCAATAGCATGTTACTCGTTCGTTCGACTGTCAGTCTGTTTGCTGACGTGTTCATTCGTTATGTTTTTTCTTTTTCTTTTTCTTTTTGTTTGATTTTCTTATTTCTTCTCCGGTTTTCTTTTGGTTTCTTTGTTTCGTCGTTATACTTTGTTTTTTCTTCTTATTTCGTTTTCTTTGATTTCTTTCATGCTTTTCTTCAGCTTTTCTTTTCTTTCTCTTTTAACTTGTTTTTTTTTTCTTTTTTTGTTTCTTTCTTGGTTTCAACGGTTTTCTTTTGTTTCGTTATCGGTATTCACTGTTTTTCATTCCTTTTCACTTGTGTTTTTGCTTTCCATTGTTTCTTTTTCGTTTTTCACTGGTTTTTTTTGTTTATTTTGGTTTTCATTGTAACATTTTCATATATTTCAGGAACATTTTTATAATACATGTCTAATGTTTTTAAATATAGGTTTAATACGTTTTAATTCATGGTCAACATTTTTATACACATTTTTATGTGCTTGATTAACATTTTTCAAATACAGGATTAATATTTTTTGAATACATGGTCAACATTTTTTCTATACACATTTTAACAATTTCAAATGCTTGATTAGCATTTTTTGTATACAAGATTAACCATTTTTATAATATAGGGTTAAAACAATTTCTATACAAATTTCACATTTTTCAAATGATTGATTAACATTTTTCAAATGCAAGATTAACTTTTTAATACATGGTCAACATTTTCACTATACACATTCAACATGTTTCAAATGATTGATTAACATTTTTAAAATACTTGGTTATTTTTTTTCAAATGCTTGATTAACATTTTTTAAATGCATTATCAAATTTTTTCATACACATTCTATTTTCTCATATACATGAGAAACATTTTCTCTATGCAAATTTAATATTTTCAAATACTTGGTTATTTTTTTTCAATTGTTTTTATGTAAAGCGTTTCTGTAATATATTTATTAGAATGTTTCTTTAGAATGCTTGGTTAAAAAAACAGAAGAGGAAAAATGAGGTTGTGGCCTCCCGCCGCTGGTCTGGCCCATTTGGCGCTCGCCTTGACGGAAGGGTACCCCTCGTTTGAGACTGGTTCCAGATCGAACGTTTTCGTTGGATCGGAACGATCGCTCCCAGGAACGAATCGTTGGAGTCACCTAGATATCCGGGTCCTTAAATTTAGCAAAGGAAAACCGATGCAATAAATTGCAGCCAGATAGGAGAACACAAAAGCTTCTACATTTACATCTACAAACTAATCAGAGCATGGTTAATAATAGGACGTCGATAACTGACGAACGTTCGGCCTGGGGGCTCCCCAGATCGAACGATTCGTTCACTGTTGGGGTGGCCATCGATCGAACAAACTCGTTCGAGATGTGAGGAGCCCCAGCCTAAACCCCACGCAGCGCGAACACAATAACATCGCTCCCGCACAGGGCTTTGCTGTAACTAAAAGCCCAGTATGGCCTAGATTGTACTGTGACTAAAAAGCATATTTTGATCTGAGAAGAAAGCCCAGATTTTGCCATGCTATGAAAAAAAATTGCCATTAAAAGGGGAAAATTTTGAGAACTAAAAAGTCCTAGTGATGCAAACCAAAAATTGCCATTCGTCTTTAACAGAGCAAATTTTACCATGGACAAAAAAGATCTTTGTTTATGCAATGACACGAAAAGATCTTTGTTTATGCATTGTACATAGTGGCAAAAATGTGGACTAAAAAAATGGATGGTACTTTTACTATAGAAGACACAGAAAAGCAATGTTTTGAAGTAAATTTACCACGGTCTACTAGAAGCAATAATTGTCATGAACGGTGGAAAAGCAAAATTTGCCATGGATTTAAAGTATTTTTGCCATGGCAAAAATAAAAGTTAAATTGCCGTGATATGTAAAAGTTAAATTGCCACGAGCGATAAAAACTAAATTCGCTATGTAAATTAAATGAAAATTGCCATGGCAAATGTAGGTAATAATTTGCCATGGCAAATAAAAAGGGTAAAATCTGCCATGATATGTAAAAGTTAAATTGCCATGAGCAATAAAAACTAAATTCGCCGTGTATGTTAAATTAAAATTGCCATGGCAAAATGTAGGTAATAATTTGCCATGGAAAATAAAAAGGTAAATTTGCCATGGTCAGAATAAAAAAGTAAAAAAAAATGCCATGAGCGATAAAAACTAAATTTGCCATGTATGTCAAATTAAAATTGCCATGTATGTTAGATTAAAATTGCCATGGCAAAATTTAGGTAATAATTTGCCATGGCAATTAAATTTTTTTACCATGAGCGATAAAAACTAAATTTGCCATGTATGTCCAATTAAAATTGCCATGGCAAATGTAGGTAATAATTTGCCATGCCAAATAAAATGGTAAATTTGCCATGGTCAGAATAAAAAAGTAAAAAAAAATGCCATGAGCGATAAAAACTAAATTTGCCATGTATGTCAAATTAAAATTGCCATGGAAAATGTAGGTAATAATTTGCCATGGCAAATAAAAGGGTAAATTTGCCATGGCAGAATGTAGGTAATAATTTCCCATGGCAAAATAAAAGGGTTAATTTGCCATGGTCAGAATAAAAAAATATAAAAATTGCCATGAGCGATAAAAAGTTAATTTGCCATGTATGTTAAATTAAAATTGCCATGGCAAAAAAAAAAGCAAACAATTTGCTATGGCGATGTAGTTAAATTTGCCATGTCACCAAAGGTAAAAATGCCATTGCAAAAAAGGGTAAATTTTGCCATGCCAAATAAAGTAAAAACTGCCATGTCTTACACACCAAAAAAAAACAGAATTTTGCCCTTCTTGACATGATATTTTTTGCCATATGGACAGTGCCAAAAAGGGTGTAAAATATGACTATGGGACAAAATGTTGAAAGTTCATAATTTGCCGTGGTAACTTTTCAAAGATCATTCATAAATTAGGCGCACAATTTTTACGAAAAAGTATTCTTGCGATGACAAATTTCAAAAAAATCATGAATAGAAAGATAATTTGCCATGGACTACAAACTAAATTTGCCATGGGGTCTGAAAAATTAAATTAGCATGTTTATAAAAGCTATTTAAACTTGCCATGAGCTGTGAAATTAAATAGCCATGACTATAAAAAGTAAAAAGAGTCATGGGCTATGTGTAAAAATTGCCATGGGCGATACAACTAAATTTGCCATGGTCCTTAGAAAAACATAAGTTTGTCAAGGTCGGATGAGTAAAATTGCCATGGTCCAAATTAACTTTTTTTAGCAAAACAGGTCCGACTTGACAAATTTGCCAAGGTACAAAAAACATGGCAAAAAACCTTTGTGCATCATGGCAAATGTGGATAAAAAGAAAAACATGTTCATGCCAAAACTATACATATCATGGCAAATGTGGGTAAACAATGCCGTGGGGCTGGAAAGTTAATTTGCCATGATGTGAACATTTGCCTGACATTTTGAAACACACAACAAGGGAGTGAAAAAAACGACGATAGTGGCCAAATTAGTACAACAACAAATGCATTATTCAGTCCACATGTATTGAACTAAAATAGCACACCAGAGCATAATCAGCTAGCTAAAAAAAGATAATCAATCAAAGATTTGCAACACAAACACACTGGACAAATTCTGAACTAGTTTGCCATGAACTATGTGTGCAGTGTATCAAATTTGGATCAAATTAGCATCACATTGCATAATTTGCAGTGGGAAAAACACAAAATTGCCATGTTCTACTCAACATCTACCGAAAGACAAACAACAAGTTCATTTTCTCTCTATCTTTTTCTTCTCATTAAATGCTTTCACCTAGAAGCACGCATAGAGCTTGGCTCTTGCATGAGAGCCCACTCCTTTACTTTTTCCTTGTCTCTTTGTTCCACATAGGCAAAAGTACCATGTAAGCGGGCTTATAGCTCACTATTGTACTTGTTCTCAATCGATTATGTGACATCCCGCTATGAGAAAGCATTATCCAGTCTTGCAACGTAAGGGAAAAACCAATGACAACCAGATGCCTGCACACTTCTGTGCCCGAAGCCGTCATAGTTGCCGCCGCCTGGGACGCAGAAGCTGCACCCTTCCCCGACCATGATCGTCATACCATCAAGGTTCTCCACGGCAATCCACCTGCGCTCGCTCTCTGCGCGGCGGTGCACCTTGTACGGTCGTTGCCAGTAGCCATGGCCCATGGCTGTAGTAGTTGGTGCCGTGCTCATGCGTTTTCGTGCTGCTCACCATGAGGATGCCATCGCGAGACATCGACTCGGTGAGCACGGCCCACACCTGCTCCGGCAGCGGGTTCGTGAGCCGCCTCGTCCGCAGGCCGCCGTGGCCGTCAGGCACCCAGGCATTCAGCTCGGCGTAACAGCTTATCGTGTAGAAGGCGCCCTTGTGGAAGATGACGTCTATGTACTTGTGCGGCATGCCCCTCGGAGGGCGCAGCGTCGCCCACGACGTGGCGCCGGGAGCAAGGTAGGACAGGCCGCGGCCGTTGCTGTGGAGCAGCATCACAGCGTAGGTGCCCAGCCGGCGCCCCGGAGCCAGCGCCGCCTTACGGAACATGTGCCTCCAGAAGCGGGAGTTCCCGCCCGTGGGCACCGGCCTGTTAGCACTAATCTTGTCATGATGTATCTGCATATTTGTTTTGAGTTTTGCATATAGTGTAGATGGTCTAGGGTAGTTGTACGCCGGCAAGATGTTCGTGTGATGCGTACGTAGACGACGAGTCGTTGGCACGTTCCATTGTGGTGGGTGATCCAGCAAGTCGCTGCCAGCCGCATGCATTCAGTTGGGGCCGGGTCGTATGGCCGGGAAGGAGGCTAAGCAAGTCCTGCATGACCGTGTGTGTAGCAAGTGAGTTTTAGATGCATGTGGTTTGTTAGCTAGCTTCACGCATGGAGTTAGTGTGTGTTAGTGGACGTAGAAGTAGTCATGGTTTCCTGAGTCTTTGTATATATGTGCATTACATTGATCAATGAAAAAAGGCCGTGAGGGCACAAGCAAAAATGTAGCCATTGTGATAGCCAAGGAAGAGAGCCTATGGCAAAGCCTGTTTGTGTTCTTCCTTGGTATGCGCGCGCGCGCGCGCGCGTGTTCTGTTCTTGAGAGCAACCATGAGAGAAGAGAGAGGTTGAGTGAGGTAGAAGAAGAAGCGGTGCTGCAAGAGGCGGCGCCAACACGGCCGCTGCTTGCCGGGGAGGGAGTCGGTGAAGGGAGGCAGCGGGAAGCTCCGGCCGGTGAAGGGGTCGAGCAGGGACATGGCCCAGGTGTCGTCGTCCACGGTGACGGCCCAGCCGTAGGCGCTCGCGATGATCCGCGAGCGCGCCACCTCGTCGTCCACGACGGTCTCGACGACGGGGCATCGTCCGGCTCGGCTGTCATATCTGTCGATGCGGTAGGGGCTGACCTTCACGACGGGGGTAGTACCTGTAGAGCTGTATCTGTAACTGCGTCTCTGCAAGCATATGTGGTGCGGGCGGCCGGGCCGTCGTCCCAGCCGGCGGAGGCGCGTGGTCCTGAGCGCGCGGCGCCAGGGCCTGCAGACGGCGGAGCAGAGAACGTTGTCGAGGGGCCCAACGCGCCGGGCGATCTCGTCCAGCGCCTCCGTTGGCAGATCGGAGAAACCAGCGACGGCCGGCGGCGCCATGCACGTATGATGAGCGATCGATGCCACCGAGTCCGTCGAGGTTGTGAATTTTTGAGCGCCCAGATGTACAATGATTGATTTGTCTTGCCCCCAACGAACAGCGTGTTTGGCTAGAATGAGGAAAGGGAAAGGGAGTTTACATGTGGGAGTTTAGTAGGGGATTACGCGTGGGAAGTTGAATTATAGTCCCAATCCCATGTTTGGTGTGTGGTGTGAATTAGTAAAGGGAATTTGATAGAAAATAATTTCCCACGTGAATTAACACGGGGAGGCTGGGAAGAGATATGTGAGAATTGACCTCCTTAATTCCCTTTCCCAATCCCACCTCAATTCCCTTGCCCCCCAACCAAACAATGGAATATATGTCTCGTACCCCTTAAATTCCCATTCCCGCCTCTAATATCCCCCAACCAAACAGGCTGGAAAGCTCAACATGCATGGGCTTGACTTGTACTCGAACTGGACCAAATTAATCGCTACTGATCTTGCCCGGGACGCGGCGCGCGGATCGGACGAGCCCTCCGATGGGAAGCGGCCGGGCGCGCTACATCCTGATCAAGTCGGATAAGCTAATTTCGAAAGAGGACCCTGTGCTATATTTTCTGAGCTTAATTTGCCTTGTATCTGAGTTTTATATTAGTTTTTTTTTCCTTGTTTCAAACTGTATCAAAATGTTTCATTTTGTACCAGTAAATCGAATATGAAATAAGTGCACTCTTAGTTGTTGCCTTGTTGGTACACGACGAAACCTTATGATACTTTGGAACAAGAGAAAACCGCAGTGAAATATTATGTAATACTCTGGAATAAGATCTTTTTTGTCAAACAAAGTAGCACAAATCTCAAAGCAGTGGATATCCCATGCATTTTAGAAAAACAACTCTCCTATCTGATATCAATGTCAAGTCCAGATACCAAATTATCTATCTTCACCGTAAAAAAAGAGGGGCAGAGAAGGGGCAGGAAAAAGAAAGGAGGAGGGGCTGGGGGTGAAAAGAGAAAAAAGAAAGAGAAGAAATAAAAAATAATGTAGAAAAGGAAAGAAAAATGTAGCCGCCGCCTCCTCTCAAAAAGCTTAGGGTTCCTGCCGCCCGCCGGCACCGATGCTGGCCTGCCTCGCCTCCGGTGGCCTTAGGGCCATGGGAGCGCGGTGGATTTCGGCCCTTGCCGGCGGAAGGGCTCCGTTTTTAGATATTTCTTAGAGTTTTGTTAGGGTTTGTGTCCTGCTCAGGAAAGTGAGACGGTGGTGGCTCCCTGAAGATGGATTAATGCCCCCCCCCCCCCCCCCCGCCTAGCCCCCGTCACGGTGGTGTGTCTAGCATCGTCGAAGGGCGTGTGGAGGTGTGTCTCCGGCGGATCTTGAAGGATTCGGGTGGTGATTGTCTTTAGTGGATCTACTCGGATCCGGTCTTCGCTCGTCTACGTTCGTGTGTCTTCAGGTAGAATCATTCCGATCTACTCATCTCTTCATCAGCGACGGTTGCTGTTCTGGCGCGCTGGTCCTATGAGACCTTAGCACGACGACTTCCCGACTGGCTACTACAACAAGTTTTTCCCAGCTCTGGTGAGGGAGGGGCGATGACGGTGGCGTACATTCGGCTTGCTTCAGTGCTTGTAGTGGACGCTAGGTAGTCTACGGATTTGGATGTAATTTTTATTATTTATGATGTTTGTTGTACTGCCATGATTAAAGATGAATAGATTAAAAGTTTTTCCGCGAAAAAAAAAGTGAAGAGAGGAAAAGGAGAAAAAAGAAACAAATAATTTAATAAAGAAAAGAAAAAAAGATAACGGAAAAGGATATGAAATGTCTGCCGAGTGCAGGCAAGCAGCTCGATTCCCGTAGTGAGATGAAAAGTCCACTCTCATGTTCAAGCTCAAGAGAGTGTAATACAATTGTTCACGAAACTAGGTAGACTAGGCAAAAGTGATTTATTTCCTTTTGGAATGTGCAGTAATGCCCTCGTTGCTCATGTTTTAAGCATGTTCCTGTTTTTTTGGCGGGAATAAGCATGTTCTACATAGTTAATTAATCAATCCGCTCCCTATTCGCCAATTAAGTCCAATAGCTCCCAAAAAAACTTCTCATAAAAATCGTTTTTACGAGATGGCTGTATAATTTAGGACTCTAATATTGGGCGATCGATCGCCGGGGTGAGCTCTCAGCTGCCGATTCGTTCGTGAGGGGACTCGAACCAGCCAGAGATTTTGTTCGCTGCGGGGTGTATGGGAAGGGAACGATCCAAGCTGGCCCATTGTGGAGCATGCAAGGAAAAAATGGGCTAGGCCCAAAATAGCAGTTGTTTTTTTGTTGAGAAAAATGCCATTAACAAACTAAAAATCTGGTACAAGAAAAGACGAAAAAGAAAGAAAACACTAATTCACAATCCGATATTTTATCAAAAATATTTCGTGCCATTGACAACTGCCATGCTCTATTTTATCAAAAATGCCATCCTATATTTTATAAAAATATTTTATCTAAATAACACCAATAAATTTGCCATGGTCCAAAAACATTTTTTTTGTAAAAAAATGTCATCGACTTAATAATTAAAATGTCATCCTCTTAATAATAAAAATTTCATGCTCTCAAATAATAAAACTTCCATCCTCTTAATAATAAAAAAATTCATGTTATTAATAATGAAAAATTTCGTGCTCTTAAGAAAAAAACTGCCACTCACTTAATAATAAAAATTTCATGTTATTAAGGTAAAATTCCATATTCTTAATAATTAAACTATCGTAATCTTAAAAATAAAAATGAAATGTTATTGACTATTAAAATGACATGCTCTTAATAATAAAACTGCCATCCTCTTGTCAATAAAAATGACATGTTATTAATTATTAAAATTTCATGCTCTTAATAATACAATGGAGTACAAGTTTTGGAATTCCATCCAAAGTGGTTGGATCTCCAACCATGAATCGAACCAAAATCGAATGGACTTGCCATTACGAGCGTCAAACTTCGCCCCCCCCCCCCCCCCCCCTAGAGCAAAGCCCGGCTTGACCGCTTGGATCCCATTCCAGAATGGAGAGTCGTGAACCTTAGATTCGAAGAAGGACCCGGCCGGCAAATATTTCTCTTTTAAAAGCTCCGCCCAAAGCCCGTAGCATTCCGAAAGCTTCCAAATCCACTTGGCAAGGAGAGCAATCTTCATTAGCTTCGAGTTAATGATTCCCAAGCCCCCAAACTTTTTAGGGCGACACACAATAGCCCATTTAACCATGTAATAATTGCACTTAGTCCCAGCTCCTTCCCAAAAGAACTTGGAGCAGGGTGTGTCCAACTTCGACGGATCGAGTCGGAAGCTCATGTGTGGAAGCAGGCAGGCATGCTAAAAGGGGAGCCATTCTTTGGGATCATGTCTAGGTGCGTTGTTCACGAGTAGTTAGCCTAGGATTTGTTGTGTTATGGTGGATGAAGTATATACTTAACTTGTAACACTTCAAGTGGTTGGGCCTTCTTGCCCTCTCTTCTCTAATATGTGATATAGACGCTTGTGCGTATTCTAGAAAACAGAAACTTGCTTCAAAACTTCTCATGCTCAAGATTGATTTTCGAGCGTCACAAAATTATGTTTTTTAGATTATTCTGAAGAGTGAAACTCGAATGCCTTCCTTTGTCTTCTCCTAATTTGTAGTTAGGACAATAGTTCTTCCACTATGTTTCTGCCTTTATAGACCTGGAGGATGATATTCTAATTTTGTCCCTTCTAAATTGCAGCGACAAGTTGTTGTTCTAAATGTTGCTATTCCTCCAATATGTTGTACAGAAGATTGTCTGAAGCTAATACAATTTGTTCGAAGTGTTACTATTCATCCACTGTTCTATTTAGTTTGTTGCCTCTTATCGTTAGTTTGTAAAGTGAAAGCTACATTTAGTGTTTACACGTGAATGAGTTTTTGCGAACTCAGAACTATACAAATCAGTTTGTTGTCTGGGTTGAGTGGAAAGTTTGTGCATGGTTATCGGGGGAGCGGTACGAGCCTATAGAACATATGTTGTTTAAGTAAGGTCGTTGTGCATGGCTATGGAGTAAGTAACATGAAAAACATCTTCTCTACATATCTCTAGGCTTACATTTATGTTGTCCTCCACCTTTTTGAATTCCAAGCCCTGCATGCATCAAGACGCCATGACTCTTCGTTGGTCTCTCATCATTTAGTAAATTATTAAATGATCATAGTAGAAATATTTACATATATCTGTCACAACTAAAAAAGTAACAATGCTCAGAGTAAAGGAAAAAAATGTTGTATCATATATATATATATATATATATATATATATATATATATATATATATATATATATATATATATATATATATATATATATATATATATATATATATATATATATATATATATATATATATATATGTCTTTATGCAAAAGGTTTCCGTCAATTTTACTTCTCATATGTGCTACTGATAGAAAGTATTGGTAGGAAAGTAAGCACGGAACTATGATGTTTTCAAAGGTGAAGACCCACAAAAAAAACTGATTCATACATCGAGTACCTCTCTTTTAGCGAAAACAGTAGGGAAAAATTGTAGTAAAAACAACTCTCAGTTTAACTCTAAAATGTGACTTATTACTGAAATTGGGCAAATAAAAACTGTATAAATGGATGCGTCATGGTTTTTCTTTTCACAATTAAGTAATTTAAAAAAAAATCAACAAAGTTGCATGTATTATAGAGACGATCTATATCCAAATGTGATGTGCTTAGAACATAAATGGTAATATGTAGCACGTGCATATGCCCGGGTTGATGACTAATAATGTAGAAAAGGGGAAAACAAAGGAAAATAGAAGAAACAAAAAAACAAATAATGTAAAAAGAAAAGAGAAGAAAGTAAGAAAATAGAACAAGAAGAGAAAGGGGAAAAACATATAAAATGTCTGCCGAGTGCCAGGCCATCGGCGGGCAAATATGAACAGTGCTAATTTTGTCAAGTGCCGGTCCTTCTAGCGACCCTCGGTAAATGGGGGCAGTGACGTGGCAATCAGCTCGATTCCTGTAGTGAGATAAGAGGTGCATGTAACCCCAGGCTCAGAAAAGTCTGCTCTCAGGTTCAATAGTGTAATACAGTTGTTTACGAAACTAGGTAGATTAGGCAAAAGTGATTTATGTTCTTTTGTAATGTGCAATAATGCCCTCGGTGCTCATTTTTTAAGCATGTTTTTCTTGGCGGGAATAAGCATGTTCTAGCAAAATAATCAATAAGGGCATCTCCAACATTGGACGCTTAGACGGGTGCCAGAATTGATTTCTCAGCCGATTAGCAGTTGGTCCATCAAATTCCAATTTCAAGCGTGTCATCAGTACAAAGGTTTGCATCGGACGATAGGCCTCTTTTCTTCGCCCCAGCAGGTGTTCGTGGTTGCTTAGTTAGCGTTTGAAATTAACGCCTAGCATTAGGAGGGTATATGCTAGATCCCGACCACCTCAACGCCGCCACCCCAGGGCGGCGCCAGGGGGATCAGATCCCAGCGCCGCCAGCCCCCCACCCCACAGCGAAAGATCCTGCCACCGCTGCCGCTGGCGTTGGCTGCGGTGGCTACGGCGCCCGGTGCCAAGGCGCTGAGGCAGGAGGAGGCGGCGGCAACCACTCGAGGCGGCTGGGGCACCTCGGGGTGGGGGCTTCGCACCGCGGCCAGGGCGGCTCCCTGGTCATGCGGCGGCAACCGACGACCCCATGGCTGGTGGTGCTGGCGATGGTGGGCATGGCGGCGGCGGATCTGGATTCCACCCAGATCCGTCATCGATTCTTCACGTGGATGGTCGGCGGCGCGATGAGGGCTCCGGTGAGGGGATGAAGGATCTCCGCCGGAGCACCGGCGGCGGCATATGTCTTCATGGCGAAGTTCCGCGCGGTTCCAGCCAGCCGCGAGATCGGGACGATGCGGCTTCCGGTGAACACCGCGCCTGACTGCGGTCTTTGGCAGACGATGGCGGCGTCTCTGACGTCGTTTTCTTCTCGAGGCATCGTTGTTGCAGGTCACGTCAACTCGATCGGGATGTTCTGGGGAAACCCTAGATCTGGGTCTACCGGATCGGACGATGACGGCGCCTTCGGTGTCGTTCTCCCTCCCGGAGGCATTGTTTTGGAGCAAGTGCTGGCTGGAGGGGACAAGAGAAGGAGCGGAGTTACATCTACCGCAAGGCCAACGGCGGTTCCCGGCGGCATGGCGCTGCGGAGTTTCGGTGACGGGTGCGTGTGGATGGATACATGCAGGATGGTGGCGTTGTCTGGCGCCGTGCTGGCGTCGACGGCAAGCCTGGCAAGGTCGGTGCGTCAGTACCTATTCTGGAGATGGATCGGTGAAAGACGGCGGCGGCGGCCTCTGAGAGTGCGCCGGACCGGTGTGTGACCCAGTCCCGGCATTGTGACTTGGCTGGGGCTTCCGGCTTTAGATGTTAGGTTTGGTGCGATGTCTGTTTGGTATTCGGCTTGGACATTCGGCACCCCTTCATCAAGGGGATAGGAGTAGCGACAGGTGTTGCAAAGATGGTGGCTTCAGTCTTACTGTCTTACTGATGTATTACTTTGTAACACATTTGTGAATAATTAATAAAATGGCTACATGCATCGCCAGATGCAGAGCCGGGGGTATACCCTCCTTTTCTAAAAAAAATAAAAATAAAAAATTGGAAGGGTAGGGCACTTAGATAATTGCCGCTTAGATAAATTTTGTTTTAGGATATTTTATTTATTTTCCTTCGTAAGAATCACTTGAAGCGTCCAACGCTGAACATGCTCTAAGGCCATCTACGACACCCATGCTTAGCACGGGCGCAGGGTAGTATTCCTGGTTGTTTATCCATATTACGATCCAAGCCCAGGACATTTGCTTGCGCCGACTCCCAGGTTATCGCCCGACACTCTGACTTTTTATTTATTCACAAAATCTGGTTTGACGGGAGGCAGTGTAACACGGAGCGCTAAAAATTCCTTAAAATGATATTTGTAGGGGGGGCTGCTACGCGTCCGCCGGTAGATGAATTGAAAATATCGACCGCCTCCTGCGCCGTTGGATTGAATAACAAATAGCCATCGGATCTCTTCAACGAGGTGCGTACCAAAGCGTTATTTTCGCCCTAAACAATGACTCTGTGGTTTGCAACAGAGATCTTATTGCAGAAACATTTGCAACAGACGTGGTGTTGCATAATTTTTTTGTTTTCGACTTTTTTTTTTTTGCAACATAGATGATGTTGCGGGAGGAATTTTACAACAGGGGTGGTGTTGCAGATTTTTTTTTTTCATCTTTACATTTTTTTGCAACATATATGATGTTGCGGGAGGAATTTTGCAACACTGGTGGTGTTACAATTTTTTTTCGTCTTTGCTTTTTTTTTTTGCAACATTCATGGTGTTGCGGGAGGAATTTTGCAACACTGGTGGTGTTGCAGAATTTTTTCAATGAAAGATGAACTGGACGAGACGAGAGGCCGAGGGGAGGCGGACGGGAGCTCGCTAGAGGGCAAGAGGAAGGGAAGGGAGAGGAAGGAGGTTGCGGCGACGCGGGAGAGAGGCGGCCGAAGGGAGCTCCGACGGCAAGAAGCGGCGCCGGCGGGAACGGATCGGGCGCGCAACTGCCTCTCCCTGGACCGGGCGAGAGGAAAAGAGGATTGGGATGACGAGTGGCTGGGTTCCCTCGGGAGCAGAGCTGGAGATAAGCACGAAGGAGATAAAGTTGTGGTAGGCCCCACAGGGACACGCGTCACGCGAGGGATGCGGTCGATGAGCAACGAGAATCCACCGGTTGAAGGGAATCATTTCCCTTAGACAAATGCCATCCGATAAATATTTTCTTTTCTGCTTTAAGCGCCCAAATAGACGCCTTGCATTGGACATGCCTTAATGCTCTCTGTTCGCCTTAAAAAAAGTAAGAACAAGATACCCTCAGCGAAACGATTGCACTCGGCCGACCGGCCAAAGCTTCGGCCAGTCGCGTCGCTCGCTCCCATGCGTCACGCACACCTACCAACGCCAGGGTTCCACACGTCCTTGCGGGCCCACGCACATCTCTTCCCCCCTTCTCATCTTCTTTTCCCCTCACGCCGGACTCCTCTCCCCAGATGCGTGCCGCCATGGCTGCGCCTCCTCCTCCTCTCCTCCCGTAGAGCTGCCATTCTTTTCTTTGCTGGAATCGGTGACCGCGGGGAGCGCGACGAGCACAGGGGGTGCTGGCGCTGGGTGCGGAGGGGGCGCTGGTGAGCTTGCTACGGGGGAGGAAGGGGCGTGGGGGGCTTTTTGAGCCGTGCGCGGGGGGGGAGGGGGGGGAGAGGAAACAGATCATGCGGCCCTACTTGCTCAAATCGGTCAAATCGGATGGCTGCTAGCCGACCAGCCGAAATTTGGGCCGGCCGGCAGGCGCCTAGTACCCGCCTATGATCTGACGAATTACATTAAGCAAACCCGATATATTCTCAAAAAAAAAGAGTAAAACCGATAGATATACAACTAATAAATTGCAGGCAAATAACAAATCTACGTTTACTCGCAGAAATGAATCGGTTATACGACATCCTTCCCCGATCATGATCGTCATTACCAATTGAACATTGGATCTTGTCTTGCAACGTAAGGTAAAAACCAATGAGAATCAGATACCTGCACACGACGGTGCCCGGCGCCGGCGCCGGCGCCGTATGGAACGCACAAGCTGCATCCCTCCCCGATCATGATCGTCATTTTCTCAAGGTTATTCACCGCAAGCCACCTGCGGCCGCTCTCCACGAAACGGTGCACCTTGTACTCTCGTCGCCAGTTGTCATAGCTGTAGGGGTTGTAGCTGTTCTCCTGCGTTTCCGTGCTAGTCACCATGAGAATGCCATCGCCGGAACTCGACTCGGTGAGGACGGCCCACACCTGCTCCGGCAGCGGGCTGGTGAGCCGCCTCGACCGCAGGCCGCCGTGGCCGTCCGGAACCCAGGCATTCAGCTCGGCGTAGCAGCTGATCGTGTAGAAGGCGCCCTTGTGGAGGATGACGTCCAGGTACTTGTGCGGCATGCCCCGCGGAGGGCGCAGCGTCGCCCACGACTAGGCGCCGGGAGCAAGGTAGGACATGCCGCGGCCGTTGCTGTGGAGCAGCATCACGGCGTAGGTGCCCAGCCGGCGCCCGGGAGCCAGCGCCGCCTTGCGGAACATGTGCCTCCAGAAGCGGGAGTTCCCGGCGTTGTGCTCCCCGAAGTTCCCGCCCCAGGGCTCCCGCCGCTGCTTGCCGGGGAGGGTGTCGGTGAAGGGAGGAAGCGGGAAGGTCCGGCCGGTGAAGGGGTCGAGCAGGGTCATGGCCCACGTGTCGTTGTCGACGGTGACGGCCCAGCCGTAGGAGCAGCCGATGATGCGCGCGCGCCTCACCGCGTCGTTCACGACAGTCTTGACGGGGCATCGTCCGCTTCCGTCTTCGTATACCTCGACGACTGTGGGCCGCACGTATCGTCTTTCGATATGTATGCGGTGCGGACTCGGTTGCCGTCCCAGCCGGCTGAGGCGCGTGGTGTTGAGCGCGCAGCGCCACGACCGGCAGACGGCGGAGCACAGAGGACGTTGTCAAGGGGCCCGGTGCGCCGGGCGATCTCGTCCAGCGCCTCCTCCGGCAGGGCGGAGAAACCCACGACGGCCGGCGACGCCATGTACGTAGGATGAAGGGTCGATGCTAGTCGAAGTTTGAGCGCTGTGCCTGACCTGTTTGTGAGTATTTAAGGGGGATCGGGTGATTGGTCTTGCCCCCAACGAAACCTCAACCTACTCGAAGTCTGACAAAATCAGCTAGTACCGATCTTGGCCCGGACGAACGGACGGGCCCACCGAAGTGAGCGGCCGGGCCACACCCGTCAGAGCATCTACAACCATAACTTGCAAAAACCGCACCCCAAACACCCGCGGACGCGTCCGGACACGCCCGCTGGGCACTGACCGGGTAGTGCCCATTTTTCGTTGTCCACAGCTGTAGTCCCCATTTGCACGCATTAAATCCATGCAATGCGTGCAGCAACATAAACAAAAGAACATAGATCAACATCGAACGATAAATTACTGAATGGGACCCAAAAACATAGTTCGTCGGATTTATACAACAAAGAAAATAATACTAGGCGGCCGGAGTTCACTGCTTGGCCGGGCCCTTGCCCTTGCGGTCGGCGGCACGGATGTCCATCTCCGTGTACGTGTCGGCGGCGGGAGGGTCGTCGTCGTCGTTGTCCGTGGTGGTGCCGCTCTCCGGTGCGGACAATATGTAGCCGAAGAGGTGGCGGAGGAGGCGCTGCTGCTCCTTCGCATGGCGGGCGGCCTTGGCGGCCGCGGTCTCCTTCTCTCACACGAGGCGCTAGGACGCCTCGAGCCCGAGGCGGAGCACCTTCGCGTTCTTGCACCGGAGGCGCCGCGCGTCGAACTCCGTCGTGGTCTGTGACCGCCGCATGACCTTGCGGAGGAGCGCCTCCTCCGGGTCGACAGGGACGGAGCGCGCCCACTAGCAAGAAGAGCCGGGCTCCGCCGCGGCGCCCGCCCGTTGCCTCTCGCGCTGGATAGCCTTCCGTCGGCGGGACGTGGAGGAGCTTGCGGCGGACGTGACGAAGCTCGAGCTCCCGCCCGTATCCACGCGCGAGCGATGGATGGCGATGCGGAGCGCGAGCTCCTCCTCGTCCGACGCATCACTGCTAGATCCGTCGCCCTCCTCCTTCACGAGACCGTCCCAATCCATGGGATCGGGCTCGCTGCAGGAGTCCTGACCAGACTTGGCCGTGGCGGAGGGGAGGGGGCGAATTTTGGAGGAAGCGGAGGAGACGAGGGAAGCGGAGAAGACGAGTGTGGACTGAGAGAGGGTTTGACTAGGGTTCGTTTGATGGGATGGGGTATTTGTGGGGGCATCGGTGGGGGTGGCGCGGGCCCTAGCGAGCCGATCCGCTGTGGCGCCCAAGTGTGGGAAAGAAGCCAGCGCGCAGCCACTCGATCACCCAGGTGCAACCATGGGCCTGCCCAGATGTGGGGCGCGGTTCCCTTTTTTTGTTTCATTTTGTTTTTGTTTTCTTTTCTGTTTTTTTGCTTCTTTAGAAAAGTTCGGGATTTCAATAAAAGTTTAGAATTTCAAAAAATGTTCACGGATTTGAAAAAATGCTGACGAATTCAAAAAAATGTTCACAATTTCTAAAAATAATTTTTTTTTATTTTTCATTGAACATTTTTAAATTTTGATAAAAACACATGTATTGTGATGAATTGTTTTGACTTTTTGATGACCACCTTTTGAATTTCAATGAACATTTTTTGTATTTGATTAAAAAAATTAAATTCAATGAACATTTTTTGCATTTGATGAACAACATTTGAATTCGAGAACACTCTTTGAATTCAGTGAACATTTTTTAATATGATGAACATTCTTTTAACTTCATGAACATTTTGAATATGATGAACATTTTTTGATTTTGATGAACAAATTTTGAATTTGAAGAACAAAATTTGAATTTGAGAACATTTTTTAATTCGATGAACATTTTGAAAAAATTCATGATTTTTTAATATGATGAACATTTTTGAATTCGATGAACAAATTTTGAATCTCAAAAAATGTTCACCGATTTGAAAACATGTTTGAATTTCAGAAAATGCTTGCGAATTTGGAAAAAATAAAAGAAAAAGGAAAATTAAATTCAAAAAGCACAAAAAATAAAAGATAAAGGAAAAATAAAAAAGAAGAGAAAAAATTGAAAGGAAAAACGAAAAACCGGTTTGAGAAGGTTCTAGAACCTTCCCAAAACTGGAAACGAGCAATATGGGCCGGTGAAATGTTTCGCAGCGGGAAGCGGAGAGTGCGCGTGCGGTCGCTACCTACGACCCGCCCGCCAAATTGGATATGCCCGTCCGGACGTTCCCATATCCGCCCCAAATATGGGCCGGGTATGGGGAGTGGTAGTCAGTCTGGTCGTTTGGGCCGGATATGGGGAGCCCGGTTGGGTGGCTTTTTTTTTGTCCGGATACTGATCGGGCAGCCCGCCCGGGCATTTGGGGCTGGTAGGGGGGGGGGGGGGTCCGGTGTTAGGTGCTCTTATCGATCAACTTGGATATGCAAATTATGAAACTTTTTCGGTACCCTCAATTTTTTTTGGGTAAAAGGAGGGTTTCCTCTGCCTCTGCGTCTGAATAGTTTGCACATGATAAATGCATAAGAAAGGTGTATGTGACCGTGTGATATCAAGTCCAGATGTCAAATTACCTATCTTTACCTTAAAATTTGGATTGCCCTCCCTTTTTCTAATATAAATTTGATTTAGTTAATTCTTTTTCATCCAAGAATTTCTTGGTTTTCTAATAATGATCTGTAAATTTAATCAAACTCAGAAAAATACACGTACAGTACTTTGGACCATAGATCCAAGAAATTATAAGATAACTCATATAACTAAGAATTACAGTGAAATTTCTCGGATCTCCTAAAAGTACAGGTTGTCAAACCACAATACCTTCAAATAGAAGACCAAAACACGACGCCAAAATCATAATGGATCGCACCTATAAAAACGGCAGAAAACACTAACATAAACTTATCAGATCCATACGAACAAATCTGTGAGGACATAAACCTAAAATCCACAAGGCCAGACATACTAAACCTACGGAGACACACAGGGCCGGTCCTGAGATTTTGGGGGCCCGGGGCGAAACTAAGACAGTGGGCCCCTTTTATAAACATCATAGCAATAATATATTTTTAGCGGGGGATCATAGCAATAATATCTAATATACGTTTAGATGAAATGTTATCAAGAAACCCTTAAATGTATTCAAAATCAATTTATATATCAAATAATTTGTAAGTATTTACCTTTAAAAATTCTTCTAACATTCATCGATGCAAAGTTATTTATGATGGGGTCGTTGTCAATCCCGTCCAACAATTTCTTCTCAATGATCTTCGTCCACGGCAACTATCGTCGACTCACCTTGTAGGTTCATCGAAGCACTAGTATTAATCTCAAAATTTTGTCAACTACTCCTCTCAGTGATTTTATCAAGTCAACCTCATGTTTCCCTTTTCTTTTCTCGCTACCACATGCATAATTTCTAGACAACACGATAACATGGGGTGCTGAAAATAAAAATAAAATAATCAAAAGTTGAATAGTTCAAGCTATGCATCGTTTATGTGAAGGTAAATTATTCGATTAGTAGCAATTTTGATTGTTGCTTGTTGCTAATTATTGAAGGTAAATTATATATATGAAATAGGGAATAGTAATATGATTGTTAAGCACCCAATTTCTCACACAGATCACATCTTTTTACTCATCCAGGGGCGTAACAGTGATATACCTGGGATTGATCGGATCGCCATTAATGATCGGACACTCGACGATGATAAGTTGCAGACTTCCCGCGGGATCTGTGAGTCGATGTAGGTGTGCGTCGCGCCCAGTGTCTGGAGAGTGGAGACCGGAGGCGCTGGGCGATGTCAATTGCCAGGGCCTGAGTGGTTGCATCCATCGCCTGGAGAACTGTCTGCCGGCTGCGGCGACTTGCGGCAGGGAGTTCGGGAGCAACGGGACAAGAGAATAGGAAATTAGGGATTTTCACGAATGGAACGAGATGATTACGTCAAATTACTTTCCTTATTATTACTGGACTAATAAAATTAGGCTGCTAACTATACGCCCCTTCCTCTCTCTGTGCCTTCAGTTGGGCTGCTTTTTTTCTAAAGAAAAGCTAAGGGCCTATGGGCTACCTGCATACAAAAAACCTGGGAGGGGGCCCCTGGATTTTGGGGGCCCGGGGCTGCCGCCCCCCCCCCCCCCCCCCTGCCCCGCCTCAGGGCCGGCTCTGGAGACACAAGCTCTTTGTCTCCGTGGAGCCTCCCGGTAAGATTTCTCCACAATAGGAGAAGAACCAGGGTACCTTATTCTCAACAGCATCACACCTTTCGCCTAGAAATTACCGATGAAGACTCAAAAGATCATGCTAATAAAACTTATGAATACGCCTACCGTGATGTAAGGTCTCCCTCATCTTGTAGCACAACAGCTGGATGCGAGAGGAACCGATGAAATCCATTGTGGTTGACCTGTCGAATCCTAGCCTCGCGTCGGTTCCTCCTCTGTTCATGTATGGAAACAAGTATTTCTACCGTGGATGTGTGAACCTAAAGGCCCATGTGGGAACATGGTCCAATAGATATTTAGAAATTCCAAAGTTTAGTCTACATTACTTTACTAAAAGATTAACACCTAAAAAAGCTAAAAGATGTTGAAACCAAGATTTTCTTCTCGATTAGTATTTTTACCAGGGGCACCAGTAGATCTAGTCACCGATAAATAGCAAAAAAATGTAACATATATGGCGAAAGATTAACACCTAAAAGATTAACATATTACTTACTAAAAGATTAACACGTAAAAAAACTAAAAGATGTTGAGACCAAGAATTTTCTTCTCGATTAGTACTTTTACCAGGGGCACCAGTAGATCTAGTCACTGATAAAAACCAAACAACTGTAACATATATGGTGAAACTCTAGCCATTTTCTGAATTTTCGCATCTCAAAGAGCATCCATCATACTTCGATAAAGACCGTAGTGTGTTCTTCTGGAGCGCCACCAATAATAAAAGGAAGTACAAATTTGTAAATGGAAGCTTATGTGCAAATCCACAGTTCTTGGTTGTTTGGTCATCATTAACACCTCCATCATGAATAAACTAGATGATACTCGACATGTTGTTGTGGGAATATTTTGCAATATATTTTAATGAGATTTGGTTGTATGGAACATGAATATTTGAAGTAACAATAGGAGAACTAAACTGAAAATAAATATGATTTATTGTCTTTGATTATTGTACTATTGCAAAATATTCATTTATATATAAATAGCATAATAGTGTAAATTATCATGCAAGTTTGCATGTTGATGTGCGATTTTTTCTATGCATGGTTGCATGTCATGGTGTGTCTTTTCCCATGCATGATGCATGTTGAGGTGGCATGTTTGCATATTGAGAAAAATAGGTTAACGAGGCTAGTTATTTAGATATAGAAGATGTCTCATTATGATGTGTTGGTGGAAGATTTCATGATGCGCTGGGCCCTCTCTGAGAGATTGCTTAAAGCTAAATAATCCCCTTTTGGTCATCCTCCTAACGCTAATGCTTGCGGCAGATCACAATTTTGGCGCTCCATAGTTATAGTGAGAAATGAATTATGATCCCTTGTCGAGTTTGTGGTTGGCAATGGTGGTTCTATTAGGTTCTCGCTAGATTGGTCGTCCGGGGAGGGTCCCCAAACCTTTCCTTCCCAATTTTGTTATCGTACTGCGCTAACACATATATCTCCGTTTTGGAGCTCTTTGCTAGTAATTGGGATCTTGGCCTGCATCGCTCATGTCCCTTGAAGAGCTTGTTAAGTGAAAAGAGCTTCCTGCCCTTTTTCCCTTCGCTCTCGTCGACTAATGACCGCATGGTCTGGCCCCACATTCCGCCTTGGGTAAGTTCGCGGTTAAATCTCTTTAATCTAGGCTGGTGCATGTGTGTCGTTCTAATGGATTACAGAGTGTGTGGAGAGCCCGTATTCCTTTCAAAATTAAGATATTTATGTGGCAGGCCATTCCTCGCCACAAATCTTCCATCCAATGATAAATCCTTAAGCGCAACGGTACAACTAATGTGACGTGTTCTCTTCGTGGGTAGAATGAGACACATAACATATTATGTTTAGATGCGTGCTTACTATGTTTTTCCGGAGTTGTGTTTGATCGTGGCTGAATGCCAGGTAGAACTCGAATAACTTTGTAGACCTTTTTGAGCTCTTTGCTAATTTTATTGGCCAATTTTTTGTGTCTTCTGGTTTGCTCTCTCCGCACAATGTTGGCCCCACTGGACTACCGGCAATAATTTCACCATTGAGCATCTTTTTTCCTAACCACCCGATTGATTGCTTATTCAAAATGATCGCTTTCTTGCAGCAATGGTTGATTTGTTAAGGGGTCTGATGTCGGCACCATCAAAGGGATGATCCTCAAGATTTGCTCCACCGTCAACAACTTGTCTCGCCCGCGACCTAGTCTAGATGCCACAGTTTGGTCTACTTTGGGCTGGCATGCGTGCCTATATTTTGTTATGCCCTTTTTCTGCTCTCGGTTTGTCATTACGGTATGAGTTGTTTGTACTTTTGCCACTCTCCGGCATATGTTGTTGCATGTCGACTCCGCCTTGTATGGCTTTATTTATAAACTCAGGCTATATGAGCCCTCTAAAAAAACTATTGCCTCTATTTTCCAACACCATTGGTCAGTCTGATGTTAGGGCATCTCCAAGGGCAACCCGCAAATTTCTTCCCGCATCCGTCCGCGGACAGGGGGATCAGTCCGAGGACACGGATGCGGGAGGACGCCATCCAACGCTAGCCGCATACATTTTGACAACAACTCGAACCAACCAGACAAAATTCGTGCAAACACGGCCGGATTTCATATAAACATGACGAATTTCATATAAAAATGCCAGATTTTAATATAAACATACGGATTTCATTGCATTTACATCAACTAAGCGGTGTTAGTCCGGCTCTGGAGGTAATTAACACCTAATCTAAATGGTCGTCCGTGGATCCCTTTGTCTTCCTCATGTCCGGCAGCCCGATCACCGGACTGCCGGGAGCCCCGGAGGTATATGCTTTAGCGCAAAGGACGGCTCGCTTCCCCACCGCTCATCGGAGTGGAACCCCCGGCTGATGCTTCAGCGGGAGGGGAAGGGGGAGCCTCCGCTTCCGTGGAGCCCATGCGGGGTCGACGAAGGTCCTCGCAAAAGAAGAATCGGGCAAGACACCGGTTGTGTACGCCGACATCGCCTCGGCGGTGGCCTTCATGGGACCCAAGCGGCGGCGGCCTCCCGTGTTCTAGTTCTCCTCGACGATGGCGGCGGACGCGGAGGCGTTGGCCACCGACTCGTCGCTCTCCGCACACCCAGCTTCTGTCTCTGCCTGCATGGCGCGGTCGCAGACACGGGAGGCACGGTACGACGCGGTCTCATCGACGGCAGCGACGACGGCCGTGCCGCCGTGCTCCCCGCCGTGCCGGCGTGGAGCAACTCGCCACTCCTCATCGAGCCGCCCTGGATCGGTGAGTTGCTTAACCACGCGCCGGCTTGGGGCGGCAACTGGCTCCGTCAGGCTAGGCGAGGGAGGTGGAGCAGCGAGCTGCCTCGCTCGTATCCGGCGGGCTCGGCGAGCCACCCAGTCGGCTTGTATGCCGGAGAACTGCTCTTCGGAAGCCATCGGAAGAGTGAAGAAAATGGTGAAGGAGGAGATGGGGGAGCGGTAGAGGGGTGCGATTCTTGCCCGGCGTCTGGCCTCGTTTAAATAGAGGGCGGACGGGAGGAGCTCGGCCGGCGTTGCGTTTAATGCCGGCCCGCTCATGAACGGACGTGTGACCGGAGTAGGTTTCTCGGCTTCCACGCGGGTTTAATGGAGGCGTTTGAATGCAGCGAGGAGGCGTGTTCAGCCGGGCGTGCAGCGGGCGGCGCCCTCGGTCGGCGCGCCGCTTCAATGGCGGAGGCAGTGAGAGGTCGCGTCCGCCCTGAGACGTCTTCAATGTGGAGCGGCGCGCTCTACAACGGCAGGAATGCGGGCAGGTGGCGCCGGGCGGGAACGCGCGCGGGCGAGGGAGGAGGGGTTTTGGTGGGCCAGAGCGGTCAGAAGCGGGCTTGGGATCGGACCGGACTCCCGCAAATCTCCCCCACTTTTGTCTCCGGTTTGCGGGAGAAAACGCGTCCGGACCGCGCCGCGGACCGATACAGGCCCGCGTTGGATGGCTTCCGCGGTCCGGACGGTTGCGGGAGGTTTGAGGGTCAGCGTTGGAGATGCCCTTAGTGATCCTTCGCTATAAGATTTCACTTCTTTTTTTTAACCTTGAACAGTACTTTTTTTGCGTTGGATGTATTTTATTTATTTATTTGAGGAATCAGATGAGCAAGTTATTACAGCATTGTATCTTGGTTAACATTTTCTGGATCTATATGATCACCCCACATGGATAACTTACTAGTATTTGTAGATTGAAGTATAGTGACACGGTGTTTGAAGGGTTTTTTAACACAACAGATGCAGACGCTCATACATACGTTCATACACCCATCCCTATGAACGCATGCATGCACGCACGCACAACCTATTCCTACTAGTTAATTGCCCGTGCGTTGCAACGGGGGCATACTTATTCTTTTGGTTCAACAAAAATTCTCAAATATATACCCTTTTTGGGTGCATGCACATTACACGACATTTTTTAATGAACGGATTTGTATACTATTAAATCACTTTTCATATTTCTCCACCCACTATCTCTGCCTCCCAAATCTAAGCATTTTCTATGAAAACCAAGGAGTACGTCTAGAAGTGAATTTCATCATGTATAATTCAAACCAAACCAATTCTGTGGCATTTGATATATTTGTAAACAACTTAGATGGAGCAGACATGAAACTTTCTTGCAAATATTGAATTATGACATACAGTCATCAACACAAATAGTTTGAATCTTTAAAACATATCTAGCTGCATTTCAGATCTTTGCTCTACCAATGACGGTGTCAACTGGGATAGGTGGATGAGTATTAAATGTCTGCACGACTAACCTATGATGCTGCCGATCTCACATGCCAGTCCGTCTTGGTAAGACTAAGAACTCATCTCAGTCGACCCGCAGAATCAAGTCATGGCTTCCGCAAAGGAGCCCTTGGCAGTAGCGAGAACGGAAACTGTTAGAAAATTAGGATGTGTCAATAAACAAAAAACATGAATTGTCCAATATAGACAGTGTAATGTAGAACGGAGATCAATCTATAGGCTTGTTCTTTAGACTCTGTGCTGACTGTACGTGGACTCCTGAATATGAAACAACTAATGCTATTGAAATAGCATTCAGTCAAGATGCGGACATGCAATGAATTGTTATGTTGGTTATGGGTCATGAAATAGGGCCTCAACTTAATCAGAGGAAGTGCTTTCACCATTGACTTATACTATTAAAAGAATGACAAAGAGAAAACCTGATCCATTTTGAAAAATTGGACATTTGCCTCCTTGACCCTGCAAAATAGGGAAAAAAAATTCAATGATCGAATCAAATTTACTATAGAGTTGATCACTTCCACCATGAAAAAAGAGACATTATAGATAGTACAAAAGTGGAGGAGAATAGAAAGGTTGCAGCCCATGCTATCTTTTTTATGAGAAGCATCTCACTTGTAGATGAACAACCAAAACAACTTAGTTGTTGAGGGACATTTCCAACCTGAGGAAAGCACAACAATTGAATATTAGTAACTATATTGTAATTAAGTTGGATGAGGATTAGGGGATATTATTGATGCTATCCTAAAGCTGAACTACAGGATGAGGAGACAACAACGTAAGCTCCTCCGCTAGAATTAATTGTATGCAAAGAAAGATGGGAAAAAATAGAGCACAGTTCACTACGCCAAAAGAAGAAATGTTGAAATGTTCAATTAAAGTCCAAATTGCAGCCCAATCAAACATATGACAATCGTCATACAGGCTGATAAGAGAGAATAAATGGTAAGAACTTACCAAGTTACAGTCAGGTAGTTTTACAAGAATATGTAAATAAGAACTTGCAATGTAAGATAAAATTTTGCTGAAAATAATGAAGAGAAGGGAACCTTACTGACCAAAGAAGGCCTTTAGGATCAAATGCAACCTGGCACCATGATGGAGCATCAGGTGAAAGCGGTCCATTTTCTGGATAATCCATGCTGCATATCTACAGTTACAAAGCATGAACAGTGATGCAAGATTCCGGTGAAAAAGGAGAGAGAAGAAATACTTGTGAGAGCTCTTCGCATTTGCACTTCATGTACTACCTCCGTGCTTGTGTAATCTGATCAGCAAAATTCAGTCTATAGAGGTGATCAATTCCCAAGACTGTACATGAGGTGATCAATTCCCAAGACTATCTATAGAGGTGATCAATTCCCATGACTGTACGACCAACCATGCCACTGCATTGCAACTTTGTCTGGTGTCTCGTCTTACTCCACATTTCACCTATCAAATTCAGCAAGCGTGAGTTTTATGTCATGTAGTGAACATTTTTATAGGAAAAAAATAATAGTTTGCGGTCACATGTACGAAGGAGTTCTTTGTAGACATCAGGTGCACCTTTGAAGATTATTAATGCGAACTACCATAAGAATTCAGTTTTTTTATGGTAAACTGTCGCCTTTTGTATTAGTTTGCAGTCAAACGGACGCAGGAGTTCTTTGTAAACTGTCGTCCTCCGCCTTCTGGTGCACCGTTGACTGGCGTTTGGTCCATCTGGCGTTTGCGCCAGATATTTTAATTAGGCAACCAAGTATCTAATGTCATCGGCTTATTGTCCATGGAGCTGTAGGTGTCATGACATCAACTCATCTAGCCTTGCGCAACACTGCTGTCCGAAAATATTAAGTTTTATCAGCACGGAAGAAACACAAAAGGTTGATTTCTTCCTCTTTATAAAATTTCATTCAGCACAAGATAGCAAGGTGGTCCGATGCACCTTTTCATCCATACTATTGAAACAGGAGCTCTGCTAAAATCAATTGGCCAAAGTACAAAATGGAATTATGAACTAAAAGCTGCACTTCATGAAATGAACAGTATAACTATTAGGAGAATAATAATAAAGATATAGACAGTAAACTATGGAGAAAAACAATCATGTCTAAACAGCATTCGTTCCACCAGATTCATAAACGCCAAGAGAATTTCACTAAAATTCACACGGTTTCATTAATGAAAACAGCGAGGAGGCTTGCTGCCTTGGGTTTTTTTTTTCACAAAAGGAAAACAAAAAATTGACAGGACAGAAGAGAAGCTAGTTTGGATGTTCTTTGATTCCCTCTTCCTCAGATTGTATACGGTGTGAAGAGGCATGAATCATCTCACACCTTTCCAGTTTTAAATGAACACCATACGGTTTCCATCTCACCCAGATTGTATACGGTGTGAAGAGGCACCAACAACTAATTTATTGGGATCAAAAGGCATTTCATTCAAGAAAGTATTAATGGAAGAATACTAATGATCTATCTATCCAATTAGTCGGTGAGGAGAACAATCCCTGGAGCGGTGAAAGTGGAAGTGAAAGTGAAAAGGGGTAAGAAAACAATAGGAAAAGGTAAGAGCAATTGTACATACGGAGATGATGTAGTGATAGAGGTGGCGGAGGAGTAGGGCGATCTTGGAGGCAAGGATAGCGTCCTCTTGGGCTTGCTGACATCTTGATGGCGACCTCGCGGCCGGCGTAGCAGCCGCAGTAGACGCGGTTTTGCATCCCCAAACTATCTGTATCGCCACAGACTCTCTTTATGCGCGTGTACCTGCTCACCAAAGCTCTTTAGTTTGCTCTGTGCCTCGGCCGAGCACATGACCACAGTACAGCCACAATGTCATGACACATGCAGGTCCAAAATCTTACCGCTTCATCGTGGAAATCTCCATCGGAGTAGGCCGACATCATGGTCACATCCATGCTATGCTGTCCTTGGCGGGAATTTCGTTAAACACCCTGTGGGCGGCCACCGTGTCACCACGGCTCGCGTAGGTGAACAGCAGCCGTGGTGGTTTAGACAGCTTCGATAGAGCAGATAGCCGCTGCGTTCTTGTTGCCGTGGCCGGGGAGGCGGCGTCGGCGGCGGTAGCAAGCAAGCCGCGGCGGCGAGAGAGGTGGCAGCGGAGCGACAGGGAGGAGAGGAGGCACGGGGTGGCTTCGCGTCGCGCGTGGGAGAGTTCTTCCAATGACCCAAGGGAACGGCCCGTCTACAGTGGCGCAAGGGCGCTCGAATGAATGGCGATCGGAGGCGGCGCGTGGGCAGTTTTGGGTGTGGAGGTCGTGGAAGGAGGGATTTGTGGGGAAGATCTCTTGGAGAAAATTACGTGGGACGGGGTGGACAGGATGACAGAGAACGAAGCGAACGTGGGAGGTGGGATGGATCGATAGGCTAACGATACCAACGACAACGGATTCATCTTTAATAGCAGAGATGAGCACCTCCGACAGACTGAACCGGCGATCGACAAAGTCGTCATAGACGTTTTCGTAGTCGACGGGACGTCTTCTTTCACAGAACGCACATTGAAATAGGGATCTGTCCTCCTAACTATCCAACCACAGATTGGTTCGCGATACAATGTTCGAAATTGTCCCTGTTTTCTTCGACAAGATATATATACAAGACCGTCTGCTATCAATAAGTTGGGTTTAATCCTGCAACATAAGAGCAACTCCAACGCGGCGACCCTTTTGTTCGTTTTTCGTCCATTTGGCGCGTCCGTTTTTTGATTTGGGTCGGCTTGTGCGACCAACGGGAGGCAGACCCATATTTGAGCACGCCAAAAAATAGGTAAATAATAAACACATGGCTGAAATTAACTTAATAAAACATAATTAAACATTAAATGGCCAATCAACCGCGGGCCAAAGTCCCACTTACACATTAATTAGACAATAAATAAAAACTCCACGCCCGCACGCTGCCCTAGGCGTCTTCCTTGCCCTTGCCCTTGCCGCCGTCGTCGCCGGTGAGGTCGATGAAGACGGGAGGCGGCCCAGCCCGCCCGAATGCGGCTTGATAGGCCGCCAGGGCAGCCTCCTCCGGCGTCTGCTGTGGCGGCGGCATTGCGGCGAGGCGGGCGCGCTCCTCCTCCTTCTCTTCGAGGCGCAGCGCCTGCTCGTGGCGCATCTGCCGCTCGCCATCGGCCGCCTCCTCGGCGAGCCAATGCGCCTTCCAGCGCTCGAGGTGGGCCGCCTCCTCGTCCGGCGTCGCGGCGTAGTGGACGGGAGGCGCGCTCACCCACTCGCGGAGCTGGCTGGTCCACGAGTAGGACTCCTTGGGCCAAGTGGGCGGCGGCGGCGATCGCTTCCGCTTGGGCGTGGGCTCTGTCCCCGGCTCCGCCTTGGGCTCGACGAAGGGCGGCGGCGGCGGCGGTGGCGGGACGAAGAGCGGAGCATGGACGGAGTCCCACGCCGCCGACAAGGCGAGGGTGTGCTCCAGCCCATCCCAATGGGCGTCCTCCTCGAGCCGGCTGGCCTCCAGCGCGCGCTCCAGGGCCTCCTCGAGGGCGGCTTGGTAGGCCGCTTCCGCCTCCTCCTCCTCCGACAAGACATCTGGGGGCGACGGGGGAGCGGCGTGGTCGACGTGGACGCCGCGACGGTGCTCCTACTCGTGCTCTGGCGCAAACCAGCGCTCCCAGTTGGGGAGTCTGGCGCGTAGGCACGCATTGCGCACTGCTCCAGCGTAAGGAGCTCACGATGCCAGTGAACCTCCTCGGCGTGTCCGTGAGCCGCCTCGTCCAGAGGCCGGCCCCGCCGTCCGGCACCCACACGTTCACCTCGCCGTAGCAGCTCACCGTGCGGAAGGCGCCCCTGTGGAAGATGACGTCGATGTACTTGTGCGGCATCCCCCTCGGCGGACGCAGCGTCGTCCAGGACGCGGCCCCGAGCCGGAGGTACTACAGGCCGCGGCCGTCGCTGTGGAGCAGCATCACCGCGCGCGTAGGTGCCAACCGGCGCCCGGGAGCCAGCGCCGCCTTATCGTACATTTGGTTGTTGGCGCCGAGTTTCCGGGGAATCTGGCGAAGCTTCTCCAAGGCACGGGGCGTTTCGACATCGCGATCGCCGTGGACAAGGGTGACCTGTGCGGCATCGCTCCGTGATGGACGCCAAGGGGGCGGCAGCATGTAGAAGTAGTGCAGGCGGTTGGGCAGTCGTCCGAGCAGGCGGAGGCCTGCGGTCCTCAGCGCGCGGCGCCAGGACTTGCAGACGGCGGAGCAGAGCACGTTGTCGAGGGGGCCTACGCGCCGGGCGATCTCGTCCATCGCCTCCGTCGGCAGGTCGGAGAAACTCACGACGGCCGGCGACGCCATCTACGCATGCGTAGTACGATGATCGGTCGGCGCCACCGATTTTGTCGAAGTTGTGATTTCTGAGCGCCCGGATTAAAAGGGGATCGGATGATTGACTTGTCTTGCCCGCAACGAAACCTGAACATACATACATGGACCGGCTGGAATCAGTTGCCCTCAAATTTGAATACCGTATCGAGGACCCTCTTAGCTAGGGGTTGGCATTTGCGAACATTTTTCACGGCGGTTTAAGTTAAAAGACAGATAGCAACTTCTTCTGACTAGCATATGACAATTCTGTCTAGAGAGGGCAATTCTACCATTGTTTGATCTCGATCAAACGGCTGTGAGGGTGTTTGCCGTGAGTTTCTTCCCAGCTAACATTGGCCAGTTAGCATTACGGTATCGAATAATGTTGCACATGATGCATGCATGTGTGTGCTTTCAGGTATATCATGTACGTCCAAGGTTCTACACCCGGGCACCGAGTTTCTTCGCGTACGTCCAATGCGCGGTACACCTCAGTGCTGCGGTCATGCCATCCGTCGTGCAAACTAAATAAATCATTGTCATCAAGTACATCCCAGATGCCATCGATCATGAGCAAACACCGCTCGTGAGTCTGACCCCTATGCATGGATGGATGATATCTCGTCCGCTGAGGAGGACGAGGAGGTCTAGACGCCGCATGCTACTAGTGTAGATGGTATATGTGCCAATGTCGAGGTTGAAAATATCATTAAATGATATTTGTAGTCGTTAATTATATGTAATGTGACAGGTTTTGGCCCCTATTATAGTTTGATCATAGTTTCTATTAATTTATCATGTTGAAACATGCGTTTAGTATGTCATAAATTGCTCCTGTGTTTTTGAAAAAACACGAAAATATCAAATAAATGAAAGGGCATGAAGGCCAAGTTATGATGACTCTATGTTTGCGCACAGCCGCCGCGGCCTGCATAGCCATATGGAGCATGCTCCATATTCCATTTGACAATCGCTGATATGGCGAATCTGCTAGGGATGCTCTAAGCAATATATCCTGACTGGATAAATATAGAATGTGTGAAGCTAGCTGCACAGCATGTATCTGTAGGCTGTAGCAGCCACATACATCAAGAAGCTTCATCTAATGGTGCAACGTAAGGTATATAAGCAAAGTCCATCAGGTATATAAATATAATTCGAGAATTATACCAAGTCCTTGACCCAGTGACCCAGCATCATGTAGAATGTGCCGCACTGCCGCTGCTGCTCGCCGGGATGGGAGTACTTGTAGGAGAAGTTGCAGTCCATCGGAAAAGAAGTTGAGAAGGGGAAAAGAAAAGTGAAACGGCGGCCGCGTTTATTATACTTCATAGGGTCTTCGTTCCCATGCTGGTTGGGCCTTTACATGGAGAGCTCCTACACGACAGCACGAACTGGGCCGGCCCACGAAGGGGCACCACCAGAAAATGGTACTAAAATGCGCGAAATTTTTTACTACCGTGTAGCATCGAACTCGCGACCTACACGACCTACAGTTCTTCGCCTAACCACTAGGGCGTGTGGTTGCAAGTGATAGAATGTAGCGCTAAATACTTTAAAAACTATCATAGCCGCTCATACACGATTTTCATTTAAGAAAAATGAAACTTCACAGATTTCGGAAAAAGGTTTATGAACATGCAAAAAAACGTTGCCCTGTTCAAGAAAAGTTCAATGATTTTTAAAAAAGTTCACAAAAAATTGAAAAATGTTCATCAAAATTTTGAAAAAAAATCACCATTTTGAAAAAAGTTCATCAATTTTTGAAAAAAGTTCATAAAATTTTAAAATAAGTTCATATAATTTGAAAAAGAGTTCAATGAATTTGAAAATAGTTCATCAACTTTGAAGAAAGTTCATCAAATTTAAAAAAAAGTTCATCGAATTTGAAAAAAAAAATCATCAATTGTTAAAAATAGTTCACTAAAAATAAAAAAAGTTCATTGATTTTGAAAACAAAAGTTCATCAAATTTGGAAAAAAAATCATCGATTTGGGAAAAGTTCACGCATTTAAGAAAAGGAAAAAAAAAGAAAATCGATGAGGGAAGAAACCAGGAAGAAGAAGAAAGCGAAAACAGAAAACGAAAATGGAAAAAAGAAAAAAGAAAAAAAGAAAAAAAGATAAAAAAGGGAAGGAAAGAGGAAAAGGCCGGCCCAGCGCGGGGCGCTGCAGGCGCCCGTTATAGGCAAATTTACAAACAGGCGCCTGCAGCGCCAAATAGGAAACGCCCTTTACAGGAGATCAATTGTGCACATTTGTTTTTTGAGGGGAGACCAAATGTGCACATGGTCTGGGCCCTAGTCAGGCTGGGCTCTGGGCCGTCGCCCTTCTGGCCTTGGCCCAGGGTCGGCCCTTATATAAACTGCGGTGACGGCTTGGATTGTTTGCTCATCTCTTTTTTTCTCACTGCATACCTTGGATAGGAACGAATAAACTGGCCGTTCATTTCAATACCCAGGATTGGGACGACCAGTACTCCAAGTCTCCAACAACTGGATGCCGTACTTATCTTGACCAGACGCAGATGCAAGACTGGGTGTGATATGGAGCCAACTAAGAATGTGTTTTCCTCATGTCTTTGTCTCCCAGTGTCAACTAAGAGCTCAAGAATAATGCAGCGCACGTATCGTGGTAACGGTGTACATACCAATCTAGACATCTATAGTACTCCAAAACTAGGACCGAGTACGTCCGTATTGACAAATTTTGGCACCACCTTTTCTTAAGCAGCAATTCTGCCCGTACAAGCACTTATCACAAGAACGGATCAAATGACAAAGATCCCAATCAACCAGCTGCCCGTAATATGTTTATGAAAGATTCCCGGTGACGATGGTAAGCTGCAACTTGGAAGTTTATTAAAAGGCCGCCAGCCAGTTGTTTACACAAACAGACAAGCTTACACCCTGATCTAGTCATCGCTGTGTGTTGTTATCCGCTGCATTCATGCCTTCACGGTTATCTCGTTGTCAGGTTATATATAGTATGATTGCGTATATCAGTATCAAGGTTGAGATTGCTAACCGGTCCTGCTGCCCGGTCGTCGTCGGGTTATATAAAATTCTCTTTTTTTTGTTGTTGTGCGGAACATTATAAACATTTCAAATATTTTTGCATATTGCACATGTTAACAACCACCAGCTCCCATTTGCACCCGAGCTCACCATGAACTAGATTTGAGAATTTTCGCCATGGAAAGGTGTATCCCCGGCCGTGCATAAAGTACATGTAGGCATCAAACAAATGATTGAGTATTATGCGTATGGGTGAATTTTGTGTAAAATGCTATATCTTTATATATGTGATGCCTAAGATAACATGTCCGGTGCATATAAACAAGCCTTTTGGATCTCATCATTGATGCAGGAGCAACCATGTCCGTTAGCATTTATCATAATATGTTGAAAAGTGGTACCAAGTCTAATTGATAAATAACTAGGTAAAGTCAAACAAAACTTTATTTGATATTTGCATAACACTAGTTGATCTTTACATGTCCTAGGTGAAGATGAGACATGCACATGTCATGTAGTCATGTGCAGCGGGAGGAGAGAGAGGAAGGGTGGTAGCAAAAACCAACATATTCAAACATTGTCATGCATGATTGTAAAGTATGTCAAGTCTTTTTTTCGCGAATACGCAAAGCTTGTGTATATTTTATTGACATGTAGGAGAGAAAATAGTAACAAAGAGGAGAGGAAGAGGGATACAACACAGCACACACTCGCCTAGCCTAAATTCCAGCCATGGAATACAAGAAAATGAGACCTAGAGCAGCTATAGGCCGCACCACGAACAAAGCCACGCACCACCGTCGCGCGGCCATGCCACCAGGACAGAGTAAATCAATGTACACCCACCTTGAAGCGCTAAGAAGAGTCGGCAGGTGGGTTGCAGGATCGGATCAGGCCTGAGGAAGAAGCCATGGAGGAAGCGCTAGCGATGTCGTACATTGCACCCCAGATGCTCATGCCCAAAGAAGCAGCCAAAAACCAAGCATGGCGTCCAACATCACTAATTTCAACACCGAAGACACCACGAGCAACCAAGACTACACCTTCATGAAGGTGGACGACGTCGGGCCGCCGCCACTATCTGGTCCGGGAACTGGACCTGGGGTTTCCCCGGTGAACCAGACCCTTACATTATCTATATGAGGTATATCAAGTCTACTCTCAAATGAAACAAATGGTGCATGATTACGATCTACCTTTTCAAATAATGTTCCTGGAGGTGATGGTTGCATAAGGAGTTTCGAATAACAACTAGAAATTGGTGTACTTGAGAAATTCAGCTCTGTACGAAGTGTTGGTAGAATCCTACTCAAACACGACCATCTAGGGAATACCAAAGCCTTCCTTGATGGGTTAAACTTGGAATTGAGGCGGAACACAAGAAAATAGAAGGAAAGAAGAGTTGAAATCAATTCAGGTTGCCAAGAGGTCTGAATTTCAGACGAAGATGGCTTACTCATACAGTGCCAGATAAGGAAAATAAGTACAATTGGAAAAATAATCCACTGATCTTCAGGATGGATGTGATTTCTTTCTCAGGAATTCGTCTGAGGAATTCAACAACTATGAATGACAGTTTCCAAAATTAGTGTCCTTATATTTTTATTTTAAGGGAAGGGACATGTCTTTTTCTTTCATCTAGCACACATAGGTGTGGATAAGTTTATAGCATCCTACCATGGCAATCTTCTAACCCAAAAAACCGTAACATTAAAACTACTTGTGGTGCATTGGGGCTCGGTAAAGGGGTCATCCGGTTGCGTAGGGCTCTTGTGCCTACTGCATGTATACGTGGCATGCGTATGGGTCTTTGCATCTCAGGTGTCAGTATTTATGGCGTCCTTATGGATCTTTGCGTCTCATACGAGTGCGTTGTTGGGATGTGATGAGTTGTCTTTGCGCATGGCTAACACGTGTGTGAAAGGGGCGATCTATCGATTTTTGCTGCCGCTGTGTGTGGGAGGTGGGCGGAGTGTGTTGTTGTGTCGCCAAAGGGAGAGGTCCCTTACGCCATCTACCTTATGAACGAAGAGCGGCGCGGCAATGCGCGTGACACCTTCTAGTCAGATCGAGTGGTTGAGACACTTATTTTGAGACGGAGGGAGTATAATTTTGAAGATGCTTTCGCTAATTTCAACACAAGGAACACACTTAAAGCAAACGATGTACTGCGATGTTGAACTTAAGAGACCATCTACATGGATGATTCAGTATCATATCAAAGGCACTCAAATTCACAATGAAGCTGAAGGTAGCCAGTTACGGCCTTACGGGGATATTCATTTATTTACACCATGCTTCACCACAGTTTCCCTCCATCGTAAGCATGCCGGCAGATTCAAAAACCCGGACACCATGGCCACCTAGCTAATTCCCCTGGCCGGTACTACCACCAATTGATGCACGGGAAAGCTAGCGGTTTGAATTACTGCCGGCGGAAGAGGTGCTCCTCGCCGGTTTCCTTGTCGACGTGCCGGATCCAACGGCTCGACGCTCTGGGGCTGCGCCGGCACTGTAGGCTCGGCCCCTTGCCCACGCCGACGTGGAGGACCTCAACGCCCTTGTCGACCGGCAGGTACACGGACCGCACGACCCTCGTTCCTGCCGCCATGGACGCTTCGAGCGCCTTCGTACCACGCCGCATCCCGTCGCCGTGGCGCACCACCACCATCCCTCTCGGCCCAGGCCTGGCCGCCGCCAGCACGGCCGCGGCGTCCCGCCTCCGCGCGTCGACCACCAAGAAGTCGACGCCCTCCAGCTCCGCCATGGCCCGGTCCGCGTTCGCCAGCACGCAGGCGTAGCGGCCTCCCGTGCGCTGGGCGGCGGCGGCGAGGGCGAGGCTCATGGTGGCCGAGTCGGGAGCCGAGACCTCCGGCGCCTCGACGACGAGTTGCGCGTTCCATCCCCCGACCATGGCGGAGACGAGCTCGGCGACGCCAGCCGACCCCGCCGGGTGGTGCTCGGATTCTGATACGGCGCTGACGCCGGCGATGAAGGCCTGGGACGCGGTCTCCGGGCACCACACGAGCTTCATCTCGGCCTCTCTTTCTCTCTGTGCGAAGAAAAGAGATACTTTGCGCTTCAAAAAAAGAAAAACTTTGGGAGAAAGCGAACTATAGCTAGGGAAGAAAGCAGGTGGTGCACTGCAGAGCATATATATATGCACCCCCGATAAGCGTTGACAACCGCAGCTCGGTCGGGGGGCAGGGCTGGGTGCGGTGGATTGAAAAGCACATCACACGTTTTGGGTTTGCGTAGCCGTCGCGGCAATATCTCTACTCCTAATGTCTCAGTTGGTAGTCTCCGTTCCACGGTTAATTTTCGTCCCACCTCCCCTGGTTTATTTTCGTTCTCCCTCCCACCTCACAGGTACACACGTCGAACCAAAAAAAATATCCCAGCGAAGCCCCCACGCAGTCCACGGTTCCACCTCCCGTCGCACCCATGAAAAAACTACGAGAAAAAATCTACGAAAAAAAACCAGCGAAGAAAAAACCCTCCCGTCGCACGCACGACTCGTTCGCCTCCTGCCCTCGAGCGAGAATCAATCGCACACACGAGTCGATCGCCGCCGCCGCTCCATCCCTTCGCCGCCGCCGCCGCTCCATCAAAGCCGCCGCCCTCCATCGAGGGATCCACTTCAGGAGACGCCGTCGATCCCGTTGAGGACCCGCCGCCGATCACGTCCACGATCCGACGACGATCCCCTTCAGGATCCGCACGCCGATCCCCTAAGCCGGCGCTGATCCCCGTTGAGCAGCCGCCGACGAGATCATTGCGGATATAGGTATTATTTCTCTACTCCTAATGTCTCAGTTGGTAGTCTCCGTTCCACGGTTAATTTTCGTCCCACCTCCCCTGGTTTATTTTTGTTCTCCCTCCCACCTCACAGGTACACACGTCGAACCAAAAAAAATATCCCAGCGAAGCCCCCACGCAGTCCACGGTTCCACCTCCCGTCGCACCCATGAAAAAACTACGAGAAAAAATCTACGAAAAAAAACCAGCGAAGAAAAAACCCTCCCGTCGCACGCACGACTCGTTCGCCTCCTGCCCTCGAGCGAGAATCAATCGCACACACGAGTCGATCGCCGCCGCCGCTCCATCCCTTCGCCGCCGCCGCTCCATCCGTTCGCCGCCGCCGCCGCTCCATCAAAGCCGCCGCCCTCCATCGAGGGATCCACTTCAGGAGACGCCGTCGATCCCGTTGAGGACCCGCCGCCGATCACGTCCACGATCCGACGACGATCCCCTTCAGGATCCGCACGCCGATCCCCTAAGCCGGCGCTGATCCCCGTTGAGCAGCCGCCGACGAGATCATTGCGGATATAGGTATTATTTGAAGTTTATACACAGTTTATACACCGTTCATACAGCCATCGCATGTTCACACATCCAATAATGTGTTAACGCCCCCCCTCCATTCATCCTCCTGTCAGCCGTTGCGTGTTCACACAGCCAAAAAATAGTTTATACACAAATTATATTTACTTTGTACTCCCTCCGTAAATGTCAGCCATTGAGGGAGTACTACATAACTATCTTGGAGTTTAATTCGTAACATGGCAAGCACAGTACAGGATGATTGCTGTGGTCCTGGTCCTTGTCTTCTGAAAATCAAGAAAAAAACTTGGTCCTGTTCCTTGTCTTCTGAAAAGCAAGAAAAAAGGCAATGCGTTATTTTGCTACATACATCAAACAATGGTCTTTTCGTGTCAGGGAGCTGCCATTACATAGGTACGTATGGGGAATTCAAAAAGCAAGGCAAGTGAACATCAACCAGACGAGGACTTACCTACAGGTATATTTCACGCTATCAGAAATTCCTACACATGGCAAGCACCATGCCCTTCTGACAGTGACATGGTGTATATACATAATGTGTTGCAGGCCATATGGACGGGACAAATGTTGACCAATACAAGGCAAGCATCATACCCGTAGCTGAGAATGTTGACGATAGTTACTCAATGGGTCCAGGTATAAGACTGTGTGAATCATGCTGAGAATGTTGCCTGCATACTTTGTCACCTATATATCATTGGCCTTGTATTGCTCCAGGCTACAACACATCAGATGGATCAAGCTTGCTACGTGTAGGAGACAATCATGATGCTTCGTTGCCGGCTCCGAGTAATCTCACAGTGGTTTATGGCACATATGCACCACAAAATTCAAATGGTACTGACCGATCCGCCTTTCATATGAAACAATTTATGCTTATGGGTGTTCATCTTCATGTACAACATACGGCATTTTTGTTGATCGGTTACCTGTAGGTTCTGATAATACGTGTGAGGGGAATCCGGTAGGACTTGATGTGAGTGGGAGGGAATGTCCACTGTCTACTTCATCATCCGAGCACCAGACAAGAGGAGTTGTCTTGAGTGATAATGCGCGGGAGCACGTTAATACCCGCACGCAAGCTGATTATCAGAATAAAAAAGATGGGTGCACGGTCAAGGTCCAATATGAAGAACAACCTTCACTTACGATATCTGGTGAGTTTGTTTAATGATTAATTGCATACTACGTCTGAATGCCCGTGCGTTCTGCCAACCAACACACCTACATCACATGATATTCATGCTATCCATGTCACGTTTGGTTCCTTTAATGATGAAGAATTAGCTAGCATGCAACATAATAAAGAAGGTAATCGGGAGCTTATAAACGCACGGAGGCGGGCATCTTATCGGAAGAAAAAGGAGGGTACGACCAAACTACAAGATGATGCACAAGGTATTCCCCGGCATGCTTATCCACCCTCCAATGCGATGTATTCAGAAGTGGATCGGGCAGGTTTGGTCCATTTTCCTTGTTAAGCTTTGTCGGCTTTCTGGTTTGTTCTTTTAACATGATGCAGACGACCCAGCATCCGAGCAGCAGACAACAGGAGCTGTATTGAATGAACGCAAAAACTACACTGACGAAAAAAGGGAGCAGTTCAACGCACAAAGGCGGGCTGCTTATCGGAAGAAAAAAGAGGAGGATACGGTCAGATTACAAGAGGAAAATCAGCCTTCCCTTTCAATGTCTGGTAAGGTTTTTTAATGTTCGGGTGCTGACAAAATTAAATTGAGTACGCTTACCTCATTACTGTTTAACAAATTTGGAGAGTAACCTATTGTTCAACCAGACAACACAAATATGTCTCGCTTGGAAGACTTCTCACATGCCATACTCATTCTTTTTCGGCTTCGACTAACTCTCATATCTCTGGTAGACAAAAGGGAACTTATCAACGCGCGCAGGCGGGCATCTTATCGGAGTAAAAAGTCAGATGGTACGATCAAGCAACAAGACGATAGGCATATTGTTCACCGCCCCCCTCTCTGTGATATCACGAATGTTCAGCAACCTTCACATGTGATATCAGGTACACTTGTGAAATTTTGCAATGTCGTCAATTATATTGAGCGTAGTCGGTAAGCATTCAATGTCAGGTTCTGTTTATCTTCTTTTTGTCTTCTGATTATGTCCTGAATTACACCAGGGGCTGTCTCAAATGACGCCAAACAAACCAGGGAAAAACGTGTGGTACATTGCAACGATACCTTGTCACAAGAAAAGAGGGAGCAGATAAACGCCCAGAGACAAGCTGCTTATCAGAAGAAAACTGATCTGCTTATCCAAGATGAAAATCTGCGTGCCCTTAAGATATCAGGTAAGATTGTTTTATGTTTCATCTTAACCTGTATGTATGTATGTATGTATGTATGTATAAATTAAGAGTTGCATGCGGTTGACGTTAGGGTCAGTAGCTTCATTCAGTTTTGAACCATTAAGTTCTAAGTATGTTCTCACAACTTTGTTTAACCAGACAACCCAACTAGCTCCAGCTATACATCATTCTCGCATAATGATGCAACATTTCCTCCTTCAACTACGGTCACATCTGGTGTCATTCATGACAAAGATCTACAAGGTAGTCATATTGTACGTATTCCATAATCATTTGATGTCTGGTTATGTTTTTTTCTCTGGCTTTTGAGTATGTCCTGAATGACACCAGTAGCTGTCTTGGATGACACCAAAGAAACTAGGCAAAAAAGTGAAGATGATCGCAAGAGAGAGCATAGAAACGCCCAGAGGAGAGCTGCTTATCGGAAGAAAAAAGATCGGCTTGTCCAAGATGAAAATCTGCCTCCCCTGTCGACATCAGGTAAGAGTGTTTTATGTTTCATCTTGACGTACATAGTTTATAATTATATAGCAAAATAATCGTTACATGGGCTCACGCTTGAGTCACTACCTCCATTCGTGTTTGAATCATAAAGTTCTAATTATGTTTTCACAACTTTGTTGAACCAGCCAACCCAAGTAGCTCCAGCTATACAGCATTCTTGCATGATGATATAGCATTTCCCCCTTCAACATTAGTCACATCTGGTGTCACTCATGACAAGGACCTAGCTAGGAGGCAACGTGATAATGAACGCAAGTGTAATTTAACAGACGAGCAAAGGGAGCAGAGAAACACACGGAGCCGAGCATGTTATCAGAAGAAAAAGGATGAAGGAACGGTCGATGTCAGAGAAAAACTGAATGAAAAGCTACGAGAGAAGCGCATGCAACGCCGCAAAAGCATGTCGGTGATTGAGAAGGGGGAGTCAAGTGCTCAGAGGAAGGCCAATTATGCTAGAAGGAAAAACACCCCGTGCGCTGAATCCATCGCAATGCCACGTCCAGACCTAGCAAACTCAACCTCTCACTGTCCCGCTTTCACCTCTCGCGCATCACCCGTCTCTCGGGCCGCCGAAGATGCTTCATCTGATGGCGACCCTCCGACGATCATGCCGAGTTACACTGTCGGTACCGATGGTAAGAAATTGCTATTGTCACGATCTTATGCTCATTCAGTTGTACCCTCTTCTGACATAATGTTGGCTATTGTCACATTCGCCATGACGACACTGCAGAAGACATCGAGGCATTCCTAAGCGGCATCATGGGCGATGATCCGACACCACCCGACTTGATGGATGAGGAGTACTACATGTTTCGCGACCAAGGTATGGTCAACGGTGAACAAGCACGTCGTGAAACTTTTTTGTGATTACAAGTATTAGTAATTAATGTTCTGAATATGATGTTTCAACAAATGCCCGTAGGATCCGATTATGACAGCATGGATGAAGACGAGGAAGCGAGCATGTCTAGCGCTAAGCCTATCGACATTGATCCATTCGACTTTGTCTACTCAAACCTCCCAGACAACACTCACATCCTGAAGCACGCCGCAAACTGCGAACACTGCAAGGCCATGAAGTTTGAGTCTGAGACTGACGGCTTCTGCTGTCGCAATGGCCAAATCGAGCTCAAGTAACCGGAACCCATCCCGGAGCTGATGAGGCTTTGGTCCAGCATGGATGCAGACTCTAGACATTTTCGGGAGAACATACGGTTCTTCAACGGGCATTTCTCCTTCACAACCCTTGGCGTCAGCCTTGATGAAAACTACACAAACATGAAGTCTGGGGTGTACACATTCCGGGCACACGGCACCATCTACCACAATGTGCATTCGTTCGGGCCTAGCTCCCGTCCAGAACATCTGCAGTTGTACTTCTATGATGACGACCCTAACCTAACTCATCGGAAGGCTGCCACCAAGCAATTAGACCAGGATGTCGTGAAGAAGTTAGTGGACATACTCCGGGAAAACCCGTACTCCCAGCAATTTAGGAGTTTGGGTGCACACAAGGACAACCTCGATGATTATAGGATAGACCTCAACACCGATCAGAGGCTTGACCAAAGAAGATATAATAGACCGGTGTCATCTGAGGTCGCTGCAATTTGGGTGGAGGGCAATGACCTAGCGAAAAGGTTCGACCGTAGGATAACACTTTGTGGTAACAACAACGAAAGGCACAGTATACGTGTGACTGATGGATCATATGACCCATTGTCTTATCCCCTCTTCTATCCAAGGGGGGAGCTCGGTTGGCATCCGAAGCTACCTAAACGTAATGTTCCTTGGGAGGTTGTACAACATCGTCGAGCGGGCCATGATGATGAGGAGGATGCAGGTATGCCTTTTGCGTACCATTCCGTTATGAAAAATATTTTATTTCTCATAAGTATCCTAATTTTCACGTTACTCATCCATGTGCAGAGGGGAATAGCAGGCTATGCGTCTCCGTGAGAGACTACTACTGTTACATGCTGCAAACACGGCCTGCGATCTTCAATCCCATACTCTGTGGAGCACGCCTGCTCCAGCAATGGGGGGTCGACATGTACATCAAGATTGAGAGTTGTCGGTTGAAGTGGTACAGGAAGAACCAGACGCAGATTCGTGCCGACCTGTATAAAGGAGTTGTGGATGCGATCACATCCGGGGAGACGCGAGCAAGCGCTGTTGGGGTAAGAATAGTGCTCCCTGGAACATACCCTGGTGGCGACCGCGACATGAAGAAGAGGCATATGGATGCCATGGCAATTGTCCATACATACGGGAAGCCTGACATCTTCTTGACCATGACTTGCAACCCTAAATGGGAAGAGATAACGAATGAGCTGCTTCCTGGTCAGACAGCGCAAGACCGACCTGATCTTGTGGCTCGTGTGTTCTATGGCAAGCTAGAGGCTATGAAAGATATGTTGTTCAAGAAGCATATCCTGGGTGTTGTTGTCGCTTATGTATACGTAGTCGAGTTCCAAAAGAGGGGCCTCCCCCACGCACACTTTTTGTTGATCATGGATTCAACATATAAGCTCGTCGTTCCGGAGCAGTACGACCGACTCATTTCCGCCGAGCTCCCAGACAAGCAGAAGTATCCGGAACTCTACGCGTTGGTGGTAAAACATATGATGCACGGACCATGCGGTGCTCTCAACCCCAAGAATGTTTGCATGCAACAGAACGAATGCAAGTGCAGATACCCGCGGCCGTTCAATGAGAACACGGCACAAGGCAAGGACTCATACCCAGTTTATCGGCGTAGAGACGATGGTAGTCGTGCTAAGGTCCGGGGGAAAATGTTGGACAACAGATGGGTTGTGCCTTATAACCCTTACCTTCTGCGGATGTTCAATTGCCACATCAACGTTGAGGTCTGCTCTAGCATAAAGGCCGTCAAATACCTTTACAAGTACATATACAAGGGCCATGATAGGGCTTCTTTCAGCATCGACCAGCCCGACGCCGATGGTAACATTGATGAGATCAAGAGATACGTCGACGCGAGGTGGGTTACCCCTCCGGAGGCGATGTGGAGGATATTTGGCTTCCCCCTGTGCGCCAACTTCCCGCCTGTCTTGCAGTTGCCTCTTCATCTCCCGAATATGCACAGGGTGGCATTCAATGCGCAGGCTGACTTGAAGAATGTCGTCGCCTCTGAGAATGCTTCAAAATCCATGTTAACGGAGTATTTCAAGGCTAACCAGGAACACCCGTGGGCTAGGCATATATTGTACAAGGATTTTCCCGGAAGCTTCACGTGGCAGAAGAGAAAGAAGTATTGGAAGCCGCGGGTGGAGCGTTTTCAAATAGGTCGTATCGTTTCTGCCAATCCTGCCGAGGGGGAGCGATACTACCTGCGTGTGTTGCTAAACCATGTTACGGGCAAGACATCCTTCGAGGACTTGCTCACCGTGGACGGCATGCTATGTGGGAGCTTTAGAGAGGCTGCTGAAAGGTTGGGACTCATCGAGGCAGACAACACACTCGACGACTGTCTTACTGAGGCGGAGCAATGGGCGATGCCATGTTCGCTGAGGAGGCTCTTCGCAACAATCTTGGTGCATTGCGAGCCAGGCGACGTGCGCGGTTTATGGGAGAGGCACCTCGAGCCTATGTCTGATGACTACCGTCGATCATACACGTCCCCGAACGAGGTGGAGCAGATGGTGTTGCTTGACATTAGGGGTATGTTGCAGTCCATGGGTAAAGACATAGTTGAATTTGCTCTTCCAAGCATCGACGATGTGTTTGACCCAACGGGTGGCGAGGCCAGAGAGGTGATCGAGGAGTCCACCGTCGAGTTTGACGTGAATGACACTAAATTGGCGTCGTCCCTGAACTTGGAGCAGAGGGTTGCATACGACGAAATACTGGCGGCAATTGACCGCGGTGATGGGGGTGTATTCTTTGTTGATGGCCCCGGAGGTACAGGTAAGACCTTCCTCTACAGGGCGCTGCTCGCCAAGGTTCGGAGCGAGGGCAACATCGCTATCGCTACCGCGACGTCCGGCGTCGCCGCTTCTATCATGCCTGGCGGCAGGACTGCCCACTCGAGGTTCAAGATCCCATTGAGCTGCGACGATGGAGCCTCATGCAGCTTCACCAAGCAGAGTGGGACCGCCAAACTGCTAAGGATGGCCTCATTGATACTATGGGACGAGGCCACCATGACTAAGCGACAGGCTGTCGAGGCACTGGACAATAGCATGCGCGACATCATGGGAAGACGCGACCGACCCTTTGGAGGAAAGACTGTTGTTTTTGGCGGGGACTTTAGGCAGGTGCTTCCGGTCGTCAGAAGGGGATCGCGGGGTCAGATAATCGATGCAACCCTTCGAAGTTCTCATTTATGGAAGGGTATGCGCCAGCTTCGGCTCATCACCAACATGAGGGCTCATAATGACACGTGGTTTGCAGATTACTTGCTAAGGGTCGGCAATGGCACCGAGGAAGCTGACGATCAAGGCAACATACTACTCCCTGAAGACATTTGTCTGCCGTCTACGGGCGAGGTTGACGACCTGGAGAAGCTGATTGACCATGTATTTCCGAGTCTAGATGACAACATGTCTGATCCGAATTACATGACATCTCGCGCAATCCTTTCCACGACAAACGACAACGTCGACAAGATAAACATACGCATGATAGAGCGTTTTCACGGAGAAGAAGTAATCTACCATAGCTTTGACAGTGCGGAGGACGACCCATATGGCTACTACGCTCCTGAGTTTCTGAACGGATTAACTCCCAACGGTCTGCCTCCGCATGCACTCAAACTAAAGCTGAACTGCCCTGTCATACTTCTGAGGAACATTGATCCAGCTAATGGACTGTGTAACGGGACTAGGCTTGTTGTCCGGGGTTTCGAGAGGAACACCATTGATGCAGAAATCGTGATTGGACAACACGCAGGTAGGAGGGTCTTCCTTCCTCGAATACCGTTGTGCCCATCTGACAACGACATGTTTCCATTCAAGTTTAAGAGGAAGCAATTTCCTATAAGGCTTAGCTTTGCTATGACGATTAACAAGGCTCAAGGGCAGACCATCCTGATTGTTGGTGTGTACCTACCTAATCCGGTGTTCTCTCATGGTCAACTCTATGTCGCTTTGTCTCGAGCCACCGCGAAGAGAAACATAAAGATCCTCATTCAGAAGGAGAAGCCGAAGGAGAAGGCCAACAAGCAAAATAGTAATCCAAAGAAGCGAAAAAGACCGACCGTGTCCTTACTGACCTCGATGAAGAACATCGTCTATAAGGAAGTCCTTACAGGCTGAAGTCCGGACTTAATAGACTGGCAGGATTTGAAATGACAGAGCATTTACTCTTCCGATACTCAAGATTTGCTGCAATAAGATTTTTGATAGACGATGTTCTTTTTCTTTGGGTTTTTTTTTGCTGAAATCTTAATCTTTTGTTGTTTGCAACTGAGCTTTATTATGAGTAAAGTCAAATATTAATAATATTTCCTCGAAGAAGTGATTTTGCAATTTGCCTAATTTTTCTGTATTTGACAAGCATGGTGCCTGCAAACTATGTGTCTAAATGTGCGCGACGACTATGTTTTCCTGCACAAAAATTGCACACTGCCAGGGTCACTTTGATGTTGTGAAACTAGACTCCACTTTTGTGTTATACTTTACAGAAATATTATGATGCGGTAAAGATATGTAGGCACACACAATGTCCTCAAAACTAAAATTGCGGTATAGTAGTTACTTAGTTTGATTTATTTTGTGTCTTTTTGCTCCTTTTGTCTTTTTTAGGCAGTTGGAGGTAGACTCCATTTAGGTGAACTACTAACTGCATTTCAATAATAAATGGAAATAGTAGTACCATCATCGCTGTTTTAGGTTTTCTATTATCGCAACGTTTCTGGCAATATACGTGTCACAGAGTATACTATGATATGTGTAATATGAGATTAAGATATAATGGTTGGCCTGATACAGACCTTGAACATGCACTGAAAACTGTTGTTTACAGTTTGAATTCTCAAACTGAATAAAACCCTATGGATAAATGGATTTCATAGAATTTGTTGTTATTCTTTTGGTAGTTTGTTAATATATCGCTCCTTATGCTTGATGGTAAATTGCAAAATCATTATTATCCCAGTATTATTCTGATTGGTCAGAACTATAAGATTCTGATTGTTAATATAAGTGAGGGCATCCTTGAGAGCATAAATTTCTTGTCATCATTTTAGCATGCATGGTATATGTCAATGTCCTAATACATTTGATACATTGGAATACAAGACCATATGTATGCTCTAAAGGCTTAAAGCATACATGCTCATGCAAAGGATGAAAGCATACATGTATATCAAGTTCTGTTACTGCCACGAGCAGTATGAGTGTCTAATATTTGGTTTCCTCCACTCAGTTTTATACACTGTTTAGTTTCAAGGTAAGAGATAGCTAACCAGGCTTGCTGTTAGTATATATAGTCATGTCTGTTGTATGCTGCAGAATGATAAAATGAAACATAAATGAATACATGTCTGGACGGTTCAATATAAGGGCGATGGCTTCACTGCCTTAGGCTGGACGGTTCAATATTTAGTAGCAAACCGTTCAATATACTTATGAAAAAAACGTACGGTGTTAACATAACATGAAAGGGAAAATGAAAATAACTTAATGTGAATATCAGTAAGTTTAATAAATATGTAGAAAGAAGAAAGTCAGATTCCCCTATTTAATATATTACGACAAGTAGATGAGGTTGTATTGAAATGTGATAAATCCGATTCGTTATGTTAAGGAAAGTGATCATACGAATCAGAAATTTCCTTTCATTAAATATATTGTCAATCAACCCAGTTGATTCACAGACGGATATCGTGATGGTTGTTTCCTTATAAGCAGCTATATATTGGCTGTGCGTTGCATCACCCAAACCAGACCGCTCGTGAACAACTCCTTCGATATCACGCCATTCCAGCGTCCTTTGTCATGTCGTCCTCTGACTTTTCCTCTGGCTTCAACAATGAGGGGGCTGAGGATCAGCATGAAGATCAGGAAGAAACAATGCAACTGCACCCTGATGTTCTAGCTCAACCGGAAGATGAGCAAGAACCTAGGTCACCAGAGGTTTGCATCTTCACCATACCAACAAATCCTCGTGTTGGCAAGGGAACCGCACCGAGGTCTAAACAACTTAAGACCCTTAAGATGCATACGCACAACCTGCCTATTAACTTCCCATCCATGCTTTCCACGAACCACGGTCATAACTTAAGGCATTATCGTGAGGTGGGAAACATCCCTCGTGCACATGTCCCCTCAGGCTGGGATATCCAGCGTGACACGGGGTCAAATGCAGAGAGGAAAGACGGTTGGGGTACCAACAACTATCAGATTCTGCAGGCACTCAAGCATAATAGCATGTTGGTGCAGTCTTTGATGAACCAGATAAATCAGTTGACGGAGATGGTCGTGAAGCAAAGCCAAGCCTGCGAGAACAAGCCACCACCACCTTCAAAGGACCAAGCATGAGGAGGTGTCCAGTATTGTTGAGATGTTAGATTGTTTGGATGTTTCATCGCATGTAACCGTCCGGATATGAAAAATAATGGAGTGTGATTTTCAGTTGATTTATCCATGCTACGTGACTGCTAAATATGATCAATAATAGTTTGATTTTCCCTTATCTCTTATTTATCCCAACCAACATGCTATCTTTGCTTTCTCTTATCGCTACACCGGAAGAAGAATAGAAGATTATCTTTACTTGCCTGTTTGTTCTCATCCCTATTCCATGTTTTAGTAATTGCAGCAGTGATGCACATGCTTACTCGCAAACAAAATAAGTAGCAAAAATATGGTTGTCAATATTTTTAGAAGTGAACGAAATATACAATCCTAGGGTTCAACTACGTTTATATTTTAGTTGGTGCAATATTAACTCCCTTCCATCCCATTAGAAATTAATTTCAGTTAAAAAAACTTGTATCTCAGAATAGAGATGGTGGAACTCCCATTAATCTGTACCAGATATTAATACTTAACCCTGCATGGAACATTGCAAGTAGTAGCTGGAAATCGTACTGGTGATGCAACAAAGGTGTACAGTAAACATCCATGACAATAGCTAATGGTTCAAAAGCCAACGGAGAAACTCTACTTCACAGAAAGCTTGTGTGCGTTTGGAAGCAAAGTAATTTTGAAGTTTTTCAGGAATACTGTGGTTTCTGGAAGAAGCCTTACTACTACATACTATCAAGTGTTTGGCTTAAAAAAATACTGTTGTTTAAGTTACTGTGGTATCTATCATACTGAAGTTTTTCTGCAGTATTTAAAAAAACGGTCGCTGTCAGCTTTTTTTTTAAACTGAACCCACAGAAATCGTGATTGAGAGATTAGTGAAAGAAATCAAATTGAAATTGAAAATAGCGTAATATAAAAGGGAAAAAGGAAATAACTTAATGTGAATATCAATATGGTTAAGAAATATCAAGAAAGAAGAAAGTCAAATTCCCCTATTTAATATATTATGGCAAGAAATTGAGATTGTATACGCATGTGATAAATCAGATACGTTTTGATAAGGCAAGTGATCATAAATTACAAATTTGCATTAATTAAATATTTTGTGAAACAACTGGGTTTATCACGGACCGATTTTGAAGTGTCTGTTTCCTTTATAAATAAACAAATTTTAATAGGTTGCCGAATATTAAAGATCCGAATATTGATATGTCACCCACGGGGACCTAGCCCGCCAAAAACAAAATTTCAAAGATATTTCATTTTCCCGCCGCCCACTATGCTTATAAAAATGCCCCGCAGCACCATATTTGTCTCCATCTTTCTACAGAGGAAAAGTCATCTCCTCCACGACCATGGTAATCTCATACGGATCGATCACCTCTAAGAGGGTGATGGCATCGCCGCCGGTTCCTGTCATCTGTCAACCTATCACCCCTCCGATGAACAGGCAAGATAGAAGAATCACTTTGTACGTTTGTTTGCCATCACCGCTCAGTAATTTACCTCGTCCGTTCTTTCTATTCTACGCACATGAACTTGACTTTTGATCACGTCCAGATGGAGCATATCTATCAGAATTGCTGGATTATTCATGCTAGGGTCCTGTGGAAGGCTCGAATCAAGGAGAATGGCATGGGAAGCTTGTACCTCCAGTGCATACTACTCGATCAGCATGTAAGGCATTTTTAAAATACAAGTTTGATAAACAGTTTTGTTTCCTCATTATTGTTATTATTCATAAAAAAATCTTAGGGAACAAAGATGGAAGCGATTGCGTACAACAACCAAGCAATTCGCTTCGACACCATGCTACAAACCGGTTTGACCTATTATTTCAATCGCGTCGGGTTCAACCCCACGGAGATACCATATGGACATTTCTGGTATCTAGCCATGGACTTTGTCATCACACTAAATGCTAGGACCGAAGTTAGGATGTCGGCGCAACGGATAACGTCGACAATTTGCCCACCGTGCTTCCCACAGTTTGGAGTCATATTCTCGCTACGGGACAAAAGCATCACTGGTGCATCATCTTTAACTTTGTTCTTGTAGGTTATTCCATACAACTCAGTGTCTCATTGTGATTAAATTTTTGCAGATGTGGTTGCTATTCTTGCCTACGTTGGTAAGATACAATATCAGTGGGATTCAATATATAAACGCAAAATCCCTTCCCTCGAGATTGGCCTCATGAACTTTCGGTAAGCACCATTTACAATTTGAGATTTTCATATGCTTCTTTTTGTAATTTTATTTTTGCAATCATAGACTAACATTTGTATTTGTTTGTAGACGGCAGATAATTTTCTTACGTGTACGTGAAGATCAGGTTGGTCGTCACTTCTGCCATTTGCAACGCACTGAAAATCTGTTCGAGAAGCTTGTTGTTACTTACGTACAAGTAAACCGAAGGCAGCAATGCTTGCAGACTATGAGGGAGAGCAGATTCTTCTTCTCTCCTAACATTAATGATGATCAACATCATCTACAAGGTAGGGGCTGCGTTCTATTTTAAATTTGTTGTCAATGTATTTTTTCTGGAATACTATGTCACTATAACACTAACTTTTTTCGTAGATATCCATGAAGCCAGCCTCATGGCACTTGATGAAACACATGCGTACGTCAATGATATTGTTCAAGCTAGGAACAATGGACGCTAGAATTATCTGTGTACACGAGTGCACAATTTGTCTTAGATATACAAATGTATGAACGCTTTGCATGCAACATTTCGTTGCCAATTGTCACGTTTTGAAGTGTCCGCTTATGTCTTGTTGGTTTAATAATATGTCATATACAATAAAAAAATCTATTTAAAAGTGGCGCCATGTTTCGTTGCCAAATATCAGTGAACCCCTCTTGCTAATATATATCAATGTATGATAGACGTACTCCGTTGCAACCCTTCTGTGTATACATTATTTAATAACGTAAATTAAATATTTCTTTTGGCTGGGATAGAAAAATAAGATAGTATTCAATCTGGAGATATGAATTTCCTAATAAAGAGGTAATGCTTGTACATACAGAGGACCACGGGGAGGAGGAAAAGGAAGGTTCTTTTAAAAACTGGAACGTCGTCACCATCATACTGATCCAAATACTTTTATTTCCTTCTCTGGTGTATTCACAAAATAAATGGGCTGAAATATAATGGGATTGGGTAGATATTATCAAATACTGGGAGAAAGATCTGATCCGTCCGCAATTGAAAATAATTTCTACTAGGAAATGAATAACCGCTTTAATTAAACGACGTTCATCATTTGGAAGGCAATATTAACTCTCCAAAAAATTAGATGTCAAACAGTGGAAAATGTTAAATATATAAACTCCATCTGCGTCCTGTTTCACCACCCACCCAAGTTCACAGATATTCCACCAGCAATTTCCGATCAAGAACGAATTTTCGTTCACCCATGGAGGCGATCATTGGGAACGCTGCGCCCGCACCCCAAGAGGGTGCGCCCGTGCCCCAGGAGGATGTTCCCGCGCCCCAGGAGGATGTGCCTGCGCCCATGGATCTTCTACCCGCACCAATGCATGCCGTAGAAGATGCACTCGAATACATATTTGACTTTATCATTGGCGTTCGAGACGAAGATACATTAAAGTAAGTTGTCTTATTATACATTCTTTCGCTATATACAGATCATTTTGGAACACTCTGGTACACACCAGACTAAGATAGCTAGACTGGCAATCCTAAAACATGCATAGGTGCATGTATATGTTTTTTAGTTGAGTCCTTGTACATGAACAATGTCATGCAAAGGCCATGAATTCAGGTACTAGATTAGATACGTGTAGATACATCTAGGTTAGGACAATCTGACCTCGTGCAACGTCATGCAATCTAACCATGAATTCGGTTTCTAGGTTAGTATTGATTGGTCTCATCCAAATTGTAGAGACAATGTTAAACTACAAGAGAACCATTGACGTTGCAGCCAGTCCTAAGGATTTAATCTATATTGATAGATGTATTTTGCTAAAGGTTGTTGTGCATTTTTTTTGTGCAGCTCAATATGGATAAGAAGCGCACGGCCGTACCAGATCGAAATCAGCCTCCGGATGATCCAGAACACCCTTTTTTTTTCTGGAAATCTTCAACCCGAATGCTTCAACCTTGTTGTTCGTAAGCTTGCGAGCACTGAAGTAGAGAGGACCGCGGGCACCAACTTGGTTGGAAGCAAACATTATTTCGACTTGCAGTTTCATGCTCAGTCACGGGCCCTGAGGTACTCCTGGATGACGCAAGGAGAGCGCATCACGACGCTGATTAACTATGCTGTGGTCCAGCCTCTTCCTAAATATGATGTGTTCAACTCTGTAATTGTAAGAGACGCTCATCCTTAAAGTTTATTTTACTTATTATAATAGCAATTGACATGTGTCGACCTGCCACAGTATCTACTACCGTTGACTCTTCCGGATTCCTCGTACGGGCTACTTGTAGTCAACCGGCTGAGGGGTAGGGTTGTCGTAATGGATCCATCCTTCAACACGCTTGATCCTGAAGATAGCACTCATAACAGAGTGATGAGGAAGGAAATCACATTGCTGAAGCAAGAATTCAACGATGTGTTGCAGACTAGGATCCCTGGTTGGAATACCCAGATCATGGATTGGGAACAAGATAGCATGTCCTCTGTTGCTCGCCGGTAATCTACTAAATTGATCGCATACATAAGATGCAGACCGTTATAATGTTTAATATTTATTTTTTGTGTCACAGCAAAGACTCTGGCTTCTTTGTCCTACAGGAGATGGCCCACCAGATTGGTCTTTTGCGTAGCATGGGCTGGATGAGCACTAGCGTAAGTACATATATGATGAGTTGATGTGTGCCAATTATTATCCAACCAGTTTATTAAATGATTGAGTTTTTGCACCTTTCCTAGGATCCAATACAGCTCAGGAGGCAACTGACGGTCCAGATGCTGATGGTCAAAGACAATGAAGTAGCTGGAAACATCCCGCAAGAGATTAGAGCGGCCTTGAGGGTTTTAAGCAACTGAAGAGGGACTGATGCATGCATAGATGCCAAAAATATATTCCTATACTTCAGCTTTGATAGGGATCGAATCCATAATTATCTATTTTTTGATATGAATAATTAGATAATAACTTTATGGGGTCTTCTATATACGTACGTTTAAAAAATTTATGGTGTTTTGGTATTATTAAACTATTCAGACTTTATGGTGTTTTGGTATTATTAAAGTTTGGTTTTACTACCATATTGTTGGATTAATAATTGATTTTGTTGCAACGTCATCAATAAATAATTCGTTTGTCTGCCATGAATGAGCAGTGAGCCCCAGTTGAGAAGATGTACAAGGCTAATAGCAAAGCATGCACATTTTTTAAACGAGTCGCGATGCAAGATGAGATGAGTCGCCACGGTTTATTGTTTTTCCTAAACTAGGCAAATGCATGTGCGTGTACCGGATATTTACATCCTTTGGCGGGCTAGGTGTCCTCCACCTGTTTCTGCACCTATTGTCTTTGCCTCGAAGAAGTATAAAACGAAGTTCGTCACATCTATCAATGCCCGCATCCAGCTCACAACCCCCTATCACTTACTCTACCATTGAATTTTAGACACGCTATCATCGTGTAGACCATTCAAAAAATATAAAAAACAGTGTGCCGACACATTAATAAATTATACTTCTATAAATCCTAGAACTCCCACATGAACGCACAAGCAGCCCTAAACTGTAAAGTCCTGACAAAACATCAGCGCTAAAATATCACGTCAATAAGAAGTTAAGAACAGTAAAGTCATGAACTATATATTTGGCAATAAGAACTATATATAAATATCACGTCAATGCCTACTTATCAACATCAGCGCTAAAAGAAAAGCAGTTGTCGTAAATCATAGGCTGATGGATAGTATGTACCTCATGTTCAAGGCTTATTGAAAGCCAACAATCATTTCCTACGTGCTTTGCCTGCAAATTAAAGTGGAGCTTGACCCTATTGTCATGATGTAATGGACTCGGTACATCAGAAGGCTTCAAGGCTCCCCCTGGTATGACATATCAAGGCTCCCACTGAAAACAAACATATGTAATACTATACATTAGGCCCAAGGAAATTCCATGTTACCAGGAGCACGATGAGTACAAGAAAGAAGAAAATATGTCATACCAGTCGAACGGGGTGTATTCTAAAAGCTTCATGTCAAATGTCTTGTGAACTCATAGAAATAACTACCAGATCAGATGTGTGTCTAGAAGCTTAGCCTCATAATACCAGCTGCCAAATCAACACATCAAAAGATTACTACAATGAGTTAATATACAGTCAACCAAATAAGTGATAGAAAAGGCCAAAGCATTATTTCAGTGAGAAAAGAAGTGAACAAAAAAATTCATTATTATTTCACCATTACCACTTTAATAGTAGATATGTTAGTGTGCACGCCGTGAATTTGTTATTGCGGTATCTAATCTTGGCATGCAATCAATGGTAAGTTCATTATTTAACAGGTGTGCATTTGATCTCAAAAGGAAAGAGATCTGCACCATACAGCAATATATGGTAGCACTGGAAAAAGCCATGATCTCCTACCCAGTTGTCCTCCGCATGGCCTACCTATATATGTTAACCTCTGCCATCCCTCCTCCCCCTCCTTGCTCTCCCTTCGCCCATCACAGATAGCACAGGATCAAATTAGCCAGACCTGGAGGAAAAATTCCCGAGGAGTACCTTGTGTAAGCTAGGAGCATCAAGAAGGCGAGTTCCTCTAGGTATGAACATTTCTGGATCTGTCTCTTCTCTAAAAGTGTAATAGTTATTAGATTATGATCATGTTTTGTTCAGGTATACTACAATTGATTGTAGATGTAATCAAGCAGTCCTATTAGGTGGGCTGCAACTGAAGAAAAATAGATTCATCATATATTTTAGGCTGCATAGCCAAGCAAACTATTTCTATAGCCAATCAAACTTCCACCACCACATGATGAACCTCTGTCAGCATAGGTGCACCTGATGGACCCCCCATCCAACTTCCACCACAAAAACCCATCCTTGGGCAAAGATTAACAAAATAAATATTGGCATTAGATGACTCTAAGGACTTGTACTGTCTCTAAGTCATGAAGATATAGTCACATGATGGACCTCTGTTAGCTAACAAAGATCATTTTGCATTAGATGACTCTAAGGACTTGTAAGCACAATGCAAAATTCAGTCATGAAGCCATCAGTTCATGATACATATATCATATCGGTGCGTCTAGAGACAATGAACGATGAGACTGCGCCACTTCCTTTGGCATCATCACCCCTATCAATTCTCAAGCAAGAACCCTGCCTCAAGTATTTATAATAACCGGCCTGTTTTAGTACAGTTTTCTGCAACAACACATGCATATAAAAGATTGAAAAATGACAGAGGAGATACAATGAAATGTAAGTGAGATGAATTACTTCATATGAATGAGGGTTACCAATGTATAATACGATCTCTCTCCTGGTGCCCTCCGAACCACCCTCCACTGCACAAGCAAGATATAAGATATTAAACCTTTCATATATCAAAATTGTAGGTTGTTGCTTCCGGTACATGGAATTAGTAAACTCCAATAGAATAGTTTAGAGCATACATAATGAACTGTCATGCTAACTCTTGCTGCCAGTAATCACAACATAGCATTTTCATATTCCACCTATTTGATGCTATAAATGTTGATACTCTTTTCTGTACACCTGGTCATAGCTAAAATAGTAGACTTAGGATAGCGTTAGAACTGCGGCTAATCTGGGACAGAGGCAGTAATAACTAACGAACATGGAAACATGTGACAAAGCTAATAATAACTTTGTAAACATAGAAACCATATATTAGCTTCCACGATTTTGCATATACATACTCTAATTCAGTATTAACAGGTAGACACTTTCAGTCGTGGACAAGAAAAGGATAGACTGTAGACGCACACAAAGAATTCGTATATGAAATAATCAGGTGACTGATTATGCAAATAGAGTAGATAAGTATGAAATTGCTGGATGCATTTGTTATTTAGTGTGGTAACTTAAACATGCGCACTGCTTCGACAGAAATATTTCCTTGAAGCTTTGAAAAAATGATGGAGGCCAGTGTGTATTTACCTTTAGCCCTTTGTAGTCCAGAAGCCTGCCCGGTGTTGCAACTAATAGATTGACCCCCTTCACAAGCTGGTTGGCCTCACTTCTCATGTTAGTGCCAGCAATTACATATCCAAGAGTTTGACAACAAGTTCAGGGACGGGACAATATATTAAAATAAAACGATCAAAGAATGACAGGAATGACCGCACCTCTGCATCTCGCCGCCTCGAGCTAGGGCCTCAGTCATAACCTCGATGTCATCCCCTTCCTCCCCTCCTCTGAAACCATCATGGCAAAAATAAGGTAAGTTTTCACAGCCACACCACTTACTAGAACTTGAGGTGTGCATTCAAAAGCAAAGACACTTTTTTGTTAGTCAGAAATCCATTTAGGAATGGACCAACAAGATGCGAACCGTAATATTTGTCGCTGGGAGAAATCTCCGACCAGGTGAAAACGAACAAAAGTACAGAGCTACCCCTAATTTGAAATCAGATTGTTGTCTTCCTGTAGGCCAGCGCTCGCCTCCTCGAGCTGCTCGTCCAGGCCAGCAGCAAGGCCCTCCTCCTCCTCCAGCTGCTCGTCCAGGCCAGCAGCAGGCCCCTCCTCCTCCTCCTCCTCCGCCCTCCACCAACAAGAACCTCCGCCAGGCTCCTCCTTGTCGTCCAGCTGCTCGTCCCGTCGCCAGCAGCAGGCCCCTCCTACTTCGCCTCCCTTCACCACCAGGCCCCTCCCTGTTGTCCTGTTGCTCATCCCCGTCGCCAGCAGCAGGCCCAACCTCCTCCACCTCTGCCCCAGTCTGGTCGCCGCCGTCCTTGCTTGGTCCTCGCCCTGCTGCCCAGCCTGATCGTCGTTGCGCCCCCGCCTGGTCATCGCAACACACAGCACTCCAGGCAGGTACTCCTCGCCTCAAATTACAGAAATTAACAACAAAAGATTGATTCAGTTAAACAGTACAGCAGAATTTGAGGAATCAGTAGAATTTGAAATTCAGAAGTTAACTGAAATAAAAGAGGCAGATGTATGTGCTGCAACAGGTCCAGTGTGCAGCCTGCAGCCCACATTTTCCATCAGGCATCCAAATATGGCTAATTAACCAGTAAATATGCACTGGTGTACTCAATTTCTAGAAATTCCAAAACACATAACAAGAAGATCTTCAGTTTACACTGATTTACTCCAGTTTAAATCAGCAAAGCACATAACAAGAATTTTAAGCTACTGGAAATTCCAAAACAGTAAAGTTTCGTTTTAAGCTACTGCAATCTTTCTCTTAAAATTAACTGAAAAGGTTTCATTCAGATTTAATTAATGCAAAAGATTCATTTAGTTTTAACTAAACAGTATTTATACTCCCCTTTCGTTTAAATACTTCAAAGAGTTACAGCAAAAGATGCATTTAAATACACAGTACTGAAAAAATTCATTTAGTTGTACTGGAGTAAAAAGGTTTAGCAAATGTTCAGTAATTTCTTTGACAGTAATTTAGTTTACACTGATTTAGAGTTAACACAAATACTGGGCATTTGGAGCAGCCATTTACTGAACATTTTGAGAAGCCAGTTACTGAACAAATACTGAACATTTGGAGCAGCCATTTACTGAACACTGATTTAGTGTTTACTCGCCTAACAAGATAGCAAAAGCAAATCATATGACTTACTCAGGAAAAGTTCAGTATAATAAGCAAATCATCTGGCTTTGTATCTGCACTTTTGTGGTGATGTAGAGATCATCACAGTGCATCTACTGCAGACAAAATTCAGTGTATCAACTCCATGTACTCCTCGAGTACTCTTTCTGTGAAATTCAGTGCATCTACTGGAAACAAAGTTCACTAAATTTCCAGCAACTACTCCTACTGCAAAAAAAAAATTGAGTGAATTAAGCATGCAGAGATACCTGTCACAACATGATTCACATTTATGGATCAGAGTACTACTCCCGGCACTCCCTGTTTCTTGGCTTGCTGAAGAAAGAAAGCAAGCAACCAGCCAAATTCAGAGGAGGGGCTCGCAAGCAAGCAAGCAGGACAAGAGAGCAAAGGAGGGGCTTACCATCAGCTATGCGGGAGCCGGGCGAGGTAGCACTTGCTGAGATGGTCGATGGAGATGCCGAGGTCGCCGGGCGCGGGGGCGTTACGGTTTCTTGGCCTGCTGAAGCAGCCGGAGGTGGGCCACGACGGCGCATGCTCCGAGCTGGACGAGAGCGACGTCGTGTGGCCGGCCGGCGGCAGCGGTGGGGACGTGGACGGGCGGTGCCCCCGCGGCGCACGCCGTGCCACAGAGCTTCCAGCCGTCGTCGCTCCTTGCGGAGGGCGGCGGCGTCGGGGAGCAGCAGCTGCATGTTGCCCTGGCCGTGCCTGTGAGGCCGGGTCACGGCGCCGCGGCACATCAGGAAAGAGGAAATCACATGAGGGGAGGAAAGAAAGGAAGAAGAAGAGGAGGAGAGGGGGCGGATCGAGCAGGGGGAGAACGGCGTACTGCAGCTGCTGGCGTTGCAGATCGAGCCGTCGCCCTTCGGATCCACCTGCCGGAGAGTAAAATTGAGGTCTTGCGCGCCGTCACCTGTCTCTTCGGATCCAACCACCGCTTCCCCACCTGTCTCGTGCGCCCTCCCAACCAACCACCGCCTCCCCATCCCTCCGGCCTCGATCTGCAGCTGGGGGCGGAGGCCGGCGGCTGCGCGGGTGGGGGCCCATCCCTCCGGCCTCGATCTGCAGCTGGGGGGGGGGCAGAGACCGGCGGCTGCGCGGGTGGGGGCGGAGGCCAGCAGCTGCGCGGTGCGGGCAGAGGCTAGCAGCTGCGAAGTGGGGGCGCAAGACCGGCGGCTGCGCGGGTGGGGGCCGAGGCCGGCGACCGACGGTGATGCGGGGGAGAGAAGGATGGGGGATTAGCGAGGGGAGACAGGGAGTGGAGTGGAACCTGTGTAGTGAGGCTTGTGGTAGCCTGGTAGGTGTAGTGATAAATCTTTTTTTTAATATGATGTAGTGATAGTGTTAGGTAATATTATTTCCAAACAAAAAGTTAGGTGAAAATAGGAAAACAGATTTTCCTTTTTACAAATTAAACATTTCTGTTAGTTTCAATTTTTATTTTTATTAATATATTATATATGTTTTATATGATGCAATATAAAATATCATTTATATTTTAAATCTTACACTTTCTTTCATTAAAGGTGAAAAGTAATGGGTTCCGACATACCCACTGACGTAACCATGACAGACATGAGTGAGATGACACGAGAAGAGGTACATATAGCTAATCCTTCTTTTTATGTATGTTATACATGATAATACAAAAGGTGTATTTTTTATATATATCGTTATTTTCCAGAATATAGGAGACATGGATATGGATTTTGGAGATGTTCAAAAAGAATCCATCGACAAGGGTACTGAACCGACGTCGCTTGAAGTGCCTGAATATTCATCGAGTTTAATAAAACATGATGATGTTGAACCGATGATATATCATAAAAAACCAAAAAAGGATGTCAATTTGAATATTATTGCACAAGGTATATTTTCAGTGTTATTATTGATCTTTCCTTCATCTTATTGCTTTTGTATTCAACTAATTTGGCTCATATTTTATACTAATTTGGGTCATTTTTAAATCATGACGACAGACTATGTTTGTACCCCTAGAGATATTACAGTCATCAAATCGATCATGTGTGCCCCCAAGAATACCAAGTTCGTGGACATTGAAGATGCCTTGTTATCAAATGATAATTTGGAATGCCTTACGAGAGCTGATATGTTCTTGCACGATGGTGCAAGTCTAATTGCATCACTTTACACTTAATCTTTGGCAAACCAAATATAATATCTAATAACATAATAAATTCTAAACTTGGAGTTACAGGTGATAAATGCTTATATATATTGTATGCTTGCTCATGACCATCTAAGAGACAGGGCGGGTGGAAAGGTACATATTATTAGCACATTTGTATCTGGTCAGATAAAAAAAGGAGAAAAGAACATAGACCCATCAAAACATCGCCACATCATGCAGCATGTTAATACTTATCTACGACAAGATATGGTTAGTCTTGCCTCATTATCCATGCATATAATGATGTATTGTTTTTAATTAATCCATTTGTATTATGATTTATGTCTAATTGTGCCTGCAACTTATATAATGTTTACACCAGCTATTCATTCCGGTTAACATTCCAAGGCACCATTGGTATCTAGCAGTCGTCAACGCCAAAAAATATGAGATTCAAGTATTGGACTCACTTGGTGCTCAGGAAAAACGGATTGAACTTGCCACTACGGTAACTATCTATTGTCTTTGGTCCTCTTGACATATGTTTTGTTTGCCTTAACCCCTAATGTTTTTTCACATAAAATAGTTGCTAGGACTTGAGAAGCGTCTGAAACTTGGAGAACAGAGTCCGGAGTTTAACAGAGATCATAAGTGGCCCGATCTCAATGTTACAAAATGGAAGGTCGTAGAACAGTTCGAGGAGGCGATACAAACAGATAGGTAAGCACTTGTCACAAACTGAAAATTATTATGTTTGGTACTCATGAACACAAAGATACCATGTAATAAAAAATATTGATAATAAAATAGCGTATCGTATTTATTAGTTGATAGAAGCTTATTTGATTCATCTGGGTGATATTCTAAAGCATTATTTTATAATGTTATAGCGTGTCATGTGGACTATTTATGCTAAATTATATGGAATATTGGACAGCAGATGCACTATCTGATGATTTCACCCAGGTATTTCATCTTCATACATTATCTCATTATTTAATCTCAAAATATTATATCAAATTTGATGTTTTAAATATTTTTCAGGAGGACATGAAACAATTTCGATCAAAATTAGCTGTCATTTTGCTTGATTCAGAACTGAATAAGCTAAAAGGATGCCCGTTATACTGTCAATTTGACGATGAAGCAGTCTTACCTAATTCTGATCTTGAGATCCTGGATAATCCACCTGATGGATGCAAAGACAAACGTCCTACCCCAATTCCTATCATGCCCACTGATCAATGTGATTTACTTGTCGGCCTATGCAACTACATTATGTCGATCGATGACACTCAGTGTCTAGAGTAAGCATCATTTACATTTATAATTATGTAATATACAAGTATACATTATTATTATTTTTACCATTCATTTTTCAGGAAGGAATGGGTCCGAATCTCGACACCGCATCCAATGTGTTTAAGTCTTAAAAAACTTCAGGGCATACTTAATATGAAGCAAGGTATGGACAATGATTGTTTCAACATTGCCGTGCGTATACTCGCATGTGACGAGGGAGTATTGTTCACACACCCTCCTATACACTACATGGATCTGCGTTTTTGTGTAAGTTATCATAATTCTTCATTCAGTGTAATTAGTATCAACATGTTGAAACAATAATTCTTTTTTACTCAGTCCATGATGCTAGAGTCAACACGAGATCAAAAGTTTTGCGAGAAGGAAACTATTCAGACGTTGGCAACATTGTTTGATGGCTGGCCTGGGATAGACAACAACATCTCATCGTGCAACATGGTAAGTAAGGTATTTTGGCTATTGTTGTCATGGTTTATTGTTGTTGCTAATTGCTACCACTTGTAGATTTATCTTCCGTATGCATCCATCGGCCGATACATCTTGTACGTCATCGACAAAGAGGCACATCGTGTATACATTATGGACCCTATTCATACATCACAATCGTCAGAGAATAAAAATTTGAGGCATGTAGTGAAGTTAAAAGGTTTTGCGAGGGAATTCAAAGAAGCACTCGAAATAAAGCAACCCGGCTGGAATTCTGATATATCTAAATGGCAACGTTTATTTCCGTCTAATATTCCAACGAGCACGGACGGGTAATAAATTCATAATACAAATATTTATTTTGTCATCACTCTATTGTATATAATAAAAATTTAGGAATTTCCAGGGATGTGTCTGGCTTTTTTGTTTTTCATTTTATGCTCTGGTGGAACGGTAAAGAACTGGTCAAGCCAGTTTGCACGGTGAGTATTGTCCGTTACACGGTTTAAGACATTCAACGTGAAATATTCGCGCTAACTACATATATTGCTTGTGCAGGATGGGTATGAGTTGAGGAAGCAATTCTTCTTATACTTGCTAAAACATCGTGCGAATGAAGCTAAAGACAACTTTCCTGATATTGTGCGAGAATTTCTTAAGCGCATCAAGTAGATCTTAATAATTTGTAACGGATTTAGTTGGATCATCGCGCAATTTGGTACACGGACACGTCGTTAATTTTTTTCTATGGATTTACATTGCAAGTGAAGTGGACTTCAATTATTAAGCAATTGTGCCCATGTTATAACGTTTTTTTATGTGTGAAAATTCATATGCATTATAATTGTATAATCCGTAAAAATATTTCAAGAGCCCGTGGCAACGCACGGGCATTCTACTAGTATGGTGTAGTGGAAACGTGGAGAGACCGACTATTTCCGCCGCTTTGTCTCGATCGCATCTTTTCGGTGTTCCGGTACAGGGTTTAGGAATATTTTTTTTATAGTTTTTAGTTAAACGGTCGAAATATCGATCGTTTTATGTAAATTATGTTTGAACTTTAATGAAATCTGTCGTGTTTGCATGAATTTCGTTTGGTTATTTTGAACCTTTTTGAATTGTATGCGGGTAGTGTTGGATGGCCGGCTCCCACATCCGTGTCCGCGGTCTGGTCCCCCTGTCCGCGGACGGATGCGAGGAAATTTGTGGATCAGCATTCGAGATGCCCTAAGTTTTCATATGTTTCTCTGCAGGCATATCAGTTAGTAGTTTTTGTTTTGAGCCAATATCAGCTAGTTAGTACGAGAACTAAAATTGGATGTCTGCAAATTGATGGATGTTAGGTTACCCTTTGGTACTAGCTAGTTTAAACTTTTTTTTTCTTCCAAAATAGGTGTTTTTGGAATTTCTAGTTCATTTGATCTATTGGACTAGTTAGGATCGAAGGGAGGGCTACCCATTTGCATGCCTATGGGTTATTACGAAACAATATATTTAGACATTGATTAAAGAATAATACCCCATTTGGTTGCGTGCGTCCACCACGTGTCCATAGCCCGCGGGCCCCGCGACCGCTCTCTCCCTTTATCCTAATCTCGAAGGATCCTGGTTGTTTCTTCTTTCCCGTGAGCGCAGCTGTTCTTCTCCCCAGCGGCACTAGCACAACTTCTTGTCTTTGTTCGCCTCACCTCCTTCTAGTTCGTCTTTGTCGCTCCTCCGATAAGCTTTTAGTAATGTGGATAAAACTTTGTAGGTAGGCCAACTAGGCCAAAGGCCTTGTTGTGTTTCATAGAGAATAAAGCAATTTTTATCTCTTCTAAAGAAAAGGCAGATTGCAGCATACAAACATCCTCTTCATTTAAAACATTACGAACAAGAGCTTATAAGGAAATCTCTGTATTTCTTTCAGTAGGTCCAATTTTTTTTTATAAAGATATGTAGCATGAAGTAACAAGGTCCTCTCCCCTTCAATGACCTCATCACTATCTTTAAAAAAGGCAGTCATATTATTCATGCGTCCAGTGCCGTAGCCAGGTCTCGTCCACGCCCCGGGGCAACCTGCTTAGCTACAGTATCTATGCCTGCTAGGATGCTACAGTGTCAAAATCAGCTACAATATACAAAGGATTGCATAGCCACGCCCTAGGCCATGGCCCTGTTGCCTCGGTCCTGGCTACGCCCCTTGATGCGTCTACCATTAGCTTCAATCATAACAAAAAGTAAGAGTGTCTCCCATCAACAGCTTTTGCTCTATGGCCCTTTGAATGCACTATATCTCCTCCTCTCTAAGACTGACTGTGGCATATTATCTAAATGATTCCTTAACAAGGAAAGTGGATTTGTGGCATGTGCTTTAGCCCTTAATTACTTAGATGGGGTCCATGCATGGCAGCTTTCGGCAGCTCCCTCCAACATCGCATGTTTTTTTCTTTTGACTTTCAAGTTTGAATCTATTATATCTTTAAACCAAAAATCCAATGTATGTTCCATTTGCATGTTTGTGTTCCTTGCAACAAGGGCTTTGAAACAAGACCACTTTTGAATATATTTCGATATGTTTTCAAAACTTCAACAAGTTTCAACTATTAAAACTTGATAAAAACGAATGATGAATTCAATAATTTTATACTACTACTTAAACCCTGCACCCAAAACCCGAGAACTCTAAGCCCTAAAATCTAAAAAAATGGATCTTGGTAAAAGCAGGTGAAACTTGGTAAAACTTAATATTACGACTACCAAGTTTTAATAGCTGAAACTTGGTGATGTTTTTAACACTTGTCAAAACATATTCAAAAGTGATCTTCTTTCAATGCCCTTGTTGCAAGGAAAACGAATATGCAATGCAAACAAAAGATAAATTGGACTTTCAGTTCAAAAGGTACAATAGATTAAAATTGGATAGTCAAAAGAAAAAGCATGAGAGGTGGGATGCGTGGAGCTGCCAAAAGTTGCGAAAAACTGCCATTCATGGACCTCATGTGCAACAATTAAGGACTAATCGCATAAACGAGTTTATGAATCGCGAAGCAATCGTGTGGCCACCAAGGTGGATGCTCCCATACCTAGGTGCCCCTGCAAATTTCTCCCTTAACAAGTACTTATTAGCAGATAGACCTAATACCTCACTTCCTTTATCTATAGCATCAATACCCTCTATAAGATTCTTCTTCTCTTTTTTATAGGCTGCTTCATAATTAATACCCACCCTCTCAATATGCTCCTAGAATTTCTATTCCTACTCTTACATTTATCCAATTTAGTTCTACCAAAAATTATTATCATTTCGGCATTTAACCACTACTTCGTCTACAGGCAACATAACTCAAACTTAAAAGTACTAGTTTTTTGTACTTATGTAGTATGAACATCAATGACCAAAGGAGTATGATGTGACAAAATTCTAGCGAAGGTTTTAACAAATACCATAGGAAATTCAGTTTCCCATTCTATAAAAACTAATATCGTAACTATTTTTTCCATAACATGATTCTCCTAATAATTAGACCATGTGAAACATCTACTAGCTAACTCTAAGTCTAACTCATTATTCTGCATAATTACATTAAAAAAATTAGACCATTTAAAAAATCCTCATATTACTCTCACTGATTTTTTCTAATTATATTACCCCCCCCCCCCCCAACCAACCACCACCACCACAACAACAAAAGATAAGGTCTATTAAGCACATGGACCACTATTAATCACATGGACTAGTTCTATTAAGAAAATCTCTTTATCTCTAGACTGGGCAACACCATCCGCAGACACAAAAGTCCAGAACTTACCAGTAATTTTAGACGTGATGAAGGCCCTAACATAAAAAATCCCTACACCCTCCTCCAAAAGCATCTACATCCATAACCAGCAAAATACCCACTAACAAACCACTAATAGGGAAAAAACAACCACTTAAAATTAGAAGCACCAGAAACACTGTCTACGAATTGAGAAGTGTAAGCCTGCATTTTTGTCTTATACCAACAAAATAATATTATGCTCCCTAACAGCATTGGAAACAAGAGTTTTTTTTCTCAGGGTCTCCAAGAGCCCTAGCCTTCCAAGATAGACCTCACATATGAAAACATGAGAGGAACTAAAAAATAGTCTAACTAACATTACTACCTCTACCTCTAAATTTTCTAGTTTCTACTACATGCTTTACTGCTTACATCTATTCCTCTACATCTACTGCATCTACCAGCACTGTTACCTTGTAAGTCATCTAAACAACTAATAACATTATCTGTGTCACTATCACTACTATCAGAAAATTCGTTGTTACAAATTGTTCTATTTAGGTTCAGGTACAGTGGTCTCCAGCTCTGCCCCCTTGTCCACAGATAAACTATCTACATGAAATTTTCTAGCAGGGTATATTTGGCTTTCTCTAGTTGTTCAACTACATTCATAGTACAAGATGATACCCCGCGCGTTGCTGTGGGAATTCTTAGTCTATAAACATGATGGTAGATAATTGAACAATTTTTTCCATAGTGTATTTAAGATTAAAAAAATCCAATGGACACAATACTTGGTATAAATATAAATATTGGAAAACATGAATTATGCAATCAATTTTTTTTACTAAATACAGGACATAAGTAATCTCATGTGACTTACATGAATATTAATGTATATTATTGTAACTGTTGTCCTAAATCAATCTTCATATCTGCATGCTTATGATCTACACAAAGAATGACAACTAAACACAAATATTGGCCATCGTAATTGCTTGCAATACGTGACAATGAGTGATTGACAAAACTCCTCTTTTTTTTGCCAAAGTGAGTACAAATTCTCTTGTCTCAAAGCATTTGTCTAAAGAGAGCATGAGTAATTATCATAAGCACCAAGATCCAAATTATCACATTGAAGTAAGAATTTGTTTACAACAAAAAGAAACTATGTATGAAAACTTGTAAGCTACACTCCTCGGTGCTAACGATGCACCCAAGTAGTACACAATGCATCAAATCCTTTTGTGTTCTCTTCACAGGCAAGTCGATCCTTAGTTGCACACAATACGTCCCTAGCATCAGACGAGTCAAGAACACTCAAAACAGCTCTACGTTAGTAACCCAGTACATGTGAAATATTTGTATAATGAACTGGGGCATAATGATAAATTCATCTTTAATCACTGAGACCCCAGTAAGCTAGCTCTTCGTTTCGATGAACATAATGGACAACAAATTATTTGTACCAAGTAAAATACCAACATCAAAATGGCTTTGATTGACTGTTGTGAAATGAAAACATGATGATGCAGTTTAGCGATGAATACACTTATCAGGCTGTATGTGTGACAATCGGGGCGGCACTTACTGTAACTATACTATCCCCGGATGGATAACAGTGACAATCAATAGTTGAAATGGAAGATGAATACAAAAATAGTATATGCATCCACCAGCTAAATCCACAAAAAAGAAAGGAAGAGGAAGAAAAGAGAGTTGTGGATACGGTGCTCATGGTTGTGACCATGTCACGCAACCGCGTGTGTCGAAGCAGATCGGCCTTGGCGTGGGATTCCCGGGCATGCAGGGGCAGATCGGCCTTGGACGCAGTGGAGATGAGGCGACGCCGAGCAGCCCCTCGTCCTCGCCGTCAGTGTGCAGAGCTATTCGCATGGGGTTCTCCAACGGCGTGCAGGAGCAGATTAGCCTCAACCTTGGTGGAGATGAGACAAAAGCGAGCAGTCCCTCTTCTCATCATGTGCCAACGGATCGGGAAAAGAGGCCTCACCATGGTGGGGGTACGAGGGGGTCGTAGTTTTCCACCTCGCGCAATCCTTCTCCTTCTCCTCGTGCAGGGGCTAGATCGGGAGCAGATGGGATGGATCGAGGAAGTGGGACGAAGGGGCTGGATAGAGGAGAGGGGATGGACATGGATCAGGATATCGTGAGGACCCACGTGATGCAATAACGACGGGGAGGCATGAGGCAGGCGACGGCGTCGGCGCTTGGTGTGGGGAAATAAAAAAGATGCATTGGGAGGCTCCTTAAACGCCTCGTCTATTACAGAAGCCAAAGAGGAAACAATGGGTCAGGGGTCATCTCGGGTTTCAGTTAACCCAGCAGCCGTTCGTTTCGCTGAACTGTAATGGCGTGTACGTTTCAAGAAATCCTAAAGATTTCATTTTTTCTAATATTTGGTTTCATTTTTTCTAATATTTGGTCAGTCCTAAGGAGGTGGGCTTAGAGTGGGACTGCATGAGGTGTGACGTGGCTGGATGTGATTGGATGCTGAGGTGTTACTATCACTACTATCAGAAAATTCATTGTTACAAATTGTTCTATTTAGGTTTAGGTACAGTGGTCTCCAGCTCTGCCCCCTTGTCCACAGATAAACTATCTACATGACATTTGCTAGTAGGGTATATTTGGCTTTCTCTAGTTGTTCAACTACAATCATAGTATTTGTAATAGCATCTTTAGTATTGCCCAATCTCACACCTAATTTATCAGTTAAGTTCGTCAAAGGGATATGTGTAGTATTTGAATCAGACTTAGAACATGCTTTACCTTTTGCATGATCCAAATTCTCCACTCTAGCCCTCTCCATAGTTTTGTCCATTACATTTTGATCGGTATCCACTCTACTATTGATCCTTCTCTCCTACACCAGCACATCTTTCTGTTTGAGCGCTCTATTGTTCTTATTCTTGTGAGCTCCATCTACAATCTCAAGTTGTTGTTCCTCTTTGTTCTCTTATTCATTGCTCTGTTCATTTCTGTCGGTTTCATCAGTTCCATTCCCCTAGTTGAGCTTTTCAATTGCTTTGTGCAAAAACCTAGATTTCTTGAAAAACTATCTCCATATGCAGAATCCACATCCTTTGTTTCAATCTCCATCCGACCACCGTTTTCATAATTCACTAGTTTCTCATCACCCAGTTCCTGACTTTCTTCATTGTCATGTTTACCTATGCTTATTTTTTTCTCATATTCTCACCAATAGCCCTTCTGAACTAACAACATCATCTGTAAAATCCAGCTTATCCAGTTTGCCACTCATCTCAAAATACTCTTGAGCTCTCTTTTTAATAGCATTATCTCCCTTGTCCAACTGTTCAGACTAGATAACACTTCCTCCACTTCCATGGTCACTGTCTTTGCCGCTAAATAATTTGTAGCATTGGTCACCATTGCCCCCACATTTGGCCGCACTAGCATATCACGGACACCTCTCTAACTGCTAGCTAGCTACTCACACACGATTGCAACAGGGTCTCTACTCGTGCATACGACTGTCGTGCACCACCACCAAGTATGAGGCTAGAGTCTCGCACCGATCTATCAGGACCGGGCTCGTTCTACATATGCGAGAGTCTCCCACGATGGCCCAACTACCGAACATCTCATTCGGGCCCGACCACCCATCGTATACCGAGCGAGGCAGAACTCACCTAGGAATCGCCAAAAACATTATTGCCCTCACGTCTACCACGATTATTTTCATGGAAGGCCCAAAGAACATCATCCAGGTATGCGGTTGGCTTGTCCAGGGCGATTTTTCCTTTTTTTATCATAGTATTTTTTTCATAGAAGTATTTCGTCAACACATCCATGAGAATATGTGTTTTCTCGACTTTTTTTGTCATGGTAGTGTACCACGCCAAAATGTCATCAAAGTGTCCTTTTCTTGTAGTGATTAAACATATGACATGGGAAGATAACTAGACATAACCTAGGACATAAAACCTAATGTAACAACAACCAAGCGACCATCCGAACATGAGTTGCAACTTGATGACCTATGGGCCGCCACCACCATCTGTGTTGCCAAAAGACCCGTCGTAGTCGTCGTTGTCCATTGCGGCATCTCCAACGGTTGCGACCTAGGACCCACAGATTAGGGCTTTTGCTTTGCTCACGCAATCCTCAGCTTGTCAGCAGACTAGGGGTGGAGGGTGTTAATGGATGCAAACACAACAAAGATGTGACAAGCTGCAGGATTTGTCGTCGTCGTGGGTGGTGGTTGCTCGGATCAGAAGCTGCCGAGCAGCCACATTGCCGATGACCTCGCACGACTCTTGCACATGCCTCCTTCTCCCAGATGTGACCTGCTACTTGTAGTCTGCATTGGTATTTCCCCGAAGAGGAGAGGATGATGCAGTACAGTAGAGATAAGTATTTCCCTCAGTTAAGAACCAAGGTTATCAATCCAGTAGGAGAACCAAGCAAAATTCCGTTAAGCACACCTGCACACACAAGAGCAAATGCTTGCACCCAACGCAAATAAGAGGGTTGTCAATTCTCTTAGCGGTTTTTTGCAAGGATTAAATCTTATCGAGGTAAATAGATAAACTAAAACACTAATTAAAATAAAAGTAAATAAATTGCAACAAGGTACTTTTAGGTTTTTTATATGATAAAGATAGACCCGGGGGCCATAGTTTTCACTAGATGCTTCTCTCTCGAGCACAGAAACATACGGTGGGTAAACAAATTACTGTTGGGCAATTGATAGAAAAGCAAATAATTATGAAGGATTCATGGCAATGATCATGTATATAGGCATCACGTTCGAGACAAGTCGACCGACTCCTACCTGCATCTACTACTATTACTCCACTCAGCGACCGCTATCGAGCATGCATCTAGAGTATTAAGTTAATAAAAACAGAGTAACGCCATAAGCAAGATGACATGATGTAGAGAAGCAAATTAAAGCAATATGAATAAACCCCATCTTTTTATCCTTAATGGCAACAATACAAATACGTGTCATGTCCCCTTCTATCACTGGGATTGAGCACCGCAAGATTGAACCCATCACAAAGCACCTCTACCATTGCAAGATAAATCAATCTAATAGGCCAAACCAAATCGATAGATCAGAGAGAAATACAAAGCTATAACAATCATGCATAAAAGAGTTTAGAGAATACTCAAATATTTCTCATGAATAATCTGATCATAAACTCACAATTCATCGGATCCCAACAAACACACCGCAAAAGAAGATTACATCGGATAGAACTCCAAGAACATCGAGGAGAACATTGTATTGAAGATCAAAGAGAGAGAAGAAGCCATCTAGCTACTAGCTATGGACCTGTAGGTCTGTGGTAAACTACTCACACATCATCGGAAGGGCAGCAAGGTTGATGTAGAAGCCCTCCGTGATCGATTCCCCCTCCAGCAGAGTGCCGGAAAAGGCCTCCAGATGGGATCGCGGAAGAACAGAGGCTTGCGGCGGCGGAAAGGTTTTCTCTTCTGGCTCTCTGATGGTTTCCCAATATTTGTGAATTTATAGAAGTGGAATTAGGTCAAACGGAGTCACGTGGGCCCCACAAGGCAACACACGCGCGCCACCCCTGGGGCGCGCCCTGTTGCCTTGTGAAGCCTCCGTGAGGCTTCTGGCCTCCTCCCGAAGCTTCCAAGGTTTCTTTTGTCTAAAAAAAAATTCCAAAAAGTTTCGTGGCATTTAGACTTCATTTGTAACTGTTTCTTTGAAAAGCCAAAAACAAGCAGAAAACAGCAACTGGCACTGAGCACTAGGTTAATAGGTTAGTCCCAAAAAATGATATATAATTGCATATAAAAACATCCAAGATTGATACTATAATAGCATGGAACAATCAAAAATTATAGATACGTTGGAGACGTATCAAGCATCCCCAAGCTTAATTCATGCTCGTCCTCGAGTAGGTAAATGATAAAAACAGAATTTTTGATGTGGAATGCTACCTATCATGTTTCATCATGTAATCTTTCTCTTATGGTATGAATAATAAGATCCAAATGATTCAAAGCAATAGTCTATAATTTGATATAAAGACATCAATACTCCGGCATACTAATAAACAATCATGTCTTTCAAAATAAAAATGCTAAAGAACGTTATCCCAACAAAATCATGTAATCCTTTCATGCTCCATCTTCTTCACATAAAGTATTTATCATGCACTACCCCGATGACAAGCCGAGCAATTGGTTCATACTTTTTAACGCGCTTCAGCTTTTTCAACTCCCACTCAATACATGAGCGCAAACCATGGATATAGCACTATGGGTGGAATGGAGTATGGTGGTAGAGATAAATAGGAGAAGTCAAAAAATGGAGAAAGTCTCACATCAACGAGGCTAATCAACGGGCTATGGAGATGCCCATCAATTTATGTCAATGCGAGGAGTAGGGATTGCCATGCAATGGATGCACTAAGAGCTATAAGTGTATGAAAGCTCAACATGAAAACTAAGTGGGTGTGCATCCAACTTGCTTGCTCATGAAGACCTCGGGCATTTGAGGAAGCCCGTCATCGGAATATACAAGCCAAGTTCTATAATGAAAAATTCTCACTAGTATATGAAAGTGACAAAATAGGAGACTCTCTATATGAAAAACATGGTGCTACTCTGAAGCACAAGTGTGGAAAAGGATAGTAACATTGCCCCTTCTCCCTTTTTCTCTCATTTTTTTATATGACTCTTTTTCGCCCTCTTTTTTTTTCTTTTTTTCTCTTTTTTTAGAACGATCTCATGAACCTCATCCCCACTTTTTCGAGGACTCATTAGTCTCCACCATTCTTACCTCACCGGGACAATGCTCTAATAATGATGATCATCACACCTCTATTTACTTACAACTCAACATTACAACTCGATACTAGAACAAAATATGACTCTATATGAATGCCTCTGGCAGTGTACCAGGATGTGCAATGATGCTAGTGTAACATGTATAGCAATGATGAACGGTGGCTGGGCCACAAATACTATGTCAGCTATATGATCATGCAAAGCAATATGACAATGATGATGTATGTCATAGAAAAAAAGGAACGGTGGAAGTTGCATGGCAATATATCTCGGAATGGCTATGGAAATGCCATGATAGGTAGGTATGGTGGCTGTTTTGAGGAAGATATAAGGAGGCTTATGTGTGATAGAGCGTATCATATCACGGGGTTTGGATGCACCGGCGAAGTTTGCACCAACTCTCGATGTGAGAAAGGGCAATGCACTGTACTGAAGAGGCTAGCAAATTGCGGAAGGGTAAGAGTGCGTATAATCCATGGACTCACATTAGTCATAAAGAACTCACATACTTATTGTGAAAGTTTATTAGCCCTCGAAGCAAAGTACTACTACGCATGCCCCTAGAGGGATAGATTGGTAGGACAAGGTCTATCGCTCGTCCCCGACCGCCACTCATAAGGTAGACAATTAATAATAAATCATGCTCCAACTTCTTAGCATAATGACAGATCATACGTGCATGCTTCGGGAATCACAAACCTTAACACAATTATTCTTACTAAACCACAATTATCTACTAATACCTCCCCCATATTACCATCTTAATATCGCAAAACTATTGCAAGGAATCAAATTTATCATATTCAGTGATCTACATGAAAGTTTTTATTATATCCCTCTTGAATACCTATCATATCAGGACCAAATTCATAACCCGTGCATATTACCATTGCTATCATGAGACTCTCAAAAAGATATAAGTGAAGCATGAGAGTGCAACTATTTCTTTAAAATATCATCACCGCCGTGCTCTAAAAGATATAAGTGAAGCACCCGAGCAACTGCCTAGCTCAAAAGACATAAGTGAAGCACATAGAGTATTCTAACAAATCACGAATAATGTGTGTCCCTCTCAAAAAGGTGTGTTCAGCAAAGATGATTGTGACAAACTAAAAAGTAAACAAAAGCAAACAAACTATATCACAAGACGCTCCAAGTAAAACACATATCATGTGATGAATAAAAATATAGCTCCAAGTGAGTTATCGATAGATTGTAGACGAAAGAGGGGATGCCTTCCGGGGCATCCCCAAGCTTAGACGCTTGAGTCTTCCTTGAATATTACCTTGGGGTGCCTTGGGCATTCCCAAGCTTAGGCTCTTGCCGCTCCTTATTCCTTTATCCATCGTAGTCTCACCCAAAACTTGAAAACTTCAGCACACAAAACTCAACAAAAACCTTGTGAGATCCGTTAGTATAACAAACAAATATTTAACTTTAGGTATTGTAGTAAATTGATTCATATTTAATATTGGCATAATGCTATTGTACTCCAACTTCTCCATGACTCATACCCCCCGATACGATCCATAGATTCATCAAAATAAGCAAACTATGCAACAAAAACAGAATCTGTCTAAAACAGAACAGTCTGTGAAGATCTATTTAAAATCCATACTTATGTAACTCCAAAAATTCTGAAAAATTAGGACAACGTGGGAAATTCATATACCAATATTGTGTAAAACTTTCAGATTTTTCTGACGCTCCAGTACAGAATTAAATTCCAGCACTAGATGCAAAACTTTCTGTTTTCCAAACAGCATCAATTATACTATCTTCCAAATCATTCCAAAGGCATTACTTGGCACAAACACTAATTAAAACATAAAAACACAATCATAACAGAAGATATAATTATGCAAACACTCAAAAACAGTAGGTAAAAGCAAAAATTTATTTTATTCATTGGGTTGCCTCCCAACAAGCGTTATTGTTTTATGCCCCTAGCTAGGCATAATGCCTAGTTTCAAGTGTTGTCATTCTTCAAGTTAATTCCATAAGTGGCCCTCATAATGGATTCATAGGGTGCTTTAATTCTTTTCCTAGGGAAGTGTTCCATCCCTTTCTTTAGTGGAAATTGAAATCTTATATTACCTTCTTTCATATCAATAATAGCACCAATAGTTTGAAGAAAAGGTCTACCAAGTATTATGGGGCAAGAAGGATTGCATTCAATGTCAAGAACAATAAAGTCCACGGGCACATAATTTCTATTTGCAATAATAAGCACATCATTTATTCTACCCAATGGCTTTTTAATAGTGGAATCCGCAAGATGCAAATTAAGGGAATAAGGATCTAAGTCGGTGAGACCTAGCACATCACACATTGACTTTGGTATAGTGGAAAAGCTAGCACCAAGATCACAAAGAGCATTACATTCATAATCTTTAATTTTTATTTTAATAGTAGGTTCCATTCATCTTGTAATTTCCTAGGAATTGATACTGCCAACTCAAGTTTTTCTTCATGTGCTTTCATCATGGCTTCTACAATGTGTTTAGTGAAAGCCTTATTTTGTTTATATGCATTTGGTGAATTAATCATGGATTGCAACAAGGAAATACACTCAATTAAAGAACAACTATCATAATTAAAGTCCTTGTAATCCAAAGTAGTGGGTGCATTACTATTTAAAGTTTTGACCTCTCCAAACCCACTTTTTCATTTTTATGATCAAGATTATCACCCTCCAAGCAAGTGGGACTCCTTCTATCTAAAGTTGACTCTTCTCCAGTCCCTTTTTTCATCAAGTTTTATGTTACTAAATAATGATTCAATAGGAGTGACACCAATCATTTTAATATCTTCATCATTATTAGGTAGTGATTCCGGATTGGCAGCCATCCAATTCACTAGAGTTGTTTGTTTATCCGAAATTTTTCCTAATAAATTTTCAGTATTAGCAAGTTGAGCCTGAAGGTTTGATACTTCTAAATTAACATCTTCACGTTGTTTATTAATGGCATCCAACAAGCTAGAATGTTCCTTAAGCTCTTCGAAAAAGAATTTATTTTGCTCAAATTGTGAAGTCATAAAACTCTTAGTAACATTTTCAATTTCAGACAATCTTCTGCTATAGAAACTATCGCGAAATTCCTCTAACGACATAGTGACAGAACTAGCGAACAAGTAAATAATTTTTTTTGTGTTTTTGTAAAAAAAAAATTAGAAGTGGGGGAGATGAAAACGAGAGGCAAATAAGATAAATGCAAGTGAATGATAATTTGTGCGAAGGTACTTGGTAATTTTGATGATGTCTCCCCGGCAACGGCGCCAGAAATTCTTCCTGCTACTTGTAGTCTGCGTTGGTATTTCCCCGAAGAAGAGAGGATGATGCAGTACAGTAAAGATAAGTATTTCTCTCAGTTAAGAACCAAGGTTATCAATCCAGTAGGAGAACCAAGCAAAATTCTGTTAAGCGCACCTGCACACACAAGAGCAAACGCTTGCACCCAACGCAAATAAGAGGGTTGTCAATCCTCTTAGCGGTTATTTGTAAGTATTAAATCTTATCAAGGTAAATAGATAAACTAAAACACTAATTAAAATAAAAGTAAATAAATTGCAGTAAGTTATTTTTAGGTTTTTTATATGATAAAGATAGACCCGGGGGCCATAGTTTTCACTAGAGGCTTCTCTCTCGAGCACAGAAACATACGGTGGGTAAACAAATTACTGTTAGGCAATTGATAAAAAAGCAAATAATTATGACGGATTCATGGCAATGATCATGTATATAGGCATCACGTTCGAGACAAGTAGACCGACTCCTGCCTGCATCTACTACTATTACTCCACTCATCAACCGCTGTCCAGCATGCATCTAGAGTATTAAGTTAATAAAAACAGAGTAACGCCTTAAGCAAGATGACATGATGTAGAGAAGCAAATTCAAGCAATATGAATAAACCCAATCTTTTTATCCTTAATGGCAACAATACAAATACGTGTCATGTCCCCTTTTGTCACTGGGATTGAGCACCGCAAGATTGAACCCATCACAAAGCACCTCTCCCATTGCAAGATAAATCAATCTAGTAGGCCAAACCAAATCGATAGATCGGAGAGAAATACAAAGCTATAACAATCATGCATAAAAGAGTTCAGAGAAGAATCAAATATTTCTCATGAATAATCTGATCATAAACTCACAATTCATCGGATCCCAACAAACACACCGCAAAAGAAGATTACATCGGATAGAACTCCAAGAACATCGAGGAGAACATTGTATTGAAGATCAAAGAGAGAGAAGAAGCCATCTAGCTACTAGCTATGGACCCATAGGTATGTGGTAAACTACTCACACATCATCGGAAGGGCAGCAAGGTTGATGTAGAAGCCCTCCGTGATCGATTCCCCCTCCGGCAGAGTACCGGAAAAGGCCTCCAGATGGGATCGCGGAAGAACAGAGGCTTGCGGCAGCGGAAAGGTTTTCTCTTCTGGCTCTCTGATGGTTTCCCAATATTTGTGAATTTATAGAAGTGGAATTAGGTCAAACGGAGTCACGTGGGCCCCACAAGGCAACACGACGCCCTCCCCCTTGGGGCGCGCCCTGTTGCCTTGTGAAGTCTCCGTGAGGCTTCTGGCCTCCTGCCGAAGCTTTCAAGGTTTCTTTTGTCCAGAAAAAAAATCTCCAAAAAGTTTCGTGGCATTTAGACTTCATTTGGTACTGTTTCTCTGAAAAGCCAAAAACAAGCAGAAAACAGCAACTGGCACTGGGCACTAGGTTAATAGGTTAGTCCCCAAAAAAATGATATATAATTGCATATAAAAACATCCAAGATTGATACTATAATAGCATGGAACAATAAAAAATTATAGATACGTTGGAGACGTATCATGACCCATCGCAGTGGGAAGGTGGCCGACTAGGGATCGATGGGGGACGACCGGCTAGGGTTTTGTTGTGTTTAGCATCGACCGAATATGGATCGAATGACGAGGAGGGGGAGTGAGGAGTTATATACCGGTGGGTCCGGGCAACCTGGGGGCGTGTCGGACTGTCTAGACAACCCCATTACTCCCCCCCATGTATGGGAAGCGTTGGGGGACCTGGACATATGAGCCAGGTTTGCGGGAACCCACTAGGCGACGGCCATGGTCACCATGGCAGGCGACCAGCCAAGCAGGGCGATGGGGTAGAGGTGGGAATAGGGGATAGAGGTGCCTCCAGTGGCGACAATGGCGACCCTAGCAGGCAGACCGCCGGGTGCGCGAAGGAAGCTAGAGAGGGGACGCAAGAGAAAATCACATCGGCGGTGATCGCGAGAGCTATGTCTCGCATTAAGCGAGACTGAATGTTCTCTCGCGTCAAGCGAGAACAGTATCGGGCCGGCCCATTTAGCACACACAGACTTAAGAAATCGGGAAGAAATGGGGGGGCACCGAGGGATCGATCCCTGGTCTCCCAGGTGATCGAGAGCGCTGGTAGCTACTCGGCTCGCCATTCGTTTCATGATAAGCTAGTTGGGCACGACCTACTTTAGGGGAAACGAGCTGGTTTTTCACTGGGTTTTCCGGGTTTTTTTTTTCTGTTTTTGTTTTTTCTTTTGTTGTCCACCGGGTTTTCTCTGTTTACATTTTTTTTCTTTCTTTTTTCGTTGTTTTCTTCGGTTTTATTTCTTTCTTTCTCGGTTTCACTGTGTTTTTCCTTTTCTTTATGTTTTCTTCGTTTTATTTGGTTTTGTTTCGTTCTTTCTTGTTTTTTCATCGGTTTTCTTTTGTTTTCTCTCGGGTTTCATTGTTTTTATATACACATTTTTCTATATATCTAATACATGTTTAACATTTTTCAAAATGTTTGATTTGCATTTTTCAAATACCAAATTAACAATTTTGAATACATGGTCAACATTTTTTCTATACACATTTAACATTTTTTTAAATGCTCGATTAACATTTTCAAATACAAGTTTAACATTTTTCTAATACATGTTCACATTTTTTCTATACATATTTAACATTTTCCAAAATGCTTGATTAACAGTTTTCAAATACTTGTTCAACATTTTTCAAATGGTTGATTAACATTTTTTATACATGGTCAAAATATTCATCATTTTTTAATACATGGTCAACATTTTTTTACACACATTTAACATTTTCCAAATGCTTGAGTAACATTTTTCAAATACTTGTTCAACATTTGTTTCAAATGCTTGATTGACATTTTTACATACATGATCAAAAAATATCATCATTTTTAATACATGGTCAACATTTTTTTCTGTACACATTTAACATTTTTCAAATACTTGTTCAACTTTTTTCAAATGCTTGATTAACATTTTTTAGATACATGATCAATTGTTTTTATACATTTTTCATATACGTGATAATCATTTCTCTATGCACATTTAACATTTTTTAAATGCTTGATTTTCATAGAGTGTTTTTCTAATATATATATATTTAGAATATTTTAAAGTATAAACAACAGTAAAAAAATATAACAAAAAACGTAAACAGGAACCATAAAAAAAAGAGAAAAAAGGAGGCTGTGACTTCCCGCGCTCCTGCGCCGGCCCATCTCGCTATCCCCTACAGCGAGGGTTCCCTTGGCCTCGCTGAACGCGAGATATAGGGGCGCACGGTGGTGATGGTATTGAGGCGGCATCGACAATGCCTAAACAGTTTTTTTTTTAGAAAGTTGCCTGGGAAGTTTGGGGGCAGTTTGAGAGGTGCCCCCTATTAGGGAAAGATTACATTGATTAAACTTCAAAGTGGCGGTACTCGTCGGCCTCGTCATCGCCCACAGAACGCTCTGAACTGGTCAGTCTTTCACCGGTTTAACGGTTTTTTCATGTACACTTTGCAAGAGGGCATCTCTAGTCCCAACACATGCCACATATAGGCCCAACCCAACAAACCATCGACTGAAAACCAGGTGCCGGTTTGTCTAAAAAAAGTGCCAGGTGGGGCCCCCAGCCACGATCAACCACTAGGCTTCAATTCCTGGGAGCTTGGAAGATACCCCATTGCAACGCATGGATAATTATCTAGTAAAAAAACAAAGAAAAACAGCCAAATGTTTATCATGTTCTACTTGTAGCTTAGTTGGTTGTGACTTACACTAGGACTGGGAAACAAAATAAGAGGCCGTGAGTTTAATGCCCGTTACTAGCATTTTTTTCCTTATGTTATAAACCACTAGCAATTTTTCTTGCCCTTTGCACCTTTTATGCTTTTACTTTCTTGGATAACTTATTTTGACCAACATCTTAATTTATACATATACGGCTAATTTCCTGACAAGGAAAAAAATTCACTGCATAAAAATGTTCAAATTTATGTTCTTCATTTTGCTAAAAATGTCCTTTTTCGACAATGCATCATGGTGCCAAACCCCGTTCTTTAATTAATTTTCTATTTAAATATTATGTATGCTTCATTATATTTTTGAATACACATCTCCAAAATCTTGGGCCCGCCCTGTGTATGCATGCTTATCCGGCGTCTTAAAAGCTACACCCTCTGTTTCTAAATGTATTAAACTGCCAAAACATCTCACATTTAGGAACGGAGGTAGTAAGATTGACAAGAGTTCAAGTTCAATGAGATTTGATGTGTTGGCTAAAGCTGCGATGCGTTGTGGGAAAGAATAAAAGATTAATTTCTGCCTAATCTCACACTCCACTATATCGAATTAGCACACTAACTTACGCACGGACCAAGAGAGACTTGCTGAGAAATGACCATACATATCCATGTTAAGCTCTTCTTCTAAACATAATGTGTACAGGTAAAAGGCGATGATGTTGCATCAAATATACTCGTGATTCCCTTAACAGAACTGAGACCTACGAGGTTGGCGCAATTATAGCGAAAACCAAACAACAGAGATACTTAAGACAGATAGCACAACATACCGGAGAAATTAAACAGGAGTTCTTAGAAACATAGCCAATTCCATAGACGGCACCGCTCAAACAAGACCAGCAAAGTTCATTCCTATCAGCAACAAATACCACGATGTAGGGTTCCACAGGTGAGACACTGAAATAGTCAGTCACGCACAAATTCTGTGAACATGCAGACGTATAAAACATGCCAGATATGATACTTGTCACATGTTTGATCATTCTGTGAACATGAAGCACTTCCAGTTCCCGGTCGCGCACAAAAAATTCAGATCATCAGTAAGTCCCCGCTGAGTTTCCATAACCATTCGAAATGTTTCGAACACATAAGAGTAGTGACTTTCTCTACGAGTGACTTGACAGTCCACAAGTATCCATCAGCGTGTTGTGGAAGCGTTAGCCTCTCCTGGTTTGGATTTGATATAGCCTAAACTTCTCAGCTTCTCTACAAGTTTCCTCTCTGCAGCAGCCTGAAAACAGTGCTCCCATCAGATACAGAACTTGGCAATTCTAACACGAAGATGTTCTGATTAGTACCTCAAGCATGGGGCTGTCTTTCGGAATGTTACATGCTAAAATTATATTTAGACCTGTCTTCAGCACTGAAACACGAGGTGACGTGAGTTTGGTGTTTTTCATACCAATATGATGAAGGTGGGTCAATTGCAGCAGAAATTAAAGTACCTAAGCGGCGGGCCATGCTTGATCCAGTGTTATCAGATGTTCCTCCAAGTACAGATGTGACACTCACTCCATCACCCTGCAACGGCCATGCTGGAGCAATGATCAGTCTCAATAGGAATAAATATACACCAGTTCTTAAGGTTATATTAATTGCTTGTTACCGGTCGAGTGGTTGCAGCAGCATATAAATGGCCAAACTTTGCCGACTGGTTGCATCCTATCCATGCATAGATCTGCATGGAAAAAGAAGAGGGGCTCAAAACAGATAACACACGAATGTTTGACAAAGAGCAGAACGGAGATCATATCACATTGTGGATAAATACGTATGGTTCAAAGAAAAATATTCATCTAAAATATGGCTACCCACATTCCAAGTTTGTGTAGAAATGAATCAAGCTTAACTCACACGGGGATGATAACAAACGCTTACACTTGCATACTTCATCTAATCATGACAATACAACAAATGCTTAAGACAAGTTCAGAGCTCCATGTTAAAAAATTACTCGTTTTACTAACTGAGACTGAACATGTACACCTGCTAGAACATCTTCCTTTGGCAGCTTTACAAATGATGTGATTTTTCTCCATGACCTCAACTAACTGAATCGACATCTAGTAGAACATCCCTTTGACAGCTCATGACATGTTTTTTCTTCGTCACCTCGGCAGACTGTCTGAAAATTGCGTCCCAAGAAACACAGCCTTGCAAGACCCCCCACCCCCAGTCTCGTAGGTAAGATTTCTAATCCAATTTCTTTGTTTGAGTTACATTTTGATGCAACATTTGGTCAAATGCCCAAATCCAGAAGTGAGGAACTGTGGACACAAACCAAGCAATGTCTCAATTAGATATTTTCACCAGAGCTCGACACAAACAATGGAATTTTTAGTCAGCACGACGCAAACGACTATAAAATTATAGACAAGAGTCACCAACTAAACGTTGTTCACATTTCAGAACTTAAGCAACTTCAGTTTGCTTGGAAGCCCCATCAAACCTTGTGAGTTGTGAGTGTCTTGGCAATAAGTTACAAGTGAAACCATGTGGTTACCTGTTTAGACATCCTTATGATCTGGAAATGGAGTGTGACGTCGTGCAGGTCCTCACTGAAACAAGTGACCTGCGCCCCCCCTTCAGAAGACAGATCACCTGAAGAACCGATTTGGCTGGCCATCGGGGCCTGCGAAGCCACCGCCAAATCTAACAAGCTTGTTGTGAGCTCCTCTGAAGACATGATGCCGGGGCGGACCTAGATGACACAGAACAATTATTGAGGTAAATTAATTTGCGATGAAGGCCCTGCTTGGCTTCCAGGTAAACTTATGTGCTTGTGTTCAGTTTACACTGGTATTTGACCAGGCACTAATGAAACGACCCAATACATGCTTTGGTGACTCAAGTTAGAGGATCTGCGCACTTGTAATTTAGTTCAAAAGAAAGCATCAAGCCATAAAGTCCACCAGATTTCTAAGATACCAACAATTGCATATACAGTTCATCAACAAAAAGCCAACTAGAAAGGCTGGAGCACCAAACCTGCAGCCGCTGAAGCAGATGACAGAGAGGCGGTAGCAGTAGCGAAACAGTGGACGATGCGGAGACAGTGGCCTCGTCGCTTAAAGGTGGTGGTCTTGGGGCTTTCTTGCCGGCGGCGGCTAGCAGGAAGTCCTCAGGATGAGGGTGTGGCGGCGGAGCGGGCACTTTGGCGACGGAGGTGTATGGGGGGATGGAGGCGGCCGGCGGTGCACCGGCAGGGAGGAGGTACTGCGCCGGTGCCAGCAGCTGGCCGGCGGCGCTGGGGACAACCCTAATCGCCAGAAGAAGGAAGAGGAGAAAGGCTCGCGTCCGAGGCCAGCGCTGTCTCGGGGATTCACCGAAGGGCGGTGCTAGGCAGCGGTCGACCGGCTCCAGCCCCCGGTCGGTCGCATCCCGTGCGCAAATTGCGTTGTTTCCTAGCCGTCAGATCAGTCCCTCACATCAAATTTGTTTTTTGCCCCTGAAAATCACACACAGCACGTGTAAGGAGAGAGCAAGCAGCGGGGGTTGGGGGAACCAGGAAAGCATCAATTTTTTGGGGAAGCTTGGAATCTCACCTTGCTGATTTGTTCAACCGGAGGTTGGGGAGGCTGTCGCCTGCGCGTGAGGTCGATGGATTTGAGGCCGTCCGGCGGTGAGGGAGACGCGGCTGGAGAGGTGTCCAGCCAGCCGCGAGCACGAAAGGATCGATCCAGCCGCAGGGGAGACGGTCAGACGGCAACTGTCTCCTCTCTCCTTGCCTGAAGACGGCGACTGTGGGCGGGGCGAGCGGCGAGAGGAGGGGAACCAGTCGCCGGAGCCCGGAGGAGAGACGGATGAGGCGGCGTGGCCAGAGAGGAGATGGAGCTGCCTCCTGATTCACACGCGAGAAGAGACCTAGACGGCTGGGGGCTGGGCCTTGGACGGCCATGGCCCACCGTGCCTACCCAGAATTTGGAGAATTTTACTGGGCTCGGCCCATTTCTAATAACAGGAACGTAAAAAAAATGAAGGCACAGGGATTCGAACTCGCGACCCGTTCGCTGCGAGGGCTACGCTCTAACCATCAGGCCATCGCCCCGCTCGTGCAAACCTACTTCGCTTCTTTTTTTTATCTTTTTTGTTCATTTTTCTGTTTTTGTTCGTTTTTCCTTTTTTTTGTTTTTTGTTTTTTCCTTTTTTCTTTTTCCTGGTTCGATGATTTTTCGCAAATACGTGAACGTTTCTTCAAATTGATTAATTTTTTAAAATTGATGAACTTTTTTCAAAATCCACGATCTTTTTTTGAATTTCGATGAACTTTTTTTAAATTTGATGAACTTTATTTGAAATTTGATGAACTTTTTTTCAAATTGATGATTTTTTTTTCAAAATCCATGTACTTTTTTTCAATTTTGATGAACTTTTTTTAAACTCGGTGAACTTTTTTTCAAATGGATGAAGTTTTTTCCAAATTGACAAACTTTTTCCATTTTTCAGGAACCCTTTCTAATTTTTGAACTTTTTCCAGAATTCATGTTTTTTACATATTTTTTGTGAATTTCTGTTGAAATAATTAATTCTGGGTATATAATATATCTCTTTTTGCGGGAAGGGTACATAATATATCTCTACAATAGGGACAAATAGAGCTCGTTTCTTATAGTGGACAAGCATGGCAGCTTGGTGTGGTGGTTTTGTCGTCTGGTTTTCTCTTTGTAGGTGAAGAGTTTGATTACCAGTTTTCCCGATTTTTGTAGTTTTTTTCTCCCACGAATGGGCCGGCCCGCTAGCTTCCCTTGCAGGCGCTGTTAGCGCCAACCAGCGCTTACAGCGCCGAATAGGAGCTCCCGTCGGTTCCAGCATGACATCGTGCAGCACCCCAACAGTCGTCCTCAAACGTGACCGCCAACGTTTGCACCACAACCATCGACGGTTTGCAGCTCCTGCCCCCATGGCTGCAGCTTCTATCACCGACGGGTGGCAGCCCCGTCGCAGCTTTGGCCAGCGTCTGTTCCAGCATTGCCATCGGGATGTTGCAGCTTCTGTCGTCAATGATTGCAACTTTTTGCTGTTGCCGGGGATGATGGTCGATTCCAGCACGCGGTGTCGCCGTCTCCGGCGCCAATCGGTTGCAGCAAATGGTGGTCACCGTTAGTGCGGCTTATCCCAGCCCCGACGGGTATCGGCCGCAGCTTCAGCCAGCGCTAGTTCTAGCATCACCGCAGGAGGGTTGCAGCTTTTGCCCTCAATGGTAGCAGCTTTTTACCGCTGTCGGGGGTGACGACCGATTCTAGCCTGAGGTGTCGTCATCTCTAGCGCCGGTCGATTTGCAGCAAATGGTGGTCGTCATTCCAGCAACGACGAGTGCCGGTTGTAGCACCACGGCATTCGAGCGCGTCTTCTCCAGCACTGATGGGTGTCAGTCGCAGCTTCAGCCATCGTCGATTCTAGCATAGCTGTCAGGAGTTTGTAAATTTTCTCGTCAATGCTTGCAGCTTTTTGCCGCTGCCAGGGGTGACTGATACGTCCATTTTGCATCATGTTTTACTACTGTTATTTATAGTGTTTTCAATCAATATAACACTTTGTGGAGCAATTCTAATGCCTTTTCTCTCTTAATATGCAAGATTTACACAAGGAGGGAGATTGCCGGCAGCTGGAATTCTGGACCTGAAAAAGCTATGTCAGAGATACCTATTCTGCACATCTTCAAATGAGCTGAAATTTCACGGAGATTTATTTTGAAATAAATAAAAAATACTGGAAGAAAGAAATACCAGAGGGGGCCACCCAGGAGCCCACGAGGCACCAGGGCGCGCCACCCCCCCAGGCGCGCCCTGGTGGCTCGTGGGGCCCCTGGCCAGCCTCTGGCCCCATTTTCTGGTATATAAGTCCATTTGCCCTAGAAAAAATATAGAGAAGACTTTCGGGACGGTGCGCCACCGTCTCGAGGCGGAACTTGGGCAGGAGCACTTTTGCTCTCCGGCGGAGAGATTCTGCCGGGGATACTTCCCTCCGGGAGGGGGAAATCGTCGCCATCGACATCACCAACGATCCTCTCATCGTGGGAGGACCAATCTTCATCAACATCTTCAACAGCACCATCTCATCTCAAACCCTAGTTCATCTCTTGTATTCAATCTTTGTCTCAAAACCTCAGATTGGTACCTGCGGGTTGCTAGTAGTTTTGATTACATCTTGTAGTTGATGCTAGTTGGTTTATTTGGTGGAAGATTATATGTTCAGATCCATTATGCTATTTAATACCCCTCTGATCTTGAACATGAATATGGCTTGTGAGTAGTTACTTTTGTTCTTGAGGACATGGGAGAAGTCTTGTCATTAGTAATCATGTGAATTTGGTATTCGTTCGATATTTTGATGATATGTATGTTGTTGATTCTCTTAGTGGTGTCATGTGAACGTCGACTACATGACACTTCACCATCTTTGGGCCTAAGGGAATGCATTGTGGAGTAGTAATTAGATGATGGGTTGCTAGAGTGACAGAAGCTTAAACCCTAGTTTATGCGCTATTCCGTAAGGGGCTGATTTGGATCCATATGTTTAATGCTATGGTTAGAGTTATCTTAATTCTTCTTTCGTAGTTGCGGATGCTTGCGAGAGGGGGTAATCATAAGTGGGAGGCTTGTTCGAGTAAGAACAGCACCCAAGCACCGGTCCACCCACATATCAAATTATCAAAGTAGCGAACGCGAATCAAACCAACATGATGAAAGTGACTAGATGAAATTCCCATGTGTCCTCGAGAATGCTTTGCTTACTATAAGAGATCGTTTCGGCTTGTCCTTTGCTACAAAAAGGATTGGGCCACCTTGCTGCACTCTTTGTTACTATTGCTACTTGTCACTTGTTACAAATTATCTTGCTATCAAACTACTCGTTACCGATAATTTTAGTACTTGCAGAAAATACCTTGCGGAAAACCGCTTGTCATTTCCTTCTGCTCCTCGTTGGGTTCGACACTTTTACTTATCGAAAGGACTACGATTGATCCCCTATACTTGTGGGTCATAAAGACTCTTTTTTGGCGCCATTGCCGGGGAGTGAAGTGCCTTTGGTGAGTGGAATTTGGTAAGGAAACATTTATATTACGTGCTGAAATTAACTCTCACTTGTCACTATGGAAAGTAATCCTTTGAGGGGTTTGTTCGGGGTATCTTCACCTCGACCGGAAACACAAATAGTTGCTCTTCAACCTACTGCACCTACTGAAAATATTTATTATGAGATTCCTCCCGGTATGATAGAGAAACTGCTAGCTAATCCTTATGCAGGAGATGGAACGGTACATCCTGATATGCACTTGATTTATGTGGATGAAATTTGTGGATTGTTTAAGCTTGCATGTTTATCCGTAGATGGAGTTAAGAATAAAGTATTCCCTTTATCTTTGGAGGGAAAGGCATTGACATGGTATAGGCTATGTGATGATACTGATACATGGGACTGGAACCGATTGAAACTGGAATTCTATCAGAAATTTTATCCTATGCATTTGGTTCATCGTGATCGGAATTATATATATAATTTTTGGCCTCGTGAAGGAGAAAGCATCGCTCAAGCTTGGGGGAGGCTTAAGTACATGATGTACACATGCCCCAATCATGAGCTCTGAAAAGAAATTATCTTATAGAATTTTTATGCTCGGCTTTCTCATGATAATCAAACCATGCTCGATTCTTCTTCGACTGGCTCCTTTATGAAGAAAACTATTGAATTCAGATGGGATCTTCTGGAAAGAATTAAACGCCACTCTAAAGATTGGGAACTCTACAAAGGTAATGGGTCAGGTATAATACTTGAGTTCGATTGTGTTAAACCTTTTATGGATACCGATGCTTTCCGTAAGTTTAGCACTAAATATGGACTTGACTCTGAGATAGTAGCTTCCTTTTGTGAATCATTTGGTACTCATATTGATCTCCCTAAGGAGAAGTGGTTTAAATATCATCCCCCTGTTAAAGAAAAGATTGAGGAACCTGTTAGTGTTAAAGAAGAAACAATTGTTTACCATGCTGATCCAGTTGTGCCTACTGCTTATATTGAGAAACCACCTTTTCCTGTTAGGATCAAGGAACATGCTAAAGTTTCAACTGTGGTTAACAAAAGTAATATTAGAGCACCTAGACCCTCCGATCAAATTAAAGTTGAACCTAATGTTGCTATGGTTAAAGATCTCTTGGTCGATAATATAAATGGGCATGTTATTTACTTCTGTGATGAAGCAGCTAGAATTGCTAAACCAGATCCTAAAGATAAAAACAGACCTGTAGTAGGCATGCCTGTTGTCTCTGTTAAAATAGGAGATCCTTGTTATCATGGCTTATGTGATTTGGGTGCTAGTGTGAATGCTATTCCGTTTACCTTATATCAAGAAATTATGAATGATATTGCACCTATTGAAATAGAGGACATTGATGTTACTATTATGCTTGCAAACAGAGAGACCATTACACCACTTGGGATCGTTAGAGATGTTGAAGTCTTGTGTGGAAAAATAAAATACCCTACTGATTTTCTAGTCCTCGGTTCTCCACAAGATGATTTTTGTCCCATTATATTTGGTAGACCTTTCTTGAACACTGTTAATGCCAAGATTGATTGCGCTAAAGAAACTGTTAGTGTTAATTTTGGTGTTATGTCTCATGAGTTTAATTTATCTAAGTTTCATAGACAACCTCATGATAAAGAATTGCCTAGTAAAGATGAAATTATTGGTCTTGCTTCTATTGCCGTACCTCCTACTGATCCGTTAGAACAATATTTGCTAGACCATGAAAACGATATGCATATGAATGAAAGAAATGAAATAGATAAGATGTTCTTTGATCAACCACCTATCCTTAAACACAATTTGCCTGTTGAAACTCTTGGAGGCCCTCCTCCACCTAAGGGTGATCCTGTATTTGAATTGAAGCAATTGCCTGATACATTGAAATATGCTTACCTTGATGAAAAGAAGATATATCCTGTTATTATTAGTGCTAACCTTTCAGAGCATGAAGAAAAGAGATTACTAAAAACTCTAAGGAAGCACCGAGCTGCTATTGGATATACTCTTGACGATCTTAAGGGCATTAGTCCCACTCTATGTTAGCACAAAATTAATATGGAGCCTGATGCTAAACCAGTTGTCGACCACTAACGACTATTAAATCCTAAGATGAAAGAGGTGGTAAGAACCAAAATATTAAAACTTCTGGAAGCAGGTATAATCTATCCTATAGCTAATAGTAGATGGGTAAGTCCCGTTCATTGTGTCCCTAAGAAAGGAGGTATTACCGTTGTTCCTAATGATAAAAATGAACTCATTCCACAAAGAATTGTAACTGGTTATAGGATGGTAATTGATTTTAGAAAATTAAACAAAGCCACTAGAAAAGATCATTACCCCTTACCTTTTATTGATCAAATGTTAGAAAGATTGTCTAAGCATACATACTTTTGTTTCCTAGATGGTTATTCTGGTTTTTCTCAAATACCCGTATCACAATCCGACCAAGAGAAAACCACCTTTACTTGTCCTTTTGGAACTTATGCTTATAGACGTATGCCTTTTGGTTTATGCAATGCACCTGCTACCTTCCAAAGATGTATGACTGCTATATTCTCTGACTTTTGTGAAAAGATTGTTGAGGTTTTCATGGATGATTTTTCCGTTTACGGAACTTCTTTTGATGATTGCTTAAGCAACCTTGATCGAGTTTTGCGGAGATGTGAAGAAACTAATCTTGTTTTGAATTGGGAGAAGTGTCACTTTATGGTGAATGAAGGTATTGTCTTGGGGCATAAAATTTCTGAAAGAGGTATTGAAGTTGATAAAGCTAAGGTTGATGCTATTGAGAAAATGCCATGTCCTAAAGATATTAAAGGTATAAGAAGTTTCCTTGGTCATGCTGGTTTCTATAGGAGATTTATTAAAGACTTCTCTAAAATTTCTAGGTCCCTTACCAATCTTTTGCAAAATGATGTTCCATTTGTTTTGATGATGATTGTCTAGAAGCCTTTGAAACACTTAAGAAAGTCTTAACCACTGCACCTATTGTTCAACCACCTGATTGGAACTTGCCTTTTGAAATTATGTGTGATGCTAGTGATTATGCTGTTGGTGCTGTTCTAGGATAGAGAGTTGATAAGAAATTAAATGTTATCCATTATGCTAGTAAAACTCTAGACAGTGCCCAAAGAAATTATGCTACTACTGAGAAAGAATTTGTAGCAGTTGTGTTTGCATGTGATAAATTCAGATCTTACATAGTTGATTCTAAAGTAACTGTTCACACCGATCATGCTGCTATTAAATATCTTATGGAAAAGAAAGATGCTAAACCTAGACTCATTAGGTGGGTTTTATTGCTACAAGAATTTGACTTGCATATTATTGATAGAAAGGGAGCTGAGAATCCCGTAGCAGATAATTTGTCTAGAATGGAAAATGTTCTTGATGACCCACTACCTATTAATGATGATTTTCCTAATGAACAATTAGCTGTCATAAATGCTTCTCATAATACTCCATGGTATGCGGACTATGCTAATTATATTTTTGCTAAATTTATACCACCTAGTTTCACATACCAACAAAAGAAAAAGTTTTTCTTTGATTTAAGACATTACTTCTGGGATGACCCACATCTTTATAAAGAAGGAGTAGATGGTATTATTAGACGTTGTATACCTGAGCATGAACAGGAACAAATCCTACGGAAGTGTCATTCCGAGGCTTACGGAGGACACCATGCGGGAGACAGAACTGCACACAAGGTATTACAATCTGGTTTTTATTGGCCTACTCTTTTCAAGGATGCTCGTAAGCTTGTCCTATCTTGTGATGAATGTCAAAGAATTGGTAATGTTGGTAGACGTCAGGAAATGCCTATGAATTATTCACTTGCTATTGAGCCATTTGATGTTTGGGGATTTGATTATATGGGACCATTTCCTAAATCCAATGGGTATACAGATATTTTAGTTGCTGTTGATTACGTTACTAAGTGGGTAGAAGCTACTCCAACTAGTAGTGCTGATCATAACACTTCTATTAAAATGCTTAAAGAAGTTATTTTCCCAAGGTTCAGAGTCCCTAGATATTTAATGACTGATGGTGGTTCACATTTTATTCATGGTGCATTCCGTAAATTGCTTGCTAAATATGATGTCAACCATAGAATTGCATCTCACTATCACCCCCAAACTAGTGGTCAAGTTGAATTGAGCAATAGAGAAATAAAATTAATTTTGCAAAAAACCGTCAATAGATCTAGAAAGAATTGGTCTAAGAAACTTGACGATGCATTATGGGCTTACAGAACTGCATATAAAAAAATCCTATGGGTATGTCTCCTTATAAAATGGTTTATGGAAAAGCATGTCATTTACCTCTTGAGTTAGAACATAAGGCATATTGGGCAATTAAATAACTCAATTATGATTTTAAACTTGCCGGTGAAAATAGGTTATTTGATATTAGCTCATTAGATGAATGGAGAACCCAAGCTTATGAAAATGCCAAATTGTTTAAAGAAAAAGTTAAAAGATGGCATGATAGAAGAATTCAAAAACGGGAATTTAAAGTGGGTGAGTAAGTTCTATTGTACAATTCTCGTTTGAGATTCTTTGCAGGAAAACTTCTCTCTAAATGGGAAGGACCGTATATCATCGAAGAAGTTTATCGCTCCGGAGCCATCAAAATAAACAACTCCGAAGGCACTAATCCAAGAGTGGTGAATGGGCAAAGAATTAAGCACTATATTTCAGGTACTCCCATTAATGTTGAAACTAATATTATTGAAACAATTACACCGGAGGAATACATAAGAGAGACCTTCCGGAACGCTCCAGAACCCTAAAAAGGGGTAGGTATGTGATACGGTAAGTAAACCGACTCCAAAAATTCCATAAAAATATTTTCTGTCAGTTTTGGAATATGAGAAAAAATACAAAAATAAGAAATAGCCGAGGGAACCCACCTGGTGCCCACGAGGCACCAGGGCGCGCCACCCCCCCCAGGCGCGCCCTGGTGGCTCGTGGGCCCCTCGTGAGCCTTCCCGACTCCGTTTTCTTCTGGATTACTTGTTTTGCAAGATAAAAATTCTTTATATATACTCCCGGACGTTTTGACCACCATATCACAGAAATCTCCTCTGTTCTTGTTTCGTGCTATTTTTCTAAAAGATCTAGATCGCTATGGCTCCACCAAGCTCTTCCAAGGACAAGTTCTACGAGAAGGTCATCAACCCCTACCTACCGGAGGTGATGAAACACCCTCAAGCCATTGAGATGCGTGAGGGGGTGTGTTGAGGGTACGACCATCTATGGGGCCATCCAGCCCCTTGTGGTTCGGCGGGGGGGATCAACGTGCACAAAGAGCATGAACAATGGAAAACGCAAGGGATTTACCCATGTTCGGGCCGCTGAGAAGCGTAAAACCCTACTTCTGCTTTTGGTGTATTGGTTGTATGGAGACACAAGTATAGGGAGCGCTTCTCCCGGCAAGGTGCGGAGAGTGCTGCTACGCGAGATGTGCCAGTGTTTGAAAAGGGGTCCGAATCCTCCTAACACTACACCACGACACCACAACGACGACATGCATCTGTCGGCGTAGCTGTGCATTTCCGACACATTGTCTGTCCAAAACAACACCGACACACCAATTGTTAGGGTTACTCTACATTTTCAATGGTCAATCTGTCGGTAATGTTTAACAGTTTATCAACGTACAATGTGTCGGCAGATGTTTGAGCGCCGTTGGATTATGTGTCGCCGAAGCTTAGCCACAGAAAAAGTGTCGGCGTAGTTTTAGCCAGGCCCACTAATTTTGCGCTGCGCGGCATAGGCCCAACGTATCGAGCGGTAAGCGGCGCGCGAGAATGCGAAATGCCCAAAAATATTTCAGTCTCCTAGTCCCACATCCCATTCCCCTCTCTCGCAGCACACACATTCCAACCTAAACCTAAATCACCGCGGCCGCCGCCCCCGACCTATCCGCCGATTTGCTCGCGTCGCCGCTTCCCCCAACCCCGGCGCCACCCTCTCTCCCATCGGCGCCCCACCATCTCCCCTTCTCGAGCTGGTCAGCCGACGGCAAGATCCGCCGTCCTCCTCCACAACCACGCAGCGGCAGAGGAGTTAGGGTCGGAGCTCCTACCCTACAGCAGCCGCAGCCATGGACCCGAAACCCTAGCCCGCGAGCTCAGGATCCGCAGGCAGGAGGAGGCGCAGCTCAGGATCCGTCCTCCAAGAGCTCGACTATGGTGGGTACGAATCCATCCCTCGTCCCCTTCTCTTCTCCTCTTCTCTCTCTCTGACCCCCGTCTCGTCTCCCTCTCTGACCATGACCAGGACGACGCCATGGAAGGGCCACCAACAGCAGCAACTTGCTCCTCTTCCTGTACTGCGACCCTCGCCTTCCGTTGCTCAAGGACAAGGTACCCCCTTCCCTTCCCCCCAAAGCTGCACTCTCTTCTCACCAGCGAGCTGAGATTGAAGGTGGATTGGAATTCCAATTAAGGACAAGATAAGATTTGTGAGAGTCTGGGGGAACTTTATTTTGTTCCCTAGCAATACTTGTTCAACTCTGCAGATTTGTCTTCAGGATGATACGAACGAATGTCCTCTTGTCTGTCCTGAAAAAATCAGAATAACTTGCTAATTAGTATGTCGATTGTGAAACCGACTAATTTGTTCACATTGATTGATTGATTGATTATGGTGCTGATATTGACAAGATAAGATTATCACCATCATTTTTTCAGTAATTTGTTCACTTTCAGTAATGCAACAATTTGTGTCTGTCTAGTATGAGATTTGACAAGAGAAGACGAGCTCTTGTCTGATTATCACCATCATTTTTTCTTATACTGCTGCCATGTGTAGTGTGTAGAGCAAAGCAATCTTGCTTTAATCCTTTTGTCAAGTGCTTGTGCTTGTGTTTGTGGTATGATTCAGTTTCAGTCAGTGTGTTAGCTGCTGGAATTCTGCTGCTCCATGTTTTCCTTCCCTTCCCTGCGTGCCTTTTGTTGCTAGTTGATCAACTAGTATTTCACACATCTTCTTGCTGTAATTATAACTGCATTCTTCCTCCTGCTGTCTGGAGCGATCCATAAAAATATGAGATTTTATGGTTTCAAAAAGGCTACTGAATGTTCATCATCCTTCTGTGCACCATCTTATGATATGACAATGGTTTTTTTCCCCATTACAAAGCAGGTTAATTCTGCTCTTCCAAATCTTGAAATGTCCAGTACAAATGCGTGTGCAGTACTAGAACATTGTCACACTTTTGAGTCACAGTAGGATTACGTCATTGGAGTATTTCAGTAACATTACCCGCCTCCACTTTTTGAGCATGCACATGTCTTTTTTTCCTTCTCCTGTTTGTTGGATTAGAGTCTAATTAGGCCTGTATGGTCAGCACCAGCCTTGCTGCACTAGAGGTAGAACAGGGGAAGGTAAAGGCAGAAGGTGCACAAAAATCGCTCAAGCTGCTGCACGCACGAGCCAACTTGTCTTTTGATGTGATGATTCTTGTCAAGTGCTTGTATATATGTGATCTCAAGGCAATCAAACTTCAAACTAACTTGTTATTCCCCATAAGTTCCAGGGTTTGCTCTTGTTCTGTCTTCTTTAATCTTGTCTCCTCTCGCATCTTGTCTTTTCATTTATCCCGTGGTTGGCATGCTCATGTGTGAATGCTTATTAGTAACTTCTGTACATATTAATATTCAGAGACCAGATTTTAACTACTCGAGGGGACAGATTTAGAAAGGAAAATGTAACAGAGTTGTGGCACACCTTTTGGGTTAACATTGCTATTTGAGGATGCTCAAGTGGAGAGCTCCCTAAACTTCAGAGATCGAATTCACCAGATTATGCAATTCGACACAGAACCTCCAGCTACTGTCGATATAAGAAGGATGACATGCAGGCATGTGTTACTTTCTAGAGAGAAAAAACGCATGTTTCGCTTCAGTTTCTATAAATGAACATAACACCAAAGATTCGAAGTCACAAAATTGTAGGGATAAAAGGGGTAATGGCAAATTTCATTTCTCTAATCTAAGTTTATTCTTCCTTGGCGCCCCATTATTTAAGTTTTTGTCTATTTGGTATGTATATTCATAGTGAATGCACTTCTCCTATCTATATTTTCATAACTATGTTTCTTAATTATACTACTTCACACGAAATTGTTTGGTGGATGGTGCAGTTTGTAGTGTCATTATCTAAAACATATGTACACTAATTTAGTTTTTGTGTATGGCCCTCCATAGCTCTCAGGGATTGTAGCACAAGATGGCAAGGGGGAACTTCTAATTTAGATGACTTTTGTTAAGTCATATCAGGTATTATTCTTGTCAACTTTTTTCCATGAGATGACACTGCTATGTTTCGTTTGATGCTTGGGTCAGGAAGAAATAGGTTCAGAATGGGGAAAAGAGTCCTCAGTTTGAACTAAACACTATTATTTTTCTTTTGGGCAATCTTTGTATTTTTCTTGTTAGGTTTCATGCTTCATAACTAAACACATACAGTGCAGTTTGTAGTGTCATTATAAATAGAGGATGCATCAGACTACCAGAGTATGTAGTTTCTATCAGAAATAGATAAGAATTAAGGGCATGATAAGGTGATACTAAATATGGGTTGTAGCAGAACATAGAATGTTTGGTTTCTATGTTTATATGTGTTTAGCGCAACCCCCATTATCATGCCAATAGTATCAAGTTCAGAGACTTAATCATGGAAGCTAGCAGAAATGTGTGATTTAGTACGCAAGCTAAACTGAATGTTTGCTTGCATATTTGTTCAAATAAGGTGAGTGGTACAAATGTCCATAAGTGTGCAATTCCTAGTAGCTAACAACAATGTGCAAACATCTATTGTATACCACACAATGTTTCATAGCATTCATGAATCGCAACACAAGCAATGTCCTGTAAATTGATTTGTTTTCACCAAGTGCACTAGTACTACATATATGACTGCTGGTACATGTATATGTAATAGTGCTTATGTGATTGTTTGCTGATTGAATAACTTCGAATGCAAGTCTCTGAAATTACAGTAAGGACCTTACTCCTGATGGCTTAGAACATACCTGATTGCTTATCAACGAGTTCAGACATTTTTTACTGGCTTTATTTTTTAGATCTTTTAGTAGATAAAAAAGACCTCCTTATTTGTTTTATGTTTCAAATCTAATAGTAAAGAAAAAAGACCTGCATAGTTTTAATTAGAGAGGTCATGCAATCAAGTATCTGATTACTTTTCTTGTAAGCAAGCCGGTATGTTGTACATCTTTTGTTTCTTGGACCTTTGGACTCAAAAGGCAACTCACGAATTTGAAAAAATTCTAGTATTTCTAAGATTGCTGAAACATATGAGTTCTTTTGTAGGGACAAATGGTAGAAAGTAGCAAGTCCACAAGTTGATCGAAGATGTTCTCGTGATTGCTTTTGTTCAGAACATGGTCGACACATTTTGTTCATATGGAAGTTGATTTGGCTTGGCGATGGAAGAGTTGGTCTTCCATAATATTCTATAGCAGTCCAGTGATCAAGCACTTGGTCTCTTAGGAACTTTGGCGATTATGTTTGTAACATACCTCTCTTGTATATCTGACTTGTGTATTTCCTTAATGGTTGTAGCTAACTTGAGTGAAGAAAATTAATGAATCTTCTATATATGTTGAATGAATGCATTGATCAATGGTATCTTGTGATGAATTGATTAGTGCAATTGTTTGCATGTATTGCGTACTAAACATGAATTGAATATTATGAATTTAATTTCATGTTAAAATATGGTGCATTTGCATTTGTGCTGAAATGTAGAACCCTGACAGCAAGTGTGTCGGCAAAAGTATTGAACGTCGCACTATCTGTTGGCATAGCACACTGTCAGATGAACTGTCGGCATATCAATCGACGTCGCACTCTCTGTCAGAATAGCTCACTGTCAGATGAACTGTCGGCACAGAACTGTCCGTCGGTAAAGAAATGTCTGTCGGCGTAGACCTCACATACCCTGTCATTCTGTGTGTCGGCATAGATTTGTCTGTCGGCAAAGACCTTTCCCGGCAGCACTATAGGCGACAACTCCTTTCTGTCGGTAAAGGTCTTTGCCGACACTAAATACGTCGCCCTATGTGCCTTATGCCGACAGATTGTTTGACGCTGCTTTGTGTGTCGTGGTGTAGTGTAACTGTTGCCTTGGCCCTCCTTTTATAGCTAAAGGGGTCACCACAGTGGCAAAACAGTAATTACATAACGATTAGATAGCGAACAGTGCTATCATACCTAATTCTGCCAGTTTAGGACAAAAGCATTAAATGCACCGTTATGTGTCATGTGGAGAGGTCGTCCCGGCAAGGTTTCTGCACCGCTTGCCCAGCTACCTCGTATTATTCTAACACGCCTCCTGGACGGGTGTCATTAGAGGCAAATCCTGTCCCAGTGTGCTGACACGTGCCCGACAAGCCCTACCAACCAGCCTGCGCGGTCGACACCTCATCCACTAAAGAACACCTATGCGGTGAGGTGGAGCGGTGGAGCACTGGAGGGCTGGCGGAAGCTTGCCGGTACGGATCTTGCCGGCTCTCCACCTTGCGGGTTTATCCTTGCCGGCAAGGAATGTCTTCATCTTCGGTACTGGTTGAGTGCTTGTTGATGCTTTGTCTTGAGCTTCTCCCCAGTGGCTGCCGCAACTGGGTCCTGAGTCTTGGTCCTGGCGGTCCCCAGCAAGGCTTTGGCCGGCAAGGAGGCTGCTACTGTCTGTGCATAAGTCAAGGTATAAAATACTCATGTTTTATACACCGATAGGGTGCTTCACATTCGGGATGTTCAAGGATCCAAGAAGACCGGGAGCGTGGAGTCCAGGCTTGAAGCGGTGGAGCAGGAGATCTTCAAGTGCCAAGGGATGGTGGAACGTGGACTCAGCGCCAACCACTCCATGATCACAGAATTCACCCGTAATCACAAGGTGGATGGCCAATCGATGGGAGACATCATCTTCAAGCTCAATGAACGAATCGATTATCTCCAAGGCTAAATCTATGATCTTCAAAACCAAAATTATGAGTATGAGGCAAGATTCAAAGGTATGAGTTTAGCTGCAAGTTTCAGGACTCCGGAGACTCGTTCATCTTTTTATGATGGGGAACCTATGCCATGGAAGCCGGAGGACAAGCCCACCACTTCATCACCACCACCATCACCGAAGAAAGAAACTTGAGCACATGGGTATGGGCACTCCCCTTGGCTTGTGCCAAGCTTGGGGAGGCGCCCCAGTATCGTATCTCCAACACTTTTATCATCTTTACCTATTTTTGGTTCGATCCTTAGTTATTTAATGATCTAGTTGAATAAAAGTTTAGTATGATCTATTTACGAGTGCTAGTTTCGTGATCTATCTATCTATGTAATCGAGTTGAGAGTTATATAATAAAGAGTAGTTTGAGTTTTTGCTTCGTTACTTTTATGTTTCAATCCAAGCAATGAATATAATGAAAAATATCATATGCTAATCTTATGGAAAGTAATGACATTACATAAAGAAAAGTATAAGTTGTAAAATTTATTGGAAGTTAACAAGCATAGCATTAGTCAATGATGCAATTCATGAAAAAATTAATAGGGAAGAGAAGATTCACATGCAAATACACTATCTTGGACATCTTTTATGATTGTGAGCTCCATTAAGTATTTTATGTCAAATTGTTGACGTTGGATGATGACCCACAAGTATAGGGGATCAATCATAGTCCTTTCGATAGGTAAGAGTGTCGAACCCAACAAGGAGCAGAAGGAAATGACGAGCGGTTTTCAGCAAGGTATTTTCTGCAAGCACTGAAATTATCGGTAACGAGTAGTTTGATAGCAAGATAATTTGTAACAAGTGACAAGTAGCAATAGTAACAAAGAGTGCAGCAAGGTGGCCCAATCCTTTTTGTAGCAAAGGACAAGCCGGAACGATCTCTTATAATAAGTAAAGTGTTCTCGAGGACACATGGGAATTTCATCTAGTCACTTTCATCATGTTGGTTTGATTTGCGTTCTCTACCTTGATAATTTGATATGTGGGTGGACCGGTGATTGGGTGCTGTTCTTACTTGAACAAACCTCCCACTTATGATTACCCCCCTTCGCAAGCATCCGCAACTACGAAAGAAGAATTAAGATAACTCTAACCATAGCATTAAACATATCGATCCAAATCAGCCCCTTACGGAATAGCGCATAAACTAGGGTTTAAGCTTCTGTCACTCTAGCAACCCATCATCTAATTACTACTCCACAATGCATTCCCTTAGGCCCAAAGATGGTGAAGTGTCATGTAGTCGACGTTCACATGACACCACTAAGAGAATCAACAACATACATATCATCAAAATATCGAACGAATACCAAATTCACATGATTACTTATGACAAGACTTCCCCCATGTCCTCAAGAAAAAAAGTAACTACTCACAAATCATCTTCATGTACAAGATCAGAGGGGTATTAAATAGCATATTAGATCTGAACACATAATCTTCCACCAAATAAACCAACTAGCATCAACTACAAGATGTAATCAACACTACTAGCAACCCACAGGTACCAATCTGAGGTTTTGAGACAAAGATTGAATACAAGAGATGAACTAGGGTTTGAGATGAGATGGTGCTGGTGAAGATATTGATGAAGATTGGTCCTCCCACGTTGAGAGGATCGTTGGTGAAGTCGATGGCGATGATTTCCCCCTCCCGGAGGGAAGTATCCCCGGCAGAATCTCTCCGCCGGAGAGCAAAAGTGCTCCTGCCCAAGTTCCGCCTCGAGACGGCGGCACACCGTCCCAAAAGTCTTCTCTATAATTTTTTTAGGGCAAATGGACTTATATACCAGAAGATGGGGGCCAGAGGCTGGCCAAGGGCCCCACGAGCCACCAGGGCGCGCCAGGGGGGGTGGCACGCCCTGGTGCCTCGTGGGCACCTGGGTGGCCCCCTCTGGTACTTCTTGGCTCCAGTATTTTTTATTTATTCCAAAATAAATCTCCGTGAAATTTCAGCTCATTTGGAGATGTGCAGAATAGGTATCTCTGACATAGCTTTTTCAGGTCCAGAATTCCAGCTGCCGGCAATCTCCCTCCTTCCGTAAATCTTGCATATTAAGAGAGAAAAGGTATTAGAATTACTCCACAAAGTGTTATATTGATTAAAAACACTATAAATAACAGTAGGAAAACATGATGCAAAATGGACGTATCAACTCCCCCAAGCTTAGACCTCGCTTGTCCTCAAGCGAAAGCCGATATCGATAATCATGTCCACATGTTTAGAGAGAGAGGTGTCGATAAACCAAAATACGGACATAGTAGCATCATGATCATTATTATAACAACAATATTTATCATCATAAAACTTCTCATGAGCAAGTAACAATTCATCACAACAATGAAGTATAAGGCATAAACTTTCTTGAAAACTAAAAAAACTATGTTCTCAGTCAACAATGCAATTGCAATTTATCATATTTTCAGGAAGGGTCTCATGTAGGAGCTTTTTAGCAAGTCCACATACTCAACCATCATATAGTCTTCCATGATTTCTAACACTAACAACATATATATGGAGCAAAAAAATTCAGGCAGACACATAGAAAGATAGGGGCTTATAATTTCGCCTCCCAACTTATTCACCTCAAGGGTGATTTCAACAATAATAACTCATGATCACTCATATCCAAGTGGATATATATGCCTAGATCTTTCCCCACCACATGATGCTTGCAAAAGAGAAAAAATAAAAAGGAATAGGGGAGAACACTATTGACTCTTGCATAAAAAGTAAATACATAAAAGTAAAAGATAGGCCCTTCGCAGAGGGAAGCAGAGGTTGTCATGCGCTTTTTGTTGTTGGATGCACAAGCTCTTAATGCAAAGGAACGTCACTTTATATTGCCCCTTGTGATAGCAACCTTTATTATGCAGTCCGTCACTTTTATTTCTTCACCATCACAAGTTCGTACAAAGCTTATTTTCCCTTACAATTAAAGTTCAGACATATTTAGGGGCAATTTTTATTGCTTTTTGCACCGATGACAACTTACTTGAAGGATCTTATTCAATCCATAGGTAGATATAGTGGACTCTCATGACATGAAACTGGGTTTAAGGGTTTTGGATGCACAAGTAGTATCTCTACTTGGTGCAGATTCTTGGCTAGCAAAGATATTGAGCAAGCACCACATGTTGGAGGATCTATAACAATATAACTTCTATGTGAATATAAGCAAACATAATTCATTACGTTGTCTTCCTTGTCCAACGTCAACAATTTGACATAAAATACTTAATGGGGGCTCACAATCATAAAAGATGTCCAAGATAGTATATTTGCATGTGAATCTTCTCTTCCCTTATTAATTCTTTCATGAATTGCATCATTGACTAATGCTATGTTTGTTAACTTCCAATAAATTTTACACTTATACTTTTCTTTTTGTAATGTCATTACTTTCCATAAGATTAGCGTATGATCTTTTTCATTATTTTAATTGCTAAGATTGAAACATAAAAGTAAAGAAGCAAAAACTCAAACTACTCTTTATTATATAACTCTCAGCTCGATTACATAGATAGATAGATTACGAAAATAGCACTCGAAAATAGATCATACTAAACTTTTATTCAACTAAATCACGAAATAACTAAGGATCAAACTAAAAATAGGTAAAGATAGCAAAAGTGATGGTGATACGATACCGGGGCACCTCCCCCAAGCTTGGCACAAGCCAAGGGGAGTGCCCATACCCATGTACTCAAGTTTCCTTCTTCGGTGATGGTGGTGGTGATGAAGTGGCGAGCTTGTCTTTCAGCTTCCGCTTGAGAACATGGTTTTCTTCCTTCAACTTGCAAATTTCTTGCTCAAGCTCCACTATCTTCTCACACAATACGTTCTTGTTTACTTGTAGAAGACGGAAAGGGATAAATTGAATCTTGGATTTGTTTACTGTGTCGGGGATGCTTGACTTCTTGAACTCCACATGCATATCTGCCGGTTGAGGTAGAGGGGCATCTATTTCATCCGAGCTCATGTCTTCCGTTCCCTTCATGGTGGCGTCTCGCTCCTCCTCCACGGACCATCCATAGGGGTCTATATCCCCATAGATCCTTGGATTTGTAACATAGTGCGATACGAAGATCTCTCCATCTGAGTCTTGAGACGACATACTTCCGGATCTGTCAGAAAAATAGCACAAAACAAGAACAGAGGAGATTTCTGCGATACGGTGGTCAAAACGTCCGGGAGTATATATAAAGAATTTTTATCTTGCAAAACAAGTAATCCAGAAGAAAAACGGAGTCGAGAAGGCTCACGAGGGGTCCACGAGCCCTGATACGTCCATTTTGCATCATGTTTTGCTACTGTTATTTATAGTGTTTTTGATCAATATAACACTTTGTGGAGCAATTCTAATGCCTTTTCTCTCTTAATATGCAAGATTTACACAAGGAGGGAGATTGCCGGCAGCAGGAATTCTGGACCTGAAAATAAGTGCATTTGCCCTAGAAAATAATATAGAGAAGACTTTCGGGATGGTGCGCCGCCGTCTCGAGGCGGAACTTGGGCAGGAGCACTTTTGCTCTCCGGCGGAGAGATTCTGCCGGGGATACTTCCCTCCGGGAGGGGGAAATCGTCGCCATCGACATCACCAACGATCCTCTCATCGTGGGAGGACTAATCTTCATCAACATCTTCACCAACACCATCTCATCTCAAACCCTAGTTCATCTCTTGTATTCAATCTTTGTCTCAAAACCTCAGATTGGTACCTGTGGGTTGCTAGTAGTGTTGATTACATCTTGTAGTTGATGCTAGTTGGTTTATTTGGTGGAAGATTATATGTTCAGATCTATTATGCTATTCAATACCCCTCTGATCTTGGACATGATTATGATTTGTGAGTATTTACTTTTGTTCTTGAGGACATGTGGGAGAAGTCTTGTCATAAGTAATCATGTGAATTTGGTATTCGTTCGATATTTTGATGATATGTATGTTGTTGATTCTCTTAGTGGTGTCATGTGAACGTCGACTACATGACACTTCACCATGTTTGGGCCTAAGGGAATGCATTGTGGAGTAGTAATTAGATGATGGGTTGCTAGAGTGACAGAAGCTTAAACCCTAGTTTATGCGCTATTCCGTAAGGGGCTGATTTGGATCCATATGTTTAATGCTATGGTTAGAGTTGTCTTAATTCTTCTTTCGTAGTTGCGGATGCTTGCGAGAGGGGGTAATCATAAGTGGGAGGCTTGTTCAAGTAAGAACAGCACCCAAGCACTGGTCCACCCACATATCAAATTATCAAAGTAGCGAACGCGAATCAAACAAACATGATGAAAGTGACTAGATGAAATTCCCATGTGTCCTCAAGAACGCTTTACTTACTATAAGAGATCGTTCAGGCTTGTCCTTTGCTACAAAAAAGGATTGGGCCACCTTGCTGCACTCTTTGTTACTATTTCTACTTGTCACTTGTTACAAATTATCTTGCTATCAAACTACTCGTTACCGATAATTTAAGTGTTTGCAGAAAACACCTTGCTAAAAACCGCTTATTATTTCCTTCTACTCCTCGTTGGGTTCGACACTCTTACTTATCAAAAGGACTAGGATTGACCCCCTATACTTGTGGGTCATCAAGACTCTTTTCTGGCGCCGTTGCCGGGGAGTTAAGCGCCTTTGGTGAGTGGAATTTGGTAAGGAAACATTTATATTGCGTGCTGAAATTTACTGTCACTTGTCACTATGGAAAGTAATCCTTTGAGGGGTTTGTTCGGGGTATCTTCACCTCGATCGGAAACACAAATAGTTGTTCCTCAACCTACTGCACCTACTGAAAATATTTATTATGAAATTCCTCCGGGTATGATAGACAAACTGCTAGCTAATCCTTCTGCAGGAGATGGAACCGTACATCCTGATATGCACTTGATCTATGTGGATGAAATTTGTGGATTGTTTAAGCTTGCAGGTTTATCCGGAGATGGAGTTAAGAAGAAAGTATTCCCTTTATCTTTGGAGGGAAAGGCATTGATGTGGTATAGGCTATGTGATGATACTGATACATGGGACTGGAACCGATTGAAACTAGAATTCCATCAGAAATTTTATCCTATGCATTTGGTTCATTGTGATCGGAATTATATATATAATTTTTGGCCTTGTGAAGGAGAAAGCATCGCTCAAGCTTGGGGGAGGCTTAAGTACATGATGTACACATGCCCCAATCATGAGCTATCAAAAGAAATTATCTTATAGAATTTTTATGCTCGGCTTTCTCATGATAATCAAACTACGCTCGATTCTTCTTCGACTGGCTCCTAAATGAAGAAAACTATTGAATTCAGATGGGATCTTCTAGAAAGAATTAAACGCAACTCTGAAGATTGGGAACTTGACAAAGGTAGTGAGTCAGGTATAATACTTGAGTTCGATTGTGTTAAATCTTTTATGGCCACCGATGCTTTTTCATAAGTTTAGCACTAAATATGGACTTGACTCTGAGATAGTAGCTTCCTTTTGTGAATCTTTTGTTACTCATGTTGATCTCCCTAAGGAGAAGTGGTTTAAATATCATCCCCCTGTTAAAGAAAATATTGAGGAACCCGTCAGTGTTAAAGAAGAAACAATTATTTACCATGTTGATCCAGTTGTGCCCACTGCTTATATTGAGAAACCACCTTTTCCTGTTAGGATTAAGGAACATGCTAAAGTTTCAACTGTGGTTAACAAAAGTAATATTAGAGCACCTAGACCTTCTGAACAAATTAAAGTTGAACCTAATGTTGCTATGGTTAAAGATCTCTTGGTCGATAATATAGATGGGCATGTTATTTATTTCTGTAATGAAGTAGCTAGAATTGCTAAACCAGATCCTAAAGATAAAAACAGACCCGTAGTAGGCATGCCTGTTGTCTCTGTTAAAATAGGAGATCATTGTTATCATGGTTTATGTGATTTGGGTGCTAGTGTTAGTGCTATTCCGTTTACCTTATATCAAGAAATTATGAATGATATTGCACCTGTTGAAATAGAGGACACTGATGTTACTATTAAGCTTGCAAACAGAGATACCATTACACCACTTGGGATCATTAGATATGTTGAAGTCTTGTGTGGAAAGATAAAATACCCTACTGATTTTCTAGTCCTCGGTTCTCCTCAAGATGACTTTTGTCCTATTATATTTGGTAGACCTTTCTTGAACACTGTTAATGCCAAGATTGATTGCGCTAAAGAAACTGTCAGTGTTAATTTTGGTGGTATGTCTCATGAGTTTAATTTCTCCAAGTTTCCTAGACAACCTCATGATAAAGAATTGCGTAGTAAAGATGAAATTATTGGTCTTGCTTCTATTGCCGTACCTCCTACTGATCCGTTAGAACAATATTTGCTAGACCATGAAAATGATATGCATATGAATGAAAGAAATGAAATAGATAAGATGTTCTTTGATCAACCACCCATCCTTAAACATAATTTGCCTATTGAAACTCTTGGAGGCCCTCCTCCACCTAAAGGTGATCCTGTGTTTGAATTGAAGCAATTGCCTGATACATTGAAATATGCTTATCTTGATGAAAAGAAAATATATCCTGTTATTATTAGTGCTAACCTTTCAGCGCATGAAGAAAAGAGATTACTAAAAACTTTGAGGAAGCACCGAGCTACTATTGGATATACTCTTGATGATCTTAAGGGCATTAGTCCCACTCTATGTTAGCACAAAATTAATATGGAGCCTGATGCTAAACCAGTTGTCGACCACCAACGACGATTAAATCCTAAGATGAAAGAGGTGGTAAGAACTAAAATATTAAAGCTTCTGGAAGCAGGTATAATCTATCCCATAGCTGACAGTAGATGGGTAAGTCCCGTTCATTGTGCCCTAAGAAAGGAGGTATTACCGTTGTTCCAAATGATAAAAATGAACTCATTCCACAAAGAATTGTAACTGGTTATAGGATGGTAATTGATTTTAGAAAATTAAACAAAGCTACTAGAAAAGATCATTACCCCTTACCTTTTATTGATCAAATGTTAGAAAGATTGTCTAAGCATACACACTTTTGTTTCCTAGATGGTTATTCCGGTTTTTCTCAAATACCCGTATCACAACCCGATGAAGAGAAAACCACCTTACTTGTCCTTTTGGAACTTATGCTTATAGACATATGCCTTTTTGTTTATGCAATGCACCTGCTACCTTTCAAAGATGTATGATTGCTATATTCTCTGACTTTTGTGAAAAGATTGTTGAGGTGTTCATGGATGATTTTTCCATTTATAGAACTTCTTTTGATGATTGCTTAAGCAACCTTGATCGAGTTTTGCAGAGATGTGAAGATACTAATCTTGTCTTGAATTGGGAGAAGTGCCACTTTATGGTGAATGAAGGCATTGTCTTGGGGCATAAAATTTCTGCAAGAGGTATTGAAGTTGATAAAGCTAAGGTTGATGCTATTGAGAAAATGCCATGTCCTAAAGATATTAAAGGAACAAATCCTACGGAAGTGTCATTCCGAAGCTTACGGAGGACACCATGCGGGAGACAGAACTGCACACAAGGTATTACAATCTGGTTTTTATTGGCCTACTCTTTTCAAGGATGCTCGTAAGTTTGTCCTATCTTGTGATGAATGCCAAAGAATTGGTAATGTTGGTAGACGTCAAGAAATGCCTATGAATTATTCACTTGCTGTTGAACCATTTGATGTTTGGGGATTTGATTATATGGGACCTTTTCCTAAATCCAATGGGTATACACATATTTTAGTTGCTGTTGATTACGTTACTAAGTGGGTAGAAGCTATTCCAACTAGTAGTGCTGATCATAGCACCTCTATTAAAATGCTTAAAGAAGTTTTTTTCCCAAGGTTCGGGGTCCCTAGATATTTAATGACTAATGGTGGTTCACATTTTATTCATGGTGCATTCCGTAAATTGCTTGCTAAATATGATGTCAACCATAGAATTGCATCTCCCAATCACCCTCAAACTAGTGGTCAAGTTGAATTGAGCAATAGAGAAATAAAATTAATTTTGTAGAAAACCGTCAATAGATCTAGAAAGAATTGGTCTAAGAAACTGGACGATGCATTATGGGCATATAGAACTGCTTATAAAAATCCTATGGGTATGTCTCCTTATAAAATGGTTTATGGAAAAGCATGTCATTTACCTCTTGAGTGAGAACATAAAGCATATTGGGATATTAAAGAACTAAATTATGATTTTAAACTTGCCGGCGAAAAGAAGTTATATGATATTAGCTCATTAGATGAATGGAGAACCCAAGCCTATGAAAATGCCAAATTGTTTAAAGAAAAGGTTAAAAGATGGCATGATAGAAGAATTCAAAAACGGGAATTTAAAGTGGGTGAGCAGGTTCTATTGTACAATTCTCGTTTAAGATTCTTTGCAGGAAAACTTCTCTGTAAATGGGAAGGACCGTATATCATCGAAGAAGTTTATCGCTCCGGAGCCATCAAAATAAATAACTTCGAAGGCACTAACCCGAGAGTGGTGAATGGGCAAAGAATCAAGCACTATATTTTAGGTACCCCCATTAATGTTGAAACTAATATTATTGAAACAATTACACCGGAGGAATACTTAAGAGAGACCTTCCGGAACACTCTAGAACCCTGAAAAGGAAGAGGTATGTGATACGGTAAGTAAACCGACTCCAAAAATTCCATAAAAATACTTTCTGTCAGTTTTGGAATATTAGAAAAATACAAAAATAAGAAACAGCCGAGGGGACCCACGTGAGCCTTCCCGACTCCTTTTTTCTTCTGGATTACTTGTTTTGCAAGATAAAAATTCTTTATATACACTCCCGGACGTTTTGACCACCGTATCGCAGAAATCTCCTCTGTTCTTGTTTCGTGCTATTTTTCTGACAGATCTAGATCGCTATGGCTCCACCAAGCTCTTCCAAGGACAAGTTCTACGAGAAGGTCATCAACCTCTACCTACCGGAGGTGATAAAACACCCTCAAGCCATTGAGATGCGTGAGGGGGTGCTTCACATCCGGGATGTTCTAGGACCCAAGAAGACCGGGAGCGTGGAGTCCAGGCTCGAAGCAGTGGAGCAGGAGATCTTCAAGTGCCAAGGGATGGTGGAACGTGGACTCAGCGCCAACCACTCCATGATCACGGAATTTACCCGTAATCACAAGGTGGAGGGCCAGTCGATGGGGGACATCATCTTCAAGCTTAATGAACGAATCGACTATCTCCAAGGCCAAATCTATGATCTTCAAAACCAAAATTTTGAGTATGAGGCAAGATTCAAAGGTATGAGTTTAGCTGCAAGTTTCCGGACTCGAGAGACTCGTTCATCTTTTTATGATGGGGAACCTATGCCATGGAAGCCGGAGGATAAACCGACTACTTCATCATCACCACCATCACCGAAGAAGGAGACTTGAGCACATGGGTATGGGCACTCCCCTTGGCTTGTGCCAAGCTTGGGGGAGGTGCTCCGGTATCGTATCACAATCACTTTTATTATCATTACCTATTTTTAGTTTGATCCTTAGTTATTTCGTGATCTAGTTGAATAAAAGTTTAGTATGATCTATTTTCGAGTGTTAGCTTCGTGATCTATCTATCTATGTAATCGAGTTGAGAGTTATATAATGAAAAGTAGTTTGAGTTTTTGCTTCTTTACTTTCATGTTTCAATTCTAGCAATGAAAATAATGAAAAATATCATATGCTAATCTTATGGAAAGTAATGACATTACATAAAGAAAAGTATAAGTGGTAAAATTTATCGGAAGTTAACAAACATAGCTTTAGTCAATGATGCAATTCATGAAAAAGTTAATAAGGGAAGAGAAGATTCACATGCAAATGTACTATCTTGGACATCTTTTATGATTGTGAGTCCCCATTAAGTATTTTATGCCAAATTGTTGACGTTGGACAAGGAAGACAACGTAATGAATTATGTTTGTTCATATTCACATAAAAGTTATATTGTTATAGATCCTCCAACATGTGGTGCTTGCCCAATATCTTTGCTAGCCAAAAATCCGCATTAAGTAGAGATACTACTTGTGCATCCAAAACCCTTAAACCTAGTTTCATGTCATGAGAGTCCACTATACCTACCTAGGGATTGAACAAGATCCTTCAAGTAAGTTGTCATCGGTACAAAAAGCAATAAAAATTGCCTCTAAATATGTCTGAACTTTTATTGTAAGGGAAATAAGCTTTGTACGAACTTGTGATGGAAAAGAAATAAAAGTGACAGACTGTATAATAAAGGTTGCTATCACAATGGGCAATATAAAGTGATGTTCCTTTGCATTAAGAGCTCTTGCATCCAACAACAAAAAGCGCATGACAACCTCTGCTTCCCTCTGCGAAGGGCCTATCCTCTACTTTTATGTATTTACTTTTTATGCAAGAGTCAATAGTGTTCTCCTCTACTTCCTTTTTATTTTTCTCTTTTGCAAGCATCATGTGGTGGGGAAAGATCTAAGCATATATATCCAGTTGGATATGAGTAATCATGAGTTATTATTGTTGACATCACCCTTGAGGTGAATACGTTGGGAGGCGAAATCACAAGCCCCTATCTTTCTATGTGTCTGGCTGAAACTTTTTGCTCCATATATATGTCGTGAGTGTTAGCAATCATAGAAGACTAAATGATAGTTGAGTATGTGAACTTGCTAAATAGCTCCTACATGAGACCCTTCCTGAAAATATGATGAATTGCAATTGCATTGCTGACTGAGAACATAGTTTGTTAGTTTTCAAGAAAGTTTATGCCTTATACTCCATTGTTGTGATGAATTGTTACTTGCTCATGAGAAGTTTATGATAATAAATATTGCTGTCATAATAATGATCATGATGCTACTATGTCCGTATTTTGTTTTTATCGACACCTCTCTCTCTAAACATGTGGACATGATTATCGATATCGGCTTTCGCTTGAGGACAAGCGAGGTCTAAGCTTGGGGGAGTTGGTACGTCCATTTTGCATCATGTTTTGCTACTATTATTTATAGTGTTTTTGATCAATATAACACTTTGTGGAGCAATTCTAATGCCTTTTCTCTCTTAATATGCAAGATTTACACAAGGAGGGAGATTGCCGGCAGCTGGAATTCTGGACCTGAAAAAGCTATGTTAGAGATACCTATTCTGCACATCTCCAAATGAGCTGAAATTTTACGAAGATTTATTTTGAAATTAATAAAAAATACTGGAAGCAAGAAGTACCAGAGGGGGCCACCCAGGTGCCCACGAGGCACCAGGGCGCGCCACCCCCCAGGCGCGCCCTGGTACCTCGTGGGGCCCCTGGCCAGCCTCTGGCCCCCATTTTCTGGTATATAAGTGCATTTGCCCTAGAAAAAATATAGAGAAGACTTTCGGGACGGTGCACCGCCGTCTCGAGGCGGAACTTGGGCACGAGCACTTTTGCTCTCCAGCAGAGAGATTCTGCCGGGGATACCGAAATCGTCGCCATCGACATCACCAACGATCCTCTCATCGTGGGAGGACTAATCTTCATCAACATCTTCACCAGCACCATCTCATCCCAAACCCTAGTTCATCTCTTGTATTCAATCTTTGTCTCAAAACCTCAGATTGGTACCTGTGGGTTGCTAGTAGTGTTGATTACATCTTGTAGTTGATGCTAGTTGGTTTATTTGGTGGAAGATTATATGTTCAGATCTATTATGCTATTCAATACCCCTCTGATATTGGACATGATTATGATTTGTGAGTAGTTACTTTTGTTCTTGAGGACATGGGAGAAGTCTTGTCATAAGTAATCATGTGAATTTGGTATTCGTTCGATATTTTGATGATATGTATGTTGTTGATTCTCTTAGTGGTGTCATGTGAACGTCGACTACATGACACTTCACCATCTTTGGGCCTAAGGGAATGCATTGTGGAGTAGTAATTAGATGATGGGTTGCTAGAGTGACAGAAGCTTAAACCCTAGTTTATGCGCTATTCCGTAAGGGGCTGATTTGGATCCATATGTTTAATGCTATGGTTAGAGTTATCTTAATTCTTCTTTCGTAGTTGCAGATGCTTGCGAGAGGGGGTAATCATAAGTGAGAGGCTTGTTCAAGTGAGAACAGCACCCAAGCACTGGTCCACCCACATATCAAATTATCAAAGTAGCGAACGCGAATCAAACAAACATTATGAAAGTGACTAGATGAAATTCCCATGTGTCCTCAAGAACGCTTTACTTACTATAAGAGATCGTTCAGGCTTGTCCTTTGCTACAAAAAGGATTGGGCCACCTTGCTGCACTCTTTGTTACTATTGCTACTTGTCACTTGTTACAAATTATCTTGCTATCAAACTACTCGTTACCGATAATTTCAGTGCTTGCAGAAAACACCTTGCTGAAAACCGCTTATCATTTCCTTCTGCTCCTCGTTGGGTTCGACACTCTTACTTACCGAAAGGACTATGATTGATCCCCTATACTTGTGGGTCATCAAGCCACCAGGGCGTGCCTGGGGGGGGGGGGGGGCTGGCGCGCCCTGGTGCCTCGTGGGCACCAGGTGGGTCCCCTTGGCTGTTTCTTATTTTTGTATTTTTTCTAATATTCCAAAACTGACAGAAAGTATTTTTATGGAATTTTTGGAGTCGGTTTACTTACCGTATCATGTACCTCTTCCTTTTCAGGGTTCTGGACTGTTCCGGGAGGTCTCTCTTATGTATTCTTCCAGTGTAATTGTTTCAATAATATTAGTTTCAACATTAATGGGGGTACTTGAAATATAGTGCTTAATTCTTTGCCCATTCACCACTCTCGGATTAGTGCCTTCGGAGTTGTTTATTTTGATGGCTCCGGAGCGATAAACTTCTTCGATGATATACGGTCCTTCCCATTTAGAGAGAAGTTTTCCTGCAAAGAATCTCAAACGAGAATTGTACAATAGAACTTGCTCACCCACTTTGAATTCCCGTTTTTGAATTCTTCTATCATGCCATCTTTTAACTTTTTCTTTTAACAATTTGGCATTTTCATACGCTTGGGTTCTCCATTCATCTAATGAGCTAATATCAAATAACCTCTTTTCGCCGGCAAGTTTAAAATCATAATTGAGTTCTTTAATTGCCCAATATGCTTTATGTTCTAACTCAAGAGGTAAATGACATCCTTTTCCATAAACCATTTTATAAGGAGACATACCCATAGGATTTTTATAAGCAGTTCTATAAGCCCATAATGCATCGTCAAGTTTCTTAGACCAATTCTTTCTAGATCTATTAACGTATTTTTGCAAAATTAATTTTATTTCTCTTTTACTCAATTCAACTTGACCACTAGTTTGAGGGTGATAGGGAGATGCAATTCTATGGTTGACATCATATTTAGCAAGCAATTTACGGAATGCACCATGAATAAAATGTGAACCACCATCAGTCATTAAATATCTAGGGACTCCAAACCTCGGGAAACTAACTTCTTTAAGTATTTTAGTAGAAGTGTTATGATCAGCACTACTAGTTGGAATAGCTTCTACCCACTTAGTAACGTAATCAACAACAACTAAAATATGAGTATACCCATTGGATTTAGGAAAAGGTCCCATATAATCAAATCCCCAAACATCAAATGGTTCAATAGCAAGTGAATACTTCATAGGCATTTCCTGACGTCTACCAACATTACCAATTCTTTGACATTCATCACAAGATAAGACAAACTTACGAGCATTCTTGAAAAGATTAGGCCAATAAAAACCAGATTGTAATACCTTATGTGCAGTTCTGTCTCCCGCATGGTGTCCTCCGTAAGCCTCGGAATGACACTTCCATAGGATTTGTTCTTGTTCATGCTCAGGTATACAACGTCTAATAATACCATCTACTCCTTCTTTATAAAGATGTGGGTCATCCCAAAAGTAATGTCTTAAATCATAGAAAAACTTTTTCTTTTGTTGGTATGTGAAACTAGGTGGTATAAATTTAGCAACAATATAATTAGCATAGTCTGCATACCATGGAGTATTACGAGAAGCATTTATGACAGCTAATTGTTCATCAGGAAAATCATCATTAATAGGTAGTGGGTCATGAAGAACATTTTCCATTCTAGACAAATTATCTACTACGGGATTCTCAGCTCCCTTTCTATCAATAATATGCAAGTCAAATTCTTGTAGCAATAAAACCCACCTAATGAGTCTAGGTTTAGCGTCTTTGTTTTCCATAAGATATTTAATAGCAGCATGATCAGTGTGAACAGTTACCTTAGAATCAACTATGTAAGATCTGAATTTATCACATGCAAACACAACTGCTAGAAATTCTTTTTCAGTAGTAGAATAATTACTTTGGGCTCTGTCTATAGTTTTACTAGCATAATGGATAACATTTAATTTCTTATCAACTCTCTGTCCTAGAACAGCACCAACAGCATAATCACTAGCATCACACATAATTTCAAAAGGCAAATTCCAATCTGGTGGTTGAACAATAGGTGCAGTGGTTAAGGCTTTCTTAAGTGTTTCAAAGGCTTCTAGACAATCATCATCAAAAACAAATGGAACATATTTTCGCAAAAGATTGGTAAGAGGCCTAGAAATTTTAGAGAAGTCTTTAATAAACCTTCTATAGAAACCAGCATGACCAAGGAAACTTCTTATACCTTTAATATCTTTAGGACATGGCATTTTCTCAATAGCATCAACCTTAGCTTTATCAACTTCAATACCTCTTTCAGAAATTTTATGCCCCAAGACAATACCTTCATTCACCATAAAGTGGCACTTCTCCCAATTCAAGACAAGATTAGTTTCTTCACATCTCTGCAAAACTCGATCAAGGTTTCTTAAGCAATCATCAAAAGAAGTTCCGTAAATGGAAAAATCATCCATGAAAACCTCAACAATCTTTTCACAAAAGTCAGAGAATATAGCAGTCATACATCTTTGAAAAGTAGTAGGTGCATTGCATAAACCAAAAGGCATACATCTATAAGCATAAGTTCCAAAAGGACAAGTAAAGGTGGTTTTCTCTTGATCGGGTTGTGATACAGGTATTTGAGAAAAACCAGAATAACCATCTAGGAAACAAAAGTGTGTATGCTTAGATAATGTTTCTAACATTTGATCAATAAAAGGTAAGGGGTAATGATCTTTTCTAGTAGCTTTGTTTAATTTTCTAAAGTCAATTACCATCCTATAACCAGTTATAATTCTTTGTGGAATGAGTTCATTTTTATCATTTGGAACAACGGTGATACCTCCTTTCTTAGGGACACAATGAACGGGACTTACCCATCTACAATCAGCTATGGGATAGATTATACCTACTTCTAGAAGCTTTAATATTTCAGTTCTTACCACCTCTTTCATCTTAGGATTTAATCGTCGTTGGTGGTCGACAACTTGTTTAACATCAGGCTCCATATTAATTTTGTGCTGACATAGAGTGGGACTAATGCCCTTAAGATCATCAAGAGTATATCCAATAGCAGCTCGGTGCTTCCTCGAAGTTTTAAGTAATATCTTTTCTTCATGCTCTGAAAGGCTAGCACTAATAATAACATGATATATCTTCTTTTCATCAAGATAAGCATATTTCAATGTATCAAGCAATTGCTTCAATTCAAATACAGGATCACCCTTAGGGGGAGGAGGGCCTCCAAGAGTTTCAATAGGCAAATTGTGTTTAAGGATAGGTGGTTGATCAAAGAACATCTTATCTATTTCATTTCTTTCATTCATATGCATATCGTTTTCATGGTCTAGCAAATATTGTTCTAACGGATCAGTAGGAGGTACGGCAATAGAAGCAAGACCAATAATTTTATCTTTACTAGGCAATTCTTTATCATGAGGTTGTCTACGAAACTTGGAGAAATTAAACTCATGAGATGTATGATACGTCTCCATCGTATCTACTTTTCCAAACACTTTTGCTCTTGTTTTGGCCCCTAATTTGCATGATTTGAATGGAACTAACCCGGACTGACGCTGTTTTCAGCAGAATTACCATGGTGTTGTTTTTTATGCAGAAATAAAAGTTTTTGGAATTGGATGAAACTTTTTGGAGATTTTTTATGGAATAAATAAAAAATACTGGAACCAAGACCCACTGGAGGGGGCCAGCCAGAGAAGAAAAATAAGAGAGGAAGTTTTATTGTGTTTCACGATACGGAGCCGCCGCCACCTCCTGTTCTTCATCGGGAGGCCAGATCTGGAGTCCGTTTGGGGCTCCGGAGAGGGGGATCTTCTGGCATCGTCATCATCAACCATCATTCATCACCAATTTCATGATGCTCACCGCCGGGAGTGAGTAATTCCTTCGTAGGCTTGCTAGATGGTGATGAGTTGGATGAGATTTATCATGTAATCGAGTTAGTTTTGTTAGGACTTGATTCCTAGTATCCACTATGTTCTGAGATTGATGTTGCTATGACTTTGCTATGCTTAATGCTTGTCACTAGGGCCCGAGTGCCATGATTCCAGATCTGAACCCTTTATGTTTTCATGAATATATTTGTGTTCTTGATCCGATCTTGCAAGTTATATGCACCTGCTATGTGTTATGATCCGCATACCCCAAGGTGACAATAATTGGGATTCTTTCCGGTGATTGCCATAGTTTGAGGAGTTCATGTATTCACTATGTGTTAATGCTTTGTTCCGGTTCTCTATTAAAAGGAGGCCTTAATATCCCTTAGTTTCCCTATGGACCCACTGCCACGGGAGGGTAGGACAAAAGATGTCATGCAAGTTCTTATCGCAAGCACGTATGACTATATACGGAATACATGCCTACATTACATTGATGAATTGGAGCTAGTTCTGTGTCGCCCTAGGTTATGACTGTTACATGATGAATGTTATCCAATATAATCACCGATCCAATGCCTACGAGTTTTTCACATATTGTTCTTTGCTAAGTTACTACTGTTGCTACTATTGTCACAATTGCTACCAAACTATTGCTGCTACCGTTACTGCTATTGTTACTATTATTACTACTGTTGTCAAACTATCATACTACTGTGCTACTGATAACTCTGCTGTAGATATTTAGTCTTCAGGTGTGGTTGAATTGACAACTCAACTGCTAATACTTGCAAATATTCTTTGGCTCCCCTTGTGTCGAATCAATAAATTTGGGTTGAATACTCTACCCTCGAAAACTGTTGCTATCCCCTATACTTGTGGGTTATCAACACATTTTTCTGGCGCCATTGCCGGGGAGCATAGCTATATTTGCTGAGTCACTTTGGATTTATATCTGTTGATCACTATGAAGAATCTGAAAGACGCTAAGACCAAGATCGTTCCCTCTAAAACGAGGGGTGGTAAGGAACTGCCATCTAGCTCTGCACTTGATTCACCTTCTGTTTTGAGTAAACTTGCAACACCACAACATGCTATTAATTCTGATATGTCGCAAGTTATTGATGATACTACCTCTGCTTTGAATGATACTCATGATGATGCTAGTACTATGCCTGATAATGCTGTGCCACTTGGTGAATTTCTTAGTGAACAACTTGCTAAAGCTAAGGAAATTGAAAACGCTAAAACTCTTGAGAATTGTGCTTCACCTATTATGCCTAGCTCTCCTACTAGAGTTGAAACACCTGATGAACATTGCTTTGATAGGGAGACAGCTAGAGCCATTCTTGCTTGTAATGATAAACATGAAGTTATAAAACTGTTTGCTGAAATGAAAGAAAAATCTATGCGGGAGAAAATGAAATGTGATCCTAAGTTTGCTACCTCTCCCATATTTATTACTGATAAGGATTATGAATTCTCTGTTGATCCTGGGTTAATTACCTTGGTTGAATCTGATCCTTTCCATGGCTATGAAACTGAAACCGTTGTGGCACATCTTACTAAATTAAATGATATAGCCACCCTATTTGCTCATGAGAAAAAAATTCGCTATTACTATATTCTTAAGTTATTTCCTATCTCATTAAATGCTGATTGTGACACCCTGATTTTTGCAACTTTTTCTTTTCAAAATTCTTCTGGTTTTATTTGCAAATTGTTGGTTTTGGAACCAAATCATTTGACTTTGGACTTGAGGATTCCTTGGATTCCACCCAAAGTGATCCAATGATACGTCTCCAACGTATCTATAATTTTTTATTGTTCCATGCTGTTATAATATCAATCTTGGATGTTTTTATAATCATTTACAGCAATTATATATCATTTTTGGAGACTAACCTATTAACCTAGTGCCCAGTGCCAGTTGCTGTTTTCTGCCCTGTTTTTGTTTTACAGAAAATCAATACCAAACGAAGTCCAAATGCCACGAAACTTTTTGGAGATTTTTTATTGGACAAGATAAACACTAGAAGCTTCGGGAAAGGGCCAGAAGATGAAGGAGTGGCCACGAGGCACCAGGGCGCGCCCCAGGGGGGTGGCGCTACCTGGTACCTCGTGGGGCCCACCCAGGTCCGTTTGACCTAATTCCAGCACTCTAAATTCAGAAAAAATCAGAAACCCTCAGGAGAGTCCACAAAATACTTTTTCCGCCGCCGCAAGTTTCTGTTCCAGAGAGATCCCATCTGGGGTCCTTCTCTGGTGATCCGCCGGAGGGGGAATCGATCACGGAGGGGTTCTACATCAACCTTGCTACCCTTCTGATGATGCGTGAGTAGTTTACCATAGACCTTCGGGTCCATAGGCAGTAGCTAGATGGCTTCTTCTCTCTTTTTGATCTTCAATACAATGTTCTCCTCGGTGTTCTTGGAGTTCTATTTGATGTAATCACTTTTTGCGGTGTGTTTGTTGGGATCCGATGAATTGTGAGTTTATGATCAGATTATCCATGAAATTATTTGAGTCTTTGCTGCACTCTTTTATGCATGATTATTATAGCCTCGTATTTCTTCTCCGATCTATTGATTTGGTTTGGCCAACTAGATTGATTTATCTTGCCATGGGAAGAGGTGCTTTGTAGTGGGTTCGATCTTGCGGTGCTCAATCCCAGTGACAGAAAGGGACATGACATGTATGTATCGTTGCTACTAAGGGTAAAAAGATGGGGTTTATTCATACATGAGTTTATCTTGTCTACATCATGACATCGCTCTTAAGGCATTACTCCGTTCTTATGGACTTAATACACTAGATGCATGCTCGATAGCGGTCGATGTGTGGAGTAATAGTAGTAGATGCAGGCAGGAGTCAGTCTACTTGTATTGGACGTGATGCCTATATACATGATCATTGCCTTGGATATCGTCATGATTATTTGCTTTTCTATCAATTGTCCAACAGTAATTTGTCTACCCACCGTGTGCTATTTTCTTGAGAGAAGCCTCTAGTGAAACCTATGGCCCCCGGGTCTATCTAAATCATATTACTAAAACCCTAAAAATATTGCTGCCATTTTCTTTTATTTATTTTATTTTGTATTTTTGTTTCAATCTATCTATCTATCACATACAATTTAATCTTGCAATTAACCGCCGAAGGATTGACAACCCCTCGTTTGCGTTGCGTGCAAGGATTTGTTGTTTGTGTGCAGGTGCTTCTAACGAGGTGTTGCGTGATTCTCCTACTGGTTCGATAACCTTGGTTTCATAACTAAGGGCAATACTTATCTCTACTGTGGTGCATCATCCCTTCCTCTTCGGGGATAATACCAACGTAAGCTACAAGTAGCAGGAAGAATTTCTGGCGCCGTTGCCGGGGAGACATCATCAACATCTATCAAGTACCTTTGCACAAACTCTCATCTCCTTGCATTTACTTTATTTGCCATTTGCCTCTTGTTTTCATCTCCCCCACTTCTAAAACATTTTTACAAAAATACAAAAATATTTTCCGTTTGCCTTTTTCTTGTTTGCTTGTTTGCTTGCTTGTTATCTTGTTTGCGTAGTCATGATGTCTCAAGAAAATACAAAATTGTGTGATTTTCCCAATACTAATAATAATGATTTTATTAGTACTCCGATTGCTCCTCCCGCCGCTAGTGCGGAGACTTGTGATATTAATGCCGCTTTGCTAAATCTTGTCATGAAAGATCAATTTTCCGGTAGTCCTAATGAAGATGCCGCATCCCATCTTAACACTTTCGTAGAATTGTGTGACATGCAAAAGAAAAAAGATGTGGATAATGATATTGTGAAATTAAAATTATTCCCATTCTCATTGCGGGATCGTGCAAAAATTTGGTTTTCATCTTTACCACGAAATAGTATCGATTCTTGGGATAGGTGTAAAGATGCTTTTATTACTAAGTATTTTCCTCCTGCGAAAATTATTTCTCTTAGTAATCAAATTATGAATTTCAAGCAACTTGATCATGAACATGTTGCCCAATCTTGGGAGAGGATGAAATTAATGAAAAGAAATTGCCCTACTCATGGCTTAAATTTATGGATGATCATACAAAAAAATTATGCGGGATTGAATTTTGTCTCTAGAAATCTTTTAGATTCCGCCGCGGGTGGTACTTTTATGGAAATTACTTTGGGTGAAGCTACTAAATTGCTTGATAATATTATGGCAAATTATTCACAATGGCATACTGAAAGAACTCCTGCTAGTAAAAAGGTGAATTCCATTGAAGAAATTAATACTTTGAGTGATAAAGTTGATGCGCTTATGAAATTGGTTGCTAGCAAAAATGCTCCTATTGGTCCTAATGATGTACCTTTGTCCACTTTGATTGAGCAAAATAATGATCCCGTAGATGTGAACTTTGTCTCGCGAAACAATTTTAATAATAATGCTTATAGAGGTAATTTCAATGCTAGACCGTTTCCTGGAAATTCCTCTAATAATTTTGGCAATCCTTATGGTAATTCTTACAATAATAATAATAGGATGTCCTATGATCTTGAGAGTAATATTAAAGAATTTATTAATGCTCAAAAAGTTTTCAACACTACGATAGAAGAAAAATTGAGTAAAATTGATGATATGTCTAGGAGCATTGATTGAATTATTCATGATGTGGAAAATCTTAAGACTAAAATTTTGCCACCCAAAATTGATATTAGTGAATCAATTAAAGCTTTATATGTCTCCATGGATGAGAGTAAGAAAAGAACCGCTATGCTAAAAGCTAAACGAGAATTTTTAGAAAAAGCGATTCCTCCCGGTTTTTAGCGTAGTAATGATGAGGATATTAAAATGATTGGTGTTTCATCTTGTCGGTGTATAAAACATGGGTATTTTATACCCTGACTTATGCATAGACGGTGGCAACCTCCTTGCCGGCCAAAGCTTTGCCGGGAACCGCCAAGATCAAGATTCGGAGTCCAGCCGCAGAAGCTACCAGAAAGAAGCTCAAAACACAACACTCGACTGGTACCAAAGATGAAGACATTCCTTGCCGGCAAGGCTGAACCGGCAAGGTGAAGACCCGGCAAGCTCCGTTCCGGCAAGCTTAAGCCAGCCCTCCAGCGCTCCACCTCGCTGCACAGGTGTTCGCTGATGTGTGAGGTGTCGACCGCGCAGGTTGGTTGGTGAGGCTTGCCGGGCACGTGTCAGCACGCTGGGACAAGATTTGCCCCTAACGACACCCGTCCAAGAGGCGTGTCAGGATAATACGAGGTAGCTGGGCAAGCGGTGCAGAAACCTTGCCGGGACTACCTCTCCACATGACACCTAGCTTCGCATTTAATGCCTTTGTCCTAAATTGGCAGAGTTAGGTACGATAGCACTGTTTGCTATCTAATCGCTATGTAATTACTGTTTTGCCACTGTGGTAACCCCTTGAACTATAAAAGGAGGGCCAAGGCAACAGTTTAGAGGATTCGGACCCCTTTTCAAACACAAGCACGTCTCGCGTAGCTGCTCTCCCCGCACCTTGCCAGGACACGCGCTCCTTGTACTGTGCTTCTGCACCATCAATACACCAAAGGCAGGAGTAGGGTTTTACGCTGCTCAGCGGCCTGAACCTGGGTAAATCCCTCGTGCTCCCCATTGTCCATGCTCTTTGTGCACGTCGACCTCCCGCGCCGAACCACAAGGGGCTGCATGGCCCCATAGATGGTCGTACCCCGACCTCTTTGGCGCGCCAGGTAGGGGGATGCGTCGCTTGCACGAACCTTGACCAGTGGGTTGCGCATCTTCATCATCATCTTCATAGACTTCATCCTCGTCCTTCTCGTCGTCGATGGCGCCCAAGAAGAAGGGAATAACGATGACGGCCACCCCGCACGCATCCGCGGGCGGCGCAGGTGGCGCGGCCAATGCGGGCGGCATGGATACCGCGGTTGGCATGACCAGCGCAGGCGGCGCGGTCACCATGCCCACCACGGTTGGCACAGGACACGAGCACGCCGGAGGCAGTCGACCTCCTCGGTCCTCTGACGAACGGAGCCGCGACGGCGCGGGCAGAGCGGATGGACGCCCTCCTCCTCCTCCTCCTCGCCGCGCAGGCGAACGCAGCCACCGAAGCTGCAATGCCCGGGGCGGCACGAGCCGAGATCCCGCTGCGGCGGCATCCAAGGATGTTGCTTCAGGACAGACGCCGCGCCCCTCGCACAATGGGCACAGTGCATCCCCGAGCGGCGCCAACGACTCCGGGCAGCAGTGACCTCACGGCAAGACTCCTGTGGATCAAATCCCAGATCCTCAGGCACCGCCTCTGCCACGGCGACCTGCTGCTGATCATGTGCCACGGCAGCAAGACCGCGATGGCGCTCCTGCTGGCTTTGCCAGGAGTAGAGCGACGTCACGCTCTTCGCTCCCGGCCATGACAGCCACGGCAGCGGAAGCAATGGCGCGAGCTCAGATGCTGCTGAACTTCCCTCCAGCGGCAGAGAAGATGGATGAGTGGAGAGCCACCATCCAAAGCTTGATTGGATTTGCCGAAGCCAGTAAATCACAGCAGGCGGAGCCCTCACGGCGTCCGCAAGCAGCATCGACATCTCTAGTCAGTGGCTGCGTTGACGGTACTACGCTAACGATGCTATCGCCGCCGCGACAACCGCCTCAACAGCAGCAACGCCAACAGCCGCGACAAGCCCAGCAATCTCTTGGACCCGACGAAATGTCGATAGCCTCTTCAGATCCACGGGCGCGGCAAGATCAGTGGCAAGTGCTGTGAGATAGGCCGGCAGAAGACGCCCGCACCACCATCGAACGGCGCCGAGAGGCGCGTCGTCAATCCGACGTGCGCAACGGCCCCGTCGTTGATGAGCCTGCGCCAGGGGTTGGCGGATATCTACCTTACGAGGTTGGGTGTCCTGCCTTCACCCGCGAGCTGCGGCAAGTCCGATGGCCATCCGTTCGAGCCTTCAAGCCAGAAGTGCCGGAAAAATATGACGGCAAGCTAAACCCGGCAGAGTTTCTAGGCATCTACACTATTGCCGTGCAAGCTGCCGGAGGGAGAGACGAGAAGATCCTCGCCAAGTAATTCCCGTTGGTACTAAAACCCAACGTGAGGTCTTGGCTGATGAACTTGCCGGAGAACTCCATCTCTTCGTGGTCAGATCTCTGCAACGAATTCGTCGGTGCCTTTACCGGAGACCACAAGGCCCCTGGACAGCCCAGCGACCTGCAAGTGATCCCGCAAAGAGATGGCGAAACTTTACGCAAGTACATCCAGAGATTTAGCCGCGTACACCGCAACATTCTAGATGTGCACCCCGCAGCCGTCATTACTGCCTTTCACACGAATGTGCGCAATAGGAGGATGCGGGAGAAGATGAATGTCAAGTTGCCCAAGACCGTCAACGAGCTCTATACGTTGGCAGATAAGTGTGCACGGGCAAAGGAAGGAAGAAGACTCCCCGGGGAGGACGCTGGCACCGAAGTAGATTCTGAGGATGACGATACCGCCACCCCGAGGAAGAAGGGCCGGAAGCGCAAAGGCAAAATTGTTATGGCTGTCGAAGGCTCCGGCAACTCCGAGTCCGCCAAGAAAGCCAAGACTGAGAATTCTGGCAAGGATGCTGCTGTTTGCGCCGCTTGCCAGGAGGCGGCGGCAAACGAGAAGGCCGGCAAGTCAGATGGACCATACTACAAAATTCACTGCACCAAAGGCCATGATCTCCAAGAGTGCCGGCAAGTCGAACACCTTGTTGAGAAGCAGAAGGCTGAATACGAGAAGCGCGACAAGGAAAAAGGCCAAGATGGTGCCGGTGGATCCAGCAAAAAAGGCCGTGGTGGTCGAGGAGGCCGCCGCGGCAAGGCCAAGCAGCAGAAAGAAAAGCCTGCTAGGGGCCGTGAGAAGAAAGAGGGAGATGATGGGAGTGAAGAAGAAGAGGACGATGATGAGACCAGCGAACAAGAATTCCAAAAGGCAACTGAGGCCATGTGTGTTGACGGGGGCGCATCTTTGCACTCCTCTCACCGCCAGCTTAAACAGCGGGCTCGTGAGGTTAACGCGACGGAACCGGCAATGGGCTCTCAAAAACCACTCAAATGGTCACACACGCCTATCATCTTTGATGCTGAGGACCACCCTGATCGCATAACTGCGGTCGGGTGTTTGCCGTTGTTGGTTTCCCCAACAATTCGCAACCTCCAAGTAACGAAGATGTTAGTTGACAATGGGGCCGGTCTGAATCTAATCTCTCCGGAGGTAATCAAGAGGCTACAGATTCCCGACGAGGAGCTCGAAAAGACAGGCACCTTTCAAGGAGTGAACCCGGGAAGAAGCCAGCCCAAGGGAAAGATCACGTTGCCGGTAACGTTTGGCGGGGAACTGAACTACAGGACGGAAAAGATTGTCTTCGACGTCGTCAAGATCCCCTTGCCGTACAATGGAATTCTTGGCCGCCCGGCCTTGGCAAAATTCATGGCAGCATCCCACTATGTTTACAACACGTTGAAGATGCCAGGGCCGATGGGTGTCATTTCCGTCAACTCCGACAAGAAAGATGCGGTCATCTGCGTCGACAAGATGTACAGAGATGCGGTTGCAGCAGAAGCCGCCAAGGCACCAGCTTCCGCGAAGAAAAAAGAAAGCAAGAAATCCGGCAAAGCCTCTAGCAAGGATTCCGGGAAGCGCACCTCTTTGGAGTGCTGCGCGCCTGCTGAAGACTTGCCGGAGTGCTCCGCCGGTAAGAAATCCAAAGCCACTGCACTGGCAACCAAGAAGGTGCCGGCAAGGGAGGACGGCACTGACGGTACTTTCACCATCAGTGCCACCCTTGACAGCAAATAGGAAAGCGCGCTCATTGCCTTCCTGCGGGCGAATGTCGATGTGTTCGCATGGCGACCATCCGACATCCCCGGTGTTCCCAGGGAGGTAATTGAGCACCACCTTGCCATTTGTCCCCACGCTCGGCCCGTCAAACAAAAAGTCCGGAAGCAAGCTTTGGAGCGGCAGCAATTCATTGCCGAAGAAATCAAGAAACTCGAAGCGGCATGCCTGGTCAGAGAAGTGCTACATCCCACTTGGTTGGCAAATCCAGTGGTGGTGCGCAAAGCAAACGGGAAGTGGAGACTTTGTATTGATTACACGGATATGAACAAAGCATGCCCGAAGGACCCTTTCCCCTTGCCGCGCATCGATCAAATTGTAGACTCTACTTCTGGCTGTGATTTGCTCTCCTTCCTTGATGCATATTTTGGATACCATCAGATATTCATGGCCAAGGAGGATGAAGAGAAGATTGCATTCATTACTCCATGTGGCACGTACTGCTTCGTACGTATGCCCTTCGGATTAAAGAGTGCCGGTTCAACATTTGCAAGAGCGGTCCAAATCGGTTTTGACCCCAGCTGCATAGGAATGTAGAAGCATACATAGATGACATAGTGGTCAAAACCAAGGACGAGTCTACCCTTATTCAAGACTTGGAAGAGACATTTGCGAACTTGCGCAAAATCAACTTGAAGCTCAATCCCGAGAAGTGTGTGTTTGGTGTTCCATCCGGCAAACTTCTCGGATTCTTTGTATCTCAACGAGGAATTGAAGCAAATCCCGACAAGATCAAGGCGATTGAGCAGATTCAAGCACCAAAAAGCGTCAAAGATGTGCGGCGCCTTGCCGGCTGTGTTGCTGCCTTAAGTAGATTCATTTCAAGGTCTGCTGAGCGCGCCTTGCCGTTTTTCAAGATTTTGAAAAAGGCAGGGCCGATGAAATGGACTCCGGAGGCGGAGGCCGCGCTGCAGGACTTGAAAAGATACCTCTTCTCCACGCCAACACTGGTTGCGCCAAGACCACAAGAGCCGTTGCTGCTATACATAGCGGCAACGAATCAAGTGGCTAGTGCCACACTAGTGGCGCAGAGGGAACTCGATGACGAGGAAACAACCACGGCAAACCCGTCCAGTGACAAATCAGAGTCTTCTCCGGCAAGATCCGGTGCCGATAAGTCAGAAACAAGGGAAGCAAATGAAGTTGATCAACAAGCAGTGCCGAAGAAGAAAGTGGCGCAGCGACCAGTGTATTTTGTTAGTTCCCTTCTGCAGGGGGCTAGATCGAGATACTCTGGGGTGCAGAAGTTGCTTTTCGGTCTCCTTATGGCCTCGAGAAAACTGCGCCACTACTTCCAAGCACACGAGATTACCGTCGTCACTCGCTTTCCGTTGCAACGCATCTTGAGAAATCCTGAGGCAACCGGCAGGATAGTGGAGTGGGCGTTGGAATTGTCAAGCTTTGCACTCAAGTTTGAAAGCACTTCAACCATTCAGAGCAGGGCTTTGGCGGAGTTCATCGCCGAATGGACGCCAATGCAAGACGAAGAAATTCAAGAGATAGCTCTCCCCGGCAAAGAGACAACAAAGGAATGGGTCATGTACTTTGATGGTGCCTTCTCGCTGCAGGGCGCCGGTGCCGGAGTGTTGCTTATCGCACCCACCGGAGAGCACCTCAAGTATGTGGTCCAAATGCACTTTCCCAGGGAGCAAGCTACAAACAACACTGCTGAGTACGAAGGACTTCTTGCCGGTCTTAGGATCGCAGTAGACCTTGGGATCAAAAAATTGATCATCCGCGGCGACTCGCAGCTTGTTGTAAAGCAAGTGAACAAAGATTATCAGAGCCCGTTAATGGAGGCATATGTGGAAGAAGTGAGGAAATTGGAAGAACACTTTGACGGGTTGCAAACCGAGCACATCCCTCGTGTGGAAAACAACGTCACTGATAGCCTGTCAAAGTGTGCCGCTCAAAAGCTTCCCGTGGAACTGGGAACTCTTGTGCTCCATTTGAATCAACCAACAGTCGCCCCATCAACGCAGGCCAACAAGAAAAGAAAGTTAAGTACCGGCAAGTACTTTCCGGCAGAGCTCCCGGAAGCCACCGACAAGGACGTTGCCGGAAACAACAATACGGTTGCCGGTGAGCAGCCGCTTAGCGCAGAACCGCAAGTTCTTGCCGCAGAAGCAAGCGCTCCCGTAGCCGAGGAGATGCCTTTAGTCCTTGTCATCGAGCCGCAGGCTTCGACATGGGCATAGCAGATAGTCCGTTTCCTTCAAACAGGAGGGCTTCCCGATGAGCAAGAAGAAGCAGAGAAAGTAGCCCGTCAGTCAAGTATGTATCAGTTTGTGGATAGCATCCTATACAGAAAACGACCAAACGGTGTGAAATTGAAGTGCATTTGCCGAGAAGATGGACTAAAGCTGTTGGCGGAGATGCACGGAGGCATATGTGGCTCTCACATAGGATCAAGGGCTCTTGTCGGCAAAGCTTTCCGACAAGGCTTCTATTGGCCCACTGCCCTCCAGGATGCGACTGAGCTAGTAACCAAGTGTGAAGCATGCCAGTTCCATTCAAAGAGCATACATCAACCAGCCCAAGCCCTCCAAACAATCCCTCTCTCCTAGCCCTTTCTGGTCTGGGGGCTCGATATCTTGGGCCCCTTTCCCCGTGCTACCGGGGGCTTTGAGTTCTTGTACGTCGCCATCGACAAGTTCACAAAGTGGCCTGAAGTGGAGCCAGTGAGGAAGGTGACAGCGCAATCAGCCGTCAAGTTCTTCAAAGGATTAGTTTGCCATTTCGGGGTTCTCACCGACAACGGCACACAATTCACGAGCCGCACCTTCATGCAATATATCCAAGACCACGGCAGCAAAATCTGTTTTGCATCTGTTGCTCACCCGAGAAGCAACGGCCAGGCGAAAAGGATGAACGCTGAAGTGTTGCGTGGCCTCAAGACAAGGACCTTTGACAGGCTGCGCAAGTGTGGGAGGCACTGGATTGATGAGTTGCCGGCGGTTCTTTGGTCACTCAGAACGACACCAAACCGAGCTACCGGCCAAACACCCTTCTCCCTAATCTATGGTGCAGAAGCAGTGCTCCCCACGGAACTCATATACGGGTCACCTCGAGTGCTCGGTTATGATGAAACTGAGCAAGAGCGGCTGCGGCAAGACGACGCGTTGCTCCTTGAGGAAGATCGTCTTCGGGCGGCTATGCGAGCTGCACGCTACCAGCAAGCCTTGCGCCGCTACCGTAGCCGCAAAGTGCACGCTCGAAGCCTTGAGGAAGGCGACCTTGTTCTTCGGCGTGTTCAGTCCGCCAAGGGATCAAACACGTTGACGCCGAAGTGGGAAGGCCCTTACCGGGTAGTACGAGTCACCAGGCCTGGCGCAGTCCGTCTGGAGACCGAAGATGGCACCTCGGTGCAGAACTCATGGAATATTGAGCATCTTCGCAAGTTCTACCCGTGAGGCGCAGTTGCCGGGTCATGTCCCGGCAACACCCTTTGTACAAGCCTTGTCGATCAGACATGTAACCCTTTGTACAAAGCCAGGCACAGATCCTGTGCATAATAAAGCTAAGTGTCTCGTAACTCCTCGTACATGTTCATTTATGTGTCGATGCATGTGATGTTGTGATTTACGCTTTAGTTTGTATGAAATGACTGATGAGCCGTCAAGGTTCCCAAACCGCTCTTTTCTCTTCTTTCTTTTTCTTAAAAGGATGAGGAGGTTCCCTCGCATGCAAGCTTTCCGGAGGGAGTGGAGATGGGGTACCATTCTTAACGACGTTCAAGTGATCATTTTTTACAACGAGAGAAACGGCACAAGGAAAAGCTAAGTTGCAAAAACTTTTTAAAAAAATCCCTGTTACATTCGCGTTCCCCCTTGAACGGTTCTGAGCTTTGTATGAGAAACCTGCACGCGAGAGGAACCTTGTTGCGATCAGTCCGCGCCCTAGGTTGCCTCGAGTCCTCTCGGCAAGCTTGGCGGCTACGTTCTGGCCCGGTAAGCCACCTTGCCGGCAGCGGCACTTCTAGCAGGCTGCTAAGGACCCGTTCCTCGAAGCGCTCGCGGCAAGTGTGCGCACTGGCAATCTTCCGATAAGCGTAGGGAACACAAATCATACAAAGGCGGAATAAGACAAGGGAAACAGCATGCGTTCATTTAAACCCGGCAAACACCAGATGTTCATTAAGAAAGTACTTGATTACACTCTGTTGGCCCTTTGCCAGGGTTTATCTCAAGTGCAAAGAGGGCAAAAGGGGCGCCTAGGCGGGGTCCGGCTTGTTCCAGGAAGGCCAGATGATGGTGCTGCCGGCGATCAGCCAGACTCTTCGCTGTCGCCTTCGACCTTCACGCACGGAGAGCCGCCGTCATCATCGTCATCCTCAGCATCGCTGGAGGAAGCGGTGTCGCTGTCGCTCGAGCTCTCTGCACAGCACTCCAGACGAGCGCCTGAAGCCCCGAAGAACTTCACGACAAGCGTGTCTAGTCCGTCCAGCTTGAAGTGAAGGAGGTGCCCTTGCCCTAAGCAGTGGGCACGGGCAAAGGATTTCCACCCGCGCGTAAGGTACATGATGCCATTGTTGGAGGTTTCGACGGTTACCCACACCGAGCCATTGCGGCAACCGTCCACACGCAGCCATAAGCCGTGCAGGTGGCGGCCTTCCATCTCCCTAGCAAAAGGGCGAGGAAGTCGCAGCCAGTTACGTGGCTAGTCACGCAGCTCCAAGACAAACTCTTCCACCGTGTCCACTGTGTGGCCTTCTGCCGGCGGAGGAGGGACCAAAGACGGAACAACAAGCGTTCCACCGCACCCGCCCCGGCCGCGGACACCACGCCGTCCACGACCGCGGGCCGCGGCCCTCCCTCGAGCACTGGAGCCAGCTTCCGCAGCCGAAGCTTGAGCGTGAAGCCGGGAAGAAGCCCTCGCCGCGGCGGCAGGGGCGCGGGCGGCCTCCCCCTCTCACCATAGCGTCGTCGAGCGTGGGAAGAGAAGAAGATATGGGAAGAAGGCAACAGTTGCTGGAAGTTGAGACAGGAGGAGATGGGTGACCTTAACGTCCCGCACGCCCCCATTTTTTATAGGGGGAGTGCGGAGAGCTGGCCCTTCACCATCTTCGAGCGACCACCCACGATCGCCAATCCCACGTCCTGCGCTTCTGACGGGCGCATTACTCCAGCAACCGCCCACGATCGCCAATTCCGCGCCCTGCGCCCCCTCGCCCGGCGCATCACTCCAACGGCCACCCTTCTCCACCAATTCATTGCCCTGCATGCATGCAGACGCGCGTGATGGAAGGGGGCAGAAAAAGGAGGAGTAAAGACAGACGGGGCAGTTACCCCTCACCATGCGGAGCTGAGCACCCGTTCGGTTTGAACCAGCAGCATCCCACATATGAACGTACCCTTGGCCTGAGTACGCCTGCGGGCCGGCCACCCGATGACAAGGTTTGTCGGGAAGTGGCTGAGAGCATGCTCAAGGCCGGATTAATGAGGAAGCAAAGAAGATCTCAAAAGAGGATAATCATCATGACCGAAAATTACAACGGCAGTTTCCCGCCGCGTGTCTGTGCATTGTTTGGGCCTAGCCCAATGACGCTTCGGACGCGCGTATGGCCCAGGCCCGGGGGCTCCTGTTGGTGTATAAAACATGGGTATTTTATACCCTGACTTATGCACAGACGGTGGCAACCTCCTTGCCGGCCGAAGCTTTGCCGGGAACCGCCAAGATGAAGATTCGGAGTCCAGCCGCAGAAGCTACCAGAAAGAAGCTCAAAACACAACACTCGACTGGTACCAAAGATGAAGACATTCCTTGCTGGCAAGGCTGAACCGACAAGGTGAAGACCCGGAAAGCTCCGTGACGGCAAGCTTAAGCCAGCCCTCCAGCACTCCACCTCGCTGCATAGGTGTTCGCTGATGTGTGAGGTGTCGACCGCGCAGGTTGGTTGGTGAGGCTTGCCGGGCACGTGTCAGCACGCTGGGACAAGATTTGCCCCTAACGACACCCGTCCAAGAGGCGTGTCAGGATAATACGAGGTAGCTGGGCAAGCGGTGCAGAAACCTTGCCGGGACTACCTCTCCACATGACACCTAGCGTCGCATTTAATGCCTTTGTCCTAAATTGGCAGAGTTAGGTACAATAGCACTGTTTGCTATCTAATCACTATGTAATTATTGTTTTGCCACTGTGGTAACCCCTTGAACTATAAAAGGAGGGCCAAGGCAACAGTTTAGAGGATTCGGACCCCTTTTCAAACACAAGCACGTCTCGCGTAGCTGCTCTCTCCGCGCCTTCCCGGGACACACGCTCCTTGTACTGTGCTTCTGCACCATCAATACACCAAAGGCAGGAGTAGGGTTTTACGCTTCTCAGCGACCTGAACCTGGGTAAATCCCTCGCGCTCCCCATTGTCCATGCTCTTTGTGCACGTCGACCACCCCCGTCGAACCACAAGGGGCTGCATGGCCCCATACATGGTCGTACCCCGACACATTTATTGATTCTTTGTTTAGCAATATAAAACTTGATGAAAAGGGGACTGAAGAAGAGTCAACTTTAGCTAAAGAGCGTCCCCATAATTCGGAGGGTGAAAATCTTGATAAGAAAATTGCTAAAAGTGGGTTTGGAGAGGTAAAAACTTTAAATAGCGATGTGCCCACTCTCTTGGATTACAAAGATTTTAATTATGATAATTGTTCTTTGATTGAGTGCATTTCTTTGGTACAATCCATGTTAAATTCACCCAACGCTTATGAGCAAAACAAGGCTTTTACTAAACACATCGTAGAAGCAATGATGAAAGCGTTAGAAGAAAAGCTAGAACTAGAAATTTCAATTCCTAGAAAATTATATGATGAATGGGAACCCACCATTAAAGACAAAATTAAAAATTATGAGTGCAATGCTTTATGTGATTTGGGTGCTAGTGTTTCCACAATTCCAAAATCTTTATGTGATGTGCTAGGTCTCACCAATATAGATGAATGTTCTCTTAATTTGCACTTGGCGGATTCCACTATTAAAAAACCTATGGGTAGAATTAATGATGTTCTTATTCTTGCAAATAGGAACTATGTGCCCATTGATTTTATTGTACTTGATATTGAATGCAATTATTCTTGCCCCATAATACTTGGTAGACCGTTCTTACGAACTATAGGTGCCGTTATTGATATGAAAGAAGGGAATATAAAATTTCAGTTTCCATTAAAGAAGGGTATGGAGCATTTCCCTAGGAAAAAAATTAAAGCATCATATGAATCAATTATGAGGGCCACTTATGGAATCAACTTGAAAAATGACAATACTTGAAATTATGCATTATGCCTAGCTAGGGGCATAAAACAATAGCGCTTGTTGGGAGGCAACCCAATGAATAAAATAATTTTTTTCTGTTATTGTGTGTTTTCACTGTCATGCTACTGGTATGATTGTGTTTTTAATTAGTGTTTGTGCCAAGTAAAGCCTTTAGGATGATTTGGAAGATAATATAATTGATGCTGTTTGGAAAACAGAAAGTTTTGCGTCCAGTGACCGAATTTTGTTTCTGTACTGGAGCATCAGAAAAATCTGAAATTTTTACAAAGTATTGGTATGTGAATTTCCCACGTTGTCCTAATTTTTCAGAATTTTTGGAGTTACAGAAGTATGGATTTTAAATAAATTTCTACAGGCTGTTCTGTTTTTGACAGATTCTGTTTTTGATGCACTACTTGCTTGTTTTGATGAATCTATGGATTGTATCGGGGGGTATAAGCCATGGTGAAGTTAGAGTACAGTAGGTATAATGAAAAAATAAAATATGAATGGGTTTGCAACAGTACTTATAGTAGTAATTTATTTTGTTATACTAACGGATCTCACGAAGGTTTTGTTGAGTTTTGTGTGATTGAAGTTTTCAAGTTTTGGGTGAGATCACGATGGATGAAGGAATAAGGAGTTGTAAAAGCAACCATACACAAATTTTCCCCTTCTCTTTTGGAAAAAATCATGGTGGTACAATCCCCTAGCTCCATGCTCAGAACAAACGTGATATATAAGGACCTGGAAATTTTGATACACGGAGTTAAGTTTCCAGCCACCCTTGTTGCCATTGAATCCCCTGGATTGGATATAATATTGGGGATGGACTGGCTGACCCCGCATCAAGTCTGCATCAACTGTGCCACCAAGACGGTAACATTGGTTAACCCGGCAGGACAAACAGTTCAGTTTATCGCCAGCAGAATGATGACAAAGAAGGGAATGGCATTCAAGACCACCGTTACGGATATGAACTTGATTCCGGTGGTCAGTGAATTTTCGGATGTGTTCCCTGAGGAACTACCGGGGATGCCACCCGACCGGGAATTGGAGTTTGCTATTGATGTGATTCCTGGAACTGCTCCAATCTACAAGAAGTATTACCGCCGTCACCAGAGCTGGTGGAATTAAAGAAATAGTTGGATGAATTGCTACAAAAAGGGTACATTCGCCCAAGCATCTCGCCATGGGGATCGCCTGTGCTGTTTGTTAAGAAGAAGGATGGCAGTCTACGAATGTGTGTAGACTATCACCAATTGAATGAGGTCACCATCAAAAATAAGTACCCACTCCCTCGCATTGATGATCTGTTTGACCAGCTAAGTGGAGCCCGGGTATTTTCTAAGATTGACCTTCGAACGGGGTATCACCAGTTGAAAATCAGGAAAGAGGATATCCCCAAGACAGCCTTCACCACTCAATATGGTCTGTATGAATTTATAGTCATGTCGTTTGGGCTGACAAATGCTCCAGCCTACTTCATGAGCATGATGAACAAGGTCTTTATGGACTTCTTGGACAAGTTTGTAGTGGTGTTCATCGATGATATTCTTATATACTCAAAGGATGAAGAGGAGCACAAACAACATCTCCGTGCTATCCTGGAAAGATTAAGAACCCATCGCTTGTATGCCAAGTTCAGTAAATGTGAATTTTGGCTAAAAGTGGTAGGATTTCTGGGACACATTCTGTTAGAACAAGGTGTGGCCGTTGACGCCGGCAAGGTAACTGCTGTATTAAATTGGAAGACACCAACCACGGTAACGGAAGTCCACAGTTTTCTGGGATTGGCAGGCTACTACCATCGTTTCATTGAAGGCTTCTCCAAGATAGCCAAGCCACTTATAGAATTGTTGAAGAAGAACCACAAGTTTGTCTGGACGGAAGAATGCGACAACAGCTTTATGGAGTTAAAGACCATGCTAACTACGACCCCTGTCCTAGTTCTTCCAGATATTCACAAGAGCTTCGACATATACTGTGATGCTTCCAGGCGTGTAATCGGCTGTGTATTAATGCAAGAAGGAAAGGTTGTAGCATATGCATCCAGACAGCTACGACCCCTTTAAGAAAATTACTCCACTCATGACTTGGAATTGGCAGCCGTGGTTCATGCCCTGAAAATTTGGAGGCACTATCTCATTGGGCAGCACTGTGAAATATACACAGACCACAAGAGTCTCAAGTATATTTTCACACAACCCGATCTCAACCTCAGACAAAGAAGATGGCTTGAACTGGTCAAGGACTATGACCTTGGAATCAATTACCACCCGGGAAAAGCCAATGTGGTCGCAGATGCCATCAGCAGGAAACCCGGCACGGTAAATGCAATAATGGAAGGTATCCATCCAAGGTTACAAGAAGAGTTTGCCAAACTCAACTTGGTACTTTGTGGCCCAATTAGCCCGAATACGATGGAAATTACTCCAACACTTGTGGAAGAAATTAAGGAAGCTCAGAAAACGGATAAGGGCTTGCAGGAGATCAAGGAGAACATACAGCAAGGGAAGGCCAAATCCTTCCGTGTTGACGAGCAAGGGACATTATGGTTTGACAACCGAATATGCTTGCCTGACCAGGAAAATCTAAGACAGCAGATATTGCGAGAGGCACATGAGTCCGCATATTCTATTCACCCGGGAGGAACAAAAATGTATCAAGATCTGAGAGAAACCTTTTGGTGGCCAGGAATGCGAAGAGATATTGCATACTATGTCGCGTGTTGCGACGTATGCAATAAGGTCAAGGCTGAGCATCAGAAACCCGCGGGATTGTTACAACCTTTACAAGCTCCCCAATGGAAATGGGATGATATATGCATGGACTTCATTGTTGGACTGCCCAAGTCAACAAGAGGTCATGATGCCATCTGGGTTATCGTGGATATACTTACCAAAGTGGCTCATTTCATTCCAGTAAAGACTACTTTTTGGGCCGATCAACTGGCACAGCTTTATATGTCCCGGATAGCCAGCCTTCATGGAGTACGCAAGTCTATCACCTCGGATAGAGGATCCTTGTTCACCTCAGCATTCTGTTTGCGTTTGCATCAGGCTTTGGGAACCGTGTTGAAGCATAGCACGGCATATCACCCACAGACGGACGGACAGACTGAACGAGTGAACCAGATCTTGGAAGATATGCTTCGGTCTAGTGCCCTCACCTATGGACCCAAGTGGGAAGATAGTCTACCCTATGCGGAATTTTCCTACAACAACAGTTACCAGTCGAGTCTCAAAATGTCACCATTTGAAGCACTGTATGGGCGGAAATGCCGCACTCCTTTAAATTGGTCACAGACAGGAGACAGCCGTATCTTTGGCACGGATTTAATGCTTGAGGCTGAGAAGCAAGTCAAAGACATTCAAGAATGTCTTCGAGCAGCTAAGTCCCATCAGAAAAGTTATTATGATCCCAAGCATCGGGAAGTAACATTTGAACCTGGAGAGTATGCTTACCTCCGAGTCACTCCTATGAAAGGGGTAAAGAGGTTTCATACTCGAGGAAAGCTCACACCCAGATATATTGGTCCTTTTCCGGTAATTGCTAGAAGAGGCAGAGTGGCATATCAGTTGGAGTTACCACCGGAACTGGCCGAAGTGCATGATGTCTTTCACATATCACAGCTCAGAAAGTGCATTGCACCTCCAATCAAACATGAAGATATGAGCGAATTAGAGCTGACCAAGGATTTGACCTATGAGGAGAAACCTATCAGAATTCTAGATGAGATGGAAAGAACTACAAGGAGCAAGGTGATCAGATTTTACAAGGTACTATGGGATCACCATACTGAGGAAGAAGCTACATGGGAAAGAGAGGATTTCCTTAGATCAGCATATCCGTATTTGTTCCCTGAGCAACCGAATCTCGAGGACGAGATTCATCCTAACGGGGGTAGGTTTGTGACACCCTGATTTTGGCAACTTTTTCTTTTCAAAATTCTTCTGGTTTTATTTGCAAATTGTTGGTTTTGGAACCAAATCATTTGACTTTGGACTTGAGGATTCCTTGGATTCCACCCTAAGTGATCCAACACCCTCAACATCTTGCCACCATCTTGTCTTATACCCTCTGATCAAAACCTTAATTTCCACCCTCTCAAAATAATTCAATTATCCCTTTTGATATGCTTATTCTCACTATGGGTTGTGAAGCAACCTATAGCTCTGCTGATCAGAAAAATCCCAAATTAATACCACACCTTCTTGTCATCATCTACTCCCACAATCTCCAAAAATATTTCATTGGCCAGTACAAAATTTTGTCCAGAATATTCATTTTTCCCTCTGGACAGAAATGACCCTTTGTGAAGCAACTTATATTTCTAGGCCTCAGAAAATTCTCAAATAATTCCCTGAGGTACTAGGAGTCATATCTTGCCACAATATCCAAAAACATCTCCTTGTCCAGTACAAATTTCCAGCAAAAATATTCTGCCAAGCTCCTGCTCATTTCCGTCCTTTGTGAAGGAAGTGCTATCTAGATATGTCCATTTGCTCTGAAATTTTTATGGCATCTTCTATCCACCAAATAACCTCCGGAAACCACAGCTCCAGGAGCCAACCCATGTGAGTGCAACAACCTCATCAAGTTTCTGGACCAGCAAAGTGGTTTACACATGAACCATGTTCAAAACTTGATGAAAGTTTCTCAAATTTTGCCAGCATGTAGTCCTTCCAACCTAGATCACACCAGACATTTCCATTGGCTTCATTCACAGCTCATCTATGCATCTCAGAGTGCATCTAGTCGATCCAGTGGCATAGAGAGGCTATCTGGCCAAGGGTCGAGGCAATGGACAAGGTGTGCCAGGCGTGCGTGGCCTCCAGGTGCCAGCACCCGTGGTGAGCACGGCACTGGCATGCCTGTGCACGCGCTCTGCGCACCGCCAGGCACGGGTCTCGTCGGAGCGAGACACCCGCGTGGCCGTACCTTGTCCTAGCTGGCCGACGACCTCTCCGCCGTCCACCTGGCCGCTCTGGAGTTTTCTCCTCGCCGGGGAAGCCCTCGCCGGCCGCCACCACGCGCGGCCACTGTGGCGCCCGTGCGGCCACAGTAGCGTGAGCTGGCCGTCGTCTTCCCCGTGCGTCGTTGCCTTGCCCATTAAGAGCTCTGCCCTCCTCCATCACGTCGCCCGCGCCGCGCCAGCCAGCTAGTCATCCTCGCTCCGGCGACGTGGCCGTGGCGCCGCCTGACTCCAGAAGCTCCCCCTCCGCCTATAAATAGCCCGCCCGGCCGCTCCCAACTCCTCATCGCCCTTCACCTCCTCCCAATTGAGCTCCCGAGTATCGAGCCAAGGCCGAGAGGCCCTCTGGCCTCGCACCTCGCCGGCGATGTACCGCCAAGTGAGCTCCGCCACCCAGCCACTCCGCTCCACCCCGACCTCACCTGACCTCACCCGTGAGCTCAGGGCACTCCCCTGGTTCTTCTCCACCCCTTGCCCAGCCGAAGTGCCGCCGGAATCGCCAACTCCGACGACACCCGAGAGCAGCCGCCGTCGGAGAAGAAGAGAGTGACGCCGTTTGGCTGTCTCCGGAGACGCTGCTGGTACAGGGAGGACCGCCGTCGAGCGCTCGTTCCATCCCCGCAGTCGCCTGACCTCGCCACCGTCGCTATCGCCGGTGATCGCCGTCGGTGAGCCGCCTTGCTACTGTTTCCCCTCTCTCTCTGTGTTTAAACCCAGCCAGGCCCCACCTGTCAGCCTCCCACCTCGCGCGCCGAAGCGGTATGAGTGGAAGTGTACTCCAGGAGTACGTCTTCGACGTGGCCGCTGGAGGTTTTTCTGTTTTTCTGTTAAATTCAATTTAATTCCAGAAATTTGACCAGAGTTTGACCAGCTCTAGTTTTTAAACCACAAGTCCAAATCAATTGATTCTTTTTGCTATGGTTTTGTCTTGAGCCCCTCTATTTTCTGACCAAAGTTGGTATATTTCTCACATGTACAGAATTTCTGGTTAACAGAAATGTATTATGTGACATTTTCTTTTGTTATTTAAAAATATTTTCAGAGGGAAATCACTTTGGATTTGAAGACCAAGAGTTTGCTGATACTCCACTTGAGCAAGGCAAGCCACATCATCCATTGCATAAGGCATATCAATAGTATTGGCTTAATATTGAATTATCTTGCATTTAATTCCATTTAAAAATGCCATAGTTCATATTGTTTGAGAAATGCTTGAATCTTGCCATACTAGTTCATCTACTCAATGTAGCTAAGATGACCAGTAACTTTTCATGCTAAAGTCACTTTAATGGTTGATCAAGTGCCACCGACCCAGACTTATCCATGCAGCCACATCTGCCGATATGGGACACCCTTGACTTGGTCTGACCGCATGCTCTTTTACCGGTACCACCAAAGAGGGGAGGTTATGCGTGTGTGCTGCCCTGATCAGGTAGGCGACGATAACCTTGTGAGCCCAAGTTGGGTTATTTGCCGGCGTCCCTGTTTGGGACAGTTTAGTTGGCCACGACGGTGGCAGGTGTCAGGAGTGACACAGGGGCCACCCAGGGCATGACTCGGACGGGGGATGATTGTCGGTGGTACGATATAGGAGTTACGGGTTAGACAAGTTTCGTTGGACAAATGTCCATGGTGTGGGTAACGTGCGCAACCTCTGCAGAGTGTAAGAATCAATTCTAATAGCCGCGTCCACGGTATTGGACACAGTCCGCACTAGGTCACACTGAGTGGTCAACCGTAATAATAATAATGATGGAAGAACTCGTCTCATGCTCGGAAGTGACCGATGGTCACAAATGTTCCAGGGGTCACGTGTGAACCCGAAAGAAAGTAAGTGGTAACAGTAAGTGAGCATCTTAAAGTAATGACTTAATCATTGCCATGCTGTTGTTTGCTGCACTGTTTTGGTTGTTGTGAGCTTGCGAGTACATTCCAAGTACTCACCTGGCATATCATGCCAGATGCAGGAGAAGCCGGTGACGGAGACCCCGAAGGTTCGTGCTACGCTAACTAGGCCGTGTCCTAGCAGTGTCCCTATGGGATGGAGTTTCCCGCGCGATGTTCCGCTACGCTATAGAGTTTTCCCTAGTACTGAGGCCCTTGATGTTCCATAAATAATGTAGATACTGTCATAGCACCAGTAGTGCTCATGGCCTCATCTACCTATGTAATATCCAAGCTTGTACCTGTGCAATATCAATAAAGATTAGTTCTGTTCTGTTCCAAGTTGTTGTGTGTTTCTAGAAGACATGATCTCTGGGTTGGGAACACAAGGTAAACCAGTCCTCTGAGCCGGGGTGCCACAGTGATGCTAAAGAATGGTATAATACTCTTACTCCTGGATGTGTGTGTAGTCCCCAGGATATGATTTATCACTTCTCTGCAAAATATTTTCCTGCTCATAAGAAACAAGCTGCTTTACAGGAAATATTTAACTTTGTGCAAATTAAAGAAGAGAATCTCCCTCAAGCTTGGGGAAGGCTTCTCCAACTACTTAATGCTCTGCCTGATCACCCTCTTAAGAAAAATGAAATACTTGATATCTTCTATAAGGGACTAACCGATGCTTCTAGGGACTACCTAGATAGTTGTGCGAGTTGTGTTTTCAGGGAACGGACTATTGAACAAGCTGAGGGATTATTGAATAATATATTGAAGAATGATAATGATTGGACACTTCCTGAAACACCGCCTAAACCCACTCCGAAGAAGAGGGGTATTTTATATCTCAGTCCTGAAGATATGCAAGAAGCAAAGAAATGCCAGAAGGAAAAAGGTATTAAAGCTGAAGATGTTAACAATTTACCACCTATTGAAGAGATACATGGTCTTGACAAGCCGACACAGGTAGTAGAGGTAAGTTCTCTTACACAGTTTGATGAAACTGATATTCCTTATAACAAACCTCCTAGTCAATGCTTGTATGAATTTGACAATTATATTATTAAGCAAGATCATTTCAATGCCAATGTTATGAAACAATTGAAAAGAAATGCCTACATGAGTGATCGCTTGAGTGACGCGATATTTAGAATTGCCAATGATGTTAAAGGTGTAAGTAAACATGCATCTATGGTTCAAACCCAATTAGAACAAGTTGCTAAATCTCAGAGTGAATTGCTTAATGAAATGAATAACAATATGAATGATCATGCTGTTAGGGTAATGACTAGAGGAGGTAGAATGACTCAGGAGCCACTTTATCCTGAAGGTCACCCAAAAAGAATTGAACAAGACTCTCAAAGAATTAATGTTGATGCACCTAGTCCATCTAAAAAGAAAAAGAAAAAGAAAAATGATAGGACTTTGCATACTTCTAGTGAACCTGAGGTAGAAAAACCCTTGGAGTATAGTAATGATGTTTCTATTTCTGATGCTGAAACACAATTTGGTAATGAACAACCACCTGATGATAATAATAATGGTGATGCTCATGTGGATACCCAACCAGATAATGATAAAGAACCTGATAATGATGTTGAAATAGAACCTGCTGTTGATCTTGATAATCCACCTACTAAAAATAAACGTTATGATAAAAAAGACTTCGTTGCTAGAATACATGGTAAAGAAAGAGAACCGTGGGTTCAAAAACCCATGCCCTTTCCTCCTAATCCATCTAAGAAAAAAGATGAGGAAGAATTTGAACGCTTTGCTGAAATGCTTAGGCGAGTCTTTTTGCATACTCGTTTGACTGATATTATAAAGATGCCTCCCTATGCTAAATACATGAAAGACATTGTCACAAATAAAAGAAAGATACCTGAAGCTGAAATTTCTACCATGCTTGCAAATTATTATTTTAAGGATGGAGTACCTAAAAAACTAGGAGATCCAGGAATACCAACTATACCATGCTCCATTAAAAGAAACTATGTCAAAACTGCTTTGTGTGATTTAGGAGTCGGTGTTAGTGTTATGCCTTTCTCTTTATATAAAAGACTTGATTTGAATAAACTCACTCCCACTGAAATATCGTTACAAATGGCTGACAAATCAACTGCCATACCTATCGGTGTTTGTGAGGATGTGCCCGTTGTAGTTGCAAACAGTACTATTCTAACAGACTTTGTTATACTCGATATGCCCGAGGATGACAACGTGTCGATTATCCTTGGTAGACCCTTCTTGAATACTGCAGGGGCTGTTATTGATTGCAACAAAAGCAAGGTCACTTTTCATATCAATGGTAATGAGCATACGGTGCACTTTTCTAAGAAACAATTTCAAGTAAATGGTATTCATATTATTGAAAAGACTCCGACAATTACTATTGGAAGTTTTCAAATTCCTCTTCCTACTGCTAAAAAGAAATATGAAACTCTTATTATCGGGGAGATGCATATCCCCGTTGAGGTAACTTAGTGTTATACGAAAGTTCTTCGGCTTCATGTTACTCGGAAATGGTTTGTTAATAAGACCTGATCAACCTTATTAATGGATTCTTTTTGAGGGGCATGTGGTCGATGAATTTAGCAAGCACAACCTTCTGTAACCACTTTTTATTTTCTGTTATTTTTAGTTAAATGCAATAAAATGCCATGATTATCCCGTTTTCTGATTTATCCGTGCAATAAAAAAAAGTGCCCAGAAATAAAAGTGCTCAGAATGCAATACAATTTTGATATGAATTTTTATGTAATATTTAAGAATTTTTGGCACTGGACACATACCAGGGGGGTGCCCCAGGTGCCCACGAGGCACCAGGGCGCGCCACCCCCCTGGCGTGCCCATGTACCTCGTGGGCCCCACAAGGACCCCCTCACTTATCCCTTTAGCCCACTTCGTCTCTTACCTCTAGCAAAAATTCCGGGTAGCTCTCTCTCTCGTGTTCTTGCTCACAAACCTGAAATTTTTGATCTCTTTGCTCGGAGCTCCGTTTCCAAAACTGTTTTGGGAGATTGCTCCTTGGTATGTAACTCCTCCATTGCTCCAATTAGTTTTTGCTCTAGTGGATTATATTTTGCACAATTAGCTGCTCTTGGTGCTACTGAAAATGAGCTTGCATGTTGAATTCTTTGAGTTCCAAGTAGTTTGAATGCTTGATATAGCCTCTAGACATCCATATGAGTAGTTGCTATCAATCTTGTGAAGTTTTATTGATATCATTTTGTGGCCCAAAAATTTTCAGAAAATTGTTCTTAGGAAAATGAATTTCTTCCAGAGGAGTTCCTCGAAGCGGAACACCAAGGGAGTCCTTGGGGAGTCCTCGGACAGTGACCTCAACATTCCGCGCAGGACGGAGGTCCGGCCGTGCGAATGGCCGCACAATGCCTTCATGAACGGAGCTGGATTCTACCAAGAGTTTGCGCAATTCATTGCAAATGCCAGACTGACCGACTTCCTCGCAGATGAGTGTGACCAGCACCACATCCTTACAAATTCCTTTGTGCAAAACTTTCATTTTCTGAGTAGGCTCGAACCCCCTGAGGTACGCTTTGATTTATATGCTGAACATTATCAGATACCTCTGGCTGAATTTTGTGAGATATGTTTGATTCCCTTTGATGGGGAAATTAGAGAACCCCGCCCGACGGAGTTTGAGGGTTTCCTCCAAACTTTAACTGTGGGAGAGACAAGGGGCGTGTCGAAAGCCCGAGCCACTAGCTTGCAATTTCCCTCAGTTCATTAGTTTGCTTTATTCTTAGGGAAATGCTTGATTGCTATGGAGCAAGGTAGTGCGCTAGCTGCACCTGACTTTGCCATTTTACGCCGCGCACTGCATAATGACAACACTTATAACCTGGGAGCTATCATTGCACGCCGCCTGCACACTAATAGAACTAGGGGTAAAATTCATGGTTGTATTTATGCTACTCGCTTAGCGAGACGTTTTAATGTTAACATACGCCCTCATGATTACTTGTTGCCCAGAGTTTACTTAGATCACCAGTCCATGAGGGACCACCACTTTCTTGATGCTCCTGAGCCTCCTCATAACATTCGTTATAAGTTGGTTTTTAGTGAGGATACTCGTGATATTATTCGGTTGCCTGCACCTGCTTTGTTTGATTCTCAGGCCAGGAACGGAAATACTATTATGCCACCGGACATAGTTGTTACCGGCACGCACTGGCAGCAGTAGAGGAGGCCCAAGATTGGGACGCTCGGGTGCCGCCTCCTCGGGAGTTTCATATGGGACCGGATGGCTACTATGGATGGCCGTAGACCAAGCTAGGCAAAAGCCTAAGCTTGGGGGAGTACATATTTCTCACCGACATTACATTCATGCTCACACATTTCATTCCAGTTGTCGGTGTTCATACTTTTTCATTGTATAATCCATGTTAGTTTTATTTTCTCGCTTTCTTCTAGTGTGTTCGAAAAACTTGAGAAAATCCAAAAACATTTCTCGTTTCTTTTCAGTTTTTCTTTCTAGTTTAATTAGTTGTAGTTTCGTAGTAGTAAAAGAAAACCCAAAAAGATTTCTCGTTTCTTCTTTTACTTGTTGGGAGCTTTCCCGTGTAAATAGTTTTTCTCGTTTTTCGTTTTTCTTCTTTATTTTCTTTAGAAAAACTAAAAAACTCCAAAAATATTTCAGTGTGTTTTTCTGAAATTCTTTTCTTTCGTTGAGTCATTGTAAGGAGAAGAGCACGATGAAAATGTTGAGTGGCTCTCGTATGCATTGTTGTTGATCTAGCAAAGAGCCCATTTTACCTTGTCTTCTCCTTTGAATAAAATGCTTGCAGATTCCAGCTTAGTCCACGGCATGCTTGCACTATTATTATTTTCATATCATTCGGTCGTGCAAGTGAAAGGCAATAATGACGATGATTTGATGAAGTGATTGTGGCAAGGAACAGCGGGTATGAACTCAACTTGTTCTTTGTTTTTGTAAATATGTTTAACTCAGTATCCATGATTCAGCATGTTATGATTAAACATGTTTATGATGACAATTAGAGATTATAGTTGCTCATGCCATGCTTAAGTAGCTAGGAGTGGATAATGATTTATCTTGAGTGTCAACATGCATTAAAATGATTGTGATGTAGTATGATGATATGGTATCCTCCTCTAAATGTTTCAAGTGGCTTGACTTGGCACATGTTCACGCATGTAGTTGATTCAAAACCAACATAGCCTTCACGATATTTATGTTCATGCTGTTTATATCCTACTCATGCTAGTATTCAATGTTGATTATTCATAATGCATGATTATGACCGTTTTCGCTCTCTAGCTGGTCGCTTCTCAATCTATTTGCTAGCCTTCGCCTGTACTAAGCGGGAATGCTGATTGTGCATCAAAACCCTTAAACCTAAAGTTATTCCAGATGAGTCCACTATATCTACCTATATGCGGTATTACTCTGCCGTTCTAAGTAAATTTGCATGTGCCACCTCTAAATATTTGAATGAACATCTGTTTTGTGTGCCCGTACCGCTCATGGAGCGACAGGGCGCGGTCAGTATCTTCCATGCTAAGCGGGTTATTCTCATGATGAGTGTTGTTGATTCACTTGTCCTTGCACAAGAGGGGCTGGTAATCGGGATGCCCAGTCCCATTATTAAAATTGTAAAATAATAAAACAAACTCCCCCGGAAAGTTGTTGGTATGGAGGGCACCCGAGGATTCGGCTAGCCATGGCTTGTGATTGTTGGTGGAGGGGGAGTAAACCTTACTTTACCGCTTGGGAACCGCCGCTAATGTGTTTAGCATGGAAGATATTGAAAACTCTCGGTCGTGACGTTGACAGGAAAGGCATACCTCCCAAAATTTTATTTATCTCTAATTTAAGCTTCGAGCTCTGGCACCTGTGCAAATCCATGCTTCCCTCTGCGAAGGGCCTATCTATTTACTTTTATGTTATTTTACTTTTATTGTTGAGTCATCACCATCTCAAGTAAGCACCAGTCCTGAGAGCACTATTGTCATTCTCATGCATTGTGAATAGTTAATGTTGTGTGCATCATGACTGGATCTCTGCTACCATGAATTACAATGTTTAGTCGCTGCTTGAACTTTGGAGGTGCTCTGCATTTATGTTTTGCGGTCTCAGAAAGGGCTAGCGAGATACCATGTTGTCATATTATATCATGATTGTTTTGATAAAGTGTTGGCATTTGATATATCTTATTAATGGTCGCTATTATTATGCCATTGACATGAGTGAATATAATTTCTAAGAGTTATCATTTGCATGGTTAGTTCATGATCTTTGCTGAAAACTTGGGCACTATTTAAGCATATATATAGATACAAGAACAAAAGAGTTTGTAAAAGTTTTTCTTTATCACTTTCAGTTTGTCAACTGAATTGCTTGAGGACAAGCAATTAGTTAAGCTTGGGGGAGTTGATTCGACTCCGTCGTATCTACTTTTCCAAACACTTTTGCTCTTGTTTTGGCCCCTAATTTGCATGATTTGAATGGAACTAACCTGGACTAACACTGTTTTCAGCAGAATTACCATGGTGTTGTTTTTTGTGCAGAAATAAAAGTTCTTGGAATTGGATGAAACTTTTTAGAGATTTTTTATGGAATAAATAGAAAATACTGGAACCAAGACCCACTGGAGGGGGGCCACCCAGTGCCCACGAGGCACCAGGGCGCGCCACCCCCCAGGCGCGCCCTGGTACCTCATGGGGCCCACGTGGCTCCGTCTGACCTAATTCCAACGCTATAAATTCACAATTCCAGAGAAAAAAATAAGAGAGGAAGTTTTATTGTGTTTCACGATACGGAGCCGCCGCCACCTCCTGTTCTTCATCGGGACGCCAGATCTGGAGTCCGTTTGGGGCTCCGGGGAGGGGGATCTTCCGGCATAGTCATCATCAACCATCCTTCATCACCAATTTCATGATGCTCACCACTGGGAGTGAGTAATTCCTTCGTAGGCTTGCTACATGGTGATGAGTTGGATGAGATTTATCATGTAATCGAGTTAGTTTTGTTAGGGCTTGATCCCTAGTATCCACTATGTTCTGAGATAGATGTTGCTATGACTTTGCTATGCTTAATGCTTGTCACTAGGGCCCGAGTGCCATGATTCCAGATCTGAACCCTTTATGTTTTCATGAATATATTTGTGTTCTTGATCCGATCTTGCAAGTTATACGCACCTACTATGTGTTATGATCCGCATACCCCAAGGTGACAATAATTGGGATTCTTTCCGGTGATTGCCATAGTTTGAGGAGTTCATGTATTCACTATGTGTTAATGCTTTGTTCCGGTTCTCTATTAAAAGGAGGCCTTAATATCCCTTAGTTTCCCTATGGACCCCGCTACCACGGGAGGGTAGGACAAAAGATGTCATGCAAGTTCTTATCGCAAGCACGTATGACTATATACGGAATACATGCCTATATTACATTGATGAATTTGAGCTAGTTCTATGTCACCCTAGGTTATGACTATTACATGATGAATGTTATCCAATATAATCATCGATCCAATGCCTACGAGTTTTTCACATATTGTTCTTTGCTAAGTTACTACTGTTGCTACTATTGTCACAATTGCTTCCAAACTATTGCTGCTACCGTTACTGCTATTGTTACTATTATTACTACTGCTATCAAACTATCATACTACTGTGCTACTGATCACTCTGCTGCAGATATTTAGTCTTCAGGTGTGGTTGAATTGACAACTCAACAGCTAATACTTGCAAATATTCTTTGGCTCCTCTTGTGTCGAATCAATAAATTTGGGTTGAATACTCTACCCTCGAAAACTGTTGCGATCCCCTATACTTGTGGGTTATCAATGTACCACCGAAATCAACACTAACAGTTTCTTTATCGCAATCAATCTTGGCATTAACAATGTTCAAGAAGGGTCTACCAAATATAATGGGACAAAAATCGTCTTGTAGAGAACCGAGGACTAGAAAATCAATAGGGTATTTTATTTTTCCACACAAGACTTCAACATCTCTAACGATCCCAAGTGGTGTAATGGTATCTCCGTTTGCAAGCTTAATAGTAACATCAATGTCCTCTATTTCAACAGGTGCAATATCATTCATAATTTCTTGGTATAAGGTAAACGGAATAGCACTCACACTAGCACCCAAATCACATAAGCCATGATAACAATGATCTCCTATTTTAACAGAGACAACAGGCATGCCTACCACAGGTCTATTTTTATCTTTAGGGTCTGGTTTAGCAATTCTAGCTGCTTCATCATAGAAGTAAATAGCATGCCCATCTATAATATCGACCAAAAGATTTTTAACCATAGCAATATTAGGTTCAACTTTAATTTGTTCAGAGGCTTTAGGTGCTCTAATATTACTTTTGTTAACCACAGTTGAAACTTTAGCATGTTCCTTAATCCTAATAGGAAAAGGTGGGTTCTCAATATAAGCAGTAGGCACAACTGGATCAGCATGGTAAACAATTGTTTCTTCTTTAACACTAACGGGTTCCTCAATTTTTTCTTTAACAGGGGGATGATATTTAAACCACTTCTCCTTAGGAAGATCAACATGAGTAGCAAATGATTCACAAAAGGAATCTACTATCTCAGAGTCAAGTCCATATTTAGTGCTAAACTTATGAAAAGCATCGGTAGCCATAAAAATTTAACACAATCGAACTCAAGTATTATACCTGACTCATTACCTTTGTCGAGTTCCCAATCTTCAGAGTTGCGTTTAATTCTTTCCAGAAGATCCCATCTGAATTCAATATTTTTCTTCATAAAGGAGCCAGTCAAAGAAGAATCAAGCATGGTTTGATTATCATGAGAAAACCGAGCATAAAAATTATGTAAGATAATTTCTCTTGAGAGCTCATGGTTGGGGCATGTGTACATCATGTACTTAAGCCTCCCCCAAGCTTGAGCAATGCTTTCTCCTTCACGAGGCCAAAAATTATACATATAATTTCGATCGCGATGAACTAAATGCATATGATAAAATTTCTGGTGGAATTCCAATTTCAATCGGTTCCAGTCCCATGTATCAGTATCATCACATAGCCTATACCATGTCAATGCCTTTCCCTCCAAGGATAAAGGGAATACTTTCTTCTTAACTCCATCTCCGGATAAACCTGCAAGCTTAAACAATCCACAAATTTCATCCACATAGATCTAGTGCATATCAGGATGTACCGTTCCATCTCCTGCATAAGGATTAGCTAGCAGTTTCTCTATCAAACCCGAAGGAATTTTATATGAAATATTTTCAGTAGGTGCAGTAGGTTGAGGAGCAACTATTTGTGCTTCCGGTCGAGGTGAAGATACCCCGAACAAACCCCTCAAAGGATTACTTTCCATAGTGACAAGTGACAGTAAATTTCAGCACATAATATAAATGTTTCCTTACCAAATTCCACTCACCAAAGGCGCTTCACTCCCCGGCAACGCTGCCAGAAAAGAGTCTTGATGACCCACAAGTATAGGGGATCAATCGTAGTCCTTTAGATAAGTAAGAGTGTCGAACCCAACGAGGAGCAGAAGGAAATGACGAGCGGTTTTCAGCAAGGTATTTTCTGCAAGCACTGAAATTATCGATAACGAGTAGTTTGATAGCAATATAATTTGTAACAAGTGACAAGTAGCAATAGTAGCAGAGAGTGCAGAAAGGTGGCCCAATCCTTTTTGTATCAAAGGAAAAGCCGGAACAATCTCTTATAATAAGTAAAGCGTTCTCGAGGACACATGGGAATTTCATCTAGTCACTTTCATCATGTTGGTTTGATTCGCGTTGGCTACTTTGATAATTTGATATGTGGGTGGACCGGTGCTTGGGTGCTGTTCTTACTTGAACAAACCTCCCACTTATGATTACCCCCCTTCGCAAGCATCCGCAAATACGAAAGAAGAATTAAGATAACTCTAACCATAGCATTAAACATATGGATCCAAATCAGCCCCTTACGGAATAGCGCATAAACTAGGGTTTAAGCTTCTGTCACTCTAGCAACCCATCATCTAATTACTACTCCACAATGCATTCCCTTAGGCCCAAAGATGGTGAAGTGTCATGTAGTCGACGTTCACATGACACCACTAAGAGAATCAACAACATACATATCATCAAAATATCGAACGAATACCAAATTCAAATGATTACTTATGACAAGACTTCTCCCATGTCCTCAAGAACAAAAGTAACTACTCACAAATCATCTTCATGTCCAAGATCGGAGGGGTATTAAATAGCATATTAGATCTGAACATATAATCTTCCACCAAATAAACCAACTAACATCAACTACAAGATGTAATCAACACTACTAGCAACCCACATGTACCAATCTGAGGTTTTGAGACAAAGATTGAATACAAGAGATGAACTAGGGTTTGAGATGAGATGGTGCTGGTTAAGATGTTTATGAAGATTGGTCCTCCCACGATGAGAGGATTGTTGGTGATGTCGATGGCAACGATTTCCCCCTCCCGGAGGGAAGTATCCCTGGCAGAATCTCTCCGCCGGAGAGCAAAAGTGCTCCTGCCCAAGTTCCACCTCGAGACGGCGGCACACCATCCCAAAAGTCTTCTCTATAATTGTTTTAGGGCAAATGGACTTATATACCAGAAGATGGGGGCCAGAGGTTGGCCAGGGGCCCCACAAGCCACCAGGGCGCGCCGGGGGGGGGGGGGGGTGGCACGCTCTGGTGCCTCGTGGGCACCTGGGTGGCCCCCTCTGGTACTTCTTGGCTCCAGTATTTTTTATTTATTCCAAAATAAATCTCTGTGAAATTTCAGCTCATTTGGAGATGTGCGGAATAGGTATCTCTGACATAGCTTTTTCAGGTCCAGAATTCCAGCTGCCGGCAATCTCCCTCCTTGTGTAAATCTTGCATATTAAGAGAGAAAAGGCATTAGAATTGCTCCACAACGGGTTATATTGATTAAAAACACTATAAATAACAGTAGAAAAACATGATGCAAAATGGACGTATCATTGGACAAGGAAGACAATGTAATGAATTGTGTTTGCTTATATTCACATAGAAGTTATATTGTCATAGATCTTCCAACATGTGGTGCTTGCTCAATATCTTTGCTAGCCAAAAATCCGCACCAAGTAGAGATACTACTTGTGCATCCAAAACCCTTAAACCCAGTTTCATGTCATGAGAGTCCACTATATCCACCTATGGATTGAATAAGATCCTTCAAGTAAGTTGTCATCGGTGCAAAAAGCAATAAAAATTGCCTCTAAATATGTCTGAACTTTTATTGAAAGGGAAAATAAGCTTTGTACGAACTTGTGATGGTAAACAAATAAAAGCGACATATTGCATAATAAAGGTTTGTATCACAAGGGGCAATATAAAGTGGCGTTCCTTTGCATTAAGAGCTTGTGCATCCAACAACAAAAAGCGCATGACAACCTCTGCTTCCCTCTGCGAAGGGCCTATCTTTTACTTTTATGTATTTACTTTTTATGCAAGAGCCAATAGTGTTCTCCTCTATTCCTTTTTATTTTTCTCTTTTGTAAGCATCGTGTGGTGGGGAAAGATCTAGGCATATATATCCAGTTGGATATGAGTGATCATGAGTTATTATTGTTGACATCACCCTTGAGGTGAATAAGTTGGGACGCGAAATCATAAGCCCCTATATTTCTATGTGTCTGGCTGAAACTTTTTGCTCCATATATTTGTCGTGAGTGTTAGCAATCATAGAAGACTAAATGATGGTTGAGTACGTGGACTTGTTAACAAGCTCCAATATGAGACCCTTCCTGAAAATATGATGAATTGCAATTGCATTGTTGACTGAGAACATAGTTTGTTAGTTTTCAAGAAAGTTTATGCCTTATACGTCATTGTTGTGATGAATTGTTACTTGCTCATGAGAAGTTCTATGATAATAAACATTGCTGTTATAATAATGATCATGATGCTACTATGTCCGTATTTTGTTTCTATCGACACCTCTCTCTCTAAACATGTGGACATGATTATCGATATCGGCTTTCGCTTGAGGACAAGCGAGGTCTAAGCTTGGGGGAGTTGATACGTCCATTTTGCATCATGTTTTACTACTGTTATTTATAGTGTTTTTAATCAATATAACACTTTGTGGAGTAATTCTAATACCTTTTCTCTCTTAATATGCAAGATTTACGCAAGGAGGGAGATTGCCGGCAGCTGGAATTCTGGACCTGAAAAAGCTATGTCAGAGATACCTATTCTGCACATCTCCAAATGAGCTGAAATTTCACGGAGATTTATTTTGGAATAAATAAAAAATACTGGAGCCAAGAAGTACCAGAGGGGGCCACCCAGGTGCCCACGAGGCACCAGGGCGTGCCACCCCCCTGGCGCGCCCTGGTGGCTCGTGGGGCCCTTGGCCAGCCTCTGGCCCCCATCTTCTGGTATATAAGTCCATTTGCCCTAAAAAATTATAGAGAAGACTTTTGGGATGGTGTGCCGCCGTCTCGAGGCGGAACTTGGGCAGGAGCACTTTTGCTCTCCGGCGGAGAGATTCTGCCGGGGATACTTCCCTCCGGGAGGGGGAAATCGTCGCCATCGACATCACCAATGATCCTCTCATCGTGGGAGGACCAATCTTCATCAACATCTTCAACAGCACCATCTCATCTCAAACCCTAGTTCATCTCTTGTATTCAATCTTTGTCTCAAAACCTCAGATTGGTACCTGCGGGTTGCTAGTAGTGTTGATTACATCTTGTAGTTGATGCTAGTTGGTTTATTTGGTGGAAGATTATATGTTCAGATCCATTATGCTATTTAATACCCCTCTGATCTTGAACATGAATATGGCTTGTGAGTAGTTACTTTTGTTCTTGAGGACATGGGAGAAGTCTTGTCCTAAGTAATCATGTGAATTTGGTATTCCTTGGATATTTTGCTGATATGTATGTTGTTGATTCTCTTAGTGGTGTCATGTGAACGTTGACTACATGACACTTCACCATCTTTGGGCCTAAGGGAATGCATTGTGGAGTAGTAATTAGATGATGGGTTTCTAGAGTGACAGAAGCTTAAACCCTAGTTTATGCGCTATTCCGTAAGGGGCTGATTTGGATCCATATGTTTAATGCTATGGTTAGAGTTATCTTAATTCTTCTTTCGTAGTTGCGGATGCTTGCGAGAGGGGGTAATCATAAGTGGGAGGCTTGTTCGACTAAGAACAACACCCAAGCACCGGTCCACCCACATATCAAATTATCAAAGTAGCGAACGCGAATCAAACCAACATGATGAAAGTGACTAGATGAAATTCCCATGTGTCCTCAAGAACGCTTTGCTTACTATAAGAGATCGTTTCGGCTTGTCCTTTGCTACAAAAAGGATTGGGCCACCTTGCTGCACTCTTTGTTACTATTGTTACTTGTCACTTATTACAAATTATCTTGCTATCAAACTATTCGTTACCGATAATTTCAGTGCCTGCAGAAAATACCTTGCTGAAAACCGCTTGTCATTTCCTTCTGCTCCTCGTTAGGTTCGACACTTTTACTTATCGAAAGGACTACGATTGATCCCCTATACTTGTGGATCATCAGTGACGGCCTATTTCAGCACACGGTGTCGTCGTCTTCGACATCGGTCAGTTGCAGTAAATGGTGGTCATCATTCCAGCAACGGCGGGTGCCGGTTGTAGCACGGCGGCGTTTGGGCGCGTCTTCTCCAGCACCATCGGCCCGCACATAGCAACGTCCCCATCCGCGATAACCCTTGGGTGGAAGAAGCTTATGGCGCAGAATCGGCAAGATAGGATGAGATAAGACGGAAGTATCAGCCGCAGAAAGGAAGGAGTCGCTACGGGCAGGAAATCCATGAAGGTATGGGGAGAGAGATGAGAGTTCCGCGAGGGAGAAAAGAACAAGTGGCTAGGAGAGCTTCTCTCCTTTTGGGGATATAGGGTCTCGTTGTGAGGGTCGGTTGGTGGGGGCGTGGAATTTGTCCCCGATCGAATGGTGCACGCGCGCGACCGGCATGAAGCGAGCCCGGTAGGCCGTTTAGAATCGTTTTCCTTCACGAAATCGGTACTGGTTCGATTCTTTGGATGGCAATGGTGGGCAATTTTACGTCAAGTCTAGTGGTAAAGCTCAAGGAACCATGCAGGAAAGCTAGAAAATGACAAAATCAGCTCTTCGGCCGCTTTCACTCATGATTAGAGAAACTCTCACAGAATCGCCCTATCGGTCGATTGGCATAACAACCGCCAATATGACAGTTTTAGCTGAAAAGGTCATTCTAGCAGAGTCGTCATTTGCCCCTCGGCCTGCATAATTCATGGAGCGTGCTTCAAATCCAGCCAGCGAGTCTCCATATTTGGAGGCTAGGGGTTTTGATATAGAGCGGTCTCCATCCGAAACCACTCGCTCGGGAGGGAAGTTTCATCATGGCCTCTTCCTCCCGCACGCAGCTTGGTCAATGGCGCTGACGTCCGTACGGTTGCCACTTCTGTTCCTGCCAATGTTGTAGTCGTTTATCCATCGGGAGGAGCGCGTGATTACTTCCTTTGGTGATCTGGAAATGGAGTAGAAAGGATTCTCGTCTTTTTCCCCAAAGGTGACCCTGAGTTATCGAACCCACGGGAGGATGATGCCCTTTAAGTTAGGGTCTCAGACAAGCTTTTGCTAAAGGATTAATTCCAGCTTTTGACCAGATAGTAAATCAAACTTGGCACTGCAAACACTTATAATAAAAATTGGTACGGATATGGGGTCTTAATGCTTACAACCACATATTTGTGAAGGGACCAGATATGATCTTAATTTGTGCGCTGGAAGTCACCCATCGAGATGTGCTTGTTACAAACTGAAGTAGGGGATGTGTCCAAATTACGTCTTGACCGACACGCTTCCTGCATCAAGAGTCAGTTGTCCAACAGAAGACCCTATCCATCTCGTGGGGTTGCCTCGATAATTAAGATTGCAATAATCAAACAAAAGCATTGGGCATTTAATGACTACACCTCTTGAATCCGCAGAGATAGGATTCGTGTTACTGTACTAAACCTTTCTGTCAGTGGTGTTCAGAATAACACTTCACGGTCGCCCTACCCTTAGCCTCTGCGTGGCTCGTTCTTCAGCCTGTCCAACAGTTCGTTCCCTGAAAACACAACCAGCACAACTATCTAGGTAGTCCCTAGAAGCATCGGTTAGTCAATTATAAAAGATATCACAGTATTTCATTTTTCTTAAGAGGATGATCTGGCAAAGCATTAAGTAATTGGAGAAGCCTCTCCCAAGCTTGAGAGAGATTCTCTTCTTCAGATTGCACAAAGTTAAATATTTCTTGTAAGGCAGCTTGTTTCTTATGAGCAGGAAAATATTTTTCAGAGAAGTAATATATCATATCCTGGGGACTACGCACACAAGCAGGAGCAAGAGTATTAAACCATTTCTTAGCTTAACCCTTTAATGAGAAAGGAAACAACTTAAGAATATAGTAATAGCGAATTGTTTTCCTCATGAGCAAATAGGGTGGCTATATCATTCAATTTGCTAAGGTGTGCCACAACAGTTTCAGTTTTATAACCATGAAAAGGATCAGATTCTACCAAAGTAATTAACTCAGGATCAACAGAGAATTCATAATCCTTATCAGTAACAAAGATAGGAGAAGTAGCAAACTTAGGATCATATTTCATTCTCTCTATCATAGCTTTTTCTTTTAGCTTACTCAGTAATTTCTTAACATCATCTCTATCATTACAAGCAAGAAATTCTCTAGCTATCTCCCCATCCATAACATAACCATCAGATGTCTCAGGCATTTCAATTCTAGTAGGAGAGCTAGGCATAATAGGTGAATCATAATTTTCAAGAGTTTCAACATTTTCAATTCCTTTAGCTTTATCAATTTGTTCATAAAAAATTTCACCTAGTGGCACAGTATTAGCAAGCAGAGTACTAGCATCATCACAAGTTTCATTTATAACAGAAGTAGTATCATCAATTACTTGCGACATATCAGAATGAATAGCAGGTGGTGGTGTCACAAGCCTACTTAAAACAGATGGTGAATCAAGTGCGGAGCTAGATGGCAGTTCCTTACCTCCCTTCGTCTTAGAGGGTACGATCTTAGTCTTAGCGTCTTTTAGATTCTTCATAGTGTAAAATCCCAAGTGAACTCAATAAATAGAGCTATGCTCCCCGGCAACAGCGCCAGAAAAAGGTCTTGATAACCCACAAGTATAGGGGGTCGCGACAGTCTTCGAGGGTAGCATTTCACCCAAATTTGTTGATTCAACACAAGGGGAGCCAAAGAATATTTATGAGCCTTAGCGGTTGAGTTGTCAATTCAACCACACCTGGGATATAATATTTCTGCAGCAAAGTGTTTAGTGGCACAGTAACAATAGTAACAGGGACAGTAACAGAAGCAGTTTGTGATGATTGTAACAGCAGCAGCAGCAGTAACTTAGCGAAGATCAATATGAGAAAAGCGTAGGCATTTGGATCAGCAATGGATATTTGTGTTGGATGACATTCATCATGTAACAGTCACAACCTAGAGCGATACACAATAGCTCCATTTCATCAATGTAATGTAGGCATGTATTCCGTATATAGTCATACGTGCTTATAATAAGAACATGCATAACATCTTTTGTCCTACCCTCTGATACGTCTCCAACGTATCTATAATTTTTGATGGTTCCATGATATTATAATATCAATCTTGGATGTTTTTATTATCATTTACAGCAATTATATATCATTTTTGGAGACTAACCTATTAACCTAGTGCCCAGTTCCAGTTGCTATTTTCTGCCCTGTTTTTGTTTTACAAAAAATCAATACCAAACGAAGTCCAAATGCCACGAAAGTTTTTGGAGATTTTTTATTGGACAAGATAAACCCTAGAAGCTTCGGGAGAGGGCCAGAAGATGAAGGAGTGGGCCACGAGCCCCAGGGGGGTGGCGCACCCTGGTACCTCATGGGGCCCACCCAGCTCCGTTTGACCTAATTCCAGCACTATAAATTCAGAAAAAATCAGAAACCCTCAGGGGAGTCCACGAAATACTTTTTCCGCCGCCGCAAGTTTTTGTTCCAGAGAGATCCCATCTGGGGTCCTTCTCCGGTGATCTGCCGGAGGGGGAATCGATCACGGAGGGGTTCTACATCAACCTTGCTGCCCTTCCGATGATGCGTGAGTAGTTTACCACAGACCTTTGGGTCCATAGGCAGTAGCTAGATGGCTTCTTCTATCTTTCTGATCTTCAATACGATGTTCTTGGAGTTCTATCCGATGTAATCACTTTTTGCGGTGTGTTTGTTGGGATCCGATGAATTATGAGTTTATGATTAGATTATCCATGAAATTATTGGAGTCTTTGCTACACTCTTTTATGCATGATTATTATAGCCTCGTATTTCTTCTCCGATCTATTGATTTGGTTTGGCCAACTAGATTGATTTATCTTGCCATGGGAAGAGGTGCTTTGTAGTGGGTTCGATCTTGCGGTGCTCAATCCCAGTGACAGAAAGGGACATGACATGTATGTATCGTTGCTACTAAGGGTAAAAAGATGGGGTTTATTCATACATGAGTTTATCTTGTCTACATCATGTCATCGTTCTTAAGGCATTACTCCGTTCTTATGGACTTAATACACTAGATGCATGCTGGATAGCGGTCGATGTGTGGAGTAATAGTAGTAGATGCAGGCAGGAGTCGGTCTACTTGTCTCGGACATGATGCCTATATACATGATCATTGCCTTGGATATCTTCATGATTATTTGCTTTTCTATCAATTGCCCAACAGTAATTTGTCTACCCACCGTATGCTATTTTCTTGAGAGAAGCCTCTAGTGAAACCTATGGCTCCCGGGTCTATCAAAATCATATTACTAAAACCCTAAAAATATTGCTGCCACTTTATTTATTTTATTTTATTTTGTATTTCTGTTTCAATCTATCAATCTATCACATACAATTTAATCTTGCAATTAACCGCCGAGGGATTGACAACCCCTCGTTTGCGTTGGGTGCAAGGATTTGTTGTTTGTGTGCAGGTGCTGCTAACGAGGTGTTGTGTGATTCTCCTACTGGTTCGATAACCTTGGTTTCATAACTGAGGGAAATACTTATCTCTACTATGTTGCATCATCCCTTCCTCTTCGGGGAAATACCAACGCAAGCTACAAGTAGCAGGAAGAATTTCTGGCGCCGTTGCCCGGGTGACATCATCAACATCTATCAAGTACCTTTGCACAAACTCGCATCTCCTTGCATTTACTTTATTTGCCATTTGCCTCTCATTTTCATCTTCCCCACTTCTAAAACGTTTTTACAAAAATACAAAAATATTTTCCATTTGCGTTTTTCTTGTTTGCTTGTTTGCTTGCTTGTTATCTTGTTTGCGTAGTCACGATGTCTCAAGAAAATACAAAATTGTGTGATTTTTCCAATACTAATAATAATGATTTTATTAGTACTCTCATTGCTCCTCCCGCCGCTAGTGCGGAGACTTGTGATATTAATTCTGCTAAATCTTGTCATGAAAGATCAATTTTCCGGTAGTCCTAATGAAGATGCCGCATCCCATCTTAACACTTTCGTAGAATTGTGTGATATGCAAAAGAAAAAAGATGTGGATAATGATATTGTGAAATTAAAATTATTCCCATTCTCATTACGGGATCGTGCAAAAATTTGGTTTTCATCTTTACCACGAAATAGTATCGATTCTTGGGATAGGTGTAAAGATGCTTTTATTACTAAGTATTTTCCTCCCGCAAAAATTATTTCTCTTAGAAATCAAATTATGAATTTCAAGCAACTTGATCATGAACATGTTGCCCAATCTTGGGAGAGGATGAAATTAATGATAAGAAATTGCCCTACTCATGGTTTAAATTTATGGATGATCATACAAAAAATTTATGCGGGATTGAATTTTGTCTCTAGAAATCTTTTAGATTCCGCCGCGGGTGGTACTTTTATGGAAATTACTTTGGGTGAAGCTACTAAATTGCTTGATAATATTATGGCAAATTATTCACAATGGCATACCGAAAGAACTCCTACTAGTAAAAAGATGAATTCCATTGAAGAAATTAATACTTTGAGTGATAAAGTTGATGCGCTTATGAAATTGGTTGCTAGCAAAAATGCTCCTATTGATCCTAATGATGTGCCTTTGTCCACTGTGATTGAGCAAAATAATGATCCCGTAGATGTGAATTTGTCTCGCGAAACAATTTTAATAATAATGCTTATAGAGGTAATTTCAACGCTAGACCGTTTCCTGGAAATTCCTCTAATAATTATGGCAATCCTTATGGTAATTCTTACAATAATAATATAGGATGCCCTCTGATCTTGAGAGTAATATTAAATAATTTATTAATGCTCAAAAAGTTTTCAACACTACGATAGAAGAGAAATTGAGTAAAATTGATGATATGTCTAGGAGCATTGATAGAATTATTCATGATGTGGAAAATCTTAAGACTAAAATTTTGCCACCCAAAATTTATATTAGTGAATCAATTAAAGCTTTATATGTCTCCATGGATGAGAGTAAGAAAAGAACCGCCATGCTAAAATCTAAACGAGAATTTTTAGAAAAAGCGATTCCTCCCGGTTTTTATCGTAGTAATGATGAGGATATTAAAATGATTGGTGTTTCATCTATTGATTATTTGTTTAGCAATATTAAACTTGATGAAAAGGGGACTGAAGAAGAGTCAACTTTAGCTAAAGAGCATCCCCATAATTCGGAGGGTGAAAATCTTAATGAAAAAATTGCTAAAAGTGGGTTTGGAGAGGTAAAAACTTTAAATATCGATGTGCCCACTCTCTTGGATTACAAAGATTTTAATTATGATAATTGTTCTTTGATTGAGTGCATTTCTTTGTTACAATCCATGTTAAATTCACCCAACGCTTATGAGCAAAACAAAGCTTTTACTAAACACATCGTAGAAGCTATGATGAAAGCGTTAGAAGAAAAGCTAGAACTAGAAGTTTCAATTCCTAGAAAATTATATGATGAATGGGAACCTACCATTAAAGTACAAATTAAAAATTATGACTGCAATGCTTTATGTGATTTGGGTGCTAGTGTTTCCACAATTCCAAAATCTTTATGTGATGTGCTAGGTTTTACCAATATAGATGAATGTTCTCTTAATTTGCATCTTGCGGATTCTACTATTAAAAAGCCGTTGGGTAGAATTAATGATGTTCTTATTCTTGCAAATATGAACTATGTGCCCATTGATTTTATTGTTCTTGATATTGAATGCAATTCTTCTTGCCCCATAATACTTGGTAGACCGTTCTTACAAACTATAGGTGCCGTTATTGATATGAAAGAAGGGAATATAAAATTTCAGTTTCCATTTGTTACTATTTACTTTGTTGCAAGCACACTTGCTTTCAAACAAACAATCAAACACTTTTTGCAGTTTTTCAGTGAACTCGCGCTACCCACAAACCAATTCCTTCTATTTCCCGTTGGGTTCAACACTCTTACTTACCGAAAAGGCTACGATATATCCCCTACACTTGTGGGTTATCACACACCGACCTTCAAGACTGTGGCCCTATCCCGCATTCATGATGCACAGATGTTCGCTGATCGCGTGGCTGCGGAATTCATGGCAGCCGAAGCCTCCACTGCCTAAGAGGTCACTTCCAAGAGGAGGAAGAGCCCGTAGTCTAGCATAGAATCGTTGTAATCCTTCTTAAAATCTTTTTTTTTGTGGGTGAATCCTTCTTAAAATCTGTTCTGTAAAATCAATGATGAAATCCTAGTGGACATCAAAGTTTAATCTTGTACTGAAAAACCCATATTATTGAGGTGGGGAATGAAACTGAACTGAAGTCTGAATGAAATTGTTCTGGTTTTGGATTTTTGGGGAAGAATTGTTGTAGTTAATGACAAGTGAGACACACATGTAAAAAAAATAAATGGTGGCCCCTTTTTGGCAAATCTATGTTTGTGCACAGCCGTCGTGGCCTCCTTATCCATATGGAGTGCGCTCCGTATCCCATATGGTGATCGAAGATATGACGATTCTGCTAAACTTGCTCCTACATTTGTTGGCGACTTTCGAGGGAATCAATGTGTTTTGTTTTACTGTTTGATTCGGATATGGTTGTAAAGGGGAGAAATTCAAGAAGAAAAACCAAGCCAAACAGGTCTTGTTGATGTGGACATGGCCTCCAGATTTACGACCAAAAGTATTGTCCTCATACAAAATAATCAAGTGAATTCTATTACGTAATAATTATATGAATTGTTATTTTGTTGCTCCGAATATGAATATGACACAATCTTTATTTCATGTAAAATTAATAGAGTTGCACAAGCCACGTGTCAAAATGGGAGATGGAGACACAGAAAATATGTGCATGCAGGTATGCAAATCCATTTATGTGTTGGATGAAAAACCACACAAACATATCATGTATACAGGATAGTCAAGGTCAAAATTCACCAAACCGCTTTTCATCGAAAGATCGGGCCTCCGTTACATCAGATTGTCTGCGGTGGTGAGCATCGTGTCCGTTGGATCAGTTGTGTTCCGTCACGTGTGTATTTGCTGTTTTATTAGTCGGTTTCACTACTGGAAAACGGGGCTTTAGTCCCGGTTGGAGACGGCCTTTAGTCCCGGGTCACCAACCGGGACAACGAAATTGGGACTAAAGGCCCCCACCCTTTAGTCCCGGTTGGCCACAACCCGGGACTAAGACCTTTAGTCCCGGTTGGTGTCACCAACCGGGACTAAGGTCCCTCCACGTGGCCGCGAGCTAGCGCCGGGGGCTGGAGGACCTTTAGTCTCGGTTGGTGACACCAACCGGGACTAAGGATTTTGTGTTGGGGTTTAGGGTTTATGGTTTATTTTTCCTTTTCATTTTGTGTTTTCCATTCAATTCTTTTTCATTTCAAACATATTTTACGCTACTACATATTGTACACGTTATGCATATATAATATAATTTCTCGTACGACCATACATATATAATATAATTTCTCATACGACCATACATATATATATATATACAATTTGGTATATACAATTTTTCCTACAATTTGGAGATCATTACATGCAGGCATTAGCGGCAATGGTATTCTCCGCTTTCAGATATGACCTCCGTAAGCAAAAATCCCGCAATTTCCTCTTGAATTGCTCGTATGCGGTTCTCTGGTAGGAGCTTCTCCCGCATCTCTTCCATCTTTAAAGAAGGAGATCAATATGAATATATTAGTTGTGTGTATATATATTAGATCATCATAAAAAAATTGTGAATAGTGTTTACGTACCTAAAGTTGTCTTACATCTCTGCGCCATTCGGTCGTCATGCGAATGTTCTCACAAACGTAGTATGCACATAAATTAGTCCCCAGTTTCTGCCTCATGCACTTTGCGAGACTAGAATTCAATCAGATAATGGTATTGAAACTAGAATTAAAGAGATGCGCGGACCTAGCTAGTACTACTTAATTACCTTGGGCCGTCGCCAACGCAGCTCCGGTTTCCATTCACCGACAGCATCATTGATGAACCGTTTCCAAACCCTGCCCGGCAAAGAAAATGAATAAAGGAGTTATTAATTACTTGATATCAGGAAATGAACGAAAGAGGCCGATATAGTGCGATAATGATTGAAATTACCTGTCGAGCATCAAAACCACGCTGGTGTATTCTCGAGGGTCTTTATCTAGTGAGTCCAGGGTTTCAACAGTTCCTTCGTCAACTCTAATGATTAGCAGGATCCAGTGGAACCTGCGCACGTTTATATAAGCAGGCATGCATAACTCATCAACTACACTTAACATCGAGTAAGTAAAATAGAATTTGTAGTACAAGACAGTAACACTCACTTGAAGTTGTAAAGAAATAATATTTCTGTTCTGGTATTTAGTGCCTTCATAAACCTTAGCAAGTTTTCCTCTGTGTCTTTGGCATGGTCTTGTATCATAATTTCATTAATGATATATGGGTCAACGAACCCAATGTCATAGATTCCATCTCTTTTGCATTCGAGAATCTTCATTCTGCATAATAGCGTACAAAAGAATATAGTGAGGATAATTACAGGCAATGAACAAGCTGAGCTAGAGACTTAAATTACAGAAAGAAATCACTTACAGACAATAGCAACTGACGATAGATTTGTCGAGTGCGTCTTGATTGTATAACTGAAAAATTTCTGGAAGCTCAATGCATAGATCATTTTCATAGAAGTAATGCTCTTCCTTGACTTTCACCATGAGCATCTCTCACCCGTTCTTTACTTCTTCCATGTACCACTCATGCAATCTTCGCATTTGTGTTGGTAGAAGCGGGACCTGCTCAGGTCTGACCAGAGGGTTCCCGGGGACATATCACCATGCTACATCAGCCACGGGGACTTCCTCGGTGCCTAGGAGTTGATCAACACTGATACCAAACTCTCTAGCAGTGTCGGTTACCTTATCGGTAATCACCTTGAGCGGGGGGGTCGATTGCATTGCCTGTTCTCCGAGCTGGGGAACTGTTTTCCCGCTTTTATTACTACTTGTACGTGTCGACTGCTGCATTTGTTCCTCATATGACTTCCTAATAGAGCGTCATGGTCTGATGGCCTATTCTGCACATGTGCCGGGGGTCGCTCAAGAAGTTCCACAAAGTGCTTTACGGTTTTCGTAGGTATTATCTCCTTTGGCGGCGGGGGCGGTTTCGATGCAAAATGGGACTTCACTTCGGAAACAACGACCGCTCTGGTTTCCTCATCGGTCATATCATAAGCTAACTTCTTTTTGGCAGGAGGCTCGTCTTTGGCTTTCTTCTTTGGTGCTTTGTTCCGCTTTTGGCCCTGCTGGGACATAGGGGGTGGAGTCGGCTGACGCGGCGGAGATCGATATGGTGGACTCGCGCTGGGCTCCCTCTCGAGGTGGGGTGGACTTAGAGGTGTATTGCTACTCGGAGGAGTCGGTGGCCTTGGCGCCGAGTTTGGAAACACGATGCATTCCTTTCTCCATACAATGACACCATGTATGACTTCTCCTAGTGTCCGCTCCCCTTCACCTCCAGGAATGTCAAGCTCTAGTGAGTCATATCCCGGCAGAACTTCATCCACCCCGACACGAGCATAGTCAGCTAGAATCGGATTGCCATGGATGGTTGCTTCAGGTGCATTCGGTAAAGCAAAGCCGACCGCCACCTTCATGGATATGTTCTTCATTTTCTGGTGTAGCTCACAAATTGTCCTCTCTTTGATATCATCCACGGGGTAGCGAGCCAGCAGTGCATCATCGGCCCGGACCCCCGTGGAACCCACGCTGCTTTTCCGCATAGATGGGACGGTACTATCCAATGCTGGATCTGCTTGCTCGTGCCGCGGAGACGCCCTTTGCTGATCAATTATGTCCAGTTGCTCCTGCTGCCGCTTTAACATGCATTCCAACTCCTCGTTCTTTGTTTCTACCTTCTGAAGCCGGTCTGCATCCTACTTCTTTTTTCTCTGACGGCTTCTATAAGTGTCATTCCACTCCGAAAAACCCTGAACCCACGGAACAACGCCTTTGCCTCGTGTTCGTCCTCTGTGTTTAGGATTCTTGAGGGCGCGTGTAAGCTCGTCGTTCTCTCTCTCGGGCTGGAACAACCCCTTTCGAGCAGCTTCTATTGCTTCAAGTAAAGCGTCCGAGGCTGTTTTAAGATCAGCCTTTTCAATAATCTCCCCTGTCGTTGGGTCCAACTTTCCCCCATGCGCATAAAACCAATTCTTGGACCTCTGGGGCCAATCCAATGTTTTTGGAATGACCCCTTCATCAAGCATCTTGGCCTCAGCTGCTTCCCACTTAGGCACGCCTCTCTTGTAGCCACCTGTCCCCAGAATATGGTGATACTCTTTTTTCTCAGCATTTATCTTATTTCTTCTCAACCTTTCCAGAGCTTCATCCGATTCCTTATACTCCACAAATGCGTCCCAGTGATCTTTTATCTTCTCTGGTGCTCCAGTGAATTCTGGAGTCTTCTTTTTTGCCTTGATGTAGTCGATGTATAATCTTTTCTTCCAGCTCTGGAATTGTGTGGCCATCTTCTTAAGAGCAAACTGTTGACTTTCAACCGTTTGTCATCTATGAGACCCTCTGGTAGGTTGAAATGTGACATGAGCGTATCCCAAAGCAAATTTTTTGATGTTTCATCGACATAACTAACTCCTCGATCTTCCTTTGGCTTATTCCATTCTCGAACGGTGATCGGGATGTTGTCCCTAACAATAACTCCGCATTGATTTATAAATGTACGGGCATTCTGTTCAGGGGCAATCGGTTTGCCATCTTTTGCGACTTCATCGATGTTGAACTTTATGCCATCGCCCAACTTTTTGGCCCGGCCTCGTACCCTTCTAGGAGATTTGCTCGATCCGAAGGGCTAAAAGAAGAAAGATTTGTTAATATATATATATACAAATCAATTAATACATCTAATGATCACCAGAGGCCTGATATATATATATATACCTCGCCGGACTTTGTTAATTGTCTAGCATTTTCTTCGCCATCATTGTTTGTTTGCCCTTCGTGTCTTGGTTCTTCCTCAAGTCCCTCACCGGAGTCGTTCAGAAATTGTGAGCCGTCATCTGGTTCATTCTCTTGGTTTTGGGAGGAGCGTATGATGTCGAAGACATCCTCTTCATGGTATCTGCCGCTATCGTCCATAGCTTAACTAATCCAGAAGAAAGATAAAACAATTTAGTATTTAAATTAGAATGCATTCAATAAGCAAAAACTGAATCATAGTATCGAGAAGAACAATACCGGAGATGCAATCAATACACAGCAAATAGATGCATCACTAAGCATGACATGACGATATGCAGAGCTAGGGGTGTCTAACGCAGTACTACACATTGCAGACGGAGAGGGAAAACATCCGGAGGGGTTTTCCCAGCGTTTGGCATTTTTCGGACAGACGAAAGAGAGGGGATGGTTCTATGTTTGCAGTGCTAGAGAGGTGTGACAGATAAACGGGTTGCATATTCGGGTTCGTTGGATTTTTCTGAGCAATTTTCATATATAAATTATTTTCATCCGAGTTACGCTTTATTTTATATTAATTTTCAAAGTTTTAAACATATTATGAAATTATTATTAATTCTAAATAAAAGGCTAAATGCTATGTGTACCCAGCAGAGTGCACACACCAGTGCACACTGTGGCTGACAGTGGGTCCCAGTTGACTGGAGACTGGAGACTTTGACTGGTCAAAGGGGTCCTCTGGACCCACATGTCATTGAGAGGGGCAGCCCAGTCAGCATTTTGACTGGGTCAACTGAGCCAGCCGGGCCCTTGGGGCCACTGGTCAGTGCCCTAGGGGGGTGGCCCCGGTCGGCCACGTCGGTGGGCCGGCGTCGGAGCTGCTCCGACGACCAAAAACACGGCGGCGCCTCGCCGGAGTTGGCCGGAATCGCGCTACAGGGCTCGGATGGGCGCACGGCTTGCGGCGTTCGAACGCAGAGAGCCTGCCGCGCCGTTTGGGACGGAGCAACAGCGGCAAGAGGAGCAGCAGCAGGCAGGCACCAGGCAGGCAGCAGCAGCCACGGCAGTCAGCGCGGGCGGCGGGGCAGCACGGCCGTGGCGGGGGCGAGCGGCGGAGCGCGACGGGGACAGAGGGAGGGGAAGGCCTGGGCCTTACCGGCGTTGCCGAGGAGAGGGGCGGCGAGGCTCGGAGGAGACCGGCGAGGAGGAGGTCGGAGACGAGGAGCGGCGTCGGCGACGAGCGGTTCGGCGCCGGGGTCGGGCAGCTCGGCGCCGGGCGAGGCCGAGCTCGAGCTCAGGGAAAGGGGGGCGGGGGCGCGAGGGAAAGGGGGACGGTGCTCGGGGACACGTCGGAGGGGCGAGGGAGGCGCGGAGGCTACGCGAGCAGCGGTGCAGATCGCCGGAGAAATTGGGCAGCCTGGCGGCGTCGATCTGATCCTTCTCCCGGGCGGTGGCTGGCACCGGGACACCGGGCGGAGTTATATACACAAGACCTTTAGTCCCGGCTCCAGCCACGAACCGGGACTAAAGGCCAACCTTTTCGGCGGCCAAAATTCCGCGCGGGAGCTGAAACCTTTAGTCCCGGCTTGTGGTTGCAACCGGGACTAAAGGTGTCTTTCAATTAATTTTCATTTTGAGGAAATTATTTGACAGATTCAATTTTACAGATTGAAATTAATTCTTGTAAAATGCATAACAATTTGAAAACTAAACCAAATGAGTTGATTCAAATTTCTGTGGATTCATCTTGAAGATTTCTATCAACTAGTATCATTTTGACAGGAAGTTGCATAATTAATTTTGTACTTATTAATTAAATACAGTAATTGAAGACATTATTTTAAACTTTAAAAATTCATATCTTCAGTTCTGTTAAGCCAAATGGAGCAAATAAGATGTCAAATTGTTTGTCTTAATATAACCTACATATTCATATTTTTTTTGGACATAATTGCATTGATTAACTCCTCTGTATAATTAAAATACTAAAAGGACAGGAATAATTGAAAATTCATAACTTAATAAATAATTATTCAAAAATCATGTTTCAAATGCCAAAATGCCCTAACTTTTTGGTTGGATTCCGACGCTCCGGAGTCCACCTAGGAACACCCAAAACACATATATACCCTAAATCTTACAAAGATTCCCTCCGGTTTGTCCGAAGTGGGACTTTCCAGCTATAAGTCCGGAAACTCACTAGAGAGAAAGTGATGACGGTGAAGCCGGTCACATTCCAGAGTGGGATCTTGGGGTATAAAACTTTTTCTTCGCGTATGTCCCTTGCTTCTGATTGCGCCGTAACCATGGAGAATCTTCATCATTTGACAGGATGCTTGGGTCAGTCTTCACTGTGAAGGGAGGAATTTCATCAAACTTATTATAATCTTCGGACATGTCTGTCTTGTCCTCCACTCCCACGATGTTTCTTTTCCCTGAAAGAACTATGTGGCGCTTTGGCTCATCGTATGATGTATTTGCTTCCTTATCTTTTCTTTTTCTCGGTTTGGTAGACATGTCCTTCACATAGAAAACCCGAGCCACATCATTGGCTAGGACAAATGGTTCGTCTGTGTACCGAAGATTGTTGAGATCCACTGCTGTCATTCCATACTGCGGGTCTACCTTTACCCCGCCTCCTGTCAGATTGACCCATTTGCACCGAAACAAAGGGACCTTAAAAGAAGGTCCATAGTCAAGTTCCCATATCTCCTCTATGTAACCATAATATGTGTCCTTTTTCCTATTGTTGTTTGTTGCATCAAAGCGGACACCACTGTTTTGGTTGGTGCTCTTTTTATCTTGGGCAATCGTGTAAAATGTATTCCCATTTATCTCGTACCCTTTGAAAGTCAATATAGTCGAAGATGGTGACTTGACCAACAAGTACAGCTCATCTCCAACAGTGGTGTTATTCAGGAGATGTGTTTGCAACCAACCACCGAAAGTCGCCATGTGTGTACGTTTAATCCAGGGGTCAGACTGCTCCGGGTTCTTGGAGCGTACAATATCCATGTGTTCCTCGATATACGGAGCCACCAAGGTGGAATTTTGTAGAACTGTGTAGTGTGCTTGAGTGAAAGAATGCCTGTCCATACTTATTACTGAATTCTTTCCTAGTGTGCCTTTTCCACTCAGTCTCCCCTCATGCCGCGATTGAGGAACACCAATCGGCTTAAGGTCAGGAATAAAGTCAACACAAAACTCAATTACCTCCTCTGTTTCATGGCCCTTGGAGATGCTTCCTTCTGGCCTAGCACGGTTATGAACATATTTCTTTAAGACTCCCATGAACCTCTCAAAGGGGAACATATTGTGTAGAAATACAGGACCCAGAATGGTAATCTCTTCGACTAGGTGAACTAGGACGTGCGTCATAATATTGAAGAAGGATGGTGGGAACACCAACTCGAAACTGACAAGACATTGGACCAAATCATTCTATAACGTTGGTAGGATTTCTGGATCGATTACCTTCTGAGAAATTGCATTGAGGAATGGACATAGCTTCACAATGGCTAATCGAACATTTTCCGGTAGAAGCCCCCTCAATGCAACCGGAAGTAATTGCGTTATAATCACGTGGCAGTCATGAGACTTTAGGTTTTGGAATTTTGTTCTCTGCCATATTTATTATTCCCTTTATATTCGACGAGAAGCCAGACGGGACCTTCATACTGCTCAGGCATTCAAAAAAGATTTCCTTCTCTTCTTTGGTAAGAGCGTAGCTGGCAGGACTTTGATACTGCTTTGGATGCATGCCGTATTTTTCGTTCATACGTTGCTGGTCCTCCCGTGCCTCCGGTGTATCTTTTGTCTTCCCATACACGCCCAAGAAGCCTAGCAAGTTCACGCAAATATTCTTCGTCACGTGCATCACGTCGATTGCAGAGCGGACCTCTAGGACTTTCCAATAGGGTAGCTCCCAAAATATAGATTTCTTCTTCCACATGGGTGCGTGTCCGTTAGCGTCATTCGGAACAGATTGTCCGCCAGGACCCTTTCCAAAGATTACTTTTAAATCCTTGACCATATCAAATATATCATCACCAGTACGGTGGCCAGGCTTCTTCCGGTGATCTGCCTCACCTTTGAAATGCTTGCCTTTCTTTCTTAAGGGATGCCTGATCGGAAGAAATCGACGATGTCCCGGGTACACATTCTTCTTACATTTATCCAAATATATACTTTCAGTCTCATCTAAACAGTGCGTGCATGCATTGTATCCCTTGTTTGTCTGTCCTGAAAGGTTACTAAGAGCAGGCCAATCATTGATGGTTACAAACAGGAAAGCTCGTAGGTCAAATTCCTCCTGTTTGTGCTCATCCCACACACGTACACCTTTTATATCCCACAACTGTAAAAGTTCTTCAACTAATGGCCTTAGGTACACATCAATGTCGTTGCTGGGTTGCTTAGGGCCTTGGATGAGCACTGGCATCATGATGAACTTCCGCTTCATGCACAACCAAGGAGGAAGGTTATAGATACATAGAGTCACAGGCCAGGTGCTATGACTGCTGCTCTGCTCCCCAAAAGGATTAATGCCATCTGTACTTATACCAAACCATAAGTTCCTTGCGTCATCTGCAAACTCCGGCCACTTTCTCTTGATTTTTCTCCACTGCGACCCATCAGCTGGTACTCTCAACATCGCGTCTTTCTTACGGTCTTCTTTGTGCCATCGCAACAACTTGGCATGCACTTTGTTTTGGAACAAACGTTTCAACCGTGGTATTATAGGAGCATACCACATCACCTTGGCAGGAACCCTCTTCCTGGGGCGCTCGCCCTCAACATCACCAGGGTCGTCGCGGCTGATCTTATAGCGCAATGCACCGCATACCGGGCATGCATTCAAATTCTCGTACTCCTCACCGCGGTAGAGGATGCAGTCATTAGGGCATGCATGTATCTTCTGCACCTCTAATCCTAGAGGGCAGACAACCTTCTTTGCTTCGTACGTACTGTCGGGGAATTCGTTATCCTTTGGAAGCGTCTTCTTTATCATTTTCATCAACTTTTCAAATCCCTTGTCAGATACACCATTCTCTGCCTTCCATTGCAGCAATTCCAGTGTGGTACCCAGCTTTTTCTTGTCATCTTCGCAATTTGGTTACAACAATTTTTTGTGATCCTCTAACATGCGCTCCAACTTCAACCTCTCCTTTTCACTTTCGCAGTTTCTCTTTGCATCAGCAATGGCCCGACCAAGATCATCAGCAGGCTCATCTGATGCCTCTTCTTCAGCTTCCCCCATTGTAGTACCATCGTATTCAGGGAACCTAGGATACTCGTCATCATCCTCTTCTTCTTCATTGTCTTCCATTATAACCCCTCTTTCTCCGTGCTTGGTCCAACAGTTATAGCCGGACATGAAACTGGACTGAAGCAGGTGGCTGTGAAGGATTTTTGAGGTAGGGTAATCCTTATCATTCTTATAGACACCACATGGATAACACATAAAATCATTCCGCTTGTTTGCCTCAGCCACACGCAGAAAATTATGCACGCCATTAATGAACTCGGGAGAGCGTCGGTCATCGTACATCCATTGCCGGCTCATCTTCATTACACAACATCGAAGTGACCAAATTAATACAAGTTCATACATAGAGTTCATACATACTTCTCATAAAACAACATACAACTATCTAGCTAAAGCATTTAAATGCAACAACAAATGCGATCAAAATCGCAACTAAGGTAATAATTGATCCAACAGCATAATGATACCAAGCCTCTTTATTAATGGCATATTTTCTAATCTTTCTAATCTTCAAGCGCATTGCATCCATCTTGATCTTGTGATCATCGACGACATCGGCAACATACAACTCCAATTTCATCTTCTCTTCTTCAATTCTTTTCAATTTTTCTTTCAAATAATCATTTTCTTTTTCAACTAAATTTAACTTCTCGACAAGAGGGTCGGTTGCAATTTCCGGTTCACGTACCTCCTAGATAAAAATATCTATGTCAACTTGATGGGCATAATTGTCATAAACACGAAATGAAACAAATATTTATAAAAGATAATATACCACATCCGAATCATAAACCGGACGAGGCCCGACGGGGACGGATATCAAAACCATGGCACTATATATAACAAACAATCATACAAGTAAGAAACTTATACAAGTAACTATCTAAATCATACAAATATTTTTTTTTTACAAAAAGGATAAGAACAAGAGGCTCACCAAGGTGGTGCCGGCGACAGGACGGCGCGGGCGATCGACGGCGGTGAGGACGGGGACGGGAAGGGCACTAAGTAAACCACACCTACACATATGCAAACTAAGAAGTTAATTTGAGCTCAAATTGCATATAAATCAAATAAACTCCCACATAATTACTCTCAAACTAAAACCCACAAATCACTATACTTATAGAGCATGAAACGAGCTAAACTAGCAATGAGAGATGAAAGGATAAAGTTGCTAACCTTTTAGAACCCTTGGATAGAAGGGGTGCCTCCAATCTTGACAAATCTTGGCAAAAATGGAGGATGAACTCGAGCTTGGGGAAGGAAACAGAGAGGAGAGAAAGCTTGGACTCGGACTGGACGAAGTAGCTTTATATAGACAAGACTTTAGTCCCGGTTGGTGATACCAACCGAGACTAAAGGGGCTCGCAGGGCCCCAGCCTGCCGCAACCCCTTTAGTCCCGGTTGGTATCACCAACCGGGACTAGAGGTCCCATTTGAACCGGGACTAATCCTGGCCGTGCCCCCATCCGCTCCTAGCCGTTGGAACCGGGACTAATGCTCACATTAGTCCTGGGCCCAAACCCGACCAGGACTAGTGTTCCGGATGAAAGGTCCGTTTTCCACTAGTGTTTATGTGTATGTGTTTTTTTGTCTTTTCTTCTCGATCACGTCTCGGCGCCTGCATCATGCCACGTGCATGCTCATCTCCTGTTTCTCACTACGTGCCATAGATGGGAACAAATAAACTGTCCGTTCATTTCAGTATCCAGGGCCTGCCGCCGATGCCGTACTTATCTTAACCAGATGCCAGACGGGGTGTGATTTTTTTATCGTAATACGTGTCTCATTCATATTATAAAGATCAAAATACAAGTCATGACAAAACTGAAAAGACAGCAGAACGTCTCCTTGACACCAACGCTCGTCACCTGCCTACGGCACCACGACAGCAGCCACCGAAGGAAAAAATAACGGATCACCTTCTCACCCGAGCTCGACGTGGCTCCATCGTTGATATGCAGCTTTGCGGACCTCCAAGATGGGTCACCAAAAGTGAAGCCATTGCCGTTGAACGAATCAGACCGGGGCAACACCCCGGACACGCCATCGAACTCCAGATCTGGCACCCCACCACGACTAAGACGCCGAAGGAGCAAACCATACCTGCCATCCATCAACACGAACCCAGCACACGTTTCGTCTTCCAGATGTCGTCGATGCAGATCACAATCTGCATCCGCTCTTGGCCTACCTCCCAAGCTCCACGCCGATGTTGGAGCAGACGCCGTCGCAACGGCGGAGCCCGAGGACACATGTCCACCACAAGGATGCCGCCGCCGCCACGACATCCCCGCTTGAACAGACTGGTTCCCAAATCCATCACCGACCATAGAGACGATCGCCTCGCCGGAGAAGAATCCGGAGCTTCTTTATTCAGCATCGCCGTCGCCGCCGCCGAAGTCATGACGTCGAACGATCCAAAAACCTAAGCTACTAGGGCCCTAGAATCTAAAGCTATAACGATCAGCACGCAGGGATCCAGCGACCCCCCTCACCACCGACGATTAAGAGGTCGCCGGCGGAGCGGGGCCACCGGAAGGGTTGGCTCTCTTGGCGGCGACGGCTAGGGTTTCTAGGCGCTAGCCAAAGAGGAACCTTTTTGGAAAACCCTCTGATTGCCACGGGGTGTGATAGCCAACTAAGAACGTGTGTTTCTCATGTCTTTGTCTTTCAAGGTCAACTAAGAGCTACTCCCTCCGCAAAAAAATATAAGAGTGTTTAGAGGGGGCACTATTACGGAGGGAGTACTATTAGTATATATGTCCCTATTCGATTAGTTCTAGAATAATGGAGTGCACGTATCGTTCTAGTATATCTAGTATATGCTTACCGCCACACCAAAACCAGGACCAAGCATGCATTGACTTCCAAGACGCTCCTCACACCAACTTTTCTTAAGCAGCAATGAGCTGTCCGTACATGCCTATATCACAAGAAAGAATCAAAGGACAAGGATGACAATCCACCTGCCCAAAGAGTTGAAAGACGAAGGAATGGAAATTTAATATTGGTAATGAGGTCAAACTCTTGAGCTGAGAAACAAGTTAACTCTCTGGCTAGTAGTATGTTTATGAAAGATTCCCTGTGACGATTGTAAGCTGCAACTTGGAAGTTTATTAAAAGGGGGAAATGCTAACACAGGGAAGTTTAGCTGCCATTTCGCAAAAAAAAAAAAAAAAAAAAAAAAGTCTAGCTGCCGTCTACACTACTTATAAAAGAGCAAACATAATCTTTCCTAAACGCACCCGACAAAATATACACAGACTAATTACCACCCCAAGATTAAACCCACTAAACTTGATCTAACGGTTAGGCTTAACCTAATCCGCTTTCTATGTGCATTTAGCAATTTACGTTGACTGACCATACTCCACCGGCGGAGGAAACATCCCACTTCCCACGTCTCGCGTTGGCAACTCCTGCAATCACGCAAGGAACGCCATCCAAACTGCCATCGGTTAACCTCTCCCTTAATTAGCGCCCACCTCGCCAAATCCATCCCTGTACGAAGCCTCCATCACATCCATCGCAAAAGAGAGAAAATACCCGAGAGCCTGGGGCCACCCGCCACTACCAACGAGACGCCGCCGCCGGAACGCGCGAGGCACCCGTCGTTGCCACGCACGCGAGCCACCGTCCGGGACATGCGAGGGCCGAGGAGGAGCTGTGCCTTCTTCCGGGCACCAACGCGTCGTTGCCCACTGCGTCGCCCGACGCGCCACGAGTTTCGGCCTCATCTCGCCGCGCCTCACTCGCCGGACTTCACCTCCACCGAAGCCCACACTGTGGAGCTGGAGGAGACGCCGACCTTCTCGTGGGGGAGCTCCAGGACTTGCTCAACGAGGACTTGTACAAGGACCAGGCGAGTTCTCTCTCCATTCCTTTCCCTTTGGTTTTCACCTGCGTACATAGTACCCAACTAGGACAATCTGCTAATTAATCTAAATCTAGCTACTGCGATATTCAGATGAAGAGAATCCCGGTGACTTTCACCTCAGTCAGGCGCGTGGAACAGAGGCGCGATGGCGTCTGCGCCGCGCTGGAAGGCATTGGCCACACGCGGGTGGCTCAGTTGGTCCAGATCAAGGTGTACCGTCCGTTCTCAGATCGGTCAGAATACACTGTCTGGTTTGAGCCAGCTACCTGGTCGTCAGTTTATGGTGACTCTTATTTCCCAAAGGACGGTGATGTGGTGTTTTTGACGCACCGGAGGCCGACATGCCTGTCGGACATGGAGCAGCAAGGCGCCATAGCCATCGTTAGAGGCGACGCGGTGACCAACGGTAGTCTCGGGGAGCCGGGGTCTGAGTGATTCCTTATATTCTTGCCTGTATAACTTCTGGTTTGTCCTTATCAACAAAAGAAATCTGCAAATTCTCTTGTATCTCCGCCTAGGTGTCTCAAATCCTAACCTCTTGGCATTATCCTATTTGTCATTACAGCAGAAACAAGATATTCAAACGCTCAGGTTCATGATGCATGCATCTATGGTTGAGTTTTGAATTTTGTACAATTTGCTCCACAACGTGGTGGCTGTGCGTGCTTGCAATGGCACGGTGATAGCAAGGAAGTCGTGTGTCACCTCTCTTTCTCTATTCAGGTGTGCTCACTTCAGTTTTCTGATGTACTATTTTGTTCTACATGTTGGCCGATTGTTATCTCTGTAGTACTTCATCTGTGTGCATTTTGGTAGGACTATTGTGATTGCTACAAGTTCCACTGAAAATCAAAGGTCTCCTATATTATTGACACTTTAATGCCAGGGATTTAGATTATTTTCCGTGTACGTATTTGTGCTACAGATGTTAAAAAATAGTGATATTCCTGCTATTTTACAGGACTCATGGCACTGTGATGCATGAGTGTTGGCATTTGGCAACTATAATTCGGTCAGTGTTTAATATGAAAGAATGAACTACAAGATTTTTTTTTGTAGTCGTAGGACTTCTTGTGTTATGAGTGTAACTAGCAAGTGTTAGTTTTGATTTATGATGTTATGATATAGGAGCCATATGCAAGGGTCTTGAAGTCGACTGTGATATTTTCAGGTTTATAGTGGTAACAAGTGATTTACCACTTTGGTGTTAAATAAATGTAAACAAAATAAATTAGCTGTTGAAATTCATAGTTGTAATTACTTCTGATTTGACTCAACGGTATAAACAAATTAACTTGGTTTACACAATCGTTTTTAAGAGTATAGGCATGTTTTCTGCCTTGGCATGAATGTAAAAAAAATATGTGGTCGCCTAATATTAAGAGAAACATAGGCATATATAAGAAGTTTCATCGCCATGTGAATCTTTTGATCATGGGCATGCTATTCCAGAATAAACTGTGATGTTATGCTTTTGCTTCTTTACCAAAATATGGTAATGCCTTTTTGGTTTCCAGAATTTGGTTGTTTACTTTAAAAAAAAATGAGTGCACTGTTGGCTACTATAGATGGTTTATATGTTTATAATTTGGAGGGGAGTTTGATTGTCAAGAGAAGAGTGGTATGGAATTATGATGATCTACTACCTCATATAGCTTATTGATGATCTAATTGTTTTTCAGAAAAGTCGTAAACGGTTTGTGTGTATTTCTAAGTTTGCATCAAAAAACTGATATACAGACATGTTCCATGCTACTATGCTACCTGGTAAGCCAAAGTATATTTTGGTTGCACCACCGATGATGTCTTTTGCAGAGAAGAACTCACATTAATTCTCTAATACCTGGATATTGAGTACAGCCCTTTGATATCTTGAGTTATCGTTTTCACGCATGTTTGAGCTGGCAAGATCTTTCCTTGCATGCTTACACTATTTTTGAGTGGAAATGGTTGGCTCGTTTAATCAGCTATCATGCACTCATTGTATGTGATTTGAATATACTGACAGAACAGTTCACCTATTTTTCAGGGATTAGGTACCCTTTTTGATGGTTGGTGTTAAGATGGCTAATACGTACTTGGATTGCTTGTACAAGACACATCTTATTTCAATTGGTATCCATAGTTTCAGATTGTTAGCTAGCAAAACTAAGTTGCAAAGTATGGTACCATGTCATATTTGAGCATAATCTTGGCTGTTTTTTTGTTATTTGCTTACACTGATAGTAAGTACTATAATTATATTGCAATATGAGACATGCTTGTGAAGTGTCTTTTCTTTTTTGTATTTTACTGCGAATGTATTATTGATCTCTCCCATGTTGTGTTTTGACGAATGAGCAACCTAAATGCCTTTTCAGTAATGAACTGGATAAAGAGGTGCAGAGAATATAATCTTACTGAAGACATTTCAAAGGAGATAGGACAATGTTGTACAAGTAAATTTATTGGACTAGAGCAATAGCCAATTTTATTGCTTCGTTTCTCCATTCCCTCCCCGATGTATTTTTACGCGTTATCAACTTGGAATAGATGATATCTCACACTCAAATTTGAAGTTACTCTTCCTTGCAATTTTTTGTGAAGCTACTCTACAAAATTCACAACATGGTTGGGCATTGTTGTCCAATACATTATGTTCCATTTTCTCCACCATTATATGCGCTTTATTTGTGGTCGTATTCCTTTTACCAATTATTTATTCATTTACATTATATTTATTTTCTGCTTGTAGTATCTTCTGTCAGCTGTATTGGACCGCATTCCCACCATTGATCTTCCTTTGAAAAACTTTTCATTGTTGCTCAACTTACATGAATATGGTGCCTAGCTTTATCTTCAAGCGCTGTGAGTGTCTTTAGTTGGATCTTAGAATTCACGTTTGTCGTGGTGTACTTATACGGGTGCGATTGTGGTAGGCGTATCTTTGGAAGGAGCATTGGTCGAGACGTGCATTGCACGTGCAAGCTTACTATTTACACAAACAGACAAACTTACACCCTGATCTAGTCAGCTTTGTGAGTTGTTATCCGCTCTATTCATGCCTTCACGGTTATCTAGTCGTCATGTTATAAAATATTCCTGTCTTTTAAAACGTTATAAACATTCCAAATATATTTTTCATCCATGTCAACAACCGCCATTTGCACCCAAGCTCACCATGAACTTAATTGGCAAGAATGCTTACAGTGCTTTTTTTTGCGAGAAAAAAACCGATCTATTCATCTTCAATCATGGCAGTACAACGAACACCAGAAATAATAAAAATTACATCCAGATCCATAGACCACCTAGCGACGACTACAAGCACTGAAGCGAGCCGAAGGCGCGCCGCCGTCATCGCCCCTCCACCGCCGGAGTCGGGCACAACTTGTTGTAGTAGACAGTCGGGAAGTCGTCGTGCTAAGGCCCCATAGGACCAGCGCACCAGAACAGCAACCGCCGCCGATGAAGAATAAGGTAGATCGGAAGGATCCATCCCAAAGACACGGTGCTTGAAAGAAGAAACATACAAACACCCCCCCCCCTCCCCTGCTCCACAAAAAAGGGTATCCCAAGCTCTGCATCGAGTGGTACGCGTAGGAGTGCATATCAGGTGCTACCGCATCTTTAGATGCTACCGTGATACGGACTTCTCGCCCATTGGATCCTGGATCGAGTGGTCAACATGGTCAGTGCGAGTTTTGTAGAAAACCCCAAAACATTCCTGAAATGGCGCTTTGGTCCACATCCGATGATGATGTCTGTTGGATCACAGATCTAACGGCCCTGGTTCCCCGTATCACAGTAGCATCTAAGGTGCGGTAGCACCAGATATTTTCCCGTACGCGTAAGCATCAAATAAATGGTTGCGTATCACATGTATGAGAAATTATGTGCAAAATGGTGCATTTTTTGGCATGCCCCTTTTAGGTCTCACCATGTGTATTTTTCGGGGTTTTATCTTAATGAAATTGGCAGAGCTCCTGCCTTGCACATAAAAAAATGTCTCATCATTGATGCAGGAGCAACCATGTCCACTAGCATTTATCAAAACTAGCTAATTACTCATGCATTACAACGGGTGCGTACTCTAGTGATGCAACATCAATCTTGTCCGACATATACTTTACATCAATTTTGGTAATATTTAATTTGGTGGGAGTATAGGTAGGGGAAGGCAAGGAAAATTTTGATTTAGTTCAGATTTTTGTAAGATTGATTTGATTGAATTAATGCAGGAGGAGGTTTTGGGCAAGTATCGATTTTTTTAGAGTATTCCAAGTTAATATATTTATGTTGGTTTTTATTTTTTGCGGCATAGGTTGGGGTTAAAAAAAACAACAGGAAACCAAAGGGGGGAGGGGAACGTGGGAGGAAAAAATCGGGTGGGAAGTGGAGGCGACGCTACCAACCCCCTTTCAATAGTAGAGATATGTTGAAAAGTTGTACTAAGCCTAGTGACAATGAAAACTTGTATATAAAGGAGCACACCTACTACATTTTTTATATGATTTTTGTAGAACACTTGTTGAGCTTTACGCGCCTAAGGGGAAGATGAGACATGCTCATGTAGTCATGTGCAGCGGGAGGAGTGAGAGGAAGGTCGGTAGCAACATCAAACATATTCAAAAGTCGACATGCATGATTATAAAGTACGAGTCTACTATCAAATGAAACAAACAGTGCATGATTACGATCTACCTTGTGAAATAATGTTCTTGGAGGTGATGTTTGCACAAGGAGTTTCGAATAACAACCAGAATTTCGTGTACTTGAGAAATTCAGCTCATGTACACCAATTGTTGGTGGAATCTTACTTTCACATGACCATTTGGAGACTACCAAAGCCTTCTTTGATGGGTTACAATTGGGGTTGAGGCGGAATAGACAAGAAAATAGAAGGAAAGAAGAGTTGAAGACTTGAAGTCAATTCAAATTGCCAAGAGATCTAAATTTTGGACCAGCATGGTATTCTCATGCGATGCCAAATAAGAAACATGTACAATGGAAAAGATAATTCCCTACTCTTTAGAGTGGATACGATCTGTTTCTTATATTCATGTGAGGAATTCAACAACTATAACTGTCAGTTTCCAAAATAGTGTCCTTGTAATTTATAAAAGGAAATTGCATGAGAGAGAGAGAGAGAGGTTCAAGGGATTGCAAGCTTAAGATGTAATTCCCAATGTTAGGGGATTATTGCGTCAGGTCCTAAAATCACTCGAGTCTTGGCCACAAAGGCCCACTTATTACTTCTTGAGCCCTAAAATCTAACTGTTGCACAAAAAAGATACATGATATCGTGATGTTAACTTATTATTTAGACATGGTCACTTAAAATAATGTTCAATACATAAGTTTGCTTAGCATTGGATGTTAGCTTAGCCTTTGCACTAAGCTTTCATTCTTTATTGTTCTTACCAAATATCCTCGCGTCCGCCAGCAATGGTAGTAGCCAGTTTCTCTCATTCTCAATATCTCCTTAGCAGGTAGGGATCTATATTTGCATTTTCTGGGAATGGAGGTGTCTTTTTTTCCATCCCGCACACAAAGGTGTCGATAGCCTTATAGCATCCTACCATGGAAATCCTCCAACCCAGATAACATACCACTACAACTACTAAACTCCCTAGAAAGGCAGCCTTATGGTGTATTGGGGCTAGGGCACCGGTTGCGGCCCAGCCATAAGTGGATGATGGTCTGGTTGTGTAGCGTTGTTGGGCATGCTTGCGGATATGTGTGGCATGGCATACCCGACCCATTACCCGCATCTGTATGGCTTTTTTGTGTCTCACGTGTCACTATTGGGATGTGGTGAGCTGCGTATGTGCTCGACACGTGTGTGAAAGGTGGCGGCATTGGTACAAGTGCGCTGCTGGGACGTGGTGAGTTGCATCTGTGCATGATCGATACGTGTATAAAATGTGACGACACGGATCTCTATCACTTTTTGCTGCCACTTTGGGTGGGTAGGTGGGGATGGGGGGGGGGGGGTAGTCATGTGTTGTTGCCTTATGCCGCCAACCTTCTGCTCGTCCGCATATGCCGTCGGCACCTCTCAAACAAAAAGAAAGAAAACATATGCCAACATGAAAAGGGCCCACGAACAAAGAGCGGCGCGGCAAAGCACGCAACACTTTCTACTCATATCAATTACTATACTGTAATTTTGGAAGAAATGCACTTAAGTTCTAGAGCAACAAAGAGAATATCATTCACAGTGGAGCTAGGAAGCTAGCCAATTATGGTGATATTTATTCTCATAGCCATCATGTTAGTCAATTCTCAAATGTTGATTCAACTTCAAAGCCCCCTAGAAAGGGATCCTTGTGGTGCATTGGGGCTAGTGCACCGCCGAGCCCGACCGTAAATGGGTGGTCAGCTCTGTAGGGTTGTGCCTACTTGCAAGTATGTGTGTCGTGTGTATGACTCTTTGTGTCTTACGTGCCAATGCTGGTACGAGTGCGCTGCTGGGTCGTGGTGAGTTGCCTATGTGCATGGCTGTATGAAAGGTTCTTTGCGTCTTGTGTGTCGGTGCTAGTACATGTGCATTGTTGGGATGTGATGAGTTGCATGTGTGCATGACTGACACATGTGTGAAAGGGCCGGTGCTACTCTCTATCGAGTTTTGCGCCACTGTGTGGGGGTGTGTGATGTTGGCTCGCCGAAGTGAGAGGTCCCTTATGTTGTCGGCCCTACGAACGAAGAGCGGCGCGACAAAGCACGCGACACCTTCTAGTCTGATCGACTATACTACAATTTTGGAGATGCTTTCGCTAATTCAACACAAGGAACACACTTAAAGCAGACGATGAACTACGATGTTGAACTTAAGAAATCATCAACATGGATGGATGATTCAGTATCATATCAAAGGAACTTAATTTCTAGAGCTGCAAGAAGAAGATCATTCACATTGGAGCTAGGAAACTAGCCACTTGGCGGGGTATTTTTATTTTATTTACACCATGGCTCACCGCAGTTTCCCTCCATCTTAAACATGCCCGCAGATTCAAAGAATCTGGACACCATGACCATGGCCACCTAGCTAATTCCCTTGGACGGTACGGTACTACAAGTCTACAACCGATTGATGTACAGGAAAGCTAGCGGTTGAATTTACGGCCGGCGAAAGAGATGCTCCTCGCCGGTTTTGTGGTCGACGTGCCGGATCCAACGGCTCGACACGCTCCGGCTGCGCCGGCACTGTAGGCTAGGCCCCTTGCCCACGCCGACGTGGATGACCTCGACGCCCTTGTCGACCGGCAGGTACACGGACCGCACTACCCTCGTGCCTGCCGCCATGGACGCTTCGAGGGCCTTCGTGCCAGGCCGCCTCCCGTCGCCGTGGCGCACCACCACCATCCCTCTCGGCCCAGGCCTGGCCGCAGCCAGCACGGCCGCCCCATCCCGCCTCCGCGCGTCGACCACCAGGAAGTCCACGCCCCCCAGCTCCGCCATGGCCCGGTCCGCGTCCTTGTCCGGTAGCACGCGGGCGTAGCGGCCTCCCGTGCGCCCGGCGGCGGCGGCGAGGGCGAGGCTCATGGTGGCCGAGTCGGGAGCCGAGACCTCCGGCGCCTCGACGACGAGCTGCGCGTTCCATCCCCCGACCATGGCGGAGACGAGCTCGGCGACGCCCGCCGACCCCGCGGTGCCGTGCTCGGAGTCTGACAGCGCGCTGACGCCGGCGATGAAGGCCTGGGACGCGGTCTCCGGGCACCACACGAGCTTCATCTCGGCCTCTCTTTCTCTCTGTGCGAAGAAAAGAATACTTTGGGAGAAAGCGAACTAGCTAGGGAAGAAAGCGGTGGTGCACTGGAGGCGGTGCACGGCAGATATATGTACTCTGATAAGCGTTGACAACCGCAGATCGACCGGGGGGCAGGGCTGGGTGCGGTAGATTGAAAAGCACAGCACACGTTTTGGGTTTGCGTCGCCGTCGCGGCAAATATATGGTGTGGTGGAAACGTGGAGAGACCGACTATTTCCGTCGCTTTGTCTAGATAGGATCCTACCCGGATTCGGGTCACCAAATACTCCAGATGGAAGTGTTGCGCTCTGAGATGCAGGCCTTGACCGTGTCTGGTTTGGAGGAGGTGGTCCAGCCCCTTCGCGACATGATGGCTGCTTTGAAGGGGTGGGCGACTCTGTTCGGGGGATTCTTGGAGCGGATGGAGGTTGTTGCTGGCCGACTGGGCCACTTGCCAGAGCTCCCTCTTGCGTCGGCTCCTATGGTTGTGCCTGCTGTTGGCTTCGTGGATGAGGCGGATGTGGAGCTCTTTGGTAGCTTCTCGCCTCGTGCTGGGTCCAGTTCGACGCCCCCTGTGTTGCCGGACTTCGAGGGTGAGGCCTCCGCCGAGGTTGTGTCCCCAGTGCTGAAGATCATGCCCGAGCTGCAGGTGTTGTGTGAGGAACCTGTGTCGCCTCAGTCGATGGAGCAGCTCAAGCTGGGCTCTCTCCAGGTGTTGTCGGACTTTGAGGGTGAGGCCTCTGCCGAGGTTGTGTCTCCGGTGTTGCAAATCATGCCCGAGCTACAGATGTTGTGTGGGGAACCTGTTTCGCCTCTGATGACGGAGCAGCTCAAGTTGGGATCTCTCCAGGCTTCGGAGGTGGCCCTGGTGCCCTCACCACCCCCTGTGGAGCCTTGTCAGGCGTCAGACAGCCTATCTCTCGGCGTCATGGAGCGCGGAGTTTTAGATGTTGCTGCCCTTCCCTCACCTGTGACCATCGAGCAGGTGGTGCCTGTGGGTGGCATGACCACCGAGCCAGGTTTGTTGGCTCCTGCTTCAAATCCTGATGCGCTCTTCGCAAAGGAGCTTTGTGACTTGCTTGCCAGCGTGGAGGTTGCTAGACCTGGTTTGGGCAGGTCGATTGCTTGCCTCCTGACGGGGACGCCAACAAGGGGCAAACCAAAGAAGGTCGGCAAAGGCAAGAGTGGCGCCTTAGGCAAGGCGTATGTGGCTGCTTGATGGATGATCTCCGGTCTCTTGGCTCGTCCTCTTGGACTGGGTTGTCGTTATGGTTTGGGAGGTGCCCGATGTCTTGTGTCGAGGTGTCCTTGTCGGGGGTCACTTGGCGTGGTAGCAGTGTCGGGGTTCGTGGTTGTTGTGTGCTCGGAGAGTTTGGCGGGCCGCTTGTGCGATTGTGGGGTTTCATGCCATGTAAGTAGTTCGTCTGTGGTCTGTTTGTAATGGTTTTCGCCCGATTATCCATAATTAACTGGGCAATTCTCTTCTTCTTAATTAATCAATGAGGCAAAGCTTTTGCCTCCGTTTGGAAAAAAATACTCCATAGTAATTATCCATATGTTTGTTAGCCGCCATATGAGTTACTCCCTCCGTACCAATATACAAGACATTTTTACAGTTCACTTATATTTGGGTACAAAGGTAGTAGTTGGTTATTACAGGAACTTGTTGGGATGTCCATGAGTTGTTATTAGGGTTGCACATTGATGGATGTTAGGGTACCCTCTGGTGTTTTGGGGATTTCCCAAAATAGGTGTCTTTGGGAATTTTCTCCTCCGAGTGTTTGGATGGATAACGCGCCTAGTGATGTTATCCCAATCCTTGTATCTGATGCTACACTACTACTGAATGAATAAAGGAGGTGATGATTATAAAAAAAAAAAATTAACTACTAGTTAGGATATGAGAATAACCTTTAAGTTACCTTCTGCTTTCCTATGGGTAAACATTAAACAATAAATTTATGGAAAACGTTTAAAATCCACCGGATGATAACGGGGAAACATAAGCCACTCGCGCTGCTCGACACGTGCCCTCTGGACCCATCCACCGCTTCCCCCAGTTCGCCTTATCTCTTCGACCCCCTCTCTCCTCCACACGCTCTCCCTCTTCCTCTCTTTTTCCCGTCCCCATTCTCGTTCATCGGGCTAGGAGAGGAGAGGACTCCCACCGCGACGGCGACCACCGCGCCACCGCTGCTGTGATTCTGGAGAGAACGAACGCGACCACGTCCTGCTGCAACGGCTGCTATTTTTTTTGCCGCACTACTGCTATGCAACAAGCAAGGGCGGAAGCGGGGCTGCTCGCCGCACTACTGCGACGCAGGTGCCGGAGACGGCCGTCGCTGCCCGTGCTGCAACCCAGCACCAAGAGGGACGCCCGAGGGGGCGCCACTCCCGCCGGTGTTGCAACGCAGCAGCTGGAGGTAGCCGCCGCTTGCCGCCGAGGCTGCAACGCAGCATGAAGAAGAAGGCCGGCGGAGGCCGCCGCTCGACGTCGGCGCTGCAACGCAGCAAGAAGAGGGAGGCCGGAGGCCGCCGCCCCTCACTGCCGGTGCTGCAATGCAGCATGAAGAGGAAGGCCGGACGCGGCCGCCGGTGCTGCAACACAGCAGACAAGGGAGGCAGAGGCGCGACACTGCAGGGAGCCACCGGGTGCTACGATGCAACTTCGACGACTTGGTGCTCCTGCTGTTGTGATGCAACACGCCGGACGCAGCGAGCCGGCGTCACAGCAACGGCTTCCCGGCGATGCTGCATGGCAGTTAAGAGTCACGGGGCGATGCTTTTCCAGCGGGTGGGGCGCATGCTGCGTTGATGTAGCCAGTAGAAAGAAACGGGGGATGCATTGATGCGGCGTGAGGACGATGACTCGGGCGTTTGCGTTGACTGGATCGAACTACTGTGCGGGGAGGATCCGACGGTTGACGAGCCGACTGATTTCTCTAGGAAATCAGCCGGTTGATTTGTAGTAGTCGCCTAAATTTATACATCGAGACATTAATGAAAAGGTAACACCACATTCGGTGTGGTGGAACGGGGCTTGAATCGGCCGCTTGACAGACTCTAAGCACGATCTAAGGAAAACATTCAGAGTTGGCACTTAATTCTGCTTCTATCAGCTTACTTCCCGAGGAAGGATTTCAGATCTGAGTGTACAAAATAGCTAGGGTTCGTCGCCAGCCGGAACACGGCGACACTGGGGAATTCCCCTTACACCAGAATGAGTCCATCGACTTTGAATTGGCTTCTAAATAGAGCTGGAAAGTAGCTACAAAGTGATAAAGCAAAAAGAAGAAAGTGAAACTTGCTGGAAAGGTAACAACGACGTCCATTAGCTTGAGAGCCGTCGGATGGGTGATCGATGGACCGAAGATACCCTGCCGTTGCGAAGCGGTACGCGCAGGTGAGGGCCGCTCGATCAGCATCGGACAGTTAGGAGAGCTTGTGGCATGACAATGGACGATGAACATGGTTAATCTTCAGTTTCGTCAGTCTGGGGCCTGACACCGCTACGTGTGTCGACCACGTGTCCGCAACCCGTGGGCCCTGCGACCGCTCTCTCCCCTTATCCTTATCTCGAAGGATCTTGGTTGTCTCTTCTTCCTCAGGAGCTCGGTTGTTCTTCTCCCCTGCGAGCACAACTTCTTGTCTCTCTCTGCGTCACCTCCTTCTAGTTCTGTCACGTCGCTCCTCCGATAAGCTCCCAATAATGTTTATAGAACTTTATAGGTAATCCACCTGTCACAGAAGCCTTGTTGTGTTTCATAGAAAATAAATGACTTTCTATCTCTTCTAAAGAAAAGGCAGATTCCAGCATACAAATATCCTCTTCATGTAACACACTAGGAACAAGAACTTCTAAGGAAATCCCAGTATTTCCTATAGGTCAAAACATTTTTTTTTAAATCTGTAGCATGACGTAACAAGTACATCTCCCCTTCAATGACAAGGCGGTCATATTCGTCCTGAGTCTACCATTAGCTTTGGCCATAAAAAGAAGAAGTAAGAGGGCCTCCCATCAGTAGGTTTTGCTCTTTGGACCTTTGAATCCACTTTACCTCCTCCTCTCTAAGACTACATTGTAACCTACTGTCTAAATGCTTCCTTAACAAGTACTTATTAGCAGATAGGCGTAGTACCTCACTTTCTTTATCTATAGAATCAATATCCTCTACAAGTTTTTTCGACTCTATTTTATAGGCTGCTTCATAATTAATATTCAACCCTTTCAATACCTCCTAAGATTTATATTCATGGTCTGCCATTATCCAATTTAGTTCTACCACAAGAACTATTATTCCAACATTTAATCACCACTTTATCTACATTAGGCCTAAAAACAACATAATTCAAACAAGAAAATACTAGTTTTCTGTACTTTTGTGGTATTAACATCCATGACCAAAGGAGTATGAAGTGACAAAATTATAGGCAAGGTTTAGAAATTAATACCCTATCTAATTTTTCCATAAGAGGATTCTCCTGATAATGGACCAAGTGAAACATCTACCATCTAACTCTAACTCCTTCAACTCATTATTTTGTATAAAATAAAAAATTAGACCATTTGGAAAGTTTTTCCTCCTATTACTCTCACTGATTTTTCTAATAATATTAAAATCTCCCCCACCACAATCCACGAAAGGTAAGGTACTAGTGTTAAGCACATGGACCAATTCTATTAAGAAAATCTCTTGATCACTAGGGCGGGGGGCACCATAAGTAGCCCTCTCCATAGCTTCTTCCATTACATTTTGACTAGAATCCACTCTGCTAGTAACCTTCCTCTCCTCCACCAGCACATCTTTCTATTTGAGTCATCTCCTGTTCTTCTTCTTGTCGGCTCCATTTGCAATTTCAAGTTGTCCCTCCTCTTTGTTCCCTTTTTCCTTGCTCTGTTCATTACTGTCAGTTTCATCAATTCCACTTCCCTGGTTGAGCAATTCAATTGGTTATGTACTAAAAGTCTAAACCTAGCTTTCTCGCAAAACTCTCCCCATTTACAGAATCCACATGCTTTGTTTCAATATCCATGTGACTACCGTTTTTCATAATCCACCATTTGCTCATAACCCACTTCTTGACTTTCTTCATTGTCATGTTCACCTATGCTTATTGTTCTCATATGTTCTCACCAACAACCCCTTCTATACAAACATCGGCTGTAAGATCCTGCTTATCCAGTTCCCCACTCATCTCGGGATTCTCTTGAGCCCTCTTCTTTAATATAATTTTCTCCCTCAACATGTCCAAACCAACCTAGCTAGATGACACTTCCTCCACTTCCATGTCCATTGTCCTTGCTTCTACATTTTTTTGCAGCATTGGTGACCATTGCCCCCGCAATCAAATTGTTATGTTCACTCCTAATTCTCTTAGGGTCTCTTCCCACACTGCTTTCTCCACCATTTTTCTCATTTTCCGAGTTGTTGATAACCACATCATCTACCACATGCCCCCCTCCTCAACAATATGTTCCATTTCAAAGCTATATGTGACGCATAAAAGGATATTCAGTTAAAGGAGCAATATCAAGATTAAAGCGGGGACTCTTACGCCACACTTAATTCTAATGATCTTTGTTAACATGTCATCATCTTAGAAAGTACCCACAAGAGATCCTACCTCGGCAAATACATCCCTACGACACAAACTCTCAGGCACTCCCACTGCCCTGACCCAAATAGTGAAAAGCTTGAAAGTTCCCCCAACATTTTCAATAAGCTTGGTAACTCTTAGCACCACATTAGTTCCTTTATTTTAAGCCCAAAAGGACAATCTGACATTTTGTCCAACTTGCGTGTTGAATGGAACTTGACTTTGAAATATTAAACTCTACAATCCTTTGCACCCCCCCCCAAGGAAACCGCTTTCTAAAAGAAACAGTTAGCATCTCCGCAATTAAGTTCCCCTCAAGCACATACACTATACCCCATGCTTATTTTCAAATAATTTATTTTCTTTTTAATTACCAGATTGAGCAACCATAAGTTGTAAACCATCAGTTGTGCATCGTACTATCTTGACTAGTGTACTAGCTCTTGTGATCATTACACACTTATCATACACATGCGCCTCAACACTCGCATAGTGCATATAGTTCAAAATTTATGTTCAGTCCTTCACAATGTGATCATGTTTTAAGCAATGTTGACAATCAGTGTTCTTAAGACTGGATTCGGCAACATCTAGCACCATTGGAGTGCTTCTAGCTCACCCTCAGAGTTCTTCGACTAAACCTGTGAATTTGTCTCCCCCCTCCCCCCGAACACTATGTGGTGAGTCGGAGTTGCTCCAGTAGACTGCCTTGCTCCTGAACAACTATTGCATTGAGCCCCACTCGGGCGACACTATGTTTTTTAATCATATTTAGTTATTTTTAAACATTTCGTACTACTCCAGCACGCGCTGCCCTAGTTCAAGGATAGACACAAGGGAGGAACAAGAAACGGGAAATGGTTTTTTTTTCCTCATGCACACGCTTACCTTTTTCGGTACTCTCTTTTTAGCTTGATTGAGGTCAGGTAAAAAAAACGGGTGCTCCTATTGGGCGCGTGAGGCGCCGGCGAACATGCTAGCGTGCGCCGCCTCCCTCTCGTGCGCCCCTATTGGGCCGGCCCATGAGCGGGGCAGGACGCCCCATTTTTTTTATTTCGTTTTTTGCTTTTTTCGTTTTTATTGAGAATTAACAAAAGTTGTAAATTTTTAAAAAATGAGTTTTGGAAAATTGTTCAAAAAATCATAAAATGTTCATGGTTTAAAAACATTTTCATGATTATGAAAAAAATGTTCTTGTATTGAACAAATGCTCGTGAATTCACAAAATGTTTACGCATTTAAAAAAATCATGATCCAAAAAATGTTTGTTGATTAAAAAAATGTTCATGATTTCAAAAGAATGAAAATTTTCTGAATTTTAATGATTTTTTTTTAAATTTGATGAACAATTCTTTATGACCATTTTTTAGTAACTAGTAAATGTGTACGTGCAATGCACGTTGATATTAGGAAATATATTAATTACACGTAAATATTAGGTAGGATATTATTTGCGTATTAATTACGTGATTAGCATTGGCATTAATATTTGGTATGGTATTAACTGCACACTAAACGTGTTGAGCGCTCACCATTGGAGCAGCCTGAGTCGTTAGATTGACCTGATTTGACGGCCGGGATTTGTTGCATCTGCCCCTTTGGGTCTTTTTATATTGGTATAGATGATGAACATTTTTTGTATTTGATGAACAAATTTTGAATTCGATGAACATTGTTTTTGAACTTGATGAACAAAATTTCCGTTCAAGAACATTTTTTTGAAAAAAAAAGGATGAACAAATTTTGAATTCAATGAACTTTTTTTGAATTTGATGAACATTTTTTGAAATCAATGAACAAAATTCGAATTTGATGAATTTTTTTTTAATTCGATGAACAAATTTTGAATTTTCATGAACATTTTAAAAAAATGATGAACAAAAAATTGAATTTGATGAACATTTTTTGAATTATTAAACATTTTTTTACATTGATGAACATTTTTTCAATTTGATGAACAAAAAATGTTCGGGAATTTGAAAAGAAAATTCGCATAAAAAGTAAAAAAGTAAACAAGAAAAAGAAAAAGAAAAGAAAACAATGAAAAAAGAAAAAGAAAGGAAAAATGAAATGGGAAAACCGGAAAATGGGCTGACCCATACAAACGCCCACCGCGCAAGGGGAATGCGCGCCAGGTCGCTCGCGGATGACCTGCGCGCCGTATAGGATTCTCCTTAAAAAATAAGCCCAACTAGAAAGCCTGGATTGTGTTTTTCTTTGTTTTCTGCGGTACAACAACTCCTATAAAACAAGGCCACCCCGGCCCAATTACAGCCGACAATCCATTGATCGAAGTAGCCAGCCCAACAAGAAAAGAAGAACCCCCCACCCCTCATAAAAAAACAAGAAAAGAAGACAACGGGCAAGAACTAACCAGGCCGGACCGCCGAGAGTTGTAGCGACAAAACGGACTACCAGAACGTGATGACGTTTAATAAGAAAAATAAAATAAAATAAAAAACAACCTTTTCTCAATCGCAGGGTAACAATTTATAGTAAGACACAACAAGAATCCAACGTGAACTAACCTGTTGTTGGATGGTTAGAAAGACAGTGGTATTCCCTACCCACAAGAGTTCAATTCTCAAACTTACATTTATGCTCGCATTTTTCTGCATTTATTCCAGGTATTCCGGCGATGTGCGTTCATTGAGAGAAGACGTTCTCGTCGACTATGAAGGCATCTGTGTCACTCCCAAGATGATGTGCCGGCTCAGCCTCTCGGAGGTGCTCATAGGTGTAAGATGTGCGTGCGTGCCTTCATAAGAGTGAATGTATGCTGGTATATGTTAGCGACTTTAATTGTACTGTGTTCAAAGCGAACATCAATCAATTAGCTAGAGTAAGCAATATCTTCGGACTGAATCAATAGAACGTGTGAAGCTATGTGCCCATGCATGCATCTGGCATTACATAATGCCCTGCTGTACACAAGAAGCTCAATCTTTTTCCCTTTGACATCTCAAGAAGCTCAATCTCTTTCCTCCTCCACAAGAAAAACTCTTCTCCTTCCGTCGGCGCCGCCGCAGGTCCGCCCCATCTCCGATGGCCTCTAGGCCATGGAGGTGCGGAGGATCTCGGCCCCCCGCCGGCGGGAGGGACCCCGTTCTCGTTCTTATTAGATTCAACATCTTGGTTGGGGCTGTGTGGCGGCGGCGTTATCCCTTAGTAGGAATAATGTCTCACACGTTCTATCCCCGTCCCGATGGTGTGTCTAGCATCGTCGGAGGGCGTGTGGAGGTTTGTCTCCGTCGGATCTCGCGGGATTCGGTCGGTGCTGGTCTGCGGTGGATCTGTTTGGATCCGGTCTTCGTTCGTCTTTGTTTGGGTGTTTACAGGTTTGATCCTTCTGATCTACGACTTTCTTCATCGGCGATGGTTGCTACTCTGGTGCGCTGGTCCTATGGGGCCTTAGCACGACGACTTCCCGACTGTCTACTACAACAAGGTTTGCCCGGCCCCGGTGAGGGAGAGGCGATGACGGCGGCGCGCCTTCGGCTCGCTCCAGTGCTTGTAGTCGTCGCTAGGTGGTCCACGGACATGGTTGTAATTTTTATTACCTCTGTTGTTCTTTGTACTGCCATGATTGAAAATGAATAGATTGGAAGTTTTTCGAATTTTTTTTTTCCATATTCTAATCTTGCAACGTAAGGTAGAAACCAAGTCCAGCCGGATATCTCCCTACACGTCAAGCTCTCGGCCACAATCGGCAGCCGGCAGTAGTCAGGGTTTCCGTAATCACACTTCATGTTGCTCGTCTTACAGTCCGAGGCAAAGTAGATGTGGTTGCTGCTACCGGCGAGTCGAGGGGAGCCTCGCGTCGAGATACACAAGCTGCACTGGCTCCCGGCCAAGATCGTCGTCTCCCCAATGTCCTTCACCGGGCGCCACCTGCGCTGGCGCTCGTCGCGGCGGTACACTTCGAAGTGCTGCCGGCGCTCATAGCACAGCGGCCTACCATGGTGCTCACCATAAGAAGGTCGTGGCGCGACGCGGACTCGGCGAGGACGGCCCACGCCAGCTGCTCCGGCCGCTGGTCAGTGAGCCGCCTCGTCCGCAGGCCGCCCCCGCCGTCCGGCGCCCAGGCGTTCACCTCGCCGAAGCAGCTGAGCGTGCAGAGCGCGCCCTTATGGAAGACGATGTCGACGTACCTGTGCGGCATAGCCCTCGCGGAGCGCACCGTCCTCCAGGATCTGTCCCCGGGCCGCAGGAACGACAGGCCGCGCCCATCGCTGTGGATCAGCATCACGGCGTAGGTGCCCAGCCGGCGCCCCGGAGCGAGCGCCGCCTTCTGGAACATGTCCTTGTACTTGAAGAGAAGCTCCGTCCGGAGTTCCTCCTGCTGCTTTATGCTGCGTGACGAGTCGGTGAAGGGAGCCAGCGGGAACCGCCTGCCGGTGAAGGGGTCGTCATCGTGCTTGTAGACGGCCACGATCCAACCGTAGGAGACCCCTATGATTCTGATGGACGGGTAGTTGGCGACCTTGCCGTCCACCACGGTTCGTAGTCGGAGTCGTCCAGAGGGCGCGTCCTCGTGGTCGCGGCGATGGATGGAGCTGACCTCCAAGACGACCTCGCGCGCCGTTGCCTTTGAGATTGCGATCCGAGTATTAAGAGGAGGGAGCATCGATCGGGTGGTTGACTTGGCTTGCCCCCAACGAAACCAAGATATCTGTGGAGAGTCGGTCGGATACGCTACGCAGATTAAGCGATTTCGCACGCCGGGTCGATCAAACACCGCAAAGCGGACTGAATTTTGGATTTTTTTTTGAAATACTACTTTTTTCTAAACAAATTTCAAAAATACAAGCAACAAATCAGAAATTTCATAAATAGAGCACCATCGTTGTCCTCGTCCATGCAGGTGCAACGAAAGAGAGTTTCGTTTAACCACACAACGAAATATCCCATGCTACAGTGAACTCTGCACACAATCATCCCTTGTCGCATTCGAGCTCCCTTGGCCGAACCCTCATGCCACCAGGACTGCATCGACAAGGAGAATCCATTCAGACGTAGAAGAGCTCGAACCATGCATCGTGGAGGAAGAATTTCGCCATTCAATCTACACCGACCGCCGCAAGCCTTCGAGGCGCTCGGTGAGAAATTTTTGAATTACTTGCACCCATCTACTCATCTAGATGCCGTCGACCTCTTAGACATTATCCTTTATCCTATTGTTGTCGTTGGCCGTGCGCACCACGCTCCGTGCCATCCGCGGACGTGAACCGGGTGTCGCCAACTCCGACATCCTACCACGACGCGGTCATCGAAATGCCCTTCCGACGTGAACTTTACGTGTCGCTTTGTAAGCCTCAGGGTATCGACAAGTGATCTTGCCCTATGTTCTTTCATGACCTTTGCTCTATGTTCTTTCTATTTGCTTCGCCCAAAAAAACCAGGGAGCAATGGGCCGATAAGGCAGACAAAATCAAAACAAAAGGAGAGCAGACACTAGTAGAAAACAGGGCATCTGTCCCGATTCCAGAGGGCCTTTAGTCCCGGTTCTGGAACCGGGACAAAACGATCGGGACTAATGCCCATCACTTTTAGTCCCGGTTGGCTTACGAACCGGGACTAAAGGTGCTCCACGTGGACGCTGTGGGGCGCCCAGGCAGGAGGACCTTTAGTCCCGGTTGGTAACACCAACCGGGACCAAAAGGCAGCCACGCGTCAGCAGCTCCCAGGCGCTGGGTTTTTTTTTTTGAAAGGGGGTTTAGGGGTTTCATATTGTGTTAGCTAGCTACTACATATATAGAGAAGTGACCTCTCTTTCTCCGTGCTTGGTCGACGCTAGCTACTACATATAGAGTGAACTCGACGCTAGCTAGTAAGCAAATGAAAGAAACCATTAATTACACAAGATCGTCATGAACATATATAGAGAGAAGTGACCTCTCTTTCTCCGTGCTTGGTCGAACAACAAGTTTTCGTATATCTATCCGACGCTACTACATATATACAATATAACATCCCTGACATCATCAAGCGCCAAACTCCCATTGAATTTCCATATGGTATTCTCCCTTTTCATGTATGACGTGGTCAAGAAAGAATCCCGCCAATTCCTCTTGAATTGCTCGTATGCGATCATGTGGTAGGAGTTCATCCCGCATCTGCCACATCTAATTTAAAAAGTGGGTCAATACATATATATGAATGAAACTCAACACAATTGATAGTAATAAAATAAAATTGTGAATATTGTTTACGTACTTTAAATTGTTTGTCAGACAAAAAGCCCCGCTCAGAGGTCTTGTGGCAAATGAACTCGCAAACGTAGTATCCACATAAATTATTCCCGGGTGCCTGCCACAAGCACTTTACGAGAATAGAGTTCAATCAAACTGATAATCAAGCATGATAATGGTATTGATGAAACTAGAATCAATGAGAGATGCGCGGAACTAGTTAGTACTACTTACTTTGGGGTGTGTAAATCGCAGCTCGTTCTTCAGACCCGGAACCATTCCGGTGAACTGTTTCCAAACCCTGCCAGGCAAAGAAAATGATTACTTGATATCAGGAAATGAACGAAAGTTGCCGATATGGTCCCGGTATTGATTGAACTTACTTCTGGAGCATTGCAGTCATGTCCGCATAATCCTTGGGATCTTTACGTCTCGAGTCTAAGACAGTTACTACTCCCCCGTCAAGCTTAATGGATTGCGGAATAAAGTGGAACCTGCGCACGTATAACTCATCAATTACAGTACTTAACCTCGAGTAAGCGAAACCGAATATGCACAAGACAGTAACACTCACTTGAAGTTGTAAGGAAAGAGTATTTCCCTTTTGTTTTGATGTCGAAGGAACGCTTTTAGCAAGTTTTCCTCGGTATCTTTAACTCTGTTTTGTACCGCCCATTCATTTACGGTATTTGGGCTAATTAACCCAATGTCATAAATTTGTCTTTTTGGGCATTCGACGATCTTCTATCTGCATAATATAGTGAGGATAATTATATATACATGCAATGAACGAGCTGAGCTAGAGACTTAATTACAGAAGTAATACTTACAGACAGTAGCAAGTCATGAGTTGTTTGTCGAGGGCCTCTTGATTGAATAACTGAAATAACTCCACAAATTCAACAGGCATCAGGTCGACTCCAATGAGGTCGTGCTCATCTTTAATTCTCACCATCAAACTATCGGACCCATTCTTCCTGCAGCTTTCCAAGTACCACTCATGCAATCTTCGCATCATCGTTGTTAGATGAGGATGATCAGGTTTGACGAGAGGCTTTCCGTGCTCGTATCTAAAGATCTCTACTACCTCAGCCGTTTCAAACTGTACATCATCGCCCACGTAATCACCAAGAGTGGTACCGGGCAGTAGCCCCGGATGATTAGCGATATCGCTAGACACCTTGAGCGGGGGGCACGATTGCTTCTCCTGTTCGCCGAGCTGGGGAATTGTTTTCCCACTTCTTCGTCTTGAAGCATTGGCAGTACTTCCCGACCGCCGCGCTTCATCATATGTCTTTTCAATACAGCGGTCATAGTTGGATTGCGGCGGAGGCGGTGGTGGTCGCTTAAGGGCATCCAGAGTGCGCTTCGCTTTCACCGGATCTATTGTTTCCTTCGGAGGTGGACGTTTCCGTTCAAAATGGGCCTGCAGTTCGGCTTTCACGATGTCATCGGTTTCCTTGTCAGTCCTCTCATATGGTAACTTTGGAGGAACCCTGAGGCTTGGACCAAATTTGTATTTCTTCCCGCCTTTTGTACTGCTAGCCGCCGGAGCGGCGGCGGCTCTCTTCCGCTGTTGCTGAGGAGGCGGAGTCCGCTGACGCGCCGGAGGAGGCGAAGTCCGCTGACGCGCTGGAGGAGGCGAAGGAGGAGGCGGAGTCCGCTGACGCGCCGGAGACAGCTGAGGCGGAAGAGGACTCTGCTGAGGGGCCTTATCCGGCTGAGTCTGCTGAGGGGCTCATCCGGCTGAGCTGGACTATGAGGAGTCTGCTGAGGGGCCTCATCCGGCCGAGATGGACTGCGAGGAGTCTGCTGAGGGGCCTCATCCGGCTGCGTGTGCTGAGGCGGCGTCCAGTTTGGAAGCTTGATGTTCTCCTTTCTCCATAGACAGGTACTCCTTAATGCATTTTCCAGAAGATTATCCCCTTCACCTGTAGCGTAGTCAAGCTCCAGCCCCTCAAATCCCTCCATTATTTCATCCACCGTGACAATAGCATAGCCATGTGGAATCGGACGGCAATGGAAAGTTCCCTCAGCTCGAGGAGGTAAAACAGAGCCGACCGCCGCCTTCAAGGTCAGGTTCTGGCATTTCGCCATTAGCACACAATGTTCAGCCTCCGTGATACTATCCACGGGGTAGCGAAGAGCCGTGATATCAGGCTGAACAAGCTCCGTGGAAGCCACGCTGCTTCTCCGCTGAGATGGTGGGGTAGCTTCTGGGGCAGTGTCGAAGGAAGGATCTTCGTGCCGCTGAGATGGTTGGCCGGTAGCTCGCTGGCTCTCAAGTTCCTCTAGTTTCGCTAATCTTGCACTGAGCTTCTGCATTTCGCTTGCTTCCTCTTTCTTCTTTCTCTCTCGGCTTCTATAACCACCGCTGTCGGGAAACCCATGCACCCACGGAACGGAGCCTGATGTGCCTCGTGTTCGTCCAGGGTGTTCAGGATTCCCAAGGGCCTGTGTCAGCTCGTCATTCTCTCTGTCGGGATGTAACCTCCCTTCCTGCGCTGCCTTGATTGCTTCCTCAAGCTTCTTGACGGGTATTGCAAGTTGAGCTTTCGTCCAAACACACTTCCCTGTTTCTGGGTCCAAAGTTCCCCCAACCCCGAAGAACCAAGTCCTTGACCGATCTGGCCAGTGCAATGTCGCTGGTTGGACCCCTTTAGCAAGCAGGTCTTGCTCAGCTTTGTCCCACGTAGGCCGGGCTTTGCTGTAGCCACCTGACCCCGTAACATGGTGATACTGCTTCTTTGCAGCATTTAGCTTATTTGTCGCTGACCTTTGCTTGCCCTTGTCCGATTTCTTGTAGGCCACAAATGCGGGCCAGTGATCTTTTATCTTCTCATATGGACCGGTGAATTCTGGAGTCTTGTCTTTCTCGACAAACTTTTTGTTCAAATCTTTCTTCCAGTTCTTGAATAGTTCTGCCATCTTCTTAAGAGCAAACGCCTTGACCTTATTCGGATCCGCCTCTGGCGGTAGGCTGAAATTTGTCATCAGCGAGGTCCAAAGATCATCTTTCTGTCTATCCTGGACATAAGAAACTTCAGGGTCCTTCTTATTCCATTCTTGGATGCTGATCGGGACGCTGTCCCTAACAATAACTCCGCACTGATGTATAAATGTGTCCCTGCTCCGCTTGGGAGCAATCGGTTGGCCATCTCGACCGACTTCTTCGATCGTGAACCTTTCATCCTGGCGCAATCTTTTCTTCGGGCCTCGTCTCCTTACGAAAGTTTGGCTCGATCCGGAGGGCTAATTAAAAGAAGAAAGAAGCGTTAATATATGTACATACAAAACAATTAATGCATCAAGTCAGCAGAGGCTTAATTAATATATGTATATATACCTCGCCGGACTTTGCAACAGTTAAGGCTCCCTCCTCCGTTCGGTCACCGGAGCCGTCATGATCTCCTTCCTCCTCCATTCGGTCACCGGAGCCGTCATGATCTCCTTCCTCCTCCATTGGATCACCGGAGCCGTCATCCTCTCTTTCCTGACCATCGGTGTCGTTGAGAAATGACAAGGTGATATCACCTCCGTCGCGGATTATATCCCCTAACAACTCTTCTTTTTCTAAGTCTCTGTCCATAGTTTCTGCAAATATTACAACATGGCAATATACAACCATGAGAGATGGATTAGTGGCAAACATAGACCTAGCTAATCACAACAAGGAATCATATGCATATATGAGCAATGGATTAGTCGCAAACATCATGCAAAGTTATCGGGGGTTATACTTTCGAGAGAGGATACTTTGCGGACCGCCTCTCTCATGCATGTCCGACGTCCCCCCTCATGTCGAAGTTATCGGGGTTATACTTTCAGGAGAGGACACTTTACAAAAAATAATTGCTATGCAGGAGATCAAACTATCCATTCTACCACATTGACCTATGCCGGCCGCCTACCGAATAAATAAAGTCCCTTCGGTTCACTGAGGTAAGACCGGTGAATTAGATGCCAATATATAGTATTATACATAACAATTATGGGTAGGGGCGGGAGGGGGAAGATCGGCAACGCTCTTTCTTCTAGGGTTTGGGTGGCCTCGAGAGTTGGTCGGGCGAGCGGACCGGGAGTAAATTTTGAATATATGAGTGTTTTAACTCATTTTGAATATGAGTTTTAACAGAAAACATTCATCGAACAAACTTAATATGAGTTTTAACAGAAAACATTCATCGAACAAACTTAATATGAGTTTTAGCAAGATCATCATGAACAAAAAATTCACACTAATTTCTATGAACAAAAAAAAATTCCACATGACAACATCTCATCTCATCTCCACAAAACATCTCATACATCTCATCTCCACATGAACATTATCTAAAAAAACAGAGCACCATACATCTCATCTCATCTCCACATGAACATTATCTATCTATCTATTCATCTAAAAAACACATTTTTAGCAACGGGGCCGGCGGCGACCATGGAGCAGTGGCAGAGCAAGGGGCTCGGGGGCACGCGGCGACGAGGAGCAGGGGACCATGGGAAAGGGGGGCTCACTGGGGGGCGCAGCGATGGCTGGAGGCCGGCGACGAGGACGGCGGGCTCGAGGGGGCACACGGCGACGGGGAGGAGGGCGCGCGAGGAGGTCCGGCGTGTCGGCGAGGGCATCGGGGCAGAGGGTCGGCGAGGGCGTCGGGGCAGGGCTCGGGGAGGCGACGGCGCGGTCCAGCAGCCTGGCGGCGTCGAGGTGGTCGTCGGCGCCGTCGGGGGAGAAGAGGAGATCGAAGAAAACTGAATGGAAAACTTGTAAGTGCTGCTTATATACCCAGAGCATTGATCCCGGTTGGTGGCACGAACCGGGACGAAAGGGGCCTTTCGTCCCGGTTCGTGCCACCAACCGGGACCAAAGGTGTATTTCGCCAGGCGAAAGGGCGGGAAGCCCAGACCATTGATCCCGGTTGGTGGCTCGAACCGGGACGAAAGGGGGGGCCTTTCGTCCCGATTCGAGCCACCAACCGGGACCAATGGTCTGTGCTGCCGCATCTAAAACTTTAGTCCCACCTCGCTAGTTGAGAGGGGCTCGGAGTTGTTTATAAGCACTGCTGCCGCTTCCCTCTCGAGCACCTCTCTACTGCAGGCAGTAAATGCCTATCTGACGCCTTGTTGGGCCTGCTTGCACTGCGGGCCTACATCCTGGCCCATCTCTAGGGTTTCTAGTCGTATGCAGGCCGTGGTGGCAAGTAGGTGGGCTTTTTTTTATTTTTTGCATATGTTATGTTTTTAAATTTTTAATGTTATTTTTTGCATATGTTATTTTTAGTTATATAATTTTAGTTGCATAAATTTTATATAATTTGAGTTGCATAAATTTTATATAATTTTAGTTGCATAAGTTTTATTTTTTATTGATTCTTTTTAGTTGATTCCTTTTGCTATTAGAGTTTTATAAAAGCTTTTTAGTTTTCTATTAAAGTTTGTAACAAAAAATACTTTATGAAAATTCTTTTTACTATTAAAGTTTTTAACAAATAAATACTTTGATAATTTTAGTTAATATTATTTTGATTATTTTTAGTTGATTCTTTTTGCTATTGAAAAATATTATATTTAATTGATTCTTTTTAGTTCATTCTTTTTCCTGTTAGAATTTTATGAAAGCTTTTTAGTTCATTCTTTTTGCTATTAGAGTTTTATAAAAGCTTTTTGATTTATTCTTTTTGTTATTAATTCATTCTTTGAGCTAAATGAACCTAAAATTGAAAAGCAGTACAAATGAACTCTCAAAAGGTTGAAAGTTGGCATGGTATCATCATTTCACCCACATAGCATCTGCTAAAAAGTTGAGAGGGTTACGGCAAAAACTGGATGCACTTCGTGTACAAAATGGACAATCTCTTTCGAAGTATCACGGTTTCGGACGAAAACTCATATGTTACAAAGGCATTTTATTTCTTGACATGTAACTGCAGTGATATTCTAGATCAAAGCCATCATCAGAATAGTTGTGGAGAGAAAGTCTTCACTTTTTCTTTGCGTGTGTCCCTTGCTTATTGCGACGTAACCATGGATAATCTTCATCGTTTAACAGGGTGCTTGGGTCAGCCTTCACTTTGAAGGGAGGAATTTCATGAAACTTTTCATAATCTTCAGACATGTCTGTCTTGCCCTCCACTCCCACGATGTCTCTTTTCCCTGAAAGAACTATGTGGCGCTTTGGCTCATCATATGATGTATTCGCTTCCTTATCTTTTCTTTTTCTCGGTTTGGTAGACATGTCCTTCACATAGAAAACCTGCGCCACATCATTGGCTAGGACGAATGGTTCGTCTGTGTACCCAAGATTGTTGAGATCCACTGTTGTCATTCCGTACTGCGGGTCAACCTGTATCCCGCCTCCTGACAGATTGACCCATTTGCACCGAAACAAAGGGACCTTAAAATCATGTCCATAGTCAAGTTCCCATATGTCCACTATGTAACCATAATATGTGTCATTTCCCCTGTTGGTTGCTGCATCAAAGAGGACACCACTGTTTTGGTTGGTGCTCTTTTGATCTTGGGCGATCGTGTAAAATGTATTCCCATTTATCTCATACCCTTGGTAAGTCAATACAGTCGAAGATGGTCCCCTGGCCAACGAGTACAGCTCATCTCCAACAATGTTGTTACCCATGAGATGTGTTTGCAACCAACTGCCGAAAGTCCTGATGTGTTCACATGTAATCCAGTCGTCAGACTGCTCCGGGTGTTTGGAGCGCAGAAAATTCTTGTGTTCATTGACATACGGGGTCACCAAGGTAGAATTCTGTAGAACTGTGTAGTGTGCTTGAGCCCAAGAATGTCCGTCCCTACATATTATTGAATCCGCTGCTAGCGTGCCTTTTCCAGTCAGTCTTCCCTCATACCGCGATTGAGGGAGACCAATCGGCTTAAGGTCAGGAATAAATTCAACACAAAACCCAATGACCTCCTCTGTTTGATGGCCCATGGAGATGCTTCCTTCTGGCCTAGCACAGTTACGAACATATTTCTTTAAGACTCCCATGAATCTCTCAAAGGGGAACATATTGTGTAGAAATACAGGACCCAGAATGGCAATCTCGTCGACTAGATGAACTAGGACGTGCGTCATGATATTGAAGAAGGATGGTGGGAACACCGCGGTAGAGGATGCAGTCATTAGGGCATGCATGTATCTTCTGCACCTCCAATCCTAGAGGGCAGAGAACCTTCTTTGCTTCGTACGTACTGTCGGGCAATTCGTTATCCTTTGGAAGCTTCTTCTTCATTATTTTCAGTAGCGTTCCAAATCCCTTGTCAGATACACCATTGTCTGCCTTTCATTGCAGCAATTCCAGTGTGGTACCGAGCTTTGTGTTGTCATCTTCGCAATTTAGGTACAACCCTTTTTTGTGATCCTCTAACATGCGCTCGAACTTCAACTTCTCCCTTTCACTTTGGCATTGTCTCTTTGCATCAACAATGACCCGGCGAAGATCATCATCGGGCACATCGTCTGGTGCCTCTTGATCTTCAGCTTCCCCCGTTGCAGTATCACCGTATTCAGGGGGATAGTTGTCATCATCCTCTTCTTCTTCGTTGTCTTCCATCATAACCCATCTTTCTCCGTGCTTGGTCCAAACATTATAGTGTGGCATGAAATCCTTCTCAAGCAGGTGCAAGTGAAGGGTTTTCGAGTCAGAGTAATCCTTCGTATTCCCACAGACAGTACATGGATAATACATAAAACCATTCTGCTTGTTTGCCTCAGCCACTTCGAGAAAATTATGCATGCCATCAATGTACTCGGAGGTGCGTCGGTCACCGTACATCCATTGCCGGTTCATCTGCATGCATTATATAATTAAGTGTATCAAAAACCATTACAGAACATCATGAATAGAGAAGTGACCAAATTAATACAAGTTCATCATCACATTAAAACCAAAGTACTGTAGTGATCAAATGTTATTACTGAAAAAATAAATACATAAAGTTCATACATAGTTCTCATATATAAAACAACATATAGCTCTCTAGAGCATCTAATTAAAACATACATTGAAACTATGTAAAACATTTAAATGCAACAACAAATGCGATCATAATCGCAACTAAGGTAACAATTGATCCAACGGCATAATGATACCAAGCCTCATTATCAATGGCATATTTTCTAATCTTTCTAATCTTCAAGCGCATTGCATCCATCTGGATCTTGTGATCATCGACGACATCGGCAACATGCAACTCCAATTCCATCTTCTCCTCCTCAATTCTTTTCAATTTTTTCTTCAAGTAATTGTTTTCTTTTTCAACTAAATTTAACCTCTCGACAAGAGGGTCGGTTGGAATTTCCGGTTCACATACCTCCTAGATAAAAACATCTATGTCACGTTGGTCGGCATAATTGTCATAAACACTAAATGAAACAAATAGTAATAAAAGATAATATACCACATCCGAATCATAGACAGGATGAGGGCCAACGGGGGCGGATACCAAAGTCATGGCACTATATAATAACAAACAATACTAAAAGTAAGAAAATTATACAAGTATCTATCTAAATCATACAAGTAAGAATTTTTTTCTTTTAGAAAGAAGATAAGAACAAGAGGCTCACCACGGTGGTGCCGGCGACGAGATCGGCGCGGGCGATCGACGGTGGTGAGGACGGGGACGGGGACGGCACCCTACACATATGCAGACTCTAAGAAGTTAATTTCAGCTCAAATTGTGCATCTAAATCAAAAGAACTCCCACATACACTCCTCCACTAAAACCCACAAACCACTCTACTTCTACAGCATTTGAAATGAGCTAAACTAGCAGTGAGAGATGAAACGATGAAGTTGCTAACCTTTTAGAACACTTGTGTAGTTGGTGCACCGCCAAACCTAGACAGATCTTGGGGAAAATGTAGCTTGGAGGTCGAGCTTGCAGAGGAGAAAGCTTAAGTGTGGCTCGGGCATTTCATCAAACACCTCATGTGCATAGGAGGTGAGAACAGAGTAGCACAAACCTCCCACCCTTCCACGGCCAAAAAACAGAGGAGATGGGGGGGGGTGGATATATATAGGCAAAACTTTAGCCCCGGTTTGTGTCAAAAACCGGGACTAAAAGCCAACCTTTAGTCCCGGTTCCAGCCACCAACCGGGACTAAAGGGGCTGCGCCAGGAGCGAGGCCCTTTAGTCCCGGTTCGTGTCTGGAACCGGGACCAAAGGGGTCCTGCCGAGGCCCGGCCGGCGTCCTGGCCTCACGAACCGGGACTGATGCACCCATTGATCCCGGTTCGTAGCAGAACCGGGACTAATGTGTTGGGGAACGTTGCATGGGAAACAAAATTTTCCTACGCACACACAAGATCTATCCATGGTGATGAGCATCTACGAGAGGGAGAGTGAATCTACATACCCTTGTAGATCGCTAAGCGGAAGCGTTAATAAACGCGGTTGATGTAGTCGAACGTCTTCGCGATCCAAATCGCCGAGCGTCCCGCGATCCAATCACGATCCTTCCGATCTAGTGCCGAACGGACGGCACCTCCGCGTTCAACACACGTACGGCTTGATGACGCCTTCACCTCCTCGATCCAGCGAGCGATGATGAAGTAGTGGTTGAGTTCCAGCAGCACGACGGCGTGGTGATGGTGGTGAGGAACAATCTCTGCAGGGCTTCGCCAAGCGCTACGGAGATTATGACGGAGGAACTAGAGGGCTAGGGTTGCCGGCACACGGCTTGGGAAATCCTGATGTGTCCCGTGTGCTAGCCCTGCCCCTCTATTTATATGTTGAGCCTTGGGGTCTAAACTTGGAGTAAAAGCCTCCTCCGGGTCGGTTTTGCCCGCACAAGGTCGGTTTGGCCCGCAGGGAAAGAGTCCAACTCGGATCCCTGCCGAACCGTGCACAGCCGCGCACAAGCGGTAGTACCGCTTCACACAAGCGGTAGTACCGCTCGGGCGGTAGTACCGCTTCACACAAGCGGTAGTACCGCTCCGGCGGTAGTACCGCTTCACCAAGCGGTAGTACCGCTTACGCGGTAGCAAAACTACTTTTGCACTTTCCAATACCTTGTGGGCTTTATCCCTTTGGCTCATATAAAGTGTTGCTGCACCCGAACACTTCGGTAAACATCCGGAACCCCTTCCGGTGAACTCCGGAACCCTTCCAGAGATCAAAACACTATTATCACATATATCAATCTTTACCTCCGGACTATTCCGGAGATCCTCGTCATGTCCGGGATCTTATCCGGGACTCCGAACAACTTTCGGTCACCAACATAATAACTCAATTATACTAATCGTCACCAAACGTTAAGTGTGTAGACCCTGCGGGTTCGAGAACTATGTAGACATGACCGAGACACCTCTACGGCCAATAACCAATAGCGGGACCTGGATGCCCATATTGGCTCCTACATATTCTACGAAGATCTTTATCGGTCGAACCTCTATGTCAAGGATTCAGTTAATCCCGTATGCTGTTCCCTTTGTTCTTCGGTATGTTACTTGCCCGAGATTCGATCGTCGGTATCTCTATACCTAGTTCAATCTCGTTACCGGCAAGTCTCTTTACTCGTTCCGTAATACAAGATCTCGTGGCTAACACTTTTAGTCACATTGCTTGCAAGGCTCATTGTGATGTTGTATTACCGAGTGGGCCCTGAGATACCTCTCCGTCATACGGAGTAACAAATCCCAGTCTTGATCCATGCCAACCCAACAGACACCCTCGGAGATACCTGTAGAGCACCTTTATAGTCACCCAGTTACGTTGCGACGTTTGATACACACAAGGTATTCCTCCGGTGTCAGTGAGTTGCATGATCTCATGGTCAAAGGAACAGATACTTGACATGCAGAAAACAATAGCAATAAACTGACACGATCAAATGCTACGTTTACAGTTTGGGTCTTGTCCATCACATCATTCTCCTAATGATGTGATCCCGTTATCAAATGACATCTCATGTCCATGGCTAGGAAACCTTAACCATCTTTGATCAACAAGCTAGTCAACTAGAGGCTTACTAGGGACACAGTGTTGTCTATGTACCCACACATGTATTTGAGTTTCCAATCAATACAATTATAGCATGGATAATAAACGATTATCATGAACAAGGAAATATAATAATAACCAATTTATTATTGCCTCTAGGGCATATTTCCAACAGTCTCCCACTTGCACTAGAGTCAATAATCTAGTTCACATCACTATGTGATTTACATTGTAATGAATCGAACACCCATGCAGTTCTGGTGTTGTTCATGTTTAGCCCTTGGAAGAGGTTTAGTCATCGGATCTGCAACATTTAGATCCGTGTGTACTTTGCAAATATTTATGTCGTCCTCCTTGATGTAATCGCGGATGGAATTGAAACGTCGCTTTATGTGTCTGGTCCTCTTGTGAAATCTTGGTTCCTTGGCTAGAGCAATGGCACCAGTATTATCACAAAACAGAGTCATTGGGTTAAGCGCACTAGGCGCTACTCCAAGATCTGTCATGAACTCCTTCATCCAGACACCTTCCTTCGCCGCCTCCGAGGCTGTGATGTACTCCGCTTCGCATGTAGAATCTGCTACCACGCTTTGCTTGGAACTGCACCAGCTAACCGCACCCCCATTAAGAATAAATATGTATCCGGTTTGCGACTTAGAGTCATCCGGATCAGTGTCAAAGCTTGCATCGACGTAACCCTTTACGACGAGCTCTTGATCACCTCCATAAACGAGAAACATGTCCTTAGTCCTTTTCAGGTACTTCAGGATATTCTTGACCGCCGTCCAGTGTTCCATTCCTTAGGTGGCAATGATTGAAGAACTCTGTCAGTGATAGCCTCTGGCGGAAGGGGCATCCCTAACTCAGCCAGACGGGTGGAGTACCCAGACATTCTGAGCACGTGATCACTGATAGACCCGTTCTCCTCCATCTTGCAAGCATAGAACTTATCGGAGATCTCATATCTCTCGATCCGGGCATTCTTCTGAAAGATAAACTTCAACTCCTGGAACATCTCATATGCTCCATGACGTTCAAAACGTCTTTGAAGTCCCGGTTCTAAGCCATACAACATTGCACATTGAACTATTGAGTAATCATCAGAACGAGCCTGCCAGGCGTTCACAACGTCTAGAGACTCAACTGGAGCGGGTGGATCACCAAGCGGTGCATCAAGGACATAAGCCTTCTGGGAAGCCGTAAGGATAATCCTTAGATTACGGGCCCAGTCCACAAAGTTACTTCCATCATCTTTCAACTTAGCTTTCTCTAGGAACGCATTAAAATTCAGGGGTGCTACTGCGCGAGCCATGATCTACAACATGAATATTGCAAAGACAACTTAGACTATTGTTCTTAGATAATGAGTTTAGTTAATCATATTTAAAAAACTCCCACTTAAATTGACATCCCTCCGATCATTCGAGTGTAACATGATCCAAATCCACCAACTCAAGTCCGATCATCACGTGAGTTGAGGTGGTTTCAATGGTGAACATCTTCATGTTGATCATATCTACTATATGACTCATGTTCGACCTTTCGGTCTCTTGTGTTCCGAGGCCATGTCTGTACATGCTAGGCTCGTCAAGTTTAACCCGAGTGTTCCGCACGTGCAACATGGCTTACACCCGTTGTATGCGAACGTAGAGTCTATCACACCCGATCATCACGACGTGTCTCGAAACGACGAACTTTCGCAACGGTGCACACTTGGGGAGAACACAATTTATCTTGAAATTTAAGTGAGGGATCACCTTATAATGCTACCGTCGTCCTAAGCAAAATAAGATGCATAAAAGGATTAACATCACATGCAAATCATAAGTGACATGATATGGCCATGAACTTGTGCTTTTGATCTCCATCTCCAAAGCACCGGCATGATCTCCATCGTCACCGGCATGACACCATGATCTCCATCATCTTGATCTCCATCAACGTGTCGCCATAAGGTTGTCGCGCCGACTGTTGCTTCCACGACTATAGCTAACGTTTAGCGATAAAGTAAAGCATTACATAGCGCTTAATGATTGACACGCAGGTCATACAATAATTAAAGACAACTCTATGGCTCCTGCCAGTTGCCGTACTCATCGACATGCAAGTCGTGATATTCTATACAACACATGATCATCTCATACATCACATATATCTCATCATGTAATTGGCCATATCACATCACAACATACCCTGCAAAAACAAGTTAGACGTCCTCTAATTGTTGTTGCAAATTTTACGTGGCTGCTACGGGTTTGCAAGAACCGTTCTTACCTACGCAGAACCACAACGTGGTGTAGTGATTGCTTTTTGATCTTCTAAAAGAACCCTCTTCATTGAACCGACTCAACTAAAGTGAGAGAGACAGACACCCGCCAGTCACCTTTATGCAACAAGTGCACGCAGCGGTAAAACCAGTCTCGCGTAAGCGTACGCGTAATGTCGGTCCGGGCCGCTTCATCTCACAATACCGCTGAATCAAGTATCAACTAGTAACGGCAAGCAATATGTATACACCCACGCCCACAACTCGTTTGTGTTCTACTCGAGATCTCATCTACGCATAGACCTAGCTCATGATGCCACTGTTGGGGAACGTTGCATGGGAAACAAAATTTTCCTACGCACACACAAGATCTATCCATGGTGATGAGCATCTACGAGAGGGAGAGTGAATCTACATACCCTTGTAGATCGCTAAGCGGAAGCGTTAATAAACGCGGTTGATGTAGTCGAACGTCTTCGCGATCCAAATCGCCGAGCGTCCCGCGATCCAATCACGATCCTTCCGATCTAGTGCCGAACGGACGGCACCTCCGCGTTCAACACACGTACGGCTTGATGACGCCTTCACCTCCTCGATCCAGCGAGCGATGATGAAGTAGTGGTTGAGTTCCAGCAGCACGACGGCGTGGTGATGGTGGTGAGGAACAATCTCTGCAGGGCTTCGCCAAGCGCTACGGAGATTATGACGGAGGAACTAGAGGGCTAGGGTTGCCGGCACACGGCTTGGGAAATCCTGATGTGTCCCGTGTGCTAGCCCTGCCCCTCTATTTATATGTTGAGCCTTGGGGTCTAAACTTGGAGTAAAAGCCTCCTCCGGGTCGGTTTTGCCCGCACAAGGTCGGTTTGGCCCGCAGGGAAAGAGTCCAACTCGGATCCCTGCCGAACCGTGCACAGCCGCGCACAAGCGGTAGTACCGCTTCACACAAGCGGTAGTACCGCTCGGGCGGTAGTACCGCTTCACACAAGCGGTAGTACCGCTCCGGCGGTAGTACCGCTTCACCAAGCGGTAGTACCGCTTACGCGGCAGCAAAACTACTTTTGCACTTTCCAATACCTTGTGGGCTTTATCCCTTTGGCTCATATAAAGTGTTGCTGCACCCGAACACTTCGGTAAACATCCGGAACCCCTTCCGGTGAACTCCGGAACCCTTCCAGAGATCAAAACACTATTATCACATATATCAATCTTTACCTCCGGACTATTCCGGAGATCCTCGTCATGTCCGGGATCTTATCCGGGACTCCGAACAACTTTCGGTCACCAACATAATAACTCAATTATACTAATCGTCACCAAACGTTAAGTGTGTAGACCCTGCGGGTTCGAGAACTATGTAGACATGACCGAGACACCTCTACGGCCAATAACCAATAGCGGGACCTGGATGCCCATATTGGCTCCTACATATTCTACGAAGATCTTTATCGGTCGAACCTCTATGTCAAGGATTCAGTTAATCCCGTATGCTGTTCCCTTTGTTCTTCGGTATGTTACTTGCCCGAGATTCGATCGTCGGTATCTCTATACCTAGTTCAATCTCGTTACCGGCAAGTCTCTTTACTCGTTCCGTAATACAAGATCTCGTGGCTAACACTTTTAGTCACATTGCTTGCAAGGCTCATTGTGATGTTGTATTACCGAGTGGGCCCTGAGATACCTCTCCGTCATACGGAGTAACAAATCCCAGTCTTGATCCATGCCAACCCAACAGACACCCTCGGAGATACCTGTAGAGCACCTTTATAGTCACCCAGTTACGTTGCGACGTTTGATACACACAAGGTATTCCTCCGGTGTCAGTGAGTTGCATGATCTCATGGTCAAAGGAACAGATACTTGACATGCAGAAAACAATAGCAATAAACTGACACGATCAAATGCTACGTTTACAGTTTGGGTCTTGTCCATCACATCATTCTCCTAATGATGTGATCCCGTTATCAAATGACATCTCATGTCCATGGCTAGGAAACCTTAACCATCTTTGATCAACAAGCTAGTCAACTAGAGGCTTACTAGGGACACAGTGTTGTCTATGTACCCACACATGTATTTGAGTTTCCAATCAATACAATTATAGCATGGATAATAAACGATTATCATGAACAAGGAAATATAATAATAACCAATTTATTATTGCCTCTAGGGCATATTTCCAACAGTCTCCCACTTGCACTAGAGTCAATAATCTAGTTCACATCACTATGTGATTTACATTGTAATGAATCGAACACCCATGCAGTTCTGGTGTTGTTCATGTTTAGCCCTTGGAAGAGGTTTAGTCATCGGATCTGCAACATTTAGATCCGTGTGTACTTTGCAAATATTTATGTCGTCCTCCTTGATGTAATCGCGGATGGAATTGAAACGTCGCTTTATGTGTCTGGTCCTCTTGTGAAATCTTGGTTCCTTGGCTAGAGCAATGGCACCAGTATTATCACAAAACAGAGTCATTGGGTTAAGCGCACTAGGCGCTACTCCAAGATCTGTCATGAACTCCTTCATCCAGACACCTTCCTTCGCCGCCTCCGAGGCTGTGATGTACTCCGCTTCGCATGTAGAATCTGCTACCACGCTTTGCTTGGAACTGCACCAGCTAACCGCACCCCCATTAAGAATAAATATGTATCCGGTTTGCGACTTAGAGTCATCCGGATCAGTGTCAAAGCTTGCATCGACGTAACCCTTTACGACGAGCTCTTGATCACCTCCATAAACGAGAAACATGTCCTTAGTCCTTTTCAGGTACTTCAGGATATTCTTGACCGCCGTCCAGTGTTCCATTCCTTAGGTGGCAATGATTGAAGAACTCTGTCAGTGATAGCCTCTGGCGGAAGGGGCATCCCTAACTCAGCCAGACGGGTGGAGTACCCAGACATTCTGAGCACGTGATCACTGATAGACCCGTTCTCCTCCATCTTGCAAGCATAGAACTTATCGGAGATCTCATATCTCTCGATCCGGGCATTCTTCTGAAAGATAAACTTCAACTCCTGGAACATCTCATATGCTCCATGACGTTCAAAACGTCTTTGAAGTCCCGGTTCTAAGCCATACAACATTGCACATTGAACTATTGAGTAATCATCAGAACGAGCCTGCCAGGCGTTCACAACGTCTAGAGACTCAACTGGAGCGGGTGGATCACCAAGCGGTGCATCAAGGACATAAGCCTTCTGGGAAGCCGTAAGGATAATCCTTAGATTACGGGCCCAGTCCACAAAGTTACTTCCATCATCTTTCAACTTAGCTTTCTCTAGGAACGCATTAAAATTCAGGGGTGCTACTGCGCGAGCCATGATCTACAACATGAATATTGCAAAGACAACTTAGACTATTGTTCTTAGATAATGAGTTTAGTTAATCATATTTAAAAAACTCCCACTCAAATTGACATCCCTCCGATCATTCGAGTGTAACATGATCCAAATCCACCAACTCAAGTCCGATCATCACGTGAGTTGAGGTGGTTTCAATGGTGAACATCTTCATGTTGATCATATCTACTATATGACTCATGTTCGACCTTTCGGTCTCTTGTGTTCCGAGGCCATGTCTGTACATGCTAGGCTCGTCAAGTTTAACCCGAGTGTTCCGCACGTGCAACATGGCTTACACCCGTTGTATGCGAACGTAGAGTCTATCACACCCGATCATCACGGCGTGTCTCGAAACGACGAACTTTCGCAACGGTGCACACTTGGGGAGAACACAATTTATCTTGAAATTTAAGTGAGGGATCACCTTATAATGCTACCGTCGTCCTAAGCAAAATAAGATGCATAAAAGGATTAACATCACATGCAAATCATAAGTGACATGATATGGCCATGAACTTGTGCTTTTGATCTCCATCTCCAAAGCACCGGCATGATCTCCATCGTCACCGGCATGACACCATGATCTCCATCATCTTGATCTCCATCAACGTGTCGCCATAAGGTTGTCGCGCCGACTGTTGCTTCCACGACTATAGCTAACGTTTAGCGATAAAGTAAAGCATTACATAGCGCTTAATGATTGACACGCAGGTCATACAATAATTAAAGACAACTCTATGGCTCCTGCCAGTTGCCGTACTCATCGACATGCAAGTCGTGATATTCTATACAACACATGATCATCTCATACATCACATATATCTCATCATGTAATTGGCCATATCACATCACAACATACCCTGCAAAAACAAGTTAGACGTCCTCTAATTGTTGTTGCAAATTTTACGTGGCTGCTACGGGTTTGCAAGAACCGTTCTTACCTACTCAGAACCACAACGTGGTGTAGTGATTGCTTTTTGATCTTCTAAAAGAACCCTCTTCATTGAACCGACTCAACTAAAGTGAGAGAGACAGACACCCGCCAGTCACCTTTATGCAACAAGTGCACGCAGCGGTAAAACCAGTCTCGCGTAAGCGTACGCGTAATGTCGGTCCGGGCCGCTTCATCTCACAATACCGCTGAATCAAGTATCAACTAGTAACGGCAAGCAATATGTATACACCCACGCCCACAACTCGTTTGTGTTCTACTCGAGATCTCATCTACGCATAAACCTAGCTCATGATGCCACTGTTGGGGAACGTTGCATGGGAAACAAAATTTTCCTACGCACACACAAGATCTATCCATGGTGATGAGCATCTACGAGAGGGAGAGTGAATCTACATACCCTTGTAGATCGCTAAGCGGAAGCGTTAATAAACGCGGTTGATGTAGTCGAACGTCTTCGCGATCCAAATCGCCGAGCGTCCCGCGATCCAATCACGATCCTTCCGATCTAGTGCCGAACGGACGGCACCTCCGCGTTCAACACACGTACGGCTTGATGACGCCTTCACCTCCTCGATCCAGCGAGCGATGATGAAGTAGTGGTTGAGTTCCAGCAGCACGACGGCGTGGTGATGGTGGTGAGGAACAATCTCTGCAGGGCTTCGCCAAGCGCTACGGAGATTATGACGGAGGAACTAGAGGGCTAGGGTTGCCGGCACACGGCTTGGGAAATCCTGATGTGTCCCGTGTGCTAGCCCTGCCCCTCTATTTATATGTTGAGCCTTGGGGTCTAAACTTGGAGTAAAAGCCTCCTCCGGGTCGGTTTTGCCCGCACAAGGTCGGTTTGGCCCGCAGGGAAAGAGTCCAACTCGGATCCCTGCCGAACCGTGCACAGCCGCGCACAAGCGGTAGTACCGCTTCACACAAGCGGTAGTACCGCTCGGGCGGTAGTACCGCTTCACACAAGCGGTAGTACCGCTCCGGCGGTAGTACCGCTTCACCAAGCGGTAGTACCGCTTACGCGGCAGCAAAACTACTTTTGCACTTTCCAATACCTTGTGGGCTTTATCCCTTTGGCTCATATAAAGTGTTGCTGCACCCGAACACTTCGGTAAACATCCGGAACCCCTTCCGGTGAACTCCGGAACCCTTCCAGAGATCAAAACACTATTATCACATATATCAATCTTTACCTCCGGACTATTCCGGAGATCCTCGTCATGTCCGGGATCTTATCCGGGACTCCGAACAACTTTCGGTCACCAACATAATAACTCAATTATACTAATCGTCACCAAACGTTAAGTGTGTAGACCCTGCGGGTTCGAGAACTATGTAGACATGACCGAGACACCTCTACGGCCAATAACCAATAGCGGGACCTGGATGCCCATATTGGCTCCTACATATTCTACGAAGATCTTTATCGGTCGAACCTCTATGTCAAGGATTCAGTTAATCCCGTATGCTGTTCCCTTTGTTCTTCGGTATGTTACTTGCCCGAGATTCGATCGTCGGTATCTCTATACCTAGTTCAATCTCGTTACCGGCAAGTCTCTTTACTCGTTCCGTAATACAAGATCTCGTGGCTAACACTTTTAGTCACATTGCTTGCAAGGCTCATTGTGATGTTGTATTACCGAGTGGGCCCTGAGATACCTCTCCGTCATACGGAGTAACAAATCCCAGTCTTGATCCATGCCAACCCAACAGACACCCTCGGAGATACCTGTAGAGCACCTTTATAGTCACCCAGTTACGTTGCGACGTTTGATACACACAAGGTATTCCTCCGGTGTCAGTGAGTTGCATGATCTCATGGTCAAAGGAACAGATACTTGACATGCAGAAAACAATAGCAATAAACTGACACGATCAAATGCTACGTTTACAGTTTGGGTCTTGTCCATCACATCATTCTCCTAATGATGTGATCCCGTTATCAAATGACATCTCATGTCCATGGCTAGGAAACCTTAACCATCTTTGATCAACAAGCTAGTCAACTAGAGGCTTACTAGGGACACAGTGTTGTCTATGTACCCACACATGTATTTGAGTTTCCAATCAATACAATTATAGCATGGATAATAAACGATTATCATGAACAAGGAAATATAATAATAACCAATTTATTATTGCCTCTAGGGCATATTTCCAACATAATGCTCTTATCTGGCCTGGACCAAAGCCCTGTTTTCTACTAGTGAGAGATATAAATACATGAAGAGCATCTAATAGCCGAATGCTCCCTTCTCTCCATGTTCTTTTGACTCGTTCGTTCATTTAAACATAACATCAGTCTCAGTTGCAAAAGGTGGCTTTCAAGTTCAATTGGTATTTTCTTCTTTCTTATGATGTACAAATTAGATTTGAAAGTAAGTGGCTGAGAATTATTATTTTGACCATATGCAGAACATTCCATGTATGCATGGTGCCCTCTTTCGACCTACTTAATTATGCATCTTGGTGCTCTCTGGTCTTTCTATTTGCTTCGAATGATCAGAACTTGGGAGCAATGGGTTAACAAGCCAAACAAAACAAAAACAAAAGGTGAGCAGAGAAACTAAAAAGTGGTGTTTGGCAGTATAAGTGATGATGGTGCGACAACAACTTTACGAATATGAACAAAACTCCAAACTCCAACGTCGCAAGGGCATTCCGATGACCGTGTCGAGGTGATGTCGGAGTTGGCGGCATCCGGTTCACGTCCGCGGATGGCACGGATCATGGTGCGCACGACCAAAGACAATAATAGGATAAAGGATAATGTCTAGGAGGTCGACGACATCTAGATGAGTAGATGGGTGCGAGTAATTGGAAAAAAATTCACCGAGCGTGACGAAGTCTTGCGGCGGTCGGTGTAGATTGAATGGCGAAATTCGTCCTCCACGATGCACGGTTCGAGCTCTTCTATGTCTGAATGGATTCTCCTCGTTGATGCAGTCCTGGTGGCGCGAGGGTTCGGCCAGGGGAGCTCGAGTGCGGCAAGGGATGATTATGTGTAGAGTTCACTGTATCATGGGATGTTTGGTTGTGTGGTTAAAAGAAACTCTCTTTCGTTGCACCTGCATGGACGAATCTAGGGTTTCGTTCTAGCATTCAACAAAACGTACGTTTCGTCCTACGGTAAAACGAAACATCCATGTTTCGTCCAATGGTACAACGAAAACTATTACATTACGAAAAGGGGCTCCGCCTCGGCTCCATTCTCATTACGAAAACGAAACCAAACTTACAGCATCCTGCATATTAAAATGGTTTCACAGGGACTCACCCCGCAGCCAGAACAAGAACTATTTTTTTTTTGCGGGAACAAGAACAAGAACTAATTAAGCAGCAACATAAGCAGGGCTCTAACAGTCCAGTCGCCCAGCCAAAACTATAGACGTGGTGCAAAACATATACAGAGCCAAAGATATCATGGGCTTTCTTCAGGGTAAAAAACATATTCACTTTTTGTAAAAAAAAAATGCAAATGACCTCCATTCATAAGTTTGAATTGTCAGAAAAAAATCAGAAACAGAAAGGCATTTTGGTATTTAGATGCATCTGAAAGAAGTGGTACTAAAGCGCAATATAACCTCATTATTATATGGAAAACGTTTGGGTACGACAGACCGGCCGAAGCTTCGGCTGGTCTGGCGAGCGTCGCTCGATCCCAATCAATCTGGCGGTCCTGTTTTCTGCCACATCGGCCTCCTTCCCCCGCACACGCCCTTACTTCTTCACTTTCTCCCCCTCCCCCCAGCCGTCCTCACCCCACATCGTCGGTGGCCGCCCCGCTCCTGGTCTCCCCCAGCGAGCGTGCACCTCCTCTCTTCTCTCTCCCTACCAAAGCTCGGACTGACTGTTTGCTGAAATCGTTCACCGGTGAAGCTGTGACCTGCGGCGACGCATGCTGGAACCAGACTACCAGCGAACCAAGTGCTACTTTCTGTGCTAAAGGCGTGGTCTTGTCGACCGGCGACGTGCTGGAACCGGTGCCCATGATGCTACCATCAGCATGGCGAGGTGCTACAACGGCGAGGCGAGGTGCTGGTCACCCAGTGACTGGCGGTGCTACAACCGGCGTCCAAATATGCTACGGCCGGTGATCCAAAGTGCTACAACCGGCATAATTTTTTGCTACTATGGACGCTGACCGCGGTGACCACACCCGCCAGATGCTGCAACCACTCTCGCTAGATGCTGGAACCGGCATAATTTTTTACTACTACGGGCGGTGACCATGCGCCCACAGATGCTGCAACCGCTCTCAGTAGATGCTGGAACCGGCATAATTATTTTCTACTATGGGCGGTGACCGCGGTGACCACGCCACACAGATGCTGCAACCGCTCTCGCTAGATGTTGGAACTGTGTCGGGCGTTGCTGCAACCACGGTGACCATGACCCACCAGATGTTGGACCATTGACAATGGTGACGACAGCGAGCCTCGGCGGCGAGGTGACGGGGCGAGCCAGGCAGGGGGGGACGCATGCGGGGGAGTGGGGACGGCGAGCGGCTAGGCTGGAACGGGCCTTCGCATATGCTGCAACCGCGCGACCCGTGCTGGAAGACGGCGACGCGTGGCGCTGCGAGCCGCGAGGGTCTCGCCAGAGACGCGCGGTGCCGCGAGCCACGAGGGGCCTCGCTGGAGAAGCGCGGCGCTACTCTGCGTGCGGCCGAAGGGAGGGGTGATTTTTGGAGGCAAAGAAGACGCACGCGAGTCCTAGCTGGCGAATCGGGTGGTCAAGGATGCACAGATCAGGCGGCTGCGCGGCGACCGGACGAAATTTGTGCCGGTGTGCCGGCGCCTAGTAGTGCCCTTATTATATTTCATAACAGAGGCATAAGCTTTACCTTATCTATTAACACAGTAGGGAAAAGAGGTTTTATTAAAAACACACCATTAAAACCAAAAGTGTTACTCTCCCAGTATTATATTCCCTGACTTCATAGCACCGCTTTGGCTCAAAGTATGGCCTCCTCTTTAAGTAAGCTTAGAAGGACTTGTGGTGGAGCGCTCTTTTGACCGAACACACGTGCATTTCTCTCATTTCAAATGATCCAACTCACAAGCAAGGTGAGAGAAGCTATGACTTTTGTATGAGGGATGTACCTCTCCTCATCCCACATTTTCACATACTTCGCGTGCTCTTTTGCCCAGTCCGATATCGACTTAAAATTCTTCCTTCTTGTCGGGGGGATGACCCCCGGGTAGTCCCAAGACGGCGAGCCGGCCCGGCCGACCGCCTGCCCCGGCTGGCTGCTCCAACCAGCTCCAGCGGCCGGCTGCCCCGGCCGGCCCGCTGCTCGGAGTCAACTGCAGCGTCCCATCGGACCTGCGCAGACGAGATCATACCCTGCAGCGTAGCACTGTTGGTGAGTGGCGAGCACTGTGCGCCCGTCGTGCGGCGTCATCCACAGTATTGTTAGGCTCCGTGGGCCCTCCCTTGTCCCCTGGTCACCGGATTATAAGGTACCCAAGAAGTCTCTCTCGTCGGCATGCTCATGGCCGCCCGTCCCGCACCCTCAATCGCTCACTGATACTCTCTCTCTCTCTCGCCACGTTCTCACCCAACGCACGCAGCTCACGCCCGACAACGCTGCCCTCCGCCGTCGCGCCACATTCACTCCCGTTTGCGCCCCTGCGTCCCGCCGTGCCCGTTGCGCCCCTCGCCAGCGCCGGCCGTCCGTACCGCCCTGCTGCGCGCTCGCGGTCCCTTCCTCTCCAGCGCGGGCCCGACGGCCGCGATCTTCCCGCCGGCAGCGCGCCCATGCTCACGGCTGCTCGGCTCGCTCCTCTCCCTCGTTCCCTCACCGCCACACAGCTAACACAGGAGAGCTCGGGCTCGATCCCGCGCCTCCTTCCCTTGCCTTCGCACCGGCCATCAACTCCAGCGAGCGCCGCCTCCGCGCGCGAGCGCCCGTGACCGAGCAGCTCTGCCACCCTCCATCTTCTTCCTCCGGCCCCCTCCGTGCTCCGAGCACCGCAAGGCCGCCCTCGCGTCTCCCGTTGCTCGTTCTCCCCCGACCGCCCCATCCAGCTCCTCTCGCTCTCGCTACGGCTCCTCTGCTTGCTCGCCATGGCGATTCGCATCACCGTCTCCTACTTCGGCTATGTGGCGCAGAACCTCGCCGCGTCGCTCGGCCTCCGCTGCGGATCCTCCGCCTCCACCGGGTGCCGGTTCCTCCAGGAGGGATCGTGGCCCTTCTGCATCTTCACCTTCTCTCGCCAGCCCGGCCACCTTCGGACCAGTGGCACTGCTCCGCCCCCGAGCGCCGCTTCACCCCCGCGCGCGGCTCCGCCCGCGCTCGGCCTCCCGCATCACCGCCGCTCCACCCCCGCGCACTGATCCGCCCGCGACTACGCGTCCGCGCCCCCAGCGCGTCGCTGCATCGCTCCGCCCGCGACGACAGCGCTGCTCCTCTGCTCCACCACCGCGTCGTAGCTGCCGCGCGCCCAGCCACCGGCCCGCCGTCGACGACCAACAGTACCGCCGCGCCCTCCTTCTCCGCGTCCGCGTATCTTTACACCGCGCACAAAAAACGGATAACCCCGAGCGACCCTCGGGGTCTGTCGCCGCACTTTTCTAGTCGCTTTGCTGTTCGGCCCGGGGCTGGCCGGTTGGCCCGAAACGTTCTTCCCCGCAGACGGCTTAGTAGTGTGTACGGTATCGAACGCCCACTCTTTGTCTCAGCTACAAACCGCACCCCGGCTGTCCGGCTAGTGAGATCAAAAGTTGGATCTCACCCCACGCGAAAAACGTCCGGGGAGAAAACGGCTTGGGCGACCCGATTGTTTCCTTTGTGAATATCTGCTCGATCGAATCCGCTCCCTGGAGTCCGAGGACTGTACGCTCCACTCCGCGGCCCACTCTTCGTCTCAGCTATAGACAGCAACCCGGCTGTTCGGCTACCGAGAGCAAAAGCCAAAGAGCGGAGGGGACAAAATGGCTAAGGGTGGCTCGGACGAAACTGAGTCGGCATCCCTCTACACAAAACTTGCATCGCTAAAACCAAATATTTGATATGTCTGCGCTGACTAACTGTGTCTTTTACGTGATCATTTCCGGGGGAAATCTGCCGAGACCCTCGACGCCAGCATCTGCTACAAGAAACAGCAAAGACCATCCGCCCGACTGTTCAAGTCGCCCGGAGGCTCGGAGACTACAACCAGTGGGTGCGCTGGCGCGCCCCTACTGGAAGAGAGCTGCGCCGGCTGCAGCCCGCAGCTGGCTGTCATCGGCACCTCGGAGACACAACAGCGAGGATCCTCCGCCCGACTCTTTGAGTCGCCCGGAGGCTCGGAGGCTACACCCAGTGGGTGCGCTGGCATGCCACCACTAGAAGAGAGCTGCGCCGGCTGCAGCCCGCAGCCGGCCGCCATCGACAACTTCAGAGACACCACTGCGAAGACCCTCCGCTCGACTCCTCAAGTCACCCGGAGGCTATTGTCGGGGGGATGACCCCCGGGAAGTCCCAAGACGGTGAGCCGGCCCGGCCGCCTGCCTGCCCCGGCTCGCTGCTCCAACCTGCTCCAGCGGCCGGCTGCTTCGGCCGGCCGGCTGCCCGGAGTCAACTGCAGCATCCCATCGGACCTGTGCGTACGAGACGGCCGACCATACCCTGCAGCGTAGCACTGTTGGTGAGTGGCGAGCACTGTGCGCCCGTCGTGCGGCGTCATCCACAGTATTGTTAGGCTCCGTGGGCCCTCCCTTGTCCCTTGGGCACCAGATTATAAGGAACCCAGGAAGCCTCCCTCGTCGGCATGCTCATGGGTGCTCGGCCTCGTCCTTCTTATCCTATCACTTGTACCCTGGGAGGTCGGCCTATAAGACCTCCCAGGAGCCCCTTGTGCAAGATTCGACTCTTTACACACTCACACACACGAGAGGCAAGAAGGAGAGCTAGCTCCTTCTTCCTCCTCCACCCACCAGCTCCAGGAGCACCATTGTAAACCTTGTGATCCACTCTAGTGCATTCGGCGGGACTAGGGGTGTTACCTCCCTTGGAGGGCCCCGAACCTGGGTACGTCTCGTGTCACGCACTTGCTCATACCGATCTCGCCTCCGGAACCCACCGGCGTCCTTACGCTGCCCCCCACTTTTAGCCATCCTATGGCATCTGCCGTGATTTCACCACGACACTTCTCTTCTTGGAAGGCATAAGAAACAATAAGAGATAAAAATCATAAAAACAACAAACCATACGAAAACAATCAAACATAATAGAGATTAATGCCTTCACCAGTGAAGTTCGAAGCCACTAGTGTCGGTATCCGCCGGTGGGGTGTGTTGTAACTTGCCAAATTGCAAGACCACGCGCTGTGGTGCGTGCCACTCGACAGCGTACACACATATCAATGGGACTTTGACCCACCAGATAAGCCTGTCCCGACTGCACATCTCGTTCAGCTCGAATCCCCGGTCTGTCTTGTCATACGGCCACCAGTTAATCCGCGGACAGATTGGTAAGCAACCGTGAAAGTGCCTACAAGAAAACACTACCAAGAGGTTTACCAGGCGATACGTCAGGTTGTCCAGCTCTTTCGTGAAGGCCTTGTACAATGCATTGGACTTGCCTGTTAAGACTTTAACCCTATCCCAAGAGAACGTGATGGTGGGGTATCGAGAAGTGTCTCCTTCTTCGCCATAGTCCACCCATGGACGCCGGGGAACTTTTTCAGGACGACCCACTGGCAACCGCTGCAACATCCAAATTGAGAGGCCCCAAGCACATCCACACATACCAGACTTACCTCCGGTCCTCTGACATGCGTCGTTCAGCTACAAATGTCAATTCATGATTAGATGACACAATTCAAAAAAGCATTAATACATACATAAAAGACTATTGTGTTAGCTTCTAACCGAACGGTATAAGTACACGAAGCTGGCAGACCCCCAGCTGTACCCTGCCTCCTAGTCGGCCAGGAAGTCCAGATACATCCATAGGGTAGTGTCCCTCGAGCAGTCCGGAAACATTCATTCTATATGCATATAATCCACTAATATACAACTAACTAAATAAAAAAAATCTAATCCACTAATATCAACAACATTCATTCATCAACATTGAAATATGCATTCTTCATTCATTTATCATCATTCATCAAATATGTATATATGCATATGAATCATTTATCAACATTGGAATATTCACACATCAATTATTCTAAAACATTCATTCATCATCATTGATTTATCCATCCACACATATATAAATATGAAATAACTCCAAATATAGCAATTGCAAATATGCACATCCATCCTAAACATATCCATTCCAAACAATTCCTAATACATCCATTCATTCACCTCCTATAATCAATACTAGATGAACTAGGGTTCATCTTGTGCCAAAAATAGGGTTCAAACTACTAGATCAACAAACTTCAAACTACTAGATGAACAAAACTTCAAACTACTATATGAACTAGAGTTCATCTTGTGCCAAAAAATGCATCAAAACCAAAACTATTTGACTAAAACTAATTGGAGGGATCGGAAGATCTTACTTTTCCCATCGTGGAGCCATCTCGATCCGCATAAACATGAAGAAACGGAGGAGATCGAAGGGGGGAGTGGAGGGGAGGAGAGAGGCGCCTCCTCCTCTATTCTTCGGGCGGTTGGAGGAAGATGGGGGCTGACTTGGTGGTGGCCCCCACCAACCGGCCCCCGTGACCAATTTACCACCGGGGTCCTTGGCGGTAGGGTATAATTGCCTACCGCCCAGGGATCTGGTAGTAGGTGTGACGGCTGAGGCGACGGGGCCGTCAGATCTGCTAACATGGATAAGTAACCTACCGCCAGGGATCCAGGGGTGTAACTTATACTTAATTTTCGCTTGAATCTCTTGAGTGCCGCATGCAAAATTTACTCAATTCAGGTATGAGAGTTGGAGTTTGTTCTATTTTTTTGAACCTACCATTAGTCACATTTTTCAGCTAATACCTTCTCACCAAGCTTGTTTTTAGATATAAAATTTTCCACAACCCTTCGGCATTTGACGCGATGAAACTACATGCAATATAATGCTTGCCTTTCCACGGCCCATAAATATTAGTACTATTTTTACATGGCATCCGTTTGTGCAGCGTAGCCAAATCACACTTGTGTTAGCTGACCGTAATGAACCAAATATTAGTACTACTTTTACATGGCGTCCTTTTTTGCAGCGTAGCCAAATCTTCCCTTGCTGGTTGCACCATGCATGCTTGGACTCTTTACCATCACACTTGTGTTAGCTGACTGAAATGACCAAGGAGCTAAAGTCATGGCGACTGAGCCACACGTTTTAATCAGAGAGGTGCAAAGATCGGTTTAAATCGTCAGTGGCGTCCTGTACTGTGGGAACTTGTGCACGCTGTGCCGTGACGGCATTGTCATATCAAACGGCGGCCTGCCCGTATACCACTGTTCCACGGTACGTAGCCCGCAGCTACCCTAGTCGCTCGCATTCGGAGCTAGTTTGGTTTGTGTCCACAAGTTGATGCCCGAGTAAAAATGTTGCCTGGCGTGGACACGAAAAGCTAGCAATTGTTGCCTGGCCAGGCTACCCTGAAGGAAATTTGTTTGGATGAAGCCTGGCCTGGTGGTTAAATGGGTTAAAGAGGAATCTTGGACTATACTGCTGACATACTATAGATGTTGGAGTGCTGTCGTTATGTGATTAGTAATTCCCAGGCAGCAATTAGCATCCAGGCCGGCTGCCCAGGCGCTTGAAACTGGACGCCTGGGGTCGCCTCGGCCTGCCTGGACCAGGCTAACAACGGTGCTCAAGTATCCAGGCCAGGCCGGCTTCCTCAGTTCCAGGACAACAACCAAACAACTTCCCCGAAAATGCAGGCAGGCTTCAGGTCAGGCACGTCATGACGAGGACGTAAACCAAACTAACCCTCAATGCCTGGCACCACACGTCCTTGTTCGATTCGTACGCGTAGCAGGAGCAGGCGAGCTCGTCCGCTACATCGCCGCTCTCGGCTATTCTCGTCCAAAGTTAAGCCTCCACCGCATTTGTTGGTGCTAGAGTACGATATGTACTAGTACTAGTACTACTCAATTAAGCCTCCAGCGCATCCGTTGGTACTTCGTGTCCTTCGTGGTTGCCCGGCATTCATGTCCTCCACATGGTTCATGGCATTAATAAACAGGGGCGTCAGGCATGCAGCGTGATAAAAATGCATTAATAGTAGTACTCCCTCCGTCCAGGTGCATTAGGCGCCTAATGAAAATTTGAGAATCCAAGTATATAAGGCATCGTTATCAATTACTTAAATGATGGAGGGCCAATCCTGGAGGACACGCGAAGCAGCAACCTGTGCATGCAAACAGCCCACCCGCATCTTGCGCATGCAAACGGCTGTAGTTAATTTACAGAGAGGATTCCAATGCGTTTGCATGCCAATCCTCCTATGCGGAGCGTGGTGGTTGGCTGCCTAGAGCGCTAACTGCGCTTAATGCATATCGATTAATTTTCCCTCGTCCAATCCCTGAACGCCTAGATTGCGATGCCCTTTCTTAGACGCCTAATGCACCTGGACAGAGGGAGTAGTCCTCTTTCGAAGATGCCTGGAGTATACTTGGCTTGAGCCCCGATAAATTACTGCCGTAATTATAAACATCTCGCTCGTGTCGTGTGTATATAAATGCCGGCACTGGCCTTCACTTCTCCCATCCATTGTCATCCATCTAACGTGTGATCAGCAATGGGTTTCGGTCACAAGGGTGGGGTTTGGTGGATCCTCCTGCTCGCCGCGGTGCTGCTGGCTGCGGCGGTAGGCGCGGAGCAGGACGATGGGGCGGTAGCCACTGCCGTCCCGGAGGTGGAGGAGGTCGGCCGGCGCGCCGATGACCAGGGCAACGACATGTGCGACATCAAGTGCCAGCATCACCAAGATCCGGCCAGGAAACAGCAGCGCGTCGACGAGTGCCACAGCCGGGAGCATCATCACCCTAGCAGAGAGGCTTGCGAGTCCAAGTGTAGCCACTGGGTAGACCCGACAAAAAAGGAATATTGCGTGCAGCAATGCATGCGCAGCGGCCTCAGCCTCGACGTGGGCGACAACAACAACGTCGACGAGCACACCTCCACGGCTGGGAAACGGTGGCCGGAGCCATCCTCGAGGTGGTGTGACGTCCACGGCGTCGCGCACCTACCTAATAATAATGTAAGGGCGCTTCTGCGTATGTGCACGCTTCTATACGCCCGCGTATACGGTATACGTCTTGCTAGCTATGACGGCAAAGGCGTGAGAATAAAAGGCCAATAGCGTGCGGTATCTGCATGCATGGCGATGCCTCTCCTACAAGAGAGCTGCATGGAACTCTGTTCCTTTTCCTTCTTAGCAGGTTCTCCTTTTGGTCTGCTCTTGTATGTTTAAACCTTGGTTTCTCTTAAGAGCATGGTTAATAATATAGCCAGCTGTTGGCTATAACATGTTACCATGTCATTTATAATCAATGTAATAGCCAATACGTATAATACTCCCTCCCTTCCGGTTTATAGGGCTCAATTCACAAATCTCACCAACCAAGATAGATGATGAGTGGTGGAATAATTTTTGTAGTTTGAAAATGTACTCAATTAATGCGCTTGTTTTTTCTTAAAAAATTGTGTTTACCAATGCATTAATTGCAATGCATGCATGCGTGGCCAATAAATGACCAAGAAGCTTTACATGCATTGGTGAGTTTTATCATATTCCTTGTATGTAGAGATTTAATGCACATTGAAATCTGAACGTGTGATGGGAAGTAGTACAAATGAGACTTATAAAACGAAAAAACTGAAATTTTGAGATGAGCCCTATAAACCGGAAGAGAGTTAGTAGTTGGCTATAAGAAAGTACTACTCTGTCAACATATGGCTCACCTTCCACTCTCACAAAACTTTTTGAAGCTTGTGCTACAGCCGGCTGTAAGGGCGTGTTCTGATCTCCTCCCGCTCCACGCTTCATAAATTCCTGGAGCAGATTCGAGCCGAACGAAATATCAACGAGAAGCTAGCTTCAGGAAGCTACAATCGATCGCAGTACAAAAACGTGAAGCACCGACGGCCCAGCTCCACCGATACGAAAAGCTGGAGTTAGCCAATATTACGATGGAAGTGCCACCGCCAAGTGAAGCTAAGCGAATCGGTACGCTCGCCAAAACATATCGCTGGTCGTTCCCTCGATCGAATCGGTACAGGGGCTCGTTCCCTCGATGTCTAGCCCAAACTGGGCTGCCTCCAACGGCCCAAACTAGAGCCCAACAAGGCCAGCAACCTCCCAGCTGGGCTTTAGCGATGGGAGAAGCTACGCATGACGCCGAACGCTTGGGAATCGCCAGGTGAAGCAAGAAGCTGGCTAGGGAAGCTGGATTTGTGAAGTTTTGTGAAGTTGGAGGAGATCAGAACACGTCCTAAGTCTACAGCCTGCTTCTCTTCTCTCTCCTCTTCTCTCTCTTCCAATTCAATAATAATATAATATTTAAATCCTTATAGCCCGCTTACGTCACCTTATTATACTTGCTCTAATAGAAAATCAAAGTGGATGCCTCTCTTTCGCTCAAAAAAAGGGAAAAAAAGAGAGCCGTATGTGTATGATGTGTATGTGCATGTTTACGTGTATGTGTACATGCATGTATTGCACCCAGAACTGAAAAGCTACGTATCTTTCAGGTTACACCGCTTTGTCTAAAATAGCTCTAGTACATGACGGCTAAGTTCGCTAAAGTATGCTTGGCGAAAGTAGCAACACGTCTAAAAACAGCTACGTTCACAACTTCTCTCTAATTAGTACAACTAGTCAGCAACCCGTGCGCCTACACGGTCAAGGGCACCAATCACGCCCTTATGTACGTATATAACTGCACCAGATGAAATATTTCATCTCAGATATTAATTTTTACAATCAACAGATGAAATATTTCAGCCTTATTTCTTCTGACTGATATTTATAATTCCAATCATTGTAATTGGAACATACACCATTCATCGTAAAAAGTTAGAACATAGTGTTGGATTGCAGATAGGCTTTGGCCTATATAAGACAATACTTCCAGATTAATCTGTAAGGCTCATTTAGGTGCATGGCAAGTGGTGGGAAGTTTAGTACCATACTACTATAGTAAGAAGAGTGAGACCTCTTTATAAGGGATGCTCTACCATATGCTATTGGGAGTTTGGGAAGAGGAGTTGTACACACGCGCTCCTCCTCCTCCGCCACCCGCCTCGTCACGACGCGCGCGCCACGGGTTGCGGGAATGAGCCGAGCAGAGCCTTATTTTTGTCAGTCAGGAATGGTTAATTAATTATGGATTAACTAATGAGTCGCTAACGGAAGTGCCACTGTCCGAGATATAAGGAGGCGCTGGCCTGTGGAGTTGCTTCCGGCGATCCCATCCCTAACGACCGCGTGCATGGTTGGTCGGGAGAGCAGGTGCCTCCGGAACCCTATCGTTCGAGATCCTGCCCGGGAGAACGGCAATAAGATTTTTGGGGAGCGTCGTCTCGACCCGAGTGCTCCCGATCCGTCCCCGTCTCCGTCATCTTCGTCCTCCTCTGCTTTCACTACTTCCCCTGCATCGACACCATGGTCGAAGACACCGCCGCCAAGAAGAAGGCCACGGACGAAGCCGAGGCTGCTGCTGCCGCCGCCGCGTTTGCCTGGCCAACCGGAGGATATGATCTGTTCATCCCTCATTTACTCGTTCATGTGCTAGCCGTATATGCTATGTTCATAGATGTTTCGATTATATGTATTGTACGTGCTCACATGCTTAGGTATCGGTATAAGATGCATACCGTATTTGCCATGCTTACTATTTACTCATACATTAGATTAATCAAAAAAGTGCTCATATTTCCAACACATACATCATGATTCGCTACTAAGAATTTACGCGAATAAAAATATAAATTATTTGCACTAAGAGATCGACGTATTTTTGACATGAGTTGCCCATGCATGAATTTAAGGATAACATCTTTATTATTTTAATAGAAGTTTTGCCAAAAAAATTAGGAAATTGCTTATTCTCATCCGGATGCACGCAGCGTCTGAGCGTCCGTCTCGCGCGCCGTCGGATCGCGAGGCATCCTACGGTGGATAAGTTCCTGACCAGAGGGTCTGGACGCGCGTCCCCCAGGTGTTTTTTTGTGCTCCCACCCCGCTCAGTCGTTCCCTGCCTGCTTCCAACCCCCCCTCCCTCTAGCTGTGGCGACCACGCAGGCGATTTGCGAGATCCAGAATCGTGGCGGGGGCGGGGGAACCGGATGCTGCGGGGAGGGCAAGGGAACCGGAGGTTCGGGCGACGGCGAGCATCGTCGGCCACGGCGCCGAGCGACACGACCCCCTAGTAGTTGCGGTGGCGGACGAGAGGTATGGTGTCCTGCAATTCGCAGCATTTTTCTCCACCGCCTGCATGACCTCCCTTTACAGGTTCATTTGTTGGTTAATCCCAGTAGTTCCCAGCGTTGGATGAGTAGATCCGGGTCGAAAGTATACATGAGTTTTTGCTTGTTCAGGGGTTTCAATTGAGCCGCCACTCCATACATGTCGCCAATTTTCCTCCCCATTTCACCTAGGGTTTGTTGTGTAGATCGGATTAATTTGGTTCCCTGTTGTAGCTAGGGTTTATAGTTGAGATTTTAGAGGTAGGGGACGAGGTTTTAGAGGTAGGGGACGAGATTTTAGAGGTGGAGGAGTATATTCTCAGTGGTCTCAGTTGTGAGAATACTTTCAGGTCAGTGAAGTCATATTTTTCATGGTGCATTTTGTTGTTTAGATGAGGTTTTTTAGATGAAAGTCAGTGTAGTCAGAGTCTTATTGTTTGTTTTATTTCTATATTCAGACAAGATTTTCATCTTATAGTGTTTTTGCTGCATGTAATTATATCAGCCTTTTTTATTGAGCTGATTTTTGAACTGGTTGTGTCGTTCGGCTAATTGTTTAGTTTTTCTAGATTTATCCACTCTGAAGTAATGACAAGTAAGGAATGATCATTTTTTGCTTCATTTATTCTTTGGTAGATGTTGAGAAAGCTGGAATCCGAATGGCTATCGCATCTGTAGTATATTTGTTTGTTGCATGCTGTAATGGTGGTGTACCCAATACAATTTATTCATTTTGATTGTTGCAGCTATCTGCCGGACGAAGAAGTAATGGAGTCTGAGTGTGCATTCAGCCAACGTTTCGCAGCAAAACGCTTGCGTGAAGTTGCCAAAACAAAACTTAATTCTACCAAGAGGGGCTACATAAATGAAACTGGCTTTGGTGATCTCACGAGCATTTCACCTTTCAATGTGCCGAATGATCTGATGGAGTGGTTAACATTGAACATTGATACTGACAGTCGTGAGCTCAGGTATTGCACCCACCTCCTATCTTCTTCTTCTTTTCTCCTGCATCATGTACTTTCTTTTAGGTGATGTTGAGAGCAACCAATGAATTCATTGCTTTTTTGGGTTTTCAGGCTTAGTCGGAATAAGGTTATTGTGTTTACTAGAGACATGGTGAAGAAGGTTTTTAATATTCCATCAGGCAACAGACCAGTTGAGCTTTTCAAGAGACATGAGCATTGTGAACTCCGCAACATTTATCACAAGAATGGCAGGGCTCCAATTGCGCATTTAGTGGATGTGCTTCATCAAGCGAGGAATGATGATGGAGATACTACGAAGAGGTCATGGGTGCTTTTAGCGCTTGCAACAGTTTTAACTCCAAGCACTGGCAACATGGTGCCCCTAGAGTACTTGAAAAGCCTTGAAGAAATGGACAAGGTTACTGAATTCGCTTGGGATGAGCATGTTTTATGTGTTGCAATGAAAGAGGTCAAGAAGTGCCAGGACAAGATAAAATCACAGGCTACTTCTTCATTTTGGGTTGGGGGCTGCTTCCCTATGCTAGCGGTATATGTCTCTGTTTTTGGAATTTTTCTATCTCTCGCAACATGTTTTTTGGTTTTTATAATCACATTTTTCTTTTGTGTCTGAGATATTATTTTGTGTCTTCTTATCAGGTTATTTACATGGACCATTTGATATTTCCTCAAGCTGCCATCAACGAGCATGAATTGAATTATTCTCTTCCAAGGGCTTGCTTCGTGCATTAGAGTGACTTTGATCTTGTGTTGGACTTTGACAAGAATAAGCTCTCTTTGGGCAAAGCCTCATTCGGAAAGTGTCGTGTAAGTTGACTCATCTGTTGCAGCATTGTTTTTTATCTTGCTTGTGTCCTCATTGTTTTTATTATTTGCTTCTCTTACTCCGTGTCCTGTAGTTTCGCCCTCTGTCAGAGACACTATACGCAGCATTGTCTGCCCAAGGCCCGGTAGGCAACAACAGTGAAGTTGCTCAAGATCAGCAGGTTTCGGACAGCCCGGATTGTGATGATACTCAAGATTGTGGGGCTGAAAATATCAACATTAATGATAACCAAGATGACGTGGCTGCGAAAGAGAACCCTACTGAAGGTAGCAATCCAAGGGAAAATGGCAAAAGCGCCGATGAAGATGTGTGTGGTTCACTGGATGATTGGCTTCAGAACCCAGCACCATTTGGGGTAGAGCTTGAGGTGAGGTTTTTTTTGTGTTTTTTATTTCTGTTTTTTAATTTTGTCAAATACCTTTCTACCTTTCTGTATTTTTTTAGTTCCATCATATAAGTAAGTTGCATCCCTACTGACCACCGTCACTTTATTTTGCCATACATTTTTTTAGCTCCCACCACATTTGGCTGCATTGTACGACAAGCACACAAAGCTCTATGCTGCAGAGTTAAAAGGGGCTCTAAGTTCTTACGGGCAAGTGTTGCAAGCAATCCATTGCAAGCGAATGGGGCAGCTTCTCAAAGATGTTCATGCTGCTTCGTCAATTTCTCACGAAGCAACGGATGTTACTTTTGATGTGCCGCCACCTCGCAGCAATGATGTGGACAAGTCAGATGATCATGGTTGTACCAAGGAAAGTTCTAGCAGGGAGGCTGCAGATGAGCCAACAACCGACAAGGTGGTTGAGCCGGCTGAAGGAGCTCGGAGCAACCATGCAAGCAGCATTGCTCATGAGCCAAGTGGAGGCAACGTGGTTGACCTGGGCACATGAACTAGTGCTGTTGTCAGCGAGCGCTTTGCACACTGTTTTGAGAATGCAAGGGAGAAAGTGTCCAGTGGTGAAGATATTGAGTATGGTCGCCATCTCAGCCAGCGCAATCACTCTGCGCCGACTAGTGTGGCTGGTCATTGGAACGATGCGCCATCAATGAGTCTGTTTCAAGAGGGCACTGAGGACTACGAGTGGTGGATCAGTGGGCCAAACGTAGATGCGAACTCCAATGCTCCAACCAATGGCAACACTGCTAGAACACCAAAGTCTTGTACTGTTTTTGATGTCACTCCTCAGGCTCCAATCTCAACAGAAGCAGAAGTTCCTGGGTATGATGTCACACCAATCTCTATGGCTCCATTATCAAGTGGGACTGCAGGTATGCCTTGCCATGTTTATATGTGAACAAATCTCTCCTCGCAACATTTTTCTGGAAAATCATTTTTTACTGTTTTTTTTCAGATGGACCATCAAAACCACAAGAAGAGCCGGTTGTTCTAGTTAGCAGTAGGGAAACAAGTCCCAACCTAGACGAGGAGAGGTTGAAGAGCAAGGACGAGAAGAAGCTCAAGAGCAAGAAAAGAGTAGGGAGTCCAATGTCGGCCGGATCAAAGTACAAGAAAATCAAGACAGATTCGAAGACAGAAGCAATGTACCAGTACTATGTCATGAAGAGGTACAAGATGAAGAAGATCAAGAGAGGGGAAGTTGAGTAAGTGCCATCTTTTTCTGAATTTTGCTTCCATCATTTTGTGATCTCCTATTTTTACATTTTCATCTTGTCAAACGCTGCTCACTACTATGGTTTTCATCCTTCTTGTTGCAGGCCTCCTTTCGTTAGGATTGGTGATTTCCACATTACCTTCACCAACTTTCAGAAGTCGTTGAAGCCACGTGCTCAGATGTGCAATGAAGTCATGTCTTTATTCATCGAAAGCTTCAATATTGAACAGTTGTCGTCTTCAAATAAGCAGAAGAAATTTGCTTTCTCTGTTTTAATGAGCGTTAGTTTATCTATTTTGCTCCCTTTTATTGCCATCATTTTATATAGTTTTTTTGTATGCCCTATTGCAACAGTTCTCTATCATTTTCAAGAGTTTTTAATTTTGTTCTATGTCCATGTGTGTTGCAGCTTCAACTCTCTGTCCACCTAGAAGTCTTTGATCCGAGTGTCTGTGCAAGAGAGCTGAGGAGGGCGTGCCAAAATTTTCAGATTTCAGTTTTTGACCTAGTAAGTCTGCTCCCAAATTTGTTTTACTCAATTTATGTGTTTTCCTTCAGTTTTTCCTGCTTTAAAGTTATTCCATTTAACTTCTATCTTGTATTTTAATGCTTTTTCTAGCTTTTCTTCACCATCGTCCGTGATGGCCACTGGATTGTTTGTGTCGTTAACCTGCTTCACAAGGAGTTCAACATGTTTGACTCATTGGATAACGGAAATTTGGATGTTGCTGCAAGGAATCTGGCAAGTGATTTTTTATCCTTTTATTTTGTTGTTTTGCATTGTTCATTAATGAAGGAAACCAGATCCCCAATGAACATGTGTGCAAAATCTTTTTGATAGAGAAGCTGAATGTGTCTGAAGTTTTAGGGGTGGTAGCATTTTTTCTGTTACTTTTGTGGTTGACAAAGCCCCTTCATTTTTTGCTATTTTTTCCTACTTGTGCCAGTTTACCAATTTCAAGAGGATTGCTACAGAAGAGCCAGATTTCACAGTGGATTTATCTTCTTTCAAACCAGACTGGCCCCTGCTTGACTACCCCCAGCAGGCAATTCAGTAAGCTCTAATCATACATCCCCCTCCATAATAGTAGTGTTTACATGTCCCTTTTCTGTAAAAACCTTAACCTTTTTCTACCCATTTTCTGTATGGCATCTCAAAACAGCTTTGATTGTGGATTGTTTGCAACAATGTACTTGGAAAATTTCGACGGCAAGAGGATGAAAGATTTTAAGAAGGTAAAAATAGATAATCATGCTTTTTTGGGTACTTTTTCATGTGTTGCGTGTCTGATATACGTTTGCTCTCTTTTTTACCTTTTTTATGCAGCAAAATATGCTTGATGTGCGGAAGACCATTGCTTCGAAGCTGTTTTCCCATCCGCTGAACAAGGTCTGCCCTGCTGATGTGCACAAGGCGATCGTAGTGGCTTGAAGAAGGCGACCGTAGCGCATTGAAGAAGGCGATCGTTTGCGTCTTTGAAGATGAAACTTTGCAACTTGGAAATGCATTTTGCCAGTAGTGCGTTATGTTCTCTTTTTATGTCGAATGAAACTTCTTGTAAAGCATTCCAATCAATTTTGGGCCTCCGCTTGGCTGGAATGATTGTCACTAGTTCGTAGTAAGGAAACCTAATTATATGGTATGGACGAAGCTATAACCATGTGGTGATTTGTTGGAAGCAAGTTATAACAAGTTTGATGGAATTCTTCTTTTTTGTTTATATAATGTTTCATGTGTGTTTTCTAGCATGTGCTGCCTTGTCTTGACACAAATTGTCTGACAACCATTTTTTGTCAGCAACAATGTTAAGGAATTGCTGGAAGAAGCATGCTCATGAAATATATTTTTTGTACAATGCTTTTTGGAGCATCAGCTTGTGATAAATGTTGCTGGAAGAAGCATTTTTTGGCTTGTTTGACATACTACTAGAAGCATTTAGCTTGCTGGAATAATCACTCTTTTTTTGTCCAATGCTGTTTGAGCAATCAACACATTCTGAGAAACACATTTTTTAATAACTAAAATTGTGTAATATTCTTTAAAATAGATGCCTTCTTAATTCACCACAAACACAATATCCATGCTTCATTTTTTTCACCCCCCACTTTTGCAGCAGTAATATCAACTTTTTTGAACATACACGGTTTTTTAATGAGCAGTAATATGAACCAAAATCTCAGATAAAGTTCACAGAAAATTCAGTAAAACTACAAATGTGTCTTTTTCGAAAGTAGGCTTCAAGTTACTGATAGATGAATTCAACTACAGTAGTATAATCTAACTATTGAGCATGCCCCTCTACTTTTGCCATCGCAGCTTTAATCTGAATGCTTGATTGCATTGTGTGGCCTTCCTCGGAGCAAAACTGACATTTTGTTGTAAGATTAGCAGCCATCATAGCCTTGTACTCAAGGAATGACTCACAGGTTTTGATAGTGTGATCTTCTTCACTGCAAAACTGATCTTCAAGTTACTGATACATGAATTCAACTACAGTTCATGCTCTTGGATTGTAATTCTCCTAGGAGGACTGTAACCTTAAACTCTCTCTTTTCAATGCAATGAAACGCAAAGGTCCTTTGCGTTTTCCCGAAAAAAAAATGAATTCAACTACAGTAGTATAATCTAACTATTGAGCATGCCCCTCTACTTTTGCCATCGCAGCTTTAAACTGAATGCATGATTGCATTGTGTGGCCTTCCTCGGAGCAAAACTGACATTTTGTTGTAAGATTAGCAGCCATCATAGCCTTGTACTCAAGGAATGACTCACAGGTTTTGATAGTGTGATCTTCTTCACTGCAAAATGAACAAGTAACCTTTCTCCTAGGTTTAGGCTTGCTTGTTGACGCCACATTGTCTTCTTTTTTACTTTATTTCTTGGCTGCCTTCTTGCTTTCCTTCTTGGCGGCTTTCTGAAGCTTCTTCTTATGCTCGTCTTCTCGCTGCTCCAACAATGTGTTTTTTTCTTTTTGCTCGCTCTGATGGTCGACCTTGCTTCGGCACACGAGCAGGATTTTGTAGTGGGGCTGATGATTGTGGGTTTGCTCCAGTTGCAGCGTTGGATTCACTTGCTTGAGGGGCTTGCTGCTGCTGCACCACCTCTTCCCTCGACATTTGCCCTTTTTTCATTGAAGCAACTATGGGCCAGAGCTGCTTGATTACATCTGTCAGAAAGTTGTAAGCTGGATCAACGGAGCACGCTTCTGCTGCCAGTGCATTCATATCTCTGCACAATGAGTTGTAATTGAGGGTGTTTGTTTTTGGTAATCCAAAGTCAAGGAACCTCCCAGAGGTGTCCATGTTTGTCGTAGCTGCTTCGGACCACCTTTCCAGCATGTATCTACTTGGAATTTCTTGCACATTAAGTTGTATCATCACCCTTATGATGTGCGAGCAAAGCACACCATTCATCTCAAAGTAATGGTAGCTGCATGAGTACAACCCCTCCTCTATCACATCATGCACCTGGTACAGCTTTGGATTCTCATACAAGCTTGAGTAAAGCTCGAACATCATACCTTCCTGCTCAAGGTTAGGCATTTGGTTGATTATATAACCTGTCGATGCTGTCACTTGCTCTTGGAACTTGCCAAAGACACTGCGTGTGTAGAAGTTAACAGCTTCACGCTCTATTTTGTACCGCCCCCAAAGTGGTGTTGTTGTTGTTTCTCTAATGAAACCAGCATTATCTTCACGGCCTAGCATCGTTTCTTGTAGCAGTTCATATTGCCTTACAAATGTCCAAACCGAGTTCTGCAGATGCACCAACGTCTTGAAATAACAATTCAGCCCCTCTGATCTCCCGATTGTGCTTGTGAAAGGGAAGAAATCATTCTTGAAGTATGCAAGAGCCCATGTCTGCCGGCATTCCCACATGTTTTGCAAGTGCCTATTCTCCGTGTACTCAAAGCAATGCAGCATGTGCTGCCATGTTTCTTCAAATTAATCCACTGTCTCAGACTCATTGATGCATTCATAGAAAGCTTTCTCAAAAATTGAATCCCTTGTAAGCATCCTTCCAAGTTTCTCACGCGCCTTCCGCTGTACATGCCACTTGCAACACCTATGGATTATATGAGGAAACACATCAGAAATTGCAGTTTCCATTGCTCTGCACTGGTCGGTCATAAGGTTTGTTGGGTACTCATTGTTCATGGCAATCAACCACTGCTGAAAGACCCACTTGAAGGTTTCAATTTTCTCATTTGGAAGCAATGCACATCCTAGGACAATAGTCTGAAGATGGTTGTTGATGCCAACTATTGGAGCAAAAGGCATGCTGTATTTGTTGGTGCAAAAGGTCGTATCAAAGAAGATACAGTCCTTGTACTTCGGGTATAGTGCTCTTGTCCTCCCATCCACCCAAAACAATGCTTCCACAGCATTGGTCTGCTTATTGACTTGTGTTGCATAGAAGAATTGTGGGCTTTCAGCTTGCCGCCTCTTAAAGTATTCGACTGTCATGGCCATGTCCTGAAATGCCATGGTTTGCCGCATCTCGGATCGTGCATTTGAAACATCTCTTTTCACATAACCAAGGCGCCTCTGATCACCTCCATGACAATCCCCAAGGATACCCATGCAATCTGAGGTTGACAAGTTGCGTTCGTGCAACGTCATTATCATTTGGTGGTCTTCTCGTGGAATCTTTCGGTGAGACCGGTAAAACCTAACCTTCTCTTCCTGCTGCACCAGCTGATGTGTATGCTCTTCTGTAAAACATGTGACGGTCCATCGGTTCTCTCGGAGCCCAACAATCATGTGAGCCTTGCAATCGTGACGTTGCAACATGTTCCTTTTTCTTGTGTCTCCCATGTTCATCCAAAGTCCAGGGCGTTTGCTAGTACTGCTTGACTCTGTTGCAATACTATCTGTAGTGCTATCAGATTCACTATTGCTTCCATCAGTTCGTGCATGAACACATGTGAAAGTCCTACTAATTAACTTTGTGGGTCCTCTCGCCTGGCTGTTTTTCGAAGCAGATGTTCTGATTCCAAACCCGTGGCTGAAAGCATATGTGTTGTAGAATTTTCTTGCATCGTCAACTGAATCAAAGGTCATGCCCAAATAGGGAACAAGCGGCTGCGATGATATTGCATCATCATCTGCATCATCTCTATCATGTTGCACATCAGCAGCATTAATCATCCCTTCCATATTGACTCCATTTGCAGCAGACATTTGCGCCATGATGTAGCTCTCATCGTCATCAACTCCAGCTCCAGCATCCTTTTTTTTTAATGTTGCAGAAAAAAATTATCACGTTGTCAGTAAAAAATGGTAGAATGTAGAAGGAACTAGTGCTTCTAGCAATGTATAACTTCAGTTTGTTTTTATCTTCTTCTTTTTTTCACCTCATGATTCTAAGTAAAATGCTTCTACTAAATGCTACAGCAATGACCACAGTGCTAAAAAGCTAATCATGTTGACAATGTTTATTACAAATTAGCTTTTACCTAGTAGTTGCAACATTTTTTTCATGTCTAACTTTTCTAGTGAAGAAACTTGACCAACACAAGTACTATGATTAAATTGCAACACAATAAACAGAGTCAGTGCCTTCTTTATATTTTTCACCTCACATACAGCATTACCAACATGTACATATTGGAGACTTTTTTTTCAGGTTTTGGCTGTGTTAGGAGCAATTCACCACACATAATGCAATTCATACTTCATGCTTTCATGCTTCATGCTTCATGAAATTCAGGAAATCACCCAAGCATGACAATTTTTGCTTCATGCTTCATGAGAAGGAGCTGGATAGCTAGGGTTCTGAGCAACTTACCCAAGCATGCAAGGAGCTAGCCCGGGAGCCTTCAGCAGAGAATACAGGAGGATTGCGGAGCTCCCTTGCAGCTCCAGTCCGCGGAATCGGCTTGCCGGCGAGAATCGGGGCCGATTTGGCTTGCCTGCCGCTGGATGGAGCACCGGAGCTTCGATCCATGGCGGCCGACAACATAGCCCGCACTATGTGGTGAGCTGCCATGGCGCGGGAAGGTGTACGGGGGCGATGCTGCGTCGGCGGCGGCGATGGTAGAGGCGCTGCTGCGTCGGCAGCGGCGGTGGTAGAGGCGATGCTGTGTCGGCGGCGATGCTGCGTCGGCGGCGGTGATCTACTCCGCGCCCTGGCCTCGGGCGGGTGCAGAGGAGCTGAAGAGGAGGTGGGGATTTTGCTTCCACGTTCAACGGTTGCAGCAACGCGGGGGGAGGCAACGGGAGGTGTTATTCCTGGTGACACGTGGCTTCAATCCGACGGTCGCGCGAAATTAAATCCGACGGTTGTTTTGTGGGCTGCTAACTGGTGGTTAGCAGGCGGATGACGCCTAGCAGCGCCCAAAAATTTACCCCAAAATCTTTGCTATATACTTTATGTACGTATATACACATCTATTTTTATTTACTTTTTAAAAAACCCAGTAGAGAATTTTTTATCCCAACATGAAGCACTACAACTCAGTAGTACGCAGGGAAGCCTCTAGATTTAATTTCTTTCCCCTCTCGCAAGGCGACTAGGGAAAGCCTTCCGCCCCTCGATCTCCGCCGGCGAGCCCGTGGACTCGCCTCCCCTCCGCCTGCCGCTCCGGCGGCCAGTGGCAGGGAGGGGATTTCTGATTCCTCGTCTCCGGCTAGTAGATAGGTAGGGTTTTCGTTCTCGCAGGGGCGGCGTTTAGACGGATGGCGGCGCTTCTTCTTCAAGTCAGTCTTCCGGGCTTCGATCCTCCTCAAGTTCGTCCGCTGGGACAGACTAGACGAACCTCCGGCATAGATTCCTGCCAGCTCCTCGGGGCGGCGAGGTTAGGGTTTCTCGCCGTGCGTACGCTACGGCTATATTTGGTGTCAAATTCTTCAGATCGATTCAAGAATTCAACAGCGACGACTGCGACTCTGGACCGCTGGTCCTTAGGGGCACGTGCACGAAGACTTCCCGGCTGTCATCAACAAGGTCTGGTCGGCTCCGGTATGGGAGCGGCGCGTCGGCGGCTCGTTCTGGCGGCAGCAATGGTCGTTCGGTGGTCCATGGAGCTCGATGTAATTTTTATTATGTTTGAGGTGTTTTGTACTTTCGATGAATCTTTATAATAAATCTGATCTTTTGAAAAAAAAGAAGAAGCACTACGACTCAAAAAAAAATGAAGCACTAATTAAAGCAAGAGTCCGTATAGGAGTTACCGGACTCTTCCATATAGGAGTCGGCTTCCGTATTTGCAATACCAACACGCATGCTTATGCATGATTGTCTCAATCGGAAAGATCTTTTTAGTCCTTTTTTCAGGGAAAACGTTTGCATCCGGCGCATCGGCCGAACGACTTGCCGGTCGCGTCCACGCACGCAGGCGCTATCCCCTCGTCAGACAGACACGTGGCACGGTGACCCACGAAGCTAGTTTTCCTTCCTTATCCTTTTTTTTTCTCTCCGATGTTGCACCTTATCCCTTGGTCCTCCTCTGGTCGCGGTCATGGCGCCCTCCTAGATCCTCCGCCGCCCGGCCAAATCCCCCCCTCCCCCTCCCCCCCACGCCATGGCCGTGCGCCACATCCCCTGGTCCTCCTCTGGTCGCGGTCATGGCGCCCTCCTAGATCCTCCGCCGCCAGGCCGTGCTATGACCACCCACAAGCTGTGCTACAACCGCCGACCGGTCATGCCACAACCGGCCATCGGATATGCTGCATCCGGCGACGTGGAGGTCGCGGCCGCCGCCGACGACGATGCAAATTTTTTGCTACAACCGGCAATGGAAAAGCTACCAACGACGGACGGACGGATTTGTTGCAATCGGCGATGGTGATGCTGGAACTAGTGAGGATGCTGCAACCAGGGGAGTAGATTTTTGCTGGAACCAGCAATGGCGGAAGTTGGAACCGGTGGATATTTTTGATACATTGACGGAGCAGCGTTTTGGGCGGCGACGGGCGACGTCACATTTTTTGCTGCAGCCGCATAGCGAAAAAGCTACAACTGGTGTCGTGTTTTGCTACTCCCGGCGCTGAATGAAGCTATGGCGGAGGCGTCGAAAGCTGCAACCACTCTCCGCAAATGCTGGAACCGGCAACACCAGATGTTGGAACCGGCTGCCATGGGAACCATGAGCTCGGTGACGTGCTGAGGCGGAGATTTTTGCCGGTGACGAGATACGGGTGTTGCAACCGCGACGACGGGGGGTTGTGACCATGGCGATGAGTTGGTTCGAAGCAGGTTTTCGACGGGCTCCTGCGTTGCTTCCGCGAGGGAGGGGGTAGGTCCAGTTTTTGGCGGGGGAGAGGCGGGGGTGTTGTGAGCAACGACGGGGGAGCGACTAACTCGCCGGGGAGCACACGCACAGCTACGATAGATTGGCCACGGAAGGGGATAGCGCACGCACAACTGTGGTCACGAGAGGAAGAAGACAGTCAAGAGGTGAGAGGCCAGAATCGTACGACTAGAAAACACCAGATCACATGGCTGGGGCCGGCCGGCCAAAAGTTGGGTCGGCGCACCGGCGCCTAGTACCGGAGTTTTTTAAGGGGGACACTAGGCGTTAGCCGGCTGATCCCGATGGCGGATCAGCCGGTCTAACAGCAGTTTGATTAGTCCATCAGATTTGTACCACGTCCGTATGATCTATTTCATCTTTTAATTGGTCCATTTATTAAGTAGGGACACACGCCAACAGGTGATGTAGATGCAAATTTTTTTACATCTCCGCCTCCCGGAGATGTAAAATACAACACCTCGAGATGCAAATATACATCTCCATCTATAGGAGATGTAAAACCTGTCCGCGCGCCAACCGCCCTTCATTTCGTTTCCCACCCGCCAGCCCGACGCCCGCCGGCTGCCCGCGCGCCGCCGCCGCCCAGCCTGGCCCGCCGCGTGACGCCACCGCCGCGCCGCTGCCAGATCCCGGTGCTCCACCGGTCCCGCCGCCGGTTCCATCGCTGCTTCGCCCCGCCCTCCACCAAGTCGGTCGATACCGCCGCCGCCCGTCCTCTTTCGTCCGCCACCGTAGCCAGCCGATTCCGGCCAGCTCCGGCGCCGCCCCGCCGCCCTCGCCAGCTCCGGCCCCTTCCCTACCCATTCTAGTGCCGCCGGCCATCCCCTCACCCGAATCCGGCCATCCGCCGTGCTGGAGCAGAGGAGCGGCCGCGAGTAGAGGAGGCTGCCGGACACGTGTGGCGGTCGTGCGCGCTTCTCGGAGGCGCTCATGGCCGTGTTGCTCCGCCTCGACGCCGTCCAGGGCCACGACCCGGCCGGCGGTGTCCACGGAGGAGGAGGCGATGGGGAGTGGCTGGGGCAGAGGAGGAGCGGCAGCGGCAGCTAGCAGTGAGCGGCAGAGGAGGAGCGGCAGCTCGATTTGCTCGGCAGCCGGTGGCGCGCGAGAATCTGGCCGGCGGCATGCGAGAATCTGGCCGGCGGCATGCGAGAGCATCGGCCATTTGATCGGTGGTTCAGTTTCGACAGTAGGTTCAATTTCGACAGTAGGTTCAATTTCAACAGTAGGTTCAGTTTGCATCACCAATTATACATCATCTATTGGAGTTGCTCTTTTACATCTTCAATATACATCATCTGTTGAAGTTGTCTCTTTTTTGAAGATGTAAAAAGCATTTTTTGAAGATGTAAATTTTTATATCTCCAAATTTGCATCTTCTATTGGAGATGCTCTAAGCAAGCAGGGTTCTGACAGTCCAGTTACCCATCAAAAACTACAGACCCAATGCAAAACATACAGAGCCAAAGATATCACGGGCATTCTTCAGAGTTAAAAAACGTATTAGTTGAACCTATTATTGTGGGAAAAAGTTGCAGTCTTACTGATGCGGCGAACTACATCTGTGAGTATAAATTGGTCATTGGCCAGTCTTTCCTTTTTGCAAACAGCAGCAAATGACCTCCATTCATAAGTTTGAATTGTCAGAAAAAAAATACAGAAACAGAAACGCATTTTGGTATTTAGATGCTTCTGAAAGAAGTGGTACTAAAGCGCAATCCAATCTCATTATAAATTACTTGTGCACTTTTTTGCGACTTCTAGAGTATTATATATTTCTGGCGCGGCGAACCTATTACACGACCTTCGTAATAATAGATAAAAAAATGTGTGACTGTGTTGACACACGAACACGTCACCGTGTACCCTCGACGTCGGGGGTGATGCACCGCAGCTCACGTCGAAGGAGGTCCGACCGGCAACGCGATATGCAAGACAGCCGGCAGACGCTTTTGTAGACCCGAAACCCACACGCCCGGGAGGGACCCCGTCAGGGAGTGCGGCGGCTATGGGCTGCCCTAGGTCGACCTGGTCACCCCTAGGACCTCGTGGATCGCTGCCCTCCAAGATGAAGAACGAACGAAGAACGAGAAAAGATACAAGGGAGAAGGATAAAAAGTAGATGAACACGAAAAAGTAGTAGATTAATTTGTTCGATTGTGTGTTGTTCAATCGGCCGTCACCTCCATCATATATATGAGGCGGCTGGACTTCCCGTACAAGTAAAGGACTTAACTAGGCTTTCCTTATAAGAAAATTACATCAATTCACGTTCTAAAAGTCCTAATTCTAGTCCAATTCGGATTTGACTCGGATCTGTCCAATACTCCTGTCCTGCTCCTTGTTTTGGTCGTAGAAGTCGCATACTAACTCGGATGGAGACGAGCCAAACATCAAACTTGTTCGTCTCGACGAGAACAATAACTCATAGCGGGCCAATTCTTCATACAAGGCAGTCTTGATGACTTCGCGGACCCATATTTAACTGTGGGTCGGATTCGGCAAGTGGTAAACTGGGCTATCTGTGCTTTGCCATGATTCTGTAGGTCACACACTACCTCGGATCGCGATGACTCCAAAAGAAAAGTTGACCGTTTCGACGATACGCACAACTTCCGTGTAGAACACTTTTTCATCCGAGGCCATCTAAATAATCTTTTCAGCCCATCCTCAGCTTCTGGTCGCCGGCAAGGTTTTCACGCCGGCAAGCTTTCACGCCGGCAAGCTTTCATGCCGGCAAGCTCACGCCGGCGAGCTTTTCATGCCGGCAAGCTTTCACACCGGCAAGCTTTCTCAGCCGGCAAGCTCATGCCGGCAAGCTTTCACGCCGGCAAGCTTTCACGCCGGCAAGCTCACGCCGGCAAGCTTTCCACGCCGGCAAGCTTTTCACTTGGCCGGCAAGCTTTTCACTCGGCCGGCAAGCTTTTCACTCGGCCGGCAAGCTTTCCACACCAGCAAGCACGCCGGCAAGGTTTTCACGCCGGCAAGCTTTTCAACACGGGCATCTCTGAAATTGTCATACTTTTTGTATCCGAGCTCCGTTTTGGACTATCTTTGTATCCATCTTGGTCTTCTCGAAGAGAGCCATCCAATGGTGACTTCCAATCAGAAATTTGACTTCATCTTGCTACAGCTTCAAGCCACTCTTTTTGATCATGCCATTTTCGAGTGTCAACACATGCCCCCCTGTTTTTCGGCAAAGCTTGCATGCCGAAAAATAACATGTACCGAGTTTGTTCAAAGCACGATGTCAACACTCCATCGGCCATTTTGCATGTGCTTAGGACGATAAGTATATATCGGCCATTACTTGTTTGAACCCTTAATGCAAACTTGGGTGAAACCTTCTCAACATTAACGATCCGGTGATAATGTTTCATAGATTTGTATCCCAAAGCCGTCCTCCGAACCATATTGTTCACCTTTCGCTAGGATTTTGCAGATAATCAATAATGAACTTTTTCCAATCCTTGCTCTCGCTTGCATAAAAATTTCATTAGTAGCCGAAGCGGTGGGCTTCGGTTCGGACTTACCTATGTCGGTGAGACCAAGCATCGGCTATTGATAGATATGCAATACACCATGATCAACATGGTAGCCAGATGCTTGTTGTGCCAACCCATTTGCTCTCCCATTGTCATGTCTATATAAATGAGCAATATTAAAGCAACCCAAGGTAAATTTTCATCTAGATATACCTCAAGATAAACTATAAGTGATTCGTCGAAACATTGATAACCCTTGGATATTTGTTGCACTACTCATAACGAATCGCCGAAAGCCTCAATATGTGTAGCACCTATGGCAACCAAAAGCTCCAAGCCGAATAACATTTCACATTCGGCTTTGACTATTGTGCAAAAAATATTTTAAGCGGCATGAGGCATCACAAAATAACACCATCAAGAGATATATAAACAACACCAATACCTTGGCCATTGTTATGAATTCAACCATCAAAACATAACCTCCATAGTACTAGAGAGACAAGGCTAATATCAATATTATGCATGTCATAAATCCGATGCTCAATAATAAAACCAACAATGATTTGGCCTATCGTAAATTTGAAAGATTTGTAGACCAAATCATATTAAATTAAAGCATAAGCTCACTCACCAATTTTGCTATGAATTGGTCGCAACATATTTTGAATGGCATCGGTCATAATGTCTTAACTCCATGCAAGCATAATATAGGTATACGTATCAATTTTCATGAGCGTGTACCTTGTCTTGCCCCCCAATCGAACTAAGGTCGATGTTAGAATACTACATCGGCCATGCATTGACATATTCTTAGGACGATAGATAAATATCGGCCATTATCATTGAAAGATCATGGATGTCACCTAGAGGGGGGGGGGTGAATAGACGCTTTAAAATAATTACGGTTTAGGCTTGAACAAATGCGGAATAAAACTAGCGGTTAATTTGTCAAGCACAAAACCTACAACAACTAGGCTCACCTATGTGCACCAACAACTTATGCTAAGCAAGATAAACAACTAAGTGATAGCAAGATATATAACATGAAACACTATGGCTATCACAAAGTAAAGTGCATAAGTAAAGGGGGCTCGGGTAAGAGATAACCGAGGCACGCGGAGACGACGATGTATCCCGAAGTTCACACCCTTGCGGATGCTAATCTCCGTTTGGAGCGGTGTGGAGGCACAATGCTCCCCAAGAAGCCACTAGGGCCACCGTAATCTCCTCACGCCCTCGCACAATGCAAGATGTCGTGATTCCACTAAGAGACCCTTGAGGGCGGTCACCGAACCCGTACAAATGGCAACCCTTGGGGGCGGTCACCGAACCCATACAATTGGCAACCCTTGGGGGCGGTCACCGGTACCCGTCAAATTGCTTGGGGCAATCTCCACAACCTAATTGGAGACCCCGACGCTTGCCCGGAGCTTTACACCATAATGATTGAGCTCCGACAACACCGACCGTCTAGGGCACCAAAGCACCCAAGAGGAACAAGCTCTAGGGTGCCCAAACACCCAAGAGTAACAAGCTTCTCAACTTCACTTCCACGTATCACCGTGGAGAACTCAAACTGATACACCAAATGCAATGGCAAGAGCACACGGAGTGCCCAAGTCCTTCTCTCCCAAATCCCACCAAAGCAACTAATGCTAGGGAGGAAAATGAGAGGAAGAACGAAGAAGAGAACACGAAGAAGTCCAAGATCTAGATCCAAGGGGTTCCCCTCACATAGAGGAAAAGGGATTGATGGAAATGTGGATCTAGATCTCCTCTCTCTTTTTCCTCAAAAACTAGTAAGAATCCATGGAGGGATTGAGAGATAGCAAGCTCGAAGCAGGTCAACAATGGGGGAAGAACACGAGCTCAAAGGATTTTGTCCAATGGGGAAGAAGACCCCCTTTTATAGGTGGGGAAAAATCCAACCGTTATGCACACAACCCGCACCCAAGCGGTACTACCGCTCCACGAGCGGTACTACCGCTGCACAACAACCGCGCAGAGGAAAAACGAAGAGCAGAGTCACAAGCAGTAGTGGCAACGAAAGTAGGCGCGGTACTACCGCTCCTACTGCCGCTTCAACTGCCGCTCGTCCAACCGGGCCAAAAAGGACTCAACGGTAGTATGCCAGAGGGACTACCGCTAAACCCGACACGAAAAATCAAGACCCGAGAAGGAGCGGTAGTACACGCGGTACTGGCAGCGGTACTGGCAGCGGTACTACCGCCTATAAGAGGTACTACCGCTGCCAGGAGCGGTACTACCGCTGGCAGCTCTTCAACCACCAGAAAAACTGAACAGAAACCAGAACTGCCACAACTTCTGCATACGAACTCCGAATCTAGCAAACTCAAGCTTGTTGGATAGATGAAAGCACATTTGCTCCCTTGGTAATTTTGGTAATTTATGCCAACATACATGTTGTTGGACTAATGCCTGTATCTAGTGAATTTCAGACAAGTTCAACAATGGCGTGGCAAGGACAAGAGGATGTGGAACCCTTCAAAATGCTAAGGACATGGATTGGCAAAAGCTCAAGACTCTACATTTTTTGCTAAGTGATCGAAGATCACATTGAGTCCATAGGAAAGCCAATACTATTAAAAGGGGATGAAGTGTTGCTTAATGGTCTTTTTGCTCAAGTGCTTAGTGACAGTGCTCCAAAACCCTCAACCATTTTCTCCATCCAAATATGTCCAAAAAATACATTCCAACTTGGCCCCACCAAAAATTCCAATCCGGAGCCACCGAGTTCATCTGGACTTAGCCACTGCCAAAACCCTAACAAATCGGATCCACCGATATGGATCTCGGTCCCACCGAGATGGCCTTGCCAACTCTCTGTAATCGTTTGCAATTACTTCGGTCCCACCGAGATTTGCAAATCGGTCTCACCGAGATGGCTTGCTAACTCTCTGTTGCCTTATTGCTTCACTTCGGTCCCACCGAGTTGATGCAATTGGTGCCACCGAGACGAGGTTTGCCCTAACCATTGCACATCGGTCCATCCGAGTTGTTCCAGTCGGTCCCAACGAGATTCCTAACGTTCATATCTTTTACACAGTTCGGTGCTACCGAGATTTCTGATCGATGCCACCAAGTTGGGTCAAAAGTGTGTAACGGTTGGATTTTGTGTGGAGGCTATATATACCCCTCCACCCCTTCTTACTCAGTAAGGAGAGCCATCAGAACGTGCCTACACTTCCACCATACATTTTCTGAGAGAGAACCACCTACTCATGTGTTGAGATCAAGAGATTCCATTCCAACCATTTGAACCTTGATTTCTAGCCTTTCCCAAGTTGCTTTCCAATCAAATCCTTCTTCCACCATAGCCAAATCTGTGAGGAGTTGTTTGAGTGTTTGGGAGACTATCATTTGAAGCACAAGAGCAAGGAGTTCATCAACAACACACCGTCTATTACCTTTTGGAGAGTGGTGTCTCCTAGATTGGTTAGGTGTCACTTGGGAGCCTCCGACATGATGTGGAGTTGAACCAAGGAGTTTGTAAGGGCAAGGAGATCGCCTACTTCATGAAGATCTACCCCGAGTGAGGCTAGTCCTTCGTAGACAAGCCATGGTGGAATAGGCAAGGTTGCTTCTTCATGGACCCTTTGTGGGTGGAGCCCTCCATGGACTCGCGCAGCCATTACCCTCCGTGGGTTGAAGCCTCCATCAACGTGGACGTACGATAGCACCACCTATCGGAACCACGCCAAAAATCACCGTGTCTTCATTGCGTTTGATCTTCCATACTCTACCCCTTTACTTTCCGTACACTTGCATGCTTTACTTTTTCCGCTGCTCAATCTCTAGATATGCATGTGTAGAAAGTATTGGAGTTGTCTTAACTTGTGCCAAAATCTGCCTAAGTTCCAAGAGAAATTAAAAACTGCACCTTTGGTTGGTTAAGTGTCTATTCAACCCCCCTCTAGACCTATCTCCTCAATCCCACAATTGGTATCAAAGCTTTGGTCTCCATTGCTTTGCTTTAATCACCATTGGAGGGAGATGGATGTGTCTACTTTGGGGAGTCTTAGACGTAGAGCGCCTATCCTCGATGGGGAGTATTATAATGCTTGGAAACATGAGATGCTCGATATCTTTGATGAATTTAACTTGAGCAAGTATATTCATAATCCTTATGTGCCCCCTATTGATCCCTTGCATCCTACTCATGAAGAGGAAATTGACATGCTTCGTAATCTTAGAACCGTTAATCCTATCATTAGAGGATTACCTAAAGTTGTGCTTCGTTGTATGCAAAACTTTGGATGTGCTTATACTCTATGGCATGACTTGGAAAAGCGATATCCCGATTACTCTTTAAAGAATCTTGATGAGATTCTTCATAAGACTATTGCTTTTCACAAGATGAGTCGTAATGATCCTAACTTTGATGATTGCTTGTTTGAGCTTCGTGATCTTATGCGTGCTAAAGGAGATGTTGGAACTATTAGTAACGTTATCATGGAAGCCATTAGAATTCATAAACTTGAACATTGCCATGATCATAAAACTAATGAATGTATTGCCCTAGGTGATGATCATATGCATGATGATGATGATGTTGAGCACGGCTATTATGATGAGGACGAAGAATTTGATATTGTATTTGAGAAGACCATGAGGAATCTTAGTCTTATGGCAAATCTTCGAGATTACATGGCCGGAGGAAAATAGTGGATTCTTAATAGTGGATGTACCGATCACATGACCGGAGATAGAGACATGTTTCATGAGCTTGCTAAAAATGATGATCCACGCAAGTATGTGACTTTTGGAGTCAACTCCAAGGGTAAGGTACCTGGCCTTGGTAAGGTGGCCATATCCAATGATAGCTCCATACAAAATGTTATGCTTGTTGAATCTCTTGGTTACAATCTTCTTTCCGTATCTAGACTAGCCGACTTTGGTTTCAATGTTCTATTTACCAAAGTAGATTGCCAAGTGTTTCGTCAAGATAATCATAATATTGTCTTTACCGGCATTCGTAGAGTTGATCTATACATTGTTGATTTCACTAAGAGAGTCCAACCTCGTACATGTTTAATTGCTAAATCTTCTAAAGGTTGGTTATGGCATAGGAGACTTGGAAATGTTAGCATGCATAACCTTGATAAACTTGTTAAAGGAGATCACATTCTTGGTGTGAAAGATGTTATATTTGACAAAGATCGACTTTGTAGTGCTTGTCAGGCAGGAAAACAAGTTGGAGGAAGCCATCCCGTGAAGAACATTATGACCACGAGGAGACCACTCGAGCTACTTCATATGGATCTTTTTGGTCCCAACTCCTATAAGAGTCTTGGTGGTAACTCTTTCGGTTTGGTCATTGTTGATGATTTTTCTAGATTTACATGGGTGTTCTTTCTCGATGACAAATCGCAGGTACAAAAGATCTTCAAGAACTTCGCAAGAAAGGCTCAAAATCAATTTGAAGTGAAGATCAAGAAGGTTCGGAGTGACAACGGAACGGAGTTCAAGAACGCCAATGTGGACACCTTTCTTGATGAGGAGTGTATTTCACATGAGTTCTCGGCTACGTACACACCTCAACAAAATGGAGTTGCTGAGAAGAAGAACCGTACTCTTATTGAGATGGCAAGAACAATGTTTGATAAATACAAGAGGCCAAAACACTTTTGGGCGAAAGTGGTTGAAATAGCTTGTCATGCAACAAATCGACTCTACCTTCACAAGCTTCTTGGTAAAACGGCATATGAACTGCTCACTGGTAACAAACCACAAGTTGGATACTTTCGAGTATTTGTCTCAAAATGTTACATTCTTGATAAGCATCGTCGTTCAAAATTTGCTCCTAAATCTCATGAAGGAGATCAAGAACCATCGGAAGCAATCCAAGACTTGTCCATTGGCAAGATTCGCCCCGTGGAAGTAAAGGAGAGTACCTCGTCTATTCAAGTGGAAGCCCCAACTTCACATCAAGGTGAACAACAAGTTGATATGGAGGCATCCACAAGTCGAACACGTCAAGACGACGGGAATGAGGAAGTGCAACAAGATGATCCGCCACAACCTCCTTCTCCACCTCCACAAGCGAACAACGACAAAATCAACAAAGAAGAAGAAGATGATGATGAGGAAGCCTCACCACAACCCAAGCAAAAGCTACCTCGAGTTAGAGCAAGAATCGACAAGAATCATCCCGTCGAACAAATACTTGGAGATATCCAATCTGGGAGAATCACTCGCTCTAAATCTCGTTTAGCTAACTTTTGTGAGCATTACTCATTCATCTCTAGTGTTGAACCCTTGAAGGTGAAAGATGCTCTCAAGGACCCCGATTGGGTGAATGCAATGCATGAGGAGCTACACAACTTTGAGAGGAACCAAGTTTGGACATTGGTTGAGAAGCTTAAAGATGAGCAAAAAATTATTGGAACCAAATGGGTGTTTCGAAACAAGCAAGATGAAGATGGACAATTCGTACGCAACAAGGCTCGTCTCGTAGCACAAGGTTACAGACAAGTCGAAGGTACGGACTATGGTGAGACCTATGCCCCCGTTGCAAGACTTGAGTCCATTCGCATTTTACCTGCTTATGCCAATCATCATGATATCACTCTTTTCCAAATGGATATTAAAAGTGCTTTCTTAAATGGTGAAATTGAGGAGGAAGTGTATGTTAAACAACCTCCCAGCTTTGTGAATCCCAAGAAACCTAATCATGTCTACAAACTTCGTAAAGCTCTTTATGGTCTTAAACAAGCTCCTAGAGCTTGGTACAAATGCTTGACAAAGTTTCTTCTTGAAAAAGGTTTTGAAATTGGGAAAATTGATTCAACCTTGTTTACTAAGAGGGTTAATGGAGAATTATTTGTATGCCAAATTTATGTTGATGATATTATCTTTGGATCTACTGACCCCTCTTTTAGTGAAAAGTTTGGAAGGTTGATGTCGGAAAAGTATGAGATGTCTATGATGTGTGAACTCAAATTCTTTCTTGGTTTGCAAATCAAGCAAACTAAGGAGGGTACCTTTGTTTCTCAAACAAAGTATACCAAGGACCTATTCAAGAAGTTCAACATGCAATAAAGTAAAGGTATGAAATCTCCCATACCCACGAGTGGACATCTTGACTTGACCAAGGATGGCAAACCGGTTGATCAAAAGGTTTATCGATCTATGATTGGTTCATTGCTATATCTATGTGCCTCCCGTCCCGACATTATGCTAAGTGTGTGCATGTGTGCACGATACCAAGCGGCACCAAAAGAGTGTCACCTTAAGGCCATGAAAAGAATTGTGAGATACTTGTTACATACACCAAACTTTGGCATATGGTATTCCAAAGGATCTTCTTTTAAACTTGTTGGCTATTCCGATTCGGACTATGCCAGAGACAAGGTTGATAGAAAATCCACTTCGGGTACATGTCAATTTCTTGGTAGATCTCTTGTGTCTTGGTCCTCCAAGAAACAAAACTCGGTATCTCTATCAAACGCCGAAGCGGAATACATTGCCGCGGGATCATGTTGTGCTCAATTACTATGGATGACACAAACTCTTAAAGACTATGGTGTGCATGTGAGACATGTACCATTACTATGTGACAATGAGAGTGCTATTAAGATTGCACACAATCCCGTGCAACATTCTCGAACTAAGCATATTGAGGTTCATCACCATTTCATTCGAGATCATGTTGAGAAAGGTGACATTGACCTTAAACATGTTCGTACTGACAAGCAATTGGCGGACATCTTTACCAAAACTCTTGATGAAAAAGTATCTTGTCACTTGAGGAGTGAGTTGAACATCATTGATGCTTCAAACGTGAACTAGAGGTTCATGTGGATGCAAACAAGGGCATGAGCATTCTTGACTAATCCATGATACTTTCATGATCATATTATATCTTGGACAGTTTTGCTCCCTTGTGTTGTATCTAACCTTTTGTAGGTACTTGGACAACCTTCATGTCACAAGATTGCATCTCACTCTTATCTTGAGCAATCTTGTATAACTCAAGTATCAACAATTGTTGGTGGAACAAGGAACAAGACAACCTAAACATATCATTTGACAATATTTGAGATATGCTACATTCTTGTCATTTTGGATATATATATATATATATGTTGTTCCTTGCAAAACTAACCCATGTAGAAGATGAACTATAAATGATAGGATAGCTCCCAACTTCAACTCATGAGCATCCACTTCAAGTTCAACTACATGATGGACATCACCACCAAATCCCAATGTAAGTCCTCACATCTTAGAGAAGCTTTACTCAAAGACATGAGCCAAAGCAACTCAACAAGATGTGAATACATTGAAACACTTAAAAGAAAAATGGCAACCCCATTTTGAGCTTAACGATGAGTATGACCTATGATCAAGTGTTCTCACTTGACTCCTAAGTCAATATACTCTAACATAGGTGACCTAGTCGCCGACCCATCTAGATGAAGTTCTCTACTGTTTCGTTTGTTTGTTCTCTTCTTGCTAGATTGTTTCTATTTAAAAAAAACTTCATCTAGACGTTTCTTTGCTTCTTTTCTGAGTTTCTTTTCTTTTAGCCAGTTTCGCAGCTAATTCATTGCAAATCTTTGCGAGAGTTTCTTTGCCTAGTGAGCTGAGTTGACAAAAAGTTCCTTTGCACCAAACTCGGTTCCACCGAAGTGATACAACTCGGAGTCACCGACTTTGCTGCTCTAAGGAGTTTTCTGTCAAATATTTTCTGAGATTTTCTGCTCCAGCTCCACTCAATGATTCTTATCCTCTACTTGCATCTAGAGCCACTCAATGGCTAGATGTGTTTCTCAAGGACCAAACCCACTTGACCAACAACCTTGAAGTCCCTTCTTGGAAATTGATGTCAAAGGGGGAGACAGGAATACATCAAAGCTTATCACTACAAAAGAGATGCACCTTACAAGAGGAGAGAATGTTACATGTTTCTAAGAGGGGAGAAACATGATTTTAGTGTTTTTAGTGTTTTTGATGATTGCTTTAGTTTTCTCACCCTACCTGCTCCCAATATCCAATGTCAGATTCAGGGGGAGAGGAAGTTCTTTAAGGGGAGACAACTATCTCTTTCTTTTGGGGACATGTCTGCTTCAAAGAAGTACTCACCTAGTGATACTCTCTTCTACATGTCATCCCAATCTTGGTTTCTTGTTGATCTTGTGTCTTTTCTTGAAGAAGTTATCTTGTGTTATCTAACCTTATTTTTTCAAGTGTATTTCTTCAGGTACTTGATCAAGAACTTCAAGGTAAGTATATGCATCACACTCATGTACATGATTGACCTCTTGCTAGTGTATATTGTTTGTAAGAAGAAAATCGTGGACATGTGGATACCTAAATGTCATATATTGCTCTGATGCATGTAGCCAAGATACATGTTGCATGTATATTTCCCATGTGATATCATCATTTTATATGCACATCTTCAGGGGGAGTTCAGGGGAGCTCATACATGTTACATGTTTTCTTCAAAACTTTCATACAAACTTCTGCTAAATCTTTATTTAAAGCTTTGATGTATGTTGTCATCAATTACCAAAAAGGGGGAGATTGAAAGCACATTTGCACCCTTGGTGGTTTTCGTAATTTATGCCAACATACATGTTGTTGGACTAATGTCTCTATCTAGTGAATTTCAGACAAGTTCAACAATGGCGTGGCAAGGACAAGAGGATGTGGAACCCTTCAAAATGCTAAGGACATGGATTGGCAAAAGCTCAAGACTCTACATTTTTTGCTAAGTGATCCAAGATCACATTGAGTCCATAGGAAAGCCAATACTATTAAAAGGGGATGAGGTGTTGCTTAATGGTCTTTTTGCTCAAGTGCTTAGTGACAGTGCTCCAAAACCCTCAACCATTTTCTCCATCCAAATATGTCCAAAACCTATATTCCAACTCAGCCCCACCGAAAATTCCTATCCGGAGCCACCGAGTTCATCTGGACTTAGCCACTGCCAAAACCCTAACAAATCGGATCCACCGATATGGATCTCGGTCCCACCGAGATGGCCTTGCCAACTCTCTGTAATCGTTTGCAATTACTTCGGTCCCACCGAGATTTGCAAATCGGTCTCACTGAGATGGCTTGCCAACTCTCTGTTGCCTTATTGCTTCACTTTGGTCCCACCGAGTTGATGCAATCAGTGCCACCGAGACGAGGTTTGCCCTAACCATTGCATATCAGTCCATCCGAATTGTTCCAGTCGGTTCCAACGAGATTCCTAATGTTCATATCTTTTACACAGTTCGGTGCTACCGAGATTTCTGATCGTTGCCACCGAGTTGGGTCAAAAGTGTGTAACGGTTGGATTTTGTGTGGAGGCTATATATACCCCTCCACCCCATCTTACTCAATAAGGAGAGCCATCAGAACGTGCCTACACTTCCACCATACATTTTCTGAGAGAGAACCACCTACTCATGTGTTGAGATCAAGAGATTCCATTTCAGCCATTTGAACCTTGATTTCTAGCCTTTCCCAAGTTGCTTTCCACTCAAATCCTTCTTCCATCATAGCCAAATCTGTGAGGAGTTGTTTGAGTGTTTGGGAGACTATCATTTGAAGCACAAGAGCAAGGAGTTCATCAACAACACACCGTTTATTACCTTTTGGAGAGTGGTGTCTCCTAGATTGGTTAGGTGTCACTTGGGAGCCTCCGACATGATGTGGAGTTGAACCAAGGAGTTTGTAAGGGCAAGGAGATCGCCTACTTCGTGAAGATCTACCCCGAGTGAGGCTAGTCCTTCGTGGACGTAAGCCATGGTGGAATAGGCAAGGTTGCTTCTTCGTGGACCCTTTGTGGGTGGAGCCCTCCGTGGACTCGCACAGTCGTTACCCTCCGTGGGTTGAAGCCTCCATCAACGTGGACGTACGATAGCACCACCTATCGGAACCACGCCAAAAATCACCGTGTCTTCATTGCCTTTGATCTTCCATACTCTACCCCTTTACTTTCCATACACTTGCATGCTTTACTTTTTCCGCTGCTCAATCTCTAGATATGCATGTGTAGAAAGTATTGGAGTTGTCTTAACTTGTGCCAAAATCTGCCTAAGTTCCAAGAGAAACTAAAAACTGCACCTTTGGTTGGTTAAGTGTCTATTCACCCCCCCTCTAGACCTATCTCCTCGATCCCACAATAGATGACGTCGAGTACTATCCAACAGTGACTGGTTATATTAAGAAGTGGCAGTAGAAAAGAGGCTATATATAGATATAGAGGTGTGAAACCTCCATCGGTGAAGAACCGGCAAAAACTCCATTATCGAAAACATCATAGAAGATGCATGCCAACTCCGTTTTCAATGAGCTTGAGCTTGTCATGAAGGTGAACAAAAGCTCAACGACTCTCAAACCAAAAGGCTAAACAAGAACCAAGAAAGATGATGCAAGGATGCAATGGTTTGAGCTCTCTATGAACGATACGATCAAGCTACTTACTTGAGAAGCCCCCTTGATAGTACAGCAATCGATCCTATAACCCGGTCTCCCAACTACCACCATGAGACCGGTAAAATAGAAAACCTATCAAGGGCAAACCTTTGCCTTGCACATAGTCCACTTGAGCTAGATGATGATGATCTTGACCTCCTCAAGTTGGACCACCTTTCTTGATTGCGTTGGCTCGATGAAGACTAGTTGATTGCTCCCCCATACTCCACTATGGGTGAGCCTCTCTTTGGCACATCTTCACATGTCCATTGTCACCACAATGGACGGCAAGCTTCAAGCATGTGCTCTCTTCGTGATGCTCCACTTGAACTTGCACACCGCAATCTTGATGACGATCACCACTTGATGTCATCCTCCATGGGTTATATGATATCTTCCTTTTGATGCACGTCCATTAAAACATACCTAACCCCACAAACAACTCTCACATAGACCACGGGTTAGTACACAAAGCGTAATGGACAATGCTTACCATACCATGAGATCACTTGATCCCTCTTGGTACATCTTCTATGCTTTGTGTGTTGATCAACTTGAATCACTCGTTGTACTTATTCTTGATCAACCTTGTATCTTTCCAACTCTCTTCATTAAGATGATGTCTTGAAGGTAAACATGAATGTTCACACAATCTTCTTCTTCAAGACATGCTTGCAATAGGCTCAACTCTCACATGACCAATCTTTGGATAAATCCTTGAATAGCACCTTGGTCAACACATATTCTTCTTCTAATAACCTTGAAACCAACAGATGGTCTTCAAGCAATGCATATGGACAAAACCTTCAAATATAACTCAAGGCAACCATTAGTCCATAGAGATTGTCATCAATTATCAAAACCAAACATGGGGGCCGCACATGTTCTTTCAATCATAAGGCCCATTTAAAATTCATCCACCAATGCACGTATAGCCGAAATAAACAAATGAAATAACAATCAAATATTTCAGCTCTTTTGGATTAGCAACAAATATTGAACTAACCAAATGTATAGTGATTTGGTAATACCCTCTTGTGATGTAGAAAATTATGTTGCATCCATGGATCGAAATAAGCCCATGGAGGGTAACCAATCATACCTGAGGATGAGTTCCATGGCAAAGGCATCAATGGCATGGTTGAAGAATATGGATGATGTGCTAACCGAAGATTTTGATGTTGTGATGCAAACCTTCGGCCTAATTGTTTGTCGCTTCCATCCTTCTCTTTCTTTACTTTTATAACACTTGTTGCAATAGAAGGTTGGACATCATTTTTGTTTCGATTGCCCTCCTTTGGAACCCATGCCATGTTCTTCTTTCTCAGCTCTTGTGCACTAAGCTTTTGTAACTCCTTCTTTTGCCAATATGATAAGCCGAGTGGGCACCTCGGTTGTGATTCTGTTTCAACCAATGGCAACTCCTTTTTGGCCTTGTGCACCCTCAACTTCTTTTCTTCATATTTGGTATTCTGACTCTCAACGATTGATTGCTTGATCTCATTGCCTTTAGTAGCCAATGTCAACATCTTAATTGACTCTTTTTCATTTGAAACCAAATCTGAACTAGCACACTTACGACCATCTGTCTTGACTCGATATACTTGCTTGATCACATCTTTCTTCTTTCTTGAGCTCTGGACCGATTCTTTTTTATTGAAACGGTCTTGAACATATGATTGCTCACTGAGTGCTGGTCTTCTTGGAGCTGCATAATTTTGTTGAGATGGTTTATAATAAGATGGAGAATGTGCCCTTGTATCATACCTATCCCATGATGGATAGAGATTTATGTGAGCATAGGGAGGTATCCACGACATTGGCATTGGTGGACCAAAATAAGGATATGAATATGTTGCATTGAATTTCTCACGTTGCCAATACCGATTCTCAGATTTGCGCCTAGGGGGTGATCTTGATGCTTTTGCATTAGTTGGCCGATAAGCATTTTTCTCTTCACTCTTCTTTTGATATTTATCTAATAATTGCGCGAAAGTGACTTTCGGCTTTTTACCTTTGCGCTTACCATGGCCTTTGCTTTCTTTGGTTGTGTGTGCATCGGTCTTTGAATTTTCTTGTTGCCGCCCAGTGCTAGATGTCTCCACTGTATCTTTGATGGAATTCCCGTCTTCAAGATTATTGCTGATGCAATTTTTATCAATATCCTTAGTCGAAGATTCGATCCCGTCATCATTGGTGTGTACCTGTCCGTCTTTGGATGAGTCGGCTTGAGGTAGCCGAGTCAACACTTGATCGCCATCGATACCAATCTGAGTCGACTGGCCATATGGCCGATTGTGCGACTTGATGAATCATGTTGCAGTCTTTGACATTCTGCTCGAACGAACATTGCATTCGCTCTTGTCTTGACGGCTCGACATCGTGATCAATTATAATAATAGGATTAGTCAGTGATGCACCGATGATGTGATCACTTATGTCTGGACTGAAGGTACACTGCTCGTCCATTAACCAATACTGTGGTACCGGCTTTGGAACTAAACAACCGAGTGGTGTCGGCTTAACGTCATCCAACTCGGCTATGCATCGATTTTCGTCCTCCTTTTACGATGCTCTTGAATCGGCTATCCAGGAGAACTTTGAACCTGGCATGTTTCTGCAACCAAAATAATTACAGAATATACGTCTCATCTGAGACCAAATGTTAGCCAGGCATGAAATAAACAAAGCTGTCCATATGAATATAAAGTTTATCCGACATGATGGGAACAACTTTGGTTGCGATAAATTGTCACTCTTAGTCTCTATGAATGGTACCATATATTGACCAGCATGATTAGTGACAAGTTTATTCTTAGCAAACATATTACTCATCTCGATTGGTCTTTCTAAATTAATTAGAATCGTGCTAACGGGTGTATCAACAATATGATTTTGACCGAATCGGAAATTGAGTAAACTGTCTGCTAGGCGTACCTTTGTGAAAACGTTTGGATGACATGACGGTTGCACAACTGGAATGATACTTTGCTCCACTTCTGAATAATTCTCCAATGCCTCGTCTTCCTCTTCTGGATCTAGTGCCTTGTCATTCGGATTTGCCGAGAAGATTTCACCCGGACGCTCTTCGTTAGCTGAATGCTCTTGTTCTTGATGTTCATCATTAACCGAACTTTGTTCGGTCATATAACTTTGCTCTTGATGCTCATCAATTTCTTTGGCACGAAACTCATAAGGCAGCATGTAAGCTCCCTCACATCCAAAAAAATCGAGCACGGCCAATTTGCTGCATTTGTCGTTCCTTCGCTCAGTGAAGCTTGCATCTTCTATTTTGGTACACTCGGCAAAAACTGGCTCGGCATTAGCTGGTGATGCACTCGGATGGCTCGATGCACTCGGCTGGAACGATGCACTCGGCCTTAACTGGCTCGATGCACTGGATATTGTCACTATGCACTCGGCCTTAACCGTCTCAGTGCTCGATACGGTTTCAACCGAATCCACCATTGTTTTGGCTTTAAACGAAACATTCGACTCGGCTGTAGACGACTTAGTCATATTTGTATTGGCTTCAACCGAATTAACAGTATTAGCCGAGCCAATCTTCTTTTGCTGATTTGCTTGCGAAGCTTCTTTTTTATCTTGCCTTAACATCACAGAGGAGCTAACATGGTTGCTGAATGGAGGAATGGACTTGACGTATTCTTGCAAACCTTCCCCTTCACGCTTTTTCTTGAGTACTTCATAAGCCTGTCGATATTCTGCTGGTAATTCCTCAAGAGTCGGTGTGGTAAAATTGTTGGTACTATTCCCTGTGAGCTTTGGCTTGACCTTGTCCATTCGGGCCACATATGTTTCGTTAGACTCGACCCTTCTTGGATCTGCTTGCCCCCCAATGCTTTTAGGATCTTTCGGCATTGAATTGATGTTGCCGAAATTTTGCAATTGTATAGGGGGTGCATAATATGCTGCATTGATAGGTGAAGACGTATGCACTGTTGTAGAGCCATATTTCCTCTCGCCAATTTGATCAATTGGCAACACTTCGTCTTCTTGCAAAACCCTAGCTCTTATTGCTTCATAATCAGGAACCAACCCCTTTTCATGTTGCTCAAGGCAAAGAGCGCTAATCTTCTTATTTTGGGCTAAACTTTTTAACGCAGCCAGAGCCACCTCATCTCCTGCAATATTAGGCACATATGCTCCTGTAGAATCTCCATTCACTCGGCCATAACCACAAAAGTGAGCCGAGTTATGAATATTTTTAGTTGCATATGATGTTGAACAATTAATCTCATGAGGCGTAGTATATGATGACTGAGGATAACCGGCCAAATAGCTAATTGAAGCATGGCCGATTCCCCCATCCATCGGCATGTTTGGGGATGAACCCGCATATTGCGAGCCAGCTGCCGATGGATAAAATTGTGAGACGCCCTCCTGTGCATGAGGTGTCTTATATTGATCACTCGAACCCATCATGTTGTTCACCAGCATATTCAAAGGTGTTGCCGATGCACGAAAGTTCGGATCCATAAGTTGCATGTCATGATTATGTAAATTCCAAGCTTCTCCAACAGAATAACTAGTCGGCCTTTGCTCGTTAGGGCTAGCCGACATGACATGTCCATTGGAAGATCTAGCGACACCAACATAATGGTTATTTGAATCTATGTAAGAAGCTTGATGATACATGTTACCGTCGTAGATTGTAGCCGCTTGATGACGCTCTCCTCGTAGCAAGAACAGGCTGGAGGCCGTTCAAAGCTTCGTCCCCAGCGGAGTCGCCAAAAAGTGTGTTGACACACGAACACATCACCGTGTACCCTCGACGCCGGGGGTGATGCACCGCAGCTCACGTCAAAGGAGGTCCGACCGGCAGCGCGATATGCAAGACAGCCGGCAGACGCTTTTGTAGACCCAAAACCCCACACGCCCGGGAGGGACCCCGTCATGGAGTGCGGCGGCTATGGGCTGCCCTAGGTCGACCTGGTCGCCCCTAGGACCTCGTGGATCGCTGCTCTCCAAGATGAAGAACGAATGAAGAACGAGAAAAAGATACAAGGGAGAAGGATAAAAAGTAGATGAACACGAAAAAGTAGTAGATTGATTTGTTCGATTGTGTGTTGTTCAATCGGCCGTCACCTCCATCATATATATGAGGCGGCTGGACTTCCCGTACAAATAAAGGACTTAACTAGGCTTTCCTTATAAGAAAATTACATCAATTCACGTCCTAAAAGTCCTAATTCTAGTCCAATTCGGATTTGACTCGATCTGTCCAATACTCCTGTCCTGCTCCTTGTTTTGGTCGTAGAAGTCGTATACTAACTCGGATGGAGACGAGCCAAACATCAAACTTGTTCGTCTCGACGAGAACAATAACTCATCGCTGGCCAATTCTTCATACAAGGCCGTCTTGATGACTTCACGGGCCCATCTTTAACTGTGGGTCGGATTCGGCAGGTGGTAAACTGGGCTATCTGTGCTTTGCCATGATTCTGTAGGTCACACACTACCTCGGATCGCGATGACTCCAAAAGCAAAGTTGACCATTTCGACGATACGCACAACTTCCGTGTAGAACACTTGTTCATCCGAGGCCATCTAAATAATCTTTTCAGCCCATCTTCAGCTTCTGGTCGCCGGCAAGGTTTTCACGCCGGCAAGCTTTAACGCCGGCAAGCTTTCATGCCGGCAAGCTCACGCCAGCGAGCTTTTCATGCCGGCAAGCTTTCCACCGGCAAGCTTTCCACGCCGGCAAGCTTTTCACTTGGCCGGCAAGCTTTTCACTCGCCGGCAAGCTTTCATGCCGGCAAGCTTTCCACACCGGCAAGCACGCCGGCAAGCTTTTCAACACGGGCATATCTGAAATTGTCATACTTTTTGTATCCGAGCTCCGTTTTGGACTATCTTTGTATCCATCTTGGTCTTCTCGAAGAGAGCCATCCAATGGTGACTTCCAATCAGAAATTTGACTTCATCTTGCTACAGCTTCAAGCCACTCTTTTCGATCATGCCATTTTCGAGTGTCAACAGACTGTTACAATTTCTTCTGACAAAAACAAACAATTACTAGACATACAAAATAGGGAATGTAAGCGAGCAAGTTGAAACCATTAAACCACCCGTGTCTTTGACATACCAGGTCCTGGTGACACGCTGGAGGAATGGTGGTGCACGTCCACGATGCGGATCCCAAAGAATCAAAGATCGAGCTTCGACTCTCTAGCCATGCTCATCTGTCTGGAAACAGCGCAACGCCCGTGTCTTCAGCAACACTGACCGGTATCTAGCTATCTGAGTTCAACCTTTGTGCTGCCATTAAGTGTTATCTGCATCTTTGGAGCTTGGCTGGGGAGCTAGGAGAAATCCATTACCTCAGTAGTTGCCTTCCATAGAAACTACTCCCTCTGTAAATAAATATAAAACTTTTTATATCACTAATAAAACGTCTTATATTTGTTTACAGGGAAAGTAGGAGTTAGGAGTGGTGTCTATCCCCTGATCTTGGTGGGATTTCCTGTAAACTTTATTTGCTCTCTTCTAGTATAAAGAAATGGTACGCATTTGGTGTACTCTTGAAAAAAAAAACCTTCAAACCACATGTACTTATTTATTCCTATATGTTTTCAGGTGTACCTGTATGGTGCCATGACCTCATAGAAAGATGAATACAGAGAGGTGCTGCATTTTGTTAACTGTAAACCATAGAACAGTTCTACGGTGTTATCTCATTAATAATCAAAATAAAGTATAATGTTTACAATAAAAGCTAGAAAAACAATCAGTCAACCAATTCCTGCTCTTGGGAACACTATCATGAGCTCAAGTATTAAGCTAAAAACTTAACATGCTAGAATCACAGATGATCACAAATCCATCCTTTCAAAATGTTCAAATGCTTAGCTTTGATCCTGTGTTCCAGCAACATAAGATCTTCTTTGAGCTTGAATTTTTGTTAGTAATAAGGTGTGCCTGTTTTCCCTTTAAGGTTTGCAGGATCAGAAAACATAGGAACAAAAAAAAATGTAAAGGAATAGGGAAAACAAGCACATGTGAAACTGAGGAATTTAAAACAGAGGAATAGTCAGGAGTAAAGCGTTCGACGGTGATCAAAAGAAGCTGGACATCGCCACAGTTGTGAACCGTATCTTTAGTGTTTTTTATTTGGCAGACTTGACTCTCTCACACTCCATGCCATATGATGAATATTTTATTGGATTAGACGTGAGAATCAGTGTGTTCCCTCGGCCAACCGCGATAAACAAGAGGTCTGACTGGATGTTTCTTTTCCCGCGAAATCTGTAGGAATCGCACAGGAATCGAAGACATTCCATAGTTTTACTGCTCATTTTTCCTTGACTCCGAACACACTAAAGATAGAAAATAGCAGAGGATCGGATTCCTTTGAGTTTTCCTCCAGACCGAACGCACCCTAAGTAAGAAAATACGTCAGTGGTTCAAATTACATAGTAAAAGTGTGGCAGAATACTAATTGAACTGTCATAATGTAACGGAGGTAATAGTGAACACTACAACAAAGTTCTGCACTGAGCTATCATGCTTCCTTATTCCAAATGATTTATAAATCGATAGGTCATCCCACACGCAGGACAAAAGGTAAAAAAAAAACAAAAAAACTGGGGGAAACATTTTGCATTAGGCAGGAGGTATATTGGCATTTGTATATTTTAATATTGCAAAATTTATTAGAAGGCATGTGTGGTCTGAAACTTCCAGCCTGTGTACAGCGAACAGAATCATCTCCCAGATTGGTTCTTCCATAATCATACAGGCCAGGAGTAGTTCGGTTATCTTCTATGCACGTAACTGATATAAGTAATTATCAGTTCTCAGAGGAAAAAAGAAGGTAAATGATATTAGCAGCTGCCGAACCGGTGATGCGAGTGGTTGGCGTTGCGACTTGTGCGGCGACGACGATGGTGGCGTGTGGAGCTGGGTCGCGGCTGGTCCTTCTGATGTTTGCGGTCTGATGCGTCAATGGGTGTGCCTTTGTTTGTTTCTCGCTGTGACAGAGAAGTCGGAGCTACGCGTGGCGGGGCCCCTGCGGCAACGATGACTCCATGAGGGCGGTTTCAGCGGACGGTGCTCTCCGGCGATGCAATGGACTAGGTCGGTGCGAGGCTTGCAACTTTCTCCTGCGAAGCGCATCAACAAAATCGGAGCTGCCGGTCATCGACGTCTCGGCCGATTGTTTGGATGTGGCCGGCGAGGTCCTCGGGTTTCGCTCGTTCGGAGAGGTCTTGATGGGTCATCAGTGGCGAAGTCGGAGTCGCCTGCTCGGGGAGAGGTGATGACGATGACATTGCAGGCAACCTCGACGGTGTCCTCTCCTCGACGGTGTGTGTGGTCTTGTGGGTGCCAGGTCGGCCGGAGTGCCCTATTCTGTGGGCGTGTTGTAACGGTTTTCGCCCAGGTTTCCGTTAATTAACCGGGCAATTCTCTTCTTCTTAATCAATGAAAATGGCAAATCTTTTGCCTCGTTTCAAAAAAAAAATGATATTAGCAGAGAGCAATGTAAGGCAAGATCCACAAAAAACAACATCAGAGAAGCAGAACATTTGATTTCATTTTTAAGGAAATGATTTCTTTCCTAAAGAACTACTACTACTACTACTACCATTATTTCCTTTGTTCCAGACACCTCAAAAAGGAAAATATTCCACCGGAAAATTTACATTTCCTTTTTGAACCGATATTTACAGGAATATGATAAGGAATGAAGGAAACCTTGAGAAACACCGATCTCACCGGAGCCCATGCATATATAATAGTACACACACGAACAGTACACCTTTATAGCACGTACTACGCATCTAGCTAAGCAATACTCCTAGCTACCATATTCGTATCCACCGTCGATCGCCATGACCGGCGCCGCCGCCACCGAGCTGATGCTTCCGGCCCTGCGCGGCGCCTACCAGCGCGCAGCGCACTCCTTCTCCTCCTCCGGCGTCCGCGCTCGGCCGGTGATCGGGTCCCACCTCTTCCAGATCGACGGCTACAAGCTCGCCCACAGGATGGTCGACGGCCCCGGCCGTCATGTCCCGCAAGTTCCGCGTCGGCGGCCTCGAGTGGCGGGTCGCCTACTGCCCCAACGCCCACCGCCGCTTCGTCGGCGCTGGCCTCCACCTCGCCGCCCCGAACCACACCGGCAAGGACCTGTCAGCCATGTGCCAGCTGAGCGTCCTCGTCCGCGCGGGGGTGCCGGCTTTCAGCTTTCAGACGCCTCATCGAGCCGCGCGATCAGATCCACCGTTACCGGTTGTGGTGGAGCGCCGATGCGCACGACTTCGTTAGCAGGGAGGAGCTCCTGAGGTGGGCGGAGAACCACGTCGACGACGACCGCCTGCCCCTCCGCTGCGACGTCCTCGTCCTCCAGATGCACCGTACCCCGAGTCTCACGTCCAGGGCTACTTGAAAGGCTTACGAGAGGGACGTGAGAAGTAAATCTTTTGAAGTACTCCCTCTGTAAAGAAATATAAGAGTGTTTTTAGTGATCTAAACGCTCTTATATTTCTTTACGGAGGGAGTAATATAATACATTCTGTGAGGTTAATGCAAGATTATACGAGTTTTCGTGAATTTTTTTTGCTTTTGTTTTCATGTTTTCGTCCAGGCCTACTTGAAAGGCTTATGGTCTAGTCTAGGATATCCCTACTCTCTCGGGAAAAGCAAGAAACGATGTGATTTTTGCTATCTGATTACATCGAGTATTTAACAAAAAAACTTGAAACAGGCTTTCTTTCCGTTATATATATAAAGCAACACCACAACAGAATACATGGTCGAACGATACAATATGATGAGTGACCCCTTTGCAAAGCAGATCAAAAGATAAACAAGAAACTAGAACAAGCCTAACACCTAGATGAGGCCCTACCAAGAACACCTGAGCACCACGACAACGCCTGTATCATGAAAGGTTGCATCCTTACAGGAAAGGTGCCTGTTTGGTGATGGACACAACTATTCATTAATGACGGTTGTTAATCTAATGATAGATCACTAATTAGCACGTGGTGATTAACAATGTGCTAAACTAATCCTAACACTTTTTATTGACTTCTTTGAGGTTAATGCAAGATTGTACAGAGTAATATAATACATTCTGTGAGGGAGTAATATAATACATTCTGTGAGGTTAATGCAAGATTGTACCACAAGAAGTAGCTGTGGACCGACCAATCGACCATATGGATCATATCAACGGCCTTCGTCCATGACGGAGCCTAGGAACGGGGCCGGCACCGAGCTCGACTCCCCGTTGATGTTGGAGCTCATGTAGCTGGTGTCGCCGCCGCCCTTGATCTGCCATTCTGTGATGTAGCTGGGCTTCGGCACCCAGTCGGGCGCCTCGACGTCGCCCGCCAGCATCGCCACCACCCTCGACATGGGCGGCCGCTGGTGGGGTGAGCCCTGGGTGCACACGAGCGCCACCTTGATGGCCCGGAGCACCTCCTCGCTGTCGAAGTCCTCGAGCCTGGGGTCTAGCATGTCCAGAGGGTGGCCGTCCTCGTACAGTTCCCAGACCTGAAAGCGTCGAGAGATGGTAAGCTAAAATGCGGCATATTGCAGTTCTTCTACATGATGCACACACTCACATATGCCAAAACTGTGTGTTGAGAGGGTTTGATTTAAAATTCTGTGAAGGCATGTGAGCTCTACATTTCCAATATTTAGTAGGAATTTTCACTATAGGTTTTACCGATAACACAGAGAATGCTAGGGCCTGGAGTTCCTCAGTGAGCTTACCCATTCGAAAATATAAACCTTGTTTTGGTCCTCGCTAGTGTAATAGTTTGGTCTTCCAGCTAAAGTCTCCAATACCACGACGCCAAATGCAAACACATCAACCTTCTCTGTCACATGGCCTCTCATGGCATACTCAGGTGCGAGATAACCACTTGACAGAGGAGAGGATAAACGCCATTAGCATACATATGAAAATACTACGTAAACATAAAGGTTAGCAAGATAGAAATGCACTTACAATGTACCAGCAACTTTCGTGCTCACATGTGTCTCCTGGTCATCATAAAGTTTCGCGAGCCCGAAATCTGAGATCTTAGGATTGAGATTGGCATCAAGTAAGACATTGCTGGCCTTTATGTCCCTGTGCACAACACGGATGCTAGATTCTTCATGAAGATAGGCCAGACCTCTTGCAATGCCTAAGCATATCTCAAAACGCGTTGACCAGTCTAGGTTTGACTTCCCTTTTCCTGCAGATGTGGGTTTAAGTTTTTAGTTGTCTATACTAACCCTGAAGTTGCAGATTTTTAGCTGTGTCAGTCAACATAATTTGTACCAAACAGAGCACGGTCCAGGCTTCCATTCTCCAGGTACTCATAAACCAGCAATGGCTTATTGCCCTCAAGGCAGCAACCATACAACTTCACGAGATTACGGTGCTGCACCCGAGATATTGTTTCTATTTCCGTCGCGAATTCCTTTTTCCCCTGATGAGATGTTTCAGACAGCTGCTTCACTGCCACAAACCTACTATCCCTACAAAAAGGCAATATTTTTCAACAATGGAAGAAGTTTCAGGTACCACACTGCCAAACATCGTTTGCTCCAGATACACTTTCCCTTCGTTTTAGGAATTTTATCAACATGTATTTGGAGAAACTAAAAATAGAAAAAATTACTCGTATAGACAGGTCTTCCTTCTGATATTTAAGACTATCCATGTGATGAACCAACCTTAAAAACCGACCCATATCCTCCTTGACCAAGAAGGTTATTAGAACTGAAATTTTCAGTAGCTGACCTCAGCTCCCCATAGCTGAGGACATTAGGTCTTCCCACAATACAGTACAGCTCTGCAAGACAAATATATAATGAGTTTACTTCGACTGCTCCTTTGCCCAGTTAGAACAAAATGTGGTCCTAGTGTATCCCATACCTTCTTGCTCCAACGATAGTTTTCTCCTTCTCTGCCTCCAAACAAAGATTCCAGCAAATGCTAACAATCCTAAAACTGCCACACCAACTATAGCTCCCGCAATCACACCTGTTTTACTACCTTTCTTCTTTGCCACAGCATTACGCACTGTAGGGGTGAAATCTGACAGAAAGTTCACTTGTTAGAAATGTGATGTCAACAGAGTCAGTATATTTCAAGTGAGGTTGAATGAAAGGTATGATTATATGTAAACTGGTTGGTGTATTACGTCTTAAATGTCAGACTATATACATGTATTAGGTATTTCACTTATCTAAAACTTCCTTCACAGAAATCTAAACATCTCAAATGACATACTTTTGAAAGTAATAACTACTTATGATTAGCCCGGTAACCCACATGTTGTAGCTTGGTAACATCTAAGTTGCAAAAAGAAAAAGGGAACAATACATCTAACCTAGGTGTAACAATGTGTGAATAGTACGGTAACTCATACATTACCAGGTGAAAACTTAACTTGAAAAAAGTCGCCAGAACATCTCAAATGACTTGTACTTTTTAAGCTGATAACTACCTATGTTTAGCCTGGTAACTCAAGTTCTGCAGGTTGATAACTTTTAACCAATAAAAAAGGGTTGACAGAACATATCAACATGGGATCTAGTTTCGAAGATCTCGTCACGACAGACTTAGTGGTGAAAACGGATATCGGATGTGCCGTTAGAGATTAAAACATTTTGAATTTCGGAATTAGAGCGAATATTGATGACATCTACAGTTTTGTCTTACTTGTGTCATTGTGTGCATGCAATGTGAAGCTACTTTAGTTACCCTAAATAAATAACCATCGCCACATAGTCGTGTCCTTTTCATGTTTATGCTTTAGTATTTTCTGTTGCTTTTATTTCAAGACGCATAAGATTGCATTCAGCACAACTTTAATATGTGTTTCTACCAAGTTAATCTGGAGAATATATGGTAGTCGGTAAAAACCAATTATTTCAAGTCAAGGGATGTACTTGGTGTTGCACTCAAAGCTGAGATCGCAGGCCCGTAGTAGCCTTGAGAAGGAATGCAGCAAGTGCCCTTGCCAGCCCAGAAGAGATGAATCTCAAGAAAGTTCTTCGTGACAGGAACAGTATACTGCTTTCTAACAGCTGTGAAAGATTTCCCGCCTGTGGCCTTCCTTATGTCAAAGTTCTGCTCCTTACGTTCACCCTATACAAATAAGAAGAATAAATATATGACTGGCTTATAAGCTAACTAGCTAAGAGTACTGTTTGTCACTTAACAGCGGGAACCTACCTGGACATATATATCGAAAACCCTTCTACCTCTGCTCTTCCAAGACTGGGTGTCTTGGGAAGTCAAACTCTGCAAACTGAAGTGTAACTGTATAGTTTCCATTTTCTAGTCCAATACCAAAGTATCTTAAGGATGACGGCGACATCCTTGCATTCTGGAACAGTTCAGTATCAAGTGTATTCAGAAACTGGTATGGACTGTGGATTATATAGCTTCCATTATTTGCCTCCATGAACCTTCCAACGTTGCTAACACCCCATGTTGGTGCTCCTGTAACAGAAAATGACGCAGCTCCAAGACTGGCACCATCAGGTTCATACACAGAATTATCTGAGCCTGATATGGATTGTGTACTGCCACAGTCCACAGCGAAGGAAGAAGCTGCAAGCAGGTTAAATTATTTAAATATTTAGTTTAGTAAAACTGCAGTTCCGGGTCTATAGTTCCTAGAGTGGGCACATTCTTAAAATTTCAAAATGCAGAAGTCACACACTTTGGAGAACCAAGAAAACATGGTGTATTACGCTGAAGGCACCCCCCACCCCGTAGGCAAGACACTGCAAATGTAACAAAGTGACGTTTTAAACCCAAAATACAAGGTGAGAGAACATAATAATCATACATGATGGTCTTGAGGAGATACTGAAATATGGACGAACCTGTTGCTGGAACTATCGGCCACAAAATTGTTTGTCACCAGATTCCTAAGTACGATGAACAGCAGGCAAAAGTTAGAATGCATTGTTCATACTTCATAGCATCTTTATGACTTCTTTGCTATAACTTCAATAAAAAAACTCGAGTTACTCATAAATAATTTGCTCGATTTTCTGCTAGGCTGTAAGACTAGGCAAATTTTAACATGCTCCCTCTTACCCCCTCCTTTTACATGTGAGGTAAGAAGGTAAGAGTTAATCAGACCACTAATTAATGAGATCAACGGCTCAAATCTATTATATACTCTTACCTCTCATGTGAAAAGAGGGGGTAAGAGGGAGCATGTTAAAACTGCTCGTAAGACTAATATCTCACTCCATGAACACTAGGAGCTGTAGGCATCTTAATTTATTTTATAAATACTTAAGATGTATGCACCAAAACAGCCTTTCAGATTTATATAGGAATCTAGCTTATTTCATGTGTACATAAGCATAATAAGCCAGCCCAGGAGCCTAATTTAGATGAAACATCCCCTTAGTTAAGCTGGATCTGGCTCAGCCAGTAATGGGAGTATCAGAATTTGTAACTTACAATTGTGATTTTATAGCCCAAGAAGGAATGCTTCCTGAGAGCTGGTTGTAAGAAAAATCTCTACAAAATAATAGAATGAAAGCACCATTAGAAATTACATAAACACCGCCTTGCTTTTATTATGTAAATAAAATTGAACCGCGTTACATACAAATTTTTAAGTGATGATCCTACTGAGCTTGGAAGGCTTCCTGAAAGGCTATTATTGCCAAGAAATCTAGTCGCAAACAAAATTTATAAAGATTAGCAAGAAGAATGATGAAAGTCTTCCTTCTGTAGAAACACGCTTTGCAAATCAAGAGAGTCCATACAAGAAGGTGAGTGAGTTCAGATTCAACAAGGTTTGTGGTACTTGTCCTGTGATATTATTGAAACTCAAATCCCTATAATAATAATAAAACGAGAAGGTAACGCATTTAAGTATCTTGCATGAAAGGCACTTGGCTGTAGTTTATCGTCGGAATAAATTGCTTACAGTAAGTTTAAACTCGTGAATTTCGAAAAGTCTATTGATACGAGCTTATCAGATATCCTACAGTTCCTCAAAATCCTGCAAGAAGATATATTACATGTTTTAGGATTGAACTTGGAGATTTACAACTATAATTGAGCCATTCACTGAAGGACAAGTTACGCATACAGGGTGTTCAAAGATATCAGATTAGAGAGGAATGCCAGTGAAGAATAGCTCCCATTTAATATATCACCAATTCGTCTGCACCACAGAAGTAGATTATTAGTTTTCCCTGCTGCAACCTTCACATTTAAGAATGACATTTAGCTCTTATCACCGGCAATAGGCACTTACAAGCTTGCCAATTGGCCAAGATTGGAAAGAGTAGCTGGAATTGGACCTTGAAAAGAATTGCCCTGAAACCTCCTACAGTCCATAGTTCTAGTTAGTCATTTAAAGCATCATTTCCAGACGAATGTAGCAACCAAGTAGTGAAAGAATAGATATCTCTATTCCTTGGAAGAAAACGAAAGTGAATTCAATGCTCGCTGATACTATCACCATATCTGAAACTAGCAACCATCTACTACCTCTATCCCAAATTATAAGACGCTTTGTTAGGCTATTTTAGCCTACCAAAACATCTTATAATTTGAAACAGAGGAAGTAATGGATAGTGGGGTTGCTTATCGAGTACTAATCTAACATCTTACACCTTAAATGGAATTTTTCTTAAGAGGCCACAAGGAGATTCAGCACGTTCAAGAAAGGCTCAAGTAACTAAAACTGTTGCTATTTAAAATGAATCTCCCACTTCCACACGAATTTATGTTTAGCACAAACTAAAGCTCAGCTTGTAGATAACTATATGAAACTGCAAAAATATTCTTTCAAACCTCCCTGCAAATAAATATACTTTAAAATTGTGTAAAGAACATGCAGTATTTTCATTTTTTACAGAATAACTATGACTGAGAACAGTAGTGATCTTACAGCTCTGTTAAACTGCTCCAGCTCCCAATATAATCTGGTATTTTCCCAGTAAAATCATTATCTGATGCCCATCTAAACAAAGAGAAGAGAAATACATAAGATTGAATGGTGTGGAGCATTATAATATATCAACAACACGTCAACTATTAGGCATACAGTTTTTCATTTTCGTAAGCTGGGAAAGTGATGATGGCAGTGGACCAGTAAGGCCAGCATTGTCAATGTACCTGTAATTGAGAAATACAGAAACAATACACATTTATTAAGGAGCTGGCTAATCCAAGCAAAAAGACAACTGGCTTGGCAGAAGAAAAATAGAGTCCCCAGAATTCAGTAAATACGTACAGTTCCTCAAGTTTTGCCAGGTTTCCCAGTTCCGAAGGAAGCGAGCCACTAAAATTGTTTCCGCCCAAGCCCCTACAAATGCACCAAAAATTCTGGTTAGGCATGCGAACTTTATATTCTAAAAGGCATGAAGGCTATCAGCATAGCTACCCTTCAAACCGAAATTAAATCTAAAGTTGCATGATAAAATATAATCATATAGTTATAAAAAATATTCTTACAGTCTTATAAGATTCTTAAGATTCCCGAGCTCCTTTGGTACAGGTCCAGATAATGCATTGATACCAAAGGTCCTTATATGTTGAAGAGAGGAAGTGTGAGATTAAATGCCGGGAAATAAATGTATTCATTTGTTGCAATCATGATTTGAGTTGTGAATCTCACATGTACTGCATATTAGTCAACTCCCCGATGAACGATGGTAAAGGCCCTGTCAAGTAATTTTGCCCTAAATCCCTGAAACAACATTGAATCAGATATTAAGAGTAAACTTGGTGTGCGATTGGAATTATATACAGAATGTCAGTTTCAAGTTAGGACAATGGAGTATAAGGAAGAATGGACACTGTTCATACAGATATGACCATTTCATTTCAGGTGTGCAAGTTGAGAGTTCATACAGATTGGTCAGGGCTGTGAGATTCCGCAACTCTTATGGTATGGGGCCCACCGCGTCCAGGGCGTATATTTTCCTGCATCGCAAGCATCCCATCAGCTAGCGCCTTATCGATCTACCAATCGCTCGCATTGATCCAAGGAACGAAGCCGCCGCTGGATCTGGCATTCCATCGAACAGGCTGAGCGCGGGCGGGGCCTAAGAAGAGCGCTTACAGCCTGGTGATGCGGCAGACGGAGGTGTTGCCGCCGGTGCAGGCTTCGCACTTGATGGCGGCCCTGAAGATGTCGTTGTTGTCGATGTTGGTGTTGTCCGTGGCAGCGCCGGTGCAGGGGTCGCCGCTGATGTTCCATTGCGGCCCCGCCTTCTGGCCGAGTTTGGCGAACACCGCGTTCAGCGCCGCCGCTGCGAGACAAACAGAAAATAACGGTTAAGAAGGCCATCCTCGTCGCCGCTCAGCCGTCCGATGGTGATCTGATGGCCGAGAGGGAGCATCTAGACTACAGGAAAAGAAACCACGAGTGAAACCGGACATGGTTTCTGATTCTGACTTGTGTATTTCGAGGAGCAAAAGTCAAGTAAAAGAGCAAACGTTTGGATTTTAGAAATATGGAGCGGACAAGTTGCCAATCGTCTGATTCAAAACGCGACGTGGATGACAACTGCCATCAAACAACGTTGCCACGTGGTAATTTCTGAGTGGGTCATGCACTAAGACACCACACGGTATTACTACCGTCCAAAGTCAAGCGTCGAAGGAAAATTCTTTAAACCAGCCGGCTGGTTGCTCCTCGCATGCATCTTCCTCCTTTCTTTCTCCCCCATACATGCTTCTCTCTTCGTGCGCCTCCTTTCTCTCTAATAAAAACCCCTCCACCGGAGCACATCAGCTCATCCCTCTCCTGACTCCCCTTCTCGCCCACTGCCATGGGGGTAGGGTATAGAACCTTGATTTTTTTTTGTCTACCAAGCTCCAAGGAGATGTTGAAACTATGAGGAATGGATTCGGGGTGGGCCGATCTGGCGACGCATGGTACCGGTGAGTTGGAGTCGTTGGCGAAGAACCCATGGGCAGTGAGGTCCGGGCCTTCATTGCTTGACGGTGCAGGTCATTTCTTTGGGGGTTTTCTGATGTTGCAAAGGGTGTTTCAAAATGTTGCAAGTGTCTACTGTTTTCCTTATGTAAGTACGAGTAACATGTTGCAATGATTTCTGGACATATGCTACAAAGCGATTTTCCAAATGTTGTAAAAGTGTTTCTATAATATTGAAAGCGTTGGACACAATTGTTGCATGCGTTTATTTTTCGTTACAAACGGGGCACTTTTTATGTTTTGTTATATCTAACTAGGAGATTTCTTGTACTAGTAAGCATGCACGTGCAACGCACGTATAGTTAAGAAGTTATGGTTTGCTCTCTCCGAACCTCTCCCGCTAAGAGATAAGAGCATCTATGATCGGACTCCGCAAATATGACCCACCCCCTATATGTCACATTCAAACAGTGTCCGGACGTGTTCGCCTTGATCCCTCATTTGTAAATCCATACAACCATGTCGCCTAAATTTCATATGATTGGTTGGGATGGAGAGTGAGAGAAAAGAAAGAATAAAGCAACAAATAAAGTGGTCTGGGGTGGGCCGCGTCCGATATAACGAACTGTCTGAACACCTTCTTTTCTTCCCCGTGTATGGACTAAGTTTGAGGGTTCACACACAAGCAAAACATATGGGTACAAAGTAGAGGGTCTGATTGAGTGGCCTTTTTCATTCTCTCTCCTGTCCGGATTGTCCATCCAGACAAATGGGGACCGAGGGGGGGGGTGTCTGATTGTAGATGCTCTAAGTGCAGCGACAGTTTGCTCCCCACCTCCTCAGTAACAAACCCACCCTGCAATAATATGCCTTGCTCTCCTCCCACCTTGCTCATGCTTCAATGAACCCAAAAATTATCGACAACATATCATTCCTGGCATATTTTATCTTTCGATGGAAACAACAATCTACTGGTCATCATTAATAGAGTGTACAATGTTAGTTACAACCAACTGACTAACAAGATCAGGGTATTCATTTAACCAATTTTAGGAAGACCTAAATTCTTACAAACACCGTTAGTTCATGCACAAATTTATTGCTCTCTCTCTCTCTCTCACACACACACACACACACGCACACACACACACACACACGCACACACACTACTAGGAGAAAGCTTATAGATAGAACCTTAGCAGTAGCGCGGGGCTGGGTCGCAGCGCTACTGCTACTTAGTAGTAGCGCGTGGAACTTACCAGCGCTATAGGTAGGAAGGTAGCAGTAGCGCTGGCCTGTGAACCAGCGCTGCTGCTAAGTGGTCCCATCGTCACCCACCGGGGCTGCCCGTACTAGTAGCGTCCGACAAAAACCAGCGCTACTACTATTCCCATAGCAGTAGCGCGTGTCGGTGGCCCACCGCTACCGCTATGTGTGCACGGTGCCAGCAGGTGGGCCGCTCTTAGCAGTAGCGATGGGCCACCGACACGCGCTACTGCTATAGAGCTTAGCAGTAGCGCTGTTAGCAATACCGCGCTACTGGTATGCGTAGCAGCCACCTTTTCCCCACCCTCCCCCTCCCCCTTTCCCCTCTCCCTCCTCTAGCTCCCTCACTTAGTTCTTACTTCTCCTATCTCTCTTCTCTCCCCATTAATGCCCCCATCCACCATCTCCTCCATTAATGACCTCTCTTTCTTTCTAGCTTCTTCCTCACTTTATTTGTCTCTCCCTCCTTCCCTTTCCCCACTCCTACCTTTGTCTCACTAGCTAGCTCTCCCTCCCTCTCCACTAGTTAGGTAGAGCATCTCCTTCCAACTAGATCTACCCATTTTAGAAGTAAGTCATGCATATTTGTCCACTACTTTCGATCCCTAGATAGCGGCACCGGCCATATATAGCTACCGTGTGTTCGATCCCTCTCTCGGGACGATAGGTGAGTAAAAAGTTATGCTTTGCAAGAATGGAAATATGTGTGTTTGTGCTATGATGGTGGGAATGTGCGTGTGGCATGAGTTGCCGCCTATGTGTATTTGTCGGATCGTGCTTGACATGAGTTGCTTATGTTTTGTCGAAATGTCGATTTATTTCCGTTTCGGCGAATTTCGGGCAAACTCTATATGTCCTATTTTTAGGGAAGGTCATGCCAAATTTTTGTATGACTTTAATGTATGCATATGCATGCATGGTAATAAATTTTTTGCTTATTATACCGCGCAGGCAATCATGAAGGTCAGTGGAAGGGTGGTGGAAAGATGGTTGCGATCCACGGTGCACGACATGTATTCAAATAACCAGACTGTGATTTTATGTCCGTGTAGAAGATGCAAACTAATCGTCATCTTGGACCCCTTTGACCGTGGGAGTTTGAAGGCGCACCTGCTCATGCATGGTTTCATGGATGGCTATACTCGGTGGACAATTGAAGATGATGATGAGGATGTCCACATGGCTGGCAATAACGACATGGGGCTAGACGAAGAGATGACCGACGATGGACCCGAAGACGAGGGCGCAGGACATGGCGGTGGAGAAGAGGCCGGACACGGCGGGGAAAAGGCCGTACACGGCGGAGAAGAGGCCGGACACGGCGGAGAAGAGGCGGATACGCCGCAGTCTTCGACGCGACTAAGTTCAGTCGTGCAGGACCCTCATGTTCGAGACCTGCTTCGCAAGAATACGAGTAGCGACAGAGCTGCTTCTAGAGAGGAGGCCAAGCTGGCGCAACTGGAGGTAGACTCGAAGACTCCATTGTATGACGGTTGCGATCTCGAGGTGACCCGCTTGAGTTTCACGCTCGAACTTCTAAAGACGAAGGCCAAAAACAAATGGACAGACGCAAGCCTCGATGAGCATTTGAAGTATCTACATAATAAAGTTCTTCCCGCGGGGAACCTGTGTCCTACTAGTGCCGATGAGGCCAAGAAGATCGTGTGCCCTCTTGATCTGCCCCACATTAGATACCATGCATGCATCAACGATTGCATCATTTATCGGAAGGAGCACGCAGAAAAAACCAGCTGTCCGGTGTGCAATGCTTCTCGATACAAGAAGGCCGGGAAGAAATCTCCTCAGAAAGTTGTATGGTACTTACCGATCACTCCCCGTCTGCAGCGTTATTTCATAGATCCTAAGGAAGCAAAGCTCATGCGCTGGCACGCGGAAAGGGTGAAGCCCGACGACGGAGATGATCCGAAGTTGAGACACCTCGTGGATGCTAGCCAGTGGCGAGCATTCAACGCCGAATATGGATATTTCGCAGATGATGCAAGGAACATCGTGCTTGGCGCGAGTACCGATGGAATGAATCCGTTTGGCAACCAGAACATCAACCATAGCACATGGCCCGTGTTTGTATGGATGTACAACCTCCCCCCTGGTTGTGCATGAAGTCAAAGTACATACACATGAGCATGCTGATTCAAGGGCCGAAACAACCGGGAAATAATATTAATCTGTATCTGGGGCTACTGAAAGAGGAGTTAGACACATTATGGAAAACACCGTCCAAGACATGGGACACCAGCAAAGGCGACTATTTCTATATGAGAGCCACACTGATAATGACGGTGCACGACTATCTCGGTTACGGATATGTCGCAGGCCAGGTGTGCCACGGATATTGCGGATGCACCCGGTGCATGGATGATACAACATCTCAGCAGCTAACGAAAGATGGAGGGTCTGGGAAAATCGTGTACATGGGGCATCGAAGATGGCTCGAGAAGGATGACCCGTGGAGAAACCGTGGAGATCTATTCAATGGTTAGGCTGAGCATCGAGGACCTCCACGTAAGAGGAGCGGCGCCGAAATCGATGAGCTGTTGAAAAACTAGGAACAGTGCCCCGCGCCGGGAAAGATGAAAAAGGCGTCGGAGCCGCTGCTGAAGGTATGGAAGACGAGGTCTGTTTTCTGGGACTTGGAGTACTGGCCCAAACTCGACACGCCTCATTGCCTTGATCAAATGCATATCACGAAGAATGTCCTTGAGAGCTTGCTTGCAACAGTGATGAACATGCCGGATAAGACCAAGGATGGGCCGAAGGCAAGAAGAGACTTGGAAGATTTGAACATCAGGGCAGATCTCCACATGCCGCCCCGTAAAAAGTCGGAGGAGACGGAGACGGAGACGGAGGCGGGGGACAGGGGCAAAAAAGTCAACAAGAAGGAAGAGAATTATTGCCCCCCTTCTTGCTTCACCTTAAGTCCGAAGGAGATCGATCAATTCTTCAAGTGCCTTACCGGAATCAAAGTTAGTTCCGGTTACTATGGGAAGATAAGCAGATTTCTAGACACCAAGAAGAAAAGGTTCAGCGGGATGAAGCCTCATGACTGTCACGTGATGATGACGCAGATCCTTCCGGTTGCCCTTAGAGGGATAATGGACAAGCACGTCCGTGAGACGCTTACTGGTCTCTGCAACTTTTTCGACGTTATCTCTCGAAAGTCGATCAGTGTGAAGCAGCTCCGAAGGCTACAGGAAGAGATCGTTGTCATACTAAATGAGCTTGAGATTTACTTCCCGCCCGCGTTCTTTGACGTCATGGTGCATCTGTGTGTCCACATTGTGGACGACATCATCGACCTCGGGCCGTCATTCCTTCATAGCATGATGCCATTTGAGAGGATGAATGGGGTCATCAAAGGATTCGTTCGTAACATGTCCCGTCCGGATGGAAGCATCGTGCAGGGCTATCTGACCCAAGAGTGCATCTCCTTCTGCGAGAATTATCTAGGTGGCGAAAACCCTGTTGTTGGTTTGCCCGTCAACAAGCACCTTGGGAGGCTCGGAGGAGAAGGTCACACGAACGGCCGGAGGGAATTGCATGTGGACCACTCGGGTCGACGCAACGACTTGGACATAGCAAACTTAGTAGTGCTACAGCACCTAGACGTGGTACTACAACACAAAGAAACCATCGCAAAGAAGTACCGTGACAAGGGGCTAAACAAGACGGACGCCGAAGTTACTAGAGAGCACAACTCCACTTGCGTTGGTTCAAAGAGCATGTTCTTGCTAATCCCCCGGAAGAGGACAGTGCGGACGGATTGCGCATACACGCCTTAGCACATGGCCCCGCGGCCAACCTCGCGACCTATCAGGCATATGATATCAATGGATACACGTTCTACACGGAGGCCAAAGACATAGACAGTGATTATCAGAACTCAGGGGTGACGATGGAATGCATGACCGGCGACAACGGCACAACTGAAAGATTCTACGGAAGGGTCGAAGAGATTTGGGAGCTTGACTACGCTGGACTGCACAGTGCGACGATGTTCCGTGTCAGATGGGCTAAGGCCGTCGAAAGAGAAAACTGGTATTTCACTACCATGTCTATACCCGACGCGAAGAGCGCAGCTACCGTGAACGTCATCGCCAAAACTGAGCCATGGGTACATGCTAAACACGTGACACAATGCTTCTTCATAACCGACCCGAGCAATCCCAGCCGTGTTGTCGTGAGGAGAGGCAAAAGGAGCATCATCGGAATGGATGGATTCGCTAACGAGGAAGACTACGACCAGTACAGCGACCCGATGAGGGAAGATGACGATGACGATGAAGCATATGTCAAAAGAAGAAGCAAGACTACATTACCTAATAAAAATCGTACTCCATGGAAAAGGAAAAGTCACAACGAGGGGCTCAATTATTCGGCAGCGAACAAGAAAGGAAAGAAGCTCACTTAGAAACGACAACGTCGACGCTGAGAAACCATCATTTATATATATGTTCCTATTTTGTATACGCACTTAACCTTTATCGGCCAAATGATGTAATATATATTGCCTTAGTTATATACATTGTATATATCCCCTTCCCACCATGCATATCGGACAACGTCGGCTCGGTCGTCTTTCGGAGGAGAAAAAAGAAAAGTAAACCAAAAAGGAAAAGAAATAAAAAGGAAAGGAATAGAAATGAAAATGAAAAAAAAGGAAAAGCAGAAAGAAAAAAAAAGAAAATGAAAAGAAAAATAAAAAAAAGAAAATGGAGAAAGAAATAGCAGTAACGCTGGTTTAGATCCCGCGCTATATCTAATTACTATAGCGGTAGCGCGGGTTTAGAACCGACGCTATAGCTACTTACTATAGCGGTAGCGCGGGTTTCTAACCCGCACTATAGCTAAGTTAGCTATAGCGTGGGTTAGAACCCGCGCTACTACTATTTTGAGTTAAACCGCCCCCCGGCGCGGCCTTCCCTCCTTTCTTCCCCAATTCTCCCCCAAATCCCCACTCCTCCTGTCTCCGTCGCCGCCGTCGCGCCCCCGCCATCCTCGTCAGCGCTCCAGCGTCGACGCCGTCGATCCCCCTCCCTCGCCGTCGCCCGAGCCCCGACCCTGACGCTGCGCGGTCGACCCCGGCGCCCGACGCCGACGACCTCCTCCACACCTCTGCCGCGCCCTCGGCCGCTCCGACCTCCTCCTCCTCCCTACCTCCCTCGACGCCCGAGGTGACCACGCCTACACCTCCTCCTCCTCCTCCCCTACCTCTGCCTAGCTAGGGTTCCTAGGGTTCATGAAATTTTAGGGTTCATCAAATTAGCTAGGGTTCATCAAATGTTTATGGTTCCTGTGCTTATGTAGTTGTAGATGCTTGCTTAAGTAGTTGTAGTTGTTGTGGACAGAAGATTAGGGTTCGTCAAATGTTTATATAAATTCATTTTAGAGAAAAAAAAGTAGTTTAGAGCAAAAATTCAATATAGAAATAAGCTTGCTGTGGACCCAATGTAGTTAACTAAATATTTTTTTAGGACAGTATGAGAGAATTGCAAATTAGGACAGTATGAGAGAGTTGCTGTCGACCCAATGCTCTAGGGTTTATAGCAAATTTTCTTCAAGTTCTATATTTTCTTGAATTGGTCCTGTTATATGGAAATTTGAATTGTTCGATTGTGCCCAAGTGGCCTATGAATGTGCCCAAGTGGCCTTTTGTTGTTTGCAGGGAATCTGATTCCGAGTGGCCTATGTTTTGCCGGAATGTTGATTCATTTCGTTCCGGCAAATTTCAGGCGCTCGATTTGTCCACTTTTTAGCAAAGGTCATGCCGAAATTTTTCGTGAATTTCGGCATGACTTGTGCTAGAAACTAGGACATATCGAGTGCCCATGATTTGACGGAACGGGAATGAATCAACATTCCGGCAAAACATAGGGCCTTTTTTTAATGTCATTATTCATTTTATTATGTCTAGAATTAAACGAGCAGACTTAATCGTAGGAAACATGGCTAACAATGACGAAGGCGGGGGTTCTGGTAACTGCGAAGACGTCTACGAGGCGGCACACAACTTTTTTGAGTATCTGGACGAACAACGGTTGTTGCAGGCCCCCCCTGTCACATCCGAGGGTTGCACCGACACCGAGACCGGCACCGACACCGGCGCCGAGACCGGCACCGATGCTGGCGAATTAGCCGGTAAAGAACCGAAAGCGAAGAGGATACGGCGCCCAAACCAGCTCGGTACCGGAAGACTGGTGGTCACGGTGGTGGACCCCGGCAATTTCGAGCCAACAGAGCCTGAGGAAGCGCGCAAGTGCTACGGCAATCAAATAGGATGGGAAACCGCCAGCATCAACGATGAAAACTTAAGGAAGATACCAAATATGGAGCACTTCCTCCTAACGAAGTTGCACCAGAGATTCCTGTTCCCCGACCGGGATGAAACTAAATATCCATCACCGTGGCTAGACAAGGGAATGAAGAAGATAAACAACAAAGCCATGGGCAAGTTTAGCGGCGCGCTGTCCGCCTGGAAAGTAAGGGTGAAAAGTCGGATCGCCATAAAGGAACCCTACTCCCAGATTGTAAAGGATAATCCGACAATTACGGAAGAGCAGTTCGAAATATTCAAGGCGGCTTGCGCTGCCGAAGCTACCAAAGAAAAGTCGGAGTAGATGAAGGGGCTTCAGGAAAAGAACACAGGGTACCACCGCCTCGGAAGCCGTGGTTACTCGGGCAAGAGACCCATAGGGGCCAAGGAGGACGCGGAACGTGAAGCCGCGGGGATCCCAGACCCCTTGGCGGAGTTCACCGTCCCGCAGGAGCATGACTTCATCGGGGCCCGGTACACTTGGGACCCAGTAAATAAGGTTTTCGAAATGGACACGCCCACGAGGGAGTTCATGAGACTGCTGGTAATTATTATTTTACCACCTTATTTTAGCTTCTGATCAATTCGACTACACGTTTAGTCACATTTGTAAACAATCCACGTTCCTTTTGCAGAAAGAGCAGCACAGGATGGCGGCCGAAAGCGACTCGTCGTCTGAGTCGTCGGCGAGGCCCAAGTGGGACACCCCTTTCAACCGAGCCTTGAACCTAATGAAAGGACTCCCGTTGGACAAGCGGCCGTCGTATGGATGTGTGCACACCATCGGAGACGGCGCCACGTGGAAGTACTACTACCATGAGGACGTCGAGGAGAGAAAGCAGAGATGGAAGTTAAACGAAAAGAACATCGACAAGAAGGTTGAGATTGCGGTCGATAAGAGAACAGCTGAGACCAAAGAAGAGATACGACCTGAGTTGGTGAGCGAGGCAGTCAAAGCAGCGGTAGTTGTCTGCAGAGAGGAACTTGTAGCTTCGATTGGTGCCTTGGTTCCGGCAATTGTCGAATGGACGAAGCAAAATCCAGATAAAGAGGCAGCAGACTTTCCCCTTCCCAGCTTCGTCGGGAGCAACTCGGTGAACGTCGCACCAGCACCTGCTCACGCAACCGCACCTGCTCCCGCACCTGCTCATAGCAGCCCGTCCTCTGTCTTTGGCGTGCTCGGCGGGGCTTCGTCTTTGGCTGAGCTCGACGCCCTCACGGTAACTACCTGTCACACCGGCCCTCTTCAACATATATATAATCTTCTGTTTCCATTGCCTTTCGGATGTCTGACGTCGCAGACATGTCTTCACAGGCCGACGAAACCCCGTGCACCATACTGTACACCATCAGTGGCCAGAAGGTGGACGTGGAAAAGACAACGATAGTGAAGCCGAAGGATCGCTCGTTCCACAGCCGGCCGATGCCCCCTGGCGTCTTCAAGGTTTCTGTGGCCAGTGTCAAAGTGGGCCACGAGAATTTGGCTCCTCCGGTACCACTAGGGGGAGATGACGACGAGACCCCGCCACGGCTTGGCGATTGCAAGAGTTGGGTCCTGTTGTGGCCGAAGAATCTCCTTCGTCTAGAGGCGGCCGGGAGCACACCAACGACCAAGCCTCAGCAAGGTATGAACACCACCACCCCACCTACCCAATTAGCGGCGCTTGTCGTGCCGGGTGATAGCGGACGACGTGAGGAAGAGGCTCCATTAGTGGCTGATGACGTCGCCGCCGTCGAAGAAGCAATGGATGATGTCATGGACGAGGATGATGACCCTCTATGGTTTATCAATACCGGCGGCTATGACGACGGAGGATTGATGGCTCAGCAGTATGACTCAGGCTTTGAGCGTGATGAGTTGATGCCTGAATTGCTGGAGCAGGAACGTCTTAAGGCTGATTGCAAGAAGTCTCTCTTCATGCAATCCTCGCAGGACACGCCTCCAGATGCCGCCTCAACCCAGGATCAACAACGTGAGGGTCGTGCAATGCTGAGTCCGACAACACTGGGGGCGGGGGTTAGGGACGGTATGTTAGGCTCACTTCCGGCACCCAAGAAGCATAGGAAGAGACCGAGGAAAGGCCTTACTGGCGACAAAGCTGCTTCTATCAGCCAGCCGCCTCCGCAGCCTCGGGTTGCAGACCGTATACCTATCAAAGGTGCGGCGAAATTCCATGTCCCCGGTGATACGATCCTACATAAGGCAGCGCTAGAGGGCATATATGGCGATCTAAGGAGACTTCATGACGATGTGCTGTCGAGAGAGAAAAGCCTTCTCGTCTCGACAAATCCAGGATACCCGCTCTACGTGGTTAACGTGCCGCAGCAAAGGTTGTACGTCCAGACATTCCCCACGGATAAGTTCTTCCTTCGATTTGATTACCTCTTCGACATGTTTCACATGACAAAGCTGGATTTTACGTTCGTCCGCCTTTATGCCTTGTACATGAACTACATCATCAGGCGCGAGTAAATATCTTATATCTCAGGAACGGACCCGTACTTTATGCACGAGGCCTTCTTGGCAGTCTGCGCAGAGCACCGTGAATATGCGAGGACCTACATCGCCGACTTCATGGTCGCCAATAAGGACAAGGAGACAATTCTCCTGCCTTATCATCCCATATAAGTCATCCGCGGATATCCTCTGTGACACATAAATACTTTCATAAATTTCAATCATTCATTTGCACGCGTGGAGGCTAATTTGAGGTGTACTTATTTTGCGCAGCGAGGGGCGCGCCGTCCTCATCATTCTTAACCCCCGATTCTTCCATGCTCTTTACTTGGACTCGTCGAAGAACATAAAGAAAAAGGATTACACACACATCAAGAGTGTTCTCGACAGTGCTATCTTAAGCTACCGCCAACGGGGTGGAGAGATCACGGTCAAGAGGACAAAGAACCGCGCGCCCTGCTTTGCCCATAAGACCGACTTCTCTACGTCATCCACCGCATGCTGGAGTACAGAAGGGATCGGCAGAATCTTCGCATGTCACCTAAATCCGGCGATGCCGATATTCTGCAATGGGCCAAGAAACTAGGAAATGTACCGGATCATCGACTACGAGCTGGGTTCTATCACATCCAGCGTGAACTTGCCCAAGTCATCATGAAGGAGGTCGTCGAAAAAACAGGGATGTTCTACGAAGAAGGGCAAATGTCGCGAGAAGACGTCCGAACACGCGTAGCCGCTCAGCGTCTCGACCTGAAGCCTTTCACGTCGCTCGGGTCCTTCCTCCCTGATTTGGAAGGATGGCATGCCATGTTGGAGTGATTGACGATGACAATGTGTCCGTTTAGTCACTACTTTCTCTATGACGAAACTTTGAATTTATGCACGACGAAACTTTGTGATGTAATTAAACCGTCCTCCTCAACTAGCATAGATCACTCTAGTTAATTAGTTTGGGTACGATGAACTTTGTTATTTATGTTTACGATATGTTGTTTCTATTTTTGCTAACTCTGTCTCTTTGTGTTGCTAAACTATATATTATGTTGCATATTATCGATGAATTCATCATGTGACGATGCATGTATATAGACCATCGATGGCGAAGAAGTGCTACGCCGTGTACGTAGGGAAGGTTCCAGGAGTGTACAACGAATGGCCTGAGTGTCAGGCCCAGGTGTACCGGTTCCCGGGCGACAGCCAGAGAGGGTTCGATAGCAGAGCCGAAGCGGAAGATAGTTACTTGAGGTTCACGCTAGCGCGAGAGAGGGAAAGGAACCGGCGCCTCAAGAACTACTACATTATCACGCTCTTGCTCATAGTGATCGCTCTTCTCTTCTATATCATAGTTTAGATATAGATAATGAAACATGTGTATGTGATGACCATGCAATTGCTTGTATTCGAGACATGTCACGTAACTTGTATCGCTATATCGAGATGATGATGAGAGACATCATTTGTTTCGGATGATGTGATGATATGATGAGACTATTATGTGTATGATATGATGAGAATATTGTTTGTTCATGATATGATTAGACTACTGTATAAACCCTGTACAAAGACAGCGCAAATACGTACCCAAAAAAAATTATGCGTAACATTAGCAGTAGCGCTGGTTGACAAGTAGCAGTAGCGCTGGTATATTAGCAGCGCGGGAATTAGACCAGCGCTACAGCTATATAGCAGTAGCGCTGCACAAACCAACGCTACTACTAAGTAGGGATAGCAGTAGCGCTGGTCTAACCAACGCTATTGCTACAAGTTAGCTGTAGCGCCGTAGTAGTAGCGCGCCCACCCGCGCTACTGGTAGGCAAAAAACCAGCGCTACTGCTAGGGTTTTCCCTAGTAGTGACACACACACACACACACACACACACACACACACACACACACACAACTTCATTTAGAATGAAACCAGATAACCGAGTCTTCAGATGGTTAATCTCTTCGTAGATGTTCGAGATGCGGCATATTGAGAACATCTTGGCCTATATGTAAATGAAGAAAAAAATCATATGAAGTAGTATGTAAGTAACATTAAGATAAATATGAATTACCTTTTACGAATAACTTCAAAACCACAATTCTCTGATTTGAAACCACAATCTCCCACACTTAGTCTTCTCAGGCAGTACCATGATAATTGCTGCCAAGCGAAACATCAAAATAGCTAAGAACTATGTAGATAGCTTAGAAACAGAAAATTGGCTAATTAGTACTCTCATTTTACTCGAGAAAATAACATTCTTTCAATATCCAAAATTAGAAACTGTGAATGATTCAGTATGATTGACACATTTACTGGGGATGTGATCATGTCATCTGCTCTCTGACGTTCCACAAGATTACTAAAAACAGAGAGATTGTTTGCATATAGATCACTGAATATCTGCTGCAAAAATAATGGCTGAAACTTTACTTTAAAATGCAATGCCCAAATGTAGCAAAAACTCATTTCCTTTTTCCAAGAACATGCAGGAGAACTGCGTGTATATTATATTATTAAGAAGAGAATAGTACATCAACGTAATGAAGGCCGACAGGAACAGCGACGCCACAAAGTTTAAACACCCGTGAAACAAAGGAAGACGCGACCTGAAACTAAACTTTGTTGTCTCTTCAGCAAAATATTTCTATGGACAAATCGAGCTATAACGTATAGGTAGCAGAACATGACTTTCTATATATATGTGGCATGCCAATTTAAATGAAGAAAATGAACAATGCATTTTCGAGATCTCAATTCTTAAACCCAAAATTAATCAGAACTCCAACTTTGTTGCTAATCAAAGTGGATTAATCTATGGTAAATTGAATTAAAATGGAGTAAATGCTTCACATAAATGCAATAAATCTTTGAAAAAATAATCGAGGAGATTCGGGATAAAAATGCAGTGGGGCTCAGTTGAAATTTGGTATGAATTGCTTTTAGAAAAAAAACAGAATATAGCAAAATCAGTGCACGACCGAGGCCAGAGAAATTATTGATCAAAGTATCATCCATTAATAATTGTATTCATTTTGGATTTTTGGTGCACATGTCAACATCAAGTATCTAAACATGAGCTACCCATTGATTTAAAAAATATATGAATATGAATAATTATACTGAATGTCTAATCATGCTAAAAATGGAGGATGGTAGAAGCTCACCAGCTTCTTGATAATCCTAGTGTTTATACTTATCTAGCAACATGGTGTCGCGCCTCAGTAGACAATTACTCGGTAAGCACCAGATTGTTCTGGCCGGAGATGCCTCACGAATTGCTTCAGAACCAAGGATGCTGACACTAATCGATCCATTGTCAATCTGGCTCACCAGCTGCCACTTGACACGGCAGTTGGAATTTAAGTTACAGGTTAGTAAAAATTAAACTGACGGAAAAAAAGTCGCTCCAGCTCTTGCTTGAAACTCATACCATTTCTATTACAATTTGTAAAAATACCTAACCTGCAAATGGTAATTGGCATGCATTGCCAATCACCTGGGAGCACCCTCCACATGACAATGGTAAGTAGCAAAGTGTTGCAATGATCATGTGGTTTCCACCTTCTTCCACTGGCTCCACTCTCCAGCGATCACTGCACTCTTTCTTCCTACAGTTGCAAATATTTTATGAAACTTAAAGGAGTCAAACGCATCTACAAATGAAAAACACATAAGTTTACTATTTATCTCTTTTACAACATTGCTGCATTTTCAGTTCATGTAATGGAGCAAATGCAAGGAGAAGGAGGAACATATCGATCAGGTTGATGGCAGTATACTTAAACACCCTCTCCTACTTCCTCTGAAGTTTTTCTAATTCTCTCACCAGATTCAGAAATCAGAACTCGCCTCAGTTTTCTGTTCATAAACAAACGGTGGAACTGCATGTAGATGGCCAAAACCAGGATTCTGAGTAATCTAATTCAACATCATTCTCATTGAGAAAAATAACATACGTGTCGAACCAGAATGTGGAGCTCGCCGGCACAAACAGTGTCCGGTTGCCTGACGCCTCCGTCTTGGCACACACTGCCGCTACAACCTGCTGGTACGCGAAGAAGAACCTCCGCACAGCAGCTCGATCTTGCCGGCGTCCTCGCCTGCGCCGCGCCTCCGGCCATGATCATGGTACAGCCTCATGTCCGCCTCCTGCACACCCGGCCCGCCATTGGAGTCCACCTCGACGCCGATAACCAATAGCACCCGCTTCTTGATGTCTCTCGTGGCGTTCGTGGCATGCAGCAGGGCTGTGGGCTGGAAGCAGAAGGATGCGGCGGTGCCGTCCGTATCGCGAGCTGGCTCTTGAGCCGCAGCAGATCGTCCGGATCCATCAGCAGTTGCAGGTCCTGCATGTAGGCAAGCAACTTCCAGATCCGCTCGCCGCCGCCTCCCAGTCCTTCACTTGGATCAGGTTGTTCACGCGGGTGAGAAGCCGAGACACCGCGCACAGCCAGGACTCAAGACTCTGGTGAATAGTGAATCGCGCCTCGTGCGGCTGGACGACGCGGTCGTACTCCAGCACCGGCTTGCCAGCGTGGTTGGGCTCGCCGAGGCCGAGGGAGAACGCGGGTGAGGCGGGTGCGGAGGAGCGTGGAAAAAGCGTGGGAAAACCTACACTTAAGACCCAGGGAGGGGAGGAGAAAGTCGAGCATGCTCACCGTCAGCCGGATTGGTCGTCGTCGTTTGTTGAGCATGCGCAGCCGCCGCAAGAAGCAGCATGAGCGCCGCGCCATGGAGGAGCATGAGCAACCTCATCTCCCTCACTTTGCCTGTCTGCCTGCTCTAGCTCAGCTCATCCCTTCCGACTTCCGGACTCGGGAGTATATATATAGACAGAGAGGTCACGTGTGTAAGTAAGGTGGGGCTTGTTAACACGACGAGGTCGATCGATAGATGCACATCACCTGGCCAGTCAGGTAATTATTGAATGGAGAAGCAACTCGGTCCTCCAATGCCATGTGCGCAAGTGGAAGTGGGTCAACTCTTGAATGGCCGCTTCATCATTTAGCTGCCTGATGGAACACGTGCGGCTCCGTTTATTAGAGTATATATGATAGTCAAGTCAAAAGAAAAAAAGAGTATATATGATAGTCTCAGATGTTGGACTGAATTGGAGGACCGCCGCCGCCACCACCCCACATGCCATGCGACCGTTGCAAATGTTAGAATTAGGTTAGGGTTAATCTAGCCGGTAATTGCTTATACTTATTTTTGTTAACACAGTACAAATGCAAGCGCTCATATATACACGCATACACTCATCCCTATGAACGCACACACACACCCTACCTCTTTGAGCACCTTCAAGAGACTGAGTCGGCATATCATCTTGAGATTTTACGAAGTCACCGTAGGTGCCTTGTAGTCGACGGGAACGTCTCCTCCCACTGAACGCGCATCGCCGGAAATTTTGAAATAAATTCAGGATAAATGCGAGCACCAGGACTTGAACCCTGGTGGGCTGGGGATATCACTGTCCACCTAACCATCCAACCACAGGTTGGTTCGCATTGCTTATACTTATTAAGCAATACCCGTCAGTTCTTTGTGTCCAATGCCAACAGACGCGTCCCTGTGACGCATCTGTCTCTCTATGTAACCGACGCCTCTACAAGGCGTCTCTCCAACATGTATATAAAGCCAATCATCAATGAAATCATCAACTGCTCATTACTTTTACTCTTAAAACATTATTGGCCTTCTCTCTATCGAGAGCGATATCGACCAGAAGAAGATGAACAGAGCGTCCCAAGAGAAGAACGGAGGAAGAAACGGTTTTGCTAAAACACATTTAGATGTGCCCTAAGTATTGCACATCTAAGTCTTATATCATTGATTTACACCGAGATTCATGCATATATTTTTTTCCTTTTTATTTTTATGCTTGATTGAATTACTTAGATGTGCAATAACTAGATGTGCCCTAGACAAACTCTATTTCTAAGATGTTGATGGGAATATCACAAGGAAACCTTAAGAAACACCGATCTCACCGGTGCACTGTGCAAATATAATACACGGTATACACGTTCAACCACGTACGTATAGCTAAGCAATATATCCGTGTCCACCATCGATCGCCATGACAGGCGCCGCCGCCACCGAGCTGATTCTTCCGGCCCTGCGCGGCGCCTACCAGCGCGCCGTGCACTCCTTCTCCTCCTCTTCCGTCCGCGCGCGGCCGGTGACCGGGACCCACCTCTTAGATCGATGGCTACAAGCTCGTGCACAGGATGGTCGACGCGTCCTCCATCAAGTCCCGCAAGTTCCACGTCGGCGGCATCAACTGGCAGGCCGCCTACCACCCCCACGCCCGCGGCCTCTGCGTCAGCGTTGGCCTCCACCTCGCCGGGACCAACAACTCCGGTAAGAAGGCCACCGCCATGTGCCAGGTGAGCATCCTCGACCGCCGGGGGTGTCGGCGTTCAGCCGCCTCATCGAGCCGCGCGATATTCATGGGATGATCTACCCTGACCGGTCGTCGTGGAGCGTCGACGTGCACGACTTCGTCAAAAGGGAGGAGCTCCTGAAGTGGGCGGAGGAGCACGTGGACGACGACGACAAAATGGACAAAACTGACCTCGAGGTGCAACTATTTCACAAACTAAACCGTAGGCGAACAAATTCACCCAGCTAACCCTTTTGTGTAGCGCCTGACAGGTCGGCGCTGCACTACACTGAGTAGCGCCTGGCCGACAGGCGCTACACTCCTGACCAGCGCATGGTACCTTGGGGCCAGACCGGGCCCCACTCCTGGTTGTGCAGCGCCTAGGTGAAAGTCATATGATGCTAGGATGGAAGTCAGCAGGCTTATCTTACTAGCCTAATGAAAATCAGAGTTTAGTCAGCAGGAAAACTAAACCGATCTGCACAAAATTCTGAATGAAAAACATATCAAGTTCATGCCAAGGGGTTTTGTAAAAATCAAGATATGATTATGTCAACATATGCAACAAATCTGTCAACAACATTATCATGCCTACTTTAGTGCAACATAACATCATGTTAAATGTTTTTAACATGGCAACACGCTGGGTATTCTGAAAGTAGACACGGAGATGCTCAAAATTCATATATAAAGTTATTCCATATGAACCATGGTTGATTTACTATGCATTGACAAAATGCAAAGTTCTGTTGACATTCAGGGACTTGGTGAAATTAACAAGTGTCAATCTGGCAGAACATTGCCTTGGGTACTTTAGTGTCTCAAAACATAGTGATTCAGATATTTAGTGGGTATAAAAATGACATGGACTTAAAGTAGACATAAAATTTTCCAACTTTCATAATTAGATCATATTCATATGATGCTAGGATTAATTACTATGGATCTTACAAAATGCAACTTTCTGTAACAGAAGTTCATTTATATCATGTTAGTCACTTAGATGCAAGACATGAACATGTTAAAGATGATTAACATGGCAAGCATAGGCATGGCGTGAAAGTACACATTATGTAGTGCAAAACTCATGTAGGATGCAAATGCATAAGAGCTATAGGTCAATGGCTATCATCATGCCAAGTTTGTAAGTTTTAACAGATTCTGTCAGTTATATTATGATGCACTTTTGCAACATTGTTTTCATCAAGCAAATTGATCCTAACATAGATGAAAATGCCACCATTGCGTAGAACATAGAAAAATGCACAACATTCATATCAGGCACGTTTTCATCAGATGCACGGATTAAAAGTTAGAACGGTTTTAATATAAGGTAGTGCAGCTCCTTTCACCTAGGCGCTGCACAACCAGGAGTGGGGCCCGGTCTGACCCCGGGGTGCCACGCTGGCCAGTAGTGTAGCGCCTGTCCGTCAGGCACTACTCAGTGTAGTGCAGCGCCGACCTGTCGGGCGCTACACAAAAGGGTTAGCTGGGTGAATTTGTTTCGCCTACTGTTTAGTTTGTGAAATAGTTGCGCCTCCAGGTCAGTTTTGTCCATTTTGCCGACGATGACCGCCTCCGCCTCCGCTATGATGTCCTCGTCCTCCAGATGCAATCAAAATCTCCCGTCCAGGGCTACTTGTTGAAGGACTTTTGGGAGAGACTTAAGAACTAAATCTTCTTTTCTACTAGTTGTAATATTCAGTGAGGTTAATGCAAGACGCAAGAACGTATAGTAGTAGTAATATTTTGTGAGGATCATATGATTTTGGTGCATTTCAGTTCTTTTTTGTAGTATTTCGCTACTGGAATTTTCGTATACGTCAGGTGCCAGGCTCTTCGCCGAGAGCTAAAGCACGGGCCCTCGGCCAACTCACATACGCCGAGAGTACCTCTCGGCAACAGACGCAGGTCGGCAAACACATGATACTGCCGAGCGTTACACACGGCAACATGGTGACACTCGGCAAAGTGTTGCCACGTGGCTCATCCGGCGGCGAATAACGGCACGGTCACGGTGGCAATGCTTTGCCGAGAGCCGCTCTCGGCAAAAGTTTAATCCAGAAGCAGTAAGCTCCGGTCTTCATTACACTCTTATTAAGAATATTTCCGGACAGAGAATGTCCATAGTGGCATTCATATTCTAATGAATGGATGCCGCGCTTTTTATTAATTTATGATCCAACCGCACCTTTACCGAGCGCCGCTCTCGGTAGAGTAAGGTTTGCCGAGGGCTGCTCTTGGCAAAGCTTCGGCTCTCAGCAAACTTTTAGTACCACCTCTCCTAGAGACAAGCAACAGGACCGGTTTAAATAGTCGGATAATCCAGACGCAGCAAGCTTCGGTCTTCATTACACTCCTGTTAAGGAGATGGACCATTACTGTGAATCTTCACCCCAGGCAGTGAAGATTCACAGTGACAAGCCATCTTCCTAATGATGGATGCCGGCGCTTTTTATTAATTCAATTATTATTATTATTGAGTTTTTCGTCTGTGTGAGAGCAATGATCTAACCGTTTAAATCCTCAGAAATTCATATGATGCCGGAAATCCTCGGGAGCTGGCACGGCGTCATCACATGGCCCCTGTAGGGTGTGGTAAAATTTTAGGCGCATTTCAAATAAGCATCCCCTAAGGCCACTTGTAAACCGCACCATCTCCGAGCTAGTCTCTGGGTATTGAGAGGGAACGTGTCCGGTTTGTGCAGTAAGTGCGGGTCCTGTTGCTCCGTTGGCCTCGAAACTTCTCGTGCTCTCAAAGGAGGCCATCGCATGACACGTGCTTGGCCTCCGCATTTTTTGGACCCGCGTGCAATATTTGAGACATTTATTGCTCTGCTAGGGTTTCAACGCCGGAAATTGCAGATCTTCAAGGCGGCACATGAAATCATGCCCGGAAGTGGCATGGAAACTCCTATGTGATGTCCTTGCGACATGCGTAGGCCTTGTCCAGATGAGGGAGGGGCAGGCCCTGCCACCGGGGGGCGAAATTACCTCGGTGGAATGCATGATGCAACCGTTTAAATCCTCAAAAAATCGTATGATGCCGGAATTCCTCGAGAGCTGGCACGGTGTCATCACATGGCCCCTCTAGGGTGTGGTAAAAGTTTGGGCGCGTTTCAAATAAGCCTCCCCTGAGGCCGCTTGTAAACCACACCATCTCCGAGCTAGCTCTGGGTATCGAGAGGGAACGTGTCCGGTTTGTGTAGGAAGTGCGGGTCTTGTTGCTCCGTTCGCCTCAAAACTTCGCGTGCTCTCAAAGGAGGCCATCGCATGGCACGTGCTAGGCCCCCGCATTTTTCGGACCCGCGTGCAATATTTGAGACATTTATTGCTCTGCTAGGGTTTCAGCACCAAAAATTGCAGAACCGCAAGGCGGCACATAAAATCATGCCCGGAAACGGCATGGAAACTCCTATGTGATGCAGGGTTAGATTAAAGAGGCACAAATGATGCTAACTACTCATTTTGCTGAGAGTAGCACTTGGTACAGGTGTTATTTCCGAGAGTGGCACTCGGTAAAAGGGAAAACTTAGATCTAGTTGACGACCTTTTTCGAGAGTTCCTCTCGGTAGATTTGCACTTCCGAGTGTGGCTCTCGGTAAAATGAAAACCTAGATCTAGGTTTGACTTCCTTTTCTGAGTGCCGCACCGACAGGTTCTCGGTAATGGTAGCGCAGGACACTTAAGTGAATTCCCCGCTAGCTCTCTCGTTTTCATTTCTTCTTCGCGCTTCCTCTCCCCTCCTCTGCTTCCCGCCGCACCCCCCCCCGCCGGCCGGCCCCCTACGACGCCCCCCTCGTCGGCGCCCCCTCTCGGCCAGCCCCCATCCCGCGGGCGCCCCCCCCCACCGAGCTCCTCCCCTCCGGGCTACTTGGTGAGCTCCCCCCTCCCCCGGCTGCTATATGTATAGATGCATAGATGGATGGATGAATAGATGGATGCATAGATGGATGTATAGATAGATGGATGAATAGATAGATGGATGGATGCATAGATAGATGGATGAACAGATGTATGGATGGATAGATGGATTTTGTTGTTTATATCTAGTATTTTTTGTAGTAGTTTCTATGTAGTAGTTTTTATCTAGTAGTTTTTGTAGTAGTTTTTATGTAGTATTTTTTATCTAGTAGTGGGACTAGTAGTTTTTGTAGTAGTTTTTATGTATTAGTTTTTATGTAGTAGTTTTTTGTAGTAGTTTTTATGTAGTAGTTTTTATCTTGAGCGAGTTTCGACCATATTTGACAGATGCGAGATGTTTTTAGAGGAATGGTACCGACTGTTGTCATAGGGGGTCGCGCTTCCTCTGCTCCTCCTCTATGATCTTTTTAAAGTAGGAGGAGTAGAGGAAGAGCGACCATCACCGACAGTCGATGAGAGTTGTTGGAGGAAAAGAAAACGACTTTTGACGATGGCGGTCGATCTGGGCTAGTTCGTCATGTGATATACCTTTGTCACGCACAATGGACTGGCCCAGCTCGACCATCACCAAAAGTTGAAGTACCCGTGAGGGAGTGTCCACCATATATACAACCCCCAGGCCGAGTGTCCACCATATTTGACAGATGAGAGATGTTACCGACTGTTGTCATAGGCGGTCGCTCTTACTCTGAGATCTTGGTAAAGCAGGAGGAGCAGAGAAAGAGCGACCATCACCGACAGCCGATGAGAGTTGTTCTTGGAGGAAGAAAATCGACTTTTGACGATGATGGTCGATCTGGGTGAGCTCTTCCTATTATACCTTGATAACGCACGATGGGCTCGCCCAGCTCAACCATTACCGAAAGTCGAAATATCTGTGAGAGTGTCCGCCATGATGTTTGCTTAGAAGTAATCTTTGATGTTTGATTCTTATGTTATTTTTCATTGTGTGATGAAAGGTGTTAGCTGCTACTTGTAGACTGCATTGGTATTTCCCTAGAGAAGAGAGGATGATGCAGTATAGTAGAGATAAGTATTTCCCTCAGTTAGGAACCAAGGTTATCAATCCAGTAGGAGAACCAAGCAAAATTCCATTAAACGCACCTGCACACACAAGAGCAAACACTTGCACCCAACGCAAATAAGAGGGTTGTCAATCCTCTTGGCGGTTATTTGCAAGGATTAAATCTTATAGAGATAAATAGATAAAATAAAATATTAATTAAAATAAAAGTAAATAAATTGCAGCAAGGTATTTTTAGGTTTTTTATATATGATAAAGTAGACCCGGGGGCCATAGTTTTCACTAGAGGCTTCTCTCTCGAACACATAGCATACGGTGGGTAAACAAATTGCTGTTGGGCAATTGATAGAAAAGCAAATAATTATGACGGATTCATGGCAATGATCATGTATATAGGCATCACATCCGAGACAAGTAGACCGACTCCTACCTGCATCTACTACTATTACTCCACCCATCGACCGCTATCCAGCATGCATCTAGGGTATTAAGTATGAAACAGAGTAACGCCTTAAGCAAGATGACATGATGTAGACAAAGTAAACTTAAGCAATATGATTAAACCCCATCTTTTTATCCTTAATGGCAACAATACAAATACGTGTCATGTCCCCTTCTGTCACTGGGATTGAGCACCGCAAGATTGAACCCATCACAAAGCACCTCTCCCATTGCAAGACAAATCAATCTAGTAGGCCAAACCAAATCGATAGATCAGAGAGAAATACAAAGCTATAATAATCATGCATAAAAGAGTTCAGAGAAGACTCAAATATTTCTCATGAATAATCTGATCATAAACTCACAATTCATTGGATCCCAACAAACACACCGCAAAAGAAGATTACATCGGATAGAACTCCAAGAACATCGAGGAGAACATGGTATTGATGATCAAAGAGAGAGAAAAGGCCATCTAGCTACTAGCTATGGACCCGTAGGTCTGTGGTAAACTACTCACACATCATCAGAAGGGCAGCAAGGTTGATGAAGAAGCCCTCCATGATCTATTCCCCCTCTGGCAGAGTACCGAAAAAGGCCTCCAGATGGGATCGTGGAAGAACAGAGGCTTGCGGCGGTGGAAAGGTTTTCTCTTCTGTCTCTCTGGTATATTGGGAATATTTGGGAATTTATAGTGCTGGAATTAGGTCAGGAGGGGCAACGAGGGGCCCACAAGCCTGGGGGGCGCGCCCTACCCCCCTGGGCACGCCCTCCAGGCTTGTCGCCTCCTCGTGGCTCTTCTGGTCTTCTCCCGAAGCTTCGTGGGTCTCTTCTGGTCCAGAAAAAATTAATCCAAAGTTTTTTTCTCGTTTGGACACTTTTTGATAATGATTTTCTGAAAAGGCAAAAACAAGCAGAAAACAGCAACTGGTACTGGGCTCTGGGTTAATAGGTTAGTCTCAAAAATGATATATAAAGGCATATAATTGCATATAAAACATCCAAGATTGATACTATAATAGCACGGAACAATAAAAAATTATAGATACGTTGGAGACGTATCAGGCATCCCCAAGCTTAATTCCTGCTCGTCCTCGAGTAGGTAAATGATAAAAACAGATTTTTTATGTGGAATGCTACCTATCATGTTTCATCATGTAATCTCTCTCTTACGGTATGAATAATAAGATCCGAATGATTCAAAGCAATAGTCTATAATTTGATATAAAGACATCAATACTCAGGCATACTAATAAACAATCATGTCTTTCAAAATAAAAATGCTAAAGAACGTTATCCCTACAAAATCATATAATCCTGTCATGCTCCATCTTCTTAACACAAAATATTTATCATGAACAACCCCGGTTTTAGCTAAGCAATTGGTTCATACTTTTTAATGCGCTTCAGCTTTTTCAACCCCCACGCAATACATGAGCGCAAGCCACGGATATAGCACTATGGGTGGAATAGAGTGTGGTGGTAGAGATAAATAAGAGAAGTCAAAAATAAGAAGATAGTCTCACGTCAACGAGACTAATCAACGGGCTATGGAGATGCCCATCAATTGATGTCAATGTGAGGAGTAGGGATTGCCATGCAACGGATGCACTAAGAGCTATAAGTGTATGAAAGCTCAACATGAAAACTAAGTGGGTGTGCATCCAACTTGCTTGCTCATGAAGACCTCGGGCATTTGAGGAAGCCCATCATCGGAATATACAAGCCAAGTTCTATAATGAAAAATTCCCACTAGTATATGAAAGTGACAAAATAGGAGACGCTCTATATGAAAATCATGGTGCTACTCCGAAGCACAAGTGTGGAAAAAGGATAGTAACATTGCCCCTTCTCTTATTTTCTCTCACTTTTTTTTCATGGCTCTTTTTGGCCCTTTATTTTTTATTTATTTTTATTTTCGTTCGGAGTCTCATCCCGACTTGTGAGGGAATCATGGTCTCCATCATCCTTTCCTCACTAGGACAATGCTCTAATAATGATGATCATCACACTTTTATTTACTTACAACTCAATATTACAACTCGATACTAGAACAAAAATATGACTCTATATGAATGCCTCTGGCAGTGTAGCAGGATGTGCAATGATGCTAGCGTAACATGTATAAAAAATGATGAACGGTGGCTGAGGCACAAATACTATGTCAGCTATATGATTGTGGCGCCCCGCCGGAATACCACTGTAGTCAGACGGTCGCCGCACACACCAGCCCAGGAAATCACTCTGGCATGCGCTTTTATAACAAGTATCATGAACACAGGCATTTCTATTAATGGATATAGAAGTCTTACATGATATTTTACAAGGGTGATGGCAGCGGAAAAGCTCTATCTAAGGCAGCATGGTCTTGGTGCGGCTCCAATCCACAGGGATCTGACTGGGTTACTCTTCTAGCCCGCGAACACTCCGGCTCCTCGCTCGGGGTCGTCGAATCCTTAGGTGAACCTGGCCACATTGAAGGCCGCTGAGTACTTTTGAATGTACTCGCAAGCAAACCAAACCAACATATACACCAAGCAAAGCAATCTATGGCATTCAAGCATGTATCAATTCTTATAGCAATATTAATTATTATGGTTTAACCATCTAGCCTTGTTAATTATCATGTCATAGCAGGATTATCTAGCTACATTACTACTGAAGTAAAAACAGCATGACGAGGATAAAGCATATCGAGTAACTGCATCCATACTCCGACTATTCTCATGATTCAATCCAAATCTTGCGATCATCCGACCACTCATCTCATAGCCATCGCATGGCTAACATTCATATTACTGACATCATCTGATGTCCCTGCATCTGCACTATAAATCTGACAAATCATACCCTTCCCTGGTTCATTATTAACATCGTATGGTTTGTTCCTCCAGACTCGACACAGAACAAATAGTGTGACCTAGTACGAACTGTGTCCCATGACCGAGGACGTGGCTATTCGAATAGATTTACACTCTGCAGAGGTTGCGCACTTTACCCACACTATGGAGCTCCCGACCTCTTGCTCCCATTCGGGTGGACCGGTGCTGCTCCAACAAGACTTGTCTATTGCCCGACACTCTTACGGCCCCACCGACAATCATACCCTCTCCGGGTCAAGTCCTAGGTGGCCCCTGTGTCACTCCTGACACCTGCCATCGTCGTGGCCAAACAAAACTGTCCCAAACGGGGACCCGCACGCAAATAACCTGGGCTCACAAGGTTATCATCGCCTACCTGATCAGGGTAGCACGCACACATAACCTTCCCTCTTTGGTGGTACCGATAAGAGGCAAGACAACAGACCAAGTCAGGGCCTTCCCATAAAGACAAGTGTGGCTGCACTGATGAGCTCGGTTCAGTGGCACTATGACTCGATCCAGCCGACGAAGGAGGTTGTCATTATTAAGTCACATTCTTAATCATTGCAATATCAACAACAATGCATGATGAAAACATAACAACCTATCTCCATATTGTCACCTACGAGTCACTAGTGCGATAATATGATGAATACTAGCAAGTACTGTAAATAGCAGGTTCATCCTAGCAGGAGTTTAGTTATTTCCAACACATGCATATTCATTAATTAAACACGTAAGAATAACACAGAGCAATGGTTTAGGGCATATATCAGATGGTCGGCTTGCCTGGGGGTCAATGAATTCACCAGAGAGAAGTGCGGTCACTTCGCGGAAATATTCGCCGGAAAGGTCTCTCTCTCGGAAGGGCTGAATATAGGGCAGAGGCGAAATGGTCATTTTTAGAATGTGTCAACATGGTGAAAGTGGGGCCAACAGAACGGGCTCGACGAATAGAGAATGTGGGCTTTGGAATCACCTGAATCGGAGTTACGGTCGCGGAGAAAAGGCCGTTCGTTCGTTAAGCGATAAAACAAACAGAAACTGTTCGTTATAGCCCTTAACGGGTGAACGTTCGCTAACTAACCATTTCGGCCGCCGGCTGAAAAAATGAAAGCGCCTTTCACTGAAATACGCTTTCTGCATACATAAAACGTATTCTCAGACGAAGTGAAAGCAGAGTACGCTTTCCCAATGAGAAAACGTATTCTAGTGAATACGCTTCCACTTACTCTTGCGTGGGCCCGGGGCAACAGTGGCTGACGGGCGGGGCCCGCCTTATCCTCCTCGCTCTCCTCCCTCTGGATCATCTTCTTTCTTAGACAGGGGCAAGGGCGCGTCTCGGCCGCCAGCGCTGCCGTCGACTGGCCGCTCCCGAGGGCCTGCGCCGCCTCCAGTGGTGGTCTTGGCGCCTCCCACGGTGGCCGGCAACGTTGCTGCCATCGACCAAGGCACGGCGGAGGCGAGGCTCCAGTGGGGATAGCTCCGGCGAGGCTTCCTCGGTGAAAAACGAGGACGGCGGCGGCTCAGTGAGCTCCTAGGGCTGCCAAGAACATGGACGGAGAGGAGGGGGACGGCCACAAGGCCGAGGCTGGCCGAGGGGATCGGCGGCAGCTCATGGCCAGGGGGAGGGGAAGAGAGCTCCGCGAGCTTGAGGGGGAGGGACTGGGGTTGCTGGTGAGGAGAGCGAGCTCGGGAACGCGCTTAAATAGCCGAGGGGAGGGCTACACGACGCCGACCGAAGCTTCCAGACTCGCGGCGAGGTGGCGGCGTTCTGGCGGAGCATCGGCGTCGGCAGAGGCGGCCATGGGCTAGGAGACGAGGGGGAGAGGACTCCAGACGATCCACGCGTGCGGTGGGCAGCTCGCCGGCGCTCCCGGACAAGCCGGAGCCCGGTGGAGCGAGCTCTCGAAGCCTCTGGCACGCGGTGCACTGCTTTGGCGTGCTCCGCACGTAGTCACCGCATGGCCACAGCGCTGCCACGCCGCACTCCATGCCAAACCATGTCTACCGTGTTCTCCACTCTTCACTGAGTTGACTTGTGCAGCTGGAAGACACGACAGAGTTCTGATGTGACTGCACCTTGGTCAACTGCTAATGAACAGCAAGGTGTTTGATTGATGACATGGACATCTCCTTGCTCCTCTTGGCATGATCCTTGGCTGAGAGTGACCTCTCACTAAGGTGACCATCTGGGTAATATTGTAGCACAAATGGATAACTCTAGATAGCACCTCCTTTGTAAACTTGCAATCTGACCAGAAATGAAAATGAGGTTGCTGGGAGAGAATGGCTAGATGGAATTAGCTGATTTTTGGTGTAGGGTGATGATATAGTCATGAGAGCTAGCTGGAAAAATTTCATCTCACTTTGATCACCTATGAAGGTACTTCCTTCACAGAGATGCAATCTGGACAGAAACTTGGATAATTTACTGGGGAAGATTGGCTAGATGAAATGGGCTGATCTTTGGTATCCATGGGTGATTTATCAATGTTAACCACCCTGAAAATTTCAGGCCAAAAAGATTAAAGGTTCAAGCACTTCCTTTGCAAACTGGAAATCTGGACAGAATTTGCAAATGGATGTTGTGCTCAAAATTTGAATTTTGGAACTTGATATCTTGATGGAAATGGTGAATATATGGATAGGATAGGCTCCACAAATTATTTGGGATTTTTCCTAGCTACCAAAATGGTAGTTCCTTTGGAAAGGGCCCAAACTAAAATATTGGCTTTAAATAGGAAAATGCAATTTACCTTATTTAATTATGGCCAATATTTTTATGGGAGCTCAACATGATCACAAATAATATCTCCACAAGTTTTCATAAGCTTTGGAGATGGATAGATATTTTTCTAGATTTAATTCCTTTAAATGGCAGAAAAAGGAATTAATTCTAAATAAAAAATATTGCAAATAACTTGGCAATATTTTTGCATATCCAAGGTTTATAGATATAGGATAATCACTGGGAAAAGTTTGGGGGGCAACAGATCAAAGGAAATTAGGGTTCCTTTGCAACTGAAGGAGTTAGGGTTTCCCTTCCGGTAGATCGGAGAGTAGGGTTTCGGTGGCAAAATCCTGAGAATATAGTTTGGGTGGCCAAGTTGGGTTGGAGAGAATCTCTGGTTGGACAGGAAAGGCAAGGCTAAATGACCATCTTCATATACCCAAGAGCGAGAGAAAATCCAATAACACCGGAAAAAAAGACGGAAGTCAAATCCCGCGAAGGAAGAAATCTGGGAGCGAAAACCAGGGTGTCACAAACCTACCCTCCTTAATAAAATCTCGTCCTCGAGATTTCTGGACTTACCTCCCGACGAAGGGGGACATACCTGTGTGTGACTTGGATCCATCAGTTGTCTTGTCTTTATTGGTTCACTAGCCTCTTCTGATGGCTCAGGTGTTGTCTTTTCACATAGCTACCTTGAATCCTTCTCTTTCCTGTCAGGTGTACCTCTTTTCCTGGTAGTGGTGTTGCTGGGTGGGGTAGCGGGTAGTACCGACAAGTAGTCTTGTTTCCAATACCTGGCGCTAACTACTTCGGGTTTTATTGCGATACTTCGTACACTGACTGCCAAGGGCGAGACATCCTTTCTGCGTACAAGGCTCACGTGCTCGTATGGCCTCGAGTGACTAGAGGTGGCCTTCTTTCTGCCTTGTCGGAATGCTCAGTCTGACTGCGGGTTTCGTACGAGGTGTTTCCTGCTGGCTCATGCATTCAGACTTCGTTCTTAGGTGATCCATAATTCAAGGAACATCATGACCGAGCTATTGCTGCTATATCCCCAACTGAAATGTCAGGCATGATCACAAAGTAATCATAGACAGTAATCTCTTATCATGGCACCTACAAACTGTCGATGCTGATGTGCATGTGCTTTCAGCTATTCTATCTGAATGTATTATTTCGAAGTGAATTCAGACTGTCAAACTTTGTCAATTACTGAGGTGGCTTTGCCATATATAGCCTTTTATCTGTTGGGGAACGTTGCATGGGAAACAAAAATTTTCCTACGCACACACAAGATCTATCCATGGTGATGAGCATCTACGAGAGGGAGAGTGAATCTACATACCCTTGTAGATCGCTAAGCGGAAGCGTTAAGAAACGCGGTTGATGTAGTCGAATGTCTCCGCGATCCAAATTGCAAGTCGTCCCTCGATCCGATCACGAACTAGTGCCGAACGGACGGCACCTCCGCGTTCAACACACGTACGGCTTGATGACGCCTTCACCTCCTCGATCCAGCGAGCGATGATGAAGTAGTGGATGAGTTCCAGCAGCACGACGGCGTGGTGATAGTGGTGAGGAACAATCTCTGCAGGGCTTCGCCAAGCACTACGGAGATTATGATGGGAGAACTAGAGGGTTAGGGTTGCCGACACACGGCTTGGGAAATCTTGATCTCTCTCATGTGCTAGCCCTGCCCCTCTATTTATATGTTGAGCCCTGGGGTCTAAACTTGGAGAGAAAGCCTCCACAAGGTCGGTTTTGCCCGCACAAGGTCGGTTTGGCCCGCACGGAAAGAGTCCAACTCGGATTCCAGCAGTATCGTGCACAAGCGGTAGTACCGCTCACGAGCGGTAGTACCGCTTCACACAAGCGGTAGTACCGCTTACGCGGTAGTACTGCCTTACAGCGGTAGTACCGCTTAAGGCAGTAGCAAAACTTCCTTTTGCACTTTCCAATACCTCGTGGGCTTTACCCCTTTGGCTAATATAAAGTGTTGCTGCACCCGAACACTTCGGTAAACATCCGGAACCTCTTCCGGTGAATTCCGGAACCCTTCCAGAGATCAAAACACTATTATCACATATATTAATCTTTACCTCCGGACTCTTCCGGAGACCCTCGTCATGTCCGGGATCTTATCCGGGACTCCGAACAACCTTCGGTCACCAACACAATAACTCAACTATACTAATCGTCACCAAACGTTAAGTGTGTAGACCCTGCGGGTTCGAGAACTATGTAGACATGACCGAGACACCTCTACGATCAATAACCAATAGCGGGACCTGGATGCCCATATTGGCTCCTACATATTCTACGAAGATCTTTATCGATCGAACCTCTATGTCAAGGATTCAGTTAATCCCGTATGCTGTTCCCTTTGTTATTCGGTATGTTACTTGCCCGAGATTCGATCGTCGGTATCTCTATACCTAGTTCAATCTCGTTACCGGCAAGTCTCTTTACTCGTTCCGTAATACAAGATCTCGTGGCTAACACTTTAGTCACATTGCTTGCAAGGCTCATTGTGATGTTATATTACCGAGTGGGCCCTGAGATACCTCTCCGTCACACGGAGTAACAAATCCCAGTCTTGATCCATGCCAACCCAACAGACACCCTTGGAGATACCTGTAGAGCACCTTTATAGTCACCCAGTTACGTTGCGACGTTTGATACACACAAGGTACTCCTCCGATGTCAGGGAGTTGCATGATCTCATGGTCATAGGAACAGATACTTGACATGCAGAAAACAATAGCAATAAACTGACACGATCATATGCTACGTTCGTAGTTTGGGTCTTGTCCATCACATCATTCTCCTAATGATGTGATCCCGTTATCAAATGACATCTCATGTCTATGGCTAGGAAACCTTAACCATCTTTGATCAACGAGCTAGTTAACTAGAGGCTTACTAGGGACACAGTGTTGTCTATGTACCCACACATGTATTTGAGTTTCCAATCAATACAATTATAGCATGGATAATAAACGATTATCATGCACAAGGAAATATAATAATAACTAATTTATTATTGCCTCTAGGGCATATTTCCAACATTATCTTGGTTGATGACCCATATTCCAGATGAGTATGGCATGCTGGCTGCATTGTTTTGGCCGTATATGCAAGAGTCTGACAAGGATTGATATTATCACCTTATCTGTAAAGCCTTATTTTATTGACCGTCACGGAGGTTGTGTATCCGAAACTTCTTTGTTCCTGGGGGTTCCTTTTGCGGGCCTGTCATGACTTGCCGACACGGCTCCTTGGCTATATCATAGTTTGTTGAGCTTGTATTCACAACTTACTCTTGCATATCTCGTAGGGGTTGCTGTGCTCATATGCTTCTTTGAACTATGGGACCGATGTTTCTCTGAACACAGTCATTCCCGTGTACGAGTGGCTCGCATGAACGGATCCGCTGGGCTGCATGCTCACAACATATGTAGGGGTAGGATAAATCCTTGGCTAGAGCAATGGCACCAGTATTACAACAAAACAGAGTCATTGGGTTAAGCGCACTAGGCACTACTCCAAGATCTGTCATGAACTCCTTCATCCAGACACCTTGCTTCGCCGCCTCCGAGGCAGCGATGTACTCCGCTTCGCATGTAGAATCAGCTACCACGCTTTGCTTGGAACTGCACCAGCTAACCGCACCCCCATTAAGAATAAATACGTATCCGGTTTGTGACTTAGAGTCATCCGGATCAGTGTCAAAGCTTGCATGGACGTAACCCTTTACGACGAGCTCTTGATCACCTCCATAAACGAGAAACATGTCCTTAGTCCTTTTCAGGTACTTCAGGATATTCTTGACCGCCGTCCAGTGTTCCATTCCTGGATCACTTTGAAACCTTCCGACCATACTTATGGCAAGGCTGACATCGGGTCTTGTGCACAACATTGCATACATGATAGAGCCTATGGCTGAAGCATAGGGGATGACACTCATCTTTTCTCTATCTTCTGCAATCACTGGGCATTGAGTCTTACTCAACTTCACACCTTGCAATACAGGCAAGAACCCCTTCTTGGACTGATCCATTTTGAACTTCTTCAAAACTTTGTCAAGGTATGTGCTTTGTGAAAGTCCTATTAAGCATCTCGATCTATCTCTATAGATCTTGATGCCTAATATGAAAGCAGCTTCTCCTAGGTCCTTCATTGAAAAACTCTTGTTCAAATATCCCTTCACGCTTTCCAACATTTCTATATTGTTTCCAATCAGTAATATGTCATCCACATATAATATTAGAAACGCTATAGAGCTCCCACTCACTTTCTTGTAAATACAAGCTTCTCCGTAAACTTGTATAAACTCGAACGCTTTGATCACCTCATCAAAGCGAAGATTCCAACTCTGAGATGCTTGCACCAGTCCATAAATGGATCGCTGGAGTTTGCAAACTTTGTCAGCATTCTCTGGATCGACAAAACCTTCTGGTTGCATCATATACAACTCTTCCTTAAGGAAACCGTTAAGGAACGCTGTTTTGACATCCATCTGCCAAATTTCATAATCGAAAAAGGCAGCTATTGCTAACATGATTCTGACGGATTTAAGCATCGCTACGGGTGAGAAGGTCTCATCGTAGTCAACTCCTTGAACTTGTGAAAAACCCTTTGCCACAAGTCGAGCTTTATAGACGGTGACATTACCGTCCGCGTCCGTCTTCCTCTTAAAGATCCATTTGTTCTGAATGGCCTTACGCCCTTCAGGTAATACTTCCAAAGTCCATACTTTGTTTTCATACATGGATCCCATCTCGGATTTCATGGCCTCTAAGCACTTCTCGGAATCCGGGCCCATCATCGCTTCTCCATAGCTCGTAGGTTCATCGTTGTCCAACAACATGACCTCTAAGACAGGGTTGCCGTACCACTCAGGAGCAGTACGCGTCCTTGTCGACCTATGAGGTTCGATAGCAACTTGATCCAAAGCTTCATGATCATCATCATTAACTTCCTCTTCAGCTGATGTAGGCTCTACAGAAACATCTTTCTGCGCTGCGCTACTTTCAGGTTGACGTAAAGGTTCAACAACCTCATCAAGTTCTATCTTCCTCCCACTCAATTCTTTCGAGAGAAACTCTTTCTCAAGAAATGTTCCGTTTTTAGCGACAAACACTTTGCCTTCGGATCTGAAGTAGAACGTATACCCAACTGTCTCTTTTGGGTATCCTATGAAGACGCATTTCTCCGCTTTGGGTTCCAGCTTTTCAGGCTGAAGCTTTTTGACATAAGCATCACATCCCCAAACTTTAAGAAACGATAGCTTTGGCTTCTTGCCAAACCAAAGTTCATATGGCGTCGTCTCAACGGATTTCGATGGTGCCCTATTTAAAGTGAATGCAGCTGTCTCTAATGCATAACCCCAAAACGATAGTGGCAAATCGGCAAGAGACATCATAGATCGCACCATATCCAATAAGGTTCGATTACGACGTTCGGACACACCATTACGCTGTGGTGTTCCAGGCGGTGTCAATTGTGAAACAATTCCACACTGTCTTAAGTGACTGCCAAACTCATAACTCAGATATTCTCCTCCTCGATCAGATCGTAGGAATTTAATCTTCTTGTTACGATGATTCTCAACTTCACTCTGAAATTGTTTGAACTTTTCAAATGTTTTAGACTTGTGTTTCATTAAGTAAATATACCCATATCTACTTAAGTCATCAGTGAAGGTGAGAAACTAATGATAACCACCGCGCGCCTCAATGCTCATCGGACCGCACACATCAGTATGTATGATTTCCAACAAGTCACTTGCCCGTTCCATTGTTCCAGAGAATGGCGTTTTAGTCATCTTGCCCATGAGGCATGGCTCACATGTGTTAAGTGATTCAAAATCAAGTGACTCTAAAAGTCCATCAGCATGGAGCTTCCTCATGCGTTTTACGCCAATATGACCTAAACGGCAGTGCCACAAGAAAGTGGTATTATCATTATCAATTTTACATCTTTTGGCATCAATGTTATGAACATGTGTATCATTACTATCGAGATTCAATAAGAATAAACCCCTCACATTGGGTGCATGACCATAAAAGATATTACTAATAAAAATAGAACAACCATTATTCTCTGATTTAAATGAGTAACCGTCTCGCAATAAACAAGATCCAGATATAATGTTCATGCTTAACGCAGGCACTAAATAACAATTATTCAGGTTCATCACTAATCCCGATGGTAATCGAAGAGCGAGCGTGCCGACGGCGATCACATCAACCTTGGAACCATTTCCCACGCGCATCGTCACTTCATCCTTTGCCAGCCTCCGTCTATTCCGCAGTTCCTGTTTTGAGTTGCAAATATGAGCAACCGCACCGGTATCAAATACCCAGGCACTACAACGAGAGTTGGTAAGGTACACATCAATAACATGTATATCATATATACCTTGTTTGTTGTTGGCCGCCTTCTTGTCAGCCAAATACTTGGGGCAATTCCGCTTCCAGTGTCCAGTTCCCTTGCAATGAAAACACACAGTTTCTGGTTTGGGTCCAGCCTTGGGTTTCTTCACGAGAGGAGCAACTGCTTTGCCCCTCTTCTTGGAGTTACCCTTCTTACCCTTGCCATTTTTCTTGAAACTAGTGGTTTTATTGACCATCAACACTTGATGCTCCTTCTGAATTTCAGACTCAGCGGCTTTCAGCATCGCAAACAACTCGGCGACTGACTTGTTCATCCCGTGCATGTTATAGTTCAACACGAAGCTCTTGTAGCTAGGTGGCAATGATTGAAGAACTCTGTCACTGATAGCCTCTGGCAGAAGGGGCATCCCCAATTCAGCCAGACGGGTGGACTACCCAGACATTCTGAGTACGTGATCACTGATAGACCCGTTCTCCTCCATCTTGCAAGCATAGAACTTATCGGAGATCTCATATCTCTCGATCCGGGCATTCTTCTGAAAGATAAACATCAACTCCTGGAACATCTCATATGCTCCATGACGTTCAAAACATCTTTGAAGTCCCGGTTCTAAGCCATACAATATTGCACATTGAACTATTGAGTAATCTTCAGAACGAGCCTGCCAGGCGTTCACAACGTCTAGAGACTCAACTGGAGCGGGTGGATCACCAAGCGGTGCATCAAGGACATAAGCCTTCTGGGAAGCCGTAAGGATAATCCTTAGATTATGGGCCCAGTCCACAAAGTTACTTCCATCATCTTTCAACTTAGCTTTCTCTAGGAACGCATTAAAATTCAGGGGTGCTACTGCGCGAGCCATGATCTACAACATAAATATAGCAAAGACAACTTAGACTATTGTTCTAGATAATGAGTTTAGTTAATCATATTACTTAAAAACTCCCACTCAAATTGACATCCCTCCGGTCATTCGAGTGTAACATGATCCAAATCCACCAACTCAAGTCCGATCATCATGTGAGTTGAGGTGGTTTCAATGGTGAACATCTTCATGTTGATCATATCTACTATATGACTCATGTTCGACCTTTCGGTCTCTTGTGTTCCGAGGCCATGTCTGTACATGCTAGGCTCGTCAAGTTTAACCCGAGTGTTCCGCACGTGCAACACTGGCTTGCACCTGTTGTATGTGAACGTAGAGTCTATCACACCCGATCATCACGTGGTGTCTCGAAACGACGAACTTTCGCAACGGTGCACACTCGGGGAGAACACAATTTTATCTTGAAATTTAAGTGAGGGATCACCTTATAATGCTACCGTTGTCCTAAGCAAAATAAGATGCATAAAAGGATTAACATCACATGCAAATCATAAGTGACATGATATGGCCATGAACTTGTGCTTTTGATCTCCATCTCCAAAGCACCGGCATGATCTCCATCGTCACCGGCATGACACCATGATCTCCATCATCTTGATCTCCATCAACATGTCGCCATGAGGTTGTCGTGCCGACTGTTGCTTCTACGACTATAGCTAACTCATAGCGATAAAGTAAAGCAAAAACGGCGAAAATAATTAAAGACAACTCTATGGCTCCTGCCAGTTGCCGTAGTCATCGACATGCAAGTCGTGATATTCTATACAACACATGATCATCTCATACATCACATATATCTCATCATGTTATTGGCCATATCACATCACAACATACCCTGCAAAAACAAGTTAGACGTCCTCTAATTGTTGTTGCAAGTTTTACGTGGCTGCTACGGGTTTGCAAGAACCGTTCTTACCTACGCAAAACCACAACGTGGGGTAGTGATTGCTTTTTGATCTTCTAAAAGAACCCTCTTCATTGAAATTGATTCAACTAAAGTGAGAGAGACAGACACCCGCTAGCCATCTTTATGCAACGAAGTTACATGTCAGTTGAAGGAACCGGTCTCTCGTAAGCGTACAAGTAATGTTGGTCCGGGCCGCTTCATCTCACAATATCGTCGAATCAAGTATCAACTAGTAACGGCAAGCAATATGTATACACCCACGCCCACAACTCGTTTGTGTTCTACTCGAGATCTCATCAACGCATAGACCTAGCTCAGATGCCACTGTTGGGGAACGTTGCATGGGAAACAAAAAATTTCCTACGCACACACAAGATCTATCCATGGTGATGAGCATCTACGAGAGGGAGAGTGAATCTACATACCCTTGTAGATCGCTAAGCGGAAGCGTTAAGAAACGCGATTGATGTAGTCGAACGTCTCCGCGATCCAAATCGCAAGTCGTCCCTCGATCCGATCACGAACTAGTGCCGAACGGACGGCACCTCCGCGTTCAACACACGTACGGTTTGATGACGCCTTCACCTCCTCGATGCAGCGAGCGATGATGAAGTAGTGGATGAGTTCCAACAGCACGACGGCGTGGTGATGGTGGTGAGGAACAATCTCTGCAGGGCTTCGCCAAGCACTACGGAGATTATGACGGGAGAACTAGAGGGTTAGGGTTGCCGACACACGGCTTGGGAAATCTTGATCTCTCTCGTGTGCTAGCCCTGCCCCTCTATTTATATGTTGAGCTCTGGGGTCTAAACTTGGAGAGAAAGCCTCCACAAGGTCGGTTTTGCCCGCACAAGGTCAGTTTGGCCCGCACGGAAAGAGTCCAACTCGGATTCCAGCAGTATCGTGCACAAGCGGTAGTACCGCTCACGAGCGGTAGTACCGCTTCACACAAGCGGTAGTACCGCTTACGCGGTAGTACTGCCTTACAGCGGTAGTACCGCTTAAGGCAGTAGCAAAACTTCCTTTTGCACTTTCCAATACCTCGTGGGCTTTACCCCTTTGGCTCATATAAAGTGTTGCTGCACCCGAACACTTCGGTAAACATCCGGATCCTCTTCCGATGAATTCTGGAACCCTTCCGGAGATCAAAACACTATTATCACATATATCAATCTTTACCTCCGGACTCTTCCGGAGACCCTCGTCATGTCCGGGATCTTATCTGGGACTCCGAACAACCTTCGGTCACCAACACAATAACTCAACTATACTAATCGTCACCAAACGTTAAGTGTGTAGACCCTGCGGGTTCGAGAACTATGTAGACATGACCGAGACACCTCTACGATCAATAACCAATAGCGGGACCTGGATGCCCATATTGGCTCCTACATATTCTACGAAGATCTTTATCGATCGAACCTCTATGTCAAGGATTCAGTTAATCCCGTATGCTGTTCCCTTTGTTATTCGGTGTGTTACTTGCCCGAGATTCGATCGTCGGTATCTCTATACCTAGTTCAATCTCGTTACCGGCAAGTCTCTTTACTCGTTCCGTAATACAAGATCTCGTGGCTAACACTTTAGTCACATTGCTTGCAAGGCTCATTGTGATGTTGTATTACCGAGTGGGCCCTGAGATACCTCTCCGTCACACGGAGTAACAAATCCCAGTCTTGATCCATGCCAACCCAACAGACACCCTTGGAGATACCTGTAGAGCACCTTTATAGTCACCCAGTTACGTTGCGACGTTTGATACACACAAGGTACTCCTCCGATGTCAGGGAGTTGCATGATCTCATGGTCATAGGAACAGATACTTGACATGCAGAAAACAATAGCAATAAACTGACACGATCATATGCTACGTTCGTAGTTTGGGTCTTGTCCATCACATCATTCTCCTAATGATGTGATCCCGTTATCAAATGACATCTCATGTCTATGGCTAGGAAACCTTAACCATCTTTGATCAACGAGCTAGTTAACTAGAGGCTTACTAGGGACACAGTGTTGTCTATGTACCCACACATGTATTTGAGTTTCCAATCAATACAATTATAGCATGGATAATAAACGATTATCATGCACAAGGAAATATAATAATAACTAATTTATTATTGCCTCTAGGGCATATTTCCAACATTATCTTGGTTGATGACCCATATTCCAGATGAGTATGGCATGCTGGCTGCATTGTGTTGGCCGTATATGCAAGAGTCTGACAAGGATTGATATTATCACCTTATCTGTAAAGCCTTATTTTATTGACTGTCACGGAGGTTGTGTATCCGAAACTTCTTTGTTCCTGGGGGTTCCTTTTGCGGGCCTGTCATGACTTGCCGACACGGCTCCTTGGCTATATCATAGTTTGTTGAGCTTGTATTCACAACTTACTCTTGCATATCTCGTAGGGGTTGCTGTGCTCATATGCTTCTTTGAACTATGGGAACGATGTTTCTCTGAACACAGTCATTCCCGTGTACGAGTGGCTCGCATGAACGGATCCGCTGGGCTGCATGCTCACAACATATGTAGGGGTAGGATAAATCCTTTCATAACCACCGGGTTCTGAGGTGGACGTGTGTCTGGACTAGTTCGTGTTTCTGACAAGATTTTTACGGGCATGATGGCATGTCGAAGAAGGCTGAATACCTTATGCTCGAAACTTCTACCAGGGTAGTGTGCCGAAGAAGGCTGGGTATCGTACCTTGGAAGCTTCCCCCTAGTAGCGTAGCGAGGAAGATTTGGAGTCTTGCATCGTGAGCTTCTCCGGATAGCTTGCGGAGGAAGGCTGGGTTTCGTGTACCAAAAGCCTTGCACTGTGATACGCAGTCGGACCTCTGGCCGGTTCTGGCTTCCTTCCGAAGTATTTGGAATTTACCCATAGTGGAGTCAAAACTTGGTATAGGCCACACCTTGTCTGAAGATATTCCGTTGGTCATGCACACCGCTTGTCCTTCTGCTAGTCTGATCATTGTTGCTATAGAGGTTGCACAACTGATGCAGGCTTCATGTTGATAATTAATCCGAGATACCAGATGTTGCCAGTAGTAAGCAGTTGGCGGATAATTCCATTTGGAACTGAACTTGAAATTCTCATTGATTCCGGGAAGTCGTGGACTTATCATATGCCTCGCAAACCAGAGTGTTGTTGTTGCTCTCGGCACCTTCACATTCTCGAAGCATGTCTTCTGTGGGTAATAATTGATTCTTGAGTCCATTGAGAAAAGACTCAAGGTTCACCCCACTGGCTGAAATAATCCTTGTGTCAAGGGCCGAATAATTTGCTCTTGCTGGTGTCCATTCCCGATAGCTCATCTGGCTGTTCCTTAGGTGTGATCAATTCTGAGGCATGCCCTCTCAGGTATATCCTAGCCTTGTCTGTTGCACGCAGAGTCTGCTTCTGACCCATTCTTTGTTCTTGACAGATTCGGTGATAATGATCTGAATATCGAGCAGTTGGCTTGGCTTGACTCTTACTGCATTTGGATTATTGGGCATTATCCAGGCTGTATGCTGGTCTTCTTAGCGGTACTTGCGGATGGATCTAGTCGGAGCAAGAGAACGGAATCGGGAAAATAAGCAAGAACCGCGAAAACCAAAAACAAATAAGGCTCAAATTTTGCGGACTTTACACATGTGGCCAAAGATTCACTAGTATAACTAGTATAGCTCACTCGATGCACCTCTAAGGATTCAGAAGCAAAACAACACAATGCTCCTGGTAGCAATTGGGGTCAAGCTCCTACTACTTCCTTAGGGAACATCAAACTCGACGCACGACCATAGCCAAAGTGGCTTAGTCAACGATCCTAGGGTTATCGGGAAAAGATGGAATTTATCAGCGTTTCCCAAAGGAAACTAGAGATAAGGAGAGAAATGCCATGGTTAGCCAGCAAGGTGGGGACATCTAGTTTACCTAGGGGTTCAGGGCTCATGGGTCGTTGCCTGGTGCAGACATCTCACACAAGAGGCAAAGGCCACAAGAGTTGGGGTCTGATGCGGGAAAACTATGGGATTTCCATATGATCAATAGTAGTTGTGCCAGTCTGGCAAAGATGGCTGAAACCCATCTGGGCATTCTACTAAGCACAAGACAATGAAGTCCAGCTAGGGTAACCTACAGTCAGCCTGGCTCTGATACCATTCGTTGTGGCGCCCCGCCTGAATACCACTGTAGTCGGACGGTCGCCGCACACACCAGCCCAGGAAATCACTCTGGCATGCGCTTTTACAACAAGTATCATGAACACAGGCATTTCTATTAATGGATATATAAGTCTTACATGATATTTTACAAGGGTGATGGCAGCGAATGTTGGTGAACGTTGCATGGGAAACAAAAATTTTCCTACGCACACATAAGATCTATCCATGGTGATGAGCATCTACGAGAGGGAGAGTGAATCTACATACCCTTGTAGATCGCTAAGCGGAAGCGTTAATAAACGCGGTTGATGTAGTCGAACGTCTTCGCGATCCAAATCGCCGAGCGTCCCGCGATCCAATCACGATCCTACCGATCTAGTGCCGAACGGACGGCACCTCCGCGTTCAACACACGTACGGCTTGATGACGCCTTCACCTCCTCGATCCAGCGAGCGATGATGAAGTAGTGGTTGAGTTCCAGCAGCACGACGGCGTGGTGATGGTGGTGAGAAACAATCTCTGCAGGGCTTCGCCAAGCGCTACGGAGATTATGACGGAGGAACTAGAGGGCTAGGGTTGCCGGCACACGGCTTGGGAAATCCTGATGTCTCCCGTGTGCTAGCCCTGCCCCTCTATTTATATGTTGAGCCTTGGGGTCTAAACTTGGAGTAAAAGCCTCCTCCGGGTCGGTTTTGGCCGCACAAGGTCGGTTTGGCCCGCAAGGAAAGAGTCCAACTTGGATCCCTGCCGAACCGTGCACAGCCGCGCACAAGCGGTAGTACCGCTTCACACAAGCGGTAGTACCGCTTGGGCGGTAGTACCGCTTCACACAAGCGGTAGTACCGCTCCGGCGGTAGTACCGCTTCACCAAGCGGTAGTACCGCTTACGCGGCAGCAAAACTACTTTTGCACTTTCCAATACCTTGTGGGCTTTATCCCTTTGGCTCATATAAAGTGTTGCTGCACCCGAACACTTCGGTAAACATCCGGAACCCCTTCCGGTGAACTTCGGAACTCTTCCGGAGATCAAAACACTATTATCACATATATCAATCTTTACCTCCGGACTATTCCGGAGATCCTCGTCATGTCCGGGATCTTATCCGGGACTCCGAACAACTTTCGGTCACCAACATAATAACTCAATTATACTAATCGTCACCAAACGTTAAGTGTGTAGACCCTGCGGGTTCGAGAACTATGTAGACATGACCGAGACACCTCTACGGCCAATAACCAATAGCGGGACCTGGATGCCCATATTGGCTCCTACATATTCTACGAAGATCTTTATCGGTCGAACCTCTATGTCAAGGATTCAGTTAATCCCGTATGCTGTTCCCTTTGTTCTTCGGTATGTTACTTGCCCGAGATTCGATCGTCGGTATCACTATACCTAGTTCAATCTCGTTACCGGCAAGTCTCTTTACTCGTTCCGTAATACAAGATCTCGTGGCTAACACTTTAGTCACATTGCTTGCAAGGCTCATTGTGATGTTGTATTACCGAGTGGGCCCTGAGATACCTCTCCGTCATACGGAGTAACAAATCCCAGTCTTGATCCATGCCAACCCAACAGACACCCTCGGAGATACCTGTAGAGCACCTTTATAGTCACCCAGTAACGTTGCGACGTTTGATACACACAAGGTATTCCTCCGGTGTTAGTGAGTTGCATGATCTCATGGTCAAAGGAACAGATACTTGACATGCAGAAAACAATAGCAATAAACTGACACGATCAAATGCTACGTTTACAGTTTGGGTCTTGTCCATCACATCATTCTCCTAATGATGTGATCCCGTTATCAAATGACATCTCATGTCCATGGCTAGGAAACCTTAACCATCTTTGATCAACAAGCTAGTCAACTAGAGGCTTACTAGGGACACAGTGTTGTCTATGTACCCACACATGTATTTGAGTTTCCAATCAATACAATTATAGCATGGATAATAAACGATTATCATGAACAAGGAAATATAATAATAACCAATTTATTATTGCCTCTAGGGCATATTTCCAACAGTCTCCCACTTGCACTAGAGTCAATAATCTAGTTCACATCACTATGTGATTTACATTGTAATGAATCGAACACCCATGCAGTTCTGGTGTTGTTCATGTTTAGCCCTTGGAAGAGGTTTAGTCAACGGATCTGCAACATTTAGATCCGTGTGTACTTTGCAAATATTTATGTCGTCCTCCTTGATGTAATCGCGGATGGAATTGAAACGTCGCTTTATGTGTCTGGTCCTCTTGTGAAATCTTGGTTCCTTGGCTAGAGCAATGGCACCAGTGTTATCACAAAACAGAGTCATTGGGTTAAGCGCACTAGGCACTACTCCAAGATCTGTCATGAACTCCTTCATCCAGACACCTTCCTTCGCCGCCTCCGAGGCAGCGATGTACTCCGCTTCGCATGTAGAATCTGCTACCACGCTTTGCTTGGAACTGCACCAGCTAACCGCACCCCCATTAAGAATAAATACGTATCCGGTTTGCGACTTAGAGTCATCCGGATCAGTGTCAAAGCTTGCATCGACGTAACCCTTTACGACGAGCTCTTGATCACCTCCATAAACGAGAAACATGTCCTTAGTCCTTTTCAGGTACTTCAGGATATTCTTGACCGCCGTCCAGTGTTCCATTCCTGGATCACCTTGAAACCTTCCGACCATACTTATGGCAAGGCTGACATCGGGTCTTGTGCACAGCATTGCATACATGATAGAGCCTATGGCTGAAGCATAGGGGATGACACTCATCTTTTCTCTATCTTCTGCAGTCACTGGGCATTGAGTCTTACTCAACTTCACACCTTGCAAAACAGGCAAGAACCCCTTCTTGGACTGATCCATTTTGAACTTCTTCAAAATCTTATCAAGGTATGTGCTTTGTGAAAGTCCTATTAAGCGTCTCGATCTATCTCTATAGATCTTGATGCCTAATATGAAAGCAGCTTCTCCTAGGTCCTTCATTGAAAAACTCTTGTTCAAATATTCCTTTACGCTTTCCAGCATTTCTATATTGTTTCCAATCAGCAATATGTCATCCACATATAAGATTAGAAACGCTATAGAGCTCCCACTCACTTTCTTGTAAATACAAGCTTCTCCGTAAACTTGTATAAACTCGAACGCTTTGATCACCTCATCAAAACGAAGATTCCAACTCCGAGATGCTTGCACCAGTCCATAAATGGATCGCTGGAGTTTGCAAACTTTGTCAGCATTCTCTGGATCGACAAAACCTTCTGGTTGCATCATATACAACTCTTCCTTAAGGAAACCGTTAAGGAACGCTGTTTTGACATCCATCTGCCAAATTTCATAATCGAAAAAGGCAGCTATTGCTAACATGATTCTGACAGACTTAAGCATCGCTACGGGTGAGAAGGTCTCATCGTAGTCAACTCCTTGAACTTGTGAAAAACCCTTTGCCACAAGTCGAGCTTTATAGACGGTGACATTACCGTCCGCGTCCGTCTTCCTCTTAAAGATCCATTTGTTCTGAATGGCCTTACGCCCTTCAGGTAATACTTCCAAAGTCCATACTTTGTTTTCATACATGGATCCCATCTCGGATTTCATGGCCTCTAACCACTTCTCGGAATCCGGGCTCATCATCGCTTCTCCATAGCTCGTAGGTTCATCGTTGTTTAACAACATGACCTCTAAGACAGGGTTGCCGTACCACTCAGGAGCAGTACGCGTCCTTGTCGACCTACGAGGTTCGATAGCAACTTGATCCAAAGCTTCATGATCATCATCATTAACTTCCTCTTCAGCTAATGTAGGCTCCACAGAAACAACTTTCTGCGCTGCGCTACTCTCAGGTTGAAGTAAAGGTTCAACAACCTCATCAAGTTCTATCTTCCTCCCACTCAATTCTTTCGAGAGAAACTCTTTCTCAAGAAATGTTCCGTTTTTAGCGACAAACACTTTGCCTTCGGATCTGAGGTAGAAGGTATACCCAACTGTCTCTTTTGGGTATCCTATGAAGACGCATTTCTCCGCTTTGGGTTCCAGCTTTTCAGGCTGAAGCTTTTTGACATAAGCATCACATCCCCAAACTTTAAGAAACGACAGCTTTGGCTTCTTGCCAAACCAAAGTTCATATGGCGTCGTCTCAACGGATTTCGATGGTGCCCTATTTAAAGTGAATGCAGCTGTCTCTAATGCATAACCCCAAAACGATAGTGGCAAATCGGCAAGAGACATCATAGATCGCACCATATCCAATAAGGTTCGATTACGACGTTCGGACACACCATTACGCTGTGGTGTTCCAGGCGGTGTCAATTGTGAAACAATTCCACACTGTCTTAAGTGACTGCCAAACTCATAACTCAGATATTCTCCTCCTCGATCAGATCGTAGGAATTTAATCTTCTTGTTACGATGATTCTCAACTTCACTCTGAAATTGTTTGAACTTTTCAAATGTTTCAGACTTGTGTTTCATTAAGTAAATATACCCATATCTACTTAAGTCATCAGTGAAGGTGAGAAAGTAACGATAACCACCGCGCGCCTCAATACTCATCGGACCGCACACATCAGTATGTATGATTTCCAATAAGTCAGTTGCCCGTTCCATTGTTCCAGAGAACGGCGTTTTAGTCATCTTGCCCATGAGGCATGGCTCACATGTGTCAAGTGATTCAAAATCAAGTGACTCCAAAAGTCCATCAGTATGGAGCTTCCTCATGAGTTTTACGCCAATATGACCTAAACGGCAGTGCCACAAGAAAGTGGTATTATCATTATCAATTCTACATCTTTTGGCATCAATGTTATGAACATGTGTATCATTACTATCGAGATTCAATAAGAATAAACCCCTCACATCGGGTGCATGACCATAAAAGATATTACTCATATAAATAGAACAACCATTATTCTCTGATTTAAATGAGTAACCGTCTCGCAATAAACAAGATCCAGATATAATGTTCATGCTTAACGCAGGCACCAAATAACACTTATTTAGGTTCATCACTAATCCCGACGGTAATCGAAGAGCGAGCGTGCCGACGGCGATCACATCAACCTTGGAACCATTTCCCACGCGCATCGTCACTTCGTCCTTTGCCAGCCTCCGTCTATTCCGCAGTTCCTGTTTTGAGTTGCAAATATGAGCAACCGCACCGGTATCAAATACCCAGGCACTACAACGAGAGTTGGTAAGGTACACATCAATAACATGTATATCATATATACCTTGTTTGTTGTTGGCCGCCTTCTTGTCAGCCAAATACTTGGGGCAATTCCGCTTCCAGTGTCCAGTTCCCTTGCAATGAAAACACACAGTTTCTGGTTTGGGTCCAGCCTTGGGTTTCTTCACGAGAGGAGCAACTGCTTTGCCACTCTTCTTGGAGTTACCCTTCTTACCCTTGCCATTTTTCTTGAAACTAGTGGTTTTATTGACCATCAACACTTGATGCTCCTTCTGAATTTCAGACTCAGCGGCTTTCAGCATCGCAAACAACTCGGCGACTGACTTGTTCATCCCGTGCATGTTATAGTTCAACACGAAGCTCTTGTAGCTAGGTGGCAATGATTGAAGAACTCTGTCAGTGATAGCCTCTGGCGGAAGGGGCATCCCTAACTCAGCCAGACGGGTGGAGTACCCAGACATTCTGAGCACGTGATCACTGATAGACCCGTTCTCCTCCATCTTGCAAGCATAGAACTTATCGGAGATCTCATATCTCTCGATCCGGGCATTCTTCTGAAAGATAAACTTCAACTCCTGGAACATCTCATATGCTCCATGACGTTCAAAACGTCTTTGAAGTCCCGGTTCTAAGCCATACAACATTGCACATTGAACTATTGAGTAATCATCAGAACGAGCCTGCCAGGCGTTCACAACGTCTAGAGACTCAACTGGAGCGGGTGGATCACCAAGCGGTGCATCAAGGACATAAGCCTTCTGGGAAGCCGTAAGGATAATCCTTAGATTACGGGCCCAGTCCACAAAGTTACTTCCATCATCTTTCAACTTAGCTTTCTCTAGGAACGCATTAAAATTCAGGGGTGCTACTGCGCGAGCCATGATCTACAACATAAATATAGCAAAGACAACTTAGACTATTGTTCTTAGATAATGAGTTTAGTTAATCATATTTAAAAAAACTCCCACTCAAATTGACATCCCTCCGATCATTCGAGTGTAACATGATCCAAATCCACCAACTCAAGTCCGATCATCACGTGAGTTGAGGTGGTTTCAATGGTGAACATCTTCATGTTGATCATATCTACTATATGACTCATGTTCGACCTTTCGGTCTCTTGTGTTCCGAGGCCATGTCTGTACATGCTAGGCTCGTCAAGTTTAACCCGAGTGTTCCGCACGTGTAACATGGCTTACACCCGTTGTATGCGAACGTAGAGTCTATCACACCCGATCATCACGGCGTGTCTCGAAACGACGAACTTTCGCAACGGTGCACACTTGGGGAGAACACAATTTATCTTGAAATTTAAGTGAGGGATCACCTTATAATGCTACCGTCGTCCTAAGCAAAATAAGATGCATAAAAGGATTAACATCACATGCAAATCATAAGTGACATGATATGGCCATGAACTTGTGCTTTTGATCTCCATCTCCAAAGCACCGGCATGATCTCCATCGTCACCGGCATGACACCATGATCTCCATCATCTTGATCTCCATCAACGTGTCGCCATAAGGTTGTCGCGCTGACTGTTGCTTCCACGACTATAGCTAACGTTTAGCGATAAAGTAAAGCATTACATAGCGCTTAATGATTGACACGCAGGTCATACAATAATTAAAGACAACTCTATGGCTCCTGCCAGTTGCCGTACTCATCGACATGCAAGTCGTGATATTCTATACAAAACATGATCATCTCATACATCACATATATCTCATCATGTAATTGGCCATATCACATCACAACATACCCTGCAAAAACAAGTTAGACGTCCTCTAATTGTTGTTGCAAATTTTACGTGGCTGCTACGGGTTTGCAAGAACCGTTCTTACCTACGCAAAACCACAACGTGGTGTAGTGATTGCTTTTTGATCTTCTAAAAGAACCCTCTTCATTGAACCGATTCAACTAAAGCGAGAGAGACAGACACCCGCCAGTCACCTTTATGCAACAAGTGCACGCAGCGGTAAAACCAGTCTCGCGTAAGCGTACGCGTAATGTCGGTCCGGGCCGCTTCATCTCACAATACCGCTGAATCAAGTATCAACTAGTAACGGCAAGAAATATGTATACACCCACGCCCACAACTCGTTTGTGTTCTACTCGAGATCTCATCTACGCATAGACCTAGCTCATGATGCCACTGTTGGTGAACGTTGCATGGGAAACAAAAATTTTCCTACGCACACATAAGATCTATCCATGGTGATGAGCATCTACGAGAGGGAGAGTGAATCTACATACCCTTGTAGATCGCTAAGCGGAAGCGTTAATAAACGCGGTTGATGTAGTCGAACGTCTTCGCGATCCAAATCGCCGAGCGTCCCGCGATCCAATCACGATCCTACCGATCTAGTGCCGAACGGACGGCACCTCCGCGTTCAACACACGTACGGCTTGATGACGCCTTCACCTCCTCGATCCAGCGAGCGATGATGAAGTAGTGGTTGAGTTCCAGCAGCACGACGGCGTGGTGATGGTGGTGAGAAACAATCTCTGCAGGGCTTCGCCAAGCGCTACGGAGATTATGACGGAGGAACTAGAGGGCTAGGGTTGCCGGCACACGGCTTGGGAAATCCTGATGTCTCCCGTGTGCTAGCCCTGCCCCTCTATTTATATGTTGAGCCTTGGGGTCTAAACTTGGAGTAAAAGCCTCCTCCGGGTCGGTTTTGGCCGCACAAGGTCGGTTTGGCCCGCAGGGAAAGAGTCCAACTCGGATCCCTGCCGAACCGTGCACAGCCGCGCACAAGCGGTAGTACCGCTTCACACAAGCGGTAGTACCGCTTGGGCGGTAGTACCGCTTCACACAAGCGGTAGTACCGCTCCGGCGGTAGTACCGCTTCACCAAGCGGTAGTACCGCTTACGCGGCAGCAAAACTACTTTTGCACTTTCCAATACCTTGTGGGCTTTATCCCTTTGGCTCATATAAAGTGTTGCTGCACCCGAACACTTCGGTAAACATCCGGAACCCCTTCCGGTGAACTTCGGAACTCTTCCGGAGATCAAAACACTATTATCACATATATCAATCTTTACCTCCGGACTATTCCGGAGATCCTCGTCATGTCCGGGATCTTATCCGGGACTCCGAACAACTTTCGGTCACCAACATAATAACTCAATTATACTAATCGTCACCAAACGTTAAGTGTGTAGACCCTGCGGGTTCGAGAACTATGTAGACATGACCGAGACACCTCTACGGCCAATAACCAATAGCGGGACCTGGATGCCCATATTGGCTCCTACATATTCTACGAAGATCTTTATCGGTCGAACCTCTATGTCAAGGATTCAGTTAATCCCGTATGCTGTTCCCTTTGTTCTTCGGTATGTTACTTGCCCGAGATTCGATCGTCGGTATCACTATACCTAGTTCAATCTCGTTACCGGCAAGTCTCTTTACTCGTTCCGTAATACAAGATCTCGTGGCTAACACTTTAGTCACATTGCTTGCAAGGCTCATTGTGATGTTGTATTACCGAGTGGGCCCTGAGATACCTCTCCGTCATACGGAGTAACAAATCCCAGTCTTGATCCATGCCAACCCAACAGACACCCTCGGAGATACCTGTAGAGCACCTTTATAGTCACCCAGTAACGTTGCGACGTTTGATACACACAAGGTATTCCTCCGGTGTTAGTGAGTTGCATGATCTCATGGTCAAAGGAACAGATACTTGACATGCAGAAAACAATAGCAATAAACTGACACGATCAAATGCTACGTTTACAGTTTGGGTCTTGTCCATCACATCATTCTCCTAATGATGTGATCCCGTTATCAAATGACATCTCATGTCCATGGCTAGGAAACCTTAACCATCTTTGATCAACAAGCTAGTCAACTAGAGGCTTACTAGGGACACAGTGTTGTCTATGTACCCACACATGTATTTGAGTTTCCAATCAATACAATTATAGCATGGATAATAAACGATTATCATGAACAAGGAAATATAATAATAACCAATTTATTATTGCCTCTAGGGCATATTTCCAACAGCGAAAAAGCTCTATCTAAGGCAGCATGGTCTTGGTGCGGCTCCAATCCACAGGGATCTGACTGGGTTACTCTTCTAGCCCGCGAACACTCCGGCTCCTTGCTAGGGGTCGTCGAATCCTTAGGTGAACCTGGCCACATTGAAGGCCGCTGAGTACTTTTGAATGTACTCGCAAGCAAACCAAACCAACATATACACCAAGCAAAGCAATCTATGGCATTCAAGCATGTATCAATTCTTATAGCAATATTAATTATTATGGTTTAACCATCTAGCCTTGTTAATTATCATGTCATAGCAGGATTATCTAGCTACATTACTACTGAAGTAAAAACAGCACGACGAGGATAAATCATATCGAGTAACTGCATCCATACTCCAACTATTCTCATGATTCAATCCAAATCTTGCGGTCATCCGACCACTCATCTCCTAGCCATCGCATGGCTAACATTCACATTATTGACATCATCTGATGTCCCTGCATCTGCACTATAAATCTGACAAATCATACCCTTCCCTGGTTCATTATTAACATCGTATGGTTTGTTCCTCCAGACTTGACATAGACCAAATAGTGTGACCTAGTATGAACTGTGTCCCATGACCGAGGACGCGGCTATTCGAATAGATTTACACTCTGCAGAGGTTGCGCACTTTACCCACACTATGGAGCTCTCGACCTCATGCTCCTATTCGGGTGGACCGGTGTTGCTCCAACAAGACGTGTCTATTGCCCGGCACTCTTACGGCCCCACTGACAATCATACCCTCTCCGGGTCAAGTCCTAGGTGGCCCCTGTGTCACTCCTGACACCTGCCACCGTCGTGGCCAAACAAAACTGTCCCAAACGGGGACCCGCGTGCAAATAACCTGGGCTCACAAGGTTATCGTCGCCTACCTGATCAGGGTAGCACGCACACATAACCTTCCCTCTTTGGTGGTACCGATAAGAGGCAAGACAACAGACCAAGTCAGGGCCTTCCCATAAAGACAAGTGTGGCTGCACTGATGAGCTCGGTTCAGTGGCACTATGACTCGATCCAGCTGACGGAGGAGGTTTTCATTATTAAGTCACATTCTTAATCATTGCAATATCAACAACAATGCATGATGAAAACATAACAACCTATCTCCATATTGTCACCTACGAGTCACTAGTGCGATAATATGATGAATACTAGCAAGTACTGTAAATAACAGGTTCATCCTAGCAGGAGTTTAGTTATTTCCAACACAGGCATATTGATTAATTAAACACGCAAGAATAACACAGAGCAATGCTTTAGGGCATATATCAGATGGTCGGCTTGCCTGGGGGGTCGATGAATTCACCGGAGAGAAGTGCGATCACTTCGCGGAAAAATTCGCCGGAAAGGACTCTCTCTCGGAGGGGCTGAATATAGGGCAGAGGCAAAATGGTCATTTTTAGAATGTGTCAACATGGTGAAAGTCGGGCCAACAAAACATGCTTGACGAATAGAGAACATGGGCTTTGGAATCACCTGAATCGGAGTTACGGTCGCGGAGAAATGGCCGTTCGTTCGTTAAGCGATAAAACAAAACAGAAACTGTTCGTTTTAGCCCTTAACGGGTGAACGTTCGTTAACTAACCAGTTTGGCCGCCGGCTGAGAAAATGAAAGCGCCTTTCGCTGAAATACGCTTTCTGCATACAGAAAACGTATTCTCAGACGAAGTGAAAGCATAGTACGCTTGCCCAATGAGAAAACGTATTCTAGTGAATACGCTTCCAATTACTCTTGCGCGGGCCCGGGGAAACAGTGGCTGACGGGCGGGGGCCGCCTTATCCTCCTCTCTCTCCTCCCTCTGGATCGTCTTCTTTCTTAGACAAGGGCAGGGGCGCGTCTCGGCTGCCGGCGCTCCCGTCGACTGGCCGCTCCCGAGGGCCTGCCGGTGAGCTGAACGGGACCAACAGCCTACGCCGCCTCTAGTGGTGGTCTTGGCGCCTCCCACGATGGCCGGCAGCATTGCTGCCATCGACTGAGGCGCGGCGGAGGTGAGGCTCCAGTGGGGATAGCTCCGGTGAGGCTTTCCAGGTGAAAAACGAGGACGGCGGCGGCTTAGTGAGCTCCTAGGGCAGCCAAGAACATGGACGGAGAGGAGGGGAGGGCCACAAGGCCGAGGCTGGTCAAGGGGATCGGCGGCAGCTCATGGCCAGGGGGAGGGGAAGAGAGCTCCGTGAGCTCGAGAGGGAGGGGCTGGGGTTGCTGGTGAGGAGAGCGAGCGCGGGAACGCGCTTAAATAGCCGAGGGGAGGGCTACACGACGCCGACCGGAGCTTCCAGACTCGCGGTGAGGTGGCGGCGTTCTGGCGGAGCATTGGCGTCGGCAGAGGCGGCCATGGGCTAGGAGACGAGGTGAAGAGGACTCTAGACGATCCACGCATGCGATGGGCAGCTCGCCGGCGCTCCCGGACAAGCCAGAGCCCGCTGGAGCGAGCTCCCGAAGCCTCTGGCACGCGGTGCACTGCTTTGGCGTGCTCCGCACGTAGTTACCGCATGGCGACGGCGCTGCCACGCCGCACTCCATGCCAAACCGTGTCTATCGTGTTCTCCACTCTTCACTGAGTTGACCTGTGCAGCTGGAAGACACGGGAGAGTTCTGATGTGACTGCACCTTGGTCAACTGCTGATGAACATCAAGGTGTTTGATTGATGACATGGACAGCTTAGGGATGGCAATGGGTACCCATTACCCGCGTACCCGACGGGTAAAAACCCAATTAGGGTAAGGGTATAGGACAAAATATTACCCATGGGTATATAAATAGGCAAATTTCAAACCCATCGGGTAGAGTGGGTACGGGTATGGGATAGCATAACCCATACCCGTGTACCCATATACCCACATAAAATTTGTCAAGTGGGCCTTCAATAAAAATATTCATTTAGCTAATCTCACTTCCCACAAAATCTGTCTAATCTCGTTACTCCCGCAGCCCACGAGCTACATGAGTAGCCCACGTAGGCACATACATGGAATGATGAAATCCCGTATATCTCTTTTTATCTTCGTGATTAACGTGATTAGGTGAACGTGAATAGGTGATCACGTCCCATAATCGGAGATTGATATCCTCCTCATCTCCTAATCTCCTCGGCCATCACTAGTCATTGCCGCCAGCGCCTCCAGCCGCTCGCCATCTTGCCGCTGCCAGCGCCTCCAGCCACTCGAATGCCATGAACGTCAAGCCGGCCGCCTCCCCAAGTCCGCTTTGTTGATTCTCTGCTGCCACCAAGCACAAGAACATGAGCAAGGCTATTTCAACTCTTGGTGAGTTTCGATTCTGTGTATGATCTTATGAGTATGACAATTTATCCTATAGTTTTTTAGATAGATGATATGATGTATTCATGCATAATATGTGGGTATTTTTACCTGCGGGTACCCATTTACCCTGTCGGGTGATGGGTATGGGAAAAAATTGTACCCGTTGGCGGGTATGGGTACGGGTGATGGGTAAGCTCGAGAGGGATGGGTAAGGGTATGGGGTAACTCCACCCGTACCCAAACCCGGCGGGTGCCATCCCTAGGACAGCTCCTTGCTCCTCTTGGCATGATCCTTGGCTGAGAGTGACCTCTCACTATGGTGACCATCTAGGCAAGATTGCAGCACAAATGGATAACTCTAGATAGCACCTCCTTTGTAAACTTGCAATCTGACCAGAAATGAAAATGAGGTTGCTGGGAGAGAATGGCTAGATGGAATTAGCTGATTTTTGGTGTAGGGTGATGATATAGTCATGAGAGCTAGCTGGAAAAATTTCATCTCACTTTGATCACCTATGAAGGTACTTCTTTCACAGAGATGCAATCTGGACAGAAACTTGGATAATTTACTGGGGAAGATTGGCTACATGAAATAGGCTGGTTTTTGGAATCCATGGGTGATTTATCAATGCTAACCACCCTGAAAAATTTCAGCCCAAAAATATTAAAGGTTCAAGCACTTCCTTTGCAAACTGCAAATCTGGACAGAATTTGCAAATGGATGTTGTGCTCAAAATTTGAATTGTGGAACTTGAGATCTTGATGGAAATGGTGAATATATGGATAGGATAAGCTCCACAAATTATTTGGGATTTTTCCTACCTACCAAAATGGTAGTTCCTTTGGAAAGGCCCCAAACTGAAATATTGGCTTTAAATAGGAAAATGCAATTTCCCTTATTTAATTATGGCCAATATTTTTATGGGAGCTCAATATGATCACAAAGAATATCTCCACAAGTTTTCATAAGCTTTGGAGATGGATAGATATTTTTCTGGATTTAATTGCTTTAAATGGCAGAAAATGGAATTAATTCTAAATAAAAAATATTGCAAATAACTTGGCAATATTTGTGCATATCCAAGGTTTATAGATATAGGATAATCACTGGGAAAAGTTTGGGGGGCAACAGATCAAAGGAAATTAGGGTTCCTTTGCAACTGAAGGAATTAGGGTTTCCCTTCCGGTAGATCGGAGAGTAAGGTTTCGGTGGCAAAATCCTGAGAATATAGTTTGGGTGGCCAAGTTGGGTTGGAGAGAATCTCTGGTTGGACAGGAAAGGCAAGGCTAAATGACCATCTTCATATACCCAAGAGCGAGAGAAAATCCAATAACACCAGAAAAAAGACGGGAGTCAAATCCCGCGAAGGGAGAAATCGGCGAGCGAAAACCAGGGTGTCACAATGATCATGCAAAGCAATATGACAATGACGATGTGTGTCATAAAAACGGAACGGTGGAAGTTGCATGGCAATATATCTCGGAATGGCTATGGAAATGCCATGATAGGTAGGTATGGTGGCTGTTTTGAGGAAGATATAAGGAGGCTTATGTGTGATAGAGCGTATCATATCACGAGTGACAGTGTCCTGGACTAGGGGGTACCAACCTAGTCGGCCCATATTTCTCGGGCTGGGCCAGTGGGCCCTCATTCTTATCAACATGGACTCTGGTGGACGCATGCGAGAAGAAAGAACAAGACTACATCTGCCGAAGACTTGACGTATACTCCAAGACTTCCCCTACTGCCTTCTCGCCTAGATACCGACCTTGTAACCCTAGATACCCTATCCGGCGTGTATATAAGCCGAAGGGTTTAGCCCTTAGAAGGGATCTCAACACAATCTCATTCACCTAGCCTTAGGACTAGATCATACGATCTCGAGGTAGATCAACTCTGTACTTGATACTTCTCCATCAATATAAACAAGAGCAGGACGTAGGGTTTTACCTCCATCAAGAGGGCCCGAACCTGGGTAAACATTGTCTCCCTATTCATGTTACCATCTGTCCGAGACCCACAGCTCGGGCCCCCCTACCCCGAGGTCTGCCGGTTTTTACACCGACACTGGTGCTTTAATTGAGAGTTCCGTTGTGTTATCACAAAGGATCGATGGCTCATCTACAGATCAACTGCGGCAATGGCTGTGGTGACGCCGACGTCCCCAGCCAACTTTTTGTGTTCGACAGCATGATCTTCTGTGCCAGCTCGATAGGCCACCTGGCCACCGTCGAGAACTATGCTCCCGATCAGATCATCACCTTCGGAGGTCTGGAGTACACCGCGGACTCCCGCGGTGAGCTTGCCTTATCAGGCTGGACCCCCGGCCGGATTCCGGATCTGGCAAACACCAGAGGTTTGACCTCGGAACGGATCTCTGCTGAAGACCACGAATCATGCCCCCCAACACCGCCGGGGGCTATGGGAGAATTTCCCTCCCCCTCCTCGGATAACCCTGTCGCGGTGCCTGACTCCGACGTGGATCAGAGTTCGGCCTGGGACACCAAATCGGGCTTTGAACCGATCCCGGCGGCGGATCTTGAATCCACCCCGCTTCCTTGTACGGTAGAAGACGCATCAGGCATGCTACTGTGGGTCGACCCGGCTTATGGCCAGACCATGAACCCTGAGGAGCTATCTCCCCTTAATGAGATGCTTGACCGGATCCAAAGTTTGTCAATCTCGAACTCCTCGGTTTATGACAAGATCGGACTTAAAGCTGACGATCGGGAAATTTACATCCCACCCACCACCCATCTAGTCACCACTATCGACGATTTAACCGACGTGCTAGACTACGACGAGGCAACCGACATGGATGAAGATGTTGGCAGCCCTACGGACAACACCTTGCCGCCTACTAACACCAGCAGGTGGAAAGCAACATCTACGTACGATGTGTACATGGTCAACACTCCCAACTCCCCTCCAAGGCGTAGGCAAAGACGCAGAAGGGGTACTAATGGGGAGCCCAGCGGGAACAACCCTACCGCCGATACGGCGGCCAACGATGCAGAAGACCAAGGGGAGAACCTTCAGGCATCCCCAGAATGTCACGTCGACCCCGAAGGCATCCCCAGGGACTCGGATCCCGATGATCTTTTTGAAGGGGCCGATGACAATTACATGCCGGAATCCGAGGAAGACGTAAGCCTCGGCACCGAGGACTTCATAGTCCCCGAAGACCCTGTTGAGCAGGAACGCTTTCGGCGGTGCCTAGTCGCCACCGCCCGAAGCATGAAGCGTAAGCAGCACCAGCTGCAGGCTAACGAGGAAGCGCTCAACGACAAGTGGGTCGAAATACTTTCGGCCGAGCAAGACCTCGAAGAACGGCGCCGCAGTGCACCCAAATCTTATCCACGCAGGCGTTTACTGCCTGAATTCGATGATGAACTAACCGCCGAGGCACCTGGCCGCCCCCCTCGAGGACACGACATGCCCGCGCGGGAGGATTTCCACACCCAACCAGCTCCATGCCATCATGGCAAGGACCCTATGGGCTATCTTGACCCCCAGGACGTTCGACATCGGATAGAGGCAAACCGGGCGCCACCCCAGTCCATTTACGGATCAAGAGGATGCGCTCCGGCCGGGCACGACGGCCACAACGCCTGGTCGGACAGGAACGGCCGCACCCGAGATCAAATTCATACAAGGTTCTCTCCCGAAGGCCGATACAACACCGCTTGGTTCCGAGGACCAGCCCACCCGATCTGTTTTACAGATAGGGTAATGGAACACCAGTTCCCTGATGGGTTTGAACCCATCAACATAGAATCTTACAATGGTACCACGGACCCAGCTGTGACACCCTGGTTTTTCTCAGCTTTTCCTTTCCAAATTTTATTTGGAATTTGGCTTGGATTTGTTTCTGAATGGCTCTATGGACTTAAAACTTGGGAATATTTTCTTGATTTTCTTTCCCAAGTGACTCAGGCTCTCAAAAAACTTATCTCAAGTCATGTCACTTCCATTCTTGCTCAATCTCAATTTTATTCCAATTTAATATTCCTTTTTCCATTAAAGGAATAACCCTTTGAGCTCTAGGTTGTGAAGCAACCTATATTTTTGTTCTTCCAAAAATCCCCAGAAAATTCTCATAAATCCTTTGGACCATGTGAACCTTGGATATGTGAAAATATTCAAGATTTACTCCTCATGGTGAGCAAAGCATCCAATCTTTGATTCTGGTCATAATGTCAGTTTGTGAGCCAACTATATTTGATATTGCTTCAAAAATTCTGAAATTAATTCAGGACATTCTCCTACCCATATTATCAGTCTCCACAAATTTTGGGCTCATTTCATTCAGCCAACTTCTCTATAAAATTCCTCCGAGTTTCTGTCCAGAGGGAAGTGTTGTGAAGGAAGTACCCTGTACACTAACCCAATGGGACTAAAATTTCTATAGAATGTTGGCATACTCAAATCATCCACCAATACCAAGTTTCAACTCCAGGAACCCATCCAAGTGAGTGCAACATCCTCTGGAAGATTTCTGGACCAGAGAGGCAGTTGTGAAGCAACCATGCTCTACACTGATCCATTTGGTCTGAATTTTTCCCAGTATGTGCACCTTCCTACCACACTCCAGCATGGCAAACTCCCTCTCTCAAAGCCCTAGCCATTTCTCCTCAACTTGCTGCACAAGTTTTTATCCAGAAACTTGCATGGAGGCTATCCAGTTGTCCTAGCCACCTCCTGTCAAACCAGCCGCACTAGGAGGCCTCTGGAAGGAAGGACTATCGCATGGACATGACCGGGCAGGCCAGAGCGCGCCGCGTGCGCCAATGCATGCGGTGACCACGCGTCTGGCCGAGCCAAAACCGTGCTCTGCACGTCGACCGCGCCGGACGCGACTGCTCCGGCCACTTCGCGATGCCTCTCCTTGTCTAGTCGTGCCGACGTCATCGCCGCCGTCCACCTGGCCCGTCTGGAACTCTCTCCCCCTCCAACGAAGCTCGCCGGCAGACACGGCCAAGCTCCACCGCTGTGCACCGTACGGGCACTGTGCCCTAGCTGGCTGGCGTCTTCTGCCTCGAGCCGTCGCCGTCGCATTGACCTCTCCCACCCCTCTCATCACTTCAGCCTACGTCGCGACAGCCAGCTCGCCGTCCTCGCCCGGCCAGCTCAACTGTGGCGGGATCCGGCTCGGCCACCTCCCGCCTGGCTATAAAAGCCAGCCCCAAGCTCCCCTCTCCGCACCACCCACTCTCCCTACCTCCAAATCGTCACCCCACACCCAGGAGCCGTGCCGGGGAGCCCCCCTCCTCCATCTCCGGCAAGGTACTCCGTCGCTCTGCCCCAGCTCCTCCCACTCGATTCCAACCACCCCAGCCCCAGCCGAGACCACCCCCGAGCTCGTGGCACTCCACTGACTTGTCCCAGCCCTTTCCTAGCCCGGGTGCACGCCGGAGTCGCCGGATCGATCGCCACCCGAAGCTCGCCGCCGCCTGAGACGAAGGGGGCGACCACGTCCGGCCACCGTTTGAGGAGCTGCAGGTACGGGAATGCTCGCCGGCGTCCGCCCGATCCATCCCCGCCCTTGCCCAGCTCCGCCGCAGCCTCTACGCCGGTGAACTTCGCCGGTGAGTCCCGCCGCCTTCTGTTCCCTCTCTCTCTCTGTTCAAACCTGGCAAGCGGACCCCACCTATCGGCGACTCCACACGCGCCCGAACCGGTATGTAAGTGGATGCGCCTGGCCAGTTTATGTCTTCGACGTGGCCGCTTCTGGGATTTTCTAGTTTTCTGTTTAATTCAAATAATTCCAGAACTTTGACCATCAATATCTTTTAAACCATAAGTCAAAATGAGTTCATTCTTTTTGCATTATTTTTCTTATGAGCCCCTCTTTCTGCTGTAAAAATTTGGTATTTTTCTCTGCTGTTTAGAATTTCTGGTCAAAAGAAAATGCTTTATGTGGTATTTGAAAATGCTTTCAAAAATGCTCCTCAGATTGTTTTGCCTAGTTGGTGAAGGCCAGGAGTACTCCCAGACTCTATTGGTGCAAGGCTAGCCACAACTCTCATTTGCATAATTGCATTGCAATATCATGGTTTAAATAATTATTGTAATGCCAATTATGAATTATTTATGAATGGACTAGTTTATGTAATACTTTGAGGATTTTGGATAAGTTATTGTCATGATGATGATGGGATTATAGGATAGTAGTAGATTTCCAGATTTATGTGGTAATGCTGTTGGACTGTGAGATTACCGTCTAAGATTATTTTGTGATTCCGCCGGCACTGCATATATGGGATTAGTAGTCGAAGTTGATCATGATGCTCATTGGATTTCTAGTTGGTTATTGTGATAACTTGGATCACTTGCATATCGGAGTGTCGGTGATGACTATGATTACTCGGGGATAAATTCCTTCATCGTTGATCGAGTGCCACTGAACCGAACTTTCCAGTGCAGCCACACCTGCCGGAATGGGACGGCCTTGGCTTGGTCTAACCGCGTGCTCTTTTATCGGTACCACCAAAGAGGGGAGGTTATGCGTGCGTGCTGCCCTGATCAGGTAGACGACGATAACCTTGTGAGCCAGGTTTGGTTTTTGAGCTCAGGTCCCCGTTTGGGACAGTTTGTTGGCCACGACGGTGGCAGGTGTCAAGAGTGACACAGAGGCCACCCAGGGCATGACTCCGGGGGAGGATGATTGTCGGTGGTACGATGGAGGGATCACGGGTTAGGCAGGTTTCGTTCGAGCAGCACCGGTCCACCCGGATGGGAAGTGTACCGAGGTATGGGACAAGGAGCTCCATGGTGTGTGTCGTGGTTTTGTCACGGCAGATGTCCTCGTGAAAGGACTTAGTGGTGAGGCCATCGCAACTAGGTGGTAGCTTGAACGGGGTTGATCGGAATCGAGAGACGCGAGTTTTACCCAGGTTCGGCCCCTCACGGTGGAGGTAAAAGCCTACGTCCTGCTTGATTGATATTGATGATCATAGTCACGATTACAAGGGTGCTGTTTCCCTGACTCTGGCTCGAGAGCTATCAAAATGTCTGTCGTGAGACCTGCCAAAACATCTATCTCCAGACTTATCTGTCTATCTAGACCTCTAAAAAACTTGACCCTCTTGGGGTGCCCTGCCCCTCCTTATATAAGTTGAAGGGGCGGCTTACATGAGATTCCGGGTTATACCCGTGATCGGAGTCCTACTCTAAGTCATTCGTGTCTTCCAAGTTTAACGGGTCTCCATCTTGTATTTTGACTCCTCGCCCGGGTCACTGTAGCAGGCCGGGTTAACATCATGGCACTGTAGCAGGCCGGGTTAACATCATGGCACTGTAGCAGGCCGGGGTTAACATCCTTGCACTATAGGAGGCCGGGTTAACATCCTGGCACTGTAGCGGGCCGGGTTAACTCCCTGGCACTGTAGCAGCCGGGTTAACTCCCTGGCAATGTAGCAGCCGGGTTAACTCCCTGGCACTGTAGCAGCCGGGTTAACTCCCTGGCACTGTAGCAGCCGGGTTTCATCTTCGGGGCTCATCTTCAGGACTCATCTCCAGAAATGACTAAGTCTCAGGGCGGCTTAAGCCGAGAGATGACTTAAGTCTCAGGGCGGCTTAACGTCATGAGCCGGGTCATATCGTGGAGTTATATCCCTGACATTAGCCCCCAGATTAGCTTGGATTTATCCATGCTAAGCTCCTGAGTTTCTTCCATATCAATATGTTGATGCCGGTTCTATGCAGAAAAAATAACCCTGATGATATTTTTGAATTGTCTTCAAACTGTCTTGGCTTGATAAAAAGAAAAAAAATCCGTCTGATGTTGTGCCAACTTTCAATGCTTCAGACTTTGATGAATAAAAAATTGGTATGTTGTTGAGCTGGCTTGTCTGAATAGCTTGGAGGAGATAACCTGTAGCCCCCAAGTCTTAAGAGTAGAGCAAAGCGATAGCTTAAGACTTGCTTAAATATAAATATTGCAACTTTGGAGAAAAATCCGGGTTATCCGTCTGAGTCTTCAATCATGAACTGAAAGTTTTGCACTTCACATGTGTAGCCCCCAAGGGCCGGCTCATCCGTATATGATGGGCCGGGTCTTCAACTTGGACCTTTTGATTTATTTAAACAACTTGGACTGTTGTAGCCCCCAAGTGCCGGGTTGTTTGCTTGCAGCAACCTGGGACTTTGTATTTGTCTTATGCTCATAAAACTTCAGCCAGTGTAGTCCCCAAGGGCCGGGTCATTATGCAATAAAGAGCAGGGACTTTTGCAGATCTGATCATATAACCTTGAAGAGCAATGTGTAGCCCCCAAGGGCCGGCTCAGTAAGATAACACTGGGCTGGAACTTAGAAAATGATGGAAAGCCGGCTCATCTGCCTGATATAACCGGGTCTGTTGACAATGTGATGATTTGAAAAGCAACTTGCATTAGCCCCCAAGTGCCGTGGTGCATGCTTGCAGTGACATGGGACTTACATACTTCAGATAATCATGATTTGAATAATGTAGCCCCCAAGTGCCGGGTCGTGTGCCTGCAGCAACTCGGGACTATTCCTTCCATTATATAATAAACCATATCCACTGTCTGGATGATGTTGCTGAATGCTTTTGCATATGAATATTGAACCATGCTCCCTGCTGTGAGCTGGTATTTTTGGATGAGGGAATAATAGCCATTTCTTTGAAGGGGCTTTGAAAACCTCAATCATCCAATACTGATTATGATAGCCATAATGAAAATCCAGCCATGTTGGCTATTAAAGATTTGAATAATGTAACCCGGTTTGAAAACCGGCTCCTGCAACATGAACCAGTATATGCATGCATATATGATGCATCGTATGATGATGCAATGATGATGCAATGTATGATGTATGATGCAGCGTATGATGATGTATGTGTATGATAATAGAGTATAAAAATGCCGGCTTTCGAGGCATGGCATAAGACCGGCTTTCAAGGCTTGAGTCTTGGTTTCGCTTCCTGTGAAAGCAAGCTTTTTGGCCTCTTTTGGTTTATCCTATCTCTCTGAAAGCCGGCTCTCACGCAACCAATCGAGCGTTTTAACTCTGATGAATTCAGGGTCACCTTTGTGATTGACTCATCAGACGTACGCCGGGTCGTTTTTTAGGGAGTAGCATCTTGCTAACAGGCAGGTTTAACCAACCTACGGCATCTCGCCAGGTTAAAGGGTTTTGTAAGCTAAACTCGATGAGTTGGAAGCCCCCAAGTAACCATATGATCATGGAAAAAATGCTCAGCATAGCCGGCTTGATTCCTTTGACCCTTATTGAGCAGGCCGGGTCATCCTTGAGACCAAGTCCTGTAAGTCGGCGCGGATGGGCGATTCGACCGCGGGCGCAGACGGATGAATCGGCCGCGGCATGAGCAGATGAGTCGGCCGTGTGTTGATGTAGACCGAAACCGCATGGGCGGCGGTTTGCACACACGTTTATTGAGCAGTACTGCATGGTCGGATGCTGGCGCATGATAATGTTGGTGCGAGCTCTGCATCCGTGGTACGACGATCGCCCTTGCAGTGAATAATTGTACTGCATAAAAAATATTGCTAGCCAGAGTAATTGTTCTCGAAAGAATAAAAATGTGTCAATAAAAATCGAATGGATGGATTTCACCTGATTCGTCCGGATGTCAGATGATCCGTATATAGTGTCGTGGATCCCCTCCAGTAGTTTCAACGGCGAGTTAGCCACTCTCTCCGGTGGAAGCAAAGCGGCTTGCAGTGTGACCATAGCGGAACCGGAGCTGGACGGCTCGGAACGGACCGGCGGGGCAGACCAGGGCAGCGGAGTCGAGTCCGTGCCTACATCCCACGTCCACCTCCAGGTCGTGCTGACCTTCCACTTTTTTTTTGCTGGTTTCACATAGGCCCGCGGCCGCTGCTCTCTCTTTCTTTTTCTTTTTTCAACCCTCCAGTCGGCTCCCCACTTCCCCTTTTCTTCAACCAGCAGGAGAGCAAGCAGGGGCGCAGCCGGAGGCGGCGGCTCTAGGCGACGGCGGAGGCAAGGCCGGCTTGGCGCGGAGATGGAGGCGGCTCGAGGCGCGTCCGCGACGGCGAGACCGTATCTGCGGGGGCGGCTCCGGCTCGAGGCACGGCTAGCTCGAGGCGAGGCCGAGGCGGCGACGGGTAACTTGGCAGCGGCGGACGGGTCGAGCGGCCGGCTTGAGGTGAAGCTGAGGTTGCGCGGCCGCTCGGCGGCGGCTCAACCACAGCAGAGACTGGCAGAGGCGGCTCAAGGCGGGCCCCGGCAGAGGTGGAGCGAGGCCGAGGCAGCTCGGAGGCGAGGCCGTGTCGACGGAAGCGTAGCCGGCTCAACCACGGCAGAGAAGGAGCGAGGGGGAGCCGGCGGGGACCCGACGCGGGCGGAGCCGCGCGGGGCGGCGCGGGAGGCCATTGCGGGCGGGGGCGAGTCCGCGACGCGGCCGCAACAGCGATGGAGGCAAGGCCGCTCAGCGGCGGCTCAACCACGGCAGAGACCGACGGAGGCGGCTCAAGGCGGGCCCCGGCTTGCGGTGCAGCTGCTCGGCGAGGACGTCTTGGAGGTGCGCGACGGCGGCGGCTTGGCGCGGCCACGGAAGAGACGGCGGGCCATGGCAGAGGCGAGGCTAGCGCCGTGGAAGCGAGCGGCGGCTCGAGGTGGAGGCGAAGCCACTCGTCCGGGGCAGCTCGAAGTGAAGCTGCGGGCGGTGAGGTGGTCGTCGAGGCGAGTTGCGGAGGCGGAGTCGCGCGATGGCGAGGTGAGGTCGGGACGGCGGCTTTGGCAAGGAGGCGAAAGCAGCGGCTCGATGCGGCGACTTGAGCCCGAGGCGGCTCGAAGGTGGCGGCTTGCGGCGCTTTTCTGCTTGGGTGCGGCAGAGGATGCCCGTGGCGTCTTGAGGCGAGGCGACTTGGTGATACTGGCTTTAGGCCGCGACGGCGGAACGGCGTGCCAGTCATGGAAGAACTGCAACAGCAGATATGAGGCGGGTCGACCCAGGCGGATTTGACTCCTCCTCCGGGTCGTAGTGGTCGTCGATAATCCACGCCCGCCCGGGTCATCGTACCCCTTTTTTTCATCTGATTGTGCAGGCAAGTTAACAGGACCACTAGGCCGGCTTGTTCATACATTGCACGCTAAAGAACTTTCTGATACTACTGGTGTTCATGTTTGTCTTGGCTTGCATGACGGCCATTGTAGCAGATATCGATTCGTCTTCGGATTTGACGGATCGTCGGGTCACGATCATCTGCCACACAGTACGCAACCCTAATTTTTCTTGAACTCAAATCCCACAGATTGTAAATCTGGACTGATGAACTTTGAAGCTGATACGGATCCTTCTGAGCTGGGTTTCCTTCATCCGGCCAATCGCGAGCTTCTCGATCCCTGGAAGAGATCCCTCCAAGAACTCAACACCACCGTGCGGCCCCACGGTGGGCGCCAACTGTCGTGGTTTTGTCACGGCAGATGTCCTCGTGAAAGGACTTAGTAGTGAGGCCATCGCAACTAGGTGGTAGCTTGAACGGGGTTGATCGGAATCGAGAGACGCGAGTTTTACCCAGGTTCGGCCCCTCACGGTGGAGGTAAAAGCCTACGTCCTGCTTGATTGATATTGATGATCATAGTCACGATTACAAGGGTGCTGTTTCCCTGACTCTGTCTCGAGAGCTATCAAAACGTCTGTTGTGAGACCTGCCAAAACATCTGTCTCCAGACTTATCTGTCTATCTAGACCTCTAAAAACCTTGACCCTCTTGGGGTGCCCTGCCCCTCCTTATATAAGTTGAAGGGGCGGCTTACATGAGATTCCGGGTTATACCCGTGATCGGAGTCCTACTCTAAGTCATCCGTGTCTTCCAAGTTTAAAGGGTCTCCATCTTGTATTTTGACTCCTCGCCCGGGTCACTGTAGCAGGCTAGGGTAACATCATGGCACTGTAGCAGGCCGGGGGTTAACATCCCGGCACTGTAGCAGGCCGGGTTAACATCCTGGCACTGTAGTAGGCCGGGTTAACATCATGGCACTGTAGCAGACCGGGTTAACATCATGGCACTGTAGTAGACCGGGTTAACTCCCTGGCACTGTAGCAGACCGGGTTAACTCCCTGGTACTGTAGCAGGCCGGTTAACTCCCTGGCACTGTAGCAGCCGGGTTAACTCCCTGTCACTGTAGCAGCCGGGTTAACTCCCTGGCACTGTAGCAGCCGGGTTAACTCCCTGTCACTGTAGCAGCCGGGTCTCATCTTCGGGGCTCATCTTCAGGACTCATCTCCAGAAATGACTAAGTCTCAGGGTGGCTTAAGCCCAGAGATGACTTAAGTCTCAGGGCGGCTTAACGTCATTAGCCGGGTCATATCGTTGAGTTATATCCCCGATAGTGTGGGAAAAGTGCGCAACCTCTGCAGAGTGTAAGAATCTATTCGAATAGCTGAGTCCACGGTATTGGACACAGTTCATACTAAGTCACACTGTCTGATCAACACCAATGAGGGAATGACGTGTTAATGATGGAAGAACTCGTCTCAGAATAGTTAGGAGACCGATTGTTGAGGACCGCTGGTAATTGTTGAGGATGATTCTCAGAGATGATTGTCAGAAGTTCTCAAGGTGACCATGAGTTGGTCACGAGAGTAAGTGGTTCAATCATGTGGCTCGGGGCAAAGTGATTCCATAATGGTAACAAGTTTGATGGTGGTAGCAACAGCATGTTATTATTTTCTTCCACCCTTTTAGTAGCATTTGAATCTGATTTAATCATGAGTGCTATGACATTGTTATGCCTTGATGCTCTTGATTGTTGCGAGCTTGCGAGTACATTCAAAGTACTCACCTGGCATGTCATGCCAGTTTGCAGGTGCTGCTATGTTTGCTTAGTGGAGGTGTTCGAGTTGCGAGCTAGGACGTGTCCCAGCCAGAGTCCCTGCGGAGTGGAGTCCATTTTGACGCCGTAATTCTGCTGCCAGGATTCGAGCCGCTGCTAGCATAGAACTATTATAGCAAGCGTAGCTTTGCCGAGGCAACCCTTTGTAATATCTCAAACCCTTGTACCCCAACTATTTGTAATAAAGAGCTGATTTGTTCTATGCCAAGCAGTGCCGTATTCCAGAAGACTTGATCTCTGGGCTGGAATACGAGGTGCTCCGGTGACTCTGAGCCGGGGTGCCACAAGGTTTGGTATCAGAGCCAAGTTTGGCTATAGGACACCCTAGCTAACCCGGACGTTAGAAACCGTTAGTTTAGAGCCCAGCCTGTTTGTGTGTTGCATCTGAGTTGCTGCCCTTGGTTGATGCATTTGTTTGTTGCATAGCATGCATATAGATTTGCCTCACTAATCAGTTGATTTTGTAGATGGCATCCATTCCAGTTGACTTCAACTCAGCCCCTGCACCACTCAGCTTCGCATCCCTGCTTTGGGATGTCTGGCGTCTTCTCTATCCCAGTGGGGAGATGCCAAGGTACCAAATGTTCCAGACCCCGCTTGCGGGACTGGTGCTTGAGTATCATGCCAATGTCATCCTGTCAGTCGACCTACCTTTGGGGAAGCGCACCTATAGTCTCCGTGGTGGTTATGCCTCTACCCCGGATCGCGCTGTCCAACTTGCCGCTCTGGCAGGCCTCACTATTCTTCGCCATCAAGAAAACGCGATGCAAGAGAATCGTGCCTTCCAGTACTATCCCACCATGTCCGCCACTCCTAGACGGATTAGATTTCCTCCTGTCCGTTCAGATGATGATGTCGCTGTGGCATACATGTCTCGTTACATGGTCGCAGAGTACGTCCTCATCGCTGAGCTAGTCCGAGATGCAACTCATGCCCGGAGCCCTTGGTATGGCTTTAGCTCCGTCGACCTCTCCGCCAGCTCCTTCGCTCTCCAGCAACCCACCATCCAACCCTAGTACCTAAGTATCTGCGAGGTTCATGTTGCATGAGTTGTGGTAGTGCCAAGTGCTGTAAATTACCCTGAGTAGCAATAAAGTGTGGTTTTGCAAGTTTGGTGCTTTTCCTTGTGTAGTCTCATTTGCTCTTCTTTGGTTCCTCGGTGTCACACTACCTTCTCTATGGAAGTTGCTCATTAACTATCGGACACGAAGAGATAATAAGGATTGCAAGTACTTGGAGGTTAAGTTGAGCAGTATGGAATTCTCAGGACCACATTGCTCGAGGGAGCATTTGGTCAAAAGCGAATAGTACTCTGAATTAACTATCGGTGTCAAGTTTACATCAGTGATGAAATTAGCAGTAATGGTTAAACAAGCAGGAAAACCAGTGTGTGCAAGACCAGTGATATGGTTACAATATAAGTTGGGATTCAAGAAGGATAGTCGGCCAACTCTTTAACAGGTAACCAACAACTGGAGTTGTGAGGATGGATACATAGCAGCATAACACTGTAAGAAACTTCTGGTATAAGCAATCCAGTCGTCCTCTCCACACCACCAGTGAAACTTATGAGGCAAGGCTCTTCGAATCTTCCTCAGTACGATATATGGATGGCTTCCAGGACAAGATACCCTGTCTTCCTCAATAAGCTACCATGAGAAAGCTCCCAGCATAAGGTACAGAATATTCATCGACAAGTAACCAGGAGGGAAAGCTTCTGGGAGACGCTACCCAGCCTTCTTCCGCACGCTATTCCGGCAGAAGCTTCGAGCACAAGTTACCCAGTCTTCCTCAGCACGATACCCGATGGCTTCCAACATAAGCTATCCAACCTTCGTCAGCACAGCCCTACAAACAGTTGGCAGCATTGGTATAAGTTAGTACACGGTGTATTGGCAGTACATTATGAGAAGCTAAGCCATAATCATTCAGTCAGAAATATGAGCTGGTCAGGACACAAAAGTCGGCCTTGGGAAATCATATGTTCAGCTACACATGCTTCTATATACATGGTGGAGTATTGCCTGAATCATGACAGTCACTCATACCGAAGCAACTATGCTGAAGCCGGGCTACCAAAGGGAGGTATGGATCCAACACCTGCATAAGTTATGCAAGTGAACGAAGGCCAGTATAACCATTAGCATGTTAGAAGGACTCACAAGCTTGGAACCACAGTTTGGGCAGTGGATACCAAGGTACTTATGAACTTGGTATACGATCCCGATGAACCTTTGCTTGCTTTTCTTGGGCACGGCACCATGCCCGGGTACTGAGCTGTTTTTCGGCCATTCGGGGTGGATGCCGGCATTATATTTCTCTTTTCAACAATTGTCTTGTGTTCTGAGCTGTTTTTTGGCCGTCTCAGGCAGCTGTTGAGTTTCTTTCGGTAGTGGTGACTCTACGTTCTGAGCTGTTCTTCGGCCGTCTTAGGGAGCTGCTACATTCTTTTTATCAACATGGTCTCATGCTCCGAGCTGCTTTCCAGCCGTCTTGAGTCATGATTGAATTACTCCAGTAAAAGTCCCAGATCTGAGTTGTAAAGACCATTCTGGTGGCCACTGGTTTATTTGCCGATTTCATGCAAGGGGTTCGGAGGACCAATGCCTTACCACTACAACTTGTGAGATGAAAAGCTTGCCAGATAAGTGTGACTGCACTGGGTTGAGGACTAGGCATGCTTGCTGGAATATTGCACCTAATAACATCCATGGTCATATGAAGAGTTGAGAATACGTGACCAATTTCCTATGGCAAAGAAAACAGGAAAGAGAACAATAAAGAAGAGCAAGACTGAAGATGTAGGCGTGATCATCATTACAGAAACCATATGTTACGAATACCTAAGATTGGCTGATTTCATCATGAATACACCACCAAGTGGTCCGCTTCGCTCTGTATTGAAGGATTTCATATCAGGCCTCGCAAGACTTATGGATATCTCGACAGGATGGGTGCTTGGAATGCTACACAACAACTTCGGATCAAATGCCCATGCATGCGCTCCCCTGTCACGAGCAAGGTTATTCTGCCAGGACCATCGTCAGTCAAGGTATTGCTATAAGGTATTACTCCTTTGGACATGATAAATAGCAGCCAAATCGTCAATACAGAATGGAGACAAAATAGTCAGCTCAGAAGATTCAGCCACCCTGCAAGTAGTCAGACCCCACCAGGAAAAACATTGTGATCCTCAGCATTGTAACTCGATACAATAACCAATTGGGTTGTGTCCACTAAGGAAAATTGTTCATAATCCTTATTGGTACCAGACGGGAGCAGGACATGCTCATCAAACATCGCTTCCGGACTTATGGGAAGGTGACTTACTCCAGTCAAGAAAATATGCCAGATGAACCAGCAAACATGGTAATAATGAAACCAACATAATGTTGGATATGTGAGGAAAGATCTGTCAGAATGTGGGTACGGTAAAGCAAACCACCCCAGAGTAAGGAAGTCAGATTTGTGGGAAAACATTATATCAAGAAAAGGATACCTGAGTTGGAACCGGTTTTTCCTTAAAGGCAGAATATTCACACTGGTTCCCTGAGCAACCAAATCTCGAGGACGAGATTTATCCTAAGGGGGGTAGGTTTGTGACACCCTGGTTTTTCTCAGCTTTTCCTTTCAAATTTTATTTGGAATTTGGCTTGGATTTGTTTCTGAATGGCTCTATGGACTTAAAACTTGGGAATATTTTCTTGATTTTCTTTCCCAAGTGACTCAGGCTCTCAAAAAACTTCTCTCAAGTCATGTCACTTCCATTCTTGCTCAATCTCAATTTTATTCCAATTTAATATTCCTTTTTCCATTAAAGGAATAACCCTTTGAGCTCTAGGTTGTGAAGCAACCTATATTTTTGTTCTTCCAAAAATCCCCAGAAAATTTTCATAAATCCTTTGGACCATGTGAACCTTGGATATGTGAAAATATTCAAGATTTACTCCTCATGGTGAGCAAAGCATCCAATCTTTGATTCTGGTCATAATGTCAGTTTGTGAGCCAACTATATTTGATATTGCTTCAAAAATTCTGAAATTAATTCAGGACATTCTCCTACCCATATTATCAGTCTCCACAAATTTTGGGCTCATTTCATTCAGCCAACTTCTCTATAAAATTCCTCCGAGTTTCTGTCCAGAGGGAAGTGTTGTGAAGGAAGTACCCTGTACACTAACCCAATTGGACTGAAATTTCTATAGAATGTTGGCATACTCAAATCATCCACCAATACCAAGTTTCAACTCCAGGAACCCATCCAAGTGAGTGCAACATCCTCTGGAAGATTTCTGGACCAGAGAGGCAGTTGTGAAGCAACCATGCTCTACACTGATCCATTTGGTCTGAATTTTTCCCAGTATGTGCACCTTCCTACCACACTCCAGCATGGCAAACTCCCTCTCTCAAAGCCCTAGCCATTTCTCCTCAACTTGCTGCACAAGTTTTTATCCAGAAACTTGCATGGAGGCTATCCAGTTGTCCTAGCCACCTCCTGTCAAACCAGCCGCACTAGGAGGCCTCTGGAAGGAAGGACTATCGCATGGACATGACCGGGCAGGCCAGAGCGCGCCGCGTGCGCCAATGCATGCGGTGACCACGCGTCTGGCCGAGCCAAAACCGTGCTCTGCATGTCGACCGCGCCGGACGCGACTGCTCCGGCCACTTTGCGATGCCTCTCCTTGTCCAGTCGTGCCGACGTTGTCGTCGCCATCCACCTGGCCTGTCTGGAACTCTCTCCCACTCCGGCGAAGCTCGCCGGCAGACACGGCCAAGCTCCGCCGCTGTGCACCGTACGGGTACTGTGGCCTAGCTGGCTGGCGTCTTCTGCCTCGAGCCTTCGCCGTCGCATTGACCTCTCCCACCCCTCTCGTCACTTCAGCCCACGTCACGACAGCCAGCTCGCCATCCTCGCCCGGCCAGCTAAACAGTGGCGGGATCCGGCTCGGCCACCTCCCGCCTGGCTATAAAAGCTAGCCCCGAGCTCCCCTCTCTGCACCACCCACTCTCCCTACCTCCAAATCGTCACACCACACCCAGGAGCCGCGCCGGGGAGCCCTCCTTCTCCATCTCCGGCGAGGTACTCCATCGCACTGCCCCAGCTCCTCCCACTCGATTCCAACCACCCCAGCCCCAGCCGAGGCCACCCCCGAGCTCGTGGCACTCCACTGACTCGTCCCAGCCCTTTCCTAGCCCGGGTGCTCACCGGAGTCGCCGGATCGATCGCCACCCGAAGCTCGCCGCCGCCTGAGACAAAGGGGGCGACCACGTCCGGCCACCGTTCGAGGAGCTACGGGTACGGGAATGCTCGCCGGCGTCCGCCCGATCCATCCCCGCCCTTGCCCAGCTCCGCCGCAGCCTCTACGCCGGTGAACTTCGCCGGTGAGTCCCGCCACCTTCTGTTCCCTCTCTCTCTCTCTATTCAAACCTGGCAAGCGGACCCCACCTGTCGGTGACTCCACGCGCGCCCGAACCGGTATGTAAGTGGAGGCGCCTGGCCAGTTTACGTCTTCGACGTGGCCGCTTCTGGGATTTTCTAATTTTCTGTTTAATTCAAATAATTCCAGAACTTTGACTGAACTTTGACCATAAATAACTTTTAAACCATAAGTCCAAATGAGTTCATTCTTTTTGCATTGTTTTTCTTATGAGCCCCTCTTTCTGTTGTAAAAATTTGGTATTTTTCTCTGCTGTTTAGAATTTCTGGTCAAAAGAAAATGCTTTATGTGGTATTTGAAAATGCTTTCAAAAATGCTTTTCACATTGTTTTGCCTAGTTGGTAAAGGCCAGGAGTACTCCCACACTCTATTGGTGCAAGGCAAGCCACAACTCTCATTTGCATAATTGCATTGTAATATCATGGTTTAAATAATTATTTTAATGCCAATTATGAATTATTTATGAATGGACTAGTTTATGTAATACTTTGAGGATTTTGGATAAGTTACTGTCATGATGATGATGGGATTATAGGATAGTAGTAGATTTCCAAATTTATGTGCTAATGCTGTTGGACTGTGAGATTACCGTCTATGATTATTTTGTGATTCCGCCGGCACTGCATATATGGGATTAGTAGTAGAAGTTGATCATGATGCTCATTGGATTTCTAGTTGGTTATTGTGATAACTTGGATCACTTGCATATCGGAGTGTCGGTGATGACTATGATTACTCGGGGATAAATTCCTTCATCGTTGATCGAGTGCCACTGAACCGAACTTTCCAGTGCAGCCACACCTGCCGAAATGGGACGGCCTTGGCTTGGTCTAACCACGTGCTCTTTTATCGGTAACACCAAAGAGGGGAGTTTATGCGTGCGTGCTGCCCTGATCAGGTAGACGATGATAACCTTGTGAGCCCGGTTTGGTTTTTGAGCTCAGGTCCCCGTTTGGGACAGTTTGTTGGCCACGACGGTGGCAAGTGTCAAGAGTGACATGGAGGCCACCCAGGGCATGACTCCGGGGGAGGATGATTGTCGGTGGTACGATGGAGGGATCACGGGTTAGGCAGGTTTCGTTGGAGCAGCACCGGTCCACCCGGAAGGGAAGTGTACCGAGGTACGGGACAAGGAGCTCCATGGTGTGGGAAAAGTGCGCAACCTCTGCAGAGTGTAAGAATCTATTTGAATAGCCGAGTCCACGGTATTGGACACAGTTCGTACTAAGTCACACTGTCTGATCAACACCAATGAGGGAATGATGTGTTAATGATGGAAGAACTCGTCTCAGAATAGTTAGGAGACCGATTGTTGAGGACCGCTGGTAATTGTTGAGGATGATTCTCAGATATGATTGTCAGAAGTTCTCAAGGTGACCATGAGTTGGTCACGAGAGTAAGTGGTTCAATCATGTGGCTCAGGGCAAAGTGATTCCGTAATGGTAACAAGTTTGATGGTGGTAGCAACAACATGTTATTATTTTCTTCCACCATTTAGTAGCATTTGAATCTCATTTAATCATGAGTGCTATGACATTGTTATGCCTTGATGCTCTTGATTGTTGCGAGCTTGCGAGTACATTCAAAGTACTCACCTGGCGTGTCATGCCAGTTTGCAGGTGCTGCTATGTTTGCTTAGTGGAGGTGTTCGAGTTGCGAGCTAGGACGTGTCCCAGCCAGAGTCCCTGCGGAGTGGAGTCCATTTTGACGCCGTAATTCTGCTGCCAGGATTTGAGCCGCTGCTAGCATAGAACTGTTATAGCAAGCGTAGCTTTGCCGAGGCAACCCTTTGTAATATCTCAAACCCTTGTACCCCAACTATTTGTAATAAAGAGCTAATTTGTTCTATGCCAAGCAGTGCTGTATTCCAGAAGACTTGATCTCTGGGCTGGAATACGGGGTGCTCCGGTGACTCTGAGCCAGGGTGCCACACCAGCCGTATGGATTGAAGACTTTCTTCTCCATATACACATGGTCTATGGAGATGACCACCATGCCATCAAGTACTTGCCGCTCAAGCTAAAGGAGCCAGCAAGGCACGGGCTGAATAGCCTACCGCCCCACTCCATTGGAAGCTGGGAAGCTCTTGAAGACGCCTTCAGGGCAAATTTCCAAGGAACCTACCTCCGACATCCGGACGCCGACGGGCTCAGCCGCGTCACTCAGCAGCCCGGCGAATCAGCTCAGAAATTCTGAAACCGGTTTCTTACTAAAAAGAACCAGATCATAGACTGCTCAGACGCCGAGGCCATCACTGCATTCAAGAACAACATCCTAGATGAGTGGCTCTCCCGCCAGCTCGGCCAGGACAAACCGAGGACCATGGCAGCCCTAACCTCACTCATGACCCGATTTTGCATGGGAGAGGACAGTTGGTTGGACCACAGCACTCACGACGGTGAGGCGTGGACCTCGGAGACTGGCGACGCCAACGGCAAGCCTAAGCGTAGCAAAAATAAGCGCATGCATAGAAACGGCGGAAGCGACACAGAAGACGCAGCAGTCAATGCAGGCTTCACCGGACCTCAAACAAGGATGGACCGAGCCAACTCGACAAGATCCTGGATCGATCGTGCCAAATTCATTGCACTCAAGAAAAACCAGCAACCCACACCAACAGGAATTGATGGGTCTTTAAGCAGGCTAGCAAGATAGCGACAGAGGGTTAAAATAAAACCCAAAATCGCAGCGAAGACGAGGATGAACCTCGGTGGCCAAACAATGGAGGTCAGAAGAAGTTTCCTAATGAGGTAACAGAGGTAAACATGATTTACGTTACCCACATCCCCAAAAGGGAGAGGAAACGGGTACTTCGGGACATCTACGCGTTAGAGCATGTGGCCCCGAAGTACAATCTGTGGTCGGCTTACCCGATCACCTTCGACAAACACGACCATCCGACAAGCATCAGGCATGGCGGATCAGCCGCCCTCGTCCTGGACCCGATAGTCAATGGTTTTCATTTGACGCGAGTCCTTATGGACGGAGGAAGCAGCCTCAACTTGATCTATGAGGACACAGTACGGAAGATGGGGATTGACTCATCCTGGATTAAGCCTAGCAACACCACCTTCCAAGGTGTAATACCAGGGGTCGAGGCTCGCTTCACAGGAACCGTGTCCCTGGAGGTAGTATTCGGATCACCCGAGAACTTCAGGAGCGAAGAGTTAATCTTCGACATCATACCTTTTCGCAGCGGATACCATGCGCTCCTAGGACGCACCGCATTCGCCCGCTTTAATCCAGTCCCGCATTACGCTTATCTCAAGCTCAAGATGCCGGGACCCAACGGCGTTATTAAAGTAAATGGTAACACTGAACGCTCTCTCCGGACGGAGGAGCAGACTGCGGCTTTCACAGCCGAGGTACGGCATCCGAGGAGGCCGCCCGTGGCGGTAAACGCACCCCTAGCTCTTTGAAGCGTACGCGGGCTACGCCAGTTGACCTCGGACAGGCACGTCCCCACCCTAAGTAGGGGTACGAGCTCCTCGTGCACCTCCCTTGGAAGGGGCACTACATCCCCAGGGTGCACAACTTCGCACTGAAAATTCCCTGGGTCGCCGAGGAGCCACGACAATGGAGACGTCGGGTCGGCTAGACCGAACAACGACAAAACCCCTGGCTCACACGTCGGTAGGGTTCTGCCAAAGAAGCTAGTCACTAGCATACCCATGTAGCTTTAACCGCATAACTAACAGTCGCATACCTCTTCGAAGGGATTGACCAATGGACGCATCAAGCGCATGCTTGGCCGAAGCTGCATGTTACCAATATCAACCCCCACTATCAACGAGGACGAGCTGGTCAATAGCACGGAGACGCATACGTGTGGCAGGAAGCGGCCCGGGCTCATAGACCCGATGACATGATCCGCCCTGTTTTCTTTTAGTTTCTCCCTCATTATCTTTACACACATTGTATCTTGCTTAGTTCCTTTCCTCACATGTTCGGCAAGTAAAGCTTGGCTACTTGAAATAAAGAAATCATACCCATAAAGGTCTTCAAACGCATTTTCTTACAAGCACTGCCCAAGAACTATGAGAACACCTCTAAGATACAATTGCTAAAGGGCCTCGATTTTACACCCTGAAGCACAAGTCCGAAGTACTCGGCGTCTCAGATGTTGCATTATATGCATCAGTTTTGAACCTAGATTTTGATCAATAGTTGGGTTGCCCGGCTCCTATGTGTACCCCGTACGTTCCCGACAAATTTGGCTAATGGTGTAACGGGAGAACCACTGCGATAGTGCCGCTAGTTTAACTGGCAGAGCGCCTCAGTGGACAAAGCCGAAGACTGACTATCTAGGTAAGCGAAAACTGGTCGGCCATCCGAAGACCGCGTCAAGCGACGTGTCGTTAGAGATCACCTTTGTTAAACGAAGGGCTTATTCCTCGAATTGGCCGAAGTGGACATGGGCATGCACCTCGGCTGACCAAGCCAGCCACTTTACTCACCGGGGGCTCGTCATCAGTCCCCACCGTCAAACTCCTACGACAAAGTGAAAGTTATAAAGCCACCATAGTCCGATTGCCTAGTCCCTACGTGCGTAGACCTCCCCCGGGAACCAAGACATCGGCTAAGGGTCATGAACACCTAAAAGGGACACCCATCGTACATTGTACAAACGGGTCGAAGCCGACGACTGGCCACTTTCAATTTAACATGGTCAAACAGGGGGAATATTAAAAAAAACATAAATGCATAAGAGGAACTTAAGCCGTACTCATTAAAACAACTGATAATTTTTGTACATCACATGCACTTCGGCATTCCGAAGTGCTATCTAGAAATATAAGTTGTCCTTAGGACACATGGCCTCGGTAAGACGGGCGCCCTCCTCCACTTCGGCAAAAAACTGCTCCGCGGTGCGCGCCTTCCCTTTAGGGGGCCCCGTAGCAACAACCTCCGCCTCCACCTTCCGGAAGTGCGTTTTCACGCAGGCATACGCCCGCCGCGCTCCTTCCAGACACGCGGATCGCTTCCAGCGGTTGACTTGCGGGACGGCTTCTTGCAGTCGCACCAGGAGCCCGAAGAAGCTGGCTGGCAACACCTCCGTGGGCCACAGATTGACGCAGAGGTCTTGGAGCACCGGCCTCGCCATCCGAAGAAGTTCCTCCAGTTGCTTCATCCGATGATTGAGCAACTGCGGCTGCGACGACTCCTGGAACTGACTCCAAAAGGCCTTCTCCGCCTCATGGCCCTCTAGTTGGCCAAAATGAAGGCCGGCGTCCACCGCGCTCTTCGGGAGATCGGCGAAGACCTCTGCGGATCGCCATAGCTGGGTGAGCTCGACGAACCCCTTGCTGCCAAATACACATTGCAGTAAATATAGCTTACCCGCGGCTATCCGCTCCACTTGCTGGAGCACGTGGTGGTCGGCCCGGTTCCGGGTCTGGAGCTCGGCATGAGACAGGCGTAGCTTTCGTAGCTGCTCGCCCGTCTCTTTCTCCTTCTTCGCAAGGGAATCGCGTTCGAGATACTCATGTCTACTACACAATTTATTCTTGTAGACTTGTGTTGGGCCTCCAAGCGCAGAGTTTTGTAGGACAGTAGCAATTTTTCCTCAAGTGGATGACCTAAGGTTTATCAATCCGTGGGAGGCGTAGGATGAAGATGGTCTCTCTCAAACAACCCTGTAATCAAATACAAGAAATCTCTTGTGTCCCCAACACACCCAATACAATGGTAAATTGTATAGGTGCACTAGTTCGACGAAGAGATGGTGATACAAGTGTAGTATGGATAGTAGATATAGGTTTTTATAATCTGAAAAATAAAAAACAGCAAGGTAGCAAGTGATAAAACGAAGCACAAACGGTATTGCAATGCTTGAAAACAAGGCCTAGGGTTCATACTTTCGCTAGTGCAATCTCTCAACAATGATAACATAATTGGATCATATAACAATCCCTCAACATGCGATAAAGAATCACTCCAAAGTTCGTATTAGCGGAGAACATAAGATAGAAATTATTGTAGGGTACGAAACCACCTCAAAGTTATCCTTTCCGATTAATCTATTAAGCCATCCCTATAAGTGTCACAAACATCCCTAGAGTTCGTACTAAAATAACACCATATGATACGCGTCAACCAACTCTAATGTCACCTAGATACTCCAATGTCACCACAAGTATCCGTGAGTTGATTATACGATATGCATGAAACAACTTTAGATTCATAATATTCAATCCAACACAAAGAACTTCAAAGAGAGCCCCAAGATTTCTACCGGAGAAAGTAAGACGAAAACGTGCATCAACCCCTATGCATAGATTACCCCAATGTCACCTCGGGAATCCGCGAGTTGAGTGCCAAAACATACATCAAGTGAATCAATATAATACCCCATTGTCACCATGGGTATTCATATGCAAGACATACATCAAGTGTTCTCAAATCCAACAAGTATTCAATCCGATAATAGTGAAACCAAAAAGGTAAAAAATCAATTCATCACAACAAGATAGAGAGGGACAAACACCATATAATCCAATTATATTAACAAAGCTCGCGGTACATCAAGATCTGGTCAAATCAAGAACACGAGAGAGAGAGAGATCAAACACATAGCTACTTGTACATACCCCTAGCCTCGAGGGTGAACTACTCCCTCCTCGTCATAGAGACCGCCGGGATGATTAAGATGGCCTCCGGTGATGATTTCCCCCTTCGGCAGGGTGCCGGAAAAGGGCTTTAGATGAGATCATGGAGGTACAGAGGCTTGCGGCGGCGGTGTCAAAGTTCTAGGGTTATTTCTGGGGGTTTCTCTATTTATAAGAATTTTTGGCGTTGGAATCACGCGAAGATGGGCTAAGATGGGCTCACGAGGCATCACCACGCCATACCCACCCCCCCTGGCGCGCGGTGGTGGCTTGTGAGCACCTCATATGGCTTCTGGTCCTTCCATGAAGCTTCGGGGGTCTCTTTTGGTCCAAAAAAATCGTCAAAAAGTTTCGTCCAATTCCGAGAACTTTTATTTCTGCACAAAAAACAACACCACGGTAGTTCTGCTGAAAACAGCGTCAGTCCGGGTTAGTTCTAATCAAATCATACCAAAACCATATAAAATTGTTGTAAACATGGCATGAATACTTCATAAATTATAGATACGTTGGAGACGTATCAGCATCCCCAAGCTTAATTCCTTCTCGTCCTCGAGTAGGTAAATGATAGAAGAAATAATTTATGAAATGTGAATGCTAGCATAGTACATAAGTTTGATCAATGATAATTTCAATCACTTTTCCTAGCATCATAACAGCAACTCTTTCTCATAAAACCCATCATGATAAAGTAACAATCAATTCACATGTTATGGTTCAAACAATGCATTCTCTTGAAACTTAACAACCTATGTTCTTAGTCACCAAACAATTGCAATTCAACTTAATTTCAACAAAGTCTAAGTAAGAGCTCCACACACTCAATTATCATATAGTCTTCTATGATTGCTAGTACTCAAAGCATATTTTTAGAACAAATAGCATCCATCGAACACATAGAAAGATAGGGGCTTAATGTTTCGCCTCCCAACTTATTTATCATAGAGATAATTTTCAACAATAATAATTCATGATCAAATATATTTGTCTGGCCATATCTGCATGGATCTTTCCCCACCACATGATGCTTGCCAACTAAAGAATAATTGAGGTTGAAATGAGAAGGGATACTATTGACTCTTGCATAAAAATAAATACATAAAGTAAAAGATAGGCCCTTCGCAGAGGGAAGCAGAGGTTGTCATGCGCTTTTGATTTTTGGATGTGCAAGCCCTTAATGCAAAGGAACGTCACGTTATATTGCCCCTTGTGATAGCAACCTTTATTATGCAGTTCGTCGCTTTTATTTCTTTACCATCACAAGTTCGTACAACGCTTATTTTCCCTTGCAACAAAAGATCATACATATTTTAGGAACAATTTTTATTGCTTTTTGCACCGATGACAACTTACTTGAAGGATCTTATTCAATCCATAGGTAGATATGGTGGACACTCATGGGAAGAAACTGGGTTTAAGGGTTTTTCGATGCACAAGTAGTATCTCTACTTAGTACAAATTTTTGGCTAGCAAAAGATCCTAAGCAAGCACCACATGTTGGAGGATCCATAACAATATAACTTCTATGCAAATATACCCAAACATAACTCATTACGTTGTCTTCCTTGTCCAACTTCAACTAATTTGCTCAAGTTTGAAAATAATTAATGGGTATTCACAATCATAAAAGATGTCTAAGATAATATATTTATATGTGAAAGTTCTCTTCCTTATACTAATCATTCATGAATTGCTTGTATGACCAATATTGTGATTGTCAAGCTTCAATAGATTTCACTTTCTAACCCAAATGTGAAACTACTACTAGACATGATACAAGCATATGAAGCACATATAATTTCAACTTTATGATATTCAATTCATTCAACAATTTACTCATAGGATATAAGTGAAGAACAAGAGTAAATGACAAACTACTCCAAAAAGATATAAGTGAAGACCAAATGAGTAGTTAAGTAAATAGGTAGCTATGTGAGGACACTCTCTCATTTAAAATTCCAGATCTTGATAATTTTATTCAAACAACAAACAAAACGAAAATAAAAGGACACTCCAAGAATAGCACATAACACGTGAACAAGTAAAAACTTAGGCTAACCGATAGGTGTTGATGAAGAAAGGTGGGATGCCAACCGGGGCATCCCCAAGCTTAGTTGCTTGAGACTTCTTGGAATTTTATCTTGGGGTGCCTTGGGCATCCCCAAGCTTGAGCTCTTGTGTCTCCTTAATTCCTCTCATATCATGGCTTCTCCTAAATCTTAAAAACTTCATCCACACAAAACTCAACAAGAACTCGTGAGATAAGTTAGTATAAATCAACTCAAAACCTTAACATTCTCTACTGTAACAAATCACTAAAATTATAATTGAACATTGCATACTAAATGCATCTGCATATTTAATACTCCTATCCACAAATAGAAACATTAAACAAGCAACATATGCAAACAATGCAACAATAACCGAAATCTGTCTAAACAAAACAATCTGTAAAGGATGAATAAGAATTCATACTTCCCTAACTCCAAAAATTCTGAAAAATTACCATGAAAAATTTCAGATTTTTATCAAATTCTGACTATTCAGGAATATTCTGGACATAACAGAAAACTTTCTGTTTTCAAACAGCAACACATGAACTTGCAAACTGAGCATGGTAAAGGCTATAATTGGCATTTTAGTGAACTAAAAGACACAAAACATGATTATTGATAACAGCAAGCAAATCTCAACAAAAGAAAATGACACTCCAATCAAAACACATATCATGTGACGAATAAAAATATAGCTCCAAGTAAGGTTACCGATAATGTTGAAGACGAAAGAGGGGATGCCTTCCGGGGCATCCCCAAGCTTAGATGCTTGAGTCTTCCTTGAATATTACCTTGGGGTGCCTTGGGCATCCCCAAGCTTAGGGTCTTGCCACTCCTTATTCTCCTCATATCGATATCTCACCCAAAACTTGAAAACTTCAATCACACAAAACTTAACGGAACTTGGTGAGATAGGTTAGTATGATAAAAATAAATCATCCATTTAGGTACTATCAAGACAAGATTCATAATTGTTCTCACATAATTACTACTGTAGTCTATCATTTCCACAATTTATATCTCATAATATAAGCTGTGGAAACAGTAAAACAAGCAAACTATGCACCGAAAACAGAATCTGTCAAAAACAGAACAGCATGTAGTGGGCGATTTAAAAAACCATACTTATGTACCTCCAAAAATTCTGAAAAATTAGGAAAATTTAAATAATTTGTAAACCAATACTCTGTAAAAATTTCAGAATTTTATCATGCCCCAGTGCAGAATAGAAATTCCAGCACTAGACACAAAAGTTTCTGTTTTTGCACAGAATCAAATCAACAAGCATCCACACTATCCCAAAGGCTTTACTTGGCACATTATTGAAAGAAACATAAGAAACATGATTACTACAGTATCTTAATCATGTGAACACAAGAAAAACAGTAGGTATAAATATTGGGTTGGCTCTCAACAAGCGTTTTTCTTTAATGCCTTTTTAGCTAGGCATGATGATTTCAATGATGCTCACATAAAAGTAAAGATTTGAAACGCAAAGAGAGCATCATGAAGCATATGACTAGCACATTTAAGCATAACCCACTTCCTATGCATAGGGATTTTGTGAGCAAACAACTTATGGGAGCAAGAATCAACTAGCATAGGAAGGCAAAACAAGCATAACTTCAAAACTTTCAACACATACAGAGGAAACGTGATATTATTGCAACACCTACAAGCATATGATCATCTATCATAATAATTTTCAGTAGCATCATGAATGAATTCAACAATATAGCTATCACATAAATCATTCTTTTCATGATCTACAAGCATAGAAATTTTATTACTCTCCACATAAGCAAATTTATTCTCAACAATAGTAGTGGGAGCAAACTCAATGAAATAACTAACGTGTGATACTTGATTGACATAATCAAATTGAGCATTAAAATCATGATAACAATTTTCATAGTTATCATTATTCGTTATATCATACATGTCATCACAATAATCATCATAGATAGCAACTTTGTTGTCATAATCAATTGAAACCTCTTTCAAAATAGTGGAATCATTATGAAATAAAGTCGTGACCTCTCCAAATCCACTTTCATCAATATAATCATCATAAATAGGAGGCATGCTATCATCATAATAAATTTTCTTATCAAAACTTGGAGGACTAAAAATATCATCTTCATCAAACATAGCTTCCCCAAGCTTGTAGCTTTGCATATCATTAACATCATGGATATTCATAGAAAGCATACTAACAACATTGCAATCATGCTCATCATTCAAAGAATTTGTGCCAAACATTTTATTGAATTCTTCTTCTATCAATTGAGCACAATTTTCTGCTCCATCATCTATTATCTACTAAAAGCAAAATACGGATGAAAAATAGAGGAATTAGCTAGAAAATCCCACGTTAATCAGAAACATCTGGCCTTTAATTTTATGCATAAAAGAACTATAACCGTTGGATTTACTTTAAAGTTGAAATAATTACCCACCTTTGCCATTATCATATAATATAATGAAAAACGTTTCGTTCCGTTGACGCTGTCCTTTTTTTTGTCCACCGATTAGAAAACGTTTCGCTCATATGTCTGTATCGGTTCTTTTTTTTCTCCACCAAGTGGCCATCGCTCATCATGCCATCCTCACCTGCGCGGCAACTGAACACTTGGAGCTAACCTAGGATTCTGCAACGTGCAGTGACGAGTGATGACTGCATGCATGCGTGCATGTATGCATTCAAAAGAAAAGTAAAACGTAAATTGTCAAGTGATGAATTGATGTACGCATACATGCATGCCTTCATAGAGAAAAATACGTATGTATTGCAACATGATATACATGCATGCATTGCCACTGATATACAGATACATGCGTTCATCATGAGAAATATCATGGATGCATGGCTTCGATTGTCTTACTCGGTTCTATTCGAATCTATTTCCAATATTTCTTCCGTTGTGACTTGGACTCTTTGAATGTTCAGCACATATCCCTAGAAAAAGGAATGTCCAGCAGATAAAATGTGATCTTTTAATTCGGCTTACGTGACAACAAAAGAGCCGCCTCCAGTAGTTATTATCGGAAAAAAAAGAGCAGCTTGCCGTTGAAAAAAATAACCAAAAGCAGCGCCAAGTGCACGATCTATATGCCATGTCGTGTCCGTTGTAGGTGGTGAACTTCTATCAAAAAAGAAAAAAAAGTCGCTTGCTACCTAGGTACGTAGGTGAGTCATCGATCAGTTTGACGCGGGTTATCCTCACGGAAACTTAAGCACCCACGGCTGAATGCAGAAAAAATAAAAATCACCTACGGCTGTGGCTACTGTTCATCAATTAAGCTACTAGCATGTGTGCTTGCGTGATAGCTTTGCATGTACGTACATGCAGCTTCTGGGTAAATCGATCTAGCATCTCAAAATCAACAATAGATATTCAGAGTCTCGATGATCTGGATGGTGAATAACGACAAGGAGTCGGTCAACTACGAGTCGGGCAATGGCGGCTCCAAGGCAAATCAGCGACCGGTGATGGAAGAACGGGCGGCGCGAACATAACGTCGCATCGTAACATCCATATTAAGTACCCGACGCCAACTACGATGTGTGGGAAGTGAAGATGAAGATTATTGTGCAAACAATTCGAGTATGGCGAGCAATCACTGATGACGACCTCGGCGAGGAATGCGACGAAGGTGCCATGACCGCCATTCATACACATATCTTAAGAAATGTCAAATGTATGTTATTATTGAAATATTTAACATTGCCACAATCTAACAATCTTTTGTTGAGTCTTATAATAATTTTATTTCGTAAGTCAAAGTTAGAAAATTTGCCTACCTATTTTAGAGATTGGTCTTGAACGCTTTAAAAAATTAAAAACAATAAATAAGAAATATTACAAGGACAAGAATTTGATAATCACCGTACAATTTCACCTAAAACTATAAACGTTTCCTGAAAGATTCACACATGCATGTACAACTTCAGAGTAAGGACATGAACAGTTTTTTTCAAATACATAAATAAGCTCATAAAACAATCTAAAACACAGGAGTACCTACGAGGAAATAAGTATAATTTGAAGGAGATCTACTTTGTTCACAACCATATAATATTGAGAACCAGAGAAATATATTATTGATTTCGGACGGCTAATAGGAAAAATATCACATCCTAACTCATGATTTTTGTATTGGGTATAGATATAAATTACCCTTTCTTATTTCTTGCCTACCAAGAAACGGCGATTGCTAAGTTGCCAGTAAGAACCATACATACGATCATTCTGATTCATATAATTACGGATAGCCGGGAAGATTATAATCGGACAACTATGAATGTAATTGAGAGACACCCTTCTATCCTTTAGAACATGTAATTTTAGTCATAAAATGAGGAAAGTTTTATTTAAAGAAAGAAGGATATTTAGAGATTAATCTGATGGAACAATTTTCCTTTGCACAATATGGAGTGGGGTGGAGCCAGCTCATAAGCATTGTTTTCAAGTGAACTCAATAAGATGTCCTTTGGTTTATAGGATTTTCTAGAAATTCTATAAGATAGGATTCCTGCAAAACAAATTCCTCTGAAACACTTTGGTTTTCAAGAATGGATTCCTATTACTACATAGGATCAACTCCTATCCTTCGCATTTCAAACTAAAAAAACCCATTAGCTCCGACCTAATGAAAAAACTCGTATCCAATGAACCAAATGACATCTCTTATTCTATAGTATTTGTGACAGATATATGCCATGCCATCTTTATTTCCACAGGAATCGAAAACACATGATTCCACCATAGTGGAGTTTGGTCGCACCAGAAGGAAAATGCAGGAAATCCGAGTTCAGGAGTATAGTATGGTTGCACGTGTTACATTAGAAAAATGCTTTGCACGTAAGCTTATAAAAAAATATGGCTCATGGATTCATATGATTTTCCTATGATATAAGCCATTTGATCATGGTTGGACCTAATTGTAACGACAGAGATTAACAATCTTTTCTGGCCATGATATGCTAAAATTATTATTTATCACGTATACACATATAAGGTACAAGATAAGATAAGACCATGTAGTCACATGAATGAGATTAACATCATGCCTACATCAATCATAAGTACATGCATGCACTTAATGCATTAAAAAGGAATATTTAGTTAGATGTTTATATGAGTTCAAGTACGATCTACCGATAACTACATACAAATGTGACCGCACAATATTGAATTGAACAGTGGGGTAGAACATGGAGATATTTACTGAGAATGCATAAATAAATGAAACCACCTTCGGCTAAAAAATGGCCAATGTTCTACAAACTTTATATTCAAGATTTTAAAACTTTGACTATATATCAATGTGTAAATATACTTGAAACCATTGAAAGAAAATATAATTACTAAATTTTTCTTGAACCTATTTTGTTTATTTATTAAGTTATCTGAAATTTCTAGAATAATATTCATACGAAATAATTGCCAACTTCTGCATAGGGGAGACTATGTTCATGTATAAAATAATATGTATTTCAATTCAGCTAAGTAACTAAGAATATAAAAAAATAAAGGTAATTAAAATGCAATTTCTAACTATTATGTTTGTCGTATCTATCAATCAAAATATTTTCTTATTCATTTTATCAAGGAATTCCTATTTATATCAATTCAAAAGTCCACACTCATTACTCTATTGGAACCTCATAATTATTTGGATCAGATCATATAGACCTTCATCAATGCAGATGTAGTACATGCAAACAAAAATCGGATGTTAAAGCCGTGTAGTGATCTAACATCAGATAAGAAACTTGCCGTAAAACACATCACATAAGAAACTATATATAGTAATAAAAAACATGTGATGAATTTTAAATCTAGGTATTAATCTAATATCATGTGAGAATGATACGTATGGCGACTAACATGGTACTTTAGAAAGGGACTAATAATCATTCACCCACAAATTAAATGTCATTAAAGATTTCCCATGTACATGTGACGTTTTGTTTCTCATAATGTTTGTGGTTGGACCATACAATTTCATATATCATATAATATGAATAGCCATGACACAATAAATTTATTTCTGAGATATAATATTAATTCTTAGACACGATCGAATAATTAAAGACGATGCCCTCGCATTTGCGAGGGCCACCTTGCTAGTTTTCAAGAAAGACATTATAAAGATGAATAATATGGGGCAACCTAGTGATAAACAAGAAACTAAAAGATTCAATTGCAAGATCTAAAAATATACCTTCAAGCACTCACCTCCTCGGCAACGGCACTAGAAAAGAGCTTGATGTCTACTACACAACTTATTCTTGTAGACTCGTGTTGGGCCTCCAAGCACAGAGTTTTGTAGGACAGTAGCAATTTTCCCTCAAGTGGATGACCTAAGGTTTATCAATCCGTGGGAGGCGTAGGATGAAGATGGTCTCTCTCAAACAACCCTGCAATCAAATACAAGAAATCTCTTGTGTCCCCAACACACCCAATACAATGATAAATTGTATAGGTGCACTAGTTCGGCGAAGAGATGGTGATACAAGTGTAGTATGAATAGTAGATATAGGTTTTTATAATCTGAAAAATAAAAAACAGCAAGGTAGCAAGTGATAAAACGGAGCACAAACGGTATTGCAATGCTTGAAAACAAGGCCTAGGGTTCATACTTTCACTAGTGCAATCTCTCAACAATACTAACATAATTGGATCAAATAACAATCCCTCAACGTGCGATAAAGAATCACTCCAAATTTCCTATTAGCGGAGAACATAAGATAGAAATTGTTGTAGGGTATGAAACCACCTCAAAGTTATCCTTTCTGATCAATCTATTGAGCCATCCCTATAAGTGTCACAAACAGCCCTAGAGTCCGTACTAAAATAACACCATATGATACGCATCAACCAACTCTAATGTCACCTAGATACTCCAATGTCACCACAAGTATCCGTGAGTTGATTATACGATATGAATCAAACAACTTCAGATTCATAATATTCAATCCAACACAAAGCACTTCAAAGAGTGCCCCAAGATTTCTACCGGAGAAAGTAAGACGAAAACGTGTATCAACACCTATGCATAGATTACCCCAATGTCACCTCGGGAATCTGCGAGTTGAGTGCCAAAACATACATCAAGTGAATCAATATAATACCCCATTGTCACCATGGGTATTCATATGCAAGACATACATCAAGTGTTCTCAAATCCAACAAGTATTCAATCTGATAATAGTGAAACCTCAAAGGTAAAAAATCAATTCATCACAACAAGATAGAGAGGGACAAACACCATATGATCCAACTATATTAACAAAGCTCGCGGTACATCAAGATCATGCCAAATCAAGAACACGAGAGAGAGAGAGAGAGATCAAACACATAGCTACTTGTACATACCCCTAGCCTCGAGGATGAACTACTCCCTCCTCGTCATAGAGACCGCCGGGATGATGAAGATGGCCTCCGGTGATGATTTCCCCCTCCGGCAGGGTGCCGGAAAAGGGCTTTAGATGAGATCATGGAGGTACAAAGGCTTGAGGCGGTGGTGTCAAAGTTCTAGGATTATTTCTAGGGGTTTCTCTATTTATAAGAATTTTCGGCGTTGGAATCACGCGGAGATGGGCTAAGATGGGCCCACGAGGCATCACCACGCCATACCCACCCCCCTGGCACGCGGTGGTGGCTTGTGAGCACCTCGTAAGGCTTCTGGTCCTTCCATGAAGCTTCGGGGGTCTCTTTTGGTCCAAAAAAAATCGTCAAAAAGTTTCGTCCAATTCCGAGAACTTTTATTTCTGCACAAAAAACAACGCCACGGTAGTTCTGCTGAAAACAGCGTCAGTCCGGGTTAGTTCTAATCAAATCATACCAAAACCATATAAAATTGTTGTAAACATGGCATGAATACTTCATAAATTATAGATACGTTGGAGACGTATCAGATACACGCCCTTGAGAGTCTCCTCGACCTCCAGGACCCGCGCCTGGTCTTTCTCCCTAGCCACCTTTTCGGTGGCTAGGTCTTTCTCTGCTTTGGCCGTAGCAGCTTTCTGCTACTCAACCTCTTGCCGAGCCGTCAAGAGCTCGGCCTTGAGCCCCTCAAGCCCGGCCAACGCCGCTGTTATCAAATCAGTTCGGCATCAGTTTTCCAAACAACAAGTTATCCTTGTTCAAAATCAAAACTTCAAGAAAAAAATACGACGCATCGGTCGCTTACCTAGAGACTGCTCGACCTGCTTGTTCATCAGGTCGAGGTCCTTTTTGGACCTCTCGAGCTTCCGGCTCATCTCCGCAATCTCCACGGAGGCGGAGCCCAGAGCAGAGGTTGAAACCTACACAAACAATTTCTAATGAGCCCCATAATCAATTTAATGACAATTCGGACACACATCTTGTTTCATCAGTCCTGGGGGCTACTCTTTCCTCTGAACCTAAATTTTGACCCCAACACCAGTTTTTCAAACTGGCCCTGTGCTCGGGGGCTGCTCACTGGGCAGGCCGCCAAAACGATGGGTAACATATGCCTTCGGACAGTTACAAAGATTGATAAATCTAAGCAGAAGAGGCCCCTTTTTCTCAAAGACAGAGGATTACCTCGAAGCTCGTGATGAGGCCCTTGAAGACCTCATGCATTCCGGCCTCTGCGGACCGAAACCCTTGCAGCACCGCGCTAATTAGCGTGCGGTGGTCTTTCTTGAGGGAGGAGCCCGTCAGGGCTGCCTCCATCTCTTCAGTCCATCCCGCATTAACCTGCCCTGGAGTGGGAGGTGAGGGTGGAAAAACCTTGGACCCCAGCACCTGGGTGCTGGGTACATGGGTCTCTGGCTGCGGCGGTGGAGCCAGAGCAGACTCCGGCTGGGCCACTGATTGGCCCAGCCCCACCTGAGCGACCTCGGGGACCCCGTCCCCTTGGCCTTGAGGGGCCGAGGTATCGACCTCGGCCATGATGACCGACCCTTCGGCCCCCACCGCGTCAACCTGGGGGGCCGGAGTCGACATTACCTCCCCCAGCCCTTCTTGAGCCGGGGCAGCGCGGTCCGGCGTCCCGCTGGTGGGCGACAACCCGCTGGAGGAGTCGCTAAGGCGAGCCCTTGACGGGCTGTGGAAAAATATTCACGTGGCATTAGTCCTACTGAAAAAACTTAATATAAAGATAAATACAAAGGACAGCGGTGAACCTTCGAGGCGCCGGCTTCTTCCTCCCAAACGCGAGGGGGTCGTCTTCGGACTCGTCGGAGAGCACGTTATTCTCCGATGGCTGGGGCTTGTCATCCGCCCCGGCCGAGGTTTCTTTCAACCTATTTTGGCCTGTAGGCCGGGCTCCGGCCTCGGCATCTTCCGACGCCGGCCTCTTCCCCTTTGAGGGAAGGTTCTCCTCGCACTCCCCCCCATCGCTTTCGGGGGTGGAGGAGGCGTGGGTCTCCTCGGACAGGGTGAGCGAGGTCTCCCGCCTCCGAAGACCCGTCCTGCCCTTCTGGGACTTCGGCGCCCTGGGGATCACCACGTGTGGCTCCTCGGTGAGGAACGCAGTATGCAGAGGGGACCTCTCCCCCTCTGAAAGTGGTGCCGGGCAAAGCATCTGCTGCACCTTGTTCACCCAGTTCTGCAAACACGGAATGGGTCGATTCATTAAAGCCTGTCCCACTTAGCATTGAAGGAATATGAACATGTATATTGAACACTTACCGGTGTGGCGGTGTAGCCGACCTCGAAGCCGAGGTCCCTCCCCTCCTCAGGGATCTTGTCCTTGTTCAGCTTGAAGAGCCGCGTCCACATCCCAACCAGGGAGGAGCGGAAGAAGTTGAGGATGGGTCCCGCATCTCTGGATTTGTGCTCCCACATCGGGGTGGCTCGGAGTTGGAGCAGGAGGATGCGGCGATGGAGCATGATGTTGACCACGTCGGGCAGTTGGAGTTTCTTATTAAGGGACCACCACTGGATCTTCTTGATCAGTGTCTCCACCTCCTCTGGGTTTCCCCAGAGGACGCCCTTCTCCTTCCAGGACTTGAGCTTCCTTGGAGGCCCAGCCGAAAAGGCTGGGACCTCGGTCTGGCCAGCGGCGAGCGGCTCAGTGATGTAGAACCACTCCCGCTGCCACTCCTTGACTGTCTCGATGAAGGTGCCTTCGAACTAGACGGCCCCCTGGTTCTTGCTGACCATGGAGCCTCCACACTCCGCCAGATCGGAGCTCGATGCAGAGGAAGGCCTCGCACACCGTGATGAAAGAGGCGAGGTGGAGAACGCAGAGGAAGGCCTCGCACACCGTGATGAAAGAGGCGAGGTGGAGAATGGAGTTCGGGGCCATGTGGTGGAAGTCGAGCCCGTAGTAGAACATCACCCCGTGCATGAATGGGTGCAGCGGGAACCCTATGCCTCTGATGAGGTGAGGGATGAAGACTACCCGCTCCCCTGGGTTGGGAGCAGGCACCTGCTGGTCGGCGTCGGGAGCACGGGCGGCGACGTTCGCGGGGATATACCCCGCACTCTGCAGCTCTTGGAGCATGCCCTCCGTCATGATGGAGCCGACCCAGTGCCCCTTGAGGGTGTAGGCCATGGCTCGGTGGGAAAGCTCGGATGCGCAGAAGGGGGAAGAGGCGAGATTGGATCTGGGCGCTGGAGCTCGAGGAGGCAGAAGGCAGGGGAAATGGGAGCGTAACTACTAGCTCTGTTAGCTTTTTACTCTTATAGGCTACTGAAAGGCCAAGAGTCCCCCTTGCCGCGCCGATAAAAACGCCACTCCCCCCCTTCGAAGATGTCGTTATACGCATGGGGGGGAAACAAAATCTTGATGATATCCCTGAAAATACGGGCATGATCCCTACCTCGACAGGACGTGCCATAAAAAGGCAGCCTCGAACCACGATTTGAGATAGGCAGTAACTGCCTGATCCATCGTGGGTAGCACCGCTTCGATAAAGTTGTCAGGCTATGGGGAACTATTCACACCTAGGTGGCTAGCATTCAAGGTTAAGTAAACTCACGACCCTGGATGGGGAGAGAACTCGGCTGAATCTCGTTTACAAAACACCATTCCTTGGGAGGGCGGCTAAGAGATTCGGAATTTCGAAGGGGAACTCGTCTGTCAAGCCAAGGACTTCGGATCCAAAGTTACCATCGTTGAAGAGATCGTCCTCGGCGTAGAAGACCAATTCGGGGGCTACTAACGGAGTCCTGGACTAGGGGGTACCAACCTAGTCGACCCATATTCCTCGGGCTGGGCCAGTGGGCCCTCATTCTTATAAAGATGGACTCCGGTGGACGCATGCGAGAAGAAATAACAAGACTACACCTGCCGAAGACTTGACGTATACTCCAAGACTTCCCATGCTGCCTTCTCGCCTAGATACCGACCTTGTAACCCTAGATACCCTATCCGGCGTGTATATAAGCCGAAGGGTTTAGCCCTTAGAAGGGATCTCAACACAATCTCATTCACCTAGCCTTAGGACTAGATCATACGATCTCGAGGTAGATCAACTATGTACTTGATACTTCTCCATCAATATAAACAAGAGCATGACGTAGGGTTTTACCTCCATCAAGAGGGCCCGAACCTGGGTAAACATCGTCTCCCTATTCCTGTTACCATCTGTCCGAGACCCACAGCTCGGGACCCCCTACCCCGAGGTTTGCCGGTTTTTACACCAACAACAGGGTTTGGATGCACCGGCGAAGTTTGCACCAACTCTCGATGTGAGAAAGGGCAATGCACGGTACCGAAGAGGCTAGCAAATTGCGGAAGGATGAGAGTGTGTATAATCCATGGACTCACATTAGTCATAAAGAACTCGCATACTTATTGCGAAAGTTTATTAGCCCTCGAAGCAAAGTACTACTATGCATGCCCCTAGGGGAAGGTTGGTAAGAGTTAACCATCGCGCACCCCGACCGCCACACAAAGGAAGACAATCAATAATAAATCATGCTCCAACTTCTTAGCATAACGACAGATCATACGTGCATGCTTCGGGAATCACAAACCTTAACACCAATATTCTTACTAAACCACAATTATCTACTAATACCTCCCACATATTACCATCTTAATATCGCAAAACTATTGCAAGGAATCAAACTTATCATATTCAGTGATCTACATGAAAGTTTTTATTATATCCCTCTTGAATACCTATCATATCAGGACCAAATTCATAACCCGTGCATATTACCATTGCTAATCATTAGACTCTCAAAAAGATATAAGTGAAGCATGAGAGTGCAACTATTTCTTTAAAATATAACCACCGCCGTGCTCTAAAAGATATAAGTGAAGCACTAGAGCAACTGCCTAGCTCAAAAGATATAAGTGAAGCACATAGAGTATTCTAACAAATCACGAATAATGTGTGTCCCTCTCAAAAAGGTGTGTTCAGCAAAGATGATTGTGACAAACTAAAAAGCAAACAAAAGCAAACAAACTATATCACAAGACGCTCCAAGTAAAACACATATCATGTGATGAATAAAAATATAGCTCCAAGTGAGTTACCGATAGATTGTAGACGAAAAAGGGGATGCCTTCCGGGGCATCCCCAAGCTTAGACACTTGAGTCTTCCTTGAATATTACCTTGGGGTGCCTTGGGCATCCCCAAGCTTAGGCTCTTGCCGCTCCTTATTCCTTTTTCCATCGTAGTCTCACCCAAAACTTGAAAACTTCAGCACACAAAACTCAACAGAAACCTCGTGAGATCCGTTAGTATAACAAACAAATCTTAAACTTTAGGTACTTTTGTAAATTGATTCATATTTAATATTGGCATAATGCTACTATACTCCAACTTCTTCATGACTCATACCCCCCGATACGATCCATAGATTCATCGAAACAAGCAAACTATGCAACAAAAATAGAATCTGTCTAAAACAGAACAGTCTGTAAAGATCTATTTAAAAGACATACTTCTGTAACTCCAAAAATTCTGTAAAATGAGGACAACGTAAAAAATTCATATACCAATACTTTTTAAAAATTTCAGATTTTTCTGATGCTCCAGTACAGAATTAAAATTCCAGCACTGGACGCAAAACTTTCTGTTTTCCAAACAGCATCAATTATACTATCATCAACATCATCCCAAAGGCATTACTTGGCACAAACACTAATTAAAACATAAAAATACAATCATAACAGAGGCTATAATTGTGTAAATACTCAAGAACAGAAATTAAAAGCAAAATTTTATTTTATTCATTGGGTTGCCTCCCAACAAGCGCTATTGTTTTGTGCCCCTGGCCAGGCATAATGCATAGTTTCAAGTGTTGTCATCCTTCATGTTAATTCCATAAGTAGCTCTCATAATAGATTCATAAGGTGCTTTAATTATCTTTCTAGGGAAATGTTCCATCCCTTTCTTTAATGGAAATTGAAATCTTATATTACCTTCTTTCATATCAATAATAGCACCTATTGCTCGTAGAAAAGGCCTACCAAGTATTATGTGTTGGGGGACAAAGCATGAAAATCAAAAAAATTCCTACGAACACCCAAGATCTATCTAGGAGAAGCATAGCAACGAGAGGGGAGAGTGTGTCTACGTACCCTCATAGACCGTTAAGCGGAAGCGTATATCATGCGGTTGATGTAGTCGTACTCGTCACGATCCAATCGCGATCCAAACTGATGAAGTACCGAACGGACGGCACCTCCGCGTTCAGCACACATACGGCTCCATGATGTCTCCTCCTCCTTGATCTAGCAAGCGAGGGAGGAGAAGTAGATGGGATCACAACCAGCACGACGGCATGGTGGTGATGGTGGTGGTGGAGTGCCGACAGCGCTTCGCTAAGCGTTGTCGGGACGAGGAGGTGGAGTAACGGGAGAGAGGGGCGCCCAGGGGCTGGTCTGTGCTTTGGTGTGCCCCCTCCTCTATATTTATATGGGTGGAGGGGCTAGGAGTCCAGCCCCTCTTCCCTCTAGGGCCGGCGGCCAAGGGAGAGGAGTTGGACTCCAAGTCCAACTCTTCCCCTCTTGTCCCTTCGGGACTCCTCCCTTCTCCTCTAGGCGCCTGGGCCTTTGAGGGCTAGTGTGCCTGGCCGAATAAGGCCAGGGCGCCTCCCCTCAGCCCATGTTAGCCCTAGGGACATGGTGGATCCCTTGGTGGACTTCCGGACCCCTCCGGAAGTTTCCGGAAGCTTCTGGAAGCTTCCCGGTACAATACTGAAAAACCAAACTTTTTCCGAAACCCTGAAAACAACTTTCCATATATAAATCTTTACCTCCGGACCATTCTGGAACTCCTCGTGATGTCCAGGATCTCATCTGGGACTCCGAACAACATTCGGTCACCAACGTACAAATCCCAATATTACTCTAGCGTCACCGAACGTTAAGCGTGCGGACCCTACGGGTTCGAGAATCATGTAGACATGACTGAGAGACCTCTCCGGTCAATAATCAATAGCGGAACCTAGATGCCCATATTGGTTCCTAAATATTCCACAAAGATCTTTTATCAGTTGAACCACGATGTCGAGGATTCGGTTAATCCCGTATGCAATTCCCTTTGTCCAGCGATATGTTACTTGCCCTGAAGAAAGCTATAGCAATAAACTCAGTGATACGATCAAATGCTAAGCTTACGGTTGGGTCTTGTCCATCACATCATTCTCCTAATGATGTGATCCCGTTATCAAATGACAACTCATGTCTATGGTTAGGAAACCTTTAACCATCTTTGATCAACGAGCTAGTCTAGTAGAGGCTTACTAGGGACATTGTATTTGTTTATGTATTCACACATGTATTTAAGTTTCCGGTCAATACAATTATAGCATGAATAATAAACCTTTATCATGAACAAAGAAATATGATAATAACCAATTTATTATTGCCTCTAGGGCATATTTCCAACAGTCTCCCACTTGCACTAGAGTCAATAATCTAGTTTACATAGTTATGAATATAACACCCATGGAGTCTTGGTGCTGATCATGTTTTGCCCGTGGAAGAGGTTTACTCAACGGGTCTGCCACATTCAGATTCGTATGTACTTTGCAAAGTTCTATGTCTCCATCCTTAACATAATTACGAATGGAGTTGAAGCGGCGCTTGATGTGCTTGGTTCTCTTGTGAAACCTGGGCTCCTTGGCAATGGCAATAGCTCAAGTGTTGTCACAAAAGATAGTCATTGGATCCGATGCACTAGGTATTACACCCAGATCGGATATGAACTCCTTCATCCAGACTCCTTCTTGCGCTGCTTCCGAAGCAGCTATATACTCCGCTTCACATGTAGATCCCGCCACGACGCTCTGCTTGGAACTGCACCAACTGACCGCTCCACCATTTAATATAAATACGTATCCAGTTTGAGAATTAGAGTCATCCGGATCTGTGTCAAAGGTAGCATCGACATAACCCTTTACGACGAGCTCTTCGTCACTTCCATAAACGAGAAACATGTCCTTAGTCCTTTTCAGGTACTTCAGGATATTCTTGACTGCTGTCCAGTGATCTACTCCTGGATCACTTTGGTACCTCCTTGCCAGACTTATGGCAAGGCACACATCAGGTCTGGTACACAGCATGGCATACATTATAGAGCCTATGGCTGAGGCATAGGGAATGACTTTCATCCTTTCTCTTTCTTCTACCGTGGTTGGGCTTTGAGTCTTACTCAACTTCACACCTTGCAATACAGGCAAGAACCCTTTCTTTGACTGATCCATTTTGAACTTCTTCAAAACCTTGTCAAGGTATGTGCTTTGTGAAAGTCCTATTAGGTGTCTTGATCTATGTCTATAGATTTTGATGCCCAATATGTAAGCAGCTTCACCGAGGTCTTTCATTGAAAAACTCTTATTCAAATATCCTTTTATGCTTTCCAGAAATTCTATATCATTTCCAATCAACAATATGTCATCCACATATAATATTAGAAATGCTACAGAGCTCCCACTCACTTTCTTGTAAATACAAGCTTCTCCATTAGTTTGTATAAAACCAAAAGCTTTGATCACCTCATCAAAGCGAATATTCCAACTCCGAGATGCTTGCACCAGTCCATAGATGGATCGCTGGAGCTTGCATACTTTGTTAGCATCCTTAGGATCGACAAAACCTTTTGGTTGCATCATATACAACTCTTCCTTAAGAAACCCATTAAAGAATGCCGTTTTGACGTCCATTTGCCAGATCTCATAATCATAAAATGCGGCAATAGCTAACATAATTCTAACAGACTTAAGCATCGCTACGGGTGAGAAAGTTTCATCGTAGTCAACCCCTTGAACTTGTCGGAAACCCTTTGCGGCAAGTCGAGCTTTATAGACGGTGACATTATCATCAGCGTCTGTCTTCTTCTTAAAGATCCATTTATTCTCAATGGCTTGCCGATCATCGGGCAAGTCCACCAAAGTCCATACTCTGTTCTCATACATGGATCCTATCTCGGATTTCATGGCCTCAAGCCATTTGTTGGAATCCGGGCTCATCATAGCTTCTTCATAGTTCGTAGGTTCGCCGTTGTCTAACAACATGACTTCCAGGACAGGATTACCATACCACTTTGGTGCGAAACGTACCCTGGTCGACCTACGAAGTTCAGTAGTAACTTGATCCGAAGTTTCATGATCATCATCATTAGCTTCCTCTTCGGTTGGTGTAGGCATCACGGGAACTGCTTTCTGTGATGTGCTACCTTCCAATTCGAGAGAAGGTACAATTACCTCATCAAGCTCTACTTTCCTCCCACTCACTTCTTTTGAGAGAAACTCCTTCTCTAGAAAGGACCCATTCTTGGCCACAAAGATCTTGCCCTCGGATCTGTGGTAGAAGGTATACCCAATGGTATCTTTAGGGTATCCTATGAAGACGCACTTCTCCACTTTGGGTTCGAGCTTTTCAGGTTGAAGCCTCTTGACATAAGCGTCGCATCCCCAAACTTTAAGAAACGACAGCTTAGGTTTCTTGCCAAACCACAACTCATACGGTGTCATCTCAATGGATTTAGACGGTGCCCTATTTAAAGTGAATGCGGCTGTCTCTAATGCATAACCCCAAAACGATAGTGGCAAATCGATAAGAGACATCATAGAACGCACCATATCCAATAGAGTACGATTACGATGTTCGGACACACCATTACGCTGTGGTGTTCCAGGTGGCGTGAGCTGTGAAACAATTCCACATTGTCTTAAATGCATACCAAACTTGTAACTCAAATATTCACCTCCACGATCAGATCATAGAAACTTTATTTTCTTGTTACGATGATTCTCCACTTCACTCTAAAATTCCTTGAACTTTTCAAATGTTTTAGACGTGTGTTTCATTAAGTAAATATACCCATATGTACTCAAATCATCTGTGAAGGTAACAAAATAACGATATCCACCGCGTGCTTCAACACTCATCGGACCGCATACATCGGTATGTATTATTTCCAATAAGTCACTAGCTCGCTCCATTGTTCCGGAGAACGGAGTTTTAGTCATCTTGCCCATGAGGCATGGTTCACATGTCTCAAATGATTCATAATCAAGAGATTCCAAAAGTCCATCAGCATGGAGTTTCTTCATGCGCTTTACACCAATATGACCTAAGCGGCAGTGCCACAAATATGTGGTACTATCATCATTAACTTTGCATCTTTTGGCATCAATATTATGAATGTGTGTATCACTACGATCGAGATTCAACAAGAATAAACCATTCACAAGGGGTGCATGACCATAAAAGATATTAGTCATATAAATAGAACAACCATTATTCTCTGACTTAAATGAATAACCGTCTCGCAATAAACAAGATCCAGATATAATGTTCATGCTTAACGCAGGCACCAAATAACAATTATTTAGGTTTAAAACTAATCCCGAAGGTAGATGTAGAGGTAGTGTGCCGACGGCGATTGATACGTCCATTTTGCATCATGTTTTCCTACTGTTATTTATAGTGTTTTTAATCAATATAACACTTTGTGGAGCAATTCTAATGCCTTTTCTCTCTTAATATGCAAGATTTCTCCAAATGTGCTGAAATATCACGGAGGTTTATTTTGGAATATAAAAAATACTGGAGAAAAGAAGTACCAGAGGGGGCCACCCAGGTGCCCATGAGGCACCAGGGCGCGCCACCACCCCCCCAGGCGCGCCCTGGTGGCTTTGTGGGGCCCCTGGCCATCCTCCGATGCCCATTTTCTAGTATATAAGCCCATTTTCCCTAGAAAAAAATAAGAAGAAGACTTTCGGGACGGAGCACCGCCGTCTCGAGGCGGAACTTGGGCAGGAGCACTTTTGCTCTCCGGCGGAGCGATTCCGCCGGGGATACTTCCCTCCGGGAGGGGGAAATCGAAGCCATCGACATCACCAATGATCCTCTCATCATGCGAGGATCAATATTCATCAACATCTTCACCAGCACCATCTCATCTCAAATCCTAGTTCATCTCTTGTATTCAATATTTGTCTCAAAACCTCAGATTGGTACCTGTGGGTTGCTAGTAGTGTTGATTACATCTTATAGTTGATGCTAGTTGTTTATTTGGTGGAAGATTATATGTTCAGATCCATTATGCTATTCAACATGAACATGATTTGTGAGTAGTTACTTTTGTTCTTGAGGAGATGGGAGAAGTCTTGTCATAAGTAATCATGTGAATTTGGTATTCGTCCGATATTTTGATGATATGTATGTTGTTGATTCTCTTAGTGGTGTCATGTGAACGTTGACTACGTGACACTTCACCATCTTTGGGCCTAAGGGAATGCATTGTGGAGTAGTAATTAGATGATGAGTTGCTAGAGTGACAGAAGCTTAAACCCTAGTTTATGCGCTATTCCGTAAGGGGCTGATTTGGATCCATATGTTTAATGCTATGGTTAGATTTATCTTAATTCTTCTTTCGTAGTTGCGGATGCTTGCGAGAGGGGTTGATCATAAGTGGGAGGCTTGTTCAAGTAAGAACAGCACCAAGCACCAGTCCACCCACATATCAAATTATCAAAGTAGCGAACGTGAATCAAACAAACATGATGAAAGTGACTAGATGAAATTCCCATGTGTCCTCGAGAACGTTTAGCTTATTATAAGAGATCGTTCTGGCCTGTCCTTTGCAACAAAAGGATTGGGCTACCTTGCTACACCTTAGTTAATATTGCTACTTGTCACTTGTTACAAATTATCTTGCTATCAAACTACTTGTTACCGATAATTTCAGTGCTTGCAGAAAATACCTTGCTGAAAACCGCTTGTCATTTCCTTCTGCTCCTCATTGGGTTCGACGCTCTTACTTATCGAAAGAACTACGATTGATCCCCTATACTTGTGGGTCATCAATACTATTTTCTGGCGCCGTTGCCGGGGAGTGAAGCGCCTTTGGTGAGTGGAATTTGGTAAGGAAACATTTATATTACGTGCTGAAATTTATTGTCACTTGTCACTAAGGAAAGTAATCCTTTGAGGGGTTTGTTCAGGGTATCGTCACCTCGACCGGAAGCACAAAGAGTTGCTCCTCAACCTACTGCACCTACTGAAAATATTTATTATGAGATTCCTTCGGGTATGATAGAGAAACTGCTAGCTAATCCTTATGCAGGAGATGGAACAGTACATCCTGATATGCACTTAATCTATGTTGATGAAGTTTGTGGATTATTTAAGCTCGTAGGTTTACCCGGAGATGAAGTTAAGAAGAAGGTTTTCCCTCTATCTTTGAAGGGAAAGGCATTGACATGGTATAGGCTATGTGATGATATTGGAACGTGGGATTGGAATCGATTGAAATTGGAATTTCATCAAAAGTTTTATCCTATGCATCTGGTTTATCGTGATCAGAATTATATATATAATTTTTGGCCTTGTGAAGGAGAAAGCATCGCTCAAGCTTGGGTGAGGCTTAAGTACATGATGTACACATGCCCCAATCATGAGCTCTCAAGAGAAATTATCTTACAGAATTTTTATGCTCGGCTTTCTCATGATGATCAAACCATGCTCGATTCTTCTTCGACTGGCTCCTTTATGAAGAAAACTATTGAATTCAGATGGGATCTTCGGGAAAGAATTAAACACAACTCTGAAGATTGGGAACTCGACAAAGGTAATGAGTCAGGTATAACACTTGAGTACGATTGTGTTAAATCTTTTATGGATACCGATGCTTTTCATAAGTTTAGCAGTAAATATGGACTTGACTCTGAGATAGTAGCCTCCTTTTGTGAATCATTTGCTACTCATGTTGATCTCCCTAAGGAGAAGTGGTTTAAATATCATCCCCCTGTTAAAGAAAAGATTGAGGAACCTGTTAGTGTTAAAGAAGAAACAATTGTTTACCGTGTTGATCCAGTTGTGCCTATTGCTTATATTGAGAAACCACCTTTTCCTGTTAGGATTAAGGAACATGCTAAAGTTTCAACTGTGGTTAACAAAAGTAATATTAGAGCACCTAGACCCTCTGAACAAATTAAAGTTGAACCTAATGTTGATATGGTTAAAGATCTCTTGGTCGATAATATAGATGGGCATGTTATTTACTTCTGTGATGAAGCAGCTAGAATTGCTAAACCAGATCCTAAAGATAAAAACAGACCTATAGTAGGCATGCCTGTTGTCTCTGTTAAAATAGGAGATCATTGTTATCATGGCTTATGTGATTTGGGTGCTAGTGTGAGTGCTATTCCGTTTACCTTATATCAAGAAATTATGAATGATATTGCACCTATTGAAATAGAGGACATTGATGTTACTATTAAGCTTGCAAACAGAGATACCATTACGCCGCTTGGGATCGTTAGAGATGTTGAAGTCTTGTGTGGAAAAATAAAATACCCTACTGATTTTCTAGTCCTCGGTTCTCCACAAGATAATTTTTGTCCCATTATATTTGGTAGACCTTTCTTGAACACTGTTAATGCCAAGATTGATTGCGCTAAAGAAACTGTTAGTGTTAATTTTGGTGGTATATCTCATGAGTTTAATTTCTCCAAGTTTTGTAGACAAACTCATGATAAAGAATTGCCTAGTAAAGATGAAATTATTGGTCTTGCTTCTATTGCTGTACCTCCTACTGATCCGTTAGAACAATATTTGCTACACCATGAAAATGATATGCACATGAATGAAAGAAATGAAATAGATAAGATGTTCTTTGATCAACCACCTATCCTTAAACACAATTTGCCTGTTGAAACTCTTGGAGGCCCTCCTCCACCTAAGGGTGACCCTGTATTCGAACTGAAACAATTGCCTGATACATTGAAATATGCTTATCTAGATGAAAAGAAGATATATCCTGTTATTATTAGTGCTAACCTTTCAGAGCATGAAGAGAAGAGATTACTAAAAACTCTAAGGAAGCATTGTGCTGCTATTGGATATACTCTTGATGATCTTAAGGGCATTAGTCCCACTCTATGTCAGCAACAAATTAATATGGAGCCTGATGCTAAACCAGTTGTCGACCACCAACGATGATTAAATCCTAAGATGAAGGAGGTGGTAAGAACTAAAATATTAAATCTTCTGGAAGCAGGTATAATCTATCCCATAGCTGATAGTAGATGGGTAAGTCCCGTTCATTGTGTCCCTAATAAAGGAGGCATTACTGTTGTTCCTAACGATAAAAATGAACTCATTCCACAAAGAATTGTAACTGGTTACAGGATGGTAATTTATTTTAGAAAATTAAACAAAGCCACTAGAAAAGATCATTACCCCTTACCTTTTATTGATCAAATGTTAGAAAGATTGTCCAAGCATACACACTTTTGCTTTCTTGATGGATATTCTAGTTTCTCTCAAATACCGGTAGCACAGGCCGACCAAGAGAAAACCACCTTTACTTGTCCTTTTGGAACTTATGCTTATAGACGTATGCCTTTTGGTTTATGCAATGCACCTGCTACCTTTCAAAGATGTATGACTTCTATATTCTCTGACTTTTGTGAAAAGATTGTTGAGGTTTTCATGGATGATTTTTCCGTTTATGGAACTTCCTTTGATGATTGCTTAAGCAACCTTGATCGAGTTTTGCAGAGATGTGAACAAACTAATCTTGTCTTGAATTGGGAGAAGTGCCACTTTATGGTGAATGAAGGTATTGTCTTGGGGCATAAAATTTCTGAACAAGGTATTGAAGTAGATAAGGCCAAAGTTGATGCAATTGAGAAAATGCCATGTCCTAAAGATATTAAAGGTATAAGAAGTTTCCTTGGTCATGCTGGTTTCTATAGAAGGTTTATTAAAGACTTCTCTAAAATTTCTAGGCCTCTTACTAATCTCTTGCAAAAAGATGTTCCATTTGTTTTTGATGATGATTGTGTAGAAGCCTTTGAAACACTTAAGAAAGCATTAACCTCTGCACCTATTGTTCAACCACCTGATTGGAACTGGCCTTTTGAAATTATGTGTGATGCTAGTGATTATGATGTTGGTGTTGTTCTAGGACAGAGAGTTGATAAGAAATTAAATGTTATCCATTATGCTAGTAAAACTCTAGACAGTGCTCAAAGAAATTATGCTACTACTATGAAAGAATTTCTAGCAGTTGTGTTTGCATGTGATAAATTCAGATCTTACATAGTTGATTCTAATGTAATTGTTCACACCGATCATGCTGTTATTAAATACCTTATGGAAAAGAAAGATGCTAAACCTAGACTCATTAGGTGGGTTCTATTGCTACAACAATTTGACTTGCATATTACTGATAGGAAGGGAGCTGAGAACCCCGTAGCTGATAACTTGTCTAGGTTGGAAAATATTCTTGATGACCCACTGCCTATTGATGATAGTTTTCCCGTTGAGCAATTAGCTGTCATAAATGCTTCCTGTAATACTCCTTGGTATGCAGACTATGCTAATTATATTGTTGCTAAATTTATACCACCTAGTTTCACATACCAACAAAAGAAAAAGTTCTTCTTTGATTTAAGACATTACTTCTGGGATGACCCACATCTTTATAAAGAAGGAGTGGATGGTATTATTAGACGTTGTATACCTGAGCATGAACAGGAACAAATATTACGGAAGTGTCATTCCGAGGCTTACGGAGGACACCATGCGGGAGACAGAACTGCACATAAGGTACTAAAATCTGGTTTTTATTGGCCCACTCTTTTCAAGGATGCTCGTAAGTTTGTCTTATATTGTGATGAATGTCAAAGAATTGGTAATATTAGTAGACGTCAGGAAATGCCTATGAATTATTCACTTGTTATTGAACCATTTGATGTTTGGGGATTTGATTATATGGGACCTTTTCCTTCCTCTAATGGGTATACACATATTTTAGTTGCTGTTGATTACGTTACTAAGTGGATAGAAGCTATTCCAACTAGTAGTGCTGATCATAACACTTCTATTAAAATGCTTAAAGAAGTTATTTTCCCGAGGTTCGGAGTCCCTAGATACTTAATGACTGATGGTGGTTCACATTTTATTCATGGTGCATTCCGTAAACTGCTTGCTAAATATGATGTCAACCATAGAATTGCATCTCCCTATCACCCTCAATCTAGTGGTCAATTTGAATTGAGCAATAGAGAAATAAAGTTATTTTTGCAAAAAAACCGTCAATAGATCTAGAAAGAATTGGTCTAAGAAACTTGACGATGCATTATGGGTCTATAGAACTTCTTATAAAAATCCTATGGGAATGTCTCCTTATAAAATGGTTTATGGAAAAGCATGTCATTTACCTCTTGAGTTAGAACATTAAGCATATTGGGCAATTAAAGAACTCAATTATGATTTTACACTTGCCGGTGAAAAGAGGTTATTTGATATTAGCTTGCTAGATGAATGGAGAACCCAAGCTTATGAAAATGCCAAATTGTTTAAAGAAAAAGTTAAAAGATGGCATGATAAAAGAATTCAAAAATGGGAATTCCAAGTGGGTGAGTATGTTCTATTGTACAATTCTCATTTTAGATTTTTTGCAGAAAAACTTCTCTCTAAATGGGAAGGGTCGTATATCATTGAGGAAGTTTGTCGCTCTGGAGCCATTAAGATCAATAACGCCGAAGGCACTAATACGAAGGTGGTCAATGGGCAAAGAATTAAGCATTACATCTCAGGTACACCTATTAATGTTGAGACTATGTGGCGCCCCTGCTCGACCGTGCACTAATCATACACGCAATGCACACGATTGAGATCAGAGACTCACGGGAAGATATCACAACACAACTCTAAACTCAAATTAAATCATAAATCTTCATATTACAAACCAGGGGTCACGAGGACCCGAATACAAAAGTCATACAAACAAATAATATCTGGGTACAGACATAGTTAGTCAAGTTTGCCTTAAGAAGGCTAGCACAAACAACGACACTGATCGAAAAGGCGAAGGTCTCCTGCCTAGGGCCTCCGAACTACTCCTGGTCGACAGGCTCAACGTAGTAGTAGTAGCCTCCGGGGATCTCCTGCTCCTGGGCTCCGTCGTCTGATCGCAGCAACCGGGTATGGGGAAAAAAGGGATAGCAAAGCAACCGTGAGTACTCATCCAAAGTACTCGCAAGACTGACATCAGATCTATACTAATTATGCAACGGTATCAAAGGAATGGGGCTATATCTTTGGATTAAACTGCAGAAATGCTGGAACAGAGGGGGAGAGGCCTAGCCTATCGAAGACTAGCATCTTGAAGCAGTCTTGCAGCATCAGAAGAGAGTAGAGCAAGATAATATATAACCAATCATATTTTAGTAAAGCCCTGGAATCCTTCCTCGACTACCCTGCGAGAAAGTGATCCCGAGAGCAGTAGTATCAGTTTATCATTGTAATAGTATCCATTTGTAGTTGTAGCAGATCAGGATACAACTCTGAGCGTCCTGTTACCGTGGACACGGCTATTCGAATAGATAACTTACCTGCAGGGGTGCACTACTGTTACCCAACACGCTCGATCACATCTGGCCGAACACACTTGCTGGGTAATGCCCGGCCTCGGGCGATCAACACGACGCAGTCCTACCTAGGCTTAGCAGAGAGGTCAGCACGCCGGTCTAAATCCTAAGTGCGAAGGGGTCTTGGGCCATCGCCCTTTGCACTCCTGCACGTTGCGTGACTGGCCGGGGCCCAGGCGCGACACTATATACACAAGTGACGTAACCAGCCCACCCCAACAATCAGCCCGCATCTCTGAGCTGTGACGTCTGAAGAGCTTTCGGCTAATACATACGACGTAGAGGGCCCCATTAAACCATTATCCCACGTGGTGGTAGTGCGTATAAGGCCAGCGGCCTACTCAGATAAAATACCCAAATCTGTTAGGTGTGTTTAGTAACCCGGAGAGACGAACAGGATCCCTGTCGCTCCGACTTGATAACACTCGGCTCGCGGGTGCTCTTGGAGCCGACCCGTCTTTAATATTATTCTCTCGCGGGCACCCTTGGGGCCAGCCCGACTTTAACAGTTCAAAGTATTGCGATAAGTAAACATTTCCGTGATCATCACCCAGAGTGATCACGGCCCGATATCAAGCATGGCAAACGGATAAGGGGGAGGGGCCAATTGATGAAACATAGCATACCTAACTAAGCATCATAGCATAGCAGGTAAGGTATCAATAGCAGGCGACGAAATCAGGCTATGCATCAGAATAGGAGCTATCGGAGCAACAACAGAAGCAATTCTAATGCAAGCAATAGAGAAAAAGAGTAGGCGATATCTGGATGATCAAGGGGGTTTTATTTGCCTGGAAGCTCTGCTGAGAGGGGCTGGTCGTCTGGAGCATAGTCATACTCAGCTGCGTCGGCGGCGGTCTCGGCGTCTATCGGGAGAGAAGGAGGGGGAAGAAACAATAAATTCACGGCAACAATGCAACAGCGATGCATGACATGCCTAAATGATATGCAGAGGTGATATATTGCCTACCTAAATATTTTAGAGGAATTGGGACTTTATTTGGATTTATTTTATCAAGGTTATGCACTATTCATCTAGCGAATACGGGCAAAAAGTTTCATGTTCAGTATGTTAGAGGGGTGTGGCAGGTATGTGGGTAGGATATTCGGTTTCGTCATATTTTTTTGATTGTTTTTCATATATAAATTATTTTCATCCGAGTTACGGTTTATTTTATATGATTTTTCAAAGTTTTATTGAATTTCTGGAATTTCTGGAATTATTTAATTCGAATTATCCAAAACAGTGAACGGTGACGTCAGCAGAACGTCATGATGACGTCAGCAGTCAACTGTGATCGTTGACCGGTCAACCTGACAGGTGGGGCCCATCTGTCATAGACTAGACTAATTAAACAGTAGATTAATCTAACTAATTAACCAGTGGGACCCACTGTCAGTGACTGTTTATTTAACTAATTAACTAACAGATTAATTAACATTTTAATTAGCATTTTTATTTTTTTTAAAAACATTTAAACGGGGTGGGGCCCGTATGTCAATGGCCAAGCTGTCAAGTCAGCGGGGTTGACCCAGTCAACCGGGCCAGCTGGACCCACTGGGCCCACTGGCCAGTGGCCCAGGCGTGGCCACGTCGGCGCCAGGTCAGCGCCGGCTGCCGGAGCTACTCCGGCGAGCCCGAACGCGGCGGAGCGCGCCGGCGACGCTCGGATTTCGGCTGTGGGGGGGTGCTCTTGCATTAGGACACGGCCTAATCCTTGACGGGATGCGTCGCAATATATCACAAAGTCCTTGCGAGTATCTGGGGGTGTTAGCACTGGGGCAGACGTCAACTTATCTTTAAGTGTCTGAAAACTTTCTTGGCACTTTTCCATCCACTCAAACTTCTTGCCTTTGTGAAGCAAATCAGTCAGTGGCTTAGCAATTTTGGAGAAGTTCTCGACAAAACGGCGACAATAGCTAGCAAGACCGAGAAAACTCCTGACTTGCTTAACAGTTTGCAGAGGAGTCCAGTCAATAATAGCCTGAACTTGTTCTGGGTTAACAGCAATGCCATCTTTGGAAATCACATGACCAAGATAGGTCACCTCAGATAACCAAAATTCACATTTGGAAAACTTGGCATACAGCTGGTGTTCTCGAAGTTTCTCCAATACAAGCCGAAGATGTTCGGCGTGTTCTTCTTCATTCTTGGAAAATATAAGGATATCATCCAAATAAACCACGATGAATTTGTCGAGGTAGTCCATGAAGATATAGTTCATCAATCGAGAGAAGGTTGCTGGAGCATTAGTTAATCCGAAGGACATGACGGTATACTCGCATGATCCATAACAAGTAACGAAAGCGGTCTTCGTAATATCCTCTTTACGAACTCGGATCTGATGATAACCCAACCTTAAGTCGAGTTTAGAGAACACAGAGGATCCAGCAAGTTGATCATAAAGATCGTTGATCCGGGGAAGTGGATATTTGTTCTGGATTGTTGCTTGGTTAATAGGCCGATAGTCCTGGACCAATCGGTTCGTTCCATCCTTCTTCTTAACAAAGAGAGAAGGTGCTCCCCAAGCAGAAGAACTGGGGCGGATGAAACCCTTTTTAAGTGACTTGTCGATTTCCTCCTTAAGTTCAAGGAGTTCATGCGGCGGCATCTTATAGGGACATTTAGCAATAGGAGTGGTGCCCGGTTTCAAGTCGATGACGAATTCAACGGCTCTAACAGGGGGTATTCCTAGAAGTTCTTTTGGAAAGACGTCCGGAAATTCGCGAACGACTGGAACGTTTTCAATTCCCTCAAGAGGTGAAGCGTTCAAAGCATTCAGAGCATATATCTGAGCTTCGGCATTTCGGGTAACTCGGGCGGTATAGTTCACTATCTCGTCGGAGGGGTGAAGAAGTTGGACGACTTTAGTGGCACAATTGATCGAAGCAATGTGAGCTTTCAACCAATCCATTCCCAGAATGAGGTCTATCGTGGAAGATTTCAAGATGATAGGTGAAACAAGGAATTCGAGTCCTTCGATTTCAACAGTGACGTTGTGTGCCATCATGGAGGTGTGACAATGGCCTCCAGGGGTGCGGACAACTATGGGTAGGTTCATCTTTTCAAATGCAATGTCATGTGCTAATGCAAATGCTTCTATCATGAATGAATGCCATGCTCCTGAATCAAATAAAACAGAAGCGGGTACTGAGTTAACGAGAAGGGTACCCATCACAGTTTCAGGTTGATCCTGAACTTCTTCAATATCGACGTGGTAAGCCTGTCCACGACCATAAGCAGAAGACCCAGTATTATAGTTGCGGGTCTGGTTGTTGCCATAGCCATTTCCACGACCAGTAGGAGGAAGTGCCAACTGAGTCTAATTCTGGCAGCAGTCCTTGGCAAGGTGACCTGGGCGGCGACACTTGAAACACAGACCATCTTCAGGACGAAGAGGAGCAGCACGTGGTGGAGCAGCTTGAGCTCTTGGCTGCCTCGGTGGTGGAGGAGCTAGACGGGGTGCAGCATAGGAAGGCCTTAGCACAGGGATAGTTGGACGATACATGTTGTTGGGAATCCAGATTTTACGCCTTTGTCCTGAGCTCGAAGATGAGCCAACGTCATGATTGTGCTTGAGTGATTTCCTATGTTCCATCTGAGCGGTCTCAACCTGGATAGCCTTGTTCACCAGAGTGGCGAAGTCGGCAAAGTCATGAACAGCAAGTGCAAGCTTGAGGTCTGGGTGGAGTCCATCGCGGAATTTCTCCTGTCTGCGAGCATCTGTGGCAATGTCTTCTTCAGCATAGCGGGACAGGTTAAGGAATTCCCGCTGATAAGCTTCGACAGTCTTACTGCCCTGAGTGAGGTTGCGAAATTCTCTTTTCTTCCTGTCCATGATTCCCTGAGAAATGTAACGGGCACGGAAAGCAGTCTGAAATTTGATCCAGGTAACAACTGTCCCAGCAGGTAGTGAACTCCTGTGGGTGTGCCACCATTGAGCAGCGGCACCCTTCAAGAAGTAGGACGCGAAGGTGACAAAGTTGGCGGGGGCGACATTGGCAGACTCCATCTCGTAGGTGATGTCGTGAAGCCAGTCATCAGCATCCAGTGGCTGTTCCGAGTTACGAAAAACAGTAGGGTTAAGACGCACAAACTCCTGCAGAGTTATTGTGGCAAGTTGCTGATTCTGAGCATTCTGGTTCTGGTGCGGAAACTGAGCCATGATCCCAACCATGAACTGGCAGTTCAACTCAAATTGCTGCATCATAGCTACCATATAGTCTGGCGGTGGTGGCTGTTCGGGAGCACGGCCATGACCACGACCACCTGGTCTAACCACCCTGCTAAAGATTTAACAGTAGTTTAGTAAAAACAACTGCAAGTGTTTAGAGACAAACATGATGTAACACGACAATGAATAAGTAGTGCAATAGATACATAACAGTAGTCAATTAAGACATACAGATCCATACATAGAGTCGATTACACGTGGACAGCACAAGTTCGGAAATTAAACAGCTAGACATACTAGGCGGCGTGCAGGCACGCGGTGAGGAATACAACAACGAGACGTAGCAAAGGCTACATCAACGTCGGGGAAAACCTCTGAAACCAGGTAACTGCAGGTGCGGACGTTGAGTGTCCATGGCAGGAAAGTCCTGCACTCTGTGAGCACTCTGATGCAGAACCCGATCTCGAACTGGAAGAAGAGGTCCACGTGCGGGTGTGTGACCTCCAACAGCAGGCCAATCAATACCTGCAGGCATCTGAGTCCTGCGTGGGTAAAGGATGTACTCTGGATGTATCCCAGCACGAACAGCTGGCAGCAACTGTGTCATAGCATCATAGAGACGTGCTCGAGTGGCAAACAACTCGACGGCAAGAGCCCGGGAGTGCGATCCAGAGCCTGAGTGCACTGATTCAAAACCTGCGGGTCATATCGACGTCGCTCGTAAGGGGCACATGCAGCTGTGTAGTATCCGGTATCATCTCCAACAGGGGCATACAGGATGTATCGGAACTCGGAGTCATCCAAGCGACTATGCTCGCCACGGAGACGTGCGACAGCAGAATGGGCAGCATCATGGACTGCCATATCAATCGTCACGCTGATACCGTGAAAGGTGTACAACTCGGTGACGGAGTCGTTCCGCTGATCAAAGATACGAACATCGGCATGATACTGCTCCTGGTTGAACTCGCGGAAATCCTCGTAAACCATGTACTCGGGGTACCAGCGGTAGCCCAATCTGGTCAGGAGGGCGATCAGGATAGCTGGAAAACCAGTCGCATCACGAGCCCAATTCCGAAGTATAAGCTACGTCGCAGGGCGCGGCGGAAACAAACGATCCATCTGAAACAGAGAAAATTCAAGATTGTCAAATGACAGTGAGTGAATTCTTGCATCGTGCATTCAAGGAAGTAATTTGTAGATAATCAAAGCTCCGGGTGGACGTGATCACGAGAACCTAGAGTCAGAGTTAGTAAAATTTTAACCCGAATGGAAGAGAGAGTAGAATCCCAGAGTAAGGAAGAGGAATAAAAGATCCTAATACCACCCATTGGCGACGTGGGCCCGTAAGCCACACAGCCATGTTAGTAAAATAGTTTTTCAAAGACTAGACTCAACTTCGACCAAGGAATTGGAAGGGGGTTTCCTACAGGTAGTCGGCTCTGATACCATCTTGTGGAGCCCCTGCTCGACCGTGCACTAATCATACATGCAATGCACACGATCGAGATCAGAGACTCACGGGAAGATATCACAACACAACTCTAAACTCAAATTAAATCATAAATCTTCATATTACAAACTAGGGGTCACGAGGACCCAAATACATAAGTCATACAAACAAATAATATCTGGGTACAGACATAGTTAGTCAAGTTTGCCTTAAGAAGACTAGCACAAACAGTGACACTGATCGAAAAGGCGAAGGCCTCCTGCCTAGGGCCTCCGAACTACTCCTGGTCGGCGGGCTCAACGTAGTAGTAGTAGCCTCCGGGGATCTCCTACTCCTGGTCTCCGTCGTCTGATCGCAGCAACCGGGTATGGGGAAAAAAGGGATAGCAAAGCAACCGTGAGTACTCATCCAAAGTACTCACAAGACTGACATTAGATCTATACTAATTATGCAACGGTATCAAAGGAATGGGGCTATATCTTTGGACTAAACTTCAAAAATGCTGGAACAGAGGGGGAGAGGCCTAGCCTATCGAAGACTAGCATCTTGAAGCAGTCTTGCAGCATCAGAAGAGAGTAGAGCAAGATAATATATAACCAATCATATTTTAGTAAAGCCCTGGAATCCTTCCTCGACTACCCTGCGAGAAAGTGATCCCGAGAGCAGTAGTATCAGTTTATCATTGTAATAGTATCCATTTGTAGTTGTAGCAGATCAGGATACAACTCTGAGCGTCCTGTTACCGTGGACACGGCTATTTGAATAGATAACTTCCCTGCAGGGGTGCACTACTGTTACCCAACACGCTCGATCACATCTGGCCGAACACACTTGTTGGGTAATGCCTGGCCTCGGGCGATCAACACGACGCAGTCCTACCTAGGCTTAGCAGAGAGGTCAGCACGCCGGTCTAAATCCTAAGTGCGAAGGGGTCTTGGGCCATCGCCCTTTGCACTCATGCACGTTGCGTGACTGGCCGGGGCCCAGGCGCGACACTGTATACACAAGTGACGTAACCAGTCCACCCCAACAGTCAGCCCGCATCTCTGAGCTGTGACGTCTGAAGAGCTTCCGGCTGATACATACGACGTAGAGGTCCCCATTAAACCATTATCCCACGTGGTGGTAGTGCATATAAGGCCAGCGACCTACTCAGATCAAATACCCAAATCCGCTAGGCGTGTTTAGTAACCCGCAGAGACGAACAGGATCCCTGTCGCTCCGACTTGATAACACTCGGCTCGCGGGTGCTCTTGGAGCCGACCCATCTTTAATATTATTCTCTCGCGGACACCCTTGGGGCCAGCCCGACTTTAACAGTTCAAAGTATTGCGATAAGTAAACATTTCCGTGATCATCACCCAGAGTGATCACGGCCCGATATCACGCAAGGCAAACGGACAAGGGGGAGGGGCCAATTGATGAAACATAGCATACCTAACTAAGCATCATAGGATAGCAGGTAAGGTATCAATAGCAGGCGACGAAATCAGGCTATGCATCAGAATAGGAGCTATCGGAGCAACAACAGAAGCAATTCTAATGCAAGCAATACAGAGAAAGAGTAGGCGATATCTGGATGATCAAGGGGGTTTTGCTTGCTCTGCTGAGAGGGGCTGGTCGTCTGAAGGCTCCTCGTCTGGAGCATAGTCGTACTCAGCTGCGTCGGCGGCGGTATCAGCGTCTATCGGGAGAGAAGGAGGGGGAAGAGACAATAAATTCACGGCAACAATGCAACAGCGATGCATGACATGCCTAAATGATATGCAGAGGTGATATATTGCCTACCTAAATATTTTAGAGGAATTGGGAATTTATTTGGATTTATTTTATCAAGGTTATGCACTATTCATCTATCGAATATGGGCAAAAAGTTCCATGTTCAGTATGTTAGAGGGGTGTGGCACGTATGTGGGTAGGATATTCGGATTCGTCATATTTTTCTGATCGTTTTTCATATATAAATTATTTTCATCCGAGTTACGGTTTATTTTATATGTTTTTTCAAAGTTTTATTGAATTTCTGGAATTTCTGGAATTATTTAATTCGAATTATCCAAAACAGTGAATGGTGGCATCTGCAGAACGTCATGATGACGTCAGCAGTCAACTGTGACCTTTGACCGGTCAACCTGACAGGTGGGGCCCATCTGTCATAGACTAGACTAATTAAACAGTAGATTAATCTAACTAATTAACCAGTGGGACCCACTGTCAGTTACTGTTTATTTAACTAATTAACTAACAGATTAATTAACATTTTAATTAGCATTTTTATTTAGTTTAAAAACGTTTAAACGGGGTGGGGCCCGTATGTCAGTGGCCCACGCTGCCCAGTCAGCGGGGTTGACCCAGTCAACCGGGCCAGCGGGACCCACTGGGCCCACTGGCCAATGGCCCAGGCGTGGCCACGTCGGCGCCAGGTCAGCGCCGGCTGCCGGAGCTACTCCGGCGAGCCCGAACGCGGCGGAGCGCGCCGGCGACGCTCGGATTTCGGCTGTGGGGGGATGCTCTTGCATTAGGACACGGCCTAATCCTTGACGGGATGCGTCGCAATATATCACAAAGTCCTTGCGAGTATCTGGGGGTGCTAGCACTGGGGCAGACGTCAACTTATCTTTAAGTGTCTGAAAACTTTCTTGGCACTTTTCCATCCACTCAAACTTCTTGCCTTTGTGAAGCAAATCAGTCAGTGGCTTAGCAATTTTGGAGAAGTTCTCGACAAAACGGCGACAATAGCTAGCAAGACCGAGAAAACTCCTGACTTGCTTAACAGTTTGCAGAGGAGTCCAGTCAAGAATAGCCTGAACTTGTTCTGGGTTAACAGCAATGCCATCTTTGGAAATCACATGACCAAGATAGGTCACCTCAGATAACCAAAATTCACATTTGGAAAACTTGGCATACAGCTGGTGTTCTCGAAGTTTCTCCAATACAAGCCGAAGATGTTCGGCGTGTTCTTCTTCATTCTTGGAAAATATAAGGATATCATCCAAATAAACCACGATGAATTTGTCGAGGTAGTCCATGAAGATATAGTTCATCAATCGAGAGAAGGTTGCTGGAGCATTAGTTAATCCGAAGGACATGACGGTATACTCGCATGATCCATAACAAGTAACGAAAGCGGTCTTCGTAATATCCTCTTTACGAACTCGGATCTGATGATAACCCAACCTTAAGTCGAGTTTAGAGAACACAGAGGATCCAGCAAGTTGATCATAAAGATCGTTGATCCGGGGAAGTGGATATTTGTTCTGGATTGTTGCTTGGTTAATAGGCCGATAGTCCTGGACCAATCGGTTCGTTCCATCCTTCTTCTTAACAAAGAGAGAAGGTGCTCCCCAAGCAGAAGAACTGGGGAGGATGAAACCCTTTTTAAGTGACTTGTCGATTTCCTCCTTAAGTTCAAGGAGTTCATGCGGCGGCATCTTATAGGGACATTTAGCAATAGGAGTGGTGCCCGGTTTCAAGTCGATGACGAATTCAACGGCTCTAACAGGGGGTATTCCTGGAAGTTCTTTTGGAAAGACGTCCGGAAATTCGCGAACGACTGGAACGTTTTCAATTCCCTCAAGAGGTGAAGCGTTCAAAGCATTCAGAGCATATATCTGAGCTTCGGCATTTCGGGTAACTCGGGCGGTATAGTTCACTATCTCGTCGGAGGGGTGAAGAAGTTGGACGACTTTAGTGGCACAATTGATCGAAGCAATGTGAGCTTTCAACAAATCCATTCCCAGAATGAGGTCTATCGTGGAAGATTTCAAGATGATAGGTGAAACAAGGAATTCGAGTCCTTCGATTTCAACAGTGACGTTGTGTGCCATCATGGAGGTGTGACAATGGCCTCCAGGGGTGCGGACAACTATGGGTAGGTTCATCTTTTCAAATGCAATGTCATGTGCTAATGCAAATGCTTCTATCATGAATGAATGCCATGCTCCTGAATCAAATAAAACAGAAGCGGGTACTGAGTTAACGAGAAGGGTACCCATCACAGTTTCAGGTTGATCCTGAACTTCTTCAATATCGACGTGGTAAGCCTATCCACGACCATAAGCAGAAGACCCAGTATTATAGTTGCGGGTCTGGTTGTTGCCATAGCCATTTCCACGACCAGTAGGAGGAAGTGCCAACTGAGTCTAATTCTGGCAGCAGTCCTTGGCAAGGTGACCTGGGCGGCGACACTTGAAACACAGACCATCTTCAGGACGAAGAGGAGCAGCACGTGGTGGAGCAGCTTGAGCTCTTGGCTGCCTCGGTGGTGGAGGAGCTAGACGGGGTGCAGCATAGGAAGGCCTTAGCACAGGGATAGTTGGACGATACATGTTGTTGGGAATCCAGATTTTACGCCTTTGTCCTGAGCTCGAAGATGAGCCAACGTCATGATTGTGCTTGAGTGATTTCCTATGTTCCATCTGAGCGGTCTCAACCTGGATAGCCTTGTTCACCAGAGTGGCGAAGTCGGCAAAGTCATGAACAGCAAGTGCAAGCTTGAGGTCTGGGTGGAGTCCATCGCGGAATTTCTCCTGTCTGCGAGCATCTGTGGCAATGTCTTCTTCAGCATAGCGGGACAGGTTAAGGAATTCCCGCTGATAAGCTTCGACAGTCTTACTGCCCTGAGTGAGGTTGTGAAATTCTCTTTTCTTCCTGTCCATGATTCCCTGAGAAATGTAACGGGCACGGAAAGCAGTCTGAAATTTGATCCAGGTAACAACTGTCCCAGCAGGTAGTGAACTCCTGTGGGTGTGCCACCATTGAGCAGCGGCACCCTTCAAGAAGTAGGACGCGAAGGTGACAAAGTTGGCGGGGGCGACATTGGCAGACTCCATCTCGTAGGTGATGTCGTGAAGCCAGTCATCAGCATCCAGTGGCTGTTCCGAGTTACGGAAAACAGTAGGGTTAAGACGCACAAACTCCTGCAGAGTTATATTTTTCTGATCGTTTTTCATATATAAATTATTTTCATCCGAGTTACGGTTTATTTTATATGTTTTTTCAAAGTTTTATTGAATTTCTGGAATTTCTGGAATTATTTAATTCGAATTATCCAAAACAGTGAATGGTGGCATCAGCAGAACGTCATGATGACGTCAGCAGTCAACTGTGACCTTTGACCGGTCAACCTGACAGGTGGGGCCCATCTGTCAGAGACTAGACTTATTAAACAGTAGATTAATCTAACTAATTAACCAGTGGGACCCACTGTCAGTTACTGTTTATTTAACTAATTAACTAACAGATTAATTAACATTTTAATTAGCATTTTTATTTAGTTTAAAAACGTTTAAACGGGGTGGGGCCCGTATGTCAGTGGCCCACGCTGCCCAGTCAGCGGGGTTGACCCAGTCAACCGGGCCAGCGGGACCCACTGGGCCCACTGGCCAGTGGCCCAGGCGTGGCCACGTCGGTGCCAGGTCAGCGCCGGCTGCCGGAGCTACTCCAGCGAGCCCGAACGCGGCGGAGCGCGCCGGCGACGCTCGGATTTCGGCTGTGGGGGGATGCTCTTGCATTAGGACACGGCCTAATCCTTGACGGGATGCGTCACAATATATCACAAAGTCCTTGCGAGTATCTGGGGGTGCTAGCACTGGGGCAGACGTCAACTTATCTTTAAGTGTCTGAAAACTTTCTTGGCACTTTTCCATCCACTCAAACTTCTTGCCTTTGTGAAGCAAATCAGTCAGTGGCTTAGCAATTTTGGAGAAGTTCTCGACAAAACGGCGACAATAGCTAGCAAGACCGAGAAAACTCCTGACTTGCTTAACAGTTTGCAGAGGAGTCCAGTCAAGAATAGCCTGAACTTGTTCTGGGTTAACAGCAATGCCATCTTTGGAAATCACATGACCAAGATAGGTCACCTCAGATAACCAAAATTCACATTTGGAAAACTTGGCATATAGCTCGTGTTCTCGAAGTTTCTCCAATACAAGCCGAAGATGTTCGGCGTGTTCTTCTTCATTCTTGGAAAATATAAGGATATCATCCAAATAAACCACGATGAATTTGTCGAGGTAGTCCATGAAGATATAGTTCATCAATCGAGAGAAGGTTGCTGGAGCATTAGTTAATCCGAAGGACATGACGGTATACTCGTATGATCCATAACAAGTAACGAAAGCGGGCTTCGTAATATCCTCTTTACGAACTCGGATCTGATGATAACCCAACCTTAAGTCGAGTTTAGAGAACACAGAGGATCCAGCAAGTTGATTTCTGCTGTGGGGGGCCAAAATGGACGCGGCCGGTGCCGTTCAAACGGGCGTCGAGCGCCGCGTCCAACGGTGGGGGTCTCGCGGGCGGGGGTAGCCGGAATGACGCGCGACGGCGACGGCGGGCGGCGGCGTTCTCGGGCGGCACGCGGCTGCGGTGGGCTAGCGAGCAAACGGACCGTCTAGGGAGCCTCTACGCGACGCGGCGAGTGCGATGGTGGCACGCACGGGACCCAATGGTCACTGTGGCAACGCCGGCGATGAGCTCGCGCGGTGGCGGGATTGCGCACGACGGGGACGGCGGCTAGAGGATGACCGAGAGGGAGAGAGGAGAGGGGAGAGGTACTGGTGCTCACGGGGAGCCTGGAGGTGTGCGTAATGGGCTCGGGGGAGGCTCGAGGTCGCCGGAATCGGCGGCGAGTCGACGGCGGCCGTAGGAGGAAGGAGGGCTCAGGGAGGACGCTGCGGTGGCTCCTGGCTTCGGTTCGTTGACGCGGTCGAAGTAGTCGACGACGGCGAGCACGGAGGACAGGTCAGCGAGGCGAGGCGGCGACGGTGGCCGTGCGATCTAGGGAGGCGCCGCCATGGCTGCGTCGGGTGAGGTCGATGGCGAGCGAGGGGAGGGGGGAAATGGGCTAGGGTTTCGCCAGGGGGATGCGCGGGGTCCTTATCCACGCGGGGCACCACCGGATGGCCGACAGCAAGGCAAGATGGCGGGTGGACGGCGCGCGCGCGTCCGAGCGCGCCATGGCTTCTGGCGCGCGAGAGGAAGGAGAAGGCCTCACTGGGCCGGGCCGATTTGCACTGTGCACTGGAAGCCCAAGTGCACAGTAGCCCGTTGTTCTTTTCCCTTTTCTTTTCTGTATTTTTCCATTTCTTCTGTTTTGCAAAATGTTAGACCCCAAATTGACTTTTGAAAAATATGTAATTGGTCAAAACAAATACTAGGCAATATCTAGTACTGCCATAAATTGGTTGGGGTAATATTTGAATTCACTTGAATTTTTATTAAATAAAAAGGAATTAAATGTTGCTGTTTTGTTACTGTTTTAGGATGTTAGACTCATCTAGGGAATTTAGGTGATGTTGTTTTTCTTAACATAATTAGTTATGGATTATTTGCTATTTAATGAACATTTTAGTTTCCAAATTGGATCAACTTTTATTTTCACTTTAAATTTGAATTTCAATTTGAATTGGAATTTGAAATGAGATATGATGCAAATGATGATCAAGCACTGTTAAGCATGGTGACTTGGCATTATCAGAAGGTGATCACTGTAGCTTAACTACATGGGGTGTTACAGACTAACATTATTCAAACTATGACACCGGAGGAATACATAAGAGAGACCTTCCAGAACACTCCAGAACCCTGAAAAGGAAGAGGCACGTGATACGGTAAGTAAACCGACTCCAAAAATTCCCTAAAAATACTTTCTGTCGGTTTTGGAATATTAGAAAAAATACAAAAATAAGAAACAACCGAGGGGACCCACGAGGTGCACACGAGGCACCAGGGCGCGCCACCCCCCAGGCGCGCCCTGGTGGCTCGTGGGCCCCTCGTGAGCCTTCCCGACTCTGTTTTCTTCTGGAATACTTGTTTTGCAAGATAAAAATTCTTTATATATACTCCCGTATGTTTTGACCACCGTATCGCAAGTTTCTCCTCTGTTCTTGTTTCGTGCTATTTTCTGCCAGACTCTTGGGGTCGAGCGCCATGTCATCTCAGGACTCGGATGGGGAAATCTATGCCTCTCATATTGTCGCAAACCCTAGAGTCTATGGGGACACTGATCCCTATGGTTGGACCTCTGATGAAGAGGAAGATTCTAATTTGAGGGAAAGGCAAGGTCATTCGAGCGAAGAGGATGAGGATACCCCACTGCCTCAACCGGGAGATATGCACATCGAATTCAAGAGGTCCAGCTTACCTGACACAGCGAAGATTCCTAAAGTTCAATTCACCCCTTTTCGTCATGTGCAGGAAGATTCGGATAAACTACGTCACAAAATTTGGGATCTCGAAAGAGAAAATGACAAATTAAAAGAAGAAATTTGTGTCCTCAAGTGGAAGGCGGAGGACAAGCCCACCACTTCAACACCATCATCACCGAAGAAAGAAACTTGAGTACATGGGTATGGGCACTCCCCTTGGCTTGTGCCAAGCTTGGGGGAGATGCCCCGGTATCGTATCACCATCACTTTTATTATCTCTACATATTTTTAGTTCGATCCTTAGTTATTTCGTGATTTAGTTGAATAAAAGTTTAGTATGATCTATTTTCGAGTGCTAGTTACATGATCTATCTATCTATGTAATTGAGTTGAGAGTTATATAATAAAGAGTAGTTTGAGTTTTTGCTTCTTTACTTTTATGTTTCAATCCTAGCAATGAAAATAATGAAAAAAGATCATATGCTAATCTTATGGAAAGTAATGACATTACATAAAGAAAAGTATAAGTGGTAAAATTTATTGAAGGTTAACAAGCATAGCATTAGTCAATGATGCAATTCATGAAAAAATTAATAAGGGAAGAGAAGATTCACACGCAAATACACTATCTTGGACATCTTTTATGATTGTGAGCCCCCATTGAGTATTTTATGTCAAATTTTTGACATTGGACAAGGAAGACAACGTAATGAATTATGTTTGCTTATATTCACATAGATGTTATATTGTCATAGATCCTCCAACATGTGGTGCTTGCCCAATATCTTTGCTAGCCAAAAATCCGCACCAAGTAGAGATACTACTTGTGCACCCAAAACACTTAAACCCAGTTTCATGTCATGAGAGTCCACTATATCTACCTATGGATTGAATAAGATCCTTCAAGTAAGTTGTCATCGGTGCATAAAGCAATAAAAATTGCTCCTAAATATGTATGAACTTTTATTGTAAAGGAAAATAAGCTTTGTACGAACTTGTGATGGTAAAGAAATAAAAGCGACGGACTGCATAATAAAGGTTGCTATCACAAGGGGCAATATAAAGTGACATTCCTTTGCATTAAGAGCTTGTGCATCCAAAAACAAAAAGCGCATGACAACCTCTGCTTCCCTCTGTGAAGGGCCTATCTTTTACTTTTATGTATTTACTTTTTATGCAAGAGTCAATAGTGTTCTCCTCTATTCCTTTTTATTTTTCTCTTTTGCAAGCATCATGTGGTGGGGAAAGATCTAGGCACATATATCCAGTTGGATATGAGTGATCATGAGTTATTATTGTCGACATTACCCTTGAGGTGAATAAGTTGGGAGGCGAAATTATAAGCCCCTATCTTTCTATGTGTCTGGCTGAAACTTTTTGCTCCATATATATGTTGTGAGTGTTAGCAATCATAGAAGACTAAATGATGGTTGAGTATGTGGACTTGCTAAAAGCTCCTACATGAGACCCTTCCTGAAAATATGATGAATTGCAATTGCATTGTTGACTGAGAACATAGTTTGTTAGTTTTCAAGAAAGTTTATGTCTTATACTTCGTTGTTGTGATGAATTGTTAGTTGCTCATGAGAAGTTCTATGATAATGAATATTGCTGTTATAATAATGATCATGATGCTACTATGTCCGTATTTTGTTTTTATCGACACCTCTCTCTCTAAACATGTGGACATGATTATCGATATCGGCTTTTGCTTGAGGACAAGCGAGGTCTAAGCTTTGGGGAGTTGATACGTCCATTTTGCATCATGTTTTCCTACTATTATTTATAGTGTTTTTAATCAATATAACACTTTGTGGAGCAATTCTAATGCCTTTTCTCTCTTAATATGCAAGATTTACATAAGGAGGGAGATTGCCGGCATCTAGAATTCTGGACCTGAAAAAGCTATGTCAGAGATACCTATTCTGCACATCTCCAAATGTGCTGAAATTTCATGGAGATTTATTTTGGAATAAATACAAAATACTGGAGAAAAGAAGTACCAGAGGGTGCCACCCAGGTGCCCACGAGGCACCAGGGCGCGCCACCCCCCCCCCCCCCAGGCGCGCCCTGGTGGCTTGTGGGGCCCCTGGCCAGCCTCCGGTGCCCATTTTCTAGTATATAAGCCCATTTGCCCTAGAAAATAAATAAGAAGAAGACTTTCGGGACGGAGCACCGCCATCTCGAGGCGGAACTTGGGCAGGAGCACTTTTGCTCTCCGGCGGAGCGATTCCGCCGGGGATACTTCCCTCCGGGAGGGGGAAATCGAAACATCGACATCACCAACAATCCTCTCATCGTGGGAGGACCAATATTCATCAACATCTTCACCAGCACCATCTCATCTCAAACCCTAGTTCATCTCTTGTATTCAATCTTTGTCTCAAAACCTCAGATTGGTACCTGTGGGTTGCTAGTAGTGTTGATTACATCTTGTAGTTGATGCTAGTTGTTTATTTGGTGGAAGATTATATGTTCAGATCCATTATGCTATTCAACATGAACATGATTTGTGAGTAGTTACTTTTGTTCTTGAGGAGATGGGAGAAGTCTTGTCATAAGTAATCATGTGAATTTGGTATTCGTCCGATATTTTGATGATATGTATGTTGTTGATTCTCTTAGTGGTGTCATGTGAACGTTGACTACGTGACACTTCACCATCTTTGGGCCTAAGGGAATGCATTGTGGAGTAGTAATTAGATGATGGGTTGCTAGAGTGACAGAAGCTTAAACCCTAGTTTATGCGCTATTTCGTAAGGGGCTGATTTGGATCCATATGTTTAATGCTATGGTTAGATTTATCTTAATTCTTCTTTCGTAGTTGCGGATGCTTGCGAGAGGGGTTGATCATAAGTGGGAGGCTTGTTCAAGTAAGAACAGCACCCAAGCACCGGTCCACCCACATATCAAATTATCAAAGTAGCGAACGCGAATCAAACAAACATGATGAAAGAGACTAGATGAAATTCCCATGTGTCCTCGAGAACGTTCCGGCCTGTCCTTTGCAACAAAAGGATTGGGCTACCTTGCTGCACCTTAGTTACTATTGCTACTTGTCACTTGTTACAAATTATCTTGCTATCAAACTACTTGTTACCGATAATTTCAGTGCTTGCAGAAAATACCTTGCTGAAAACCGCTTGTCATTTCCTTCTGCTCCTCGTTGGGTTCGACACTCTTACTTATCGAAAGGACTACGATTGATCCCCTATACTTGTGGGTCATCAACGATCACATCAACCTTGGAACCATTTTTGACACGCATCGTCACCTCGTCCTTAGCCAGTCTTCGTTTATTCCGCAGCTCCTGTTTCGAGTTACAAATATTAGCAACTGAACCAGTATCAAATACCCAGGCGCTACTACGAGCACTAGTAAGGTACACATCAATAACATGTATATCAAATATACCTTTGTTGACATTGCCAGCCTTCTTATCTGCCAAGTACTTGGGGCAGTTTCGCTTCCAGTGACCATTCCCCTTGCTGTAGAAGCACTCAGTCTCAGGTTTGGGTCCATCCTTGGGTTTCTTCATGGGAGCGGCAACTATCTTGCCGTTCTTCTTGAAGTTCCCTTTCTTTCCCTTGTCTTTCTTGAAACTAGTGGTCTTTTTAACCATCAACACTTGATGCTCCTTCTTGATTTCTACCTCCGCGGCCTTAAGCATCGCGAAGAGCTCGGGAATCGTTTTCTCCATCCCTTGCATATTATAGTTCATCACAAAGCCCTTATAGCTTGGTGACAGTGACTGGAGAACTCTGTCAATGACCGTGTCATCTGGAAGATAAACTCCCAACTGAGTCAAGCAGTTGTGAAACCCAGACATTCTGAGTATATGCTCACTAACAGAACTATTCTCCTCCATCTTGCAGCTAAAGAACTTCTCGGAGGTGTCATACCTCTCAACCCGGGCATGAGCTTGAAATACCAATTTCAGCTCCTGGAACATCTCATATGCTCCGTGGTGCTCAAAACGTCTTTGGAGCCCCGGTTCTAAGCCGTAAAGCATGGCGCACTGAACTATCGAGTAGTCATCAGAACATGCCTGCCGGATGTTCACAACATCCACAGACGACGCTGGAGGGGGTGCGGCACCTAGCGGTGCATCAAGGACATAAGCCTTCTGTGCAGCAATGAGGATAATCCTCAAGTTACGGACCCAGTCCACATAGTTGCTTCCATCATCTTTCAACTTAGCTTTCTCTAGGAACGCATTAAAATTCAGGGGAACTACAGCGTGGGCCATTGATCTACAACACAAATTTTGCAAAGACAATTATGACTAAGTTCATGATAATTAGTTCAGTTAATCAAATTACTAATGAACTCCCACTTAAATCAACATCCCTCAAGTTGTCTAAGTGATACATGATCCAAATCAACTAACCCATGTCCGATCATCACGTGAGATGGGGTAGTTATCAATGGTGAACATCTCCATGTTGATCATATCTACTATATGATTCATGTTCGACCTTTCGGTCTCCTGTGTTCCGAGGCCATGTCTGTACATGCTAGGCTCGTCAAGTTTAACCCAAGTATTCTGCATGTGTAAAACTGGCTTACACCCGTTGTATGCGAACGTAGAGTCTATCACACCCGATCATCACGAGGTGCTTCGAAACGACGAACTTTTGCAACGGTGCATACTTAGGGAGAACTCAATTTCTTCAAATTAAGTGAAGGGATCATCTTATAATGCTACCGTCGTCCTAAGCAAAATAAGATGCATAAAAAGATAAACATCACATGCAATCAATATGTGACATGATATGGCCATTATCATCTCGTGCCTTTGATCTCCATCTCCAAAACACCGGCATGATCTCCATTGTCACCGGCATGACACTATGATCTCCATCATCATGTTCTCCATCATCGTGTCGTCACGTGGTCGTCTCTGCCAACTATTGCTTCTACAACTATTGCTAATGCATAGCGATAAAGTAAAGCAATTACATGGCGATTAATAAATTAAAGACAACCCTATGGCTCCTGCCGGTTGCCGTACTCATCGACATGCAAGTCGTGAACTTATTACAAAACATGATCATCTCATACATCAACATATATCACATCATGTTTTGGCCATACCACATCACAACATGCCCTGCAAAAACAAGTTAGACGTCCTCTATTTGTTGTTGCAAATTTTACGTGGCTGCTATGGACAACTAGCAAGAACCGTTCTTACCTACGCAAAGCCACAACGGTGATAATCAAGTTACCTTTTAACCTTCTACAAGGACCGCCTTCGTCAAATTAGATTCAACTAAAGTAGGAGAGACAGACACCCGCTAGCCACTGATACGTCTCCGACGTATCTATAATTTTTGATTGTTCCATGCTATTATAATATCAATCTTGGATGTTTTTATATACATTTACAGTAATTATATATCTTTTTTGGGACTAACCTATTAACTTAGTGCCCAGTGCCAGTTGCTGTTTTTTGCCTGTTTTTGGTTTTCCAGAATATCAGTACCAAACGAAGTCCAAATGCCATGAAACTTTTTGGAGATTTTTTTCTAGACATAACAAACACTAGAAGATTCGGGAGGAGACGAGAAGATGAAGCAGTGGCCCACGAGGCACCACGGCGCGCCCCAGGGGGGCCCGCCCTGGTGGCTCGTGGGGACCACACAGCTCTGTTTGACCTAATTTCTCCACTATAAATTCTCTAAAATCAGGAAACCAACAGAGGAGTCCATGCAATACTTTTTCCGCAGCCGCAAGCTTCTGTTCTCGAGAGATCCCATCTGGAGGCCTTTTCCGGCACTCTGCCGGAGGGGGAATCGATCACGGAGGGGCTCTCCATCAACCTTGCTGCCCTTCCGATGATGTGTGAGTAGTTTACCACAGACCTTCGGGTCCATAGTTAGTAGCTAGATGGCTTCTTCTCTCTTTTTGATCTTCAATACAATGTTCTCCTCAATGTTCTTGGAGTTCTATCCGATGTAATCACTTTTTGCGGTGTGTTTGTTGGGATCCGATGAATTGTGAGTTTATGATCAGATTATCCATGAATATTATTTGAGTCTTCTCTGAACTCTTTTATGCATGATTATTATAGCTTCGTATTTCTCTCCGTTCTATTGATTTGGTTTGGCCAACTAGATTGATTTATCTTGCAATGGGAGAGGTGCTTTGTAATGGGTTCGATCTTCCGGTGCTCAATCCTAGTGACAGAAAGGGACATGACACGTATGTATCGTTGCTATTAAGGGTAAAAGGATGGGGTTTATTCATGCGTGAGTTTACTTTGTCTACATCATGTCATCTTGCTTAAGGCGTTACTCCGTTCTTTATGGACTTAATACACTAGATGCATGCTGGATAGCGGTCGATGTGTGGAGTAATAGTAGTAGATGCAGGCAGGAGTCGGTCTACTTGTCTCGGACGTGATGCCTATATACATGATCATTGCCTTGGATATCGTCATGATTATTTGCTTTTCTATCAATTGCCCAACAGTAATTTGTTCACCCACCGTATGATATTTTTATGAGAAAAGCCTCTAGTGAAAACTATGGCCCCCAGGTCTACTTCTAAATCATATATTAAAAATCCTAAAAATACCTTGTTGCACTTTTACTTTATTTATTTTATTTTGTATTTTTGTTCTACCTATTTATCTATCACCATACAATTTAATCTTGCAATTAACCGCCAAGGGATTGACAACCCCTTGTTTGCGTTGGGTGCAAGGATTTGTTATTTTGTGTGCAGGTACTGTTAATGAGGTGTTGCGTGATTCTCCTACTGGATTGACAACCTTGGTTTCATAACTGAGGGAAATACTTATCTCTACTGTATTGCATCATCCCTTCCTCTTCGGGGAAAAAACCAACGCAGATCACAAGTAGCAAGAAGAATTTCTGGTGCCGTTGCCGGGGAGACATCATCAACATCTAACAAGTACCTACGCATAAACCTTCATCTCCTTGCATTTATTTTATTTTCCTTTGCCTCTCGTTTTCATCTCCCTCACTTCTAATTTTTTTCACAAAAACACAAAAATATTTTATTTGCTAGTTTGCTTGCTTTTATTGCCATGACAACACTCAAGAACAGAAAGTGAAAGCAAAAATTTAAGATCACTATGGATCCTCATCCACTTGCCAATCTTTTCAAAAGATCCAATTATAATGAACCAATTGCTAGTGATTTGAGTGCTCTTGATTTTCTCTATGAAGTTTTGCTTGAAAATCATGAATCTGAAAATTGTGATGAAGTGTTAGAAGAAGAAATTTATAAAGTGATTCATGATAGCTCCTTGATTGAAAAGCATGATTGCAATGATGTTACTATAAATTCTATTAATGTGAATTATGCTAATAATATGCAAAACTACAAGCTTGGGGATGATAATATTGTTATGTCCACTACTTATTGCAATGATCATGATTGGGGTGATAATGCTTCTTATGATCTTGAAAATTTATTTAAGCCTCATGATGAATATGTTATTGATAATAAAATTTGCAATACTATTAAAAGTGGGTTTGGAAGAGCGTCAACTTCAGGTAATAATGATCCCACTACTTTGGAGAATTATCAATCTTATGAAATTTTTGATAAAAGTGGGTTTGGAGAGGTCATGACTTTAGTTGATGTTAATCCCACTATCTTGGAAGATTATAAAACTTTTATGCATGTGGATCATGAAGATAAAATTGTATATGATAGCTATATTGTTGAATTTGATTATGATCCTACATGTAATTATTATGAGAGAGGAAAATATGGTTATAAACAATTTCATGTCATTAAATTACCTCTCTTGAAGTTCAAATTGTTAATGCTTCGTTCTTCTTCCTTGCATATGCTAGATACTTTTTGTCTTGATAATTTGTTCTCCTATAAAATGCCTATGCATAGGAAGTATGTTAGACTTAAGTGTGTTTTTCATATGCTTCAAGATGCTCTCTTTGTGTGTCTATTATTATCTTTCATGAGAGCATCATTGAAATCTCAAGCCTATCTTAATGGCTATAAAGAAAGAGCTTGTTGGGAGACAACCCAATGAATAAAATAAGTTCTTGTGTGTTTCACAATTATGCTACTGTTATGATTGTGTTTTTGTGTTTTTAATTAGTGTTTGTGCCAAGTAAATCCTTTGGGATGATTTGGAAGATAGTATAATTGATGCTGTTTGGAAAACAGAAAGTTTTGCGTCTAGTGTTGGAATTTTGGTTCTGTACTGGAGCGTCATAAAAATCTGAAATTTTTACAAAGTATTGGTATATGAATTTCCCACGTTTTCCTACTTTTTCAGAATTTTTGTAGTTACATAAGTATGGCTTTTAAATAGATCTCTACAGACTGTTCTGTTTTTGACAGATTCTGTTTTTGATGCACTACTTGCTTGTTTTGATGAAGCTATGGATTGTATCGGGGGGTATAAGCCATGGATAAGTTAGAATACAGTAGGTATAATGCAAAAATAAAATATGAATGGGTTTGCAACAGTACTTAAAGTAGTGATTTATTTTGTTATACTAACGGATCTCACGAAGGTTTTGTTGAGTTTTGTGTGATTGAAGTTTTCAAGTTTTGGGTGAGATCACGATGGATGAAGGAATAAGGAGTGGTAAGAGCCTAAGCTTGGGGATGCCCAAGGCACCCCAAGGTAATATTCAAGGAAGACTCAAGCGTCTAAGCTTGGGGATGCCCCAGAAGGCATCCCCTCTTTCTTCTACCAACCATCGGTAATTTTACTTGGAGCTATATTTTTATTCGTCACATGATATGTGTTTTGCTTGGAGCGTCATGTATTATATGAGTCTTTTCTTTGTTTTCTTTTTATTTTGTCACAATCATCTTTGCTGGACACACCAATTTGAGAGAGCCACACGTTTATCATGATTTGTTAGAATACTCTATGTGCTTCACTTAAATCTTTTGAGCTAGGCGGTTGCTCTAGTACTTCACTTAAATCTTTTTGAGCACGGCGATGGCTATATTTTGAAGAAATATTTAAACTCTCATGCTTCACTTATATTATTTTGAGAGTTGATAAGATAAAATTTTGAAGAAATATTTGAACTCTCATGCTTCACTTATATTATTCTGAGAGTTGATAAGATAAAATTTTGAAGAAATATTTGCACTCTCATGCTTCACTTATATCTTTTTGAGAGTTGATAATAGTAATGGTAATTTGCACAAGATATGAATTTGGTCCCAAAGTGATGAATATTCAAGAGGGATATAATAAAAACTTTCATGAAAGATCATTGGATATGATAAGTGTGATTCCTTGCAATAGTTTTGCGATATGGAGATGATGATATGTGAGTCATGTTAGTGAGTAATTGTGATTTAGTAAGAATATTAGTGCTAAGGTTTGTGATTCCCTATGCATGCACATTAAGTCAATAGTTATGCAAAGAAATTATATCCTACTTATGGTGCATTATTCGGTGTTAGTTATGTTCAATGCATGTTTATGAACGTTTTCGCTTTTTGGTTGGTCGCTTCTCAATCTATTTGCTAGCCTTCATTTGTACTAAGCGGGGATACTGCTTGTGCATCCAAACTCCTTAAACCCAAGTTGTGCCAAATGAGTCCACCATATCTACCTATATGCGGTATTTCCATGCCGCTCCAAGTAAATTTGCATGTGCCAACTCTAATTTTCAAAATAAATTTCCGTTTTGTGTGCCCGTACCGCTCATGAAGCGGCAGGGGGTGGCCAATATTTTCCATGCTATGTGTGTTATTCTCACGATGAGTGTTTATTCACTTGTCATTGCACAAGAGAGTGGTAGGTAATAGGGATGCCCAATCCCACAATGAATCAAAAATTAATAACAACAAAATTCCTTGGAAAGTGTTGGTATGGAGGGCACCCATGGATACGGCTAGCCATGGATTGTGAAAGAATGGTGGAAAGGAAATAAACTTTACTTTCTGTTTGGGAACCGCCTATGATGTGTCCAGCATGGAAGATATTGGGAATTCTCAGTCGTTTTCGTTGACAGGAAAAGCATGCCTCTCAAAATAATTTTATCTCTCTAATTTAAGCTTTGAGCTCTGACACATTTGCAAATCTCTGCTTCCCTCTGCGAAGGGCCTATCTATTTACTTTTATGCAATTTTTATTTTTATTTTGAGTCTCCATCTTCTCTTACAAAGCACCAACTAGAGAGCACTATTGTCATACTTGTGCATTGTGTGTAGCTAATATTGAGTGTGTTTCATGAATGGATCAATGATTGAGCATAATGGGCTAGGGATAACTTTCTTTAGCGTTGATATTTTGAAAGACATGGTTGCTTGTTAGCATGCTTGAGTATTTATATCTTCATGTCAAACTATAGACTATTGCTTTGAATCATTCAATCCAAATGTCCATGCTATAAAGAAAAGAATATATGATGAATATGATAGGTAGCATTCCACATCAAAAATTCTGTTTTTATCATTTACCTACTCGAGGACGAGCAGGAATTAAGCTTGGGGATGCTGATACGTCTCCGACGTATCTATAATTTTTTATTGTTCCATGCTATTATAATATCAATCTTGGATGTTTTTATATACATTTACAGCAATTATATATCATTTTTTGGGACTAACCTATTAACTTAGTGCCCAGTGCCAGTTGCTGTATTTTGCCTCTTTTTGGTTTTCTAGAATATCAGTACCAAACGAAGTCCAAATGCCATGAAACTTTTTGGAGATTTTTTTCTGGACATAACAAACACTAGAAGCTTCGGGAGGAGACGAGAAGATGAAGCAGTGGCCCACGAGGCACCACGGCGCGCCCTAGGGGGGGCGCGCCCTGGTGGCTCGTGGGGCCCACACAGCTCCGTTTGACCTAATTCCTCCACTATAAATTCTCTAAAATCGGGAAACCAACAGAGGAGTCCACGAAATACTTTTTCCACCGCCGCAAGCTTCTGTTCTCGAGAGATCCCATCCAGAGGCCTTTTCCGGCACTCTGCCGGAGGGGGAATCGATCACGGAGGGGCTCTCCATCAACTTTGCTGCCCTTCCGATGATGTGTGAGTATTTTACCACAGACCTTTGGGTCCATAGTTAGTAGCTAGATGGCTTCTTCTCTCTTTTTGATATTCAATACAATGTTCTCCTCGATGTTCTTGGAGTTCTATCCGATGTAATCACTTTTTGCGGTGTGTTTGTTGGGATCCGATGAATTGTGAGTTTATGATCAGATTATCCATGAATATTATTTGAGTCTTCTCTGAACTCTTTTATGCATGATTATTATAGCTTCATATTTCTCTCCGATCTATTGATTTGGTTTGGCCAACTAGATTGATTTATCTTGCAATGGGAGAGGTGCTTTGTAATGGGTTCGATCTTGCGGTGCTCAATCCTAGTGACAGAAAGGGACATGACACGTATGTATCATTGCTATTAAGGGTAAAAATATGGGGTTTATTCATGCGTGAGTTTACTTTGTCTACATCATGTCATCTTGCTTAAGGCGTTACTCCGTTCTTTATGGACTTAATACACTAGATGCATGCTGGATAGCGGTCGATGTGTGGAGTAATAGTAGTAGATGCAGGCAGGAGTCGGTCTACTTGTCTCGGACGTGATGCCTATATACATGATCATTGCCTTGGATATAGTCATGATTATTTGCTTTTCTATCAATTGCCCAACAGTAATTTGTTCACCCACCGTATGATATTTTTATGAGAAAAGCCTCTAGTGAAAACTATGGCCCCCGGGTCTACTTCTAAATCATATATTAAAAATCCTTAAAATACCTTGCTGCACTTTTACTTTATTTATTTTATTTTGTATTTTTGTTCGATCTATTTATCTATCACCATACAATTTAATCTTGCAATTAACCGCCAAGGGATTGACAACCTCTTGTTTGCTTTGGGTGCAATGATTTGTTATTTTGTGTGCAGGTACTGTTAACGAGGTGTTGCGTGATTCTCCTACTAGATTGATAACCTTGGTTTCATAACTGAGGGAAATATTTATCTCTACAATACTGCATCATCCCTTTGTGGCACCCCGGCACAGAGCAACCGGTTTACCTTGCATTGCCAGCCCAGAGATCAAGTCTTCTGGCAATACACAACAACTTGGTACAGAAACAACCGCTTTATTGATCTCTTAGCGGATACATAGGTTGACATATTACATGATAAGCGAGGCCAAGCGGCACACACGGTGCGGCTGCAATTATGTACATTATTTAGTAGACAACTCGGGGCCTCGGTGATAAAGGGACTACTACGCGGCAGCGGAACGACGAGGTAGCGGAACTCCACTCCACAGGGACACTGCTGGGACACGGCCTAGAGCGCGACATACTGCTCGACATCCACACCATGCACGGCTTCTCCTGCATCTGGCATGATAAGCCAGGTGAGTACTTTGAATGTACTCGCAAGCTCACAGCAAACAAAACAAGTACGACAAACAACAACAAGGCATTTAGCAAGTTTAATGCATGAGCATGATACTACCCAACATGAGGTGTGCGTGAAATGTTGCCGTGGTCCCTGGGACCAACTTACCATTTCGGGGTTACCACGTAACCACCGTTCATAACTTACCAACGTGATCCTCACTTGATCACATCCATACCTTTCATAGTGATCCTTACTCGATCACCAATTCTGCATATGCCATCGTGTGAATCTTAGTGTGCAAGTTAATTATATCTATTAACCCACGGTGTGACCTACTACAAAATGTGTCCATATCCGAGGACGCGGCTATCGATAGATTATACACTCTGCAGAGGTTAGTACACTGTACCCACACTACGAAACTCATGGTCTCGTGCTCCCATTCGGGTGGACCAACGATATTCCGACAAAACCAATCTATTGCATGACACTCTCCCGGCCACTCCGACAAACTCCCCTTTGGGCTATGTCATGGGTGGCCCCGATGCCAACTCGTGACATCCACCACCTCTGTGGCTGCCACCGTCGTGGTCAAACAAAAACATCGTCCCAAACGGGGACCCCGGTACCGTAAAACTCAGGCACACAAGGTTATGACTGCCTACCGGTCCAGGGTAGCGCCAGTGCACAACCTTCCCTCGTAGGAGGCACCGGTGAGAGGCATGACAATAGACCGCATTAGGGCCTCCCCATCCAGGCAAGTGTGGTTGCACTGGTGAGCTCGATTCGGTGGCACCATGACTCGATTAACAGCATGTTCAAGTTGAATTAACATCAAGTTTAACTTGAAATAAAATGATTCGAGCCATAGTGTGAATGGATGCACGGGTCATGTTCATGAGTGATGAATGCATCTTGCTACCACGAGAGCATATGACATGTCTCTACTGCACACTTTAGCAAGAAAGCATATACCCTACTGCATACTATCAAAATGACATGGAACAAATTCTATGCAATAAGTTCTATATAGCAAATCATTTTAATAGTGAATTATATGATGAATTTAATTCAAATAAACCAATGTCATTGCATTGACATCCTTGCATATGAATGTTGTGGCTTGCCTTGGTTCAGAGGAGTGTCACAATACTCCTGGTCTTCTCCAACACAATTAGGAGCTTCTGAAAATATTTTAAATGCAAAAAGAAAATGTCACATAAATCATTTTATTTCACCAGAAATTCTCAACAGCAAGAAAAATTCTGAAATTTGGCATGCATAAACTTTAGCTCAATACAAACCAGTAGCAAAAAGAATCAACTCAATTGGACTTATAGAATAAAAGTTAGAGCTGGTCAAAGTTGGGGTCAGAAGCTGGTCAAAATATTCATTTAAATGATTTTAAATGAATTTCCAGAACATGCCACGTCGAAGGCGTATTCCTGGATTACGCCTCCACTTATACCGCTTCGGGGAAGAGAGTGAGAGGCTGACAGTGGGGTCCCACTGTCAGGATTAAAAGAGAGAGAGAGAGAGAGAGAGAGAGAGAGAGAGAGAGAGAGAGAGAGAGAGAGAGAACAGGAGAGGTGGCGCTGTCGCCGGTGGTTCCACGGCGAGGAGGCCACGGCGGTCGCCGGAGATGGGCGGGATGAACTCAGCGCAGCACGGTGAGCACGCACGTACCCGAGGCGACGACTGGGGTGGACGGACGGCGTCGGGAGGTTCTTCTCCAGAGACGGCGGTGGCGGAGCTTGTCGGATACGGTGATTCTGGCGACGATCCGGCGAGCTAGTGGCACCGTCGAGCTCAGGAGATCACCACGATCTCGAGGGGAGCAGAGAGCGAAGCTGGGGGTGGCTGGAATGAGTGCACATTCAAGGGGGATCCGCGGTGGATTCCGGCGATGAACGGCGGCAGGAGGCCCTCCCAGCCTTGCCGCGCTCGTTGGGGAGTGATTTGTGGCCAGAGAAGGTGAGAGGGATGGCTAGAATGACTCGGGGATGCCTCTATTTGTAGATGGAGGATGGCCGTGCTCGGGACTCCACCGGCGACGGGCTATAGAAGAAGAGAGGGGGAGATAAGCTCGGGCGCGACGTGGGGGAGTAGTAGAGGTGCACAGCTACGCGGTGCACGCGTGCAAGCATAGTGCGGGGCACTACGCGGAGAAAACGGAGCATGCGCGCCCACTGTTCCGCCTGGTAGCGTTCGGCCGCTTCCGGTGAGCGGCTTGCTGGCTTCGGGGAGGAGCAGGGCGAGGCTAGGTGGTGCGCTGGAGGCTGCTGGGGAGCTGGGACATGCTGCGGTGGCGAGTGGAAAGGGAATGGACGACGGCAGAGGGGCCCGATGCACAGAGCGCGGCGAGCGCATGCAATGCACCGTGCTCTCACGCGGTCACCGCGTGCACTGGCACACGCAGTGCTTTCGGCACTGCCAAACCGTGTCAATCGTGAAGTCCCTTCAACGCGGTGCCTAGAACTGCGCTTGGCTTGCCATCTGGCGCAGTGGACATGACTTGATCTAGCTGCAAAGTTTCTGGACAGAAACTTGTGCCAAGTGCTGGGGACAAACGGCTAGGAGTTTAAGTCTGAAATTCTAGGGTTAAACATCTTTTAGGAGGCTAGTCATGTGGTAAAAAATTCAGCTCCAACAGATCAAGGAAAAATGTACTTGCTTCACAAAGTGCCCATTCTGTCCAGAAGCAAAAACATTTTCCTTAGCTGAAAACTTCCAAATGACCATGGGATATTTTTGCATAGGGAGGTGAGACATGATCCAAAGAATATTTGGGAATTTTCTTGGAATTTTTGGAGCAATAAAAATGAGGGTTGCTTCATAGCTTATTGAGAAAATAGGCAATAAAAATTTGCAGCGCCTGGTGAAGCAACTGCCTACTCGGGCGCAAAAACAGCCGTTGCGCGCGCTATAATTTTTTTTTAACGCGCCGCCCCTGCGCGCGTCTGTTGGAGATGCTCTGAATATGACACCCAGTTTGTGCCTCTACCTCGTACATTGTCTGCCACGTAGGCACCGAATGGACGAACGAAAGGAGCAGTTCCGTGCGTTTTTTTTTGTTTGAGACAAGAGCAGTTCCTTGCGTGGGTTCCAGGGGTCAGGGCTCGCGGTGGCCTGTCGCCCTCACCATCCGGCCCGGCCCGCCCTCAGTAGGTAGCTCCGTCGCGAACGTAGGGGAATCCTCGGCCCTCGGCACCCTATCCGTGGGCCGATAAGGCGCGGGCGGAGGCGGCCGGCCATACGGGTCGCTCTCGCTCCCCCCTTTCCCTCAGGTCTCCCGTGCGCCTACCCTCCTGGTTGGTGCGGTGCGGTGCGGTGTGGTGGCTGCTGCGCGCATCATCATCAGAGCCTCCCTCGCCCACCAACCACACCACACACAGGAGCGCGCGACGCAGAGATTTGATTGAGAGAGAATGGCGGCGCCGTCGTCCCTCGCCTCCTCCCACCTCTCCCGCCTCGCCGCCGCCGCCCCGGCCCCGCAGCACCACCACCAGAACCACCAGCTTCGCCTCGGCTGCTCCCGCCGCCGCGCGCAGCGCCTCGTCGCCATGGCCGGATCCGGCAAGGTATCCTCTTCATCCCGCTACCCGTGCTATTTTCCCGGTGAAAGTTATCGCTCGCGCCTGATTCTGACTCTGATGTCGTTTTGCAGTTCTTCGTCGGAGGCAACTGGAAGTGCGTAAGTACCCGCCGCTCTCTTCACACCCCCACCGGCTTTGCGCGCACGGGTTTGAGGCGTCAGCGCCGCGCCGATGGGGAATCTTGAGTACGGCGATGGCGGAGATTCCCCTTGCGCCCCGCGTGACGTTTTTTTATTCGTTACGGCGGCATTGTGGTTGTCGCCTTGAGTGGATTTCGTTTGTCCCTATTCGTTCATGCAGGCATCGTGCTATACACCGTACTGAGGCCGTCTTCTAGGATCAGAGTTGGCGTTTGCGCCGCCTAGTTTTGCATCTTTCGTCTCTGGATAACCTTCATCAGATTCCATGATGCCGAGATTTGAGGGGCATTTGATGCAAGAATTAAGAAACACGGGAATGTTGCTAGTTATTATGTCACTTTGTTGTTTTAATCTTGAGATAAGAGAGGCCATAGATTAAGGCATTGAGCAGGGGGCAGCCATCAGTGTAAGGAGTTGCAGCAACTAGGGTGTTGGTCGTTGCCATGCGAATGTGTATTCAGGTGGCGGCGGGTACATGATTGGGGGAGCCTTCCTATGCTTTTATGTGCATTTGCTTCACATTTATAGGGAGCTTTTGTTGACTATATGAAATTATGTCGGTCAGACATCTTAGATTTTTTTTGGATTAATATCTGATTTCTCTTCTTATCCCTGGCTCTAGAATGGAACAAAGGAATCCATTAGCAAGCTTGTCTCTGATTTGAATGCTGCCACACTCGAAAGCGATGTAGGTAAGCTCATTTGCTTCTTCTACGTGTATCCTAAGCTTCCTTTCATCATGACATATGCAATAGGTGTGCGTGTTTAATTGGTATACATCATGTCAATGGTGCCTGTTTCCATTTAGTATGGGCATTTTCCTGAATATATTATATACTCCCTCCGTATCAAAATATAAGACGTTTTTTGACACTGTCATAGTGTCAACAAACGTCTTATATTTTGATACAGAGGGAGTACCTTCTACCAGCTATGTTCTATACCTATGGAAATTGTTTACTAGTAGTACAATTGCTCTTGTATAGCAGTGCTATCACCAGAAGTCTAGACCACATATTAGCCCTGACCTGTTTGCCTATTCTTTTTGAAGTTCAAAGCTGATAGTTACTTTTCAGCCAATCTTGATCCCCTTGTCCAGCAATTTTTTTTAATTCCATATATGACAGCATACATCATGTATGAGCATCAGTGTCATGGAAGCACTTCTTCCTGGTTGTTAGTTGGTTATCAAGTTGGCCAAAGAAGAAGGCATAGCGTATTAGCTTCTACATGCTTCACAGTAGCAATATGCATGATTGTTTATTATCATCTAGGAATTTTACACCGTGGGTCCCAAATTACCACCAAAAGGTAAATTTTCATGGTGGAAGACACAAGTAGTTTGCTTGCACCAATTCAGTAACTACTTTTATTAGACTACTGTTATGAAGAACAGGGAGTTTCAGATTACTATGGCTGCTCACTTCTGAGGCTAATGTGTTCCACATTGTAAACATGATTATGTAGTTTATTTTAAGATATTTAGCTGCTTGTCTCATTAACTCAGCAATATATTAATATATGGAGTTGTGGATATGGTGCAGATGTTGTGGTAGCACCGCCATTCATCTATATCGACCAGGTCAAGAGTTCACTAACTGACCGTATTGAGGTGTCTGCTCAAAACACATGGATTGGGAAAGGAGGAGCTTTCACTGGAGAGATCAGGTTGGATACTGCAAGTTAAACTTGTTGACTTTGACTTTTACTGGTACACAAGAGGTTGCAAATTCTTCTGCCACACCGATGACCCAAAAACGTTTGTTTTATTGGAATGTACTAAATGATGAGGGTTACAAAATGTTGTTTCTATTTTTGTTCCTTTCGGGCTTTCATTTCTGAGTTTTATTTTCTCATTGGAAAACTCCAGTGCGGAGCAGTTGGTGGACATTGGCTGCCAATGGGTTATTCTTGGTCACTCTGAGCGCAGACATGTTATCGGTGAAGATGATGAGGTAATTGCAGTTGCTACTGAATTTGTACTTCTCTTTCTTGTCCATTTCTCTAGAGTCTGAAGTTTGACTTTGAGATGTATAGTTGCTGTTGTCATGCAGTAATTCAGTTTGGGATTGCGATCTAACAAGTTTATCCAATGCAGTTTATTGGGAAGAAGGCTGCGTATGCCTTGAGTCAAAATCTTAAGGTTATGGCATGCATAGGAGAACTGTTGGAAGAGAGGGAAGCTGGGAAAACTTTCGATGTCTGTTTTAAGCAGATGAAGGCTTTTGCAGGTGAAATTCCGTCATCTTTAGTAGTTTAGTGATGGGCCTGAACAGCATTGATTTATCTGCAAAATGCGTGCTTTCAGATAATATTACAGACTGGACAAACGTTGTAATTGCTTACGAGCCTGTGTGGGCTATTGGAACCGGAAAGGTTGCTTCTCCCGAGCAAGCTCAAGAAGTTCATGCCGCTGTTCGTGATTGGTTAAAAACCAATGTATCAGCTGATGTTGCTTCTACCGTTCGAATTATCTATGGAGGTTAGTTTCTTATCTTGGGCTTTTTTATTCGGGGCCAATGTGTTCTCTGTTTCATCCATATTAGTCTGGTGATTGGAAGATTAACTTAGGAACCATAAAATTTAGTATGAAATGGTGTCTCATAAATATCATATATGAGCTATTTGGAGCACATTTTTCTTGATACTTTTGGTGTGTTAGAAATATCTTGAAGCCCCAATCTGAGAAGTTCCCAACCACTGTTTTCACCTTCTAGGGCATTGGACTCAAACTTCTGAGACCGATTCTGTTGTATGACCATCCTGCTATGCTTCCGTTGCAGGTTCTGTAAACGCAGCAAACTGTGCTGAGCTAGCAAAGAAGGAAGATATCGATGGCTTCCTTGTTGGCGGTGCCTCTTTGAAGGTATGAGAAATTGACTTATGTTTTTTTTTTCCTTTTCTTGAGTCGTAATTGACTTCTGTTTAATTGAGAGAAAGCGATGAAATTAGAAAACTAATGCCATGTGTGTATATCTCTGCTTTATCCTCTTGAATCTGCTAAGCATAATATTTGGGTGTGTTGCAGGGTCCGGACTTTGCCACCATCTGCAACTCAGTGACGTCGAAGAAAGTTACAGCCTAATGGAGACCTCCACCATGGTAGAAATAAGTGATCAGAGAGAGGCAGCTTGGCCACTGCGTCAAAAAGCCTGAGATAGGTGCTCCGTGTGAACCGAATCGGTGTCGAGTTGTGGTCTGGTTGTGCTGATCCGTACCACAGAGGAGAGAATAATGCGACATGGCACGCACCATTTTCCTTCTCATGGACCGTTTGTACGGGAGTTTACTTGTTAACAAGTGACAAGAGTGAGCAGTCACCTTCACACCTGAAATAATGTGTGCTGATACCTGTGAATTGGTCTCCGAGGGGCATACTGTGCACTTTTTTCCCCCATAAACCTCCCAAACAGGATCCAGATTCCACTATAAGCATAACGGAACGCATCAAAATTCTACTGTATTATCTAGGCTGTAGTGCTGTACTGACAGCACATATTCACAATGACATGAGGTTGCAAATCCAAACAGAAAGGATAAATTTCTCAAATTTGCTAAACCTAAATTTACACGCAATACGTCATCTCTCTGTGTGTGGAGTAAACCTCGCAGTCCTTGCCAACTTGCCTATGTAGGACACGAGTGACATGGTTGATTGGCGCTTTGCCCGAGCCTTTCCAAAAGGAGGCACTATGTTTGAATGCTGCGCAGGTTGCCTTAAGTCACGCCTCTATCAGACGAAACACGCACAACTCCACAGCATGGTCCATCCCATCTCGTTCTCTGCTCCGGTTGGAAGGAGCTGGCGCTCCCTTGAATTAGCTCTGCCACGGCACCGACTCGATCATGTCGACCGTGTTTCCTCAACTCACTTTATCCGGCCATCACCTGCAGGTACGTGCTTCCCTTCGCTATACATGCTTTGGAGAGAATTGGAGAGGTTTGGAGGGGATTGATGGGGATTCTGACTCGTAGGAGATTTAACCCTCCCCAATCCACTCCAATTCCTTTCAAATCCCTTCCAACCGAACAAGCACTTATGGATCACGCGTCCAAAGCTCCCCCCCCCCAACCCCAACCCCATAGTAAATTGTAGGTATACCTTACATCCAAATCAAGTAGGTAATGCTGCTTAATGCTTTCTCCTAACTCGAAACCATTGATTTTACTATGCAGTGATTTTTTTGAAGATGCAAATTTTCTTTTAAGATACCATGCAGTGAATTAGTGAACACTAATCATGCAGCATAAGCAAGAAACATTCTTCAAACACAATATGGAGGGACCTAATATATGTCTTGTCGCCTAATATCAGTCTTGCAAAACAAAATGTCCAGAATTTTACACAGCATTTCAATAGTTCATTTGCAAGATTACATTCCTTTGACTTATACCTTCAGAACCATCCATCCATGTACCATTTTTCAGCTCTTGGTTTCTAGGACATATAAAATTAAAATACACAGCAATTGCCACTTCCAGTTTCTAGACAATTAGCAAGTTAGAAAATTTAACTCCGTTCACGATGTATTTCCTTTTCCTTTAGCACATCCAATACTTGCTTAATTTGACGACCCTAATTTCAGAGAATTAATATGGCGCCAGTGCTACTGCTCAGCGCGCCGTTGCCGTCATGCTGAACCTATCATCCATATCATCAGCACGGCGTCACCATGGATGCAGAACACACTGCGGTGACGTAGAGATCCCCTATCCATTTGGCATTGGTATCGGCTGTGCTATCGAACAGGGCTTCAAGATCAGTTGCAACAGGACTTCCGATGGAACCAAGAGGCCATTCATTCATCAGTGGGAGATTCTAAACATCTTGGCGACCCGTGGTCAATCCCGAGCTTTGGTGACCATCCCGACATATTGCTACAATTCTAGCACAAGAGAAATGGATGCCTACATTTGGGGTTTCGAATTAACTTGGCCCTATCGGTTTTCGCACGTGCACAACAAGTTCATAAGCATTGGTTGCAACACTATTGCGTACATCTACAACACCAACGGCAGGACAAAGGATGCAACAGGATGTGCATCGGTGTGTGGGAGCCCAGAAGACTTGACAAATGGCTCGTGCGTTGGTGTTGGCTGCTGCCAAAATGTCGTTCCCAAGGGCTTAATGGGCTACAACGTCTATTTCTATGATGTGGATTATGTCAATACTTCAAATAGTTGGTATTTCAACCCATGCAGCTATGCCGGCTTGGTGGAAACATAGGCGTTTTTCTTCAGCTCCGACTATGTAACAACTACAAGTTTCAATGATACCTACAAGGGACGGCAGCCGGTGGTGCTTGATTGGGTGATAGGGAATGCAACATGTGTGAAGGCACGCAGAAACATGTCTTGCTATGCATGCCATAGCGTAAACACCGTGTGCGTCGATTCTTCCAGCGGCCCAGGGTATCTTTGCAACTGCTCCAGCGGATACCAAGGGAATCCTTACCTCTCCGGTGGATGCACAGGCAAGTTCCTCCCCTTGCTCCGCATGCATCTTCAGTTTGTAAGAATGTTTGTACAGCAATCTGAAAAAAGGATTTCCGCAGTGGACAAATGTGTATAATACTATTATTTTCCCCTCTCAAGCATGTAAAAAATCCAAATAAAGAAAGGAAAATCAGGGGTTAGACTGCATGGACTTGTCTCTTTAATAATGGGGGTTGCAGATCAATTTTTTATACAAAAAACAGCCTAAAAAAAGAAAAGGAGGGCAAACAATTGTAGAAACAATCTATTGTACTCATCTCATGTTGAACTAATTGTTATATTAGACTTGCCTTGCATCTTGAATGACATTACTCTTCAATCGTTGATTAAAGAATGCTGCAGACAAAACCTTTGTGTCTAACTTTTCACTTTGACAGTCTGACTTGATGTTCATTCCAGTAGAATTGTAACTCAACTTCTTAGAAAAAGAACTCTATATCAAGTGTCATTTTATTGTAATCCACTCATACTTCAATCTGCATTTTTTTTATATTACCTTCGAAGGATTCACTTGGACTCATTTTGTTTCCACTGTAGATGTCAATGAATGTGACCAGAGTCCAAGTCCCTGCCCTGAGTCCGCAACTTGCCAAAACACAGTTGGAGCGTACTATTGTTCATGTCCTTTTGGCAGTAATTTTGCAAAGGAAACAAATTCTTGCACTAACCGTTTAATAGGTAAAAACCACCAGAAGTTGACACATGTCTTTATTTATCTTACAATCAACGATGCACCATTTTAGATTCTGAAAAATGATCTTTGCTATGTAGTCTGGTAAATATTTTTCTGTTTTTGTGAGAGCAGCAAAGTTGTTGTTCTCTTCACTGGCTGGTAATGTATAAGAGGCTTGTCACTGTTACGCTCTTCAACTTTGGTTTTTTCTTTAACTTAGACTGGGGCCAGAGTGTTAGGCCTTTGATTCTAAAAATGAAATGATGGAGCAACTATCACCAGCAACCCAAGAACAAAAGAAAAATAGTTACTTACAAAAAGGGAAAACTTTTATGCATCTAACTATTATGTATGAACACTCCTGTAGGAGTTGTTATTGGACTAATCTCTGGTATTGGAGTTCTCTTTCTTGCGGTAATTTCAATATTGTTGGTTCGGATGTGGAAGAGAAGCATTAAAAAGAGAGTTCGGAAAGCACACTTCAGGAAAAACAGAGGCCTTCTCTTGGAGCAGTTGATCTCATCCGATGAAAGTGCCACACATAGCACTAAAATATTTTCATTGGATGAGTTAGAAAAGGCAACGGACAATTTCGACTCCAGCGCATTCTAGGCCGTGGAGGGTATGGTACCGTTTACAAGGGGATTTTATCAGATCAACGTGTGGTGGCCATAAAGAAGTCCAAAATGGTAGATCAAAGAGAGATTGATCAATTCGTCAATGAGCTTGCAATCTTGTCGCAAATCAATCATCGAAATGTGGTAAAACTTTTTGGATGTTGCCTTGTGTCGGAGGTGCCTTTGCTTGTGTATGAGTTCATCTCCAACGGCACACTGTGAACTTCTTCATGGTGACCAGGTGAGTGCTAGATGCTTGTTAACATTGGACGATCGTATCAGGATTGCTAGCGAGGCTGCAAGTGCTCTTGCTTACCTCCATTCCGCTGTTTCCGTACCAATTTTTCATAGAGATGTGAAATCTGCCAATATACTCTTGACTGATAACTTAACTGCAAAGGTTGCAGACTTTGGTACTTCGAGATCCATTTCCATCGATGAAACTCGTGTGGTCACTACAGTGCAGGGTACATTTGGATACTTGGATCCTGAGTATTGCCATACAGGCCAGCTAACTCAGAAGAGCGATGTTTATAGTTTCGGTGTGATGACCGTCGAGCTCCTGACAAGGAAGAAACCAATCTTCCTTGATTCCTGTGGTGAAAAGCAAAGCCTAAGCCACTACTTCATTCAAAGTCTACAAGATAACACTATGATGGAGATTGTTGACGCTCAGATTGTCGAGGAAGGTAACGAGAGACAGATTGACAAAATGGCCTCCCTAGCGAGAGTATGCTTGAGGCATAAAGGAGAAGAGAGGCCTACCATGAAAGAAGTGGAGCTAAGGCTGCAGCTCCTTAGAGGCAAGATGGAAGTGAAGAAAAACCATGAGTTAGAGATGAACAATGAAGTCGTGCCATTGTTACCTTCAAATTATTAAAATTATTTTGGTGCTAGTCCCGGTACACGGCATGATGAGTTGCTCTCGGCTGCTAATTCGTTGTCAGCTCAGGGTGGCACCCGATGCTACACCATAGAGCGAGAGCTTGTTTCTTGGACAGACCTACCTCGCTAAGTTCTGCTTCTTTCTTAAAGTTTTTAGTGACGATTTTCTGAACTCTTTTATCCTTTGGTCTACGTGCTAGAATACCAAATGGATCGAACTTTGCACCTCTGTTCAAAGAAACCAAATAGCTTGGTCTTTTTTGTATCACAAATATTATTGGTATATCCGTTGGCCCTTTGGCACAAGGTTGAGATAGCTGAATAAACAGCCTTGAGTCTTGAAGAGATGCATGTCATGTAATGATGACTATGTGATCTAACAACTTCATACAATGCACTTTATCAGGAAGAAATCTGCATATGCCTTGTGTGAAAATCTTAAGATTATGACATGCATAGGAGAACTGTTTTTTTTTTTTTTTTTGAACACAGTACAGACGCAAGCGCTCATATACACGCGCATACACTCACCCCTATGAACGCACACACGCACACCCTACCCCTATGAGCACCTCCGAGAGACTGAGCCGGCATATCATCTTAAAATTTACGAAGTCACCGTAGCACCTCGTCGTCGACGGGAACGTCTCCTCCCACTGAATGCGCATCGCCGGAAATCCTGAAATAATTCCAGGAATAAATGCGAGCACCAGGATTTGAACCCTGGTGGGCTGGGGATACCACAGTCCCTCTAACCATCCAACCACAGGTTGGTTAGCTGCATAGGAGAACTGTTGGTGAAGAGGAAAGCCGGGAAGACTTCTCATGTCTGTTTTAAGCAGATGAAGACTTTTGCAGGTGAAATATCCTCATCAAAAAAGGCCCTCGCGTCGCTCCCTCCCCAGGGGCGACATGGGCGGCGACCAAATCGCCAAGGCCTCCGGCCGCCCCACCCCATCCTCCCCTTCGCCGTCGCCGGCGCCTCCCAAGGGCAAAGCTCTCGTGGAGCAGGCGGCGGCGGGGCTTCTTTTCTCTGTGGCGGGCGGCACCTCTCACGAGCGGGGGATCTCTGGGCGGGGCAGCGTCAGGCGGAGGGCGGCGGCAGGAGCGGCGTCGCGCCTCCTGTGGGCGGCGGCCTCGGTCCGGGCTCCCGGTGTGGCCGGGGCGTGGACGGCGCGCGTGCGCGCGGCAGCTGCTCAGATCCGGATGTGCGCGTGGGGCACAGATCGACGGCCGGGCGCAGCGGCGGCCGGCGCGCGTCGGGCGCGGTGACCGGCTGGCAGCGGCGGGTGTGCTGCTCTGGAGTGCGAGGTGTGCTGCGGAGGGAGAACCTGCTCGTCTGTTCTACTGCTTCGCTCGTGCGGCTCCGATTGGATCTGGTGCGAGCTGGTGCATCGATGTGGGTGCTGTGCTTCGCGATGTGGCGTTGGTTGCTGCGGTGGTGGTGGCCATGGTGGTGCTGCGGTGGTGGACGGCGGCTTCGGCCTGGGGGTGGTGCGTGTCTGGTCGCGGTGGATCGTGGGATCCCGCGGCCAGAATGAGGTCGGCCTCGGCAGGTGGTGGCTGGTGGGCGGCGGTCGGTGGTGGCAGGTGGTCGGCGCATCTCCGGGAGAAATCTTTGCTCCGGCCTTCATCGGAGCCGGCGACGGCGGCGCCTGCGGGTGCCGTGATCTTTCTTGGAAGCGTCGACGTGGAGGTGTGCTCCTCCTCCCCACGGCTTTGACTCCGGAGGGAAACCTCAGATCCGCTGGATCGGGCGATGGAGGCGTCTTCGCGTCTTTCTCCTCCTTGGGGGCATCGTCTCGGAGCCGGCTACGACTGGGAGACTGGTGGATTGCGGCATCTTCGCCGTGTGGTTTTCTGAGGCGGGGCAATGGTTTCTGTTTGGCAACGATGATGGCGTCGAGAGGAGCTCGGGTCGCGGCGTGGACTTCGGTAGTCGGTTCTTCCCGGCGTGTCCGAGCTGCTCTTCTGTGGGTTGCTTGGTTGCTTGGTTGCTTTGAAGTCGGAGCTGCGGTGGAGCGGGTCCAGGTGGTGACGATGACAGGCGCTCGGTGGTCGTTTGCGGAGGGCACAGTCGGCGCAAGTCCTGCATATTTCCCTTGTGAGGCTCTTCGTCAAAGTCGGAGTTGTCGGTTGCTTGCGCGTGTGGCCATCCGGTGGCATGTGCCGTCGTGGCTTCTATGCAGCTGTTTGCGGGTTGGCTTCGAGGTTGGAGCTCTATGGTGAAGTCGGAGTCGCTCCTTCGAGGCAACCAGTGATGACGATCACGCTTGCGACTCCTCGGCGGATGCCTTTCTTCTTTGCAGCTGTGTGTCCCATGTCGGTGGCCAGGTTGGCCGGTGGTGCCCATGTCATGTGGGTTGGGTTGTATCGGTTTTAGCCCGGTTTTCGCCAATTAACCGGGCAATTCTCTTCTTCTTAATCAATGAAAATGACAAATCTTTTGCCTCGTTTCAAAAAAAAAAAAAAACCCTCATCTTTTAGTGGTTTAGTGCCATGCTTGAACAGCATTGATTTATACTCCCTCTATAGTGATCTAAACGCTCTTATACTCCCTCTGGAGTACTATGCAATATGTCTGGTTTCAGATAATATTACAAGATGGACATACGCTGTAATTGCATAAGAGCGAGTCCGGTGTATGTGAGCCTGTTGGAACCATAAAAGTTGCTTCTCCTGAGCAAGCTCGGCAAGTCGGTGCCCCTTTCGCTGTTTGTGATTGGCTAAAAACCAGTGTATCAGCTGATGTTGCTTCTACCGTACGACTTACTAGATGACCCGGTTGCGCCGATGGCGCAAGAAGCCGGTTAGAAGTGATGTTAGTAGTGAGTAGGTATATGTGGTTCAGATATGCTGATCGAGGGTGATAGGGCTATTCCCCTGGCGCAAGACACGAACGGAGAGAAGATCTATTTGAGTATTAATCACCATACATTTGTAGAAGCAGTAAAGAAAAACAGAAAGCAAGTTTGCGTGAGAAGGTAAAGATAAGTATGGTACATAAGCACTTGGTTTGCCAGCACATATATGCTCGCCCAGTACAGAACAAACAATAGCAGATTGTTGGTACAATGAAATCCTAACATCGCCTAAGTGTGAACTTGAAAATATAAACATAACAACTAATTTTACAATTTACAATAGAAGTTGACCACCTGTATAATATCACAAGCTTGTGAGGCCCACCAGCTTCTGTTTCAAAATGCAAGTGGAAATAAAACATGATTCTACATAGCGGCACTAATATACATGAATAAGAATACAAGTGTCTTACATGATCAGGTTAGCATGCAGCTAGGGCTACAGCCTAGACGAAAGACATGGGTAGACAGGGCAAAACGATGCTGGCTAGATATTTGTTACATAACTATGTTTGATTGGATAAGTAGCACCAAAGAACAGTGATACACTCACTATTGTCATATTGCTGACTAATTACATATAGATGAAATACACTGCCAATGGTACATGGCCGTGGTGGAACTGGATAGTGGGCATGGTGGACAAACCCATGTGTTAATGTGATCTATATAGTTACTCACAATCATCAGTGCACCAAAGAACTAGCCATGGACAGGGGTGCGTGGAAGCTTGCTATCCATGTGCCAGAACCATGAGTTGGTCGCGAGATCTTATGGGTTTCGCCTCTAGCCTACCCCAACTTGTTTGGGACTAAAGGCTTTGTTGTTGTTGTTGTTGTTGTTGTTGTTGTTGTTGAATCATCAGTGCACCACCCATCACTGTCATAGATGATCTCATCATCAAGGCAGCTTCTCATGTACAGTGGGAACAAAGTCTTAATTATATTCCAACCATCATGGTGATGTAACCAAGAAATTAGTATAGAAGTCTGAACCTGGTTTGCTATAAAACTCATTTTTCTATCGGTAATGTTCCGATCTTCCAAGTAAAAAAACTTCCGACTCAGCAAATAGTAACACAAGAAAACTGAAAAAACTAATAGGCAACTACACCTGAAAACCACACTTGTCTAACCCACTGTCAAAAAAAGTATGTGCTTAACCCATATATCCTGATAGTAATGCTGCAGCATGCAGGTTCATTAGAGCATTGATCATCATTCTTACTCCGGTATTCAACATCGACAATGAGTCTGCGTCTACACCTTGGCATACCCCTGCAAGCAATCAAACCTTAGCCAACGCAACAGAGCCATAGCTCCATGAGCAAATAAAGCACTGAAACTATAAGAGCTTACAAACCAAGTAAGTACAATTTAAATATAAAAATGAAATGGTGTTGTGGAAATTAACAAAGTGAGCTGCCTATGTTTCTTAAGTTCCTCTAGATTAGCACTCATATGATCTTTCTTAAGTTGCTACTATAAAATCTGAGATTTCATATAAACGAAGCACTTCTTGTTTGAACCTATAAAAGGAAATAATAAAGGAAAAAAAATGTCTAAATTGTGGCCAAACATATAGAGAACCTCTTGTGCAAATTTCAGTTCATCAGTTCACTGCACCAGTATGGACAGCTTACCTGTTTTTAGCTTTGCTCTTCCGCCTTCCTTCCCAGCGCACATGCCTTGATGAATGACAACTTCCTTTCCATCTCCACTTTCTCAAAGTAAGCATATATTGCATATCCAGATGCAACAACAGCAAGGAAAGAGAAAGTGGGGGAGTGCTGATTTTGATTCTTTATCAGGTGATTCAAGAGATTCCTAAAGAATCAATACCAAATAGTTTGAAACCAACAAAGCATATAAGATGAGTACAAAAGACAAACAGAAGGTACCTCTTGTGGCAGTGTCTTGGCATGTCATCGATTGATGAAGGTGGCACTGGAGTCCGAACAATTCCATCTCTCTGCATAATTGCAATACATCCTTTTAGCTGAACTGAGCATGTTTCAGAAGCCCAGGATGCTGCCACCAAGAGCATCCTTTTGCAGTTCACATCATCGACGAAATATCATATCCCTTTCTCTTTCAATTGTATCATCAGGTAACCTATCTTTTCATTGATCTTATTTCCCCAAATTAAGATTGTCTGACTGCCTTGCTATCGCCTACTAAAGGTACTGTTCTGTGGATCTAAACAAACTGTCTGCAGTACATAAAAGTTATATCAACTTACATACAAAAAAGGTTTAATCTCTATTTCATGAATACATTAATATTTCCCTCAAGCAAAAACCTAAATAACCAGTTCTAAGTTTAGCTGAAACTTCGACTGAGTTACTGAGTCGCTCATTGTTCTGTTCATAGCTTTTGAACCGCTTAACCGATTTCAGCAAATAAACTATTCTCAGATACCTACAGAGAATTCCCTATAACTTTATTTAAGGTGACTGGGACTAAAACTGTCTCTAACTTGGTTGAACACAGGTAAATAGATCTTCTCACAGCCTCGCTATTACTAAACAGTAGCACCGTTTCTGGCTTAACTCCTAAAACAAGAGCTACAACTGTTGTTTTAGGAGTACATTGAAATTCCGCACAAATTATGCCCGGAATTTGAAAGAAACTTAGTGCTAAAATATACTACCTAGCAGCTACGAATCTGAATATAATTCAGCCTTATCTCAGCACCTGCCTGTGTTTGGTACAGGAGAAAAGGAACAAAATACGGATAGCATCTGCAGCTTGCTGTGAGCAGATGCCAACTCCAACGGGGCTGAACCCGGGCGTCATCCTCCTCCTCACTGGTCTGTGATGCAAGCTTACCTACTTGCCAGGCTACTTGTTCTTGGTTGTCAGATTAGGAAGGCTTAGTTACCACTTACCAGGATAAAAGGAGTACCTAATAGCCACAAATTTCAGAACTGCATAGTTCCCAGATTAGAACCGTTCTAAGTACTTAGTTACCAGGTTAGGAAAAAGCGTAGTTGCCACTTACCAGTATATAGAGTACCTAGCTTCCCTCGATTGGTTTCCAGATTAAAACCAGATTAGAACTACGTAATTGAAGCATGGACAGATCAAAATCGAGATCGAGTGGCTGCTCAAGCCAATCCAAGAGAGAGGCAAGAAAGTGAACAACAGACGACAGAACAAATAAACGGGGGAAAAAAGAGAAAAACAGCAACGAACCTTAAACCAGGCCCTCCATGGCAGCAGCACCGGCGCATGAATGGCGGCGACGCGAGCCTCTTGCCTGCCTCCCGAGCTGTAGCCTCCTCGTCCACAGCGAGGTTACCGGCGCAGGCTGCCGCGTGTGCTCCGTGCAGGAGCTCCAGCAGCGAGCAGAGCCGCCGTTCCCTGCGCCTCCCGAGTTTCACCGCAGGCCGCGTGCGCTCCGTGCAGGAGCTCAAGCAGCGAGCGGAGCCATCGGCTGCTGTTCCTCTGCTCTGGATCTCGCTGCTGTGCGTCGCTGCTGGATCTCGCTGCTGTTCCTCTTCCTCGTGCTAGCCGGGTGCGGAGGCAGGGAAGGAGGAGGTGGTGGAGGCGGAGGTGGAGGAGACGAGGCGGCCAAGAGGGAGGGGGAAGTGGTGGCGGCGGCATGGGGAAGAGGAGGGGGATGGCAAGAGACGAGGGAGAGAGATCTTTTCCCGGGAGAGAGAGAGGGCTGACGAGGGAGATATTTCCATCCCGATCGGTCTTCGTCGCTAATCCAATCGCATCGAAACGAGGCGAAACCCACCTCGTTCTTTCGATGCAACGGCTAACGAGGTCCACCCGCCATCCACTCTGGAAGCAGCCACAAACGTAAAAAAAAAAACCGACGGCTGACCAGACGCCAGCAGCCAAAAAAAAACACTGTTGCACTCGAGTTACTCTATCCTGCGGCCGAAAATCACAGCGCGAAAGCAGAGCCCTCCAGAACGGCGGGTTGGCCAGGACCTTTTACTAGTTAGATTTGCGGAGCTTATTCTCTTACCTTAGTCTTCATTGAATCAGGGTCGATCAGTGTGCTCTCTGTTTCACCCATATTAGACTGATGACTGGCAGATGAACTTTAGGAACCAGAAATTCTGTACGAGATTAACTTATAAATATCTTCTTAGCATCTTAGCAAGCTACCCTGTTCTTGCGACCGTGCGAGCAATTGGAAGCATGTTATTCTCGATATTTGTGTTGGAAATATCTTGAAAACCCCCACTAGGCTTTCGGGTTAGAGCCAGCACTTCTTGGTACATAGATAAAACTGCGGCCCTACTAATTCCGGCTCACACTAAATGATGTAAAAAAGGAGAATTTCTGAAATTCACCATCTTTAGAATGACTAGCCAGTGGCAAGTGTAGCCTCGGTTGTTTCAGAATGTTGTCTTTGGTATATGAGCATCTTTTCTGAAAGATAAAACAACCAGATGGGCACTTGGATAGCGTGGTTTTCATCGACTTCAGCTGGGCGTGATTTATTTACAGCAACAAATGATCAACATATACTACATATTCACCGATACTGCTACTGCTACACATTACACCCCTTGTGCATTTGATGTACACCTTTTGCATCATGTGTCCCCTTTGCCCAGCATCAGCATCAAAATCAACAGAAACGGCCAAGACAGTAGCAGGAAACAATATCCAAATATTCTTAATCTTCTTGGTCTCGCGAGACTTCAGAATGCCAGCCATTCAATCTCAAGCCTCGCAGCCAGTCTTCTTCTATCAATTAGTTGTTCACTATTTTTCTTGCCACGGAGCCAACTGTAGCAACAGAAAACCAAATAACAGAACACAAGCCTCGACAATGCCATACCATTATTTCATTGATGATGAATCCAGCTCCAAATAACATGTGCGATCTCCTGAGCACTGACCACAGTGGTTCCTTTGATAAGTCACCACCCTGAGTTGCTATTGCCTTCAGATGCCAAGCTGTCTAGCAAGTCACTTCCTTTGTAGTTTGTGCCACCAAGCCCAGGATTGGATGAGTAGCGGCTGTTTGCAACAGACAAGGATGCTGATGCTGTCTTGTTACGCCCAGCATCCCAGACAACAAAATCTGTATTTTCAAGGAGACCTTCAGAGGCAATCCTTGCATCTTGGAATGGTGCATTGCATTTTTGCTTTGAAAACTTAATGCAAGCCTCCTTTGCTGATTCAAGACAAGAAGCCATTTCTCGTTCTTCGCATTCTTCTCTTTCTTGATAGTTGGTTGTTGCACCTCCAAACAAACCTTTCCACCAGGGGGGCTTGCATTTTCGTGTTGCAGTGATTGAACAACCGGAGCATGCACCAGCCTGCAAAATGATGAACCAATCCGCTGTTCATTCCATTTGCATGAAAAGATCCATTGTTCACAGTTAGGGGGATTAAGTACATCATGCAATTAGGAATGATGAACACAGGCCAAATGGGTTTAGACCACTGGAGATCTTTACGAGGCAAAGCTTCTGCTTGTATACGAAATACACAATTAATGTATACACTTGCCATATTACTAACCAGCATACACAGTACGTAGATTTGCTGCAGCTAAATCCAATTTACTCTTGTCATATCAAGAATTCTTCTGACAGTAAGAACTCTTAAAGTAAAAAACTGAAAGGTGCACTTCAAATGCTTAATCGATACAACATATATATAAACGTAAAACATAAAACTATACACCCACATGCGATTTAATCTTGGCATCTATATAGATGCAAACTTGCAAGATCCTAATCTGATTATTAGCTAGCACTTCTCCACATACGACGATTTCATTTGCCAATTCAACTGTAGAACATCACCAACCAAGACAGCTAAAGCTAAGCAGCCATGAAGTGGTTTTTGCTCTCTTCACTGTGCGCAGCTGAGAAATTTACCGACTAGCAGTACTAGAGCAAGTCAGCTCGGCCAGCTGCAAAAGTAAACATTCCTCGTTTTCCCAGACATGAAAGAACAAAAAAAACTGGTCTCAGCCGGCCGAGAAATCAATTGAGACTCAAGAACATAATCTCGGTTGACTGAGAATTAGCAGCAAAACCGCAGAACTAAAATAGGCACGCGGAATATATATATATATATATATGACAAAATTTTCCTACTACCGGGTGTAGTTACTCCCACTTTGGTTTCGTATGTTGTAGGTAGTATCATATTTGTACGTAAAAAGGAGTATGCTCAAAATATGGTACATACTACCTATAAAATAGTATATATACTACCCAAACATTCTTACATAATACATACTACACGTACGTATTCTCCAATATAATAGATACTACCTACAACGTACGAAACCAAAGTGGGAGTAACTACACCCGGTAGTAGGAAAAAATTGTCATATATATATATATATATATATATATATATATATATATATATATATATATATATATATATATATATATGCCATGTTATGGAAACCCCGAATAGTAAGTAATCTTGGGTACTAGTCAGGAGTTTGTCTGCACTCTACTCTTTGATGTACGCAGCTGCTAAATTTGCTGCCTGGCATTGACTAGCGCAAGGCAGCTCGGCCAGCTGCAAGAACAAAAGACGCAAATGCTTCCAGTGCACTGCCATCTGCAATCAGCGTCTACCTTACAGATCTAAACAACCGAGGTCAAGTAAGTCTAAACAATCAGCGTCTCGTCATGTGATGATTCAGACACGCGAAGCAGACACATATTAATTAGGTTGGCGAGAGCCAAGAGAAAAACATGGATATGAGATGAGAGGGAACGGGTTGGTAGGGGTTTACCTCGCACTGGGAGAAGAGACTGGCCTCGGCAGCCTCCCAGGCGGCTCGCCAACTCGCGGCGTCGCGAAAGGCGAGGACGGGGGGGTCGGTGGAGGCGGAGGAAGAGGAAGGGACTGGAGCGCGAAGCAGAGGAAGGGGCGGGTCGAAGGGCACGACGGTGGCCGCCGGGGAGTAGTCCTCCGAAACCTCGCCGCCCCCGCCCGGGAGCGGAATGTCCATTGTGTTCCCTGGCGGCGGATTGGCGTGGTGCACATCGTTTATTAGGGTTCACGATTCTTCCCTCTGGGCTGGGCCTGAAGAACTCGAATCATGGCCCAAACAAGCAGGCCTTATATGGCCCATACATACATGTCCATATATACGACGTGTCCCCTCCCGAACCGGAGCAAAAAAGGATTCGCAACTCGAACGCAAAATCTGCCACGATGGAAGCCACGACGGCGTAAGCTAGATCGATCGTCGTCCACCCAACCATAACCATGGCTCCTCTCCCTGAATCCTTTAGCTGCAACAACAATAACCCTGCAAGATCGTGTTACTGCTTCTCCCTCTGCCGCGTCGACAATGGCCGAGACGCCAAGAATAGCTGGATGCTTTGACCGGTGGAAGAAAGAGGGGGCCGACGAGGCCGTGGCGGCGGTCATGGCGGTCGTTGACGCCGTCCGGTCCAGCAAGGCCGACACCATGGCGCGGCTCCAAGCCGAGGTCAAGGCGGCCGCGGAGGAACTCAAGGTCGGCTCTTGATCTCTACGTACTGATCGAATTTCTAATCTCTACTCTTAATGGAGCAGTTGGTAGCGTAGCATCCACGGTTTTTTTTTCGTCTCCCACTTTCGCTGGTTTTTTTTCGTCTCTCTTCCCCCTAACGCACGCACCAGAAAAAAAAACCCACGCATGCACGAAACAAAAAAAAAACCACGAGACGAAAGGCGCTCCTCTCGATCCCCACTCTCGATCCCGTACGTACGGTCTTCCTGCTGCCGACGCAGGAGATCACCGACGCAGGAGATCGCCGCCGGCGACATACGGGATCGACGTCTCTCGCTGCCACAATCTCCTGCGATCTCGCCGCCGCCGTAGTACGGGATCACCGCCGCCGATCTATTAGAGGAGATCTCCTGCCGACACCGTCCGGGATCGACGCCACGGACGTAAGGGTTCGACGCCGCCAACCTCCCAGAGGAGACGCTGACGCCGTTGACCTCCGAGGGGAGACGCCGACGCCGCCGATCTCCGAGGGGAGACACCGCAGATCCCCCAGGGCAAGGCGGTTTCGACCCCTGTGCAAGCTGCGACGAATCTCATCAGGTATGCAGAACAAATCTCATCAAAATGCTGGACAGATCTCATCACGCCTAGCGATGTTGGTTCCGTTGATTGTTGAACACAGGTCATCATGCAGACTATAAATCTGTAGTAATGGCTATGAATGCCTAATAAATCTGAAACAAACTATATGATGCCTACTAAATCTGTAGCTAGCTTAATCATGCTAAAGGAAAGGGGCAGAATCTGTCTCACAACTGCTCTGTCCCATGACTGATTAATTGACTGAAGAAAAAAGCTATGGAACTGATCAAATCAAATCCTGGATCAGTCTTCATTTTAATTGTTCAAAGGATTATATCCTGGATCAGTCTTCCCTAAAGTCTGAATTCCAAATAATTTCTCTCTGTTCATGTGCAACCTGCAAATATTGTGATCTTCAACAGCCTTTAGTACTGATCTGTCTGCAATCAGAGGAACAATTGAGTTTAGAATAATCAGACGAACAATCCTCTTGAATCTTTTAGATGTAAGCACCAAAGTCAGTTTACAAATATTTGGGCACCAGCAAGGTACACCAGCTTACACTGTCAGGAACATTAGCACCAGCCTAACAATAAAAAAATCTGGGTTATATGCTTCATACAACACACGTACAAATTGCATCATAATCATTTGAAGAAAAAAAAAGAATTTAGAGGAACAATTTTGTTTGACATAATCGGATTAGTCGTGTCTTTCATCTCCATATATTCTGTCAGCTTATAGTTAGAAAACTCTCTGTGCCCCAACCCCCAAATACTCCTACTTGCTTTCATCTCCATCCACATCAGAGGAACAATTTACTGTTACATGATGACCTGTTATTTTTAAACTACCTTTGCTGCTTACATCTAAAAGATTCAAGAGGAACATCAGAGGAACAATTTTGTTTGACATGATCAGATTAATCGTGTCTTTCTTTTTTGATAGTTACAGGTGGGGAATCCACAAAGCAAGGCAACGGAAAAAATGACAGCGTCAGATGTACCTCCAGGTATATTCAGCTATAAAATTTGCTATACGTGTCAAACACCATCCCTTACTCATAATGAGATTGTGAGTACTGAATGTGTTGCAGGCCCGATGGAGGGGACAAATGTTGACGACTATAAGCCAGATATTTACCCAAGTGGTCAGCATAAATTTATGCTTTTTGTGTTATCAATCATACCTAACATACTTGGGCACACACAATATATCTAATGGATCAAGCGTGCGACTTGTAGGATTGCATAGTACTCCCTCGAAACGGATGATACTTGAACAGACAGAACAACCAATTCTTCCCCAACACACTGATGGTGATAGCACATATGTTCATCAACCTTCCCATCTGATTTCGGGTAAGTATTAAACGTAAGAAGATTTGCCTTAGTTCTGTTAGCAGTAAACTGCCTTTGTTATTTTTACATTATGCAGACAACCCAGCAATCTCATTCCTATATGATGAAACTTCGTTGCCAGGTCCCAGTAATCTGACACAAGTTTATGCGACAGATGTACACTAGTAGAAAACAGACCTTTCGTCCGCCCCTTTAGTCCCGGTTTGATTACGGCCCGGGACTAATGTGACCATTAGTCCCGGTTTGATTTCAGCATGATTAGTCCCGGTTCATTTGCTACCTATAGTCCCGGTTTGTGATACAAACTGGGACTAAAGGGGTGGTGGCAGGCTGGTGTCAGCTGGGCCCCCCATGAGCCCCTTTAGTCCTGGTTTGTATCACCAACCGGGACTAAAGGGGCCTTTAGTCCCGGTTGGTGATACAAACCGAGATTGGAAAAAAAATTCAATTTTTTTTTCAAAATTTTTTTTCAAAATTTTTTCCCAGCCCTTTAGTCCCGGTTGGTATCTCCAACCGGGACTAAAGATCGGTTGGTGTCTTCAACCGGGACTAAAGGTCTATCTTTAGTCCCGGTTGGACATACCAACCGGGACTAAAGGGGGCCCCTGCGAGCCCCTAAATCTTAGAAAAATCATAACTAAATCATTCTAATTCAGAAAAATACAAATAATATATCAAAAATTGCAGAAAAAAAAGATTTGTCCGAAGAAACAACAAGCTTTCCGTTTCGACAATTTTTTAAAATCACCAAATTCCAAATGGAAAATAGAGTTTTTGGACGTTTTAGACGTTTTAGGGTTTAGGGGCTAGGGTTTAGATTTTAAGTTTAGGGTTAGGTTTTAGGGTTTGAACCTTTAATTTTACTGTTTATAATAGAGTTTCGGACGTTTTAAGTCCCGAGTTTAGGGTTTTCAGAGTTCATTTGTAGTGCTTTTCAATTTCAGGCTAATTTAGCTCAAAAAAATCATTAAATCCATGAAAAAATAGCAAATGAAGTAAAAAAGGGTTGAAATTTAAGGATGTGGCTTTGAACGGTTCATATTGAACACACAAAAATTCTGGAGTTGAAATAAGATTAAAAAAATGAAATGTCTTTATAACAGCTGAGTTTTCGTCTGAAACCCTGTTACTTCGAAAGAGATGGTCCAGTTTGTACACAAAGTGCATCCAGTTTTTGCCATAACCCTCTCAACTTTTTAGCACAAACTATTTGGTTGAAATGATGATACCATGCCAAGTTTTAACCTTTTCAGAGTTCATTTGTAGTGCTTTTCAATTTCGGCCTAATTTAGCTCAAAAAATCATTAAATACATGAAAAATAGCAAATGAAGTCAGAAAGGGTTGAAATTTGAGGATGTGGCTTTGAATGGTTCATATTGAACACACAAAAATTCTTCAGTTAATATAAGTTTAAAAAAATGAAATGTGGTCAAACTCTGGTCAAACAGTGGTCAAACTGTGGTCAAACTACTTATTCAATAAATATTAGTGTTACTAAATAATTATTGTTTTTTAGAATAATAGTTTCAAACTCAAACGGTGAAGCGTGTGACATCATGCTCATATTTTTCTAATAATAATGGATATATTATTTGTCGAATTTTGATTTACAGATTTAAAGATATTAATTATGCCATATTAAATGAATAAATGGCAAAATAATAATAATAATAATAATATTACTTATTTTATTTTCATTGAAATTCAATATTATTATTACTTATTTTATTTTGACCTTTTTGTATTATTTTGGATTTTTTGTTTTTTTTGTTTTTTGATAATTTTTGATTTTTTTGAATTTTTTTCCTTTTTTTGAATTTTTAAATTAATCATTGTTGTTTGTTAATCATTGTTGTTTATTTTAATAATTGTTTGGAATTCAAAAAATTAAATCATGTGACATCAAGACCTAAGGGTTAATAGGATTGATAGCTTACTATTGTTAGGAAAACAACAAGTTCAGACTTGGAAACTAGGGGAGATAGAACCTGAAAGTTAAGCGTGCTGGGGCTGGAGTACTGAGAGGATGGGTGACCGGCCGAGAAGTTAGACGATTTGGAATGAGTGTGGAGCAATGAGGAGGGGTGATTAGAGATTAAATTGTCAAATAATTCAAAGATTCGAAAATCAGAAAAAATAATTAAAAACAAATAAAAAATATCAAAAAAAATATCAAAAAAAATTCCTTTAGTCCCGGTTGGTAACACCAACACCAATCGGGACTAAAGGTCCTGCATCCCCCGCCCCAGACAGCGCCACGTGGAGGGCCTTTAGTGTCGGGCCGTGTTGAACCGGGACTAAAGGGGGGGGGCTCTAGTCCCCACCCTTTAGTGCCGGTTCCTGAACCGGCACTAAAGGCCGTTTTAAACCGGGACTAAATCCTGTTTTTCCACTAGTGTGCACCAAGTTCAAATGGTATTACCTGATACGTCTTGGATGTGAACTATTTTGTGCTTATAGGGTTTTATTTTCATATATTAACCTAGCTTATCGCTTTTATGTTGTTCCAGTACCTATAGATGCTTCAAATAGAGATGTAGGAAGCCAGATAGGGATGAATGCTCCTGCTCGTGATGCCTTAGAAGTTTTACCTGTGTCGGATGCAACATCCGAGCACTTGACGACAGGAGCTGTCATGAATGTCACCAAACAAACTATGAAAAAAAACTTGACAGACGAAAAGAGGGAGCAGATAAACGCCCGGAGGCGAGCTGCTTATCGGAAGAAAAAACAGGATGGTACGGTCAAGCTCCAAGATGAAAATCAACCTTCCCTTACAATGTCTGGTATGATTATTTAATGTTTAATCAATACGATGAACAATGAATACCTCGTACTTTTTCTGCTTCGACTTCTCTCACATCTGGTTTCGTTAAATGACAAAGAACTGGCTAGCATAGAACGTAATAAGGAGGAAAAGATGGAGCAGATAAAAGCTCGGAGGCGGGCAGCTTATCGAAAGAAAAAAGAGGAGGCTACCGTCAAGCAACAAGATGAAAATTTGTCTGCCCTTACGATATCAGGTAAGAATGATTTATGTTTCAGCACTACGATGATAGTATATGCTCCCTCCGTTTCAGAATATAAGGTTAATATCGGAAGAAAAATGATGAGGGTACAATCAATCTACAAGCAGATGTGCAAAATGTTCCCCGGTCCCCTCTCGGTGATATCACTAATGGGTATCAACAAACCTCGGTGGACCTTGACGAAAAAAAAGAGCAGATAAAGGCTCGGAGGCGAGCTGCTTATCGAAAGAAAAAAGAGGAGGCTACCCTCAAGCAACAAGATGAAAATCTGCCTGCCCTTACGATATCAGGTGAGAATGTTTTATGTTTCAACACTACGATGATAGTATATACTCCCTTCGTTAAACAATATAAGGTTAATATATTTCCATGCAAGTCAACCTTCATTCTTGTTGAACAATGAAGTTCTGATTATGTTTTCACACTATTGTTTAACCAGCCAACCCAACTAGGTCCAACTATACATCATTGTCACATGATGATGCATTATTGCCTCCTTCAACTACACTCACATCTGGTGTCATTCATGATAAAGAACTAGCTAGGAGGCAACGTGATAAAGAACGCAAGTATAACTTAACAGACGGGCAAAGGGAGCAGACAAACGCGCGGAGGCGAGCAAATTATCGGAAGAAAATGGATGACGGAACGATCAATGTTCAAGAAAAAAATCAAAATGATCGAGAGCGGCGCATGCAACAGCGAGAAAGCATGACTTCGGATGAGAAGGGGGAGTCAAGTGCAAAGAGAAAGGCAAAGTATGCTGCAAAGAAAAACACACCGTGTGTTGAATTGATTGCAATGCCACGTCCAGATCTAACTAGCACAATGTCCGACTCTCACGCTTTCAACCCTCACGCACCACCCGTCTTTAGGGCCGAAGCTGTGTGTCTAGATGGCGGCCCTTCGATGACCATGCCAACGTCCACTGTCGGTACCGATGGTAAGAATTGGCTACTGTCACAGTCTTCTACACAAAATTCAGTTGTACCCTCTTTTGCTTACCATCTCAACGATGTCGCAGATGACATGGAGGCATTCCTGAGCGGCATCATGGGCGAGGATCCGATGCCACCCTACTTCATGGATGATGATATCGTCATGTTGGATCCTGGGCAACAATCTGACAGTGAACAAATAGATTGTGCTCCTACCGTCACGTCGGCCCCCACATACATTCGCAACATCGAAACCGATGGTAGTTATCCCATCAACGATCAGCTTTCATTTTGTATTCATTCATCTGTTATTTATGATAATTCGAAAATGTTGCAGGTGCCTACCTAAGCAGAACCATAGGTGATGGTGCTGTAGAGGGCAACCTCATCAAAATCAATGAGCACCTAAAAAGTGCCGACCAGCAAACCAGTGATCCGCTAACAATAGCGGATAATGGAGCTGACGAGCAGAGGCATGAGTCCAGAGCTTAGCGTAGGACGAGAGAGCGAGCTTGCAAGGGAAGTATGGCGGCCAAGAAGCGTCAGGAGAAAATTGGCAAGCGAAAATCATTTCCGCAGGTACCACGTGGTGAGAGGAAGGCTCTACTAGATTGTCGTAATGAAAGCTTTGCAGGTAGGGTGAAGACCCCAACCGTGAGGTTCATCGCCATACCGGGAACGAGCTCAACGGGACAACCTACCGGAGTTGGAGCACACGGTGCCTCAACCTCATCTACTACGCCGGAGTACACAATCAGAACTGAAGGTAACACTCCCATCCTTACTCTCCTTGCGTCGCTTGAGACCGAACCCTCATTTATTGGTTTGGCACCTGGGCAGACGACATGGACGCTTACCTTAGTGGTCTCATGAATGATAATGCCAACCCTGACAACCTCTTTGACGATGAGTATTACCTGTTTGCTGGTGAAGGTATGTACACCCGCTTGAGCAAGATCCACACTGTTACCATTTAACATTCACGTTGGGAGTATCACACTAATTAGAAACATTGCCTGCAGGCTCATATGCTGATGACATGGAGCACGACGAAGTGGAAGACTCAAGTGACAATACCTATAACGACCATGATCCTTTCGACTATGTCTACTCAAACCTCCCGACGTGCACACACATCGTCAAGCTCGCCGCGAACTGCGAGCACTGCAAGGCCAAGAGGTTTGAGTCTGAGGCCCCGGGATTCTGCTGTCGCAATGGGCAGATCGAGCTGAAGGAACCGGAGCCCATCCCGGAGCTAATGAGGCTTTGGTCCAGCACGGATGCGGACTCTAGGCATTTTCGGGAGAACATACGGTTCTTCAACGGCCACTTCTCCTTCACAACCCTCGGCGTCAGCCTCGATGAAAACTACACAAACATGAAGTCTGGGGTGTACACGTTCCGTGCGCACGGCACCATCTACCACAACGTTCATTCCTTCGGGCCAACATCCCGTCCAGAGCATCTACAATTGTACTTCTACGATGACGACCCAGGCCTAACCCATCGCAAGGCTGCCACCAAGCAATTGGACCAGAATGTCGTCAGAAAGTTAGTGGACATACTCAGGGAAAACCTGTACTCCCAGCAGTTTAGGAGTTTGGGTGCGCACAGGGACAACCTCGACGATTACAGGATAGACCTCAACACGGACCAGAGGCTAGACCAACGGAAGTATAATAGATCGGTGTCATCTGAGGTCGCTGCAATCTGGGTGGAGGGCACTCATCCATGTGCAGAAGGGAATAGCAGGTTGTGCGTCTCCGTGAGAGACTACTACTGTTACAGGCTGCAGACACGGCCTGCGATATTCAATCCCATACTCTGTGGAGCACGATTGCTCCCGCAATGGGGGGTGGACATGTACATCAAGATTGAGAGTTGTAGGTTGAAATGGTACAGGAAGAACCAGACGAAGATCCGTGCCGACCTATATAAAGGAGTTGTTGATGCAATCACATCCGGGGAGACCCGAGCAAGCGCTGTTGGAGTAAGGATAGTGCTCCCCGGAACATACCCAGGTGGCGACCGCGACATGAAGCGGAGGCATATGGATGCCATGGCAATTGTCCATACCTACGGGAAGCCTGACATCTTCTTGACCATGACCTGCAACCCTAACTGGGAAGAGATATCGAATGAGTTGTTTCCTGGTCAGACAGCGCAAGACCGACCTGATCTTGTGGCCCGTGTGTTCCATGGCAAGCTAGAGGCTATGAAAGAGATGTTGTTCAAGAAGAATATCCTGGGTGTTGTTGTTGCGTATGTATACGTAGTCGAGTTCCAGAAGAGGGGCCTCCCCCACGCACACTTTCTGTTGATCATGGATTCTGCATATAAGCTTGTCGTTCCGGAGCAGTACGACCGACTCATTTCCGCCGAGCTCCCAGACAAGCAGAAGTATCCTGAACTCCACGCCTTGGTGGTCAAACATATGATGCACGGACCATGCGGTGCTCTCAACCCCAAAAATGTGTGCATGCAACAGAACGAGTGCAAGTGCAGATACCCGCGCCCGTTCAATGAAAACACGGCACAGGGCAAGGACTCATACCCAGTTTATCGTCGTCGAGACGATGGTCGGCAGGCTAAGGTCCGGGGTAAAATGTTGGACAACAGATGGCTTGTGCCTTATAACCCTTACCTTCTGCGGATGTTCAATTGCCACATCAACATTGAGGTCTGCTCCAGCATAAAGGCCGTCAAATACCTTTACAAGTACGTATACAAGGGCCATGATAGGGCTTCTTTCAGCATCGACCAGCCTGACGCCGATGGTAACATTGATGAGATCAAAAGATACGTAGACGCGAGGTGGGTTACTCCTCCGGAGGCGATGTGGAGGATATTTGGCTTCCCCTTGTGTGCCAACTCCCCGTCTGTCCTACAGTTGCCTCTTCATCTCCCGAATATGCACAGGGTGGCATTCAATGAGCAAGCTGACTTGGCCGACCTCGTCGCCTCTGAGAATGCTTCCAAATCCATGTTGACAGAGTATTTCAAGGCTAACCAGGACCATCCGTGGGCTAGGCATATATTGTACAAGGATTTTCCTGGAAGCTTCACATGGCAGAAGGGTAAGAAGTATTGGAAGCCGCGGGTGGAGCGTTATCAAATAGGTCGAATCGTGTCTGCCAATCCCGCTGAGGGTGAGCGATACTATCTGCGTGTGTTGCTAAACCATGTTCCGGGCAAGACATCCTTCGAGGACCTGCTCACCGTGGACGGCAGGCTATGTGGGAGCTTTCGAGAGGCTGCTGAGAGGGGCCGAAAATTCACCGAGTTTTTTACAACATAATGATGTGGAGGAGGTGATATCTCATAACAAACCAAAAAAGGATGCCAATTCAAATGTTATCGCACAAGGTATTTTTTTCAATGTTATTATCGATCTTCCCTTCATCATATTGCCTTTTGTATTCAACTAATTTGTCTCATTTTTTATACTAATTTGGTTCGTTTTTTGTATCATGCCGACAGACTATGTTTGTACCCCTAGAGATATTAGGGTCATCGAATCAATCATGTCTGCCCCCAAGAAAACCAAGTTCGTGGACATTGAAGATGCCTTGTTATCAAACGACGATTTGGAATGCCTTATGAAGGATGATATGTTCTTACACGATGGTGTAAGACCAATTGCATAACTTTGTAATTAATAATATAAACAATATATAATATCGTAAAACATAAATATAATCTAAACGTGGAATTACAGGTGATAAATGCTTACATATATTACATGCTGGCTCACGACCATCTACGAGAAAGGGCGGGTGAAAAGGTATATATTATTAGCACGTTCGTATCTGGCCAGATGAAAGAAGATGGGGAAAAAGACATAGACCCATCAAAATATCGTCACATCGTACAACATGTTAATACTTATCTACAGCAAGATATGGTTAGTCCTGCCTCATTATCCATGCATATAATGATGTATTGTTTTTAATTAATCCATGTGTATAATTATTTATTATTATTTTTATCTTATTGTGACTATGACTTATATGATATTTACACCAGCTATTCATTCCGATTAATATTCCGACATACCATTGGTATCTAGCAGTCGTCAATGCCAAAAAACATGAGATTCATGTATTAGACTCACTTGGTTCTCGGGTCAAATGGAGTGACCTTACTACTACGGTAACTATCTATTGTTTTTGGTCCTCTTGACATATGTCTTTCTTTGCCTTAATTCCTACTATTTTCCATATATACAATAGTTACTAGGACTCGAGAAGCGTCTGAAACTTGGAGAACAGAGTCCGGAGTTTAACAGAGATCATAAGTGGCTCGATCTCAATGTTACAAAATGGAGGGTCGTAGAAAAGTTCGATGAGGCAATACAAACGGATGGGTAAGCACTTGTCACAAACTGAAAATTATTGTGTTTGCTACTCATGAACACAAAGATATCATGTAATAGAAAATATTGATAGTAAAATGTCGTAGTGTATCTATTAGCTGATGCAAGCAGGTGGGTATAATGAACACTATTGTTTGTTCAAATGGTTTGTTTATTTGATTCATCTGGGTGATATTCTAAAGCATTATTTTATAATATTATAGGGTATCATGTGGACTCTTTATGCTAAATTATATGGAATATTGGACAGCAGATGCACTATCAGATGAGTTCACCCAGGTATTTCATTTATATACATTATCTCATTATTTTATTTCAAAATATTATATCAAATTTGTTTTTTTTAATATTTTGCAGGAGGATATGAAACACTTTCGACGAAAATTAGCTGTCATTTTGCTCGATTCAGAACTGAATAAGCTAAAAGGATGTCCGATATACCATCAATCTGAGAATGAAGAAAGTTTATCTAATTCTGATCTCGAGCTCCTGGAGAATCCACCTGATGGAGTCAAAGATAAACGTCCTACCCCAATCCCCATCATGCCCACGGATCAATGTCAATTACTTGCCGGCCTCTGCAACTACATCATGTCGATCGATGATGCTGAGTGTTTGGAGTAAGTATCATTTATCAATATGTAATGTGCCATTATACATTGTTATTATTCTTACCGTCCAATTTTCAGGAAGGAATGGGTCCGAAGCTCGACACCCCATCCAATGGGCGTAAGTCTCAAAAAACTTCAGGGCATACTTAACATGGAGCAGTCTATGGATAATGATTGTTTCAACATCGCCGTGCGTATACTGGCATGTGACGAGGGAGTATTGTTCACAGACCCTCCTATACACTACATGGATCTACAATTTTGTGTAAGTTATCATAATTCTTCATTCATCATCATTATTATCAACATGTTTCTAAATAATTTTTCTTTTACTCAGTCCATGATGCGGGATTCAACACGAGATCAAAAGTTCTGCGATAAGGAAACTATTCAGATGTTGGCAACTTTGTTTGATAGCTGGCCTGGGATAGACAACAACATCTCATCGTGCAACATGGTAAGTAAGGTCTTTTGTCCATTGCTTGTCATGGTTTATTGTTGTTTCTAATAGCTCCCACTTGTAGATTTATCTTCCATATGAATCCATCGGTCGATACATCTTGTACGTCATCGACAAAGAGGCACGTCGTGTATCTATTCTGGACCCTATTCATACAACACAACCGTTGGAGATAAAAATCCTGAGGCACTTAGTGAAATTAAAAAGTTTTGCGAGGGAATTCAAAGAAGCACTCGAAATAAAGCAACCGGGATGGCATTCCGATATATCAAAATGGCAACGTTTATTTCCTAATGGTATTCCAACGAGCGTAGACGGGTAATAAATTCAGAATACAAACATTTATTTTTGTTATCACCATAGTTAATATAATAACAATTTAGGAATTTGCAGGGATTCGTCTGGCTATTTTGTTTTTCATTTTATGCTCTTGTGAAATGGTAAAGACTTGGCGAAGCCGGTTTGCTCGGTGAGTATTGTCCGTTACACATGTTTTTAGACCTTTCACGTGAAGTATTCATGCTAACTACATATATTGCTTTTGCAGGATGGGTATGAGTTGAGAAACCAGTTTTTATTATACTTGCTCAAACATCGTGCGAATAAAGCTAAAGACAGCTTTCCTGTATTGTGCAAGAATTTCTTAAGCGCATTAAGTAGATCTCAATAATTTGTAATAGATTTTTAGTTGAATTATCACTTTATATATGTACATTGTCAATTTGCCATTTTGTTATCAGTTTACATTACAAGTGAAGTGGACTTTAATTATTATGCAATTGTGACCGTGTTATATTCTCTCTACCTGTGAAATTTAGCATGCATTATTAGTTGGATCATTGCTCTCTATGTATACATCATCAAATTATTATTTTTATGAAATTACATTGCAAGTGAAGTGTATTTCAATTATTATCCGATTGTTACAGCTATCTTTTCTATATATGCAAAATTTAACATACATTATGTTCATATATAACTCCAGCAAAATATTTCAGAAGCCCGTGGCAACGCACGGGCATTCTACTAGTCAACTTTAATTTGCACACGCCAACTGTAGACGAGTTTTATGCCTGATCGACGACCCGTTGATGGATGAAAACTTGCAGTGTCTGGATAGCGAACCGTACGGCGCTCTCTCGGCGGCCTGCGACATGTTCGTCCGGTACGTACGGCGCGGCGGCGGCGCCGATGATCAACCCACCACGTTCTCCGCCCTCAGACGCCGCTTGGTCAGCCGCGCCACAAGATTCGGGGACATCTGTCTAGGCGCGCGCGGGACCATAGCGACGCTCTGCCAGGACTTCTTGCCGGACGGCTGCACCGTGCACGGCCACTCGGCGCCCGTGCTCGACGCTCTCCGGCTGACCGGCACCAGCGGCAAGCGCCTCCTAGTCCTATGCACCGGTACGCTACGCAGGCATCATTAACTCGCGAAATAACCAAAACTTCGTGACATTGGTAATGAAGTTTGGAGCCTGATTTCGTCTTGCAGAGGGTAGGCCGGACGGCGCGGGGCTAAGGCTGGCCGGGGAACTCGCGGCGGCCGGGGTGCCGGCGAGGGTCCTGCTCGACTCGGCGGTGGCCTACTCGATGGCCCAGGTTGACGTGGTGCTGATAGGCGCCGACTTGGTCACCGAGACGGGCGGCGTGGTCGGCACCGTTGGCACGTACCAGGTCGCCCTGGTGGCTCGCGCCATGGGCAAGCCTGTCTATGTGGCAGCAGAGAGCTACAAATTCGCAAGGCTGTATCCGCTGGGACAGAAAGACATCGAGCAGCGCGGTGGCCGAGCCGTGGACTTCGGCGACGTGCCAGTGCCGGCCGGCGTGGACGTCGAGGCGCCGGCGAGGGACTACACCCAGTCGAAGACGAAGTACCTGGAGCTTCTGATCACAGACCTCGGTGTGCTACAGCCGGCCGCCGTCGGCGATATGCTCCTCCAACTCTCCATGTGATTGCGATCGAACGCCATTTGGGTTACTAGAAAAAGCACCGTGCGGTACAACGGAAGAAAGAAATATACAAATTAGGACATATTAGGCAGATATTTGTCTTTTAATTTTTTTGATTCACGGTTTTTTAAATTTGTCATCCAGTTTTCTCTAAACCCTTCTTTTCACGCAGCGTCAATATCCAACCTATCTATCCGCCATTGAAAAGTTAACAATTGGCTCTACCGATCAAATCTGATTTGGTTAGGTGAAAGCAAAGATAGGTTAGAGAGAGGAGACAAAGAAGGGCGCCCCGACCACCGGTGTTACCAGGGTTTCCTCACCTTTGTCGGCTACTCGAGCGGTGGCAGGAGGGAAGGAAACCTCGGGACCTTGTTTTGCCCGTGTTCAATAGTTTAGGGCTAGGTTTTGTCTCCTCCGGCGGTGTTTGGATGGTGGTGGCATCGGCGGTCGGAATAAAATCTACTTGGTCTGGCGCCCTAAGTGGTGAGGTCGAGGGGATTGTGAGGGTTGTTTTAGAGGATTTGGTTTACCTTGGTGCTACCAACAAAGAGATGACAACAACGTCTATGGTTTTTGTTCTCAGGCTTGTACCCTTCTTCAACGGCGACTGCTCTAAACCATAGCCTCGATGACTTGCAACAAATCTAGGTTTGCTTCGATAGTGGAGTGGCGGCGGCAGCACGCCATCAGTGGAGGTGGAAGACTGTCCGATACCCGAGGTAATTTCTACTCCCTCCGCCCCATAGTGTCAAAAACGCTCTTATATTATGGGAATTACGGGACGGAGGGAGTAGTTTCCTTTGGGGGGAGGGTGCTTTCTAATGCTAGACTTTGAGTAATGGTCTGGTGACTTTTCCCATAAAAAAAAACAATCAGCTCCACCATAAATCAAAACCCTGCGGTCCACTCAACAAGTTAAAAATCAATTAGTGGCACGGTTGGTCGGAATTTTGACCAAATCTTCCTGCTGATCCTTTCAAAAAGTGTGCCCACGTTAAAAGGCTGCCCCTATATATGCTCAAGTTCCACCTCGTCCCCTTCTCCGGTCACACGCTCGCTTCGCTCCGGCACCACCTCCATCACATCGACCATCGTGCTCCCAGTCAGCCATTACCCCTGGTACGGTACCTAATTCCTTCCGAGATTAATGGATTTTCTGGATTTCGCTTCTGCTCCTTTTGTTTCTGTGGTTAGCTGTTCTAGTTTGACGTGATGGTTTTGATGTTGGCAATCTAGTGCAAATAATCTGTGATCCGGCGACATGGCTCTAATAAAATTGTGGGATCGGGAGTGTCCACAATCCTGCTTAGTTACTAATGTTCAGAGCTAATTGTTGGAAGTGGCCAGTAATAAAGTTAAGAAATACTAGCATCTAATAAACTTCTAATGTTCAAAGTTATTTTTCCGCTATTATGTTCCAAAATTCTCATCAACTGCAATTAGGATCCCAGCAAGCCGCCTAGTAGAATTGCCTCCCTGATTATGATTAATCATGTACTACAATTTCGTTTGGTCCCAACATTAGTAATTCACATGCATGCCATGAATATTGTAGAAATTGAGAGAAAAATATGAAGAGACCTTCTAATATATGTCTTGTGTACTGCTCAAAGCCCCGCAAAAAAAAATACTGCCCAAAGAATAATATATGTTTGGTTCCAACATTAGCAATTCACGTTCTGGTTTGGCTTTGATAATTTTGATGTTGTGATTTAGATGGTACTTTTGTTTCCAAACAGTAGTAATTCACATGTCACAGATCTTTTAGAAACTGGGGAAATTGAACGTTCCATATAAGGCGCCATATATTTTGGATGAAAGGGACGCACAACAACCAAAAGGCAAGATGTATTATTGACACATATAAACAAAATATGAAGAGACCTTCTAATATAAGTATATGCTTTGTCTAGTGCCAAAAAATAATATATGTTTTGTCTGATAGCAAACATGCAAAGAGACTGACCAGAACTTTGACATACCATTTGATTTGCAAGATTACTGCCCTTTGATACAAATATTGAAACCCATTCATTTGACCCTGTTCTTATTTTCCAGGTTGTTGTTTCTTTAGCATATAAAGTTAAACAAGAACATAAATAGGAATTAAACTTTCAACTTACCAGCCAATTAACAAGTGATAAAAAAATCAAGATGCTCTCTGTTATCCTTTAGCACAACAGACACTTAATTTGATGACACCAATTTCAGAGAATATGGCCTCAATGCTACTCCTCGGAGCCATTATAATCATGCTGAACCTCGCATCTATGTCATTGGCGCAACCTAACCACAGATGCAGAACACATTGCGGTGACATCGAGATTCCCTACCCATTTGGCATTGGTATTGGTTGTGCCATTGAAGAAAGGTTCGAGGTCAACTGCAGCAGGACTGCTGATGGAATTGAGAGGCCAAGGAGGTGCTAAACATCTCAGCGCCCCGCGGTCAATCCAGAGTTCTAATGACCATCCCATCATATTGCTACAATTCTAGTATAGGAAAAATGGATTCCCACCCTTGGGATTTTTACTTAGCTTGGCCATATCGGTTCTCGGATATGCAGAACAAGTTCATAAGCATTGGTTGCAACTCAATGGGATACATTTACACAGGCAAATCGAGGTATGTAGCGGGGTGTGTATCGGTATGTTGGAGCCTGGAAGAACTGGCAAATGGGTCATGCGTTGGCATAGGCTGCTGCCAAAACACCATTACCAAGGGATTAACAAGCTACCATGTTGTATTCTATGATGTCGACTACCTCAATAGTACGACTAGTTGGCAAGTCAACCCATGCAGCTACTCCATGGTGGTGGAAGCAGAGAATTTTGTTTTCAACTCTGAGTATATAACCACGACAAGTTTCAATGATACCTACAAAGGGCGGCAACCGGTGGTGCTTGACTGGGCAATTGGAAATGTAACGTGTGAGGCGGCGAGCAGAAACATGTCTTGCGTGTCGGACTGGAAACACCGTGTGTGTGGATTCACCCAACGGCTCGGGGTATCTGTGCAACTGCTCTAGTGGATACCAAGGGAATCCTTACCTCTCCGGAGGATGCACAGGCAAGACCCCCTCCCCCTAGATCTGTATGCATTTTCATGTGCAGCATTTCCCCTCTCATATATGCGTGCACAAAAAATCTGATAGAGAAATGCAAAGCAGGAATTAGAATCTGTGAATTTTTTCTATTGAGAATTGAGTACTCATATGTAATAGTAGATGAATATGTTGTTGGAATTTTTTTGAGAACGAACCACAAAAAACCTGTAAAAGGAGAACAAACCGTCATAGTCAAGTCTTGTACTCACTTTTTTTTATCTCATGTTGATCAAATTTTCAGTTTGTTTCATTAGACTTGTCTTGCATCTTGAATGCCATTTTAGTTCCATCGTTGATTGAAAAGGGGTGCATATACCTTTGTTTTTATATTTTTCATGTTGACTCGATATTCATTCAAGTAGAATTGCAACTCATTTATTAGAAAAAGAAGAAGCCTAGATCAAATGGTATTTATAGTTATCTACTAATACTCCAATCTCCATTTCTTTCTTATATTACCTTAAAAGTCTCAGTTTGGATTCTTTGGATTTTCACTGCAGATGTCAATGAATGTGAGCATAGTCCAAGTCCCTGCCCTAAGTCTGCAACTTGCCAAAACTTACTTGGAGGATACAATTGTTTATGTCCTTTTGGAGGTAATTTTGCAAAGGAAACAAACTCTTGCACCAACGGGTTGATAGGTAAACCTCCAAAAGTTTTCACCTTGCTTTATTCATCTTATAGCCAATGATAAGATTTTGACAAGTGATCTTTGTTATTTATCCATTAAATATTTATGTTCTGGTGAGAGCAAGATAGTAGTTTTCTTTTCATTATCCGGCAATGTAGGGAGACTTGTTAGTTGTCACTGGCCCACTGCCAAACTTTGGTTATTTTTTAACATAAACTAGGACCGGGGAATTAGTTCGTTGAATATAAAAACAATGGAATCATAAGTGTTTTCGGCAACACATAAATAACAACAAAGTAGTTACAGACAAAAAGGAAAAACTATTTATGTGTTTAACTATTACGTATGTATACTTTTGCAGGAGTTGTTATTGGACTAAGTTGTGGTATTGGGGTTCTATTTATTGTGTCAATTTCAACTTTTTTGATCCGAAGGTGGAACAAAAGCATTAAAACTAGAGTTCGAAAGGCGCACTTCCGGAGAAACAAAGGCCTTGTCTTGGAAAAACTGATCTCATCCGATGAAAGTGCCACGCAGAGCACTAAAATATTTTCCTTGGATGAGTTAGAAAAGGCAACCGACAATTTTGACTCCACGCACATTCTAGGTCTTGGAGGGCATGGTACCGTTTACAAGGGGATTTTATCAGATCAGTGCGTGGTGGCCATAAAGAAGTCCAAAATGGTCAATCAAATAGAGATTGATCAATTCATCAACGAGCTTGCCATTATGTCACAAATCAATCATCGAAATGTGGTAAAACTTTTTGGGTGTTGCCTCGAGTCAGAGGTACCTTTGCTTGTGTATGAGTTCGTCTCCAATGGCACACTGTCTGAACTCCTCCATGGTGGCAACCTGAGTTCCAGGATCTCGTTAACGTGGGACGATCGTATTAGAATTGCAAGCGAGGCTTCAAGTGCTCTTGCTTACCTCCATTCCGCTGCTTCTACACCAATTTTTCACACAGACGTGAAATCTGCCAATATACTCTTGACAGATAACTTCACTGTAAAGGTTGCAGACTTTGGAGCTTCAAGATCCATCTCCATTGATGAAACTCGTGTAGTCATGGCAGTGCAAGGTACATTTGGATACCTGGATCCCGATTATTACCACACAGGGCAGCTAACTGAAAAGAGTGATATTTATAGTTTTGGTGTGATAATTGTCGAGCTCCTTACAAGGAAAAAGTTGATCTTCCTCGATTCTCGTGGTGATAATAAAAACCTATGCCATTACTTTGTTCAAAGGCAACAACATAACACCATAATGGAGATCGTCGATGTTCAAGTTCTTGAGGAAGGTACAAAAAGACAGATGGACGAGATGGCCTCCCTTGCGATGGCATGCTTGAAGCATAGAGGAGAGGAGAGGCCTACCATGAAAGAAGTGGAGCTAAGACTGCAGGCCATGAGAGGAAAGATGGTGATGAAGAGAAATCATGAGTTAGAAAGGCATGGTGAAGCCATGACATTGTTACCTTCAAATTATTCCAACTATTTCAGCACTAGTTTTGGGGCTGCTAATTCATCAACTCAATGTGTCACTCGATGTTGTACAATGGAGCGAGAACTAGTTTCTTGGACGGACCTACCTCGCTAAATTGTCACCTTTTTTTTTCCTTTTTTTAATAGTAAATTTTTTGCACAGTTTATTTCCTTTGTTCTACGTGACAAAATACCAATTAGATTGAACTTTTATTCTTTGTTCTATGAACAAAAATACTTTGTTTTTTTTTAAACACAGATATGATTGTATACTTATCAATGTTGGCCACGCTCCAAGAATCATGTCCTCTCTAGAAGTTCGTATCAGCTCCTTTTATGCTCTCTCTTCTGGAGAGATGATGAACTCCCCATTTGGCACTATTGTTGGCCACACCATGGCCAAGACAACCCAGATAGCCGAATTAATAGTTTCGACAAAGAAGCATTTCATGTAATGCGATCATAACGATTTGATCTAGTAAGCTTATCCAATGCAGTTTATTCAGAAAGAAGGTTGTGTAGCCATAGGAGAGCTGTTTGAAGAAATGGAAGAAGGGAAAACTTTTGATGTATGTTTTAAGGAGATATGAAGGCTTTTGCGCAAAATTTCTTTATCTTAGGTAGTTTAATAACAAGACTGAACAACATCGATTTATCTGCAATATGTGTCTGGTTTCAGGTAATGTTACAATCTGGACAAAAAAAAATGCACACAAGCCTGTCTAGGTTATTGGAATAGGAAAAGTTGATTCACCTAAGCAATATCATGAAGTTCCTGTTGTTGTCCGCAATTGGTTCAAACCCATGTATCTCGTGATGTTGCTTCCACCATTCCCACAAATCTACGAACATTAGTTTCTTATCTTGATCTTTTTCGAATTAGTGCCATGTGTTCTCTGTTTCACTCATATTAAACTGATGACTGGAAGAGCAGAGATCCTGCATGCCTATGCGGTAAAAAAACATAAATTCAGACGAGATGGTAACTCGTAAATTTCTACATAGCATCATAGCAAGCTACCATGCTCCTCAGCTCCTGATATCATAAATTAGCAATTGCAAGCATCGTTTTCCTATTATTTTTTTAAGTGTTAGAAATATCTTGGGTCCATAACGACAGAAGTTGGCAACCATGGGTTTCATTCACATTCCAGGGCATTAGAATTGTCCTAGCGAACCGTTTTCTTTCCCAGACAACAAAACCCTATGGCCACCTTCCACTTGTTCTCCACTCCCTCGTTGCCGTCGGGTGAAGCCTACGGGACAGACGGCGTCGGTGGGTCCAGCTCTCATCACTAATTTCAGGTCAGGTGGCGTCGTTCATGGTCGCGAGTTTCGGTCGTGGTCTTGCATCGTCTTCTCCAGTAGCAACCTTTTTGGTGTTTTGGTGGGGTTGCTGCGGTGGTTCCCTACTCGGCCGGAGCCGCCACTCCATTGGTTCGCCGGAGTTGGTGTCTGGGATGTGTCTCCAGCAACCCCTGGTTGTCGGTCGTGGTTGACCTCATCTTTGGTGCTCGTGAGCACTGTCCTGCTCCCCTCTATTTGTTTTGTCCACTTCCTTGTCCCCGCTCTTGGCTTGGGTGGTGGATGGTCTAGTGGCGTTGGGGCTGCCTTATTGCTCGACGATGCCGTGTCTATGCTTGTGCAAGTGGTGTTGGCTCTAGGCTGTTGGTGGTTTTGTTGTTGAGATGCTTGAACTTCAGTCACTATCTTCGTCGTCGTATTAGTCGAGTTTGGGTCGGATTTTGATTGACTGTTGTTCAGGCTCTCACAGCGGATGTTTCTCGCTTTTCATGCCTTGTGCTATTCATTTGCTCTAGGCTAGGTTGTCATGGACGTTCATGTTATTTTGGGCGGCGTCATCGTTGATGTAAGGATCGTGGTTTGTTTGGGTGGCGCCAATTTTTGGTGATGTGATGGCGTGCCATCTTCGACGTTGTACATGCAGCTCTGCCGGATGGTAAATGAAATTTGTATTGGACCCAACACATTGGGGTTAGAGCCAAAACTTTTTGATATGGCTAACATGACTTTGATCGTATGATTTGACCATCCTCCTATGCTTCTGTTGTAGGTTCTGTAAACGCAGCAAAATGTTCATAGCTCGCAAAGAAGGAAGACGTTGATGGCTTCCATGTTGGTGGCGCGTCTCTGAGGGTACGAGAAATCGACATATATTTCATTCGAAGCTGACGACATGTGCTTTTTATATTGGCCTATCAGTGTTATCATGTTTCATCTTCTCGCAGTTCTTGAAGCAAAATATTTCGGTGTGTTGGAGGGTCCGGATCGACTTTGCCACCATTTGCAACCTGGTGACGTCCAAGAAAGCTACAGCCTGATGGAGGTGCCCCTTGTGAAACCATGATCTGGTTTTGCCGATTCGTAGCAACATTGCACCTTTCGTCTTCTCATGGACCTTTTGCAGGACGAAAACAGGAGTTCAGTTGTTGCAACTTGCAATTGACAGGAGTTTTTTTTTTTTTGAAAAGGAGGTTAAGACCCCCGGCCTCTGCATCAATCGATGCATGCAGCCATCTTTATTACTTATTCAACAAAGGTCTGACAAGAACATATATCAAGCCACCCGAAGCCATCACTCACACCTACAAACGTGATAATGTGGAGTGCTCTCACTCCCCATATCTAAAACCGGTGTCGTCGCCGATACATCCACATAACGTATCGGAACCCACAGCCGGTGCAGCAGACCTAAAGCGTACACCACATGCCACTAGTAGAAAACAGACCTTTCGTCCGCCCCTTTAGTCCCGGTTTGATTACGGCCCGGGACTAATGTGACCATTAGTCCCGGTTTGATTTTAGCATCATTAGTCCCGGTTCATTTGCTACCTATAGTCCCGGTTTGTATCACAAACCGGGACTAAAGGGGTGGTGGCAGGTTGGTGTCAGTTGGGGCCCCCACGAGCCGCTTTAGTCCCAGTTTGTATCACCAACCGGGACTAAAGGCCCCCCCTTTAGTCCCGGTTGGAGATACCAACCGGGACTGGAAAAAAAAATTCAATTTTTTTTTTAAAATTTTTTCCCAGCCCTTTAGTCCCGGTTAGTGTCTTCAACCGGGACTAAAGGTCTATCTTTAGTCCCGGTTGGAGATACCAACCGGGACTAAAGGGGGGGCCCTGCGAGCCCCTAAATCTTAGAAAAATCATAACTAAATCATTTTAATTCAGAAAAATACAAATAATATATCAAAAATTGCAGAAAAAAAAGATTTGTCCGAAGAAATAACAAGTTTTCCGTTTCGACAATTTTTTAAAATCACCAAATTCCAAATGGAAAATAGAGTTTTTGGACGTTTTAGACGTTTTAGGGTTTAGGGGCTAGGGTTTAGATTTCTAAGTTTAGGGTTAGGTTTTAGGGTTTGAACCTTTAATTTTACTATTTATAATAGAGTTTCGGACGTTTTAAGTCCCGGGTTTAGGGTTTTCGGACGTTTTAAGTCCCGGGTTTAGTGCTTTTCAATTTCAGGCTAATTTAGCTCAAAAAATCATTAAATCCATGAAAAAAATAGCAAAATAAGTCAAAAAGGGTTGAAATTTAAGGATGTGGCTTTGAACGGTTCATATTGAACACACAAAAATTCTGGAGTTGAAATAAGATTAAAAAAATGAAATGTCTTTATAACAGCTGAGTTTTCGTCTGAAACCCTGTTACTTCGAAAGAGATGGTCCAGTTTGTACACAAAGTGCATCCAGTTTTTGCCATAACCCTCTCAACCTTTTAGCACAAGCTATTTGGGTGAAATGATGATACCATGCCAAGTTTCAACCTTTTCAGAGTTCATTTGTAGTGCTTTTCAATTTCGGCCTAATTTAGCTTAAAAAATCATTAAATACATGAAAAATAGCAAATGAAGTCAGAAAGGGTTGAAATTTGAGGATGTGGCTTTGAATGGTTCATATTGAACACACAAAAATTCTTCAGTTAATATAAGTTTAAAAAAATTAAATGTGGTCAAACTCTGGTCAAACAGTGGTCAAACAGTGGTCAAACTACTTATTCAATAAATATTAGTGTTACTAAATAATTATTGTTTTTTAGAATAATAGTTTCAAACTCAAATGGTGAAGCGTGTGACATCATGCTCATATTTTTCTGATAATAATGGATATATTATTTGTCGAATTTTGATTTACAGATTTAAAGATATTAATTATGCCATTTTAATTGAATAAATGGCAAAATAATAATAATAATAATATTACTTATTTTATTTTCATTGAAATTCAATATTATTATTACTTATTTTATTTTGACCTTTTTGTATTATTTTGGATTTTTTTGATTTTTTTTTGTTTTTTGCTAATTTTTTCTTTTTTTTGAAATTTTTTCTTTTTTTTTGAATTTTTAAATTAATCATCGTTGTTTGTTAATCATTGTTGTTTATTTTAATAATTGTTTGGAGTTCAAAAAATTAAATCATGTGACATCAAGACCTAAGGGTTAATAGGATTGATAGCTTACTATTGTCAGGAAAACAACAAGTGCAGACTTGAAAACTAGGGGAGATAGAACCTGAAAGTTAAGCGTGCTGGGACTGGAGTAGTGAGAGGATGGGTGAAAAAAAAATTCAAAAAATAAAATAAAATAAAAAACAAAAAAAATTCCTTTAGTCCCGGTTGGTGTTACCAACCGGGACTAAAGGTCCTGCATCCCCCGCCCCAGACAGCGCCACGTGGAGGGCCTTTAGTGCCGGGCCGTGTTGAACCGGGACTAAGGGGGGGGGGGGGCTTTAGTCCCCACCCTTTAGTGCCGGTTCCTAAACCGGCACTAAAGGCCGTTTTAAACCGGGTCTAAATCCCGTTTTTCCACTAGTGTGCACACGTTTTAGAAGCCCGTCATCATCATCGATCCGCTGACCCATCTTCAGGAGAGAGATCCGCATCATCCTTGCCAGTCCGGCCATCCGTCAACGCCACCACGGCGCCCAACGACACCCCTTCCCTACGCTCGTCCATCCAGACGCGAAGACTCTGGAAGATCTGTCGTGCGTAGCACCTGCCGAACAGGCATGACAAAGTGTAGCACCTGTCGGCCAGGCATGACTTGACGTCACCCCCGAAGCTCCGTGCAAGACGAAGACGCTCCACCTCGTGCCTCTGTCTTCCAGCGCTGCTCCACAAACGATGCTCCCAAGAGAGAAACGACACCACAGTGCCGCCATCGTCCGATCTGGAAAATCAGATCCTAGGGTTTCCCCCGAAGCAGCACGAGTGGGTCGACAGTAGTTACAAGACGATGCCTTCATCAAGGTAACGGCGCAGAACGCCGCCATCGTCCGCCGTCGGCTCGGTTTTCACCGGCAACTATGTCTTCCCGACTCGCAGCCGGGACTAGATGACAGATCTGGAGATCCGATCACCCAGCCTCAGGCCGACCACCTTCGACGTAGGAGATGACCACCACCGCCATAATCCTCGTGATGCGATGCAGACCCGGAGTGCCTCCGCGAGCCATCGCCGAAGCCGACGAGATGCAGCAGATCGAGGACGAAACAACAGCCGCCCGCCTAGACCCGAAGGTCCCAGATCGAGCCCGGGACGTGCCCCGGCCACCGCTGCCGTCATCTCCTACCAATCCCGCCGGCTGCAGCAGATCCCCCCCGACGCACCCCGGCCGCCGCTGCTCGCCATCCTCGTCGCAAGGAGGTCCAGGTCAGGCCGCCGCCGCCTCAGATCTCGGGACGCCAGAGGAGGTCCGCCGCCACCGCGCCACAGGGCCTTTGCCCGGCGACGTTGCCGGCGGCGGCGGGGGGAGGGGGGTGAGCGGAGAACGAGGGGAGGTTGGGTGGTGGCCGCCCGGTGCGGCCCGGCGGCGGCCGCACGGGGTCGGGAGGGGAAGGGCGAGGGAGGAGTGCGTCAGGTCTGCAATTGACAGGAGTGAGAGCAGTCATACTCACACATAAATTAATGCATGTTAATATGCACTCCGCCTACCTGTGGAATTGTTCTTTGATCAAATCTTCACTTCTTTTTTTCTTTTTTCTTTTTTTGCGGGGAAGATCAAATCTTCACTTCAGGTGTGAAGCGACAGCATTGACTCGGTGCGCACCTACCTTGCAACAAAGTTTCTACGATTTAGATCTACATAAACCAAAGGGAGAAATATTATGCCATGAACGATGGCAAATTTGACAATCTCTCTCTCTCTCTCTCTCTCTCTAATTCACTCAGGTGACGATACATACATCGTGTATCAAGATTGTCTAAACCCATTTTGACACGCAATATCAACCAATATACCCACGCCACTCAAAAGAATAAAAATAATATATACCCACTCCACTAAAAAAAGTCAACAATTAGCGCCGTCATAAATCACTGAACAAGTTATCGGAAAAAAAATCGCACTAGCTAGCTAGTACTTCCTCAGTCCCATAATATAAGACGTTTTTGCAAGCTAACATAGTTTGCAAAAACGTCGTACATTATGGGACGGAGGGAGTAGTAAATTAGCCACCATATCCCATATGTCATGAGTGCCACGTTTGGTTGGAGTTTTTGCCCAGTTTAGTCTCCATGCTGAACATTTCAAAAGGAGTCACAACGTTGAAAGGCTAGCTGCCTAGATATCGAAACAAACAATCTTTTACCAGTGACGCCTCTATCAGTCAGACAACCTAAAAAAACACGCAGTACGCCTCTATGTTATGCTCCTTTTGCACCTCGTCCTCTGCTCCGGTTGCACGCTCGATCAACTGCCTCCGGCACCGGCGCCGGCGCCGGCACCACATCGGTCGTGCTCGTGCTCCCAGCCGGCCAAACCCCTGGTACGTTATCGTTACTGCCTACGTACCTCCGTTCGAGATTAATGGGATTCACTTGTGCTCCGTTGTCAGCTAGTAGCTCTTTGGGTTTTGAGTTTTCCTCTGCTTTGGCCTTTTGATGTTAAGTGATTCAGTTCAAATGGCACTTCTGTGTTTTTTTTCGATCATTGAATTGATATATCGGCACTTCTGTGTAATGGCCTGTGATCCCGAGACTTGGAACTTTTTACCATCTGCTATGAAGGAAGTGTCCACAAATCAAATCTAGTTGCTAATCAAAATTTCTAACGTTCAAACTTAATTTTCCGCTATTAAGTTCCAAAACTTCTTACCATCTGCAATTAGCAGGACCCCCGCAAGCTGCCTCATAGATAGTTTGCCTCTCCTTCTCCCCAGTCCGCACTACGCCACAAACTCCACCCACCCCGCGTTGTCTTTTCCACATCCGGTGAGGTGACGACGCAGCCACCCTCGCACACCACAGGGTGCACTGTCGTCCATGGCTTGCCGGCTCCGCCATGGACCAGTTTATCGCGGCCTCCGCAGGAGGTGGCGAGGGGCGGCGCCGCCTCCGCGTCCGCGCCGACTCCCCCAAAGGTAGGAATCCATGCCCGGGGGAGTTGGCGCGTACGCGTCCGCGTCCACGACCATGCGCCTTGCCGCCTCGTCAGCACCGCATCCCGCCGCCTCCGACCGCTCTGTAGGTACAGCTTGGAGCTTAAATCCGGATCGAGCAGTTCATATCGAGCTTGGAGTATTTTTTTAGAGAAATTTAGTGGACTGTTATTGGGTAATTAATTTCAACATCACTACTAATTCACATGTCATGAATCTTTTAGAATTTTTTTTATGACGGCGGCTCGCCTGCAGTGCTTCTAGTCGTCGCTAGGTGGTCCATAGACCTGATTGTAATTTTTATTACCTCTAGTGTTCTCTGTACTGCCATGATTGATGAATATATCGGAAATTTCTCTCGAAAAAAAAATGAATCTTTTAGAATTTGGGGAAAAGAATTCAGCATTCCCTACAAGGTGCCGTAATACAACAACCGAAAAGCAAGATGCATATTGTCGTTTTTTATTACACATATAAAAATAAAAATATACTTATGTTTTGTCTACTGTCAAAAAATAATACTCCTATGTTTTGTCTAATATCAAGCATCTAAAAAGAGACTGACCAGATGGTTAACATAGCATTTTATTTGCAAGATTACTGCCCTTTGATGTAAATCTTTGATCCCATCCAACCCTGCTATTATTTTCAGTTGTTTCTATATAAACAACAAAAGCATACATAGGAGTTTTCACTTTCAACTTTCAGACAACTAACAAGTGATAACATCAGAGTTTGTTTGAGATGTTCTCTTTTCCTTCAGCACAGCAGACAATTACTTAATTTGACCACACTAACTGCAGGGACTTGATATGGCGTCGGTGCTAGTGCTCGGTGCCATTGTACTCATGCTGAACCTTGCATCTATATCATCAGCACAGCCTCACCACGGATGCAAAACGCGTTGTGGTGACGTAGAGATTCCCTATCCATTTGGCATTGGTACCGGCTGTGCTATCGAACAAGGCTTCGAGATCAGCTGCAGCAGGACTGCCGATGGGATCGAGAGGCCATTCATAAATTACTGGGAGGTTCTAAGCATCTCAGCGTCAAGTGGTCAATCCCGAGTTTTAATGTTCATCCCGACATATTGCTACAATTCTAGTACAGGACAAATGGATTCCTACCTTTGGGATTTTTACTTGGTTTGGCCGTATCGGATCTCTGACTCGCACAACAAAATCATAAGCATTGGTTGCAACACAATTGGGTACATCTACAACACCGAAAAGTCGACAAGGTATGCGACAGGATGTGTGTCAGTGTGTGGGAGCCCGGGAGACCTGAAAAATGGCTCGTGCATAGGTGTAGGCTGCTGCCAGAACACCGTCCCCAAGGGCTTGACGAGCTACCATGCCTACTTCTATGATGTAGACTATGTCAATGTTTCAAATAGTTGGCACTTCAACCCATGCAGCTATGCCATGGTGGTGGAGGCAGAGACATTCACTTTCAACTCCGAGTACATAACCACTAAGAGGTTCAATGATACCTACCAGGGGCGGCAGCCGGTTGTCCTTGACTGGGTGATTGGAAATGCAACATGTGAGGTGGCACGCAGAAACATGTCTTCATACGCATGCCGGAGTGAAAACACCATGTGCGTGGATTCGTCCAACGGCCCAGATTATCTGTGCAACTGCTCCGTTGGATACCAAGGGAATCCTTACCTCTCTGGTGGATGCACAGGCTAGTTCCTCCCCTTGCTCTGCTTGCCTTTTTAGTTCAGTTTTTTTACAGCAGTCTCAAAAGGGTTTGTGGAATGGACAAATGTGTATAATAGCATTTTGCTCTCTGAAGCAAATCAGGGGTTAAACTCTGGATTTTTTCTCTTGAGCAATGCGGATCGCAGATCAACTTCTATATATACTTATGTAATAAGTAGACGAATATTAATGGAAACCACCAACATATAATAATGGAAATGGAGAACAGACCATTATACTAAAACTCATTTATTTTACTTATTTTTTTCATCTCATGTTGATGAAATTGTTACATTAGACTTGCCTTGCATCTTGAATGCCATCTCACTTCCATCGTTGATTAAAAATGGTGCAGAAGTACCTTTGTGCTTAACTTCTCACTTTGACACCAGATTACTCACTCGAGTAGAATTGCAACCCAGGTCGTCGAAAAAGAAGTTTAGATCAAATGCCACTTCATAGTTATCTATACTCCAATCTCTATATCTTTTTATTGTATTTCCTTTGAAAGACTCACTTGGGTTCAGATATTTTGTTTGATTTTCACTGCAGATGTCAATGAATGTGAGCACAGTCCAAGCCCCTGTCCTGAGTCTGCAACTTGCCAAAACACAGTTGGAGGGTACCATTGTTCATGTCCTTTTGGCAGCAGTTTTGCCAAGGAAACAAACTCTTGCACCAACCGGTTTATAGGTAAACCACCAGAAGTTAGCACCTTGCTTTATTCATCTTATTACAATCAATGATGCACTGTTTTAGAATCTGAATAATGATCTTTCTATGTAATCTGGTAAATATTTTGTGTTTTGTTGAGAGTAGCAGAGTTGTTGTTATCTTTATTGGCTAGTACTAATGTATAATAGGCTTGTCACTATTGCGCTCTGGCATGGCCAAAATTTTGTTTTTTTTACTTTAATGTAGACTGGGACCAGAGCATTAGTCCCTGGATTGTAAAAACGATGCAATTGCAAGTATCACCAGCAACCCACACAAAAAAGAAAAGAAAAGTAGTTACCTACACAAGGAAGAACTTTTATGCGCCTAACTGTTACATACGCTTACTTTTGCAGGAGTTGTTATTGGACTAAGCTCTGGCATCGGGGCTCTATTTCTCGCGTCAGTTTCAACTTTGTTGGTTCGGATGTGGAAGAGAAGCATGAAAAATAGAGTTCGAAAGGCATACTTTAGAAAAAACAAAGGCCTTGTCTTGGAACAGTTGATCTCATCCGATGAAAGTGCCACACATAGCACTAAAATATTTTCCTTGGACGAGTTAGAAAAGGCAACGGATAATTTTGACTCCACACGCATTCTAGGCCTTGGAGGGCATGGCACTGTTTACAAGGGGATTTTATCTGATCAACGTGTTGTGGCCATAAAAAAGTCCAAAATGGCCGATCAAAGAGATATTGATCAATTCATAAATGAGCTTGCAATTTTATCACAAATCAGTCATCGAAACGTGGTGAAACTTTTTGGATGTTGCCTTGAGTCAGAGGTGCCTTTGCTCGTGTATGAGTTCGTCTCCAACGGGACATTATCTGAACTTCTTCATGGTGACCACCTGAGTGGTAGAAGCTTGTTAACCTGGGACGATCGTATCAGAATTGCTAGCGAGGCGGCAAGTGCTCTTGCTTACCTCCATTCCGCTGCCGCAATACCAATCTTTCATAGAGATGTGAAATCTACCAATATACTCTTAACAGATAACTTCACTGCAAAGGTGGCAGACTTTGGTGCCTCGAGATCCATCTCCATCGATGAAACTCGTGTGGTCACAGCAGTGCAGGGCACATTTGGGTACTTGGATCCTGAGTATTACCACACAGGCGAGCTAACCAAGAAGAGCGATGTTTACAGTTTCGGCGTGATAATCGTCGAGCTTCTGACTAGGAAGAAGCCGGTCTTCCTCAATTCCCGGTGTGAAAAGCAAAACTTATCTCATTACTTCCTTCAAATGCTACAAGATAACACCATGATGGATATCGTCGATGTTCAAGTTCTGGAGGACGGCAACGATAGACAGATCGCTGAGATGGCTGCCCTTGCGAGGGTATGCTTGAGGCACAGAGGAGAAGAGCGGCCTACCATGAAAGAAGTGGAGCTTAGGCTGCAGCTCCTGAGAGGCAAGATGATAATGGAGAAAAACCATGAGTTAGAGAGCGAGGGTGAAGCCATGCCATTGTTACCTTCAAACTGTTCCACTTATTTCAGTGCTAGTTCCGGCCCACGGCACAGTGAGTTCTTCTCAGCTGCCAATTATTCAGCTCAGGATGTCACCAGATGCTACACTATGGAGCAGGAGCTTGTTTCCTGGACCGACCTACCTCGCTGAATTTTAATGGACTCTTTTAGTTTGTCATGGTAACAATTTTGATTCTTTTATGTATCACGAACTGGATTGGTGTGCTTCGATTTCCAACTTATGTTTCAATCTCCGAGTTGCTAGTGCGAGGTATCAGAAACAGTGTCAGTCGTCGTAATCTGAAAGGTCTGTGTTCTGTGAAACAACTTGCCCCCAAAACGTATGGTTTTGTGAAATTCTAGCCATAATAGTTACGGTTTTGTGATATTTGCTTCGAATAATTCCTGGCCATCTCCTCCTGCACTAGTAGTGGTCGCCTCTGCTAGTAGTCCTGAGCAAGTCAAGTCCCAGGAATGGCACCCCATGGCCGTCACGCGCCTCTCATATACTATCTCATGCATTAGTCTGCAGTTTACCGAAAAAGGCTTTCGCCCCGCTTTATAAATAAAGCAAACCGCCCAAGCAACAGAGTACACAAAGTTCACACCACACACACACAAGAACGAGAGTGCAAGGGTTCTGCTGAGGGCACAGCTCAACAAGCCCTAAAAGAAAACAAAGGCGATTAGTCTGCAGTTTCAGAAGAAGCCAACAAATAAACAGCTGCTACTTCAATTTCCAAATTTATGTTTTTTTTTTTTGCGCACGTCCCAAATTTATGTTTTGGCTCGCTGAATCCTTCCTTTCCTGTCAACTTCCAACCGACTCGCAGTCCAAAAACCAAGCAATAATATATGTGCCGATCACGCCAAAAGGGATCAGAAAACTTCTCCGGCCGGCCAGCGTTTGAGCTAGCGGTGGCCGGCGGCAGATTATCCCTGACATGACTTGTACTTTCTGTGGTTTGTTAGCATGTGTGAACTGAAATTTGGATTTGAATTTGAATTTTTGCGACAAAGCATATGCAAATTGTATCAATGCCGTCTGATTTGCGCTCGGCTCCTCCTTACACGCAGCGTTCCCCCTCCGCCCCGTTGAAAAGCCAACACTCTGTTTTTTGATAATGAAAAAGAAAAAGGAAAAAAAAAGGTCAGCAATCGGCGCAGTAAACCTTAATATTCAGAAGACACTTGATTTTGTTTTCCTTTGTCAGCTTTCATATGGCACGAGTTGGTTGGGGTTTTGCCCAAGTCTATGTGTGTGTTTGTGTGCTTCTGGCAAACCAAGTCTCCCATGTTGAACATTTCAAAAGGGGCCACCGTGTCGAGAATGTTGTCAGTCACCCTCACACATCTATGTCCCTTCCCATTCTTCTTGACACCAAAAAGTTCCATTCATTCCCTTTGGTCGCTGCTTCAGTTGCAAGGCTCCGGCACGGCATAACACCTCGATCACGTCCAGTTTGGCCGGCGGCCATTTTTACCCCAGGTAGGTAATTCAGTTCGACATCAATGGATTTCCGGAGCTCACTTGTGCTCATGCTCCTCTGCTAGCTCCCTGGCTTTCTGTGGCCATCCTTCTGCTTTGGCTTGGTAATTTTCGACGTTAAATGAAATGAAACCTGCTTGGCTTTTGCGTACATCATCTTCAGTTCGTCGAGAACTAAAATAAAATTGCTAGTAACACAATGCTACGTATAATCTGTTAGATGTGTGTTTGGTGTGTTCTCTGCGGTACTACCGCTCGAGGCGGTACTACCGCTCTGAGTGCGGTACTACCGCCCGAGGCGGTACTACCTCTCTGAGTGCGGTACTACCGCTTGTAATACCTCACATGTATATGTACTGGCCTTTGGCCCACAGTGAATACCAGTTGCTCATTCCTAACATGGTATCAGATGCTTAGGTTCTCTCCCACCCCGCACGCCGCAGCTCCGTGCTCTCCTCCTCCACCGCCGCCGCCGCTGCTAGCTGCGAGCTAGCTGCTCCGGCCGCCCTCCCCTCGTCTGGCTGCCCCCTGGGCTCGCCGCCTCTGCCGCGCCACCGGAGCCCGCCTCCGCGCGCCGTCCGGCTTCGCCCGCCCCCGCGTGCTGCCGGCCTCCTCCGCGGGCCACCCGGCGGCCGCCGCCTCCTGCCGCGCCCCTTGCTCCGCCCGGCCCTCCTCGCCGCGGATCCGGTCGCCACCGTCGCGGATCCGGCCGCCCCGTCCCGCCCACTGCCAGGCTCGGCCCGGCCGCCGCCGCCCGCAGCGAGTACCGCGCAAGCGGTACTACCGCTGGCAAGCGCGGTACTACCGCCCGAAGCGGTACTACCGCCCGTTACTGCCGCTCTACTTTCGCTTAAAGGCCAGGCATACCCGAAGACTAAAAATAAGCGGAAGTGCCCACGGCACTGGACCGCGGAAGTACCGCACAAGCGGTACTACCGCTTAGCATAGCGGTACTACCGCCCTGCGCATCGCGGTACTACCGCTGCACAAGAGCGGTACTACCGTCTGAAGCGGTACTACCGCTGAGAAAAGGCGGTACTACCGCGCACTCCGGCGTCATGTCTTCGTCGGGCTATGTGGCTGTTCCTCGGTGCTCGGTGATCTTCGATGGCACCAACTATGCTGAGTTTGTGGGTTTCATGCGCATCCACATGCGCGGTCTTCTCCTGTGGGGCGTTCTCTCTGGCGAGGTTCCCTGTCCGCCTTGCCCTGTTGCACCTGTGGCTCCTACCCCGCCGGTGCCGCCTGTTCTTGCTGCTGATGCTTCTCAGGCTGATCGGGATACAGCCAAGGCCCTTGACGATGCTGTGGTTGATGCTTATGATCAGCAGGTATCTGCCTACTCAGATGCTCTTGCTGTTTACCGAGATGATCTGTCTGCTTACACTCAGTGGTGCAACGATGATGCTAGAGCTGCTGCTGTTCTCACTGCGAGTGTCTTACCTCAGTTTGCGTCTGAGTTCATGGGTCTCGGTCCTGTTGCTGCGATGTGGTCCTATCTTTGTCAGCGATATCAGCCATCTGGTGATGCTCTCTACTTATCTGTGGTGCGTCAGGAGCACGCTCTTCAGCAGGGTGACTCTTCTGTCGATGAGTTCTACTCACAGAGCTCTGCCATCTGGCGCCAGCTTGACTCTCTCTGGACGGTTGTTTGTGGTACTTGCCGTTGTTGCCAGACTGTGCGGTCGGACTTGGAGTTTCATCGCCTCCATGAGTTCTTATCTCGCCTTCGTCCAGAGTTTGAGCCTCGGCGTGCTCACCTACTTGCTCGTGGTCGTGTTCCTATTTCGGAGGTGCTTGCAGAGCTTCGTGCTGAGGAGACACGCCTCCATTCTGCTGGTCTGCTTGTGGTTCCCACTGTTCTTGCTGCCCGAGCTCCTGTGTCGTCTGCTCGCCTCACCACTCCACCGCTCCTGCCCACACCTTCAGGGGGGGTGGGTCGCCCTCCTTATGCTGAGAAGGGCCGGTCGCGCCGTGACACCTTCTGTGGCTACTGCTCCAGGCCAGGTCACCCAGAGTCTGAGTGTCGCCAGAAACAGCGAGACCAGAGGCGATCTTCCAGTGGGACTCATGCACCTTCCTCGACTCCGTCACTCACTGATCAGGACATTGTGCGGCTCAAGCGCCTCCTGGCTTCCTCCGGCTCTTCCTCGACGGGTTCTGTTGCCGCTATGACTGCCACCACAACTCCGCCCCCGCCGGAGCATACTCAGTCAGGTACATCCTCGTGGGTTCTGGATTCTGGAGCTTCTTTTCATATGTCTTCTGATTCCTCTGCTTTATCTTCTCTTCGACCTCTTGATTTTCCTCTTAATGTTCTCACTGCCGATGGCACACCTCTTCCTGTTGCTAGTCGTGGCATCCTTTCCACTCCGTCTTTTTCGGTTCCTAGTGTTTCTCATGTTCCTCGTCTTACCATGAATCTCTTTTCCGCTGCCCAACTTACTGATTCTGGCTGTCGTGTCATTCTTGATGCCGACTCTTGTTCTGTTCAGGATCGTCGCACTCAGGCTCTGGTTGGCGGTGGCCCTCGGCGCCGTGAGTCTGAGGGCCTTTGGGAGGTTGACTGGCTTCGTGTTCCTTCCGCTGCTACCACATCCGCCAGCTCTCATGCTCTTGCTGCCTCCTCTTCTGCGTCCTTCCAGCAGTGGCATCATCGACTTGGTCACATCTGTGGCTCTCGCTTGTCCTCATTAGTACACCAAGGCGTCTTAGGGTCTGTCTCCGGTGATGTTTCGTTGCATTGTGATGGTTGTAGGCTTGGCAAACAGACTCAGTTACCTTACCCTACCAGTGAGTCTGTATCTCAGCGTCCTTTTGACTTAGTTCATTCTGATGTATGGGGTCCTGCTCCTTTTGACTCGAAAGGGGGTCATCGCTACTATGTTCTGTTTATTGATGATTTCTCTCGCTACACTTGGCTTTATTGTATGAAATCTCGCAGCGAGGTTCTCCCCATATACAAGCGTTTTGCTGCCATGGTTCGCACTCAATTTTCCACGCCTGTCCGTATCTTCCGTGCTGACTCAGCTGGAGAGTATATCTCTCACATGTTGCGTGGTTTTCTTGCGGAGCAGGGTACTCTTGCCCAATTCTCTTGCCCTGGTGCACATGCTCAGAATGGCGTTGCTGAACGCAAACATCGCCATTTGCTTGAGACGGCTCGGGCGATGATGATCGCCGCCTCTCTTCCACCCCATTTTTGGGCTGAGGCCGTTTCCGCATCCACCCACCTCATCAACATTCAGCCTTCGGCTGCCTTGAAGGGTGGTATTCCTATGGAGCGTCTCTCTGGTCGCTCTCCTGACTACTCCGCTCTTCGTATGTTTGGATGCGTGTGCTATGTTCTTCTTGCTCCGCGAGAACGAACCAAGTTGACTGCTCAGTCCGTTGAGTGTGTTTTCCTTGGCTACAGTGATGAGCACAAGGGCTATCGCTGTTGGGATCCTGTTGGTCGCCGTCTACGCATTTCTCGTGATGTGACGTTTGATGAGTCTCGTTCTTACTATCCGCGTCCCTCCTCCTCGAGCTTTTCCGTGGAAGATATTTCCTTCCTCCTCCTTCCCGACACATCTCCCTCTATGCCTCCTGTTCTTCCCTCACCCCCGGTGCGTCCCCCTACACCACCGGTTCCACCATCCCCTCCCTCCTCCTCTTCCTCATCTCCACCATCCCCTCCCTCCCCACCCTCCTCCCCAGTCTTTCGACCTCACTCCCCGTTTCCTCTCCACTACACTCGTCGTCCTCGTGCTGTGGATGATCCTACTGATGTGCCCTCTACTTCCAGTGCACCTCCTCTCACGCCTTCGCCGGTCCATAACCTCCGTGTTAGGCCTTGTCCCCCACCTGATCGCTATTCTCCTGACAGGTATTGTCTTTCTGCCATTGCTGAGCCCACCACCTATCGGGCTGCCATGACTCAGCCTGAATGGCAGCTTGCGATGGCCGAGGAGCTTGCGGCGCTTGAGCGCAATGGCACGTGGGATCTGGTTTCTCTTCCCTCCGGTGTTCGTCCCATCACCTGCAAGTGGGTCTATAAGATTAAGACTCGCTCCGATGGTTCCCTTGAGCGATACAAAGCTCGTCTTGTGGCTCGTGGCTTTCAGCAGGAGCAGGGACGCGATTATGATGAGACATTCGCTCCTGTGGCCCACATGACCACTGTCCGCACTCTCCTTGCTGTGGCTTCTGTTTGTCATTGGTCTGTATCTCAGCTTGATGTCCAGAACGCTTTTCTCAATGGTGAGTTGCGTGAGGAGGTTTATATGCAGCCACCACCGGGGTACTATGCTCCTGATGGTATGGTCTGCCGACTTCGCCGCTCCCTCTATGGTCTTAAACAGGCCCCTCGCGCCTGGTTCTCGCGGTTCGGCTCTGTCGTTACTGCCGCTGGCTTCTTGCCCAGTGATCATGATCCAGCACTGTTTGTCCACACCTCTTCTCGTGGTCGGACTCTTCTTCTTCTATATGTGGATGACATGATCATCACTGGTGACGATTCTGAGTACATTGCCTTTGTTAAGGCCCGCCTCCGGGAACAGTTTCTGATGTCTGATCTTGGTCCTCTTCGCTACTTTCTTGGGATCGAGATTTCTGAGACCTCTGCAGGCTTCTTCATCTCACAGGAAAAATATATTCAGGATCTTCTTGCTCGTGCCGCTCTCGGTGATGAGCGCACTGTTGTGACTCCTATGGAGCTCAACGTTCAGCTTCGTGCTTCTGATGGTGACCCTCTTCCTAATCCCACTCGCTATCGCCACCTCGTTGGGAGCCTTGTCTATCTTGCTGTTACGCGTCCTGACATCTCCTATCCTGTCCACATTCTCAGTCAGTTTGTTTCAGCCCCCACCTCTGTCCACTATAGTCACCTTCTCCGTGTTCTACGATATCTTCGTGGCACGATCTCTCATCGCCTTTTCTTTCCCCGCTCCAGTTCTCTCGAGCTCCAGGCCTACTCTGATGCTACGTGGGCTAGTGATCCCTCTGATCGACGCTCGCTGTCTGCTTACTGTGTCTTCTTTGGTGACTCTCTTATTGCCTGGAAGACAAAGAAACAGACTGCGGTTTCTCGCTCGAGTACAGAGGCTGAGTTGCGAGCGATGGCTATGCTGACGGCTGAGGTGATCTGGTTACGATGGTTACTTGAGGACTTTGGTGTGTCTGCTACTACATCGACTCCCTTACTGTCAGACAGTACCGGTGATATCAGTATTGCGCGTGACCCGGTGAAGCATGAGCTCACCAAGCACATCGGTGTGGATGCCCACTTTGTACGTGCTGCTGTGCAGGATCAGACACTGGCTCTTCACTATGTGCCCTCTGAGTTACAGTTGGCGGACTTCTTCACGAAGGCACAGACTCGAGCGCAGCATGGCTTCTTTCTCTCCAAACTCAGTGTTGTTGATCCACCATGAGTTTGAGGGGGGGGTGTTAGATGTGTGTTTGGTGTGTTCTCTGCGGTACTACCGCCCGAGGCGGTACTACCGCTCTGAGTACGGTACTACCGCCCGAGGCGGTACTACCTCTCTGAGTGCGGTACTACCGCTTGTAATACCTCCTTTGGCCCACAGTGAATACTAGTTGCTCATTCCTAACATAATCTACTCACCCGCAAACTAAAATAAAATTTGCTTGACTGAGTTGTCCGTGGAAATAGAATAGATCTCTTTCCTTCTTCACTCCCCCTCTTCTACACCACCGGCACACTACCACAGGTCCGGCGCCTCCCTGTCGGAATCATGCATCCCTCGCCGTGGCGCCCTCTGCAGGGGGCGGCGGCGTCGGCGCGTCCACGGACACCCACGCCCGTTTCCGCCTCATCGACACCGCATCCCGCCAGCACGTCCCGCCGCCGCGCTCCACCTTGCGCCCTCCCTCGGCGCGCTCGCTCGCTTCCCTGCTACCGGAGTCCGGACGCTCTGTAGGTATAGCTCACATCCGAAACGAGCAATCAATATTGCCCGATGTTTCTTCAGAGTGTACCTATTACTGTGTCTATTCTTATCCAAAACCAAGAAACATCCTTGAATTTGGGAATATATATATATACTGTGATCTAAACGCTCTTATATTTCTTTACGGAGGGAGTAGACAAGAAGAATTTTTGCATAGCTTTTCATTTACAAGATGACAGTCCTTTGGCACATACCTTAGACAAAAAATGCATAGGAATTGTCAGTGACAACTTTCAGACTGTTAACAAGTGACTGTTTTTTCAGAGAAATAATATGGCGTCAGCGCTACTGCTCGGTGCCGTTGCGGTCATGCTGCACCTAGCGTCTATATCAGCAGCACAACCTGACCACGGATGCAAAACGCATTGCGGTGATGTCGAGATCCCCTATCCGTTCGGCATTGGCGTTGGCTGTGCCATGGGCCAAGGCTTTGAGATCAACTGCAGCAGGTCCGTCGATGGAAATGACAAGCCATTCCTGCTTCGACGGGAGATTGTAAGCATATCGCTGTCACGTGGCCAATCCCGAGCTTTATCGCACATCCCATCATATTGCTACAATCCTAGTACAAGAAAAATGGATTCCTACCTTTGGGATTTTGAATTAAGTTGGCCTTATCGGTTCTCAAACGTGGACAACAAGTTCGTTACCATTGGTTGCAACACAATTGGATACATCTACAAGACCAACAGCATGACAAGGGATGCAACCGGATGTGTATCGGTGTGTGGGAGCCCAGAAGACCTGACAAATGGCTCGTGCGTTGGTGTTGGCTGCTGCCAAAATGTCGTTCCCAAGGGCTTAATGGGCTACAACGTCTATTTCTATGATGTGGATTATGTCAATAAAACAAATAGCTGGTACTTCAACCCATGCAGCTATGCCGGCTTGGTGGAAACAGAGGCGTTTATCTTCAGTTCCGATTATGTAACAACTACAAGGTTCAATGATACCTACGAAGGGCGGCAGCCAGTGGTGCTTGACTGGGTGATTGGAAATGCAACATGTGAGGTGGCACACAGAAACATGTCTTCCTATGCGTGCCGTGGCGGAAACACCGTGTGCGTGGATTCGTCCAATGGCCCAGGGTATCGTTGCAACTGCTCCATCGGATACCAAGGGAATCCTTACATCTCAGGAGGATGCACAGGCAAGTTCCTTCCCGCTTTGCATGGATCTTTAGTTCGTAGAATTTTTTTAGAGCAATCTAGAAAAACGATTTCTGCAATGGACAGATGTGTATAACAGTGCTACCTCCGCCTTAAAATGTAAGAGCCTACAAAAACGTCTTACATTTTGAGACGGAGGTAGTATTTGCTTTCCTTCTCAAGCATGCAGATAATCTAAATAGAGAAAGGAAAATCCTTAATGACGGAGGCTGCAGATCAAGTTATATATATATAGTTTTGATTGTAGTAGATCAGTACATGGATATGTAAATGGGAAATTTTTGAGAACCAACTGCCTAAAGAAGGGAAAAGGAGAAGAAAGAATTAATGAATTATACTAACAACCTATTGTACTCATCTCATAGTGTTCAGTTTCTTATATTAGATTTACCTTTCTCAAGCAGCTCAACCTATCACTTTGACTGCATATTCATTCCACTAGAACTGCAACCCGGTTAACTGAAAAAGAAAAAGTATAGATAAGTGTCATTTTATTGTAATCTACTGATACTCTAATCTTCATATCTGTTTATTATACTATTTTCGAAAGACTAACGTGGGACCAGGTATTTTGTTTGATTTTCACTGTAGATGTCAATGAATGCCAACGTAGTCCAAGCCCCTGCCCTGAGTCTGCGTCTTGCCAAAACACAGCTGGAGGTTACCAATGTTCATGCCCTTTTGGCAGCAATTTTTCAAATGAAACAAACACTTGCACCAACCGGTTTATAGGTAAACCACCAGAAGTTATCACTTTGCTCTATTCATCTTACGACCAATGATGCACCATTTTAGATTCTGCAAAATGAACTCTGTTGTGTAATCTGCTAAATACATTGTGTTTTGGTGAGACCAGCAGAGTTGTCACTGTTATACTCTGTTGTGTAATCTTGTAAATATTTTGTGTTTTGATGAGAGCAGCAGAGTTGTCACTGTTATGCTCTGTCATGGACTGGGACAAGAGTGTTAGTCCTTTGATTCTAAAAAACAAACAATGCAATTGCAACTATCACCAACAACACACAAATAAAAGATTAGTTACCTACAAAAAGGGAAAACTTTTATGCATCTAACTATTATGTATGCATACTTTTGTAGGAGTTGTTATTGGACTAAGCTCTGGTATTGGAGTTCTGTTTCTTGCGTCAATTTCAGTTTTGTTGGTTCAGAAGTGGAAGAGAAGTACTAAAGAGCGAGTTCGGAAAGCACACTTCAGGAAAAATAACGGCCTTCTCTTGGAGCAATTGAACTCATCCGATGAAAGTGCCACACATAGCACTAAAATATTTTCCTTGGATGAGTTGGAAAAGGCAACGGATAATTTTGACTCCACGCGCATTTTAGGCCTCGGAGCGCATGGTACCGTTTACAAGGGAATTTTATCAGATCAGCGTGTGGTGGCCATAAAGAAATCCAAAATGGTCGATCAAATAGAGATTGATCAATTCGTGAACGAGCTTGCCATTCTGTCACAAATCCATCATCGAAACGTGGTAAAACTATATGGATGCTGCCTCGAGTCGGAGGTACCTTTGCTTGTGTACGAGTTCATCTCTAGCGGCACGCTCTCTGAGCTTCTTCATGGTGACCACCTGAGTACTAGAAGCTTGTTGACCTGGGACGATCGTATCAGAATTGCTAGCGAGGCGGCAAGCGCTATTGCTTACCTCCATTCCGCTGCTGCAACACCAATCTTCCATAGGGATGTGAAATCTGACAATATACTCTTAACGGATAACTTCACTGCAAAGGTTGCAGACTTTGGTGCTTCAAGATCCATTTCCATCGACGAAACTTGTGTGGTCACGGCAGTGCAGGGTACATTTGGATACTTGGATCCTGAATATTACCATACATGCCAACTGACTGAGAAGAGCGATGTTTACAGTTTTGGTGTGATAATCGCCGAGCTACTAACTAGGAAGCAGCCAATCTTCCTCAATTCCAGGGGTGAAAAGCAGAACTTATGCTACCACTTCCTTCAAAGGCTACAAGCTAACACTATGATGGAGATCGTCGATGTTCAAGTTCTCGAGGAAGGTAACGACAGACAGATCAGTGAGATGGCCTCCCTTGCGAGGGCATGCTTGAGTCACAAAGGTGAAGAGAGGCCTACTATGAAAGAGGTGGAGCATAGGCTGCAGCTCCTGAGAGGCAAGATGTCAATGAAGAAAAACCACGAGTTGGAGACGGATAACGAAGCCGTGCCATTGTAACCTTCGAATTATTCCATATTTCACTGCTAGCTCCGGTACGCGGTACGATGATTTCTTCCCGGCTGCCAGTGATGCTTGTATTTTTGACCGACCTACCTAGCTGAATTTAAATCGAATCTTTTAGCAACAATTTTGAATTCGCAATACACATTGACCTTTTATGTATCTGGAATTGTATTGGTATACTTATTCAGTTTCAGTTGCAGTTTATATTGGATTCGGACTCTGAAACCACGACCGACTTAGCCCTCCATATATATCAGGGCTAGGTCGGAGTTTATCGTCCAACCGAATCATGGTCTCTGATCTCTGCCCATCGATGGAGGCGCAGCAGCCCGGCGGCGAGTCCGGCATGGCCGATCTCGCCGCCCGCCTCACCAAGCGGCTCGCGGACGCCAACAGCGGTAAAAACCTGGTCTTCTCGCCGCTCTCCATCTACGCCGTGCTCGCGCTCCTGGCGGCCGGCGCCGGCGGGGACACCCTGGAAGAGATCCTCCGTGTCCTAGGCGCGCGATCCCGCCGCGAGCTAGAGGCCTCCGTGGCGCGTCTCCGGGACGGGCCCCTCAGGGACAGATCGGAGTCCGGCGGGCCGAGCGTGGCGTTCGCGTGCGGCGTGTGGAGCGATCTGACGAGTCCGCTGAAGCAGGCCTACGTCGACGCCGTCGTCAGCAGCTACAAAGCCGACGCGGCCGTCGTCGACTTCCTAAGAGATCCGGAGCAGGCGAGGTCGCAGATCAACGCGTGGGCCGCGGCGGCCACGAGGAACCTCATCAGGTCCGCCGTCCCTCCGGGAGCCATAAACCAGGACACCAGGCTCGTGCTGGCCAACGCCATCTACTTCAGGGGCAAGTGGGACTTGCCGTTCTATGAGAGCTCGACCAAGAACAGGCTCTTCTACAGGCTGGACGGCACCCCTTCATGTCCAACTACGACCGCCACTACATCGCCGAGCACGACGGGTTCAAGGTGCTCAAGCTACGCTACGAGAGCAGCTCACCGCCCTACACCAGCATGTGCATCTTCCTCCCGGACGCGTGCGACGGCCTGGGGAGCCTGCTGGAGAAGATGACGTCGTCGCCAGGCTTCGTGCGCGAGCACCTGCCGACGAGCATGGCCATGGTCTTTGAGTTCGGGCCTTCGGGGTGCCGAAGTTCGAGCTCACCTTCGAGAGCAGCGTCAAGGGCGTCCTCAAAGATCTGGGGCTCGTTCTTCCTTTCGGCGAAGGCGCCGACCTCTCGGAGATGATCGGAAAGTTCCTCTGTAGGTGATGATGGAGGACATGCACGTGCAGGACGTGTTCCAGAAGGCCGTCATCGAGGTGAACGAGGAAGGAACCAGAGCCGCGCCGTCACCGTGGCGCTTCCCGCTCCTCAGACATGCTCCCCGTGCTGGCCGCGGACGGTGGAGTTCATCGCCGACCACCCGTTCGCCTACTGCATAGTGGAGGAGGAGTCGCACGAGGTCCTCTTTGCCGGACACGTCGTCGACCCCAGCAATGGCTCCGGGGCGGTGATCCCGTCGCCTCCGCCGTTCGGGGAGCGCAACGCGATGAAACGGAAATTCGATAAGGTCAGTGACGAGGTGCTCCAACAGATACAAGCGTCCGTTCTTTGGTGGTCCGCAACCGCCGGTGTTGCCGATTCTGTTTGACTCGTATGGCCTGAGTCCAACAGCATATCCACGACCACCGCCGGCGTACAGAAACCTTCCCCCACGCAGTCTACCATATCCGGGACCGTCGCCGGTGTACGGATACCTCCCCACATACAATAACACAACACATCTAAGACCGCCCATAAACCTCCCCGCATTATAAAACCAAACACATCTAGGAGACTAGGACCGCCGGTGTATAGAAACGGCCCGCCGCAAAATCCAACGCATCCAGGACCGATGGCGCATGGAAACCATCCCGCATACAACCCGGCACATCCAGGACCGATGGGGTACTGGAACCTCCCCGCATACGACCCGGTACATCCAGTACCGATGGTCTATGGAAACCTTCCACCATACAACCAGGTATATGATTCTGAATCTGCCGAGATCGGTCCACACGCAGCAGCGACCGGAGAAGATGAGTTGCCCGCAAAGACAAGCGAGTAAATATTGTTGAAATGAGCAATACTTATGTAATCTGGATTGAGAGTTATATCTTGTATTTGAATGCTTATATGCATAGATTTTGTGTTCTTGTGCGTTCATAACTTTTTTGCTAACATTTTGTAATGTAATACGAAGGGGAGGGAGAAAGTGGTGGATGTCTGAGGCAACATTGCCCAAGTTATTAAGCGCATTAACAAATCGTATTTACACAACTAATTCGGAACGGAGGGAGTAGAAAATAAAAACACCAATATGATGCAGACGAGGGGATTATCAAACGCTATACCTTCTAGTAGTAACGATTTTGAACACTTCTCCTTTGCCCTACGAGCCACAATACATTGATATATTTTGTTTTATCATAATTCTAGATTGGTATACTTCACTATTAGAAATCCTAAATATAGTTTTCCAGTTGGTACATTTTTTGACGAAAAGACGACCCTAGAGCCGTATTTCATTGATTAATCAGGAGAGGAGCAAATACAAATACAAAGACTTTAGAGATAGAGACTAGGTGAAAAGCCTGGAGCTGGCATCCAGAAAAATACAACCAGCAGCACTCAAGGCGGCTCAAAAAATCTGTCAAGCAGGGTAAGCCCAGCAGCCGACCAGCATCGCGCTTCATCCATGATACGTCCCATGAGTTGTGGAACGGAGCACCTGTCGCCACTGAAGACACGGTTGTTGCGTTCTTTCCATATCATCCAGGAGATCAAGCAGATGGCTGCCTTCCAAACTTTCTTCTCATCCACCGGGAGAGACTGGAGCTGTGTCATCCAGTTGGTCTTCAGAGATAAGCATTGCTGGCTCGAGCTCACCGTTGCCGTCAGGGTTAGGAAGGGGCCAGCTAGCTTATTGATAGCCACCGTCCACAATTGTTTGGTGAAGCTGCAGTCCACGAGCAGATGGTTGGCCGTCTCCGGCACAGCACAGCAAAGCGAGCAGACCGGGTTATGCGGTATGCCCCGGATAGCCAGATTGTCAGCCGTTAGACATCGGCCGCGAGCGGCAAGCCAGAGGAACGTCTTGGCTCGAGGCGCCGCTTTGGTGGACCAGATGAGCGCCTTGTCGTTGGATTGCAGAGCACCTTCAAATTGGCATAGGTACGCCGACTTGGCAGTGTAGTTTCCATCAGCCGTCCAACGCCAAGTCACCGTGTCTACCGCTGTGTCACTGAAGCTTATAGCCGCCGCCATCTCCGACAGACAACAAAGTTGCCTAAGCACCAGTGCAGAGGGGTTGGGCTTGACGAGGCGCATCCAACGATTGTCTGTGATGGCCTCACGCAGCGATAGGCGGCGCTTGGTGCAGTGTCGCAGCAGCTCGGGCCATCTGTCAATTGGGCGCAGACCCTCTGCCCAGTGCGAGTCCCAGAAAGGGGTGGACCTGCCATCCCCAATGGTGATTTTGGTTGATGCTCGGAAGAGTTCCTCGGCAGTGCTGTCAGCGGGTAAGGGGAGTCCATGCCACGGCCTAGAGCGGTCAGTCCAGAGGAGCCATTGCCAGCGGCAGCGTAGAGCTCTGCCTTGCCTCTGCAAGTCTGGAATGCCAAGGCCACCGTATTCCCGAGGGCGACACACCGCTGACCAGCTCACCAGGCATTTACCGGCCGTCGCCTCCTCGTCCTGCGCCCAGAGAAAACCACGGCGAAGCTTGTCCACTTTTTTTACCAACCAAACCGGAGGGTCCAAAGCCATTAGCTGGAATATGACCATGGCCGAGAGCGTGGCGCGCACGAGCTCAACACGGCCCGGCAGCGCGATGTGTCTCGCCTTCCAGCCACCCATGCGCTTGGCCAACTTGTCAATGAGCGGCTGTTGGTCAATGCGCCGCAGCCGGGAGTCGGAGAGTGGCATACCAAGGTAAGCTATCAGAAACTTTGCCACTGGGCATCCGGAGTCCTGTACAAGGTTGGTTGCGAGCTGATCATCAGCGCCACCCATGGGGATGGCCGCACTCTTGCTCCAGTTTGCATATAGTCCCGTTGCGTCGCCGAACAGACGAAGAAGCTCCATGACTCCCCAGAATTCAGTTTCTCTCGCGTTGAGGAAGAAAATGACATCATCAGCATAAAGCGACGCCCTCAAACTAGAGCAGGTCTTGCCGAGCTGGTTGAGGACTCCGGCCTTTGCAGCATAGCTGACCATTGATGCCAGGGTGTCCATGGCTATTACGAAGAGGAGCGGTGATAGGGGGTCGCCTTGGCGCAGCCCTTGCGCGTTGTCTATGATATCAGTGAGTTCACCATTGATCAGTACCCGAGTTGTTGCCGTCGCTAGCAGTCCCGCAATCCACCCGGTCCACTGGTTACTGAAACCACGCTGCTTAAGAAGGTGCAACAGGAATTCCCAAGATAGACTGTCAAAGGCCTTTGCAATGTCCACCTTGAGCAGTACTGACGGGATCTTTGCAAATTTCAGCGAGTTTATCTGGCCTTGGACAAACACAAAGTTGTCCATGATTGATCTGTTTTTGATGAATGCACTTTGACATGGAGCGACCAGCTTGTCCATCTTGGGCTGCAGGCGCCGCGCAAGAAGCTTGGCGAAGATTTTGGCGATGGCATGCACCAGGCTGATGGGTCTAAATTCAGTTAACTTCTTGACACCCTCAATCTTCGGCAGCAGGATCATGCAAGCAGTATTTAGTTGCTGGAAATTGGTGAAATTGAGGTTCTGAAGCTTCTTCATAGCGGAGATCACGTCCCCTTTGATCATTGGCCAACAGGTTTTGAAAAAGAGCATAGTGTATCCATCTGGACCGGGCGCCTTTTCCATGGCCATGTCATTGATCGCAGCGAGCACTTCCTCATCGGTAATTGGATCATCAAGTCCATCCAGATGTTGCTGCATTGGCGTGTAACCAAGGGCTTCAAGATTAATTGCTGCTGATCGCTGCTTGGGGGTCCCAATAAGATTACTGAAAAAATCCCAAACTGCCTCCAACTTGTCCTCCTGTGCAGTTAAGATGCGATCATTGTGCTCGATCATCTGAATATAGTTTTTCCTTCTTCTAGCCGAGGCCTTGATATGAAAAAACTTTGTTCCGGCGTCCCCAAGTCTGATCCAAGTGACCCGAGACCGCTGCCTCCACATCGCTCTCTCCATCGCCGCAATTCCAAGGCAGCGGACTTTGAGGAAATTTCTGAATCGGTGCTCTGCTATAGTTAACTGACGCGAGTCTCTTGCGGCGCCAAGCCTGAAGATGAGCTCATTTATCACATCCATTGGTACATGGAGTCGGTTTTGACAAAATAATTCTAGACAACACAAATAAAGGCCACATGGAAGCTTCAGAAAAAACCCGCCGGTTTCCTAGTAGAAATCAACTCAAATTGTCTAAAAGAATTCTTTATTGCAGCCTCCCGTCATTGCCGGCACCAATCTCTCGTGCCTCCCCACCGCTGCCACAGAGCCCTCTCCCCTCCCCCGCAAACACCCGCCCGACCTTCTCTCTCTTGTGGAAGTTATTTTGGTGTTTTTTTCTTGCTATAGCTTTATTCAAACTTGACACAACCAGTACAAGCAAAATATTCAGCAACTCTTATGAGTAAGAATCACAATAAAATCTCCCGAAGGCTTATTCTTTGTGGTACCAATCTTTGCAATATGAAATATTGTCAATGCTTAAATAAAGACATTGCAATCAAACCGTCGTAGTGGCATCGCCACTGATATACTTGCATGAACTTCTCAAAAGTTCCTGAAAGCCCATGAGCCGGCCATCCAAAAATATGAGAAGCCGGAAAATACATGTATTTGAACCACAAAATCTTCACCAAAATATCATAGAAGCACTCCAAATCCACAAAAGATCATACCAAAAAAAGCACCAAATACTATCACAAATTCATAATATGAGCATGAACACATCTGTGAGAACATAAACTCAAGTTCCGCAAGATAGAACCTAATTCATACTAATGTAACTTCTTAACATGGAAAGAAGGACCCGAGCCCCCCCTCCCCCTCCTGCCACGGTAGGTTGAAGGCGGGTGAGTCGACTGAGATTGCAGCAACCCTAGTCGCCGCTTGTCTTCCGCCACCCACTTTTAATACATCATTTGACCCTCTCTCGAAAGATAGGGAAATATTACCGCAAATGGGAGAGGTAAGAGGGTGCATTTTTTTTGGAAAGCCGCTAATATTCTAGTGCTTTCTTCTATCCAACCACATGGGATAGGCCAGGCCCAAATAGAAGGAAATTGATGTCCCTCTTCTCCACCCCCCCCCTCCCCACGACACCAAGGCTGACATCGACACTTCTTGATCTAGCCAAAAACATAAATCATGAGTTTTTCACCCAGAGAAAACAACCTCCATGTCCACCATCAATTTGTCGTCCACCTCTCTGTCGACCCAGTCACATAGGACTAGCCGACCAAAGGAGAATTCATTGGAAGAAAGCACACCATCATGTAGCTTCTGGCTGTTGCCACACGACCTTTGTGTCGTCATCGTAGAAGAGAGCCATGAGCCGCACATCGCACCACCTTACCCCGACCGACCATTGATAACCCACAAGTATAGGGGATCAATTGTAGCTTTTTCGATAAATAAGAGTGTCGAACCCAACGAGGAGCTAAAGGTAGAATTTAATATTCCCTTCAAGTTCTATCGACAACCGATACAACTCTATGCACACTTAACGTTCTCTTTACCTAGAACAAGTATGAAACTAGAAGTACTTTGTAGGTGTAATGCTAGAACTACTTCGCAAGAATAAAACTAGGAGTACTTTGCGAGATAAAACTACGAGTAATTTACAAGATAATAAAAGTTAGTTGTTTAGTAGAAAGCTTTTGTAACACAAGAGAATGATTTGTCCCTAGGCAATCGATAACTAGACCGGTAATCATTATTGCAATTTTATATGAGGGAGAGGCATGAGCTAACATACTTTCCATACTTGGATCATATGCACTTATGATTGAAACTCTAGCAAGCATCCGCAACTACCAAAGATCATTAAGGTAAAACCCAACCATAGCATTAAGTAACAAGTCCTCTTTACTCCCATACGCAACAACCCCCTTACTCGGGTGTAAGCTTCTGTCACTCTAGCCGCCCACTATAAGAGAATTATGAACGTATTGCAAACCCTACAGCGGGAATCCCTCACGCTTGCGCGACACGGACGGCACCATAGGACAGCACCAAAATAAAACATAAAACTCAAACCAATCACGATCATCAATCAACCCATAGGACAAAACGAATCTACTCAAACATCATAGGATTGCCATACATCATTGGATAATAAAATATAGCGTTAAGCATCATGTTTAAGTAGAGATTACAGCGGGGAAAAGAGGTGTTACACCGCTGCATAGAGGGGGAGAGAGTTGGTGTTGACGGCGTGGAAGTTGTTGGTGTAGATCGCCGTCACGATGGTTGCCCCGGCGGCGCTCCGGCGCCACCGGGAGAGAGGGGGAGAGAGCCCCCCTCCTTCTTCTTCTTCCTTGGCCTCCCCCTAGATGGGAGGAGAGTTTCCCCTCTGGTCCATGGCCGCCATGGCTCCCGGAGGGGAGGAGCCCCTCCGAGATTGGATCTCTCTCTCTCTGTTCTCTTCTGTTTCGCGTTCCTGTTTTCTATGCGAAAACCGTTTCTTAATTTTCCGGAGATCCGTAACTCCGATTGGGCTGAAATTTTGAGGGGATTTTCTTCCGGATATTATCTTTCTTGCGGTAGAAGAAGGGCCCCAACCGCCTTACAGGGGCGCCACAATCCTGCTGGGCGCGCCCAGGGTAGGGGGCGCGCCCTCTGAGCTTGTGGCCCCCTCGGGCATCGTCTCGCGTTGATTATATTTCCCAAAAATCACATATATTCCAAAATAAATCTCCGTAAATTTTTATCACGGTTGGACTTCGTTTGATATGGATTTTCTACGAAACAAAAAACATGCAACAAACAGTAACTGGCACTGGGCACTAGATCAATATGTTAGTCCCAAAAATAATATAAAATGTTGCCAAAAGTATATGAAATTTGTAGAATATTGGCATGAAACAATAAAAAATTATAGATACGACGGAGACGTATCAGCATCCCCAAGCTTAATTCCTAATCGTCCTCGAGTAAGTAAATGATAAAAAGATAATTTTTGATGTGAAATGCTACCTAGCATAATCTTGATCATATAATCTAATCATGGCATGAATATTAAGATACGAGTGATTCAAGGCAATAGTCTATAGTTTGATATAAAGACATCAATACTCAGGCATACCAACAAACAATCATGTCTTTCGGAATAAAAATGCTAAAGAACGCTATCCCTACAAAATCATATAGCCTTGTCATGCTCCATCTTCTTAACACAAAATATAAATCATGTACAACCCCGATGTCAGCCGAGCAATTGGTTCATACTTTTTAACGCGCTTCAGCTTTTTCAACCCCCACGCAATACATGAGCGTGAGCCATGGACATAGCACTATGGGTGGAATAGAATGCGGTGGTAGGTATCAATAAGGAGAAGTCAAAAAGGGAGAAAGTCTCGCCTGAACTAGGCGGATCAACGGGCTATGGAGATGCCCATCAATCGATCTCAATGCGAGGAGTAGGGATTGCCATGCAACGTGTGGCGCCCCGCCTGAATACCATTGTAGCCAGATGGTCGCCGCACACACCAGCCCAGGAAATCATACTGGCGCGTGCCTTTACAACAAGTATCATGAACACATGCATTTCTATTAATGGATATATATAAGTCTTACATGATATATTACAAGGGTGATGGCAGCGGGAAAAGCTCTATCTAAGGCAGCATGGTCTTGGTGCGGCTCCAATCCACAGGGATCTGACTGGGTTACTCTTCTAGCCCGCGAACACTCCGGCTCCTTGCTAGTGTATGTCGGATCCTTAGGTGAACCTGGCCACATTGAAGGCGCTGAGTACTTTTGAATGTACTCGCAAGAAAACCAAACCAATATATACACCAAGCAAAGCAATCCATGGCATTCAAGCATGCACTTGTTATCTTAACAGTATTAATTATCAGGTTGGGGTAGGATTATCTAATAAGATTAATCATCTAGCAGCATTACTCATCAGGTCATAGCAGGATTATCTAGCATGATAACCACTGGAGTAAATACAGTAAGGTAAAGCATATCAAGTAAATAATCCATACTCCGAATATGCTCACGATCCAAATCTGATCCAAACTTTGCGGTCATCCGACCGCTCATCTCATAGCCACCGCATGGCTAGCATTCATACCCCTGACATCATCTCATGTCCATGCATCTGTACTGCAAGTCTAATAAACCTTACCTTACTCTGGTTCATTCTTAGCAATAACATTATCTGGTTTATTCCTCCAGACTCGACACAGACCAAATAGTGTGACCTAGTACAAACTGTGTCCCATGACCGAGGACGCGGCTATTCGAATAGATTTACACTCTATAGAGGTTGCGCACTTTACCCACACTATGGAGCTCCTGGCCTCGTACATCAGTACATGCTCCCATTCGGGTGGACCGGTGCTGCTCCAACAAAACTTGTCTATTGCCTGGCACTCTTACGGTCCCACCGACAACCATACCCCTTCCGGGTCATGTCCTGGGTGGCCCCTGTGTCACTCCTGACACCTGCCACCGTCATGGCCAAACTAAACTGTCCCAAACGGGGACCGCGCGCAAATAACCTGGGCTCACAAGGTTATCGTCGCCTATCGGGCCAGGGTAGCACGGACGCATAACCTCCCCTCTTTGGAGGTACCGACAAGAGGCAAGACAATAGACCAAGCTAGGGCCTCCCCATCCAGGCAAGTGTGGTTGCACTTGATGAGCTCGGTTCGGTGGCACTATGACTCGATCCAGCCGACGGAGGAGGCTGTTGCCATTATATCATATTCTTTATCATTGCGATAACAATAATAATGCACAATTAAGACATAACACCCTATCTCCATATTGTCACCTACGAGTCACTAGTGCGATAATATGATGAATATTAGCAAGTATTGCAAACAGTAATACAAACTATCAGGGGTTTAATTATTTCTAGCACAACCATATTCATTAATTAAACATGCAAGAAAAACACAGAGCAATGCTTTAGGGCATATATCAGATGGTCGGCTTGCCTGGGAGTCGATGGATTCACCGGAGAGAAGTGTGATCACTTCGCGGAAGGATTCGCCAGAAAGGTTTCTCTCTCGGAGAGACTGGATATAGGGCAGGGGCAAAATGGGTATTTTCAGAATGTGTCAACATGGTGAAAGTGATATCATCGGAACAGGCTCGACGAACAGAGAACGTGAGCTTTGAAATTACCTGATTCGGAGTCACGGTTGAAAAGTTACGGCTGTTCGTTCGTTAGGCAGAAAAACAAATAAAAACTGTACTTTTCTGCTCTTAACGGGTGAACGCCCGCAGCTTAAGGGTTTCGGCCGGCGGCTGAAAACAGAAGGCATACTTCTGAAAATACGCCTTCAGCTAAATGAAAGCGCATTTCGCCCTCGAGCCGTAACCGTTTACGCTTTCAAAAAGAGAAAAGCGTACCCAGAGGAGTGCGCCTCCACTTAAGTTGCTGGGCCCGGCTACTGGGTCATTTACAGGCGGGGCCCACCGGTGCCTTCTCTCTCCTCCCTCTCCTTCTCCTTCCTCCTCCCTGCCTCCCCCGACGCCGTAACAGAGGCGCGGCTCTGGCAGCGTTCCGGCGCTCTGGCGAGCGTCTGGGTCGGTCGGCTGCACGGCTGGGACCACCGGAGGGCACCGCACCGAGGGGTGGGTGGCTTGGGCAGCGGGAAAGACTGGGGTCGTGGCGGTGCGCGGCGATAGTAGGCGGTGAGATCCGGCCGGTGCGTGGCCTCGAGTGGAGGAAATGGCTGGCCGAGGACTCGGGCGTGATCCACGGCGAGCAGGGCTTCTGCAGGAGGGCTTAGGGGAGGCGGGGAATGGCCGGAGTGGGGAATTGGGCGCGGAGGCCGTGGGTTGGTGCCGGCTAAATTGCCGTGCTCCGGGGAAGGGCTCGGCCAGGCAAGCACGTGGGAGAGGGCCAGAGGGGAAAGGAGTGAGGTGTGCTCGAGGGAGGCTCGGGAGTGGGCTATTTATAGCCGGGACGGGTGAGGCGATGTGGATGGCCGCCGTGGCGTTCCTATCGTCACACTGAAGCTCGGAGGTGAGTTGGCGGTCGAGGGACAGTGCCGACCCGACGCCGAGGACAGCTCAACACGGTGCAAGGAAGGAGACGAAGGGGAAGGAGACAACGGCGAGACACAGGCACGATAGTACTCCGTTCGTCGTCGTCCCTGTCGGCACACAGTGCCACAAGCTCGGAGGCAACGCCGGGGAGGTTAGTTGGCATCGAGGAGCTTCGCGGAGGAGCAGGGGAGCGAGCTGGCGTGCTGTTGGCAACTGGGTTGGAAGCATACATCGAGGAGAGTCCACAAACAGTGGCAGAGCTCAGTGTTTGCTGACCAAACCGGCGGTCACCACTGGCACCACGCATCTAGGGCATTAAATGGCCCTGGGACCTTGTCAAACAGATGCACCAGAGGTCAGTGAATTGACTGGTGAGGGTTTGGATAGATATGGGGGACAAGAGTTGACTGATTCGAGCTCACAATGGTTCTGACATGAAACTTGGATGGACTTTTCTGGAGAAATGGCTAGAGGGATGGAGCTGAATCTTTGTCATAATGAAATGTAGTAGGAAGGTGTAGACGCTGGCAAAATGTGAAGTCATTTGGACCTTATTTGCATATACTTCCTTCACAATGCAAAATTTGGTCTAGAAACTAGATTTTGATGTTGTGCTCAGATGACTAGATGGATTTGGCTCAAATTTGTTGGAGAAGTATGATTTGGATATATGGAGGCACTGGAAAAATTTCAGCTCATTTGGATACCCTATGAAGGTACTTCCTTCACAGAGCTAGAGTCTGGACTAAAGCTAGATGGAATTTTTGGGAAAAAATGGCTAGATAAAATGATATGAATTTTTGCATGCTCACATCATATAGGGAATGTGAGGTCCTGGATTAATTTCAAGAATCATGGATCAATATAAAATATAGTTGCTTCACAACCTCAAAATAAGTCCAGAAACTAGAACTGGATGATGCTCTCAAACTTTGAATTGTAGAACTTGGGTTCTTGATGAAAATGGTGAAGATAAGGATAGGAGAAGCTCCACAAATTATTTGGGATTTTTCCTGGCTACCAAAATGGTAGCTCCTTTGGAAAGTGCCCAAAATGCAATATTGGCTTTAAATAAGAAAATGCAATTTCCCCTATTTAATTATGGCCAATATTTTTATGGGAGCTTAATATGATCACCAAGAATATCTCCACAAGTTTTCATGAACTTTGGAGATGGATAGGTATTTTTCTGGATTTAATTACTTTAAACAGCAGAAAAATGAATTAATTTTAAATGAAAAATATTGCAAATGACTTGGCAATATTTTTGTATATCCAGGGTTTATAGATGTGGGATGATCACTGGGAAAAATTTGGGAGGCAACAGATCAAGGAAAATTGGGGTTCCTTTGTAACTGCAGGAATTAGGGTTTCCCTTCCGGTAACTCGGAAGGTAGGGTTTCGGTGGCAAACTCCTGAAAATGTAGTTGGAGTGGCCAAATTGGGTTGGAGAGAATTTCTGGTTGGATAGGATAGGCAAGTCTATATGACCATCTTTATATACCCAAGAGCGAGAGAAAATCCAATAACACCGAAAAAAGACGGGAGTCAAATCCCGCGAAGGAAAAAAAACAAGGAGCGAAAACCAGGGTGTCACACAACGGATGCACTAAGAGCTATAAGTGTATGAAAGCTCAAACTGAAAACTAAGTGGGCGTGCATCCAACTTGCTTGCTCATGAAGACCTCGGACATTTGAGGAAGCCCATCATCGGAATATACAAGCCAAGTTCTATAATGAAAATTTTCCACTAGTATATGAAAGTGACAACATAGGAGACTCTCTATATGAAAAACATGGTGCTACTCTGAAGCACAAGTGTGGTAAAGGATAGTAGCATTGCCCCTTCTCTCTTGTTCTCTCATTTTCTTTTTTTCTTTTTTTTCTTTTTTTTCTTTTTTTGGTGGGCTCTTTTTGGCCTCTTTTTTATTTCCTCACTGGGACAATACTCTAATAATGATGATCATCAAACTTCTATTTACTTATAACTCGATATTACAACTCGATAAAACTGAAACATATGACTCTATATGAATGCCTCTGGCAGTGTACCAGGATGTGCAATGATCTAGCGTAGCAACGATATCAAAAAAGGGACAAGCCATGAAAATATCATGCTAGCTATCTTACGATCATGCAAAGCAATATGACAATGAATGCTCAAGTCATGTATGTGATGATGATGGAAGTTGCATGGCAATATATCTCGGAATGGCTATGTAAATGCCATAATAGGTAGGTATGGTGGCTGTTTTGAGGAAGATATAAGGAGTCTTATGTGTGATAGAGCGTATCATATCACGGGGTTTGGATGCACCGGCGAAGTTTGCACCGACTCTCGAGGTGAGAAAGGGCAATGTACGGTACCGAAGAGGCTAGCAAATTGCGGAAGGGTGAGAGTGCGTATAATCCATGGACTCACATTAGTCATAAAGAATTCACATACTTATTGCGAAAGTTTATTAGCCCTCAAAGCAAAGTACTACTACACATGCCCCTAGGGGGATAGATTGGTAGGAAAAGACCATCGCTCGTCCCTGACCGTGACTCATACGGTAGACAATCAATAATAAATCATGCTCCAACTTCTTAGCATAACGACAGACCATACGTGCATGCTTCGGGAATCACAAACCTTAACACCAATATTCTTACTAAACCACAATCATTCACTAGTACCTCCCACATATCACCATCTTAATATCGCAAAACTATTGCAAGGAATCAAACATATCATATTCAGTGATCTACAAGTTTTATGTAGGATTTTATGACTAACCATGTGAATGACCAATTCCTGTTGACTATCTAAATAGATATAAGTGAAGCATGAGAGTTTAATTCTTTCTACAAAAGACCTTCCCACGCTCTAATAAATATAAATGAAGCAAAAGAGCATTCTATAAATAACATTTTTCTATATGTAGAGAAACAGACATCCAAACTTCAAATGATATAAGTGAAGCACATGAAGCATTCTATAAAGCCATACTCAAAAGATATAAGTGAAGTGCAAAGAGCATTCTATAAATCAACCAAGGACTATCTCATACCAGCATGGTGCATTATTCAAAGAAAAAGAAAAAGCACACGACGCTCCAAGAATTTACGCATATCATGTGAACAAAACAAAAACCGAAACATACCGATAATTGTCAAAGAAAGATGGGATGCCTTCCGGGGCATCCCCAAGCTTAGATGCTTGAGTCTCCTTGAATATTTACTTGGGGTGCCTTGGGCATCCCCAAGCTTGAGCTCTTGCCTCTCCTTATTCTCCTCATATCGATACCTCCTCGTTCTTCGAACACTTCATCCACACGAAACTTAATCGAAATTTTTATTAGAGGGGTTAGTGCATATAACATCAAATCCCATCATGTCCTGCTGTAACATTATTGTATAATTATAATCAAACATTACCCACTGTATGCTATCACAATTCTATGGCTCCCAAGTCAATGGGGCTCAACAAGATTTCAAACATACGCAAATAAAGAAACTATAACAGCAATCTATGAAAACAGGACACTCTGTAAAGATGCAAATGAAACATATACTTCTGTAACTCCAAAAATTCTGAAAATTAAGGACAAAATAAAAAGTTGCATAGAAGTATTGTGTAAAATTTTCAGAATTTTTGCATGTTCCAGTAAAATACCAAAATTCAAGCACTACAGAAAAAGTTTTTGTTTTTTCACAGCACACACCAAACAAGCAATTTAAACATCCTAAAGGTAAATCTTGGCACATTATTTTTATAATACAATGGATTTGTACAAGGGGATAATTATTTTTGTTGAAAAGTTTCTGTAATCAAGATTCACAAAGTTTCCATGGGCATGAACAAAGTTCAAGGACGTCCCCCACTTCAACGGTGTTCGTCTTTCTCACTTTCACTTTCCTTTTTGAAAATTTTTAGGTTCCCCTCTATATTTTTTGTTTTTAAACTTTTTAAAAGCACTCAACAGAATAAAATGACTCTCTAAAACTTTCGGGTTGTCTCCCAGGCAGCGCTTTCTTTAAAGCCATTAAGCTAGGCATATAGTGCTCAAGTAATTGATCCACCCGGATCCCAAGGTATATCAAAGCCAATTTTAATTAAAAATGATTTGTTATATAGTAGTGAGCACAAAGCAACATATATCACATAACAACGGAGTCTAACTCTCTTCCTATGCATTGGCATGTCATAAAAGAACAATTCATGCACATCAAGTAAAGGCAAATGCATAGTATAAACAGTTTCTTGCAATTTTATCGTATTGGAAACATAGAGATGTGGAGATATAGTTCCTCTCTCATAATAATTGCAAGTAGGAGCAGCAAGCACATGCATATTATATCCATCAAAATCATCATGTGCAATAGTAAAACGCAACCCATCAATATAATCCTTAATAAGTGCAAACTTCTCCGATATAGTGTAGTTTGGAGAATTCAAAAATAATAATAGGACTATCATGTGTGGGTGCAATAGCAACAATTTCATTCTTAACATAAGGAACTATAGAAAGTTCATCTCCATAAGCATCATTCATATTGGCATCATGGCCACAAGCATAGCAAGCATCAATTTCATCAAAAAGGGATATTTCAAACGAATCAAAGGGATCATAGCAATCATCATAGCATTCATCCTTCGGTAAGAACGAAGGGAAATTAAACAATGTATGAGTTGAAGAGTTACTCTCATTAGAAGGTGGGCACGGGTAGCTAATCCGCTCTTCCTCCTTTTGTTCTTCGCTCTCCTCGTCATCTTTTTCATCTAATGAGCTCACAGTTTCAGCAATTTCTTCTTCCATAGGTTCCTGCAAAATATTAGTCTCTTCTTGGGCAGCAAAGACTTTCTCAATAAATTCATCAATATAGGCATTATATTCATAATTCTCATGGCAATATTTAAGTATAGCATAACTTTTAGATCTGTAAATAGCAGCATCACAATCTTCATACTTTTCAAACAAAGATTTAATTTCATAAGCACCCATAAAAGCAACAAATTCTTCTATTAGTTCCACATCATAGTAATAATATATACCATTAGCATAAGAAGTCAAGGTTTCATTATCATTAAATTCACATTGAAAGAAAAGGTGTGGAGCCTTCATCTTAGAGCAACAAGTATAATCACACCTTAAGCATAAATTCCAAGCATACCAACGCAGCATTTTAATTTGATCCCATAAGAGTTTCCCTTTTTGAGACAAGTGATAATCCCTAAAGTATTCCCGTTGATCCAAAGTATCTCCCATTATCAAGTTGAATGGAGATTTATCAGGATTATCAAAGTAGTATTTAATGTTTTCCACATAAGCATCATCGAGGGTTTTAGGAGGTTCTCCATCTCCATGAGTAGCAAGTACAACTATTTTTTTTTGGTATTTCGTGTTCCATATCCATAACTAAAGATAAAGAACAAGTTAAAACAGAAAATAAAAACTACTTAGTGATAAAGCAAACAAGCGCACACGAGAATATCAACCCCACGCTATTGCTCCCCGGCAACGGCGCCAGAAAAAGGTCTTGATAACCCACAAGTATAGGGGATCAATTGTAGCTTTTTCGATAAATAAGAGTGTCGAACCCAACGAGGAGCTAAAGGTAGAATTTAATATTCCCTTCAAGTTCTATCGACCACTGATACAACTCTACGCACACTTAACGTTCGCTTTACCTAGAACAAGTATGAAACTAGAAGTACTTTGTAGGTGTAATGCTAGAACTACTTCGTAAGAATAAAACTAGGAGTACTTTGCAAGATAAAACTACGAGTAATTTGCAAGATAATAAAAGTTAGTTGTTTAGTAGAAAGCTTTTGTAACACAAGAGAATGATTTGTCCCTAGGCAATCGATAACTAGACCGGTAATCATTATTGCAATTTTATATGAGGAAGAGGCATGAGCTAACATACTTTCCGTACTTGGATCATATGCACTTATGATTGGAACTCTAGCAAGCATCCGCAACTACCAAAGATCATTAAGGTGAAACCCAACCATAGGATTAAGTAACAAGTCCTCTTTACTCCCATACGCAACAACCCCCTTACTCGGGTGTAAGCTTCTGTCACTCTAGCCGCCCACTATAAGAGAATTATGAACGTATTGCAAACCCTACAGCGGGAATCCCTCACGCTTGCGTGACATGGAGGGCACCATAGGACAGCACCAAAATAAAACATACAACTCAAACCAATCACGATCATCAATCAACCCATAGGACAAAATGAATCTACTCAAACATCATAGGATTGCCATACATCATTGGATAATAATATATAGCGTTAAGCACCATGTTTAAGTAGAGATTACAGCAGGGAAAAGAGGTTTTACACCACTGCATAGAGGGGGAGAGAGTTGGTGTTGACGGCGGCGAAGTTGTTGGTGTAGATCACCGTCACGATGGTTGCCCCGGCGGCGCTCCGGCGCCATCGGGAGAGAGGGGGGAGAGCCCCCCTCCTTCTTCTTCTTCCTTGGCCTCCCCCCTAGATGGGAGGAGAGTTTCCCCTCTGGTCCATGGCCGCCATGGCTCCCGGAGGGGAGGAGCCCCTCCGAGATTGGATCTCTCTCTGTTCTCTTCTGTTTCGCGTTCCTATTTTCTGGCCGAAACCGTTTCTTAAATTCCTGGAGATCCGTAACTCCGATTGGGCTGAAATTTTGAGGGGATTTTCTTCCGGATATTATATTTCTTGTGGCAGAAGAAGGGCCCCAACCACCTTACAGGGGCGCCACAAGCCTGCTGGGCGCACCCAGGGTAGGGGGGCACGCCCTCTGAGCTTGTGGCCCCCTCGGGCATCGTCTCGCGTTGATTATTTTTCCCAAAAATCATATATATTCCAGAATAAATCTCCATAAATTTTTATCGCATTTGGACTTCATTTGATATGGATTTTCTGCGAAACAAAAAACATGCAACAAATAGGAACTGACACTGGGCACTGGATCAATATGTTAGTCCCAAAAATAATATAAAATGTTACCAAAAGTATATGAAATTTGTAGAATATTGGCATGAAACAATCAAAAATTATAGATACGACGGAGACATATCAACCATCGCTGCCACGAATGGACGAGCCACGCCGCAAATCCCAGATTTGGGGCCGTTGCCCCTAGGGCAGATCCAACCGTGCTGATCCCCTTCCCGCTGATGTGGCCCTTGTCTCCGTCGGCTGCAAACAAGAATGTCACCCATGTGCCACGACACGGTCTCCTTGGCCACCGATGGGTCAGATAGAGCACCGCCATGTGAGGGGGGAAGGGAGAAAGATGTTGCGATCTACCTAGCGCCGCCGCCCTAGCTAGCCTACACTGGTGAGACAACATCACCGTCCACCTGCGTTGCACTGCACAAGGCTGCTCAAATGAGCAACGCAGGGGTTACCCCCCACCACCGTCGTTCGATGAGCGGGATTTGCAGTTGGATTCGTACGACAACAGCAGGGAGAACAAAGGACGAGGTGGAAGATGGTGGCGGTGGCAGGCACGGCACCCGTACGTGCCGCCCTTGGGAGCAACCTGAGTCGGGTCCCTCCAGTGGTTGGCATATCGTGGAGCACATCCACATCATGTCGATGAGGTTGCACCATCTGTAGCTACGACTTTGCGAGACTCCTCGTCGGTGACACCGCACTCCTCGGCGATGGCGGCAAGAGCCCATCTTCGATGCATGGCGTCGAAAGATAACTAAATCAAATTTCATTCACCATGTTTTTGATCGAAGCAAACTTCAGTGTCGTGGAAAGCAAAAGTTGAGTAGCATTGGAGACAAATTGTGGAATAAAGGTCTCCCCGCCTAGCCCCCGTTCCGATGATGCATCTAGCATCGTCGGTGGGCGTGTGGAGGTGTGTCTCCGGCGGATCTGTCTTTGGTGGATTTGCTCGGATCTGTTCGTCGTTCGTCTATGTTCATGTGTCTTCATGTTGGATCCTTCTGATCTACGTGATAACCCACAAGTATAGGGGATCGCAACAGTTTTCGAGGGTAGAGTATTCAACCCAAATTTATTGATTCGACACAAGGGGAGCCAAAGAATACTTGCAAGTTTTGGCAGTTGAGTTGTCAATTCAACCACACCTGGAGACTAAATATCTGCAGCAGAGTGATCAGTAGCACAGTAGTATGGTAGTTTGATAGCAATAGCAATGATAGTAACAGTAACAGTAGCAGTAGCAGCAATAGTAGTAGCAATTGTGACAGTAGTAGCAACAGTAGTAACTTAGCAAGGAACAATATGTGAAAAGCTCGTAGGCATTGGATCGGTGATTATGTTGGATAACATTCATCATGTAACAGTCATAACCTAGGGCGACACAGAACTAGCTCCAATTCATCAATGTAATGTAGGCATGTATTCCGTTTATAGTCATACGTGCTTGCGATAAGAACTTGCATGACATCTTTTGTCCTACCCTCTCGTGGCAGCGGGGTCCATAAGGAAACTAAGGGATATTAAGGCCTCCTTTTAATAGAGAACCGGAACAAAGCATTAACACATAGTGAATACATGAACTCCTCAAACTATGGCAATCACCGGAAAGAATCCCAATTATTGTCACCTTGGGGTATGCGGATCATAACACATAGCAGGTGCGTATAACTTGCAAGATCGGATCAAGAGCACAAATATATTCATGAAAACATAAAGGGTTCAGATCTGAAATCATGGCACTCGGTCCCTAGTGACAAGCATTAAGCATAGCAAAGTCATAGCAACATCAATCTCAGAACATAGTGGATACTAGGGATCAAGCCCTAACAAACTAACTCGATTACATGATAAATCTCATCCAACTCATCACTACGAAGGAATTACTCACTCCCGGCAGTGAGCATCATGAAATTGGTGATGAAGGATGGTTGACGATGACGATACCGGAAGATCCCCCTCTCCGGAGCCCCGAACGGACTCCGGATCTGGCCTCCCGATGAAGAACAGGAGGTGGCGGCGGCTCCGTATCGTGAAACGCAATAAAATTTTCTCTCTTATTTTTTTCTCTGGAATTGTGAATCTATAGGTCTGAGATTAGGGTCAGCGGAGCCACGTGGGCCCCACAAGCCACCAGGGCGTGCCAAGGGGGGTGGCGCGCCCTGGTGCCTCGTGGGCAGCAGGTGGTCCCCCTCCAGTAGGTATTGGCTCCAGTATTTTTTATTTATTTCATAAAAAATCTCCAAAAAGTTTCATCCAATTTCAAGAACTTTTATTTCTGCACAAAAAACAACACCATGGTAGTTCTGCTGAAAACAGCGTCAGTCCGGGTTAGTTTCATTCAAATCATGCAAATTAGAGTCCAAAACAAGAGCAAAAGTATTTGAAAAAGTAGATACGACGGAGACGTATCACTACGCTCTTCATCGGCGGCGGCTGCTGTTCTGGTGCGTTGGTTCTATGGGGCCTTAGCACGACGACTTCCCGACTGTCAAGGTTTGCCCGGCTCCGGCGAGGGAGCGGTGATGACAGCGGCGCGCCTTCGGCTCGCTTCAGTGCTTATAGTCGTCGATGGGTGGTCTATGGATCTGGATATAATTTTTATTATTTCTAGTGTTCGTTGTACTACCATGATTGAAGATGAATAGATCAGAAGTTTTTTCGCAAAAAAAAGGAGACAAATTATGTTTCACAAGGAAGCAAACTATCTGACGTTGGACGCTCATTATGCTTAATTAATTAATTATATTCTTTTATTTCCTTCAATTCCAGAAAAAATCAGCAACCGCCAATGGTCACGGCAGCACTCAAATCACGAGAAAAGAGATTCTACCATAAACGGGAGATCCGCCGTGCATTCTCTTGGAGATTAGGATGCATGCATGTTGGTCCTCACTGAAGTCACATCAATCAGTCACAAATGATGCCATACGTTGACCACTAGCAGTCTCTCTTCTATATCCCTGACACACAATAGTACCTCACCCATCCATATTTTTTCATATAATTTCAAAGCTTCAATCTATTTTATTTTTTGAATCACAGTTCCAATTTACGATCTGTTTACATATTTGAGTTCCTTGTGATTAGGACTTTGAAACAAAACCACCGTTGAATATATTTTGAGAGGTTTTAAAGTTCATATTTCAGAACATGATGAAACTCTATGAAACATAATAATGCAATCTAGAACACGAAAAACCTAATAAAACCTGATAAGTTTTCAGTGTATTGACACTGAATGAAACAATATGATACGATCTCGAACAGATAAACCACAGTGAAATAGTATGATTATTTTTCCTTTTGAAACATAATAAAACATTATGATAACACATTTGAATATTTTAGTACCTTCATATTGTTATGCATGTGTTTGTGGAAGGAGAGAGTACGTAGTTGAATAGTGCATACATATCTGTAATACATATTTTTGCGAAATATCTGTAACATTTCTGACACAACACTCAATGGATATGAGAGTATAGAGATAAAAAAATAATATCAAACATCTTAGTGGAAAAAGTGGCATGGATCCCACACAAAGCATTAACTGCTCACCTATGCACGGTACCTCCCGTGCATGGTAGAAAAGCCGGTCTCTTCGCACGCGGCTAAGATTAGGTTCCATGCTGGATTGGGACTCCATGATTACGAGTTCACGACCGACATACGTGCCCCTCCATAAATATCAGGCCGATTGATCTCTAGTTTGACATGGAGGCGCAGCAGTCCGCCGGCATGGCCGATCTCGCCGCCCGCCTCATCAAGCGACTCGCGGCCGCGAACAGCGACCGCAACCTGGTCTTCTCTCCGATCTCCATCCACGCCGTCCTGGCGCTCCTGGCCGCCGGCGCCAGTGGGAAGACCCTGGAAGAGATCCTCGGCGTCCTAGGCGCGCAGTCCCGCCTCGAGATAGAAGACTCCGTGGCGCGTCTGCTGGACGGATCGTCGAATCCTGACGGCGGCGGGCCGAGCGTGGCGTTCGCGTGCGGCGTCTGGAGCGACCTGACGCGGCCGCTGAAGCCGGCCTTCCGTGACGCCGTCGTCGGCAAGTACATGGCCGAGGCCAGCTCCGTCGACTTCCACAACGACCCAGCGCAAGCGACGGCGCAGATCAACGCGTGGGCCGCGGCAGCCACGAGGAACCTCATTGACTCCGCCGTCCCTCCGGGAGCGGTACACCGGGACACCGACCTCGTGCTGGCCAACGCCATCTACTTCAGGGGCAAGTGGCAAGTGCCTTTCTACAAGAGCTCGACAGAGAACAGGCCCTTCTACCGGCTCGACGGCACCACCGTCGACGTCCCTTTCATGTACCACAGAGATTACTATCACTACATGGCCGCGCACGACGGGTTCAAGGTGCTTAAGCTCGGCTACGAGCGTAGTCCAACGCACACCCAGCGCCACTGCATGTGCATCTTCCTCCCGGACGCGCGCGACGGCCTGAGGAGGCTGCTGCACAAGATCACGTCGTCGTCCCGGGCAGGCTTCCTGCGCGAGCACCTGCCGACGAGCTTGGTCAAGGTCGACCGGTTACGGGTGCCCAGGTTCGAGCTCTCCTTCGAGAGCAGCGTCACCGCCGTCCTTAAAGATCTGGGGCTCCGGCTACCTTTCAGCCAACGGGCCGACCTCTCCGAGATGCTGGAGGACAGGACACAGGAGGAGGACGGCCTGCCGTTCCTCGTGCAAGACGTGTTCCAGAAGGCTGTCATCGAGGTCAACGAGGACGGAACCAAAGCGGCCGCTCTCACCATCTGCGATGTCATTACGAAATCCTCTCAATACCCGCTAGACGAAGTGTATTTCGTGGCCGACCACCCGTTCGCCTACTTCATAATCGAGGAGGAGTCGCATGCGATCCTCTTCGCCGGGCATGTCGTCGACCCTACCAATGGTACCGGGGTGGTGATTCCTTCCGGGGAGCGCAACACAACAAAAGCTAAAATTGACAGGATCAGTGACAAGGTCGACACCAAATCCGGCCGCAAGAGGCGGATGGATGAGCAGCCGCAATCTTCCCACGGACACAGCTCCAGCAGGCAGCATCGACGGGAAGGGAGAAGACGAGTTGCCGGCAGCGAGAATAGAAGAGAAGATAGTAGATATTATCGAAGCGAGCGACGGGAGAAGACGAACTGTCCGTGGAGAAAACATAGTAGATATTATTGATATGAAGCACACGACCAACTATGATGAATATATAGTTTCTTCATTCGGCAGTTGCATGCTTGCAATACTTACTCCAAATTTTTTTTTGAATACTTATGCAATATTTTTTTTACTTGTGCAATATTAAATGACAACTATCTTATATGAATGTATTTATATCCATAGATTATGGACCCAACTGAAGCTAATCCGGAGAGGTACGAATGAGTAAAGCTACACTATAGATTATCTCTACTCATAATCGAGCAGTTGGTAGCAGGGGCGTTTCTATGTGTTGGCTGTGGGGTCAGCTGACCCCACAGCTTTTCAGTAAAACAACCTTAAAAATACTGTACGCTTACTGTACATTGTGAAGAAAAAAATTCAGAAAATTAGCTATGACCCCACTGATTTGTTAGGCTGGCTTCACCTCTGGTTGGTAGCCTGATACTCCGGTTTTATTTTGATACTCTGGTTTTATTTGCATCCGATTTTATTTTGTCCCACCTCCCACCTCCCACCGCCCCTCCTCGTTTTCCTTTGACCGGTTTTTCAGTTCATCCTTAGCCGGGCGCCTCTCTCTCTCTCACCTCTTCGGCTCTTCCCCACACGAGCAAGCCGCCCCTGCCACCATGGCGTAACCCTAGATGACCGCCGCCCGCCAACGGTGCCTTCCTCCCCCTCGATTCTCGACCGTCACACGGCAGGCCGGTTCTCCAGCTCCTCCTCCGTGCATCCTCGGCTGGATCAGAAACACATGCCCTTCAGCAGCCTCCCTCCACTCCATGCCGCGATGCCTCCCTGGATTCTACCCACCTCTTGCGTGAGAGGACGAGGAGCACGTCGACCGCCTCGACCCGGGGTCCCCAGTCCCCGCCGTCGTCGGCGCCAGGCCCATATCGGGGCACCACCCGCTCATTGTCGGCACGCCCGAGCCCGCCCAGAAGTCCACCGTGCAACGGAGGGGCTCCTGTGGGCCGAGAACCATAGCGGTGCCGAGGTGCTCGCGTCGCCCAAGGTCGTCAGGCCCATCGCGCTCAACTTCGAGGAGAGGACGCCCGTCAAGGAGCGGCCCTCGCCGGCGCGCAGCTCTGCGTCGGTCAGGAAGAGCACCACCGTCATGCCTAGGCTGGTGACACGCAGCCGGAGCTTCGTCGCCGACAGGGCGACCCTCCTCCTCCTCCGAACAAGATCCCAAACAGCCCGTTCCACCTGTATGTACTCTGCACACCTGAACTGGACATGTTTTGTCTTGCTACTTCTGAAGCTGAACTGAACTGAAGCTTAAACTGTATGTGCAGGAGCAGAGCTCGATGAGCTGGATGGCTTCACGCACGATGAGCAGGAGGCCCAGGGTGCTGGTGCTAGGGAAGCTCAATGCTCTCAGCAAGGTATGTGATCAGATTCAGATGGGCTCTTCTCTGTCAGTTGTTCTATCTACCTTTTCTTTGAACTGATCCGACGTTGGGAAATTTTATTTCAGGAAGCCATGGAGCAGAGGAGCAGGCGCAGAGTCAATGGCAAGCCGAGTCGGTGGGTGACTTCACACATCAAATCGAATCAATGGTGATTTTCTACAGGCACATCAGTGCAAAAAAATGAAAATTGATAGCCTCTCCCTTAGCTATCATACCATAGTGTTGTGTCACTAAGTTACGATCTCAATTGCGGTCTACATATTTTCAGATTACTGAAGTTTAGTCCTCCAATGCAGTATCAGTATGCTTTATAAAATTATTTGAGTATTGCAAAATTGTATGATACATCAAATTGGAGCGTAGCCTACATATTTATGGACTGTGCATTTATGTTGCTTATTTAGGGGCTGCCGTACATGGATAAGGTATGATATTGCTTGCAGAAATTTCCATACGACTCTTGTGAATTTCAACCTTGTTCTTCCCGATTTAGGAAAAACTACAACTTTTTGGTGCACGATCTAAAATAGTTGCAGGGTAACCCTCCCCTAATGTTCCGTGGTACACAATATGGGTAAAGGAGAGCACATTGCTCTAATGTTTCTGCAGATGATATTAAATCGGACATTTCACTGGATAATATATGGTATTGACTTGGACATTGGTGTTGTGGAACAATCTAGCAGGTTTTGGATCTTATAGAATTATAGAGTTGGCAGGGTCTGAAAATCATGGTGTTAGTGTTTCAGCCTATTAATCTGTAGATAAAGAAGTCTGTACATCTCTACCAATAATCCTGAAGAAAGTTCTACTATTGCGAACGCTCCAACTGAATAAGGAATATGAATGTTTAACTGAAGAAAGAAGCCAGTTTCTCGAGAAGGAATACAGAATAATATTTTGGATTATTTACTTGAGGTATTTCCATGACTTCATTTTTTATTTTCTCATCCCTCATTATTGGTACTATATAATGGCAATTTGTGACGTTGCAGCATAAAGTTTTGGCAACATATGTTGCTTATTAGATGGCCATTTAGGATGGATCAGTGATAAATTGTACATTATAATTTGATATTTCTGAATTTACTCTCTTTTAGCTCTGCCAGGAGTGGGATTAATCTTTCTTTATATTGATTACTCTTTGTTAGTACAACCAATATTATACTGAATAAAAAATGTAACTCTTTGTTAATGAAGTGGTAGTTAGTGGAGTACATAATTGCACCATTGTATGGCAGTGACCATACTCTAGATTATGCGTAGGATTGCATCTTCACTGAAGTAGAGATATCTGGTCATTTTACCCGTCAAAAAAAGAGATATCTGGTCATTTTTCCGATGTGAATTAAAGATGACCATAACTCTCACGTCGTAATTAATGGTGATTTTTGGTTTAACCATTTGTTCTTCCCTGAGTACCCCTTTTTTTTCTCTGTCGTAAGCTGAGGATATGCCCCTTATGTGTGACACTGTTTTATTCGAAAAGGGGAAAGATTTTTCACAACTAGACATAACTGATTGAAGGATCAAGTGTTCCCTTTTAATGAATGAACTAGCCATTCTATAGTTATCCACAGTATATTCAAATTGATGGTGCAGTGATAGTCAGGCAAGTATTTGTCTTGCTTACTACAACATTTCCCACATGTTTCTTTATATCCGTATAAATACTAATTCATTACCAGACGAAACTTTCCTATCTAAATGCTACCGGACTGTTTTTTTCTTCTTTCTTTTCTCATTGATTTCCCAGTTGCTCATGTACCATGCTTGCTTAATTTATTGCTTCTTATTAATTTGGTGATAACCATGGTATTGTTTCTCCCAGTCATAAAATATGTACCAAGTATAGCGTTCACAGTGCCTTTGGATAAACCCTATAAATGTCATTCTTGTATGTTCACACACTCCATATAATTCATGGCTAGAATTCAGTGTATGGGGAAGTGTGTGTTCAGATGAATCTAGCATGTCAATAACAGCTGCTGGTTCCTGAGAACTCCACCTGAAGTAGTACTATATCACACCCTTCAGTGGCAAGGAAGGCTGGGTCGTCAGCAAGCCGGCCATCCTGCTGGCTGTTGTACACCAAGAATGCCAGCGAGAGCTGGGGGAGGATCATCGCACACCGCCAAGCTCCCCGCGTACATGGTACATATATAGTTATTTCCCTTTGCATTTCCAGACAAACATGTGTCTGCATTGTTCACTGAGTTACACTCTGCAATTTGTTTTTGCACTCTAGCTGCTCGATTCAGTGAGTTAGGAGTTGTAGTGGACATGAAAGATTGCTCATTCAGAACTACATATGATTTTTTTTCACTGATTTTATGAGTTGTCTTCCTAAATTCTGGATCGTACGAGGTTGCAGATAGTTGGAATCAATGAGCAAAGGTGTGTGACATTGTGTTTCTCTAACAGCTACAGGTCTGAAAATATACATATTCTGTTTACTGTGGATATACTCGTAAGGATAAGACACACACACACACACAATTACTTTGCTTAAAAAAACACCTTTTCAGGAAGTCATGTACTAACAACCGTTCTATAAAAATGCAGGCACATCAGATTTTATGGCACCCGAATTCTTCACTGGCAATTATAACGAGTTGGTGGACATATATTCGTTTAGGATGTGCATGCCTGAAATGAAAAGGTGAACCTCTAACCAGGGGTTTTCTTTGTCTGCCTACCGATTCTTTTTCTTTTGCTCGACTTTTGAACTCCATGGTTAGAAAATGATGGAAAAGATATGGACCTTGCTGAATGCTTGGAACTCTACACCTCTCCAAACCATCCTTGTTGTTGATGCCAAGAGGATTGCTACAAGACACTGGAACTATGTTTCTCTGTAGTTCTCCATTTGGACATTTCTATGATTTGGGTAGCAACTTTTGATATTTCCTGGTCAGAGAGAACAAACATATCTCCAAGTACGCCGAAGCTATTATTCTCAGGTTTTTGATGCTGATATTGATGGGCTATCTTCCATCTACTAGAGAGATGTTTTTTTGCTGATGTTTCATCTGAATGTGCTCATCTAGAGTTGAAGTTGGAAGAAGCTCAAGTGCTACATAATTCTGAAGACCTATGGATTGTCTCCAAAGTCTTGAGCTTAGTAAGAGATGACACAAAATTTGATCATTCTTCTGAAATTGTGCTCGTGTGTGATGGTAGAACATATTTCCTTTTACAGAAGAGAGAGAGAGGAAGTAAAAAGGGTAAGCCAAGGGCTAGCCTAAAATCCCAGAAGGACTCACGAGGTATTTGTCGCCGGCCAACCTGTCATCAATCCAGCGGTTGGTCGCTTGAACAATGCCATTCACTCAGAGAGAGTTTTGATTAAAAGTTTGTGAATTATCATGCATGGAACATGTATATTTTGTAAACTTTTTCATTGTATTATATTATATAAAAGCGACAAGGTAGTGTTCTGATCATTGCGTTAGTAAAACATACATATGCAGTATGGTTATGAAGCCGAATCAATGCTCAATGGTCAGTTCAAGACTTCCAAGATATTCATAATTTGTTATGTGTGTTTTGATTAAAATGTTAAGGTTGGCCCACCTCAAGTTGCCAGGCTGTGGATAGAGGGATATATGGGCACCCCTTTGCCAGAATACCAGTAGTTAGCCATTTTTGGGTATAGCTATCAACCGGAATCTAGAGCTTCTCATTTCTATTTTTTGCATGTTCTCTAAAATCATGTAACTTATGGCACAATTTCGATGCCACTTGTAAGTTGTAACGCCACATGATTTGGTGATTTGTCAAAGGTCCATGGTGGTCGAGAAGAAGAGTGGGGCACCAAGCCAACATGATTTGGTGATTTGTCAAAGGTCCATGGTGGTCGAGAAGAAGAGTGGGGCACCAAGCCAACGGAGGCAGCGGCTAGGGTAGGGCAGGCCTACGAGGCATAGCATGGTAGCGCTGCTATGAGAGGGGATCAGGGCAGAGAGCGGGGCGGTTGGCAGGGGACTCCTCAGCGGTCCGTGGGGAAGTACACTGTGAAGGAAAGAGGGCCCCATGGTGAAGGTGAAGTGGGCGTCATCCGGTTTTAAAGGAGAGGGCTCTGGCGCGAAATGTCTCACTAAGGCGGGAAACCGAGCGGGAAGGGGAGGGTCCGGTAGGAAAAAGGAAGGGTGCGTCGTGGGGAAGGGGTTTTTGTGTTGGGCCCGCATGTTGGGGATAACTCTCCCCCACATATGGGAGCCCGGACTGTCCAGACAGTTGAATTTTGGGGAGCCTACTAGGCGCCCGTTTGATGTCCGAATACGCCCGGACATATGAAGAAGAAATGAGTTTTGATTTTGGAGACGACATTAATCATTTGTCTGATTTATTTATATGCATTGTAGCCCATAGCAACGCACGGGCGTTCTACTAGTTTATAGGGCTTTTTACAAACTAATCCAACGTGGCACCTTATACACCTGGGTTGGACTCGGTTGAGAAAATTGGCCCACCCACCTGGATTGGGCTTGGTTGGGAAAATCGGGCCATCCACTTGGAATTCAGAGGATTGGAGGCGGATCCTATGCGAAGGCGAATCCTATTTGGGGGAGCTCTTATTGGACGCTCTTTGCGTCCAACAGCGCAAGAAAAATAAATAAAATATATTATCAGAGAGCCGCCCGGAATCGAACTCGCATGTTTCGAGTCATTGACGTGGGACAGTAGCCACTGGAGCTATCGGCTGCTACTGTTATAACGAGAGCGCGACCATTTTAAGATCTCACAGTGGCGGCGCATTTAAAACAATCTTACAAAAAATGTTCGAACATTTCGTGAATGTTTTTTTAAAATTAAATGTCAAATATTGTTTTGAAAATGAAAATAAAATTTGGAATTCTAAACATTTTTTATTCCATTTTAAAAAAGAACATGAACAAATTTTGAAATCCCAAACATTTTTCTAATATCTGAACAATTTTTGAAAACGGAAACAACTTTCAAAATTTCAAACCAAATTTGAAAACGCGAACATTTTTTGAAATACGCAAACATTTTTTAGTATGACAACATCTTTTGAATTTCTGAACAATTTTTTAAAAATAAGATTTTTTTTTTGTTGAAAACACAAACAATCTTTGAAAAATTGGAACAAATTTTGAAATTCTATTTTTTTGAAAAATGTGAACAAAAATTAACATTCCAAACAATTTTGTAAAAAACAAACAATTTTTTTTAAATGCGAAAAAAATTTCAAACTCCGGACATTTTTGAAATTGCGGACAATTTTTGAAAGCGTGAACAATAATTTGAAAATTAAAACATGTTTTGAAAAACCTAAACAAATTTTGCAATTCCGAGCATATTTTGAAATAGCGAACAATTTTTTAAAGCATGAACAAAATTTTGAAACTCGGAACATCTTTTGAAAACGTGAACAAATTTCGAAATGCCAAACATTTTCTGAAAATGCGAACAATGTTTGAAAACATGAACAAAATTTGTAACTCAGAACATCTTTTGAAAACCTGAACAAATTTAGAAATGCCGAACATTTCTGGTAAAACGTGAACAATTTTTAAAAACATGAACAAATTTGGTAACTTTTAAATATATTTTTTATAAAAAATGAACAATTATTTAATATTTTGAACATTTTTTTCAAATTTTCGGTTTTTAAAAAGAAACAGAAAAGAAACATGAAAACAGAAACAAAAAAGAAAAAGGAAAAACAAACAGAGAAAAACGGAAAAAATAACCAAGAATAAAAACAAAACAAAACAAAACCGAAAAAACACAAAAAGAAGGTTCCCAAAACCGATCAGGAACGTTTGAGAAAGTTCACAAAACTATTGGCCGGCCCATTCTATCGATATGGTATCGATCGGCGGTGCGATTGGTCGACTATTTGCGGCAAATAGGAAGGGCGCTGCAGGCGCCCATTAATGTGTATTCTGCAAACGGGCGCCTGCAGAGCCCCGTGCTGGGCCGGCCCATTCTATATTTTCTCGTCTTTCCGAAAAGATCAAAAAATGGTGGCACGAGGGTTCAAACCCGCGACTTCTATGTTGCAACCGCTACGCTCTTACCACCGGGCCACCACCCCGCTAGTGCAAAGACTGTTCGTTTTTCTTCTTTTATTCGTCATTCAGTTCGGTTTATTATTTTTATTTTTTTATTTTTTTCACATTCTTTTTTCTTTTCTTTAATGCACGGTTTTTTAAAATTCGTGAACCTTTTTCTAAAATTATGAATTTTTCTTTAAATTCGTCAACTTTTTTTCAAAATCGATGAACTTTTTTTCAAATTTGATGATTTTTTTTCAAATTTGATGAATTTTTAAAAATTCGCTGAACTTTTTTCAAATTCAATGAACTTTTTTTTTAAATTCGATGAACTTTTTTCAATTTTCGATGAAATTTTTTGAAAATCGGTGAACTTTTTTTAAATTCAATGAATTTTTTTTCAAATTCGATGAACTTTTTTCAAATTCATGAACTTTTTTTTATTTTTGCAAACTTTTCTTATGAATTCATGGTTTATGTGAATGCGTTTTCAAATATAATATATATATATATATATATATATGTTTAATATTTGTACTGAATGATAGGTCAAAGAGAACTGTTTTCCTCAACTAATCAACAAACTAGCGTTGGTCCAGTGGTTAACTCGTGTGTGCGTCGACTTGGGCGTCGGGAGTTCGAGTCCCACTTCTCCCTGAATATACGTGATTATTTTTCTACACCTTTTGCTTTTCAGCAGGTTGCTGGGCCGGCCCACTTCGCGTCCGTGCGAGCACCAGCGGCGCGAACCGGCGCGTACAACGCTCAATAGGAGCTCCCCTATGCGAAAGGGAGCTCCTAACCGGCGCTCTCAGCGCCGGTTCGCCTTACTGGCGCTCGAAGGTTTTGCTACTGGGCCGGCCCAGCAAAATTTCAATCGCACGCGAAGTTTGCTAGCTCGTTGGTAGCGCAAAAAAAACTCCTCAAAAGTGGATATATCTCAGGATTCGAACTCACGACCTGACAAACACATGCAAGTAATGCTAACCACCAGACCCACTATGTGCTAGTGATAAATTCCAGGACGAACTTTTTAATAACATTTGTAGGCGCGCAATTTATTGCACAGGTACCATTTACTGTAGTGCTTTGACTTTTTGAATTATTTGAAAACGTTTTGAAACAAGTTCATGAATTACAAAAAAAGTTCATTGATTTTAGAAAAGTACATGAATTTGAAAAAAGTTCATCAATTTTGAAAAAAAGTTCAAGATTTCGAAAAAAAGTTCATCCATTTTAAAAACTAGTTCACAAATCTTGTGATAAAAGTTCACGGATTCAAAAAAATTTCATCAAATTTAGAAAAAAGTTCATCGATTTTGAAAAGGTTTGCCTTAGAAAGTTCATCGATTTTGAAAAAAGTTCACAAAAACATGAAAAAAGTTCATCGAATTTGAAAAAAGTTCATCAAATTTGAAAAAAGTTCATTGATTTTGAAAAAGTTCACCTAATTTGAAAAATGTTCACCGATTTTAATGGAATGTTTAAAAAATGTTCATCGACTTGAAAAAAAGTTCATCGGTTTTGAAAAAAAGTTCATCGATCTAAAAAAGTTCATCGATTTTGAAAAAAAGTTCATCAATTCGGAATAAAAGTTCACGAATTTGAAAAAAAAAGTTCACAAATCTGGAAAAAAAGAAAAAAGAAGAAAGAAAAGAAGAAAACAATAAAGAAGATGTAAATGATCACATGTGATGTGAGTGGCGCGGTGGTTAGCGCGGCTTACCTAGAATGAATAGGTCGTGGGTTCGAATCCCACCCACGCTCGGGCCTTTTTTGTGGGATAAAAGCAGAAAAAAGAAGGTAGATGGGCCGAGCCCAAGTCGCTGCAGGGGTATGCGCAGCAGGCGCCGTTTAGGATTTGCCTATGCGAAAGCTATTTCTCGCTTACAGCATGACTGAAGGTACGCTCGCCTCAATGATTTCGCCTCTGCGTTCTAACTGGGCCAGCCCATTTATTCTTCTTGTTGTCGCGTTTGATCGCTCGAGGTGTTGATCGCTTTACTGGTTGGTCCAGTTTCCTTTAAGTTTTTTTGGGTTTTTTTTTGGGTTTTTCCCTTTCCTTTTTTGTTTTTTCTTTGTCTCTTCAATATGTTTTTCTTTGGTTTTAGTTTTCTTTCTTTTTAACCGGATTTCCTTGTTTATTCATTGGTTTTTTTCTTCGTTTTCTTTGATTTGTTTTTGTTTCTTTCTTGTTTTCAATGGTTTTTTCTTTTATTTCTTTTATTTTTACTAACAAAAAGTGCCCGTGCGTTGCAACGGGAGAGAAAAATAACACACGCCACTAACCCAATAACCATGACTTAAGACCCCAATAGGTCCATGTTCTTTATTTGAACATGTCATCTCATCTGTGTTGCCGTTTATCCTCCTTCCGACCGTCACCGACGGTGGCCCCAGTTCTCACACAATCACAAATGCGTTCGAATGTGGTCAATCCTAAGACGTCTCTCTCTCAGCATAAGATGAGAAATTTGCTTTCTTTTACCCCCTGCGAGGATTTGCCGATGCGTGCTTGCATGGTTATAGATGATTTCTTTCGTCTCTAATCTAGTTTTGCTAAGGTGCTCATTTTCAATCTAGATCCGCACCGATACGAAAAAGGCGGATCATGCACTATTGATTAAGATTGCAACTTAAATAGCATTTTGAAATGGTTAATAGGTAAAATAACACCATATTCAAATTCTACATATATAACATGTTAAAATCGAAGTTCTGATTTAAAAGATATGACTATTTTTAAAAACATATGGACTATGGGTTGATTAAACCAAATACCAGGGCGTTTTCCGCAAACAGCGAAAAAAAATTCGGACTCACTTAAACCGAGACCGCGGGTTGATTTGAGAAAACAACAGGGGGTTTTCTGTAAAAAAAAGTAAAACATTTCTAGTCAATTAAACCTGTACTGTGGGTTGATTTTAAGAAAGAACATGGGGTTTTCTGCAAAAGGACACGACGGACGGGCATAAGCAATAATCCCTTTATTAGGAGTTATAGATTTTTCTTTGTTTTTTTTTTAATCTTTCTTGTTTTTCATCGGTTTTCTTTACTTCTTTGTTTCTTTCTCGGTTTTCTCTGTTTTCATCCTTTTTGCAGTGTTTTTTTTGTCCTTTTCTTTTTGATTTCCTTTGTTTTTTTATTTTTGATTGTTTTCTTTGTTTTTATTTTATTTATATGAGAAAATGTTGATCATGTATTTCTACAATATTAAGCCTGTATATAAAAATGTTGATCGTGTATACAAAACATGTTGAACGTACATTAAGTAAAGTAGACATCAAAAACATATATTCAAAAAAAGTTAATTCTGTATTTAAGAAATGTTAAACATGAATAAATATTTTCCTGATGTATATAAAAAAATCCTACACGGTGTGTGAAAAAAAATGTGTTTTTGCCATTTAAAAAATGTTCCGCAAATGATCAACATTTTCTTATGCACGTTTAACATTTCTTAAATACATGATGAATATTTTTTCGTACACACTTCTATTATTTTTGTATACATTTTTCGTATACATGACCAACATTTTGTAAATACATGATCAATTTTTTATACACATTGTATATTTTTTGTATACATTATTCGTATACATGAGAAACATTTTCCCTATACACATTTAAGATTTTCAAATGCTTGATTAACATATTTTTCAAATGTTATGTAAAGTGTTTTTTGTAATATATATACATTTTTCTATGCACATTTAACAATTTTAAATGCTTGATTATTATTTTTAAATACATTGTATATCTTTTCATATACATGAGAAACATTTTTTGTGTACACATTTTACTTTTTTAAATGCTTGATTAACCTTTTTAAAAATGTTTTACGTTAAGTGTTTTCTTTAATATATATATATTTAGAAAAAAAAATGCGCAGGATATTTAGAATATTTTGGAAGTATGAACAAAATTTTACAAAGAAAGGAAAAACTATGTACACAAGAGGATTTGATGCTACGCTGCATTGATCGAGGCGAACAAGTAGAGCCACTATGACTCGTGCTTATTTGCGGAAAATATTGGGTGGTGCATCTGTTATACACTCCTTGGGGCCACTTGGCCCATGCACACAGCGCTGCGTGGGCGTGGGTTGTTTCCACCTGATGTTAGGCGTGGCATAGACGCACCCGCGAATCATATTCCCTGCACGGGTCGGGGATAGCAACCAAACACGCACCCCTGCCCACGGGAATGGGCCGCACGGTTGGGGATTCAAACTTCACCCACCTTGCATGTTTTTGATAGGAGCAAACTTCAGTGGCGTCAGAAGCAAAGTTGAGTATCATTGGAGACAATGTGTTTCACAAAGGAAGCAAACTTATCTAATCATTGTAACCTCATTACGCTAAAGTCATTAATTCTTTTATTTCTTCAATTTCAGAATTAGTTTAGTACTCCCTCCGTATGAAAATATAATACGTTTTGGTAGGTCAAAATGACCTTCCAAAACGTCTTCTGGTATATGGAGGTAGTAAAAATCAGCAACCGCCAATGGTCACAGGGGCGCTATGCTAAATTCTTTTATTTTTTTCAAATTCAGAATTAGTTTTTACTACTAAAAATCGACTACGGCCAATGGTCACGGGGAGCACTCGGATCACAACATGTCGCACTCACGCACGGCTCAAGTGATCTGGTTCTGGTTCATGTCGGATTGGGACTCCATAATCACAACCGAGTCACGTACATATATATCAGGCCGGGGCGTATCGTCGAACCGATTCATCTCTGATCTCTAGGTTGCCATGGAGGCGCAGCAGTCCACCGGCATGGCTGATCTTACTGCCCGCCTCACCAAGCGCCTCGCGGACGCCAACAGGGACCGCAACCTGGTCTTCTCGCCGCTCTCCATCTACGCTGTCCTGGCGCTCCTGGCCGTCGGCGCCGGTGGGGAGACCCTGGAAGAGATCCTGCGCCTCCTAGGCGCACGGTCCCGCCGCGAGCTAGAGGACTCCGTGGAGCGTCTCTTGGACGGATCGTTGGATCCTGACGGCGGCGGGCCGAGCGTGGCGTTCGCGTGCGGCGTCTGGAGCGACCTGACGCGGCCGCTGAAGCCCGCCTTCCGCGACGCTGTCGTCGGCAGGTACAAGGCCGAGGCCAGCTCCGTCGACTTCCACAACGACCCGGAGCAAGCGAGGGCGCAGATCAACGCGTGGGCCGCTGCTTCCACGGGGAACCTCATCGACTCCGCCGTCCCTCGGGGAGCCGTACACCGGAACACCGACCTCGTGCTGGCCAACGCCATCTACTTCAGGGGCAAGTGGCAAGTGCCTTTCTACAAGAGCTCGACCATGAACAGGCCCTTCTATCGGCACGACGGCACCGCCGTCGACGTCCCCTTCATGACGAACCACAGAAAATACTATCATTACATGGCCGTGCACGACGGGTTCAAGGTGCTCAAGCTACCCTACGAGAGTAGTACAGCGTACATCCAGCGCCACTGCATGTGCATCTTCCTCCCGGACGCGTGCGACGGCCTGGCGAGCCTGCTGGAGAAGATCACGTCGTCGTCCCCGGCAGGCTTCCTGCGCGAGCACCTGCCGACGCGCAGGGTCAATGTCGACCAGGTACTGGTGCCCAGGTTCGAGCTTTCCTTCAGGAGCAGTGTCACCGCCGTCCTTAAGGACCTTGGGCTCCGGCTACCTTTCAGCCAACGGGCCGACCTCTCCGAGATGCTGGAGGACGGCTTGCCGTTCCTCGTGCAAGACGTCTTCCAGAAGGCTGTCATCGAGGTCAACGAGGATGGAACCAAAGCTGCCGCTTTGACCATCTATGACATCACGGCGAAATCCTCTCAATACCCGCCGGAGGAAGTGCTTTTCGTCGCCGACCACCCGTTCGCCTACTTTATAATCGAGGAGGAGTCGCATGCGATCCTCTTCGCCGGACATGTCGTCGACCCTAGCGATGGTACCGGGGTTGTGATTCCATCAGGGGAGCGCAACACAACAAAAGGTAAAATTGACAAGTTCAATGACAAGGTCGATACCGAATCCGGCCGCAAGAGGCGGAGGGATGAGCAGCCGCAATCTTCCCACGGCCACAGCTCCAGTAGGCAGCATCGACGGGACGGGAGTAGACGAGTTGCCAGCAGCGAGAACAGAAGAGAAGAGAGTAGATATTATCGAAGTGAGCGACGAGAGAGAACGAACTACCCGCGGAGAGAACATAATAGATATTATTGAATGGATGTACGTGATCAACTAGGATGAAATAGTTTCTTTATTTGGCAGTTGCATGTGCTTGCAATACTTATGTGAAAAAAGTTGAATTGAATACTTACGCTATAACCCTAATTTTTTAATTATGCAAAAGTTAGTACAAACTTGAGTCACTTATTTTGAGACGGAGGGAGTATATTATACGAATGTATTTATATGCATAGATTATGGACCCTAATCGAGGATTGGCCTTCATGGAGGTCCTCGAGTGAACGATCGTTCTCGGAGAGGTACAAATGAGTAAAGCTACATGTATGGATTATTTATAGGGGTTTACACACTTATCCAAGGTGACAGCCTATGCATCTGGATTGGGCTCGGTTTGGAAAATCGGCCCACCGCATGGGCGGATCCTATTCCCTGTGCGGTTTGGGGGATAGCGACCAAACGCGCACACCCGCCAGCAGGAATGGACCGCCAGTTAGTCTGTTTTTGGTTTTTCATGTTTGTCTTCTCGTTTCTTTTTCCTTTTTCATTTTTCTTTTCTTTTGCCCTTTTTAATTTTTCAATAGCAAAAACCTTTTCAAAAGTTCATAAAAAATTGAAATCATGAACAATTCTTGAATTAATGAACATAAATCGCCGACCATATTTAAAATTTGTGAACATTTTTCAAATCAGAATTCACAAACATTTTTTAAAATTCATGAACTTTTTTGAATTCATGAAAAGTTTTTGAATTCATGATTTTTTTTGAATTCATCAAATCTTTTTTAATTCATGAATATTTTTTCAAATTCATGATTTTTTGTAAATCACGAACATTTTGAAAATTTACAAACATTTTGTTTTTCAAAAAAGGAAAATAAAAAGGCTAAATTGGCGAATATTCAAATTCATGAACATTTTCAAAATTTCAAAACTTTTTTGAAAGCCTGAATGTTTTTTAAAGAGCAAATGAAAGAAAAAAAAAGTGCAATGAAAAATCAAGGGAGCCCGTGATACGTCTTCAACGTATCTATAATTTTTAATTGTTCCATGCTATTATAATATCAATCTTGGATGTTTTATATGCAATTATATATCACTAGTCGTCAACCCATGCTACTGCACGGGCTAGAAATTTTTAATATTACAGGGTGTACTGGACATAAAATTGGAATATTGTACGTTTAGTTTTTGTAAGTATTTTTTTGTCTAAAATCTTGTAGAAATTAGAAATAAAAAATATTTATATTAACATTTTACTATTTTACTATCTATTTTCATAGCATATAAAATATTATTTGCTTTGTGCCACATCCAAAATTTGTGACACCATTATATTTATTTAACGGCTCCTAATTTTGGCAATTATTAAATACATATGAAGATATGTTTCTTTTTGACATTACTATACATATATCATCTATGTTTTTTTCTCCCTACCGGTTAGTATTGGCACGGTTACTCCATGGTTCAATATGTATAGGTGTGGTTGACATAATTCATTAAAACATGGTGCAACAACCATTCTACAATGTTAGTTTATGCCAGTCACTCTCGACCCTGCCCACACATCCCTATCTAACTAAAATATCTTTTTTTACTTTGACTAAAACATGCCACTTGAAAAATTGGTGATGCTATTTTTCTTTAGGCGATGACCTCTAGCTAGCCGGTATCATAACCCATGATATATAGCGTTATCTGACTAACGCCTATGTGCATATGTCCTTTTGCATACTATTAAGTTTTTTACTATTTAAGTACTCTCGCATTATTGTGGTCATATTCCTAAAATATAAAACTTAAACGACATGCCCAAACTTGTGAAAAACTATGGGTTTTCTTATGCGCTTGCACAGTTTATAATTTTGATTTTTTAAATAGAATTTAGAATTTCTTTATTAATATATTTGTGACATAGTTTTTGAATTTTTTCTCCTAGATGTACGCACCACACACTTAAATATGTACGCAGATTTTTAAAGGAAGAAGACAACGTTGGTATGTGACTTTGAGACATGATACATATATATTGCTAGCTGCTCCATGCATGCATGGGTAACTTCGGTGGTACGTTTCTGGAAAGAAAAGCATTAGCTGTGCGAGCTGATTCGCGTTGAAAGTGGTCTTTACCGGAAGGAAGTGAGCCACTTTCGTAAGTATATCCACGATGACCCAGATAGCATCATGGCCTCTTGTGGACTTGGGTAGTCCGACAATGAAGTCCATGCATATGTCATCCCATTTCCACTGGGGAACTGGTAAAGGTTGCAGTAGCCCAACGGGTTTCTGATGTTCAGCCTTGACTCTGTTGCAGATGTCACAACATGCGACATAGTATGCTATGTCCTTTCTCATTCCTGGCCACCAAAAGGTTTCTCGCAGATCCTGGTACATTTTTGTTCCTCCCGGATGGATAGAATATGCAGATTCATGTGCCTCTCTGAGTATTTGCTGTCTCAAGCTGTCTTGATCAGGCACACATATTCGGTTCTCAAACCATACAGTGTCCTGGTCATCAATTCAGAAGGACTTGGCCTTCCCTAGCGGAATGCGCTCTCTGATCTCTTGCATTTCTTGGTCTGATTTTTGGGCTGCTTTAATTTCTTCCATAAGTGTCGGAGTAATTTCCATTGTATCCGGACTGATTGGGCCGCATAACACCATATTCAACTTGGCAAATTCTTCTCGCAGCCTAGGATGCATTCCCTCCATGAGTGCATTCAGGGTACCTTGCTTTCTGCTGAGGGCATCGGCGACCACATTGGCTTTTCCCGGATGATAATTAATCTCAAGGTCATAATCCTTGACCAATTCAAGCCATCTTCTCTGCCTGAGATTCAGATCAGGCTGAGTGAAAATATACTTAAGACTCTTGTGGTCTGTGTATATTTCACATCGTTGTCCAATGAGATAATGCCTCCAAATCTTCAATGCATGAATCACGGCTGCCAGTTCCAAGTCATGAGTGGGATAGTTCTCTTCATGAGGTCGTAGCTGTCTGGATGCATAGGCTACAACCTTTCCCTCTTGCATTAACACGCAGCCGATTCCACACCTGGAAGCATCACAATATATGTCGAAGCTCTTGTGAATGTCTAGAAGAACTAAGACAGGAGCTGTAGTTAACCTCGTCTTTAATTCCATGAAGCTGCTATCACATTCTTCCGTCCAGGCAAATTTGTGGTTCTTCTTCAGTAGCTCTGTCAATGGCTTGGCTATTTTTGAGAAGCCTTCAATGAAGCGACGGTAGTAGCCTGCCAATCCCAGAAAGCTACGGGCTTCCGTTACTGTGGCTGGGGTCTTCCAGTTTAATACCGTGGTCACTTTGCTGGGGTCGACAGCCACACCTTGTTCTGACAGAACATGTCCTAGAAATCCCACCTCTTTTAGCCAAAATTCGCACTTGCTGAATTTGGCATACAAGCGATGGGTCCTTAGTCTTTCCAGGACAGTACGGAGGTGGTTCGTGTGCTCTTCTTCATCTTTGGAGTAGATGAGAATGTCATCGATGAATACTACCACAAATTTGTCCAGAAAGTCCATGAAGACCTTATTCATCATGCTCATGAAATATGCTGGAGCATTTGTCAGCCCGAATGACATGACTGTAAACTCATACAGACCATATCTGGTAGTGAAGGCTGTCTTGGGGATATCCTCTTTCCTTATTTTTAGCTGATGATACCCCATTCGGAGGTCAATCTTGGAGAATACCCGGGCTCCGTTCAACTGGTCAAACAGATCATCAATGCGGGGGAGCGGATATTTATTCTTGATGGTGACCTCATTCAGCTGGCGGTAGTCCATGCACATTCGTAGGCTGCCATCCTTCTTCTTGACAAACAGCACGGGTGATCCCCATGGTGAAGTGCTTGGACGAATATACCCTTTTTGCAATAATTCATCCAACTGTTTCTTCAATTCCACCAGCTCTGGGGAAGGCATGCGATAGTACTTCTTGTATATTGGAGCAGTTCCGGGAACAACATCAATAGCAAACTCTAGTTCCCGATCAGGTGGCATTCCCGGTATCTCTTCTGGAAATACGTCCGGAAATTCACCGACTACCGGAATTAGACTTATGTCTGTAGCTATGGCTTTGAATGCCATTCCCATCTTTGACATCACTCTGCTAGCAGTGAATTGCACTGTTTGGCCTGCCGGGTTAACCAGTGTCACCTTCCTGGTGGCACAGTTGATACACACCTGGTGTGGTACCAACCAATCCATTCCCAGTATTATATCTAGTCCGGGGGATTCAATGGCCACGAGAGTGGCTGGAAACTTCACATTGTGTATCAAGATTTCCAGATTCTTGTATATCACATTTGTTCTGATCATGGAGCCAGGGGATTGTACCACCATGATTTTGTCCAAAAGGGAAGGAGAAAATTTGTGCAAGGTGGCAAAACTCCGCGAAATAAACGAATGAGAAGCCCCAGAGTCAAATAAAATTATTGCAGGTATGTTGTTAACAGAAAACATACCAAGGACCACATCTGGTGCTTCGCGGGCTTCCTCAGCGGAGATATGATGGACTTGGCCGCGATAGAAGTTCGTATTGGGGCGGCGTCCAACACTGTTGACTTGTGGCTTGAAGTCGGATGGTGGCTTCCCATTTCTTGCGGGGCATTGCTTGGAATAGTGCCCGCTCTGGCCGCAAGTGAAGCATGTGTTGTTGCAGCGGCAGTCCTCCAGCACTGGCTGTTTGCCGAAGGTCTTGTCCTGGCTGACAGGCTTGTTGTTGTTGTTGTTGCCATTGTTCCATGCAGGCTTGTATTCAGATGAACTTGGTTGCCAGACACGCGGCTTCTGCACAAACTGCTCACAGTTGTCCTTCTTGGGTTCAAACTTCCGCTTGTGGTCAATATATCCTGACTTATGCTCTCGTTCAGCTATGAAGGCCTTGTTTACCAGAGTCTGAAAGTTAGGGAAGTCCAGCATACAAAGCTGACAACGGAGGGTATGATTCAGCCCTCCGAGGAATCGGTCAATCTTCCTTTCTTCTGTGGACACGTCGTGGGTAGAGTACCGTGCCAGATTATTGAACTTATTCAGATACTCACCCACTGACATATTCCCTTGAGTAAGAGCCAGAAATTCCCTCTACTTCACCTTCATTATGCCAGTAGGAATATGATACTTGCGGAATACCTCTTTGAATTTCTCCCAAGAAATATCCTCTCCAGAAGGCCATAACACTTTTGTATTGTCCCACCATATGGCTGCTGGTCCCTCCAGATAGTGAGTGACGAAAAGAACCTTATCTGCCTCATCACAATTGTAAATGGCATTTATAATTACTTGATATTTGCATATGCAATATCTAAATAGTAAAGTTTATAAATGCAGTACTTTAAAAGAACTAATGCTCCTGGTATCCATAGAGTTAGAATACATAAATACAAATAATTAGAGGCATGGATCTCTAACATTAGATAGCCCCATGTAAATATTTTGCTTCTAATGCAGTAGGCTTTTAACCTAGTGTTTTCCTGGTATCCACTGACTATTATAATCTATGAGAGAATCCTCCCAAGCAAACTAACTCGAGCCATATGAGTCTATTTTATTTTTTTATTTTGCGAGAAGCCATGTAAAGTCCATTGATAGCCGAAATTTTGGAACCTAAACATTAACATATTCCAGGAGACCAACACAAGTGAGATATACCACAATCACAACATAAACAAAATTTATCAACCTGATGTACCTGGAAATAATCGGCATGGACGAGGTCTGTTCAAATTTTCTTGAAGTGCCTACAGGATAGAGAAACAAATCTCACATTCACATGCAACAGATGCTAGCAGTTCACTAATTCTAGCATAATGACGCCACTAAAAAATTAAAATCTATCAAGAGCCTTAAGTTTTATACCTTTAAGGCAGTCCTAGTAGGTCAATGCTGCAAAAGCCATGTTGATCCCCTCCACCAATGCTACCTTAGCAGCATACCTGTGAGGAGACACTAAGACAATGGAAGTACAAAGGGAGAAAAAATTGTGAGGCCGACATTTGATACTATAATTAGTTTCCTGATAAGATAATAAATGATGCAAATTCTAAGTGGTAGCGTAATTCTATAATATGACTTGTTCAATCCGGCTGCCAAATATTACTAACCTGAAATTATCTTAATTGCTGAATTAACTTAATTGCTGAAGACCACAAAGGTGCAACTTATTTTGGCATTTACTGAAGAAGCAATTAGTTGCAATTACAAACAAGGCCTGATGCTTTCCTGTCTAGGATTGTGTGTATGAATTTTGATCATTATTACATGTCCTACGCCTACTATCTCCGCAACTCAGTGCCATAATTGCTCCAATTCTTTAGATGTAACTTTATTTCCAGAAGCAAATCTAAAATTTATCAATTCTCAACAAATTTTAATAATGTAAACACAAATGATATATTTACATCTGGATCAGTAATCTATAAGATGCAACATGGTTGCCCACAAAAACTGAAAGAGAACAGAGAAGTGGCATAGAGAAAACCTTATATGGCTGCTGCCACAATCCCTGCCCTATCTATTTCAGCCACATTCCCTGCCCATGGAAAATGAAAGAGAACATTGGAGTGGTTGTGGTTTGCTTCGGATATTCATCCATTGACATACCATGCTGAACGGAAGCTTCGTCTTGCTTGATTTCCTTCACCTATATAACAATCATTAGGCATATCAAATAGGGCTTGGTGTTCAGTAAGCAGCTAGAAAGGATTAAATGGAGACCGCCTTTCACGTAGTCCCTACCCACTTATCCCAACGGACGCCTCTTCCGTCAACTCTGTAAAACGCTTGTAACAAACTTTGTCCATGCTTAATATATTGAAGCAACTATGCCACATTTGTAGAAAAAATGATTCATAAGGAACAAACATATGCTCTAAATAAAACATAAGAAACATGATGTAGTTGACTTATGCTACTTGTAGACTGCGTCGGTATTTCCCCGAAGAGGAGAGGATGATGCAGTATAGTAGAGATAAGTATTTCCCTCAGTTAAGAACTAAGGTTATCAATCCAGTAGGAGAACCAAGCAAAATTCCGTTAAGCGCACCTGCACACACTGTCGTGGTGAAATCACGGCAGATGCCATGAAATGGCTAAAAGTGGGGGGCTGCGTGAGGACGCCGGTGGGTTGCGTAAGCGAGGTTGGTATGCGCGAGCGCGGGACACAAGGCATACCCAGGTTTGGGGCCCTCCGGAGAGGTAACACCCCTAGTCCTGCCGAATGAGATGATATGCACAAGGGCTACAATGGTGCTCCTGGAGCTGTTTGAGCGGAGGAGGAAGAAGGGGCTGGGCCGCCGTTCTGCCTCTCCTGTGAATGTGGGTGTGTGTTTCCTCTAGGTTCGAACCCCTCCGCATGGAGGCCTCCTGGGGGGTCTTATAGCCCGACCCCCCAGGGTTACATTGGTAAAACTATATCCGAGTGGGACCCGGATGTCGGCGTCTGGAGCCAGCCATGGGGCCCGCCGGCTGCGGGACCCGCCGGCTGCTCGACACTGTGGCCCATCGCCTCGTGCGTCATGGAGTGGTTGGTGTTGTGGGACTGCAGTGGTGCGCTGGTGCTGACGTCGGCCACCCCGGTCAGCGGGGTTGGCGGCCCTGTTGTCGCGCCTTCCTAAGACGGATCGCGCTGTAGCCACGCTCTCCAGTCGTGGAGAGCCGTCTTGTCATTCAGAGTGATGGGACGGCCGCTGACCCGTCGCCAGCCGGCTAGCAGACAGCCGGACCCGGCACGGGGCCGGGCCTAGCCGACTTGCGCTGAGAAACCGGTCGGACGACCAGCCGGTTTGGAGGGGCACGGGTTGCCCCGAAGCAATTTTTAAAAGGGGCTCCGGGTTTGATTGCCTACCCGGGGGTCATCCCCCCGACAGTAGTCCCCGAAGCTGTAAAGGCTCGCCGGCTTCAAGCGGGGGAGGCTTTGCAGCTTATCCCCTCCCGAAGAAGTGTTATTGTTTGACGAAGAAGTGCCGGCTTGAGACCGCGAACGCCGGCTGCCGGGAGCCGGGTCGAGGTACTTAGCCACAGCGGAGTCCGAACGGTTCGGCCGGCCAGACCGACCGGTATGGGGGATCGCGCCAATCACCTGGCGAAACCCCGTCACGTGCAGCCTAGCGGCAGATGAGGCCCGCCAGGCCACGCGCGCGACGGGACGTCGCGGTGGGCTGGGTCCTACCAGGCCGTGGCCTCGGCCCGTGTGCGGGATTTACTGCGGCCGCTCGCGCCTGTTGGAGTTCTCGGGACAGTTATTGCACGTCTTAATGCGCCCGTGCATTGCGGGGGAGTGGGGATCATGGGCGCAGACGATCCCACTCCCCCACGTTCCGTCGTGGTCTTTAAATAGGAAGGGAGGGGGAGAGGCCGAGGCATTCGCTCCCTTGCCCCCGCCCGTTGCTTTGTCTCCACCTCCCCACATTCCTTCTCGCGCACACCATCGCCGTACGCCGTCGCCTGCTCGAGCCGCAGCCGCGTCGCGCCACGACCTACGAGCGGCCTGTCTTCCCTGCTTCGCCGCCGCCATTCCCTCTTCTTGGACCGCGCCCCTCCCGCTCTCGCCGATGGCGCCGCCGAAGGGTTCTTGGGAGGGGTCAGTGGTGACCACCGATGACATCGAGTACCTGCGCCGCACGCGACGGCTGCCGCCGGCAGAGCAGGTGGAGGCACGCGCACCCGGCGAGGAGATGGCGCCGGCGCCGCGGGACGGCTAGGTGGTGGTGTTCTACACCCACTTCCTCCGCGGGCTTGGGCTTCCCGCGAGCGTCTTCTTCTGGCGCTTCCTCACATATTTCTGCCTCCAGCCGCATCACCTGGGGCCGAACGCCATCTTGCAGCTCGCCGGCTTCGCGACGCTGTGCGAGGGCTACGTCGGCCTCCTCCCGTACGTGGAGTTGTGGTGCCGCATGTTCTATCTGAAGCAGCAAGGAGCAGCAGCTGGTGTCATGTCCAAGTGCGGGGCGGCCATGCCGGTTACCCGGACGGCGGGCTCCTTCCCGAAGCTGCCGCTCGAGGACTCCGCCAAGAAGTGGCAGAAGTCCTTCTTCTACGTGAAGAATGTCGACTCGGCCAACGACCGCATCAACCTCCCCCCCTTCGTCGATGTGGCACCGACTGAGAAGCTGAACTAGGGGCACAACCCGAAGAACCCGTCCGCGGAGATCCTGGGCATCTGTCGCCGGATCAAGGAGATGACGGACCGCGAGGGGCTCACCGTCGTGGACCTCATGGCAGCCTTCATCGGCCGTCGGGGATCACCGCCGTGGACCTCATCGCTGCCTTCATCGCACCGGATCTGCGACATGAGCGGCTGGCGTGACCCCTGCCGGCTGTCGACGAAGGAGCTGACGCCGGCCGAGATCGCCCAGCGTGTGAACGACGTCTCCGCCGCCGGGCTCAAGGTGGAGGAGTGGCGGTTCGGCAAGGAGCCATACAGCCGGGATGCCCCGACGCCAGCGGTGAGTCTCTGGTCCTCGTTCTTCGCAGCGTCCGCCCTCTTCATGCGCCCTGACGCCCTGGGCCGGCTGCAGCGCTTCTCGGGCCAGCTGGTGCATGACGGCCCGAATCCCATGGTCCTGCAGCCGGATCGGGACGACTCGAACCCGGAGGATGAGGGAGACGGCGATGCGGGAGCCGAAGGCGGCGAGGAGCGCCTCGCGGATGCGGGAATCGGTAGCTCCGATCAAGCCGGTAAGTCTTTAATCCCGGATGTTTTGCGCGAGTGGCCGGATGATGACGAAGATGACGACGGCGGGGCGGGCGATGCAGCTCCACAGGACGCGGAGGCGGGCGACGGGGCTGCCCCGAGGGGGCGGCAGTGGAGGGCGACCGGGGAGCCGGCAGGCCCAAGCCGGCCGTACGGGAAGCAGCCGATCGAGGCGCGGCCGGTTGCGAAGCGCCCTGCTACGGCGCAGCCGGGCGCCATGAAGAGGTCCGTCAAGAAGGCGCGCAGGATGGTGCCGCCGGCGGGCCCGATGCGGGCGGTTCCCGTGGTCATAGGGTGAGTTTTTCTTCGTTGCTAAGTCATTGCCTTTTTCGCCGCTGCTGCTATTTGTTTTCTCTCTTTTCTTCTTCCTTATCTTCCTGGCGCACCGTCCAGGAGCGCGCTCGAGCTGGCGGAGGCGGCTGCAGCAGCGGCAGCCGCGGAGGAGGCCGACCGGCGGAGGGGCCAGGGCGGCACGGAGGGGCGTGAGGCGGCGGAGACCGCCGAGGAGGTGCTCGCGGCTTGCCAGTCCGGCACCACCCTGGAGGACGCCGAAAGGGACGCCTGAAGGGCGCGGGCCGAGGCCGAGAAGGAGATAGCCGAGACGTCGGCCAAGGCGTGGGGCGACGCCGTGGCCCAGGTCATGGCGAGGCGGCGGAGGGTCGCGGAGGAGTCCGCGTGGCCGGAATGGACGGCGTCATCGCCACCGCCGTCGCCGGTCACAGAGCATCGCTCCAAGTCGGTGCACAACCCGGCCCGCCGGGCGGAGGCGGATGCCCGTGCTGCCGCCGAGGAAGCAGCCGGTCGCGGCGAATCCGGCGATCATGAGCCGGAGGCCGACCCGACGGCCGACCCGGAGGTGCCACCGGCTGTTGACCCGGGCGACGGGGCCGGAGGCGGAGATGGAGGAAGCCGCGAGCCGGAGGCCGCGCCAGGCGGAGGAGGAGCGCCGCCCCCGAGGACGGAGGCCACGCCAGGGAGCTCTCGTGCCCTGGTGACCGCAGAGCCGCGGGCCGCGGGACGCAGCCTCGAGCTGAGGCCGGCCGGCAGCGGAACCAGCGCCGGGTCTGCGGTTCAGCCACAGCGGGCCTGGGCGGCGAGCTCTAGCGAGGCGACGAGCGGCGCCCCCTGGAGCGAACTGGACGCGGCGGTGGACTCCCTGTGGCTGCAGATCGCCAACCACCGCGGCCAGTGGCAGAGCTTCGCCCAGGCAGAGAGCGGCCGGCTGCAGCAGCTGGAGCGGACCTTCGCGGTAAGTTTGCTTGTCCTTCGCGCTTTCTTGCATCTCGTTTCTTCTCTCCTTTTCTTGACCGGCCTGGTCGCTTTCCAGTGGGGGCGCGTTAGCGCACCCACTGGGTGTAGCCCCCGAGGCCCGGGCCGGCTGCGCAGCAGGCGGGTCGGTCCTTCTCAGGCATTTGGGTGCTAACTTTTCTTTCCTTGCAGTCCATTTACGACCAGCGGGTGGCGGCGTACAACCGTCTCCTGGGCCGGTACCGCACGGCCAGGGACCAGCTGGCGGCCAAGGAGGAGGAGCTTCGCCAGGCCAGAGGTATTTCTTCGAGCTTTTTCTTGCGTTTCTTCCAGTGGGGGCGCGCCAGCGCACCCACTGGTTGTAGCCCCCGATATCCGGATCCGGATGCGTAGCCGCCGATGTCGACCCAGCCGTGATGGAGGGGCTTCAGCGCCAGCTGGTCGAAGCCGGCCAACTCCGTGACCAGGCAGTCGTGGAGCGCGACCGGCTGCAGGCGGTGGCGGCTCGGGTGGTCCGGGAGAGGGACGAGGCCGCCGCCGCCCACAAGGCCGAGCTGGACCGACTCGCCGAGGAGCGCCAGCAGGTGGCGGTGCAGCATGAGGAGGAGGTGAAGAAGGCCGCCGAGGAGGTCGCCCAGCTAAAGGCGGACCGCGACCACAGCGCCAGCGCATTGGCGGCGAGGGAGCGAGAGGCCTTGCAGGAGGCGCTGTATATCGACGAGCTCCTCACGCGTAAGCGTTTCTACTTGCTCGTGTCTTTGTTTCTTTCTGTTTTCCGCCCTTCGGTCTCTTGATCGATCTTCTTCCCCTTCTTTTCCAGGGGTCTTTGCCGAGACCCAAGAGCCGGCCAAAGAGGCAGTGAACGCCCACCGGCAGGAGCAGAGGGCAGCGGGGGCCGCCGTCGAGGAGTACGCCGCCTGGTCGGTGGCGGAGATCACCGTGCCCGCCAAGGCCCGCTTGGAGGTGGTGGAGCGCGACATGAACCGGCTTTTCGAAGCTGGTTTGTCGATGGTGGCCGCCCTCTGGCCGGGTGCGGTGGTGCCAACCACCGTGAGCAGGCTGGCGCGTTGGCTAGAAGCCGGCGCGGCGCGTCTTGGCGCGTGGAGGGCTTCCGCAGCCCGAGCCGGCGCGGAGATGGCGCTTGGGCTCGTGGTGTCGTGGTACCCAGGCATCTGCTTGGACCGGCTCCAAGCGCGGAGGGCCGGGGTGGAGGCGGACCTGGCGGAGCGAGCGACGTCGATTGCCGTGCAGGCCAGCGACATCGCGTCGTTCACCCCGCATGGCGAGTTCGTGCCGGAGCGGGCGCCAGACGACGTGGAGCTTCCCACCGATGACTTCGGTCTGGCGCTCGAGGAGCCGGAGGGTAGCTCGGCCGAGACGGGAGCCAGCGCGGATGACGAGGCCGCTGACTTGGACGACATCGCCGCCACGGAGGATCCGGCGTAGAGCGATGCCGACGAGGCTGCCGCCTAGGGTGTTTTAGCTTTCCTGTATCTTTGTTTCTCTGGAACTTGATTCGCTTTTTAGTTGGCAGGTCCACCCACTGGGGGGTGTAAGATAATGTAATGAACTATTGGCCATGGGCCTTGCTGTGTATAGATGCATGTCAGTTTCCTTGTATGCTTGTGCTTGCCGTCTGGCGGTTTCGCTCTTGCTCTTTTCCCTTAGCCGTTTTCTTGTCCCCTCCCCTTTTCGACCTCCTCCCCGCCAGCCGGACAGCCGGGAGCCGGTCTGTAGCTGGGACGGGGAGCCGGATTTGAAAGAGAGCGAGCAGTACTTAGGCCTTAGAATTTGAGCGCAAGCGAAACACCCACTGGGCCGGCTGGCTGCAGGCGGCGAAGCCGGCTGGAGCGCAGCCGGTCTGGGCGGCGGGAAGCGAAAGAGAGGGGGAGAGAACCGGGTTGGCCGAGTCGGACGTTCGTACTTAGCCGTTTTTTCGCGTGAGGATGCTTTCGACCTTTGGCTCTTGCCAGCCTGGGTAGCCGGGAGCCGGTCTGTGGCTTATGGCGGAGAGGGGGCTTTTAGCGGGGCGCACGTTACTGGCCGGGTTCAGAAGAACGGGTCGCGGGCTACCCGGTGAGCCCTCAAGCCACCGAGCCGGCCGTGCCGACCCGGTGGGAGGGAGGCGAATGTGGTAAAGTGCGCAAGAACTCGATAGAGATGAAAAAGTAGCCCCCGAGTGTCGTTCGGGGGACCTGCTACTTTCATTAATTTTTAGAAGGGGGTAGGGATACATACATACATGATTCAACTATAAAACGTACGGAGGAGCTCCGCGTTCTAGGGGCGTTCTATTTCTTCGCCGGAGGCGTCTCTCTTGCGCTTGCTTTTCTTCTGCGCGTCTATGAGGTAGTACGCGTTGTTACGCAGGGCCTTGCTGATGATGAAGGGGCCCTCCCATGGGGAGGATAGCTTGTGCTGGCCGGTTGTTCGCTGGATCAGCCGGAGTATGAGGTCGCCCTCGCGGAAAGCGAGGGGCTTGATCTTCTTGTTGTGGTAGTGGCGTAGGTTCTGTTGGTAGATGGCCGACCGGCTGAGGGCCAGCAGGCGTGCCTCCTCCAGCAGGTCGACGCAGTCTTCGCGTGCTGCTTTGGCCTCCACTTCCGTGTATAAGGTGACCCGAGGCGAGTCGAACTCGAGGTCCGTGGGGATGACCGCCTCGGCCCCGTAGACGAGGAAGAATGGGGTGAAGCCGGTTGAGTGGTTGGGGTGGTCCGGAGGCTCCATAGGACGGCCGGCAGCTCGTCGATCCAGCTGCCGGGTGATCGCACAAGCGGCTCGACGAGTCACGGCTTGATGCCGGCCAAGATGAGGCCGTTTGCCCGCTCCGCCTGGCCGTTGGACTGAGGATGTGCGACGGAGGCCAGGTCAAGCCGGGTGCCGGACACGGAGCAGTAGCGCGCCAGCGCGCCTTTGGCGAAGTTGGTACCGTTATCGGTGATGATGCTGTTGGGGACACCATAGCGGACAACGATGTCTTTGATGAACTTGACGGCTGTGGGACCGTCGAGTTTCTTGATCGGCCTTGCCTCGATCCACTTGGTGAACTTGTCGACGGCCACCAAAAGACGCGTCATGCCGCCTCGAGCAGTTTTGAAGGGTCCCACCATGTCGAGGCCCCGGACGGCAAAGGACCACGCGATGGGGATGGTCTAGAGAGCCGTAGCCGGTTGGTGGCTCTGAGCCTTGAAGTGTTGGCAGCCCTTGCATCTGAGGACCAGCTCCTCGGCATCCTTCAACGCGGTTGGCCAGTAGAAGCCGTGGCGGAATGTTTGGCCACCAGAGACCGGGAGGCGGCGTGATGTCCGCACTCGCCCTGGTGGATGTCGAGCAAGATCTCGAGGCCCCTGGCCGTCTCGACACAGCGCTGGAAGACGCCAGTTGTGCTGCGCTTGACGAGCTCGCGGTTGATAACGTTGTAGGCGGAGGCCCGGCGCTGCACCTGCCGAGCCTCGACCTCATTCGTCGGGAGCTCGCCGTTCATCAGGAAGGTGAGGATTGGTTGGGCCCAAGACGGTGCCTCCACCACCGTGAAGACGGCCACTTGCGCAGTTTCGGCCGGGTCGGGAGGCGGCGGGCCGGAGCCGGCGGCCCCCGAGCCGGAGCCGTCGGCCCCCGGGGCTGGGTCAGAGATGACAGCCCCCGAGCCGGAGCCGGTAGCCCCCGAGCCAGAAGCAGGGACCGCCGGATCGGCTGGGCGAAGATGGACTTCGAATCCGGAGACGGCTTGATGGAGGGCTTGCGTAGGTGCTCGAGGGAGATGCCGGTTGGGATTGCTTGTTGGCTGGAGCCAAGCTTGGCTAGAGTGTCCGCCGCCTCGTTCTCGTTTCAGGGGACGTGGAGGAACTCGTAGCCGTCGAAGCTGCCGGTCATCTGCTGGACCAGGTTGCAGTAGCTAGCCATGTTGGAGTCCCTGGCATCCCACTCGCCAGAGACCTGCTGGACCACCAGTTCGGAGTCTCCGTAGCAGAGGATACGCCGGATGCCGATTTCTTTGGCCAGCCGGAGGCCGTGGACGAGGGCTTCGTACTCGGCGACGTTGTTGGAGGCGGCGAAGTGGATTTGGAGTGCGTAGCGCAGTCGGTCGCCCTTGGGGGAGGAGAGCACGATGCCGGCTCCCAAGCCGGAGGCCATCTTCGAGCCGTCGAAGTGCATGCGCCAGTGCGTCGCGTCGGGGGCCGGCGGCAAGTACTGGGTTTCTGCCGAATCGACGAGGAAGTCGGCCAGCGCCTGCGACTTGATGGCCGTGCGGGGCTCGTAGAGGATGGTGTGGCCGGCTAGCTCGATGGCCCATTTGGCGATCCGGCCAGAGGCATCCCTGCATCCCATGATCTCGCCGAGGGGGGCCGTGCTCACCACGGTGATGACATGCTCCTGGAAGTACTGCTTTAGCTTCTTGGCGGCCAGATACACGCCATAGCACATTTTCTGGTAGTGGGGGGTAGTTTTGCTTGGAGGTGGAGAGGACCTCGCTCAGGTAGTACACAGGGCGCTGGACCGGTTGTGCCCTGCCCTCTTTGGGGCGCTCTACCACCAGCACCACGCTGACCACGCGGGTGTTTGCCGCGATGTACATCAGGAGTGGCTCCTTCTCAGCCGGCGCGGCCAAGATGGGCGTGGTGGAAAGCATGCGCTTGAGGTCGCGGAAAGCTTCGTCCGCCTGGTCAGACCACTCGAACGGCGTCGTCTTCTTCATCAGCTGATACAGGGGCAGGGCCCTCTCTGCCAGCCGGCTAACGAACCGGCTGAGAGAGGTCAAACAGGCGGTGAACTTCTGGACATCGCGCAGCCGAGCCGGCTTGCGCATGCGCTCGATGGCCTTGATCTTCTCCGGATCGGCCTCGATGCCGCGCTCCGAGACATGGAAACCGAGGAGTTGGCCAGCCGGCACGCCGAAAACGCATTTCTCCGGGTTGAGCTTGATCTGGAACTGGCGCAGATTGGCGAACGTCTCCCTGAGATCCTCGAGGAGGGTGAGGTGCTGCTTGGTCTTCACCACGATGTCGTCGACGTAGACGTGCACGTTCCGGCCGATCTGTGGCAGGAGGCACTTTTGCATGCAGCGCTGGAAGGTGGCGCCGGCGTTCTTCAAGCCGAATGACATGGTGATGTAGCAATATGCCCCGAAGGGGGTCATGAAGGACGTCTTGAGGGCATCCGCCGGGTCCAGCTTGATCTGGTGGTAACCGGAGTAGGCGCCAGGAAGGACAGAAGCTCGCAGCCGGCGGTGGAGTCGATGACTTGGTCGATCAGGGGTAGGGCAAACGGGTCCTTGGGGCAGGCCTTGTTCAGGCTGGTGTAGTCGATACACATGCGCCAAGTGTCGTTCTTCTTCAGGACGAGGACCGGGTTGGCCAGCCACTCGGGGTGGAACACTTCCATGATGAACCCGGCTTTGAGTAGCCGGGCGATCTCTTCGCCAATGGTTCTTCGCTTCTCCTCGGAGAAGCGGCGTAGCGGCTGCCGGTCCGGCTTGGCATCCGCCCGGACGTGGAGTTTGTGCTTGGCGAACTTCCTCAGAACACCCGGCATGTCTTTAGGGGACCATGCGAAGATATCCCGATTCTCACGGAGGAAGTCGATGAGCTCGCCTTCCTATTTGCTGTCGAGGCCGGAGCCCACGACAACGTACTCGCTGGAGCTGGGGTTGGACAGGTCGAGTGAAACCTTCCTCGTGCCCTTGGCCGGCTTGAAGGACCCCTCGTCGGCCGGCTGCTTGAGCTGAGGCGGCATGACTGGCTGCTCGACGGCTAGCGCGATGAGACGTTCGAGCTGGCGCCTCTCCTCAGCGATGACCAGCGACTCGGCTAGCTTAGAGCCGGCTTTGGCGCACTCTAGGGACTTCTTGTAGCCGCTGGTGATGGTGATGATGCCCTTGGGATCCGGCAGCTTCATCTTGAGGTAGGCATAGTGGGGGACCGCCATGAACTTGGCCAGGGTGGGCCGGCAATAAAGCGCGTGGTAGGGGCTGGCCAGGTCGACCACCTCGAACCAGATCGGCTCACGGCGGAAGTGGGCGCTGGTGCCGAACAACACGTCCAGCCGCACCTTGCCGATGGGGGAGCACGAGGCGCCCGGCACGATGTCGTGGAATACCGTCTGTGTCGACTGCAGCTGGCTTTCCTCGATGCCGAGCTTGACCATGGTGTCACGGTAGAGGATGTTGATGTTGCTGCCGCCATCGATCAGCACCCGTGAAAAGTGGCAGGTGCGCTTCTCAGCGATGAAGGTGGGGTCGAGGACGAGCGCGTAGCCACCCGGTGTGGGCATCACGACCGGGTGGTCCTCCTGGGTCCAGCTGACGGGACGGTCGGACCAGTGCATGTACTGGGGGACCGGGGGGACGACGGCGTTCACCTCGTGCTGGTACTTGCGCTTGCTGTGCTTGTCATCGCCCTCACTGGTGAAGACGACGTAGGCCGCGTCCTGCTGGGGGTAGGCGTTGTTGGCGAGGGCGCCGCCTGCCGGAGGTGGCGGGGGAGGCGGCGGGCGCTGCGGGTCGGGACCGGGTGGTGGTGGTGGAAAATTGCCACGCATCAGGCGCTGGGTGATGCTGCAGTTCCGGAGCATGTGCGTGGATGGCTTTGCGCCGCTGTGGTGCTTGCAGGGGGCGTCCAGCATCTGCTCGAAGGAGAACTTCGGCTGCCAGGCCATCTTGCCGGTGCGCTGGCGCTTGACGCCGCCTTGCTCGGCCGGCTGCTCCTCCGCCACGTCGGCCAGTTGCTGGTTATTGTAGCGGGGAGCCGGCTGCTCGGCCTTCCGCTTGTTGTTGTTGTCTTGCCGGCACTGGTTGGCTTCGGCAGCCGGCTTTGGGGTGGCTGGCTGGACCGGGACCGGCTTGTCGTCCGCGTCGACTGTGATCTTTACGCGCATCGCGGAGTCGGCCGTGGCGTACTTGTCCGCTACCGCCATGAGCTCCGCCAGGATGTCCGGCTCGTCACACATCAGCCGGTGCTTGAGCAGGGTGCCGTCTCAGCACCCGTCGACGAAGTACTGGATGGCTTGCACTTCGTGGACCCCTTCGCAGGAGTTGCGCAGCTCGGTCCAGCGTGTGAGGAAGTCGCGGAGAGGCTCGCCCGGGCCCTGAACGCACATGGAGAGCTGGCGAGGCTGACCCGGACGCTTGTACGTGCTGGTGAAGTTGCGTACGAATGCATCCTCGAAGTCCAACCAGGAGTTGAAGCTGCCGGCCCTTAGGCTTTTAAGCCATGTCCGGGCCGAGCCGAGCAGCATGAGGGGAACATAGCGGACCGCCACACGCCTGTTGCCGCCGGCTATGCCGACAGCCGTGGTGTTGTCAATCAGCCAGTCTTCCGGCTTGGTGATGCCGCTGTACTTGGGGGTGTCGCGGGCCAACGTGAACCCATTTGGGAAGGGCTCCTCACGGATGCGGGGTCTGAAGCAGGCAGGGCCAACGGAACTCTCCTCCTCGAGAACCGTGGACCGCGCCAGCCGGTCGATGCGATGGCGGGCGTCGGTTTCGTCGTAGGGCTCGCGGGGACCCAGCCGGCTTGCGACGGGGCCGCGTGGCACCGCGCCAGCGGAAGCCGGCCGGGGCCGTCGAGGCGGCGGGGGAGGAAGTTCCGGTTGTTGGACCCGGTCGTTACCGGCAGTCTCATCGGCAATGCCGTCGCCGGCCGTCATGGCGTGATTGTGCCGGCTCCGGCTTGCCCGGCGCCAGCCAGAGCGGCTGGCGCTGCCGGCAGGGGAAGACGCCTGCTGCGTGTCCCGAAGGGCCTTCTCCGGGTTTGCGGTGTTTCCTGAAGCGGAGGCGGATGGCTGGGCCGGGTCAAAACACTTCTGCTGCTCGTTTGCCGCGGTGCTGAGGTCGCGGATGCGCTGCTGCTGCTGCTGCAGCTCCTCGCCTTCTAGGAACTCGAGATCCGCCATGGACGCCTGCGCCGCACGCATGTTCTTGACGGGGGTGTCGTAGACGGGCCAACCTGCGCCTAGCGCACGGCCGATTGCGCCCCCGTGGATTCGCACTTCCGCAGCCCAGCTGAGCTCAGCGGCGGCCGGCGTGAAGCCGTGAACGCTGTCATATTCCCACTGGGCGGACTCCAGCTGGCACCACGTTGCCACGAGCACCGTGGCCTCGACCAGCAGTTGCTGACGGTCCTCGTTGAGCTGAGCCGCTGCGGCCGCCGTGTTGGCGTCGAGCGTGATGGGGGCTTGCAGGCTCCGGATCGTCTCGCGAAGCGGGTCGACGCGGTGGGATTGGGCCGCAGCCGCGGCGGCCTTCTCCTTGCTGCACGAGGAGCCAGAGCTGGCGGCGATGGTCAGCACCTCCGCACAAGTGCAGAGGTCCACGACGTTGTCGGATACGGTGCGGCCAACGGGGACGGGCGAGTCGGTGAAGCTGTGTACCTCACCGGGGTACTCGTCGGGGATGAGCGCGACGAAGACGCGCAGCGCGCCGAAGGGGACGATGGAGCAGCCTGCGGGGCAGGAGGCGTCCGCGCCTGGCTCCGCATCGCAGCCGGCCGGATTGGCCATGCGAGGCGCGCGGACCAAACCGTGTGCAATGCGCTCGTCGGAGCTGGTGAAGGGCCTCGTCCAGAACATGACTCCGGCCGACGCCACGAGCAGCCCCACGGTGGGCGCCAACTGTCGTGGTGAAATCACGGCAGATGCCATGAGATGGCTAAAAGTGGGGGGCTGTGTGAGGACGCCGGTGGGTTCCGGAAGCGAGGTTGGTATGCGCGAGAGTGGGACACAAGGCATACCCAGGTTCGGGGCCCTCCGGAGAGGTAACACCCCTAGTCCTGCCGAATGGGATGATATGCACAAGGGCTACAATGGTGCTCCTGGAGCTATTTGAGCAGAGGAGGAAGAAGGGGCTGGGCCGCCGTTCTGCCTCTCCTGTGAACGTGGGTGTGTGTTTCCTCTAGGTTCGAACCCCTCCGCATGGAGGCCTCCTGGGGGTCTTATAGCCCGACCCCCCAGGGTTACATTGGTAAAACAATATCCGGGTGGGACCCGGATGTCGGCGTCTGGAGCCGGCCGTGGGGCCCGCCGGCTGCGGGACCCGCCGGCTGCTCGACACTGTGGCCCATCGCCTCGTGCATCATGGAGTGGTTGGCGTCGTGGGACTGCAGTGGTGCGCTGGTGCTGACGTCGGCCACCCCGGTCAGCGGGGTTGGCGGCCCTGTTGCCGCGCCTTCCTGAGACGGATCGCGCTATAGCCACGCTCTCCCGTCGTGGAGAGTCGCCTTGTCGTTCAGAGTGATGGGACGGCCGCTGACCCGTCGCCAGCCGACTAGCAGACAGCCGGACCCGGCATAGGGCCGGGCCTAGCCGGCTTGCGCTGAGAAACCGGTCGGACGGCCAGCCGGTTTGGAGGGGCACGGGTTGCCCCGAAGCAATTTTTAAAAGGGGCTCCGGGTTTGATTGCCTACCCGGGGGTCATCCCCCCAACACACACAAAAGCAAACACTTGCACCCAACGCAAATAAGAGGGTTGTCAATCCTCTTAGCGGTTATTTGCAAGGATTAATTCTGATAGTGATAGATAGATAAACTAAAATACTAAATAAAATAAAAGTAAATAAATTGTAGCAAGGTATTTTTAGGTTTTTTATATATGATAAAGTAGACCCGAGGGCCATAGTTTCCACTAGAGGCTTCTCTCTCGAACACATAGCATACGGTGGGTAAACAAATTACTGTTGGACAATTGATAGAAAAGCAAATAATTATGATGGATTCATGGCAATGATCATGTATATGGGCATCACGTCCGAGACAAGTAGACCGACTCCTGCCTGCATCTACTACTATTACACCACCCATCGACCGCTATCCAGCATGCATCTAGGGTATTAAGTATGAAACAGAGTAACGCCTTAAGCAAGATGACATGATGTAGACAAAGTAAACTCTAGCAATATGATTAAACCCCATCTTTTTATCCTTAATGGCAACAATACAAATACGCGTCATGTCCCCTTCTGTCACTGGGATTGAGCACCGCAAGATTGAACCCATCACAAAGCACCTCTCCCATTGCAAGATAAATCAATCTAGTAGGCCAAACCAAATCGATAGATCGGAGAAAAATACAAAGCTATAATAATCATGCATAAAAGAGTTCAGAGAAGACTCAAATATTTCTCATGAATAATCTGATCGTAAACTCACAATTCATCGGATCCCAACAAACACACCGCAAAAGAAGATTACATCGGAGAAAACTCCAAGAACATCGAGGAGAACATGGTATTGAAGATCAAAGAGGGAGAAGAAGCCATCTAGCTACTAGCTATGGACCCGTAGGTCTGTGGTAAACTACTCACACATCATCAGAAGGGCGGCAAGGTTGATGAAGAAGCCCTCCGTGATCGATTCCTCCTCCGGCGGAGTACCAGAAAAGGCCTCCAGATGGGATCGCGGAAGAACAGAGGCTTGCGGCGGTGAAACGGTTTTCTCTTCTGTCTCTATGGTATATTGGGAATATTTGGGAATTCATAGTGCTGGAATTAGGTCAGGAGGGGCTACGAGGGCCCCACAAGCCTGGGGGCGCGTCCTACCCCCCTGGGCGCGCCCTCTAGGCTTGTTGCCTCCTCGTGGCTCTTCTGGTCTTCTCTCGAAGCTTCGTGGGTCTCTTCTGGTCCAGAAAAAATTAATCCAAAGTTTTTTTCTCGTTTGGACACTTTATGATAATGATTTTCTTAAAAGGCAAAACAAGCAGAAAACATCAACTGGCACTGGGCACTGGGTTAATAGATTAGTCCCAAAAAATGATATATAATGGCATATAATTGCATATAAAACATCCAAGATTGATACTATAATAGTGTGGAACAATCAAAAATTATTGATACGTTGGAGACGTATCAAGCATCCCCAAGCTTAATTCTTGCTCGTCCTCGAGTAGGTAAATGATAAAAACAGAATTTTTGATGTGGAATGCTACATATCATGTTTCATCATGTAATCTCTCTCTCTTACGGTATGAATAATAAGATCCGAATGATTCAAAGTAATAGTCTATAGTTTGATATAAAGACATCAATACTTAGGCATACTAATAAACAATCATGTCTTTCAAAATAAAAATGCTAAAGAACGTTATCCCTACAAAATCATATAATCCTGTCATGCTCCATCTTCTTAACACAAAATATTTATCATGCACTACCCCAATGACAAACCGAGCAATTGGTTCATACTTTTTAACGCGCTTCAGCTTTTTCAACCCCCACGCAATACATGAGCGCAAGCCATGGATATAGCACTATGGGTGGAATAGAGTATGGTGGTAGACATAAATAAGGAGAAGTCAAAAATAAGAAGATAGTCTCACATCGACGAGGCTAATCAACGGGCTATGGAGATGCCCATCAATTGATGTCAATGCGAGGAGTAGGGATTGCCATGCAACGGATGCACTAAGAGCTATAAGTGTATGAAGGCTCAACATGAAAACTAAGTGGGTGTGCATCCAACTTGCTTGCTCATGAAGACCTCGGGCATTTGAGGAAGCCCATCATCGGAATATACAAGCCAAGTTCAGTAATGAAAAATTCCCACTAGTATATGAAAGTGAAAAAATAGGAGACTCTCTATATGAAAAACATGGTGCTACTCTGAAGCACAAGTGTGGAAAAAGGATAGTAGCATTGCCCCTTCTCTCTTTTTCTCTCATTTTTTTTCGTGGGATCTTTTTGGCCTCTTTTTTTTATTTAGAACAGTCTCATGGACCTCATCCCCACTTTTTCGAGGACTCGTTAGTCTCCACTATTCTTTCCTCACTGGGACAATGCTCTAATAATGATGATCATCACACTTTTATTTACTTACAACTCAATATTACAACTCGATACTAGAACAAATATATGACTCTATATGAATGCCTCTGGCAGTGTACCAGGATGTGTAATGATGCTAGCGTAACATGTATAAAAACGATGAACGGTGGCTGAGCCACAAATACTATGTCAGCTATATGATCATGCAAAGCAATATGACAATGACGATGTGTGTCATAAAAACGGAACGGTGGAAGTTGCATGGCAATATATCTCGGAATGGCTATGAAAATGCCATGATAGGTAGGTATGGTGGCTGTTTTGAGGAAGATATAAGAAGGCTTATGTGTGATAGAGCGTATCATATCACGGGGTTTGGATGCACAGGTGAAGTTTGCACCAACTCTCGATGTGAGAAAGGGCAATGCATGGTACCGAAGAGGCTAGCAAATTGCGAAAAGGTGAGAGTGCGTATAATCCATGGACTCACATTAGTCATAAAGAACTCACATACTTATTGCGAAAGTTTATTAGCCCTGGAAGTAAAGTACTACTACACATGCCCCTAGGGGGATAGATTGGTAGGACAAGTCCATCGCTCGTCCCCGACCGCCACTCATAAGGTAGACAATCAATAATAAATCATGCTCCAACTTCTTAGTATAACGAAAGATCATACGTGTATGCTTCGGGAATCACAAACCTTAACACCAATATTTTTACTAAACCACAATTATCTACTAGCACCTCCCATATATTACCATCTTAATATCACAAAACTATTGCAAGGAATCAAACTTATCATATTCAGTGATCTACATGAAAGTTTTTATTATATCCCTCTTGAATACCTATCATATCAGGACCAAATTCATATCCCGTGCATATTACCATTACTATTCATTAGACTCTCAAAAATATATAAGTGAAGCATGAGAGTGCAACTATTTCTTTAAAATATAACCACCGTCGTGCTCTAAAAGATATAAGTGAAGCACTAGAGCAACTGCCTAACTCAAAAGATATAAGTGAAGCACATAGAGTATTCTAACAAATCACGAATAATGTGTGTCCCTCTCAAAAAGGTGTGTTCAGCAAAGATGATTGTGACAAACTAAAAACCAAACAAAAGGCAAACAAACTATATCACAAGACGCTCCAAGTAAAACACATATCATGTGATGAATAAAATTATAGCTCCAAGTGAGTTACCGATAGATTGTAGACGAAAGAGGGGATGCCTTCCGGGGCATCCCCAAGGTTAGGCACTTGAGTCTTCCTTGAATATTACCTTGGGGTGCCTTGGGCATCCCCAAGCTTAGGCTCTTGCCACTCCTTATTCCATTATCCATCGTAGTCTCACCCAAAACTTGAAAACTTCAGCACACAAAACTCAACAGAAACCTCGTGAGATCCGTTAGTATAACAAACAAATCTTAAACTTTAGGTACTGTTGTAAATTGATTAATATTTAATATTGGCATAATGCTACTGTACTGTGGCACCCCGGCTCAGAGAACCGGTTTACCAGTGTTTCCAGCCCAGAGATCATGTCTTCTGGAAACACACAACAACTTGGAACAGAACTGAACTGAACTTTATTAAAATATCTCGAGTACAAGCTCATAATTTACATGCTAGCGAGGCCAGAAGCACTGCACGTGCTGAGAACAATATCTACATTATTTATGGAACATAGCAGGGCCTCGATACTACTGGGTAGACTACGGCGTAGCGGAACATAGCGCGGAAAACTCCATCGATAGGGACACTGCTGTGGACACGGCCTAGTTAGCGTAGCACGAACCTTCAGGACCTCCGTCCTCGGCTTCTCCTGCATCTGGCATGATACGCCAGGTGAGTACTTGGAATGTACTCGCAAGCTCATGGCAACCAAAACAATGCAGCAAACAATAGCATGGCAAATTAACAGATTAAAAGATTAGGTTGCTCACTTACTGGTACCCAGTACCAACTTACTCTCATCTGGGTTGTCCCACAACCCTCGGAATGCTCACAAGCCACAGAGCACTTCCGAACACAAGACAAGTTCTTCCATCATTATTATCAATATTACGGTTGATCATCCTAGAGAGGCCTAAACGGACTGTCCAATACCGTGGACGCGGCTATTCAAATTGGTTTTGACACTCTGCAGAGGTTGCGCACTTTACCCACACCATGGAGTACCTGGCCTCGTGATCCCATTCGGGTGGACCGGTGGTGCTCCAACGAAACCTACCTGACCCGTGACTCCTCTATCGTACCACCGACAATCATACCCTCCCAGGGTCATGTCCTGGGTGGCCCCTGTGTCACCCCGTGACACCTGCCACCGTCGTGGCCAAACTAAACTGTCCCAAACGGGGACGCCGGCAAAATAACTCCACTGGGCTCACAGGATTATCGTCGTCTACCTGATCAGGGCAACACGCACGCATAACCCTCCCTAGTTTGGTGGTACCGATAAAAGAGCACAAAGCCAGACCAAGTCAAGGCCGTCCCATACCGGCAAATGTGGCTGCACGGAAAAGTCCGGGTAGGTGGCTCTTGATCAACCAACTAAGTTTAGTGTTGTCAAGAATTTAACCAGCATGAATATTTATCATGAATAATTTAATATTGCAGTAGCTAAGCAATTAAATAATTTAATAGGAATTTAGCACATATTAAAATAATGCATGAAATTCAATTAAATAACCAACACTATTGAAATGCTTCATGCAATGGATGACATGGCTTGCCTTTCTTTGTTGGGTTGTCCACAAACTCCTGGGCTTCAAATCTAAAGTTATTTCCCTCTGAAAATATTTTTAAAAAGCAATTGAAATTGTCACATGCTACTGTTTTGAGCACCAGAAATTCTGTAAACAAGGGAAAAAATACCAAATTTGGCCAGAAAATAAAGGAGCTCAAGACAAACCAAATCCAAAAAGAATCAATTGATTTGGACTTATGGTTTAAAAGTTATGAACGGTCAAAGTTTTGGTCAAAATCTGGAAATAAACAGAAAAATAGAAAATCTCTCAGGGGGGCCACGTCGAAGGCGTAAACCGCCCGGGCGTCTCCACTTACCGCTTCGGTAAGCCGCTGACGGGCGGGCCCCAGCGTCAGGTTTAAACGGGGGAGGAGGGAACAGAGGGGGAGCGGAGCTCCGGCGACGCTCGCCGGCGATACAGACGGCGGCGAGGTTGGAAGAGAGGGGGAATGGATCTAGCGCTTCGAGATGAACACGCACGTACCAGAGGCTTGGCGAACGGTGGCCGGACGGCGTCGTCCCCTTCTTCTCCGGCGGCGGCGGCGCTCGGGTGGCGTCGGAGACGGCGACTCCGGCAGCAATTCGACCGGGCAAGGGCTCAAGCGAGGTCAGTGGAGCGAGCTGAGCTCGATGGAAGAGTCAGTGGAGCTCGGGGAGGAGAGAATCGGCGGGGAGGCCGAGCTCGGGTGACGGCGGATCTCCGGCGAGGTTCGAGGCCAGAGGGCCTCTCGGCCGTGGCTCGGGCTTGGGGAGGTCGATTGGGAGGAGGAGGAGTGGGTTGAGGATCTCGGGAGAGGTCGGGGGGCTATTTATAGCAGGAGGCGAGCTCGGGGGAGTTCTCTGGAAGCGGCGGGATTCAGGCCACGTCGCCGGCGCAAGGACGGCGAGCTGGCTGTCGCGACGTGGGGAGAAGTGACGGGAGCTAGCAGGAGGAGTTAAGGCGGGCAGTGGAGGCTAGCGGAGGAAGACGACGTGTCGCACGCCACAGTTCAGCCACGGGCGGCACAGTGCCCGGGTGCGTGGCGGCCGGCGAGCTCGATTCCGGCGAGGGGAAGGATCGGGAGAGGGTTACGTGGACGGCATCGACGAAGTCGGCACCTCAGGACATCAAATGGCAGGGTGAAGCCACTGGAATGACCTCGGCCGTCGCCAGCGAGGTGCAGAGCACGCGTACTGGCATGCCAGTACCGTGCTCACCACGGGAGGTGATGTCTCGAGGCCGTCCAAGTCCAGCTCACCGTGTCTAGGGCCTTCTCCTTTGATCATCTAGTGCCTCTGCATGCTTGGTTTGGCTAGGTTCACTCTGAACCGAAGTGTAGCTTCAGCTACAGTTTCTGACAGCAAAATTGAGAGAGATCTAGAGCAGAGGTGAGCTGGGGATGGAGCCAAAGGAGATGTCTGGGGTGATCTACTTTGGAAGGACTATGAGCTGACCAAGTTTGAGAGGATTTGAACAAGATTTGAATATAGTTCATGTACAAGTGTTGTACTGAACCAGAAACAGAGATGAGCTTGATGCACTCATCTGGTTGATCTTCTGGGGCTGAATTTTGGTGTGGCAGGGTTATTTGGTGAGGAGAAGATGCCATAAAAATTTCAGCTCAATTGGAAACCTCTAGCTGGTACTTCCTTCACAGAGGTTCCAACTGAACAGAAACTTGGCAGAATATTGGTGATGAAAATTTGTACTGGACAAGATGATATTTTTGGATATTGTGGAAATATAGGTTCCCTAATATCTCAGGGAATTTTCTGGGAATTAATTGAGTGGGGAAAATACGAGCTCCTTCACAAATGACCAGTACTGTCCATAGAGCAAATGGAGTTTTCTGGAATAAACTTTGTACTGGACCATGAAATGTTTTTGGAGATTGTGGGAGTAGATGATGACAAGAAGGTCTGGGATTAATTTGGGATTTTTCTGATCACCAGAACTATGGGTTGCTTTATAACCCATAGTGATGACAGATTTTCCCAAAGGAGGAAAATGAATATTTGGGAAAGATGAATAATTGGAAATTGATCCAGATGGTGAGTAACAAGATTTTGGCAAGATGCTGAGGACTCTGGATCACTGAGAGGAATTCATAAGTCCAAAGTCAACTGGAAAGGTTCAAAATCCATCCAAATTGCAAATAAAGCCAGAAAGACTTCAAAAAGAAAAAGTTGCCAAAAACCAGGGTGTCACAAACCTACCCCCCTTAGAATGAATCTCGTCCTCGAGATTCGGTTGCTCAGGGAACAAGTGTGGATAGGCTGATCTCAGAAAATCCTCTCTTTCCCAGGTAGCCTCTTCCTCAGTATGATGATCCCACAATACCTTGTAAAATCTGATTGTCTTACTCCTGGTGGTCCTTTCCATCTCATCCAATATTCTGACAGGTCTTTCCTCGTATGTCAGATCTTTGGTCAATTCCAGCTCACTCATATCTGCTTGCTTGATCGGGGGTGCAATGCACTTTCTCAACTGTGATATATGGAAGACGTCGTGAACGTCCGACAACCCTGGTGGTAACTCTAGCTGATATGCCACTCTGCCTCTTCTAGCCATGACTGGAAAGAGTCCGATATACCTCGGTGCAAGCTTTCCTCGGGTATGGAACCTTTTTATTCCTTTCATGGGGGTAACTCGAAGATACGCATATTCTCCGGGCTCAAAAGTTACTTCCCGGTGCTTCGGGTCATAATAGCTCTTTTGACGGGACTTGGCTGCTCGAAGACGCTCCTGAATATCCTTGACTTGTTTCTCAGCCTCAAGCATCAAATCCGTGCCGAAGATACGGCTGTCTCCTGTCTGGGACCAATTTAAAGGAGTGCGGCATTTCCGTCCGTACAGAGATTCAAACGGTGACATCTTGAGACTTGACTGATAGCTGTTATTGTAGGAGAATTCTGCATAGGGTAGACTATCCTCCCATTTGGGTCCATGGGTGAGAGCACAGGACCGAAGCATATCTTCCACTATCTGATTCACACGTTCTGTCTGCCCATCTGTCTGTGGGTGATATGCCGTACTATGCTTTAGCACAGTTCCCAGGGCTTGATGCAATCGCAACCAAAATGCTGAGGTAAACAGGGAGCCTCTATCTGATGTGATAGACTTGGGTACTCCATGAAGGATGACTATCCGGGACATGTAGAGCTGTGCGAGCTGATTCACGTTGAAAGTGGTCTTTACCGGAAGGAAGTGAGCCACTTTCGTAAGTATATCCACGATGACCCAGATAGCATCATGGCCTCTTGTGGACTTGGGTAGTCCGACAATGAAGTCCATGCATATGTCATCCCATTTCCACTGGGGAACTGGTAAAGGTTGCAGTAGCCCAACGGGTTTCTGATGTTCAGCCTTGACTCTGTTGCAGATGTCACAACATGCGACATAGTATGCTATGTCCTTTCTCATTCCTGGCCACCAAAAGGTTTCTCGCAGATCCTGGTACATTTTTGTTCCTCCCGGATGGATAGAATATGCAGATTCATGTGCCTCTCTGAGTATTTGCTGTCTCAAGCTGTCTTGATCAGGCACACATATTCGGTTCTCAAACCATACAGTGTCCTGGTCATCAATTCAGAAGGACTTGGCCTTCCCTAGCGGAATGCGCTCTCTGATCTCTTGCATTTCTTGGTCTGATTTTTGGGCTGCTTTAATTTCTTCCATAAGTGTCGGAGTAATTTCCATTGTATCCGGACTGATTGGGCCGCATAACACCATATTCAACTTGGCAAATTCTTCTCGCAGCCTAGGATGCATTCCCTCCATGAGTGCATTCAGGGTACCTTGCTTTCTGCTGAGGGCATCGGCGACCACATTGGCTTTTCCCGGATGATAATTAATCTCAAGGTCATAATCCTTGACCAATTCAAGCCATCTTCTCTGCCTGAGATTCAGATCAGGCTGAGTGAAAATATACTTAAGACTCTTGTGGTCTGTGTATATTTCACATCGTTGTCCAATGAGATAATGCCTCCAAATCTTCAATGCATGAATCACGGCTGCCAGTTCCAAGTCATGAGTGGGATAGTTCTCTTCATGAGGTCGTAGCTGTCTGGATGCATAGGCTACAACCTTTCCCTCTTGCATTAACACGCAGCCGATTCCACACCTGGAAGCATCACAATATATGTCGAAGCTCTTGTGAATGTCTAGAAGAACTAAGACAGGAGCTGTAGTTAACCTCGTCTTTAATTCCATGAAGCTGCTATCACATTCTTCCGTCCAGGCAAATTTGTGGTTCTTCTTCAGTAGCTCTGTCAATGGCTTGGCTATTTTTGAGAAGCCTTCAATGAAGCGACGGTAGTAGCCTGCCAATCCCAGAAAGCTACGGGCTTCCGTTACTGTGGCTGGGGTCTTCCAGTTTAATACCGTGGTCACTTTGCTGGGGTCGACAGCCACACCTTGTTCTGACAGAACATGTCCTAGAAATCCCACCTCTTTTAGCCAAAATTCGCACTTGCTGAATTTGGCATACAAGCGATGGGTCCTTAGTCTTTCCAGGACAGTACGGAGGTGGTTCGTGTGCTCTTCTTCATCTTTGGAGTAGATGAGAATGTCATCGATGAATACTACCACAAATTTGTCCAGAAAGTCCATGAAGACCTTATTCATCATGCTCATGAAATATGCTGGAGCATTTGTCAGCCCGAATGACATGACTGTAAACTCATACAGACCATATCTGGTAGTGAAGGCTGTCTTGGGGATATCCTCTTTCCTTATTTTTAGCTGATGATACCCCATTCGGAGGTCAATCTTGGAGAATACCCGGGCTCCGTTCAACTGGTCAAACAGATCATCAATGCGGGGGAGCGGATATTTATTCTTGATGGTGACCTCATTCAGCTGGCGGTAGTCCATGCACATTCGTAGGCTGCCATCCTTCTTCTTGACAAACAGCACGGGTGATCCCCATGGTGAAGTGCTTGGACGAATATACCCTTTTTGCAATAATTCATCCAACTGTTTCTTCAATTCCACCAGCTCTGGGGAAGGCATGCGATAGTACTTCTTGTATATTGGAGCAGTTCCGGGAACAACATCAATAGCAAACTCTAGTTCCCGATCAGGTGGCATTCCCGGTATCTCTTCTGGAAATACGTCCGGAAATTCACCGACTACCGGAATTAGACTTATGTCTGTAGCTATGGCTTTGAATGCCATTCCCATCTTTGACATCACTCTGCTAGCAGTGAATTGCACTGTTTGGCCTGCCGGGTTAACCAGTGTCACCTTCCTGGTGGCACAGTTGATACACACCTGGTGTGGTACCAACCAATCCATTCCCAGTATTATATCTAGTCCGGGGGATTCAATGGCCACGAGAGTGGCTGGAAACTTCACATTGTGTATCAAGATTTCCAGATTCTTGTATATCACATTTGTTCTGATCATGGAGCCAGGGGATTGTACCACCATGATTTTGTCCAAAAGGGAAGGAGAAAATTTGTGCAAGGTGGCAAAACTCCGCGAAATAAACGAATGAGAAGCCCCAGAGTCAAATAAAATTATTGCAGGTATGTTGTTAACAGAAAACATACCAAGGACCACATCTGGTGCTTCGCGGGCTTCCTCAGCGGAGATATGATGGACTTGGCCGCGATAGAAGTTCGTATTGGGGCGGCGTCCAACACTGTTGACTTGTGGCTTGAAGTCGGATGGTGGCTTCCCATTTCTTGCGGGGCATTGCTTGGAATAGTGCCCGCTCTAGCCGCAAGTGAAGCATGTGTTGTTGCAGCGGCAGTCCTCCAGCACTGGCTGTTTGCCGAAGGTCTTGTCCTGGCTGACAGGCTTGTTGTTGTTGTTGTTGTTGCCATTGTTCCATGCAGGCTTGTATTCAGATGAACTTGGTTGCCAGACACGCGGCTTCTGCACAAACTGCTCACAGTTGTCCTTCTTGGGTTCAAACTTCCGCTTGTGGTCAATATATCCTGACTTATGCTCTCGTTCAGCTATGAAGGCCTTGTTTACCAGAGTCTGAAAGTTAGGGAAGTCCAGCATACAAAGCTGACAACGGAGGGTATGATTCAGCCCTCCGAGGAATCGATCAATCTTCCTTTCTTCTGTGGACACGTCGTGGGTAGAGTACCGTGCCAGATTATTGAACTTATTCAGATACTCACCCACTGACATATTCCCTTGAGTAAGAGCCAGAAATTCCCTCTACTTCACCTTCATTATGCCAGTAGGAATATGATACTTGCAGAATACCTCTTTGAATTTCTCCCAAGAAATATCCTCTCCAGAAGGCCATAACACTTTTGTATTGTCCCACCATATGGCTGCTGGTCCCTCCAGATAGTGAGTGACGAAAGGAACCTTATCTGCCTCATCACAGCGGGCTATGTCCAATTTATTTTCCATAGTCCTCAGCCAGTCATCAGCTTCCATCGGATCCACAGCTTGACCAAAACTGGGTGTCTTTGTCCGCTGAAAATCAGACAGCTTAGAGTGTGTCCCAGTATGGTTATTCTGACCCACCATAGTCTGCATACTTTTCAGAAATTCCATAAGATCTTGGTTTCTTTTCTCTTCAAACATCCTCATAATCTGATCAGTGGTAGGTGACTGTGGTGGTGGAGGTGGCAAATCTTTTGGTGGCTGTCCTGCCTGTCTGGCGGATCGATGAATGGGAGTTCCATCGCCGCCTTGAGTACTACACCTCTTCATCCTAAATTTTTGTTCCCATTGCAAAATACCGAATCGATGAGGAAAAGCAGGGTAGTATGACACCAGAAAAGAAGCCAAATAAAAAGAGCGAATAAAGAAAGCAACATAATTATACAAGGCAACCCAACATCATACATGACAAGCTAGTAGGGGATGATCATGACTGGACTGCTCAGACGGCAGTTGACATATGCAGGGATGCTATGATGCATGCACTGAAACTCAAGCCTCCGCTCTAGTGACGCCGGTGGCACGAACACTGATACACTGAAGACTCCTCGTCGTCTGACTCTGACTCGGAATCTGAGCTAATGATGTGAACCTCGGCCTCCGGATCAAAGGAAACACGACGACGCTGACGGGAAGGTTCTCCCTCAGAAGGAGAAGAAGCACGACGTCGCAACATCGGAGCAGCTGGAGTAGCTAGGAGTGAGGCCCACTCTGACGGGGTCTCACGTCGGCTACCAGACGAAAAGCCTGGCGGTCCGAACGAACTAGAAGGAGTGTCGGAAGATGGGATGGGTGGGGTGTATATAGGTGAAAACGGAGGGGGAGGAGGAGACTGTGCTCCCGCAACAGCAACAAGTGCCTCGCGGGCAGAAGTCAGCTCCTCGGCTAGAGAAGTGATCATACAGTAACTGGCGTTCAGATAACGAGATAAAACACCAGTAGCACGATCACTCGCCGGATCAACGGGTGCGAAAGGGACTCGCCCTGTCGTAGGCGACAGGGTGGGATAGTGAAAGAAACCTGGATGAGTCTGCATCTCAACCTCGTGGAAGCGCAAGTCAGTGATAGCCTCCATCGCAGCAAACTGGATCGCCAACTCCGGAGTAGAAGCAGTTCCGCCCTTGGAAGAACGGGAGTAGCTGCCAATATCTGAACTTGTAGTGAGAAAGGCTTCCGCGTGATACTCGAATACTGAACCAGCAAGCTACTCTCGAAACACCTGGAACACTGGGTCTTTGCTGTTGGGATACAGCCGAAGCCAGACGTTACGAAGCAGTACTGGAAAAGTGAACGGTGCTGGCTCATGATTGTAGTGGTACGGAACTGGTGCCATCTACACTCATCAAACCAGCGGTTAGCACAATAAAAACTATATGCATGCCATGCAATGCAAGCAATCAGATGCAACAATCAGATGCAGCAAGCAACACATATCAAGACTCTAAACTACTCGCGGTTCTAGTGCAGGGTTAACTAGGGTGTCCTACAGTCAGCGCGGCTCTGATACCAAGCGTTGTGGCACCCCGGCTTAGAGAACCGGTTTACCAGTGTTTCCAGCCCAGAGATCATGTCTTCTGGAAACACACAACAACTTGGAACAGAACTGAACTGAACTTTATTAAAATATCTTGAGTACAAGCTCATAATTTACATGCTAGCGAGGCCAGAAGCACTGCACGTGCTGAGAACAATATCTACATTATTTATGGAACATAGCAGGGCCTCGATACTACTGGGTAGACTACGGCGTGTCGGAACATAGCGCGGAAAACTCCATCCACAGGGACACTGCTGTGGACACGGCCTAGTTAGCGTAGCACGAACCTTCGGGACCTCCGTCCTCGGCTTCTCCTGCATCTGGCATGATACGCCAGGTGAGTACTTGAAATGTACTCGCAAGCTCATGGCAACCAAAACAATGCAGCAAACAATAGCATGGCAAATTAACAGATTAAAAGATTAGGTTGCTCACTTACTGGTACCCAGTACCAACTTACTCTCATCTGGGTTGTCCCACAACCCTCGGAATGCTCACAAGCCACAGAGCACTTCCGAACACAAGACAAGTTCTTCCATCATTATTATCAATATTACGGTTGACCATCCTAGAGAGGCCTAAACGGACTGTCCAATACCGTGGACGCGGCTATTCGAATAGGTTTTGACACTCTGCAGAGGTTGCGCACTTTACCCACACCATGGAGTACCTGGCCTCGTGATCCCATTCGGGTGGACCGGTGGTGCTCCACCGAAACCTGACTGACCCGTGACTCCTCTATCGTACCACCGACAATCATACCCTCCCAGGGTCATGTCCTGGGTGGCCCCTGTGTCACCCCGTGACACCTGCCACTGTCGTGGCCAAACTAAACTGTCCCAAATGGGGACGCCGGCAAAATAACTCAACTGGGCTCACAGGATTATCGTCGTCTACCTGATCAGGGAAGCACGCATGCATAACCCTCCCTAGTTTGGTGGTACCGATAAAAGAGCACAAAGCTAGACCAAGTCAAGGCCGTCCCATACCGGCAAATGTGGCTGCACGGAAAAGTCCGGGTAGGTGGCTCTTGATCAACCAACTAAGTTTAGTGTTGTCAAGAATTTAACCAGCATGAATATTTATCATGAATAATTTAATATGGCAGTAGCTAAGCAATTAAATAATTTAATAGGAATTTAGCACATATTAAAATAATGCTTGAAATTCAATAAAATAACCAACACTATTGAAATGCTTCATGCAATGGATGACATGGCTTGCCTTGCTTTGTTGGGTTGTCCACAAACTCCTGGGCTTCAAATCCAAAGTTATTTCCCTCTGAAAATATTTTTAAAAAGCAATTGAAAATGTCACATGCTACTGTTTTGAGCACCAGAAATTCTGTAAACAAGGGAAAAATACCAAATTTGGCCAGAAAATAAAGGAGCTCAAGACAAACCAGATGCAAAAAGAATCAATTGATTTGGACTTATGGTTTAAAAGTTATGAACGGTCAAAGTTTTGGTCAAAATCTGGAAATAAACAGAAAAATAGAAAATCTCTCAGGGGGCCACGTCGAAGGCGTAAACCGCCCGGGCGTCTCCACTTACCGCTTCGGTAAGCCGCTGACAGGCAGGCCCCAGCGTCAGGTTTAAACTGGGGAGGAGGGAACAGAGGGGGAGCGGAGCTCCGGCGACGCTCGCCGGCGATACAGACGGCGTCGAGGTCGGGAGAGAGGGGGAATGGATCGAGCGCTTCGAGATGAACACGCACGTACCAGAGGCTTGGCTAACGGTGGCCGGACGGCGTCGTCCCCTTCTTCTCTGGCGGCGGCGGCGCTCGGGTGGCATTGGAGACGGCGACTCCGGCAGCAATTCGACTGGGCAAGGGCTCGGGCGAGGTCAGTGGAGCGAGATGAGCTCGATGGAAGAGTCAGTGGAGCTCGGGGAGGAGAGCATCGGCGGGGAGGCCGAGCTCGGGTGGCGGCGGATCTCCGGCGAGGTTCGAGGCCAGAGGGCCTCTCGGCTGTGGCTCGGGCTCGGGGAGGTCGATTGGGAGGAGGAGGAGTGGGTTGAGGAGCTCGGGAGAGGTCGGGGGGGGCTATTATAGCAGGAGGCGAGCTCGGGGGAGTTCTCTGGAAGCGGCGGGATTCAGGCCACGTCGCCGGCGCAAGGACGGCGAGCTGGCCGTTGCGACGTGGGGAGAAGTGACGGGAGCTAGCAGGAGGAGTTAAGGCGGGCAGTGGAGGCTAGCGGAGGAAGACGACGCGCCGCACGCCACAGTGCAGCCACGGGCGGCACAGTGCCCGGGTGCGTGGCGGCCGGCGAGCTCAATTCCGGTGAGGGGAAGGATCGGGAGAGGGTTACGTGGACGGCATCGACGAAGTCGGCACCTCAGGACATCAAATGGCTGGGCGAAGCCACTAGAATGACCTCGGCCGTCGCCGGCGAGGTGCAGAGCACGCGTACTGGCATGCCAGTACCGTGCTCACCACGGGAGGTGATGTCTCGAGGCTGTCCAAGTCCAGCTCATCGTGTCTAGGGCCTTCTCCTTTGATCATCTAGTGCCTCTACATGCTTGGTTTGGCTAGGTTCACTCTGAACCGAAGTGTAGCTTCAGCTACAGTTTCTGACAGCAAAATTGAGAGAGATCTAGAGGAGAGGTGAGCTGGGGATGGAGCCAAAGGAGATGTGTGGGGTGATCTACTTTGGAAGGACTATGAGCTGACCAAGTTTGAGAGGATTTGAACAAGATTTGAATATAGTTCATGTACAAGTGTTGTACTGAACCAGAAACAGAGATGAGCTTGATGCACTCATCTGGTTAATCTTCTGGGGCTGAATTTTGGTGTGGCAGGGTTATTTGGTGAGGAGAATATGCCATTAAAATTTCAGCTCAATTGGAAACCTTTAGCTGGTACTTCCTTCACAGAGGTTCCAACTGAACAGAAACTTGGCAGAATATTGGTGATGAAAATTTGTACTGGACAAGATGATATTTTTGGATATTGTGGAAATATAGGTTCCCTAATATCTCAAGGAATTTTCTAGGAATTAATTGAGTAGGGAAAATACGAGCTCCTTCACAAATGACCAGTACTGTCCAGAGAGCAAATGGAGTTTTCTGGAATAAACTTTGTACTGGACCATGAAATGTTTTTGGAGATTGTGGGAGTAGATGATGAACGGAAGGTCTGGGATTAATTTGGGATTTTTCTGATCACCAGAACTATGGGTTGCTTTGTAACCCATAGTGATGACAGATTTTCCCAAAGGAGGAAAATGAATATTTGGGAAAGATGAATAATTGGAAATTGATCCAGATGGTGAGTAACAAGATTTTGGCAAGATGCTGAGGGCTCTGGATCACTGAGAGGAATTCATAAGTCCAAAGTCAACTGGAAAGGTTCAAAATCCATCCAAATTGCAAATAAAGCTAGAAAGACTTCGAAAAGAAAAAGTTGCCAAAAACCAGGGTGTCACATGTACTCCAACTTCTCCATGACTCATACCCCCCGATACGAGCCATGGATCCATCAAAATAAGCAAACTATGCAACAAAAACAGAATCTGTCTAAAACAGAATAGTCTATAAATATCTATTTAAAATCCATACTTCTGTAACTCCTAAAATTTTGAAAAATTAGGACAACGTAAAAAATTCATATACCAATACTTTGTAAAAAAATAGATTTTTCTGATGCTCCAGTATAGAATTAAAATTCCAGCACTGGACGCAAAACTTTCTGTTTTCCAAACAACATCAATTATACTATCATCAACATCATCCCAAAGGCATTACTTGGCACAAACACTAATTAAAAGATAAAAACACAATCATAACAGAGGCTATAATTGTGTAAACACACAAGAACACAAAGTAAAAACAAAAATTTATTTTATTCATTGGGTCGCCTCCCAAGAAGTGCTATTGTTTTATCCCCCTAGCTAGGCATAATGCATAGTTTCAAGTGTTGTCATCCTTCATCCCCGTGTCCTTTTTTATTAAATCTGCCAAAACTTTTCTCATTAATTCTCTACTCTCATGCTCTTCTTTTCTAGTGGGTGAGCTTAGGTAATTGAAGGGGCTTTGATTAGTAACTTTAACATTCATAACTTCAAACTCAGGATCATCACCATAAACGTCCTCATATAAAACATGTATCTCATCATCAATAGGATCTCTAGCCGTACCTCAAACCATTCTTCACTAAATCCATCATCAATTCCTTTGGTAACCCACTCAAATTTATCACAAGCATGGTGGTACATAGTTTTAATTATTTCAGCGTATGGAACTCTCCTTCTAATATTTTTACCATAAGCAAAGTAATCTTTAGATTCCAACCTACGAATAGTATCTTTATCATGAAGAATCCCCTCCATAGGAGGATTCTCAAAATTAATTTAGTAAAAGGAAAAAATATCCCTAGCTTCTCGGATTATATAATCAAATTCATGCATAAGGATTATACTGGCAATTTTCTTAGCCCTAGGATCATCGATGTTGGGAAGTTCATAAAATATCTTTTGTAAGGCGGGCTGGATATGTAAAAAAAATCTTTCTAATTTAACCACAAGCATGGCAATAGCATCCACATAACAATTTGTTTTATCAAGAATAGATCCACTAATTATTGGTATAACTCTCGGGCAATTAAAGAATTCCTGAATAATGTTTTTCCCAATAATATTACAACTTCCCACATGATAAACTTTAATCTTAAAATTAGTGGGGGGGGGGGGCTTAGTCTCTGGAGGGTCATGATTAAGATCAAAAGAGTGTGTTTTCTCCCCAAGAGATTCACTACCACTATCCTTGCTAGCACTTTCAACCACAACTTTCTCAAATTCAGACATGATAACAATTTCAAGCAAAGCAAGCAAACTAGCAAACAAGCAAATAAAAATATTTTTGTGTTTTTGTAATAAAAAAATTAGAAGTGGGGGAGATGAAAACTAGAGGCAAATGCAAATTAAAAGGAAAATAAAATAAATGCAAATGGATGATAGTTTGTGCGAAGGTATTTGGTAATTTTGATGATGTCTCCCTGGCAACGGCGCCAGAAATTCTTCCTGCTACTTGTAGACTGCGTTAGTATTTCCCCGAAGAGGAGAGGATGATGTAGTATAGTAGAGATAAGTATTTCCCTCAGTTAAGAACCAAGGTTATCAATCCATTAGGAGAACCAAGCAAAATTCTGTTAAGCGCACCTGCACACACAAAAGCAAACACTTGCACCCAACGCAAATAAGAGGGTTGTCAATCCTCTTAGCGGTTATTTGCAAGGATTAATTCTGATAGTGATAGATAGATAAACTAAAATACTAAATAAAATAAAAGTAAATAAATTGCAGCAAGGTATTTTTAGGTTTTTAATATATGATAAAGTAGACCCAGGGGCCATAGTTTTCACTAGAGGCTTCTCTCTCGAACACATAGCATACGGTGGGTAAACAAATTAGTGTTGGGCAATTGATAGAAAAGCAAATAATTATGACGGATTCATGGCAATGATCATGTATATAGGCATCACATCCGAGACAAGTAGACCGACTCCTGCCTGCATCTACTACTATTACTCCACCCATCGACCGCTATCCAGCATGCATTTAGGGTATTAAGTATGAAACAGAGTAACACCTTAAGCAAGATGACATGATGTAGACAAAGTAAACTCTAGCAATATGATTAAACCCCATCTTTTTATCCTTAATGGCAACAATACAAATATGTGTCATGTCCCGTTCTGTCACTGGGATTGAGCACCGCAAGAGTGAACCCATCACAAAGCACCTCTCCCATTGCAAGATAAATAAATCTAGTAGGCCAAACCAAATCGATAGATCGGAGAGAAATACAAAGCTATAATAATCATGCATAAAAGAGTTCAGAGAAGACTCAAATATTTCTCATGAATAATCTGATCATAAACTCACAATTCATCGAATCCCAACAAACACACCGCAAAAGAAGATTACATCGGATAGAACTCCAAGAACATCGAGGAGAACATGGTATTGAAGATTAAAGAGGGAGAAGAAGCCATCTAGCTACTAGCTATGGACCCGTAGGTCTGTGGTAAACTACCCACACATCATCGGAAGGGCAGCAAGGTTGATGAAGAAGCCCTCCATGATCGATTCCACCTCCGGCAGAGTACCGGAAAAGGCCTCCAGATGAGATCGCGGAAGAACAGAGGCTTGCGGTGGCGGAAAGGTTTTCTCTTCTGTCTCTCCGGTATATTGGGAATATTTGGGAATTTATAGCGCTGGAATTAGGTCAGGAGGGGCTACGAGGGGCCCACAAGCCTGGGGGCGCGTCCTACCCCCCGGGGTGCGCCCTCCAGGCTTGTCGCCTCCTCGTGGCTCTTCTGGTCTTCTCCCGAAGCTTCACGGGTCTCTTCTGGTCCAAAAAAAATTAATCCAAAGTTTTTTTTCTCGTTTGGACACTTTTTGATAATGATTTTCTGAAAAGGCAAAAACAAGCAGAAAACAGCAACTGGCACTGGGTTAATAGGTTAGGCCCAAAAAATGATATATAATGGCATATAATTGCATATAAAACATCCAAGATTAATACTATAATAGCATGGAACAATCAAAAATTATAGATACGTTGGAGACATATCAACTTACTCGTTTTAATCAAACATGCTCCATAGCATGACACAAGTCTTCAGGTTCCCATCTAATGCGCAACTGAGTTGCAGAAGCGCTTGGTCTTATCTCGTAAACTACCACCAAATGTGACTACCACGGTACCACATATGCTATGCCATGGGATCACATATCAATATGTCATGAGTCATAAGATAAGAATAATACTACAGCGAAGGTCTAAATGGCTTTGCTGCATTCTACAATTGGATTTTCAAAGAAGCATAACTGAAGCATGTTGAATAAATAAATACATTGTAGAAAAATATTCTAATGGTGTATAATTGTATATGCAGCAAGTTGAAAAGTAAGAGATGCAAACAGTAAACAATTGCTCGTGCATTGCAACGGGAGATACACTAATAAAATGTCGACATAACAGCCAAAATTGTCTGTCATGATAGAAAAATACTACCCCCTCCATAAAGAAATATAAGAGCGTTTAGATTACTAAAGTAGTGATCTAAACACTCTTATATTTCTTTACAGAGGGAATACCATACATTGGAAGAAAAAGGTTCAACTGCAGCAAAAACCAGCCGCCGAGTCAGAGAAATGCTACCATGACAATGGAACATGTTTCCCGTGGAAGAAAAATATGCCACGGCAACAAAAATGGGCCACCACAGTAGAAATAATAATAATTCTAAGCCATGTTAAGTTAGTTCCACATATCTATCATCAACTGTCATGAAAGTAAGTGTAAGATAGATCATTGTACCAAGATATTAAACTGGCATATGCAGGATGTTTCTTTCTGCATGCTACATAAGTCATAAGAGCATAGACTGAAAGTATCCCAATTGTTGAGAGGTCAACATCAATCAAGATTAACTTAATATTGACAAAGTGAATCTAGAACAACTCAATACTAACAAATCAAATATAGTAAACGTGCATGTGTACTGGTATGTTGATACAAGAAAATCCTTGTAAGAACAGAAGAAATTCTAGGAGGGGGAGCAGCAGCAGCCAAGTTGTTTGAAGCACCTAAGGATGGTGAGATACCGTTGGGTTGCAACATCGTCTTCTATTGAAGTTGGATTTCACTCTTTAGATAGCACACCAGGTCCTCTTATGAGCTTGCGCACTCTTTGTGGCATGCTACTTCAACACGTGGAAAGCATTTTTGAACTGAGTATCCACCGGCTAACAATATTTAGCAGGCTTGTGAGAACGTTTGATATAATTCTCATGAACGGGTGTAGGTGACAGAAGAACAGACTAAAGTGGTCAGGAATTCAGGATGCATGGCCGGAACTATGGCCGGCTTCCTCCCACATTAGTCGTCAGTCTGCAGGTAGGTCACCTCAATAAAACTCTGACATGCTGATCGGGAACGATAGTAGGTGACCTCACTCCACCCTATCCATGTTGGGCGCATCCCATAGCACCTTCTCGAACATCCTGTCGCTCTTGTAAACACCGCGTGCACACGCTCCACGCTAACGGGCTCCGAACACGCCGGCGCCGATGTGGCTCATGGAGTTCGCATGCACAGCGACATGGCTCCCTGTGAGATCTCGTTGTCCCAGTTTCCCTGCCAGTGCATAACAATCAATCCAATAAAAACAAGGCACGGTGTGAGACACCTAGAGATGGCACATGGCAACATGGAATGACAAATTAAGGGCTTAGCGAGCGCACACTAATCATAAGCTGGTCGTGGAAGTAGATGGATGATCGGGGACTTGCCAGTGCGCCAGTAGATTGTGCGCCTCTCGGTTCCGAGGCAGAAGAAGCTGGTGTAGTTGTGGCGGAGTGCTTGGCCGCGTAGCTTGGTGCCGTCGCTCGACTCCATGGCCTGGAAGCAGTTGCATCCCGACTCCGCCTCCCGTCATGTCAGAGTTTCAGCTTAATTAGATGGCAAACCGCTTGCCGCATCGGTTCCCGACGACTTTGAGCATGATCTGCACCAGGCTCCCATCGCCTCCCCCTGCCTCCTACTCCTTCTCTACCCAACTGATGTAGGGTGGAACCCTAGTTCGTCGATCTTTTCACAATTGGAGGGGAAAAAGGCAAGAACACGAAGAACACGAGAACACAAATCACTCAATTGACACAATCACAAGTCACACATACACTAGATCCACATACACATACGATGAATCACGATACAAAGTCAACACGGGAGGATACACGGTAACTAGTTCATCCCGATCCGGAGAGGAGTCGAGGTCTTGATATCCAGAGTGGATCTTCTCACGTGAGTGTCATGAAGGTCTTGATCTCCATGGGAGAGGTATGGATGAGCAAAGCTCTAATCTCAAGAGCCAACACTTTGCTAACCCTAAACAATAGAGAGGGCACAATTTATATAGTCTAGGGGGCGAGGGAGTTACATGGGCCTCGGGCCCGAAACACACACACACACGGGGTGCCCGGACGATTCGGGTGGCTGTCCGGATGATCCGGCCTTCGGGAGCCCGGATGATCCGGGGGGTCACCCGGACGTCCGGGCGGGGCAGACACAGGCGCGGGGGAGCCGGACATCCGGGCCGGGGGTCTGGACATCCGGGCTGAGGCCGGATGATCCGGGCCGGGGTCCGAATGATCCGGCTATCTTTTGGAGCTGCTGGACTCGGGCGCCGCCCGGCCGGATCATTCAAGCCTGGGTCCGGATCGTCCGGGCCTGGGTCCGGATCATCCGGGCAGGTGCTGAAACGCCCGTTTCCTTCTCCGTCTTTGCGTCCATATTTGTCTTTCGCTCGGCCTTGCTCCTTAGCTTCTCCATGATGATCTCCTTGGTACCTGAGTATGCATAGGGTCTCCGCTTGAGGTAGCATCCAAGTCTCATGTGCTTCGAAGGGAAATTGTGAGAGGAGTGATGTCACCTCGTCCTCCCCCCCTTGGGAAAGATCCATCCTCGGATCGAGATCCACATCACCATGGAAGGGAGATAAGTCCTTGAGGTTGAAGATGTCGCTCACGTTGTACTTGTCGCGTGGTATGCCGATCTTGTAGGCATTGTCGCTGTAGCGTGCTAGCACCTTGAACGGTCCATCAGCTTGAGGAAGTAGCTTTGACTTGCGTTCGTTGGGGAAGCGTTCTTTGCGTAGGTGTAGCCACACAAGATCTCCGGGGTTGAACACCATGGGGTGCTTGTTGATGTTGACCTTGGTCGCGAGTCGTTGTACTTGGCGCTCAATTGCTTGCCTTGTGTCTTCATGCATCTTCTTGAGTTATGTAGCTCGTGCACTCGCATCCATGTCGATGCGCTCTTGAAGTGGTAGCGGTAGGATGTCCAATGGAGACAACGGGTTGAAGCCGTAGACGACCTCGAAGGGGGACTTGCCGGTAGTCAAATGTCTTGCTCGATTGTAGGTGTACTCGGCGATGGGTAAGCATTCCTCCCACTCCCTTATGTTCTTCTTGATCAACACGCGAAGGAGTGTGGATAGCGTCCAGTTGGTGACCTCCGTTTGGCCGTCGGTTTGTGGATGATATGCCGAAGAGAATAGTAGCTTGATTCCGAGCTTGGCGCCTAGGGTCTTCCAAAAGTAGCTTAGGAACTTGACGTCGCGGTCCGATACAATCGTCTTGGGCACTCCATGCAATCTCAAGATTTCCCTACAAAATAGATTTGCAACATGTGAAGCATCGTCGCTCTTGTTACAAGGAATGAAATGTGCCATCTTAGAGAAACGGTCCACAACAACAAATATCGAATATTTGCCATTTTGAGTACGAGGCAAACCAAGCACAAAATCCATGCTAATATCTTCCCATGGTTGATATGGAATAGGAAGTGGCATATATAGACCATGAGATTGAGCTTTTGACTTAGCTTTGCAGCATGTAGAGCACCGGTTGGTGTAGCGTGAAACGTCTCGAAACATCTTTGGCCAAAAGTAGTTCTTGGAGAGCGTAGCGAAGGTCTTGTCACGTCCAAAATGTCCCATGAGTCCTCCACCATGAGCTTCTTGCAAAAGTAGCAAACGAAGAGAAGACTCCGGAATACAAAGTTTGTTAGCTTTCATAAGATAATCATCCTTCAAGTAATATTGCTCCCAAGTTTTATGCGGTAAACATTTGGCATAAGGAATTGCAAATGATGCATCATGCTCATACAAGTCTTTAATGTGCTCAAATCCTATGACATTCAACTCAAGTTGAGTAACCAACATGCACTTGCGGGATAGAGCGTCCGCCACAACATTTTCCTTACCTTTGATATATTTGATAACATAAAGAAATGACTCAATGAACTCACTCCATTTAGCATGACGCTTATTCAATTTAGTTTGACCCTTTAGGTACTTAAGCGTTTCATGATCCGTATGGATGACAAATTCACGTGGACGGAGATAATGTTCCCACACATGCAAGACTCTCACTAAAGCATATAACTCTTTGTCATATATAGGATAGTTAAGTTGTGCGCCGGAGAGTTTCTCACTAAAATATCCAATTGGTCGCTTCTCTTGCATTAACACACCACCTATGCCATTACCACTAGCATCACAATGCACTTCAAAAGTTTTCTCAAAGTTGGGTAATGCAAGTAATGGAGCATGTGTAAGCAACTTCTTGAGCTCATGAAATGCGACATCTTGGGATGGGCCCCAAACAAATGGTGCATTCTTCTTACTCAATGCGTGCAATGGTGATGCAATAGTGCTAAAATCCTTCACAAAGCGTCTATAAAATCCGGCTAAGCCAAGGAAGCTACGCACTTGAAGCAAATTGGTTGGTTGTGGCCAATTTTTAATAGCATCAATTTTAGTTTCATCCACATGAACACCCTTAGATGATACAACAAAGCCCAAGAAAACAAGCTTATCAACACCAAAAGTGCATTTTTCCATGTTAGCATAAAGTCGCTCGTCTCTAAGAATTTGCAATACATCTCTAAGGTGTTTGACATGATCTTCAAGAGTTTCACTAAACACAAGGATGTCATCAAAGTAAACCACAACACAAATGCCAATTAATTTGCGAAGAACATAGTGCATCACACACATAAAAGTGCTAGGTGCTTGCGATAAGCCCATAGGCATGACTAACCATTCATGCAAGCCAAATTTGGTTTTGAAAGTGGTTTTCCATTCATCACCTTCTTGCATGCAAATTTGATAATAGCCAGTTTTAAGGTCAATTTTAGAGAAAATGGTGGCTCCACTAAGTTCATCAAGCATGTCATCTAGGCGTGGAATGGGATCTTTCTTATGCACAAGAATTATCGGAATGGCACATGGGCTCAAGCTTTCGCGTACATACCCATTCTCCATGAGATGTTGCACTTGCCTTTGGATCTCTTTGGTCTCATCGGGGTTGACGCGGTATGGTGCCTTGTTCGGTAGAGGTGCACCGGGGATGAGATCGATGCGGTGTTCGATTCCGCGTAGAGGAGGAAGTCTGGGAGGTAGCTCATCGGGAAACGCGTCCTTGTATTCCTGCAAGAGATGAGACAACACTAGAGGAAGATGTTGTGAAGTATTAGTCCGCTCAACTTCACCTTTGCATAAAAGCACAATGTGAAGAACACTTGATGGGCTCTCACTCACATCCCTCAAATCTCTTTTGGTTGCTAAAAGAACTAGATCTCATTTGTCGCTCATCGTGGAGTCGCTCATTTTTGGCTTGTGGCACTCACTCTTTTTTTGGTGGTTCACTCGCTCACTTGTCTCTCCACGATGGGTAGATGCTTGCTTGTACGCGATGACTTGACCTGGTGACATTGGTCGAAGTATGAATTCCTTGCCCTTCATCTTGAAACTATAGTGATTGGTTCGTCCGTTGTGTGTGACGCCGTGATCGAATTGCCAAGGTCATCCAAGTAGGAGATGCCATACGGACATAGGAACCACATCACACTCTAAGGTGTCTTCATATGCTCCAATCTTGAAGGAGACTTGAACGGTGTGCTCCACTTGAATGGTGCCGGAGTCGCTTAGCCATTGGACCTTGTAGGGACGAGGGTGCTTCTTCTTGACCAATTGTAGCTTGGAACATAACTCTTCACTTGCCAAATTGTGGCAACTTCCGCCGTCGATGATGACTTTGATGGAACGTCCTTGAATACCCGCTTTGGTATGGAAGATGTGGCAACGTTGGTCTTCATCTTGATGTTGTTGAAGTGTCAAGACCTTGGAGACAACAAGAGTGGGGCTTGAATCATTATCGCAAAAGATTTGAGCGTCTTCATCTTCATTCACTTGGCGGTGCATGGCCACTTGCTCGAGGGCTTCCATTTCATCTTCACTCATGGAATCATAGGTTCAATCGGCGTTGCGGATCATGGTGCGTCTTGTTGGGCACTCAAATGATTTGTGGCCTTGTCCCTTGCAAGTGAAACACTTGACGTCACTTGTCTTGATGTCGTCCGTAGGAGTTGTTGATGATGAAGGCTTTTGCTTGGATGTACTTATATGACGACTCAAAGATGTCGTAGGTTGCTTGGAGCTTGACTTGTCGCTGGTACTTTGTGTAGATCGAGTCGTGGAAGGAGTTGTAGAAGTCGTTGAAGCTTGAGTGTATGAACCATAGGTCTTGGAAGAGTACTTGGAGTACTTGTAGTCCTCTTGAACTTGCCACTCCGCTTTGGTTGCTTGGTGCACTAGCTCGAGGAGGTTGGAGTATGGTTGGAAATCCGCAACTTTCTTGATGGGATGGTTGAGACCATTCAAGAATCTCGCCATAGTTTGTTCATCATCTTCCTTGACATTGGCTCGTATCATTGCAATCTCCATTTCTTGATAGTATTCTTCAACGGACTTGGTGCCTTGCTTGAGGAGTTGGAGCTTCTTGAAGAGGTCACGGCTATAGTGTGTAGGCACAAAGCGAGCTTGCATGACATCTTTCATTTGATTCCATGTGGTGATGGGTGGCTCGCCCTTCTCTTCGTGTCATTGAATTACTTGCTCCCACCGAATGAGAACATAGTCTTGGAACTCAAGAGATGCCATGGCAATCTTCTTTTCCTCTTCGTAGTTGTGAAGATGGAATATCTTGTCGACCTTCAATGCCCATGAGAGGTATTCTTCGGGATCATTTCCACAGAAGAATTTAGGCATGTTGAACTTGAGCTTGCTGTAGCGCTCCTCATTGTGTTGTTGGCGATGGCGATAACGCTCGTGACGTGGAGGAGGATCTTCTAGCTCTTGCTCATTGTGCTCATCTTGATTGACTTGACGTCGAGGGCGTTGAATTCTTGCACGGTTCCTCATCTCTTGGCGCTCCTCATTTCTTGCGGCCTCATCTTGTTGCTCGCGTTGTGGGACCTCTTGTTGTTGTCGCACACGGCGGTTGCGGTCGGCGAGGTTGCGAGTTGCTTCGCGTAGGGCACGTTGAGCTTCAAGTGCTTGCTCCTCACGACGTTGTCGTTCTTGTAATAGAGCGTCGTCGTCTTGTTTTACTTGACGTTGGCGTTGTGGAACTTCATCTTGCACCATGTTAGCTTGTGCTTGCCGGTTTTGTCGTTCGCGCTCTCGAAGACGGTCTTGTAAACCATTGTGGAATGGATTTCTTGGCGCTTGCCGGTCTTCATGTACTTGAGGGCGATGAGAGCGTGCTCGTGGAGGACTTGCATCCGAAGAAGTGTCCGAAGAGTTGCGTCTTGAGTGGTGCCTTATTGATCTTAAGCTTGACAAAGTGGAAGAAGCGCGGTTGACCATCATAGCACGGAACTCTTCCATTTGAGATGATAACTTGTCGTCAAGAGTTTGTCGAAAGTCAGAGGCGAGTTGTTCGATGCGTTCGCCCAAAGCTTCACTTTCTTGATGTAAGGCTCGTTGGACGCCAAAAAGGTGTGCCTTGGTGACGTAGTCGTTCGGTGCATCGTCTTGCTCATCGAAGAGAGGATTCGAAGAAGTGCCCGACCTATCCATGATTCTCAAACAAGTGTTAGTGGAAGAAGGGAATGAACTAGACCAATGTACCTTATCCAATGTTGAAGATGGATCAATGATGCGTCAATATGGTATTATGGAAATAGTGCAATTGGTACCGGATCGTGTCAATTCTCACACCTACACAAGTAAAGCCTTTGGAGGAGTTTGGTTAGGATGGTGGCACAAAATATTTGCAATTGTAAGCAAGATATCAATAATGTTGAGAAAGATTCGCAAATTCGCGAGTGAAACAAGTAGACCAAAAGCAATGTTACACGGAAACACACACACGGATAGATAAATGAGGTCGTTCAACCAAGGAATGAGCACAAAATGTGGAACACCCGGAAACGCTCGTGTTGCACAACTCTAGAGAGACGCTAGCACGATTGCTTAATAGGCGGATACGACACTTGTGCACAACCTATAGGAGGCAAAATGATCAACTTCTATCTAAAGTATGCTTTGTATGTATGAGTCCTGGTGAACTTGTCACGATGATCCAAGATGATCAAATATGATATGTAATGTGGCGATGCTATGGCTATTGCTTACAAGCTTGTTGTTGCTCTCTTTTCTTTGCTTAAAAGCTTTTCTTTCTTGTGATATTTTCCTTTTGGCCACTTATGTGAAATGCTCTCACGATGGTAGCAATGATGTATATGCGGGAACAAAATTTTGGCACATGAGATGATATATGATGTTATGATGGTAACACTAGAGTGCACAAGTATCGTTGCCCGGCAATACTCAAATGGCTAGTCTCATAGAAAAGCGACGCAAAAGAGGGCCTTTGGGTTAACAATGCAATGGCAAGGGAATAAACGAGTTGTCGTCGAGGTTACCGTCCTTGCTTACGGTGGTGGTGTCACGATGGTGAGACGGTCGTTGTCGATGTCGAGTCCGTGGCGATGATGAGTGGCGGTGAAGTCGATGTCGAACCGTGCGTAGATAGCCGAAACACACTAGGAAACGGAAATCCGCAACTCAAAATCTCAATGGCAAATGTCAAATGGTGGTGGTGGGGGTGATCTATGGGTATAGGTGAAGGTGGTGGAGCTATGGTGGGGCTCGGGGAAACGAAGTGGAAGCGGTGACGGTGGTGGAACGGTGGCTGAAAAAAAATTCATCAAAGACAGAGGAAGCCGGATGATCCGGGTCCTGGTCCGGCTGATCCGGGCTCGTTCGGACGATCCGGGCGCCGGTCCGGTCGATCCGGGCAGGTCAAACCGGCTCGGGGAGGGCTCGGGGGGGGGGGGGGGGGGGCTCAAAAATCTGCGAAAAATCGAAAAATTCGAGAATTTCGAGGGGGGTTCAAGGAGGGGATGGTGGGGAAGGGTAGATCCACTTGTAACACATGAAATCCACGGATCAAAATCAACAAAACATCATCAAACTCACAAATGACAAAAAAATTGGTGGCGCTATTTTTGTGGGAATTTTCAAAATTGGGGAAAAACCACAAAATTGAGGGTAGCAAATGGAGGGAAAGGACTCCAAATTGTGAATCAACGTGGCTCTGATCCAAGATGATGTAGGGTGGAACCCTAGTTCGTCGATCTTTTCACAATTGGAGGGGGAAAACGCAAGAACACGAAGAACATGAGAACACAAATCACTCAATTGACACAATCACAAGTCACACATACACTAGATCCACATACACATACGATGAATCACGATACAAAGTCAACACGGGAGGATACACGGTAACTGGTTCATCCCAATCCGGAGAGGAGTCGAGGTCTTGATATCCGGAGTGGATCTTCTCACATGAGTGTCATGGAGGTCTTGATCTCCATGGGAGAGGTATGGATGAGCAAAGCTCTAATCTCAAGAGCCAACACTTTGCTAACCCTAAAACATAGAGAGGGGACGGTTTATATAGTCTAGGGGGCGAGGGAGTTACATGGGCCTTGGGCCCGAAACACACACACACGGGGTGCCCGGACGATCCGGGTGGCTGTCCGGATGATCCGGCTTTCGGGAGCCCGGATGATCCGGGCGGTCGCCCGGACGTCCGGGCGAGGCAGACACGGGCGCGGGGGATCCGGACATCCGGGCTGAGGCCGGATGATCTGGGTCGGGGTCCGGATGATCCGGCAATCTTTTGGAGCTGCTGGACTTGGGCGCCGCCCGGCCGGATCATCCGGGCCTGGGTCCGGATCGTCCGGGCATCGGCCGGATCATCCGGGCCTGGGTCCGGATCATCCGGGCAGGTGCTAAAACGCTCGTTTCCTTCTCCGTCTTCGCGTGTGTCTTTCTCCTTCGCTCGGCCTTGCTCCTTAGCTTCTCCATGATGATCTCCTTGGTACCTGAGTATGCATAGGGTCTCTGCTTGAGGTAGCATCCAAGTCTCATGTACTTCGAAGGGAAATTGTGAGAGGAGTGATGTCACCTTGTCCTCGATGACTCTTGCTCGTGATCGTGTCATAGGTCCTCGTGGCACTTGAGGTGACGAAGGTGAGTCCATGGGGATGACCTCGGGATGCTCCGCATCACCAACCACTCGGAGTATGGGAACGGGCGAGCGTGCAATAGTGCAAGGCGGGCGCCCGTGGTGACGGGCATACCAGGTTTAGGCCTTCCTTCCTCTCCGCGTCAATCAGGGCCTAACAGTAGGCGCACTCCTCGCAGTTTCCTGAGATTAACCAGGCGGGAGGATTGCGTTCTGATCCTTATGCGTAAGCCTTGGAAGGAAGGGGATCAGTTTTGATTCGTATGTTTTGATCATACTGTAATTGATTGCCTTACCAAACCAAAGAGGGATGGGATATAGCATACTTAAGGAGGGATCGGTGAGAATCAGTCGTGGGGGTGTTCGATCGATGGGGTTGGGGGTACGAAGCGATGATACCACCTACCAACTCCCTAACTAGGAGGCGAACCAAACTGTGGTTGGATGGTTAGGTGGACAGTGATATCCACAGCCCACCAGGGTTCAAGTCCTGATGCTCGTATTCATCCTGAATTTATTTCAGGATTTCCGACGATGCGCGTTCAATGGGTGAGTGTATGCGCGTATATATATATGAGCGTTTGCGTCTATATTGTGTTAAAAAAAAACTCCTCAACTAGGAGTAGAGACTTCCTCCTGTCTCAAAATGAGTGTCGTTAATGTAGTACAACGTGGATTTGGGACGGAGGGAGTAGAAAATCTTGAGTTAATTAACTTAATTAATTCTCACCTGCAAAAAATAAAACTTAATTAATTCTCATCAAAAGTTGCGGATCCCCTCAAAAAAAAAAAGTTGCGGATGTACACTCGAGTAACCACCAATTAATCCCTCCATGCATTTCGCTGTGGGGATCCGTTGCCAACCAACCAACTGATGACACATCAGATTGTATTTTTTTACGGCACATCATCAGAATGTAATTACCAAATCATAATAACCCCTCGGTACGGAGGTTCCAACTGACTTACGTACCCCTCCATAAATTTCTGACCGGAGTGTATCGTCAGACCGATTGATCTCCGATTCGATACCTTATTATAGGTTGGCATGGAGCCGCCGCAGTCCACCGGCATGGCCGATCTCGCCGCCCGCCTCACCAAGCGCCTCGCGGACGCCAACAGTGACCGCAACCTGGTCTTCTCGCCGCTCTCCATCCACGCCGTCCTCGCGCTCCTGGCCGCCGGCGCCGGCGGGGACACGCTGGAAGAGATCCTCCGCGTCCTGGGCGCGCGGTCGCGCCGCGAGCTTGACGACTCCGTGGCGCGTCTCTTGGACGGCCCACTCAGAGATAGATCGTCGGAGCCTGACGGCGGCGGGCCCAGCGTAGCGTTCGCGTGCGGCGTGTGGAGCGACCTGACGCTGCCGCTGAAGCCGGCCTTCCGCGACGCCGTCGTCGGCAGGTACAAGGCCGAGGCCAGCTCCATCGATTTCCGCAACGACCCGGAGCAAGCGAGGGCGCAGATCAACGCGTGGGCCGCGGCGGCCACGAGGAACCTCATCCAGTCCGCCGTCCCTCCGAGAGCCGTACACCGGAAGACCAAGCTCGTGCTGGCCAACGCCATCTACTTCAGGGGCAGGTGGGACTTGCCGTTCTACGAGAGCTCCACCAAGAACAGGCCCTTCTACCGGCTGGACGGCACCGCCGTCGACGTTCCCTTCATGTCAAACTACGGCCGTCACTTGATCGCCGAGCACGACGGGTTCAAGGTGCTCAAGCTACGCTAGAAGAGTGGATCACGGTACTGTTGGATATTTATGTGGCTTTCAACATTTATTCAATATGATTATTATTTATTCAACTCAATGTGGAATCATATTATTAATGTTTGTGACGGGGAATAACTGATGTGGAATTTCACTCGAGGAAATAATACTCGAGGTGCCGAGGACGATCGTGATGGAATACAGTGGAGGAATTAATAGGGGTCGACTCTCTGGAACTGTATATGTACGTATGTATTTTTCCCGGAACATCACAGGTGGAAGAGCTGGGTTTGTTTTGCAGGATCGGCTCTGCAGGCTGTTGACCCACATGATTAGATTGGAAGTTGATCCCATACATACAATCTAATCGTGGCACATGACTCACACATGTGTGCTAGGGACTAGTATATTTAGACTCGGAAAACTGGCATGTTTGATCGTGGTAGGTTACATTGCTCAGGAGTCATACAGAATTTTCCGAAAATAGGTGAAACTAGCAAAAAAGCCCGTGCGTTGCCACGGGTAATAAAACAAATCAGGGACTTGGTTTCATATTCGAGAGTTTACATGTCATTGACATGGAGAATAATAAGATTTTTCAATTAAATTGATTGTAAGACTCATAAGGATCCACTTTATAATGACCTCATTGTATTTCAAAAGCTCGTAATCTTTTTCTCTGCTAATAAAACCAACTTCCTCAAACTTTCTATAAAGAAATTAAATTATCTGTAATAAGTTGTTGATATTAGACAACCCTATGTAATATAATTACATAAATCTAAAATTTATCGATCCGATAGAACAACAGATACTCCTTCGATGAAAAACTAATTGTGCGTCGGACGCATAACTGTAAAAGCTTTAAATAGATCATATATTAATTCGTATATCTCGCAACCCTATTAATATTTATTCATATTTATACTTTCCACTTCAAAAATATGATGGCCGAGAAGTTAATTTTTTACAATGAAGGGTAGTGCTCCCCCGTCCCAGCTGCCGTGCCGGGTGAAATATGATGGGAACAAGATGCACCGTGTCGCACTATCTCTACTCTTCACCCCTCCCTCTCTCCTCTCGATCTCACCAACGACATCGTCGACATCTAGAGTTAAGGAATATCTTGATGGTCAGCAAGTACCAATGAGCCCTAAATATCTTCTCCCTAAAAATTATTGTTTTCCAATATTTCACTCATTTTCAATTATTATATCCGAGAATGTAACAACAAACAAACAACAGCAAGTAATTACAATCAGTGCTCTTGCAAATAAAAAATTTGTAATCGGTGCTACCAGGCCCAGTAGCTTCTAGTCTGTACAAGACAAATTTCATTAAAAAAAGGCACCGCCCACCTGCGTGCTTCGTATCCACAAATTCCTACACTCATCCATCTGCATGCCTATCGTCATTCCTCCTCTCATGGAGCGCTTGCCTTATCCTCTTCTCCATCCACCCAAGATGTGGTCGTTCGTGGCTAGCCAGCCAGTGCAGCACCCCCTGTCGGTGAGGAACCCCAGAGAGGACCATGGCGTCCTCGAGCTCTCCTTTGGCGTCGCCCGATCTGGCCGTCCGCCCAATCATCGGCCCCGTGCTCCGGGATCCGGCCAATAACATCGCCTTCAATCCCGATCCGGAGGCCCGTAGCCTCCGCCACCGGCGCCATGCCCCAGAGGTCCGTCCCCGGCCGATCCCCTGCCACTCATCTTTGCTGCTTACTTGGCTTGCGTCGACCGCAAGGAGGCCAGACCTTCTCCAGCCGCGGCCCACCGTGGATAACCAACCCAATGCTCCGTCGCTGGCGACCACCACAACAGGCCGCCGCCCCGCGCCGTCCCGAGGATGCCAAACCTCCTCCAGCCGCGACCCATCCACGAAAACCAACCTAGCAACCGCCTCGGCCCCGGCCTGCTCTGTCGCCGACGACCACTATAGCAGGCCACCGCCCCGCGTCGTCCCCCCGTTTTCCTCTCAAACTCGAGCTCCAGCGCATCTCTCTTTTTCTGGCAGCTCATGCCGCCATGGCCGCGCCTTGCCTCCTCCTCTTTGCCGCGCGCCGCGCGCCACTCGCCCATGGCGCCGTCGCCGCTGCTCTTGTGCTGATCCATAACCGCCGAGCGTCGCCTCCTGCTCATCCTCTGCAGCACCGCCACGCCATCGCCTCCCTGCATCGGCCTCCTCTGCACATCTCCACCTGCCAATGCCATAGGGATCGCGGGTTGAATATAAATAAATACAGGGCTTTTTTGTAACATTGAAACGTTTTCTCAGATATCCATGAAAAAGGACTGCGGGTTGAATAGTAACAAACGCAGGGGGTTTTCTGCAAAAAGGTGCAGCGACGTACGACAAAAGCGGTAGCTGCTTTATTATGAAATACACCTGGAAGTGAAGTCTATAAATATGTCCCTACTCTCTAGCCTCAATATGCATTATGAGCGGCACCACGAAAAAGGTAAAGGAATTAGAGGGTAGACCGTATAGCCCACAATTTCCTACGTTGGCATCACGAGCAAGGTTCGACCGCGGCCGCCCTAACCCCAATCCGCTGTGCAACTCTGTCTGTCATCGTCCGCCGCAATCCTCTCGCCGCCGTTTTTTTTCCACGCTCGTCCGATAGCGCACCGACGTGCCGCTGGATCAGCCGATGCGCTGTGTTGCGCCCCATGCAAAGACGCACCAATTCGCCCAAGGCTTCACCCGATCTGGAAACCAGTACTGCTAGTGCTAGGTAATCCAGTCTTTTGGGGAACACTACATCGAGAAGGAAGACTAGTAGTACTAGTCGTTTGCTGAAGGTTGGGTTCGATCGAGGAGTTCCAGGACTACTGGCTATCAATTAAGTTCACACGAATCGAGTAGGAACAGATTCATACATCTGCATGAGCGATCGGAAACATGGAAGGAATTGCTGCAGAAAATTGTTTGCTGATTCGTCTTAGATTGAATCTGGGATTGAAGATATACTCCCTGTCGTCCTAAAAAAGATATACTCCCGAGTCTCCAGTCATCAGGAAGTCAATATTAAACTCTATCGGCGTGTGCAGATTGTTTTTCCTCTGCGCACGGATCGAGAAACAACAGGAAACATGACCATTTTTTTAGCTGCTCCGGTCGGATTTGTGCATGTTTATACATGGATCAAGGACGGAGGAAATCAAGTATATCAGGTTCTACGTACTACAGGAATCAATCAGGTTAGCTTCTAACTACGCGTCAAGTCGGACGCGTTGCCCCTCGTCGACCTCGTACGGAACCGGTGTCCTTCCGCCGTGCCCCATCGACCTCACGCGGAACCCGCCACCTCCTGCGGAACCCCTTTGTTCGTCTGAAAATTATTGAAATTTCAAGGCATTAGTTGAAGGAAAAAGAAAGAATATTTGTTACTGTTTATTGTGCCTAACATCTAGCCTACTGCACGGCCAACCGGTCGGCCGGAAGAACCAGATCGTGCTTTTGGAAGGAGTACTGCTTTGATTTTTCTGTCAAGTCTTGGACTACTCGAAGAAGCAAATTGAGTAGCTTACACAAGGATTAAGGGAGCATATTAACATTCCACGGAATTAATTCGACCACATGGCTAATCACGGTTTGGAAGATCAAATATAATTATTTATTTCCTGTGAAGAACATTCTTCACTTTATGTTCACTAAACAAACCGGAAAAGGTCAAACTAAAATGTCACTGTTGAGGAAAAGGAAATATATTGAGTAATGTGGGACTTGATATATGCTTATCAAATGGCTTGCATATTCGGGATCATTACATTGTTCTTTGGTTTGAATAATATGTGAGTAAACGGATTGCATGGAAATTTATGTGCAATCTGGAATATATTTTTTTTCCAGTGGAATATATTGCTCAATAATATTTATGGTATTCTGTCTTCATAAGCATCTCACTGACCTTTGTGTATGGGTAGCAAACAAAACATATTACTCGTTGTATTTTGTTTTGTTCTAAACTCTAAGTCAAAATTGATCACAAGAACTCCATTCGATATTTGTAATTTGGGCGACTATTTTTTTTTATGGAGGAAGATATAAACTTTTCAAGGGTAGGGTCTGGTCAAATATTGTTGACTGCACCTTGGAAAGGGAATTTTAATATTGACTTGGCAAAGAGGAAGTGGAGGAAACCTGTGGTAATCAATACCACCCTTGCATGAGATGGAATTCGGAGAAGTGTCTATCATGAGCATCACTTATTTATGGAGGAAGATGGGAACCACTCCGTGAAAAAGGACATTTGCTCTCACTTAAGGTATGCACATTGTTAATGTTTGCATTAAATATGTATATGTCACTACTTTTTCAACTAGTTGGATTGTGGCTATGTCTTATATTGCTGGAATACAATAGCAATTTTAGTGACATGCTAACAGTACCAAAGGAAATTATATATATATTGTGTGTTTTGTCATTGCTGCTAAATCTTATACACTTTGGAATTGGAAATTTTGCCATGAAACTCCCTGGTGGAGGAAAAGTATTATTGTTATAGGACACTCTATATGCAACTTCAATGTGAAGGGATTTGATTTATGGTTCTATGTTAGAACCCATTGTTTGTGAAATGCTATTTGGAAAAGGAAGAGTGGAATATTGCTCAATGATAAAATCAGTGCACTACGGAATTTCACACAATGGTCTATTCTATCCTGATGGTCCATTGGAAGTTAGCAACCCAAATTGTTATTTGGGGAAGATAACTCCATAGAGTGGAATGTTGATAATGGGAACACATGCTTGGAATTTATTATTTTTTGTCATGGATGACTTGGTCACATATCATGGAACCAAATCGAGTGGCTTACTAATTCTGGAATTCAAAACTTTAGTGGGAGGAAATTGGTTTTCTGAAGCACATATATAATGGATATTTGAGTTGCACGCCTTTTCTTAAGGTGGAAGGAGATAAAAAGTTTCATTTTTTTCTGATATACTTATGGTATTTCTTTGGACACTCCCACTAGAGGTCAGGTTATCTATTTTATAATCTCATTCATTGACTCTTGACTGCACTTGATATGGTTATGTTTATATTTCAAATAAAAATCTTATACTGAAGTGGAAAATCAGTTGATTAAAGGGTTTCAAAGTTTTAGCAACTGATTGGTGGGGGAAGTACACTTCAGGTATATATCAATTGAATATGTAAAGAGCATGGAACTTCTCCCTTGTTTTTCTTTGGAGGAAGCATTACATATTGTTTTCATATCATTTTTTATCTAGCATAGTCACTCCTTATGGTTTGTAGACTGGAAGGAAGTATTTTATTTTGGCAAGAAATTCTCAATTACTAGAAAGCACACACCAGGAATTTGTTCATTGTTATTCTAGTGGATCAATGGTATGTTTTTGATCTGGAAAAGGAAAACTGGTGGAAAGTGGGGGCACAATATTTTTATGGATAATGTTGGAATTATTGGCAATTATACTAGAATATATAATCTTGACACCAAAGGAAACTTCAAGTGAAACTCCTGACATGCTTAGGATAAGTGGGAGGAAATAACTTGGAATATCATGTTTGGATAATTATCGTGTGTTGTTGGGGGGAAGTGACTCTGATTTTTTTAGTGGAATAACTAAAGTCCCTTAAGAAGGCTTAAATTTTCCATCAACGCAATCTATGGGTGGAAGAAATGCGGGAAGAATAAACTCAATGAGGAAGAGTAAAGTTTGGGAACTTATTATCTTACCAAACAACCGCAATCCCATTGTCTGTGAGTGTTTTTCTTTTAAGGAAATTTGGCTCACTGGAATTTATAATGTCACTTGTTAATTACACACAAAGGAAATATTTACTTTTTGGAAACTCTTTCTCCGGTTGGGATTTTAATTAATTTGGATTTATTAACGGCTTGTTATTACTATAATCTTGAACTCCGCCAAAAAGATGGCTGATTTGGTTTACTCATCAATGGAATAAGGAGGGAAATAATCATATATGTTCTAGCCGGAAATCTTCGGAGAAAGAGGAAATATGAGGTTTGCAACATAATATATCAATTTGTAGTCTTGAAACAAGCTTCACATCAATGGAATAGCAGGTCATATGGTCTTATAAATGGACTGAGGTGACCATGTAAAAAGGTAAGTGAAAATTGCATTAGTATTTATGTTCCATTGTTCTTGCTGTTTGCAATGATAAAGTCACATTGATGGAAGTGAAAGCTTGGCCATGTTCTAACTTTCATATGAAAGAAATGTTTGAAGCTTCCTATGTTTTGGGAGTGGAACTACATAGGGAATATTTTGAAATGTTTCCTATGGAAAATTGCAAACTTGTTAAAGTACCATGATAAGGGGAATCATACTCAGTGCGGAATTATCTTTGAACTCCTGTAAAAAAAGAGAGGATAATTAAGGGTACTGGAATTTGTATGTATCTTGTTATACTATCAACTTTAGCTACCGGAATTAATTGCCGCATTCAAGTTGTGGAAGGAAATATGTGTCGCTAAGGGAATCTCACGCATCATATATGATCGTGGAATGTGCATCACAACCTGTCACTTACTCCGGAGTTTATAGTTAAAAGTAAACACATAGAGGAAGTTATCATTATATATATGAGGTGTGGAATGATTAAACCCAGGTGCGTACTAATATGTGCAGGTTTATTAACTAGATTCAGGAATTCTTTTCAAAACATGTTTACACATGGAACTTCATATATTGATTACAATGTTTCAGCCAAGTGGGAGATGTTGGATATTTATGTGGCTTTCAACATTTATTCAATATGATTATTATTTATTCAACTCAATGTGGAATCATATTATTAATGTTTGTGATGGGGAATAACTGATGCGGAATTTCACTCGAGGAAATAATACTCGAGGTGCCGAGGACGACCGTGATGGAGTACGGTAGAGGAATTAATAGGGGTCGACTCTCTGGAATTGTATATGTACGTACGTATTTTTCCCGGAACATCACAGGTGGAAGAGCTGGGTTTGTTTTGCAGGATCGGCTCTGCAGGCTGTTGACCCACATGATTAGATTGGAAGTTTCGGGTTCATTGGGATTTCCTTGAAGCTACTTTACATGGTAAGGGTTTCGACCCCCAATGGGTCAGCTGGATGATGCAGCTGGTGCGTGGTGGCCAAACGGCTATCAATATAAACGGAGAGATTGGTCCATTTTTCCGTAACGCCAAGGGAGTTCGGCAAGGGGACCCAATCTCACCGCTCCTATTCAACATGGTGACCGATGCCTTGGTGGCTATGCCAAATCCACGGGCCATATATCGGGGGTTGCTTCGAGGGTGATTCCTACTGGCCTCACGCATCTCCAATATGCGGATGACACTTTAATCTTCATTAAGAACTCGGAAGTAGAGATTACCAACCTCAAATTCCTCCTCATGTGTTTTGAGGCCATGTCAGGCCTCAAGATCAATTTTGAGAAGAGTGAGGCGTTTGTATCGGGGGGAGACTTAGAATCTCAACGCAGGGCGGTACATATGATGAATTGTGAGCTGGGTTCGATCCCGCTTAAATATCTGGGGATGCCCATCTCGAATAGGGCGTTGACGATCATGGACTTTGATCCAATGGTGGATAAGGTGGCAAAGCGTGTCGAACCTTGGCAGGGGAGACTATTAGCCTCGGGTGGCAGGCTAGTGCTCATTAATGATTGTCTTACGAACATCCCGATGTTTATTATGGGTTTTTATCTGCTCCAAGATGGCATACATGAGAAGATGGATAGGGTGAGATCCAGATTTTTTTGGGCTAAAGAGCAGGGCAAACAAAGGTATCACATGGTTAAATGGGAACATATTTGCACCCCTAAGGAGCAAGGAGGATTAGGGGTGATCAATACCAGAGTAATGAATTGGTGCCTCATTGCGAAATGGGCATGGAAAATACTGATCGGGCAAGGTGGCCTATGGCTCGACATCTTTAGAAAGAAATATTTGACGGAAGGGGGGACGGATTTCCGTCGAAACATTAAACTGTCCCATTTTGCAAAAGGGATCAGGAAGGTGCAATCTCTGCTAAGACTAGGGACAAGGTTTCAGGTTAAAGGCGGGCGGGTGGCCTTGTTTTGGCAGGATAAATGGTGTGTGGAAGAGCCGTTGTGCGTTCGATTCCCGGCCTTGTTCGCCATCGCCGAACGGCCGGAGGCCAAAGTGGTGGAAGCTTGGAGTAATGGTCGTTGGCTCCCACGCTTCCGGCGACCTCTTGGCCCGGTGGAGTCCAGAGAATGGGAACAGCTGCACCTAGATCTGGCTGGCTGCACGATCTCCCACGGCAGAGACGAGGTGACCTGGACGCTTGAACCATCCGGGGAGTTCTCGACTGGATCCCTGTATAAGGAGATTTTTCGATCGGCGCCACCGTGTGACCTGAGCGGGCTTTGGAAGGCAAGAATACCATCTAAAATAAAGATCTTCCTCTGGCAACTAGCGAGATATAGGATCCCTAGTGGGGATCAAGTGCAGAAACGCAATGGCCCGGGTGACGGCAAGTGCGTGTGGTGCGGCGAAGATGAAACAAGTGACCATATCATTTTCCGGTGCATAGTTGCTAGATTTGCGTGGAGTGTGCTCCGTGCGGCCACTGGCTGCGCGTGGAATCCTGGATCGGTAGTAGAGGTGTTCCAGTTGATCAAAAACACAAATAGGCAAGATCGTAGACTGGCTTGGGTGGGGTTTGGGGCGATAGCTTGGGCCCTGTGGACTACTCGTAATAAAGCGCTAATAAAGGGGAAATTCTTTAAGCACCCAGCTGATGTTGTATACAAATTGGTCATCTTTTTGCAGCTATGGAAGCTTCTGGCAAGACCCTCAGAGCGAGGAAAGGTGGAGCAGCTCGCAGGCAGCCTCCGGGCCAGGTGTGCTGAGCTTCGACGGGTGCGAAGGCGGGATCACACCAGTGCGGGGACCGCCCGGCCTTCCACCCCCACGTAGGCGAATTATGCACGCTGCGTCGTGGCATCGGACCTGTATGGTCATGTATCCCTAGTTTCCCGTCTAGACTTCTTTTCCTTTTGGAGTCTTGAACCTCTGTCGTGTGTGTGACTTTGTGTGTAAGGGCCTCAGTTTAAGGCCGGGCATGTGCCTCCGCTCTAAAAAAAAAAGTTGATCTCATACATACAATCTAATCGTGGCATATGACTCACACATGTGTGCTAGGGACTAGTATATTTAGACTCGGAAAACTGGCATGTTTGATTGTGGTTGGTTACATTGCTCAAGAGTCATATGGAATTTTTCGAAAACAGGTGGAACTAATAAATACACCTGGAAGTGGAGTCTATAAATAGGTCCTTACCCTCTAGCCTCAATATGCATTGTGAGCGGCACCACGGAAAAGGTAGAGGAATTATAGGGTAAACCGTATAGCCCACAATTTCCTACATGTACATGTCCATGTGCATCTTCCTCCCGGACGAGCGCGACGGCCTGGGGAGCTTACTGGACAAGATCACGTCCTCATCCCCGGTAGGATTCCTGCGCGAGCACCTGCCCACGAGCACAGCCAGGGTTGGCAAGTTCGGGGTGCCCAAGTTCAAGCTCTCCTTCGAGAGCATCCTCACCGGCGTCCTCAACGACCTGGGGCTCCTGTTACCCTTCACCCGAGAAGCCAACCTCTCCGAGATGCTGGAGGACGGCCAGCCGACCATGGTGCATGATGTGTTCCAGAAGGCCGTCATCGAGGTGAACGAGGAAGGAACCAAAGCCTCCGCCATGACGTTCTGCCCAACCAGTCCGTCATACTCTCCGGACCTGTCACGGCGAGTTGATTTCGTCGCCGACCACCCGTTCGCCTACTTCATAGTCGAGGAAGGCTCGCACGCCGTTCTCTTCGCGGGGCACGTCGTCGACCCTAGCAATGGCGCCGGGGAGGTGTCCCGTCCCCCGCCCCGTTTCAGGAGGGCACCACAACAAAAAGAGAAGCTCCCGCGTCGCCGGTATACAAATACAACCCAGTATCGCCGGTATACAGTCCAACATCGGCGGTATATCAACCGTGCTCTGTACCTTACAGTCCACAATCGCCGGCACACAACCCGGCAGTTCTGTTTGGGTGGGACAGCGCCACTCCAGCATATCGGCCATCGCCGCCGGAGTACAAAAAAAACCCCGCCATACAGTACAGAGGAACCAGCGACGGGACAAGATGAACTGCGCATGGAGAAAACAGACTAAATATTATGGAAATGAGCCTATATATTATGGGGCACGCGATCAACTATGATCGAATGAATTCTCCAATAGTTTGCTGATTAGATGCCTTAATTCAGCAGTTACATGCTTGGATTACATATGAAGAATATTTGTATGCATAGATTTTGTGCATTGCTACCTGTCTTTTGCAAGTCGTTAGCTCCATTGGTTCTCTTTGTTTTTATTTCTTCGTAATAGCTATATGTAAGTGGACTAAATATTCGGCAGAGGTGTCCGCCATGTACCTGGACTCGTGGCAGAGGTCCGCCATGTACTCCTCGCCGGCGGCCACCGCCGCGATGCACTCCCTCGCCTCCCGGTCCTCCCTAGCCATCGCCGCACTCACCATCCCCGGCGGTGGCGGCTCGAGCTCGACGGGCACCGTGCAACCGGACCTACCACCGGTTGTACTCGAGGGCGGCGATCTCCGCCGTCTGGAAGGAGCCGAGCCACTTCTTCGTATGGGTGTCGCGGTCGGTTATCTCTGCCACCCACGTCCCCCACGGCCGCTGGCGGACGCCGAGGTACTTCCACTTCAGTTTCCGCGGCGGAAGGAGGTCGGGGAACTCGGAGAGCCGGCGGGAGGGGGCCGCATCGGCGGGGCGGCGGCTTGAGGACGAGGAGCCGCGCTGGTGGCGGCGGCTTGAGGACGAGGAGGCGTGCTCGTGGCGGCGGGGATCTGCGCTGCGGATGGGTGGCGGGGAGCGGCGGCCATGTGATCCGGCCATTGGGGGCGGTGGGGGACGGCGGGGGGCGACGCCGGAGGCGGGGATTGGGGAGGAGGAGAGGTAGAGGGGGTGTGATTTTACTTCGTCGCCAAGTGATGGAGTATATATAGGGGCGGGATAAGCGGTGGAGGAAATTTTTTCCTCCACTAACGGTTTTAGGGGTTCGGCTAGGTCCCGGTTAGAGGAGTAAAATCGGGTTTTTACTCCTCTAACCGGTTATAGGGGATCGGTTAGAAATGTCCTAATGACCCAGAAAAATCCATTTACCCAAAATTTTGAGGCGACTTATGTACAACCGGTGCCAGACCGAATGTTATTCATAATCATCTTCATATTAATACTAGCAAACATGACCGTGCGTTGCAATAAGAAAAAAATCATTGCACTCCCCTCTAATAAGTATGGCGCCGAGAACAAGTGTGATGTTTTGATTTATGAGCCACATCTATATTATTCTAAATAAGAATTGTGCTTTCAACCCTAATATTTCATATATTTTAATTATTTGTCCGTGCATTGCAACAGGGGCATACATATTTCATGGTTCAATAACATACCTTTAGGACCCTCTTGCACATCAGGTGACACTGTCGACTTTTTTGGCACTTGAATCGCCTTTTTTTTTCTTCTTATTCTTCCTCCACCCACAATGTTCGACTCTCTCGTCAAAGCTTGCTACCTCTGTAAAAAACAATCAACATGAAAGTATCCGAGCCTGTCCATAATGATCTTAGGCCATTCTTTGAACTTCACATTCTACACATTGTTGTATTTCACAATGCATGTGCTAAGTTCACAATCTAAAGAAATAATCCATTTCTGACATTCATGTAATGAGAAGTAGAGCTCTTACTGATTGTTCTTGCCATTGGCTAGCAAATATAAGTTTTTTCTACCTCATCATTACTAATTGTTGATGGTGGTAATCTGTCATCATCATCTTTAAAACATTACTACAGTAAATTAGCAGCAACAGATTATCTTTCGACTCTCGTCAATGAACCAGCTCCGAAAAATGTAGAAAACCTTGCCATGATATGTGTAGATTGATAGTCCTTTGAAATCACAATTTCCGTGTATATTTCCCTGAAGAAAATTAATGTATGCTGTGTGAACTGAGTGGGCATTATGATTCTTTGCCTGATACTAGAAAAAATCTATGCTTTGTAACAGGACAGCTGCTCAAATATGCTTTAGTCACAAAAATTATATCTTCCTTGCGAATTCCAGAGGGGCAAATTAGCAGCACTAGCACAGTACTCCCTCCGTCCCGTAATATAAGAACGCAGCATGCAGCAAATAGTAGGGAAGCAGGAGCATCACGCATCAAATAGCAGGGAAGCAACAACATCACGTTGTAGGAGGGTGTCTACCGTTTCCGTGTGACGGTGTCTTGGACTAAGGGGTGCTAACCTGAACGGCCCACAGTCCATGGGTCGGGCTAGTGGCCCGCCGATCACTAAAAGGAAGGACTACCGAAGCCACGAACCTCGGCGTGATCAAGATGAAAACCTCCGAAGACTTGGCGTGTACTTCAAGGATTGTTCTGTAGCCGGCGTATTGACAACTGACCATGTGTATAACCTAGGTACCCCCGTTGCATATATAAGCCAAGGGGTTTAGTCTTTAGAGGCACGATTACTAGCCTTAGGGTTTAGAACACAGTCATACGATCTCGAGGTAGATCATCTTGTACTTTGTACCCCATCACATCAATACAATCAAAGCAGGACGTAGGGTTTTACCTCTTCGATAGGGCCTGAACCTGGGTAAACATCGTCTCCCCTCGTCTACGGTTACCACTGTTCCTAGACCTACAGCTCGGGACCCCCTACCCGAGATCCGCCAGTTTTAGCACCGACACCGTGGTCGCCGGCGAGGCAAGCATTTCCGCGGGAGCGAGAGCATCCTCCGCCATGCACACATGCTCTGTTCGTTTACCGCGTCACAACCGGCGGGCAGAACCAGCGACAGGAGGCGCCACTCTGACAGGCATGAGGAGATGTGGGCGAAGACGCCCTCATGACGAGGAGTTCGAGGAGGACCATGACTGGATCTGCCCCGCCCACTGTCGGAGGGTACCAGCCGTGATCGAGGATGGCGGATCATCGTCGTTCATGTTGGAGTGTAAAGTCTGGCCCTCCACTAGTGGAGAAACGGCCTTTAGTCCCGGTTGGGAAGGGCCTTTAGTCCCGGTTCACCAACCGGGACTAATAAATCGGGACTAAAGGCCCCCACCCTTTAGTCCCGGTTGGCCACGACCCGGGACTAAATCCCTGCCACGTGGCCGGCAGCGCGCGCCGGGGGCTGGGGACATTTAGTCCCGGTTGGTGACACCAACCGGGACTAAATCCCTGCCACGTGGCCGCGGGAGCTGGGGACCTTTAGTCCCGGTTGGTGACACCAACCGGGACTAAAGGTTTAGGGGTTTAGGGTTTATTGTTTATTTTTCCTTTTCATTTTGTGTTTTCCATTTAATTCTTTTTTATTTCAAACATATTTTACGCTGCTACATACTGTACACGTTATGCATATATAATAGAATTTCTCGTAGAACCAATCATATATCATAGAATTTCTCGTACGACCATGCATACACACACACACACACACACACACACACACACACACACACACATATATATATATATATATATATATATATATATATATATATATATATACACACAATTTGGTATATAAAATTTCTCCTACAATTTGCAGATCATTACATGCGGGCATTAGGTGAAATGGTATACTCCGTCGGGAGATATGACCTGCTGAAGCAAAAATCCCGCCATTTCCTCTTGAAGTGCTCGTATGCGGTCCTTTCGTAGGAGCCTATCCCGCATCTCCACCATCTTTAAAGAAGGAGATCAATATGAATATATTAATTGTGTGTATATATATTAGATCATGATAAAAAAAATGTGAATAGTGTTTACGTACCCAAAGATGTCTTGCATCTCTGCTCCTTTCGGTCATAAAGCGAATGTTCTCGCAAACGTAGTATGCACATAAATTAGTCCCCTTTTTCTGCCTCATACACTTTACGAGAATAGAATTCAATCAGATAATAATCAAGCATGATAATGGTATTGAAACTAGAATTAAAGAGATGTGCGGACGTAGCTAGTACTACTTAATTACCTTGGACCGTCGCCATTTCAGCTGTTGTTTCCATTGACCGACAACCTTTTTGATGAACTTTTTCCAAACCCTGCCTGGCAAAGAAAATGAATAAAGGAGTTATTAATTACTTGATATCAGGAAATGAACTAAAGAGGCCGACATAGTGCGATAATGATTGAAATTATCTGTCGAGCATCAACTTCAGGCTGATGTATTCTTGAGGGTCTTTACCTAGTGAGTCCAGTACTTCAACAGTTCCCTCCTCAACTCTAATGATTAGCAGGATCCAGTGAAATCTGTGCACACGTTTGTATAAGCGGGCATGCATAACTCATCAACTACACTTAACATCGAGTAAGCAAAAATAGAATTTGTAGTACAAGACAGTAACACTCACCTGAAGTTGTAAGGAAAAAGTATTTCTGGTCTGGTATTTAGTTCCTTCAAAAACATTAGCAAGCTATTCTCTGTGTCTTGTGGGTGGTTATTTAACACATTTTCATTAACGGTATTTGGGTCAATGAACCCAATGCCATAGACTCCATCTCTGTTCATTTCAAAAAAATTCATTCTGCATAATACCACAGAAAAGAATATAGTGAGGATAATTACAGGAAATGAACGAGCTGAGCTAGAGACTTAAATTACAGAAATAAATCACTTACAGACAATAGCAACTGACGAGAGATTTGTCGAGTGCGTCTTGATTGAATAACTGAAAAATTTCTGGAAATTCAATCCACACATCTTTTCCATGGAAGTAATGCTCTGGCTTGACTTTCACCATGAGGCTCTCTCGCCCGGCCTTTATTTCTCTCAGGTACCAGTCATGCAATCTGCGCATTTGCGTTGGTAGAAGCTGCTCCTCGTCAGGCCTGACAAGAGGGTTCCCGGGGACATATTTCCATGCTAGTTCCTTCGGATCCATCGTGGGGAATTCCTCGATGCCTAGGAGTTGTTCAACAGTGACACCCATCTCTCTAGCCATCTCTCTATCAGCGTCGGTTACCGCCTTATCGGTACTCATCTTGAGCGGGGGGATCGATTGCACTTCCTGTTGTCCGAGCTGAGGAACAGTTTTCCCGCTTTTATTACTATCTGTAAGGCTCGACTGCTGATTTTTTTGTTGATAATATGACTTGCTAATAGAGCGTTCATAGTTTGATCGCCTTTTCTCCATAGCCGGTTTAGCAAGATCCACAAAGTGTTGTATGACTTTCTCAGGTATTTTCTCCTTTGGCGGCGGGGGTGGTTTCGGTGCAAAATGGGCCTGCACTTCGGAAGCCACTTGGGCTTTGGTTTCGTCCTCAGTCATCTCGTAAGCCAACTTCTTTTTGGCAGGAGACTCGGGTTTCTTCTTTGGTGCTCCCTTCCGCTTTGTAGTCGGCTGACGCGGCCGAGATCGATATCGCGTACTCGCGCTGGGCTCCGTCTCGAGGTGGGGTGGATTCGGCTCACGCGGCGGAGATCGATATGGTGGCAGACTCGCGCTGCGCTCTGTCTCGAGGTGGGTTGGAGTCGGCTGACGCGACGGACTTGGAGGAGGAGTCGGTGCCCTTGGCGTAGAGTTTGGAAAGACGATGCAATCCTTTCTCTTCATGCACAACCAAGGAGGAAGGTTATAGATACATAGAGTCACAGGCCAGGTGCTATGATTGCTGCTCTGCTCCCCAAAAGGATTAATGTCATCTGCACTTATACCAAACCATAAGTTCCTTGCGTCACCTGCAAACTCCGGCCACTTTCTCTCGATTTTTCTCCACTGCAACCCGTCAGCGGGTACTCTCAACTTCCCGTCTTTCTTACGGTCTTCTTTGTGCCATCACAACAACTTGGCATGCTCTTTGTTTTGGAACAAACGTTTCAACCGTGGTATTATAGGAGCATACCACATCACCTTGGCAGGAATCCTCTTCCTGGGGCGCTCGCCCTCAACATCATCACCAGGGTCATCGCGGCTGATCTTATAGCGCAATGCACCGCATACCGGACATGCATTCAAATTCTCGTACTCATCACCGCGGTAGAGGATGCAGTCATTAGGGCATGCATGTATCTTCTGCACCTCTAATCCTAGAGGGCAGACAGCCTTCTTTGCTTCGTACGTACTGTCGGGCAATTCGTTATCCTTTGGAAGCATCTTCTTTAAAATTTTCAGCAACTTTTCAAATCCCTTGTCAGATACACCATTCTCTGCCTTCCATTGCAGCAATTCCAGTGTGTTACCCAGCTTTTTCTTGTCATCTTCGCAATTTGGGTACAACAATTTTTTGTGATCCTCTAACATGCGCTGCAACTTCAACTTCTTCTTTTCACTTTCGCAGTTTCTCTTTGCATCAGCAATGGCCCGACCAAGATCATCAGCGGGCTCATTTGATGCCTCTTCTTCAGCTTCTTCTTCTTCATTCTCTTCCCCCATTGTAGTACCATCGTATTCAGGTAACTCAGGATAGTTGTCATCATCCTCTTCTTCTTCATTCTCTTACATTAGAACCCCTCTTTCTCCGTGCTTGGTCCAACAGTTATAGCCGGACATGAAACCGGACGTAAACAGGTGGACATGAATGACTTTTGAGCTAGAGTAATTCCTATCATTCTTACAGACACCACATGGACAACACATAAAACCATTCCGCTTGTTTGCCTCAGCCGCACGCAGAAAACTATGCACGCCATTAATGAACTGGGGAGAGCGTCGGTCATCGTACATCCATTGCCGACTCATCTTCATTACACAACACCGAAAAGACCAAATTAATACAAGTTCATACATAAAGTTCATACACACTTATTCTCATAAAACAACATAAAACTATCTAGCTAAAGCATTTAAATGCAACAACAAATGCGATCAATATCGCAACTAAGGTAATAATTGATCCAACAACATAATGATACCAAGCCTCTTTATTAACGGTATATTTTCTAATCTTTCTAATCTTCAAACGCATTGCATCCATCTTGATCTTATGATCATCGACGACATCGGCAACATACAACTCCAATTTCATCTTCTCTTCTTCAATTCTTTTCAATTTTTCTTTCAAATACTCGTTTTCTTTTTCAACTAAATTTAACTTCTCGACAAGAGGGTCGGTTGCAATTTCCGGTTCACATACCTCCTAGATAAAAATATCTATGTCAACTTGATGGGCATAATTGTCATAAACATGAAATGCAACAAATAGTTATAAAAAAGAATATACCACATCCGAATCATAAACCGGACGAGGGCCGACGGGGACGGATATCAAAGTCATGGCACTATGTATAACAAACAATCATACAAGTAAGAAAATTATACAAGTAACTATCTAAATCATACAAATAAGATTTTTTTTATAAAAAGGATAAGAACAAGAGGCTCACCAAGGTGGTGCCGGCGACGGGACGGTGCGGGCGATCGACGGTGTTTAGGACGGGGACGGGAAGGCACTAAGTAAACCACACCTACACATATGCAAACTAAGAAGTTAATTTGAGCTCAAATTGCATATAAATCAAATAAACTCCCACATAATTACTCCCAAACTAAAACCCACAAATCACTATACTTATAGAGCATTGCACGAGCTAATCTAGTAATGAGAGATGAAAGGACAAAGTTGATAACCTTTGTGAACACTTGGATAGATGGGGTGCCTTCAAATCTTGACATATCTTTGGCAAAAATGGAGGATGAGCTCGAGCAAGGGGAAGAACAGAGGAGAGAAAGGGGAAAACAGAGAGAATGGGCTCGGGCTGGACGAAGGGTTTATATAGGAACGTCTTTAGTCCCGGTTGGTTATATACAAACCGGGACTAAAGGTCCACCTCTAGTCCCGGTTTGTGATACAAACCGGGACTAAAGGGGCTTGTGGGGGCCCCAGCCTGACACCAGCCTGCCACCACCCCTTTAGTCCCGGTTTGTAGGTACACCTCTAGTCCCAGTTTGTGATACAAACCGGGACTAAAGGGGCTCGTGGGGGCCCCAGCCTGACATCAGCCTGCCACCACACCTTTAGTCCCAGTTTGTATCACAAACCGGGACTATAGGTAGAAAATGAACCGGGACTAATGATGCCCGTGCCCCCGACCGCTCCTAGCCGTTGGAACCGGGACTAATGGTCACATTAGTCCCGGGCCGTAATCAAACCGGGACTAAAGGGCCGGACGAAAGGTCTGTTTTCTACTAGTGCTCTTCTATAGTTCAGACGTTTGTATTAGTTGGTTGGAGAATTATTCAATATTGTATCCGAGCCAAGAGAGCCACGGTATTAAAAAAAAGATTTTGCGGCCTACATTGATCCCATGTCTAAGCATTAAATAAGACTACACGTGGTGAGGGATGTTAAAATATATTGCCTGCCTCTCTACATTAGTTCGAACTTTTGGAGCAACTGGCTGGAGCATGAATTCAATAGTTCAGCCGCCTCGGGCTCGCCTGCTCGTGCATCGCCGTGGTCGCCTTCGTCCAGCGGCCTTGGGCTCGCCTCCTCATGCATTGTGGTGGTAGCCATCGTCCGACCGCCGCAGGCTCTCAGCGTGCTCGCGGCGCAATAGCCTACGTCGGCAGCTTGGACCTGAGGTCGGATGCCGATCCCCCGGAACCATGTCGCGTCATCGCCTCCCCTCATCCTTTCCAACTCCCAAACGGCCGTCGAGCTCGTACTCCTTGGTCGCCGCCACCTGACTGATCTCTCGATCTACAGCCCCTTGTCTTTAAAGCCGGCGATATGTTTGGATCTAAGCCGAATCCCTTTGCTGCTCCGAGTTGTAGACGAATCCCTTGCTCTGCTAGAATATTTTTTAGCAGTATGCTCAAATTGTAGTTTTTTTTAGGAAAGCTCGAGTTGTAGATGAATCGGGAGAGCAAGGGGAGACCACAGAAAGAGGTTTCTAACGGCTCCGATACCTAGCGGTGAATCTTCATCCAATCACGTTGCGCCAACTCATTAAGTATCCAAACCCCATGTGTATTTCATTATTGTGCTTAGTTTGTATCATCCTAAATTCTTAAAAACGCGCGCACGCTATTTGGAGAAGACGAGCGGCCGGCTCCTGGCCGCACGATCTCGCTCGAAACCGCCGTGCGCGTGGGCTGCCACCTGGTCGGGGCGCTCCCAGGTACGGTGTGGACACGGCTGGCGTTTAGTGGGAGGCGAAATAGACCACTCGCGTCCACAGCCGTCGCAATCCACTCGCGTCCCCATCCCCCTCGCATTCGCCGCCTCCGCCCCAACTTGCGCCGGCCGCCGTCGCCGACCCCCCTCGCATCGGCCGATGCGGCCCACAGCGGCCGCGGCAGCTCGGCTGCCACGCCTCCACGCCGGCGTCTCCCGTCCGCCACCTCGCCTTCTCCTCTGCATCGAGCCGTCGGTCCTCCTCCACGACCCTCCCCCTCGCCTCCTTGTTAATTACTCCATGCGAGAGCATGGAAGGTGTCTTCCCTATCCACGAAGCTTCAGCAAGCACTCACTCTATGGTACGTGTCTTGCTTCTATGGAATTTAGTGAGAAAAAATTGAGCCCATCCATGGAGCTATGGAATCTGAAGTGGGATGCGGTCCTGAGTTCCTTTTTCCCTCTGAAGTTGGAACTGAAGAAATTTCAAGGAGAATGAAGCCTATGCGTGTGCGTGGTCGCTGCTGTGTTCCCATTCATGGAGCTGTGCGTGTGCGCTGGTGCTTCCAGTCCCATCCTATGTGGAGGCTTGCCGCCAGGTATGACTTCAACGACGAGGCTAATTAACTTTGATGGGATCAAGGTTTTTCCCTGAGTGGTTGGTCTGCTGAATATCAATGGTTCTGCGCTTGTTGAATTATGAGATGTGATTTCGTTGGGTTGAAGCAAAGGAATTTCAGTTCTTGTAAGTAAGATTCAGTGAAGACTAGTTGGTATACTTACTAGTGCCTCTTGGTTTTGGTTGGTGCTGATTACATCTAGTTGAATCAATGAAAAAAATTGAACTTCCAAAGATTTTTTGTCATTGATGGCATGATTTTAGGATCCTACTTTTTCGAACTCCATGGATTTGTAGTAGATGCAACTTGATTCGTCTATTTCTTGCTTAGACTGCATTTGTCATTACGACAGCTCTCGTTGGAACTGCTACTCGGATCATTTGAGCTCAATTCTGTTCAGTACCTCCTTTTTAATGAAAAATATGCAATGCTAAAATTGACATGCTTGGTTGCACAGAGAGGTATTACTTGTTTCTCAATAGGTATAATAGTTTGCACACTTAGTTATATATAGTTGCACAGAGAGAAATTGCAAGCTTTGCAGAAAGCAGTACATAGTTGCGCACTTAAGCATACATAGTTGCACAACCATGCTTTCGAAGTTGCACACTGATTGCCAGATAGTTGGTTGGGGCAGCCGTTGAAGTTGCACATCCTATTGGTAGGGGTAGTCGAGCCGCGGGTGTCCGCCACAACTCGCCCGCAGTGGTGGTTGGGGTCTGACTGCCAGATCCATTGTGGCTGGGGTTAGTAGGTCGCCCGGGAGACCCCGGCCATGGAGCCGGAGCAGCACCGTCACTGCCTCCTCCTATCCCTTTTTTTTCTCGGTGATGGAGCTGGAGCGCTGCGGTCGTTGGGAAGCCACGCAAAGTTGCACAACCATGCTTTTGTAGTTGCACATCGACTACTAGGCAGTTGGTTGGGGCAGTCGTCGAAGTTGCACATCCTATTGGTAGGGGTAGTCGAGCCGCATGTGTCTGCCACAGCTCGCCCGCAGTGGTGGTCGGGGTCTGACTGCCAGATCCATTGTGGCTGGGGTTAGTAGGTCGCTCGGGAGACCCCGGCCATGGAGCCGGAGCAGCACCATCACTGCCTCCTCCTATCCCTTTTTTTTCTCGGTGATGGAGCTGGAGCGCTGCGGTCATTGGGAAGCCACGCAAAGTTGCACAACCATGCTTTTGTAGTTGCACATCGACTACTAGGCAGTTGGTTGGGGCAGTCGTCGAAGTTGCACATCCTATTGGTAGGGGTAGTCGAGCCGCGGGTGTCCGCCACAGCTCGCCCGCAGTGGTGGTCGGTGTCGTGGATGCAAGTCTGACAGTAGTGTGTAGGGGTACGGATGAGAGGGCAGAGCCTAGCTACGGCGCAGGTGTTACACTCGGATTTATGAGTTCAGACCCCTCAGCGGTGGAGGTAATAGCCCTACGTCTCGGTGCTCTAGAGCTGTATTGCTTGAGTGTATGATTACAACAGGTTGCGAACCCTTGGAATGGAGCTGGGGGTGGCTTATATAGTCTCGCCAGCCCTCCCATGAACGCCAGCCATTACAGGGGGTTAAGAGGGGTATAAGTGCGCCAGGTAACGGACGTATTGATGATAATTAATACAGGCGAACGTGCGTCCCCACCGTTGCGCTCCTGGGGTCTCCTGGTCTTCTCTGGTCGAGTGACTTTCGGATGTTACGAGTGAAACGAGCGGGTCGAGTGGACTCTCGCCTTCCGAGTGGTTCGTAGAACTCCGAGTGAATGTCAGTCTGCGGAATTCTGGGTTGTTGATCTGGCCCTGGGGCCCAGTGTAAGACGTGTGGTGTCCTAGGGTAGGGTCTATAGGTCAGGCCTATTACCCTATCCCTAGTACATGCCCTCGTCAGTCGGGGTCTGACTGCCAGATCCATTGTGGCTGGGGTTAGTAGGTCACCCGGGAGACCCCGGCCATGGAGCCGGAGCAGCACCGTCATTGCCTCCTCCTATCCCTTTTTTCTCGGTGATGAGCTGGAGCGCTGCGGTCGTTGGGAAGCCACGCAAAGTTGCACAATCATGCTTTTGTAGTTGCACATCGACTACTAGGCAGTTGGTCGGGGCACCTGTGGAAGTTGCACATCCTACTGGTAGGAGTAGTTGGGGCGGGGGTGTCAACATGTAGGGAAGAAAGTTGCACATTGACTGATAGACAGTTGGCCATGGCAGTAGACAGAGTTGCATATCTCACACGACAGGGGGTAGTTAGGGGGTGATCAAAACTCCACATCCACGGGGTAGAGGGGAGTTGCATATCGACTACTAAGCAGTTGGCCGGGACAATAGACGAAGTTGCACATCAGCTGCTTGGTAGTTGGTCAGGACACCAGATGAAGTTGCACACCTCACTCGCAAGGGTTGTTGATGTTGTGAAAACCATACATCCACGGATAGGGGGAAAGTTGCACATATACTGCTAGGTAGTTGGTGGGGGCAACAGACGGAGTTGCACATTGTCAGCTAGGCAGTTGGTCTGGGCAACAAACAAAATTGCATATAGTCTGTTAGGAAGTTGGCCAAGGCAGGAGAAGAAGTTGCACCTCGCAGTGGCAGGGATAGTTGGGGTGATGAAAACTGCACATCCACGGGGTAGGTGGGACAGTTGCACATCGACTACTAGGCAGTTGGTTGGGGCAGTAGACGAAGTTGCACATCATTTGCTAGGCAAGTGGACGTGGCAACAAACGAAGTTGCACATCGTTTATACAGTTGGCGCGAACAACAGATGAAGTTGCACATCTCACTGTCAGGGATATTTAGAGATGAAAAATGCACATCCACAAAGTAGCTGGAAAGTTGCACATCGACTACTAGGTAGTTTGTCGGGCCACAGACAAAGTTGCACATTGTTTGGTAGGCAAGTGGTCGAGGCAATAGACTAAGTCGCTCATCACGTGAAGTTGGTTCATGTAGCACAAAAGTTGCACCATGCCGTAGTATAGTTGGTTGTGGTAGCATCAAAGTTGGTTTTGAAAAAGAGTTGCATGCCATAGTACAAAAGTTGCACCATGCAGTATCAAAAGTTGGCAGTGAAAAAAGTTCATCGAAATATATACAAATGGGGTCTAGTTTTAAAGTTCTCATCGCGAGGATTCCAACGATGAAAACGGATCTTAATTTCGATGTGTGGTTTAAAAGTTGCAGCTTTTTGAAACTTTTGAAATGCAATTAATTGCTTCCTTTTGGTTTACTAATACAAACCACATGGAGTAGCGCCAGCATGAAGGGAGGGAAAAGAAGCGCGTGCGCAGCTTGTTGCTTTTTGCTTTTTCATCTCGTCACACAGGGGGGCCACGTAGAGGGACATAAGACAAGAACTTTCTTAATTAGGACGTGAGACATAAATTTTCCTAATAGGGGCGGCTGCCCAGGAGCGCTAACGAGCAAACGGCTGCTCGCTAGACGCGTCCTTGTATCATTGGTATCTCTATCCTGGGCTCTACCACTTTCTGTCAGTGACACGGTAGCAGCAGAGATGCATGCATGGGCTCTACCACTTTCTGTTAGTGACACAGCAGCAACAGAGCTGCATGCATGAGTACATATTCTCTCTCCTCTCTCGGCCAAAGAATCCATCCTTTTATTACACCTTTGCTAATTTCAATCTTTCATATCTTTTACACCATAATGTTGTTTTTAAACCCTTTTATATATTTGAGCCTTTTGCAACAAAATCTTTAGAACAAGATCAATCTTGGATACATTTCAAACATGTTTAAATTTCGGCGTTTCAATCCACTTATTTCGCTCAATCTATTTCAGTGTGTGAAACTGCTTAGAATAAGGCCAATGAGTGAATTGTGTCTTGAATTTAGTGAAATTTGTTTTTTGAAATGAGTAAAATCTTTTTTTTATTTCAGCGTTTCTTTTGTGAAGTTATTGTGTTCACTCATTTCAGTTTCGGTTATATTTCACATATACCGGCTTCCTGAAACAAGTAATTTTTTAAAATGAGTGAAATTAGCTCCTGAAAATAATTGAAGCATGTCTTTCAAGTGAAACGACTGAAATTAGTCTTTTGAAATGAGTGAAATAAAAAAAATGAGTGAAATAATTTAAATGATATATTTTAAACGATTGCAATTAGTTTTGAAATTGAAATCTTATTTTTGTGAAACTCATTATTTGAGTGTGTTTATTGTGAAGTTGCTTCGTTCACTCATTTCAGTTTCAGTAATATTTCACATATACCAATATATTTTTAAATGAGTGAAATTAGCTTTCAAAAATAATTGACATGTCTTTCTTTCAATTGAAATGATTGAAATCAGTAGTTTGAAATGAGTGAAAACAATCGTTTGAAACGAGTGAAGTCAGTTTTTTGAACACAGCGAAACAAACTTTTTGGAATGAGTGAAATCCATCATTTTGAATGGGCCTAAATCCATCTTTTCAAAATGAGTGAAATATGTTTTCTCAAATGAGTGAAATATGTGTTTAAAAATAAGTGAAATCAATGTTTAAAAATGAGTGAAATTAGTTTTTTTCAATGAGTGAAATTATTATTTTAAAATTAGTGAAACAATTGAAATCACTTTTATGAAATAGCGAAACAATCTTATGTTTTATGAAAGTGATTTCAAAGATAACTGAAATATGTAAAATAAAAAGTAGTTCAAATATATCCAGGTTTGATATTGTTCTCAAGGTTTTGTCACTACGATTCCAAATATATAAAAATTTTCAAAAATGGACATTTCATTTAAAAGATATCAATCATTCAAAATATAAGGATGAAAAAAAATGCATGTCATTCGTACGGGGAGAGGGAATGCATGCATGTGCCGGTCTCTCTCCATTCTAACGCTTTCTCCCTCTCTCTTCTGCAAAAGGTTGACATTGTCGTACTTTTTTTTTGACGAGAATAGCAGGAGCTCTGTCTTTGCATTATAGGGAAAGAAAGTCATGACATACAAACTCTAACCTAGTAGTGAAAACTGGTTAAAGTACTCACTCTCTAGCACTCGGTGAGGCTACATAGAAAGAGAAAAGGCAAAATAACATCTCAAGGAGCTGGCGGCGCATCCGTCGCTGCATGGAATAGAAACACATCTTCCTTAATCATCGCCGAAAGCATGATTGCAGTAACTTCCTTCTGCTCAAAAACCCTTCTATTTCGCTCCTTCCACAGATGCCATGCGATGTACGCCGTCAAAGTAATCGCCTGGTGGACCATGTCCTGTCTCCCAGGAGCAGCACAGAGCCTCCTCCACCAGTCCCCTATTGATGATGCCGACAAAGCAGCAGCGCACATTGTGTCGTGTGTTCCCTGGAATTGGAACCAGGTTTCCTTCGCGAAACAGCACCGCAATGTTAAGTGCTCCGCAGTTTCCTCTTCCTGGTCGCAAAGTCTGCATTTTTCATTGTGCGGCCCTCCCCGCTTGTGCAAACGATCCGCGGTCCAGTTCCTGTTTTGCAGGAGTAACCAAATGTAGAACTTGATCTTCCCTTCCATTCTGCGGTTCCACACCTTTGCCAAGCTTGGCTGCTCGATCCTGGTCGCGAACTGGATATCATAGGCCGAGGAGGCTGAGTACTTTGCATTTGCAGTTAGAGACCATCCGATCTGATCCTTTGATCCAGATAACTCCACCAGTTGCACCGCTTCCCACAGCTTGACGAACTGCGTCAGTTGAACCTCGGTGCTCATCCTGTTTAGTCCTTGCATCCATCTGCCGTTTGTGAGCGCCTCCCTTACGGATAGTTTCTTGAAACGAGCAAGCTTGAAGATGTCCGGGGCAACACAACAGGGAGCCTCGCCGTGCAGCCATCGATCCGTCCAAAAGATTGCTAGGCGGCCATCACCCAACTGAATTGTGGAGCTGCTCGAGAAAAGTTGCTTATCCGTGTCATCAGACGGCGTTGGAGAGCCTTTCCACGGTCGATCAACCTCATCCCATCTAAACCACTCCCAACGCAGACGCAACGCCCTGCTGAAACAGTCAATATTCTTTACCCCTAGGCCACCATATCTTTTGGGAGAGCAAACCTGCACCCAATTTACAAGACTTTTGCCACCAGCAGATGCATCCTCCGCTTCCCAAAGAAAGTTTCTTCTAATTTTGTCCACTTTTTTGGTGAACCACTTGTCAGGTTGGAAAGCTTGTCAGGTTGGAAAGCCGTGACAACCGAGTTGATGTATACCAGCCTCCCCATCCTGTTCATTAGACGTCCTTTACGGGGAGACAGCTTCCCTGCAATCTTGTCGAGCACCGGCTGAACCTCGCTCCTTCTCGGCTTCCTAACTCCAAGAGGCAGGCCCAAATACTGTCAAGGGAAAGTTCCTTGCACCCCACCAAATAGTGCCAGCATTGGAGTAAGATCGATGGTCGTGCATGCAATTGGGTATGCCACCGTCTTCGCCATGTTTGCTGTGAGTCCTGAAACATTGACAAAAAGCTTGAGAATTTGTTGGACAGCCAGAAGGTCCTCCTAGGACGGGTTGATGAACAGCGCTGCATCATCAGCGTAAAAACTTGACCGGAACCGCGCAACACGAGGTCTCAAAGGTGACAGAATCCCCCTCTCCGTGGCCAGCCAAAAAAGTCTTTGCAAAGGCTCCATTGCGATGATGAAGAGCAGCGGGGACAGAGGGTCCCCCTGCCGTAGTCCCCGCCTATGAATGAAGGGTGTTCCAGGAGATCCATTTAACAAGACCCTTGATGAGGAGGAGGACAAAATCAGCGACACCATGTCACGCCATCTCTGCCCAAAGCCCATTGCCTCCACAGCCTCAAGCAAATAGCCCCACCCTACCGAGTCAAAAGCCTTGGCCATGTCAAGCTTCAGAAAAACCAGAGGGGATTTTGTAGAGTGAGCAGCCTTGATCACGTTCTTGACATACAGAAAATTGTCTTGAATAGCTCGGCCTCTTATGAAAGCACTTTGATTATTCGTGACAAGCCAATGAATCTCCTGAGCCAATCTGGAAGCCATCATCTTGCTCACAAGCTTTGGAACAGTATGCATTAAACTGATCGGTCTAAAATCACTAGCCTCCTGAGCGCCATCCCTCTTTGGCAGCAGAACAATGTTTGCCGTGTTGAGTAAATGCCAATTTTGCCCACGCAGCGAGTGCACACAGTTCACAGCGGCCAGCAAGTCATCTTTGATTATCAACCAGCACCTTTTAAAAAATGCCCCTGTGAATCCATCCGGCCCTGGCGCCTTCTCCCCGTGTACCTCATTGACAGCCGCCTTTAGTTCCTGCTCTGTGAAAGGGGCGTCCAGGTGATGAAGATCCCTCCTCGGCAACCCAATGGATTCCCAGTTCAGCTTGGCAGAGCTGGAAAAGGGCGTGCCCATGAGCCCCTTGAAGCGATCGAGAAGAATTTTTGCTTTCCCTTCATGATCATTGACCATCCCGGAGCTCCCCTTGAGCGTTGGTATATGATTCTTGCGCCGTCTCCCGCTAGCCCTTAGGTGAAAAAATCTTGTGCTCGCGTCGCCCTTCTTAATTTCTGTCAGCCTTGACTTCTGCCGCCACCTCGCTCTATCAATTGCCGCCAGCCCCAACAGCTTGGCCTTGAGCAGACCACGCAGCCGCCTTTCCTCGTCAGAGAGAGTTCGTTCCTCTTGAGCCAGGTCAAGTCGGAAAATGATCTCGCTAGCGATCCCAGACATGAAAACAGCCCACCTCATCTTCTGCTTGTTCCACAATCGTAGAGCCCTCGCCGTCCAGGAAAGTTTGCAGTGCAGCACCCGCACTGGGTCATTCGAATTAACCTCCTTTGTCCATGCCTGGCTGACAATGTTATCAAAGTCATGATATTTAAGCCAGTGGTTTTCGAATCTGAAAGCTTTGTAATGTGAGCACTCCATCTTTCTCAGAATGATTGGGCAATGGTCAGATATGTTCGTTGAAGCCGGCGAAAGCTGATATTGGGGGTAAGACGCCTCCCAGTCGCTGGACACCAAAATTCTGTCAATTTTTGTGTGTGTGACATTTTCTCGCTCGTTTGACCACGTAAACCGTCTTCCGAGCAAAGGGTAATCGATGAGCTCCATGTCCTCAATTGCAGCCCTGAAGCGACCCATCATTCGCAAGTTCAGACTGTTGTTGCTCTTATCGTTGGCTCTGTAGATCATGTTGAAATCTCCAAGAAGCATCCACCGCGGCAACATGAGCTGTCTTAAGTTTTTCATTTCATCAATGAACATGATCTTCTCCTCCTCCAGTTGAGGCCCATAAACACCAGTGATGGACCATGTTGCTCCATCCGCTTTGCATCTGACCGTCCCTGAAACCGAATGGACTCCCACAGCCAAAGGAGCGGCTGCAATTTCAAAATCATCTGAACAGGCAATGAGGATTCCCCCTCTTGAACCAGCCGCCGGCAGAAAGATAAAATTTTCTCTGAATTTAGGCCCCAACGTCTCCACTACCAACCCATTTGTCAGGTCACTGATCTTCGTTTCTTGCAAGCAGACAACATTGCACTTCAGGTCAGACACAAAGATTTGCACAGCTCTCCTTTTCGCGGGGTTGTTAAGACCCCGCACATTCCAACTTAGGATGGAAAGATCCATAAAACAATACAAACCCACTCGAGAGAATTCCAACCAGCTACATCAGTGGACTGCTTACAACCACCACACGCACTCACATGCTCACGGTGAGGCACCACCAGTGAGACCGAACAACACACCAACACTTGCAACACACAACCGGAATTAACAAAGCAAAGATTCACTAGCATTTGAAACTAGGGAGGGACACCAGCATGTACCTGACGACCACGGAACATTTCAGGCAGGGATCGCCTGCATCTGTCCCAGGTCATCGCCCCCACCTTTCTTCCCCTGGCCCGTCGCCTCAAGCATGGATTCAACTGCGGCTATGAAATTTCCCGGCAGCGGCTGCTTGAACATTGCTCTGTACTTTTCCAGGGCCGCCGGTGTGGCGTCAGGGGTCGGCGCATCCCCGGCGAAGATGCCGCTCTTCTTAAGCAAGACAAGCTAGACCTTATCCATGGTGGACCACCCAGCCGTCGGCTTGGCCGCCAGCCGTCCGCTGTTCCTCTTGGAGATTCTCCCGGTCGGCTCGCCCCCCATCCCAGGATCTGCGGTCGGAGTGGGCAGCAGAGTGGTGGATGGAGGGGAGGAACAGGAGATGAGGAAGCGACTCAGTAGATCAGTCAAATCCCCACCGCTCTCGTCAACATCGGCCGCATCGGGGTCAGCTAATTGGGTCGTCGCGTGCTCCACATGCTTCAGTCCACCCTGGGCCGCGCCCAACCCCATCTCCTCCAAGCCATCCGGGCTAGGCCTGAACCCTTGTGGGCTGTCACCCGGGGAGTGCGGCCCATATGCTCCTCCGTCCTCCTGTGCCTCAGCGTCTTGACCCTGCAGCTGGGTGGAATGGTCAAGGCCGGCAGGCTCTCCCACGTCCGGGTCCCCCGGCTCCGGTCCCATCTCTGCAGCCACACATGCACTAATGGGTGTGCATGTAGGGGAAGGCGCATGCACGTTGCCCTTGTCTCCGATGCTTGTTGTGTCGTATTTCCATGTATAACTGCTGGAAAGGATTCTTGGTTTATAGAGACATGCGCGGGCCAGGAAGCTACGAACAGGAAGAAACAGTCGAACTGACTTTACTTGCAAAATGTTATTAGTGTTTATTTTGCAAAAAGTCATGACGGACTAAGAATATCAATTCTCTTAATTAGTAAAGTATAGATATTATTTTTTATAGAAAAGAAAAGGTATCGGTGAAAATGCGAGGGCATCGCATGATTTGAGATTTGTACGCATGAAACTTCTTCTGCGCTTATCACCTTTGTGCTAAATTTTTTATAAACTAATAAAGTGAGAAAGCGGTGGATGTATGAGGCGACATCGCACAAGTTTAAGTTTCCAAGCATATTAACAGAGAACATAGTAGTAAGGGCATAAGGAAACTTTTATGTGTTAGAAAATTAACACCCAACTAACAGATCCCTCAAATCATATTTTCCTTAAAATGTTAACTTTTCTTTCCCCAAAACTCTCCTCACTTCACTACTTTTTCTCCAAAGGGAGGCAGACTCGGGAAAACCGAGGAGGAGGCAGACCTTCGTATTCATGGCATGCAGACCGCCGGTTGTGGGTTATCAATAGCTTGATGAGATTGTTGAATCTTCGGCGTCATGTCAAATGGTTGAGGCATCGGAAGAAGTTTTGTAGGTCACCCCTACGAGTGAACAGGAAGCTTCCTCATGTGATGCAAAAAAATCGAACAAGACTGTAGCTGAACCACACGGGACAAGGAGAGTTCATAAACCACCACAGTGGTTTGAGAATGAAAATTCATCCTAGAAGATGATGAACCTGCAAACTACAAAGAGGCAATGGCGAGCCCTAGCTCCAGGAAATGGCTTGAGGCCATGAAATCTGAGATGGAATCTATGTATGAAAATTAAGTTTGAAACTTGGTAGACCCTCCAGAGGGTGTGAAACCAATTGAGTGTAAATGGATCTATAAAAGGAAAACAAACACGGATAGAAATGTGACCATCCATAAATCTCGACTTATCGCAAAAGGTTTTCGACAAATTCAAGGAGTTGACTAGGACGAGACTTTATCGTCAGTAGCGATGCTTAAGTCTATACATTTTGCTAGTGATGCATATTTTGATTATGAGATATGACAGATAGATGTCAAAACGGCTTTCCTAAATAAAAGTTTAACCGAGAATGTGTATATGATGCAACCCGAAGTATTTGTCGATCATAAGGATGCTGGAAAGGTATGCATATTTTAGAGGGACATTTATGGACTGAAGCAAACATCAAGGAGTTGATCTTCGTTTTGATGATGGGCTCAAAGGGTTTTACCTCGTTAAGAATAGCGAAGAGGCTTGTGTTTACAAGGAAGAAAGAAAGTGGGAGCATGAAAGCATTTCTAATACTTTGTGTGGATGACATATTGTTGGTTAGGAATGATGTGAATTTTCTTAACATGATAAAAGACTCTTTAAAGAATAGTTTTTCAAGGAAAAAATTGAGTGAAGCGGCGTATATATCGAGCATAAAGATTTATAGAGGTAGATCAAGACGCCTAATAGTGCTATGTAGAGCACGTACATTGTCAAAGTAACAAAGGGGTTTAGTATGGAGAATGCCAAGAAAGGGGCATTGCTAATCTCACATGTTCCAGTTTTTGTAGTCGTCGCTAGGTGGTCTATGAACATGAACGTAACTTTTTATACTTCTAATGTTGTTTGTCCTATACTATGATGTTTGATAAATAGATAAGAAGTACTTCATGCGGAAAACGAGAGCTAAAATAGAAAAAAAAATGTCCAAGGACGAATCTTCATAGCACAAACCACTAGGGCAACACAATTTTTCACTTTTTATTCTCAGCTAACTGCTATTTATCTGGACTTTTTAAAAAATTTGCTATTTATACAGAGGAAAACGATCCCAGCCGGCCGACGAGCTATGACTTGCAATGGCCGCGCGCTGACGACACGTGACCCTATGGGACCCATGCCTGAAGAGACCGACCGGTTGCGCCCAACCTTATCCAAATCGCACAAAACCCATGCACCATTGCATACCTTATCCTTCCTCCTTTTTCTCACAACCATCCATTCCCTTCTGTTCGTGTCTGCTTCATCTCTATCTCTCAAGCGTCCACGCCGCCATGGCACTCACCTCCCCCGTCCCCTGGACGTAGCAAACAAGGTGGGGTGCGCCGCGGGCAAGGGCACAACCGACGCGCTCGAGGCTGGGAACGCGATCCTACTGCAAATCGATTCGTTCGCCTCCATCGTCATCGACTTTTTTCACGCCCCCATCGCAAACCCTCATCCTCCGCTGCCACTGCTGCAACTGTGCTGGAATCGGCATGCGTCATTGCTGGAACCGGCATGTATCGATGCTGCAACCGGCCGGGCAAAAAGTTGTGACACCAAGTTGGAGGTGCTAGAACATGTCAGTTGGGAAGGTGCAACCTGCCAGACAAAAAGCTGCCACCCCTAGTCGGGGTTGCTGGAACCAGCTGGTTGGGAAGCTGCAATGGGGCCACAGTGACCCGTGCTACGACCACGCAACTGGCGGTGACCTGTCCTATAGCCGTCCACAGCGGAGCTGCAACCAGTAGAGACTCGTGAGACAACCATCGTCGGCGAAAGCTGCAACCAGAGGCAACGAATTTGCAACCGGGCCATGGCGTAGCTACAACCGGCCACCGGGGGTTGCTACGACTGTGCCCGTCGACGCTATGACGGCTACCCGACACGCACCGGAGATGCTACGACGGGGAGATGCGACCAGCTGAGCTGCGACCTTTCTTCCAGCGAAGCTGCAAGCGGAGCTGCGATGGGAAAGCTACAACCGACTGACAGCGGAGCGACGACCTTTGTTCGACGAAGCTGTAACTGGTGTCTGGCCTGCCAGGCGGTGGCACGTGTGGTACCCGCACGCAGGGAGGCTTTTTCCCCTTTTTCTGTGCGTGAGCAGAGGAACAACCTACCCGCGAGAGAGGGAGAGAGTTGACTTGTGCAAGGGACGAGATCTAAATCTGGTCCAATTGGACGGTGTGGACGTGGACCGATCTAGCGCTTGGGCCGGTCGGCCGGCCGGCGCCTAACGCTGCCCATGTCGCGATTGTTGTCAGAAGTTAGTAGCATGGGTAGAAATTAAATCTGAATTGTCTCAAAAAAAAATCTGAACTAATTAACTTAATTAATTTTCACGAAAAGTGACGGATGAGTAACCACGAATTCCCCGCAAAAAAAAGAGTAACCACGAATTAATCCCTCCATATAATATCGCTGTGGGGTCCGATGCCACATCAGATTGTAAACCCCTCCGTACAGAGGTTCCAACCGACTTACGTACCCCTCCATAAACAAATATCAGACCGGAGTGTATCGTCAAACCGATTGATCTCTGCTCGATAGGTTGCCATGGAGGCGCAGCAGTCCGCCAACCTCGCCGCCCGCCTCACCAAGCGCATTGCGGACGCGAACAGCAACCGCAACCTGGTCTTCTCGCCGCTCTCCGTCCACGCCGTCCTCGCGCTCCTGGCCGCCGGCGCCGGCGGGGACACCCTGGAAGAGATCCTCCGAATCCTGGGCGCACGGTCCCGCAGCGAGCTAGAGGACTCCGTGGCGCGCGTCCTGGACGGACCCCTCAGGGACAGGTCGTCGGAGCCTGACGGCGGCGGGCCGAGCGTGGCGTTCGCGTGCGGCGTGTGGAGCGACCTGACGCGGCCGCTGAAGCTGGCCTTCCGCGACGCCGTCGTCGGCAAGTACAATGCCGAGGCCAGCTCCGTCGACTTCCGCAAATACCCAGAACAAGCGGTGCAGCAGATCGACGCGTGGGCCGCGGCGGCCACGGGGAACCTCATCAAGTCCGCCGTCCCTCCGGGAGCCGTACACCGGGGGACGGACCTCGTGCTGGCCAACGCCATCTACTTCAGGGGCAAGTGGGACCTGCCGTTCTACGAGAGCTCGACCGAGAACAGGCCCTTCTACCGGCTAGACGGCACCGCCGTCGACGTCCCCTTCATGTCGGACCACGACCGTCACTTCATCGCGGAGCACGACGGGTTCAAGGTGCTCCAGCTGCGCTACAAGAGCAGTTCACGGTACCCTCGGACCCACGGCATGTCCATGTGCGTCTTCCTCCCGGACGCGCGCGACGGCCTGGCGAGCCTAGTGGACAGGATCACGTCGTCGTCCCCGGCAGGCTTCCTGCGCGAGCACCTGCCGAAGAGCACGGTCTCGGTCGGCGAGTTCGGGGTGCCCAAGTTCGAGCTCTCCTTCGAGAGCAGCCTCGTCGGCGTCCTCAACGACCTGGGGCTCCGGCTACCCTTCACCCACGACGCCGACCTCTCCGAGATGCTGGAGGACGGCTCCGGCTCCGGCTTGCCGTTCCTCGTGCAGGACGTCTTCCAGAAGGCCGTCATCCAGGTGAACGAGGAAGGAACCAAAGCCGCCGCCGTCACCATGTCATATTTCTGCAATCCGTCGTGCCCTCTTGTCTGGGCACGACAGGTGGATTTCGTTGCCGACCACCCGTTCACCTACTTCATAGTCGAGGAGGCGTCGCACGCCGTCCTCTTCGCGGGGCACGTCGTCGACCCTGGCAATGGCGGCGCGGCGGTGATCCCGTCCCCCGCCCCGTTCCAGGAGCGCACCACAACAAAAAGAGAACCTGAAGATGAGGCGATGAGCAAGTATCCGGCTTATGCTCCCGTGTATTATGCTCCCGGTCCCGTGTCGCCGGTATACAACCCATATTCGCCGGTATACAGTCCAACATCGCCGGTATACAGCTGCTGTTCGCCGGTGTGCAAGTTATGCAACCCATATTCGCCGTTATATCAATCGCGCTCTGCATCTTACAGTCCTGTACCGCCGGCATACAGCCCTGTATTTTATTGTCGGCAAGACGAAAACCTCTCCCCATACAGTCCAGAGGAACCAGTGACCGGAGAAGATGGACTGCCCGCGGAGAAAACAGAGTAGATATTATGGTAATGAGCCTATCTATTACGGGCACGCGATCAACTGTGATTGATGAATTCTCCAGTAGTTTCCTGATTAAATGCCTTAATTCAGCAGTTGCATGCTTCGATTACTTGTCTTGTGTAATCTCAAACAAAGGTTATCTTATGAAGTATTCTTGTATGCTTAGATTTTGTGCTCTGAGTCTCTGACCAGTCCAGGTGAAAATTCAGGCATCGCATGATTTGAGATTTTGTGCTAAAATTTTCTAGTAATACGTTAGGGGGCTGGATGTATGAGGCAACTTGGCACCAGTTTTTGAATAATTTGAATTGCTTACCACATGTGTCACAATTTTTAACAAAATAGAGAACAGAACAGTATAACAATTTTGGACTCTTTTTTCCTCTGTTCTAGTAGCCACAATTTGTCACCTTCTCTGCATCAACAAATTGTTTTGGTATTATACTTTAAGTATCCCTCGCTGCCGTTCTGCTTCATCCCGTCTCAGTACAGCTCCGAATTTCTTTTATAACTCTGTTTCGGATTCGTCTGGTTTTCCAATCTCCGATCGAGGTCACCGGCTCACCGCCGAAGACGTCGGAAAAGCTCTCCGGCTAGCAACTGGCGGGCGCTCCAGGTCTCTTTCCTCTTGTGCCTAGCTCCAGCCGAAAAGGCGATCTAGGCAAAAGGTTCCACGACCTTCCTTACAATACTTTGCTTACCATCTTTGATTGGCTCAATGTCCCTGCTATATATACTCTGACAGGGAGTATAGATGGCACAAACGCCATCCGCTTACAGTTCATGAAGCATTGTATAGTAAATGTAGTAGTGCTTATCCATGATTTTAGCTGCTAAGAACATTTTGGTATCACCCCGGGAATGATCGCAGAGACTTTTCTGCCGGATCACGGTCCAAGTCCCTCGGCACTGCAATACAATGTATATGTACCACACAGAGTCACAGACTGAAACCAACCTCTGCATCAGCTTACCAGAAAGGAAAGCCAGATCTTATAACTTAGCTTCGTTCCGAATCCGACAGGTCCATGCACATAAAATTAGGCGGGGGATATACATGGGCCCGGTCAAGTACTCACAACAACGAAACTCCTCTCCACAAATCTAATTTCAAAAGTTATGTGACAAGAAAAAGAAGAAAGAGAGAGCAAGAAAAAGGACGAAATGGCTGCAACTCGCTTCCTATGGTGTGCACAGGTTCTTCAGGTCTTCCTCCTTGGCGTACGAGTTCGGGATGAGCCTCGCAGCGTAGGGGTGCAGGTCCTTGTATGAATTCCTGATGGTGCCTTCTGCCACACCGGTGGCCAAGGAGATATCTGCAAAGCGCAAGCATCCGGGTGTTAAATGTTATTTAGTCAAAAGTAGTAAGACATAAGAATTTGAAGGAACAGGTCGCCGTCTCAAACCTTTAAGTGGCTTCTTGTCCTCTGAAAGCTGGGTTATCATATAAATGACAGCAGCCGCAATTGAAATAGGGCTCCTCCTGCACAGCAGATTGGAATGAAGTGTAAACATATCTTTCTAGGTCAACAAGTGCGCACTAGAAAATTGACATGTATAAGCAGGTTCATGTCTAAAGAGTCAAATACTATGACTAAATTTCCACACTAATATGAAGCTACATACATCGCATGTACCAAAGCATGCTGCTACTCCTACTACGAAGGGTAGTACTAGTAGTGTATGACTCCTTACGTCACCCTACATGGACCACCAAGGTCAAACATAGACCTGGACTAATGTTGAGGTTAACTAGACAAACTTTCATGTCTCGTTTAAATCGAAGCGGGAACATGATAGGATCATAGGACCAGTCAATCTTCTGCTGTGTACAGGGTAGAAAATGGCCTAACCTTATATCAAGCTCCTCTGAGCGCTGAACTGCCTCCTGAGCTGCTTTAACAGCAGTATTGTTCATACCAAGAGTTGAACAGAAACGCCTCTGCAGATTTGCAAGCTTATAAGTTACCAACTTCTGATTTTGCAAGATTATATGCTAAGTAGCAACGAACCAGGAAATCTCCAGCATGGATGGTTCCCATCTCCATAGATTGGCCCATCTCAACTTCCAGTTGTTTCACTATGAACTCTTTTGCTCGGCCAATCTCTTTCTTTGTTGCTCCATTGGCAACTGAGCAAATTTCTGCAAAAAGCCAACACAACAAAGAATGGCACCATATCATGTATTCTGCCGGGTTCTAATGTCTGCAAAATTAGAAATTTGCTAGAACATCATGTACCTTTTACAGTCCTAGGACGATCTTCTTGTCTACAAGCAATATACAGACAGGCAGCTAATATAGCATCTTGATTTCTTCCCCTGATAGACTTGAGATCTTCCACCTTCTTATAGATTTCATTGGCTCGGTCCTTCAGGAAGGCAACACAAAAATAATACAATATACTCAGTATACAGTGGCTACAAACCAGTATCATGTTACTTACAGGGAAACTCTTGAAATAACCCTAACGAAGCAGCAATGAACCTTGACAATGAGGGCATGGACAAGTGTTGTGCAACAAACTACGTATTCAGCAAACTGCTAAAGTACTAATTTTTCTTACAATAAAATAAACCCGTTACACTAAGAAACTGGACCCCTGATCTTTTAGAATATTACCTCCGTCCCAAAACGTGTCTAGATACATCCGTATCTAGACAAATCTATGACAAGCTTTTCGGGACAGAGGGAGTATATGATTAGGATAAATGTAAGTTTGTAGATTGCTCTAGAAACAATCTGATAAACTTTAAACATTCATTCAAAGTGACCATAAAGATCTGAGCTTTCAGTATTTTCAGGACAACCCTGGGTGTATGAATTGATGACATACCAAGCTACATGCATTTAATTGATTCATCAGTTCTGGCATGCAAGTATAACTGTAGTAATAAGTATTTTCGGTTTCCAGCTGTCAACATAATGGACAAAAAGACATCACATTTCTTACCTTAATTGTAGCCACGAGACCCAACCTGCATAAGAGATGTGAATGCATGGTCAAAGTCCAAATGTTAGAAATAAAAAGACACAAACTACTTCAGTAGTAAATCAGCCTACGCAATGAACTATCTTTGGTTGTGGCGTTTCTATGATTCTATTCAGTTCAGTAAACTACTTATGTGGTGACACCTTCCCATTTTAGATATACTGGCAGAAGAGGAAGGTATCACAATCGCAAATGCCTTATCAAGAAAAGGATCCTTGGCAGTTCATCAATGATTCAAGTTTGCCATGTTGTAGACACCAGCTTGCTGTTGCTACTTGCTAGGCACCTATGTGGCTAATAGAATTATGCATGCTTCAAGAAATTATGTGTTAAATGGTACCCACCAACAGTTTGCCAATGCTATTTACCATCCGTAGGTGCATAACACAATCATTCGAGGGTGCGACAGCCTGACATATCATTTGTAATTGTACCAAACCTATTATACTCACGAAAAGAAATATCTACTAGGATTTTACAGTACCTGATGAGATCCATTGTATCAACCCAAATTCTAGATATTTCTTGAGTAGAACCTCCCCCCTCCAGATCCATGTGAAAGGCACGCACCACCTACCCATAAGATCGCTACCCATAGCACAAGCCCTAACAAACCCCCTCCACGGAGCAATCACACGTTCCGAATCTACAAGACCGACTAAGACCATCACACTCGTGGATTCCTAAATCCGCCCATCGAATCAAATCAGGGCACCGGCCGGCGCACAGACGAGCGATTGATTGATCCCGCTGCTAACTAGTACTAGTACTAAATCTCAGGCAAATCGAGGCACAATTGGATCGGATCGAACACAAGGAACAAAAATGGAACAGGGGAGGAGGAAGGGAACCTGTCGGCCATGTTTGCGATGGTGCGGAAGGCGAGGATGAGGGAGCGGTCGGGGTTGGAGCCCCGGTTCTGCCAGCGGCCGAGGGAGGAGGAGAGGAAGTCGCCGTGGGCGCCGTTGGGCTTGGCGATGACGGTGGAGAGGCCCCCGTCGGTGAGGAGCGGGTTGGAGGGCCCGCCGACGCGGACGGGGTCGTTGTCGTTCGACTCGTTGGCGAAGGTCCGCCACTCGGAGGTCTCGTCGACGGAGTGCGCCTCGAGGACGAGGCCGCACTCGGTGCACACCGTGTCCCCCGCCGAGTGGTCGAAGGCCACCTCCGTGTGCTTCTTGCAGTCCGGGCAGAACGTGTCGCTCATCTTCTCGGCCGCCCCCTCCCGGCCGCGCCTCCCTCCCTCCTCGCCGCGGTCGGCGGGCGTCGTTCGCCGCGGTGTGGCGTGCGGGGGGGAGGGAGGAGGCGGTTTGGGGGGGGGGGGGGGGGGGGGGGGAGGAGCACGAGGGGAGGGGAATGGAGGTGGGGTGGGGGGAGTCGGGTTCGATCGGTTTGCCTGGTGGGCGGCGGGGTTCTTATTGGGCCGGGGGAGGGGAGGGGAGGGCGTGCGGTGCCGTGGTCGTGGTGGCGTGGATGGGAATGGGGATGGACCGATCTGCTGCTGCGTGTTGTAGCTGCTGGCTCTGGCTCTGGCTGACCCTCCCTTGTTCAGTTTCGGTTTGGGTTTCGGCTTGGGTTTTGGTTGGGATTGGATTTCTCTTGGATTTTCTGCAGCAGCTGCGTCAGGGCGCGATAGCGAAGTGTTTTGGGGCCACGCATATACAGATGTCAGTTTAGGTACTAGTAGAAAACTGTGAACTGGGTCCCACTTGTCGGCTAGATATTAGTACTCCCTCCGTTCCAAAATATAGTGCGTCCTCGGTTTCCGTGCTTCGACTTGTCGGCTAAATAATTATAACAGTGAATTCGTATTGCAGAGGCTCATCATTTGGAAAATGTGGAGTTGGCCCTGCGTGTCATTTTAGACGCCCACACTTTGGGGCCTCTTTATTCGCGGGGTTTACAAAACACATGAATAGAAAGAAAAAAATAGTGTGAAATGGAATGACACGTCAGCTTCAGCACTACACGGATTGCGCACGAAAAAACATAGGATTCTTCACATGAGATTGGAGCGGATGAAAATTTTATATGAAAACTAATGCATATGAATCAGAAGTGATAAAAACCCTATAGATTGTAATCCTACGGATCAAACAGGCCATGTAGAAAAAAGGAATTTCCAAGCGATTAGAATCCTCCAAAATCCCTTTAGACATTCTTTGAACCATAGAAGCCCTTGAAAAATGCATTCCTGTTCCTCCATATTAACAAACGCTATTCTACAAGTTTCAAACTGTCAGCTTTGCTAAACATGGATCCATGGCCCCCACATGTCACTGAGGAGTTGAGTTAGTGACTCACTAAAACGTCTTATATTTTTTAGTGATCTATAAAACATCTTATATTTAAAACAAAGAAGTTCTTCTCATAGATGTGTGACTGGATCATACCACGTGGGTGTCTTTCCTCCTCCTCAAGAAAAAGTCCTCTTCCTCCTCCCGCCGGCGGCGCCGGCGATCCGCCCCACCTCCGATGGCCTTTGGGCCGTGGAGGTGTGGAGGATCTCGGCCCCCCGCCGGCGGGAGCGACCCCGTTCTCGTTTTTGTTAGGTTCAACGTCTTGGTTGGGGTTGTGTGGCGGTGGCGATGTCCCTCATTAGGAATAATGTCTCCCACGTCCTATCCCCGTCCCGATGGTGTGAATAGCGTCATCGGAGGATGTGTGGAGGTGTGTCTCCGTCGGATCTCGCGGGATTCGGTCGGTGCTGGTTTTCGGTGGAACTATTTGGATCCAGTTCGTCTTCGTTCGTGTGGTTACAAGTTTGATCTTTCTGATCTACAACTCTCTTCATCGGCGATGGTTGCTGCTCTGGTGCGCTGGTCCCTTGGGGCCTTAGCACGACGACTTCCTGACTGTCTACTACAACAAGGTTTGCCCGACTCCAGTGAGGGAGGGGCGATGACGGCGGCGCGCCTTCGGCTCGCTCCAGTGCTTGTAGTCGTCGCTAGGTGGTCCATGGACCTGATTGTAATTTTTATTACCTCTAGTGTTCTCTGTACTACCATGATTGATGAATAGATTAGAAATTTCTCTCGCAAAAAATTAAAATAAAACATCTTATATTTTTTTGAGGGAATATATTTTTTCAAACGTGGACCCATGGCTCCCACATGACGTTGACGGTTTCAGTTACTGCTTCCTATTTCTAAATATGGATCCACGGCCCGCATGTCAGCGATGCTGCATGCAATCGGTGCTTTCTGAAACCGGCAACTTGGCAGTAACTTTCCTGACAGAGACCAAAGGGCCAGGGTTCCTATCTATCCGCTTGGTTGGCTACAGTTCTCTCTTTTTCTCTTGTTCTTTATTAGTCCACCGACCGCGTCCAGCACGAAGAGGGCATTCCTGTCCCGGCAAAGATGGCAAACTGTTGCATGGCTTGGCCCCGATCAAATTTCTCCACCACCTGCGGCGCTTGGCCGGTTCAGTCAACAGAGACCCGAGGATTTTGCTTGCACACGGAGCCGGTGTGAGGCGCAGGCAACAAGGCGTGATGCAACGGCCCGCGCATCATTTCACCAGGCTATGATACTTACTATATGGTCTTCTTCCTCTGATGCTTCAGGGAGTTCAGATCATAATTTGCCCAGGCTCGAAGAGACGAGGGCACTGCCGTCAATCACGTCATAACTATCATCGGCTTCCCATTCTTTTCCTAAAGAAAATGGAGGCGCCAAACAAGCATACCGGAAGCTAAGATCAACTCTCAAGTTAGGTCATACATACTCTGCTGTTACCAGTCACACACACCGACAAACCTATGTCTGCTGCTGCAATTTTCTCACTAACACTTGTAACTGAAAATATCTGGGTGAAGACGGCTCCGATCTCAGGCACGCCTGATGGGTGAACCAACGAGTCGTCGTTTCTCCCGCTGCAGAGATCCTCCTACACCACCCCCGAGGGTAGCCGTAGCACCAGCTGCCCGCCAACGAGGCTGCACCGCCACAAACGCCCGCCATGTTAGGCAATGTGCTCAGGGTCAGGTTCTGATATATGTGCATACTAGGTAGATGGTGAATTTACCTCTTGACATAGTAGTAGCAGAAATCGGCGAGGATGAAGGTCTGCACGATTTCTGACAGGAGAACCATGGATGGCCACAACCCATAGCCCAGCGCAGTCAACAGGCGCCCACGAGTGTCCAAAACCTACACAATTCACACAGGCGTCAACGGGGGTCTTGCTTTCAAAAACTCGCCAACAAGCAACCTTTCAAATGCACATGTATAACTGTATATAGAGTTTTTCTTGGCATGTAATTAACCATACAAATTGCACTTCTTGCAAGGTAAACAAGAATGACGGAACAGGCCCACTGAATAATGATGAACACACATATCGAGGAAACTAACACATCATCACTCATCAGACAACAGTGTAAAGGCACAACTGACAGCAACAAAAATGAACACAGAATGCCGCCACCCAAATCACACTTACGAGATAAGCAATAAACATGACTCGTATGTATAAAATAGGCTCGGGAACTTTTTTCCAGAAAACAAACCTGGAGAACCCAGTGGGCGCAGCTAAGAAACCTCGCAACCCCCAGCGCAAACACATAGTGAGCTGTGAACGGTTCCACAATCTGCACAAGATGGTTTGTCAGCAAACTTCACATAGAGTAAGGAATTGCATTCTATTATTTACCTTGGTATTTTGCATCAAACGCAGTTGTGGCAGCACTGAGACAGCTTCCAGGTAAACACAGAACGCCCAGCTAAACCGGTTTGCAATGTTGTGAGACGTTGAAGGATGAACAAGTAGCGCCAACACAGCACAAGGTATCACCTTCAAATAACGTAAAAGTAAACGGGGAAAAAAATTAAGTCCGCATGTATTATAAGTTAAGATGAAGAGATTTGCAACTGAATAAGCAAAACAATCGGGTAGTTCATTATAAGTTTCAGCGCTTTAAGTTAGCTATACATGGTTTTCTTAACACTTAAACTCCTACTACCCATTAACCAATAAGATTTTAATGCCTTTACAAGGCTTCAACATTTTACCACCACAAGTCATCCAGGGTGAGAGCCCATTAATTATCTTAAAACATTTGACCAGAAGATATGCAGATAGATTGGGTTATCACACTACGTTAAAGATGAAGGTGCCAGTATAGTACCATGTTTTCTCAACTGAGCGCAAAGCTTACAGATAAGAAAGGCAGCAGACACAATAAAGAGTCATACCAATACCCAGTAAAACCAAAAAAGAAAGAGTGATGTAGAGCACAAGTTGGAATAGTTCTATCTTTCATGCAAGGAAGCCACAGAAAGAATAGAAATAGCAATTTGCATATGCAGAGAAGTAAGCAATTAATTAGCTGAGCATTGGTAAGTCCATTTTTAGCTTATTGATCAAACTGCAACAAAAGTGTGAACATCACAGCCCCAGCTTATGCAAACCTAAATTTACAAAATTAGGTATAGGAATTTGTGTATTCTTACCACATAGTACAATGCAAAGTTGTCCTTGTCCACCATATAAGTTGACCTAAGTTTGAACCGAATCATGTAAATAACAAAAAGTGTAGCCACAAGTGTAGCAGTATCCAACACGGTATGGATGTCATATTCCATGACAAAGCTGCAGTATAGTCTAACAGCTAGAAACAATGCAGTTAAATCCTGAGTCTTAAGGGATAGTCCTGCAAGATTTAAGAAAGAAGTCATCAGATACTTATACTAAAACAGACAGCACTAGTAACTCCACAAAGAAACACATACATCATAAGAGTGATTATAAATGCTAGCAGGTTTATACTTTATACTACTACCTATCTCACACATGAACATGTTAGAAAAGAGAAACTTTTCTGAGTAAAGCAAATACCGTACTCACGAACATGTAATTTATGGTCACAAACCATGTAGACAAAGCACATAAAACATACACATGGCTGAAGAATATTACAGAAATTTTGACAGGAAAACTATTTCTAAGTTGGGATCAGAAACTATTGATGATTCCAAGCTGGCTTATAACAATCATACCAACCATCAAATGTAAATTTATTCATCCACGTGCCAAAAAAGCGTCCACATATTATTTGCCAGTTGAGGATTGAAGATATCACTGAAAATTTGTACATTAACAAGGATACGGTTGTTGCAAAGCAACTTCCTTTTCTACAGATTTAAGTCCAGATGGACCCAAAATGCACTCAGAAGTCAGCACATAACCTATCATCCACAGATATAGAACTAAAGAAAATGTGTACGATGCAAATTAAAATTGTAGACTACTACATCAATATTGCCTCATATGATGATTCTAGGAAAAAGGATAAAGCAGTCGGCTTTGCATACCAACACCAAATCGAATGTAAACATACGGACCTTCAAACAAACCTACATGGTTTCATCATTCATGTAAGATCATGCAGACACAATTTCAATACCAAAACCTCTAAGCGGAAGACGCTAGAAAAATCAAAAGCTTTAATCGGACAAAAAGAGACATTTTCTCCAACTTGCATCGGCATTGAATCATTGAACATATTCCCTCTCGCAGCTGTAGCATACCAGATCAGTAATTAGCTTCCTCTTATACATCAAAATTCCAAACCAACAGGCTGCCTACGCATCACTCCAGCTCCGTGAACAAGTCAAATCTTAGGAAATTACCACTAACAAACTTGAATTTCAGGCAGGGAAACAGATCGAAATAAAATTCCAATCTGGGTGGCTGCCACCACCTAGATTTCACCACGATAAACCACCAATCCGCCGATTTTTTTTCCCTCTTACGAACTGCGCCGGAGAAACGCTTTCGAATCGCCCGGCCAGTCAGAACGCCCCTAAAAAATCACGAGCGCTGTCCACGGATCGAGGTGCGGCCGTGAACGGGGGCGACAGGGATGACGGGGTAGGGGGGGAGGGCACGAACCGGCGCAGGTCCTCTCCTTGGTGAGCTTGTAGATGAGCACGGCGATGCCGAGCGCGTGCACGGCCTCGGCGGCGACGAAGAGGTTGTCGTGGTCGTGGACGATGAAGCGGATGAAGACGAGCGCGGCCATGCCCGTGACCACGGCGAGGAACGCCTTCACCTTGGGCGGCTGCCGCCTCACCCACGCCATCACCACGCCGAGCGGCCGCTTCGACGTCCTCATCGTCGCCCGTCGCCTCCTCCGATCGGAGAACACGGGATTTATTTCCTTTTTTTTTTTCGTTTATTTTCCCCCTGCCTTGGCTGCGGCAGCGTTCGTACGCGTGAGTTATTTTTGGAGGCTACGGGGGGAAGGAGGAGATGGGGATAGATCGGGCGCAGTTATGGCAGGGCTTCGTAATTTTAGCGTTTTGGACGGTATATGGGGGAGGAAATTAATGAGGGGCCTGGGACATTGAGGATTTTGGCCTCTGGTTTAATTCCTCCTTTTATGTCACGTTGTTTGGAATTTTTTTGAGAGAACGTCGGCTTTATTCATCGCTTAAACAAAATTACAGAGTCTTCCGGATGCAATCCGGAGCAGAATGAAAAACAAAAAGACTAAAAAAGTTCTTACATGACTAATAAGCTAACAAATGAGCACCTACATTAAATTATCGACGAACATGCTTGAACACCACATACACCAAGCCACTAGAAGCAATCTTGATATCTTTGACAACTGAACCAATATACTGGAGCGGTCAGGGAATGTGGAGTTAATACTTGAGCGCCTCTTCGGCCTGGAAGAGCTCGTTCCATCGATACTCTAGGTATTGTCGGTCCTCGCGAAGGCATTACTTCTCGCTGGTTATCTTGTTGGCCGTACCGAGCAACCTCAACCTCAATGCGTCGTGATTAGGGCTGCCGAGCGATTTGTTCAAGACGTCTTGGTCTTCAGCGAGCACGAAGACCAAGATTGATACTATAATAGCATGAAACAATAAAAAATTATAGATATGTTGGAGACGTATTAGCGAGCACGAAGCGAGAGCAGAAGGTTGTGTGGGACTGATGTCCTGGTCAGCAATGTACAAGAAGAGCCAATCACAACCTGCTAGTGGGCCAAACAGATGTCGTGAGCGCATTTTTCCTCGTTACCAATCCATGCACACTATTTTGCATTGTTCATGATGACGTGGACACCTCCAGCGACCGCATAGCAACTCCCTGTTATTGGGTTTAGTGGGACCTTGGGTGGGAAGACACCCCATTCTAGGAAAGGGGGATCCCCAAACCAGTTAAAAGGGGAGGTTAGTTGACCCACAACACCGACCGCAAGCTCCACCGCCACGAAGCAACACCAGCTTATTGCCTGAGGCATGCCGTCGTGCCTCACCATCATTGTTTTTCCTGTGCACGACGAGGTGGTCCGATGGATCGAGATGGTTATTGTAGTGTGTGAGTGGATGTGCATGATGTGTGGCAGCTAGTTCTAGCAATGGTCTCTTGTAAGGGAGATGGCCACATAGATCAGATGACTTTATTTTAAGGTTAACTGAAGGTCAAGTGACTTGGCTTGCGGTGTGGCATCGGAGAAGAAAAGACATTACATAGACCGGATTAGAAGGATCCGTCATCCAAAAATTTGAGTTCATTTATTGTTTTGATTATAGAAAAATTAATCTTGGTCCTTCAACTTTATCGAAAGTCTACATCTGGTCACTCAATATTTTTTGGACGGCATTTAGTCCATTCTGAATCAAAACGTTCGTCCAAAACCGAAGGAAGGTGGTATTGGGATCCAATGTTGTAATATTTTTGACGCATAAATCACATTTCAATGGTTAAATTCATGTTGAAACTTCTTTTTTTTAACACTGTACAATCGTGAATGCACACATACATGTACATACACCCATCCCTATGAACGCACGCACGCACACCTACCCTTACGGCCTTATGAGCACCTCCGAGATAATGAACCGGCACAACATTTTGAAATTGATGAAGCCACCAGGTGGCTCGTAGTCGAGGGGAACGCCGTCTCCTCCAATTGAACGGACATCTCCGGTTTAAATAAATCCAAAAATATGCTTGCACCAGTGCCAAGTCTAGGACTTAAAACATGATGAGCTGGTTTCACCACAAAGGAACATAACCATCTGAGCTAAGCTCTGTTCGCAATCAAACTTTTTTTAAAGCTAATTCATGATCAAACTTGAATCTCGAGAACGTCTACCACAGACCGAGACACAAACGCAAGTACACGCAAGAGAATAAGCAGAACAGATTTGGGCATTGTTTGTACGGACTACATAAAAAATGGCCAGGAAAGCTCGTATACGACGGTAAAATGGAAGCCGCACATCATGACACTGTTTTTCTTTAAAAAAAACATCATGACAATCACCAACACGTGAGATTAATTATCAAGAACGCCACACATCATCAGATACATCATACTCGTACTGTCGTACATCATACTAGTCAGAATCTAGCAGCTTATTTCCCGACGCGATGGAAAACATCAGACTAACTGAAAGCCACTACACAATACAGAGATCGAGCTACCAAAGTCCAGTGCTAGCACGTTAAGCTTCTCTGCTTAATTAATCGACCTGGCCTTAGCTAGCTAGCTAGTTCACCACACGGCAGTTACGGCGGACCTCGCCGGCGGCGCGGCCGCCGGCCGGCGTGAGCCTCCCCATCCGCAGCATGGAGGCCGCGAAGTCGTCGAAGAAGAGGGCCGCGTCGAAGGCGTAGTCGGCCACGAGCGCCGCGACGTCCTCCGCCCCGGAGCCGGAGGGCGCGGCCAGCGCCTGGTCGGACGGCAGCAGGCCGTCGCCGGAGAGCAGGTTGATGTAGTACTGGTTGTCGAAGGTGGCCGGCGTGGCCAGGTCCAGGTGCGCCAGCGCCGACCCCGCCGACCCCGCGCACAGCTGCTGCAGCGACTGCAGGAACCCCGTGTCCTTGGCCGACTCGCCCACGCTGGCCAGCCGCGCGTTGAACGTCGTGCACCGTGCTTTCCCGATGGTGTGCGCGCCTGGTCATGCACATTACAAGAAGAGTATAACAATTGTAGTTCCTCTCCAAAAAAATGTGCAATGGTTCAACGACGGGACTGTACCGGAGAGGGCGACCATGTCTTTTGCGGTGAGGCCGACGTTGGTGAACTTCTGCACGAGCGTGGCGACGCCGGAGGTGGGCGCGGGGAGGTTGCTGTTGGCGGCCTGCAGGCTCGCCGTGCGGCTGTCCTTGCGGCCGGTCTCCACCTCCCAGCTGGGTCCACCAGACTGCATGCACCGGCGGCCATCCATTAGTACATGATTGTGTACGCGGCGTACGCCGTAACCAGTGTACAAGCAAGCAAGGTGACTTACGGCGACAACGGAGTCACGGGCAGCGATGGCGAGGACGTCGGCGCAGGAGACGGTCTCCGGGCACTCCAGCTCGAGCTCGGCCTTGATGGCGTCGATGACCTCGAACCCCCTCAGCGAGTTGGCGTTGGGCCCCGCCGTCTTCTCGCCGACGAAGAAGGGCTTGTCGTCCAGGAGTACGGAGCCGTCGCAACCCTGCATCACAAGCAACAAACTGACAATTAATGGCACAGTTCAAGCTGCACCACTAGACTAGACAACGTACGCCGGAAGCTCAGCCAGCAGCTCTTGGAGTACGTACATTGACGAAGCAGTCGTGGAAGTGGAGGCGGAGGAGGGAGGCGGCCATGCGGGGGTCGGCGGCGACGGCCTGCTCGACGGCCGCGCGGACGATCTCCTCTGCACGGGGGCAGTTGGCGCCGAGGGACACGCCGGCGCCGGCACTGGCGCCGGCTCCGCCGTATCCGATGCTCACGGAGGCGCCGGCGCTGCCGGTGACGCAGGACTTGTTGACGGGGCTGGCCTCAGCGTAGGCGGCCAGCGTCGCAAGCAGCAAGGCCAGGGCCATGGTGGCGAGCTCCATGGCAGTGCCAGGACAGGCTGCTGCAGCTGGGGTGGAGTGGGTGTTTCAGTGATGCGGTCAGTGTGTGCGCGACTTGCTGTCCAGTACCTTGTGGCGATGGTGATGATGAGGATGAGATGCATTTGGTCGATCGATCACCCTTTATATAGACCCAACAAAGATACTACGATGTGTGTGTGTATGTGTGTGAGAGAGAGAGAGAGCAGGTGAAGCGGCAGCTGGTCATGCCTCTTGCGTGACCGTGGAATCGTTGGTCCTCGTCGGTTCTGACCCTGTGTACGTACAGTGCTACTCATTGGAATCCTGGTGCATGTTTTGTTTTCGGAGCAGACGGTCGTCCTCATGCTGCATGCATAGTACTACGTTCTAATTAAGATTCTGATATTGGTACGCTACTACTAGTACTAGATAGTACATACCATGGCTGACAAGTGCATACTGTGGAGATTAGAACATCTACAGTCGGGCACCCCAAACCCACCTCAAACACCCGAACGGACGGCTCGGTCAGTGATTGGTCAAAAAAAACCGCCCCAGACGGACGCCTCAAACGGGTCTCAAACGCCCGGACTGACCGGCACCCCTCGTATCCAGCCCAAATATGGGGCGGATATGGGGAGGCCTGGACGCGACCGGGCATGTCCGCCACGTCGGACTAACGATGGGGTCTCACAGGAAGATACACGAAACCCGATGGTCCGACGGGTGCCTCCTCTGGTGGGTGTGAACGCCGCGTGGCGCCGCTCCGGCTCGACGCCCGAGGGCCAAACTCGGGCTATTTAAGCTGGACGACATCCCCCAGCCCTAGGCCATCCACCTCTCTCCCTCTCCGCCTCACTCTTCAAAAGCCGGCCACTCGCCGTCCGCCACCACAGTCAAGTAGCCATGCCACGACGACGACAGGTGAGCTATCTAACTCCGGCGCGCCGGCTGCAGCTCCTTGAGCAGATCCGGGCAAGGCGCGAAGCCCGGATCGCCGCGGTGGATCCGGAAGAGGAGTTCGAGGAGGAGGAGGAGGAGGTGGTGGAGGTGGAGGTCGACGCGGACGCGGAGCTGCGGGCGGAGCAGCAGGCAATCCTCAATTCCCTCCAGTCGAAGGTGGAGGCGGAGGCCAACCGCCGTATCCTCCAGGTGGAGCAGGAAGCGGACGTCGATGAGATGCTTGCGTACATGGATGAGCAGGAGAAGCCGGAGCCCTCCTACACGCCCGTCTACCCGGCGACCGGCACGGAGATAGACATCTCCGACGAGGACGAGTTAGACTAGTGTGATTTGCGTAGCACGTAAGTTCTTCTTGCATGCTTTGTATGGATCTGGAGGATGGAATATGATGTACTCGGATGCATAGCAGAAAATATGAGGTGTGACCGGTCACGTCCGCGAGCGTTTGAGAGTCCGGATTTGATGTCTGCGGGTGTAGCTTACCAGATGTAAACATACTTGCTCGTCATTCAAATAAGTCACAAAATTGAAAATTAGAGGCGCCTGATATTGTTCAGTTCACTGGGGAAAAAAGGTAAAGCTTCATGCGATGGAGATCTTCGATCTACTTCCATGGTTCCCCGGGGGGTCGAGGAGTTTGCTGGTAATGCCAGCAAAGCCGCAAGTGCAGCAGCCAGACAAAAAAGGTGAGAGGGAAACGGCAATGGCAATGGAGACGGTGAAGAAGGTGACGGGAGCAAAAAACAAATCGAACATTATAGTGGCAGTGAGCACGACCTGGTCATGTGGGTGACATGAAATAATCGCACCGATTTCATGCGTACCAGGGATCCACGATGATGTTTGCATCCTGCGAATGCATGGTACATAGTGGAGTGGTATGCATGCATCATGATCATGATTCACGGGCTGGGGTTGGCAGGAGCAATGAGCTGCAGGCACGGTCTGGGCTGGTGTGTGCATGCATGAAGCGGTCAAATTTACTGCGAGGTGGATCGATAGCGACGCGCACTGTTGGATCGGTGGAAGCTCATCATCGATCGCTGTGGTATTGGTACGTACGTACGTGTTGGGCTTGGAATCACTCGCGCGCGGTAGAGAGATTTCACTGGGGGCGACCGGGTCTTGCTCACGCCGTTCGGCATGCATGCATGTGCAGGCTGACCGATCCAAGAAAGGTTCGAGGCTAGCAGCTTCCTCTGCGTTTGTTTGTTGAGAGTGAGGGGCCGGGCCGGCGAAACCAGTGCGAGAGAATTCCTTATTTGGTCTTTTTTTAAATTTTGCTTCCCTTTCTGGCCCAAAAAATTTGTTTTTTCCTTTTTGACACTCAAACTTTATTTTGTTCTCTATGTGACACTTCCGTCAGTTTTGACTAGTAACGGTGTTAAGTCTGACCTAAAAAGACCGTTTTTACCCTTTTGTAATATGTGACCAGATTATTTACATGCAAACACAGAGGATATATTTGGTATCCGTGCAATAAACAAACAAAAAATAGTACTATATGTCTAATCATAAAAAAAATTGCGGACAAAGAATAATAATTATTATATTATGAGTGAAATAATGACGATAGATTCTTCTTTTGTGGGATAAAAAGAACAATGACGACAGATCCAATCGATTAAGAGCTAGCTTCTACCGGTGGCGTGAGGTAGTAGACGAGCGTGCACTCTTCCAGGCAAAATCAATCAAGCTGCTAGCTTCCTTGCTTTTTGTGCTTGCTTTGCAGGTAGTGTGTTAGCTCCTCTGAAGCACCGATACGTCCAGGATCAGCGTGTCTGCGTAATGTGATATATATTTGGTATCCGTGCAGTATCCTGTTTTTTGATTTAAAAAGAAAGGAAAAACCCACAGCAGCACTAGTAACCCAAACAGCCAGTGCACTCTATTCGTTAGCGCAGCAGATTGGATCGAGTATTTGGGGTCGACTGCACGAGCGCGCCCCCCGCTGTTGCTGCCACCGCCGCCGCCGCGCGTGCTTGCTGCCTTGCTGGTGCCGTGCTGCGTGCGTGATGGCTGTGTGCTTGCTGCCGCTTGCATGCGCGCGTGCTTCCTGAGTCTGTGTGCATGCTTGTCGTGTAGGAATACTTTTTTTTTTTGAGGGGTGTGTAGGAATACTTGTGTGCGTGGTGCTGGCTGCTGCTGGGCTCACGCGGATGGAGCTGCAACAAGTCTGGTTGGGCGGTGGTGGATATGAATATTTGAACGTGGGCTCTCCAACGCGCAACACTTTCATCCATTCATGTTCACGTCCTTTCTTTTTTTTGCTGTCATATTACCACCAGGGGCAAAATTGTCTTTCTACATGCCATTTAACATCGCCGGATGGAAAAATGGATGAAAGTGTCACATAGGAAATAAAATGAAGTTTAAGTGTCAAGAATAGAAGAAAAAAGTTTTTTGGGCCAAAAAGGGAAGCAAAATTTAAGAAAGGGCCAAATAAGGAATTCTCTCAGCCAGTGCGGCAGTGCATATGCACGTACGCGCGCCACTAGTCGGTGAAAGCGTCCAGCGGGCACGATGGGAAATGCCCTTTGGTTCCCGGGTATACACACTTGATATGGATTCTTTTCAATAATTTCGTAAAAACTAAAAAACAAGAACTTTTTTACTTACTTCCACCGTTCCTGAATATAAGGTGTATTATTTCAAAAAGTCAAACTTCTCGAACTTTGACCAAGTTTACAGGCAAAAATATCAATGTCTAGAATACAACATCATTGTCACTTGATTCACCATGAAATATATTTTTATATTTTAGATTTTTAGTATTGTAAATCTTTATATATTTTGCTACAAATTTGGTCAAACATAGACGACGTTTGACTTTTTGAAAAACTAATAGACCTTACATTTAGGAACGGAGGGAGTAATAAACTTGACTTTCTTTTGCACTAGTATATTAATTTTTGCGAAGGAAAAATCCGAGTTGACTTCTGGGCGAAAAAAAACTTATGGCTATATACAAGTTATTGTTCACACCTATTTGATCTTAATTTTTTGTTTTTTTACCCCGAAGTCAACGGGGGTTTTTCTTTTGTGATTTTCTTTACGAGTACAATAGAAGGACACGTTTATCTCCAAAATATATTCAGAATTTTTTGACTTTTTATTTTATTACTATTTTTCATATAGGGTATATATACACCCAGGAACCAAACGTTCCTATCCTCGAGTTCTTTATTACATTTAAATCCTTGGGGTTTCAAAGTCTTCCTCCTGCTGCATCCACCGGTGGCTCGCTGTGAGCATAACTTTTTGTCGCCTCTTGTCCTCCTTCTTGGCAGAGAAAACTTATTTAAATCCAAAAGCTTGCAAAAGCAGTGGTCAGGAAGTCGTCGTTGTAGACCAGAAGTTGCCGGCGGATGCGATTTGTCAATCAAATAGCCAGCGGAAGAAAATGTAGGGGAACGCAACAAAAAACAAAAAAATTCGGTACAGCGAGCATGCTCAGGATCACTATGGAGATGGCATACAAGGTTTGATCTGATCATTACCGACTCGTAGCGCAGCGGAAGTAGAGTCGATGTAGATCGTTGGTGCAGATCCCCGCAGTTAGAATTTACAACCTCCCAACCGCGAGGATGAACTCCCTTGTCGGACAGCCCTTCGGGAGGCGGTCGGACAGTCCCTCGGATGATGTCACGGACAGCCCTCCGGGAGGACCCTCGAGGCTCGAACGGTAACTCGGACAGCCCTTCGGGAGGACCCTCGAACAGCCCCTCGGGTAAAAGATCAAACCTACGACCTCTCTACGGGGTTGCACACATACGGTGTCAGCTCTCCGGCAGGGCTTCGCCGTCCAGAACTAGTTCCCACCGGAACCCAGACAGCCTTTCGGCTCTACGAAACTATTTCGTGTGAGGGAGAGAAGAAGTCAGATCATTGCATGGCATAATGTATGAGAGAAAGAGTGAGTGTGGAGAGTGCCTCTCCACCTCTATTTATAGGAAAACCCAAGGGGTAGGGTGGCTCTCATCCATCAATGTCATCCCTAAGATATTTTGGGACAAAGCCCAAAAAGGTGGCTTTCCATAAAGTAACCATAAAGTGATTTTCACTATTCACGGAAACATTTTCCGCGACCGTTAAATCCGAAAAAATTTCTGTAGGTCTTAGAACATTTCCAGTACCCGCTAAAATAATTTTGGACGCGTTCCGAAACAATTCCGGATTAGTGATTTTCATCTGCGAAAAGCAACCAAAGCGGTTCCGGCAGCTCCGGAACATTTCTGGGTTTTTTTCTCTGGAAAAATCCCAGAAGTTCCCAGAACAATTCTAGCACCCTCCAAGAATTTCCAGGCGTGTGCCGAAACCAATTTGATTTAATGGTATACCCTGAAACAACTTTTCGGTTTTACCGAAACTCTTTGATGTCTACTACACAACTTATTCTTGTAGACTCGTGTTGGGCCTCCAAGCGCAGAGTTTTGTAGGACAGTAGCAATTTTCCCTCAAGTGGATGACCTAAGTTTTATCAATCCGTGGGAGGCATAGGTTGAAGATGGTATCTCTCAAACAACCCTGCAACCAAATACAAGAAATCTTTTGTGTCCCCAACACACCCAATACAATGGTAAATTGTATAGGTGCACTAGTTCGGCGAAGAGATGGTGATAAAAGTGTAGTATGGATAGTAGATATAGGTTTTTGTAATCTAAAAATATAAAAACAGCAAGGTAGCAAGTAACAAAAGTGAGCACAAACGGTATTGCAATGCTTAAAAACAAGGCCTAGGGTTCATACTTTCGCTAGTGCAATCTCTCAACAATGCTAATATAATTGGATCATATAACCATCCCTCAACGTGCGATAAAGAATCACTCCCAAGTTCCTATTAGCGGAGAACATAAGATAGAAATTGTTTGTAGGATACGAAACCACCTCAAAGTTATCCTTTTCGATCGATCTATTGAGCTATTCTTATATGTGTCACAAACAGCCCTAGAGTTCGTACTAAAATAACACCATATGATACACATCAACCAACTCTAATGTCACCTAGATACTCCAATGTCACCACAAGTATCCGTGATTTGATTATACGATATGCATAAAACAACTTCATAATCATAATATTCAATCCACACAAAGAACTCCAATGAGCACCCCAAAGTTTCTATCGGAGAAAAGATAATGAAAACGTGCATCAATCCCTATGCATAGATTACCCCAATGTCACCGCGGGAATCCGCGAGTTGAGTGCCAAAACATATATCAAGTGAATCAATATAATACCCCATTGTCACCACGGGTATTCATATGCAAGACATACATCAAGTGTTCTCAAATCTAAAATATTCAATCCGACAATAACGAAACCTCAAAGGGAAAATATTCGATTAATCACAACAAAGATAGAGAGGGAAGAAACACCATATGATCCAACTATATTAACAAAGCTCGTGATACATCAAGATCGTGCCATATCAAGAACACGAGAGAGAGAGATCAAACACATAGCTACTAGTACATACCCTCAGCCCCGAGGGTGAACTACTCCCTCCTCGTCATGGAGACCGCCGGGATGATGAAGATGGCCTCCGGTGATGATTCCCCCCTCTGGCAGGGTGCCAGAAAAGGGCTGTAGATTAGATCGTGGAGGTACAGAGGCTTGCGGCGGCGTAAAAACTCATCTAGGTTAACTTTCGGGGGTTTCTGAATATATATGATTTTTTGGCGTTGGAATCACGCGAAGAGGGGCCACGGGGGGCCCATGAGGCACCAGGGCGCGCCTGGGGGGGGGGGGGTGGCGCGCCCTGGTGGCTCGTGGGGCCCCTGTGGGTCTTCTGGCCACCTCCCGAAGCTTCTAGTGTCTCTTATGTTCCAGAAAAAATCGTCAAAAAGTTTCGCTGCATTTGGACTTCATTTGATATGGATTTTCTGTAAAACCAAAAACAAGCAGAAAACAGCAACTGGCACTGAGCACTAGGTCAATATATTAGTCCATGAAAATCATATAAAAGCCATATAAAAGTGCACCAAAATCATACAAAACTATAATAAACATGGCATGAATACTTCATAAATTATAGATATGTTGGAGACGTATCAGCATCCCCAAGCTTAATTCCTGCTCGTCCTCGAGTAGGTAAATGATAAAAGAAATAATTTATGAAGTGTGAATGCTAGCATAGTGCATAAGTTTGATCAATGATAATTTCAATCACTTTTCCTAGCATCAATACATATCATAATGAGTAGCTCATCTCATAAAACTTCTCATAATCAAGTAGCAAGCTATTCACATGTTTAAAGTATAGGCCATAAACTTTCTTGAAAACTAACAAACTATGTTCTTAGTCATCAAACAATTGCAATTCATCTTATTTTCAGGAAGGGTCTATGTAAGAGCTTTGATCTAGCAAATTCCACATACTCAACCATCATTTAGTCTTCCATGATTGCTGACACTCAAAGCATATTTTTAGAACAAACCGTTTCAGTCAAACACATAGGAAGATAGGGGCTTAATGTTTTGCCTCCCAACTTATTTATCTCATGGATAATGTCAACAATAATAACTCATGATCACCTATATTCAACTGGATATATGTACCTGGATCTTTCCCTACTACATAATGCTTGCCAACTAAAGAATAAGTAGAGCGGAATAGGGATTAACATTAATGACTCTTGCATAAAAGTAAATACAGAAAAGTAAAAGATAGGCCTTTCGCAGAGGGAAGCAGAGGTTGTCATGCGCTTTTTGTTGTTGGATGCACAAGCCCTTAATGCAAAGGAACGTCATGTTATATTGCCCCTTGTGATAGCAACCTTTATTATGCAGCCCGTCGCCTTTATTTCTTTACCATCACAAGTTCGTACAACGCTTATTTTCCCTTGCAATAAAAGATCATACATATTTTAGGAGCAATTTTTATTGCTTTTTGCACCGATGACAACTTACTTGAAGGATCTTATTCAATCCATAGGTAGATATAGTGGACTCTCATGGCAAGAAACTGGGTTTAAGGGTTTTTGGATGCACAAGTAGTATCTCTACTTAGTACGAATTTTTGGCTAGCAAAAGATCCTAAGCAAGCACCACATGTTAGAGGATCCATGACAATATAACTTCTATGTGAATATAAACAAACATAACTCATTACGTTGTCTTCCTTGTCCAACGTCAACTACTTGATCAAGCTTGAAAATAATTAATGGGGGCTCACAATCATAGAAGATGTCCATGATAGTATATTTATATGTGAAATTTCTCTTCCTTCAAAATTCTTTCATGAATTGTTCAAGTGACCAATGCTATGTTTGTTAACTTTCAATAAATTTTACCACTTATACTTCTTGTATGTGAAGTCACTACTCCCCATGGGACAAGCATATGAAGCATATAAATTTCAACTTTATGATATTCAATTCTTTCACAATTTACTCATATGATATAAGTGAAGCACAAGAGTAAATGACAAACTACTCCAAAAAGATGTAAGTGAAGATCAAATGAGTAGTTAAGTAAATAGGTAGCTATGTGAGGACTCACTCTTATTTAAAAATTTCAGATCTTAAGTATTTTATTCAAACAACAAATAAAACAAAATAAAATGACATTCCAAGAATAGCACATCTCATGTGAAGAAGCAAAAACTCAGGCTCAACCAAGACTAACCGATAATTGTTGATGAAGAAAGGTGGGATGCCTACCGGGGCATCCCCAAGCTTAGATGCTTGAGACTTCTTGAAATATTAACTTGGGATGCCTTGGGCATCCCCAAGCTTGAGCTCTTGTGTGTCCTTAATTCCTCTCATATCATGGTTTCTCCTAAATCTTAAAAATTTCATCCACACAAAACTCAACAAGAACTCGTGAGATAAGTTAGTATAAATCAACTCAAAACCTTAACATTATCTACTGTAGAAAATCACAAAAATTATAATTAAACATTGCATAATAAATTCCTCTTCATATTTAGTACTCCTATCCTCAAATAGAAACATTAAACACGCAAACACATGCAAACAATGCAACTATAACAGCAATCTGCCAAAACAGAACAATCTGTAAAATGGGAATAAGAATCCATACTTTCCTAACTCCAAAAATTATGAAAAATTACCACATGACAGGGAACTCATGCATTCTTACTGTGTAAAAATTTCAAATTTTTATCATGTTCTGACTATTCAGGAATATTCTGAACATAAGAGAAAACTTTCTGTTTTCAAACAGCAACACATGAACTTGCAAAATGATTATGGTAAAGGCTATAATTGGCATTTTATTGAACTAAAAGATACAAAACATGATTATTGATAACATAAAGAAAATATCAACATAAGAAAATGACGCTTCAAGGAAAACTCATATTATGTGACGAATAAAAATATAGCTCCAAGTGAGGTTACCGATAGTGTTGAAGACGAAAGAGGGGATGCCTTCCGGGGCATCCCCAAGCTTAGACGCTTGAGTATTCCTTGAATATTACCTTGGGGTGCCTTGGGAATCCCCAAGCTTATGGTCTTGCTACTCCTTATTCTCCTCATATCGATATCTCACCCAAAACTTAAAAACTTCAATCACACAAAACTTAACGGAACTTCGTGAGATAGGTTAGTATGATAAAACTAAATCATCCACTTAGGTACTGTCAAGACAAGATTCATAATTGTTCTCACATAATTCCTACTGTATTCTATCATTTCCATAATTTATATTACTCAATATAAGCTATGGAAACACTAAAACAAGCAAACTATGCATCGAAAACAGAATCTGTCAAAAACAGAACAGCGTGTAGTAAGCGATTTAAAAACCATACTTATGTACCTCTAAAAATTCTGAAAAATTAGGAAAACGTAAAACATTTGTAACACAATACTGTGTAAAAATTTCAGAATTGTCTCACGCTCCAGTACAGAATAGAAATTCCAGCACTGGACGCAAAAGTTTCTGTTTTTGCACAGAATGAAATCAACAAGCATCCACACTATCCCAAAGGCTTTACTTGGCACATTATTGAAATAAAATATATGAAACATGATTACTACAGTATCTTAATCATGTGAACACACAAAAACAGTAGGTATAAATGTTGGGTTGTCTCCCAACAAGTGCTTTTCTTTAATGCATTTTAGCTAGGCATGATGATTTCAATGATGCTCGCATAAAAGTAAAGAATTAAAACACAAAGAGAACATCATAAAGCATATGACTAGCACATTTAAGCCTAACCTACTTCCTATGCATAGGGATTTTGTGAGGAAAAAATTTGTGGGAGCAAGAATCAACTAGCATAGGAAGGCAAAACAAGCATAACTTCAAAACTTTCAACGCATAGAGAGGAAACTTGATATTATTGCAACACCTACAAGCATATGATCCTCTCTCATAATAATTTTAAGTAGCATCATGAATGAATTGAACAATATATCTATCACATAAAGCATTCTTTTCATGATCCATAAGCATAATATTTTTGTTACTCTCCACATAAGCAAATTTCTTCTCATTCATAATAGTGGGAGCAAACTCAACAAAATAACTATCATGTGACAATTGATTGGCATAATCCAATTGAAAATTAAAATCATGATGACAAGTTTCATATTTATTATTATTCTTTAAAGCATACATGTCATCACAATAATCATCATAGATAGCAACTTTTTTGTCATAATCAATTGAAACCTCTTCCAAAATAGTGGATTCATTATTAAATAAAGTCATAGCCTCTCCAAATCCACTTTCATCAATATAATCATCATAAATAGGAGGCATGCTTTCATCATAACAAATTTTCTCATCAAAACTTGGGGGAGTAAAAATATCATCTTCATAAAACATAGCATCCCCAAGCTTGTAGCTTTGCATATCATTAGCATCATGGATATTCAAAGAATTCATACTAGCAACATTGCAATCATGCTCATCATTCAAATATTTTATGCCAAACATTTTATTGAATTCTTCTTCTATCAATTGAGCATAATTTTCCGATCCATCATTTTCAAGAAAGACATAATAAAGACGAATAATATGAGGCAACCTCAATTCCATTTTTTTGTAGTTTTCTTTTATAAACCAAACTAGTGATAAAACAAGAAACTAAAAGATTCGATTGCAAGATCTAAAGATATACCTTCAAGCACTCACCTCCCTGGCAACGGCGCCAGAAAAGAGCTTGATGTCTACTGCACAACTTATTCTTGTAGAGTCGTGTTGGGCCTCCAAGCGCAGAGTTTTGTAGGACAGTAGCAATTTTCCCTCAAGTGGATGACCTAAGGTTTATCAATCCGTGGGAGGCGTAGGTTGAAGATGGTATCTCTCAAACAACCCTGCAACCAAATACAAGAAATCTCTTGTGTCCCCAACACACCCAATACAATGGTAAATTGTATAGGTGCACTAGTTCGGGGAAGAGATGGTGATAAAAGTGTAGTATGGATAGTAGATATAGGTTTTTGTAATCTGAAAATATAAAAACAGCAAGGTAGCAAGTAACAAAAGTGAGCACAAATGGTATTGCAATGCTTAAAAACAAGGCCTAGGGTTCATACTTTCGCTAGTGCAATCTCTCAACAATGCTAACATAATTGGATCATATAACCATCCCTCAACGTGCGATAAAGAATCACTCCCAAGTTCCTATTAGCGGAGAACATAAGATAGAAATTGTTTGTAGGGTACGAAACCACCTCAAAGTTATCCTTTCCGATCGATCTATTGAGCTATTCCTATAAGTGTCACAAACAGCCCTAGAGTTCGTACTAAAATAACACCATATGATACACATCAACCAACTCTAATGTCACCTAGATACTCCAATGTCACCACAAGTATCTGTGAGTTGATTATATGATATGCATCAAACAACTTCATAATCTTAATATTCAATCCACACAAAGAACTCCAAGGAGCACCCCAAAGTTTCTATCGGAGAAAAGATAATGAAAACGTGCATCAACCCCTATGCATAGATTACCCCAATGTCACCGCGGGAATCCGCGAGTTGAATGCCAAAACATATATCAAGTGAATCAATATAATACCCCATTGTCACCATGGGTATTCATATGCAAGACATACATCAAGTGTTCTCAAATCCGAAATATTCAATCCGACAATAACGAAACCTCAAAGGGAAAAGATTCGATTCATCACAACAAAGATAGAGAGGGAAGAAACACCATATGATCCAACTATATTAACAAAGCTCGTGATACATCAAGATCGTGCCATATCAAGAACACGAGAGAGAGAGATCAAACACATAGCTACTAGTACATACCCTCAGCCCCGAGGGTGAATGATACGTCCATTTTGCATCATGTTTTGCTACTGTTATTTATAATGTTTTTAATCAATATAACACTTTGTGAAGCAATTCTAATGCCTTTTGTCTCTTAATATGCAAGATTTACACAAGGAGGGAGAATGCTGGCAGCTGGAATTCTGGACCTGAAAAAGCTATGTCAGAGATACCTATTCTGCACATCTCCAAATGAGCTGAAATTTCATGGAGAATTATTTTGGAATAAATAAAAAATACTAGAAGCAAGAAGTACCAGAGGGGGCTACCCAGGTGCCCACGAGGCACCAAGGCGCGCCACTCCCCCCAGGCGCGCCCTGGTACCTCGTGGGGCCCCTGGCTAGCCTCTGGCCCCCATTTTTTGGTATATAAGTCATTTTGCCCTAGAAAAAATATAGAGAAGACTTTTGGGACGGTGCGCCGCCGTCTCGAGGCGGAACTTGGGCAGGAGCACTTTTGCTCTCCGGCGGAGAGATTCTGTCGGGGATACATCCCTCCGGGAGGGGGAAATCGTCGCCATCGACATCACCAGCGATCCTCTCATCGTGGGAGGACTAATCTTCATCAACATCTTCACCAGCACCATCTCATCTTAAACCTTAGTTTATCTCTTGTATTCAATCTTTGTCTCAAAACCTCAGATTGGTACCTTTGGGTTGCTAGTAGTGTTGATTACATCTTGTAGTTGATGCTAGTTAGTTTATTTGGTGGAAGATTATATGTTCAGATCTATTATGCTATTCAATCCCTCTCTGATCTTGGATATGAACATTATTTGTGAGTAGTTACTTTTGTTCTTGAGGACATGGGAGAAGTCTTGTCATAAGTAATCATGTGAATTCGGCATTCGTTCGATATTTTGATGATATGTATGTTGTTGATTCCCTTAGTGGTGTCGTGTGAACGTCGACTACATGACACTTCACCATCTTTGGCCTAAGGGAATGCATTGTGGAGTAGTAATTAGATGATGGGTTGCTAGAGTGACAGAAGCTTAAACCCTAGTTTATGCGCTTTTCCGTAAGGGGCTGATTTGGATCCATATGTTTAATGCTATGGTTAGAGTTATCTTAATTCTTCTTTCGTAGTTGCGGATGCTTGCGAGAGAGGGTAATCATAAGTGGGAGGCTTGTTCAAGTAAGAACAGCACCCAAGCACCGGTCCACCCACATATCAAATTATCAAAGTAGCGAACGCGAATCAAACAAACATGATGAAAGTGACTAGATGAAATTCTCATGTGTCCTCGAGAACGTTTTACTTACTATAAGAGATCGTTCTGGCTTGTCCTTTGCTACAAAAAGGATTGGGCCAACTTGCTGCACTCTTTGTTACTATTGCTACTTGTCACTTGTTACAAATTATCTTGCTATCAAACTACTCGTTACCGATAATTTCAGTGCTTGCAGAAAATACCTTGCTGAAAACCGCTTGTCATTTCCTTCTGCTCCTCGTTGGGTTCGACACTCTTACTTATCAAAAGGACTACGATTGATCCCCTATACTTGTGGGTCATCAAGACTCTTTTCTGGCGCCGTTGCCGGGGAGTGAAGCGCCTTTGGTGAGTGGAATTTGGTAAGGAGACATTTATATTACGTGCTGAAATTTACTATCACTTGTCACTATGGAAAGCAATCCTTTGAGGGGTTTGTTCGGGGTATCTTCGCCTCGACCGGAAACACAAATAGTTGCTCCTCAACCTACTACACCTATTGAAAATATTTATTATGAGATTCCTCTGGTTATGATAGAGAAACTGCTAGCTAATCCTTATGCAGGAGATGGAACAGTACATCCTGATATGCACTTGATCTATGTGGATGAAATTTGTGGATTGTTTAAGCTTGCAGGTATATCCGAAGATGGAGTTAATAAGAAAGTATTACCTTTATCTTTGGAGGGAAAGGCATTAATGTGGTATAGGCTATGTGATGATACTGATACATGGGACTGGAACCGATTGAAACTAGAATTCCATCAGAAATTTTATCCTATGCACTTGGTTCATCGTGATCGGAATTATATATATAATTTTTGGCCTCGTGAAGGAGAAAGCATCGCTCAAGCTTGGGGGAGGCTTAAGTACATGATGTACACATGCCCCAACCATGAGCTCTCAAAAGAAATTATCTTACAGGATTTTTACGCTCAGCTTTCTCATGATAATCGAACTACGCTCGATTCTTCTTCGACTGGCTCCTTTATGAAGAAAACTATTGAATTCAGATGGGATCTTCTGGAAAGAATTAAATGCAACTCTGAAGATTGGGAACTCGACAAAGGTAATGAGTCAGGTATAATACTTGAGTTTGATTGTGTTAAATCTTTTATGGCCATCGATGCTTTTCATAAGTTTAGCACTAAATATGGACTTGACTCTGAGATAGTAGCTTCCTTTTGTGAATCATTTGCTACTCATGTTGATCTCCCTAAGGAGAAGTGGTTTAAATATCACCCACCTATTGAATTAAAATAAGAACCCGTTAGTGTTAAAGAAGAAACAATTGTTTACCATGTTGATCCAGTTGTGCCTACTGCTTATATTGAGAAACCACCTTTTCCTGTTAGGATTAAGGAACATGCTAAAGCTTCAACTGTGGTTAACAAAAGTCATATTAGAGCACCTAGACCCTCTGAACAAATTAAAGTTGAACCTGATGTTGCTATGTTTAAAGATCTCTTAGTCGATAATATAGATGGGCATATTATTTACTTTTGTGAGGAGGCTGCTAGAATTGCTAAACCTATTAGAAATGAACGAGATAAGTTAGACAAGAACAAGCCCGTAGTTGGTATGCCTGTTGTTTCTGTTAAGATTGAAGATCATTTCTATCATGGTTTATGTGATATGGGTGCTAGTGTGAGTGCTATTCCATTTTCTTTATATCAAGAAGTAATGCATGAAATTGCACCTGTTGAGATTGAAGATATTGATGTTACTATTAAGCTTGCAAATAGAGATACTATTACACCACTTGGGATTGTTAGAGATGTTGAAGTCTTGTGTGGCAAAATCAAATATTCTACTGATTTCTTAGTACTTGGTTCACAACAAGATAATTTTTGTTCCATTATATTTGGTAGACCTTTCTTGAATTCCGTTAATGCTGAAATTGATTGTGTTAAAGAAAAGGTTCGAGTTAAGTTTGGTGATATATCTCATGAGTTTAATTTCTCCAAGTTTCGTAGACAACCTCATGATAAAGAATTGCCTAGTAAAGATGAAATTATTGGTCTTGCTTCTGTTGCCGTACCTCCTACTGATCCGTTAGAACAATATTTGCTAGACCATGAAAACGATATGCATATGAATGAAAGAAATGAAATAGATAAGATGTTCTTTGATCAACCACCTATCCTTAAACATAATTTTCCTGTTAAAACTCTTGGAGGCCCTCCCCCACCTAAGGGTGATCCTGTATTTGAATTGAAGCAATTGCCTGATACATTGAAATATGCTTATCTTGATGAAAAGAAGATATATCCTGTTATTATCAGTGCTAACCCTTCAGCTCATGAAGAAAAGAGATTACTAAAAACTCTGAGGAAGCACCGTGCTGCTATTGGATATACTCTTGATGATCTTAAGGGCATTAGTCCCACTCTCTATCAGCACAAAATTAATGTGGAGCTTGATGCTAAACCAGTTGTTGACCACCAACGACGATTAAATCCTAAGATGAAAGAGGTGGTAAGAACTGAAATATTAAAGCTTCTGGAAGCAGGTATAATCTATCCCATAGCTGATAGTAGATGGGTAAGTCCCGTTCATTGTGTCCCTAAGAAAGGAGGTATTACCGTTGTTCCTAATGATAAAAATGAACTCATTCCACAAAGAATTGTAACTGGTTATAGGATGGTAATTGATTTTAGAAAATTAAACAAAGCTACTAGAAAAGATCATTACCCCTTACCTTTTATTGATCAAATTTTAGAAAGACTGTCTAAGCATACACACTTTTGTTTCCTAGATGGTTTTTCTGGTTTTTCTCAAATACCCGTATCACAACCCGATCAATAGAAAACCACCTTTACTTGTCCTTTTGGAACTTATGCTTATAGACGTATGCCTTTTGGTTTATGCAATGCACCTGCTACCTTTCAAAGGTGTATGACTGCTATATTCTCTGACTTTTGTGAAAAGATTGTTGAGGTTTTCATGGAAGATTTTGCCGTTTACGGAACCTCTTTTGATGATTGCTTAAGCAACCTTGATCGAGTTTTACAGAGATGTGAAGAAACTAATCTTGTCTTGAATTGGGAGAAGTGCCACTTTATGGTGAATGAAGGCATTGTCTTGGGGCATAAAATTTCTGAAAGAGGTATTGAAGTTGATAAAGCTAAGGTTGATGCTATTGCGAAAATGCCATGTCCTAAAGATATTAAAGGTATAAGAAGTTTCCTAGGTCATGCTGGTTTCTATAGGAGATTTATTAAAGACTTCTCTAAAATTTCTAGGCCTCTTACCAATCTTTTGCAAAAAGATGTTCCATTTGTTTTTGATGATGATTGTCTAGAAGCCTTTGAAACACTTAAGAAAGCCTTAACCACTGCACCTATTGTCCAACCACCTGATTGGAACTTGCCTTTTGAAATTATGTGTGATGCTAGTGATTATGCTGTTGGTGCTATTCTAGGACAGAGAGTTGATAAGAAATTAAATGTTATTCATTATGCTAGTAAAACTCTATACAGTGCCCAAAGAAATTATGCTACTACTGAAAAAGAATTTCTAGCAGTTGTGTTTGCATGTGATAAATTCAGATCTTACATAGTTGATTCTAAAGTAACTGTTCACACCGATCATGCTGCTATTAAATATCTTATGGAAAAGAAAGATGCCAAGCCTGGACTCATTAGGTGGGTTTTATTGCTACAAGAATTTGACTTGCATGTTACTGATAGGAAGGGAGCTGAGAATCCCGTAGCGAATAATTTGTCTAGAATGGAAAATGTTCTTGATGACCCACTACCTATTAATGATGATTTTCCTGATGAACAATTAGCTGTCATAAATGCTTCTCGTAATACTCCATGGTATGCAGACTATGCTAATTATATTGTTGCTAAATTTATACCGCCTAGTTTCACATACCAACAAAAGAAAAAGTTCTTCTATGATTTAAGACATTACTTTTGGGATGACCCACATCTTTATAAAGAAGGAGTAGATGGTATTATTAGACGTTGTATACCTAAGCATGAACAGGAACAAATCCTACGGAAGTGTCATTCCGAGGCTTACGGAGGACACCACGCGGGAGACAAAACTGCACACAAGGTATTACAATCTGGTTTTTATTGGCCTACTTTTTTCAAGGATGCTCGTAAGTTTGTCCTATCTTGTGATGAATGTCAAAGAATTGGTAATGTTGGTAGACGTCAGGAAATGCCTATGAATTATTCACTTGCTGTTGAACCATTTGATGTTTGGGGATTTGATTATATGGGACCTTTTCCTAATTCCAATGGGTATACTCATATTTTAGTTGCTGTTGATTACGTTACTAAGTGGGTAGAAGCTATTCCAACTAGTAGTGCTGATCATAAAACTTCTATTAAAATGCTTAAAGAAGTTATTTTCCCAAGGTTTGGAGTCCCTAGATATTTAATGACGGATGGTGGTTCACATTTTATTCATGGTGCATTCTGTAAATTGCTCGCTAAATATGATGTCAACCATAGAATTGCATCTCCCTATCACCCTCAAACTAGTGGTCAAGTTGAATTGAGCAATAGAGAAATAAAATTAATTTTGCAAAAAACCGTCAATAGATCTAGAAAGAATTGGTCTAAGAAACTTGACGATGCATTAAGGGCTTATAGAACCGCTTATAAAAATCCTATGGGTATGTCTCCTTATAAAATGGTTTATGGAAAAGCATGTCATTTACCTCTTGAGTTAGAACATAAAGCATATTGGGCAATTAAAGAACTAAATTATGATTTTAAACTTGCCGATGAAAAGAGGTTATTTGATATTAGCTCATTAGATGAATGGAGAACCCAAGCTTATGAAAATGCCAAATTATTTAAAGAGAAAGTTAAAAGATGGCATGATAGAAGAATTCAAAAATGGGAATTTAAAGTAGGTGAGCAAGTTCTGTTATACAATTCTCGTTTGAGATTCTTTGCAGGAAAACTCCTCTCTAAATGGGAAGGATCGTATATCACCGAAGAAGTTTATCGCTCCGGAGCCATGAAAATAAATAACTCCGAAGGCACTAATCCGAGAGTGGTGAATGGGCGAAGAATTAAGCACTATATTTCAGGTACCCCCATTAATGTTGAAACTAATATTATTGAAACAATTACACCGGAGGAATACATAAGAGAGACCTTCCGGAACACTCCAGAACCCTGAAAAGGAAGAGGTATGTGATACAGTAAGTAAACCGACTCCAAAAATTCCATAAAAATACTTCCTGTCAGTTTTGGAATATTAGAAAAAATAGAAAAATAAGAAATAGCCGAGGAGACCCACCTGGTGCCCACAAGGCACCAGGGCGCGCCACCCCCCCAGGCGCGCCCTGGTGGCTCGTGGGCCCAGCGTGAGCCTTCCCGACTCCATTTTCTTCTGGATTACTTGTTTTGCAATATAAAAAATCTATATATATATTCCCAGACGTTTTGACCACCGTATCGTAGAAATCTCCTCTGTTTTTGTTTCGTGCTGTTTTTGTCAGATCTCGAAGCTAGGCATCATGTCTTCCTCTTCCTCAAACAATGTGGGGGACGATGCTTGGTTGCTGCAGATGGAGCTCAGGCGAGAGGGGGAAGGAGAGGTTACAATGGAAGAAGATGATGGAGATTCGCTTGAGGTCCACCCTCCGGCCTCCGAGAGGGGCACCCTTGCCGGCATCTCCACAATTCCAAACCCACATCAAGCTATGAGAAGCATTACAAGCCACGGGAATCCAGAGGTACAAGAAGGGTTTCCCCCTAGGAGGCCCTTACACAGGTTACATCAGAACAACTTTCATAATTTGGTTCACAATTATGGGGTTGAAAATACTTCTCGTATGCACATACCTTCCAATTGGGATATCTCTCGTCCAAGTGAAAGTGATGCAGGAAAGAATGCTTGGGGACCAGAGAATAAACATATCATGGCTGAAGTCCAAAAGAATACAGAGATGATACAGCATGTGCTCCGAGAAATTCAAAGCTTAAAGGAGATCCTAATTAATGTTATGAAGGACAAGCCTACTTCATCACCACCACCATCACCAAAGAAGGAAACTTGAGCACATGGGTATGGGCACTCCCCTTGGCTTGTGCCAAGCTTGGGGGAGGTGCCCCGGTATCGTATCACCATCACTTTTCATTATCTTTACCTATTTTTAGTTCGATCCTTAGCTATTTCGTGATCTAGTTGAATAAAAGTTTAGTATGATCTATTTTCGAGTGTTAGCTTCGTGATCTATCTATCTATGTAATCGAGTTGAGAGTTATATAATAAGGAGTAGTTTGAGTTTTTGCTTCTTTACTTTCATGTTCCAATTCTAGCAATGAAAATAATGAAAAAGATTATATGCTAATCTTATGGAAAGTAATAACATTACATAAAGAAAAGTAGAAGTGGTAAAAAATTATTGGAAGTTAACAAGCATAGCATTAGTCAATGATGCAATTCATGAAAAAGTTAATAAGGGAAGAGAAGATTCACATGCAAATATATTATCTTGGACATCTTTTATGATTGTGAGCCCCCATTAAGTATTTTATGCCAAATTGTTGACGTTGGACAAGGAAGACAACGTAATGAATTATGTTTGTTCATATTCACATAGAAGTTATATTGTTATAGATCCTCCAACATGTGGTGCTTGCCCAATATCTTTGCTAGCCAAAAATCCGCACTAAGTAGAGATACTACTTGTGCATCCAAAACCTTTAAACCCAGTTTCATGTCATGAGAGTCCACTATATCTACCTATGGATTGAATAAGATCCTTCAAGTAAGTTGTCATCGGTGCAAAAAGCAATAAAAATTGCCTCTAAATATGTCTGAACTTTTATTGTAAGGGAAATAAGCTTTGTACGAACTTGTGATGGTAAAGAAATAAAAGCGACAGACTGCATAATAAAGGTTGCTATCACAATGGGCAATATAAAGTGACGTTCCTTTGCATTAAGAGCTCCTGCATCCAACAACAAAAAGCACATGACAACCTCTGCTTCCCTCTGCGAAGGGCCTATCCTTTACTATTATGTATTTACTTTTTATGCAAGAGTCAATAGTGTTCTCCTCTATTTCCTTTTTATTTTTCTCTTTTGTAAGCATCATGTGGTGGGGAAAGATCTAGGCACATATATCCAGTTGGATATGAGTGATCATGAGTTATTATTGTTGACATCACCCTTGAGGTGAATAAGTTGGGAGGCGAAATCACAAGCCCCTATCTTTCAATGTGTCTGGCTGAAACTTTTTGCTCCATATATATGTCGTGAGTGTTAGCAATCATAGAAGACTAAATGATGGTTGAGTATGTGGACTTGCGGAAAAGCTCCTACATGAGACCCTTCCTGAAAATATGATGAATTGCAATTGCATTGTTGACTGAGAATATAGTTTGTTAGTTTTCAAGAAAGTTTATGCCTTATACTCCATTGTTGTGATGAATTGTTACTTGCTCATGAGAAGTTTATGATAATAAATATTGCTATTATAATAATGATCATGATGCTACTATGTCCGTATTTTGTTTTTATTGACACCTCTCTCTCTAAACATGTGGACATGATTATCGATATCGGCTTTCGCTTGAGGACAAGCGAGGTCTAAGCTTGGGGTAGTTGATACGTCCATTTTGCATCATGTTTTGCTACTGTTATTTATAATGTTTTTAATCAATAAAACACTTTGTGAAGCAATTCTAATGCCTTTTCTCTCTTAATATGCAAGATTTACACAAGGAGGGAGAATGCCGGCAGCTGGAATTCTGGACCTGAAAAAGCTATGTCAGAGATACCTATTCCGCACATCTCCAAATGAGCTGAAATTTCACGGAGAATTATTTTGGAATAAATAAAAAATACTGGAAGCAAGAAGTACCAGAGGGGGCCACCCAGGTGCCCACGAGGCACCAGGGCGCGCCACCCCCCCAGGCGCGCCCTGGTACCTCGTGGGGCCCCTGGCCAGCCTCTGGCCCCCATTTTCTGGTATTTAAGTAATTTTGCCCTAGAAAAAATATAGAGAAGACTTTCGGGATGGTGCGCCGCCGTCTCGAGGCGGAACTTGGGCAGGAGCACTTTTGCTCTCCGGCGGAGAGATTCTGCCGGGGATACTTCCCTCCGGGAGGGGGAAATCGTCGCCATCGACATCACCAGCAATCCTCTCATCGTGGGAGGACTAATCTTCATCAACATCTTCACCAGCACCATCTCATCTCAAACCCTAGTTCATCTCTTGTATTCAATCTTTGTCTCAAAACCACAGATTGGTACCTGTGGGTTGCTAGTAGTGTTGATTACATCTTGTAGTTGATGCTAGTTGGTTTATTTGGTGGAAGATTATATGTTCCGATCTATTATGCTATTCAATCCCTCTCTGATCTTGGATATGAACATGATTTGTGAGTAGTTACTTTTGTTCTTGAGGACATGGGAGAAGTCTTGTCATAAGTAGTCATGTGAATTTGGCATTCGTTCGATATTTTGATCATATGTATGTTCTTGATTCCCTTAGTGGTGTCGTGTGAACGTCGACTACATGACACTTCACCATCTTTGGGCCTAAGGGAATGCATTGTGGAGTAGTAATTAGATGATGGGTTGCTAGAGTGACAGGAGCTTAAACCCTAGTTTATGCGCTATTCCGTAAGGGGCTGATTTGGATCCATATGTTTAATGCTATGGTTAGAGTTATCTTAATTCTTCTTTCGTAGTTGCGGATGCTTGCGAGAGAGGGTAATCATAAGTGGGAGGCTTGTTCAAGTAAGAACAGCACCCAAGCACCGGTCCACCCACATATCAAATTATCAAAGTAGCGAACGCGAATCAAACAAACATGATGAAAGTGACTAGATGAAATTCCCATGTGTCCTCGAGAACGTTTTACTTACTATAAGAGATCGTTCTGGCTTGTCCTTTGCTACAAAAAGGATTGGGCCAACTTGCTGCACTCTTTGTTACTATTGCTACTTGTCACTTGTTACAAATTATCTTGCTATCAAACTACTCGTTACCGATAATTTCAGTGCTTGCAGAAAATACCTTGCTGAAAACCGCTTGTCATTTCCTTCTGCTCCTCATTGGGTTCGACACTCTTACTTATCGAAAGGACTACGATTGATCCCCTATACTTGCGGGTCATCAGTGAACTACTCCCTCCTCGTCATGGAGACCACCGGGATGATGAATATGGCCTCGGGTGATGATTCCCCCCTCCGGAAGGGTGCTAGAAAAGGGTTGTAGATTAGATTGTGGAGGTACAGAGGCTTGTAGCGGCGTAAAAACTCATCTTGGTTAACTTTCGGGGGTTTCTGAATATATATGATTTTTTGGCGTTGGAATCACGCGAAGAGGGGCCACAGGGGGCCCATGAGGCACCAGGGCGCGCCTGGGGGGTGGCGCGCCCTGGTGGCTCGTGGGGCCCTTGTGGGTCTTCTGGCCACCTCCCGAAGCTTCTAGTGTCTCTTTTGTTCCAGAAAAAATCGTCAAAAAGTTTCGCTGCATTTGGATTTCATTTGATATGGACTTTCTGTAAAACCAAAAACATGCAGAAAACAACAATTGGCACTAGGCACTAGGTCAATATGTTAGTCCATGAAAATCATATAAAATCCATATAAAAGTGCACCAAAATCATACAAAACTATAATAAACATGGCATGCATACTTCATAAATTATAGATTCGTTGGAGACGTATCACTCTTCCGGTGTTCTCTCTCCGTAAATCTTCCGTTGTATCCGAAACTTTTCCGGTGACTTTCTCTCAGACTCCCTGTCTAGCATTCAGCAGATAGATGACCCTTAAGCGTATGACCCTATAGGTTCGGTGAAGTGTAGACATGACCGGAACACTTTCCAATCAATGATCAACATCGGAGCCGTGGACACCCATATTGACCCCTATACCCACACGAATAAATATTCGAGTGAACCTCCAGTTGCCGTGTGCTATTCCTTTTACTTCGCGATATGTTACAAACACCCGAGGTGAGATTTATCGGCATCCCCGTGAATCAACAACATGTCCACTATGCCAGTTACCTCGTTACCGATTTTGTTCTCTTTTCTCATTCCTGTGTTCCGGCATCCCTGTGATCAAATCACAATGTGTCTGGACAGACGATGATGGATACCGTAACACCGAGAGGGCCCAAAGAATATCTCTCCATCGTCGGAGGAGCAAATCCCAATCTTGAGCTATCAAGCCCCTTGACATACTTTTCCATGAACCCGTAAGCCGCCGTAATAGCCACCCATTTACGGATGATGTTTAGCAAACCCCAAAGTTCATGAAGCAAGTATGAAGAAACTCGATACTCTCATGGTCTAAGGAATTATGCAAACATTAACTTTCTCTGTGTTATTAACCATTAACTTGTGACTAATGTATCTCATAGCATAACATCAATCGGGTCGATTCAACACAAGTGTTCTCCTAACATTGTGCTCTCAAAGTTGCCAGCATAGTCATGCCCATGATCAGGAAAACAGAACCATCATGCAACACTTGAGCTAGTCTTAGAGGCCAGACTAGGAATACATTTTACCGTTTATTATTCCACACGTGCATATGAGTTTCCCTTCGAGCCTCATGGTTATTGTAGACTCGAGAACCATAGCAGTTATAGCATGGAGCATAAACATAATTATGAACATGGAGATAAATAATAGCATTTATTATTGCCTCTAGGGCATATCTCCTACAGAAAAAGAATACTGAAAAGGGCTTGTAAAAACCCCGAAGACCAGTGACGGTGTCATACACCGAGGGTGGCTCATCCAAGGGAGCCCGGCCTGAAGATTAACCAGGGGCCCATGAAGGCCCAAGGAGAAGGGGAAAACGTAGAAGGGCACCAAAGACCTACTTGCGAGAAAACATGTCATCAGTGCTACTTTAGTACTCAATAACATTTTTCACTGTTGTCCCGTGATGAGTACTTTGATCACTTTGGTATCTATACTCGCAACAGCTTGGGAGTATCGGACATATCTGGTTGTTTTACATACCATGGAATACATGATTAATCCAAACACAAGAGTGTGTGGAATCTCCATCATATATTTTGCTCATCAGTGTTTGGGACACCGAGTCTTGCAAAAAATCTTTCCATGTGACTTCGGCAAGAATCACTCCTTGGCGTTTTAATACTAAACTGTTTCACAATATGCATTTTTGCTTAGCCCTATTAGGCAATTCTATCTCCGTCGATAAATATGCCTAATATCAAGGCTACTCAGCCCAAGTACTTCATCGAAAAACTATTTTTCAATGTAGTCCTAATTTGTGTCAAGAAATTTATAGTATTTCCAATCAACAATGTGTCAAGCACACAAGGTTTTGAGAAATATTATTATGCTCCCACTTACTTTCTTGTAACCACAAGCATCTTCGTTATCCGTTGATGAAATCAAACTCTTTTGACTATTTCATCAAAAACGAAGATTCCAACTCCATTTTGCTCTCTTCTGTCCATTGCTGGAACTCTGAAGTTTGCATACTCACTAGCATCCTCTGGATAGACAAAATACGTTGGACTGTATCACATGCAAGTCCTAGGTAGCATTTCCATCACATGGAAATCCTTTTGGCATCCAAGTATCATATCTCATCATTGAAATATGTATTAATTGCTAGTTTAACCCGAACCGACTTTAAGCATCGCTACGGTGAGACAATCTCATCGCAGTTAATTCCTTGAATTTGTTATAAGCAACAAGTCGAGCTTTATGGATAAACATTTTTATCCGTATCAGTTTATAGTTCCATTAATATTCGTTAGACTTCAAGTCTTCCAAAGGGTTTATCAAGATCAAATCTTGAATCATTTATATGGAAACTATCTCGGATTATATTGGCATTTAGCCAATTCCGGAGTCAGGGCCCATCAACGCTTCCTTGCGTATCGTAGGTATACTGTTATCTAGCAAAAATATCTCGTCTGCACACCTGAGAGGTTTGCACGAGTTTTGCCTACGTGGTTCAGCTGCAAGTTCGACTGAAGTCCATACATCTCATGTAGAGGCTTCCGTATCAGTCGCAGTAGGAAACTCTGGAATCACTTCCAAGGTTTCTTTCCCTTGACCTAATGACGAAAATACTGTTATCTCGTTGAGTTGCACTATCCTCCCACTCACCTTTTTGCAAGAACCATTTTCTTCAAAATCATACCGCTCTTTGTGGCAAACATTTTTGCCTCAGTATAGTAATGGAGGAATACCCAATAAATTAGGATAACCTACAAAGTAGCACTTGTCTGATTTGGAATAGGTTTGTAAATATTTTACACAAGCCTCATATTCCAATTGTTAAGAAAAGATATAACATGGTTGGGTGTATCATACCATGGCGCCATTTCAACAGATTTGATGGCGCTCTTTTCAGTGTAAAAGCCGCAGTCTCTAAAGCATTACTTTAAAAGGGATAATGGCAAATTGATTTATGCCATATTTGATCTTACCATGTCATAAATGGTTTGATTACATCTTCATGGACATTCCACTCATAGTGGTTCTCCGGGAGGTGTAAGTTATGAAACTCTTTTCACAACTCATCAGACATTCGCTAAACTTGTAACTCAAACATTCCTTTATGCAATCTAGTTTGCAGAAACATAATTTTTCTTGTTACAATAATTTCCACTTCATTTTGAAAACCTTATGAATGATTTCAAAAGATCCAGACTTACGTATCATCAAGTAAATATCCATATATCTACTTGAGTCATTTCTGAAGATAGATAAATCCAGTGCTAGCAATAACCTTTATCGGACTACACACATCAAAATGTATGATCACCAATAAGTTTGTTGCTCATTCCTTATGGCATGTGAACGGTATTTCAGTCAATTCACTTTTTGGACGAAAATTGCAAGTGTCAGGTGATTCATAATCAAATGACTTCAAAATCCATCATGATGGAATTTTTCCATGCGGGTTTCTCCAATGTGACCACATGAAGTGCCACACATATGTGGTATTCTTTTAGTCTTGCGACATTTAGCGTCAGTGTTATGAATGTATCATATTACCATCAATATTCAGAACATACATCCCATCCACGATGGAAGCATGGCCCTTATGTTATTCATGATACTGAACAACAATTGTTCTTTTATGAACAATCCTTTTGCAACAAACATTATGCAATGGGCTAGAGTGTATAAAACTCTAAAATGAATTATGAAAGTAAACACAGAGGTAATATATTATTATCAATATTCATAACATATATCTCATTCATAATGAAAGTATGGCCCTTATGTTATTCATAACATCGAACATCAAAAGTTCTCTTATGAATAACCTTCTTGCAACATACTTTATGCAATGGGCTAGAGTGTATAAAACTCTAAATGAATTATGAAAATAAATACAGACGGTAATACACCGATGGAAGGTATAGTAACATTTACTATGTTCCCACCGCGTATCTAAACCTCACTCCCGGCAAGTCTTTTAGGCCGTAGTAGTTCTTGCATTGAGTCGCAATAGAATGCAATCGAGCGGGTATCTTTGTGATCAACTCACAATAACCAATAATTACGGACTAACAGTTTAATCACAATTCCCAAGAACTATTTCTTTTGACCAGCCTTCCAAACATCAATAACTTGTATGACTTTCATACATGAGCTGGATATTCCAGTCTTCTTTCTTTTTGCCTTTATATTTCTAACAGTTTAACTTTCAGTATTTCTTCTACTCTCAAAAGAAGCACCCAACTTAAGAGTGGCGTTAGCCCCGGACTTCCTAGGCGTGTAAGTCACACTAACACCCTTTGGACAATTCCTTTCTCTTTAAGTCATTATTTTATTCACCTTCATCTACATGGCAGGCGTTCTTCTGGATCCCTCTCTTATCAGTCAAATGCTTAGTAAACACTTTACTAATACTTTGCAAACAAACATTGCTTTGGATATCTCATATCTTTTAGCCTTTGTTTGTATCTGAAACTAATTTTTCAGTTCCATGAATATCACATAACTATCCCAAACTTTTGAAGTTCGGGTCCCATGGAAGCAAACATATTGCACTTGACCGTAACGGAATTCTAGCTTTTGGATCGAAGGACAAGAGTCACATCATCCATAGCATTAGCAGGAGAATACCGAAAGCATGCGATAGGACAAAGTCCTTCTTGACACTCTTGAGGATAATCCTCACATTACGTTACCAATCGTAAAGATTAACCAGATAAATAACAGCTTATTCAATTTTAATAGGGAAGGTGGAAATGTGAGCCATTATTCTATAATTATTATGCAAATTCCACTTAGACAAAGTTCATAATTAATTGCACAAAGAATTAAAAGAATTAATTCTAAAGTGCGCTCTCACTCAAATCAATATCTCTCATAATTGATTGTGAGTGGTACAAGATCCAAATTTCAATTCAACGCCAAGGATGCATCCATCTCAAGTGACGAGAATTTCATTTGGTAGGCCAACTTGCCAATCACATCTCTATGTGACTCTTGTTCATCTTTCGATGGGCGTGTTCCGAGCTCAGGACGATCCTTCGGAACGTCAAGACAACCAAGTGATCTTGCTGTGAGGTCTCAACTCACCCGCCTCACACTTCTCTAATCGTTCGTACCCATGCATCCATGTGATACCCCGAAGAGATAGGTGCCGTGACGGTGCTACACTTGGGAGAACACTAACTACTTGATATTTTAAGTGAGAGATCACTCTAATAAAAAGCTACTACTGCGCAATCAAAAGGGTGCAACATAAGGGATAAACATCTCAGGCAATTCATAATAGCATGATATGGTATAGCCCTTTCTGACGGAGAAGTCTTTATTTCTTCGTCTTCGGCATTCGCGTCGGTGTTCACCTTCGCGAAGTTTGCCACCACCTTGTCGATGCACCAGATAATATTGCTATCTCTATAGCTAATAAAATAAGTGCATTACATAAGGTTGACTCACAGGTCATTAAAGTGACAATCATATGGCTCCAGCCATCATGCCGAATCATGACACGCAGGTCATGTTAATTTACATTTTATAGTCATCTCATACATAATCAAATTTATATGAGAACTGCTATACCACATCACATGCACATCTCATGTCATCCTGCAAAACCAAGTTAGACGCCTCTAATCGGTTTATGCAAAATTTTATTTTACGTGGCTTCTAAGGTTTCGAAACAAACCGAAGCTACCAACGTTTATCATCAAGTATGATTATTCAAGTCGCTAGATTAACTTTGCGGGGTGTATGAAACACGAGATAATGAAATCTCGAGCCCCATACTGAACTTCGTCATACGCATGACCCCCGTGCAGATCATATCTGCATTGCCCTTTTGTCTGCGAAATTTTATCTTTCTTTTAACTATGGTGGAATTCAACGAACTGTTAGCACTTTGTTGATCAATCAGGATCGCGGATTGCCAGAACTTTGAAACTCCACCATGCCGTTATCAAGATCAGAAATACACTTTCAGGGAAGTAACAAGAACATCGGGTAACAGATTTCATCTGCTACCCGCACAAATAATTTTCAGCAATAGAACTCATCTACTACAAAATTATATTGTGCAACACCCATACATCTCTATGTATTCTAGATCGTAACCTGCATCTACGCATAGCATGGCTCTTGATGCCACTGTAGGGGAACGCGACAGAAAACAAAAAATTTCGGTACAGCGAGCACGTCCAGGATCACTATGGAGATGGCATACAAGGTTTGATTTGATCATTACCGACTCATAGCGCAGCAAAAGTAGAGTCGATGTAGATCGTTGGTGCAGATCCTCGTAGCTAGGATTTACAACCTCCCAACCGCGAGGATGAACTCCCTCATCGGACAGCCCTTCGGGAGGCGGTCGGACAGTCCCTCGGACGATGTCACGGACAGCCCTTCGGGAGGACCCTCGAGGCTCGAACGGTAACTCGGACAGCCCTTCGAGAGGACCCTCGAACAGCCCCTCGGGCAAAAGATCGAACCTACGACCTCTCTACGGGGTTGCATACATACGGTGTCAGCTATCCGGCAGGGCTTCGCCGTCCAGAACTAGTTCCCACCGGAACCCAGACAGCCTTTCGGCTCTACGAAACTATTTCGTGTGAGGGAGAGAAGAAGTCAGATCATTGCATGGCATAATGTATAAGAGAAAGAGTGAGTGTGGAGAGTGCCTCTTGATGTCTACTACACAACTTATTCTTGTAGACTCGTGTTGGGCCTCCAAGCGCAGAGTTTTGTAGGACAGTAGCAATTTTCCCTCAAGTGGATGACCTAAGGTTTATCAATCCGTGGGAGGCGTAGGATGAAGATGGTCTCTCTCAAACAACCCTGCAACCAAATAACAAAGAGTCTCTTGTGTCCCCAACACACCCAATACAATGGTAAATTGTATAGGTGCACTAGTTCGGCGAAGAGATGGTGATACAAGTGTAGTATGGATAGTAGATATAGGTTTTTGTAGTGCGAACAATAGAAAACAGCAAGGTACCAAGTAACAAAAGTGAGCATAAACGGTATTGCAATGCTTAGAAACAAGGCCTAGGGTTCATACTTTCGCTAGTGCAATCTCTCAACAATGCTAATATAATTGAATCATATAATCATCCCTCAACGTGCGATAAAGAATCACTCCCAAGTTCCTATTAGCGGAGAACATAAGATAGAAATTGTTTGTAGGGTACGAAACCACCTCAAAGTTATCCTTTCCGATCGATCTATTGAGCTATTCCTATAAGTGTCACAAACAACCCTAGAGTTCGTACTAAAATAACACCATATGATACACATCAACCAACTCTAATGTCACCTAGATACTCCAATGTCACCACAAGTATCCATGAGTTGATTATACGATATGCATCAAACAACTTCATAATCATAATATTCAATCCACACAAAGAACTCCAAGGAGCACCCCAAAGTTTCCATCGGAGAAAAGATAATGAAAACATGCATCAACCCCTATGCATAGATTAACCCAATGTCACCTCGGGAATCCGCGAGTTGAGTGCCAAAACATACATCAAGTGAATCAATATAATACCCCATTGTCACCACAGGTATTCATATGCAAGACATACATCAAGTGTTCTCAAATCTGAAATATTTAATCCAACAATAACGAAACCTCAAAGGGAAAAGATTCGATTCATCACAACAAGGATAGAGAGGGAAGAAACACCATATGATCCAACTATATTAACAAAGCTCACGATACATCAAGATCATGCCAAATCAAGAACACGAGAAAGAGAGAGAGAGAGATCAAACACATAGCTACTGGTACAAACCCTCAGCCCCGAGGGTGAAATACTCCCTCCTCGTCATGGAGACCACCGGGATGATGAAGATGTCCTCCGGTGATGATTCCCCCCTTTGGCAGGGTGCCGGAACGTCATGTTATATTGCCCCTTGTGATAGCAACCTTTCTTATGCAGTCCGTCGCTTTTATTTCTTTACCATCACAAGTTCGTACAACGCTTATTTTCCCTTGCAATAAAAGATCATACATATTTAGGAGCAATTTTTATTGCTTTTTGCACCGATGACAACTTACTTGAAGGATCTTATTCAATCCATAGGTAGATATGGTGGACACTCATGGAAGAAACTGGGTTTAACGGTTTTTGGATGCACAAGTAGTATCTCTACTTAGTACGAATTTTTGGCTAGCAAAAGATCCTAAGCAAGCACCACATGTTGGAAGATCCATAACAATATAACTTCTATGCAAATATACCCAAACATAACTCATTACGTTGTCTTCCTTGTCCAACTTCAACTAATTTGCTCAAGTTTGAAAATAATTAATGGGTATTCACAATCATAAAAGATGTCCAAGATAATATATTTATATGTGAGAGTTCTCTTCCTTATACTAATCATTCATGAATTGCTTGTAAGACCAATATTGTGATTGTCAAGCTTCAATAGATTTCACTTTCTAACCGAAATGTGAAACTACTACTAGACATGATACAAGCATATATAATTTCGACTTTATGATATTCAATTCATTCAACAATTTACTCATAGGATATAAGTGAAGCACAAGAGTAAATGACAAACTACTCCAAAAAGATATAAGTGAAGATCAAATGAGTAGTTAAGCAAATAGGTAGCTATGTGAGGACTATCTCTCATTTGAAAATTTCAGATCTTATTATTTTATTCAAACAGCAAGAAAAACAAAATAAAATGACATTCCAAGAATAGCACATATCATGTGAAGAAGCAAAAACTTAGGCTCAACCAAAACTGACCGATAATTGTTGATGAAGAAAGGTGGGATGCCTACCGGGGCATCCCCAAGCTTAGATGCTTGAGACTTCTTGAAATATTAACTTGGGATGCCTTGGGCATCCCCAAGCTTGAGCTCTTGTGTCTCCTTAATTCCTCTCATATCATGGCTTCTCCTAAATCTTTAAAAACTTCATCCACACAAAACTCAACAAGAACTCGTGAGATAAGTTTGTATAAATCAACTCAAAACCTTAACATTCTCTACTGTAGAAAATTGCTAAAATTATAATTTAACATTGCATAATAAATGTCTCTGCATATTTAATACTCCTATACTCAAATAGAATCATTAAACAAGCAAACATATGCAAACAATGCAACTATAACAGCAATCTGCCAAAACAGAACAGTCTGTAAAGGGGGATTTAAAATTCATACTTACCTAACTCCAAAAATTCTGAAAAATTACCACATGATATAGAACTCATGCATTCTTACTGTGTAAAAATTTCAGATTTTTATCATGTTCTGACTATTCAGGAATACTCTGGACATAACAGAAAACTTTCTGTTTTCAAACAGCAACACATAGACTTGCAAACTGAGCATGGTAAAGGCTATAATTGGAATTTTATTGAACTAAAAGATACAAAACATTATTATTGATAACACAAAGCAAATATTAATAGTATAAAATGATGATCCAAGCAAAACTCATATTATGTGACGAATAAAAATGTAGCTCCAAGTGAGGTTACCGAGAGTGTTGAAGACGAAAGAGGGGATGCCTTCTGGGGCATCCCCAAGCTTAGACGCTTGGGTCTTCCATCAATATTACCTTGGGGTTCCTTGGGCATCCCCAAGCTTAGGGTCTTGCCGCTCCTTATTCTCCTCATATCGATATCTCACCCAAAACTTGAAAACTTCAATCACACAAAACTTAACGGAACTTGTGAGATAGGTTAGTATGATAAAAATAAATCATCCACTTTCGTACAGTCAAGACAAGATTCATAATTGTTCTCACATAATGCCTACTATATTCTATCATTTACACAATTTATATTACACAATATAAGCTATGGAAACACTAAAATAAGCAAACTATGCACTAAAAACAGAATCTGTCAAAAACAGAACAGCATGTAGTGAGCGATTTAAAAACCATACTTATGTACCTCCAAAAATTCTGAAAAATTAGGAAAACGTAAACAATTTGTAACCCAATACTCTTTAAAAATTTTAGAATTTTCTCACTCTCCAGTATAGAATAAAAATTCCAGCACTGGACGCAAAAGTTCCTGTTTTTGCACAGAATCAAATCAACAAGCATCCACACTATCCCAAAGGCTTTACTTGGCACATTATTGAAAGAAAACATATGAAACATGATTTCTACAGTAGCTTAATCATGTGAACGCAAGAAAAACAGTAGGTATAAATATTGGGTTGTCTCCCAACAAGCGCTTTTCTTTAATGCCATTTAAGCTAGGCATGCTGATTTCAATGATGCTCACATAAAAGTGATGAATTGGAAATTAATGGGAGCATCATGAAGCAAATGACTAGCACATTTAAGTCTAACCCACTTCCTATGCATAGGGATTTTGTGAGCAAACAATTTATGGGAGCAAGAATCAACTAGCATAGGAAGGCAAAACAAGCATAACTTTAAAACTTTCAACACATAGAGAGGAAACTTGATATTATTGCAACACCTACAAGCATATGATCCTCTCTCATAATAATTTTCAGTAGCATCATAAATAAATTCAACAATATAGCTATCACATAAAGCATTCTTTTCATGATCCACAAGCATAGAAATTTTACTACTCTCCACATAAGCAATTTTCTTCTCATTCATAATAGTGGGAGCGAACTCAACAAAATAACTATCATGAGATACTTGATTGGCATAATCCACTTGAAAATTAAAATCATGATGACAAGTTTCATAGTTATCATTATTATTTATAGCATACATGTCATCACAATAATCATCATAGATAGCAACTTTGTTGTCATAATCAATTGAAACCTCTTCCAAAATAGTGGAATCATCATTAAATAAAGTCATGACCTCTCCAAATCCACTTTCATAATTATAATCATCATAAATAGGAGGCATGCAATCATCATAATAAATTTTCTCATCAAAACTTGGGGGACTAAAATATCATCTTCAACAAACATAGCATCCCCAAGCTTATGGCTTTTCACATCACTAGCATCATGGATATTCAAAGAATTCATACTAGCAACATTGCAGTAATGCTCATCATTCAAAGATTTTATGCCAAACATTTTATTGAATTCTTCTTCTATCAATTGAGCACAATTTTCTGCTCCATCATTTTCAAGAAAAACATTATAAAGACGAATAATATGAGGCAACCTCAATTCCATATTTTTTGTTGTTTTCTTTTATAAACCAAACTAGTGATAAAACAAGAAACTAAAAGATTCGATTGCAAGATCTAAAGATATACCTTCAAGCACTCACCTCCCCAGCAACGGCGCCAGAAAAGAGCTTGATGTCTACTACATAACTTATTCTTGTAGACTCGTGTTGGGCCTCCAAGCGCAGAGTTTTGTAGGACAGTAGTGATACGTCTCCAACGTATCTATAATTTATGAAGTATTCATGCCATGTTTATTATAGTTTTGTATGATTTTGGTGCACTTTATATGGCTTTTATATGATTTTCATGGACTAACATATTGACCTAGTGCCCAGTGCCAGTTGCTGTTTTCTGCTTGTTTTTGGTTTTCCAGAAAATCTATATCAAATGAAGTCCAAATGCAGCGAAACTTTTTGACGATTTTTTCTGGAACATAAGAGACACTAGAAGCTTCGGAAGGAGGCCAGAAGACCCACAGGGGCTCCACGAGCCACCAGGGCGCGCCACCCCCCCTAGGCGCGCCCTGGTGCCTCGTGGGCCCCCTGTGGCCCTTCTTCGCGTGATTCCAACGCCAAAAAATCATATATATTCAGAAACCCCCGAAAGTTAACCTAGATGAGTTTTTACGCCGCCGAAAGCCTCTGTACCTCCACGATCTCATCTACAACCCTTTTCCGGCACCCTGCCGGAGGGGGGGGGAAGCATCACCGGAGGCCATCTTCATCATCCCGGTGGTCTCCATGACGAGGAGGGAGTAGTTCACCCTCCGGGCTGAGGGTATGTACTAGTAGCTATGTGTTTGATCTCTCTCTCTCTTGTGTTCTTGATATGGCACGATATTGATGTATCGTGAGCTTTGTTAATATAGTTGGATCATATGGTATTTCTTCCCTCTCTATCCTTGTTGTGATGAATCGAATCTTTTCCCTTTGAGGTTTCGTTATTGTCGGATTGAATACTTCAGATTTGAGAACACTTGATGTATGTCTTGCATATGAATACCCGTGGTGACAATGGGGTATTATATTGATTCACTTGATGTATGTTTTGGCACTCAACTCGCGGATTCCCGAGGTGACATTGGGGTAATCTATGCATAGGGGTTGATGCACGTTTTCATTATCTTTTCTCCGATAGAAACTTTGGGGTGCTCCTTGGAGTTCTTTGTGTGGATTGAATATTATGATTATGAAGTTGTTTGATGCATATCGTATAATCAACTCACGGATACTTGTGGTGACATTGGAGTATCTAGGTGACATTAGAGTTGGTTGATGTGTATCATATGGTGTTATTTTAGTACGAACTCTAGGGCTGTTTGTGACACTTATAGGAATAGCTCAATAGATCGATCGGAAAGGATAACTTTGAGGTGGTTTCGTACCCTACAAACAATTTCTATCTTATGTTCTCCGCTGATAGGAACTTGGGAGTGATTCTTTATTGCACGTTGAGGGATGGTTATATGATCCAATTATGTTAGCATTGTTGAGAGACTGCACTAGTGAAAGTATGAACCCTAGGCCTTGTTTTTAAGCATTGCAATACCGTTTGTGCTCACTTTTGTTACTTGCTACCTTGCTGTTTTTATATTTTCAGATTACAAAAACCTATATCTACTATCCATATTAGACTTGTATGACCATCTCTTCGCCGAACTAGTTCACCTATACAATTTGCCATTGTATTGGGTGTGTTGGGGACACAAGAGATTTCTTGTATTTGGTTGTAGGGTTGTTTGAGAGATACCATCTTCAACCTACGCCTCCCACGGATTGATAAACCTTATGTCATCCACTTGAGGGAAAATTGCTACTGTCCTACAAAACTCTGCGCTTGGAGGCCCAACACGAGTCTTCAAGAATAAGTTGTGTAGTAGACATCAAGCTCTTTTCTGGCGCCGTTGTCGGGGAGGTGAGTGCTTGAAGGTATATATTTAGATCTTGCAATCAAATCTTTTAGTTTCTTGTTTTATCACTAGTTTGGTTTATAAAAGAAAACTACAAAAAAAATGGCATTGAGGTTGCCTCATATTATTCGTCTTTATCATGTCTTTCTTGAAAATGATGGATCGGAAAATTGTGCTCAATTGATAGAAGAAGAATTTAATAAAATGTTTGGCATAAAATATTTGAATGATGAGCATGATTGCAATATTTTTAGTATGAATTCTTTGAATACCCATGATGCTAATGATATGTAAAGCCATACGCTTGGGGATGCTATGTTTGATGATGATGATATTTTTAGTCCCCCAAGTTTTGATGAGAAAATTTATTATGATGATTGCATGCCTCGTATTTATGATGATTATATTGATGAAAATGGATTTGGAGAGGTCGTGACTTTATTTAATGATGAATCCACTATTTTGGAAGAGGTTTCAATTGATTATGACAACAAAGTTGCTATCTATGATGATTATTGTGATGACATGTATGCTATAAATAATAATGATAACTATGAAACTTGTCATCATGATTTTAATTTTCAATTGGATTATGCCAATCAAGTATCTCATGATAGTTATTTTGTTGAGTTTGCTCCCACTTCTATTGATGAGAATAAATTTGCTTATTTGGAGAGTAATAAAATTTCTATGCTCGTAGGTCATGAAAAGAATGCTTTATGTAATAGCTATATTGTTGAATTAATTCATGATGCTACTGAAAATTATTATGAGAGAGGAATATATGCTTCTACATATCTCAATAATATTAAGTTTCCTCTCTATGTGTTGAAAGTTTTGAAGTTATACTTGTTTTGCCTTCCTATGCTAGTTGATTCTTGCTCACATAAATTATTTGCTCACAAAATCCCTATGCATAGGAAGTGGGTTAGTCTTAAATGTGCTAGTCATATGCTTCATGATGCTCTCTTTGTGTTTCAATTCTTTACTTTTATGCGAGCATCATTGAAATCGTCATGCCTAGCTAAAAGGCTTTAAAGAAAAGCGCTTGTTGGGAGACAACCCAATGTTTATACCTACTATTTTTCTTCTGTTCACATGATTAAGCTACTGTATTAATCATGTTTTATATGTTTTCTTTCAATAATGTGCCAAGTAAAACCTTTGGGATAGTGTGGATGCTTGTTGATTTGATTCTGTGCAAAAACAGAAACTTTTGCACCCAGTGCTGGAATTTCTATTCTGTACTGGAGCGTGAAACAATTCTGAAATGTTTCCACAGTATTGGGTTACAAATTGTTTACGTTTTCCTAATTTTTCAGAATTTTTGGAGGTACATAAGTATGGTTTTTAAATCGCTCACTACGTGCTTTTCTGTTTTTGACAGATTCTGTTTTCGATTCATAGTTTGCTTGTTTTAGTGTTTCCATAGCTTATATTGAGTAATATAAATTGTGGAAATGATAGAATATAGTTGGAATTATGTGAGAACAATTATGACTCTTGTCTTGACAGTACCTAAGTATGATGATTTATTTTTATCATACTAACGTATCTCACGAAATTCCGTTAAGTTTTGTGTGATTGAAGTTTTCAAGTTTTGGGTGAGATATCGATATGAGGAGAATAAGGAGTGGAAAGACCCTAAGCTTGGGGATGCCCAAGGCACCCCAAGGTAAAATTTAAGGAAGACTCAAGCGTCTAAGCTTGGGGATGCCCCGGAAGGCATCCCCTCTTTCGTCTTCAACACTATCGGTAACCTCACTCGGAGCTATATTTTTATTCGTCACATAATATGAGTTTTTCTTGGAGCATCATTTTATTTTGTTGAGATTTTCTTGATGTTATAAATAATCATGTTTTTTATCTTTTAGTTCAATAAAATGCCAATTATAGCCTTTACCATGCTCAGTTTGCAAGTTCATATGTTGTTGTTTGAAAACAGAAAGTTTTCTGTTATGTCCAGAATATTTCTGAATAGTCAGAACATGATAAAAATCTGAAATTTTTACACAGTAAGAATGCATGAGTTCTATGTCACGTGGTAATGTTTTAGAATTTTTGGAGTTAGGGAAGTATGGATTCTTATTCACCCTTTACAGACTGTTCTGTTTTGCCAGATTGCTGTTATAGTTGCATTGTTTGCATATGTTTGCGTGTTTAATATTTCTATTTGAGGATAGGAGTATTAAATATGAAGAGGCATTTAGTATGCAATGTTTAATTATAATTTTTGTGATTTTCCACAGTAGAGAATGTTAAGGTTTTGAGTTGATTTATACTAACTTATCTCACGAGTTCTTGTTGAGTTTTGTGTGGATGACGTTTTTAAGATTTAGGGAAGCCATGATATGAGAGGAATTAAGGAGACACAAGAGCTCAAGCTTGGGGATGCCCAAGGCATCCCAAATTAATATCTCAAGAAGTCTCAAGCATCTAAGCTTGGGGATGCCCCGGTAGGCATCCCACCATTCTTGATCAACAACTATCGGTCAGTTTTGGTTGAGCCCAAGTTTTTGCTTCTTCACATGATATGTGCTATCCTTGGAATGTCATTTTATTTTGTTTTCTTTGCTGTTTGAATAAAATACTTAAGATCTGAAAATTTTAAATGAGAGAGAGTCCTCACATAGCTACCTATTTACTTAACTACTCATTTGATCTTCACTTATATCTTTTTGGTGTAGTTTGTCATTTACTCTTGTACTTCACTTATATCCTAAGAGTAAATTGTGAAAGAATTTAATATCATAAAGTTGAAATTTATATGTTTCATATGCTTGTCCCATGGGGAGTATTGACTTCACATACAAGAAGTATAAGTCGTAAAATTTATTGAAAGTTAACAAACATAGCATTGGTCACTTGAACAATTCATGAAAGGATTTTAAAGGAAGAGAAATTTCACATATAAATATACTATCTTGGACATCTTATATGATTGTGAGCCCTCATTAATTATTTTCAAGCTTGATCAAGTAGTTGACGTTGGACAAGGAAGACAACGTAATGAGTTATGTTTGTTTATATTCACGTAGAAGTTATATTGTCATGGATCCTCTAACATGTGGTGCTTGCTTAGGATCTTTTGCTAGCCAAAAATTCGTACTAAGTAGAGATACTACTTGTGCATCCAAAAACCCTTAAACCCAGTTTCTTGCCATGAGAGTGCACTATATCTACCTATGGATTGAATAAGATCCTTCAAGTAAGTTGTCATCGGTGCAAAAAGCAATAAAAATTGCTCCTAAAATATGTATAATCTTTTATTGCAAGGGAAATAAGCGTTGTACGAACTTGTGATGGTAAAGAAATAAAAGCGACGAACTGCATAATAAAGGTTGCTATCACAAGGGGCAATATAACGTGACGTTCCTTTGCATTAAGGGCTTGTGCATCCAACAACAAAAAGTGCATGACAACCTCTGCTTCCCTCTGCGAAGGGCCTATCTTTTACTTTTCTATATTTACTTTTCTATATTTACTTTTCTGTATTTACTTTTATGCAAGAGTCATTAATGTTCATCCCTATTCCGCTCTATTTATTCTTTAGTTGGCAAGCATTATGTGGTAGGGAAAGATCCAGGCACATATATCCAGTTGAATATTGGTGATCATGAGTTATTATTGTTGACATTATCCCTGAGATAAATAAGTTGGGAGGCCAAACATTAAGCCCCTATCTTCCTATGTGTTTAACTGAAACGGTTTGTTCTAAAAATATGCTTTGAGTGTTAGCAATCATGGAAGACTAAAAGATGGTTGAGTATGTGGAATTTGCTAGATCAAAGCTCTTACATAGACCCTTCCTGAAAATAAGATGAATTGCAATTGTTTGATGACTGAGAACATAGTTTGTTAGTTTTCAAGAAAGTTTATGGCCTATACTTTAAACATGTGAATAGCTTGCTACTTGGTCATGAGAAGTTTTATGAGATGAGCTACTGATTATGATATATATTGATGCTAGAAAAAGTGATTGAAATTATCATTGATCAAACTTATGCACTATGCTAGCATTCACACTTCATAAATTATTTCTTTTATCATTTACCTACTCGAGGACGAGCAGGAATTAAGCTTGGGGATGCTGATACGTCTCCAATGTATCTATAATTTATGAAGTATTCATGCCATGTTTATTATAGTTTTGTATGATTTTGGTGCACTTTTATATGGCTTTTATATGATTTTCATGGACTAACATATTGACCTAGTGCCCAGTGCCAGTTGCTGTTTTCTGCTTGTTTTTGGTTTTTCAGAAAATCTATATCAAATGAAGTCCAAATGCAGCAAAACTTTTTGACGATTTTTTTCTGGAACATAAGAGACACTAGAAGCTTCGGGAGGAGGCCAGAAGACCCATAGGGGCTCCACGAGCCACCAGGGCGCGCCACCCCCCCCCAGGCACGCCCTGGCGCCTCGTGGCCCCCCTGTGGCCCTTCTTCGCGTGATTCCAATGCCAAAAAATCATATATATTAAAAAAACCCCGAAAGTTAACCTAGATGAGTTTTTACGACGCCGCAAGCCTCGGTACCTCCACGATATCATCTACATCCCTTTTCCGGCACCCGGCCGGAGGGGGGGGGAAAGCATCACCGGAGGCCATCTTCATCATCCCTGTGGTCTCCATGACGAGGAGGGAGTAGTTCACCCTCGGGGCTGAGGGTATGTACTAGTAACTATGTGTTTGATCTCTCTCTTTCTCGTGTTCTTGATATGGCACGATCTTGATGTATCACGAGCTTTGTTAATATAGTTGGATCATATGGTGTTTCTTCCCTCTCTATCCTTATTGTGATGAATCGAATCTTTTCCCTTTGAGGTTTCGTTATTGTCGGATTGAATATTTCAGATTTGAGAACACTTGATGTATGTCTTGCATATGAATACCCATGGTGACAATGGGGTATTATATTGATTCACTTGATGTATGTTTTGGCACTCAACTCGCGGATTCCCGAGGTGACATTGGGGTAATCTATGCATAGGGGTTGATGCATGTTTTCATTATCTTTTCTCCGATAGAAACTTTGGGGTGCTCCTTGGAGTTCTTTGTGTGGATTGAATATTATGATTATGAAGTTTTTTGATGCATATCGTATAATCAACTCACGGATACTTGTGGTGACATTGGAGTATCTAGGTGACATTAGAGTTGGTTGATGTGTATCATATGGTGTTATTTTAGTACGAACTCTAGGGCTGTTTGTGACACTTATAGGAATAGCTCAATAAATCGATCAGAAAGGATAACTTTGAGGTGGTTTCGTACCCTACAAACAATTTCTATCTTATGTTCTCCGCTGATAGGAACTTGGGAGTGATTCTTTGTTGCACGTTGAGGGATGGTTATATGATCCAATTATGTTAGCATTGTTGAGAGATTGCACTAGTGAAAGTATGAACCCTAGGCCTTGTTTTTAAGCATTGCAATACCGTTTGTGCTCACTTTTGTTACTTGCTACCTTGCTGTTTTTATATTTTCAGATTACAAAAACCTACATATACTATCCATATTACACTTGTATGACCATCTCTTCGCCGAACTAGTGCACCTATACAATTTGCCATTGTATTGGGTGTGTTGGGGACACAAGAGATTTCTTGAATTTGGTTGCAGGGTTGTTTGAGAGATACCATCTTCAACCTATGCCTCCCACGGATTGATAAACCTTAGGTCATCCACTTGAGGGAAAATTGCTACTGTCCTACAAAACTCTGCGTTTGGAGGCCCAACACGAGTCTACAAGAATAAGTTGTGTAGTAGACATCAAGTAGCAATTTTCCCTCAAGTGGATGACCTAAGGTTTATCAATCCGTGGGAGGCGTAGGATGAAGATGGTCTCTCTCAAACAACCCTGCAACCAAATAACAAAGAGTCTCTAGTGTCCCCAACACACCCAATTCAATGGTAAATTGTATAGGTGCACTAGTTCGGCGAAGAGATGGTGATACAAGTGTAGTATGGATAGTAGATATAGGTTTTTGTAGTGCGAACAATAACAAACAGCAAGGTAGCAAGTAACAAAAGTGAGCATAAACGGTATTGCAATGCTTAGAAACAAGGCCTAGGGTTCATACTTTCGCTAGTGCAATCTCTCAACAATGCTAATATAATTGGATCATATAATCATCCCTCACCGTGCGATAAAGAATCACTCCCAAGTTCCTATTAGCGGAGAACATAAGATAGAAATTGTTTGTAGGGTACGAAACCACCTCAAAGTTATCCTTTCCGATCGATCTATTGAGCTATTCCTATAAGTGTCACAAATAGCCCTAGAGTTCGTACTAAAATAACACCATATGATACACATCAACCAACTCTAATGTCACCTAGATACTCCAATGTCACCACAAGTATCCATGAGTTGATTATACGATATGCATCAAACAACTTCATAATCATAATATTCAATCCACACAAAGAACTCCAAGGAGCACCCCAAAGTTTCTATCGGAGAAAAGATAATGAAAACGTGCATCAACCCCTATGCATAGATTACCCCAATGTCACCACGGGAATCCGCAAGTTGAGTGCCAAAACATATATCGAATCAATATAATACCCCATTGTCACCACGGGTATTCATATGCAAGAAATACATCAAGTGTTCTCAAATCTGAAATATTCAATCCAACAATAACGAAACCTCAAAGGGAAAAGATTCGATTCATCACAACAAGGATAGGGAGGGAAGAAACACCATATGATCCAACTATATTAACAAAACTCGCGATACATCAAGATCATGCCAAATCAAGAACACGAGAGAGAGAGATCAAACACATAGCTACTGGTACAAACCCTCAGCCCCGAGGGTGAACTACTCCCTCCTCGTCATGGAGACCGCCGGGATGATGAAGATGGCCTCCGGTGATGATTCCCCCTCCGGCAGGGTGCCGGAAAAGGGCTGTAGATTAGATCGTGGAGGTACAGAGGCTTGCGGCGGCGTAAAAACTCATCTAGGTTAATTTTCGGGGGTTTCTGAATATATATGATTTTTCAGCGTTGGTATCACGCAAAGAGGTGCCACAGGGGTCCCACGAGGCACCAGGGCGCGCCTGGGGGGGGGGGGGGCAAGCGCGCCCAGGTGGCTCGTGGGGCCCCTGTGGCTTTTCTGCTGCTCCTCCGAAGCTTCCTGGGTCTGTTTCCTTCCAGAAAAAATCATCAAAAAGTTTCGCTGCATTTGGACTTCATTTGATATGGATTTTCGGGAAAACCAAAAACAAGCAGAAAACAGCAACTGGCACTGGGCACTAGGTCAATATGTTAGTCCATAAAAATTATATAAAAGCCATATAAAAGTGCACCAAAATCATACAAAATTGTTGTAAACATGGCATGAATACTTCATAAATTATAGATACGTTGGAGACGTATCACCTCTCCACCTCTATTTATAGGAAAACCCAAGGGGTAGGGTGGCTCTCATCCATCCATGTCATCCCTAAGATATTTTGGGACAAAGCCCAAAAAGGTGGCTTTCCATAAAGTGATTTTCACTATTCACGGAAACATTTTTCTGTGACTGTTAAATCCGAAAATATTTCTGTATGTCTTAGAACATTTCCAGTACCCACTAAAATAATTTTGGACGTGTTCCGAAACAATTCCGGATTAGTGATTTTCATCTGCGAAAAGCAACCAAAGCGGTTCCGGCAGCTCCGGAACATTTCCGGGTTTTTTTCTCCGGAAAAATCACAGAAGTTCCCAGAACAATTCTGGCACCCTCCAAGAATTTCCAGGCGTGTGCCGAAACCAATTTGACTTAATGGTATACCCCAAAACAACTTTTTAGTTTTACCGAAACTCTTCCGGTGTTCTCTCTCCGGAACTCTTCCGTTGTCTCCGAAACTTTTCCAGTGACTTTCTCTCAGACTCCCTGTCTAGCATTCAGCAGATAGATGACCCTTAAGCGTGTAACCCTATATGTTCAGTGAAGTATAGACATGACCGGAACACTTTCCGATCAATGATCAACATCGGAGCCGTGGACACCCATATTGACCCCTATACCCACACGAATAAATATTCGAGTGAACCTCCAGTTGACGTGTGCTGTTCCTTTTACTTCGCGATATGTTACAAACACCCGAGGTGAGATTTATCGGCATCCCCGTGAATCAACAACTTGTCCACTATGCCAGTTACCTCGTTACCGGTTTTGTTCTCTTTTCTCGTTCCTGTGTTCCGGCATCCCTGTGATCAAATCACAATGTGTCTGGCCAGACGATGATGGATACCGTAACACCGAGAGGGCCCAAAGAATATCTCTCCATCGTCGGAGGAGCAAATCCCAATCTTGAGCTATCAAGTCCCTTGACATACTTTCCCATGAACCCGTAAGCCGCCGTAATAGCCACCCATTTACGGATGATGTTTAACAAACCCCAAAGTTCATGAAGCAAGCATGAAGAAACTCGATACTCTCATGGTCTAAGGAATTATGCAAACTTTAACTTTCTCTGTGTTATTAACCATTAACTTGTGACGAATGTATCTCATAGCATAACATCAATCGGGTCGATTCAACACAAGTGTTCTCCTAACATTGTGCCCTCAAAGTTGCCGGCATAGTCATGCCCATGATCAGGAAAACAGAACCATCATGCAACACTTGAGCTAGTCTTAGAGGCCAGACTAGGAATACATTTTACCGTTTATTATTCCACACGTGCATATGAGTTTCCCTCCGAGCCTCGTGGTTATTGTAGACTCGAGAACCATAGCAGTTATAGCATGGAACATAAACATAATTATGAACATGGAGATAAATAATAGCATTTATTATTGCCTCTAGGGCATATCTCCTACAGAAAAAGAATACTGAAAAGGGCTTGTAAAAACCCCGAAGACCACTGACGGTGTCATACACCGAGGGTGGCTCATCCAAGGGAGCCCGGCCTCAAGATTAATCAGGGGCCCACGAAGGCCCAAGGAGAAGGGGAAAACGTAGAAGGGCACCAGAGACCTTCTTGCCCTCCAAGACAAGGTCGGCGGCAAAAGAGATCACATCTACCTCCCTGTAAACCCTAGACCTCCACCATCTATATACGGGGAGGCTAGGGGACCTTCATGACCATCTATTCTCAGATAGAAACTCTCGGTAGCAACCTCATACACCATTGTAACCCCTCGCACGAGGTATCCCTCCACCATGAATAATCAAAGCAATCCGAATGTAGGGTATTACTCTTCGGAGGCTCGAACCTGGGTAAAACCCTTGTGTGATCTCCGATCTCAGACTTCCAGCCGCGCTTGGACCCCTACCGAGAGATCTGACGGCATTTTGCATCGTCAACCACGACTCCCGGCCGAATCCAAACAGATTCACCGGAATCAAAACCGACCAGATCTTGGAAAACCCACCAGAGAGGTAGAGACACACCTCCATATGCCCTCCGCCGGCGATAAGGACACCAACAAAATGGGGATAGGGCGGGGAGGACATTATTCTTACACTAGAACAACGATGCCGCCTCGCCGCCACAAACTAGTCGCATAGACACCCTAAAGAAAACCTGAACCAAGTTGCCCACGCGGTTGACATATTAGGGTAAGGTATCATTCAAAATCTCTACTATCTAAAAGAAACGTAATGTTCCCTCTCCCGTCTTACGTCCCCCACCCTTCGTCAATCCTTCACGTACGACCCCTCACCCCTCCACCGATTTTCTTTCTTCCCTCCACCGGTTTTCTCCCTCCTGGTTCCCTATTTTCCGGTTTTGCAATCTATCTTTGGAGCCAGAGAATCACGTATGGTAACCAATCTCTTAATAATTGGTAATACAAACACAATTAATACAGACGCAATCAATTCATGTATGGTAACAAGTATCTTTTTGATAACGCAATTAACTCAATGGCGGTGATCAATCTCCTTTCTTCTTTCAATCAATCTCCTTTTTTCTTCTAAAAATGAGTAACCTTCCATGTTTCGCTTCCAGCGTTCGCTCCGCCTTCGTCGAACCTCCCCAGTCTTCCCTCAGTTTCCGCCATGTCCCCATCTCCCCACAGTTTATACCATACGAAGACCACGCCCTCGGCGCCCGTCACGTACCAAAGTCCCGATTGGATCGTAACGGCAACATCGAGTCTGTTTTGCTCGGATAGCGTCGCCTCCCGTCGCCGCCGCCGCTGTTTTCCAGCGCACTCTGGCGGCCTCCGCCGCTGTGCGTCCACCACGACACCTCTGCTCTGCCCCATCTTCCAATCGGTCGCCGTAAGCACCGGGGAATCCTCCACTATAGGAGCGCGTGCTGCAGTCATATGATCAGTGCATCTGGGACTGCATCTACCATACCAAGGCCTTTGGTTCAGCCATTGTGTGCGCGTCAACAGCGTCGGCGCCGGCGCAATGAAGTGCATGGTCCGGGTGCGGTGCTCTGGGCGGCGCCGATGACACGTGCGCTTGATGGGCACCCTAACAACACCCTCAGCCAGTCTTTGACGTGTGGCTCTCCTCCTTGAACGTGATGCCGCAGGCAACGCACAATGACTGCGACAATGCACACACTCGCACAGCGACTGCAGACAGCAAGAACAAGTTGAGAACGTGAGCATGCATGGGCCGGCCTTGGGTCCGCGAGGGACGTCCTTTAGAGCGGCGTGGACGCCTATCCATGAGCTGCTCATGCCCCCCAATGACGTCTATGGTAATGCATGCAGATCTTGGATTTCCTGAGCTCCTACGCAGCTGCATATTGATTTTGGCCGGTTCCCACTTCCCACACAGTTTGCGGAGTGTGCCCGGCAACTATATTGTACATTACGGATGATTAATTTAGGCAAGTACCACCACTATCTCGTGTCCAGCCTCTCTACTTCCATACAAAAAAAATTGATAAGACAGAAAAGGAGTTGCACTCCTCCACAAGAGAGACAGAGAGGGAGAGAGAGCAATGATCATATGTCTAGATAAATGCAGGTGATGGGCATCTCTGAATGATTTGTTAGTACAACTTGTAATAATTAGTACTACACATAGATACATTAATTTGTTACTATTTGATTATAGGGACAATTACATTTGAGCCCCTAGTTGTGTCACACCCGTGCGTTTTGCCCCTAAATTCAAAATACCCTAGTTTCTGTCCAAGCTTGTTTGCTCCTCTTATGCTTTTGCCCTTTGACCGTTTGACCGTAACTTTGAAAATTTCATTACGAATTCATACTAACTCAGAAAAATGCATATAAGATATCAAAATATTCAGAAAAGCATCACCTATATGTGCATGTCATTTGCATTCATGACAAAAGTGCTGAAAAGTCCTCATCTCAGTTTGAGCTCATATGATGTCAGCATGAATCACTAGTAGAAAACAGGGCATTTGTCCCGGTTCCAGAGGGCCTTTAGTCCCGGTTCTGGAACCGGGACAAAACGATCGGGACTAATGCCTAAAACCTTTAGTCCCGGTTGGCCTACGAACCGGGACCAAAGGTGCTCCACGTGGCCGCTGTGGCGCGCCCAGGCAGGAGGACCTTTAGTCCCGGTTGGTAACACCAACCGGGACTAAAGGATCTCCACGTGGCCGCTGCGCAGCACTCAGGCAGGAGGACCTTTAGTCCCGGTTGGTAACACCAACCGGGACCAAAAGGCAGCCACGCGTCAGTAGCTCGCAGGCGCTGGTTTTTTTTTGAAAGGGGGGGTTTAGGGGTTTCATATTGTGTTAGCTAGCTAATAGAGAGAAGTGACCTCTCTTTCTCCGTGCTTGGTCGACGCTAGCTACTACATATAGAGAGAACTCGACGCTAGCTAGTAAGCAATGAAGGAACCATTAATTACACAACATCGTCATGCATGATCAATATATAGAGAGAAGTGACCTCTCTTTCTCCGTGCTTGTTGGTCGAACAACAAGTTTTCGTATATCTATTCGACGCTACTACAGATAGTACACGTTGATGCATATATCTATTCAACAGGTTTGCAATTCTCGATGGCATTTTCCGTCTTTAGGAATGACATGGTCAACAAAGAATCCCGCCAACTCCTCTTGAATTGCGCGTAGGCGATCAGCTGGTAGGAGTACGTCCCACTTCTGCCAGGTCTAATTTAAAGAAGGGGGGTCAATATATATATATATATATATATATATATATATATATATATATATATATATATATATATATATATATATATAAAATCAACACAATTGATGGTGATAAAATAAAATTATGAATATTGTTTACGTACTTCAAATTGTTGTTTAGTGAAGCCCCTCTCGATGGTCTTTTGGTGAATGAACTCGCAAACGTAGTATCCACATAACTCATTTCCGGGTTCCTGCCACATGCACTTTACGAGAATAGAGTTCAATCAAAATGATAATCAACCATGATAATGGTATTGAAACTAGAATCAATGAGAGATGCGCGGAACTAGCTAGTACTACTTACTCTGGGTTGTTTAAATCGCAGCTCCGGTCTCCATTCACCCTTAACCCACGTGATGAACTTTTTCCAAACCCTGCCCGGCAAAGAAAATGATTACTTGATATCAGGAAATGAACGAAAGTTGCCGATATAGTGCGATAATGATTGAACTTACTTCTGGAGCATTTCAATCATGTCCGCATACTCCGTAGCCTCTTTACGTCTCGAGTCCATGACAGTTACTGCTCCCTCGTCAAGCTGAATGGCTAGCAGAATAAAGTGGAACCTGCGCGCGCATAACTCATCAATTACACTTAACCTCGAGTAAGCGAAACAGAATATGCAGAAGACAGTAACACTCACTTGAAGTTGTAAGGAAAGAGTATTTCCCTTTTGTTTTGGTGTCGAAGGAACGCATTTAGCAAGATTTTCTCAGTCTCCTCGGGGATCTTCTGTACCAACCATTCATTTACGATATTTGGGTTAATGAACCCAATGTCATAGATTTGTCTTTTTGGGCATTCGACGATCTTCAATCTGCATAATATAGTGAGGATAATTATATACATGCAATGAATGAGTTGAGCTAGAGACTTAATTACAGAAATAATACTTACAGACAATAACAAGCCACGAGACTTTTGTCGAGGGCGGCTTGATTGTATAACTGAAAGAGTTCGTCAAATTCAACGAAGATCGAGTCGACTCCAACGAAGTCGTGCTCATCCTTAATTCCCACCAAGATACTGCCCGTCCCATCCTTGCAGGTTTCCAAGTACCATTTATGTAATCTTCACATCATCGTTGGTAGATCTCGTTCCAGATCATCACTTCTGACGAGACGCTTCCCGTGCTGGTATTTAAAGGTGTCTATCGGCTTAGTGATTTCAAAATGTACATCATCGCCTAGGTAATCACCAGGATTGAAACCAGGAGCAACGGCCGCTACCCCCGGGGTATCGGTAAACACCTTGAGCGGGGGGCACGATTGCTTTTCCTGTTCGCCGAGCTGGGGAATTGTTTTCCCACTTCTTGCACCAGTACTGCTACTTCTCGACCGACTCATAGCTTTGTCATATGTCTTTGCAATAATGCGGTCATAGTTTGATAGCGGTGGAGGCGGAGGTGGTCGCGTAAGGGCATCCAGAGTGCGATTCGCCTTTACCGGATCTATTTTTTCCTTTGGAGGTGGAACTTTTTGTGCAAATTGGCGTTTCAAATCGGCAGCCACGACCTCATCGGTTTCCTTGTCAGCCAGCTCATATGGTAACTTGGCAAGAGGCTTGAAGTTTGGACCAAATTTGAATTTCTTCCCACCACCTATTGTACTGCTAGCCGCCGGAGCGGCGGCGGCTCTCTTCTGCCGTTGCTGACGAGGCGGAGTTCGCTGACGCGGCGGAGGAGGCGGAGTCTGCTGACGCGGCGCAGGAGGCGGAGTCCGCTGACGTGGCGCAGGAGGCGGAGTCCGCTGACGCCGCGGAGGAGGCGAAGGAGGATTCTGCTGAGGGGCCTCCTCCGCCGGAGTCGGCTGACGCGGCGGAGACAGCTGAGGCGACGGAGACAGCTGACGCGCCGGAGACGAATGAGGCAGCGGAGTCTGCTGAGGGGCCTCATCCGGCTGCGTCTGCTGAGGTGGCGTCCAGTTTGGAAGCTTGATGTACTCCTTTCTCCATAGGCAGGTACTCCTTAAGGCATTTTCCAGAAGATTATCCCCTTCACCTATAGGGTAGTCAAGCTCCAGCCCCTCAAATCCCTCCATTATTTCATCCACCGTGACAATAGCATAGCCATGTGGAATCGGAAGGCAATGGAAAGTTCCCTCAACTCGAGGAGGTAAAACAGAGCCGACTGCCGCCTTCAAGGTCAGGTTCTGGCATTTCGCCATTAGCACACAATGTTCAGCCTCCGTGATACTATCCACGGGGTAGCGAGGAGCCGTGATATCAGGCTGAAGGAGCTCCGTGGAAGCCACGCTGCTTCTCCGCTGAGATGGTGGGGTAGCTTCTGGGGCAGTGTCGAAGGAAGGATCTTCGTACCGCTGAGATGGTTGGCCGGTAGCTCGTTGGCTCTCAAGTTCCTCTTGTTTCGCTAATCTTGCATTGATCTTCTGCATTTCGCTTGCTTCCGCTTTCTTCTTTCTCTCTCGGCTTCTATAACCACCGCTGTCGGGAAACCCATGCACCCAGGGAACGGAGCCTGATGTGCCTCGTGTTCGTCCAGGGTGTTCAGGATTCCCAAGGGCCTGTGTCAGCTCGTCATTCTCTCTGTCGGGATGTAACCTCCCTTCCTGCGCTGCCTGGATTGCTTCCTCAAGCTTCTTGACGGGTATTGCAAGTTGAGCTTTCGTCCAAACACACTCCCCTGTGTCTGGGTCCAAAGTTCCCCCAACCCCGAAGAACCAAGTCCTTGACCGATCTGGCCAGTGCAATGTCGCTGGTTGGACCCCTTTAGCAAGCAGGTCTTGCTCAGCTTTGTCCCACGTAGGCCGGGCTTTGTTGTAGCCACCTGACCCCGTAACATGGTGATACTTCTTCTTTGCAGCATTTAGCTTATTTTTCGCTGACCTTTGCTTGCCCTTGTCCGATTTCTTGTAGGCCACAAATGCGGGCCAGTGATCTTTTATCTTCTCATATGGACCGGTGAATTCTGGAGTCTTGTCTTTCTCGACAAACTTTTCGTTCAAATCTTTCTTCCAGTTCTTGAATAGTTCTGCCATCTTCTTAAGAGCAAACGCCTTGACCTTATTCGGATCCGCCTCTGGTGGTAGGCTGAAATTTGTCATCAGCGAGGTCCAAAGATCATCTTTCTGTCTATCCTGGACATAAGAAACTTCAGGGTCCTTCTTCTTATTCCATTCTTGGATGCTGATCGGGACGATGTCCCTAACAACCAGTCCGCACTGATGTATAAATGTGTCCCTGCTCCGCTTGGGAGCAATCGGTTGGCCATCTCGACCGACTTCTTCGATCGTGAACCTTTCATCCTGGCGCAACCTTTTCTTCGGGCCTCGTCTCCTTACGGAAGTTTGGCTCGATCCGGAGGGATAATTAAAAGAAGAAAGAAGCGTTAATATATGTACATACAAAACAATTAATGCATCAAGTCAGCAGAGGCTTAATTAATATATGTATATATACCTCGCCGGACTTTGCAACAGTTAAGGCTCCCTCCTCCGTTCGGCCACCGGAGCCGTCATGATCTCCTTCCTCCTCCATTCGGTCACCGGAGCCATCATGATCTCCTTCCTCCTCCACTCAATCACCGGAGCCGTCATGATCTCCTTCCTGACCATCGATGTCGTTGAGAAACGACAAGGTGATATCACCTTCATTGCGGATTATATCCCCCAACAACTCTTCTTTTTCTAAGTCTCTGTCCATAGTTTCTGCAAATATTACAACATGGCAATATACAACCATGAGAGATGGATTAGTGGCAAACATAGACCTAGCTAATCACAACAAGGAATCATATGCATATATGAGCAATGGATTAGTCGCAAACATCATGTAAAGTTATCGGGGGTTATACTTTCGAGAGAGGATACTTTGCGGACCGCCTCTCTCATGCATGTCCGACGTCCCCCCTCATGAAGAAGTTATCGGGGTTATGTTTTAACTACCCCCCCTCATGTCGAAGTTATCGGGGTTATGTTTTAATGGAACATAATTTGTTAACTTGACATTAGACGTCAATAGTATTATACATAACAACAGTGCTATATGATATTATTGTTGTAGCGTTATATATAAGACCCCACCTGCCACCTTCGACAAACGGGTAGGGGCGGGAGGGGGTAGGAGATCGACAACGCTCTTTCTTCTAGGGTTTGGGTGGCCTCCAGATCGGTTGGTCGGGCGAGCGGACCGGGAGTAAATTTTGAATATATGAGTTGTTACTCCCTCTCTCCCATAATTAACCTTAGTAAATTTCATTATCATCATGCCCATTTAGTAAAGTTGCCTCTCCCCGATTTAGGCAAAGTAAAACTTAGTAAGATCATCATGCCCATTTAGTAAAGTTGCCTCTCCCCGATATAGAAAAACAATATGCATACATCCATGGATCATCCATACATCATTGCTCATATATTCAAACTTAATATGAGTTTTAGCAAGATCATCATGAACAAAAATTTCTTTGAACAAAAAAAATATCTATGTACAATTTTTTTTTGTATGAACAAAAAAATCATGAACATTTAGTAAAGTTGCCTCTCCCCGATTTAGGCAAAGTAAAACTCAGTAAACTTAATATGAGTTTTAGCAAGATCATCATGAACTTAGTAAACTTAGTAAACTTAACATGAACAAAAAAAGCATACATCAATGGACAAAAAAAATTCTATGAACAAAAAAAAGCATACATCAATGCATACATCCATGGATCATCCATACATCTGCATATACATACATACATCAATGGACAAAAAAAATTCTATGAACAAAAAAAAAGCAGAGCAGGGGCGGCGGCGTGGCAAGCAGAGCAGCTGGGACGGCGGCGGCGGCGGCGTCGGGGCAGGACAGGGGCGGGGGAGAAGGGGGGGCTCACTGGGGGCGGAATCGGGGCAGGGGCAGGGGCGCGGCGGCGTCGGGGAAGGGCAGGGGCGCGGGGAGCGGCGCCGGCGTCGGGGTAGGGCGCGCGTCGGGGCAGAGGGCGTCGAGGGCGTCGAGGTTGTCGGCGAGGGCGTCGACGGCGAGGTGGAGCAGCCTAACGGCGAGGGCGTCAACGGCGAGCTCGGGCAGCCTGGCGACGTCGTCGGGGGAACTGCAGATGGGGATTGGAAATTTCCTAAGTGTGCGCTTATATAGCCCCTCCTTTAGTCCCGGTTGGTGGCACCAACCGGGACTAAAGGTACCCCTTTAGTCCTGGTTCGAGCCACCAACCGGGACCAAAGGTAAATTTTAGCAGCCCAAAGGGCGGGAAGCAGAGACCTTTGGTCCCGGTTCGTGGCTCCAACCGGGACTAAAGGGGGGCCTTTAGTCCCGGTTGGAGCCACGAACCGGGACCAAAGGCCTGCGGCTCGCACGACGTCGGGCGGGTGGATGTTTAGTCCCACCTCGCTAGCTGAGAGGCGTCAAGAGTGGTTTATAAGCGCGGCTGCGCCAACCCTCTCGAGCTCCTCTCTTATGCAGGCCTACAGGCCTAAACGCACTCTCTCTGCCCGTGGGCCTACTGCGGGCCTGCATCCTGGCCCAACTAGCGGGTTGGGTTTCTAGTCGTATGCAGGCCGTGGTGGCCCAGTAGGCAGCATTTTTTTTAATTTTTGTTTTTTTGCTTTATTTATTTTCTTTTGTTTCTAGTCGTATGCAGGCCATGGTGGCTAGTAGGTGGGCCTTTTTTTTATTTTTTGCATATGTTATGTTTTTAAATTTTTAATGTTATTTTTTGCATATATTATTTTTAGTTATGTAATTTTAGTTGCATAAATTTTATATAATTTTAGTTGCATAAGTTTTATTTTTTATTGATTCTTTTTAGTTGATTCCTTTTGCTATTAGAGTTTTATAAAAGCTTTTTAGTTTTCTATTAAAGTTTGTAACAAAAAATACTTTATGAAAATTCTTTTTACTATTAAAGTTTTTAACAAATAAATACTTTGATAATTTTAGTTAATATTATTTTGATTATTTTTAGTTGATTCTTTTTGCTATTGAAAAATATTATATTTAATTGATTCTTTTTAGTTCATTCTTTTTGCTATTAGAATTTTATGAAAGCTTTTTAGTTCATTCTTTTTGCTATTAGAGTTTTATAAAAGCTTTTTGATTCATTCTTTTTTATATTAATTCATTCTTTGAGCTAAATGAACCTGAAATTGAAAAGCAGTACAAATGAACTCTGAAAAGGTTGAAAGTTGGCATGGTATCATCATTTCACCCACATAGCATGTGCTAAAAAGTTGAGAGGGTTACGGCAAAAACTGGATGCACTTCGTGTACAAAATGGACAATCTCTTTCGAAGTATCATGGTTTCGGACGAAAACTCATATGTTACAAAGGCATTTCATTTCTTGACATGTAACTGCAGTGATATTCTAGATCAAAGCCATCATCAGAATAGTTGTGGAGAGAAACTCTTCACTTTTTCTTCGCGTGTGTCCCTTGCTTATTGCGCCGTAACCATGGATAATCTTCATCGTTTAACAGGGTGCTTGGGTCAGCCTTCACTTTGAAGGGAGGAATTTCATGAAACTTTTCATAATCTTCAGACATGTCTGTCTTGCCCTCCACTCCCATGATGTCTCTTTTCCGTGAAAGAACTATGTGGCGCTTTGGCTCATCGTATGATGTATTCGCTTCCTTATCTTTTCTTTTTCTCGGTTTGGTAGGCATGTCCTTCACATAGAAAACCCGCGCCACATCATTGGCTAGGACGAATGGTTCGTCTGTGTACCCAAGATTGTTGAGATCCACTGTTGTCATTCCATACTGCGGGTCTACCTGTACCCCGCCTCCTGACCGATTGACCCATTTGCACCGAAACAAAGGGACCTTAAAATCATGTCCATAGTCAAGTTCCCATATGTCCACTATGTAACCATAATATGTGTCCTTTCCCCTGTTGGTTGCTGCATCAAAGCGGACACCACTGTTTTGGTTGGTGCTCTTTTGATCTTGGGCGATCGTGTAAAATGTATTCCCATTTATCTCGTACCCTTGGTAAGTCAATACAGTCGAAGATGGTGTCCTGGCCAACGAGTACAGCTCATCTCCAACAATGTTGTCACCCATGAGATGTGTTCGCAACCAACTGCCGAAAGTCCTGATGTGTTCACATGTAATCCAGTCGTCACACTGCTCCGGGTGTTTGGAGCGCAGAATATTCTTGTGTTCATTGACATATGGGGTCACCAAGGTAGAATTCTGTAGAACTGTGTAGTGTGCTTGAGCCCAAGAATGCCCGTCCCTACATATTATTGAATCCGCTCCTAGCGTGCCTTTTCCAGTCAGTCTCCCCTCATACCGCGATTGAGGGAGACCAATCGGCTTAAGGTCAGGAATGAAGTCAACACAAAACCCAATGACCTCCTCTGTTTGCCGGCCCATGGAGATGCTTCCTTCTGGCCTAGCACGGTTACGAACATATTTCTTTAAGACTCCCATGAACCTCTCAAAGGGGAACATATTGTGTAGAAATACAGGACCCAGAATGGCAATCTCGTCGACTAGATGAACTAGGACGTGCGTCATGATATTGAAGAAGGATGGTGGGAACACCAGCTCGAAACTGACAAGACATTGCACCAAATCATTCTTTAACCTTGGTAGGATTTCTGGATCGATTACCTTCTGAGAGATTGCATTGAGGAATGCACATAGCTTCACAATGGCTAATCGAACGTTTTCCGGTAGAAGCCCCCTCAATCCAATCGGAAGTAGTTGCGTCATAATCACGTGGCAGTCATGAGACTTTAGGTTCTGGAACTTTTTCTCTGCCATATTTATTATTCCCTTTATATTCGACGAGAAGCCAGACGGGACCTTCATACTGAGCAGGCATTCAAAGAAGATTTCCTTCTCTTATTTGGTAAGAGCGTAGCTGGCAAGACCTTCATACTGCTTTGGATGCATGCTGTCTTTTTCGTGCACACGTTGCTGGTCCTCCCGTGCCTCCGGTGTATCTTTTGTCTTCCCATACACGCCCAAGAAGCCTAGCAGGTTCACGCAAAGATTCTTCGTCACGTGCATCACGTCAATTGCAGAGCGGACCTCTAGGTCTTTCCAATAGGGTAGGTCCCAAAATATAGATTTCTTCTTCCACATGGGTGCGCGTCCCTCAGCGTCATTCGGAACAGATTGTCCGCCAGGACCCTTTCCATAGATTATTTGTAAATCCTTGACCATATCAAGTATGGCATCACCAGTACGGAGGGCGGGCTTCTTCCGGTGATCTGCCTCACCTTTGAAATGCTTGCCTTTCTTTCTTAAGAGATGGTTGGTCGAAAGAAATCGACGATGTCCCAGGTACACATTCTTCCTGCATTTGTCCAAATATATACTTTCGGTATCATCTAAACAGTGCGTGCATGCGTGGTATCCCTTGTTTGTCTGTCCTGAAAGGTTACTAAGAGCAGGCCAATCATTGATGGTTACAAACAGCAACGCATGTAGGTCAAATTCCTCCTGTTTGTGCTCATCCCACACACGTACACCTTCTCCATTCCACAGCTGTAAAAGTTCTTCAACTAATGGCCTTAGGTACACATCAATGTCGTTGCCGGGTTGCTTAGGGCCTTGTATGAGCACTGGCATCATAATGAACTTCCGCTTCATGCACAACCAAGGAGGAAGGTTATAGATACATAGAGTCACGGGCCAGGTGCTATGATTGCTGCTCTGCTCCCCAAAAGGATTAATGCCATCTGCACTTAAACCAAACCATACGTTCCTTGCGTCACCTGCAAAGTCCCCCCACCTTCTCTCGATTTTTCTCCACTGCAACCCGTCAGAGGGTGCTCTCAACTTCCCGTCTTTCTTACGGTCTTCTTTGTGCCATCGCATCAACTTGGCATGCTCTTTGTTTCTGAATAGACGTTTCAGCCGTGGTATTATAGGAGCATACCACATCACCTTGGCAGGAACCCTCTTCCTGGGGCGTTCGCCCTCAACATCACCAGGGTCATCTCGTCTGATCTTATACAGCAATGCACCGCATACCGGGCATGCGTTCAAATCCTCGTACTCACCGCGGTAGAGGATGCAGTCATTAGGGCATGCATGTATCTTCTGCACCTCCAATCCTAGAGGGCATAGAACCTTCTTTGCTTCGTACGTACTGTCGGGCAATTCGTTATCCTTTGGAAGCTTCTTCTTCATTATTTTCAGTAGCTTCCCAAATCCGTTGTCAGATACACCATTGTCTGCCTTCCATTGCAGCAATTCCAGTGTGGTACCGAGCTTTGTGTTGTCATCTTCGCAATTTGGGTACAACCCTTTTTTGTGATCCTCTAACATGCGATCGAACTTCAACTTCTCCCTTTCACTTTGGCATTGTCTCTTTGCATCAACAATGACCCGGCGAAGATCATCATCGGGCACATCGTCTGGTTCCTCTTGATCTTAAGCTTCCCCCGTTGCAGTATCACCGTATTCAGGGGGATAGTTGTCATCATCCTCTTCTTCTTCGTTGTCTTCCATCATAACCCCTCTTTCTCCGTGCTTGGTCCAAACATTATAGTGTGGCATGAAACCCTTCTCAAGCAGGTGGACGTGAAGGGTTTTCAAGTTAGAGTAATCCTTCGTATTCTCACAGACAAGGCATGGACAATACATAAAACCATTCTGCTTGTTTGCCTCAGCCACTTCGAGAAATTTATGCAGGCCCTCAAGATACTCGGAGGTGCGTCGGTCACCGTACATCCATTGCCGGTTCATCTGCGTGCATTATATAATTAAGTGTATCAAAAACCATTACAGAACATCATGAATAGAGAAGTGACTAAATTAATACAAGTTCATCATCACATTAAAACCAAAGTACAGTAGTGATCAAATGTTATTACTGAAAACATAAATACATAAAGTTCATACATATATAGTTCTCATAGAACAACATATAGCTCTCTAGAGCATCTAATTAAAACATACATTGAAACTATGAAAAACAACAACAAATGTGATCATAATCGCAACTAAGGTAACAATTGATCCAACGGCATAATGATACCAAGCCTCATTATGAATGGCATATTTTCTAATCTTTCTAATCTTCAAGCGCATTGCATCCATCTTGATCTTGTGATCATCGACGACATCGGCAACATGCAACTCCAATTCCATCTTCTCCTCCTCAATTCTTTTCAATTTTTTCTTTAAATAATTGTTTTCTTTTTCAACTAAATTTAACCTCTCGACAAGAGGGTCGGTTGGAATTTCCGGTTCACATACCTCCTAGATAAAAACATCTATGTCACGTTGGTCGGTATAATTGTCATAAACACTAAATGAAACAAATCATAATAAAAGATAATATACCACATCCGAATCATAGACAGGACGAGGGCTGACGGGGGCGGATACCAAAGTCATGGCACTATATAATAACAAACAATAATAAAAGTAAGAAAATTATACAAGCATCTATCTAAATCATACAAGTAAGAATTTTTTTTCTTTTAAAAAGAAGATAAGAACAAGAGGCTCACCACGGTGGTGCCGGCGACGAGATCGGCGCGGGCGATCGACGGCGGTGAGGACGGGGACGGGGACGGGACGGACCGCCAAACCTAGACAAATCTTGAGGAAAATGGAGCTTGGAGGTCGAGCTTGGAGAGGAGAAAGCTTAAGTGTGGCTCGGGCATTTCATCGAACACCTCATGTGCATGCATAGAACGGAGAACAGAGCAGCGCATGCACACCTCCCACACGGCCAAAAAACAGAGTAGAGGGTGGGCAGGGGCGAGGGTATATATAGGCATCTCTTTAGTCCCGGTTGGTGGCTAGAACCGGGACAGAAGACTGACCTTTAGTCCCGGTTCCAGCCACCAACCAGGACTAAAGGGGCTGCGCCAGGAGCGAGGCCCTTTAGTCCCGGTTCGTGTCTGGAACCGGGACCAAAGGGGTCCTGCCGAGGCCCGGCCGGCGTCCTGGCCTCACGAACCGGGACTGATGCACCTATTGATCCCGGTTCGTAGCAGAACCGGGACTAATGCTCTTATCTGGCCTAGACCAAAACCCTGTTTTCTACTAGTGAATAGTAAAATCCAAAAAAATTGAATTTTTTTTCAAAAAATTCTGAATTATTTTTGTGGAAAACATTGACTAATGTTTTGAGAGATTGCAAAGTTTCATCAGGAAATGACATTCATGGAAGTCATGGAAATAAAATAAAATTGATGCTCCAAAACAAAAGCATTTTGGAGTGCTGATTTTGTTTTTTTTTCATGACTTCCACGAATGTCATTCCCTGGTGAAACTTTATAAGTGCTCAAAGCATTAGTCAATGTTTGCCACAAAAATAATTCAGAATTTTTTGATTTTTTTTCAATTTTTTCGGATTTTACTATTCATGCTGACATCATATGAGCTCAAACTGAGATGAGGACTTTTCAGCACTTTTGTCATGAATCCAAATGACATGCACATATAGGTGATGCTTTTCCGAACATTTTGATATCTTATATGCATTTTTCTGAGTTAGTATGAATTCGTAATGAAGTTTTCAAAGTTACGGTCAAACGGTCAAAGGGCAAAAGCATAAGAGGAGCAAACGAGCTTGGACAGAAACGAGGGTATTTTGAACTTAGGGGCAAAACGCACGGGTGTGACACAACTAGGGGCTCAAATGTAACTGTCCCTTGATTATACCGTTATGTATAAACTAGGACTGGATGCGGTGCAGATTTTGAAAACAAACTGTATTTACGCCTTGCTAAGACAATGTGAAATATAATGCAATTGTACCATTACTTGTTCGAAATTCAAAGTGTGCGTGGTGGGGTGGAAGGGGGATTTCAACCTAGATGCAACATTGGATTAATGGTCTAGAGCTTTTATTGGGAAGACAGAGATAGTGGGTGGAGTAAGAGAAGAATGACGAAGATGAATAAGAGAAAAAAAGATGAGTGATTTATAACAAAAAGCTAGATGATATCGCCTGGTGTGCACGGGGATTCTAAAAGTATATGTTTTATTGTCTTAGTGTTGATTGGTAAATTATATCGATTGTATACAAAATATTTGTATCCTCGTTGCAACGCACGGGCAATTACCTAGCTCACGATAAAAACATCCATGGCTTGGTTGAGTGGGTGTGCTTATTACTGGAGATGGCATGTTGTGCAGGAGTAGTAGACAAGAGATCAAGATAGAGAATGACACTCCTCCAGAAAGAGGGAGTGAGATAAGACAGGTCGAAAGGAGGGTCTCATGCTTTGTAAGCTACCATATATCTTGGACAAAATGTCTTCGTTCAGTCACAATGAGAAGCAATATCGGATTTTGTGCGAATAGTAAACAGATTCACCATTTTATATCAAAGTCAACCAATGTTTTTATCGTAGACCTGAATCTTCAAATATTGGAACAAATCGAAGTATTTATTTATCCGCATAAAATATGCCAAAAAATTTCTATCAATTGCAAAGAAATAATACCACTACGGTGGCTTCTCAATTACCGATTAAGCTGGGTTTTTTTTACGAAAATAGGGAAGACCCTCGGCCTCTGCACCGAGTGATGCACACAGTCTATCCCGATTAAGCTCGATGTGCCTTCATAATCAGCTGTTAGGGACCTACATTCAAGCAAGCTCTGCAAACAGTTGTATTTGCATCTCTACTGGTTAATGCACTCCATTTTTTCTTAAAATGGATGCTATGAAGATCCACGGTCAAATTAACGGTTCACATTCATTTTACAACGATAACTTCATGGAGCTAATTTATCATTTTTTCATCGTGAGATAGTTACACTCACTCAACGCTGGCGTCACTCACTGCCTTATTCCATGGTAGAGTAGATATGTGATTGCGTATCTCCTTGGGGGCTTCATTTATGCAGCCAAGGCATGAACATGGTTGGCACCACCGCCACGGTGGAACTTGGAGACAGCACAGTCCGTCGAGAAGAGCCCCGAGGACAGATATTTTGGAGCGCCACCCATGATGGGCATCTTAGCAGTGACATTCATCTTGTTGATATAGTCCAGCCGGTAGGTCTGGCCAAGGACACCATCGACGAGGTCTGTGAGGGAATGAAACTTGAAGCGGAGGTCAAGGTGCACGAGGCTGTCCTTCATGGTCTTGCCGTAGCTGTGGATCTTGGAGTCCTCGTCGGTGATCGGCACCGCGCTGGCCGAGATGCTGGAACTCGCCCGCGAGGTCCACCTTGACGGAGTTGACAGTGTCCGTGCGCTTCACGGATAGATCACTTAGGGTTTTGGCGACCCATCGAGCATTGTTGGAGGTGTCTATGTTGATGGGCTCACCGTCGAAGGTGATCTCGATGTGGTCCTCTTCCTCGTCCCACTCGACGGCCTTGCGAGCGCCCACGAAGAGACGGTGATCGCCGAAGCTCACGCCGAGGGACTGTATCCACGTGAAGGTGCGCTCGTTGACAGGGTTGTGGTTGCCGATGAAGTGGGCGTTGATGTGGAGGTCGGCGTCGGAGACGATGCAGAAGTCCTGGTCTTTCCTGCCGTGGAAGTAGAAGGTGACGCCGTCGCCGCCGGTGAAGCTAGGGTCGCCGCACGAGGTGCCGGGGAAGTTCGCACACCCTGCATGCGTACACGGATGAACAAACTCGCTACAGATGGATCGATGCTAAGTAATCAACGGTAAACGAAGAAATATATTTTGCTGCGTGTATATGGAATGGATGCATGCATAGTAGTGGACGTACTGCAGGAGGTCTCGCAGTAGCTGCATGACATCAGGTCCGGGCACTGCGCCACGCAGGTCTTGCCCCAGTCGTCGTCGCAGATGAAGATGCGGTTGGGCTTGTTGTAGTTGGTGGGAGAGAGCTGGCCGTTGGCGTAGGACGGGACCTCGGGCTGGGGAGGCGTCCCGTCCCACGAAGGTGGAGTCTCCCAGAACCAGTTGGAAGGGGAAGGTGGCTGACCCATGACGCCGACCGCGAGCGTCGCCGCCACGAAGCTGCAGAACCAGCCAATCTGCGGTACCCGAGCCATTGCTGTTTTTTTTACACGGCAGGGCGGCCGATGAATCGATCGAGATGATTTGTGTGTGTGTATTGCAGCTATGTACAGTACTTGGTAGCGAGGGATTCTTATATGAGATGGATGGATGGATGCTGTGACTTTGACGGAGAGGTTAATTGGAGGTCAAGTGACTTGTTTTGGGAGTGAAGTAGGGGAAGGAAAGGTGCTCACAACTTGCTCGAATATATTGACCAAGTCAGTCGTCCAGTTGACATATAGGCAGCTACACATTAATATAGTCTTACTATAGTATGCATGCATTTAGGGCATCTCAGAATGCCAACCCGCAAATATCTTCGGTATATGTTCGTTTTTGTGTCTGGACGTGGTCTGCGGACATGATGACGGAGTGAGACATCCAATGCTAATAACAAAGTATCCGATTGGGACAAGAAAAAGTAGATGGAGACCATGCATGGGAGGAGAGAAATGAGAGGGGGGCCATGCATGTGAAGAGAGAGAAAAGAAAGAAGAACCACGCGAAGGCTTTTGGTTGATCAAGTGTATGTCCGGACTTCGGTATAACTCTTCCATGTTTGTCTCACTTTTGCCAGAAAACGGACGTCCGGACCACTACGCGAACCGATACGGGTCCCCATTGGACTGCAAAAGTTAACAAATGTGTTCGGTCGGACATATACCGGTGTTTTATGGGTCTCCTTGGAGATGCCCTTAGAGTGTAGTAAACCAGCTGCCGACGGCATGCAATGCATGTCACTGCTTCTTCACGTTATTAATTGTTGAATATATTGTGTGCATGTATATTGTGTCGTGGGCCCACCTCCTAGTTCTCATGTATAGTTGAGGTTGTGGCCCCCCTCTTGTACATCATATATATACGTGCCCGGTGCACCGATCAATGCATTGTGTTGCACGGCCTAAACCTAGTCTTCTACATGGTATCTATCGCAAGTCGATCCTAGCCCTAGCCGCCGCCGTCGCCGCGCCTCCACCGCGCCGCCGCCGCCGCCGCTCCCTCTACCCGCCGCCGCCACCCGCCGCCGCCGCCGCTGCCGGTTCCCCTCCGGTCGCCGCCGCCGCCGCCGGTCGCCGCTGCCCTCGTACCCGAAGCCGCCGCCACCCGCCGTCGTTGCCGGCCTCCCCTTCGCCGCCGCCGCCGCCGCCGGTCGCCACCGCCACTCTTTCGCTTCCGCTCGCCACCCGCCGCCGCTGCCGCCGGTCGCCGCGCCGCACACCTCCCGATCGCCCGCTCGCTCGCTCCTGCCTCTACGCTCCAGGCCCGCCCGCTCGATCGAAGCCGCTCGCTACCACCTGCAGCTGCTACGATCGCTCACGCTAGCCGTGCCTGATCGCTAACGCTGCTGCTCCCGATCGCTGTTGCTGCTCCTACCCAATCGCTAGCTTTCCTGCGCTGCGCGTGTCCTCGTGTTCTCGTGTGCGTGCGTGCTCCGCGTATCAAACTAGCTCGTGCTGCTCGATCACGCCGGCGGCGTACGTGCATGTGCTAGTTCTACGTAGGATTAGGAAAGAATCCATCCAGCAGGGAGCCAGCTTGGTTGCTTGGTGTATACGTGCATCCGCTCTCCAATCTCCGAACTCGCTTCTGCTTCCGATCGCATCTTCTATTTCTCTACTTAGTATACACCTATACCTCCTTCATCTCTAGTGTCCACGCCATGTCCGTTCCCGGTCTCCTTGGTCCTCGACCGGTTTCGCACCATGCTTACTCCGCCCATCCGCAGCCGCCGTATGCCTACCCCATGCTGCCGTCTCCCCCGACGCAGCCGGCCGGCGCCCACTACACCACCAACATGGTGCCTCCGCTGCCTCCGGCGCCGCGGGATCCGGCCCTCTTTGCGGCTCTTCCTTTGGCTCCCTCACCGACTCACTACCCCGGTGGCGGTGATTGGTATATGGATACGGGTGCCTCTGCTCACATGGCAGCTTATCCCTTTAACCCTCACACTTTCCACCCCGTCAACACTTCTACTCGCATCACCGTCGGTGATGGCTCCTCTCTACCTATTACACATGTGGGCCGTACATTCTTTCCCTCGTCATCTATGCCATTGTCTATGTCTAACATACTTGTTTCGCCCGAACTCATTAAGAATCTCGTTTCCGTTCGATCTCTCACTCGTGAAAATCCTATTACTGTTGAGTTTGACGAGTGCGGCTTTTCTGTAAAGGATGCCCGTACCCGGATGGTGCTCCACCGATGTGACAGCACCGATGAGCTCTACCCAGTACACCCATCCTCCTCCACCGCCACTGCTCCGGTTGCCTTCTCCGCTCGTGTGGATCTTTGGCACGCTCGTTTGGGTCATCCTAACCCCGCCACCCTTCGTCATATCCTTAGGAGTTTTTCTTTCACATGTGACAAGATCGACGATCATACTTGTCATGCATGTCGCCTCGGCAAACATGTTCGTCTTCCCTTTGGTGCGTCATCTCATGTTGCTTCATACCCGTTTGAGTTACTTCATAGTGATGTCTGGACCTCTCCAGTTCCGAGTAATACGGGCTACCTTTATTACCTTGTCATCCTTGATGATTTTTCGCACTATGTGTGGACCTTCCCGTTGCGGCGTAAGTCCGATGTTATCTCCACTCTCACTGCCTTTTACTCCTATGTTGTCACGCAGTTTGGTCGTCCCATCCTTGCGTTTCAGACGGATAACGGGAAGGAGTTCGACAACTTAGCTGTTCGCACTCTCCTCACCACACATGGCACGACTTTTCGTCTCACCTGCCCGTACACTTCGCAACAGAACGGCCGCGCTGAGCGTGTCCTCCGCACTCTTAATGATTGCGTTCGGACGCTTCTTTTTCATGCCAATGTGCCTCCGCGCTTTTGGCCTGACGCTCTCGCCACCGCATCACTCCTTATTAACATCCGCCCTTGCCGTACTCGCGGGAACCTTGCACCTCATCATCTTCTCTTCGGTGCGCCACCCTCTTATGATGAGCTTCGCATCTTCGGCTGTCTCTGCTATCCTAGCATCGCCGCCACTGCGCCTCATAAGCTTGCACCTCGCTCCGTCGCTTGCATCTTCCTCGGCTACCCACCTAACACTAAGGGTTACCGCTGCTACGACCCCGTCTCACATCGTGTATTCACTTCCCGACACGTTTACTTTGACGAGACGGTATTTCCCTTCCAGCAGCAGGTACCCCTCGTCGCCCCGTCGCCGCCGGCCACCGGCGGCTCTTCGGCGACCCCGTCAGGTGGACGGCCCCGCTCGGCTCTCGGACCGCCTCCGGGCTTTGGCGGTCCTCGCGCCGTGGGACGAGCTGCGCCTCGCGCCCCCACGCCGCCCTCGCCGTCACCGCCGGCGCCCTCCCCGGCCGCATCGGGCGCGGCCCCTTCGCCGGCTCCTTCGCCGGCTGCCTCGCCGGCGCCCTCGCCGGCCGCATCGCCGGTGCTCTCGCCGACCGCCTCGGGCGCGGCCCCTTCGCCGGCTGCCTCGCCAGCGCCCTCGCCGGCGCCCTCGTCGGGCTTTGGCGGTCCTTGCGCCGTGGGACGAGCTGCGCCTCGCGCCCCCACGCCGCCCTCGCAGGCTGCACCGCCGGCGCCCTCCCCTGCCGCCTCGGGCGCGGCCCCTTCGCCGGCTGCCTCGCCGGCGCCCTCGCCGGCCGTCTCGCCGGCTAACTCGCCGGCGTCCTCGCCGGTCCAGGAGTTGCCGGCTCGCCCCCTCACTCGGGCCCGAGCTGGCATTCATCGCCCGAGCCTGCGGTACTCCAGCGATGAGTATCTCCTCGCTGCCTCCACCACCGAGCCGTCCCCGATTCCTGCGTCCGCCAGAGCAGCCCTCCGTGATCCTCACTGGCTTGCTGCGATGCAGGAAGAGTTCGACGCTCTTCAGCGGAACCGTACCTGGACACTGGTTCCCCGGCCTTCTCGCGCCAATGTCATCAGCGGCAAGTGGGTTTTTCGTCATAAGACCCGCTCGGATGGCACACTTGAGCGCTACAAGGCTCGCTGGGTGGTCCGTGGTTTTCGGCAGCGGGCTGGCGTTGACTTCACCGAGACATTTGCACCGGTTGTCAAACCGGGCACGATCCGCACCGTCTTTCAGCTGGCGGTCTCCCGTGGCTGGCCGGTTCATCAGATGGATGTCTCCAACGCCTTCCTTCATGGTCACCTTGAGGAGCAGGTTTACTGTGAGCAGCCCACCGGTTTCGTCGACGCCTCTCATCCTGGCCATGTGTGCTTGCTGTCCCGGTCTCTCTACGGTCTCAAGCAAGCACCTCGCGCCTGGTACCAGCGTATTGCCGGGTTTCTTCAGACACTGGGTTTCTTCGTCACTCGCTCGGATGCCTCGTTGTTTGTCTACCACCACGGCGACACGACTGCTTATTTGCTGCTCTACGTCGACGACATCATCCTGACGGCCTCCTCCGCAGCCTTTCTTCAGCAGATCACTCTCCGGCTGCGTGACGAGTTTGCCATCAAGGATTTGGGTGCTCTCCACTATTTCCTTGGCATTGAGGTCGTTCGGCGCCCCGACGGCTGTTGAATATATTGTGTGCATGTATATTGTGTCGTGGGCCCACCTCCTAGTTCTCATGTATAGTTGAGGTTGTGGCCCCCCTCTTGTACATCATATATACGTGCCCGGTGCACCGATCAATGCATTGTGTTGCACGGCCTAAACCTAGTCTTCTACATTAATTAACAAGGCAAGTCAGTTGTTGCATACTCACTCGATCCACCGGGTCCATGATTCCCGCACCAAGCGCACACAAGTGAAGCTGCGCTCCTTTGCCTCCTCATCTGATCATCCGCGGCCTCCACCGCAGCTGTCCCTCTGCAGTTTCCGAGAGAATTGGTCATTTGTTCATGACGGCAAACTGTTGGCTCACCCAGGATTTCTTAGCTGCTCCCTCTGTCTGGGTTATTAGGTCGCTTGTTTGGATCAAACTTTGATCATTTATAGAACTAAAAATATCATTTATATGTTACAAAAAGTATATCAATGGATTTGTATTCGAAAGGTGATTCCAACCGTATAAATTTTGTCACTTTAGCTATATGTAAGTCACCTGAATTTTAAATTTGGGTAAGTCAATTTTCTGACAGTTGATTTTTTGGTCAAGATTCGTGCTGTTTTTTTTATCTTGTGTGTCTTTAGGCTAATTTTTGACTTGACCCTATTTAGGGTAAGTCGCTATTTTTTCTTAGGCTGAAGACTTGCCCCTGTTTGGGGTAAGTCAACTTTTTTGCTTACGCTAAAATTTTGACTTGCCCATGTCTGGGGCAAGTCAATTTTTTCTTAGGCGATTTTTTTTGACTTGTTTGGGGTAAGTCGATTTTTTTCTTAGCCCAAATTTTTTACTTGCCCCAGTTTGGGGTAAGTCGATTTTTTTCTTAGCCCAAATTTTTTACTTGCCCCTGTTTGGGGTAAGTCGATTTTTTTCTTAGCCCAAATTTTTTACTTGCCCCTATTTGGGGTAAGTCAGTTTTCCATTTTTATAATGTTTTTTGCTTTTGCTTTTCTTTTTATTTTTAGCTAGTTTTTCTTTTTTCTGCATGGGTATTTTTTGCATATTGGATGAGTGGAAATGTAAACACGCAAATATTATAGAGTATGCATGTATATTACACTAGAGTGTGAAAATTGCAGTATTATATTTTTATTCATTGCATATTTAAAATGTGCAATTTCAATGCAAAGTTGTGTGCAAGTTTTCAATTTTGATTTTCCTCTTGAGGGATAATACCAATGCCACTAGTTCATTATTCCTTAGAAAACTTCATTATTTTGATTTGCTAGTTTTTATTTTATTTTATTTATTTTAAGGGTAAAATTCCAATGCCACTAACTTATTCCTTCTTAGTAAACTTCTTATTTGCGAAAACTCCACTATTATATGCTTATTGTTGCATATTATGATAAAGCACAAATTATGTGTAAATTTTGCCATTATTTGCTTCATGTTTTTATTTTCTTTCGAAGCCACTAATTCATTCTTTCTTAGCAAAAAATATTATTTTGATTTTGTTTTTTTTTTCTTTCTTCTTAAAGGGTAATACCAATGCCACTAACTCATTCTTCCCTAGAAAACCTCATTGTTTTGATTTAGTTTTAGATTTTGCTTGTTTTAGATTTTTCTTTCATTTTCTTTCTTCGGAAAGGGTAATCCCAGCACCACTAATTCATTCTTCCCTAGAAAACCTAATTATTTTGATTTTGTTTGTCTTAGAATTGTTTTTCATTCTTTCATCTTAAAGGGCAATACCAATGCCACTAATTCGTTCTTCCATAGAAAAACTCATTATTTTAATTTTAATTTAGTTATTACTTCAATTTATTTCTTCTTAAAGGGTAATACCAAAGCCACTAATTCATTCGTTCTTAGAAAAGCTCATTATTTTGATTTTGTTTTATTTTTTATTTTATGTCCTTTCTTCCTTAATGGTAATACCAGTGCTAGTAATTCATTCCTACTTAGGAAACTTCCCTTTTAGCGAAAATTCCACTATTATATGCTTATTCTGGCATATTATAAAAAAGCGCAATTTGTGTGTAAATTGTGTGCAAATTCTGTCATTATTTGTTTTTATTCATTTTCATTTTCTTTCTTCTTAAAGGGTAATACCAATACCACTAATTCATTATTCCTTAGAAAACTTCATTATTTTGATTTTGTTTTAGTTAATATTTCATTTTCTTTCTTCTTTAAGGGTAATACCAATGCCACGAATTCAACTATTATCTTGCAACAAAGGGCAATTTTTATTTAATTTGTGTGCAAATTTTGTCATTATGTGTTTTAGTTTTTATTTCCTTTTCTTTATTCTTTAAGGGTAATATCAATGCCACTAATGCATTGCTTCTTAGAAAACTTCTTTTTTGCAAAAGTTCCACTATTATATGTGTATTCTTGCATATTTTTTAAAAGCAGAAATTCTGTGTAAATTGTGTGCAAATTTTGTCACTATTTGTTTTAGTTTTTAGTTTTTCATTTTATTCCTTCTTAAAGAGTAATATTAATGCCACTAATTCATTCTTCCTTAGAAAACTTTATTGTTTTGTTTTTTTAGTGGCATTAGTTCTTTCGTTGGACGTGTAAATTATGTGCAAATTTTTATTTCTTCTTTAAGGGTAGTACCAATGCCATAAATTAATTCCCTCTTATGAAACTTTTTTTTGTGAAAATTCCACTGTTATATGCGTATTCTTGCATATTATAAAAAGCCGCAATTTATGTGTAAACGTATTTGTATTGTGTTTTCTTGTTGCCTCAGTCCAAGACCTATCTAGTTAACGGGTTTGTATCGTGCTTAATTTTGTGTTACGAAATTAAAATGAAATCTATATGTTGTTCATTTTTGCAATTTTTCAGTTACCTGAAATCTTTTTTAGTTTCTGTCGATTTCCTCGTCTGGCTTGAAGCAGTCCACCTACAAAGGATTGTATCCTTGTGTGATTCAAGTAGACATAAAATTCACCGAGGTCTTGCTGATCTACACCTGAAACAAGTACCGGCCCTATGGATGAATGTCAATGTCCAGCGCACCCTATGCAGCAGCGGGGTGGTGAAGTGAGCAACTAGTAGTACATAAAAACTGTGAGAGGGAAGGACTCGAAAGAGACTGAACTGCACTTGTATTCAGTCAATCAGAGTGTACATATATACCGACCCACGCACATGCAGGTGTGGCCATGATCTAACTAGTACTAAAGCTAACTCCTAAACCAGCGCATATAATAATGACACATGAGCGAATCAACTTGTGATTGGATGGTTAGAAGAACAGTGGTATCCCCAGCCCATCAAGGTTCAAGTCCTGGTGCTCGCATTTATCCTGAATTTATTTTAGAATTTCCGGCGATGCGCGTTCAGTGGGAGGAGACGTTCCCGTCGACTACGAGGCACCTATGATGACTTTGTAAAATCACAAGATAATATGCCGACTCAGTCTCTCGGAGGTGCTCATAGGGGTAAGATGTGCGTGTGTGCGTTCATAGGTGTGAGTGTATGCGCGTACATATGTTTGCGTCTGTACTGTGTTCAAAAATAATAATGACACATGAGAACCGGAGAAGTAGTTACAAATAGATGGAGCTTCGGCGAAAGTGCTCTTCTGCTCCCGAGCTCACATGAGCTCCCGGCCTTAGCATTTTGGAGCATCGATTTTGTTTTTTTTGCCACATTTTCCACGAATGTCATCTAGTGATGAAATTTTGCACGCATGTGAAAAAAACATCAATGTTTCTAACAAAAAAAAATCAGATTTTTTTGTTTTTTTTACTATTTTTTTCGAATTTACTGTTCACCCGAGCTCACATGAGCTCGGGAGCAGAACAGCTGCGTCCGAGCTACGGGAGCTATTCGCGTGGGAGTAACGGATCGGGGTGATGTGCTCCAACAGAAACGATCGAGTGGAATCTGCAAGCAAATCGACTGATAGAATTTTTTGGTCAGTCGACTGACCCGGAAACAAAATCCAGTCAACTTGCACGTAACTTGTCCCAAATTTTGTTACATACAGTTTGACCCTAAATACGAGAGAGACTAATAAACACGAACAGAGCTAGTATGTATCAAAACTGCATGGTCGCCTTAGTGGCCTGGACTATTTGAAAGAAACGGAACAATAGAGTTTATTAGTAGACAACGGTGCTGCTGTAAGACAATTGATTTTGGTTAAATGAAATCAGAGAGGAAGCTCTCTTTATCAAAAATAGAGGAAGCTCTCTTTATCAAAAATAAATAAGTTAGATGACAGTGGCGCCCGTTAGATTACACTCTTGACCAAATCAAATGTGATTCTCAAAATTGGTTGCCTGGAACCCTGTTTGTCTAGGGTTGTTGCTGTAGTGTGGGTTCTTCTCTGTTTTGGGTCATTTTCATTTGTGTGTTGTACTCCTAAGACTTTGTTTTATATTCTCCCTTGGTATTATGATGGCATTACTGTCATCCTGCATGGTTTGAAAAAAAAAAGATTGTAATTGTTATTCAGCACACAAGAGGCTGAGCAAGCTATGTGCCTACTTTATTACTCCTTCCGGTCCATATTAATTGTCACTCCTTTAGTACCAAAGTTCTACTAAAGCAGCGGCAATTAATATGGATCGGAAGGGGGAATAAGATAAGAGGTGTGCACCCGTACACCACTCCTGCCCCACCCCCTCGACCCAGCTGCCGCACTCTGCGCACCTGCCTCAGCACCCCTGTTGCTGGCCTTCGCTCCGAACGGATCCACAGCTGGAGTCCCTGGATCCATCCTCCTCTGCGCGCCCCACTCCGGACCTCGTTGTCGTCGCCTACCACATCCACAACACTCTGAGAGAAGCGCCGCCAGGGCGATGAGCACCCCCACCCGCAGCATCCAATATAGGAGGCAAAGCTGCATTGATGCTCCTGTCGCGGCCATGGGGATATGCTCGCTAGCACAAGCACGTGGTTATTGGGGTTTGTCTCTACTCTGAGTTCTTGTAGGAAGGGGGTGGACACACACACACACACACACACAGAGAGAGTGAGTGAGAGTGGGAGGTAGCACATGGAAAAACGTCGTGGTCCTGTCCTAGTGGCCGTCATCGCAAAACGCCATTGCCGCGCCCATGTGCACTTGCTAGGAGGAAGAGGATGACGGTTTGAGCTACAAAACATTTTGAATTTTGAATTTCGGTGAAATCTTTGATGACATCATCAATATTGTCTTACATGCATGCATACTTTGCGCAACTCCAATAGATCATGTATCCATAAAAAAAACTACCGTTTAGAGGGAGTTTGGGCCAAAAAATATTTCCAACAGATCTTGTAAAGGCAGAATAAATTTATAGGATCCCGTAAACTTGACCCCAACTTCCCTCTGGTTTAGGAAAGTTTTCCTTCCCGCGACACCACCCACCATCGCGACACCTCCCGCCGCCGTTGGATCACCGTCGGGCTACTGCCGCGGCCCCGGTGTGGTGCGGGCCACTATCGCGCCGCCGATGCGCTGCGTGCTGTTGCTGCCGCCGGGCCACCTCGCCGGGCCGCACGCCACCTTCTCCTCTACCTCGCCTTCTCCATTGCCATGCTCCGGCCATCCCGCTCCGCCGCCATCTCCAATCATTCGCTCAAGAATCCGACGGGGGCAAGGTATTTGATATATTCTTGACCCAATTTTTTTATTTAAAAAAAAATACGACAATGTCTTTGATCATAGTTTTTCTTATTCATTGTAGATGTACGCTCTTGTTCAATCTTTTTTCGAGGACTCATCCTCTCACGAGGATAAAGAAATCAACGTTGTGATGGCTTTATACGCAAAGACGACGGCAAACAAGAAGCCGAAGTGGGGAGGTTCAGTGGCTGGTCATCTTGTGCTTCGTTGGAACAAGCAAGCCGGCCACGACAAGCTACAGGATGACTACTTTGGTGAGAATCCGGTATATTGTGCAAAAACTTTTAGGAGAAGATTCCGAATGTCAATGAGTTTGGTCTTGCGTACTGCCAGTGTTGTCGAAGAGCACTGCCCGTTCTTTCACATTAGCTTGAAATGTGATTGGTCGACTAGATCACATTAGCTTGAAAAAAAAAATGTGCGGACATGAGAATGCTTGCATATGGATGTCCAGCTGATTTTATTGATGATTGGATTGGAGTGGCAGGGAGTACTTGCATTGACAGTTTGAAAAATTTTACGAGGTCCATCATTGAGATATTCGGAGAAGAATATCTTCGAGCTCCAAACGAAGAGGACACTACAAGACTTCTTGAGATGGGTGCATCAAAAGGCTTTCCATGAATGCTTGGTAGTATCGATTGCATGCGTTGGAAGTGGAAGCTTTGTCCTACGGCATTACATGGACAATTCAAAGAAAAAGTTAAAGATTCAACTATAATTTTAAAAGTTGTAGCATCAAAGGACCTGTGGATTTCGAATTCATATTTTGGATTGCCAGGATCTAACAATGATCTGAATATTCTACAAAGATCTCATCTATTTTCAAGGCTTTCGTTGGAGAGGCTCCTCCAGTGAATTTTGAAATCAATGGGTGTCAATACAATATGGGTTACTATCTTGCTGAAGGCATATATCTGACATGGTCAACTTTTGTGAAGACAATATCAAACCCTCGAGGTAAAGAATACTCACTTTGCTAGGAGACATGAAGCATGTATAAAGGATGTTGAGCGGGCATTTGGGGTTCTCCAAGCTCGGTTTGCCATTGTTCGTGGTCCTGCACACTTTTGGCATCAAAAGGACTTGTGGCACATCATGATCATGTGCGTGATATCGTATAACATGATCATAGAGTATGAGAGGTAACAGTCGCCTGACTATCGCTATGAGAATGAGGGGAACAAAATTTACATACCACCAGTTCAGTCATAGAGAGATGAACGACGATTGCAGTAATTTCTCGAAATGCATCGATGGACAGAAGATCGCGCCGGCCATGAACAACTCCATCATGATCTAGTTGAGCATTTGTGGACACTTCATGGTCAATAAACTTCGTACTATGTTTCATTTCCAATGTTTTGGACCATCAGTTATGTTTAAATTTGAACTTGAATGCCAAACAAAATTTCAAATAATGTTGCTTTGAAATTATTATCTAGTATGTGAGTTCTATGTATCATTGTTTGAATTATTATGATGATATTAGACACATGTATGTTTCATTCGTATTTATGTTTAATGAAAAATAGGAGAATTATGATTTTAGGGGAAGAAGTTTACATGATCCGACAAAAGTTGCTCTCAGGAAACTTCCCCTAAAATTTACAGACATCCCGTAAAAACAGTTTTACAGGAATTTTTTTAGGGGAACTGTTGGAATTGCTCCTAAACCCACCCAAATATATCACGGCTTGCACTAAAAAAGAGCCACGTTGGGCGCAAACTGCATGCATGCATAGTCGTTCGGTAATCATGCCAAATTCCGGACGATCGACAGGTATCTGGCTCCTTTATTTATTTATATATATCCAAACTACTACGGTGGCCTCTTCATACTTAACTTTGTTGCCGCAATTAGTCAATGTTAGGCAGTTAGAGCAATCTGTATCTACGAGAACAAAATAAATTACTCAATATTTCGGAGAACATGAATAAATCATGAATATTACGTTGATTCATATCCAGACTAACATTATCGGTTGTAAAACATTAGCTTCATAGAGCTTATTTATTCTCGTGTGGTCTCTACACACACTCTTTTTTTTTTTTTTGCGGGCAGTCCTTACACACACTCAACTAGTAGCATGCTTGTAGTATCACTTGTGCTTGCATATCTCCTTGGGGGTCCATTTACGCAGCCAAGGCATGGACATGGCTTGCGCCACCAGTGTGCTGAAACTTGGAGACGGCACAATCCGTCGAGAAGAGGCCCGACGAGAAGTACTTTGGCGCGCCACCCATGATGGGCATCTTGGCAGTGACATTCATCTTACTGACGTAGTTAGACCGGTAGGTTTGGCCGAGCACGCCATCGACAACGTCGGTGAAGGAATGAAACTTGAAGCGAAGGTCAAGGTGCACGAGACTGTCCTTCGCGGTCTTGCCGTAGCTGTGGATCTTAGAGTCCTCATCCGTGATCGGCACGGCGCTGGCCGAGATGCTGAACACATTGGCGAGATCCACCTTGATGGAGTTGACGACGTCTGTGCGTTTCACGGATAGACCAGCTAGGGCCTTGGACACCCACTTGGCATTGTTGGCAGTGTCTATGTTAATGGACTCTCCGTTGAAGGTGATCTCGATGTGGTCCTCGTCCTCCTCCCACACGACGGCCTTACGAGCGCCTACATAGAGGCGGTGGTCGCCGAAGGTGACACCGATGGCTTGTATCCATGTGAAGTTCCTCTTATTCACGGGGTTGTGGTTGCCGATAAAGTGCGCGTTTGTTAAACGTGATGTATAGTTAAAATTCTGGTTGTTAGCTTAGCTGTAGATAAGGGGTCACGCCATCAGTTGTAACCCTAACAACCTTGTACTTATCCTTTGTACGTACGTGTATAAATATACGAGGAGGCCGATGGTCATCACCACGGCAAATCATTCCTTCCAACTTCCAACTTGGTATATAGAGCAATAAGATCCAATCTCGTCCACCATGGCCGGCTCCACCGCTGCTCCCCTCTCCAGCACTTCCGGCGCCCTTTCCACCGTCAACGCCGGCACCCTTGCCGCCGGCTCCTCCTCTTCCGCTCCGATCTCCGCCACCACACTCGGCAGCCTCATCACGCTGCGCCTCACGCGGGACAACTTCCTGTTGTGGAAGACTCATGCCGTCCCCGCCCTCGCCTCGACCGGTTTGTACGGCTATGTCGCCGGCACCATGGAAGCGCCGCCGCAGACCCTCACAGAGGGCACCGGCGATGCAGCTGTCGAGGTCGCCAACCCGGAGTTCCTTCGCTGGTACCAGAATGACCAGCTCGTCATGATCGCGCTCCTCGGCTCCATGACCGAGGATATCCTCGGGCAGATGACCCAGCTCACCACTTCTGCTCAGGTCTGGACTACCCTGCATGAGTTGTTTGCATCACAAAATCGTGCTCGTATCATGCAGTTGCGCTATCAGCTCTCCAATCTGAAAAAGAAGGACCTCACCGCCTCGGAATACTACCGTAAGATGCGGGGCTTCGCCGACGCCATGGCTTCCATCGGCAAGCCGCTCTCCGATGACGAGGTGCTGGGCTACATAGTCGCCGGACTAGGTCCTGAGTTCGAGCCTCTGGTCGCGTCCATCACGGCACGCGACGACCCCATCAGCCTCAGCAGCTTCTACGCCTTCTTCCTCAGCACTAAACTTCGCCTCGAGCAGCAGGCATCGTCCGGCAACATCCATCCGTCGGCAAACGCTGCTGCGCGCCACTTTGATGGTCACCGCGGCGGACAAGGCGACCAAGGCGCACGCGGCGGACAAGGCGAACAGGGCGGACGTGGTCGCGGACAGCGCGGCCGCGGCAACGGCCGGTCTAACCTGAAGTGTCAGGTCTGCTCCAAGTTTGGCCATGACGCCCTCCATTGCCGCAACAGGTTCAACCACGCCTTCCAGCCAGAAGAGCAGCGTGAGCGCTCCGGCAACGTCGCCAACACCGGCTCAGGCTCGTACTCCGTCGACACGGACTGGTATGCAGACACTGGCGCTACCGACCACCTGACGAGCGACCTGGACCGTCTCAGCTTCCATGAGAAGTATGGAGGCAAGGACAAAGTGCATGCAGCCAACGGAGCAGGTATGTCTATTGCACATGTTGGTCATTCCACTATTCCCGGTTCATCCAAACCTCTGCACCTTCGTAACGTGCTGCATGTTCCACACGTTAACAAACACCTCTTGTCTGTGCACAAACTTGTCTCCGATAATGATGCTTTTGCTGAATTCTATCCTAATCTTTTTCGTCTTAAGGACCGAGCAACGAAGGCGGTTCTTCTTCAAAGTAGATGCCGCAATGGTCTCTACCCGGTGCCAAGCTACAAGCAGTCGTCCCTCATATCCGGTCCTCGAGCTCTCTCCAGCATCAGGCTATCTTCAGATTTATGGCATAAAAGATTAGGTCATCCGTCCAAAAGTGTCGTCGATTCAGTTCTTAGGTCAAATAAATTTGCTTGTGCACCATCTACCGAGTCTAGTGTTTGTGATGCGTGTCAACGCGCAAAAGTTCATCAGCTACCGTTTCGAGATTCTAATCATGTCACTTATACACCTCTTGAAATTATTCATTCAGATGTATGGGGTCCTGCTATTACTTCCGTTGGTGGTTTTAAATACTATGTGAGTTTTTTTGGATGACTATAGCCGTTTTACGTGGATCTATCTCCTTAAACGAAAATCCGATGTTGAACAAGCCTTCTACACCTTCCAAAAACATGTTGAACGCATGCTCGATGCAAAAATTAAAACGGTTCAAACGGATTGGGGCGGCGAGTATCGCCGTCTCTCTCGTTATTTCCAAAAAGAAGGCATTGTGCACCGTGTTTCTTGCCCTCACACCTCACAACAAAATGGCATCGCAGAACGGAAACATCGTCATATCGTCGAAACAGGCATCGCTCTTCTCGCTCACTCCTCCCTCCCCGTTCGTTTTTGGGACGAGGCATTTCTCACTGCTTGCTATCTCATAAATCGCATGCCCACTCGAGTTCTTCAAAACTCCACACCAGTCTCTTGTCTCTTTAGCGATAAACCAGACTATACCTTCCTCCGTGCTTTCGGTTGTGCCTGTTGGCCGAACCTGCGCCCTTATAATAACCGCAAGCTAGAATTCCGGTCTCGGCAGTGCGTTTTCTTGGGATATAGTTCCATGCACAAGGGCTACAAATGCTTAGATAGTTCTAGTGGTCGCATTTATATTTCCCGTGATGTCATTTTTGATGAACAAGTGTTCCCGTTCTCCACTAGCTCATCGATGCAAAAATCCTCACCCATTATTTCCACACCACCATCCCTTTTTCCTATCACCGAGCCGGCTCTAATGGATGATCGCATGCGCAACTATGACATTACCTTGCTGTTTGATGCTTCGCGCAACTCGTCTTTGTCTCCTGCAGGTGCTCATCAGGAGTTCACGTCGCCATGTACGCCCCGTAGCAGCCATGAAGACGGGGGCCATGCAGACGGGGGCCATGCAGACGTTTCAGCCGGGCCCTCGCCCGGTCTCGTGCCACCGCATGAACAACGCCGCCCGGCTTCTCCTGTCCGCCGGCTTCATCTGACGCCCGACCAAGCGGCCGACGTTGACCCGGCCTGTTCTTCCACCGGGACTCCCGAGTCAGCGCCGCCGGCGACCTCGTTGTTCGACGCTGCGACAGATACTGAAGTTGCGCCATCCGGCGCCCTGCATCCGATGACGACTCGCCTTCGCGACAACATCGTCAAGCCGCTGGTGCCAAGCGACGGCACCATCCGCTACGACCCTCGCCGTCGCGCGTTCCACGCAGAGCCTCGCTCATTTCGTGCCGCCCTTGCCGATGACCAGTGGCGGCCAGCGATGGAATCTGAGTTCCAAGCTCTTCAGCAGAACAAGACATGGTCATTGGTGCCTCGGCCTCCCGGCAAAAATGTTATAAGCTGCAAATGGGTCTTCAAACTGAAGCATAAGGCAGATGGCTCCCTCGACAAGTTCAAAGCACGGCTCGTCGCGCGCGGCTTCACTCGGCAGTACGGGCTTGATTACTCGGAAACATTCTCTCCGGTAGTCAAACCTGCCACCGTGCGCCTCGTGCTCTCGCTCGCTGTTTCTCGTGGCTGGCACTTTCGTCAAGTGGACATCAGTAATGCTTTCCTTCACGGTGTTCTCACTAAAGAAGCTTACATGCAGCAGCCCCCCGGTTTTCAGGATCCGTCACGGCCGGACTATGTTTGCAAGCTCCACAAGGCATTGTATGGCCTCAAACAGTCCCCTCGTGCATGGTATGCCCGTCTTAGTGAGCGTCTTCAGCAGCTTGGGTTTCATCCGTCAGCAGCCGATACATCTCTGTTCATCCTTGTTGATCGAGGTGTCACCATCTACATGCTTGTCTATGTGGATGACATCGTCATCGTGAGCTCATCTGCTTCTGCCCTGCATAATCTGCTTCAGCGACTCTCGGATACGTTCCCTGTGAAAGACCTTGGTTCTCTCAATTATTTTCTTGGTATTGAAGTGCTTCGCAATTCCGGGGGAATGACTCTTACTCAGAAAAAATACGCCCTTGATTTGCTGCAGCGTACTGATATGGTGAATTGCAAAGCAGTTTCAACACCCATGTGCACCCATGAGAAGCTCAGTTGTGATGTTGGACATAAACTGAATGAGGATGAAGCTTTCAAGTATAGAAGCACGGTGGGAGCTCTTCCGTACTTAACTTTGACACGGCCGGATCTCTCGTTCGCCGTGAACAAAGTTTGCCAGTTCTTGTCAAGGCCCACTGATGTGCACTGGGAAGCTGTTAAACGCATCTTGCGATTTGTGAAAGGGACAGTTGAGACAGGTCTGACCATAAGGCGTTCATCATCAACTTTGATCAGTGTATTTATTGACGCTGATTGGGCTGGGTGCATCGATGACCGAAGATCCACCGGCGGTTTTGCTGTCTTTTTTGGACCAAACCTCGTTTCATGGAGTGCAAGGAAACAGCCGACGGTCTCGCGTTCGTCCACTGAAGCTGAATACAAGGCGCTTGCGAATGGAACAGCTGAAGCCTCCTGGATACAGTCCCTGCTCAAAGAGTTGCACGTTCCGCAGTCTCGAGCACCCGTTCTATGGTGTGACAACCTCGGTGCCACGTATCTCACCGCGAATCCGGTGTTTCATGCTCGTACTAAACACATTGAGGTGGATTTCCATTTTGTGAGAGAAAAGGTGGCCATGGGTGCACTTGACGTCCGGTTCATTGCCTCTGCTGATCAGGTAGCCGATGCATTTACCAAACCTCTCACGAAGGCCATGCTCGAGCGGCTGCGCACCAATCTCAACCTTGTGTCAGGATGAGATTGCGGGGGAATGTTAAACGTGATGTATAGTTAAGATTCTGGTTGTTAGCTTAGCTGTAGATAAGGGCAGATCACGCCATCAGTTGTAACCCTAACAACCTTGTACTTATCCTTTGTACGTACGTGTATAAATATACAAGGAGGCCGGTGGTCATCACCACTGCAAATCATTCCTTCCAACTTCCAACTGCGTTGATGTGGAGATCGACGTCGGAGACGATGCAGAAATCCTGGTCCTTCCTGCCATGAAAGTAGTAGGTGACACCGTCGCCACCAGGGAAGCTAGGGTGGCCGCACGAAGTGCCTGGAAACTCCACACACCCTACAATACATACATGGATCAAACTCAAGGTGTATAAATCAACAATAATCCAAAAGCAGAACTAGAATTTGTTACGCAACACAATGACATGGAGCGGTAGCTGGTCGACATATGAATATATCGGACGTACTGCATGTGGTCTCGCAGTAGCTGCATGACATGGAGCAGGACTTGGGGCAGAGGTCCGGGCACTGCGCGATGCAAGTATCGCCCCAGTCGTCTTCGCAGGTGAAGATGCGGTTGGGTTTGTTGTAGTTGACGCGGTAGGGCTGGCCGTTGGCGTAGGAGGGTACCTCGGACTGGGGAGGCGGGGTGTGGCGGGAAGGAGGAGGGGTGTAGGGAGGGCGCTGGCCCGCGACGCCTAGGGCAAATGCCGCCACCAGGAAGCAGCACCAGCCTACCAGTACCCGAGCCATTGTTGCCACGACCAGGGTGGTCGATCTAGATGAATATTGCAGTGTGTGTAGTGTATGTGTGTGGCAGCTGTAGTGCTAGCGAGGGATATCTTATAGGAGATGGATGGCTGTGACTTTAACGGAAAGGTTATTTGGAGGACAAGTGACTTGTTTGGGAAGTGCCGTAGAGCAGAAAAAGGTCGCACTAGCAACTTGCAGGAATTGACCAAGTCAGGGTCGACCATCTAGTTGAGTTACATATGGCCTGCTACATGTACTCCAAATAGTCATGCTACATGCATGCGCATGCATTTTATAATGTAAAAATAGCTGCCGACAGGATATCTTGCTGCTTCTTCACATGATCAAGGAAAATTTGTTGTGGCATTTGTATTGTTTCAATCGATCTAGCGGATCAGCATTTGTTTCTCTGTAGTTTTCGAGGGAAAGGGTTGATTTGTTCAAGAGGCCAAAATGTTGTACGGTATTTTCAGAATTAAAAAGACGATGGCTATGTGGTTGGCAATATTGCGACTTTGCAAGATGGAATCAATCAAATTTTAAAAGCCAAAAGGGGAATCGGTGGAGCTATCTACGGTGCTGATTACAGGAGATGACATGTCGTCAAGTAGAAGAAGGAAAGAGATCAGGATAGACTGAAGCCGCTCGAGAAAGATAGAGAGATACTATAATAGAGGTGCACGAATCTTGGAACGATATTCATTTGTCTAAATATAAATAAAACATGTGAACAAACTTCAAGCAATTGCAAAGAGAAAAAACAAACCTACGGTGGCCTCTTACCGCCCAACCTTGTTGCCGCCTTCTAGGAAAGCAAACCCGATTGTGCAACTAGATATGGGGTTTAATTCTCTTCAACAGACAGATATGGGATTTAATTCGCTCCCAACATTTGGAAAATGTGATGAAATCATTACAGTTAAGCATATACGCTTGCAAGAAAATGGCTATTATACATATTAGTTGTGCAAAGCAGGTGAGGGTTAGGGCGTTTGTGGAGGCCAGATTTTTTTTTTCAAATGAACTTTTCAGTTTCAAAACATTCTGAAAAACAAAATACACATGCACAAGGATGTAAGAGCATCTACAGCCGCATATGGCGAATCCGGCCCCTCAAACACGCCCGGACGCGTCCGCGGGCAGTGACCGGGCACTCTTCAAATAGCGTCGTCCACATCCGTGTAACTCATATCCGATCCCCTATATCCATACTAAAGCATGCAACGTCGATCAAACTACGTAGATCAGCAAACGGGCATAGGCAAGCACAATACTTTCACCAAAAGATCACGACCGGATGTTCAAAGGATCACCAAAGTTCACATAAACGACGAACAACTTCAAACTACATCTAAAACTTGAAATTAAAAAGAAGAAAAGCGGATCTTCACCACTTCCGGGCCGGCCCCTTCCCCTTCCGGTCGCCGGCGCAGCTGTAGCCGTCGGCGGCTGGTGGAGGATCGTCTGACTCGTCGGACGAGGAGCCGCCGTCGTCGTCGTCGGAGGAGGAGACGATGATGAGGCCCTTGAGGCACTGGACGGCCCTGTCCTGCTGGCGCTTGAGCTTCGCCAGCCGAGCCGCCTCCGTCGCCTTCTCCTTGGCCTCGCGCTCGGACTGCTCGATAGCTAGCCGGAGAGCCTTCGCGTTCTTCCGGCGGAGCCGTCGAGCGTCCGTCTCCGCCGTCGTAAGCGACCGGCGATAGACCCACGCGAGGAGCCGCTCGTCCTCGTCGGGCTCCGCGGGTAACCTGCGGCGGCGGTGGACGGAGCTCTCCGCCGTGTCCCTCTTCCTTGCCCGCTGCCTCTCGCGGCGGGCGGCGCGTGCCTCCGACACCGGTGTGCGCGTCTGGGCCGGAGGGGCGGGCACAAGCACCCACCGCTGGCCGCGTGGAGGAGCGGCCGGCGGGGGAAGGAGACGGCGCGGGGCGGCCGGTGCGGACTGCGCTGTCCTGGCGTCGCTAAGCGTGGGCCGGGAGGGTCCAGCTCCGGCGTCCGCGCTGCGCCGGCACGGGAGCTGCGGCGACGCTCCAGATCCAGAGCTGCCGTCGGTCTCCACCTTGGACTGCTCCAGCGCAATGCGGAGGGCCATCTCCTCCTCGTAGTCGAGCTCGGAGCCGGAGTCGCTGCCGGAGCTGCTCATCGTGGTGGATGGGATCGGAATCGGAGAGGGAGAGGAGTGGATAGAGCGAGAGAGAGGGAGAGAGTGAGCTAGGGTTCGTAGCGGTGTGCCCGGATTGGGGTTTTTTGTCGGGCAGCAGTGGGGTCGGTGGTGGACTGGGTCTGTCAGGCGGACGCGCCCGGGCTAGATATGAGGGGTGCCGGTCAGCCCGGGCGTTTGAGGGTGGTTTGAGGCGTCCGGTTGGGTCGCTTTTTTGCGACCGGTCAGTGACCGGACGGCCTGCCCGGGCGTTTGAGACGGGTATGAGAGGCCCGGCTGTAGATGCTCTAATGTATGTGTGTAAAATTTTACGATGAAATACTTTGAATTGCAAGCTGAAAAAAAAATCATGGAATTTCAGCATGAACAATGCATGTGCTGAAAAGTCATATATTTGTTATTTTTATGTAGCTCTCATTTTAACGTATTTCATATACATTATGTCTATGGGTATATGTGTATTTGTTTTCTGAGACATAAAAGCATGATTTTTTTTAATTCGACCTCACTTGCCGGCAAGCCACACACTGACAAGATGAAGACCCGGCAAGCTCCGTGCCGGCAAGCTCTCCCTGCCTCGCCACCGCTCCACCTCATCGATCAGCTAGTCACACATCGATGAGGTGTCGAGCGGGCAGGTTGTTTGGTGAGACTTGTCCGGGCACGTATTAGCATGCTGGGATGAAGATTAACTTTAATGACACCCGTCCAGAAGGCGTGTCAAGCATACAGAAGGTAGCTGGGCGAGTGCTACTTGTGAGCTGCGTTGGGATTTCCCAGAAGATGAGGGGATGATGCAGTACAGTAGAGATAAGTATTTCCCTCAGTTATGAAACCAAGGTTATCAATCCAGTAGGAGAATCACGCAACAACTCGTTAGCAGTACCTGCACACAAAACAACAAATTCTTGCACCAAATGCAAACAAGGGGTTGTCAATCCCTTGGCGGTCAATTGCAAGATTAAATTGTATGGTGATAGATAAATAGATCGAACAAAAATACAAAATAAAATAAATAAAGTAAAAGTGCAGCAAGGTATTTTTATGATTTTTAATATATGATTTAGATAGACCCGGGGGCCATAGTTTTCACTAGAGGCTTCTCTCATGAAAATAGCATACGATGGGTGAACAAATTACTGTTGGGCAATTGATAGAAAAACAAATAATCATGACGATATCCAAGGCAATGATCATGTATATAGGCATCACGTCCGAGACAAGTAGACCGACTCCTGCCTGCATCTACTACTATTACTCCACACATCGACCGCTATCCAGCATGCATCTAGTGTATTAAGTCCATAAAGAACGGAGTAACGCCTTAAGCAAGATGACATGATGTAGACAAAGTAAACTCATGCATGAATAAACCCCATCTTTTTACCCTTAATAGCAACGATACATACGTGTCATGTCCCTTTCTCTCATTGGGATTGAGCACCGCAAGATCGAACCCATTACAAAGTACCTCTCCCATTACAAGATAAATTAATCTAGTTGGCCAAACCAAATCAATAGATCGGAGAGAAATATGAAGCTATATATAATAATCATGCATAAAAGAGTTCAGAGAAAACTCAAATAATATTCATGGATAATCTGATCATAAACTCACAATTCATCAGATCCCAACAAACACACCGCCAAAAGTAATTAGATCGGATAGAACTCCAAGAATATCGAGGAGAACATTGTATTGAAGATCAAAAAGAGAGAAGAAGCCATCTAGCTACTAACTATGGACCCGAAGGTCTGTGGTAAACTACTCACGCATCATCGGAAGGGCAGCAAGGTTGATGTAGAGCTCCTCCGTGATCGATTCCCCCTCCGGCGGAGCACCGGAAAAGGCCTGCAGATGGGATCTCTCGAGAACAGAAACTTGCGGCGGCGGAAAAAGTATTTCATGGACTCCTTTGTTGTTTTTCCGATTTTAGAGAATTTATAGAGGTGGAATTAGGTCAAACGGAGCTGTGTGGGCCCCACGAGCCACCAGGGCGCGCCCCCCCGGGGCGCGCCATGGTGCCTCGTGGGCCACTGCTTCATCTTCTCGTCTCCTCCCGAAGCTTCTAGTGTTTGTTATGTCCAGAAAAAAATCTTCAAAAAGTTTCGTGGCATTTGGACTTCGTTTGGTACTGATATTCTGGAAAACCAAAAACAGGTAAAAAAACAGCAACTGGCACTGGGCACTAAGTTAATAGGTTAGTCCCAAAAAATGATATATAATTGCTGTAAATGTATATAAAAACATCCAAGATTGATACTATAATAGCATGGAATAATAAAAAATTATAGATACTTTGGAGACGTATCAAGCATCCCCAAGCTTAATTCCTACTCGTCCTCGAGTAGGTAAATGATAAAAACAGAATTTTTGATGTGGAATGCTACTTATCATATTCATCATATCTTCTTTTCTTTTGTAGCATGGACATTTGGACTTGAATGATTCAAAGCAATAGTCTATAGTTTGACATGAAGATATAAATACTCAAGCATACTAACAAGCAACCATATCTTTCAAAATATCAACGCTAAAGAAAGTTATTCTTAGCCCATTATGCTCGATCATTGATCCATTCATGAAACACACTCAATATTAGCTACACACAATGCACGAGTATGACAATAGTGCTCTGTAGTTGGTGCTTTGTAAGAGAAGATGGAGACTCAAAAAAAATTTGTATAAAAGTAAATAGATAAGCCCTTCGCAGAGGGAAGCAGAGATTTGCAAATGTGCCAGGGCTCAAAGCTTAAATTAGAGATATACAATTATTTTGAGAGGCATGCTTTTCCTGTCAACTAAAACGACCGAAAATTCCCAATATCTTCCATGCTAGACACATCATAGGCGGTTCCCAAACAGAAAATAAAGTTTATTTCCTTTCCACCATTCTTTCACAATCCATGGCTAGCCGTATCCACGGGTGCCTTCCATACCAACACTTTCCAAGGAATTTGTTATTATTAATTTTGATTCATTGTGGGACTGGGCATGCTTATTACCGGCCACTCTCTCGTGCAATGACAAGTGAATAAACACTCATCGTGAGAATAACACACCTAGTATGGAAAATATTGGCCACCCCCTGCCGCTTCATGAGCGGTACGGGCACACAAAACGGAAAATTATTTTGAAAAATTAGAGTTGGCACATGCAAATTTACTTAGAACGGCATTGAAATACCGCATATAGGTAGATATGGTGGACTCATTTGGCACAACTTGGGTTTAAGGAGTTTGGATGCACAAGCAGTATTCCCGCTTAGTACAAATGAAGGCTAGCAAATAGATTGAGAAGCTACCAACCAAAAAGCGAAAACGGTCATAAACATGCATTGAACATAACTAACACCGAATAATGCACCATAAGTAGGATATAATTTCTTTGCATAACTATTGACTTAATGTGCATGCATAGGGAATCACAAACCTTAACACCAATATTCTTACTAAATCATAATTACTCACTAACATGCCTTGCATATTATCATCTCCATATCGCAAAACTATTGCAAGGAATCAAACTTATCATATCCAATGATCTATATGAAAGTTTTTATTATATCCCTCTTGAATATTCATCACTTTGGGACCAAATTCATATCTTGTGCAAATTACCATTACTATTATCAACTCTCAAAAAGATATAAGTGAAGCATGAGAGTGCAAATATTTTTTCAAAATTTATCAACTCTCAAAATAATATAAGTGAAGCATGAGAGTTCAAATATTTCTTTAAAATTTGAATCTTATCAACTCTCAAAATAATATAAGTGAAGCATGAGAGTTTAAATATTTCTTCAAAATATAGCCACCGCCGTGCTCAAAAAGATTTAAGTGAAGCACTAGAGCAACTGCCTATCTCAAAAAAATTAAGTGAAGCACATAGAGTATTCTAACAAATCATGATAAACATGTGGCTCTCTCAAATAGGTGTGTCCAGCAAAGATGATTGTGACAAACTAAAAAGCAAGCAAAGCAAAGACTCATATACTACATGACGCTTCAAGTAAAACACATATCATGTGATGAATAAAAATATAGCTCCAAGTAAAATTACCGATAGTTGGTAGAAGAAAGAGGGGATGCCTTCTGGGGCATCCCCAAGCTTAGACGCTTGAGTCTTCCTTGATGTTACCTTGGGGTGCTTCGGGCATCCCCAAGCTTAGGCTCTTGCCACTCCTTATTGCTTCATCTATCGTGATCTCACCCAAAACTTGAAAACTTCAATCACAGAAAACTCAACAAAACCTTTGTGAGATCCGTTAGTATAACAAAATAAATCCTTAACTTTAAGTACTGTTGTAAATTGATTCATATTTAATATTAGCATAATGCTACTGTATTCCAACTTCTTCATGGCTTATACCCCCCGATACAATCCATAGATTCATCAAAATAAGCAAACTATGCAACAAAAACAGAATCTGTCTAAAACAGAACAGTCTGTAAGGATCTATTTAAAATCTATACTTCTGTAACTCCAAAAATTCTGAAAAATTAGGACAACGTGGGAAATTCATATACCAATACTGTGTAACAATTTCAGATTTTTCTGACGCTCCAGTACAGAACTAAAATTCCAGCACTGGACGCCAAACTTTCTATTTTCCAAACAGCATCAATTATACAATCTTCCAAATCATCCCAAAGGCATTACTGTGACGCCCCCGACTTAATCGTGCGCTAACCATACACGCAAATGCACACGATCAAGCCTAGGGACTCACTTGCAGATATCGCAACACAACTCTACACAAAATAAAATAATTCAAGCTTAATATTACAAGCCAGGGGCCTCGAGGGCTCGAATACATAAGCTCGATGTCATACAAGCATCAGCGAAAGCATTAGATATATGAGTACAGATATAAAAGTAAAACAGATAAGCCTTAACAGGTGGGGCAAAACAAAACAATGGATCAAAAAGGCGCAGGCCTCCTGCCTGGGAGCCTCCTAACTACTCATGGTCGTCGGCGGTCTCCACGTAGTAGTACGCGCCTCCAGAGGGGTAGTAGTAGTCGTCGGCTGTGGCGGCTGGCTCCGGGGCTCCATCTTCTGGTCGCAGCAAATGGGTATGGGGAAAAAGGGAAGGAAAGCAATCGTGAGTACTCATCCAAAGTACTCAGCAACACTTTCAACAGAACTAGTCTACTTATGCAACAATATCAAATGAAGGCTGTATATGTGGACTTGACTGCAGAAATGCCAGAATAGGGAGAAAAGGGCCTAGCCTATCGAAGACTAGCATCTTCAGGGTCTTGCAGCATTAGAAGAGTGCAGATAAGTAACATAATTAAAGTAGCAAGCATGTTGTAACAAAGCCTAGAGATCCTTCCTCGACTCCCTGCGAGAAAGTGATCCCGGAGCTTCCAATTAATTATCATGTAACCAGTTCAAGTAGTAGATCGGGATACTTTACTGAGCGTCCTGTTACCGTGGACACGGCTATTCGAATAGATAATCTTCCCTGTAGGGGTGCACTACTGTTACCCAACACGCTCGATTAACTCTGGCCGGACACACTTTCTTGGGTCATGCCCGGCCTCGGCTGATCAACACACCGCAGCCCTACCTAGAGCTCAGCAGAGAGGTCCCCGCCGGTCTACATCCTAAGTGCTCAAGGTTCTTGGGCCCATCCCCCTTTGCACTCCGGGTCGTTGTGTGCAGGGTGGATACTTATATAAAGCGCCAACTCTACCTGGATGGCACGATCCGGCCGTGCCACAATGCTGAACTGGACATCTGACAAAGCTTTCGGCTGATACATACGGTGCAGAGGGCCCCATATACCATTATCCCGCGTGGTGGTAGTGTGTATAGGCCAGTGGCCAACTCAGATCAATACCCAAATCCGTTAATGCATTATTAGGAGCTCGCGGTGATGAACAGTACTCCTGTCGCCCAGTCTCGAGGAAGTGCAACAAGGGTCAGGCCCATCCCTCTCTAGGGCGGTCTCTGCCTGCCCGGCCGCGCCTCGTAATTATCTCACGGGTGCCTCAGGTCAACCCGACTTCCCAGGAGACTGTCGGGAACTCAGGTCCACCTCTACCGGGGTGGTACCGCCTGTCCCTTCAGTCCCGCATTACAATACAAGGGGCAACAATTAAATGTAACTGTGTGTCCGTAACATCAAGAGGGTAATCCGAGGAATCACCCTCGATGGATTCCCACTCGATGCTACCGTCAAGGTGAACCCGGAGGAATCACCCTCGATGGTATTCACACTTGCGGGGTTGCACGACAGAAACTACGTCGGAGGTGGTGAAAGAGGAATCACCCTCGTTAACCCACGACCGACTAGCTATACTACAGAGGCAACATCGGGAGTGAGATAAGAGGTATCACCCTCGGCACTCGGTGTTAGCTCTGCAGAGTCGAGCAACTTAGGGGGGTGTGTGGTGATGTGCTGGTCTCAGCCCGTCGATCACATCGACCAGGGCACAGGTAACTAAGCGGGGCAACTACAACGAGAAGAGGGGCCACAGATGGATTACCAACCAAACTATACTAAGTATCTCGGTTAACAGGCAGGTATCAATAACAGTTACAAAAATAGGCTATGCAGCAGAATAGGATAAAACAGAGCAGTAGCAAATTCTAATGCAAGCAGGAGGGGGAAAGAGTAGGTGATATAGGCATGCTCAAGGGGGTTTGCTTGCCTGGTTGCTCTGTGGCAAAAGAGGGGTCGTCGACGGAGTAGCAGTCCTCGGGGGCAGCGTCGGTCTCGGTGTCTAACGGAGGAGAAGAGGGGGAAGAAACAATAAATAAAAGCACACAATAACAACATGATGCATGGCATGGTAAAATGTAGCGTTGGTGGTGACCTAATGCATTGCTATACGTCGCAGACGAAGCGGGAAAATATCTGGGATATTTTCCCGGCGTTTAGGCTGATTTCGGAATACTGAACCGGAGGGGAAGGTTCCATGTTCAGATAGTTAGGAGTGATGGTCAAGCATTTTGACCACATATTCGGATTCGTCTCGTTTTTCTGATCAACTTTCATGTAGAAAGTTTTTCGATCCGAGCTACGGTTGAATTTCTATGAATTTTCAAAGATTTAAACATTTTCTGAAATTTCTGGAATTAAAACTAATTCAAAAATTACAGAAAAAGAAATACTACGTCAGCCTGACGTTAGCATGACGTCAGCGAGTCAACCCGGCTGGTCCAGGTCAAACCTCACCAGCGGGACCTACCTGTCATAGACAGAGACTAACTAATCTAACTACCAGAGTTAATTAGCTAGGTGGGGCCCCATGTCAGTGACTAACTAGTTTAATTAATTAAGTTTTAATTAAAAATGGTGCATTTAGCTAATTAACAGAGGGGGCCCCACACGTCAGCGGCAGAGGTGAACAGTAACCCGCGTTGAATAAAGTCAACGGGTCAAACGGCGGCCTGGGGCCCACTGGCAGTGACCCAGTGGTGGCCCCCGGCCACTCCAGGTCAGCGCCGGCGCCGGAGCTGCTCCGGCAAGCTCCAGACGCGGTGGCGAAACACGGCGAGCGGCGGAAATCGCGTAGGGGGCACCGTTTGGCGCGCGGGGCGGCTCGTTCGATCGAGCGGACTGAGCCGCGTCGATATATGGTGGTCCCACGAGCTGGGGTGACCGGAGTCGTCGCCGGCGACATGAACGGCGGAGACCCGAAGCACGGTGAGCTCGCAAACGGCGAGGCAGCGAGCAAAACGAGCGGCGCTGGGCTCGTTCGACGTCTACGCGAGGTCGCAAACTCGCTGAGGGGGTCGACAGGCCATGACAGGGGCTATCGCGACGGCGGCGAGCTCAACGGCGGAGCTGGGCTCGGCCATGGCGGAACCGGCCGCTCCGGGCGTGGACAAGAGCAAAGAAGAGAGGGGAGAAGGGGAGAAGCTCACCGAGTGGACGCACGATGGTCCGATGGGCAGATTAGTAGCCGCAGTGCAGGGGATCGACGGCGGCGGACGGCGGTGCCCGACGAGATGGCGAGCTCGATGCGGTTGACGTGGGGGCGCTCGGCTGGAATGGCTGGCAGAGGAGGGAGTAGCGGTCGCCGGCGCTTCCTCTAGACAAGGCCTCGGCGCTCGGGGACGGCTGCGGCCACGGGCACGAGCGGCGAACGGCGAAGGCCGCGTCGGTGAGGGAGGAGAGGAAGGGGGAAAGCGGTGGAGAGCGAGGGAGGAGTGGACAGAGGAGCCCAGGGGACCGAGGGGGCTTCGCCCTTATCCCCTCGCCCACCTGCCTCGTCGGCGTGGCGGCCAGCGGCCGGAGGCGTGCGCGCGCGTCCACGGGCACTGCGACACGGCGGCGGGAGCAGGTAGAAGACACTGTGCGCGGGCTGGGCTTCGCCACTGTAGCATTGGGTCGGTAAGTGCACAGTAGCTTTCCCTTTTTCTTTTCTGCTTTTCTGTTTTTTTATACAGAATCTTTTGCAGATAATTTAAGCCACCAATGGACTTTTGAAAAAGATGGGTCTTGGCCATAAAAATACTTTGCAATTTATGGCACTGCCACAAAAAGTTTGGGAATTATTTGAACCCAATTGGAATTTTGCAAAAGTGGAATGGCATTTTAAATTGCTGGATTAGCACTGTTTTGGTTGCTAAGGTCAAATTGGGAATTTTAATAATGTTGATTTTATTTTTATAATTGCTTTGAGAATTTTGCAATATTATGAACATTTTTATTCTACTGGTTGGATAAATTTTAATTTTGACTTTATTTTAAATTTGAATTGGAAGTTGGATTACTCTCTAATGCAATTTACTTAGGGTGATCATGATGACATGGCTAATTAATTAGCAAAATGGCAGGGTTGAGATCTGGGGATGTTACAAATCTCCCCCACTACCAGAAATCTCGTCCCGAGATTTAAGAGGTGGAGGTAAGGGGTATCTTCGGGATCAAGGATGTACAGGAGAGTCAGGTTTCGATCCTGTGGAACTATGATGTGGGTCGATTAAGAGTGGAAAGGCAGTGACATCTTGCGCGGTCACGACAACAAGACGTGTCAAAGAAAAGTCTGTCAGCTATGTCGGCAACACGTCGGTACCATGGGTGGGGAACGAAGAGAACCATTTTCCTGCTCGTTAAAACGAGGCGGACCAATAGGTAAGGTTGTCGTCCATCGATGGTTACCGGAATGTTTTCAACAATAGTGACAAGGTTTTAGTTGGGGTGTTGACTTAAGCAGGGAATTATCACTGCTCAGATAAAGACAGATTACCAGAAAGGTTAAACAGACCAATGGAAAGTAAAATGAGATGATCTGATTCAACAGACCAATGGAAAGGAATAGTTGCAGACAATCCAGCTCTCCGGGTGAACGTGATTACGAGAACCTAGTGTTAGAGTTAGCAAATTCATTTAACCCGAAAGGAAGAGAAATTAGAGTCCCAGAGTAAGGATGAGGAATAAAAGATCCTAATACCACCCATTGGCGACGTGGGCCCGTAAGCCACACAGCCATATTAGTAAAATCGTTTTTCAAAGTCTAGACTCAACTTCGGCCAAGGAGTTGGAAAGGGGCTTCCTACAGGCAGTTGGCTCTGATACCAACTTGTGATGCCCCCGACTTAATCGTGCGCTAATCATACACGCAAATGCACACGATCAAGCCTAGGGACTCACTTGAAGATATCACAACACAACTCTACACAAAATAAAATAATTCAAGCTTAATATTACAAGCCAGGGGCCTCGAGGGATCGAATACATAAGCTCGATGTCATACAAGCATCAGCGAAAGCATTAGATATCTGAGTACAGATATAAAAGTAAAACAGATAAGCCTTAACAGGCGGGGCAAAACAAAACAATGGATCAAAAAGGCGCAGGCCTCCTGCCTGGGAGCCTCCTAACTACTCCTGGTCGTCGGCGGTCTCCACGTAGTAGTACGCGCCTCTAGAGGGGTAGTAGTAGTCGTCGGCTGTGGCGGCTGGCTCCGGGGCTCCATCTTCTGGTCGCAGCAAATGGGTATGGGGAAAAAGGGAAGCAAAGCAACCGTGAGTACTCATCCAAAGTACTCAGCAAAACTTTCAACAAAACTAGTCTAGTTATGCAACAATATCAAATGAAGGCTGTATATGTGGACTTGACTGCAGAAATGCCAGAATAGGGAGAAAAGGGCCTAGCCTATCGAAGACTAGCATCTTCAGGGTCTTGCAGCATTAGAAGAGTGCAGATAAGTAACATAATTAAAGTAGCAAGCATGTTGTAACAAAGCCTAGAGATCCTTCCTCGACTCCCTGCGAGAAAGTGATCCCAGAGCTTCCAATTAATTATCATGTAACCAGTTCAAGTAGTAGATCGGGATACTTTACTGAGCATCCTATTACCGTGGACACGGCTATTCGAATAGATAATCTTCCCTACAGGGGTGCACTACTGTTACCCAACACGCTCGATTAACTCTGGCCGGACACACTTTCCTGGGTCATGCCCGGCCTCGGCTGATCGACACACCGCAGCCCTACGTAGAGCTCAGCAGAGAGGTCCCTGCCGGTCTACATCCTAAATGCTCAGGGTTCTTGGGCCCATCCCCCTTTGCACTCCGGGTCGTTGTGTGCAGGGTGGATACTTATATAAAGCGCCAACTCTACCTGGATGGCATGATCCGGCCGTGCCACAATGCTGAACTGGACATCTGACAAAGCTTTCGGCTAATACATACGGTGTAGAGGGCCCCATATACCATTATCCCGCGTGGTGGTAGTGCGTATAGGCCAGTGGCCAACTCAGATCAATACCCAAATCCGTTAATGCATTATTAGGAGCTCGCGGTGATGAACAGTACTCCTGTCGCCCCGTCTCCAGGAAGTGCAACAAGGGTCAGGCCCATCCCTCTCTAGGGCGGTCTCTGCCTGCCCGGCCGCGCCTCGTAATTATCTCGCGGCTGCCTCCTAGGTCAACCCGACTTCCCAGGAGACTGTCGGGAACTCAGGTCTACCTCTACCGGGGTGGTACCGCCTGTCCCTTCAGTCCCGCATTACAATACAAGGGGCAACAGTTAAATGTAACCGTGTGTCCATAACATCAAGAGGGTAATCCGAGGAATCACCCTCGATGGATTCCCACTCGATGCTACCGTCAAGGTGAACCCGGAGGAATCACCCTCGATGGTATTCACACTTGCGGGGTTGCACGACAGAAACTACGTCGGAGATGGTGAAAGAGGAATCACCCTCGTTAACCCACGACCGACTAGCTATACTACAGAGGCAACATCGGGAGTGAGATAAGAGGTATCACCCTCAGCACTCGGTGTTAGCTCTGTAGAGTCGAGCAACTTAGGGGGGATGTGTGGTGATGTGCTGGTCTCAGCCCGTCGATCACATCGACCGGGGCACAGGTAACTAAGCGGGGCAACTAGAACGAGAAGAGGGGCCACAGATGGATTACCAACCAAACTATACTAAGTATCTCGGTTAACAGGCAGGTATCAATAACAGTTACAAAAATAGGCTATGCAGCAGAATAGGATAAAACGGAGCAGTAGCAAATTCTAATGCAAGGGGGAAAGAGTAGGTGATATAGGCATGCTCAATGGGGTTTGCTTGCCTGGTTGCTCTGCGGCAAAAGAGGGGTCATCGACGGAGTAGCAGTCCTCGGGGGCAGCGTCGGTCTCGGTGTCTAACAGAGGAGAAGAGGGGGAAGAAACAATAAATAAAAGCACACAATAACAACATGATGCATGGCATGGTAAAATGTAGCGTTGGTGGTGACCTAATGCATTGCTATACGTCGCAGACGAAGCGGGAAAATATCTGGGATATTTTCCCGGCGTTTAGGCTGATTTCGGAATACAGAACCGGAGGTGAAGGTTCCATGTTCAGATAGTTAGGAGTGATGTTCAAGCATTTTGACCACATATTCGGATTCGTCTCGTTTTTCTGATCAACTTTCATGTAGAAAGTTTTTCGATCCGAGCTACGGTTGAATTTCTATGAATTTTCAAAGATTTAAACATTTTTTTAAATTTCTAGAATTAAAACTAATTCAAAAATTACAGAAAAAGAAATACTACGTCAGCCTGACGTCAGCATGACGTCAGCGAGTCAACCCGGCTGGTCCAGGTCAAACCTGACCAGCGGGACCCACCTGTCATAGACAGAGACTAACTAATCTAACTAACAGAGTTAATTAGCTAGGTGGGGCCATATGTCAGTGACTAACTAGTTTAATTAATTAAGTTTTAATTAAAAACGGTGCAATTAGCTAATTAACAGATGGGGCCCCACACGTCAGCGGCAGAGGTGAACAGTAACCCGCGTTGAATAAAGTCAATGGGGTCAAACGGCGGCCTGGGGCCCACTGGCAGTGACCCAGTGGTGGCCCCCGGCCACTCCAGGTCAGCGCCGGCGCCGGAGCTGCTCCGGCAAGCTCCAGACGCGGCGGCGAAGCACGGCGAGCGGCGGAAATCGCGTAGGGGGCACCGTTTGGCGCGCGGGGCGGCTCGTTCGATCGAGCGGACTGAGCCGCGTCGATATATGGTGGTCCCACGAGCTGGGGTGACCGGAGTCGTCGCCGGCGACATGAACGGCGGAGACCCGAAGCACGGTGAGCTCGCAAACGGCGAGGCAGCGAGCAAAACGAGCGGCGCTGGGCTCGTTCGACGTCTACGCGAGGTCGCAAACTCGGTGAGGGGGTCGGCAGGCCATGACAGGGGCTATCGCGACGGCGGCGAGCTCAACGGCGGAGCTGGGCTCGGCCATGCGGAACCGGCCGCTCCGGGCGCGGAGAAGAGCAAAGAAGAGAGGGGAGAAGGGGAGAAGCTCACCGAGTGGACGCACGATGGTCCGGTGGGCGGATTAGTAGCCGTAGTGTAGGGGATCGACGGCGGCGGACGGCGGTGCCCGACGAGATGGCAAGCTCGATGCGGTTGACGTGGGGGCACTCGGCTCGAATGGCTGGCAGAGGAGGGAGTAGCGGTCGCCGGCGCTTCCTCTAGACAAGGCCTCGGCGCTCGGGGACGGCTGCGGCCACGGGCACGAGCAGCGAACGGCGAAGGCCGCGTCGGTGAGGGAGGAGAGGAAGGGGGAAAGCGGTGGAGAGCGAGGGAGGAGTGGACAGAGGAGCCCAGGGGACCGAGGGGGCTTCGCCCTTATCCCCTCGCCCACCTGCCTCGTCGGCGTGGCGGCCAGCGGCCGGAGGCGTGCGCGCGCGTCCACGGGCACTGCGACACGGCGGCGGGAGCAGGTAGAAGACACTGTGCGCGGGCTGGGCTTCGCCACTGTAGCATTGGGTCGGTAAGTGCACAGTAGCTTTCCCTTTTTCTTTTCTGCTTTTCTGTTTTTTTTATACAGAATCTTTTGCAGATAATTTAAGCCACCAATGGACTTTTGAAAAAGATGGGTCTTGGCCATAAAAATACTTTGCAATTTATGGCACTGCCACAAAAAGTTTGGGAATTATTTGAACCCAATTGGAATTTTGCAAAAGTGGAATGGCATTTTAAATTGCTGGATTAGCACTGTTTTGGTTGCTAGGGTCAAATTGGGAATTTGAATAATGTTGATTTTGTTTTTATAATTGCTTTGAGAATTTTTGCAATATTATGAACATTTTTATTCTACTGTTTGGATAACATTTAATTTTGACTTTATTTTAAATTTGAATTGGAAGTTGGATTACTCTCTAATGCAATTATCTTAGGGTGATCATGATGACATGGCTAATTAATTAGCAAAATGGCAGGGTTGAGATCTGGGGTTGTTACAATTACTTGGCACAAACACTAATTAAAACTTAAAAAACACAATCATAACTGTAGCATAATTATTTAAACACACAAGAACAGAAACAAAAAGTAAAAATTTATTTTATTCATTGGGTTGCCTCCCAACAAGGTCTTTCTTTATAGCCATTAAGATAGGCTTGAGATTTCAATGATGCTCTCATGAAAGATAATAATTGAAACACAAAGAGAACATCATGTAGCATGTGAAAAATACATTTAAGTCTAACATACTTCCTATGCATAGGCATTTTATAGGAAAACAAATTATCAAGACAATCAATATCTAGCATATGCAAATAGGAAGAACGAAGCATTAAAAATTTCAACACAAAGAGAGGTAATTTAGTGACATGAAAATTTTCATAACCATATTTTCCTCTCTCATAATAATTATATGTAGGATCATAATCAAATTCAACAATATAACTATCATATACAATTTTATCTTCATGATCCACATGCATAAAAGTTTTATAATCTTCCAAGATAATGGGATTAACATGAACTAAAGTCATGACCTCTCCAAACCCACTTTTATCAAAAATTTCATAAGATTGATAATTCTCCAAAGTAGTGGGATCATTATTACCTAAAGTTGACGCTCTTCCAAACCCACTTTTAATAGTATTGCAAACATTATTATCAATAACTTATTCATCATGAGGCTTAAATAAATTTTCAAGATCATAAGAAGCATTATCACCCCAATCATGATCATCGCAATAAGTAGTGGACATAATAAAATTATCATCCCCAAGCTTGTAGTTTTGCATATTATTAGCACAATTCACATTAATAGAATTTATAGTAACATCATTGCAACCATGCTTTTCAATCAAAGAGCTATCATGAATTACTTTATAAATTTCTTCTTTTAACACTTCGTCACAATTTTCAGATTCATGATTTTCAAGCAAAAATTTATAGAGATAATCAAGTGCACTCAACTCACTAGCAATTGGCACATCATAATTGGATCTTTTGAAAATATTAGCAAGTGGATGAGGATCCATATCAATAATTTTTTAGCAAGCGAAGATGCAAGCAAATAGAAGGCACATGGCAACACAAGCAAACTAGCAAACAAGAAAAAGGCAAACGGAAAATATTTTTATATTTTTGTAAAAACCTTTTTTAGAAGTGAGGGAGATGAAAACGAGAGGCAAAGGAAAATAAAATAAATGCAAGGAGATGAAAGTTTTATGTGTAGGTTCTTGATAGATGTTGATGATGTCTCCCCGGCAACGGCGCCAGAAATTCTTCCTGCTACTTGTGAGCTGCGTTGGGATTTCCCCGAAGAGGAGGAGATGATGCAGTACAGTAGAGATAAGTATTTCCCTCAGTTATGAAACCAAGGTTATCAATCCAGTAGGAGAATCACGCAACAACTCGTTAGAAGTACCTGCACACAAAACAACAAATCCTTGCACCCAACGCAAACAAGGGGTTGTCAATCCCTTGGCGGTCAATTGCAAGATTAAATTATATGGTGATAGACAAATAGATCGAACAAAAATACAAAATAAAATAAATAAAGTAAAAGTGCAGCAAGGTATTTTTATGATTTTTAATATATGATTTAGATAGACCCGAGGGCCATAATTTTCACTAGAGGCTTCTCTCATGAAAATAGCATACGGTGGGTGAACAAATTACTATTGAGCAATTGATAGAAAAGCAAATAATCATGACGATATCCAAGGCAATGATCATGTATATAGGCATCACGTCCGAGACAAGTAGACCGACTCCTGCCTGCATCTACTACTATTACTCCACACATCGACCGCTATCCAGCATGCATCTAGTGTATTAAGTCCATAAAGAACGGAGTAACGCCTTAAGCAAGATGATATGATGTAGACAAAGTAAACTCACACATGAATAAACCCCATCTTTTTACCCTTAATAGCAACGATACATACGTGTCATGTCCCTTTCTGTCATTGGGATTGAGCACCGCAAGATCGAACCCATTACAAAGCACCTCTCCCATTGCAAGATAAATTACTCTAGTTGGCCAAACCAAATCAATAGATCAAAGAGAAATGCGAAACTATAATAATCATGCATAAAAGAGTTCAGAGAAAACTCAAATAATATTCATGGATAATCTGATCATAAACTCACAATTCATCGGATCCCAACAAACACACCGCAAAAAGTAATTACATCGGATAGAACTCCAAGAACATCGAGGAGAACATTGTATTGAAGATCAAAAAGAGAGAAGAAGCCATCTAGCTACTAACTATGGACCCGAAGGTCTGTGGTAGACTACTCACGCATCATCGGAAGGGCAACAAGGTTGATGTAGAGCCCCTCCGTGATCGATTCCCCCTCCGGCGGAGCACCGGAAAAGGCCTGCAGATGGGATCTCTCGAGAACAGAAACTTGCGGCGGCGGAAAAATTATTTCGTGGACTCCTCTGTTGGTTTCCCGATTTTAGAGAATTTATAGAGGTGGAATTAGGTCAAACGGAGCTGTGTGGGCCCAACGAGCCACCAGGGCGTCCCCACCTGAGGCGCGTCGTGGTGCCTCGTGGGCCACTGCTTCATCTTCTCGTCTCCTCCCGAAGCTTCTAGTGTTTGTTATGTCCAGAAAAAAATCTCCAAAAAGTTTCGTGGCATTTGGACTTCGTTTGGTACTGATATTCTGGAAAACCAAAAACAGGCAAAAAACACAGCAACTGGCACTGGGCACTAAGTTAATAGGTTAGTCCCAAAAAATGATATATAATTGCTGTAAATGTATATAAAAACAATCAAGATTGATACTATAATAGCATGGAACAATCAAAAATTATAGATACGTTGGAGACGTATCAGCGAGCGGTACAAGATCCTTGCCGGGGCGCCCTCTCCACATGACACCTAATGGCGCATTAAATGCGTTTGTCCTAGTCCAGCAGAGTTAGGTATGATAGCACTGTTGCTATCAAATCAATATATATTTACCTTTTTGCCACTGTGGTGACCCCTTAACCTATAAAAGGAGGGCCAAGGCTACTGGTAGAAGGGTCGACACTTTGCTCAATTGCACGTAGTAGCTGCACTGCCCGCACAGCTTGATGGCAAGCTGCGCTCCTTGTAACTTGAGCTCATCCACAATCAATCCACCAAAGCAGGAGTAGGGTTTTACGCCTCACGGCGGCCCGAACCTGGGTAAACATGTGCGTGTTGCTGGTTCTGCTCTTTGTGCACGTTGATCCTCACAGCCGAACCGCGAAGGGATCACAACGATCCCATAGATTGTCATCGAGGTCTTCTTTATGGTTTTGTCAACCAAGTCTTGTGTCTTGATGACAACCTCCTTGAAGCTCAGCCTCCATTTAGCATTTTCGTTGAGGGTCGTTCAGTTGACATTATCTACATACATACAGTCCTACAGTACGCAATTATCCATGTACTATCAAGAAGGTAGCCTGCTGTAAAGAAGCCGACATCATGTTGTTGCTACTCCGGGTCAGTGACTACCAGTTGCCGACTAGAACGTGCGGCGGTGACCCGCGAGCGCTATATCTCGCATTCAGCGAGGTGGAAGGATCTCTCGTTGAAGCGCTGCAGTAATCGGGCCGGTCCTTTAACGCGCGCCTAAAAGAGAAAATAGAGAAGAAAAGGGGGAGTGATCGGGAGTCGGTCCCACGATCTCCTGGTTGAGAGTCTGCGTTGCTAGCCACTGGGTTAGCATGCAATTCGTGATAGATTCTAGGGCGCGACCTGCTTGAGAGGAAAAGAGCCGGTATTCCATAGTTTTTCCAGGTTTTTTTTTGTTTTCTTCAGGTTTTCTCTTCTTTTTTCGCTTTCTTTTGTTTCTTTTCTTTATTCTTCTCCATTTTTTCTTTTTTTGTTTCTTCGTTTTATTTTTCATTTTCTTTTCCCTTTGGTTTATTTTGTTGTTTTCATGTTTTTGGTTTTCTTTATTTCTTTTGGTTTTCATTCTACATTTTTTGTATATGTCAACAATTTTTATCCTAATACACGTTTAACATTTTTTCCAATACAAATTTAACATTTTTATAATATATGGTCAACATTTTTTCTATACACATTTTTAACATTTTTCAAATACAAGATTAATTTTTTTTAATACATGGTCAATATTTTTTCTACACATTTTTACACATGTTTTTAAATGCTTGATTACCAGTTTGAAATAAAAAGATTAACATTTTTTTAATACATGGTTAACATTTTTTCTATACACATTTAATATTTTCCAAATGCTTGATTAACATTTTTCAAACACTTGTTCAATATTTTTTCAAATGCTTGATTAACATTTTTATATACATGATCATGTTTTCCATCATTTTTTAATACATGGTCAACATTTTTTCTATACACATTTAACATTTCCTAAATTCTTGATTAACATTTTAAAATACTTGATGAACATTTTTTTCAAATGCTTGATTAATATTTTTATATACATCATTAAAAAAATCATCATTTTTTGAATACATGATCAACAATTTTTCTATACAGGTTCAACATTTTCCGAATGCTTGATTAACATTTTTCAAATACTTGTTCAACATTTTTCCAATGTTTTTTGTAGAGTGTTTTTTGTAATATATATATTTAGAATGTTTTAAAGTATAAAAAAAGTACAAAAAGAAAGCAAAAAACAAAAACAGAAAAAAGAGGCTGTGGCCTCCCCCGCGCGTGGGTCGGCCCTCGCTCGCCCCTTCAGCGAGTCGGAAGCTAGACTCGCTGAATGCGAGATGTAGGGTCGCCGGCGGTGACCTGGGCGAGAGAGAACCATGGCCCATTCTTTTCTTCTCAGAGACACAACGTGCCTCTGTTTTCAACCTCTTTAGGCCCATTCTTACATTCGTGTTCGCAATGGATCGCTCACGGGTCTCACTCCACAGCTTGATGTGTATATTTTTCTTTAGTTTAGCTAACTTTGCTACTACTCTAGCCCAGGGGCGTCATGTATGGCTTGGCTAGCCGCATGGCCCACTTTGTATCCCACCTTCTGTGGATTTTGATCAATAAAGTGGCTTTTCCCCTAAAAAATATCCTTTTTTTGGCCGAGTTATATCATATCTTGACATTTGTTTCTTAAAAAAAACGTTCCGTGCTATCTTTTTCTTTTTTTGACAGTACGTTCCGTGCTATCTCTATCGTAGAAGCCGAGAAATACTTCAAGTGAAGCAAAAGCTAACGGCCTTTTTTTTTGAGATAGCTTACCAGGCTTGACGGCCTACGGGCAGATTGTAACCGAATGATATTACGTTAAATAAAGTCCTAGTTCGATGCAAAAAAAAAAAAAAAAAAAAGACTCCTATAAGGATAACGGTTCAAAGTATTGCATGTATTTTCAAGTTTTTTCTATCTGTACCGAGCACTATAAATGAAGCATGAGGAGAACCTCGTACGTCCCACATCGACCTTAACCTCCAGCCGCTCCTTACCCCACGCAAGCAATGGCGATCTCCAAGCTCATCGCATTGTTCTTCGTTTTCACGGCCGTGGCAGCGACGTTGCCGCTGTCCGAGGCAAGGGTCCAGGGGTTCACGACCACAACCGCGAACGAAGAAGAAGCAGATCCTTCGTCCAAGGCCGCCGCCCAGGCCGGAGGCACCCCCGGCTTCTCCCTGCCGTTGCCTCAGATCCCCGGTCTTCCACCGTTGTTCGGCGGCTTCCCCTTCCCGCCACTGCCTCAGATCCCCGGCCTCCCACCGTTGTTCGGGCCGCTCCCCGGCGCACCAGGCGCTCCACTGTTAGGAGTAAGCCACGTCACGGTGGTGATCAGCATGTGCCTGTGTTGGTCGAGTCCGAACGCCGGTGCGTGGCCGCGTCCGTGGCCGTGGCATGTGGAGTCTCCGAGCCGTGCGGACATGCAGTCGTTTGGGCGCTGCATGTAGCGAGCCGGCCGAGTCTCCGTGTGGCGGTTCCTGCATGTGTGCATGTGTGGGAGTGGGTGGTGCGCTCGTGCGTTAGCAGTCGTGTGTGCGTGCGTTGTGCGTGGGCGCTGCGTCTCCTGCAGGCTACAAAGCCCGGCCACGTCCAGGTTGTTAGCTAGGTGCATGCATCAGATGGATATGAACGTGCATGTAGGCTAGTTAGTTGGTTAGCTACCGGGTCATGTGGTTAGTTAGCAAGATTAGTGTTGTACGTGCGTGCGTGGAGTGTTGGTGGCCGGGTTGCGTGTGTGCGCTAGCCTGGGTATAAAACCCTCCATTTTGTATTCATGTAAGGGCGCCGGTGTGTTGCCGAGCCACGGTGACGGTATGAGCCGAGCCGGGGTATGTGCCCAGTGATGTAAGGCCGTTCATGCGGCGGAGGCGCCGTTCGTGCGGCGGAGAGTTTGTGCGCCGGAAAAACTTGTGTCCAGTGTGCTCCTCCTTCCACCTTCGTCTGAGCGAGTGAGAGAGAAGATGAGCAGCGAGCTGGTCCGGGGTTTGTCCCAACATCCACCATCTCAAGGCTTGCCCGGCCTCCCACACTTCCCGCCCAGCGCTGGCTCTGCTGCCGCCCCATCGCCGCCGCCGCCCGCAGAGTGCCTGACGCCGTTGATGCAGATGGCGCCATGCGTGGACTACCTCACCAACATCACCGTGGTCACGCCCCCGGCCACGTGCTGCGACGGCCTCAAGTCGGTCATCAGCGGCGCGCCCATCTGCCTCTGCCACGGCATGATCGGCGGCATGAGCAAGCTCTTCCCCAGGCCGATCGATCCGATCCCGATCCGGATGCTCATCCTGCCGCTCAGGTGCCACTAAGGACGCTTCTCACGTGCTCCGGTAAGTTACAGCTTTTATTTACTTGCCGTTGCTATGGTTTTGTTCTTTCTCTCCGTGTGGATCGTTAATGAATTCATGGTGATGTTGGACAGCTCAACCCCTACCGCCGCTGGCGCCCCCTAGCACCACTCCAACGCCCCCTGCTTCTCCCGTGTCTCCAGCGCCTGCTGGTTCGCCCCGTTGAGTATATTGATTATTAGGAAGTATAGGATAGACTAAGATTTTGTCCTATCTTGTCTTGTACTTTAAGTTGGTCATTGTACTCCTATATATATGTCCACGAGGCTCAAGCAATAAACATCGATTTCACCAATCCCTCTCTGTTCCCTTCTAACATGGTATCAGCCTAACCGATCCAACCCTAGCCGCCGCGCGCCGCTTCCGCCCCGCGCGCCGCCCCCGGGGCGGTCGGCCTCCATGACCGCCGCCGGGGGCCGCGCCGCCCATACCTAGGGTTCGTCCGCCGGTCGTGTTGACCGGCTGCCCTAGAGAGTCTTTTTCCCGAGCCCTTGCTCCGGGTTTTTCTCTCTCTCGCCGATCGCTTTGATCGGCGTTTACTTTTTGGTTTTTCGATCTAAGATCGGTTTGCGTCGCCCGCCGCCGCCGTCGACCCTTGCGCCTCTACTCCGACATCGGCGTCGACTCCACCGGCCGCTTCCTCCTCAAACGCGCGGCAAGGCTGGACGCGCCGCCCAAGGGACGCCTTCGTGCGTCGCTGCCGGCCGCTCATCCGCGCGGTCTCCATCGCCGGTCCGTCTTCGTCGTCATCGCCCGGGACATCACCGACAACGTCGCCATCGACTCCGATCAGCGCGTCATCCCCGCCATGGCGCGTACAGCGCCGCCGTCGGTCTGATCAACCGATCGCGCGCCTGTCTTCGCCAAGCCGTCCCCGAGCACGCGCCTACTGCCGATCGAGCCACAGGTTGCCGCCGCGTCGTCCCTTCGGATCGCTGCGTCGCCGCCCCGAGGTCATCCCGCTGGCTGCCCCGACCCGCGCGCCGCTCCCGCCGATGCACCTTTGGGCTGTCGCGCCGTGGCACGCGCTCCACGTCGCCGCCCCGAGATCCTCCCGCCGGCTACCCCTGTAGCCGCCGCCGCCTTTGCGTCGCCCCTTAGGGCTGTCGCGCCACGGCACGCGGTCCACGCCGCCTCCCGTCGGGCCGTCGCCCCCGGCCAGTGGTTCTCCCCGCGGCTGCCTCGACCTGCGAGCCGCCGCTACACCGCCTCTTCGGTCTGTAGCGCCGTGGCACGCGGTCCACGCCGTCGCCCCAACCTGCCCGCCGCCGCTGCGTCGCCCCTACGGGCCGTAGCGCCGCGGTCCGCGGTCCACTCCGCCGTCACCACGCCCGCGATTCACGGTGACTGAGTCGCAGTCGTCAAAACAATACCGCGGTTGTTTCTGCCAGTTTTCCAGATAGAGTCGTTTAAGTTAGGAAAGTTAGAGATATAGTTGATTTCGACCCCAACACTTGGTTGGACGTCCAGGGGTCTTTATATACCCTTGTAAGTCGTGGCTTTTAGGGTTAGACCACGTTTTGATTAAACTCATACCAGACTGAATTGCTTTAAGCATTCCTCTGTATTCATATTCCTCTTTGCATCGATCAGGAATATTTACCTACACCAAATTCGTTTCGATAGGGTGTATTTGCTACTGAAATTCAAGTGCTATCTGTCGTTCCAATGGGAATTGGGAGATTGCAGAACCGCTTCGTGGTCGGCGGCTACGTGCGCAAGTGTGTGGTGTTGCGAATATCCATAGGGTTGAAGATCCGTCGCATTGGCAACGGGAACAGCCGGAGAGTTCGTGAGCGTCTCACAAGTTATCCAACAAGTTCATCAATTCCTTAGATTCGTTTTGTTTTAGTCCTATACAGAAAAGGCCATACAAAAAGATTAGGTTTAGAGTTTGCTGCCATAGCCTAGATAGCATTAGTTCCAAGTTTTAGTTGCTGGTCGTAGTCTTCTATTTGCGTAACTTATATTCTGATCTGAGTCGTAGTAGTTGTCTAAAATTTTCGTTCTCAAGTCGGAGTCGTTTGGTTGCTGTCAAGTCTGTTCGTTTGAGTCAGTGTTAGTTTGTTTAGATTATCCATCCGAATCAGATTGTGTTTCCTTTTGATAACCATAGTCAGCCTTTCTTCTTTTGCGTAGCACTTTCCTATTGAGACTAGCATATCCTTTGCTCTACGGGCTGCTCAGATAGGAATTTGGAGAGTGCATCTTTTGTTTTGGCAAATTCAGATTGGTTACTAATTGCTCAGGTTTCTGTTGATAAAAAAAGAAAGAAAAGAAAAAAAAGAGAAAGAAAGAAAAAAAAGAGAACGAAAGAAAAAAAAAGGAGGAAAAAGAAAGCTTTACGTGAAAGTTCCATACTGTTTTGGAGACGTGTTTCAGTAATTCTGCCACGTTCATTGCACTAGTAGATTGAGCAATCTTGTGCCCGTATACTTTGAGCGTTTTGCTAGCGTCTCTCCTGTGCAATTGCAACACGAGCATCACTCCGACATACCATAATTTTGAGCTCAATTTCAGAATTGCATTTGCCCCATTTATCTCCACCGTGTGTGTTTCCGTGGGTCTTTTTGTCATACGATCAGCACTAGGATTTGTGAATTGGTGTTGTTAGGTATCCCAACCAAGCTCCACCATATACCCTGGTTTGTTGTGTGATAGTTTTCACCCTCGGTATTCGCTACATCACATCCGCACACGTTCTGCCTCTACAAGTTGGTAAGCTATTCTAATTCACTTTGGAACGGTAAGATACCTTGTTTCTTTCAGTTTTGAGTGATTTGAGTGTTTTCCACCTATACATACTTGTTGTTCACTAATCATGGCTGAAGGTGCTGAGGATAATTTGGAGTCTCGAAGATATGATTTCCTCCGCAACAAATATTGTAGTGCCACCTTTTGGGAGGAAGAACATGGTAACTTTGATGGAGATGGGCTATTTCACCATGATGTGGTGATTGGAGAGCGACGTGCAGCAGCCACCATTGACGGATCCTCAACTCTTAATTTGATCAGCATTGAGGTTGTATGTGCCGCGCCGCCTCCCTCGACGTGGGAACGCCACCGTCCGCGCCGATCTTCGTCACGCTGTTGGGTTTTCTTCGCCTACTTCGAGCACCGCCGCCGCGCTCCTAACTAGCCGCCGCCGCCGCCGTCAGGCCGCCGCCACCGCTCTTCTTCGGCAGCCGCCGCCGCTACCCCCGTAGCCGCCGCCGTCGCCCGTCCACCCCCTTCGTCTACGTCCCGCACCAGCCCGTCGCCAGCGTCGCCATCATCTTTCCCGACCACTTCGTCTACTCCGACCACCGTAGTATGTCTTTTTGCTAACCATCAATGAGCAAAATTTGACAAGGTTTCCTATTCCAAAATATCAAATGCATGTCTTCTTGCGAACACCAATGAGCAAACTTTGAGAAGGTTTTCCCATTGCAAAATATCAAATGCCTACGATTGTGGAAAGGGAGGTGTTTGTCATCAGTTTGCACATTGACATGGAGGCTCATGCTGGATTAACCAGCTGATCTTTTTGTGCAGTTCCACTGAAATCGAGCAATGTCATGCGTAGCTTGGTGGATTTCATATTTACATGTTACAAGGCTTTGAACACGTTGGCAGCTCCTTTCATGTAGCTAGTTTAGTGGCTCAAGGTGACAATGAATGATTAGAGAACCATTCGATGTATTGTGCATGATGAAGTATTATGGAGGGCACGAACCATCCGAACATTTTGTGCAGTTCCACTGAAATCAAGCTGAGCATCCCTGTCTGCATAAATAGTCTGCACAAATACAGAAAAAGTGTGATTACTATAATAGTGGTACTAGTTGATGAAACATGCGCTCACAAATATAATCATCTTCATTATCTTAACAGGAAAAGATAGCAATGCAATAGCTTCAATTAAACATTTATTCAAAACAGTACCACAATATAAGTAGCACAACATAACAAATGCACGATCATGTGGATGGAGGCCGATGCTGACCTCGTTTGTTACAGCTGCGTCCACGAGTGACTTGGTCATACCTTTCCTGGTTGTAGAATCTTGCACTTCACATGCTGTTGAGTTGCCACATGAGCTCTGCAGACTGGTCATGTCACCAGCGTCTACTAATACTCTGTAAAGCTTCTCGATTATTCCTTCTGTAATGTACTGCAACTAGTGACTGCTTCTTTCTGCAAAGTGGAAGGATCAACTGGGCCCAAGAATGCAACAGTTTGCCTTAAATACATTGGCTCCTTTTGTGCAGTTCAACTGAAATCAAAATCGAAATAGCAACGAGCAGAAGTTTTGATATCCCTGTTTGCACAAAGAGGTATAAAGGAAACAATTACTTACCAATAACGGTTGATGACTTATACGCCCACAAGAAAAAAATATCTACATTATTCTAATGGGAAACAAAGCAGGACAGTAGCAATTCTTAAATAGTGTCATTGATTAATATTAACAGATGCATTATCTTAACAATACCTTGCTTAAACATGTAGACAGAACGATAAAGCAGGATAGTACCATTTCTCAAATAGTGTAACTGATTCATATTAACAGAGACATCATCTTAACAATACATTGGTTCAACATGTACTCCCGCCGATACGTAATAAGTGTTGTAGTTCCGAACTAAGGTTTAGTAGTTACTTCTAAGACTGACATTGCTTTATTTTACCAGTGGCATTAGAATAATAAAAAGCTTAAACAGTTGCATGGCAGAGTGGGCACAACAGCACCATGTGCTTCCATCGATGTATAAAGGGCTGATGCAGAGTTTGTTGCAACAAAGAAACAAGCAGCGTATCTGGGTTGGTAGCATTTTTGTTCACTTAATGGGAGAAGACAGCAATACAATAGCTTCAATTCAACATTTATTCAAAACACTACCAATACAAGTAGCACAGCATCTCAAAGCACACTGCACAATCATGTGGATGATGGCCGGTACTGACCTTTCATGAGGCAGACTTGAAAGACCTCAAGATCAAATACCAATCTGCCAACACGGATAGGAAATCCGATCTCCTTTTGTGTGAGTTCCACTAAATCTAGCAACGTTGCCGGTGTGACATTTTAGTTGAACTGCACAAAACAGTCTTCAAACAAAAGTGTTTTGCGCAGTGCACCAAAAGGTCGCAATAGCAACGAGGTGAAAGAGATCCCTGTTTGCACAGAGGTAAAAAAGGAAACAATTACTGGCCAATAACGGAGGATGACACATACGGCCACAAAAAGAAGCATCTACCTTAACTTAATGGGAAACAAAGAAGGATAGTTGCATTTCTAAAACAGTGGCATTGATTCATATGAACAGAGACATTCTCTTAAAATTAACATTCGTTATACATGTAATTTACTTTTAACAGTCATTGCTTCAATTTTCCAGCGGCATTATGAGATTAACAACAGCTAAACAGTTGTATGGGACAGGGAACACACCAGCACCATGTGCCTCCACATGTATAAATGGGTGATGCAGAGTCTGTTGCAACAAAGAACCAAGCAGCATATCTGTGTTGGTCCCATATTTGTTCTCTTTCAACCTTTTTCCTATGTGAGGGCAGCAACTCTAGTCCTGCACAAACTCTACTGCCTTGTCCCCCACCCCCCGGTTTCTTTCTTTTTTTAAGAAAGAGATCAGTTCCTTACAGATGTGTGTACTGCGATTTCCCTTTTTCCCTTTTCGACCAACATAGCGGCTGGATAGCCAGTCTGTACTACTTTCCCTCCTTCCTTTCCTCTTTGAACCACGTCCTAGATTCATGCTATAAAACTCCCCCCAACCCCCCTTCTTTCCTATTTGAACCAGACCTAGATTATACTGCAGAAGCGAAAAAGATCCACATGAAGCTAGAGCAATGCCGGTTTCAAAGTAAAGTTATACCTTAGGGTCGTCGGGATGTGGCTAGGTGGGCGGCAGGAGGCCGGATCTGCCCACACTTCATACGACAGCGGTGAAGACGGGGTCGGAGGCCCTCCCGCACAGGCGCTGGGTGAAAGAGAACAGCGCCGCCGGCAGTGGATTCCCTCCCTCACCAACGGTAACAGAGTCAACGCTGCACCTCCTCACCTTCCCCGGCCGACGAGAATCGGACGGCTCTTTGACCAGCGGTGAGGGGAGAGAGAGAGAGGCCACCGCAGTCTTGTTTAGATGTGGAGAGGGTGAGAGAGTGTGAACAGAGCAAACCCTGGCAAACAAACGCTGAGGCTACAACGTGTATATATATAGTGGAGAGACAGAGTGTGAAGAGAGCAAACCCTAGCAAACAAAGGCTGATGCTCCAGCTTATATAGTATTATATGGTGGAGTGGTTTTATTTTTCTCTCCATAACAATCGTTTTAAATTGTGTACGAAATGAAGCTCTTTATTTAACGTACTAGTGAAGAAAACTACGATCAAACTAACGCTAAACGCGTCCTGGTTGCACTTTCTATCGTTGATGTGTGGTACCTCCGTCCGGGTTTTTACTACACATCATATTTTTTATCAAAGTTTGACCACGTATGTAACTAGCAAACGGCTAATACATGCCAACAATTGGCTTCATATTTCTTATGTAGTTATATGAGTAATATATTTTATCAAAGTTTGGCAACATAATTAACTAGTCGGAAAAATTCAGAACCAACTCATAAATAAAATGTTTATATTCAACTCAATGATTGAAAGATCATAACCAACATTTAGAAACCAACATAGGGGAGCTGAAGACAAAGTTGTGAGAAGGCCTAGAAACCAATACAAATATTTTCCTCTTAGTACCAACATCTGTGGCACCCCGGCTCAGAGGAACCGGAACATCCCTGAAAGCACATTTGCTCCCTTGGTGGTTTTGGTAATTCATAAGAACATATATCTCATTGAACTAATGTCCATTCAAGTTAAAGATTTCAGGATGTTCAATGATTGGCATGGCATGGACTAGAGATGTGGACACCTCAAAATGCTAAGGACAAGGATTGGCAAAAGATCAAGACTCTACATTTTTGGTTTAGTGATCCAAGATCACATTGAGTCCATAGGAAAGCCAATACTATTAAAAGGGGATGAGGTTTTGCTTAATGGTCTTTTGGCTCATGTGCTTAGTGACAGTACTCCTAAACCCTCAACCACTCTCTCTATCCAAATATGTCCAAATCCTACATTCCAACTCGGCCCCACCGAAACTTTCCTATCCGGAGCCACTGAGTTCATCTGGACTTAGCCACTGCCAAAACCCTAACAAATCGGATCCACCAATATGGATCTCAGTCTCACCGAGATGGCCTTGCCAACTCTCTGTAATCGTTTGCACTCACTTCGGTCCCACCGAGTTTTGCAAATCGGTCTCACCGAGATGGCTTGCCAATTCTCTGTTGCCTTATTGCTTCACTTCGGTCCTACCGAATTGATGCAATCGATGCCACCGAGACGAGGTTTGCCCTAACCATTGCACTTCGGTCCATCCGAGTTGTTCCAGTCGGTCCCACCGAGATTCCTAACGTTCATATCTTTTACACAGTTCGGTGCCACCGAGATTTCTGATCGGTGCCACCGAGTTGGGTCAAAAGTGTGTAATGGTTGGATTTTGTGTGGAGGCTATATATACCCCTCCACCACTTCCTTCTCAGTAAGGAGAGCCATCAGAACATGCCTACACGTCCACCATACATTTTTCGAGAGAGAACCACCTACTCATGTGTTGAAATCAAGACATTCCATTCCAACCATTTTAACCTTGATTTCTAGCCTTTCCCAAGTTGCTTTCTACTCAAATCCTTCTTCCACCATAGCCAAATCTGTGAGGAGTTGTTTAAGTGTTGGGAAGACTATCATTTGAAGCACAAGAGCAAGGAGTTCATCAAAAACACACCATCTATTACCTTTTGGAGAGTGGTGTCTCCTAGATTGGTTAGGTGTCACTTGGGAGCCTCCAACCAGATGTGGAGTTGAACCAAGGAGTTTGTAAAGGCAAGGAGATCGCCTACTTCGTGAAGATCTACCCCGAGTGAGGCTAGTCCTTCGTGGACGCAAGCCATGGTGAAATAGACAAGGTTGCTTCTTCGTGGACCCTTTGTGGGTGGAGCCCTCCGTGGACTCGCGCATCCGTTACCCTTCGTGGGTTGAAGTTTCCATCAACATGGACGTACGATAGCACCACCTATCGGAACCACACCAAAAAACACCGTGTCTTCATTGCGTTTGAAATCTCCGATCCCCTCCTTTACTTACATATGCAATTGTTTACTTTCCGCTGCTACACTCTTAGAATTGCATGTGTAGGGTGATGCTTGACTTTCGTTCTCGCTAAAATCTGCCTACAACTAAAATTGGGAAAAGGTTATGTTTTTATTTGGTCAAGTAGTCTAATCACCCCCTCTAGGCATACTTTCGATCCTATAAGTGGTATCAGAGCTTTGGTCTCCGTAAGCCTTGATTTCCATTGCTTTGGTGATCATAGCCTTGGTTTCACAACCTAGGAGAGTATGGCGTCTAGTGAGGGTAACTATCACCGTAGAGGTCCATATTTTGATGGTACAAACTTTGCTAGTTGGAAACATAAGATGAAAATGCATATTCTTGGTCATAACCCCGCCATTTGGGCTGTTGTTCGTGTTGGCTTGCAAGGTGATTTCTTTGAGGATGGCAAGGAACCGGATCGTGAAGCAACCCCTGAAGAATTGAAGATGTTGCAATACAATGCTCAAGCTTGTGAAATTCTCTTCAATGGTTTGTGTCCGGAGGAATTCAACAAAATCAGCCGCCTCGAGAATGCAAAGGAAATTTGGGATACTTTGGTTGATATGCATGAGGGTACCGAGTCCGTCAAGGAATCTAAGTTGGATGTGCTTCAAAGTCAACTTGACAAGTTCAAGATGAAGGATGGTGAAGGAGTCGCAGAAATGTACTCTAGGCTTGCTCTCATCACAAATGAGATTGCCGGCTTAGGAAGTGAAGAGATGACCGACAAATTCATCATCAAGAAGATACTTAGAGCTTTGGATGGAAAGTATGATACCGTGCGCACATTGATCCAAATGATGCCAAATTACAAAGATCTCAATCCCACGGAAGTCATTGGAAGGATTGTTGCTCATGAAATGTCACTCAAGGACAAAGAGGAGCTACACAAATCAAGTGGTGCTTACAATGCCTCAACCGATGCTCCAACAACTCCAAGTGACAAGCTAGTATCCAATGAAGAGATAAGCCTAATGGTGAAAAGATTCAACAAGTTCTACAAGAACAAAGGGAAAGAAAGAAGCTCTAGCTCAAGACACTATGAGAGAAGATCATCAAGTCGTGACCGTAATTGCTACAATTGTGGAAAACCTGGACACTATTCCAATGAGTGTACGGCTCCCTACAAGAAAAGAGACGAATCACCAAGAGGAAGACATAGAAGAGATGAATCACCTCATAAGGAGAGAAGGAGTAGAGATGATCGTTATGAACGAAGACACTCTCGAAGAAGCAAGGATTCAGAGAGAAAGGACAAGTCATCCAAGAGCTACACAAGAAGAAGACATCAAGCTCATGTTGGTGAATGGGTTTCCGGCTCCGACTCCGACAACCACTCTGAGAGAAGTTATCACTCCAACTCCGACTATAGTCAAGATGAAGGTGTTGCCGGACTTGCTCTTGTGTCATCCAACTCCCATGATCTATTTGACTCACCAAATGAAGTAATTGGAAGATGCTTCATGGCAAAAGTCCCCAAGGTATCACACCCCGAGTATCTTGATTTCAATAGTGATGAAGATGATTTGCTTGGTGATGATGATTTACTTGTTGATAAGGCTAGTGATGTGAGCTATAATGAAAATGCTAGTAATCATGATAGTCAAGAGGAAACGAGTGACAATGCTATGAAGGAGATTGAGCGACTAACTAAAGAACTAAATGCTCTTAAGTTAGCTCATGAAACAACTCAAGAGGATCATAGAGAACTTCTAAGAACTCATGAGAAGCTACGCTTCGAGAAGCTAAATTTAGAGCAAGAGCATGAGTTTCATAAAGCTATCAATGACGATCTTCGAAAGAAGAGTTCTTCATATCTTGCCAAGCATTTACTCTTGTCTACCTTTATGCCACAAGTTAAACCTAGGCAAACTAGCAACAAGGGTAAAAAAGGGTTCTACCTCTAGTAGTAACAATAACAATGCTAAATCCAATGTTGTTGCTTCTAGTAGTTCTATTGATTCCACTAATGATTCTCTTAGCCAATTTACACTTGAGCAAGAATATGCTATTGAAAGGAATTATAGAAAAAGGTGTCTACAAGAGCCTTGCCGGGAGTAAGCAGTTTGAGGAAATTGTACGCAAGCAAGGAAGGCACCGGAAGAACCAAGGTGTTGGTTTTGAACGAAAGTTCAATGCCAATGGAGTTGAGTGGGAAGAAGATCAATACCCCAAGACGAAGTTTGTTCCTCAACAAGAGAAGTATGATCCTACTTCCTTCAAGGGAACACAAGCTCAAGAAGATCTTCCACCACAAGACCACAAGCTAAAAGGCAAGGACAAGCTTCAAGAAGAGATTGATTCATTTGAAGAAGATCCTCAAGCCTTGGTCGAGTGGGTTCCCAAGACTTCATCAAGTTCTACTTCATCAAGTGCTACTACAACTCTAAGGATTCCCATCAAGTTGATGTGGGTCCAAAAGAAGAAGAACTAGAGAGTTCTTGAGGGTGACTCCGCCAACAAACTTCACTCATATTCATTATGGCAAGAACTTGTGCAACCAACTTCCATATTTTGCACTAGTTCATGGAGTCACAAACCCTCTTGTTGGTAAGGCAAGGGACAAGGTATTCAATGCATTCATGGACATCATTATATGTGTATTTCACTCTATGTCTATGGATATCCTTGTATGTTCCTTGTGTGGGACTAACCCATGTAGGTATTGAAAGCACAAAACTCCAAAGGATTGCTCACAACTCTTGATGGTCTACATCAACATTGAGCATCCACATCTTCAACATCTACATGAATTCATCATCGACAAAACCCAAGGTTAGTTCATCCCTCTTAGGGGGGATATCACATCTAGGGGGAGCTTTGCTCTAAACAATTGAGCTAAAGCAACTCTAATGGTGTGAACACATCAATGCTTTATGTAAAAGTGGCAACCCCACTTGTGCTTAAATGATGAGTATGACCTATGATCAAATGTTCTCATTTGGCTCCTAAGTCAATATACTCATATATAGATGACCTAGTCATCGCCATTGCTTGATAGATGCTAGAATTGGTTGTGCATGTTTGACACATATTTCATTTGCTATCTTATTGTGTGAGCATGTTGGTTTGCTAGTTTTCATCATTCGAGGACATCCATTTGTTGTTTTGATTGTCTTGGTTTTTCTGGCCAAGTGGATGTACAAGAATGCCTAAGTACCTTCTCTAGCTATCTATGCTTTCTTGTCTCAAATTCTATTCTTGCTACATCACAAAAATTGAACAAGTCATTTTCGGACCCTCCGGGTGAGGAGCACTCGGAGCCACCGATCTGAAAGGGCTGAACCTCCAAAACCTTCTACATGATTTCGGCCGAACCAATTCACTCAAACTCGGTCCAACAGAAATCATTTAGATTGATCTAGGTTTTCATCTCGGTGTCACCGAGTTGAACCATTTTGGCGCCACCGATGTGCTAATCTGCGTGCAGTTACACATATCGGTGCCACCGAGTTGTCCAACTCGGAGCCACCGACAGCTCGTGGGTATATATATCGGGCGAGACCGAACAGTTGAAATTTCTCGACCCCCTACGACCTCGCGCCCCACAGCAGCCGTCGCCCTCGTCTCCGGACTTCGTCGTTGTCTCCAGCGCGCCCTCGCCGCCGGATTCCGCCGCCGTCAACGGCAATCTGCTCCGCCGTTGCCGCCGTAGAGGATCTCCACCGAGTTAGGGTGAGATTCGACCCCTTTCATGCTCCAATTTCTGATTTAATGCACGATAGGATTGCCATGATTCTTGCCACGCATTGAGAACTCCCATTACACTGCAATGTCCATAGAGTAGATTCGAGTAAAATTTTAGGTTTAAGTTTCCGCCGAACGCATCTCGGACCGACCGATTAGAAATTTTCGGCGTCACCGATTTGGCCCCAGGCCATAGCACTAGTACATCTCGATGCCACCGAGTTGTACGAATCGGTGAGACCGAAAGTAAAATCTCTGTGAAACCCTAGCATCTCGGAGTCACCAAACCCCATCTCGGTCTGACCGAAATGGCGTGTAAAGTTTCTGTTGAGTGCTTCGGTATCACCGAGATGATCAACTCGGTCTATCCGAAATGCTTTCTGTGAAAACTTGAAACTAAGAGTTGAACTCAATTTTTATGAAAAACTTCTGCTTTTTGTGATGACTCATCTACTCTGCCCATACCCATCTATTCACAGGGTCAGCTTTGCAAGATGTCTAATGCCAGCGATAGCCAGAACATGTCAGAGCAGCACACAGATCTCAGCGCAGGCTCTAGCCCTGCAAAAAGTTTTTATGAGGGAGAGAGAAGCTCTCCAGATCTTCCAAAGGCTGCAACAAGGACCAGGAAAAAGAGAACCTCAGACAGTGAGGATGAGGATTTTGTTGCTAGTGAAGCAGCAACAAAGAAGAAGAGGGTAGTGCTTGCAAAGGAATACAACACCATGCCAACTGCTGCCAAAGATAAAAACTACTGTGAAGAAAGTTCGCAAGAAAACCATGCAATTTACACTTGAAGAGCCAAGTGACACAGAAACGGCTGCAGGAGGAAAGAAGAAGAGGGCTAGGAAAACTACTGCTCATGTGCTTGGAAAACCCTCCATGAGGAGTGATTCAGAGGAAGAGGAAGAGCCAGCAGCTACTGCACCCCCTGCAAAAGCTCAGAAGCTCATGTCAGATGCTATTAGGACTGCTGCCCCCAAGTCCAAACCAAAAGCTCCAGCACCCAAGAGGTCGACCAGAAACATTTCTGCTAGTAAGAAGAACAAGGCCCCAGTGCCTGAAGCCAATGTTGATGAAGAGCCACTAGTGCTCAGAAAGCTAAAGCCAAAGATTCCAGAACATGATGATGCACACCCAGTTGCAGAGAATATGATGCTAAGGAAGGACAAAGGACTGCGTCAGTGGAGACTGTCAGATCCCTATGCTGCCGGGAGGAGAACAGCTTGTGACTACCGCTTCCAGACCAGAGAACAGCAAGACTTCTATGAGACGGTTCTGCTGGATAAGAAGCCAATTTTCAGTGACATGAGATGGGTGGATTGGAAATATATTGATGCCAATGAGGATTATTTCCCCCATGTTCATGAGAGTTTCCGGATAGCTAGTGTTGATGAGTTTGTTGGATAGAAGTTGGCAAAGTGGAATGATGAGATGATTATGCAGTTCTACTCCACAGCTCACTTCTATCCTGATGGCAGGATTGTGTGGATGACTGAGGGTTTCAGGTACCAGTCGACCATCTCTGAGTGGGCTACTCTTCTTAGTGCTCCAGAAGAAGAAGATGATGATGTTGATATCTATGCCAAGCTCAAGATGGACCACAACTCCATGGCCAACATGTACACAGCAATTCTAGAGAAGGACATCGAGACACATAAGCTAGGATCAGTAAAGCACCTGATGCCTGGTTTGGCCACCACAAACACTATCTTGCGGTACACTCTGTTACCCAAGTCAGGAGATGATAAGATGATACGTGGCCACTCCATCAACCTGCTGCACCTCTTTGATACACCTCAGAAGTTCAAGGTGATGAGCTTGATAGTAGAAACCATCAAGAGGACAGCTGCTGATCAGAAGAGATCTTGTGGATATGCTCCACACATCCAGATGCTCATCAATTCCAAAGTTGGAACGAGCACTTATCTTCTTGATCGTGAGCATCTACCACTGCGTCCAGAGTTTGAGGATAATGTCATTGTGATGGATCCTTCACATCCCACCTCTGCTCAAGCGCAAGAGAAGATCCGAGTAGCCAAGGAAGCAAAAGCAGCCAAGGAGGCATTAGCTCCCAATGCTCCAATTGCCAATCTCAAGTCTAAGAGTGACCAAATGACTTATCTGCTAGAAGCCACCCTGAGGATTGAGCGAAGTCTGGCCAACCTCACCCAGAACCAGGCTAGCATAGAGCGGATAGCCGAGACGAAGATTCATGATCTAGATGTTAAGATCACTGAGGTCCAGACTATAGTGGAGAAGCTGAAGGACGATGTTGATGCAGCCAGGACAGCCATTTCAGATGATAGTGGAGATGACAGACCCACTATGGAGAGATTCTAGACAGTGCCCAGGGCAGCCAGGTCTGCTGCAGTGCCAGTTGTGGATCCGAAGACCACAATCTCTGCACCTGTTGCTGCTGCTACAGTGCCACCTCCGGTCTCCACTCCACCAGCCCAGCAGACATCAGCCGAAGCCTTCGCGGATGCTCTTCTCTTGACGCCATCTACGCACACCGGAGCTGCCAGCAGGAGATCACCTTCAGGAGCCTCTGAGGATCGTGCTTAGAGTGCCGTATTAGTCCTATACCTATTCGAGCTTTTTGGTACTTGTTGCCAAAGGGGGAGAATTTGTATAGATCTTAGCTTCGAGAGAGAGAGTCTTGCTTTGCTTTGCCCGTTGGATTTTTCTCGAGTTCTTTTGCTACTATTTGCTTTATGGTACTTTGTTTCGATGTGTGTGCTTGATACAATGTGTGTGAGTACTTTGATCGTTATGATTGTGAGCTACTACTTCATGTGATTGATCATACTATGCTCTATGTGATGCTTATGCTTATCATTATCATGTATGATCACTTACTTGTATTGGTGATGCGTGCTTACAATTCCACTCATATCATTTTGTGCGCTCCACCAAGTTGTATGTGACATGGAAGAGTGACCCATGAGCCTAATCGATTGTGCATTTGCAATCAAACGCAAATTTTTAATAACTCGGCCCCACCAAAACTTTCCTATCCGGAGCCACCGAGTTCATCTGGACTTAGCCACTGCCAAAACCCTAACAAATCGGATCCACCAATATGGATCTCGGTCTCACCGAGATGGCCTTGCCAACTCTCTGTAATCGTTTGCACTCACTTCGGTCCCACTAAGTTTTGCAAATCAGTCTCACCGAGATGGCTTGCCAACTCTTTGTTGCCGTATTGCTTCACTTCGGTCCTACCGAGTTGATGTAATCGGTGCCACCGAGACGAGGTTTGCCCTAACCGTTGCACTTCAGTCCATCCGAGTTGTTCCAGTCGGTCCCACCGAGATTCCTAATGTTCATATCTTTTACACAGTTCGGTGCCACCGAGATTTTTGATCGGTGCCACCGAGTTGGGTCAAAAGTGTGTAACAGTTGGATTTTGTGTGGAGGCTATATATACCCCTCCACCACTTCCTTCTCAGTAAGGAGAGCCATCAGAACGTGCCTACACTTCCACCATACATTTTCTGAGAGAGAACCACCTACTCATGTGTTGAAATCAAGACATTCCATTCCAACCATTTGAACCTTGATTTCTAGCCTTTCCCAAGTTGCTTTCTACTCAAATCCTTCTTCCACCATAGCCAAATCTGTGAGGAGTTGTTTGAGTGTTGGGAAGACTATCATTTGAAGCACAAGAGCAAGGAGTTCATCAACAACACACCGTCTATTACCTTTTGGAGAATGGTGTCTCCTAGATTGGTTAGGTGTCACTTGGGAGCCTCCGACATGATGTGGAGTTGAACCAAGGAGTTTGTAAGGGCAAGGAGATCGCCTACTTCGTGAAGATCTACCCCGAGTGAGGCTAGTCCTTCGTGGACGTAAGCCATGGTGGAATAGACAAGGTTGCTTCTTCGTGGACCCTTTGTGGGTGGAGCCCTCCGTGGACTCGCGCAGCCATTACCCTTCGTGGGTTGAAGTCTCCATCAACGTGGACGTACGATAGCACCACCTATCGGAACCACGCCAAAAATCATTGTGTCTTCATTGCGTTTGAAATATCCGATCCCCTCCTTTACTTACATATGCAATTGTTTACTTTCTGCTGCTACACTCTTAGAATTGCATGTGTAGGGTGATGCTTGACTTGTGTTCTCGCTAAAATCTGCCTACAACTAAAATTGGGAAAAGGTTACGTTTTTATTTGGTCAAGTAGTCTAATCACCCCCCTCTAGACATACTTTCGATCCTACAACCCCATATTCTAGCCCAGAGATCAAGTCTTCTGGAATACGACACTGCTTGGCATAGAACAAATCAGCTCTTTATTACAAATATAACGGGTACAATGGTTCTGAAGGCACGAAGGTTACAAAGGCATGACGATACTACGCCTGCTCAGATTGCTGTATGCTAGCAACGGAACATCTCGTAGCGGAACAACTTCTAGCAGCGGAACAACGACTACTATGATGGACTCCACTCCAGAGGGACTCTGGCTGGGACGCAATCCTAGAGCGCAACCTCGGGATCCTCGACAATCATCAATCACGGCATGACCTGCAATCTGGCTTGACACGCCAGGTGAGTACTTTGAATGTACTCACAAGCTCACAGCAACCAAAGCAATCAAGACAAACAACAGCATGGCATTTATAGGTTAATCATCAATGATGTACATAATACTACTAGAACAACATGAGCATGGCAGGTACATATAATTCATGACATGAACATGATGATACTAGCACTAGTATGCAAGGGAGTCGACGTTTAAGGTCTCATGGACCAACTTACTCTGCTCGGAGGTTATCTCGTAACCACCTTAGGTATCAATCTTTCTTACCGTCGTGATCATCACACGATCACCTCATGATCAACCATCATCAAGAATACATCGTGATCAACTCGTGACCACATAAAGATCAACCAACTTATTTCCTCATCGAACCAGGGTTGTTTATTATTCAGGTTATTTTTTTTGTTGACCCATAGTGTGACCTACTACGAACTGTGTCCATGACCGAGGACACGGCTATCGATAGATTATACACTCTGCAGAGGTTAGTACACTGTACCCACACCATGGAACTCATGGCCTCGTGCTCCCATTCGGGTGGACCAACGATATTCCGACAAAACCAATCTATTGCATGACACTCTCCTGGCCACTCTAACAAACTCCCCTTTGGGCTATGTCCTGGGTGTCCCCGATGTCAACTCGTGACATCCGCCACCTTTGTGGCCGCCACCATCGTGGCCAAACAAAAACATCGTCCCAAACGGGGACCTGAGCTCAATACCAACCTTGACACTCAAGGCTTATGGCCGCCTACCTGATCAGGGTAGCGCGCGCGCATAACCTTCCCTAGTTGGAGGCACCGGCGAGAGGCATGATAATAGACCGCATTAGGGCCTCCCATAAGGCAAGTGTGGCTGCACTGGTCTGCTCGATTCGATGGCAGTATGACTCAACCAACGGATTTGTTCAAGTTCGATTAAGGTCCGGTTAAACTGGAATGATGATGAGCTGAGTCATAATAACATACATAAGGGAATAACGATGCATATGAGCATGACATCAATGTAACCATGGATGGGCAACATAACCATTTAACAACATAACATCAACAATGATAAATCATTTACTCTACGGGATGCAAATGAACATAGCATAACGATGATCATGAATATCACAAGTATTTTCATATCAAACCCTACCTATTCATATGAGCATATCATTATCACCAGCACCAGAAAATAATTACAAGAATAATATCATCAGCAATTAATCATTTCACCTACTAGATGAACAATGAACATGGCATAAGAAATGAGCATGGATTCACAAGCACATATTATTCACAAAATAATTAAATGAGCAAACAATCATTTAAATATTTAAGTGAAAACCATGGCTACTGCAAGGCCATCATGCGAGTGGCTGTTGTGGCTTGCCTGGGGATGGAGGAATCATCGGGGAGAGGTGCGATGAACTCGCGGAAAGAATCGCAGGAAAAGTTTCCCTCTCGGCAGAGATGTTTTAAGGGCAAGGGCAAAATGGTCATTTTCACAGTGTGACAACCTCATGAAAATGATACCATCGGAACGGGCTCGACGAACTGAGATCGTGGGCTTTGGAATCACCTGATTCGGAGCCACGGTTGCCGAGATATGGCCGTTCGTTCGTTAGGCAGAAAATTAAATAAAAATATTCATTTCTGCGCTTAACGAGCGAACGTCCGCTATTTAGAGGTTTCGGTTGCGGGTCTGAACTTAAAGCGTATTTCGAAAAATATGCTTTTCAGGAAGGAAAGCGCATTTCAGCCTGAAGCCGCGGGTGTTTATGCTTTCAGAACATGAAAACGTATTCCGCAGAAAGTCGTCTCCACTTAAGTGGCAGGCCTGGCCGCCTGTGCCACTGACCCGCTGGGCCCGCTGGCAGATCCATCTTCTCCTTCCTCGCGCGTACGTGCACCGGGCCGAGGCAGGAGCTCACCCCGACGAGGTTTACCGGCGACTCCGGCCGTCCCCCGTGGCGCTCGACCTACCGGGGTGCTCAGGGAGACGAGACGCACCCATCCCCATGCTCCACGCGCGCCGGGGAGCTCGGAATCGAGCAGGGCTACGGCCGCGGCGGGCGGGGCTTCGGCCGGACTTGTGCTCGGAGGCACATCCCACTGAAGGAGGAGAAGAGGTGTTGGGGTGGCTCTAGGGTGGTGGTGGAGGTCTCTGGTGGAGGTAGCAGGCAGAGGGAGGGCTGGCCTTGCCTGAATTTAGGCGAAGCCGAGCGGCGGCCATGGCGGGCATGCGAGGGAGAGAGAGCTCCTCGAGCTCGTTCGAGTGGCTAGGGGGGGTACTAGGAGCGAGGGAGAGAGGTTGGCGAGATCGATGGGTCTCGGGGAGGGCTTATATAGCCGGAGAGAAGATGCCGAGCCGGATGCCGCCGCGGACGCGCGGTCGATGCTCTGACGCGTACGCGTGCGCACGCGCTGAGGAGCTGATGGCGACGAGTGAAAGCTAGTGGGGTGGCAGACGCGGGATGGACGACTTCCGGTCGGCCACCGAGGCACAGTGCGCGCGCGTGCGGCGAGAGCAGGGGCCGCCGTGGCACGAGGAGGGCGAAGGAGGAGGGGGCGAGGGCTGGGGAGCGAGCGCGTGGCCACTTCGGGGCTCGAGGACACGCTAGGGCGCGCGTGGCCACTTATGGGATGGCTCGATCAAAGTGACTGTGAGTTGATGGGATGGGTCAGCTAAAGTTTGCTGTAGCAAACTTGATCATGAAGTTGTGGTCAAATGGGGTGGGATAAGGGCTCACCAGGATGTCACAGGGGTTTAGGGTAGGAAGGACTATGATCCTGTGGATTTTGAAAAGATTTGGACCAGGATTTAACATAGTTGCTTTACAACTGCCAAATCTGGTCCAGAAACTAGATCATGAAGTAGCACTCATGTGGATGCTTGTATTGATCTGAAATTTGGTGTAGGATGATGATTTGGGCTTATGAAGGCGCCATAAAAATTTCATACCATTTGGACAAATACAAATGGTACTTCCTTCACAATGCTTTCCTTTGGACAGAAACTTGGGGGAATTTTGTGGAGAAAATGGATTGGCAAAATAATGTGAATTTTGGTATGCTCAAAGGATATAGGTATATTTAGGTCCTGGATTAATTTCATATTTTATGAATCCATATAAATTATAGTTGCTTCACAAACTGAAATTGTGACCAGAAACCAAGATTTGAAGGTGTGCTCACATAGGTTATTGGATGGAGATGAAATTAGGTGGAGAGTAATGATTTGATCATATGAATGATCTACCAAAATTTCAACTCATTTGTCTAAGCCAAGGTAGTACTTCCTTCACAAAGCTTCTCTCTGGTCAGAAATTTTGGGAATTTGCTGCGGAAGATTTACTAGGCAAATGAAGCTGAATTTTTGCATGTGGCAATTATTTGGATAGGAAAGAGTGCCCAAAAATTTTGAGGGCAATCAAGAAAAGATAAATAGCACTTCCTTCACAAAGTGCCATTTTGGACAGAATGGAAAATGAATATTCCTGAATTATTTTGGAACTAGGCAAGGATGGATTTTGACATATTTGTGGAATATATGATCCCAAGAATTTATGAGAATTTTGTGGGAATTTTGTGGAAGACAGAAATATAGGTTGCTTCACAACCTAGGGCAAACAGGGTTATTCCTTTAATAGAAAAAAGGAATATTCCCAAGAAATAAAAGTAGGGGTTGGGCTAAGATGGAAATGGCATGGTCTTGAGATGGATTTGATAATGACAAGCCACTTGGGGGAGGAAGAAAAGATGATCTTCCCAGGTTTCAAGACCACATAGCCACGGGAAAAAAAGACTCCAAATGCAAATTCGAAGAAATCCAAAAGAAAAAGAAAGGGCCAAACATCGGGGTGTTACAACATCGAAGCTTCTCCGAGGAAACATTTGGTTCATAGCGAAAGACAAATTTGCACCAAGGTGGAAGACGGCTGCGTCTCCAACGCAACCAAGGTGCACTGATGAATGATATCTTTGTCTTCGTGGCTACCCAGCAAAGAGCACTGATGGAAGACAGCTCGTTTTTCATCGAGCATCGATCAGCTTCACCAGCCGATGCAACCATGATACTCAACCATGAGCATCGATAGGTCATCGTGGTGATGCATCATCCATTTGGCATCAAGTTTGGGTGCGGCACCACTGAGGTTTGATAAATCCTCACCGTGGTTTGTTTCTTCTCAGTAATCAAGCTCGAGAAAGGTAGAACCAAATGGCAGAGGACAATGAGGCGGAGCAACAGTGGCCATCCAATTTTGTGTAGTTCCACTAAAATTGAGGAAGACATGCCCTGGTGTGGAGATATGCATCCCTGTTTGCAAAAATATAAAAAAGAGATATTTAAGTAGTGTCGTTACATTGTTTTGGCAGTGGTACAAGATTAACAGTGGCATCAGAATTGTAAATAAGAATTAATGAAATGTACCCCACAAATAGAAACATCATGATTACCTTCATGCGGACTAAAGCAGGATAGAAGCATTTCTTAAAACGATGTCATTGCTTCTATTTATCGACGCCTCTAGATTAACAGGAGCATTGCCTAAAAGGGACATCACTTTAACATGGGCATTGCTTCATTTTACCAGTGATATTAGAATAGCAGCAACAATAGGGGCATATGGACAGTGAGCGCACAACCATCATGTACCTCCACCGAGGCATAAACCAGGACAACTTTTTTTTTTATGGAAAAACCAGGACAACTTTTGGAGTGGCCTTTCCTGTAACCAAAAAATTTAGGTGATGTTGGACCAGCAGACGAAGCCTAGCTACTGTACATGGTGAGGTGGGCAGTACTAGTACATACAAAACCCACATGCAGCGACATGGGGAGCTGGACCAGTAGAACGAAGCATGAAATCCAAAAGAAGTTATACCTCAGATGGGCGAGATGTGGCTTAGGCGGGCGGCGGGATCTGCCGCGAACAAGGGCACGGAGGACCTTCATCCACGCCGGCACCGACTCAGAGAGGACGGTGCATATCGGCTTCCTCCCTCGCCGACGGCGACCACGTCAACACCGCACTTCCTCCCCTCCCACAGCGGACGGGATCCGGTCGGATCTGTGACCACCGGTGAGGAGAGATACAGAGTGGACACTGTCGTCTTGTTTCGATTTGGAGAGGGTGAGAGAGTGAGACATGAGAAACCAAGCCCTCTCAAGCCTACATATACAATGGAGTAAAAAAATCTCTCCATAGCAATGGTTTCAAACAGAATATGCGCGTTCCCGGAAACAAAAACGAAAACTCGCGGAGGAATCTCTTTTTAACGTACGAGGAAAGAAAACTCGATCAATAACACGCCAACGCTTCCTAGAGTATCGCTCACATGTGGTCCCCGGCCCTCCATTATTAAGTGACCAAATTAAAGGGTCAAATTATCACGTAAGCTTCCTCTTCGTGTACAAACGCGCTCCATCGTGTACTCACGGGTGTGTCAGAGGCAGAGTGCGTGCGTGTACCTCTTCTCTTCTTGTACGTAGTACTACTCCATTTTATTTTATTTTGAACTGGTAGTACTACTCCTTTTATCTCACTTCCTATTGTTTTTCCCACTCCTATGATATTCCTATCCTAGGAACAAAATGAGGCCGAACTATGTGTGTGTGTGTGTGTGTGTGTGCGCGTGTGTGTGTGTTAGAGAGAACGAGATATCGACCTACAGAGAGATGGTGTGTACGAGTAGTCGCGAGCGTCGTGACTATGTGTGTGTGTGCATGCACACACATACACACACATATCCGTGTTTACGTAAAATTCCTACTTTCATCTCCAACCCCCCGCTGAATTTCAGGGGGTTGGCCCGTCCTCCTTTCATCTCCAATCATATTTGTCCAACTGGCTCATTATTACGTTAATTACGTAATAATTAACATAAACCTTAAACCCTAGCAATATTTACGTAGGTCCAGCGTCTCTCGTTTGCGGGCGTCCAGACGGATGCCACGTCCGCTCCTGACCGCCCCGGCCCAACAAAACCATCTCCATCACCCTCGCGCTCCCGGCCCGAAAAGGTCAGTGCCGCATTCATGCCCGGCCAGAGCATACACGACCTCTCACTGGCGCCGGCCAAGAGAGTACCACCCACGCCGCTTCCCGGTGCACGCGACTGCTCCGCGTTCAAACGACACCACGGCCGGCCACAACATGCATGCAAAAAAGTTCTTGGGAGTCCGTGCTACACCTAGCTGTCCTCCCCCCCCCCCCCGTCTATCTCTTCCAGTAGTAATGCTCCATGGCGCGATCCATTGACACGCGGGCGGGGAAGTTAGCGTATACTCGCTTTGCGATGAGTGGCGTGCCGAGCAACAGTGTGGGATGAGACGCGATCGCGACAGACATGATTTATATAAACGTTAGTGTTCCATGGAGCGATCCATCGACAAGAAACATTGGTTTCTGAAAGAACACTGTAGTATACTATACTGCATGAGGGAGAAGCGGATTCAACGAAGAGTGATGGTTGCTTCGTCCGTCCAACTTCCTGCCGGGTCTATGTAATTTGACGGCTCATTGGTCATTATTACTGCAGCGGTACGACTGTCGTGATTGTCAGTTGTAGTACTACTCTCTACTTTGGTGCATGGCACGTGGACCCGGATGCTGGATGTCCCATGTTTCGGCGAAAGGAGGTAGAATGATTTTGGAGCCAGGAACCGCACCGTAGAGCGTGTGCACTTTTTTTTTGTTTATTCTGTGATAAAACTAATTTTATCCACTCTTACACCGGAGGAGTGCGAAACACGGCAGCCCAGTGAGTAGTACATGGCCCACCTCACACTATCACCATATTCCTTGGACACCGTGCGACACCTAGCTCTCTAGTAATAGTAGTAGGAGTAGTACATACTACTATAAATTCTCAACGAGATAAAATTGTACTTAGAATGCTATGAAGCTTTCAGCTTTTGTTTCATGTATCTTGCCTCCAAGGTTGCCCCGTTACAACATTCCATCATCAAATACAAAGGAAACTAATGCATCTCAATGATTCACAGATCATAGCCAATATTTACTTCACAACTGAAGACAAACATTGTGAGAAGGTGTACAAATAAAGAACAAAACGATCGATGCAGTCCCTAGGCCTTGAACCCTAAACCCTAAACAGGCTTTAATTTCCTGGCGAGGTTGAAACTTTCGAAGGAAAGAAGTCTGGAACCCATGGACCATCCGATGATTTTGTGCACTTCCACTAAAATCGAGCTGAGCATCCCTGTTGGCAAAGATATTGAAGAAGTGTGATTAGAATAATAGTAGTGGCACTAGTTGATGAGACATAAACTCATCACAAATAGAAGCCGGTAGAGCAACGTGCGGGGCAAAGAAGTAGAGAAAGATCCACATGGAGCGACGTGGGAAGCTGGGCAGTGGAGGAAGCCGGCTCGAAAGGAAGTTGTACCTAAGGGACGTCGGGATGTAGCTAGGAGGACGGTGGGAGGCGGCATGTCACGCCCAATATGCGGTCCTATCCTCAAGGGACTAGAAAATCCCACTAAGGATAGAAGCGCATATCGGAAACGCTTCACAAGGTGGATATCATTACATCATACCATGTACTGAATAGATGGGGATACATACAAATACATACAGTCATCACAGGAATACATCAATACATAGCAAACACCATACAGAAGAGCAGAATCCGACTATGGATGAAACACAAACAAAGAACAGGAATGACATCCACCCTGCTAGCCCAGGCTGCCGACCAGGAACCTATCCCAAGATCGACGAAGAAGAAGAACTCCAAAAGCAGACATGCATCGCTCTCACGTCAAATCATCGCATTACCTGTACCTGCATCTGTTGTTGTAGTAATCTGTGAGCCACGAGGACTCAACAATCCCATAACCATGGGTAGAAAGACTATCAAAGCTTAATGGGTATGGAAGGGTAAGGTGGTGAGGTTGCAGCAAGCACTAAGTATTTTATGGTGGCTAACTTACGAGTACAAGAATAAGAAGAGTAACTACGCATAACGGTCGCAAACTAATAATGATCAAGAAGTGATCCTGAACACCTACTTACGAGTCAAACATAACCCCACCGTGTTCTCTTCTCGAACTTCCTCGAAAAGAGACGATCACGGTTACGCACGCGGTTGGTGTATTTTAATTAGAATTAGTGTCAAGTTCTCTACAACCGGAGGTTATAAATATCCAAGTCGCCATATAACCGCGGGCACGGCTTCGCGTAAGATTTAACCCTGCAGGGGTGCTCCAAGTAGTCCATTATAAATTACCACACGCATCCGATGGAACATCCTCACACCATGATAACACGATGCTTACGATAAGGAATCCCGGTGGACAAGTCACTCGTAAAAGGTAAAACTAAACCAGCAAGACCTCCCGGCGTGTCGACGATCCCGATAGGAGCCGCGTATCTCGTTCTCAGGACACGACCGGATCGTCCAAACTTCCGGTAGGACAATTCCAGAGTTGCCCCTGGCAGCCACCGGCGGTTGACAAATTTAGACCAGCACCATCAGCACTGGCCCACCTGCATTATGTAGAATTAAGAATCCTCGGGTAGCGCTAACTCCCTATGCGTCAAATTTACTATCAGTATTATTATGTTGGGCAAATGTTAAAACCAATGTTGGGCCTTGCTGGAGAAGTTTATCCTAAAACGAATGATCAGGGGGGTTCCCATATGCCCCACATGTGTTATAAGCGCTCATCAAGGAACATAACACCGGTATTACGGAAACTAGGGCGGCATGAGTGGAACAAAACACCAGGCAAAAGGCCGAGCCTTCCACCCATTACCAAGTATATAGATGCATTAATTAAATAAGAGATATTGTGATATCCCATGATATCCATGTCCCAACATGGAACAACCTGCACTGCACCTGCAACTAGCAACGCTATAAGAAAGGGGGCTGAGCAAAGCGGTAACATAGCCAAACAACGGTTTGCTGGGTAAGGGTGGTTAGAGGCTGTATCATGGGAATTTGGGAGGCTGACAAACAAGTGGTAGGTAGCGTGACATAGCGATAGCATCGAGACAACTAGCAAGCAAAGATAGTAAAGATATCCAAGGTCATGATCATCTTACCTGAAATCCCGCTAGGAAGAAGACCGAATCCATGAAGAAGACGAACCAACGTAGTCGAACGAATCCTCACACTTCGCAACGTATCCGGACTATCGAGAAGAAGCACAACCGGAAAGAAGCAGACAACATGGTAAACTCACAAACATAATCATGGCATAATGCACAATCAAGTATGATGCATGTCCGGTTTAAAATATGCATGGCTTGAAAAAAATGCAACAAACAACTACTACACATTAAGTGAAGCTCAATATGCAACGAGTTGCATATTGACGAAACTCCACGAACAGTTACTTAATTCACTCCCGTTTATGTACCCAACAAGATTAAATGTTGTTAAACATGGCAAGAGGTGAAGCATAATTAATCTACCTGTCTAGGAAATTTAAATGAGGCCGGAAACAACACAAAACAATTCCGGAAAATCCTCATATGCAATTTTCGAATTTGGTACTGTTCTGCCTAAAACACAATTTTAATGTTGTTAAAAAGCAAAAGTAAGTGCACCATGATAATCTACACATTTTTCTACCCCATTTACATATAAAGTTTATTTAATTCGGAGCTACGGTTATTTAGTTATGCAATAAACCATTTTAGCATGTCATTTATGCAAATTAATGCAAACAGCAATTTTAATCATTTTTAATATGGATGAAAGTTGCATATTATGAAACTACATGAAATTCTAAGCATTTTGCATATATGAATCATTTTAATCCGATGCACGGTTAATTAGATATTACATGCATGAACATGAGGGTCTTTTCTGCAAATCTAGAATGCTCAGGATAATAGGAAAAATCGTCCAGGCAGGAAAAATATAGAACTGGGCCGAATCTGGTGGGCGCAAGATACAATGCTGCACTCATGGGCGCGGGATAGCCGAATACTCACCATGGGCTTGGCCCGGTCGGTGCAGCAGGCCGGCTTGGGCTGGCGGATCTGGCGCGGCTGCTGGGTCGGTGGAGGAGCAGGCGGGGCGGTCAACGCAGCGGTGGACGGGTGGTACTTGGCGCTGGCGTGCTGGTCTCCATCGCTCAGAGAACGAGTGGACAGGGAACCAGGCGCCCCATGGCTGGAAGACGGCGCGGCGGTGGAATTGGCAGCAGGGACGGCGCGGGGACGGCCGGATCTAAGGCGGGGAAGCCCGTTCCCGGCGGCGGCGGGGATCGTTCCGGCGAGGCAGGGACTTGGCGCGGGCTTCGGCAGGGTCAGGGCAGAGCTCGAGGTGAATAGGGGGCGCCCTCCTCGTCGGGAACTGATGAAGACGACGGCGGCAGGGAGCGCCGGGTTGCAGGGAGGCGGGACCCACACGCGAAGGAGGCCGGCGATGCTGGCATCGGGAACGGCCGGGAATGGGGTGTCCTGTCCGGAGAAAGGATGGCGTTGGGCGTGGGGAGCTCGGCTCCATGGCCACGGCCATTCCTGTACAGAGAAGAACAAAGAGGGCAGATGGATTAGAGAGAGAGAGGATCGGAGGGAGGAGAAGGGAAGGAAAAGGAGGTGGGGTCGGCCTGCTGGTGGTGCTCGACAAACGGCGGCAGGGTCGAGCTTGAGGCCGGGGCACGCAGGAGGAGGAGCTTTGGGCGTTGGTGTGGATGCATGTTGGAGGCTGTGGTGGCGATGGGCAGTTGGATGGATGGGGATCGAGAGGTGGAGGCTCGGGCGCTGGTTGGAGGGAGATGGATCTGGGAGGATCCCGATGGAGATGCGAGAGAGTGGCGGCGGCGGCAGCGGGATGGAGGGATTAGACAGGCTAGGGCTAGGGTTGCATCTGTTTAAATAGGTCGGGGTGACAGATCCGGCTCCTCCGATTTAGATCGTACGGTCGAAAATATGATAGGGGAGTCCAAATAAGAAACCGAAGATGTTTGGGGTATTACGGGGTTGAACTGGACCCATCGGTCACGACCAAGCGGTTGGGTTCGGGAAAGTTTCGGACACACATGCGAGGTGGGTTTGTGCACTGTGTAGAGAGACTCCGGCTTAGGCAAAAGAGAAAATGGAGATCCAGGTTGCAAGGGTGGATGGACTCGGAACGGCCAACGACGGCAACGGGGAGAAACGACAACTACGATGGATGCAAGTTTTGAAAATATGACGGCAACGGAGTGTCGATGCAATGTGAATGATGCGATGATGAATGCAACAAACAATTAAATCACACGGCGACAACAAAATAAATGGAAGGCATCTGGCGCGTCGGTCTCGGGCTGTCACAACACTCCCCCACTTACAAGAGATCTCGCCCCGAGATCTTAGGAATGAGAAGAGGAAGATGAGAAGGAAGAGGTAAAACAAAGTTGCTTCTGGGACAAACGATTGAAACCAACAAACGTTGAATGTTGCAAAGAGATGAAGAATGGCATGAGGAACAAGTAAGGATTCGAAGCCACTCTGTTTGAAACGAGATGAGAAAGGAAGAATTCGGGCAGCCCTCCAATAGAAAAGAGAAGCAAAGCTAGATAAGATGAAAAGAGGACACAACACTCCGGTAAAATGGATAATCAAGGAAAGAACATGATCTTGGCAAAACGAGATAATGGGTCAAAGAGAGCAACATCACCATGCCTCCGGAACGAAAGAATAGAAGCTAGATCGTTGGAAAGAAAATAACGGAGAAGAAAATGACAACTTCTACCACAAATGAATTTGAAAAGCATCCTTACAACGAAAGAATGAACGGAGTTATTGGAACATCAACAATGAAAAGAATAAGCTTATTGTGGGCTTATGGAAAACATCTCCTAACTTGAGGTGAAATTCTGCCACTAACGGAACAATTGATTGCTTGAGAGCAACATGGAGATGAAAAACTTCATGCACCGAGAGGATAAAGCGCAAGCTTGGATCATGGATAATCACCACAAATAGCAACAATCCATCGAAAAGGCTTTAGGTGAAATCTATACCAAGATAGCTACGAGAAAAAAATGATGGTTTTAAATATATCATTCTTGACAATTTTTCTTTGAGACTCCTCATGAATCAAGAATGGTATAACACCATCTCCAAAGATAAGGCAGAATGACTTGCACTTCAGAATGCGAGGCGAAGAATACTTGAGCTCCTCCAACAAGAATGTTGAAGAAGACTTCGAGAACGGATTAAATACTTAACGAGCCACCATGAAGAAACTCTCGAAGAACTCCAGATAGAAAGGATGCTAGAAAAGAAGTGAAGGCTGAAGAACATGATGAAGCCTTGCAATGATTTTAGATGGAGCTTCATGACGAGATATCTGGGAAAACTTGGATCTTCGGAGAAGAAAAGTTGAAGCGAATTGAATTGAGACATGATATCATGAATGAACTCTGGAAGAAGGAATTAAATCACCTCCATGAAACAAGAATAAGAATTATGATATGTCTATCCTTCATCAAAATAAATTGATTAAAAGCAATGGATTTGCATACTACTTATTCTTCTTGAAAAGATTGAAGCGAGATATTGCGCCAACTTGACGAAGTCTGTGAGGAAACACCGGTAGGATTTTGGAAAGAACAAATGAATTGATACGATAACAAAGGAAGAGGAAACTTGAACGAACCATCGTAAGAAATGAAAAGAACGAATAAAAAGAAAATGAATCGCCAGGAAGAATTAGAAAACGAACGAAGATACTTGAGGGAATTTAGATACAAGAGAACGAAGCGATCGCGAGCTGACTAAAGAATACTTGAACGATGCACCAAAAGAATTTGAGAACGAGAGATGAACGTTGAGAACGAAGAAATCTCTTGAAATGATGACCTTCGGAGAATCAAAATGGGAAGAACTCATGAAATGCTCCGGGTGGGTATGAAAATAATTATCACAATCAAAACAATTGTGAGGAGGGCATGACGCTAGAACCACAATCTTCAAGAGAACGGACGAGAGAAATTCTTCTTCGGTCTTCAAATGCTCCGGAATAATGAAGAATAGAAAGGTTGATCCAAAGATGAAAAGAATTAGAAAGCGATCTTGGAGAAGACATTTGACCGATGAGAATTCATTCTTACGTCAAACTTTGAAAGAATTTGAGAATAACTCTGGGAAAATTAGAAGAGTCAGGTAAGATCCTGGGAAAAGACCTGTGGGTTAGGGCCCACTCAAAAGAAACACCGTTAGAACGATTGCTTGAAAGAGAGAAAATGCACCGGAAATATTTAAATGGATTGGATGAGGTAACAACCTCGAACTAGCTCGAACGGATCTTGAATGGAAACATGAATCTTCTGAGATAATTTATGCACTCCGGATATGAATAGAGAGAGGTGAATAAACAAGAGAGGCTTGGGTAAGAATTTCCAACATGGGAAAGCATGTGAACAAAAGAAAAGGATATGATCAACACCGAGAGCTTGAATTTAGACCACCGGAGAAGAAAACGAGAACGAAGAATGATGAACTTGTAGCTCCTGAGCATCTTCACGAGAAATCACCGGCTAAGAACATTGGAGGAAAGGAATGGACAGACTTCTCATGAACAAAATGGATACTTGATTGAGGTCTCTGGCTCCGTGAAGAAAAAGGGTGGGAGGGTGGGAAAAATAAAAACAACTTAGGATGGGTGAAACGAACTCCATTGAGAAAACTGAGAATTGATCGTGCAATGTTGAAAGGGTCGGATTAACTTGAAGAGAAGCACACGGGGTGAAAATAATTTACATGACAATCTCAATGAACAAGAAGGATTAGCACTCCCATAGAAATATGAGAACACCACTGAGGAAAGATATGGATCTCACTTGTTGACTTCGAAGCAACTCAAATACCACAACTCAAAACAAAACAAAGGATGTGGCTTGCAGAATAAGCCGGAACAAACATATGATAGAGATTTCGTCCGAAATTTTCATGGTGGGGCCCACACGGGCTCGATCGTACAGCGACCATCACGTACAAGGCAGTGTACATGACTTACGAAGCGTCCCCGAACCGTAGCAAAGCTACAAGGGCTCTTTAAGACACAACGAGACCCACTGTAAAAACGACCGTGAGCAGGCGGACCACTAGACGTCGAACCCCAATCTCATATCATGCATCTGTCGGAAAGATATCCTAGGTAAATACTTGAATTCCCACCTAGGAACTCCCGAAACTTCTTGATTATGCGATCAGGTTGCGGATCCAGGAACCTACTCAGCAAACAACAACCTAATCAGCTGCATTCGCATCCGCAACCCTCAACACACGACCGAGAAACTTCGCAAATTCGTCTACCTCAGACCTTCGAGAACACAACGATACTAGTCACGGTGGATCATTCGAGCTATCTCCTCCAGTACTGGGGAAATGTCACGGCACTATTTGCCACCACAAAAAGTATAGAAGCGTTTCAATGTCGGCGTCCTCTAGTATTCAGGAACTGAAACGATAGCGAATGTGACAAGAACCCCTTGGAGCTCAACTCCCCGGGTCCAATCCATATGGTTAGGAGGCACCAAGCACAGAATTCTTGTCACAACGACATCATAACGATTCGAAAATACCCGCGTGACCCTAAAAAAATTGAGTGAGAAGAGTAGTAGAATCAAAACACCTACGTCACAATTCCTCACCAGAGCGATGAAGGGGATAATGAGTAAAAAGAATTCCTACTCTCCGATATATAGCTAGACTCAAAATAGTTTTTCTTCTATACTCGCCAACGGTTCGATCAATCAAGGGGGCTCCTATGGTCGGTCGAGGAGCAGGCGGGGCGGTCAACGCAGCGGTGGACGGGTGGGACTTGGCGCTGGCGTGCTGGTCTCCATCGCTCAGAGAACGAGCGGGCAGGGAACTAGGCGCCCCATGGCTGGAAGGCGGCGCGGCGGTGGACTTGGCAGCGGGGACGGCGCGGGGACGGCCGGATCTGAGGCGGGGAAGCCCGTTCCTGGCGGCGGCGGGGATCGTTCCGGCGAGGCAGGGACTTGGCGCGGGCTTCGGCAGGGTCAGGGCAGAGCTCGAGTTGAACAGGGGGCGCCCTCCTCGTCGGGAACTGATGAAGACGACGGCGGCAGGGAGTGCCGGATTGCAGGGAGGCGGGACCCACAAGCAAAGGAGGCCGGCAATGCTGGCATCACGAACGGCCGGGAATGGGGTGTCCTGTCTGGAGAAAGGACGGCGTTGGGCGTGGGGAGCTCGGCTCCATGGCCACGGCCATTCCTGTACAGAGAAGAACAAAGAGGGCAGACGGATTAGAGAGAGAGAGGATCGGCGGGAGGAGAAGGGAAGGAAAAGGAGGCGGGGTCGGCCTGCTGGTGGTGCTCGACAAACGGAGGCAGGGTCGAGCTTGAGGCCGGGGCACACAGGAGGAGAAGCTTTGGGCGCTGGTGTGGATGCACGTTGGAGGCTGTGGTGGCGATGGGCAGTTGGATGGATGGGGATCGAGAGGTGGAGGCTCGGGCGCTGGTTGGAGGGAGATGGATCTGGGAGGATCCCGATGGAGATGCGAGAGAGTGGCGGCGGCGGCAGCGGGATGGATGGATTGGACAGGCTAGGGCTAGGGTTGCATCTGCTTAAATAGGTAGGGGTGACAGATCCGGCTCCTCCGATTTAGATCGTACGGTCGAAAATATGATAGGGGAGTCCAAATAAGAAACCGAAGATGTTTGGGGTATTACGGGGTTGAACCGGACCCATCGGTCACGACCGAGCGGTTGGGTTCGGGAAAGTTTCGGACGCGCATGCGAGGTGGGTTTGTGGACTGTGTAGAGAGACTCTGGCTTAGGCAAGAGAGAAAATGGAGATCCAGGTTGCAAGGGTGGATGGACTCGGAACGGCCAACGGCGGCAACGGGGAGAAACGACAACTACGACGGATGCAAATTTTGAAAAAATGACGGCAACGGAGTGTCGATGCAATGCGAATGATGCGATGATGAATGCAACAAACAATTAAATCACATGGCGACAACAAAATAAATGGAAGGCATCTGGCGCGTCGGTCTCGGGCTGTCACAAATTCACACCGTTTGGTCGTTTTCTGTATAGGATGCTATCCACAAACTGATACATACTTGACTGACGGGCTACTTTCTCTGCTTCTTCTTGCTCATCGGGAAGCCCTCCTGTTTGAAGGAAACGGACTATCTGCTGTGCCCATGTCGGAGCCTGCACCTCGACGACAAGGACTAAAGGCATCTCCTCGGCTACGGGAGTGCTTGCTTCTGCGGCAAGAACTTGTGGTTCTGCGCTAAGCGGCTGCTCACCGGCAACCGTATTGTTGTTTTCGGCAACGTCCTTGTCGGCGGCTTCTGGGAGCTCTGCCGGAAAGTACTTGCCGGTACTTAACTTTCTTCTCTTGTTGGCCTGCGTTGATGGGGCGACTGTTGGTTGATTCAAATGGAGCACAAAATTTCCTGGTTCCACGGGAAGCTTTTGAGCGGCACACTTTGACAGGCTATCAGCGACGCTGTTTTCCGCACGAGGGATGTGCTCGGTTTGCAACCCGTCAAAGTGTTCTTCCAATTTCCTCACTTCTTCCACATACGCCTCCATTAATGGGCTCTAATAATCTTTGTTCACTTGCTTTACAACAAGCTGCGAGTCGCCGCGGATGATCAATTTTTTGATCCCAAGGTCTACTGCGATCCTAAGACCGGCAAGAAGTCCTTCGTACTCAGCAGTGTTGTTTGTAGCTTGCTCCCTGGGAAAGTGCATTTGGACCACATACTTGAGGTGCTCTCCAGTGGGTGCGATAAGCAGCACTCCGGCACCGGCGCCCTGCAGCGAGAAGGCACCATCAAAGTACATGACCCATTCCTTTGTTGTCTCTTTGCCGGGGAGAGCTGTCTCTTGAATTTCTTCGTCTTGCCTTGGCGTCCATTCGGCGATGAACTCTGCCAAAGCCCTGCTCTGAATGGTTGAAGTGCTTTCAAACTTGAGTGCAAAGATTGACAATTCCAATGCCCACTCCACTATCCTGCCAGTTGCCTCTGGATTTCTCAAGATGCGTTGCAACAGAAAACGAGTGACGACGGTAATCTCGTGTGCTTGGAAGTAGTGGCGTAGTTTTCTCGAGGCCATAAGGAGACCGAAAAGCAACTTCTGCACCCCAGAGTATCTCGATCTAGCCCCCTGCAGAAGGGAACTAACAAAATACACTGGTCGCTGCACCACTTTCTTCTTCGGCACTGCTTGTTGATCAACTTCATTTGCTTGCCCTGTTTCTGACTTATCGGCACCAGATCTTGCCGGAGAAGACTCTGATTTGTCACTGGACGGGTTTTCCGTGGTTGCTTCCTCGTCACCGAGTTCCCTCTGCGCCACTAGCGTAGCACTAGCCACTTGATTCGTTGCCGCTATGTATAGCGGCAACGGCTCTTGTGGTCTTGGCGCAACTAGTGTTGGTGCGGAGGAGAGGTATCTTTTCAAGTCCTGTAGCGCGGCCTCCGCCTCCTGAGTCCATTTCATCGGTCCTGCCTTTTTCAAAATCTTGAAAAATGGCAAGGCACGCTCAGCAGATCTTGAAATGAATCTACTTAAGGCAGCAACACAGCTGGCAAGGCGCCGCACATCTTTGGCGCTTTTTGGTGCTTGAATCTGCCCAATCGCCTTGATGTTGTCAGGATTTGCTTCAATTGCTCGTTGAGATACAAAGAACCCGAGAAGTTTGCCGGATGGAACACCAAACACACACTTCTCGGGATTGAGCTTCAAGTTGATTTTGCGCAAGTTCGCAAATGTCTCTTCCAAGTCTTGAATAAGGGTAGACTTGTCCTTGGTTTTGACCACTATGTCATCCATGTATGCTTCTACATTCCTGTGCAGCTGGGGCTCAAAACCGATTTGGGTCGCTCTTGCAAATGTTGAACCGGCACTCTTTAATCCGAAGGGCATACGTACGAAGCAGTACGTGCCACATGGAGTAATGAATGCAGTTTTCTCTTCATCCTCCTTGGCCACGAATATCTGATGGTATCCAGAATATGCATCAAGGAAGGAGAACAAATCACAGCCGGAAGTAGAGTCTACAATTTGATCGATGCGCGGCAAGGGGAAAGGGTCCTTCGGGCATGCTTTGCTGATATCCGTGTAATCAATACAAAGTCTCCACTTCCCGTTTGCTTTGCGCACTACCACTGGATTTGCCAACCAAGTGGGATGTAGTACTCCTCTGACCAGGCCTACCGCTTCGAGTTTCTTGATTTCTTCGACAATGAATTGCTGCCGCTCCAAAGCTTGCTTCTGGACTTTTTGCTTGACGGGCCGAGCGTGGGGACAAACGGCAAGGTGGTGCTCAATTACCTCCCTGGGAACACCGGGGATGTCGGATGGTCGCCATGCGAACACATCGACATTCGCCCGCAGGAAGGCAACGAGCACGCTTTCCTATTTGCTGTCAAGGGTGGCGCTGATGGTGAAAGTACCGTCAGTGCCGTCCTCCCTCGCCGACACCTTCTTGGTTGCAAGTGCAGTGGCTTTGGATTTCTTACCGGCGGAGCACTCTGGCAAGTCTTCAGCAGGTGCGCAGCACTCCAAAGAGGTGTGCTTCCCGAAATCCTTGCTAGAGGCTTTGCCGGATTTCTTGCTTTCTTTTTTCTTGGCGGTAGCTAGTGCCTTGGCGGCTTCTGCTGCAACCGCATCTCTGTACATCTTGTCGACGCAGATGACCGCATCTTTCTTGTTGGAGTTGACGGAAATGACACCCATCGGCCCTGGCATCTTCAACGTGTTGTAAGCATAGTGAGATGCTGGCATGAATTTTGCCAAGGCCGGGCAGCCAAGAATTCCATTGTATGGCAAGGGGATCTTGACGACGTCGAAGACAACCTTTTCCGTCCTGTAGTTCAGTTCCCCGCCAAACGTTACCGGCAACGTGATCTTTCCCTTGGGCTGGCTTCTTCCCGGGTTCACTCCTTGAAAGGTGCCTGTCTTTTCGAGCTCCTCGTTGGGAATCTGTAGCCTCTTGATTACCTCCAGAGAGATTAGATTTAGACCGGCCCCACCGTCAACCAACATCTTCGTTACTTGGAGGTTGCGAATTGTTGGGGAAACCAACAACGGCAAACACCTGACCGCGGTTATGCGATCAGGGTGGTCCTCGGCATCAAAGATGATAGGCGTGTGTGACCATTTGAGTGGTTTTTGAGAGCCCATTGCCGGTTCTACTGCGTTAACCTCACGAGCCCACTATTTAAGCTGGCGGTGAGAGGAGTGCAAAGATGCGCCCCCGTTAACGCACATGACCTCAGTTGCCTTTTGGAATTCTTGTTCGCTGGTCTCATCATCGTCCTCTTCTTCTTCACTTCCATCACCTCCCTCTTTCTTCTCACGGCCCCTAGCAGGCTTTTCTTTCTGCTGCTTGGCCTTGCCGCGGCGGCCTCCTCGACCACCACGGCCCTTTTTGCTGGATCCACTGGCACCATCTTGGCCTTTTTCCTTGTCGCGCTTCTCGTATTCATCCTTCTGCTTCTCAACAAGGTGTTCGACTTGTCGGCACTCTTGGAGATCATGACCTTTGGTGCGGTGAATTTTGCAGTATGGTCCATCTGACTTGCCGGCCTTCTTGTTTGCCGCCGCCTCCTGGCAAGCGGCACATACAGCAGCCTCCTTGCCGGAATTCTCAGTTTTGGCTTTGTTGGCGGACTCGGAGTTGCTGGAGCCTTCGACAGCCATAACAGTTTTGCCTTTGCGCTTCCTGTTGCGCTTCCGACCCTTCTTCCTCAGGGTGGCGGCATCGTCATCCTCAGAATCTACTTCGGTGCCAGCGTCTTCCCCGGGAAGTCTTATTCCTTCCTCCGCCCGTGCACACTTATCTGCCAACGTATAGAGCTCGTTGACGGTCTTGGGCAACTTGACGTTCATCTTCTTCCGCATCCTCCGATTGCGCACATTCGTGTGAAAGGCGGCAATGACGGCTGCGGGGTGCACATCTGGAATGTTGCGGTGTACGCGGCTGAATCTCTGGATGTACTTGCGTAAAGTTTCGCCATCTCTTTGTGGGATCACTTGCAGGTCGCTGGGCTGTCCAGGGGCCTTGTGGCCTCCGGTAAAGACACCGACAAATTCATTGCAGAGATCTGACCACGAAGAGATGGAGTTCTCCGGCAAGTTCATCAGCCAAGATCTCACATTGGGTTTTAGTACCAGCGGGAAGTAGTTGGCGAGGATCTTCTTGTCTCTCCCTCCGGTAGCTTGCACGGCAATAGTGTAGATGCCTAGAAACTCTGCCGGGTTCAGTTTGCCGTCATATTTTTCCGGCACTTCTGGCTTGAAGGCTCGAACGGACGGCCATCGTACTTGCCGCAGCTCGCGGGTGAACGCAGGACACCCAACCTTGTAAGGTAGATATCCGCCAACCCCTGGTGTAGGCTCATCAACGACGAGGCCGTTGCGCACGTCGGATTGACGGCGCGCCTCTCGGCGCCGTTCGATGGTGGTGCGGGCGTCTTCTGCCCGCCTGTCTCGCAGCACTTGCCGCTGATCTTGCCGCGCCCGTGGATCTGAAGAGGCTATCGGCATCTCGTCGGGTCCAAGAGATTGCTGGGCTTGTCGCGGCTGTTGGCGTTGCTGCTGTTGAGGCGGTTGTCGCGGCCGCGATTGCACCGTTAGCGTAGTACCGTCAACGCGGCCACCGACTGGAGATGTCGATGCTGCTTGCGGATGCCGTGAGGGCTCCGCTTGCTGCAATTTACTGGCTTCAGCAAATCCAATCAAGCTTTGGATGGTGGCTCTCCACTCATCCATCTTCTCTGCCGCTGGAGGGAAGTTCAGCAGCATCTGAGCTCGCGCCATTGCTTCCGCTGCCGTGGCTGGCATGGCCGGGAGTGAAGAGCGTGACGTCGCTCTACTCCTGGCAGAGCCAGCAGGAGTGCCATCGCGGTCTTGCCGCCGGGGCACATGATCAGCAGCAAGTCGCCGTGGCGGAGGCGGTGCCTGAGGATCTAGGATTTGATCCACAGGAGTCTTTCCATGAGGTCGCTGCTGCCCGGAGTCGTTGGTGCCGCTCGGAGCTGCACCGTGCCCATTGTACGAGGGGCGCGGCGTCTGTCCTAAAGCAGCATCCTTGGATGCCTCCGCAACGGGATCTCGGCTCGTGCCGCCCCGGGCATTGCTGCTCCGGTGGCTGCGTTCGCTTGTGTGGCGAGAAGGAGGAGGAGGAGGTCGTCCATCCGCTCCGCCCGCGTCATCCCGGCTCCGTCCTTCAGAGGGCTGAGGAGGTTGACTGCCTCCGGCGTGCTCGTCCCCTACGCCGACCATGGTGGGCATGGCGACCACACCGCCTGCGCTGGTCGTGCCAACCGCAGTATCCGCGCCGCCCGCATTGGCCGCGCCGCCTGCGCCGCCCGCGGATGCGTGCGGGGTGGCTGTCATCGTTATGCCCTTCTTCTTGGGCGCCATCGACGACGAGGAGGACGAGGATGAAGTCGATGAAGATGATGAAGAAGACGCGCAACCCACTGGTCAAGGTTCGCGCAAGCGATGCACCCCTTACCTGGCGCGCCAAAGATGCCGGGGTACGACCATCTATGGGGCCATGCAGCCCCTTGTGGTTCGGCGGGGGAGGTCGACATGCACAAAGAGCATGGACAATGGGGAGCGCAAGGGATTTACCCAGGTTCGGGCCGCTGAGAAGCGTAAAACCCTACTCCTGCCTTTGGTGTATTGATGGTGCAGAAGCACAATACAAGGAGTGCTTGCCCCTGGCAAGGCGCGGGGAGAGCAGCTGCATAAGACATGCTTGTGTTTGAAAAGGGGTCTGAATCCTCTAAACTGTTGCCTTGGCCCTCCTTTTATAGCTCAAGGGATTACCACAGTGGCAAAACAGTAATTACATAGCGATTAGATAGCAAACAGTGCTATCATACCTAACTCTGCCAATTTAGGACAAAGGCATTAAATGCGACGTTAGGTGTCATGTGGAGTGGTAGTCCCGACAAGGTTTCTGCACCGCTTGCCCAGCTACCTCGTATTATCCTGACACGCCTCTTGGACGGGTGTCATTAGGGACAAATCTTGTCCCAGCATGCTGACACGTGCCCGACAAGCCTCACCAACCAACCTAAGCGGTCGACACGTCACACATCAGCGGACACCTGTGCAGCGAGGTGGAGCGCTGGAGGGCTGGCCTAAGCTTGTCGGCACGGAGCTTGCCGAGTCTTCACCTTGCCGGTTCAGCCTTGCCGACAAGGAATGTCTTCATCTTTGGTACTAGTTGAGTGTTGTGTTTTGAGCTTCTTTCTGGTAATTTCTGCGGCTGGACTCCGAATCTTGATCCCGGCAGTTCCCGACAAGCTTTCGCCGGCAAGGAGGTTGCCACCGTCTGTGCATAAGTCAGGGTATAAAATACCCATGTTTTATACACCGACAGCATCCCTATTACCTGCCACTCTCTCGCGCAATGACAAGTAAATAAACACTCATCGTGAGAATAACACACCTAGCATGGAAAATATTGGCCACCCCCTGCCGCTTCATGAGCGGTACGAGCACACAAAACGGAAAATTATTTTGAAAATTAGAGTTGGCACATGCAAATTTACTTGGAACGACATGGAAATACCGCATATAGGTAGGTATGGTGGACTCATTTGTCACAACTTGGGTTTAAGGAGTTGGATGCCCATGCAGTATTCCCAATTAGTACAAATGAAGGCTAGCAAATAGATTGAGAAGCAAGCAACCAAAAAGTGAAAACGGTCATAAACATGCATTGAACATAACTAACACCGAATAATGCACCATAAGTAGGATATAATTTCGTTGCATAACTATTGACTTTATGTGCATGCATAGAGAATCACAAACCTTAACACCAATATTCTTACTAAACCACAATTACTCACTAACATGACTCACATATTATCATCTCCATATCGCAAAACAATTGCAAGGAATCAAACTTATCATATCCAATGATCTTTCATGAAAGTTTTTATTATATCCCTCTTGAATATTCATCACTTTGGGACCAAATTCATATCTTGTGCAAATTACCATTACTATTATCAACTCTCAAAAAGATTTAAGTGAAGCACGAGAGTGCAAATATTTCTTCAAAATTTAATCTTATCAACTCTCAAAATAATATAAGTGAAGCATGAGAGTTCAAATATTTCTTCAAAATATAGCCACCACCGTGCTAAAAAAGATTTAAGTGAAGCACTAGAGCAACTGCCTAGCTCAAAAGATTTAAGTGAAGCACATAGAGTATTCTAACAAATCATGATAAACGTGTGGCTCTCTCAAATAGGTGTGTCCAGCAAAGATGATTGTGACAAATGAAAAAGCAAACAAAAGCAAAGACTCATATAGTACACGACGCTCCAAGTAAAACACATATAATGTGATGAATAAAAATATAGCTCCAAGTAAAATTACCGATAGTTGGTAGAAGAAAGAAGGGATGCCTTCCGGGGCATCCCCAAGCTTAGACGCTTGAGTCTTCCTTGAATATTACCTTGGGGTGCCTTGGGCACCCCCAATCTTAGGCTCTTGCCACTCCTTATTCCTTCATCCATCGTGATCTCACCCAAAACTTGAAAACTTCAATCACACAAAACTCAACAAAACCTTCGTGAAATCCGTTAGTATAACAAACAAATCTTTAACTTTAGGTACTGTAGTAAATTGAATCATATTTAATATTGGCATAATTCTACTGTACTCCAACTTCTCCATGACTCATACCCCCCGATACCATCCATAGATTCATCAAAATAAGCAAACTATGCAACAAAAACAGAATCTGTCTAAAACAGAACAGTCTGTAAAGATCTATTTAAAAGCCATACTTCTGTAACTCCAAAAATTCTGAAAAATTAGGACAACGTGGGAAATTCATATACCAATAGTGTGTAAAAATTTAAAGATTTTTCTGATGCTCCGGTACATAATTAAAATTCCAGCACTGGACGCAAAACTTTTTGTTTTCCAAACAGCATCAATTATACTATCTTCCAAATCATCCCAAAGGCTTTACTTGGCACAAACACTAATTAAGTCATAAAAACACGATCATAACAGTAGCATAATTGTGTGCACACAAGAAAACAGAAATAAAAAGCAAAAATTTATTTTATTCATTGGGTTGCCTCCCAACAAGCGCTATTATTTTATGCCCCTAGCTGGGCATAATGCATAGTTTCAAGTATTGTCTTCTTTGGTTTTAGTAATCTTTGTAGGAGTTTTCTCAAACCCGGGAGGCTCTTTACGCTTCCCATTATTCTCAGGAAATGAGGCAATTTTAAGGTCTAGAATATCCAATCGCTTATTGCATAGAGTAATCAAAGTGTTCATGCGATTGAGGTTTCCACTAATATTTTTAAGAGGTTCATTAGACTTTTGCAACTCAACCAAATTTTTCTGCATGTCACCCAGTTTGTCTAATATTTGAGCCCCCTCTTGATTAAAAGAAAAACCCTTTTGTGGTGGTGGAATCCCCAATATACCCTCTATTATTTCATAGGCAGTATTGGCCTCACTCTCAATAAAATTCCCTTTTGCGGCAAAGTCCAAAAGTTGTCTATGATGCATGGTTAAACCTATATAGAAATTGCGAAGCAAAATTTTTAAATCCCCTTTTATAGAGCAAACACAATAGGATTCTATTAACCTATACCAAGCATCCTTAAGATTTTCTCCTTGTTTCTGTTTGAAGTAAAGCACTTCAAAATCCGGTAACAAAGGAGGGATAGTTACGCTAGTCATGATGACAAGGTGAACAAATCAAGCAAAAGGGCAAACAGAATTATTTTTTTGTATTTTTTGTAAAAAAAATTAGAAGTGGGGGAGATGAAAACGAGAGGCAAAGGCAAATAAAATAAATGCAATGAGATAAAGTTTATGCGTAGTTATTTGATAGATGTTGATGATGTCTCCCCGGCAACGGCGCCAGAAATTCTTCCTGCTACTTGTGAGCTGCGTTGGGATTTTCCCGAAGAGGAAGGGATGAAGCAGTACAGTAGAGATAAGTATTTCCCTCAGTTATGAAACCAAGGTTATTAATCCAGTAGGAGAATCACGCAACAACTCGTTAGCAGTACCTGCACACAAAATAACAAATCCTCGTACCCTACGCGAACAAGGGGTTGTCAATCCCTTGGCGGTTAATTGCAAGATTAAATTGTATGGTGATAGATAGATAGATCGAACAAAAATAAAAAATAAAATAAATAAATTAAAATTGCAGCAAGGTATTTTTGGGATTTTTAATATATGATAAAAGTAGACCCGGGGGCCATAGTTTTCACTAGAGGCTTCTCTCTTGAAAATAGCATACGGTGGGTAAACAAATTACTGTTGGGCAATTGATAGAAAAGCAAATAATCATGACGATATCCAAGGCAATGATCATGTATATAGGCATCACGTCCGAGACAAGCAGACCAAAACGATTCTGCATCTACTACTATTACTCCACACATCGACCGCTATCCAGCATGCATCTAGAGTATTAAGTTCATAAAGAACGGAGTAACGCCTTAAGCAAGATGACATGATGTAGACAAAGTAAACTCACGCATGAATAAACCCCATATTTTTACCCTTAATAGCAATGATACATACGTGTCATGTCCCTTTCTGTCACTGGGATTGAGCACCGCAAGATCGAACCCATTACAAAGCACCTCTCCCATTGCAAGATAAATCAATCTAGTTGGCCAAACCAAATTAATTGATCGGAGAGAAATACGAAGCTATAACAATCATGCATAAAAGAGTTCAGAGAAAACTCAAATAATATTCATGGATAATCTGATCATAAACTCACAATTCATCGGATCCAAACAAACACACCCCGAAAAGTGATTACATCGGATAGAACTCCAAGAACATCGATGAGAACATTGTATTGAAGATTAAAAAGATAGAAGAAGCCATCTAGCTACTAACTATGGACCCGAAGGTCTGTGGTAAACTACTCATGCATCATCGGAAGGGCAGCAAGGTTGATGGAGAGCCCCACCGTGATCGAATCCCCCTCCGACGGAGTGCCGGAAAAGGCCTCCAGATGGGATCTCTCGAGAACAGGAACTTGCGGCAGCGGAAAAAGTATTTTGTGGACTCCTCTGTTGGTTTCCCGATTTTAGAGTATTTATAGAGATGGAATTTGGTCAAACGGAGCAGAGGTGGACCCACGAGGCACCAGGGCGCGCCCCCCCCCCCCTGGGGCGCGCCCTGGTGGCTCGTGGCCACCTCCTCTGTCTTCTGGCCCTCTCCCGAAGCTTCTAGTGTCTCTTACGTCCAGAAAAAAAATCTCCAAAAAGTTTCATGGCATTTGGACTTCGTTTGGTACTGATATTCTGAAAAACCAAAAACTGGCAAAAAACAGTAACTGGCACTGGGAACTAAGTTAATAGGCTAGTCCCAAAAAATGATATATAATTGCTTGTAAGTGTATATAAAACATCCAAGATTGATACTATAATAGCATGGAACAATCAAAAATTATAGATACATTGGAGACGTATCAGGCTTCTACATCAACCTTGCTGCCCTTCCGATGATGTGTGAGTAGTTTACCATAGACCTATGGGTCCATAGCTAGTAGCTAGATGGCTTCTTCTCTCTCTTTGATCTTCAATACCATGTTCTCCTTGATGTTCTTGGAGTTCTATCCGATGTAATCTTCTTTTGCGGTGTGTTTGTTGGGATCCGATGAATTGTGAGTTTATGATCAGATTATTCATGAGAAATATTTGAGTCTTCTCTGAACTCTCTTATGCATGATTGTTATAGCTTTGTATTTCTCTCCGATCTATCCGTTTGGTTTGGCCAACTAGATTGATTTATGTTGCAATGGGAGTGGTGCTTTGTGATGGGTTCAATCTTGCAGTGCTCAATCCCAGTGACAGAAAGGGACATGACACATATTTGTATTGTTGTCATTAAGGATAAAAAGATGGGGTTTAATCATATTGCTTGAGTTTACTTTGTCTACATCATGTCATCTTGCTTAAGGTTTTATACTTAATACTCTAGATGCATGCTGGATAGCGGTCGATGAGTGGAGTAATAGTAGTAGATGCAGGCAGGAGTCGGTATACTTGTTTCGGACATGATGCCTATATACATAATCATTGCCATGAATCCGTCATAATTATTTGCTTTTCTATGAATTGCCCAACAGTAATTTGTTTACCCACCGTATGCTATGTGTTCGAGAGAGAAGCCTCAAGTGAAAACTATGGCCCCCGGGTCTACTTTTATCATATATTAAAATCCAAAAATACCTTGCTGCAATTTAGTTACTTTTATTTTATTTTGCAATTTATCTTTTTATCCATCACTATCAGAATTAATCCTTGCAAATAACCGCTAAGGGGATTGACAACCCTCTTATTTGCGTTGGGTGCAAGTGTTTGCTTTTGTGTGTGTACGTGCTGCTAATGAGGTTCTGTGTGGTTCTCCTACTAGATTGATAACCTTGTTTCTTAACTGAGGGAAATACTTATCTCTACTGTACTGCATCATCCTCTCCTCTTCGGAGAAATCCCAACGCAGTTCACAAGTAGCAGCCTCCCCTCAACATGCACAATCATCTTCCTAATCCTCTTCTTGCCTGCAGTCTTAGGCATTGCCTTGCCTTGCACTCGCTGGGATCCACTTGGATTCTCAGTGGAGATGCCTCTCTTTGCAGCAGTGGATGCAGAGATTTTCCATACTTGTGCTTCAAAGTAGCACCATGTTTTTCATATAGAGAGTCTCCTATTTTGTCACTTTCATATACTAGTGGGAATTTTTCATTATAGAACTTGGCTTGTATATTCCGATGATGGGCTTCCTCAAATGCCCGAGGTCTTCATGAGCAAGCAAGTTGGATGCACACCCACTTAGTTTTCATGTTGAGCTTTCATACACTTATAGCTCTTAGTGCATCCGTTGCATGGCAATCCCTACTCCTCGCATTGACATCAATTGATGGGCATCTCCATAGCCCATTGATTTGCCACGTCGGTGTGAGACTATCTTCTTATTTTTCACTTCCCCTTATTAATCTCTACCACCACACTCTATTCCACCCATAGTGCTATATCCATGGCTTGCGCTCATGTATTGCGTGGGGGTCGAAAAATCTGAAGTGCGTTAAAAAGTATGAACCAATTGCTCGGCTTGTCATCGGGGTAGTGCATGATAAATACTTTGTGTTAACAAGATGGAGCATGACATGATTATATGATTTTGTAGGGATAACTTTCTTTAGCATTTTTATTTTGAAAGGCATGATTGTTTGTTAGTATGACTGAGTATTGATGTCTTTATATCAAATTATAGACTATTGCTTGGAATCACTCGTTTCTTAATATTCATACCGTAAAAGAAGAGATTACATGATAACCATGTTAGGTAGCATTCCACATCAAAAATTCTATTTTTATCATTTACCTACTCGAGGACGAGCAGGAATTAAGCTTGGGGATGCTTGATACGTCTCCAACGTATCTATAATTTTTGATTGTTCCATGCTATTATAGTATCAATCTTGGATGTTTTATATGCAATAATATGCTATTTTATATCATTTTTTGGGACTAACCTATTAACCTAGTGCCCAGTGCCAGTTGCTGTTTTTTGCTTGTTTTTGGTTTTTCAGGAAATCAGTATCAAACAAAGTCCAAATGCCACGAAACTTTTTGATGATTTTTTTCTGGACAAAAGAGACCCTGGAAGCTTTGGGAGGAAGCCAGAAGCCTCACGAGGCCTTCACAAGGCAACAGGGCGCGGCCCCAGGGGCGCGCGCCCTGATGCCTTGTGGTTCCCTCATGGCTCCTTTTGACCTAATTCCACTTGTATAAATTCTCAAATATTCGGAAACCAACAGAGAGCCACCCCGAATGACTTTTACACCGCTGCAAGCCTCTGTTCTTCCGCGATCCCATCTGGAGGCCTTTTCCGGTACTCTGTCGGAGGGGGAATCGATCACGGAGGGCTTCTACATCAACCTTGCTGCCCTTCGGATGATGTGTGAGTTGTTTACCATAGAGCTACGGGTCCATAGCTAGTAGCTAGATGGCTTGTTCTCTCTCTTTGATCTTCAATACCATGTTCTCCTCGATGTTCTTGGAGTTTTATCCGATGTAATCTTCTTTTGCGGTGTGTTTGTTGGGATCCGATGAATTGTGAGTTTATGATCAGATTATTCATGAGAAATATTTGAGTCTTCTCTGAACTCTTTTATGCATGATTGTTATAGCTTTGTATTTCTCTCCGATCTATCGATTTGGTTTGGCCAACTAGATTGGTTTATCTTGCAATGGGAGAGGTGCTTTGTGATGGGTTCAATCTTGCAGTGCTCAATCCCAGTGACAGAAAGGGACATGACACGTATTTGTATTGTTGCCATTAAGGACAAAAAGATGGGGTTTAATCATATTGCTTGAGTTTACTTTGCCTACATCATGTCATCTTGCTTAAAGCGTTACTTTGTTTTACACTTAATACCCTAGATGCATGCTGGATAGCGGTCGATGGGTGGAGTAATAGTACTAGATGCAGGCAGGAGTCGGTCTACTTGTCTCGGACGTGATGCATATATACATGATCATTGCCATGAATCCGTCATAATTATTTGCTTTTCTATCAATTGCCCAACAGTAATTTGTTTACCCATCGTATGCTATGTGTTCGAGAGAGAAGCCTCTAGTGAAAACTATGGCCCCCGGGTCTACTTTTATCATATATTAAAATCCAAAAATACCTTGCTGCAATTTATTTACTTTTATTTTCTTTTGCAATTTATCTTTTTATCTATCACTATCAGAATTAATCCTTGCAAATAACCGCTAAGGGGATTGACAACCCTCTTATTTGCGTTGGGTGCAAGTGTTTGCTTTTGTGTGTGTACATGCAGCTAATGATGTTATGTGTGGTTCTCCTACTGGATTGATAACCTTGTTTCTTAACTGAGGGAAATACTTATCTCTAGTGCACTGCATCATCCTCTCCTCTTGGGGGAAATCCCAATGCAGTCTACAAGTAGCAGGGGCTGATACGTCCATTTTGCATCATGTTTTCCTACTGTTATTTATTATGTTTTTGATCAATATTTCACTTTATGAAACAATTCTTATGCCTGTTCTCTCTTATTTTGCAAGTTTCACATGAAGAGGGAGATTGCCGGCAGCTGGAATTCTGGACCGGAAAGGGGTGAAACAGAGATAGCTATTCTGCACAGCTCCAAATGACCTGAAAATTTACGAAGAATTATTTTGGAATATATAAAAAATACTGGCGAAAGAATTACCAGGAGGGGGCCCACCAGGAAGCCACAAGCCTGGGGGGCGTGCCATACCCCCTCGGTGCACCCCCTCTGGCCCCCTCCTTCTGCTATATGAAGCCATTTGCCCTAGAAAAAAAATCAAGAGAAGACTTTCGGGACGAAGCACCGCCGTATCGAGGCGGAACCTGGGCAGGAGCACCTTTTCTCTCCGGCGGAGCGATTCCGCCGGGGAAACTTCCCTCCGGGAGGGGGAAATCGAAGCCATCGACATCACCAACGATCCTCTCATCGTGGGAGGACCAATCTTCATCAACATCTTCACCAACACCATCTCATCTCAAACCCTAGTTCATCTCTTGTATTCAATCTTTGTCTCAAAACCTCAGATTGGTACCTGTGGGTTGCTAGTAGTGTTGATTACACCTCGTAGTTGATGCTAGTTGGTTTATTTGGTGGAAGATTATATGTTCAGATCCTTAATGCTATTCAATACCCCTCTGATCTTGAACATGAATATGATTTGTGAGTAGTTACTTTTGTTCTTGAGGACATGGGAGAAGTCTTGTCATAAGTAATCATGTGAATTTGGTATTCGTTCGATATTTGATGATATGTATGTTGTTGCTTCCTTTAGTGGTGTCGTGTGAACGTCGACTACATGACACTTCACCATATTTGGGCCTAAGGGAAGGCATTGTGGAGTAGTAATTAGATGATGGGTTGTTAGAGTGACAGAGGCCTAAACCCTAGTTTATGCGCTGTTCCGTAAGGGGCTGATTTGGATCCATATGTTTCATGCTATGGTTAGATTTATCATAATTCTTCTTTCATAGTTGCGGATGCTTGCGAGAGGGGGTAATCATAAGTGGGAGGCTTGTTCAAGTAAGAACAGCTCCCAAGCACCGGTCCACCCACATATCAAATTATCAAAGTAGCGAACGCGAATCAAACAAACATGATGAAAGTGAGTAGATGCAATTCCCATGTGTCCTCAAGAACGCTTTGCTTATTATACGAGTTCGTTCTGGCTTGTCCTTTGCTATAAAAAGGATTGGGCCACCTTGCTACACCTTTGTTACCGTTACTACTCGTTACTTGTTACGAATTACCTTGCTATCAAACTATCTGTTACCTACAATTTCAGTGCTTGCAGAGAATACCTTGCTGAAAACCGCTTATCATTTCCTTCTGCTCCTCATTGGGTTCGACACTCTTACTTATCGAAAGGACTACGATTGGTCCCCTATACTAGTGGGTCATGAGGGGCTCGTCATCTGCCCCCACAGTCAAGCTCCTACGACTAAGTGAAAGTTATAAAACCTCAATAGTCTGATTGCCTTGTTTTCACGAGCATGGACCGCCTTCGGGAACCGAGTTGTTGGCTAAGGTTCATGACTGCCATGGAAGCACCCGATGTGCACTACACAAAGGGGTCGAAGCCGACGACTGGTCACTTTCAGTTAAAAACAGTCACACAGGAGTCAAAAAATAAAAACACACAATCACATGTCGGAAAATAAAGCCAAATTCATTGCAAAGTAAAGGATAGTTTTTTACATCCGAGCTACACTTCGGCCTACCGAAATACAAATTTGAAAATACAGATTTTCCTTAGAGCATTTTGCCTCGGTGATCCGGGCTCCTTCCATCGCCTTGTCCATGTACTGCTCCACAGTCCGATTCTTCCCTTCGGGGAGCTGGGCAGCCACAACCACCGCTTCAACACGCAGCTAGTGCGTATTCACGCGGGCGTACGCTCGCTGAGCACACTCCAGGCACGCGGAACGCTTCCAGCGCGCCAACTGGGGGGCAACCAAATTTAGCAAATTCCAAAATTTGAATTCCATTAAAATCTAGTTCCTTTGATTTACAAAGGAACTATATTTTTCCTAGCTCTTCTGCACCCACAAAAATTATCCCAAATACTTGACAGTACCAACACTCCATTTCCCCAAAAATATTCTGTTCCACAGTTCAAAATTTTCAAATTTCATTCAATTGAAATTTGGACCAGATTCAAACTCTCTGCTCAAAACCTAATTTAAACTACTCCAAAAATTCTGAAACTTTGTCAGCACCTCTGTTATGCATCAGTACATCACCACAGAAAATTTCAGAAATTCCCAAAATGCCTAGGGCCATCTAGAATTTCATCAAACACTTGATGTGCACTGTTCCTCACTATCAAAAATTTCAGAAAATTCAGTAAGTTCAGAGATGGGGATCATCGATGCCGTGCCGTGCCTTACACTCCTCCTCTTCGTCGCTGCCTCACTCCAAGCCTTCAATGCTTCACCCCAGACCCCCTTGTCAGCCTCTCGCCACCGACAGGCCAGTGGCAGACCGGTGCAATGGCCGCCGACCACCGCAGCGGCTGGTCGTGCGGTCACTTCGGCCACCGACGGCAATAACCTAGCTCCGCACCGTCCAGCGCTGCCCCTGGCCTCCTCTGCCTCCACGCGTCCCTCCTCATCCAACCAGAACGCCGTCAACACCGCCCAGCCCTGCCTGTCTGCCGTCGGAGCTGCTCGTCGCCCGCCATGGCCGTACGAGAGCTCCACTGTGGGGATGACGATGGAACGCGGAATTTGATCGCGCTGGCGCTTCGAGGAGCTTCCACCGTCCACACCGATGCTCACCGCCCAAGCCACCGCCCGTAGCTACCTCACCAGCCGAAATTACTCCGCCATGATTCGCTTCGCCTTGGTCATCCCCACCTCGCCTAAAAAAGGGGCCTCCGAGCTCCGTTCGATATTCACCACACCTCCACCCACTCCCAACCGCCACCCAGAGGAGTCGGACGACCTCTGAGAGGTCTTCTTCCCCGACTCCGGCCGCCCGATCCGCCACTGTCTCCGTGAACACCCCATCGCCGTTCATCCACCTCCCTCAAATTCCATCAGTAGCCTCCTCGTACACCCACTCATCCATTCCGCGCATCAATTTGACGTCCGGAGCCCATCCCGACGAGATCCACCACCACCCGACGCCGCCGTCCGTCGGAGTTGACCCCTCCCTCACCATGGTGCTCGCCGGCGACCAACTCCACCACCCACCGACGCGGAATACTTCCCCGAGCACACCCCTACCATCGCCGCCTCCAGTAACACCGGTGATCGCCGTCGGTGACCACCGCACCCTCTCTGTACACGCGCGCGAGGTGCGTTCAAATTTCAAACCTGATGGGTGGGGCCCACCCGTCAGTGTTTTATCCTTTTCTGTTATTTTTGAAATCGTCTTCTGCCTCTTTACATTTTCTGAACGGGAAAACGTATTCCTTCCCGAGGCGCTTTTGTTATTACAGCAGGGACCCGGTAGCAGTTATTTTATTTACAGAGAGGTCCCTGGTTTTCAAACTCTTACAATTTTTTAACCACAAATCATTTTCAATTGATTCTTTTTCTGAAAATTTTCTTTTTCACTCTAGTTTTTTTAGTATTTATTTAAAAAAATTTGAGCCAACTTTTTGTGCTATCACAAAATTTTGATCAAATTTTTGAATTCTAATTATATAGAAAACGAGGAGGGAAACTTTGCCGAAAATTTCGAGGGATCACCTTCTGCCTACTTTGATCAAGGCAAGCATTTTGAACTTGGGATATGGTGATTGCATGCATGTTTGCATAGGTCCGGAATGACCACCGGACTTGTAGTGGATAGCAAGTACCTGCATGGTCATATCACTTTTGTGCATTTCTTGCATACATTTAAGAACCATTCTAACTTGGATGAAATTGTGAGAAATCAGGGGTACACCCCTGTCTTGTCGTGCCGGTGGGCATGGATCACAACGTGACACGATGGTGTCACCGTGGCATGTGAAGCGTGCCAGTCATGATAATAAAACCTCCTGAGTCGACCTAGATCGAGTCTTGTTCCGTCGTGCCTAGCTAAAATTGTGTTGCCACTTGTCTTCCCGCGAGGGGAGTATGGCTTAGTAAGTTGCTAACCCCTTTCCGAGTACACGCCACATAGAGAGGCCGTGATGAGGGTTCCAGGGCCATGGACTAATGCCAGTCATCGGGTCAGGGGGCATGGGTGTATCCGGCTGGGCCGAGAGGGGGGCACCCCTTGTATTCCGTGCGTTATAAATTGTGATCCCATGCTATTCGAGATGGTGGTCTCCCCGTCTTAGAGTTTTTCTTGAATGATGCTTTGGGTGATTCCTGGCATCAGGAAAGTTAATCTGGTGTGTGCTGGTCAGGTGTGTTTTCAACCCAAAGACCGTAATCAGAATTAGTCAACATTTCGAGGTTGGCTAAAGAAATCCTATACTTGTGGGTAAAGAGTAAAACCTCTGCAGAGTTAAACCTATTCGAGTAGCGATGTCCACGGTCAAGGACGTTAGCTGGGAGGGGTCAAGTATCGCTCCCGGTGTCGGTCTTCGGAGGAAATAATTAAACTTGAGCATGATTCACTTTTGCAGGATAATTATTGTCACCACTGATGCTATCATGAATATTATTGTTAACATGAATATTACTGTGGACTAACCATTTTCTCTTCTGTGTAACCTTGAGTATCTCTTGGGATGGTTATGCCACCTGGATACTCTTTTATTTTCGAGTATCTCTTGGGATGGTTATGCCACCTGGATACTCATTTCCTTTCTAGACCTCTCGAGGTGTCGCATTTAGACACCCGTTTGGCATTTCTTTTCAAGACCTCTCGAGGCCTCGCATTTAGACACCCATTTGGAATTTCTTTTCAGGACCTCTCGAGGCGTCGCATTTAGACACCCGTTTGGCATTTTTCTTGGAATTCCTCGGGCGGTCCAACGCCCGATGTTCCATTTTATTTTATTGGAATTCCTCGGGCGGTCCAACGCCCGATGTTCCATTTTATTTTCTTGATTCATTACTAAAATGATATATTTAGTCATCCACACTGTATTGATATTTATCATGCCATATTTTAATTTCGGTCAGCATATGCATATAATTTAGTCCATCATGAACATATGCATTAGGTATATCTTTTGTTCACAATGTTTGCGAGTACATTCCAACGTACTCACTAGCTTGTCCCTGGCTTGTGAATTTGGCCAGACTTGGAAGAAGATGATCTTGTGGAGGAAGAATGCGCTAGCAAGCCCGATGCTTAGAGGTGTTCCCAGTCAGTCACCTTGTGGTCTTGGAGTCTACCACGTGTATCATCCGCAGTGCTTCCGCCCCACTAATAAATAGTCAAGCCTCACACTGACGCTCGACTTTACCTTATTGTATCAGTGTTGTAATATCTCCACACCACTGTCTTGGACCGCCACCATCATATAATGACAAGTCTATAATAAATGTTGAGCACTCTGGCTCAACCTTGTGTAATATTATGTATGTACTAGTTATCTATATCAAGGGAGTCCACCAGTTGTTCTGATCTTGTGGCGGGTGTGACTTGAGGCTTTTCCGTGATTTATTTCGGAAACAGGCCTGACAAACCTTGGTATCAGAGCCAGGCTGACTGTAGGAAGCCCTAGGTGTGATCTCTAGTAGTAGAGTCAGTTCTAACAATTTTTAAACAGCATCTCATGCATTGTAACAAATTTTCCTTGGTCATCATATATTTATGATATGACTATTTGGATTTTTGTCAACTGTTGTAGATGTCTGGCGGTAACTGCCCGACCCATATTTTCGCCAACGAGCCTGCGGGGCTTTCCCGCCTTCTCTTCTACATCGCCAGGGTCGCGATGGGATCTCCGAGCCGTCCGGAGTACACAGTCTTTCCCGACAGGATATCAGACACCCTGACTATGTACCAGGCCTCGGTATATATTCGGGGTGGAGATGCCGCGCCTCATCGCAACTATCGTTTTGTGGGGAGAGTCATGCCTACTGAGAGGCATGCTATCCAGATGGCTGCCCGAGAGGCCATCGCTCGTCTTAGGGACATTCTTTCAGTCATGCAGACATGTCCCTATCATTATCTTCCATGCCATGTTCCATACACTAGTCACTATGCTTTCTCTTGCACAGCGGGAGAAAGGGACGAGGCGATTGAGCCCCTTGTCCAGTACATCATGGCTCTAGAGTCGGTCTTCACCTCACTGGTGGACGACTATCTCGCCGCATGGATGGACTTGGCTCGTGCGAGGGCTCCTCGCAAGAGTGAGTTCCGTTCTCCTTCACCACTTGCTCCTCGCATTCCGACTCCACCATACGATCCTCCTACCCGTTCCGCGATTCGACACACATCCTCGAGCGATGAGTCTAGTCGCTTGGCTGCTCCCACTCCAGTTAGAGCTTCATCGCCTATGAGCATAGTGCCACCACGGGCAGGCATGACATCGATAGCTGCCTGAATGGAGACCATACCCGAGGAGGAGGAGGTCGAGTCTTCAGCACCTCGTCTGGGACTTACCCTCAGCGGGGCCTACGACGTTCCAGACACTCCGTGATAGCAGACTAGGCATCAGCACCGCAGTCGCCTTTTATGAGAGTGTAGCTGTAAAATATTTATTTTCTGTTTCTTTTCTTCTTTGTAAGATGGGGAGTAGTAGACCTTGGATCGCAGCATGCTAAGAGGATGGAGAAGTGCACTAGTCTAAATAAGCGGTCATGTAAGCATCACAACTATGATGAGAGTAGTGTATAATTAAATCTTGCATGTATAATATAACTCGCTACTTTTATGTACCTACGTTTTTGGGGGGAATTTATTTTCAGTCTCTTAAAATTTTTCCTTTATGATATCTTTCCTCATCGGTGTTACACCAATACCCCAGAAAGAAAATGCATCGTCCCTGGACTCATTCTATGCCCGGTCCACCAGAGGACAACTTTGCACAAATGGGAAATAACTTCACACCAGGACAGACAAGTCAGCAAATCAATGATTCAGCATTCTCACAAGTATGTCGTCTTTATGAACAAAGTTAGCAGCAGCACCAGGAAATGATGCAGCATTTGATAAATATGGGAAATCACCACGGACAGCATCAACCCAGATCAAAATTATCTGAACTTCAGAGGACCAATCTGACCGTATTTTCTCACATAGATAAACCTTTGGAGGCAGACGACTGGCTGTGTGATATTGAAAGAAAGTTGGTCATAGCTCAGTGTACGGACCAGGAAAAAGTATTATACGCTCCGCATTATTTTTCTGGAACAGCAGCATCATGGTGGGAAAATCTATGCCACACGCATCCCAATGGAGAAAATATTACCTGGGAGCAATTCAAGGAAAGTTTCTGAGGAGCACATATTCCAAACAACATCATGAAATTGAAGAAGAGAGAATTTGAGGATCTCAAGCAATGGGGCACAACGGTAACTCAGTACCTCGACCAGTTTACTCAACTAGCCCGGTATGCCAATGATGAATATATGATGGAAAGCAAAAAAATGGAGAAATTCCTCGACGGGCTTGTTCCATCTTTAAAGTGCCAACTAGTAGTCCATACTTTTTCAGATTTCAAGACACTGGTAGACAAGGCTATCATCCTGGAAAATGAGCACCGCAACTTGAATGAGATTTGCAAGCGCCGCATGAACCAGACAGTACAAGTTCGTAACAATAGGCCCTGAAATGAACCCCAGAGGCCTGTGGCACCCAGACCAGCAATTCCAACACCACGACCGCAACAAAACTGCAGTTCCTACAACAACAGGGCCAACGAAGTAGTATAACGTCCTGGCATCACCTGTTATGCCTGTGGAGCCGAGGGACATTATGCTAGGCAATGCCCAAAACAGGGGAATAATGCCCCCAAGACCAACAACAATGGCTGCAGTACCAGTATAGCTCCGCGACACAACAACCCCAACACCAACAACAATCAAAGAAAGGGATAGGTTAACCACATGAGATTTGAGGAAGCACAGAATGCACCGGACATCGTGTTTGGTACGTTCCCTATCAACACCATTAATGCTATAGTTTTAATTGATTCTGGAGCTTTCCATTCGTGCAACTCTAAAAGATTTGCCTCGAAGAATCAATTTTCTTTTTCGCCTTTGAAAAATTCGATGGTTATTCAGTCCCCGGGATCGAAGCAAAGCACACAATGGTACTGCTAGGATGTGAACATTGAAATAAAATGAATGAAGTTGTTAGCAAATCTTATTGTGTTGGAAGCAGTCGATTTGGATGTTATTTTGGGAATGGACTGGTTGACCACAAATAAAGGCTTTATAGACTGCTACAATTGTACAGTGACTCTCACCAATTGTCAAGGGAAGACAGTAAAGTTTGGAACGAGGGGGATTTCTACCTTGCAAGGAAAGCTAAATCAAGTGGACATGACAAAATTAAGCAAGGTTCCTGTGGTATGCGAATACCCCGATGTATTCCCTGAGGAGCTACCAGGCATGCCACCAGATCGTGAAATTGAATTTGTTATTGAACTAGCACCTGGAACGGCACCCATCTACAAGAAGCCTTATCGAATGGCTCCGACAGAATTGGTTGAGCTGAAGAAACAAATTAAGGAATTACTAGAAAAGGGATATGTCCGACCCAGCTCATCACCATGGGGATCACCGGTTTTATTTGCCAAGAAAAAGGATGGAACCCTAAGATTATGTATTGATTACAGGGCACTTAATATGGTTACTATCAAAAATAAATACCCACTACCATGGATCAACGACTTGGTCAATCAACTGGCAGAAGCCAAGGTTTTCTCAAAAATAGACTTGAGATCATGCTACCATTAGTTAAGGATCCGATCATTAGACATACCCAAGACCACTTTTACCACCAGATACGGATTGTATGAGTTCACTGTGATGCCTTTCTGATTGACCAACGCCCCTGCTTATTTTGTACATCTCATGAACAAGGTTTTCATGAAATATTTGGACAAGTTCGTGGTTGTGTTTATTGATGACATACTTATTTATTCCAAGATGCCAGAAGAACATGAGCAACATCATCGAATAGTCCTCAAAGAATTACGGAAAAATCAACTATATGCCAAATTCAGTAAGTGTGAATTTTGGTTGCGAGAAGTTGGTTTTCTGGGACATGTACTGACAAAGGATGGAATAGCAGTGGACCCAAGTAAAGTAAAAGGATGTCTTAGGTTGGAAGCAACCCACCAACATGACTGAGATCAGGAGTTTTCTTGGTTTGTGTCGTGGTTTTGTCGCGACAGATGTCCTAGTAGAAGGACTTAGAGATGAAGCCATCGCACTAACGTGGAAGCTTCGCGGGGTTGAACGAGAACGAGAAGACGCCGGGTTACCCAGGTTCGGCCCCTCATGGTGGAGGTAAAAGCCTACGTCCTGCTTGTCTATATTGTTGTAGATCTCGATTACAAGGATGCAGATTCGCTAACCTAGCTCTCGAGGGGATTGCAACTTAGTCTTTTTCGTATAGGTGCTCCCCTTTATATACACAGGTGGAACCCTAGCTTACATGAGAGTCCGGGTCGTTCTTTGACCCGTCTCTTTATTCCTTCCTACTTGTTCTCCAAGACGGCTCTCCTTGCCATCTGACTTGTCGTGAGCCGGCTCATTATGTAAGCCGGCCTATCCTTACCAGGCCTTGCTAAGCCGGCCCATATAGAGACTTTAGCCCCGCAGTGAGTTGGCCCGCTAAGCTCGCGTTATGGCCGGGTTAACACTCTGCCGGGTCTCCTTGCTGGTGAATATCCCCAACATTAGCCCTCAGTTTGACTTGAATTTATTCACGTTAAACTCCATCCTGAAAAAAAACAAAGCATTAGTAACACATTTCCAAGTGCTCCAAGCCGCTCTTTTTAAGTCGCCATCGTGGACCGGCTCAAGTTGCCGGGTTAGAGGATCGTTAGGTTCGCCCCCTCAGATTCAAACTTAGCATTTTCAACTCTTGTCCTTCATGACGTCACGATCCACTTCCGCGAAATCCGGGATGATATCATCTCAAATCCTTGAGTGGGTACGTCCCATCTTGTCAGGCGCGGGAATCGAGGAGCTACACCACCAAAAATTACCGCGCCGCCTGGGGTTCCGCCCTTGCCGTTTTAACTTTTACTGCATCTATAAATGTGTCAGCCCATCCTTACTATTGCCTTTTACCCCTCTTTCTCGTCTTCCTCCTCGCGCTTGTTGCTTCTTCACACCCGAAGCACCGCTGTCTTCAAACCCTCCGGCCAGTCCGACCACGACCTCCTCACAACCTCAGTCGCCACCAGACCTCACCGACGCACTCCGGCCTCCGCCGAGCTCAGATACGCCTGAATCCATCCCTTTTCAGATCTATAGCACCCCATTTCCATTCCCGTTCCTCGGAGTTCATCGATGTTCATCAGTCCTCACATCCCCTCTCATTGATAGATTGAGAATCAACCGAACAATCCGTGTATGCACCTTTAGATATTGCGGCAATGCCATTTTTCCCCATCTAGATCCATATACTGCTTTCAATAGACCCACATTGATAAATAGGCTCCCGCCTTCATTCCTGTTTTTAGGTCTTGAAAATTTCTTTTCCGTAGTATTTCCAGATCCGTAATAGTACCTACTCCGTTAGATTCCTGTTTGCCACTAGCCCAACAATTAGGAGAAATCCAAAGCACCACCATCGTCAACTCCGGCTTATAATTGCCTTCGACGTCTTGCATGAATCCGGGTTATGAATTTAGCCATCCTGATTTTTATCATTTGACCGGGTCTTGTACTCTGACGGCTTATCCTTCTCAAGCTTAACACGCCGGCTTGTCATTTTTGTCCTTGCAGTTAAACTGTTAAGTCGCCATGGCCCCCAAGACCGACAAATCCTGCAACTGGTTTAGATCGCAAGTCTCAACCTTGATGTTGAACGAGCTTGTAGGGCAAGGCCTCTTGCCGGCTCAAACCGCAATCAACTGGCGGGCGCCTGAAGAGGAAAGCACCCCCAGCCCCAACAAGACGAGGTGGTGGTCTTCGCCGATCATCTGCATAAGGGGTTTCGGCCGCCCGGGTCAAAAAAATTCCGTGACGTTCTCCATTTTTTCGACCTCCGACCGCAAGATCTTGGACCAAACTCAATTACCAACCTCTGCCAATTTCAAGTCTTCTGCAAAGTGTACCTCCAAACGGCACCAATTGTCCTGCTTTTTCGCGAATTCTTCTATATTAACCATCAGACTGAGTTCACTTATGGCCCCAGCATAGAACTTGGCAGCGTCTCCATTCAAAGGCGAAGGAATACTCCCTTTCCTGAGGCCAAGCTGGCGAGTCACCCCAAGGGCTGGAACAAGACTTGGTTTTACTGCAAGAGCACTGCCCCTCAAGGTGAAAATCCCCTGCCGGGTTACAGACCAGACCGACTCAATGCTACAGTGCCTTTCCGGGTTGGCCATCAACAGAGGAACGCAAGCAATTCGCCCCTGTTTACTCCAAACTAAGGGCCTTGGTTGCTAACGGCCTTACTGGGATTGATCTGACCCGGTGCTGGGTAAGCTGGCGGATCCAGCCTCTTAGCCACAGAGGCGACCTGATGTGCAATTATACTGGTGAGCCGGCAGACGCTCAACGGTTCAGTCAAGTCAACCTATCCGTGAGTGATATCAACAAAACCATCAAGAGGCTATTGGGAGAGCCTCAGGAGAAATGCAACAAAACCGGGCTGGCCCCCTTCTGCTTAACCAACCCGGTGCCTTCAGTAAGTGCTTGCCCCTTCTTACTCTGTTCTTTAACTCGCCCTGTTTTGCTCATTGTCAACTACCAACTCGTCTCGAACAGGCGAACGATAGATTTTGGAAGAAGAAGAAACCTCAACAACACGCCCTCGCTCCAGCGGAGCAACAAGACGAGCCAGCTGGTGCTAATGAGCCGGCCGCAGAAGGCGAGGCTGAGGTAGAACTTGACTCACTTGGCCGTCTTTTCATTCAACTTGTTGACGCCCCTTCTCTTCAGGACGAAGCCGAAGTTAGCCATACCAACGAGCCGGAGGTAACCTTGATCCCTTTTGATTCTGATTCCCCAATTCCTATTCGGAAGAAGACCCGAGCTGTGATCCGCAAGGTTCAAAGGAAACCCCGGGTTGCCGTCCGCAAGGTCTCTTTTTTGCACCGTGATGCTCATTTAGATCCCAAATTTATTTTGAAGAAGACTCGTCAACCCGGGACCTCCAAACGGAAGACCCGGAGCAGTGAAGGCGACTTAAGCAGCGGGCTTCCATATGAGCCGCCATCTCATAAGGCGCGAGCTGAGGTGCTTCTTAGTCCAATTTCTTCTTTTCCTCTAGCCGGCCGTTTTAAGGAGCCCTTACATTTAAATGACTCGGCATATCAGACATCCCATTCCTCGGGCGAGTCAAGCGCGACGCAGGCGCTGGCTTTCAATATTAACATTGGGTAAGTACATACTGTCATAGCAATTCATTAATCCTTCCCTCCTTCAAATGAATAACTCATTTGTTGTTTTGCACAGTACGAAGGCTATCAAGAAGAAAACACTTGCCGGGTCATCTGACCCGGTCGTTCAACCCAGCACCCAAGGGGATAAAGATGCCACCTTGGATGGCCAAGACGAGCAAGCAGTCCCGAACAGCCCGCCGGCTCAAGACCCCAATAGCCCAGCTCGTCCGCCTTCGCCTGTTATCCAGGAAAATGAAAACACAGCTGAAGAACGACCCAAAGAGCCGCCCGTGGCACCGGCTCAAGAAGACGCAGTGGTGATTGGAGAACGGCAAACACCCCCAGAGGCTTCCACCGCTCTTGCTAAAATCCCTGCCAAGCCTGAGCCGGCCGCGAAGGACAAAGGAAAGATGGCTCTGAACTTCTCTTCATTTGAAGACCAGGACACCAGTACCTTGCACCAGGCCATGCTGACCCGGCTATCGGAGAGCCGGGACACATAGATCTCCATGATCACTTCACTGAAGCGAAAATATGAGGTAAGCTGTGCCCTTCATCTTGTACCATATATATATGTAGCCCCCAAGGGCCGGGTCATTATGCAATAACGACCCGGGACTTTCCAATTGAAACTTGTAAGTAGAACCGTCCACCGGCGTCCTCAAAGGCCGGCTCGTCATTGATGACGGGCGGGTCTCCATAACTTAACAGAATAGATCAATGGATGCATTAGCCCCCAAGGGCCGGGTTAATATGAAATAATGATCCAGGACTTCCAAAATATAATAATTTGTAAGCTCAACTTCAATCGGTAACCCCAAAGGCCGGCTCATCATTCATGATGGGCGGGTCTTCATAACTGAGCAGAAAAATCAACTCATGCATTAGCCCCCAAGTGCCATGTAGATTGCCCGCAGCTGCATGGGACTTCCTTGCTTATTTTGAAGCTCGATAATATGTAGCCTCCATGAGCCGGGCTGCCCTGTAGGGCGGTCCGGGTCATATGCATGTCGTGTATAACAGTCTGCCCTGCAGGAGATGCTGGACCAAGTAGAAACCCAGGCCGCCGGCTTTCGAAAGGAGGCCAAGAAAGAGAAGAGATTGCGCCAAGAATATGAAGAAGCCGCCGCTGAAGCAAAGAAAGCCTTGGCGATTGTAAGGGCCACCTTGCAAGAGATGGAGGCCGCCAGAGCCGCCCTATTCACGCGAGCTGAAGAAGCCGAAAAGCAAGTAGAGCCGGTGACACAAGAGCTGGCCACTTTGAAGAACCAGATTACAGCCATGACCCGGGCCATCTTTGGTAAGCAAAGCTATAAGAATGAGTCAACTGGGCCGGCTTACCAGACATAGCCGGCTTAACTGAGCGTGCATACCTTTCTTTGCAGGTCGCAGGAACCAATTGTTGTTGCAACAACCAGTAGTGAAGCTGAAGGCAGTGTACACTTTTGTGGAACAACTATATATAGGCGGCTGTCGATGCATTATGGCCGCCAAAAACACCAAGTCGCCTCCACAGCTACTCACGGACATGTTGAAAGAGCTGTCTGTTGTGCCAATGTGGTTTGAAGACTGGAAGAAGGCGTGCTGCCGCTCGAGGGCTCTAACAGCACTAACTCGAGCAAGGGCATACGTGCCAAAGCTTGACCCGGTTCAAGTTGTGGGCGGCTATTCGGAGTTCAACATAGATGGCACGCCCTTTACCAAGAAGGATTTCCAACGCTGCATCAGAGAGACCCGGGTTGCAGCCACCGCCATTGCGGAAGAAACCGATCTGGCCCGGTACCAGGCGCCTTATTCAAAAGTTAATGAGCGGATGGAAGCGCCAAATCATGAGCCGGTGGCCCTAACTCGGACATGTAAGACATCCTTTGCCCCTGAAGTTGACCATTCGTCTCTGATATCCACCGACGCCCTGTTTGAAGCGTTGCACACAATTCAGTGGTCGACCGGCGACTCAAGCGAAGAAGCGGAGGGTGACGACGGCCATGAAGAGCCGGCTCATGGTGATCCATCAGGCACTGGGGCCAGCTCTGACCCGGCGGCGTAAAACGTCGGCTTATCGAAGTAGGCCAAACCTTGTAAAAAAAATTTGTCATGGCCGCAGCTGATGGGTGGCTTGTAATAGGGTAGCATAAGACTTCTGATACCAGTGTAAATACTTTGCGCTTCTGTGAATCCTCCTCTTGGCCTTGAGAGCCGGCTTGCAATGGAATGATTCTGCCGAAACAATATAACCGTATGTGATGGTTAGTGACGATGCCACCTTGAACAAGTAATCTTTGTTACTGTTTTCAACAAATCAAGTAGTTCAAATGGACCTAAGTAAATGACATGCATGGATGTATGCATGTATGCAGAGATGATATGCCTGAATGTAAGTATGTATGCAAGAATGTATGTATGTGAGAAAAAATTGTAAGTCGGACTATGCTTGAAACGGCCGGCTTATAAAGCACAAACCGGAATACGCTTTCATGAAGCTGGCACTTGGCCTGCTGGTTTGTCCTCGCTCTCTGAAAGCCGGCTCTCCACAACCAATCGAACGTTTTAACTCGGATGAGTTCAGGGTCACATACGTGATTGACTCATCAGACGTACGCCGGGTCGTTTTTATAGGGAGTAGCATCTTGCTAACAGGCAGGTTTAACCAACGTTGTGGCATCTCACCGGGTTAAGAGGGTTTTGTAAGCTAAACTCAATTGAGTTGGAAGCCCCCAAGTAACCAAGATCAACAAATAAAGATCCAGTACACAAGTTTTGAGGCAAAACAACACCTTCATACAGTGTTGCTGGTCGTTATTATATTTGATCAAAAAGAGGTATATACATGATAGAAGATATGTACAAAGGTGTAACCTAGTCCATGCCTTAGGTGTAATATGGCCGGAGCTGGGCAATGTTCCAGGGCCGGCTTGTTTCCTCCTCAGAGGTCCGTGACTTCTCTGCTTCACGCATATCAACCAAGTAATATGACCCGTTGTTGAGATTCTTGCTGACCACAAAGGGCCCTTCCCAAGGCGGTAAAAGCTTATGCATGCCAGTCTGGTCTTGAATCAGACGGAGTAGTATGTCACCTTCCTGGAAAGTACGGCTTCGAACTCTACGGCTGTGATAGCGGCGTAGGTCTTGCTGATAGATTGCTGATCTGGACGCAGCAAGGTCGCGCTCCTCCTCCAAAGCATCAAGAGCGTCTTGGCGTGCCAGCTCATTATCTGCCTCCACATAAGTCGCCACTCGAGGGGAGTCATGACGAATATCGCTTGGAAGCACGGCTTCTGCACCATAGACCAGGAAGAACGGCGTATAGCCTGTCGACCTGTTGGGAGTAGGCCGTATGCTCCAAAGTACTGAAGGTAACTCTTCTTCCCAACAACCCGGCGTGCGCTGCAGAGGCACCATGAGCCGGGGTCTGATACCGCGCAGTAATTCCTGATTAGCCCTTTCTGCCTGCCCGTTGGACTGAGGATGCGCAACCGATGCCAGATCAAGCCGGATGTGCTCTTGCTAACAGAACTGTTCCATAGCCCCCTTGGAGAGATTGGTTCCATTGTCTGTAATGATGCTGTGCAGGTATCCAAATCAGAATATCAGCTTTTTCAGAAACTTGATAGCCGTTGCCGCATCGCAGTTGCTGACCGGCTCTGCTTCCACCCAATTGGTAAACTTATCCACAGCCACCAGGAGTTGCGTATGCTTGTTCTTGGAACGTTTGAAGGGTCCCACCATGTCAAGCCCCCAGACCGCAAACGACCAAGTAATTGGTATCATCCTCAACTCCTGAGCCGGCACATGGGCCTGGCGAGCGTATTTCTGGCAACCATCGCACTTACGGACAATATCCTCTGCATCAGCATGAGCCGTGAGCCAGTAGAACCCATGCCAGAAAGCCTTTGCGACCAGTGATCTTGAGCCGGCATGGTGCCCACAGTCGCCAGAGTGAATCTCATTGAGGATTGCATGACCCTCTTCCGGCGAAACGCAACGCTGAAAAACACCAGTGACGCTTCGTCGGTGTAACTCGCCATTGACAATAGTCATAGACTTAGATCGTCTGATGATCTGCCAAGCGAGGAGTTCCTCTGTTGGCAGTTCTCCCCGGCTTAAGTAAGCCAAATAGGGGACCGTCCAATCAGGGATGGCATGGATAGCTGCCACGAGAGCCGCCTCCGGGTCAGGAACAGCCAAATCCTCCTCTGTTGGCAACTTGACAGACGGGTTGTGCAAGACCTCCAGGAACACATTGGGTGGCACCGGCTTACGTTGAGAACCCAAACGAGAGAGTGCGTCTGCCGCCTTGTTCTGCCGGCGATCAATATGGTCGACCTGATAACCTTTGAAGTGTCCAGCAATATTGGTGACTGCCCGTTGGTAAGCCGCCATAAGCGGATCCTTGGAGTCCCATGTACCTGAAACTTGCTGGGCCACCAGGTCTGAGTCGCCCAGGCACCTGACCTGGCTCAAATTCATCTCCTTGGCCATCCTAAGCCCGTGAAGCAACGCCTCATACTCAGCAACGTTATTGGTGCAAGTAAACATGATTCACAAAACGTAACAAAACTTGTCTCCTCGGGGGGAAGTGATCACAACTCCAGCCTTCGAGCTGCCGTGAGCCGTCAAAATGGATGGACCAGTACGTTGTGTCGGGCTTCTCTTCGGGAGCCTGCAACTCTGTCCAGTCATTAATGAAATCCACCAACGCCTGACACTTAATTGCTATGCGAGGCAGATATTTTAGATTATGGGGGCCGAGCTCAATAGCCCACTTAGCAACCCGGCCTATAGCCTCCCGGTTCTGGATTATATCCCCAAGAGGCGCTGAGCTAACCACCGTGATCGGATGCTCGTGGAAGTAATGCTTCAGTTTGCGGCTAGCCATGAATACTCTATAGACCAGCTTCTGCCAGTGTGGGTATCGCTGCTTAAACTCGCTTAACACCTCGCTGACATAATACACTGGATGCTGGACAGGATATTCCTTGCCATCCTCCTTGCGCTCGACGACGACCGCCACGCTTACAGCCATGTTATTGGCAGCAATATACAACAGCATCGGCTCCTTCTCGCGAGGGGCAGCCAGGACCGGCGGCTCAGACAGCTGCTTCTGAAGGGCCTCAAAAGCCTGATCTGCCTCCTTACTCCGGACGAAGTCATCTGATTTCTTGAGCAACTGATATAACGGGATTGCTTTTTCGCCAAGCCGGCTTATGAACCGGCTTAAAGCCGCAACCCGCCCAGCCAGCTTCTGCACGTCATTCAGCTTGGCCGGCTTAGCCAGGGTCGTGATTGCCTTGATTTTCTCCGGGTTAGCTTCAATGCCACGCTCAGAGACAAGGAAACCCAGAAGCTTTCCTGCAGGGACACCAAAAACACACTTCTCTGGGTTAAGCTTCATCTGGTAGACACGGAGATTGTCAAATTTCCTTGAGATCCTCCAATAGAGTCTCTTTCTTCCGAGATTTAACCACAATATCATCCACATAAGCATGAACATTCCGCCCAATCTGCTTGTGGAAACAGTTCTGGACACAACGCTGATAAGTCGCCTGGGCGCTCTTCAGACCAAATGACATGGTTGTATAACAGAAGGCCCCAAAAGGTGTGATGAAAGCCGTCTTTGCCTGGTCTTCCGGTTTCAGCTTGATCTGATGATAACCCTAGTAAGCATCCAGGACACATAGACTCTCACAACCCACCGTTGCATTGATGATCTGGTCAATATGGGGCAAGGCAAAGGGGTCACTAGGACAAGCCTTATTCAGGTCTGTGTAATCAACACACATCTGCCAAGTCCCGTTTTTCTTCAGAACAAGTACTGGGTTAGCCAATCACTCAGGATGGAAGACTTTGACTATGAACCCGGCAACTAGGAGCTGAGCCACTTCTTCACCAATAGGCTTCCGCCTTTCCTCATTGAAGCGACGGAGATACTGGCGAACTGGTTTGAACTTGGGATCCACATTAAGGGAGTGCTCAGCGAGTTCTCTCGGTACACCTGGCATGTCAGAAGGTTTCCATGCAAACATGTCCCGATTCTCACAAATGAACTTGATGAGCGTGCTTTCCTATTTGGGATCCATATTTGCCCCGATGGTGAACTGCTCCGAAGAATTGCCTGGGGTAAAATCAACTTGCTTCGTGTCCCTGGCCGACTTAAACTTGAGCAGGGGGTCAGATTCTGTAGTGGGCTTCTTTAGAGACGTCCTGTCAGCCGGGTCAACATTATCCTTGTAATACCGCAATTCCTCCGCGGCGCAAGCCGTCTCAGCATAAGCTGCATCTCCTTCCTCGCACTCGAGTGCAATTTTCCGGTTTCCTTCCACTGTGATGGTTCCCCTTGGACCTGGCATCTTCATCTTCAGGTATACGTAACATGGCCGCGCCATGAACCGCGCGTAAGCTGACCGGCCAAACAAGGCGTGGTACGGGCTTTTAAGCTTAACCACCTCAAAGGACAGAAACTCAGAACGCCAGTTATCCTCTGAACCAAAGGCCACCTCAAGGGAGATTCTGCCCATGGGATATGCCGACTTGCCAGGAACAATGCCGTGAAAGACTGTAGAAGACGGAGTTAGCTGCTTATCAGATAGATTCATCCGCCTGAACGTGTCGTAATACAGGATGTTGATGCTGCTGCCCCCGTCCATGAGCACCTTAGTCAGGGTATAACCACCGACTTGCGGCGCAACCACCAGAGCTAAGTGGCCGGGGTGATCGAGTAAGACCGGATGGTCCGCCCTGCTCCAGATAACCGGCTGCTCAGACCAATTGAGATAGTAAGGGACTGCTGGCTCAACCACGTGGGCGGCTCGTCTCTGCACCTTCCGATCCCGCTTACAGGTGCTAGTGGTGAAAACATGATACTGTCCACTGTTCAACTGCTTCGGGTTGCTCTAAAATCCCACGGCGCCAGTTTGATGCTGATTTCCTTGGTTGCCTCTCTGGTTGCCACCTCCCGGGTTTCCAGCCCCTGGAACCCGCCGCCCTGGCCACTATTTCCCTGAAAGCCGGGCCCGGCGAAGGGTCCCTGCAAGCCGGCCCCCGAGAAGCCGGGTCCTGGGTTGGCGGGTTGTCCGCCATTGCCTCCCCCATGATGATGATTCTGGAAGATACGCTTGGCGAACTCTTGCATCACATAGCAATTTTCCCAGGAGTGGGTGGACGGTTTACCATCCTTAAGAGCCTCCTCGTAAGTGAGAGGGCGACTTCCGGTGGTCTGCCTTCTAGAGCCATCGTTCTGACGCTGACCCTTGTTCTCCGTATTCGTGTTCGCCACCAGGTCAGAGCCACCGTCGTGACCCTTGCGTTTACCACCGTTGTTGTTCTGACCGTTACTGTTGCCCTGTTGCTGACCCTTGCCGCCAGGTTTCTTCCCCTTATCAGACTTCTCTTCATCCGACAGCGGATCCTTGGTATTGTCCGACTCCGCGTACCGGGTTAAGACATCCATGAAGTCTCCCATGTCCTGGACTTTTCGCTTGAGCCACCCAAGCTTCTGGACCAGGGGTTGGAACTTACATGTTCGTTCCAGAACAAGCCCTGCCTGAGCCGCCAAGATGCTATCTGAACTGTGTATAACTTCTGCAACCCGGCGAGCCCAATGGTGCGCCGACTCGTCCTCGCGCTGGACACAACGCTCCAGATCAACAATTGTTGTCGGCCTCTTGCAGGTCCCCTGGAAGTTCTTGATGAAATGCTCCTTCAGCTCCTGCCAGGTGTTGATAGAATTCGCCGGTAGGTTTTTCATCCAAGTGCATGCAGGGCCCTCCAACATCAGAGGCAGGTAACGCGCACACACCGACTCACTTGCACCCAACAAGTCCATTGCCAGTTCATAGCTCTCGATCCATTCAGTGGGCTCCAAATTCGCCGTGTAGTTAGGAACCTTGCGAGGCCCTTTGAAATCAGGGGGTATGCGCGCCTCTCGCAGCGCTGGTACCAAGCAAGGAGTCCCGATCATGCGGCTTGACGAGCCCCCAAGCCGGCCGTCTGTCGGGGTTGCGGCGGGCGAGTGTTGCACCTCTGGCGGGTTAACATTTGGCGGCGGGTTGACTCGAGCCGTCACGTCGACGTGCATCGGTGGGTCGCACCCTGCCCGCGCGTTTTCCTCCCCCCACGCTCGAAGGACTCGAGCCGCATCCGTAACGTCTTGCGGGATCCTAGGCTGGCGTTGCTCCGCCAGTGGCTGGGCGGCTCTCCTGTGAAGGGCGCTGCTGGAGACCGCTGGCGACTCCGGACGCTAGCTCCTGGTCCGGCTCTGGTAAGGGGTTGAGTGAAGACGGTGCTGGCTATGCGAATAATTGTCCTGCTACACCATCGCGGTCTTGAGCATCGCAATAGAGTTCCGAGCTTCTGTCTGAATCGGGCCATCCCCCTCAATCAGAATAGCTGCCAAGTTGTGGGTTGCCGCCAGCACGTTATCAACCGGGTTAGAGTAGTGTCCAATTGGGGTCTGGAACCGATGAGACGGCGGCTGCTGCTGCTGATCCGGCAAACGAAGTCGAGCCGGCTCTCGCTGCTGAATAGGCTGCTGAAGCGGCGGCTCTCTCGTGGGGATAACTCCAGCCCCCGGGTTCGCCGGAGCCGGCGGCGTGGTGAACAGCTGAGTCGGCTCGAGATCAGCCGGAAGCCGGCTCTGATGACGCCTCCGGTGAACAAGCTCTGACTCGGCCTGCCGGCGGCTCAGGTACTGTGTTTCCTCGTCAAGGCGCTGCCTCTCCGTAGCGATCCGTGCCTGCTCCTGCATCATGTGGGCGTTCTCCGCGTTGATGTCCTCTTGGATCTTGGCCATCTCCTCGCGACACTTCATGATCTCGGTGTTGCGCGCCGCTGCGTTCTTCGCAGTGACCGGCTCGGCCAACAGGGCTGCTAGCATAGTCATCAAATCCGCGAGCGCCTGGACCCCGGTCCTCTGAGAGCCGGAGGCCGAGGCGCCGGCTCCTGCTGAGCCGGTCAGTAGGTTGTTCTGTCCCGCCGTCGGATTGGCCGGGTCTCGTGCTGGATCTTGCCTACCCGCCATGTAAACCGCCGCGAAGCGAGGCGGATCTGGGCTCTCTGGGAAAACGTCGCCCGTGTGCCCCAGCCCTCCATCATGCAGTGGAAGAATTGACTCTGTTTCCCCCATCGACGATTCGCCATCAGACTGGACAAGCGTGTCGTCTTGAGACAGGGAGTTCTCTGACAGGGCCACCCCTTGGGTGAAGCCCACGAAGACGTGATCTGGGCCGGCTTGACGCGGGCTAGGTCTCGCCGGGAGCTGACCGACACGGCGCGCCGACTCGACGCCAGCGATGTTCTCCAACCCGGCAGCCGGCTCGCCGACCACGCCGATGAAGGTATGGATCTTGCCGAAGGGGACCCGGTACCCGTACTCGATTGAGTCGGCGTCGGGGCCCCAGTATGAATCGTCGATGTAGAACTTCCCGCGGCGGCTCTTGGACATCATGCCAACCGCGTACTTCCCGAACCCTGGAAGAGATCCCGCTAAGAACTCAACTCCACCGTGCGTGGGCCCCACGGTGGGCGCCAACTGTCGTGGTTTTGTCGCGACAGATGTCCTAGTAGAAGGACTTAGAGATGAAGCCATCGCACTAACGTGGAAGCTTAGCGGGGTTGAACGAGAACAAGAAGACGCCGGGTTACCCATGTTCGGCCCCTCACGGTGGAGGTAAAAGCCTACGTCCTGCTTGTCTATATTGCTGTAGATCTCGATTACAAGGTGGAACCCTAGCTTACATGAGAGTCCGGGTCGTTCTTTGACCCGTCTCTTTATTCCTTCCTACTTGTTCTCCAAGACGGCTCTCCTTGCCATCTGACTTGTCGTGAGCCGGCTCATTATGTAAGCCGGCCTATCCTTACCAGGCCTTGCTAAGCCGGCCCATATAGAGACTTCAGCCCCGCAGTGAGTTGGCCCGCTAAGCTCGCGTTATGGCCGGGTTAACACTCTGCCGGGTCTCCCTGCTGGTGAATATCCCCAACAGTTTGGCTGGCTACTATCGAAGATATATTGAAGGATTCTCCACCATAGCCAAACCCATGACTCAGTTACTCAAAAAGGATAAAAAGTTTGAATGGACTGAAGCATGTGAGAAAAGTTTCCAAGTATTAAAAAAGAGGTTAACAACGGCACCTGTTCTGACCGTGCCAGATGTGCACAATTTTTTTGAAATATACTGTGATGCTTCTAGAAAAGGCCTTGGATGTGTGTTAATGCAGGAAGGAAAGGTCGTGGCTTATGCTTCAAGATAGCTACGATGACATGAAGAAAATTATCCTACCCATGACTTGGAACTAGCAGCTGTAGTACATGCACTCAAGGAATGGTGACATTACCTTCTTGGTAACCGATGTGAGATATACACAGATCATAAAAGTCTTAAGTATATCTTCACCCAGCCAGAACAAAACCTATGACAACGTCGTTGGCTAGAGCTAATTAAGGATTATGATGTGGGAATTCATTACCATTCGGGTAAAGCAAATGTTGTGGCAGATGCCCTCAGCCGCAATCCATGCACTGACAATGACAGTGTGCAATTCTCACAACATGAGTTCAACCGAGAATTTGCCAAACTTAACATGGTTCTAGTCACGGAAGGAACCATTGCTCGCCTAGAAGTAAAGCCAACATTGGAGGATCAGATCAAAGAAACCCAGAAAGGACACCCTAGTATTGAGGGAATTAAAAGGAAAGTAAATTCAGGCAAAGGTCCGAATTTACTATTGATACCCAAGGGATCCTATGGTATGGGAAAAGATTATGCGTACCCAATAAGGAGGAGCTAAAACAACAGATTTTGGCAGAAGCCCATACCACCCCATACTCCATTCACCCAGGGGGAACCAAGATGTACAAAGATCTTCAGGACAAATTTTGGTGGCACGGGATGAAAAGGGATATAGATGTGTATGTGGGAAGTTGCGACTCTTGTCAGCGTATAAAAGCAGAACACCAGAGGCCAGCAGGATTGTTACAGCCACTCAGAGTGCCTGAATGGAAATGGGATGAGATAGGGATGGATTTTATTGTCGGATTACCAAGGTCACGACACGGGAATGATGCTATCTGGGTTATCACAGATTTATTAACCAAGGTGGCACACTTCATTCCAGCGAAAACAACATATTCAACACAGAAGCTTGCTAAGTTATACCTCTCCCTAATTGTTTGCTTACACGGAGTACCCAAGACCATAGTCTCTGATAGAGGCACTCAGTTTGTCTCTAGGTTTTGGGATCACTTGCAGCAAGCCTTAGGAATGCAACTGGTATTCAGTACGGCGTACCACCCACAGACAGGAGGGCAGACTGAACGGATAAATCAGATATTGGAGGACATGCTAAGAGCTTGTGTCCTTACCTATGGAATCAGCTGGGAGGACAGTTTGCCATATGCGGAATTTTCATATAACAACAGTTATCGAGCCAGTCTAAAGATGTCACCTTTCGAAGCCCTATACGGACGAAGGTGTCGTATCCCACTCAATTGGTCTGAAACCGGAGATAGCCGAATCTTGGGCCCGGAAGTTCTCAAAGAAGTAGAAACAAAAGTAAAACTTATCCGAGACAGACTGAAGGTAGCTCAGAGCCGTTAGAAAAGCTATTATGACCAGAAACACCGTCAGATCAGTTTTGAACCCGACGAATATGTGTATCTCAGGGTATCCCCAATGAGGGGACTACAAAGATTCAAAGTCAAAGGGAAACTGGCACCGCGATTTATTGGACCATTTAGAATAATTGCAAGGAGAGGCAAGGTTGCCTACCAACTGGAGCTACCAGCAGAATTGTCAGATGTTCATGATGTGTTTCACGTGTCACAGCTGAGGAGATGTGTCAGCAATCCGGAAAAACAAGTCCAACATCAGGACCTGGATATCAAACCAGACCTTACATATAAGGAACGTCTTATAATTTTTTTGGAAGAGTCAGAACGGAGAACCCGTCGGAATGTGATAAAGTTTTACAAGGTCCAGTGGAGTAACCACACCGAAAAAGAAGCAACATGGGAAAGAGAGGATCACCTAAGGACTGAGTACCCGTACCTATTTGAGGGACAGCTGAAATCTCGGGGATGAGATTTTTCTGAAGGGGGGTAGGTGTTGTAACACCCCAAAAATATTTCCTTTGATTTTCAAAATCTTTTCTTTAAAAGAAAAATGATTTGAATTACTATGGCTCTATTTCTCTCCTTCTTCTGTTTTGAAAACCATTTTAAGTTTTCAATTGGGTTTTTAAATTTTTTAAATGATCTCTAATTTAATGGTTTCTTACTTGAGTAAATATTTTATGGGACCAAAAATTCTTTTCTCTTAGAAAAGTTTTTGGATAATTAAATTATTTCAATGAAATGGTCCAATTCATTCTTTTCAAACACTTAGAAAATTCTCAAAAAAATTATTCTGTCATTTTCAAAATATCACCCAAGTTATTCTCACACCCTAGGACAGTACCCAATACTTCTCCTCTCCACAAAAATATTTTTATCATATTTAGCAAATTCCAAAATTTGAATTCCATTAAAATCTAGTTCCTTTGATTTACAAAGGAACTATATTTTTCCTAGCTCTTCTGCACCCACATAAATTATCCTAAATACTTGACAGTACCCACACTCCATTTCCCCAAAAATATTCTGTTCCATAGTTCAAAATTTTCAAATTTCATTCAATTGAAATTTAGAACAGATTCAAACTCTCTGCTCAAAACCTAAATTAAACTACTCCAAAAATTCTGAAACTTTGCCAACACCTCTGTTATGCATCAGTACATCACCACAAAAAATTTCAGAAATTCCAAAAATGCCTAGGGCCATCTAGCATTTCATCAAACACTTGATGTGCACTGTTCCTCACTGTCGAAAATTTCAGAAAATTCAGTAAGTTCAGAGATGGGGATCATTGATGTCGTGTCGTGCCTTCCACTCCTCCTCTTCGTCGCTGCCTCACTCCAAGCCTTCAATGCTTCACCCCGGACCCCCTTGTCAGCCTCTCGTCGCCGATAGGCCAGCCTCTCGTCAGCCTCACCGGCCGGAATTACTCCATCGTGATCCGCTTTGCCTCGGTCATACCCGTCTCGCCTATAAAAGGTGCCCCCGAGCTCCATTCGGTATTCACCATACCTCCACCCATTCCCAATCGCCACCCAGAGGAGTCGGATGACCTCGAGGAGGTCTCTTTCCCTAACTCCGGCCGCCAGATCCGCCACTGTCTCCGTGAACACCACGTCGCCGTTCATCCACCTCCACCCCTCAAATTCCATCAGTAGCCCCCTCGTACACCCAGTCATCCATTCCGCGCGTCAATTTGACATCCGGAGCCCTTCCCGATGAGATCCACCACCACCCGACGCCGCCGTCCGCCGGAGTTGACCCCGCCGTCACCACGGTGCTCGCCGGCGACCAACTCCACCACCCACCGACGCAGAATACTTCGCCGAGCACACCCCTACCATCGCCGCCTCCTGTAACACTGGCGATCGTCGCCGGTGACAACTGCACCCTCTTTGTACACGCGCGCGAGGCGCATTCAAATTTCAAACCTAACGGGTGGGGCCCACCCATCAGTGTTTTATCCTTTTCTGTTATTTTCGAAAGCGTCTTCTGCCTCTTTATGTCTTCTGAACGGGAAAACGTATTCCTTCCCGAGGCGCTTTCTGTTATTACAGTAGGGACCCGGTAGCAGTTATTTTATTTACAGACAGGTCCCTGGTTTTAAAACCCTTACAACTTTTTAACCACAAATCATTTTCAATTGATTCTTTTTCTGAAAATTTTCTTTTTCACTCTAGTTTTTTTAGTATTTATTGAAAAATATTTTGAGCCAACTTTTTTGTGCTGTCACAAAATTTTGATCGACTTTTTGAATTCTTATTTTATAGAAAACGAGGAGGGAAACTTGGCCGAAAATTTCGAGGGATCACCTTCTGCCTACTTTGATCAAGGCAAGCATTTTGAACTTGGGATATGGTGATTGCATGCATGTTTGCATAGGTCCGGAATGACCACCGGGCTTGTAGTGGATAGCAAGTACCTGCATGGTCATATCACTTTTGTGCATTTCTTGCATACATTTAAGAACCATTCTGACTTGGATGAAATTGTGAGAAATCAGGGGTATACCCCTGTCTTGTCATGCCGGTGGGCACGGATCACAACGTGACATCATGGTGTCACAGTGGCATGTGAAGCATGCCAGTCATGATAATAAAACCTCCTGAGTCGACCTAGATCGAGTCTTGTTCCGTCGTGCCTAGCTAAAATCCTGCTGCCACTTGTCTTCCCGCGAGGGGAGTACGGCTTAGTAAGTTGCTAACCCCTTTCCGAGTACACACCACATAGAGAGGTCGTGATGAGGGTTCCAGGGCCATGGACTAATGCCAATCATCGGGTCAGGGGGCATGGGTGTATCCGGCTGGGCCGAGAGGAGGGCACCCCTTGTATTCTACGCGTTATAAATTGTGATCCCATGCTATTCGAGATGGCGGTCTCCCCATCTTACAGTTTTTCTTGAACGATGCTTTGGGTGATTCTTGGCATCAGGAAAGTTAATCTGGGGTGTGCTGGTCAGGTGTGTTTTCAACCCAAAGACTGTAATCGGAATTAGTCAACATTTCGAGGTTGGCTAAAGAAATCCTATACTTGTGGGTAAAGAGTACAACCTCTGCAGAGTTAAACCTATTCGAGTAGCCGTGTCCACGGTCAAGGACGTTAGCTGGGAGGGGTCAAGTATCGGTCCCGGTGTCGGTCTTCGGAGGAAATAATTAAACTTGAGCATGATTCACTTTTGCAGGATAATTATTGTCACCACTGATGCTATCATGAATATTATTGTTAACATGAATATTACTGTGGACTAACCATTTTCCCTTCTGTGTAACCTTGAGTATCTCTTGGGATGGTTATGCCACCTGGATACTCTTTTATTTTCAAGTATCTCTTGGGATGGTTATGCCACCTGGATACTCATTTCTTTATTTTTGAGTATCTCTTGGGATGGTTATGCCACCTGGATACTCTTATATTTTTGAGTATCTCTTGGGATGGTTATGCCACCTGGATACTCATTTCTTTTCAAGACCTCTCGAGGCGTCGCATTTAGACACCCGTTTGGCATTTCTTTCCAAGACCACTCGAGGCGTCGTATTTAGACACCCGTTTGGCATTTCTTTTCAAGACCTCTCGAGGCATCGCATTTAGACACTCGTTTGGCATTTTTCTTGGAATTCCTCGGGCGGTCCAACGCCCGATGTTCCATTTTATTTTATTGGAATTCCTCGGGCGGTTCAACGCCCAATGTTCCATTTTATTATCTTGATTCATTACTAAAATGATATATTTAGTCATCCACACCGTATTGATATTTATCATGCCATATTTTAATTTCGGTCAGCATATGCATATAATTTAGTCCATCATGAACATATGCATTCGGTATATCTTTTGTTCACAATTTTTGCAAGTACATTCCAACATACTCACTGGCTTGTAAATTTGGCCAGACCTGGAAGAAGACGATCTTGTGGAGGAAGAATGCGCTAGCGAGCCCGATGCTTAGAGGTGTACCCAATCAGTCACCTTGTGGTCTTGGAGTCTACCATGTGTATCATCCGTAGTGCTTCCGCCCCACTAATAAAATAGTCAAGCCTCACACTGGCGCTTGACTTTACCTTATTGTATCAGTGTTGTAATATCTTCACACCACTGTCTTTTACCGCCACCGTCATATAATGACAAGTCTGTAATAAATGTTGAGCACTCTGGCTCAACCTTGTGTAATATTATATATGTACTGGTTATCTATATCAAGGGAGTCCACCAGTTGTTCTGATCTTGGGGCTGGTGTGACTTGAGGCTATTCTGTGATTTATTCTGGAAACAGGCCTGATACCAACCCACCGAAGCGCCATCAACCTCCTCGACGAGGTAAACGAGCAGGCGCCACGGCCCGTCGAGGCCAAGGGCGTCCCCGGCAATGCGATGGACGACGACGTGTTGCGCATCATCGCCAGGGTTGAGCAGACCCTTGGCGGACGGCGCTTCAGCGCCGCGGATCAAGAAAGGCAACTCAGCGCCGAGAGCCTGCAGCTCGACGCACAACATGATCGGTGGTGCCCCGCGGCGCAAGAGCGAGAGGCGCGGCGCGCCGCACAGCAAGAGTGATTCCATCGGCGCTTGCCTACTGTCGACAGGGCGTTGCAGCTAGCTACACAGCCCGTTAGTAGCCCCATTCCTCGCCAGGAGTGGGCAAAGGCCATCTGTGTTGTACTAGCACTAGAGGCCGGCCGCGCCGTGCTTGCACCGGACGCCAGCCACGCCGTTCGCATGGTTCGCGCCGTTCGCCTTGTCCGCGGCCCTCTCGATGCCAACGCGCTGGTCGCTAGGCTCGAGTTCCTCCTTGGCCCAGGTGTCCACATAGGCGCAGTAGAGGAACATGGCCGTCGCATCCTGGAGCTGGTGATCTCCGATGAAATAGCCAACTTTGAGCTCGAGATCGCGCTCCAGATGTACCGCGAGCGTGTCAACCGCTTGGACGAACGCATGCACGAGTTCAGGCAGAGGCAGGAGCTACCGTAGGTAGGGGTGGTGGTCATGGACGCGTTTTACTATGTTGAATCGTTTTGACGTTGATCGCTTTGTATTCCCAACAATCATAATATTGCTCTGTTTATTGCTCTGTTTCAATGTGTGTACTCTGTTTTCCATTCTTACATATTGTTCTATTTCAATGTGTATGTTTTCCATTTTGTACATGTGGATGGTAAACAGCTAGATAGAAATTACTACGAAAACGAACAATATGTGATGATACTTAACTGGGAACCCATACTTAACTACTAAGTACAATGCATAAAATTGAAAACGAACAATACTAAAACTAATAATCCCTCCTTATGAGGCTAGTATTCCGGCAGCCCCTCGCTAGCAGCTCCCTGGTGCGCGGCGGCTTCCCAGCGCGGAGGGAGTTCTCCGCTTCCTCCGCCTCGTAGCGCTTGACATGCCGATCTGCCTCTTGCTGGCGGACGCGCACAAACGATCTTGCCATTTCACTAGGCGCCCACCGGAGATCCTCGTCGGTAGCACGCTGGAGCTTATCGGCCCACCTCCACGCAGTGATGAGGCGCCTAGCGCCTTTGGCCTTCCTGGCGAAGTACCGGTCGTCTTCGTACACCTCGTCCGCACGTCGACGCGCCCGCCGCCAAAGCTCTAGCTTCTCCTTTTCCCAGGCGGCCTCACGGGCTTCACAGGCCGCCTGGTCCCTGGCGCGCTCCTCCGCCAACTCCTTCTTGAATGCCACTTGCCTGGCTTTCTTAGCCGGCAGCAGCGCTTTCCACAGACAAAGATTGTACTAGCCCCAAAACCACTCCAAAGTTGGGGGTTCTGGTGCAACCTCGTTTGGTGGCGCGTAGGGGTCCTCCTCGTCGCTGCTCTATGCCTGGATGTCCTCACGGGGCGGCGCCTCCTCCTTGACGGGTGGGCAGATCGTCGGCGCCATGGCAGAGTTTTGTGAGAGAGAGGGGGGGTATGTAACACCCTAGTTTTCGCTCCTTGTTTTTTTTTCCTTTTTCAGGATTTGACTCCCGTCTTTTTTTTGGTGTTATTGGATTTTCTCTCGTTCTTGGGTATATGAAGATGGTCATATAGCCTTGCCTTTCCTATCCAACCAGAGTTTCTCTCCAGATCAACCTTGCCACCCAAAATTTATTCTCAAGATTTTGCCATCGAAACCATACCTTCCGAGTTGCCGGAAGGGAAACCCTAATGCCTGTCGTTACAAAGGAACCTCAATTTCCTTTGATCTGTTGTCTCCCAAACTTTTCCCAGTGATCATCCCACATCTATAAACCCTGCATATGCAAAAATACTGCCAAGTCATTTGCAATATTTTTCATTTAAAATTAATTCCTTTTTCTGGCAGTTAAAGGAATTAAATCCAGGAAAATATCTATCCATATCCAAGGTTCATGAAAACTTGTGTAGATATTCTTTGTGATCATATTGAGCTCCAATAAAAATATTGGCCATAATTAAATAAGGGAAATTGCATTTTCCTATTTAAAGCCAATACTGCATTTTGGGCACTTTCCAAAGGAGCTACCATTTTGGTAGCCAGGAAAAATCCCAAATAATTTGTGGAGCTTCTCCTATCCATATATTCACCATTTCCATCAATAACCCAAGTTCCCCAGTTCAACTTTTGAGCACATCATCCAATTCTTGTTGCTGGATTTACTTTGAGGTTGTGAAGCAACTATACTTTATATTGCTTTAATAATTCTCCAATTAATCCAGGACCTCAAATTACCTATATTATGTGAGTATGCAAAAATTCACATCATTTCATCTAGCCAATTTCTCCCAAAAATTCCATCTAGTTTCTGTCCAGATCCAAGCTCTGTGAAGGAAGTACCACTTTGGCATTTTCAATTAAGCTTAATTTTTTCCAGTACCTCTATACCTCCAAATAATCACCCTACACAAAAATTCATCTCACTTCATCAAGCAAAATGAGTGCAGCTTCAAAGTCAAGTTTCTGGACCAAATTGGGCATTGCAAAGGAAGTGTATGCAAAACTTGTCCAAATGGCCTCAAACTTTTCCAGCATATACACCTTCCTACCATATTTCGTTGTGACAAAGTTTCAGCCTTATAAGCTTATCCATTTCTCCACAAGATTCCACCAAAGTTCCTGTTCAAAACCTTTGTGAGCTCCAATCAGTCAGCTCTTGCCCCCACTTCCATCCAAACCCTCACAGGTCAACTCACTGACCACTGATGCATTTACTTGGCATCGCCTGGAGTCAAATAGGCGCCCTGGACGCGTGGTGCCCGCGGTGACCATGAGTTGGCCACGCCAAATCGGCGCTCTGCGCGATGATTCGCGGCGGGCAGCGAGCCCCAGCAGGCCATGGTTTGTCTGGGCATGTCCACTGGCTTCCCCGTGGCCGCGTGCCCCTTCTCCCGCAGTTTCCCCCTCCCTTCTTCTTCCCCACGCCACGGCAACTCCGCCGTACTGTGCGCCCGTGACCCACGCCGTCGTCTTCCTCTGTCCTCTTCCCTCCCGAGCCGTCCCGTCCCTCTGAAGCCCGTCAGGTCGGCACCTCCCTTCGTTTTCCACCTCGCCGGAGCTCCAGGAAGGTGATAAGCTCGCCACGGCGGCCATCCTCATCTATTCGCTCACGGCCGGCTATAAATAGCCGTGACGGAGCCTCCCCGAGCACCTCACACCTCACCCGCAGCTTCTCCTCCCTCCCAGCTCCCTCCTCACTCCACTAGTTCGAGCAACCGTGCTCGATTTCCCTCTCCTGGCCGAAGCTCTGCCACCGGCCCTCTTCTCAAATTCGGACACTCCGACTGTCCCCGGCTCCGCCCGAGCTCACCACCGAGCGCGGAATACTCCGGCGACTCCACCCATACCCACGCCCAGCCTCCCCGGCTACCGGAGCGCCCACATCAACCGAAGCCGCCGCCCTCGGCCGCGCTACGCCTCTCCATATCCGGCCAGCCCCAGTCGCGCCCGACACCTCTGCTATATGAGGCAGTCGCCGGTGACCCCGTCCACGCCGTCGCCTCGCCAAAATACCCACCGGAGCCTCGAGCCCGAGCTCGCCGGAGTTGTCTTCCGCCACGGCCGACGCCCTGCCTGTCCCAGAGCTCCCCGGTGATCGTGCCACTCAGGGATGTATGCGGCCACGTCCCCTGAGCACGCCGGTAGGCCGAGCGCTGCGGGAGGTGGCCGGGATCACCGGCAAACGCCGTCGGGGTCCTCTGCTTCCCCGGCCAGGCGCGCGCTCTGGAGGAAGAAGATGGCCTGCAGGCGGGTCCCGCGTGGAAGTGACCCAACGGGTCGGGCCCAATACTTAAGTGGAAGCGTAGTTTAGGTAATACGCTTTCCACTTGATTTAACGCATTTTTCGCGGCTTCGGACGGAAATGTGTTTTCTCTGCTCCGGAAGCGTAATTATCGAAATACGCTTTCAGCTCACCCCGCCAGCCGAAACCCCTACTTAGTGGACGTTCACCGGTTAGCGGCTGAAGTGGACACTATTTGTTCATTTCACCGTTTAACGAACGAACGGCCACAACTTTGCAACCGTAACTCCGATTCAGGTGAATCCAAAGCCCACTTCTTCAGCTCGTCGATCCCATTCCGATGATGTCACTTTCACCAGGTTGACACTTTCTTGAAATGACCATTTTGCCCATGCCCTCTATTTAGCCCCTCCGAGAGAGAATCCTTTCCGGCGATTCTTCCGCGAGGTGATCGCACTTCTTCCCGGAGTACTCCTCGACCCCCAGGCAAGCCGACCATCTGATATGTGCCCTAAAGCATTGCTCTGTGTTATTCTTGCGTGTTTAAATTAATATACTTATGCTTGTATGCATAGTGGTGAGCTGCATGTGACGCTGACGAACCCTTGCTTGCCCTTCTTTGATGACGGCACCACGCCTGTGTTCTGAGCTGCTTTCGGCCGTCCGGGGTGGATGCCGACTTTATGTTTCTCTTTTCAACAACTGGCCCGTGTTCTGAACTGCTTTTCGGCCGTCTTGGACAGTTGTTGAATTTCTTTCTGTAGCGGTGACCCTATGCTCTGAGCTGTTCCTCGGCCGTCTTAGGGAACTGCTACACTCTTTTTATCAACACCGTCTCATGCTCTGAGCTGCTTTTTAGCCGTCTTGAGCCGGGGTTGAGTTATTCCGGTAACGTCCCAGCTCTGAGTTGTAAAGACCGTTCTGGTGGCTACTGGTTTATTTGCCGGTTTCATGCGAGGGTTCAGATGGTTGTCACTTACAACTAAGACTTGTAAAGTAATTAAACTCCTGCTAGGTTGAACTTGCTATTTACATTACTCGTTAATGCTCATCTTGTTATTGCACTAGTGACTCGTATGTAACAATATGGAGATAGGTTGTTATGTTCGTGCATTATTGTGGTTATCGCAATGATTAAGAAATGTGACTTAATAATGACAACCTCCTCCGTCGGCTGGATCGAGTCATAATGTCACCTATCCGGACTTATCCGTGCAGCCACATTTGCCGGTATGGGACGGCCTTGACTTGGTCTAACCTCGTGCTCTTTTATCGGTACCACCAATTAGGGAAGGTTATGCGTGCGCGCTACCCTGGCCCGGTAGGCGGCGATAACCTTGTGAGCCCAGTTGTTTGTTTGCGCGCGGTCCCCGTTTGGAACAGTTTTGTTTGGCCACGACGGTGGCAGGTGTCACGGGGTGACACAGGGGCCACCCAGGACATGACCCTGGGAGGGTATGATTGTCGGTGGTACGGTAGAGGAGTCACGGGTTAGGCAAGTTTTGTTGGAGCATCACCGGTCCACCCGAATGGGAACATGTACTAAAGTATGAGGCCAGGAGCTCCATGGTGTGGGTAAAGTGCGCAACCTCTGCAGAGTGTAAATCTATTCGAATAGCCGCGTCCTCGGTCATGGACAGTTCGTACTAGGCCACTATTTGGTCTGTGTCGAGTCTGGAGGAACAAACTATATAATGTTATTGCTAAGACTGAACTAGAGAATGGTAAGGTTTGTCAGACTTATAGTACAGATGCATGGACATCAGATGATGTCAGGTATATGGAATGCTGGCCACGCGATGGCTATGCGATGAGTGGTCGGATGACCACAAGATTTGGATTGGATCCAAAGACTATTCGGAATATGGATTAACTACTTAATATGATGTATCTTTGCAGTTACTTTGATAGTTATCATGCTAGATACTCCTGTTATGACATAATGATTAATCTTACTAGGTAAGTATATTATGCTATGATAGTTAATGTTGTTCTAATAACAAATGCATGCTTGAATGCCACGGATTGCATTGCTTGGTGTATATGTTGGTTGGTTTGCTTGCGAGTACATTCAAAAGTACTCAGCGGCCTTCAATGTGGCCGGGTTCACCTAAGGATTCGACGTTCCCTAGCGAGGAGACGGAGTGTTCGCGGGCTAGAAGAGTAACCCAGTCAGATCCCTATGGATTGGAGCCGCACCAAGACCATGCTGCCTTAGATAGAGCTTTTCCACTGCCATCACCCTTGTAAATATATCTTGTAAGACTTATATAGCCATTAATAGAAATGCATGTGTTCATGATACTTGTTGTAAAAGCGCATGCCAGAGTGATTTCCTGGGCTGGTATGTGCGGTGACCGTCTGGCTACAGTGGTAATCAGGCGGGGCGCCACAGGGTAGTATTTATTGGCGGCCGGAATCTAGATCGACGGGACCAGTAGAAGCACCGGTGGCCGGAATTTACGTGTACTATAGCTTGAATTACACACGATTCCCGCATCAAAATCTGTGTGTGAAATAAATCGCTGACGGTTCCCAAGACTGAACCGCGTCTGATTAATAACCCGTGCCACTCACCTTCCAAACCTCGCGGTGCGAAGCAGAGTGCCAATCATGTGGGGCCAAGTTGTCTTGCCAGATATTTACATATTCTTTCCAAATGTTTTGCATGAATGCTTATTTCATGTTACCATGATATTGTTGGAAAATGTATTACATATATGAATTTTCCAACCCATGATGATATTTTGTTGCATGTACATGTAGTTCAAATTTGAATTACGGCCATTAAATGGTTAGAAACTCACTTAATGTCTTAAAAATGTCAAATAACCCCTCAAAATTTCCAAATTTTAACATGAAAGTTGTATTTGTGGATGTTAACGGTAGAAAAAAGATGCCAAGCCATAAGAGGAAGCCAGTGTCAGTTCATCATCAAACATGCATATTCTTCCCTCTCGGAACCACGAGTCTTCTCGTGAGATGCTCCGATTTGTGAGAGGTGTGTGCCAAAACTTTTGTCAAAGTGGCCAATTCTTTTACAACAGCATCTTGGTGCCATTTCATGACATCAAGCAAGGTTTCATGTATTTTTGATCATTTTTGAATTTTTTGGAATTTAAAAGCCATGGTTCTCACTATTTGTGTCCAAGCCCTAACACCAATATGTTTGAAAATTCCTTCCAATTTACTGCACAGGGCATTAACTCACACACAAGGACATAAATATGATTTTCCAACAAATGATGGTTTGCCGTTGCATGTACATGCAGTTCAAATTTGAATTACAGCCATTATATGGCTAGAAACTCACTTAATGTCTTAAAAAGGTCAAATCAACACCGAAAATTTCAAAATTTTAACATGACCGCTGCATTAGTGCATGTTAACGGTAGAAAAAAATTCAGGGTCATACGAGGAAGCGAGCTTCGGTTCGTCATCAAACATGCATTGTTCCCTCTCGAAACCACGTGTCTTCTCGTGAGATGCTCCGATTTGTGAGAGGTCTGTGCCAAAACTTTCGTCAAATTGGCCAATTTTTTTACCACTGCATCTCGGTACCATTTCATGACATCAAGCAAGGTTTCATGTATTTTTGATCATTTTTGAATTTTTTGGAATTTAAAAGCCATGGTTCTCACTGTTTGTGTGCAAGCCATGACACCAATATGTTTGAAAATTCCTTCCAATTTACTGCATAGGGCATTAACTCGCACACAAGGACACAAATATGATTTTCCAACCCATGATGGTTTTCCGTTGCATGTACATGAAGTTCAAATTTGAATTACGGCCATTATATGGCTAGGATCTCACTTAATGTCTTAAAAAGGTCACATGAACCCTGAAAAATTCCAAATTTTAACATGACAGTTGTATCAGTGCATGTTAACGGTACAAAAAAATTCGAACAATTTCCATCACCATCCGTTGCCAGTGTACTCCAAATTAGTCTGCCGCATGTAATTAAAAATGGACTACATCGCACACAGTTGGTTATAAGAACCGTTTGCGATAAAAATTCGTGGGTCTTTTCATGTCTTCCTCCATAAGTTTCGCCGGATTCGTCTGCTCAAGCGATGTTCACCCCCGAATCCTCGAGACCCTGATACCCATTCCCCATCCCCTTCTTGCAAAGAATGACGCCATGGAGACGCTTCGTGAGGGCCCGTACGGTCGCCGAGTCCTGCCCGAGCGGCTCCGCCTCCGCCGAGAGCGCGGCCGCCTATGCCAAGAGCGCGGCCGCATCCGCTGAGAGGGCATCTGCGGCAACCAACAGGGCAGCTGCAGCAGCCGAGACGGCTGCAGCTGCTGCTGCGACGGCGGCTGGAAACGCCGAGAGTGCTCGAGCAGCCGTCCGTGCCGCGGAGGTCGCCCTGGCCCGGGTCAAGTCCATCCATGCCCAGGTGGAGAACGCCCACGCTAAGATATTCCAGGCCTCCTTGGAATCCAGCATGCACCCCACATCCAAAAAGGCGGCGGAGATGCTTGTCGACGATGCGGCGGCGGAGGCCATGGAGCCCCTGCTTCCTCATGTGTCGGGCCCATGGAACCTGGGGTATCGAGACCCGTCTGCCTTTGGCCCAGGGCGCAACGCCTGGCGTGGGCCCTGCAGGCCATCTTCATCAAGCATCTCGCCAAGACTCCTCATGAGGCCATGCCCTCCTGAGCCCCCCTCCTCAGGGAGCGGGCGAGCAGAGCTCGGCCTCCTCACCAGCGGCCTCGCGAGGCGACCTCCCAAGGTGGCCTCCCAAGGTCTCCTCCCGAAGGCGCCCAAGACGAAGGTTGTTCGGCACGGCCGCACGGTCTGGGGCCCATCACATGGGTGACGCGCGCGGCGACGAGTGGTAGCAGAGGCCGTGCCAGCAGGCACGTGTGAAGATGGTTTCCTCTTTTGTGTTAAGGGAGCAGGGCCAACTATCTACTCTGCAAAGCAACCCCAAAGGTTGCCCGATCGGCGAAGGAAGACCAAGACGGCGGGCGCGCAGAGCGAAGGTCATCACCGAGCCCACCGGCGCATCATGGATCATGCTTTGGCAGGCGAAGACCGCCTTTAGTCAGGATAGCCTGAGCGCCTGTCCCCTTTCAAAACCGCCAAGTGTGGCAATCCTTCCCGCCTAAGTTTTCAAGGGGGGAGAGGACCAAGGCTGGTATAAAGGACAGTGCTACCATTGTAGAAGGGATCGACTCCTTCCTCTCCACCTGGTACGCAAGAACTCTCTTGCCCATTGCAATCCCAACCACAAGCAGGAGTAGGGTTTTACACCGCAAGGTGGCCCGAACCTGGGTAACCGTTGAGTCCACGGTCCGTTCCTCGCTAGCGCGCTCTCGACGTGGCCTCGCCGTAGCTTAGTTGTGGTAGAAGACGAAGCGGTAGGAACGAGCTCACCCCAGTGTTCGAACCTTTGGGTCCCCGGAGCCTGACTTCCGACATTTGGCGCGCCAGGTAGGGGGTGCGCTACCGTTCTTCCGCTCCGCCCTCCGCTCCACCGACCTCATGGCCGGCGCATGTCGTGAGCGCGCCGAGCGCAGGCCTGGCCGCGTGGCTCAGACGGAGCCGGTGGCCCGCGGCAATCGCCGCCGCCCCGATGCCGAGGCTGCTGCCGCCACTGACCCCGCTACCCGCGAGCAGCAAGACTCCTCCCTGCAACCCTCCGTGCAGGCGAACGGCCACACCACCACGGCCTCCTCCCTCGCCGACAGTGGGCCGCCGAACCCGCAGGCCGCGCTGCTCATGGCGTGCGAGCTGCTCGACTACCGTCCAGCTGACGCCGGCTACGACGCCTGGCTTGGTCGCATCACCGAGCTCGTCAACGCCGCCGGGGACGCTCTGGCGCCTTCCCACTCGCTCCGCCCTCCGCCGTCTCGCACTGGGAACCTGGCGCACGGCGCTCCTCCGCCGCCTCCTCTGCGTGACGAGCATGGCAGGCCCCAGCACAACGCGCGGGCTCGTGAGCCGTCCCGTGGCGCGTCCTCGCCGGGCCGAGATGAGGCCAGCTGTTAGATCATCCGCCGTGTGCCCCTGATGCGCGGGTGCTCCTCGAGCGGCTGCGCCAGCGCCAGGACCAGGCCGTTCAGGATGTTGCGGTGGCTGGGCGTCAAAACTGCGCCGCCCTCGCTGGCGGCATCCCCTCAAATGGTGTGGGCTGCCGTGCCTTCACCCGTGAGCTGCGTCGCGTGGTCTGGCCCGTGAAGTTCAAGCCTGAGCTGCCTCCACGCTATGACGGCAACCCCAACCCCGCGGAGTTCCTTCAGCTCTACGCGCTGAGCGTCGAAGCGGTGAACGGCGACGACAAGGTCATGGCGAACTGGTTCCCCGTGGCCCTCAAGGATGGCCCGCGCTCCTGGCTCATGAACCTCCCTGAGGCGTCCATCTCATCGTGGGCCGAGCTCTGCAGCCAGTTCATCGCCAACTTCAAGGGCACGCAGGACCGCTCCCTCACCATCAACGACCTGCGGCGCCTGCGGCAGCGCCCAGATGAGACCCTCCGCAAGTACATCCAGCGCTTCAGCCAGGTGCGCAACAAGATCTCGCGCGCCTCCGACGTGGCCGTCATCTTTGCGTTCTCCACCGGCGTCATGGACGTCGAGATGCGCGAGAAGCTCGCCATCAACGGTGAGCTTGACTCCGTGCTTGAGCTGCTTGACCTCGCCGACAAGTGCGCCAAGGCTGAAGAAGGCCGCCTCTTCGTCCACAACGACCCCGACGCGGCGCTCGACGCCGCCAAGACCAAGAACAAATGACGTCAAGCGCAAGGGCCCTACCGTGCTTGCGGCGGAGCCCAAGCAGAAGTGCGACCGTGACCGTGACGAGCCCAGGAAAGACAGTCGGCCACTCTGCGCCTATCACAACGTCCGCTCCCACAGCACTGAGGACTGCCAGGAGCTCAAGCTGCTCCGTGACGAGCGCCAGTGCCGCCGGGATGACCGCAATGTCCGCGGCGCCGGCCGCGGAGGTGGTCGTGGCGGCAACCGTTGGGACGGCCGCAGCGGCAACGGCAACTTCCGCCAGGGCTGGCGCGACCAGCCTCGTGAGGCCGCCTGGCGCGACCAGCCTCGTGAGGCGAATCCTCAGGCCAATGCCGCTCTTCCGCCGCTACCGCCGCCTCCCCGAAGGAACGACGTCAACCAGCCTGATGAGGGCGCTGGGGGCTACCAGGAGCCTCGGGCGGTCGCCTGCATCCTTGGCGGGGCTCAGGCCCCCGCGTCCAACCGCCACTTCAAGTAGTTCTCTCGCGAGGTGAATGCCGCTCTCCCGAGGCCAGAGGCCTCGCGGCCCCTCAAGCGGTCGCAATACACCATCACCTTTGACTCCAAGGACCACCCCAAGTCCATGGCCTCCCTGGGGCGCTTCATCTCCAAGTTTGGCGAGCGAGCCCTGCCCTTCTTCAAGCTCCTGAAGAGGTCCGGCTCTTTCAAATGGACTCCTGAGGCAGACGCCGCCTTTGAAGCCCTCAAAAGGTACCTCACGAGCCCGCCCATCATGGTCGCGCCGTGCTCTCGCGAGCCCTTGCTCCTGTACTTGGCAGCCACCCCTCAGACAGCTAGTGCGGCGCTGGTGGCAGTGCGGGAGCAGCGCGTCTGCGCTCAGGAGAAACCCTCCGCACCTCTTCAGGCTCGTGAGCCCGCCGAGCCTCGTGAGCCTTCCGAGCCTCGCGACCCTCCCGAGCCTCGTGAGCCTTCCGAGCCTCGCGAGCCTCCCGAGCCACGTGAGCCTTCCGAGCCTCGCGAGCCCCTTGAGCCTCGTGACATCCCCGAGCCTTCCGAGCCTCGCGAGGCGCCTGGAGAGTGAGTTGCCACCACAACTACGCGCCTCGTCGAGCACCCCGTGTACTTCATTAGCACCGTGCTAAGGGATGCACGCGAGCACTATCCCATGCAGCAGAAGCTCCTCCTCACGCTCCTCGTCGCCTCCAGGAAGCTGCGCCACTACTTTCAGGGTCATCCCATCAAGGTCATTTCTTCCTACCCCCTGGAGCAAGTTCTGCGCAGCCCCAATGCCGCCGGCCGCGTCGCCGAATGGAACATCGAGCTGCAAGCCTTCCAGCTAGAATTCTCCACCACCAGAGTCATCAAAGGCGCGGCTCTGGCCGACTTTGTGGCAGAGTGGACGGACACGTACGAGGAGGAGCCCCGCAAGGCCTAGTCCCTTCTGCCAGGGGACGAGGCGCCTGGCGGCTGGACCATGCACTTCGACGGCGCCTTCTCCCGGCAGGGCGCGGGAGCTGGAGTCATGCTCACCTCGTCGACGGGAGACAAGCTCTACTACGCCGTGCAGCTCTGCTTCAGGCACACCGACAAGGTTTCCAACAACATCGCAGAATATGAGGGCCTAATCGCTGGCCTCAAGGCCGCGTTCGCCCTGGGCATCAAGCGTCTGACCATCAAGGGCGATTCGCAACTTCTCGTCAACTTCTCCAACAAAAGCTACAAGCCCAAGGACGAGCACATGGCCGCCTACCTGGAAGAGATACGTAAACTTGAGAAGCATTTTCTTAGCCTGGAGCTGCAGCACGTCCCCCGCAGCGGCAACAAAGAAGCCGACGACATCGCCAATTGAGCATCTCGCCGTGAGCCTCAGAGCCCCGGCGTCTTCGAGGAAAGGCTCCTCAAGCCATCAGCCACACCTCCTGCCGCGAGCACCGCGCTCCTTCATGAGGAACTCCCACCCGCACCACCCACGGGCGTGCCAGACTGCGGCCCGGCCTCAGGAGCCCGCCTGCTGCTGGCGCTGGAGCCTCAAGCGGATAGCTGGGCCACGGAGTTCAAGGCTTACTTGCTTCACAGCACCCTCCCGGAGAAAGACTCAGAAACAGAGCGCGTGGCCCGGCAGGCCACCGCTTACTGCCTACAAGATGGCGAGCTGTACCGCAGGCGCCCCAATGGTGTCTTGCTGCGGTGCATCTTTGAAGAGTAAGGGCGCGAATTGCTCGCTGATATCCATGGAATAGACTACGGCCACCACTCCTCGTCATGCACCCTCGTCGACAAGGTGTTCCGCAACGGCTTCTACTGGCCCACTGCTCTGCGTGACGCTACCACGCTGGTCCAAGCCTGCGAGGCCTGCCAATTCCACGTCAAGCAGATCCACCAGCCGGCGCAGGGCCTCCAGACGATTCCCCTCTCATGGCCCTTCGCGGTCTGGGGGCTGGATATCTTGGGGCCCTTCCCTCGCGCGGCTGGCGGTTACCGCTACCTCTACGTCGCCATCGACAAGTTCACCAAGTGGGCAGAAGTCGAGCCGGTGCACACCATCCCAGCACGCAGATATGCTACGCCTCGGTGGCTCACCCGTGAAGCAATGGCCAGGCCGAGCGTGCCAACGCCGAGGTCCTCAAGGGTCTCAAAACAAGGAGCTTCAAGAAGAAACTCGAGGCTTGCGGCAAGGGCTGGCTCGATGAGCTGCAGTCCATGATGTGGTCCATCCACACAATGGCAAGCAAGCCTATCAGCGAGACCCCCTTCTTCCTCGTCTACGGCGCTGAGGTGGTCCTCCCATTGGAGCTTAAGCATGGCTCCCCGTGAGTCCTTGCCTTCGATGAGGCGCGTCAGGACGGCTCGCGGGAGACCGATCTACTGCTTCTCGAGGAGGGCCGCCGTCAGGCCGCCCGTTGCGCCGCGAGGTACCAGCAGGCCTTGCGTCGCTACCACAGCCGCAGCATCCGCCCTCGCACTCTCGAGGTCGGCGACTTCGCCCTGCGCAGAATCCTCTCCAGAGAGGGGCTTCACAAACTCTCACCTATGTGGGAAGGCCCTTTCAGGGTTACTCATGTCTCCAGGCCCGGCTCAGCCCGGCTGGAGACGGAGGACGGAGTTCCTGTGCCTAACACCTGGAACATCCAACACCTCCGCAAGTTCTACCCGTGACCCTCACGCGTATGAATGAAATGGGGTTGTACACACCCCGGAGCCTCTCATTGCGTTCGCCTAATGGGCCCGCGAGAGCTCCCGCCCACGCCCAAGTGGAAGCCCCATGCTCCGCGCTGGTGGAACGATCGACCCGCGATCATACCCACACCCCTGTGGAAGCCCCATGCTCCACGCTGGCGGAACAATCAACTAAGGGCGCCCCACGGGCTGCACCAACCTCAAGCTGACCCGTGCCAGACACGGCAGCACTCTTTTTCTCATTTTGATGTGTAACTGAGGGTGCCCCACGGGTTGCACCAACCTCAAGCTGACCCGTGCCGGACACGGCAGCCGCATCTTGTTTTAGTTATGTAATGGGTTGCTATCTTACTTCAGTAAAGTTCGGTTTCTTACATGGTGTTTCGTTTTGTCCTTGCCTCACGAGCCTCGCGCGCTCACGACGTCCCTCATGAGCCTCACGCGAGTGGGGGCTGGACATGGTGTCTGTGCTCGGGTCAGTCCTAGCAGCGCTGAAAAACCCAAGCAACCGGGCTCTGGCTCGCGGGCCTGCTCCCGTGCACACCACCCCACCAAGGTTCTTGGTGTCTTGTCTCCTCGCGTAATGGCCATGAGCGAATCGACGAGCGTGCGCTGATCCCCTGTCGTTAAGTACTCTGCATGCAGTAATCTCAGGAGCAGGTTCCCTGAAAGGCTTCGCGAGGATGCCTCGCGAGGTGGCCCCCCAGGGCCTCAGGAAGCCCCGCATGCCCTGCCTCGGGAGCTAACCCACAACGGCCGTCTCAGCAGGAGATCTCGCGAGCGGAACCCTCATGAGGCGTACCGTACAAGAGATGGCCCACCAGACACTACCTTGCACACCGCTAAGTCTCCCGCCTCGCGAGCCGCCCTCGCCGTCTCTTAAGCCTCCCCCTCCGGCAACCTCATGAGCGCCAACGTTTCTCTTGGCGCAAGCCGCTTGCTCGTCAAAGGGGGGCTCCCTGAGCATCGTGCCTCAGGAGCCCTCACTAGCTCCCGGTGCCCCTCACCTCCTGGCCTTGTCTAGGCATCGCGACCTGACATGCCAGCGCCGCTTAGGGGCTGGGTCCTGATGACGTAGAACATCATGGCAAGCAAAAAGAGCAAAACATGCCTCAAGAGAGAGCGTTACGAGGGCACGGGCATTCGATACAACCAGAAGCAAAGTACTTGAAATGTAAAAGCATTGTCCTCATGCCCCCACGGGGTCACAATCAACTATACGCATGATATGGGGAAGGGCCTAAGAAGACGTGTCGCCATCACCGCTGCTGCCACCGTCATCGTCACCACCCTCAACTCCGCTTGAGCTCTCGCTGCCGCCAGGGGCGAAGTGCTCGTGCAAGGCGTCCATGTGATCCTCCACTGCCTTCCCAAGGGTGTCGCGGACCTCCTCTGGGACGGGAGCTATCACCTTGCCGAAGTCAAAGTTGGGGTCGGCGTCGAGAAGATGGCTGAAGATGCGCGTGATGGCCTGGGTGAGGAGATCGCGGCTCTCCTCCTCGATGATTCCGCCCACCTTCTTGGCGCCCACCTCAAGCCGCTCCACGAGCTTGGTGAAGAAGTCGAGGTAGCTGCCGTCGTGGGTCTCGAGGGGGCTGCTGACGTCCTCCTTGCAAATGGAGCCCAAGGCGCGGTGGGCCCGGAGCTCGAGGGCGCGGAACATCTTAGAGCGCTGGAGTTGCCGCCCCCGCGCTTGGGCCGCCTCGTCCCGCGCCTGCTCCACGACCGCGGCGACGCCCCCACCTGCTGCTGGAGGGAGGCCAGGTCGGCCTCGGCGTCGGCCCGGGCCTTCAGCGCGGTCTCCCGCCGTCTTTCGGCTTCGACCAGCATCTCCTTGAGGCCCGCGATCTCGTGCTGGAACTCCTCCCGCCTGGCCTTGAAGCGGTCCTCCTGTCGCTTCAGCTTCTTGCTGTTCTCATTGGCAACCGCTTCACGGCTCTGCGCGACCCTCCTATCGGCGTCCTCCTGAATCTTCTTCTTCTTGGCCGCCAGACTGGCGTTGGCCTTGTCTAGGCGCTCAGCGTAGGAACCTTGGGCAGCGGACACCTCTCGCTCCAGCGTCTCCAGCCGTTCGCGCTCCAAGTCCTGCGCGGATGCCGACTGCGCGAGCTCCCGCTCGCGGATGCCAAGGTCCGCCTCACGGACCGTCAGCCCCTCTTCGAGGGCGGAGATGGTGTCTCTCCGCGCCTGGAGTTGCCGCTCCAGCGAGGTGTTCTGCTCTTGGAGCTCCTTCTGGCGGGCCTCCGCCGCCTCGCGCCGCCTATCGGCATCATCGGCCTCCCTGACAGCATTCTCGAAGATTTCCTTCGCGTCCTGGGCGGCCTTCTCGCGCTTCTCCCGGGCGGCGTCGTCTTGACGGCGGCCCAGTTTGATGGCCACATCAAGCTGGCGCCACCCCTCCGTGAGGCGCTGGCGCTCCGCGATGATGCGCGTCTCCTCCGCCCGGAGGTCCGCTTCTAGCTGGTCAAGGGCAACCCTAGCGCTTTGCAGGGCCCCGTGCTTGAGCACGGCGCTGCCGCTCACGAGCTGCAGGGACCAGCCGGCATGCGTCTCAACGCCACCCTCTCGCGAGGGCCCGGCGCCGCCTGTCGGGGGGGGGGGGGGGGCCCTCTTCGTCTCACCGTGGCGACGCGCCCCACGGGCTCGGCGGCCCCCCGGCAAGGGCCCCACGCGCCGGCGAGTCCTGCGGGCCCCTCGCAACGCCGCCGCCGCCAGTAGGGCGGGATGGGAGAGCAGGCTCCAGCACCACCTCTGCCGCCACCGTCTCTGCCGCCTCTCCCTTCCTGCCGGGGGGCGACATGGTGGCGCAGCAAGGGTCTAGAGTGGCGGAGTTTTGGGAGAAGTAGAAGGAGCTGTGTGTGGGAAGGAAGACGCAGGGAGATGGAATGTGCGAAGGAAGGCAATGATGGCCTCGCGTCGCCCGCGGCTGGTTTTATGTCAGCGCGGGCGGTTACCGATGCATCATGGGAGAAGTGGGGGCATCCCCCGTCACATCGTGCGCCACGCGTCGTGCCTGGCCTGCAGGCGGTTAGGGCCCGTGCCGTTTCGCCCCCCAGTAGGTGGGAACGTGCGCGCCGCGGGCCTGGGGGCTACTGTCGGGCCCATGGAACCCGGGGTATCCAGACCCATCTGCCTTTGGCCCAGGGCGCAACGCCTGGCGTGGGCCCGGTAGGCCGTCTTCATCAAGCATCTCGCCAAGACTCCTCATGAGGCCTTGCCCTCCCGAGGCCCCCTCCTCAGGGAGCGGGCGAGCAGGGCTCGGCATCCTCACCAGCGGCCTCGCGAGGACCTCTCGCGAGGCGACCTCCCGAGGTGGCCTCCTGAGGTCTCCACCCGAAGGTGCCCAAGACGGAGGCTGTTCGGCATGGCCGCGCGGTCTGGGGCCCATAACGTGGGTGACGCGCGCGGTGATGAGTGGCAACAGAGGCCGCGCCAGCAGGCGCGGGTGAAGATGGTTTCCTCTTTTGAGTTAAGGGAGCAGGGACAACTATCTACTCCCCAAAGCAACCCCAAAGGTTGCCCGATCGGCGAAGGAAGACCAAGACGGCGGGCGCGCAGGGCGGAGGTCAGCACCGAGCCCATTGGCGCGTCATGGATCATGCTTTGGTAGGCGAAGAGCGCCTTTAGTCAGGATAGCCTAAGCGCCTGTCCACTTTCAAAACCGCCAAGTGTGGCAATCCTTCCCGCCTAAGTTTTCGAGGGGGAAGAGGACCAAGGCTGGTATAAAGGACAGTGCTGCCATTGTAGAAGGGGTCAACTCCTTCCTCTCCACCTGGTACACAAGAACTCTCTTGCCCATTGCAATCCCAACCACAAGCAGGAGTAGGGTTTTACACCGCAAGGTGGCCCGAACCTGGGTAACCGCTGAGTCCACGGTCCGTTCCTCGCTAGCGCGCTCTCGCTGTGGCCTCGCCGTAGCTTAGTCGAGGTAGGAGACGAAGCGGTAGGAACGAGCTCACCCCAGTGTTCAAACCTTTGGGTCCCCGGAGCCCGACTTCCGACATCATGAGATCGCCGAGCGGGAGCTGGAGATGCAGGAGGCGGCGGAGATCGAGGAGCACCGGGAAGAGGAGTTGCGCGTGGATAAGGAGGAGGTAAAAAGCCGCCCGTCCGTCGAGGAATCGGCGGTGGAGTACCAACACGAGCTCTAGCACCACCACTACTACGAGTACTACAACCTTGAGGGCGGTGCCGAGGATGAGGACGAGGACGAGGACGCGGCCGACTTCTGCCTGGGGGACGCGGAGTCCACCAGCGGCGGCATGTCGCCAGGACAAGTCATCGACATCTCATCTTACGCCGGCAAGGCATACGGCGGCGGCGCGTCGGCGGCTTTTTTAATTATGCGTACTTAGCCTTTGTTTATAACGCTGGTCTTTTGTTAGACCAATGTTTAGGTCAACTAGCTCTGTTTAATTACTAAAATTGCTCGATTCAGGAGGTGTGGTCCGTGTGCTGTAGGCTCTTTTGTGTACCCCCCCCCCCCCCCCCCCGCAAATTAGCAAGTGATGTTAAATATGCAATGACGTGGATGAGCACTATACCCAGGGAAATTTCCACCAAAATTCGAGTGCTCAAACTCATCGCATGCGCGTAAAGCAGAAGAAATGTTTGCGATGCACACATATGTTCAAAGTGAAAGGTGTCCGATGACACTGCGCGCCAAGTTTCCTCCCCCCACCTTTCGAAATTTTTTGCCTACCGCCAAAATATCTAACTCTTCCCCCCCTTCCCACCCCCTTTTCTCCCCGACCACGAGCCACATTTACCCTATTTACTCCTTCCTTCCTTCCCAAGCTGTAGCCACTTCCTCGCTTGCTTTCCTCGCTCTCGCCGTCTCGCATCCGACCGCCGCGGACGCCATGGTCTTCTTTGACCTCTCTAGCGGTTCCTCCTCCTCGGACGGGTATGTCACCAGCCGGGTATGCCTCTCTCCTCTCTCTCGCCCCCCTAGGCTTAGGGTTCTGATTTGTAATAAAGGATTTTAACCAGGAGATGGATTTGAGCCATTTGTTCCTCTTGTAGCTCCCTAGGACCATCACTTGCAAGGAATGGAGTGGGGTAGCTGAAGATCTGCATGCTCATTGTCACCATCAATATCCATGCGTGAAGTTAGTGGCTTTTCAATCTATGGACAGTGGGAGGAAGTTTCTGGCATGTGCAGAGAAGGTTAGCCCCACTTTCGTTGTTACAAATCATTTGTTAGATGTGATTCAGACACTGTCATTGTGCTATGTTAATATGGATGTGATTAAGACACTGTCAAAGTTTCTACCTAGTATCTAAAAATGTTGCCATCTCATCAGCGATGCCCTGAGAAAATTATTTGGCACCGCTTCAGCAGTTTGTGCACCCAACTTTGCTCCACACATCCGAGCAGCCAAGCAATAAAATACTAATACTTTATGGTAGGAATGAACTGGGCATCGGAGCAACTAGGTGCTCCGGTTCCCTGAATTTTTCCTCTGGCAACGACTCGGCAGTGCAGGATACCAGTGCCAAATGTAGCAACAGTTGATTTGACACTGGTTTTGGCCTACACAGTGGAGGGCCTTTATTGTTATTAGTTCTATGTTATTAAATTTGTGCATGTACATACCTGTTGGTATTAATTTGATGGCATTGAAACACTATCACTGTGTTGTTGCTGTTGTATTTAGCTTCCTCATAAAATGGTCAATTTGTTATTATAGTACCTGACTAAGAACTTAATTATAGCTTGTGATGTTCTTGAATTTGGTTGTTGTTTCAGTAGCAATTAATTCATTTGCACATTGAACTTTTTGAGAAGATATATCGTAATAAACGTGTTTCTGTAGTTTTTCAAAATATGTATGTGGTGATTTTCTATGTCGCTAGAAACCCATTTTCCCTACAACTGTAACTGATTTAGTTTTAAATATTATAGGATGAACGGAAGTGTTCTTACCTGGAGTGGGTTGATCAAGAGTGGCCGCCGTCTTTGAAGATGTGCCTAGCAAAGCTCTGGAGCATGTTTGAGGAAGTGAATAGAGATAAGCTTAGAGAAAATGTTGTCAACGCTGAAGGATATTTCAAGGTACTAGAAAAAAAGAGGATGATGGAGAATGAGCTCAGATTTTTTAAATTAGACTTTTGTAAGATGGTGTTTGCCTAGGAGGAGGCACTTTCCCAGTTGGTCAGTGCAAAACAGGTTCCTACTGAACTAAAAGCAAAGGTGGAGAAGACTAATTTGGCTGACCATGCATCAGTCGATTAGGGAAATGAATATATTGTTCTAATATTGTGCTTATGAAGGTGAACTAGCTATATGCTGTAGTGTGCTGTTTTCACGTACCTATCGTACTGTGATGTTATAATATATTGTTCTAATTTCGAGGGATCACCTTCTGGCTACTTTGATCAAGGCAAGCATTTTGAACTTGGGATATGGTGATTGCATGCATGTTTGCATAGGTCCGGAATGACCACCGAACTTGTAGTGGATAGCATGTACCTGCATGGTCATATCAATTTTGTGCTTTTCTTGCATACATTTAAGAACGATTCTAACTTGGATGAAATTGTGAGAAATCAGGGGTATACCCCTGTCTTGTCATGCCGATGGGCACGGATCACAACGTGACACGATGGTGTCACCGTGGCATGTGAAGCGTGCCAGTCATGATAATAAAACCTCCTGAGTCGACCTAGATCGAGTCTTGTTCCGTCGTGCCTAGCTAAAATCGTGCTGCCACTTGTCTTCCCGTGAGGGGAGTACGGCTTAGTAAGTTGCTAACCCCTTTCCGAGTACACACCACATAGAGAGGCCGTGATGAGGGTTCCAGGGCCATGGACTAATGCCAATCATCGGGTCAGCGGGCATGGGTGTATCTGGCTGGGCCGAGAGAAGGGCACCCCTTGTATTTCGCGCGTTATAAATTGTGATCCTATGCTATTTGAGACGGCGGTCTCCCCATCTTACAGTTTTTCTTGAACGATGCTTTGGGTAATTCCTGGCATCAGGAAAGTTAATCTGGTGTGTGCTGGTCAGTTGTGTTTTCAACCCAAAGACCGTAATCGGAATTAATCAACATTTCGAGGTTGGCTAAAGAAATCCTATACTTGTGGGTAGAGAGTACAACCTCTGCAGAGTTAAACCTATTCGAGTAGCCGTGTCCACGGTCAAGGACGTTAGCTGGGAGGGGTCAAGTATCGGTCCCAGTGTCGGTCTTCGGAGGAAATAATTAAACTTGAGCATGATTCACTTTTGCAGGATAATTATTGTCACCACTGATGCTATCATGAATATTATTGTTAAAATGAATATTACTGTGGACTAACCATTTTCTCTTCTGTGTATCCTTGAGTATCTCTTGGGATGGTTATGACACCTGGATACCCTTTTATTTTTGGGTATCTCTTGGGATGGTTATGCCACCTGGATACTCATTTCTTTATTTTTGAGTATCTCTTGGGATGGTTATGCCACCTGGATACTCTTTTATTTTCGAGTATCTCTTGGGATGGTTATGCCAACTGGATACTCATTTCTTTTCAAGACCTCTCGAGGCGTCGCATTTAGACACCCATTTGGCATTTCTTTTCAAGACCACTCGAGGCATCGTATTTAGACACCCGTTTGGCATTTCTTTTCAAGACCTCTCGAGGCATCGCATTTAGACACCCGGTTGGCATTTTTCTTGGAATTCCTCGGGCGGTCCAACGCTCGATATTCCATTTTATTTTATTGGAATTCCTCAGGCGGTCCAACGCCCAATGTTCCATTTTATTTTCTTGATTCATTACTAAAATGATATATTTAGTCATCCACACCGTATTGATATTTATCATGCCATATTTTAATTTTGGTCAGCATATGCATATAATTTAGTCCATCATGAACATATGCATTCGGTATATCTTTTGTTCACAATGTTTGCAAGTACATTCCAACGTACTCACTGGCTTGTCCCTGGCTTGTTAATTTGGCCAGACCAGGAAGAAGACGATCTTGTGTAGGAAGAATGCGCTAGCGAGCCCGACGCTTATAGGTGTTCCCAGTCAGTCACCTTGTGGTCTTGGAGTCGACCACGTGTATCATCCGCAGTGCTTCCGCCCCACTAATAAAATAGTCAAGCCTCACACTGACGCTTGACTTTACCTTATTGTATCAGTGTTGTAATATCTTCACACCACTGTCTTGTACCGCCACCGTCATATAATGACAAATCTGTAATAAATGTTGAGCACTCTGGCTCAACCTTGTGTAATATTATGTATGTACTGGTTATCTATATCAAGGGAGTCCACCAGTTGTTGTGATCTTGGGGATGGTGTGACTTGAGGCTATTCCGTGATTTATTCCGGAAACAGGCCTGACACCAACCCAACGAAGCGCCATCAACTTCCTGGACGAGGTAAACGAGCAGGCGCCACGGCCCGTCGAGGCCAAGGGCGTCCCCGGCAACGCGATGGACGACGACATGCTGCGCATCATCGCCAGGGTTGAGCAGACCCTTGGCGGACGGCGCATCTGCGCCGCGGATCAAGAAAGGCAACTCAGCGCCGAGAGGCTGCAGCTCGACGCACAACATGATCGGTGGTGCCCCGCAGCACAAGACAGGCGCGTCTGTGCCGATAGGCTGCGGCTCGCCACACAGCGACACCGATGGACTGCCGCAGAGTGAGAGGTGCGGCGCGCCGCACAACAAGAGCGATTCCATCGGCGCTTGCCTGGTGTCGACAGGGCGTTGCAGCTTGCTACACAGCCCGTTAGTAGCCCCATTCCTCGCCAGGAGTGGGCAGAGGCCATCTGCGCCGTACTAGCACTAGAGGTCGGCCGCGCCGTGCTTGCACCGGACGCCAGCCACGCCGTTCGCATGGGTCGTGCCGTTCGCCTTGTCCGCGGCCCTCTCGACGCCAACGCGCTGGTCGCTAGGCTCGAGCGCCTCCTTGGCCCAGGTGTCCACATAGGCGCAGTAGAGGAACATGGCCGTCGCATCCTGGAGCTGGTGAACTCCGATGAAATAGCCAACTTTGAGCTCGAGATCGCGCTCCAGATGTACTGCGAGCGTGTCAACCGCTTGGACGAACGCCTGCACGAGTTCAGGCAGAGGCAGGAGCTACCGTAGGCAGGGGTGGTGGTCATCGACGTGTTTTATTTTGTTGAGTCATTTTGACGTTTATCGCTATGTATTCCCAACAATCATAATATTGCTCTGTTTATTGCTCTGTTTCAATGTGTGTACTCTGTTTTCCGTTCTTACATATTGTTCTGTTTCAATGTGTATGTTTTCCATTTTGTACATGTGGATGGTAAACAGCTAGATAGAAATTAGTACGAAAACGAACAATATGTGATGATACTTAACTGGGATCCCATACTTAACTACTAAGTACAATGCATAAAATTGAAAACGAAAAATACTAAAACTAATAATCCCTCCTTATGCGGCTAGTATTCCGGCAGCATCGCTTTCCACAGCGCGGAGGGAGTTCTCCGCTTCCTCCGCCTCGCAGCGCTTGACATGCCGATCTGCCTCTTGCTGGCGGACGCACGCAAACGATCTTGCCATTTCATTGGGCGCCCACCGGAGATACTCGTTGGTAGCACGCTAGGGCCCACCTCCACGCAGCGATGAGGCGCCTAGCGCCTTTGGCCTTCCTGGCGAAGTACCGGCCGTCTTCGTACACCTCGTCCGCACGTCGACGCGCCCGCCGCCAAAGCTCCATCTTCTCCTTTTCCCAGGCAGCCTCACGGGCTTCACAGGCCGCCTGGTCCCTGGCGCGCTCCTCCGCCAACTCCATCTTGAACGCCACTTTCCTGGCTTTCACAGCCGACAGCAGCGCTTTCCACAGACAAAGATTGTACTGGCCCCAAAACCACTCCAAAGTTGGGGGTTACAGCGCAACCTCATCTGGTGGCGCGTAGGGGCCCTCCTCGTCGCTGCTCTGCGCCTGGATGTCCTCACGGGGCGGCGCCTCCTCCTTGACGGGTGGGCAGATCGTCGGCGCCATGGCAGAGTTTTGTGAGAGAGAGGGGGAGCGAGCGAGGAGAGAATGTAGATGAGAATGCAGGCGGGACGACATGGGCGGGGTAGTATTTATTGGCGGTCAGAATCTAGATCGACGGGAGCAGTAGAAGCACCGGTGGCCAGAATTTACGTGTACTATAGCTTGAATTACACGCGATTCCCGCATCAAAATCTGTGTGTGAAATAAATCACTGACGGTTCCCAAGACTGAACCACGTCTGATTAATAACCCGTGCCACTCACCTTCCAAACCTCGCGGTGCGAAACAGAGTGTCAATCATGTGGGGCCAAGTTGTCTTGCCAGATATTTATATATTCTTTCCAAATGTTTTGCATGAATGCTTATTTCATGTTACCATGATATTGTTGGAAAATGTATTACATATATGATTTTTCCAACCCATGATGATATTCTGTTGCATGTACATGTAGTTCAAATTTGAATTACGGCCATTAAATGGTTAGAAACTCACTTAATGTCTTAAAAATGTCAAATAACCCCTCAAAATTTCCAAATTTTAACATGAAAGTTGTATTTATAGATGTTAACGGTACAAAAAAGATGCCAAGCCATAAGAGGAAGCCAATGTCGGTTCGTCATCAAACATGCATATTCTTCCCTCTCGGAACCACGAGTCTTCTCGTGAGATGCTCCGATTTGTGAGAGGTGTGTACCAAAACTTTCGTCAAAGTGGCCAATTCTTTTACAACAGCATCTTGGTGCTATTTCATGACATCAAGCAAGGTTTCATGTATTTTTGATCATTTTTGAATTTTTTAGAATTTAAAAGCCATGGTTCTCACTGTTTGTGTCCAAGCCTTGACACCAATATGTTTGAAAATTCCTTCCAATTTACTGCACAGGGTATTAACTCGCACACAAGGACAAAAATATGATTTTCCAACACATGATGGTTTGCCGTTGCATGTACATGCAGTTCAAATTTGAATTACGGCCATTATATGGCTAGAAACTCACTTAATGTCTTAAAAAGGTCAAATTAACACCGAAAATTTAAAAAAATTTGACATGACCGTTGCATTAGTGCATGTTAACGGTAGAAAAAAATTCAGTGTCATACGAGGAAGCGAGCGCCGGTTCGTCATCAAACATGCATTGTTCCCTCTCGGAACCACGTGTCTTCTCATGAGATGCTCTGATTTGTGAGAGGTCTGTGCTAAAACTTTCGTCAAATTGGCCAATTCTTTTACCACTGCATCTCGGTACCATTTCATGACATCAAGCAAGGTTTCATGTATTTTTGACCATTTTTAATTTTTCGGAATTTAAAAGCCATGGTTCTCACTGTCTGTGTCCAAGCCGTGACACCAATATGTTTGAAAATTCCTACCAATTTACTGCACAGGGCATTAACTCGCACACAAGGACATAAATATGATTTTCCAACACATTATGGTTTGCCGTTGCATGTACATGCAGTTCAAATTTTAATTACGGCCATTATATGGCTAGAAACTCACTTAATGTCTTAAAAAGGTCAAATCAACACTGAAAATTTCAAAAATTTAACATGAACATTGCATTAGTGCATGTTAACGGTAGAAAAAAATTCAGGGTCATACGAGGAAGCGAGCTTCAGTTCGTCATCAAACATGCATTGTTCCCTCTCGGAACCACGTGTCTTCTCGTGAGATGCTCCGATTTGTGAGAGGTCTGTGCCAAAACTTTCGTCAAATTGGCCAATTCTATTACCACTGCATCTCGATACCATTTCATGACATCAAGCAAGGTTTCATGTATTTTTGATCATTTTTGAATTTTTTGGAATTTAATAGCCATGGTTCTCACTGTTTGTGTGCAAGCCATGACACCAATATGTTTGAAAAATACTTCCAATTTACTGCACAGGGCATTAACTCGCACACAAGGACACAAATATGATTTTCCAACCCATGATGGTTTGCCGTTGCATGTACATGCAGTTCAAATTTGAATTACGGCCATTATATGGCTAGGAACTCACTTAATGTCTTAAAAAGGTCAGATGAACCCTGAAAAATTCGAAATTTTAACATGACAGTTGTATCAGTGCATGTTAATGGTACAAAAAAATTCGAACAATTTCCATCACCATCCATTGCCAGTGTACTCCAAATTAGTCTGTCGCACGTTTTAAAAATGGACTACATCGCACACAGTTGGTTATAAGAACCGTTTGCGATAAAAATTCGTGGGTCTTTTTATGTCTTCCTCCATAAGTTTCGCCGGATTCGTCTGCTCAAGCGTTGTTCACCCCCGAATCCTTGAGACCCCGATACCCATTCCCCATCCCCTTCGTGAGGGCCCATACGGTCGCCGAGTCCTCCCCGAGCGGCTCTGCCTCTGCCTAGAGCGCGGCCGCCTACGCCAAGTGCGCGGCCGCATCCGCATTGAGCGCGGCCGCATCCGCTGAGAGGGCATCTGCGGCAACCGATAGGGCAGCTGCAGCAGCCGAGACGGTTGCAGCTACTGCTGCGACGGCGGCTGCAAACGCCGAGAGCGCTCGAGCAGTCGTCCTTGCCGCGGAGGTCGCCCTGGCCCGGGTCGAGGCCATCCATGCCCAGGTCGAGGACGCCCACGCTAAGATATTCCAGGCCTCCTCGGAATCCAGCATGCACCCCACGTCCAAAAAGGCGGCAGAGATGTTTGTCGATGATGCGGCGGCGGAGGCCATGGAGCCCCTGCTTCCTCATGAGATCACTGAGCGGGAGCTGGAGATGCAGGAGGCGGCGGAGATCGAGGAGCGCTGGGAGGAGGAGTTGCGCGTGGATAAGGAGGAGGTAAAGAGCCGCCCGTCCATCGAGGAATCGGCGGTGGAGTACCAACGCGAGCTCTGGTGCCGCCACTACTACGAGTACTACAACCTTGAGGGCGGCGCCGAGGACGAGGACGAGGACGGGGCCGACTTCAGCCTGGGGACGCGGAGTCCACCAGCGGTGGCATGTCACCAGGACAAGTCATCGACATCTCATCTTACACTGGCGAGGCATAGGGCGGCGGCGCGTCAGCGGCTTTATTTAAATTATGCATACTTAGCCTTTGTTTATAACGCTGGTCTTTTGTTAGAGCAATGTTTAGGTCAACTAGCTCTGTTTAATTACTAAAATTGCTCGATTTAGTAAGTGTGGTCCGTGTGCTGTAGGCTCTTTTGTGTACCCCCCCCCCCCAAATTAGCAAGTGATGTTAAATATGCAATGACGTGGATGAGCACTATACCCAAGGAAAATTCCACCAAAATTCGAGTGCTCAAACTCATCGCATGCGCGTAAAGCAGAAGAAATGTTTGCGATGCACACATATGTTCAAAGTGAAAGGTGTCCGATGACACTGCGCGCCAAGTTTCCTCCCCCCCCCACCTTTCGAAATTTTTTGCCTACCGCCAAAATATCTAACTCTTCCCCCCCCCTTCCCACCCCCTTTTCTCCCCAACCACAAGCCACATTTCACCTATTTACTCCTTCCTTCCTTCCCAAGCTGTAGCCGCTTCCTCGCTTGCTTTCCTCGCTCTCGCCGTCTCGCATCCGACCGCCGCGGACGCCATGGTCTTCTTTGACTTCTCCAGCGGTTCCTCCTCCTCAAACGATTATGTCACCAGCCGGGTATGCCTCTCTCCTCTCTCTTGCCCCCCTAGGCTTAGGGTTCTGATTTGTAAAAAAGGATTTTAACCAGGAGACGGATTTGAGCCATTTGTTCCTCTTGTAGCTTCCTAGGACCATCACTTGCAAGGAATGGAGTGGGGTAGCTGAAGATCTGCATGCTCGTTGTCACCATCAATATCCATGCGTGAAGTTAGTGGCTTTTCAATCTATGGACAGTGGGAGGAAGTTTCTGGCATGTGCAGAGAAGGTTAGCCCCACTTTCGTTGTTACAAATCATTTGTTAGATGTGATTCAGACACTGTCATTGTGCTATGTTAATATGGATGTGATTAAGACACTGTCAAAGTTTCTACCTAGTATCTAAAAATGTTGCCATCTCATCAGCGATGCCCTGAGAAAATTATTTGGCACCGCTTCAGCAGTTTGTGCACCCAACTTTGCTCCACACATCCGAGCAGCCAAGCAATAAAATACTAATACTTTATGGCAGGAAGGAACTGGGCATCGGAGCAACTAGGTGTTCCGGTTCCCTGAATTTTTCCTCTGGCAACGACTCGGCAATGCAGGATACCGGTGCCAAATGTAGCAACAGTTGATTTGACAGCGGTTTTGGCCTACACAGTGGAGAGCCTTTATTGTTATTAGTTCTTTGTTATTAAATTTGTGCATGTACATACCTGTTAGTATTAATTTGATGGCATTGAAACACTGTCGCTGTGCTGTTGCAGTTATATTTAGCTTCCTCATAAAATGGTCAATTTGTTATTATAGTACCTGACTAAGAACTTAATTATAGCTTGTGATGTTCTTGAATTTGGTTGTTGTCTCAGTAGCAATTAATTCATTTGCACATTGAACTTTTTGAGAAGATATGTCATAATAAACGTGTTTCTGCAGTTTTTCAAAATATGTATGTGGTGATTTTCTATGTCGCTAGTAACCCATTTTCCCTACAACTGTAACTGATTTAGTTTTAAATATTATAGGATGAACGGAAGTGTTCTTACCTGGAGTGGGTTGATCAAGAGTGGCCACCGTCCTTGAAGATGTGCCTAGCAAAGCTCTAGAGCGTGTTTGAGGAAGAGAATAGAGATAGGCTTAGAGAAAATTTTGTCAACGCTGAAGAATATTTCAAGGTGCTACAAAAAAAAGAGGAAGATGGAGAATGAGCTCAGTTTTTTTAAATTAGACTTTGCTAAGATGGTGTTTGCGAAGGAGGAGGCACTTTCCCAGTTGGTCAGTGCAAAACAGGTTCTTACTGAACTGAAAGCAGAGGTGGAGAAGACTAATTTGGCTGATCATGCATCAGTCAATTAGGGAAATGAATATATTGTTCTAATATTGTGCTTATGAAGGTGAACTAACTATATGCTATACTGTGCTGTTTTCACGTACCTATCGTACTATGATGTTATAATATATTTATGTGCCTGATATGAAATTGGCAAACAGCTGTTTGATATGAAATGTGATTTTGCTTCATACTGGAATTATTAATAGTAAACTAATAAACCTGCTAAATGGGTCATGGAACTTTACAAACGGTTCTAGTAGAAAAAGCGTGTGTGATATACTTCAATAACGCAAACGGTTTACGGAGGCAGAGCGTGTGTGATCGTTACACCTATCACAGATGAGGCTATACAGAAAACTGTGTGTGATGTAGATACAAATGGAAACGTTTGTCTGGGATTCACTATGTGGGATGTGCATACGAACGAAAACGGTTGGCTGGGATTCACTATGTGGGATGTACATACGAACGGAAATGTTTGTCTGGGATTCACTGTGTGGGATTGATACGTCTCCAACGTATCTATAATTTTTGATTGTTCCATGCTGTTATATTATCAATCTTGGATGTTTTTATATACATTTACAGCAATTATATATCATTTTTTGTGACTAACCTATTAACTTAGTGCCCAGTGCAAGTTGTTGTTTTCTGCCCTGTTTTTGTTTTACAGAATATCAATACCAAACGAAGTCCAAATGCCACGAAACTTTTTGGAGATTTTTTTCTGGACAATACCAACACTAGAAGCTTCGGGAGGAGGCCAGAAGCCCCAGGGGGTGCCCACGAGGCACCAGGGCGTGCCTGGGGGGGGCGCCCTGGTACCTCGTGGGGCCCACAGAGCTCCGTTTGACCTAATTCCAGCACTATAAATTCCATAAAAATCAGAAACCCTCAGGGGAGTCCACGAAATACTTTTTCCGCCACCGCAAGCTTCTGTTCTCGAGAGATCCCATCTAGGGTCCTTCTCCGGTAATCTATCGGAGGGGGAATCGATCACGAAGGGGCTCTACATCAACCTTGCTGCCCTTCCGATGATGCGTGAGTAGTTTACCACAGACCTTCGGGTCCATAGTTAGTAGCTAGATGGCTTCTTCTCTCTTTTTGATCTTCAATACAATGTTCTCCTCGATGTTCTTGGAGTTCTATCGTATGTAATCACTTTTTGTGGTGTGTTTGTTGGGATCCGATGAATTGTGAGTTTATGATCAGATTATCCATGAATATATTTGAATCTTTTTTGATCTCTTTTATGCATGATTATTATAGCCTCGTATTTCTTCTCCGATCTATTGATTTGGTTTGGCCAACTAGATTGATTTATCTTGACATCGGAAGAGGTGCTTTGTAATGGGTTCGATCTTATGGTGCTCAATCCCAGTGACAGGAAGGGACATGACACGTATGTATCGTTTCTATTAAGGGTAAAAAGATGGGGTTTATTCATACGTGAGTTTATCTTGTCTACGTCATGTCATCGTTCTTAAGGCGTTACTCCGTTCTTCATGGACTTAATACACTAGATGCATGCTGGATAGCGGTCGATGTGTGGAGTAATGGTAGTAGATGCAGGCAGGAGTCGGTCTACTTGTCTCGGACGTGATGCCTATATACAAGATCATTGCCTTGGATATCTTCATGATTATTTGCTTTTCTATCAATTACCCAACAGTAATTTGTTCACCCACCGTATGCTATTTTCCTGAGAGAAGCCTCTAGTGAAAACTATGGCCCCCGGGTCTATCTAAATCATATACTAAAACCCTAAAAATACTTGCTGCACCTTTATATTATTTATATTATTTTTTATTTTTGTTTCAATATATCCATCTATCATATACAATTTAATCTTACCACTTACCGCCGAGGGATTGACAACCCCTTGTTTGCGTTGGGTGCAAGGATTTGTTGTTTGTGTGCAGGTACTGCTAACGAGGTGTTGCGTGATTCTCCTACTGGATTGATAACCTTGGTTTCAAAAGTAAGGGAAATACTTACCTCTACTGTGCTGCATCATCCCTTCCTCTTCGGGGAAAATACCAACGCAAGCTACAAGTAGCAGGGATGTACATACGAACGGAAACGTTTGTCTGGGATTCACTGTGTGGGATGTACATACGAACGGAAACGATTGGGCCTGTATAATTGTATGCGATGGCTCGCCCGATCACACACGAGCTCATTTTGCCCAGCGTGTGTGACTAGAGGACCTATCCCCGATGGTTTCTGGGTCATGTGGGAAGGACCCCCCTATCGCACACACAGGCAAGGTGACGGTTTAAAACTGCGTCGTGGAAAGGGGTTAAAAACCGTTTGTATAGCAGCTCGCTGTACCAGTGTCACTTGCTGAAGCACCTCGCGGTCTGCACGGGCCTGGGATTCGACCTCGGCGTGCGCCTGGTGCAATTTCTCGAGCTCGATGCCCGCCACCTTCTCATTCTCCTGAAAGGTGTCGCGCTCTTTGTAGACACCCTCCAGGGTCTCCTCCACCTCTAGGACCCGTGTGTGGTCCTTGCCCCTGGCCACCTTCTCGGCAGCCAGCTCCTCTTCGGCCTTTGAGGCCGCAGCCTTCTGCTGCTCGGCCTCCTGCCGAGCTTTCACCAGCTCGGCCTTGAGTGCCTCAAGCTCCACCATACCAGCTATCATACAAAACAGCTCGGCGTCAGATTCAAATCTTCCAAGAGCATCTTTTAACAAGTAGAGATGGCATACTTATAGCTTATTGAAGCTTACCATGAGACCGCTTGATCTGCTTCTTCATCAGATCGAGGTCCTCCTCGGACCTCTAGAGCTTCCTGTTCATCTTCGCCACCTCCTCGGAGGCGGAGTTCGGAGCCGAGGTCGACACCTGCAAACATGCACTCATGCCTTAGTCCCTATTTTTTGACTTTAAAACCCCTGGTCAATCCTTTTTGAAGAACGGCTAGAGTCCTGGGGGCTACTAGATCAGCACCTAATACTTTTTCATACATCGACCCCAAGGCCGGTTTTTTCAAAGCCAGCCTTGGGCTCGGGGGCTACTGGCTGGATATACTCTTACAGATGACGTACTAGTCGACAAGTCTTCGGATAAAAACCCACTACAATAAATCAATGGAGAGATAAAAAGCATACCTCGAAACTCCTCACGAGGCCCTTGAAGACCTCGTGCATGCTGGCTTCCGCAGACCGGAAGCCTTGCAGCGCCGCGCCAATCAAGGCACGGTGCTCTTCTGTGATGGACGAGCCCGTTAAGGCCACCTCCATCTCCTCGGGCCACCCCGCGCTAACCCGCCTTGTGACAGGAGGCGGGGGTGGAGCAACCTCAGAACCCACCACCAAAATGCTGGGAACGAGGGTCTCCGGCTGCGGCACAGGCACTGGAGACTGTTCGGGCTGGGCCAAGGTCTGGCCCAACCCTTCCTTGATGACCTCGGGGACTGGTTCCCCTTGGCCTATTACGGCCGAGGTATCAACCTCGGCCATAACGACCGGTATCCCGGCCCCCGATGTGTTGGGCAGAGGAGCCAGACTGGATAACACTTCCCCCAGCCCCTCGAGAGCTGGGGGAGTCATGGCGCGCTCGGGTGTCCCGCTGTCCGACGGGGGCAGATCGCCCGAAGTGTCGCCGCTGAGACGGGCCCCCGGCGGACTGGCAAAAGATCCTTTGTAAATCTCATGTGTGAAATAAGGCCCTCATAGTTTAAATTAAGTACTGACTACTGTAACACCCCAAACATATTTTCTTTGATTTTCAAAATCTTTTCTTTAAAGAGAAAAATGATTTGAATCACTATGGCTTTATTTCTTCTTCTTTTGTTTTGAAAGCCATTTTTTTTGGGTTTCAAAATTTTTAAAAATGGTTCTGATTTAATGGTTTTTTACTTGAGTAAATATTTTTGAAGGATCAAAAATATTTCTTTCAGAAAAGTTTTTGAATAATTAAACTATTTCCATGAAATGGCCCATTTCATTCTTTTAAATTATTCTATCATTTTAAATTATCATCCAAGTCATCTTCACACCCTAGGACAGTATCCAATACTCCTCCTCTCCACAAAAATATTCTTATCATATTTAGCAAATTCCAAAATTTGCATTTTATTTATTCCTAGTCCCTTTGATTTACAAAGGAACTATATTTTTCCTAGCTCTTCTGCACCCACAAAAATTATCCCAACTACTTGACAGTACCCAGACTCCATTTCACCAAAAACATTCTATTCTACAGTTCAAAATTTTCAAATTTCTTTCAATTGAAATTTGGACCAGATTCAAACTCTCTGCTCAAAACCTAATTTTAATTACTCCAAAAATTCTGAAAATTTGCCAGCATCTCTGTTATGCATCAGTACCTCACTACAAAAATTCTCAAAAATTCCAAAAATGCCTAGGGCCATCTAGCATTTCATCATACACCTCATGTGCACTGTAGATCACTGTCGAAAACTTCAGAAATTTCAGAGAAGTTCAGAGAAGAGGGAATCGATGCCGTGCGGTGCACTTCACTCCACCTCTCCCTCATCCGCACCTCTGCTGATAATCAATGCATCGCCAAGGGACCCCCTCGCCAGCCGCTCACCACCGACAGAATAGTGGCAGGCCAGTGCAACGGCCGCTGCCCTTGGCCACGGTGGCTGAGAGGAGCAGCACGGCCACCAGCCACCATCACTTCTCCCCACCGCTCCCTCTCCTACCTTCTCTCCACGCGACAGCCTTTCCTCCACTCCCACACGCCGTCCAAGCCACCCTAACCCCTCTTGTCAGTCGCCAGAGCCACTCGTCGCCGCCATGGCCGTACGGGAGCCCTACGTCGAGATGAGTGGATAGAGCTCGAGGACGTTGTGCTAGCGCTTTGGGAAGCCTCCACTTGTCTCCCTGATCCCCCAACGACCGTGCTCGCCGCCCAAACCTACCTTGCCGGTCGGAATTACTCCGACGCGATCCGCCTCGCTTCGGCCACCTCCGTCTCGCCTATAAAAGGAGCCCTCGAGCTCCGTTCAGTGCCCACACCACCTCCACTCACTCCTAATCACCACCCAGAGGGGTCGAACAACCTTGGGGAGGTCTTCTTCCCCGACTCCGGCCGCTCGATCTGCCACTGTCCCCACGAACCTCACGTCGCCGTCCGTCCATCTCCACCCCTCAAAATTTGTCAGTAACCTCCTCGTGCACCCACTCATCCATTCCGCGCGTCAATTTGACGACCGGAGCCCTCCCCGACGAGATCCATCATCACCCGCCGCCGCCGTCCGCCGGAGTTGACCTCGCCGTCGTCACAGTGCTCGCCGGCGACCAACTCCACCACCCACCGACGCGGAAGGACGCCCTGAGCATGCTCATATCATCGCCGCCTCCTGAAATGCCGGCGATCGCCGCCGGTGACCGCTGCAACCTCTCTGTTCTCGCACGCAAGGCGCGTTTGAATTTCTTTTTCACTCTAGTTTTTTTAGTATTTATTTGAAAATATTTTGAGACAATTTGTAGTGGATAGCAAGTGCATGCATGGTCATATCTTTTTGTGCATTTCTTGCATGCATTAAAGAACTTTTCTAACTCAGATGAAGTGGTGAGAAATCAGGGGTGTACCCTGTCTTTGCCATGCCGGTGGGCACGGGTCACATCATGACACGATGGTGTCACTGTGGCATGTGAAGCATGCCAGTCATAATAATAACACCTCCTGAGTCGACCTAGATCGAGTCTTGTTCCGTCATGCCTAGCTAAAATTCGTGCTGCCACTTGTCTTCCTGCGAGGGGAGTATGGCTTAGTAAGTTGCTAACCCCTTTCCGAGTGCACACCACATAGAGGGGCCATGATGAGGGTTCCATGGCCATGGACTAATGCCAGTCATCAGGTCAGGGGGCATGGGTGTATATGGCTGGGCCGAGAGGGGGGCAGCCCTTGTAATCTGTGCGTTATAAATAGTGATCCCATGCAATTCGAGACGATGGTCTCCCCGTCTTAGAGTTTTTCTTGGACGATGCTTTGGGTGATTCCTGGCATCCGGAAAGTTAATCTGGTGTGTGCTCGTCAGGTGTGTTTTCAACCCAAAGACCGTAAAGGGAATTAGTCAGCATCCCGGTGTTGGCTAAAGGAATCCTATGCACGTGGGTAAAGAGTACACCCTCTGCAGAGTTATACCTATTCGAATAGCCGTGTCCACGGTCAAGGACGTTAGCTGGGAAGGGTCAAGTGTCGGTCCCGGTGTCGGTCTTCAGAGGGAAATAATTAAAATTGAGCATGATCCATTTTTGCAAGATAATTACTGTCACTACTGATGCCAGTATGAATTTTATTGTTAACATGAATGTTATTGTGGACAAACCTTTTTCTTCTATGTGTAACCTTGGGTATCTCTTGGGATGGTTAATCCACCTGGATACTCAATTTTTTTTTTCTGAGTATCTCTTGGGATGGTTAATCCACCTGGATACTCAATTTTATTTTCTTTTCTAAGTATCACTTGGGATGGTTAATCCACCTGGATACTCAGTTCTATTTTCTTTTCTGAGTATCACTTGGGATGGTTAATCCACCTGGATACTCAGTTCTATTTTCTTTTCTGAGTATCTCTTGGGATGGTTAATCCACCTGGATACTCATTTCTTTTCAAGACCTCTCGAGGCGTCGCTTTTAGACACCTGTTTGGCATTTTTCTTAGAATTTCTCGGGCGGTCCAATGCCCGATGTTCCATTTTATATTCTTGGTTTATTACTAAAATGATATATTTATTCATCCATACCGTATTAATATTTATCATGTCATATGCATTCGGTATATCTTTTGTTCATAATGTTTGCGAGTACATTCCAACATACTCCCAGGCTTGTCTCTGGCTTGTTAATTTGGCCAGACCTAGAAAAAGACGATCTTGTGGAGGAAGAGCATGCTAGCGAGCCCGACGCTTAGAGGTGTTCCCAGTCAGTCACCTTGTGGTCTTGGAGTCTACCACGTGTATCATCCGCAGTGCTTCCGCTACACCAATAAAATAGTCAAGCCTCACACTAACGCTTGGCTTTACTTTATTGTATCAGTGTGTAATAACACCACACCACTGTCCTATTCCGCCACTGTCATATATTGACAAGTTTGTAATAAATGTTTAGTACTCTGGCTCAACCTTGTGTAATATTATGTTTGTACTGGTTATCAATATCAAGGGAGTCCACCAGTTGTTCTGATCTCGGGGCTGGTGTGACTTGAGGCTATTCCGTGATATATTCTGGAAAACGGCCCGACAAACCTTGGTATCAGAGCCAGGTTGACTGTAGGAAGCCCTAGGTGCTGTGGCTTGTAGTAGAGTCAGTCCTAACAATTTTTAGCAGCACCTCATGCATTGTAACAAATTTTCCTTGGTTATCATATATTTATGATATGACTATTTGGATTTTTTGTCTACTGTTGTAGATGTCTGGCGGCAGCTGCCCGACCCAGATTTCCGCCAACGAGCCTGCGGGGTTTTCCCGTCTTCTCGTCTACATCGCCATGGTCGCGATGGGATCTCCGAGCCGTCCAGAGTACACAGTCTTTCCCGACAGGATCTCGGACACCCTTACTATGTACCAGGCCTCGGTATATTTTCGGGGTGGAGATGCCGCACCTCATCGCAACTATCGTTTTGTGGGGAGAGTCATGCCTATTGAGAGGCATGCTATCCAGATGGTTGCCCGAGAGGCCATCGCTCATCTTAGGGACATTTTTCCAGTCATGCAGACACGTCCCTATCATTATCTCCCATGCCATGTTCCATACACTAGTCACTATGCTTTCTCTTGCACCGCGGGAGAAAGGGATGAGGTGATTGAGCCCCTTGTTCAGTACATCATGGCTCTAGAGTCAGTCTTCACCTCATTGGTGGACGACTATCTTGCCGCACAGATGGACTTCGCTCGTGTGAGGGCTCCTCGCAGGAGTGAGTTCCATTCTCCTTCACCACGCGCTCCTCGCATTCCGAATCCACCATATGATCCTCCTACTCATTCCGCGATTCAACACACATCCCCGAGCGATGAGTCTAGTCGCTTGGCAGCATCCACTCCAGTTAGAGCTTCACCGCCTATGAGCACAGTACCACCACGAGCAGGCATGACATCGACAGCTGCCCGACTTGAGACCATACCCGAGGAGGAGGAGGTCGAGTCTTCAGCACCCCATCTGGGACTTACCCTCAGCAGGGCCTATGACATTCCAGACACTCCATGATAGCAGACTAGGCATCAGCACCGCAGTCGCCTTTATGAAAGTGTAGCTGTAAAATATTTATTTTGTGTTTCTTCTCTTCTTTGTAAGATGGAGAGTAGTAGACCTTGGATCGCAGCATGCTAAGAGGATGGAGAAGTGCACTAGTCTAAATAAGCGGTCATGTGAGCATCACGATTATGACGAGAATATTGTATAATTAAATCATGCATGTATAATTAAATCTTGCATGTATAATATAACTCGCTACTTTTATGTACTTACGTTTTTGGGGGGGAAATTATTTTCAGTCTCTTAAAATTTATTTCTTTTCTTTATAATTTCTTTTCTCATCAGTGTTTACACGAATACCCCAGAAAGAAAATGCATCGTCCCTGGACCCATTCTATGCCCAGTCCACCAGAGGACAACTCTTCATAGATGGGAAATAATTTCACACCAGGACAGACAAGTCAGCAAAGCAATGATTCAGCATTCTCACAATTGTGCCGTCTTTATGAACAAAGTCAGCAGCAGCACCAGGAAATGATGCAGCATTTGATAAATATGGGAAATCACCAAGGACAGCATCAACCCAGATCAAAATTATCTGAACTTCAGAGGACCAATCCGACTGTCTTTTCTCACACAGACAAACCTTTGGAGGCAGACGACTGGCTGCGTGATATTGAAAGAAAATTGGTCATAGCCCAGTGTACAGACCAATAAAAAGTACTATATGCTCCGCATTATTTTTTTGGGACAGCAGCATCATGGTTGGAAAATCTATGTCACACGCATCCCAATGGAGAAGACATCACCTGGGAGCAATTCAAGGAAAGCTTCCGGGGAGCACATATTCCCAACAGTATCATGAAATTGAAGAAAAGAGAATTTGAGGATCTCAAGCAACGGGGCACAATGGTAACTCAGTACCTCGACCAGTTTACTCAGCTAGCCAGGTATGCCAATGATGAATATATGACAGAAAGCAAAAGGATGGAGAAATTCCTTGACGGGCTTATTCCATCTCTAAAGTGCCAACTGGTAGTCCATACTTTTCTAGATTTCAAGACGCTGGTAGACAAGCCTATTATCCTAGAAAATGAACACTGCAACATGAATGAGATTCGCAAGCGCTGCATAAACCAGTCAGTACAGGTTCATAACAACAAGCCCCGAAATGAACCTCAGAGGCCTGTGGCACCCCGACCAGCAATTCCAACAACACGACTGCAACAAAACCGCAGTACCTACAACAACAGGGCCAAGGAAGCAATATACCGTCCTGGCATCACCTGTTATGCCTGTGGAGCAGAGGGACATAATGCCCCCAAATCCAACAACAATGGTCGCAGTACTAATGCAGCTCCGCGACACAACAACCTCAACAACAATCAAAGAAAGGGGCAGGTTAACCATGTGACATTTGAGGAAGCCCAGAATGCACCGGCCATCGTGTTTGGTACGTTACCTGTCAACACCATTAATGCTACAGTTTTATTTGATTCTGGAGCTTCCCATTCGTGCATCTCCAAAAGATTTGCCTCGAAGAATCAATTTTCTTTTTTGCCTTTGAAAAAATCAATGGTTATTCAGTCCCCGGGATAAAAGCAAAGCACACAATGGTACTGCCAGGATGTGAACATTGAAATAAAAGGAATGAAGTTTCTAGCAAATCTTATTGTATTGGAAGCATTTGATTTGGATGTTATTTTGGTAATGGACTGGTTGACCACAAATAAAGGCTTCATAGACTGCTACAATCGTACAGTGACCCTCACCAATGGTCAAGGGAAGACAGTAAAGTTTGGAACAAGGGGGATTTCTACCTCGCAAGGAAAGTTAAATCAAGTGGACATGACAGAATTAAGCAAGGTTCCTGTGGTATGTGAATACGCCGATGTATTCCCTGAGGAGCTACCAGGCATGCCACCAGATCGTGAAATTGAATTTGTTATTGAACTAGCAACTAGAACGGCACCCATCTACAAGAAGCCTTATCGAATGGCTCCGACAAAATTGGTTGAGCTGAAGAAACAAATTAAGGAATTATTGGAAAAGGGTTATGTCCGACCCAGCTCATCACCATGGGGATCACTGGTTTTATTTGCCAAGAAAAAGGATGGTACCCTAAGGTTATGTATTGATTACAGGGCACTCAATATGGTTACTATCAAAAATAAATATCCACTACCAAGGATCAACGACTTGTTCGACCAACTGGCAGAAGCCAAGGTTTTCTCAAAAATAGACTTGAGATCAGGCTACCATCAGTTAAGAATCCGATTGTCAGACATACCCAAGACCGCTTTTACCACCAGATACGGATTATATGAGTTCACTGTGATGCCTTTTGGATTGACCAACGCTCCTGCTTATTTTGTACATCTCATGAACAAGGTTTTCATGAAATATTTGGACAATTTCGTGGTTGTGTTCATCGATGACATACTTATTTATTCCAAGACGCCAGAAGAACATGAGAAACATCTTCGAATAGTCCTGGAAGAACTACGGAAAAATCAACTATATGCCAAATTCAGTAAGTGTGAATTTTGGTTACGAGAAGTTGGTTTGCTGGGACATGTACTGACAAAGGATGGAATAGCAGTGGACCCAAGTAAAGTAAAGGATGTCTTAGGATGGAAGCAACCCACCAACATGACTGAGATCAGGAGTTTTCTTAGTTTGGCTGGCTACTATCGACGATTTATTGAAGGATTCTCCACCATAGCCAAACCCATGACACAGTTACTCAAGAAGGATAAAAAGTTTGAATGGACTGAAGCATGTGAGAAAAGTTTCCAAGAATTAAAAAAGAGGCTAACAACAGCACCTGTTCTGACCGTGCCAGATGTGCACAAGAATTTTGAAATATACTGTGACGCTTCCAGAAAAGGCCTTGGATGTGTATTAATGCAGGAAGGAAAGGTCGTAGCATATGGTTCAAGACAACTACGACGACACGGAGAAAATTATCCTACCCATGACTTGGAGCTAGTAGCAGTGGTACATGCACTCAAGGAAGGGCGACATTACCTTCTTGGTAATCGATGTGAGATATACACAGATCATAAAAGTCTTAAGTATATCTTCACCCAGCCAGAATTAAACCTACGACAACGTCGCTGGCTTGAGCTAATTAAGGACTATGATGTGGGAATTCATTACCATCCTGGTAAAGCAAATGTTGTGCTAGATGCCCTCAGCCAAAATCCATGCACCGACAATGACAGTGTGCAATTCTCACAACAGGAGTTCAACCGGGAATGTGCCAAACTTAACATGGTTCTAGTCACGGAAGGAACCATTGCTCGCCTAGAAATAAAACCAACATTGGAGGATCAGATCAAAGAAACCTAGAAAGGACACCCCAGTATTGAAGGAATTAAAAGGGAAGTAAATTCAGGCAAGGCACCCGAATTTACCATTGACACCCAAGGAATTCTATGGTACGGGAAAAGATTATGTGTACCCAATAAGGAAGAGCTAAAGCAACAGATTTTGGCAGAAGCCCATACCACCCCGTACTCCATTCACCCAGGGGGAACCAAGATGTACAAAGACCTTCAGGACAAATTTTGGTGGCATGGGATGAAAAGGGATATAGCCGTATATGTCGCGCGTTGTGACTCTTGTCAGCGTATAAAGGCAGAACACCAGAGGCTAGCAGGATTGTTACAGCTAGTCAGAGTGCCTAAATGGAAATGGGATGAGATAGGGATGGATTTTATTGTTGGATTACCAAGGTCACGACACAGGAATGATGCTATCTGGGTTATCACCGACTTATTAACCAAGGTGGCACACATCATTCCGGTAAAAACAACTTATTCAACCCAGAAGCTTGCTAAGTTATACCTCTCCTGAATTGTTTGCCTACACGGGGTATCCAAGACCATAGTCTCTGATAGAGGCACTCAGTTATTCTCTACGTTTTGGGATCACTTGTCGCAAGCCTTAGGAACTCAGCTGGTATTCAGTACGGCGTATCACCCACAGACAGGAGGGCAGACTGAACGGATAAATCAGATATTGGAGGACATGCTGAGAGCTTGTGTCCTTACCTATGGAGTCAGTTGGGAGGATAGTTTGCCATATGCGGAATTTTCATATAACAACAGTTATCAAGCCAGTCTAAAGATGTCACCTTTCGAAGCCCTATACGGACGAAGGTGCCGTACCCCACTCAATTGGTCTGAAACCAGAGATAGCTGAATCTTCGGACCCGAAGTTCTCAAAGAAGCAAAAACAAAAGTAAAACTTATCCGAGACAGACTGAAAGCAGCTCAGAGTCGTCAGAAGAGCTATTATGACCAGAAACACCGTCAGATCAGTTTTGAACCCGACGAATATGTGTATCTCAGAGTATCCCCAATGAGAGGACTATAGAGATTTAAAGTCAAAGGGAAACTGGCACCGAGATTTATTGGACCATTTAGAATAATTGCAAGGAGAGGCAAGGTTGCCTACCAACTGGAGCTACCAGCAGAATTGTCAGATGTTCATGATGTGTTTCACGTGTCACAGCAGAGGAGATGTGTCAGCAATCCAGACAAACAAGTCCAACATTAGGACCTGGATATCCAACCAGATCTTACATATAAGGAACGTCCTATAAATTTTTTGGAAGAGTCAGAACGGAGAACCCGTCGGAGTGTGATAAAGTTTTACAAGGTCCAGTGGAGTAATCACACCGAAGAAGAGGCAACATGGGAAAGGGAGGATCATCTAAGGACTGAGTATCCATACCTGTTTGAGGGATAGCTGAAATCGTGGGGACGAGATTTTTCTTAAGGGGTGTAGGTGTTGTAACACCCCAAAAATACTTTCTTTGATTTTCAAAATCTTTTCTTTAAAGAGAAAAATGATTTAAATCACAATGGCTTTATTTCTTCTTCTTTTTTTTGAAAGCCATTTTTTTGGGTTTCAAATTTTTTAAAAATGGTTCTGATTTAATGGTTTCTTGCTTGAGTAAATATTTTTGAAGGATCAAAAATATTTCTTTCAGAAAAGTTTTTGAATAATTAAACTATTTCAATGAAATGGCTGATACATCTCCAACGTATCTATAATTTTTGATTGTTCCATGCTGTTATATTATCAATCTTGGATGTTTTTATATAAATTTACAGCAATTATATATCATTTTTCGGGACTAACCTATTAACTTAGTGCCCAGTGCGAGTTGCTGTTTTTCTACCTGTTTTTGTTTTACAGAATATCAATATCAAACGAAGTCCAAATGCCACGAAACTTTTTGGAGATTTTTTTCTGGACATATACAACACTAGAAGCTTCGGGAGAGGGCCAGAAGACCCAGGAGGTGGCCACGAGCCACCAGGGCGCGGCTGGGGGGGCAGGCGCGCCCTGGTGCCTCGTGGGCCCCCCATTGCTCCGTTTGACCTAATTCCACCTCTATAAATACCCAAAAATCAGGAAACCATCAGGGGAGTCCACGAAATACTTTTTCCGCCGCCGCAAGCTTCTGTTCTCGAGAGATCCCATCTGGGGTCCTTTTCCGGCACTCCGCCGGAGGGGGAATCGATCACGGAGGGGCTCTACATCAACCTTGCTGCCCTTCCGATGATGCGTGAGTAGTTTACCACAGACCTTCGGGTCCATAGTTAGTAGCTAGATGGCTTCTTCTCTCTTTTTGATCTTCAATACAATGTTCTCCTCGATGTTCTTGGAGTTCTATCCGATGTAATCACTTTTTGTGGTGTGTTTGTTGGGATCCGATGAATTGTGAGTTTATGATCAGATTATCCATGAATATTATTTGAGTCTTTTCTGATCTCTTTTATGCATGATTATTATAGCCTCGTATTTCTTCTCCAATCTATTGATTTGGTTTGGCTAACTAGATTGATTTATCTTGCCATGGAAAGAGGTGCTTTGTAATGGGTTCGATCTTGCGGTGCTCAATCCCAGTGACAGAAAGGGACATGACACGTATGTATCGTTGCTATTAAGGGTAAAAAGATGGGGTTTATTCATATGTGAGTTTATCTTGTCTACATCATGTCATCTTGCTTAAGGCGTTACTCCGTTCTTTATGGACTTAATACACTAGATGCATGCTGGATAGCGGTCGATGTGTGGAGCAATAGTAGTAGATGCAGGCAGGAGTCGGTCTACTTGTCTCAGACGTGATGCCTATATACATGATCATTGCCTTGGATATCATCATGATTATTTGCTTTTCTATCAATTGCCCAACAGTAATTTGTCTACCCACCATATGCTATTTTCTTGAGAGAAGCCTCTAGTGAAAACTATGGCCCCTGGGTCTATCTAAATCATATACTAAAACCCTAAAAATACTTGCTGCACTTTTTTCTTTATTTATTTTATTTTATATTTTTGTTTCAAGCTATCTATCTATCACATACAATTTAATCTTGCAACTTACCGCCGAGGGATTGACAACCCCTCGTTTGCGTTGGGTGCAAGGGTTTGTTGTTTGTGTGCAGGTACTGCTAACGAGGTGTTGCATGATTCTCCTACTGGATTGATAACCTTGGTTTCATAACTGAGGGAAATACTTACCTCTACTGTGATGCATCATCCCTTCCTCTTCGGGGAAAATACCAACGCAAGCTACAAGTAGCAGGAAGAATTTCTGGCGCCGTTGCCGGGGAGACATCATCAACATCTATCAAGTACCTTTGCATAAACTCTCATCTCCTTGCATTTACTTTATTTGCCTCTCGTTTTCATCTCCCCCACTTCTAAAAGTTTTTACAAAAATACAAAAATATTTTTCGTTTGCCTTTTTCTTGTTTGCTTCTTTGCCTGCTTGCTTTATCGTTATGGCTAGTTCTACTCTCGTTATGCCTTTCCCTCCGTGCTTAGGGGACGATCCAGGAATTTTAAACTTTAAATATTTGAGTGACGAATCTTTAAAAGAAGCATGGGATAGATTATTAAAAATCAAGTAAGAGCTAGGCATCAGTTTCACCTTAAATTGTTCCTTAAGGGTTTTTATGTTGGTCTACCCCTTGCTCATAGACGTGTCTTGGATTCTATATTTGAAAACGATTTTCTTGGGAGTGATGCTTTTGCAACCTACGAAAAGATGAAAAGTATATTTGGATAGCCAAAAGTTGAAACTATCGAACCTACCACTCTAGAATACTTTCGTCAAACTGAGCAAATAAAGGAAACAAAGGCTAGTATGGATTCTAACTTTCGAGGAATATTTAATCTTGCCTCTAAAATAAATAGCAATGTGGTGTCACAAACTAGAAGGGTTGATGTTTTAGATCATAAGATTTCTCTTTGTGTTTTGAAAGAAATAAAAACCCTTTGCACTAAGCTTGATCATCTAGTACACATTATTGATAATGGCAAAGAGAGTGAAATATGAGTTGCTAGGGCTAAAACCAAAGATGACAATACTTGAAACTATGCATTATGCCTAGCTAGGGGCATAAAACAATAGCGCTTGTTGGGAGGCAACCCAATGAATAAAATAATTTTTTATTATTTACTTCTGTTTTTGTGTGTTCACACAATTATGCTTCTGTTATGATTGTGTTTTTATGTTTTAATTAGTGTTTGTGCCAAGTAATGCCTTGGGATGATTTGGAAGATAGTATAATTGATGCTGTTTGGAAAACAGAAAGTTTTGCGTCCAGTACTGGAATTTTGGTTCTGTACTGGCGCGTCAGAAAAATCTGAAATTTTTACAAAGTATTGGTATATGAATTTCCCACGTTGTCCTAATTTTTCAGAATTTTTGGAGTTACAGAAGTATGGCTTTTAAATAGATTGCTACAGACTATTCTCTTTTTGACAGATTCTGTTTTTGATGTGTTGCTTGCTTGTTTTGATGAAACTATGGATTGTATCGGGGGGTATAAGCCATGGAGAAGTTAGAATACAGTAGGTATAATGCAAAAATAAAATATGAATGGGTTTGCAACAGTACTTAAAGTAGTGATTTATTTGTTATACTAACGGCTCTCGCGAAGGTTTTGTTGAGTTTTGTGTGATTGAAGTTTTCAAGTTTTTGGTGAGATCATGATGGATGAAGGAATAAGGAGTGGCAAGAGCCTAATCTTGGGGATGCCCATGGCACCCCAAGGTAATATTCAAGGAAGACTCAAGCGTCTAAGCTTGGGGATGCCCCGGAAGGCATCCCCTATTTCTTCTACCAACCATCGGTAATTTTACTTGGAGCTATATTTTTATTCGTCACATGATATGTGTTTTACTTGGAGCGTCTTGTATTATATGAGTCTTTGCTTTGTTTGCTTTTTAGTTTGTCACAATCATCCTTGCTGAACACACCTATTTTGAGAGAGCCACACGTTATCATGATTTGTTAGAATACTCTATGTGCTTCACTTAAATTTTTTGAGCTAGGCAGTTGCTCTAGTACTTCACTTAAATCTTTTTGAGCACGGTGGTGGCTATATTTTGAAGAAATAAACTCTCATGCTTCACTTATATTATTTTGAGAGTTGATAAGATTGAATTTTGAAGAAATATTTGCACTCTCATGCTTCACTTAAATCTTTTTGAGAGTTGATAATAGTAATGGTAATTTGCACAAGATATGAATTTGGTCCCAAAGTGATGAATATCCAGGAGGGATATAAATAAAAACTTTCATATAGATCATTGGATATGATAAGCTTTATTCCTTGAAATAGTTTTGCGGTATGGATATGATGATATGTGAGTCATGCTAGTGAGTAATTATGATTTAGTAAGAATATTGGCGTTAAGGTTTGTGATTCCCTATGCATGCACGTAAAGTCAATAGTTATGCAACGAAATTATATCCTACTTATGGTGCATTATTCGGTGTTAGTTATGTTCAATGCATGTTTATGACCGTTTTTGCTTTTTGGTTGGTCGCTTCTCAATCTATTTTCTAGCCTTCATTTGTACTAAGCGGAAATACTGCTTGTGCATCCAAAACCCTTAAACCCAAGTTGTGCCAGATGAGTCCACCGTACCGACCTATATGTGGTATTTCCATGCCGTTCTAAGTAAATTTGCGTGTGCCAACTCTAATTTTCAAAATAATTTTTGCAGTTTTGTGTGCCCGTACCTGTGGCACCCCGGCTCAGAGAGACCGAAACACCCCGTATTCCAGCCCAGAGATCAAGTCTTCTGGAATACGGCACTGTTTAGCATAGAACAAAATAACTCTTTATTACGAATAAATGGGGTACAAGGGTCCGATATTACAAAGGTTACAGGGGCACGGCGACACTTCGCCTGCTAAGATAGCTCTATGCTAGCAGCGGAACATCTCTTAGCGGAATAACTTCTAGCAGCGGAACAGTGACAACGATGATGAACTCCACTCCACAGGGACTCTGGCTGGGACGCATCCTAGAACACAACCTCGGGATCCTCGTTAAACAATCAATCATGGCAGCACCTGCAATCTGGCATGACACACCAGGTGAGTACTTTGAATGTACTCGCAAGCTCACAGCAACCAGAGCAATCAAGACAAACAACAACATGGCATTTACAGGTTAATGAACACAATACTACTTAAAACAACATGAGCATGGCAAGTACATATAATTCATGATATGAACATGATGATACTAGCACTAGCATGCAAGGGGGTCGACGTTTAAGGTCTCATGGACCAACTTACTCTGCTTGGAGGTTATCTCGTAACCACCAACTTACCATCGTGATCATCACACGATCACCTAAAGATCAACCAAGCTCGGTATCAACTATACCATCGTGATCATCACATGACCACACGGAGCTTGATCTCTACCTTTGATCATCGCATGACCACATAAAGATCAACCAACTTCTTTCCTCATGGAACCGGGGTTTTTTATTATTCAAGTTACTATTTCTGTTGACCCATAGTGTGACCTACTACGAACTGTGTCCATGACTGAGGATGCGGCTATCGATAGATTATACACTCTGCAGAGGTTAGTACACTGTACCCACAGTACGGAACTCATGGCCTCGTGCTCCCATTCGGGTGGACCAACGACATTCCGACAAAACCAATCTATTGCATGACACTCTCCCGGCCACTCCAACAAACTCCCCTTTGGGCTATGTCCTAGATGGCCCCGATGCCAACTCGTGACATCCGCCACCTTTGTGGCCGCCACCGTCGTGGCCAAAACAACAACATCGTCCCAAACGGGGACCTCGGTACCGTAAAACTTGGGCACACAAGGCTATGGCCGCCTACCTGATCAGGGTAGCGCGCACCCACAACCTTCCCTAGGCACCGGCGAGAGGCATGACAATAGACCGCATTAGGGCCTCCCCATCCAGGCAAGTGTGGTTGCACTGGTGAGCTCAATTCGGTGGCACCATGACTCAGCCAACAGATTTGTTCAAGTTTGATTAATGTCAGGTTCAACTTGAATGGTGATGAGCTGAGTCATAATAAAATAACAATGCATATGAGCATGATATCAGTGTAACCATGGATGGGCATCATAACCATTTAACATCATAACATCAACAAGGATAACTCATTTAGTCTACGAGATGCAAATAAGCATGGCATAATGACGATCATGAATATCACAAGAAGTTTCATATCAAACCGTAACTACTTATTATCACTAGCACCGGAAATGATTACAAGAATAAAGCATGAGAATAACCATAGCACTAATAATGGAGAGAATCATAAATGCACAAGAACATAGCATAAGCATGGACATGGATCCACGAGCATATCTGAAGTATTAACAAAATCATTAAATGAGCAACAATTATTTAAATATTCAAGTGGAAACTATGGCTACTGCAATGCCATCATGCAAGTGGCTATTGTGGCTTGCCTGGGGATGAAAGATTCACCGAGGAGAAGTGCGAGAAGCTTGCGGAAAAATTTCGCCGGAAATGGTTCTCTCTTGGAGGGGGCTGAATCAGGGCAGGGGCAAAATGGTCATTTTTAGAATGTTACCACATGATGAAAATGATGCCAACAGAACGGGCTCAACGAACTGAGATCATGGGCTTTGGAATCACCTGAATCGGAGTCACGGTCGCGGAGTTACGGCCGTTCGTTCGTTAGGCAGAAAATCAAATAAAAACTATTCATTTCTGACCTTAACGGACGAACGTCCGCTCTTTAGAGGTTTCGGCGCTGGCCTGGAAACAGAAGGCGTATTCGGGGAAATACGTCTTCAGCAGAAGGAAAATGCATTTTCGCCCGAAGAACAGGAGAATACGCTTTCTCCAAAGGAAAAAGCATTTAGCCAAATGCGCTTCCACTTAAGCCCACAGGCACGGCCTCTGGGTCACTTCCACACAGGTCCCACCGTGCCTTCTCTCTCTCCTCCCTGCCTCCTTCTTCTTCCCCGCATCGACGGAGACAGAGGAGAGGTCGGGCGCGCGCTGGCGCCCGTCCCGGCAGCTCCGGCCATGCCTGGCGAAGCTCCGGCCACCGGAGTGATCAGCGTGAGGCGACGCACCTGCCAGTGGGCTTGGTCCTTGCCGGGGAGCAGCGGATCAAGCGAGACCTTGGCCGTGGCGAACGACGGTCGCGGGTGAGGTCGGGCACGGCGCCACAGGTCACTGGAGGAAGAGGGGAAGGGCGCGGAAGCTCCAGGGGGCTCGTGTGGTTTCTCTAGTGGTGAGGAGAAGGAGGGAGGGGCTCTACATTGTGCCAATTTAGGCGGACCAGAGCGACGGCCATGGCGGCAGTGGCGACCGGGGAGGGCTCCTTGAGCTCAAGCGAGTGGTTGGGGAGGCTTCTAGGAGGGAGAGGGATCTGTTGGTCAGGAGAGGAGGTGCTAGGGTGGGCTTAAATAGCCGCGGCGATGATGCCCTCACCGGATGCCGCCACAGACACGAAGACAATTCTCTGGCGCGGCCGCGTGCGCGTGCGCACGCGCGGGGGGGAAAGAAAAAGGCCAGGGGGAGTGCACGCGGTGCGGAGATGCCGCGGGCGAGGAAGAAGACAAAAGCAAGGCGAAGATGGGCACGGGCATGCAGGGCGGCGTGGCTCGCCGGAGAGGAAAGAGGAAGGGGAGAGGGGGCCAGAGGGGACGCGTGGACGGAGGAGAGCTTGAGCAGCGCAGTGGACATGGTGCGGTGTCGCGAGGGCGACGTTTGGGCGGCGGCAGAGGGGTCCCGGTGGCCAGAGCACGCGTTTGGCCTGCCAGACCGCGTGGTCACCGTGTGCACAGGCGCACGCGTTGCATCTTGGCCCGCAAAAAGATGTCTAGCGTGTGGACCCTACTAGATGGATGAACACTGAGGTCTTGGTTAGGTTAGAGCACCTCTGTGCTGATGGGTAGCATCAACAGAAGTTTGTTGTAGCAAACTTGGGCATGAAATAGTGGTCAAAATAAATGGGATAAGGGTTAACCAGGATGTCACAAAGGTTTAGGGTAGGAAGAACTACAATCCTGTGGATTTTGAAAAGATTTGGACCAATATTTGTCATAGTTGCTTTACAACTACAAAAACTGGTCCAGAACATAGATCATGAAGTAGCACTCGCATGGATGATTGGATTGAGCTGAAATTTGGTGTAGGATGATTATTTGGGCATATGAAGGCACCATCAAAATTTCATACCATTTGGATAAATACAAATGGTACTTCCTTCACAATGCTCTACACTGGACAGAAACTTGGGGGAATTTTGTGGGGAAAATGGATTGGCAAAATGATTTGAATTTTGGCATGATCAAATTATATAGGGATACTTAGGTCCTGGATTAATTTCAGATTTTATGAAGCAATATAAAATATAGTTGCTTCACAAACTGAAATTGTGACCAAAAACAAAGATTGGATGGTGTGCTCACATAGATTGTTGGATGGAGATTAAATTTGGTGGAGAGTAATTATTTTATCATAATAATTATCTACCAAAATTCCAACTCATTTGGATTATCCTAGCTAGTACTTCCTTCACAAAGCTTCTCTCTGGACAGAAATTTTAGAAATTTGCTCAAGGGAGATTTACTAGGCAAATGAAGCTGAATTTTGGCATGTGGCAATGATTTGGATGTGATAGAGTGCCCAAATTTTTTTAAGGCAATCAAGAAAATATAAATAGCACTTCCTTCACAAAGTGCCATTCTGGACAGAATAGGAAATGAATATTCCTGAATTATTTTTGAACTAGGAAAGGATGGGTTTTGGCATATTTGTGGAAGATATGATCCAAAGAATTTATGAGAATTTTTTGGGAATTTTGTGGAATACAGAAATATAGGTTGCTTCACAACCTAGGGCAAACAGGGTTATTCCTTTAATAGAAAAAGGAATATTCCCAAGGAATAAAAATTTGGGGTTGGCTAAGATGGAAATGACATGGCCTTGGGATAGATTTGTGAATGACAAGCCACTTGGAAGTGGCAGGAGAGAAAATCTTCCCAGGTTTCAAGACCACAGAGCCACCGAAAAAGAACTCCAAATAAAAATTCGAAGAAATCCAAAAGAAAAAGAAAGGGCCAAAATCGGGGTGTTACAGTACCGCTCATGAGGCGGAAGGGGGTGGCCAATATTTTCCATGCTAGGTGGGTTATTCTCACGATGAGTGTTTATTCACTTGTCATTGCATGAGAGTGTGGCAGGTAATAGGGATGCCCAGTCCCGAAATGAAATGAAATGAAATGAAATGAAATGAAATGAAAAATCTTATATGATGATACTAATAAATTCCTTGGAAAGTGTTGGTATGGAGGGCACCCGTGGATACGGCTAGCCATGGATTGTGAAAGAATGGTGGAAAAGTAATAAAATTTATTTTCTGTTTGGGAATCGCCTATAATGTATCTAGCATGGAAGATATTGGGAATTCTCGTTCATTTTCGTTGACAGGAAAAGCATGCCTCCCAAAAAAATTTATCTCTCTAATTTAAACTTTGAGCTCTGGCAAATTAGCAAATCTCTGCTTCCCTCTGCGAAGGGCCTATCTATTTACTTTATGCAATTTTTATTTTTATTTGAGCCTCCATCTTCTCTTATAAAGCACCAACTAGAGAGCACTATTGTCATACTTGTGCATTGGATGTAGCTAATATGGAGTGTGTTTCATGAATGGATTAATGATTGAGCATAATGGGCTAGGGATAACTTTCTTTAGCATTGATATTTTGAAGGCATGGTTGCTTGTTAGTATGCTTGAGTATTTATGTCTTCGTGTCAAACTAAAGACTATTGCTTTGAATCATTCAAGTTCATATATCCATGCTACAAAAGAAAAAGAATATGATGAATATGATAGGCAGCATTCCACATCAAAAATTCTGTTTTTATCATTTACCTACTCGAGGACGAGCAGGAATTAAGCTTGGGGATGCTGATACGTCTCCAACGTATCTATAATTTTTGATTGTTCCATGCTATTATATTATCAATCTTGGATGTTTTTATATACATTTACAACAATTATATATTGTTTTTTGGGCCTAACCTATTAACTTAGTGCCCAGTGCCAGTTGTTGTTTTTCTGCCTGTTTTTGTTTTACAGAATATCAATATCAAATGAAGTCCAAATGCCATGAAAATTTTTGGAGATTTTTTTCTGGACATATACAACACTAGAAGCTTCGGGAGAGGGCTAGAAGACCCAGGAGGTGGCCACGAGCCACCAGGGCGCGCCTGGGGGGCAGGCTCGCTCTGGTGCCTTGTGGGCCCCCCTTTGCTCCGTTTGACCTAATTCCACCTCTATAAATACCCAAAAATCAGGAAACCATCAGGGGAGTCCTCGAAATACTTTTTACGCCGCCGCAAGCTTCTGTTCTCGAGAGATCCCATCTGGGGTCCTTTTTCGGCACTCCGCCGGAGGGGGAATTGATCACGGAGGGGCTCTACATCAACCTTGCTGCCCTTCCGATGATGCGTGAGTAGTTTACCACAGACCTTCGGGTCCATAGTTAGTAGCTAGATGGCTTCTTCTCTCTTTTTGATCTTCAATACAATGTTCTCCTCGATGTTCTTGGAGTTCTATCAGATGTAATCACTTTTTACGGTGTGTTTGTTGGGATCCGATGAATTGTGAGTTTATGATCAGATTATCCATGAATATTATTTGAGTATTTTCTGATCTCTTTTATGCATGATTATTATAGCCTCATATTTCTTCTCCAATCTATTGATTTGGTTTGGCTAACTAGATTGATTTATCTTGCCATGGGAAGAGGTGCTTTGTAATGGGTTCGATCTTGCGGTGCTCAATCCCAGTGACAGAAAGGGACATGACACGTATGTATTGTTGCTACTAAGGGTAATAAGATGGGTTTTATTCATACGTGAGTTTATCTTGTCTACATCATGTCATCTTGCTTAAGGCGTTACTCCGTTCTTTATGGACTTAATACACTAGATGCATGCTGGATAGCGGTCGATGTGTGGAGTAATAGTAGTAGATGCAGGCAAGAGTCGGTCTACTTGTCTCGGACGTGATGCCTATATACATGATCATTGCCTTGGATATCGTCATGATTATTTGCTTTTCTATCAATTAGCCAACAGTAATTTGTCTACCCACCGTATGCTATTTTCTTGAGAGAAGCCTCTAGTGAAAACTATGGCCCCCGGGTCTAGCTAAATCATATACTAAAACTCTAAAAATACTTGCTGCACTTTTTCTTTATTTATTTTATTTTGTATTTTTGTTTCAATCTATCTATCTATCACATACAATTTAATCTTGCAACTTACCGCCGAGGGATTGACAACCCCTCGTTTGCGTTGGGTGCAAGGGTTTGTTGTTTGTGTGCAGGTACTGCTAACGAGGTGTTGCGTGATTCTCCTACTGGATTGATAACCTTGGTTTCATAACTGAGGGAAATACTTACCTCTACTGTGCTGCATCATCCCTTCCTCTTCGGGGAAAATACCAACGCAAGCTACAAGTAGCAATGGCCCATTTCATTTTTTTAAACACTTAGAAATTCTCACAAAAATCATTCTGTCATTTTAAATTATCATCCAAGTCATCCTCACACCCTAGGACAGTATCCAATACTCCTCCTCTCCACAAAAATATTTTTATCATATTTAGCAAATTCCAAAATTTGAATTTCATGTATTCCTAGTCCCTTTGATTTACAAAGGAACTATATTTTTCCTAGCTCTTTTGCTCCCACAAAAATTATCCCAACTACTTGACAGTACCCACACTCCATTTCACCAAAAACATTATGTTCCACAGTTCAAAATTTTCAAATTTCATTCAATTGAAATTTGGACCAGATTCAAACTCTCTGCTCAAAACCTAATTTTAATTACTCCAAAAATTCTGAAATTTTGCCAGCATCTCTGTTATGCATCAGTACCTCACCACAAAAATTCTCAAAAATTCCAAAAATGCCTAGGGCCATCTAGCATTTCATCATACACCTCATGTGCACTGTAGATCACTGTCGAAAAATTCAGAAATTTCAGAGAAGTTCAGAGAAGAGGGAATCGATGCCATGCGGTGCACTTCACTCCACCTCTCCCTCATCCGCACCTCTGCTGATCATCATTGCATGGCCACGAGACCCCCTCGCCAGCCGCTCGCCACCGACAGAACAGTGGCAGGCTGGTGCAACGGCCGCTACCGTCGGCCGCGGCGGCCGAGAGGAGCAGCACGGCCACCAGCCACCATCACTTCTCCCCACCGCTCCCTCTCCTACCTTCTCTCCATGCGGCAGCCGCTCCTCCACTCCCACGCGCCGTCCAAGCCACCCCAACCCCGCTTGTCAGTCGCCGGAGCCACTCGTCGCCGCCATGGCCATACGGGAACCCCGCGTCGAGATGAGTGGATAGAGCTCGAGGACGCTGCACTGGCGCTTCGGGAAGCCTCCACTAGTCTCCCTGATCCCCCACCGACCGCGCTCGCCGCCCAAACCTACGTCGTCGGCCGAAATTACTCTGCCACGATCCGCCTCGCTTCGGCCACCTCTGTCTCGCCTATAAAAGGAGCCCTCGAGCTCCGTTCAGTGCCCACACCACCTCCACTCACTCCCAATCGCCACCCAGAGGGGTCGAACGACCTCGTGGAGGTCTTCTTCCCCGACTCCGGCCGCCCGATCCGCCACTGTCCCCGCGAACCTCACATCGTCGTTCGTCCATCTCCACCCCTCAAACTTCGTCAGTAACCTCCTCGTGCACCCACTCATCCATTCTGCACGTCAATTTGACTACCGTAGCCCCCCCCCGACGAGATCCATCACCACCCGATGCCGCCGTCCGCCGGAGTTGACCTCGCCGTCATCACAGTGCTCGCCGGCAACCAACTCCACCACCCACCGACGCGGAAGGACGCCCTGAGCACGCTCATAACATCGCCGCCTCCTAAAACGCCGGCAATCGCCGCCGGTGACCGCCGCAACCTCTCTGTTCTCGCGCAAGGCGCGTTTGAATTTCAAACCTGATGGGTGGGGCCCGCCCGTCAGTGTTTTATCTTTTTCTGGTTATTCCGAAAACGTCTTCTGTCTCTTTACGTCTTCTGTACTGGAAAGCATACTCTCGCCCGAGGCGCTTCCTCTTCTTACAGCAGGGACCTGCTGGCAAGAATTTTAATTGCAGAAAGGTCCCTGGTTTTAAAACCTTTATTACTTTTTAACCATAACTCCTTTTCATTTGATTCTTTTTCTGAAAATTTTCTTTTTCATTCTAGTTTTTTTAGTATTTATTTGAAAATATTTTGAGAAATTTTTTTGCGCTGTCACAAAATTTTTGATTTGAATTTGAATTCTTATTTTATAGAAAACGAGGAGGGAAACTTTGCCAAAAATTTCGAGGGATCACCTTCTGCCTACTTTGATCAAGGCAAGCATTTTTGAACTTGGGATATGGTGTTTGCATCGGTTCAAAATAATCACTGGATATGTAGTGGATAGCAAGTGCATGCATGGTCATATCTTTTTTTGCATTTCTTGCATGCATTAAAGAACTTTTCTAACTCAGATGAAGTAGTGAGAAATCAGGGGTGTACCCTGTCTTTGCCGTGCCGGTGGGCACGGGTCACATCATGACACGATGGTGTCACTGTGGCATGTGAAGCATGCCAGTCATAATAATAACACCTCCTGAGTCGACCTAGATCGAGTCTTGTTCCGTCATGCCTAGCTAAAATTTGTGCTACCACTTGTCTTCCCGCGAGGTGAGTACGGCTTAGTAAGTTGCTAACCCCTTTTCGAGTGCACACCACATAGAGGGGCCATGATGAGGGTTCCATGGCCATGGACTAATGCCAGTCATCGGGTCAGGGGGCATGGGTGTATCCGGCTGGGCCGAGAGGGGGGCAGCCCTTGTAATCCGTGCGTTATAAATAGTGATCCCATGCTATTCGAGACGATGGTCTCCTCGTCTTAGAGTTTTTCTTGGACGATGCTTTGGGTGATTCCTGGCATCCGGAAAGTTAATCTGGTGTGCGCTGGTCAGGTGTGTTTTCAACCCAAAGACCGTAAAGGGAATTAGTCAGCATCCTGGTGTTGGCTAAAGGAATCCTATGCACGTGGGTAAAGAGTACACCCTCTGCAGAGTTATACCTATTCGAATAGCTGTGTCCATGGTCAAGGATGTTAGCTGGGAAGGGTCAAGTGTCGGTCCCGGTGTCGGTCTTCGGAGGGAAATAATTAAAATTGAGCATGATCCATTTTTGCAGGATAATTACTGTCACTACTGATGCCAGTATGAATATTATTGTTAACATGAATGTTATTGTGGACTAACCTTTTTCTTCTATGTGTAACCTTGGGTATATCTTGGGATGGTTAATCCACCTGGAAACTCAATTTTATTTTATTTTCTGAGTATCTCTTGGGATGGTTAATCCACCTGGATACTCAATTTTATTTTATTTTCTGAGTATCACTTGGGATGGGTAATCCACCTGGATACTCAGTTCTATTTTCTTTTCTGAGTATCTCTTGGGATGGTTAATCCACCTAGATACTCGGTTCTATTTTCTTTTCTGAGTATCTCTTGGGATGGTTAATCCACCTGGATACTCATTTCTTTTCAAGACCTCTCGAGGCGTCGCTTTTAGACACCCGTTTGGCATTTTTCTTAGAATTTCTCGAGCGGTCCAACGCCCGATGTTCCATTTTATATTCTTGGTTTATTACTAAAATGATATATTTATTCATCCATACCGTATTAATATTTATCATGTCATGCTTTTAAATTCGGTCAGCGTATGCATATAATTTGATCCATCATGAACATATGCATTCGGTATATCTTTTGTTCATAATGTTTGCGAGTACATTCCAACGTACTCACAGGCTTGTCCCTGGCTTGTTAATTTGGCCAGACCTGGAAGAAGACGATCTTGTGGAGGAAGAGTGTGCTAGCGAGCCCGACGCTTAGAGGTGTTCCCAGTCAGTCACCTTGTGGTCTTGGAGTCTACCACGTGTATCATCTGCAGTGCTTCTGCTCCACCAATAAAATAGTCAAGCCTCACACTGACGCTTGGCTTTACTTTATTGTATCAGTGTGTAATATCACCACACCACTGTCCTATTCCGCCACCGTCATATATTGACAAGTTTGTAATAAATGTTGAGTACTCTGGCTCAACCTTGTGTAATATTATGTTTGTACTGGTTATCAATATCAAGGGAGTCCACCAGTTGTTCTGATCTTGGGGCTGGTGTGACTTGAGGCTATTCCATGATATATTCGGGAAACAGGCCCGACAACTACATACCTCCGGGGTGCCGGTCTCTTCCTCCCCAGGGCAAGGAGGTCCTCGTCCGAATCTTCGGGGAAGCTAGGCTTCTCCGGTTGGATGGGATCAGTGGAGGCCTTGCGCGGCCTCTTCGGGCCTTTTGGCCTCGCCCCCTCATCTTTGGCGCCCTTGGACGCCGCCCTTTTCCCTTTATGGGAAGATTTTTCTTCCCCCTCGCCTCCCTCCTCGTCTTCGTGGGTGGAGGAGGCGTGGGTTTCCTTGAACCGGGTGACCGAGGTCTCCCGACCTTGGAGGCCCGCTCTGCCCCTTGGAGGTCTGGACTCTTTGGGGATCACCACATGTGGCTCCTCGGTCAGGAGGGCCACAAGCTGGGCAGTCTTTTCCTCCTTAGGTTGCGGTGCCGGGCACACCATGTTCTGCGCCTTGGGGATCCACTTCTGCAAGTGCCCAATTGGTTAGCAAATGTTTGTGAGGGCCGTCGTGGGCGGTTTCAAAGCCGAAGTCCCTCCCAGCCACGGGAAAGCCGGCCTTGGATGCCTTGAACAGCAGCTTCCACATCCCGGCCGGGGTGGTGCGGAAGAAGTGGTGGATGGGCACCACGTCCTCGGGCTTGTACGCCCACATCAGGGTAGCCCGGGATTAAAGCGGCAAGATGCGGCGGTGGAGCATGACGTTCACCACGTCCCTCAGCTTGATGTCCCTCTAGTTGATCCAGAACTTGATCTTCTTGATGAGGACCTCCACCTCCGCCGGGTTCCCCCAATCCATGCCCTTCCTCTTCCAGAACACGAGCTTCTTCGGAGGGCCGGCCGAGAACTCGACCTCGGCCTGGCCAGCAGCGAGTGGCTCAGTGATGTAAAGCCACTCGCGCTGCCACTCCTTGACGGTCTCGATGAAAGTGCCTTTGAACCAGACAGCCTTCAGGTTCTTGCTGATCATTGCTCCTCCGCACTCAGCGAGCTCGGAATCGTAGGACTTCAGCTTGACGCCAATGATCTTCAGCCATAGCCCGAAGTGTGGCTCGATGCGGAGGAAGGCCTCGTAGACCGTGATGAAGGAGGCGAGGTGGAGGATGGAGTTCGGGGCTAGATGGTGGAAATCTAGCCCGTAGTAGAACAGGATCCTGCGCACGAAGGGGTGCAGCGGGAACCTGATACGTCTCCAACGTATCTATAATTTTTTATTGTTCCATGCTATTATAGAATCAATCTTGGATGTTTTATATACACTTACAAGCAATTATATATCATTTTTTGGGACTAACCTATTAACTTAGTGGCCAGTGCCAGTTGCTGTTTTTTGCCTGATTTTGGTTTTTCAGAATATCAGTACCAAACGAAGTCCAAATGCCACAAAACTTTTTGGAGATTTTTTTCTGGACGTAAGAGACACTAGAAGCTTCAGGAGAGGGCCAGAAGACAGAGGAGGTGGCCACGAGCCACCAGGGTGGGCCCCAGGGGGGTGGCGCGCCCTGGTGCCTCGTGGGCCCACCTCTGCTCAGTTTGACCTAATTCCACCTCTCTAAATACTCTAAAATCGGGAAACCAACAGGGGAGTCCACGAAATACTTTTTCCGCCACCGCAAGTTCCTGTTCTCGAGAGATCCCATCTGGAGGCCTTTTCCGGCACTCCACCGGAGGGGGATTCGATCACGGAGGGGCTCTACATCAACCTTGCTGCCCTTCCGATGATGCGTGAGTAGTTTACCACAGACCTTTGGGTCCATAGTTAGTAGATAGATGGCTTCTTCTCTCTTTTTGATCTTTAATACAATGTTCTCCTCGATGTTCTTGGAGTTCTATCCGATGTAATCACTTTTTGCGGTGTGTATGTTGGGATCCGATGAATTGTGAGTTTATGATCAGATTATCCATGAATATTATTTGAGTTTTCTCTGAACTCTTTTATGCATGATTGTTATAGCTTCATATTTCTCTCCGGTCTATTAATTTGGTTTGGCCAACTAGATTGATTTATCTTGCAATGGGAGAGGTGCTTTGTAATGGGTTCAATCTTGCGGTGCTCAATCCCAGTGACAGAAAGGGACATGACACGTATGTATCATTGCTATTAAGGGTAAAAAGATGGGGTTTATTCATGCATGAGTTTACTTTGTCTACATCATGTCATCTTGCTTAAGGCGTTACTCCGTTCTTTATGAACTTAATACTCTAGATGCATGCTGGATAGCGGTCGATGTGTGGAGTAATAGTAGTAGATGCAGAATCGTTTCGGTCTACTTGTCTCGGATGTGATGCCTATATACATGATCATTGCCTTGGATATAGTTATGATTATTTGCTTTTCTATCAATTGCCCAACAGTAATTTGTTTACCCACTGTATGCTATTTTCAAGAGAGAAGCCTCTAGTGAAAACTATGGCCCCCGGGTCTACTTTTATCAAATATTAAAAATCCCAAAAATACCTTGCTGCAATTTTACTTTATTTAATTTATTTTGTATTTTTGTTCGATCTATCTATCTATCACTATACAATTTAATCTTGCAATTAACCGCCAAGGGATTGACAACCCCTTGTTCGCGTTGGGTGCGAGGATTTGTTATTTTGTGTGCAGGTACTGCTAACGAGTTGTTGCGTGATTCTCCTAGTGGATTGATAACCTTGGTTTCATAACTGAGGGAAATACTTATCTCTACTATACTGCATCATCCCCTCCTCTTCGGGGAAATCCCAACGCAGCTCACAAGTAGCAGGAAGAATTTCTAGCGCCGTTGCCGGGGAGACATCATCAACATCAATCAAGTACCTACGAATAAAGTTTCATCTCCTTGCATTTATTTTATTTGCCTTTTTCATCTCCCCCACTTCTATTTTTTTTACAAAAATACAAAAATATTTTCCGTTTGCCTTTTTCTTGTTTGCTTCTTTGCTTGCTTCTTATCTTGTTTGTGTGGCCACGATGTCTCAAGAAAATACAAAATTATGTGATTTTTCCAATACTAATAATAATTATTTTATTAGTACTCCGATTGCTCCTCCCGCCGCTAGTGCGGAGACTTGTGATATTAATGCCGCTTTGCTAAATCTTGTTATGAAAGAACAATTTTCTGGTAGTCCAAATGAAGATGTTGCATCCCATCTTAACACTTTCGTAGAATTGTGTGATATGCAAAAGAAAAAAGATGTGGATAATGATATTGTGAAATTAAAATTATTCCCGTTCTCATTGCGGGATCATGCAAAAATTTGGTTTTCATCTTTACCATGAAATAGTATCGATTCTTGGGATAGGTGTAAAGATTCTTTTATTACCAAGTATTTTCCTCCCGCGAAAATGTTTTCCCTTAGAAATCAAATTATGAATTTCAAGCAACTTGATCATGAACATGTTGCCCAATCTTGGGAAAGGATGAAATTAATGATAAGAAATTGCCCTACTCATGGTTTAAATTTGTGGATGATCATCCAAATTTTTTATGCGGGATTAAATTTTGTTTCTAGAAATCTTTTAGATTCCACCGCGGGTGGAACTTTTATGGAGATTACATTGGGAGAAGCTACTAAATTTCTTGATAATATTATGGCAAATTATTCACAATGGCATACTGAAAGAGTTCCTACTAGTAAAAAAGTGAATTCTATTGAAGAAATTAGTACTTTGAGTGATAAAGTTGATGCGTTGATGAAATTGGTTGCTAGCAAAAATACTCCTCTTGATCCTAATGATGTGCCTTTGTCCACCTTGGTTGAGCAAAATATTGATCCCGTAGATGTGAATTTTATCTCGCGAAACAATTTTAATAGTAATGCTTATAGAGGCTATTTTAATCCTAGGCCGTTTCCTGGAAATTCCTCTAATAATTATGGCAATTCCTGTGGTAATTCTTATAATAATAATAATAGGATGCCCTCTGATCTTGAAAGTAATATTAAAGAATTTATTAATGCTCAAAAAGTTTTCGACACTACGATAGAAGAAAAATTGAGTAAACTTGATGATATGTCTAGGAGCATTGGTAGAATTATTCATGATGTGGAAAATCTTAAGACTAAAATTTTGCCACCCAAAATTGATATTAATGAGTCAATTAAATCTTTATATGTCTCCATGGATGAGAGTAAGAAAAGAACCGCTATGATAAAAGCTAAACGAGAATTTTTAGAAAAAGCGATTCATTCCGGTTTCTATCATAGTAACGATGAGGATATTAAAATGATTGGTGTTTCATCAATTGATTCCTTGTTTAGCAATATAAAACTTGATGAAAAGGGGACTGAAGAAGAGTCAACTTTAGCTAGAAGGCGTCCCCATAATTCGGAGGGTGAAAATCTTGATGAAAAAATTGATAAACGTGGGTTTGGAGAGGTAAAAACTTTAACTAGTGATGTGCCCACTCTCTTGGATTACAAAGACTTTAATTATGATAGTTGTTCTTTGATTGAATGTATTTCTTTGTTACAATCCATGCTAAATTCACCCAACGCTTATGAACAAAATAAGGCTTTTACTAAACACATTGTAGAAGCGATGATGAAAGCGTTAGAAGAGAAGCTAGAACTAGAAATTTCAATTCCTAGAAAATTATATGATGAGTGGGAACCCACCATTAAAGTTAAAATTAAAAATTATGAGTGCAATGGTTTATGTGATTTGGGTGCTAGCGTTTCCACAATTCCAAAATCTCTATGTGATGTGCTAGGTTTTTCCAATATGGATGAATGTTCTCTTAATTTGCACTTGGCGGATTCTACTTTTAAAAAGCCTTTGGGTAGAATTAATGATGTTCTTATTCTTGCAAATAGGAACTATGTGCCCATTGATTTTATTGTACTTGACATTGATTGCAATCCGTCTTGCCCCATAATACTTGGTAGACCGTTCTTACGAACCATAGGTGCCATTATTGACATGAAAGAAGGGAATATAAAATTTCAGTTTCCATTAAAGAAGGGAATGGAACACTTCCCTAGAACTAGAATTAAGCCACCATATGAATCAATCATGAGGGACACCTATGGAACTAAAACCAAAGATGAAAACACTTGAAACTATGCATTATGCCTAGCTAGGGGCGTAAAACAATAGCGCTAGTTGGGAGGCAACCCGATAATTATCTTAATTTTTTAGTTTATTTTTCTGTTTTCTTTTGTGCACACAATTATGCTACTGTTATGATTGTGTTTTTGTGTTTTTGTGTTTTAATTAGTGTTTGTGCCAAGTAAAGCCTTTGGGATGATTTGGAAGATAGTATAATTGATGCTGTTTGGAAAACAGAAAGTTTTGCGTCCAGAGCTGGAATTTTACTTCTGTACTGGAGCATCAGAAAAATCTGAAATTTTTACAAAGTATTGGTATATGAATTTCCTACATTTTCCTAATTTGTCAGAATTTTTGGAGTTACAGAAGTATGGCTTTTAAATATATCTTTACAGACTGTTCTGTTTTAGACAGATTCTGTTTTTGTTGCATAGTTTGCTTATTTTGATGAATCTATGGATCGTATCGGGGGGTATGAGTCATGGAGAAGTTGGAGTACAGTAGCATTATGCCAATATTAAATATGAATCAATTTACTACAGTACCTAAAGTTAAAGATTTGTTTGTTATACTAACGGATCTCACGAAGGTTTTGTTGAGTTTTGTGTGATTGAAGTTTTCAAGTTTTGGGTGAGATCACGATGAATGAAGGAATAAGGAGTGGAAGGAGCCTAAGCTTGGGGATGCCCAAGGCACCCCAAGGTAATATTCAAGGAATACTCAAGCGTCTAAGCTTGGGGATGCCCAAGGCACCCCAAGGTAATATTCAAGGAATACTCAAGCGTCTAAGCTTGGGGATGCCCCGAAAGGCATCCCCTCTTTCTTCTACCAACTATCGGTAATTTTACTTGGAGCTATATTTTTATTCATCACATGATATGTGTTTTACTTGGAGCGTTGTGTACTATATGAGTCTTTGCTTTTGTTTGCTTTTTAGTTTGTCACAATCTTCTTTGCTGGACACACCTATTTGAGAGAGCCACACGTTTATCATGATTTCTTAGAATACTCTATGTGCTTCACTTTAATCTTTTGAGCTAGGTAGTTGCTCTAGTGCTTCACTTAAATCTTTTTGAGCACGGCGGTGGCTATATTTTGAAGTAATATTTGAACTCTCGTGCTTCACTTATATTATTTTGAGAGTTGATAAGACTAAATTTTGAAGAAATATTTGCACTCTCATGCTTCACTTATATCTTTTTGAGAGTTGATAATAGTAATGGTAATTTGCACAAGATATGAATTTGGTCCCAAAGTGATGAATATTCAAGAGGGATATAATAAAAACTTTCATGAAAGATCATTGGATATGATAAATTTGATTCCTTGCAATAGTTTTGCGATATGGAGATGATAATATGTGAGTCATGTTAGTGAGTAATTGTGATTTAGTAAGAATATTTATGTTAAGGATTGTGATTCCCTATGCATGCACATAAAGTCAATAGTTATGCAACGAAATTATATCCTACTTATGATGCATTATTCGGTGTTAGTTATGTTCAGTGCATGTTTATGACCGTTTTTGCTTTTTGGTTGGTCGTTTCTCAATCTATTTGCTAGCCTTCATTTGTACTAAGCGGGAATACTGCTTGTGCATCCAACTCCTAAAACCCAAGTTGTGCCAAATGAGTCCACCATACCTACCTATATGCGGTATTTCCATGCCGTTCCAAGTAAATTTGCATGTGCCAACTCTAATTTTCAAAATAATTTTCCGTTTTGTGTGCCCGTACCACTCATGAAGCGGCAGGGGATGGCCAATATTTTCCATGCTAGGTGTGTTATTCTCACAATGAGTGTTTATTCACGTCTCATTGCACGAGAGAGTGGCAAGTATTAGGGATGCCCAGTCCCGAAATGAAAAAAAAAAATATGATGATAATAATAAATTCCTTGGAAAGTGTTGGTATGGAAGGCACCCGTGGATACGGCTAGCCATGGATTGTGAAAGAATGGTGGAAAGGAAATAAACTTTATTTTCTATTTGGGAACCGCCTATAATGTGTCGAGCATGGATGATATTGGGAATTCTCAGTCGTTTTCGTTGACAGGAAAAGCATGCCTCTCAAAATAATTTTATCTCTCTAATTTAAGCCTTGAGCTCTGGCACCTCTGCAAATCTCTACTTCCCTCTGGGAAGGGCCTATCTATTTACTTTTATGCAATTTTTATTTTTATTTTGAGTCTCCATCTTCTCTTACAAAGCACCAACTAGAGAGCACTGTTGTCATACTTGTGCATTGTGTGTAGCTAATATTGAGTGTGTTTCATGAATGGAACAATGATTGAGCATAATGGGCTAGGGATAGCTTTCTTTAGCGTTGATATTTTGAAAGACATGGTTGCTTGTTAGTATGCTTGAGTATTTATGTCTTCATGTCAAATTATAGATTATTGCTTTGAATCATTCAAGTCCAAATGTCCATGCTACAAAAGAAAAGAGTATATGATGAATATGATAGGTAGCATTCCACATCAAAAATTCTGTTTTTATCATTTACCTACTCGAGGACGAGCAGGAATTAAGCTTGGGGATGCTTGATACATCTCCAATGTATCTATAATTTTTGATTGTTCCATGCTATTATAGTATCAATCTTGGCTGTTTTATATACACTTACAAGCAATTATATATCATTTTTGGGACTAACCTATTAACTTAGTGCCCAGTGCCAGTTGCTGTTTTTTGCCTGTTTTTGGTTTTTCAGAATATCAGTACCAAACGAAGTCCAAACGCCACGAAACTTTTTGGAGATTTTTTTCTGGACGTAAGAGACACTAGAAGCTTCGGGAGAGGGCCAGAAGATAGAGGAGGTGGCCACGAGCCACCAGGGCGCGCCCCAGGGGGGGTGGCGCGCCCTGGTGCCTCGTGGGCCCACCTCTGCTCCGTTTGACCTAATTCCACCTCTATAAATACTCTAAAATCAGGAAACCAACAGGGGAGTCCACGAAATACTTTTTCCGCCGCCGTAAGTTCCTGTTCTTGAGAGATCCCATCTGGAGGCCTTTTCCGGCACTCCGCCGGAGGGGGATTCGATCACGGAGGGGCTCTCCATCAACCTTGCTGCCCTTCCGATGATACGTGAGTAGTTTACCACAGACCTTCGGGTCCATAGTTAGTAGCTAGATTGCTTCTTCTCTCTTTTTGATCTTCAATCTAATGTTCTCCTCGATGTTCTTGGAGTTCTATCCGATGTAATCACTTGTTGCGGTGTGTTTGTTGGGATCCGATGAATTGTTAGTTTATGATCAGATTATCCATGAATATTATTTGAGTTTTCTCTGAACTCTTTTATGCATGATTGTTATAGCTTCGTATTTCTCTCCGATCTATTAATTTGGTTTGGCCAACTAGATTGATTTATCTTGCAATGGGAGAGGTTCTTTGTAATGGGTTCGATCTTGCGGTGCTCAATCCCAGTGACAGAAAGGGACATGACACATATGTATCGTTGCTATTAAGGATAAAAAGATGGGGTTTATTCATGCGTGAGTTTACTTTGTCTACATCATGTCATCTTGCTTAAGGCGTTACTCCGTTCTTTATGAACTTAATACTCTAGATGCATGCTGGATAGCGGTCGATGTGTGGAGTAATAGTAGTAGACGCAGAATCATTTCGGTCTACTTGTCTCGGACGTGATGCCTATATACATGATCATTGCCTTGGATATCGTCATGATTATTTGCTTTTCTATCAATTACCCAACAGTAATTTGTTTACCCACCATATGCTATTTTCAATAGAGAAGCCTCTAGTGAAAACTATGGCCCCCGGGTCTACTTTTATCATATATTAAAAATCCCAAAAATACCTTGCTGCAATTTTACTTGATTTATTTTATTTTGTATTTTTGTTCGATCTATCTATCTATCACCATACAATTTAATCTTGTAATTAACTGCCAAGGGATTGACAACCCCTTGTTCGCGTTGGGTGCGAGGATTTGTTATTTTGTGTGCAGGTACTGCTAACGAGTTTTGCCTGATTCTCCTACTAGATTGATAACCTTGGTTTCATAACTGAGGGAAATACTTATCTCTACTGTACTGCATCATCCCCTCCTCTTCGGGGAAATCCCAACGCAGCTCACAAGTAGCAGAACCCCAGGCCCCTGATGAAGTGGGGGATGAAGACGACCCGCTCCCTGGCTTCGGGGGTGGGTATGTGCTGCTTTGGAGTAGGCGCGCGAGTGTGGACCTCCGCGGGGATGTACCCCGCACTACACAACTCCAGAATGGTGCCCTCCGTCAGGGAGGAGCTGCCCCAGTGCCCCTTGAGGTTGGGCTCCGCCATTGTTGAGGCGAAGGGCACTGAGGGAGTGGAAAGGAATTCGGGATTGGATCTGAGCGGTGGAGCTTGGGAGGCGATAGGCAGGGAAGCAAGGGTGCGTGTACTCTCTGTTGTTACCCCCTCGCTCTTATATGGACTGGTAAAAAGGCCAAGAGTCCCACCTTCAGCGTCGTTGAAATCGCCATTACCCATAAAAGATGCCATTATGCGTATAGGGAGAAACAAAATCTTAATGATATCCCTTAAAAAGTGGGCACGATCTCCGTTTCGATGGGACACGCCTATAAAAAGATTGCCTCGGGCCGTGATTCGAGTAAGCAGTAACTGCTCGACGGGTCGTGGGTGGCGCCGCTTCGATAAAGTAGTCAGGCTAGAAAGCACTATTCACACCTACGCGGCAGGCCTTTGAGGCTAAGTAACCCCACGACCTCGGAAATGGATTGTGTTTTTGATTGGATTCCGAACAAGGGATGCCACTCCCTGGAGGGGTGGTTTGCGGTGGCCTGGAAGACAAGTGTCAACAGGAGGAGGGAACTCGTGTGTCGAGCGAAGGACTTCAGATCCGAAGTTGCGAAGGGTGAATGTGTCGTCCTCGGCATAGAAGACCAGTTCGGGGGCTACTGATGGTGTCCTGGACTTGGGGTACCAACCTAGACGGCCCATAGTCCTTGGGCTGGGCCCGAAGGCATGTTCTTATCCAGATGGACTCCGGAAGGCATAGCGTGATCAAGATGGTATCTGCCAAAGACTTGGAGTGTACCCCAAGACATCTCCTGCCGCCTCCATACACATCCCTAGATACCGCCTATGTAACCCTAGATACCCCTGCCTGGCGTGTATATAAGCCAGAGGGTTTAGCCTGTAGAGGATACGGAATCGCAATTACCATCCGCCTAGCTCTAGGGTTAGGCTTCTCCTGACGATCTCGAGGTAGATCAAGCTTGTACTCGATACTTCATCATCAATATAAACAAGAGCAGGACATAGGGTTTTACCTCCATAGAGAGGGCCCGAACCTGGGTAAACATCATCTCCCTTGTTCCTGTTACCACTGATCCGAGATCCACAGCTCGGAACCCCCTACCCCGAGGTCAGCCGGTTTTTACACCGACAATAAGTGACTACCCACACCAAAGTAAATAATTACATGCACACTATACTAGGAGAAACGATCATCTAATCATTTACTTCTTGTTGTGATGACGCTTGCCATTGCTCTGCTTCTGGCTGGATCCCTGCCCGTTTTGGGGAAGGAGGAGGCACTTCCTCATGTCAACGATCCGCCTGTACATCTCGAAGCTCGTGTATGCCTCCTTGGCCGTGTACACGACATGAGCTTCATCGAGTTTCTCCATCTAGGTCGAGTGCCAGGCACGCTTGTCCTTGTTGCAGGAATCCTTCATGTCTCTATAGTAGGGATCGATGATGGCCTCGGCGAGGTGAACCAGTGAGTCCTTCTCATGCTTCTTGCTGCCCCAGATCTTGTATTGGCCCTGGATGTCGACAAGATTCTGGCAGGCGATGCCCGAATTCTTGAGCACCTTTACATCGTTGGTGATGTCTGATACATCTCCGTTGTATCTATAATTTTTGATTGTTTCATGCCAATATTCTACTACTTTCATATATTTTTGGCAACATTTTATATTATTTTTGGGACTAACATATTGATCCAGTGCCTAGTGCCAGTTCCTGTTTTTTTGCATGTTTTTTGTTTCGCAGAATATCCATATCAAACAAAGTCCAAACGTGATAAAAATTTACCAAGATTTATTTTGGAATATATGTGATTTTTGGGAAGAAGAATCAACGCAAGACGGTGCTCGTGGGCCCCATGAGGCACCAGGGCGCACCCCGGGGGGGTGGCGCGCCGTAGTGCATCATGAGGCCCTCGTAGGTTGGTTGACCCCCTTCTTTCGCCGCAAGAAAGATAATATCTGGAAAAAAAATCGTGTTAAAATTTCAGCCCGATCGGAGTTATGGATCTCTAGGAATTTAAGAAACGGTGAAGGGCCAGAAAATAGGAACGCGAAACAGAAGAGAACAGAGAGAGAGATCCAATCTCGGAGGGGCTCCCGCCCTCTGAGTGCCATGGAGGCCAAGGACCAGAGGGGAAAACCTTATCCCATCTTGGGGGGAGGCCAAGCAAGAAGAAGAAGGAGGGGGCTCTCTCTCCCTCTCTTCCGGTGGCGCCGGAGCGCCGCCGGGGGAACCAACGTGACGGCGATCTACACCAACAACTTCGCCGCCGTCAACACCAACTTTCTCCCCCTCTATGCAGCGATGTAACCTCTCTTTTCCCACTGTAATTCTCTACTTAAACATGGTGCTTAATGCTACATATTATTATGCAATGATTTGTGGCCATCCTATGATGTTTGAGTAGATTCTTTTTGTCCTATGGGTTAATTAATGATCCTGATTGGTTTGAGTTGTATGTTTTATTTTGGTGCTGTCCTATGGTGCCCTCCGTGTCGCGCAAGCGTGAGGGATCCCCGCTGTAGGGTGTTGCAATACGTTCATAATTCGCTTATGGTGGGTGGCGAGAGTGACAAAAGCTTATACCCGAGTAAGGGGGTTGTTGCGTATGGGAGTAAAGAGGACTTGTTACTTAATGCTATGGTTGGGTTTTACCTTAATGATCTTTGGTAGTTGCGGATGCTTGCTAGAGTTCCAATCATAAGTGCATATGATCCAAGTACGGAAAGTATGTTAGCTCATGCCTCTCCCTCATATAAAATTGCAGTAATGATTACCAGTCTAGTTATCGATTGCCTATGGACAAATCTTTCTCTTGTGTTACAAAAACTTTCTACTAAACAACTAACTTCTATTATCTTGCAATTTACTCGTAGTTTTATTATTGCAAAGTAGTTCTAGCATTACACCTACAAAGTACTTCTAGTTTCATACTTGTTCTAGGTAAAGCAAACGTAAAGTGTGCGTAGAGTTGTATCAGTGGTCGATAGAACTTGAAGGGAATATTAATTCTACCTTTAGCTCCTCGTTGGGTTTGACACTCTTATTTATCGAAAAAGCTACAATTGATCCCCTATACTTTTGGGTTATCAAGACCTTTTTCTGGCGTCGTTGCCGGGGAGCAATAGCGTGGGTTTGATATTCTCGTGTGTGCTTGTTTGCTTTATCACTAAGTAGATTTTATTTTCTGTTCTAAGTTGTTTTATATCTTTAGTTATGGATATGGAACACGAAACACCAAAAAAATTAGTTGTACTTGCTACTCATGGAGATGGGGAACCTCCTAAAACTCTTGATGCTCGTTATGTGGAAAACATTAATTACTACTTTGATAATCCTGATAAATCTCCATTCAACTTGATAATGGGATATACTTTGGATCAATGGGAATACTGTAGGGATTATCGCTTGTCTCAAAAAGGGAAACTCTTATGGGATCAAATTGATTATTTGCAATGGTATGCGTGGAATTTATGCTTGAGATATGATTATAGTTGTTGCTCTAGGATGAAGGCTCCACACCTTCCCTTTTCATGTAAATTTAATGATAATGAAACCTTGGCTTCTTATGCTAATGGTATATATGATTACTATGATGTGGAACGAACAGAAGAATTTGTTGCTTTTAAGGGTGCTTATGAAAATTGAATCTTTGTTTGAAAAGTATGAAGATTGTGATGATGTTGTCTACAGATCTGAAAATTTTGCTATACTTAAATATTGCTATGAGAATTACGAATACAATGCCGATATGAATGAGTTTATTGAGAAAGTCTCTGCTGTCCAAGAAGAGACTAATATTTTGCAGGCTCCTATGGAAGAATAAAATGATGACACTGTGAGCTCATTAGATGAAAAAATTGAGGAGGAGAGCGAAGAACAAAAGGAGGAAGAGCGGATTGATCACCCGTGCCCACCTTCTGATGAGAGTAACTCTTTATCCCATACATTGTTTAATTTCCCTTTGTGTTTACCGAAGTATGAATGCTATGATAATTGCTATGGTCCCTTGGATTCTTTTGAAATATCCCTTTTTGATGAAATTGATGCTTGCTATGCTTGTGGCCATGATGCCAATATGAATTATGCTTATGGAGATGAACTTGCTATAGTTCCTTATGTTAAGAATGAAATTGTTGCTATTGCACCCACACATGATAGTCCTATTATCTTTTTGAATTCTCCCAACTACACTATATCGGAGAAGTTTGCTCTTATTAAGGATTATATTGATGGGTTGCGTTTTACTATTGCACATGATAATTTTGATGGATATAATATGCATGTGCTTGCTGCTCCTAATTGCAATTATTATTAGAGAGGAACTACATCTCCGCCTCTCTATGTTTCCAATGCGATAAAATTGCAAGAAACTGTTTATACTATGCATTGGCCTTTACTTGATGTGCATGAATTGTTCTTTTATGACATGCCGATGCATAGGAAGAGAGTTAGACTTCGTCATTGCATGATATATGTTGCTTTGTGCTCACTACTAAATTATAAATCATTGTTAATTAAAATTGGCTTTGATATACCTTGGGATCCGGGTGGATCAATTACTTGAGCACTTTATGCCTAGCTTAATGGCTTTAAAGAAAGTGTTGCCTGGGAGACAACCTGGAAGTTTTAGAGAGTCATTTATTTCTGTTGAGTGCTTTTATAAAGTTTAAAAACAAAAAAATATAGAGGGGAACCTAAAACTTTTCAAAAAGAAAAGTGAAAGTAAGAAAGACGAGCACCGTTGAAGTGGGGGAGCTCCTTGAACTTTGTTCATGCCCATGGAAACTTTGCAAATCTTGAATTACAGAAACTTTTCAACAAAAATAATTATCCCCTTGTACAAATCCATTGTATTATAAAAATAATGTGCCAAGATTTACCGTTAGGATGTTTAAATTGCTTGTTTGGTGTGTGTGGTGCAAAAACAAAAACTTTTGTTGTAGTGCGTGAATTTACATTTTTTTTACTGGAACCTGAAAAAATTCTGAAATTTTTACACAGTACTTCTATGATTTTTATTTTATTTTTTCCTAATTTTTCAGAATTTTTGGAGTTACAGAAGTATGGTCAATGTTCAGATTATTACAGACTATTCTGTTTTTGACAGATTCTGTTTTTGATGCATTGTTTTGCTTGTTTTGATGAAACTATGGATTGTATCGGAAGGTATAAGCCATGGAGAAGTTAGAATACAGTAGGTATAATGCAAAAATAAAATATGAATGGGTTTTCAACAGTACTTAAAGTAGTGATTTGCTTTATTATACTAACGGATCTAACGAAGGTTTTGTTAAGTTTTGTGTGGATGAAGTGTTCAAATATCGAGGAGGTATTGATATGAGAAGAATGAGGAGAGGCAAGAGCTCAAGCTTGGGGATGCCCAAGGCACCCCAAGTAAATATTCAAGGAGACTCAAGCGTCTAACCTTGGGGATGCCCCGGAAGGCATCCCATCTTTATTCAACAATTATTGGTATGTCTCGGTTTTTGTTTTGTTCACATGATATGCATAAATTCTTGGAGCGTCGTGTGCCTTTTATTTTTCTTTTAATAATGCACCATGCTGGTATGGGATAGTCCTTCGTTGATTTATAGAATGCTTCATGCACTTCACTTATATCTTTTGAGTATGGCTTTATAGAATGCTTCATGTGCTTCACTTATATCATTTGAAGTTTGGATGCCTGTTTCTCTTCATATAGAAACCCATTATTTGTAGAATGCTCTTTTGCTTCACTTATATTTATTATAGTGTAGTCTTTTGTAGAAAGAATTAAACTCTCTTGCTTTACTTAGATTTATTTAGAGAGTCAACAGGAATTGGTCATTCACTTGGTTAGTCATAAAATCCTACATAAAACTTGTAGATCACTGAATATGATATGTTTGATTCCTTGCAATAGTTTTGCGATATAGAGATGGTAATATGTGGGAGGTACTAGTGAATGATTGTGGTTTAGTAAGAATATTGGTGTTAAGGTTTGTGATTCCCGAAGCATGCACGTATAGTCTCTCGTTATGCTAAGAAGTTGGAGCATGATTTATTATTGATTGTCTTCCTTTGCGTGGAGGTCGGGGGCGCGCGATGGTTAACTCCTACCAACCTCCCCCCTAGGGGCATGCGTAGTAGTACTTTGCTTCGAGGGCTAATAAACTTTCGCAATAAGTATGTGAGTTCTTTATGACTAATGTGAGTCCATGGATTATACGCACTCTCACCTTTCCGCAATTTGCTAGCCTCTACGGTACCGTGCATTGCCCTTTCTCACCTTGAGATGTGGTGCAAACTTTGCTAGTACATCCAAACCCTGTGATATGATACGCTCTATCGCACATAAGCCTCCTTATATCTTCCTCAAAACAGCCACCATACCTACCTATCATGGCATTTCCATAGCCATTCCGAGATATATTGCCATGCAAGTTCCATCATCATCATATACATGACTTGAGCATTCATTGTCATATTGCTTTGCATGATCATATAGCTGACATAGTATTTGTGGCTCAGCCACCGTTCATCATTTTTTATACATGTTACGCTAGCATCATTGCACATTCTGGTACACTGCCAGAGGCATTCATATAGAGTCATATTGTTCTAGATATCGAGTTGTAATTTTGAGTTGTAAGTAAATAGAAGTGTGATGATCATCATTATTCACTATTAGAGCATTGTCCCAGTGAGGAAAGGATGATGGAGACTATGATTCCCCCACAAGTCGGGACGAGACTCCGGACAGAAAAAAAGAGGCCAAAAAGAGCCCAACAAAAAAAAAAAAGGGAAAAAAAATAGAAGAGAAAACACACAAAAAATGAAATGAGAGAAAAAGAGAGAAGGGGCAATGTTACTATCCTTTACCACACTTGTGCTTCAGAGTAGCACCATGTTTTTCATATAGAGAGTCTCCTATGTTGTCACTTTCATATACTAGTGGGAATTTTTTATTATAGAACTTGGCTTGTATATTCCGATGATGGGCTTCCTCAAATGCCCGAGGCCTTCGAGCACGCAAGTTGGATGCACACCCACTTAGTTTCATGTTGAGATTTCATACACTTATAGCTCTTAGTGCATCCGTTGCATGGCAATCCCTACTCCTCGCATTAATATCAATTGAGGGGCATCTCCATAGCCCGTTGATGAGCCGCGTCGATGTGAGACTTTCGTCCTTTTTTGTCTTCTCCATATTAATCTCTACCACCGCATTCTATTCCACCCATAGTGCTATATCCATGGCTTGCGCTCATGTATTGCGTGGGGGTTGAAAAAGCTGAAGCGCGTTAAAAAGTATGAACCAATTGCTTGGCTGACACCGGGGTAGTACATGATTTATATTTTGTGTTAAGAAGATGGAGCATGACAAGGCTATATGATTTTGTAGGGATAGCGTTCTTTAGCATTGATATTTTGAAAGACATGATTGTTTGTTGGGATACCTGAGTATTGATGTCTTTATATCAAATTATAGACTATTGCTTTGAATCACTCGTATCTTAATATTCATGCCATGATTAGATTATATGATCAAGATTATGCTAGGTAGCATTCCACATCAAAAATTATCTTTTTTATCATTTACCTACTCCAGGACGAGTAGGAATTAAGCTTGGGGATGCTGATACGTCTCCGTCGTATCTATAATTTTTTATTGTTTCATGCCAATATTCTACAACTTTCATATATTTTTGGCAACATTTTATATTATTTTTGGGACTAACATATTGATCCAGTGCCCAGTGCCAGTTCCTGTTTTTTTGCATGTTTTTTGTTTCGCAGAATATCCATATCAAACGAAGTCCAAACGCGATAAAAATTTATGGAGATTTATTTTGGAATATATGTGATTTTTGGGAAGAAGAATCAACACAAGACAGTGCTCGTGGGCCCCATGAGGCACCAGGGCGTGCCCCGGGGGGGTGACGCGCCGTGGTGTCTCATGAGGCCCTCGTAGGTCGGTTGACCCCCTTCTTTTGCCGCAAGAAAGATAATATCTGGAAAAAAAACATGTTAAAATTTCAGCCCGATCGGAGTTACGGATCTCCGGGAATTTAAGAAACGGTGAAGGGCCAGAAAACAGGAACGCGAAACAGAAAAGAACAGAGAGAGAGAGATTCAATCTCGGAGGGGCTCTCGCCCCTTCGGGTGCCATGGAGGGCAAGGACCAAAGGGGAAAACCTTCTCCCATCTTGGGGGGAGGCCAAGCAAGAATAAGAAGGAGGGGGGCTCTCTCTCTCCCTCTGTTCCGGTGGCGCCAGAGCGCCGCCGGGGGAACCAACCTGACGGCGATCTACACCAACAACTTCGCCGCCGTCAACACCAACTTTCTCCCCCTCCATGCAGCGGTGTAACCTCTCTTTTCCCACTGTAATTCTCTACTTAAACATGGTGCTTAATGCTACATATTATTATCCAATGATTTGTGGCCATCCTATGATGTTTGAGTAGATTCTTTTTGTCCTGTGGGTTGATTGATGATCGTGATTGGTTTGAGTTGTATGTTTTATTTTGGTGCTGTCCTATGGTGCCCTCCGTGTCGCGCAAGCGTGAGGGATCCCCGCTGTAGGGTGTTTCAATACGTTCATAATTCGCGTATGGTGGGTGGCGAGAGTGACAGAAGCTTATACCCGAGTAAGGGGGTTGTTGCGTATGGGAGTAAAGAGGACTTGTTACTTAATTCTATGGTTGGTTTTACCTTAATGATCTTTGGTAGTTGCGGATGCTTGCTAGAGTTCCAATCATAAGTGCATATGATCCAAGTACGAAAAGTATGTTAGCTCATGCCTCTCCCTCATATAAAATTGCAGTAATGATTACCGATCTAGTTATCGATTGCCTATGGACAAATCTTTCTCTTGTGTTACAAAAACTTTCTACTAAACAACTAACTTTTATTATCTTGCAATTTACTCGTAGTTTTATTCTTGCAAAGTAGTTCTAGCATTACACCTACAAAGTACTTCTAGTTTCATACTTGTTCTAGGTAAAGCAAACATAAAGTGTGCGTAGAGTTGTATCGGTGGTCGATAGAACTTGAAGGGAATATTAATTCTACCTTTAGCTCCTCGTTGGGTTCGACACTCTTATTTATCAAAAAAGGTACAATTGATCCCCTATACTTGTAGGTTATCAATGTCCACCGTAGCGAACATGTAGTGGGGGCTGTTGACAAACCTGGCGAAATGCTCGCAAGGCCTTGTGGCCAGGTAGTAGTGGTAGATGAGGACGTGATTGCGCACGCACATCTGGGCGCTGACAACCTTGTGATGAGACCCGGCAAGAGCGCGGGTGTACTCGAGGTCGAACCCGACCACCTTGTACTTCTCCGCAGCAAGCAACAACTCCATAGTGTGGATGGAGTTCTCCACCCAGATCAGGTTGTTGGTGTACACCACCGAGAGCTCCGTGAACCTTCTGTGGGTGTCCACTATGGCATGCATGGTGAACTGCCGCCCGTCGTCAGCAGCTGCTGGGAGTGCCATTGGAGCTGCGCACGATACCCTCTCTGGACTTGTCGTCGTGGGTGTGCTTCTTGCAATACTGGGGCGCGATCGAAAGGTTGAAGAGACACAAGGGTTAAATGGCCGTTGTAATAAATGGGGGCCGGACGGCCTGTAATCCTCACGTCTTGTCACCGCGTTCCTACCGGAGGATTCCAGTGCACGCTTGAGCACCCCACACGTGTTTCGTTTGACCACGTGTGGGCTCGAAGAGGCGCCAAGTTTACCCGTGGGTGATGAGGTCAAAATTACACAGACGTGTAATGATGGACACTCGAGTGCGATAATTCTGGGCACATAGTTGAAGAAACTAACTGTGTACAATAATGTCGAATATCGCTGTCGAGTCCGCAATATAGATCTTTTGCGATGAGATCGACAGGGGAAACACATTCAAGAATGGTAAATAAAATCAAGTCCATTGAGGTCCAGATATTAATCGTCCATTGCATATGAAGGTCAAAATAGTACTACCAATATATGAGTCTCATACCATGCCATTTCAACGATTGTACTATAAAAGCCCAAAATATTACCAGGTTCAAATTCCAGAGTTAGAAGGCTCAAATTCGAAGATTACAAGGTTCAAACTGATATTAGAAATGAAATTCAGCTCATGCAGCTGCAGACGCCCGCGCTGATCAGCTGAACATGGACATATGAGAGGTTCAAACTAATATTACAACTTGTAACACCCTTTTCGAAACCTCAACATTTCTGCAAAGGGATCAGCCACTGACAAGTCATGTATGGGCTTGACATAATGACTTCTGATTACTCTGTCAACTAAACTTCCAAAATGAAATTCAGCTTCTGCAAAGCCTTTTCCATTCTGCCGTAGCCGCCGGCACTGATTAGCAAACCATTCAGTTTTGCGAAGCAAATGTAGGGCAAACCTCATTACCTTTAGCACCCTTGCTCTCACAACAAAGAACCTGGCGAATATAATCTCCGGTAAGGTCCCTCGGTAGGAGTTCAAAGTAATTTCTGAGAGATGTAGATCAAGGCATTCGATGTGGTTGTTATATTGTATCACATTATCCACTACCGGGCCTAATCTTATCTACAAAAGAAGAGAACGTATTAGTGCCTACATGCAGTTGAACACTACTACAGGCCTATTTGATTTGTAGGATTTCTAAAATACACGAATAGAGTGACATGCCATCGTCGATCCTACATGATTAACATGGGCATTTGATTACAATCTAGAAAAACGTAGGCTTCTTCCCAAGAGGTTGGAGTGGACGGAAATTTCCCTATGAAAACTAGTACAGATGAATCCAAAAGAGAAATGCATATGGATTGTAACCTTATGAACCAAGCAACCACTATAGGAAAAAAAACATCTATGTACTGAAATCCTCCAAAATTCCTTCGGAAATCGTAGTACATTCGTCATTGTAAAATTGGGAAAAGGTACCAAAAAATTGAACTCCCTTATGGCTAACATTTAACAGGAAAGGAGCATCACCTCGATATATAGCTTCTCCAGGCACGGAAAGCATATCAGGAAACTGACAACTTCGTCCAGGTTGGGGCCGACAGATTCTAGTGCGAAGACCTTCACTGTGCGCAGATACGGGGTCAAGCTTGTCGGGTTCATTTTCTGGATGATAGACGAACATACATCTTCAAAATTCGAAAAAATATTAATTTCAAGAACGAGAAGAAGGCGACTGTTGTACCTGAATGGGTGTGGATCCAATAACAAGTTCGGAGAATTTGACAGACGAGTAGCCCACCACTGTCAATTTCGGCGCAGAAATGACACTGATTCTTGTTGGACCTTGTTGATCAACTACAAGTAATCTCTCATGTAAAGGTGTGTCCTCAATGACCATACTGTGATACACCTTCTGTGATCTCTTGTTGCAGCACCAGCAACACACATAAATTGTCCGAAGAGTCATGGAGGTGATGTGGAAGCTACTCAACCCATTGATTGCCTGAAGACGAAGGTACTCGAGTGTAGTACAACCGCGGAGCAGGCGCTCCATGTCATCCTTGGGGATGCACATGGCGACAAGCTCGAGGTGCTTTAGTCGAGGGAGAAAAAGAGCGGGCACGTCATTAATCAGGGGCAAATGGCAGTTCATGAACCTGGCGAGCCGCAGCGTGGGCGCGAGGCGGAGCGCGGACGGTGGCAGCAAACACATATGTCCATCATTAAAACTGAGCTCCTCGAGGTAATCTAGGGTGGAGGATAGGAACCACTCATAAAGCTTGGCTCGGTCCTTGCCGTTGGAATGGAACTTGCCCGTGATAAGGCCTCTGATTGGGTCAGGGTGCCTGCCGAGGATCTGGGACAATGCGTCCAAGCTTTTGCGATAGCCATGGCAGAGCTAGTGGACGTCGATGAGGTCGAGAGGGGTGGAGTGCCATAGGGGGCGCCACCGCCGGGAAAGGACAGTTGTCCGCGCGCCATATTTGATTGGGAGGAGGGAGATGATGACGATCAACATATCATCGGGGAGGTTGCTGATGAAGTCTAGGTTGGAGTCGCTTGCGGTTCTTGCTCGACCCGCCTCCGCTTGTTGGCAGCCTCGTCCTCCACCTCCGGAGTCTCCTCGGCGGCGACGCTATCTGATAGGAGTGGAGGAGTGGGAGGATAGGGAATATTTAGTTAGAACAGGGCAGAAGAAAAGTGTATTGGTAACTAGAAGTTACTAGGTAGGAACAGACTTAACAGAGTCAGGAAATGGAATCCCTATTGGTAGCTTAAATACTACACAATTACTTTGATATTGCTAGGTAAGTCAACATGCAGATACTTGAAAAGAACACTTACTTCGAACAAAGTCTGGACGGATGATATCGTCGGGGAAGTTAGCATATATCGTATGACCAGGCTCTTTTAGGTGCAGTGCAATTTTAGTGCTAGCTTTCACTACATAAAACTTAGAAATTTCTGTCCAAAGGCCCGCGCCAAAATAGGAGTGACCATGTTCATCAAGTTTTACGAAAACAAAAATTGTAAATCCATGGTTTGTGTTCAATATGACATTCCTGGAGTCTTCAGTTATGTAAAGGCCAAGATTGTGCACTACAGTTGCTGTTACAAAGCAAGGGATGTACTGCAGGAAATGATAAGATTGTTAAAGAATAGGGTAACATGCAAATATGGGAGTAATTGAAAGAACAATACACAATAGTTGAAATCAAAGGACACAAATTTATAATTAAACAGATAGTGTAACCATGATGTCATGCAAATATGAGAGTAATCGAAAGAACATTACAACATTAATTTGCCTAATATAGAAAGAAGAAAAATCCCCTTTGACGTATATGCTGCATGTGGCACCTTTTATCCAAATGTAGCAATATATACTATATGTTCTGAAAAGTAGGCCATGCCAACTGAGGTAGGGTGAGATTGAACATACCGTGCGCTTCCTAAAGTCAGCTGGTATGGTGAGATGGAACTCCTCGGCTGTCTGGCCGAGGCCGCATAGGCCTGATGTCTCCTTGCACTGTACACTCTATGAATGAAAGAAAACCCTCGAATCAGCTAGAAGAAAAAAGAATTCATGGTGATTTTGGCCAGGTGATTAAAAGGGGCAGACGGACGGGTGATTTTTTTTCAAAAAGGAGGATTAGCCCCAGCCTCTGCATCACCATGATGCACACAGCCATCTTTATTAATTATTCACCAGAGTCTGACAAAATAAATACACGGATCAACCCGAAGCCCCCTTCTAGGAGAACAAAGTCACTACACCTACAAGTATACAGATGTGCCCTGTCCTCATAACATATACAATCTAATCTAGAGGCCTTAAGACCATCCGGTCTAGGCGTCCCATACATGCACCGCCTGCGCACGCTCAAGGATCCGCCGCCGCCATCTTCCGCCATCCCGTCTTCAGAAGGAATCACTACATAGATCTTGCCAGTCCCATCTGCTGTCGATGTCACCACGACACCAGAAAGCGCCACCAGCCTGCGCGCGTCGATCAATCCGCGTACAACTTTGAGACTCCACTGCTCCACGCCGCCGAGACCCACCGTCTTCAATGTGGTTGATGTAACACCGCTACACCTGTTGGCCTCTCCAGTGAACCACTGCTCCAAGACGATGCCCCTAGGAGGGAGAACGGCACCAAAGTCTCCGTCATCATCCGATCCGGGAGACCCAGATCTAGGGTTTCCCCCAGAACAGCTACCACCTGGAGGAAGAGGGGCACGCCATCTGCAAACTGCCGACGCACCCAAGCATGACGCTGATATGTCTCCAACGTATCTATAATTTTTGATTGTTCCATGCTATTATAGTATCAATCTTGGATGTTTTATATACACTTAAAAGCAATTATATATCATTTTTGGGACAAACCTATTAACTTAGTGCCCAGTGCCAGTTGCTGTTTTTTGCCTGTTTTTGGTTTTTCAGAATATCGGTACCAAACGAAGTCCAAATGCCACAAAAAAATTTGGAGATTTTTTTCTGGACGTAAGAGACACTAGAAGCTTCGGGAGAGGGCCAGAAGACAGAGGAGGTGGCCACGAGCCACCAGGGCGTGCCCCAGGGGGGTAGCGCGCCCTGGTGCCTTATGGGCCCACCTCTGCTCCATTTGACCTAATTCCACCTCTATAAATACTCTAAAATCGGGAAACCAACAGGGGAGTCCACGAAATACTTTTTCCGCCGCCGCAAGTTCCTGTTCTCGAGAGATCCCATCTGGAGGCCTTTTCCGGCACTCCGCCGGAGGGGGATTCGATCATGGAGGGGCTCTCCATCAACCTTGCTACCCTTCCGATGATGCGTGAGTAGTTTACCATAGACCTTCGGGTCCATAGTTAGTAGCTAGATGGCTTCTTCTCTCTTTTTGATCTTCAATACAATGTTATCCTCGATGTTCTTGGAGTTCTATCCGATGTAATCAGTTTTTGCGGTGTGTTTGTTGGGATCCGATGAATTGTGAGTTTATGATTAGATTATCCGTGAATATTATTTGAGTTTTCTCTGAACTCTTTTATGCATGATTGTTATAGCTTCGTATTTCTCTCCGATCTATTAATTTGGTTTGGCCAACTAGATTGATTTATCTTGCAATGGGTGAGGTGCTTTGTAATGGGTTCGATCTTGCGGTGCTCAATCCCAGTGACAGAAAGGGACATGACACATATGTATCGTTGCTTAAGGGTAAAAAGATGGGGTTTATTCATGCATGAGTTTACTTTGTCTACATCATGTCATCTTGCTTAAGGCGTTACTCCGTTCTTTATGAACTTAATACTCTAGATGCATGCTGGATAGCGGTCGATGTGTGGACTAATAGTAGTAGATGCAGAATCGTTTCAGTGTATTTCTCTCGGACGTGATGCCTATATACATGATCATTGCCTTGGATATCGTCATGATTATTTGCTTTTCTATCAATTGCCCAACAGTAATTTGTTTACCCACCGTATGCTATTTTCAAGAGAGAGGCCTCTAGTGAAAACTCTGGCCCCCGGGTCTACTTTTATCATATATTAAAAATCCCAAAATTACCTTGCTGCAATTTTACTTTATTTATTTTATTTTGTATTTTTGTTCGATCTATCTATCTATCACCATACAATTTAATCTTGCAATTAACCGCCAAGGGATTGACAACCCCTTGTTCGCGTTGGGTGCGAGGATTTGTTATTTTGTGTGCAGGTACTGCTAATGAGTTGTTGCGTGATTCTCCTACTGGATTGATAACCTTGGCTTCATAACTGAGGGAAATACTTATCTCTACTGTACTGCATCATCCCCTCCTCTTCGGGGAAATCCCAACGCAGCTTACAAGTAGCAGGATGAATTTCTGGCGCCGTTGCCGGGGAGACATCAACAACATCTATCAAGTACTTACGCACAAACTTTCATCTCCTTGCATTTACATTATTTGCCATTTGCCTCTCGTTTTCATCTTCCCCACTTCTAAAATGTTTTCACAAAAACACAAAAATATTTTTGTTTACTCGTTTGCTTGCTTTTTGCCTTCATGTCAACACTCAAAAACAGAAAAATAAATAAGTAAAATTAAGATGGATCCTCATCCTCTTACTAATCTTTTTAAAAGATCCAATTATGATGAACCAATTGCTGGTGAGTTGAGTGCACTAGATTATCTTTATGAAGTTTTGCTTGAAATTCGTGAACCTGAAAATTGTGATGAAGTGTTAAAAGAAGAAATTTATAAGGTGATTCACGATAGCTCCTTGAATGAAAAGCATGATTGCAATGATATTATTGTAAATTCTATTAATGTCAATTGTGTTAGTGATATGCAAAACTCCAAGCTTGGGGATGATGATTTTGTTATGTCCACTACTTATTGCAATGATCATGATTGGGGTGATAATGATTCTTATGATCTTGAAAATTTATTTAAACCTCATGATGAATATGCTTGCGATAATATTGAAAGTGGGTTCGGAAGAGTTTCAACTTTAGCTAAAAATAATCCCACATATTTGGAGAGTGTTCAATCTTATGAAATTTTTGATGAGAGTGGGTTTTGAGAGGTCATAACTTTAGTTAATGCTAATCCCACTATTTTGGAAGATTATAAAAACTTTATGCATGTGGATCATAAAGTGAGTATTGTTTATGATAGCTATATTGTTGAATTTGAGTATGATCCTACATGTAATTATTATGAGAGAAGAAAATATGGTTGTAGAAATTTTCATTTTACTAAATTGCCTCTCGTTATGTTGAAATCATCAATGTTTTATTCTTCTCCTTTGCATATGCTAGAAATTGCTTGCCTTGATAATTTGTTTGCTTATAAAATGCCTATGCATAGGAAGTATGTTAGACTTAAATATGTTTTTCACATGCTACATGATGCTCTCTTTGTGTTTCAATTATTATCCTTCATGTGAGCATCAATAAAATCTTAAGCTTATCTTAATGGCTATAAAGAAAGAGCTTGTTGGGAGACAACCCAATAATTTTTTTTGTTTTCTTGTGTGCACACAATTATGCTACTGTTATGGTTGTGTTTTTGTGTTTTAATTAGTGTTTGTGCCAAGTAAAACCTTTGGGATGATTTGGATGATAGTTGCTTTGATCCTGTGCAAAAATAGAAACTTTTGCGTCCAGTAGCAGAATTATCTAAATTTGCTGAAGCGTGATAAAATTCTGAATTTTTTTCACATGATTAATATACAAATTTCCCACTTTTTCCTAATTTTTCAGAATTTTTGGAGTTACAAAAGTATGGTCAATGTTCAGATTGCTACAGACTGTTCTGTTTTTGACAGATTCTGTTTTTGATGCATTGTTTTGCTTGTTTTGATGAAACTATGGATTGTATCGGGGGGGTATAAGCCATGGAGAAGTTAGAATACAGTAGGTATAATGCAAAAATAAAATATGAATGGGTTTGCAACAGTACTTAAAGTAGTGATTTTCTTTATTATACTAACGGATCTCACGAAGGTTTTGTTGAGTTTTGTGTGATTGACGTTTTCAAGTTTTGGGTGAGATCACGATGGATGAAGGAATAAGGAGTGGCAAGAGCCTAAGCTTGGGGATGCCCGAGGTACCCCAAGGTAATATTCAAGGAAGACTCAAGCGTCTAAGCTTGGGGATGCCCCGGAAGGCATCCCCTCTTTCTTCTACCAACTATCGGTAAATTTACTTGGAGCTATATTTTTATTCATCACATGATATGTGTTTTACTTGGAGCGTCATGTACTATATGAGTCTTTGCTTTTGTTTGCTTTTTAGTTTGTCACAATCATCTTTTCTGGACATACCTATTTGAGAGAGCGACACGTTTATCATGATTTGTTAGAATACTCTATGTGCTTCACTTAAATCTTTTGAGCTAGGCAGTTGCTCTAGTGCTTCACTTAAATCTTTTTGAGCATGGCGGTGGCTATATTTTGAAGAAATATTTGAACTCTCATGCTTCACTTATATTATTTTGAGAGTTGATAAGATTAAATTTTGAAGAAATATTTGCACTCTCATGCTTCACTTAAATCTTTTTGAGAGTTGATAATAGTAATGGTAATTTGAACAAGATATTAATTTGGTCCCAAAGTGATGAATATTCAAGAGGGATATAATAAAAACTTTCATGAAAGATCATTGGATATGATAAGTTTGATTCCTTTCAATAGTTTTGTGATATGGAGATGATAATATGTGAGTCATGTTAGTGAGTAATTGTGGTTTAGTAAGAATATTCGTGTTAAGGTTTGTGATTCCCTATGCATGCACATAAAGTCAATAGTTATGCAACGAAATTATATCCTACTTATGGTGCATTATTCGGTGTTAGTTATGTTCAATGCATGTTTATGACCGTTTTCGCTTTTTGGTTGGTCGCTTCTCAATCTATTTGCTAGCCTTCATTTGTACTAAGCGGGAATGCTGCTTGTGCATCCAACTCCTTAAACCCAAAGTTGTGCCAAATGAGTCCACCATACCTACCTATATGCGGTATTTCCATGCCGTTCCAAGTAAATTTGCATGTGCCAACTCTAATTTTCAAAATAATTTTCCGTTTTGTGTGCCCGTACCACTCATGAAGCGGCAGGGGGTGGCCAATATTTTCCATGCTAGGTGTGTTATTCTCACGATGAGTGTTTATTCACTTGTCATTGCACGAGAGAGTGGCAGGTAATAGGGATGCCCAGTCCCGAAATGATTTTTTTTAATATGATGATAATAATAAATTCCTTGGAAAGTGTTGGTATGGAAGGCACCCATGGATACGGCTAGCCAGGGATTATGAAAGAATGGTGGAAGGAAATAAACTTTATTTTCTGTTTGGGAACCGCCTATAATGTGTCTAGCATGGAAGATATTGGGAATTCTTGGTCGTTTTCGTTGATAGGAAAAGCATGCCTCTCAAAATAATTTTATCTCTCTAATTTAAGCCTTGAGCTCTGGCACCTCTCCAAATCTCTGCTTCCCTCTAGGAAGGGCCTATCTATTTACTTTTATGCAATTTTTATTTTTATTTTGAGTCTCCATCTTCTCTCACAAAGCACCAACTAGAGAGCACTATTGTCATACTTGTGCATTGTGTGTAGCTAATATTGAGTGTGTTTCATGAATGGATCAATGATTGAGCATAATGGGCTAGGGATAGCTTTCTTTAGCATTGATATTTTGAAAGACATGGTTGCTTGTTAGTATGCTTGAGTATTTATGTCTTCATGTCAAATTATAGACTATTGCTTTGAATCATTCAAGTCCAAATGTCCATGCTACAAAAGAAAAGAGTATGTGATGAATATGATAGGTAGCATTCCACATCAAAAATTCTATTTTCATCATTTACCTACCCGAGGACGAGCAGGAATTAAGCTTGGGGATGCTTGATACGTCTCCAATGTATATATAATTTTTGATTGTTCCATGCTATTATAGTATCAATCTTGGATGTTTTATATACACTTACAAGCAATTATATATCATTTTTTGGGACTAATCTATTAACTTAGTGCCCAGTGCCAGTTGCCGTTTTTTGCCTGTTTTTGGTTTTTCAGAATATCAGTACCAAACGAAGTCCAAATGCCACGAAACTTTTTGGAGATTTTTTTCTGGACGTAAGAGACACTAGGAGCGCCCTGGTGCCTCGTGGGCCCACCTCTGCTCCGTTTGACCTAATTCCACCTCTATAAATACTCTAAAATCGGGAAACCAACAGGGGAGTCCACGAAATACTTTTTCCGCCGCCGCAAGTTCCTGTTCTCGAGAGATCCCATCTGGAGGCCTTTTCCGACACTCCGCCGAAGGGGGATTCGATCACGAAGGGGCTCTCCATCAACCTTGCTGCCCTTCCGATGATGCGTGAGTAGTTTACCACAGACCTTAGGGTCCATAGTTAGTAGCTAGACGGCTTCTTCTCTCTTTTTGATCTTCAATACAATGTTATCCTCGATGTTCTTGGAGTTCTATCCGATGTAATCACTTTTTGCGGTGTGTTTGTTGGGATCCGATGAATTGTGAGTTTATGATCAGATTATCCATGAATATTATTTGAGTTTTCTCTGAACTCTTTTATGCATGATTGTTATAGCTTCGTATTTCTCTCCGATCTATTAATTTGGTTTGGCCAACTAGATTGATTTATCTTGCAATGGGAGAGGTGCTTTGTAATGGGTTCGATCTTGCGGTGCTCAATCCCAGTGATAGAAAGGGACATGACATGTATGTATGATTGCTATTAAGGGTAAAAAGATGGGGTTTATTCATGTGTGAGTTTACTTTGTCTACATCATGTCATCTTGCTTAAGGCGTTACTCCGTTCTTTATGAACTTAATACTCTAGATGCATGCTGGATAGCGGTCAATGTGTGGAGTAATAGTAGTAGATGCAGAATCGTTTCGGTCTACTTGTCTCGGACGTGATGCCTATATACATGATCTTGCCTTGGATATCGTCATGATTATTTGCTTTTCTATCAATTGCCCAACAATAATTTGTTTACCCACCGTATGCTATTTTCAAGAGAGAAGCCTCTAGTGAAAACTATGGCCCCGGGTCTACTTTTATCATATATTAAAAATCCCAAAAATACCTTGCTGCAATTTTACTTTATTTATTTTATTTTGTATTTTTGTTCGATCTATCTATCTATCACCATACAATTTAATCTTGCAATTAACCGCCAAGGGATTGACAACCCCTTGTTCGCGTTGGGTGCGAGGATTTGTTATTTTGTGTGCAGGTACTGCTAACGAGTTGTTGCGTGATTCTCCTACTGGATTGATAACCTTGGTTTCATAACTGAGGGAAATACTTATCTCTACTGTACTGCATCATCCCCTCCTCTTTGGGGAAATCCCAACGCAACTTACAAGTAGCAGACGCCAAGAGCGCCGTCGCCGCCCTAGGGTTTTCACCCGAGAGACCGTGAGGTGGGAAAAGGTAGGGCGGACCCGAACAACATCTCCAAGAAGAAAAACGACACCCTCAGGTGTCGCCGCCATCAAGGCCGGCATGAGCTGACCTAGGAATTATCCCAATCCGGATCCCCACCTCCTGCTCCTTCCCAACCCGGTAACCGGCTAGCAGCACGGCCATGTCCGGTAAGACGGAGTGCACACAACATGGGTTGGAGGAAAGAAGCAGCTCGGCACCATTGGCCGCCGGGGCAGCAAGCCGCGGCACCAACCCGTCGATGAATCGCCGGCCATCCAGTCCGATCCCCGGCAGCCCACCCGCCCCGCCACGCCACCGGACGGGGAGGCCATCCCAGGGGCCGCCGCCCCTGATCCAGGGCCCTCCACCCCAGATCGGGAAGGGTTGCGCCAGCCCTGCCGCCAAGGCCACCGCTGGAACGCCGGCCGGCCGCCACGCCGTCGTTGTCCATCAGGGCATCTTGGTCCAGATGGGCGCCGCCACGATCCAGATCGAGATCACACCCTCGGGATGGGTCCCGCGCCACCCAAAGACCCCGAGAGGGGAGGCAGTACCTCCGCTGCCGCCGTCGGATGCACGGGCTTTGCCCCGTGCTGACCGCCGGCGACGGCGAAGGGGAGGGACTGGGATAAGAGATGAGCGAATATTTTAGTAAATTAGTTACCTGGTTCTCCATGAGAAAAAAAACCCAATACCGTAGATTCCCTGTCACAGCCCTAGAATAATTGCTTGTAATTATTTGCATTAGAAGCATCCATGCATCATGTTTAATTTTCAATTAAAGTTGAAATGGGGATGATCAAACCCTAGAAGATAATTATTTCAACTAGGTTCGAATTAAAATCTTTTCAATGAACCCAAAATGGCCTTACAACATGTTCATGATTTTTGGAAGATGCTGGAAACAGCAACTAGAGGTGATGCACATTTTTCCTAGCCATCTTGGAATTTGAATTAACACATATTGTACTTGATTTGGGGCTTTCAAATGCTATAAATATTTTGATATCTCCAATAATTCTGAAAATTGTAGAGGGTCTCTGGAATAATCCATCTTGTACCCACTATTTTTCCCAGGATTTATAAAAGTGGTTTAGTATTTTTACTAAATCAAAAACAGACTGCAAAAATTAGAAAACAGAAAGGAATAAAGAAAAGAAAAACTTACCTGGCTTTACCTGCAGCCCAAGTGGCCGGTCCAGCCCACGGTGCCAGTCATCTTCAACCCCTGCCAGTAGGCAGAGGGAGAGACAGTGCACGCAAGCGGGCGCGCCACCCCCTGCTTCGTGCTGGCGAGCTCTCCCTGATCCTCTTTCTGCGCCGTGGAGGTGACCTGGATGCCCTGAACCTTCTCCCTCTCTCTCTGCTCGCTCTAGCCCTCTCCCTCTCTCGATTTTGAGAATCACCGAGAGCCACCCGAGCGTGCCGCCGTCGCACCCGTAGCCACCGCGCACCCTAGGCCCCGCAGACGTGTTCAGTCGCTCCGTGAAGCTCGTCCTCGTCTTCACGCTGAAGATCGGAAGCCCGGAGGCACTACATCGCCGTCCCCGTCATCGTCTTCAAGCTTCGGCCGCCAGACTCTCACCATCGATTTGCGGCAACGGACGCGCCCCCGGCCTCGCCTTCGCCTTCGTTCGACCTCGTCGTGAGCCCTGCCTTCTTTCCCCCTATTTTCCCCCCTCGCGCTCGAGCTCTAGCTGACCTTCCCGCCATAGTCGTGAGCTCGCCACCATTGATTTTATTGCCGCTGCAGCCACAGCACACGCACTTCGCACCCAAGCGCGCCATCCTGCTCGTTGTATCCCCAGGAGCCCAACTATGCACTTAGACAGCTCGTTTGCATGCCACAGCAGCGCACACGACCGAACCTGAGCTCCGGCCGCCGCCAAAGTCGACGCCGCGCTCGACTTAGGCCACCCCGCGCCTTCCCGTTGCCACAAATGGATGCGCGCGAGCGCCAGCAACCTGTATCGGCAAACCAGGCATGGAATGGTGCCCGGTAGCGAGAGTACGGTGAACCTCCGCCGTCAGCTGTGGTCGCCGCTGATTAATCTCCGGCGATGATGACGTGATGGATTAGATTAGCTGCTAATGGCCCACTTAATTAACCTCTAGAGTCACTGACATCGGGGCCCCACCGGCTAAATGACCACGGGTTAATTTCATATTAGATTTAGTTAAACCCATGGGACCCACACATCAGTTTGACCTTGCTAACATCACCGTCGACTGGCCCCACCTGTTAGGTTTGACCAGAGCCGAAACATCAGTTGACTGACCCCACATGTCATGCACTGTGGCTAGCCACCAACTGAGTAACAAAAGTATTTACTAATTTTGGATAAATCAGAATATGATTTATTTAATTCAGAAAATACTTAAAACTTCTAAAATTCATAGAAAATAATCTACACATCAGATGGAAATAATTTATATATGAAAAATTATCAGAAAAATATGAAGAATCTGTTTATGGCATTTTCATGCATGTTAGAACAACATTTGGCTACTGTTTAGGACAAATCAAATAAATGACATTTAAATAACCACATGTGGAGTTTGGATTTGAACCTTTGGTTCAAACCAACTTCATTTAATCTAGTTACTAGTTGCATTAGCTCAATCAACAGCATGTTGCCATGTCATGATCATGCATCATATTGTTGTATTGCATTGATTGTGTTCCTTCTCTGTTTGCCGGTGTTTATTCCTTCTCGGTAGGAGACGTTTCCGACGTTGTGGTCGTTGACACCGATGAAGAGCTATACTATCTTCAGAAGTGCCAGGCAAGCAAACCCCCATTGAGCATTTTGATACAATCCCACTCTCTCGCTCCTGCTCTCTTTTATTGCATTAGGACAACAATGATTCAATTGTTACATGTTGCGGTAGTTGAACCCATTCCTCTGCATGACCTGTCTTTGCCACAGTAAATAGTTAAAACCTTCTAACATGAATAGGAATTGCTTGAGCCATGTTGTGACTACTCATCCATGCTTGCTTGTTATGCCTGCTATGCTTAGAGTTGTGTCAGGTCTGATCCATCTGGGCGATGAATTGGAATGGTTGTGTTCATGTCCTACTGTGCGAGAGCTAAGTGTATGAACACGATTTGGTAAAGGTAGCGATGAGAGGCCATGTAGGAGTACATGGTGGGTTGTCTCATTGAGACCGTCCTTAAGAACTGAGCTCTGTGTATGTTATCCAAGACTAGCTACTACCACACATTGGGTTCCGGTAATGCGCCCCCTCTCGCTTATTAATTGCCTCGATCTCTGTCCAGGAGTTGCAACTAGTTTCTGGTGTTTATAGGTTGTGTTAGTAGTCTACTAAGTGGCACCCGGTACAAGTGGGCTTGGGACAGACTAAGCACCATGGCACGGTGTACCAAGCGCAGTTCCATCCGGTGAGGTGGGCTTTGGGAACCCTGCGCACATCGTTTGAGGCTGTAATGGAAACTTTGGCCAGACTTCCCTTGCGGGTTCAGCCTCAGAGAGGCGATAAACCTGGACTAGAGTCTTGCGTGGTTAGTCAGGTTGTGGCCGACACCCTCGCTAGGCTTCCGCTTGAAGGTTGCCGAGATACATGACGTGTATATGGTGGTAAGTGGTGAGAGCGTGTGTGAAGAAGTACACCCCTGCAGGGTAAAATGATCTATTCGAATAGCCGCGTCCTCGGATATGGACAACTTGGAGACTTATATGGTTCATAGATAACTTGAAGTGGATACCCTAAAATGTGCAAGATAAGTGTGAGTGCTATGGACGGCCTTCTCGTAGGGAGACGGGAGAGGATCCATAGTGGTGTATTGATATGGTGAATATGTGGACTCGTGTTCGCTTTCTCACCTCAAAGAAGTTACTGGTAGTCGTAGTACACGATAGCCACAGAGTCAAAGCTGGCTTGCTGCAGTTAAACTCCACAACCCCTTTGTTGATACCGATGCATATGTAGTTAGTTCTGATGTAATTAAGTCTTGCTGAGTACCTTTGTACTCATGGTTGCTTAATTTATGTTTTTGCAGAGGAGAGTTCAGTCTCACTAGTAGTTCAACGTGGGCTTCGACGAGTAGCTTGGGAATCCCAGACAGAGGTCTGGTTCCTATGGAGGGTCTTGTAGATAGACATGCTTTCTAGCTTTCTTTCTTTTCAGTTGTCTGTACTCAGATAGGATAAGCTTCCGCATGTGCTTGTTGCTTGTATGACTTTGTATGTTGGGTCATGAGACCCATGATTGTAATATCATGTTATTTATGGCTCTTCAGAGCCTCTTAAATAAATACTTGAGTCATAGAGTTATGTTATGATGCCATGTTGTATCTACACATATCGTGCATATTGTGTGTATGTTTGAAATGCATTGGTATGTGTGGGATTCGACACCTAGTTATCTGCTTTGGTAGCCTGCCTTACAGGGAAATGCCTCCTAGTGCTTCCACTGAGCCTTGGTAGTTTGCTACTGCTCCGGAACACATGGATTGACCGGCATGTATCCTTCTTTGCTCCTTTGTCTATCCCTATGGGGAAATGTCACACGGTGTTTTACTAGAGTCCCTGTAGCTTGCTACGACTCGGTTGCACTCACTGATGACCGACACGTGCATTGCTGGGTTACATATGCCTGTCCCTGTACGTTTGTGCCACCTTGGTTTATGACTAGTCATGTCGACCCATGTTCTCTGTCATATATATGCTAGCATCACAATCATATACGTGAGCCAAAAGACGCAAACGGTCCCGGCCAAGGTAAAGGCGGCAGCCGTGGGTTACCACGCGTGAGGCTGCAAAAGGATATGATGTGTCTTATGCTAGATCGGTGTGACTTAGGATCGGGGTCCCGACATTCCCCAATCGGGCGGAGCTGGGTCGACGGCGAGCAGTGTCGAGAAAGTCGATGGCGATAGGCGGCGGCAAGCGGCAGTGGCGAAATGCGGTGGGGTTTGCCGGCAGCCGGCGGCGGCGACAGGCGTCGAGCTACGTGGTTGCCGCGGCGATACGCGGTGACATGCAGAGTCGTGGAGTGCAGGTGCGAATGGGGACCGGGGGGTGGCGGGCGGGGTGAGGGTTTTGTGACGTGGGGATGGTGAGGGTTTTCTTTTTTCCTTTTTGAATTGGGTGGTGAGGGTTTTCTGTCCCACAAAGCGTTTCAGAGGCAACGGTTTGGTAGAGTCAACCATGTGTGATTAACATCACTCCGGTGTATTTTCAAAAAAAAACATCAGTCCGATGTGAGGGTGATACGGAGTGCCGTTCGATCTGTGTACATCCTACGGTGCAGACGTGCGATCCGTGGGGATGCATTCTGGCCAATCAGAACACACATGCCGTGGCATAATGAAAGGCATCGCACACGGTTCCAATCTGGGAAAATCACCAAGTTTCAGGGTGGGTCCACATTTCCTTCGTTGGTTGAATCTGAAATTTTTACCCACGCTAAACATTCACCCTAATATGCATAAAATTCCATCAACCAAACTGATTGCATACTCATCCCACATGTAGACATAAGTAAACATAAATATAAGCGTACTAAGGCATAGATAATAAGCGTACTCAAGCATAGTTCAACCATATATAGTTCAACTGACATTAAGCATACTCAAGCATAGTTATAATTAAGACACTACATAGCCATATATAGTTCAATCCCACATCTCATCTGCCGACAGGCCTGCACGAAGGTGAAGCTTCTCCAGGTACTCAGCGTACGCGGCGTGCGCCACCCTGCGAGAATACTTTTGCTTGAAGGAGCCAATGGCTCGTCCTCTTGCATGCGCCAGAACACTTTCATACTCATGATGAAGCTTTTGGTTGCAAAATGGGTATCTAAAGCCCCTATTCCAGGTCCTCACGCCTGTTATGCAGTCCCGCATAAAGCTCCCTGAGCTTTTGCCTCTTGAACCTCCCCTGGCCATCTTCATCCTCGCTGTCGACATCGTCAGATAGCACCTATACATATAGTAAAAAAATGTGGCGTCAGTATATTTTATAATAATGCGAATTCAGCAGGTAGAGTTTATGAAACATAATATATCCTGTGACAGCGTGAACCCTAAATCATCAAGTGATCTTGATGAAAGAAATGCATAAATAGAGAGCACACAACTTAGTGCAACAAAATTAGGAGTCTGATTGGTTTGCTACCAACATTTGGCAGAATCAAAAGTTTGGTTTGCTACCGACATTTGGCAAAATCAAAAGTTGCCAACACTTGGCAACCTTTTGTGAGATTGGCAATGAACAATGGAATGCAAACTAATCTCTAGCGAACATTTGGGAGTTGCCAAAATTTGGCATGCCAACGACTTTTGGCATCAAACCAATTTACATGCCGTAAAGTAGGATCTAAATTTGGCATGCCAACGACTTTTGGCATCAAAATCAATTGTCAAGATCTCACTAGGAATTGTTAGCAACACTAGCTCTAGTCGGATTTTTTTTAGAAGAAGAGGGAGGCTCCTCCCCGGTTCCATTACTCGAATGAAACCCTCATAGTGTCATACATCAGCTCACTAAGAGGAGATGTTCGAAAGCAAAAGTTAAAGGGAAATACACAACGACAGAAGTATGAGGATTACAAGTTATGCTGCGCCCCAAAGAGGCCCCTAGTCGGATTTTTAGCAGAAATCATTTGTACAGAAGAAACAATTAATCACTTATCATTTGTACCATTCAAACAATCAATACACTACACGGATCTATCGAATCTAACTCAGATTTCATGGATTGAGAGAACATAACCATATGATTTCTATTCCAAAAAGGGGGGGGGCAGGACTAACCAGAGAAACCCTAGGATATATTTGCCACATAAATGGGTATAGATGACTAACCGGTTCTCCGTCGTCGTCGGAGTCGTCGCCGGAGTCGCTGTGGTAGCGAGTCGGGCGGCGGTCAAAGGGCTGGCTCGCCTCCCGGTGAGCCTGCGCAGCGGACTGCTGCGATGCCTACCTTCATTTCACACAGCTACTCGCACGCCTCCCGGTGACACTGTACAGCGAACACGCCTCCCGTAAATTCACACACCTGCCCGCACGCTTCCCGATCTGCTTGCGCGGCGGACTGCTCGCATGCGTCCCGTCAACTCACACCTGCTCGCACGGCACACGGGACATGTGGCGGCACATATATTGTTTTTCTTTTTTGATGATTAATTATGCCTCTTTATTACTTAACCTAAGCATGGCACGTACATTGTCGGTCTAACGCCCACGGTACGAATAAATAATCCGTTTACGATATTGGTTGCCAATTATTAATAATCTCCCGTTTGTCAGAAGAATATATCAAAACTTGTCTCAAATTTGACAAAAAAATACAATATCACAGTCTGTTGGCGTCCATATGACACCACGATCATGAATTTCAACTAAGTTTTGGATTTACTGGATTTTAAAAATCAAGATTCTCAATGTTTGAAATTTCTTACATGGGGACTAAACATGCACCCAGGGACACACATATGATTTTTCAATCTATTTTGGTGCACTATCACGTGTGCATGTAGCTCAAATTTGATTTTTGCACATTATATCCCTAGGAAATCAATCAATGTATAAAAACGTCCAAATGATCTATGATTTTTTTCTTCCAAATTTTAACACGATGCTCCTTTGGTCACATATGTTCGCCACGGAAAAAGTTTAACATGCCTCGTAGTGGCGGTGGTGGTGCGGTGTGTGCGTGTGTCGGGGGCACTACAAAAAAAACTTCCGTGATGATACATCTTTGTCACAGTAGGTCAAGTTTTCTATCATGCATGGTCATCCATGACAATTTTATGACAGAATCAAGATAGTCATACCTGTGCTATCGTAGAAGTGTTCCATGCTAATACTGAAATTATCATCTCGGAAGTGTCCACTTCCATGACGATAAATGTCGCGTCATGGAAGTGTTTTCGTCAAGGGTGACCGACATGTGGCATCCACCGTAACGGGTCACCGTTAAGCTATTGGGTTCCGGTTTGGATCCGATAACCCGTTAGCAGCCCTGACCAGTGGCGATTTTCCACATGTAAATTTCTCATTCGCCGACCGATCCATGTGTCAGCTCTGCGTTGCGACAGATGACATCCATTCATTGGACGAGAGACGCCTATGATACGTCGACACGTGGCGCGGCCCAACAGTGGCCCATTTAGGTTATAAAGGCTGGCCCGTTTGACTTGGTCAAAAATTAGCGGGCCGGCCCATGGAAAGCCTATTAACGGCATGTTCGCATACAACCCATTTACGGCCCGGGTACTCACGGCCCGTTAGGGCCTTTCAGTTTTGGGCCAGTAGCGTCATGTGGGCCGTCCCATATGATTCCAGCCCGTTGTCACTTTTGGCCCATCTATGGCCTGTGATGTATTTCGGCCCATATGAGGCCTTTTGCATCTCTCGGCCCATTGACGGCCCGTGGTGAAACAGGCCCATCATGAACAGTAAACTGCTTTGAGCCCATTAACGGCCCATGATTCAGTTGGGCTGTTTCCAGCCCATGTTTTCTTTCGGCCTTCTAAGGGCCCATAAATTCTAGGGCTCATTTCTGGACCTCGATTACTTACGGCCCGTTACCGGCCTGTTATGCTAATGGGCCAAATTCAGCCCATGGTGACAATCGTTCCATTTGTGGCCCGTTAACACGTTGGGCCGTTTTCATCCTGTCCTGTAATCCGGCCCATTAACGACCCATCATGCCTGTTGATAGAATTAAGCCCGTGCTGCCTTCTGGCCTGTTAACGGCCCATTATGGTCTGGGCCCATAAACGGACGGTTCCAATTTAGGCCCGTTTACGGTCGATATTGCGGTCTGGTTTTGGCCCACGAACAGTACGGCCCATGGATCCTACGGCAAGTACGAGGCCCATGGAAATTACGGCCCGTAGGAGGGCCATGGATCCCTATGGCCCGTAGGAGGCCCATCGTTACCACGGCCCGTATGTGGCCCATGGTTATTGCGGCCACTAGCAAACCGAGGAAAAAGAACTACAGTGACTACAAGAAAACAAATAAATAAGCAAGCAACTAACGCTAGGCTATTACGGCTATTACAGACATTACATCCACTGGCATCAAAGTTCGCCACCAGTGCAAATAAAGGGAACAACAAAGCACCACATTACATACACTGGGCGTCTAAATTGGCCAACAGTGCAAATAAACGCGGCAGCAAAGCAAGTCCAGAATTGAAACAACTTCAGAAGAGCTCAAGAAACGTTATCCTGGGTATCCACCATGCTGGCAATAATCTTAGCAAGCTTATTAGCTTTCTCTTGTTTGGCGCTAAAATCCTCCAACGCTTGCTGTTGCACCAGAAAGTATGCATCTGAATTCTCCAGGGACTTCCTCAGTCCTTCGGCTTCTTGTCGCAGCACAGCTGATCGATGTCTTTCAGCTTGTAGTTGAGACTCAAGAAACTGAACTGATTCAGATAGTGAGTTTGAAGAGCTTGTGCAAGCGGTAGTGGCCAGTAACTTGAACACTACATCAAGACAGGACTTTGGGGTTGTCTCACAGTCTTCAAGATAGTTTCCCTTATCTGTTTTATTAGCTTTTTTGGAGACCAGCAAGGTTGTCTCACTATCTTCAACCTTATCTGCATTACTTCCTTTACCATTGCTTAATGTGGTACTCTTCAATATTCTGTCAGCATTCTAAAAGAAGAAACAAGCAGACACATAACAGGTTTAGCATGTAGTATATGAAACTCATTTTGGTGAACCAGTTCAGTAGGAAGGTGGACAGGATTAAACTATCAAGTCTTCTATTGCAAAGTAGTACATTATAAAAGCATCAAACAAACATATATCTATGTGCTACTGTCACTGCATTGTCTTGCCAAATCAAAATAGAGACACAGTTCAAATCATATCAGTTCAAGACAAAATAGCATTGAAAGAATATAAGTGTGGGAAAGTACACAGCACCACAAGATTTCAGATGGGTACCACGGGTATACATGTACAACTAACAACACTATTGGCTCTGTTTTGTTGCTAGTAATGTGCATGATATGAGAAGACAACTGTCTACACAATTGAAATTGAAATCAACATAGATCAATTTAGAAGAGCAAACCAGTTAAAGAAACATGTTTAAACATACCTGTTGTGCCATTGGAGTTTCGATTGGATCCTTCTATTTAAAAATTAGTTGGTATGAGTAAATACAGTGATACAAGAGCAAAGCAGTATGCACCATAGCTATGGAATCTTACCTCAGAACAGTTGTTCTTCAGGTTTAAGCACTTGTTCTACAAGAAGAGAGTACAGTAAGATGCAGCCATATAGTACTTCAAAATGAAATATGATCTCATAGACCCTACCAGATTCATGGGTCTAGACCAATACAGAACAAGGTGTTCCCAATCATCATCCCGTAAATGTGTCTCCGGAGAAAGTACGGGAATTTGATGAGTTTCCTTGCCAGTGAAATACGTTTTCTTCAGGTAATTCCGATACTGCCGCAAAGCATTCTTGAAGATAGCACAGGTATTAGCACAGGTTACCTCATCCTGAGTTTCCAAATCAATCATTCTCTACACAGAAAAATGGGAACATTTGCTGTGTTATAACCAGCAGGGAGGTAGAACGTATGGGACAAAGCAAAGTAATTGCCATGAATACTTACACATAACTCCTGGAGGAACACCTGCAACTGGCTTTTTCCTTCATCTTTAGTATAATATTTCCATGATGGGAAGATACGCACATAGGATTTAACAACATCAAATGCGATAGACGCTAAACTATGGATGACTGGTTCTGCTTCGTCCACAGGAATAGGTGTACTAACTGGTGGAGTTGGGATTCGCCATGGTAGTCCTGGCGCTTTGGGCACTGGAGCTGCCTTACTAACTGCTCTTGTTTGGGAGCTCTATTGTGGAGATGGTGCTGTGTCAACTGGAACTGGGTTACTATCTGCTGGGATTGGGGTTAGATTGGGTGAAGCTGGTTCTTTGTCCATCGGAGTAGGGGTACAATCTGCGATAGTCTGGGTTATGTGTGGTAGGGATGGTTCTTGTGCAAGTACAACCGAGGTGCTATCTCCACCGACAGGTAGCGCTGTTTTATTTGAAGATCATGTTTTTACTCCGCTAGATACTGCCATCACCCCCTCCAATTCAAATGGCCGATAAACAAGAAAAGTAGTTGAATGTACATACCTTGTATGAGACTGATGCAATAGATAGTGAGGAAAAAAGAGGGCATGAAATAGTTCACATATATGTTGTTTAACTAAACAGGATAGCATGACATAATTTCACATATATGATGTCTATCTAAACAGTATAGCATGACATAATTCAAAGATATGATGACTAACTAAAAAGGATGGCATGAGATAATTATATGATGTCTTTAGTAAACAGGTTCACATGACATAATTCACATACATGTTATCTAAGTAAACAGGATGGCATGATATAATTCACATATGTGATTTATATACTAAGTAGATGGCATTCGCATATATAATGTCTAAACTAAGCAGATGGTGTTGAATATTGTGTATATGATATCTAAACTATGGAATGCAAGACAACATATGCATGATACGAGCAGTATAACTGTGCCAAGTTAGAGCATACACCTCGGGGGGGGGGGGGGAATAGGACTGGTCATCTATCTCTGAATCCTCCTCTGAGGAGCTATCTGGGCCCAGCAAGAGATCTGCTTCGACAGGTAGCACTGTCTGCTCTGAAGAACTTGTTTTCAATCCAGATTTTTTTCATCACCCACCCAAATGGCTGATTCACAGGAAGAGTAGTTGAATGTACAAACATTGTTGACAAATGGAAATGTAATGGAAAAAAGGAATGGCAAGATATAATTCAAATATATGATGCCTGGCTAAACAGGATGGCATTGCATATTTCACATATACTATGGCTGGCTAAAAAATATGGCATTGCATAATTCACATATGTGATATAGAAACTAAATAGGTGGCATTACAGAACATGTCTAAACTAAGCATATGGCATATATGATGTCGAAAGTAAGCAAAGCAAGGCACCATATGCATGATATGACCAACATCATCATGTCAAGTTAGAGCAAACACCTCGGGGGGTAAATAGGAGTGGTCAGCTCCCTCTGACTCCACCTCTAAACATCTATCTTCCTCTGGATTACAATCTCGAGGAGGGAGGGTGGGGTTGCCATTGCACTCTTCTCTTTTTCTCTACATGTTCAGCATGACTGTGTACAATAATTGACATGCATACGAATAAAATATAGTGAGATTAAGTAAGGAGAGCATGCAGAAATCTAGAGTGATGGTAACAACCGGTGGATAGATCCAAAAATAATGATAGCAGGCAAATGATAGCTTAATTTAATAAAAAGACAAATGATGGCTGCTTTACTGTTTGTTTCCCACCCAAGATGAACGACATAGTAGATACCCTAGATGAAATAGATAGTAGATCGATATACTATTCATTGCTGCCTCGATATGTGCCCCACAAGCATTTTCAAACTCAAGTTTGAACATTAATTTGGACCTGACTTGGAGTCTAAGAGATGAACATGATGATAAATTAGCAGGTAATATTAAGCAATGCATAAAGTAAACAGAAACAAAAGAATGCGACCTCTCTTGCGGACCTGTGTACTCCTCGGGTTCATCTGCTGAGTCGATGATGATGATGATGCAGCTGCGGTGGCTGCCGGTGGTGGGGAAGGAGATCTGAGGCGGCGAAAGATGGTAAGGAGTCATGATGTCTGGTATGGTGGACGCTTCTGTTGATGGAGCAGCTCAGGTGAGGTGGACGACGGCGCGGCAGGAGCAGGACAAACCACAAAAAGTTTTCTTCGACACCTATCTATAAATGAAGTAATTCTGTAAGGGCTCCTTTGGCTTGCAGGAAGAGCACAGGAATGCAAAGAAACACGGCCAAATTAAAGTCAAACCACCTTCAAATGTGTACAGTTAGAATGTTATTATGCCACTAATGCACTTAGTCTTCTTTTCATGGATAGGATTTTGATAAGTAGGTCCACGTGGATGTTAAAATTTCTGTGTTTTTCCTATGAAACAGACATGAAAGGAAAAAATCCTCCAGTTTTGTTTTGCTCCATTCCTTTCAACCAAATGCATGAATAATTGAATAGTAGGGTACCATAGGAAAATTCCCTATTGCTATGTTTTTCCTTCACTTTTTCCTTTGAACCAAAATAGCCCTAAGGGATCGACATGAATGTAGAGTAAAAAGTGATGCGACAAGTGTACAACCTCTTTGGCGTAGCCGTGTCGACCTCAGTATCATTGGGTCGGTCGCTGAAGATGTTACGGCGGAGGTGGCTGTCGGAGCTGGGGAAGAAGATCTGAGGCGTCTGTAGACGGCGTCGAGGGTACTGCTCTGTTGTGATGGATGGTTCCATCGTTGGAGCAGCTCCGGCAAGCTGTACGACATCAAGGCTGAAGCAGTACAAGACGGACATCGTTAATCTGAAGTGGGATTCTAATACCATCTCCAATAGATGATGTAAAATACATCACCAAAAAGTGCTAGTTGCAAAATTTACATCACCAAAAGACAACCAACTCCAACAGATGATGTAAAAACTATTGACTCTGAACTTAACTGTCAAAACTGAATTTTACTTCTGTTACTGTCGAAACTAAATTTTACTGTTGAAACTGGACGCACTAGTAGCAAACAAGCACTTCGTTGGTAGTTTAGGCCGCTCGAGCACTGGTAGCAGAGAAGCAGTGATCTAAATCAGCAGCCGCTCAACAGGGAACACACTAGCAGCTAGCAACCGGAGCAGCAGCGCGAACGAGAGCCAGAGCAGCAACTCGTGTAGCTGCAGCAGCCTGTGTACCAGCATCAGCAGCGCGAGCGAGAGCAAGAGCAGAGCAGCAACACGAGCGAGAGCAAGAGCAGAGCAGCAGCGCGAGTGAGAGCCGGAGCAGCAGCAGTAGCTCCGGCTGGTATGGACGCAGCCGCCGAGGGAGCCTTGCAATGGGAAAAATCCGCCATGGAGGATGTCGCCGGCAGCGCCGGCGTCGAGGGAGCCGGGCCATGTCGGAGTGGGATTGAGTCCCGGCGGCACCGTGAGGTCGAGTGAAGGAGAAGATGCGATGAGTCTACAACCTCTTTGGTGCCGTCGAGTAGGCTTCGGCTTGATCCGAGGAGTCGGTGAGGATGATGTGGTTCTGGTGGGGGCAGGTTAAGGCGGCGCTGTGGAAATGGAGCAACCGCGATAGACGAGGCGATCGTCGGGGCAGCTCCTTGGAGGTGGAGGACGGGACGGCTGAACCGGCTGGACGACGAGATCGATGATGGATCCTCATCAGGTGCGGTGGATGAGGGACGTCGAGCTGTTACGATGGACGACGTCGTCGGGGAAGAGGCTCCGGTGGGGCGGCGGTGGGTGGCGGACCGAGGAGGGTGGGGTTTCACGGCTGGTGGACAAAGGTTTTGGCGGCCTCGGTTTTTGAATGGGGAAAAGAAGTGGATGGGAGGGGGGAACCATGACTTAGGGACGCCCTTGTCTGAAATGTAGGGTAAGTTACAAAAGTACCCCCACCAATTTGAACTAGCGGCTCTTTCCGCCCAGGGGTAGAACGGGGATTTTGCGTGTCGGGATTTCGGGGGAGGAGGGAGTTTCCGCGCGCGTTGCAATTTCGGGATAGCAAGGCGCGGGTTGAGAAGGAGCACTACAAAAAAAAGACACATCCGTGACATTATGGCCTGAACAAAAACTTTTTCTGTCATGGTTGTGACACTTCTATGACAATAATTGTGACAAAAACACGTATCATCATAGATGTAGTGGGCTCCTACTTCTATGACAAAGAATTATGACAAAAAATGGGCTTTTCGTCCTGGGCGGGCCGGAGACGCACATGCATGACATTCTTTGGGCCGTCCATGACGTAAGAAATCATGGTAGAAGTGAGGGCGAGGAAATTTTCGGGGAGTTCCTGGTTATGGTGGGTGGTCGGGGCCGAGTGATGCAGTGTGGTTTGCACGTTTCTCTCCTATGCGCGCTTGTGTGCGAGGCGTTCACTAACTGAACCCGAGCAAGGCGTTCGCTTACTGAACCCGAGCGATCGCACTAGCTACGTACTAAAGCCGATCGATCCATTCGCTGCTAACTGAACCCGAGTGATTCCTTCGCTGCTAACTGAACCCGAGCGATTCCTTCGCTGCTAACTGAAGCTAGTCGAGCCCCCCGTACGTGCGAGACGTAGCCGGTGTTGGGTTGCCTCTTGATGAACAGTGCCCATTGCTGTCGCGTGTGCGATACGTAGCTAGAACGAGTCGAGACGCATCGATCGAGCCCCTTGCGCGAGACGTGGTGAGTTGACCTAGCCGGTTGGTTGGTTGTGGATGAACAGTTCCCGTTGCTACCGCCCGCTCGTACGCCCCCCCCAGCCGGTGGGTTGGCTGTGGATGAACAGTACCCTGGCCGTGTGAAGGTGGTTGGCGCTGGATGAACAGGACCCCGAGGAGGCCAGCCGGTTGGGGGTGGATGAACAGGACCCCGTGGAGGCTGGATGAACAGTAGCCGGTGGAGGCTGATGGAAGTCGATGGTGGATGAACAGTAGCTGGTGGAGGCTGGAGGAGGTCGGCCGTGGATGAACAGTAGCCTGTGGAGTCCCGTTTTGCGGTACGCCACACCCCTCCTGATGAACAGGACCCCCATTTCGACCGTAGGCAGTTGGGGAGAAGTCCGTTTCCTCTGTTTTGCGGTACGCCAGAGCCCTACCGATCAACAGGACCCCGTTTTGACCGTAGGCGCTCGAACAGAAATCCGTTTCCTCCATTTTGTGGTATGCCAGACCCCCAGCCGATGAACAGGACCCCGTTTCGACCGTAGGCGGTCGAACAGAAGGCCGTTTCCTCCGTTTTGCGGTACGCCAGACCCCGAGTCGATGAACAGGACCCCGTTTTGGCTGTTCGTCCAAGCCGATTGGCTCCCGATGAACAGGACGCGTTCCGACCCAGTCGCTTGGCTCCCGATGAACATGACGCTGTTTCCTCTGTTTCGACCCAGCCTGTTGGTTGTCGATGAACAGGAGGCCGTTGCTGCCGTCCGTTGCCTCTCTCCATGTACACGAGCCCTAGCCATACGTATGCGCGAGTACGCGTTCGAGACCCCGCCCGTATATGTACGTACGTGGCCGTATTTTTTGCTGTGTGGCTGTACGTACGTGTACATGATTTAGACGGGGCTGCCTGAACTGCTACGTCGGGGGCTCTACTACGACACGTGCCGCTCCTTACACGCCCACGGTTCATCATTGCAGAAAGACCGATCGACCAGTATGTACGTACACGTTCACGACCAGACAGACAACGCTACGTACGCTTCGACCGGGTGGGTCCCAGCTGTAAGGGAGGATAAGGAGGCACTTCCTTGCGTGCGAATGGTGGTCCCAGCTGTCAGGGGGAGGAATCATTTTTTTGTGTAATAAGGAGGCACTTCCTTGCGTGCGAAGATGTAGTTGGTGGGTCCACTAATGACCCACAAGTATAGGGGATCAATCGTAGTCCTTTCGATAAGTAAGAGTGTCGAACCCAATGAGGAGCAGAAGGAAATGACAAGCAGTTTTCAGCAAGGTATTTTCTGCAAGCACTGAAATTATCGGTAACGAGTAGTTTGATAACAAGATAATTTGTAATAAGTGACAAGTACCAATAGTAACAAAGAGTGCAGCAAGGTGGCCCAATCCTTTTTATAGCAAAGGACAAGCCGAAACGATCTCTTATAGTAAGCAAAGCGTTCTCGAGGACACATGGGAATTTCATCTAGTCACTTTCATCATGTTGGTTAGATTTGCGTTCGCTACTTTGATAATTTGATATGTGGGTGGACCGGTGCTTGGGTGCTGTTCTTACTTGAACAAGCCTCCCACTTATGATTAACCCCTCTCGCAAGCATCCGCAACTACGAAAGAAGAATTAAGATAAATCTAACCATAGCATTAAACATGTGGATCCAAATCAGCCCCTTATGGAATAGCGCATAAACTAGGGTTTAAGCTTCTGTCACTCTAGCAACCCATCATCTAATTACTACTCCACAATGCATTCCCTTAGGCCCAAAGATGGTGAAGTGTCATGTAGTCGACGTTCACATGACACCACTAAGAGAATCAACAACATACATATCATCAAAATATCGAACGAATACCAAATTCACATGATTACTTATGACAAGACTTCTCCCATGTCCTCAAGAACAAAAGTAACTACTCACAAATCATATTCATGTTCAAGATCAGAGGGGTATTGAATAGCATAATAGATCTGAACATATAATATTCCACCAGATAAACCAACTAGCATCAACTACAAGATTTAATCAACACTACTAGCAACCCACAGGTACCAATCTGAGGTTTTGAGACAAAGATTGAATACAAGAGATGAACTAGGGTTTGAGATGAGATGGTGTTGTTGAAGATGTTGATGAAGATTGGTCCTCCCACGATGAGAGGATCGTTGGTGATGTCGATGGCGACGATTTTCCCCTCTCGGAGGGAAGTATCCCCGGCAGAATCTCTCCGCCGGAGAGCAAAAGTGCTCCTGCCCAAGTTCCGCCTCGAGAAGGCGGCGCACCGTCCCGAAAGTCTTCTCTATAATTTTTCTAGGGCAAATGGGCTTATATACCAGAAAATAGGGACTGGAGGCTGGCCAGGGGCCCCATGAACCACCAGGGCGCGCCTGGGGAGGTGGCGCGCCCTGGTGCCTCGTGGGCACCTGGGTGGCCCCCTCTGGTACTTCTTTGCTCCAGTATTTTTTATTTATTCCAAAATAAATCTCCGTAAAATTTCAGCTCATTTGGAGATGTGCAGAATAGGTATCTCTGACATAGCTTTTTCAGGTCCAGAATTCCAGCTGCCGGCAATCTCCCTCCTTGTGTAAATCTTGCATATTAAGAGAGAAAAGGCATTAGACTTGCTCCACAAAGTGTTATATTGATTAAAAACACTATAAATAACAGTAGTAAAACATGATGCAAAATGGACGTATCATCCACCTGCCAGCCTCACCGCGTACAGTCCTCTTTCGATGGCTGTCGTTCATTGACCAGGTTGACTACGCCGCGCCGAGAGCACCAAGGCAGTGGACGACGGCGAGGCCTAGGAAGGGAATGACGTGGAGCCGGGGAAGACGCGGCAGTGGATGCCCACGCGGAGGGGAGTACGAGGGTTGACTGGTTCGGTTGCGGTGTGAGGCTGCCGTCGTCGGAGAATAACAGGGGATGTGGGTGAGTAGAGGGAAGGCCTGGCCAGAGGTGAGAGTAGGGTGGGGCGGTGAGGCCTTGATGTCTACAACACAACTTTATTCTTGTAGACTCGTGTTGGGCCTCCAAGCGCAGAGTTTTATAGGACAGTAGCAATTTTCCCTCAAGTGGATGACCTAAGGTTTATCAATCCGTGGGAGGCGTAGGATGAAGATGGTCTCTCTCAAACAATCCTGCAACCAAATACAAGAAATCTCTTGTGTCCCCAACACACCCAATACAATGGCAAATTGTATAGGTGGACTAGTTCGGCGAAGAGATGGTGATACAAGTGTAGTATGGATAGTAGATATAGGTTTTTCTAATCTGAAAATAAAAAAACAGCAAGGTAGCAAGTGATAAAACGGAGCACAAACAGTATTGCAATGCTTGAAAACAAGGCCTAGGGTTCATAATTTCACTAGTGCAATCTCTCAACAGTGCTAACATAATTGGATCATATAACAATCCCTCAACGTGCGACAAAGAATCACTCCAAAGTTCCTATTAGCGGAGAACATAAGATAGAAATTGTTGTAGGGTACGAAACCACCTCAAAGTTATCCTTTCCGATCAATCTATTTAGCCATCCCTATAAGTGGCACGAACGGCCCTAGAGTTCGTACTAAAATAACACCATATGATACGCATCAACCAACTCTAATGTCACCTAGATACTCCAATGTCACCACAAGTATCCGTGAGTTGATTATTCGATATGCATCAAACAACTTCAGATCATAATATTCAATCCACACAAAGAACTTCAAAGAGTGCCCCAAGATTTCTACCGGAGAAAGTAGGACGAAAACGTGCATCAACCCCTATGCATAGATTACCCCAATGTCACCTCGGGAATCCGCGAGTTGAGTGCCAAAACATACATCAAGTGAATCAATATAATACCCCATTGTCACCACGGGTATTCATATGCAAGACATACATCAAGTGTTCTCAAATCCATAAAAGTATTCAATCCGATAATAGTGAAACCTCAAAGGTAAAAACTCAATTCAGCACAACAAGATAGAGAGGGAGAAACACCATATGATCCAACTATATTAACAAAGCTCGCGGTATATCAAGATCGTGCCAAATCAAGAACACGAGAGAGAGATCAAACACATAGCTACTAGTACATACCCTCAGCCCCGAGGGTGAACTACTCCCTCCTCGTCATGGAGACCGCCGGGATGATGAAGATGGCCTCCGGTGATGATTCCCCCCTCCGGCAGGGTGCCGGAAAAGGGCTGTAGATGAGATCGTGGAGGTACAGAGGCTTGCGGCGACGGAGTAAAAGTTCTAGGGTTATTTCTGGGGGTTTTGGTATTTATATGAATTTTTGGCATTGGAATCACGCGAAGAAGTGCCACAGGGGGCCCACGAGGCACCAGGGCGCGCCTGGGGGGTGGCGCGCCCTAGTGGCTCGTGGGGCCCCTGTGGGTCTTCTGCTGCTCCCCCGAGGCTTCCTGGGTCAATTTCCTTTCAGAAAAAATCGTCAAAAAGCTTATAGTTTTTTTATTTCTTAATTAGAAAGAATATTGAATGTAATTAACATAGTTGAAATACCTGGTTTTAAGATTGTATAAAATATTTTTTTAAAGGTGAATTTGCACTTTGTCTATATTTATTTATTTATTTATAATTTAAGTTGTACTCTAACCTTAACACACATGTATTGGTTTGGGTTAGTCTAACACACACGTGAAGTGGACTAGTACTAATTAACACATGTGTGGGGATTAGCTAGTCTATAAGTGTGTTCACGTACAGAATACATTTTTTTTATTTGAGACACACGTACAGAATACATGTACGTACTGATTGGATAGTTGGTCTTAGCCCAACACAGAGTCACGCACGCACGCACGCTAGGTTAGACCAGAGTGTACGCACGCCATCTCTCTCGCTCGCTCGTTCCCCTCTCTCGATCCCCTCACGCCGCCGCCACAGACGCCGCTCGATTCCGGCGGTCTCCGGCGACGCGCTGGCCCTCTACGGCTTCCTCTCGAGTCGCTCTATCCATCTATCCGACGGGTTTCTTAGATTGCTTCCTCTTCGTCTCGTTCCCTTGGCCTTTCGGTTTTAGGGTCTCGGTGGTGGTGGCGGATCTCGTCGCCGACGGCCCTCCAATCGTCGTGGGGTGCATCCGGCGCCTCCAGCGGCTCACCGTGGTGATGCTCCGGCGGCTTCCAGACCTTCTCCTGGATGTGGTGATGGTCACACCACAGTCGTGGTGTGGCTGAGCTTCTGCTACGGCTACAACCTCCCTCTGGTGAGGTCCTCCCTGTTCCTTCTCCTCTGATCTAGCTCCTGCATGGCCTTGCCCATGATTTGGGTTGGATGTGGGCTCTACTAGTTGCTGCTAGATGTTGTAACCAAGCATCAGCTCCTACTGGAGCTCTCTGGTGATAAATTCATGCTGTTCTGGAGTTTGTCAGTAGCTGCCTATGTGTACTTGCTTTATATATGTGCTCCTGTGATGCTCTGGTGATATGGGGTTGCTCTGGATTTGCTCAGTTGGTCCAGAGCAGTGCTTGATCTACTGCTATGTGGCCTTTGTTGTCCTGTTAACTGAAGAATTCTTCAGTTAAACGGTTACTGTTGATGCAGCTAGTGTTCCACTTGATCTAGTTGTTCTGGTGTATATATTAGTTCAACTGTTACACTGTCGGCCTGTGGATTCGATTAACTTCTTCTGCTGTTATCTTCAGTATAGTTGTTGTTAATTGTTTTCCTTTCCATTGGTCTGTTTAACCTCTCTTGCTGTAACTACTGTTACTGCTGTTTAGTTGCAGTAACACTTGCTGAAGCTACCAGTCCATGTGCTCGTGGGTGTTGTGTCCTAATTGCAGAAAAATACCAGGTGTAAGTGGAGTGCAGTGTTCTAATTGGTTAAGAGGAATTTAGGTAACTGACTGACCTTATCTATGGTGATCTACAATGCTTGATCATTATGTTGATAGATATCTTCTGCAGGTATCAAAGAAAATGAATGATAACTAAGGAGAGCTTAAATACTTGATTCCAAGGACGACATGCTCAAGATGTATCACATGAGAGTATAAAGGTCAGTTTCTCTACTGCTATTTGTTACAAGTTACCATTCTTCAGTCATTTCTGAAAGTATGGTATAATAATTTCACAATTGAGGGGTAAAATTGTGAGGTTTTATCAGTTGGAAAGGTAAAACAGCGAGGACTGTTAAGAAACGAAAACGTTGAAACTCAAGGTGGTCTGTAATACTTGACATACAAAAAACCTTGGTAAACTAGAAGTAATATCAACCGAAAGATTATTCTCAACTAGAAACTTTGGAAATTTACTTCTGGTTACTATATATGTTCTAATAGTTGGGGCGCATCTTTTCCTTAAGAAGGATGGATGGCAGTTCACTTCAGAGTTTAGCGAAGTGCCTCTTGCCTTTTCTTTAGCATGTGTTCTTATAATCCAACATACGGTCTCTTCCTTTTTACATGTGCAAAGAATGTTTCTTGTTGCTCGCTAATACATGCAGATTAATTAACCATCCAATAAAATGAACCTATGATTTAAAGGTCCAGTAGAATTACTGGCTGCGTGATTAGAATTTGGTAGTTATTATTGCTTGCTTTTCGTACTGCAACATGTTGACAATTTGTAGTATGTAGCCTAGAGGTTACTTCTTTTTTTCATTTTCTTCATCTACCCGTCCGATTTGTGCCTTCCTTTTGCAGGTTGTTCCGATCTGATTTCTTCATCTCTCTCTGTGTGTTACGGAAGTCAAGTGCCAAGGAAGGAGAAGCTGCTGCATAGGTGGTGAGCTACTGCATACGTGGTGAGCTTCTGCAATTCTACCTCTCTCTGTTATCTCTTCTCTGACCCTGTCTCGTCTCTTCCTTTGTATCATGATAAAGAATAGGGGACTGGAGAGGGAGTTATGTTTCAGCCTCCAGTCTGGTTGTGACTAAAGGTGTCATTTCATATAATTCAAAGTGGATGTACTTCATCTTATCATTTTACTGGCTAACACATGTTTAGTAGTTGCACCTTGGCAGCTTACTTCTTTGTTCATTCGGTTTTTGATGAAATCACAAAGCTAATTGCTTTCACAGATTATTAAATAAGTACTTCCTGGGTTTTATTGCATTCTCAATGTGGTAGTCCTTGAAAATTGGCTTGTTGTAAGATTATATTGGTGTTTACTTCTTCTGCATGTAATAGGCTGATGCATTAATGTTTAAACCAAACCATGTAATATGTTGCCCCTTGCTCTACTGGCATGTTTATACTTATGTATATAGTTTCTATACTTCAATTAAATGTTAAATACTCAAGTGCGTCAACAACCTTGACTCCCACTTTACTTCTTTTCTGTGTCTTGTATGCTCGCGTTATGCAACGACGGCGTTGGTAAAACGTTTCTCTGTACATCATGCTGCTTAGGTTTTAGATGATAGGGCAGTAAATTTGTTACATAGACAGTTCATTGATGTTAGTTGTTAGCCATGGGATCAACTGTCTCAATTGAAGTTCATAGCCCATAGGATTTTAGTACTGATCAATCCTACTATCGTGATGATATGATGTTAGTATAGTGATAAATTGTTTGCTGTTAATTATTTTTTGGACTATGTCTTATGATGGGCTGCTCAGATGATGCTAAAATAAGTTATTTCCTAAGATTCACTTTGAATTCATGTATTCGTGGCTTCATGGCTTCTTATTCTTTTTCTTTTGCAGGTGAGATCCAATCAGGAAAGAATGGTTGAGCAGAAAGCTACTAGGAGGAGCAACGTCTACCCTATTCAGCCCTTGCATTCTTCCTATTTTCTTTCTTGTCGATTTAGAACATTGATGATGTGTGTGCAAGCCTATGTAAATCTATAAATTGATGACGATGTATGTAAATTTGTGCGCTGGATGCCAGCCTATATACTATATGTATGTGATGTGAACAATATAATTTACATGAACTGTACTGTGTACATAACAGTACAGTATGTGCATTTTTTTTTTAAATTCAAAAACTACTAGCAGTGGCGGGTAGAGCACTGTGCTCGCCAGTGGTGCATCTGCTATGGTGCATCCTTATGGTGCACCCATTTACTAGTGGCGGGTGCTAATTCCTGCCCGCCACTGGTGGCCTTTTAGCAGTGGCGGGAGGTCAGTGGCGGGCTTGCTTGGGCCCATAGCCAGCCACTGATGGCTATTTTGCACCCGCCATTGCTAGCCATTTCTGCAGTAGTGTAAGAGCGCGATTGATTACTGATATCTACTACACAACTTATTCTTGTAGACTCGTGTTGGACCTTCAAGCGCAGAGTTTTATAGGACAGTAGCTTTTGAGCGGCACACTTTGACAGGTGATCAGCAATGTTGTTTTCCGCACGAGGAATGTGCTCTGTTTGCAATCCGTCAAAGTGCTCTTCCAATTTCCTCACTTCTTCCACATATGTTTCCATCAACAGGCTCTGATAATCTTTGTTGACTTGCTTGACAACGAGCTGCGAGTCGCCACGGATGATCAACTTCCTGATTCCAAGGTCCACTGCGATCCTGTGACCGGCAAGGAGTCCTTCATACTCAGTAGTGTTATTTGTAGCTTTCTCCCTAGGAAAGTGCATTTGGATTACGTACTTGAGATGCTCTCCGGTGGGTGCGACAAGCAGCACTCCGGCACCGGCGCCTTGTAGCGAAAAGGCACCGTCAAAGTACATAATCCATTCTTTAGCTGTCTCTTTGCCGGGGAGAGCTGATTCTTGAATCTCTTCGTTTTGCGTTGGCGTCCATTCTGCAATGAACTCCTCCAAGGCTCTGCTCTGAATAGTTGAAGTGCTTTCAAACTTGAGTGCAAAGCTCGACAGCTCCAACGCCCACTACACTATCCTGCCGGTTGCATCTGGATTTCTCAAAATGCGCTACAACGGAAAGCGAGTGATAACGGTAATCTCATGTGCTTGGAAGTAATGGTGCAGCTTTCTCGAGGACATGAGGAGGCCGAAAAGCAATTTTGGCACACCAGAGTACCTTGACCTAGCCCCCTTGTAAAAGGAAGCTTACAAAGTAAACTGGGCGCTGCACCAATTTCTTCTTGGGCACTATCTGTTGATGTACTTCATTTGTCTGCGCTGCTTTTGATTTAGTGGCACCAGACTCTGCCGGAGAAGATTCCGGCTTGTCGCTTGACGGGCTTGCTGCTGCTGCTTCTTTGTCATCAACTTCCCTCTGTGCTACTAATGTAGCACTGACCACTTGATTCGTTGTTGCCAAGTACAGTAGCAATGGTTCTTGTGGCTTAGGCGCAACTAGTGTTGGCGCAGAGGAGAGGTACTTTTTCAAATCTTGCAGCGCGGCCTCCGCTTCCGGGGTCCATTTCATTGGACCTGCCTTTTTCAAAATCTTGAAAAATGGCAGGGCGCGCTCAGCAGATTTGGAAATGAACCCACTCAACGTAGCGACACAGCCGGCAAGGCGCCGCACATCCTTGACGCGCTTTGATGCTTCAATTTTCTCAATGGCTTTGATCTTGTCGGGATTAGCTTCGATTCCACGTTGAGATACAAAGAAACCGAGAAGCTTGCCGGATGGAACGCCAAACACACACTTCTCGGGGTTGATCTTCAGATTGATCTTGCGCAAATTTGCAAATGTTTCTTCTAAATCTTGAATGAGGGTTGATTTGTCCTTGGTTTTAACCACTACGTCATCCATATAAGCTTCCACATTCCTGTGCAGCTGGGGTTCAAAACCAATTTGGACAGCTCTTGTAAAGGTTGAACCATCACTCTTTAATCCGAAAGGCATACGTACGAAGCAGTATGTGCCACATGGAGTAATGAATGCGGTTTTCTCCTCATCCTCACTGGCCATGAAAATCTGATGATAACCAGAATATGCATCAAGAAAGGAGAGTAGGTCGCAACCGGCAGTAGAGTCAACAATTTGATCGATGCGCGGCAAAGGGAAAGGATCCTTTGGACATGCTTTGTTGATATCAGTATAGTCAATACAAAGTCTCCACTTTCCATTTGCTTTGCGTACTACAACCGGATTTGCCAACCATGTTGGATGTAGTACACCTCTAACTAAGCCTGCCGCTTCCAACTTCTTTATTTCTTCAGCTATAAACTCTTGTCGTTCCAAAGCTTGCTTTCTGACCTTCTGCTTGACGGGCCGCGCGTGGGGACAGACAGCAAGGTGGTGCTCGATTACCTCCCTGGGAACGCCGGGTGTCGGTGTAAAAACCGGCAGACCTCGGGGTAGGGGGTCCCGAGCTGCGGATCTCGGATCGGTGGTAACAGAGACAAGGGAGACGATGTTTACCCAGGTTCGGGCCCTCTTAATGGAGGTAAACCCTATGTCCTGCTTTTGTTTATATTGATGGAGATGTATTAAGTATAGAGTTGATCTACCTCGAGATCGTAATATGTGTCTAACTTCTAGGGCTAGGTGAGCGATATTGCATTGATGTCCCCTACGGGCTAAACCCTATGGCTTATATACGGCCAGGGAGGGTATCTACGGTTACAAGGTCGGTATCTAGGAGTAAGGCGGCTGTAAAAATCTTGAAGTGTACTACAAGTCTTCGGTAGAGACAGCCTCGACCACATCTCCCTCGTGCGGCCTCCGGAGTCCATCTTGATCACGATCGAGGGCATATCGACCCAACCGAGGAGACGGGCCGGCTAGGTTGGCACCCTCTAATCCAGGACACCATCAGTAGCCCCCGAACTGGTCTTCTAAGCCGAGGACGACTTTCAGCAGACATCACTCCGGATCCGAAGTGATGTCTGCTGAAAGTCGTCCTCGGCTTAGAAGACCAGTTCGGGGGCTACTGACGGTGTCCTGGATTAGGGGGTGCCAACCTAGCCGACCACGTCTCCCTCGTGCGGCCTCCGGAGTCCATCTTGATCACGATCGAGGGCATATCGGCCCAACCGAGGAGACGGGCCGGCTAGGTTGGCACCCCCTAATCCAGGACACCGTCAGTAGCCCCCGAACTGGTCTTCTAAGCCGAGGACGACTTTGAGAAGACATCACTTTGGATCCGGAGTCACCGGCTTGACAGGCGAGTTCCACTTTGCATTTCGGCCTCTCTCAACGGAGCATCAACATCCGTGGTCCAACCGAGCTTGAACCCTGCCCGAAGTGTGTAGATATCTTAGCCTCGAAGGCTCGCTGTTCAGGCATGAACGATCCAATCCGGCCTGACAACTTCATCGGAGACGCTTGCCCCACGACAGGTCGAGTAGTTACTGCCTCCTCCTCAAACCGCGGCTCGAGGCAGCCTTTTTACTGGCACGTCCCTTCGAGGCAGAGATCGTGCCCGCTTTCTTAGGGATATCATCGAGATTTTGTTTCCCCCCATATGCCTTAACGGCATTTTTGATGGCAACCGTGAATTTATCGGCGCAGCGAGGGGGACTCTTGGCCTTTCAGAGGCTTATAAGAGCCAAGGGGAGAACAGCGCAACAGCGCACGCTCCCATTCTCCCCCCACTGCTGCTTCGTCTAGCTCCAGTGCCCAGATCCAACTAGCCAGCCTTTCCCTTTCGCGAGCCCAACTCCTCAACCAGCCATGGCCGACACCCTCAAGGGGCACTGGGGCGGCTCCATCGTGACAGCGGCGACCATCGCAGAGTTGTGCGACGCGGGGTACCTGGCCCCTGCCATCGCCGCCCGTGCTCCAGTAGCCGGCCAGCTGGTGCCCGCTCCCAACGCCGGGGAGCGGGTGGTCTTCGTCTCCCACCTCATCCGAGGCCTGGGGTTCCCGCTGCACCCCTTCGTGCGTGGGGTAATGTACTATTGCGGGTTAGATTTCCACCACCTGGCCCCTAACTCCGTTCTCCACCTTGCCGCCTTTATCACAGTCTGCGAGGCCTTCCTCCGCTATGAGCCACACTTCGGCTTATGGCTGAAGCTCTTCGGGATCAAACCGAAGTCGAGTGTCTCGGATCTCGCGGAGTGCGGAGGGGCCATGATCAGCAAGAACCAGAGGGCCACCTGGTTCAAGGTCACCTTCATCGAAACGGTGAAGGAGTGGCAAAGAGAGTGGTTCTACATCACCGAGCCACTCGCCCCTGGTCAAACCGAGGTCCCGGTCTTCTCGGCCGGGCCGCCCAAGAAACTCAAGTCCTGGAAGGAGAAGGGCGTCGCTTGGGGGAAGCCAGAAGAGGTGGAGACCCTGATCGACAGGATCCTGTGGTGGTCCACAACGGGGAAGGTTGAGCTAGCCGACGTCATCAATGTCATGCTCAACCGCGGCATACTCCCTCTCCAACTTCGGGCTACCCCGATGTGGGCACAAAAGCCCGAGGACATGGACACCATCAACACCTTCTTCCGCTCCACCTTGGCCGCCATGTGGTCGAAGCTCATGAAGCTGGCCAAGGACAAAATCCCCAAGGCGGGGGAGGACCGCGGCCTCGAGCACGGCTATGAGCCCCCCCCCCCCCGGTGAGTGGTTTCGCCCTTCAATCTTTGTTTTTTGCTCATTGCACCGAGGAGCAAAGTTTTTACTTGAACCGTCGTGTTTTGACATTTTGCAGAAGTGGTTGGCCTAGGTACAAGGGGTACGATGCCCGGCCCCACTGCCAGAGCAGCCCCCAACTCCCCTGCTCTCAGCGCTTCTGACCGAGGAGCCACATGTGGTGGCCTCCAAAGGGACGAAGTCCCAGGCAGGGAGGTCAAGTGCTCGGACCCGGGGGACTTCAGTCACCCGGTCCGAAGAGACCCACACCTCCGCCGCTCAAGATGGCGGCGCCGAGGAGGATGAGGAGGAGGAGGTTCCCCCTCCAAAGGGGAAGAGGTCGGCGTTAGAAGACGCCGACGCGGATATGCCACCGAAGGGCCCAAAGAGGCCAAGGCGAGCCTCATCCGAGGCCGCCAACAAGTCGTCGGAGAGGGCCGAGCTCTCCGGTGACTCAGAGGAAGACCTCCTCGCTATGGGGAGGAAGAAGCCGGCACCCCGAGGGTAAGCCCTTGTCCTTATCTTCTTTCCTTGAGTCACTTTTTCAGCAAGGGAAATCTTACAGAAGCAGTTTTTCACACGCAGCCCGCCGAGGGTAATCCACAGCGGTTCTTCGAGCGGGCTGCCATCTGCCAGCGGGACTCCAGAGCCCGCCGCTTCTCCCCCCAAGCATGACGGGCTAGGGGAGGCGACATCCACCCTGGTCCCCGACATCATCTTGACGGGGGCCGACGAGGTGGCGATCATGGCCGAGGTCAATACCTCGGCCCCACAAGACCTGGGGACGGGTCATCGCAGAAGGGCTGGGCCAATCATTGGCCCAGCCGGCGTCTACCTCGGCTCCGCCACCCCAGGCGGAGGCACCCGAGGTCCTCCCTCCACCCGAGCCCACTGCCCAAGGACGGGCCAGCGCGGGGTGGACCGAGGAGATGGAGGACGCCCTGAAGGGCTCTTCCATCAAGGAGGAGCACCGTGCCTTGATAGGCTCGGCCCTGTAGGGCTACCGGTCCGCAGGGGCCGCCCTGCATGAGGTTTTCAAGAACCTCGTAGCAGGTTTCGAGGTACGCCTCTTGCGCATTCCATTTGTTTATTTAAGCTGTTTGTTTTATGAATTTTGTCCGAGGACATAAAAGTACAGCCTGCTAAACGGCTTAGTGAGTGAGTAGCCCCCGAGCCCGAAGTCATTTTCAAGAAACCGGCATCGGGGTCGCTTGATTAAGTAGGAGCCCGTTGAGTAGCCCCCAGGACGCTGCTCAAGGCAGCCGTCCTGGAGCCTGTTAGTGGTCTTAACTATTCCCTTTGTAATAAGGATCTATTTTGTTCCAGGTTGCGACCTCGGTTCCAGACTCCGTCTCCGAAGAGATGGCGGAGATGAACCGGAAACTGGAGCAATCTCAAGGTAAGCGAGTGTAAACTTGCCGTGTATTTGGTACGAAGATGTACAATGTATGTTAAAGAAAACAACTAAGGCCGAACTGTGTTGACAGCGGAGCTGGAGACGCTCAAGGCCGAGCTCGAAAGGGCTCGGAAGGAGGTGCGGCAATAGGAGGCTGCTGCCGCTTCAGCCGATAAGGCCCGGGCCGCTGAGAAGGCAGCCGGGGAGAAGCACCAGGCACGGGTGCTAGAGGTCCAAGAGACCCTGAAGGGCGTGTTTGAACCACGCGACAAACTTCAGGAGGAGGGGTAACGAACGAAGGAGGAACTCGAGAAGCTTCAACGCGCCCACTCCGAGCTCAAGACCTCGGCCCGAGCTGACCGCGAGGTGCTCCAGCAAGTGGAGCAAATCGCTTCGGGTAAGATATTTTTGCTGCAGTGTTCGTTTGGCAGCAAAGGGTGCGTCGAGCTCACCCAGTTATGGCATTCCGCAGAGGTCTTTGAGGATCTCCCGCTGAGCGCGGCGGATGCGGTGGCATACTTCGGCCAGCTGGCGGGTCATGAGGCGGAGAAGGCCTTCAGGGGGCAGTTCCCGGGGTCGCCGTCCGCGCAGCTGCTGAATCATCGAGTGAAGCAGCTGGTGGAGCTATTCCCCATGACGAGACCGGCGCTCCAGGACCTCTGCGTCGCTCTGTGGCCTGCCGAAGCCATGCCAAAGAGCCTCTTCAGCCTTACGGCTCATCTCTGAGATGTCGTGCCCTGCGTGGATCGCTGGAAAAGGTCCGCGTGCTTCGAAGGGGCGCGGAGGGCGTATGCGTACGTGAAGACTCACTTCCGCAAGGTTGATGCGGAGACATGTGCCGCGGGCCCTCCAGCCGACAAGCTGCGCACCGCCGAGCAGTTCTTCGCCGAGGTGGAGGCGGGAGCTCGGACCACCGAGGCCATGTGCCCCAAAGACACTCTGTATTTTTAGATGATACTTCGGAATGCCGGAGTGTATGATGTAAAAACTTTATCTTTTGTTGAATGCAAATGGCTTAAGATTCCATGTGTGTTGTTTTATAATTTTGATTATTCCTCCTTTATGACTATTTAAAATGAGAGTGGCCAGTCGTCGGCTTCAGCCCCAGTGTAGGTCATACAAAGGGTGTTCCTTAAGGCACACTGGACCCTTAGCCGACGTCTCGGTACCCGGGGGCGGTCAGTGACTTATAGGAACTAGGCAATCGGACTATAGTGGCTTGATATCTTTCACTTGGTCATAGGAGTTTGACTGTGGGGGCTGATGACCAGCCCCCGGCGTGGGAAGTGTTCGGCCAAGTCGGCTGAGGTCTAGGCCATAGCACACTTCGGCTAGAAATGAAAGCCGTTCGTTTGACACGGGTGATCTCTATCGTCACATCGCTTGATGCGGTCTCCGGATGGCAGACCAGTTTACGCCTACCTAGATAGTCAGTTTTCGGCTTTCTCCACTGAGGCACCATGCCAATTGACCTGGCGGCGCAATCGCAGTGGTTCTCCCGTTACACCCTTAGCCGAATTCATCGGAAATGTAAGGGGTACACATAGGAGCAGGGCAACCCAACTATTGACCGAAATCTAGGCTCGAAACTGATGCACATAAGGCCAAAATCCGAGACGCCGAATACCTCAGACTTTGTTATACAATTGCATCTTTTTAGAGAACTTCATCGTCCCAGAGCTATGCTGATAAAGAAATACAATAGAGACCTTGAAAGGGCATAGTTTCTTTATTTCATAATATCAATCGTGTACATGCCCCTTTGACGAGAGTAATTGAAAGAGTACAATGTAGATGGTAAAGAAAGAAGAGGAAAAAACAGGTCGGATAATTGCTAACGGATTTTAAAGGATCCGGGCCGCTGCCTGCCGCACGTCTGCGTTTCTGAACTGTTGACCAGATCATCACCATTGATGGCGAAGAATTTGCGAAGGTCGATGCCCTTCCGGCCCTATATACACTCTAAGTGTTTGATTGACCGAGTTCCTTGAAGGGAGGTGTTGCCGAAGTCCTTCTGTGGTTAAAACCACATAGACGCAGTCATGTTTGGCTGTTTCTTTTACAGATACTTGCCTGTGCAGGGGCTCTAAGCCTCGTCTTTGCTTGGTTAATCCGCGTCGACGTTTGGGTAATTGTTCTGGCTCCTCGACGTCCCAGGGAATCTTGAGTGCGAAGTTATGCACTCTGGGGACGTGGTGCCTACTCCAGCGAGGGCACACGAGGAGCCCGCATCCCTATTTCGGGTGCGGGGGTACCTGGCCGAGGTCGATTTGTGCGGCCCGGGCGCGCTTCAAAGAGCGGGCGGCGCATTTATCGCTACGGGCTGCCTCCTCGGACGCTTGAACCTCGGCCGCAAAAGCCGCGGTCTGTTCCTCTGTCCGGAGTGAACGTTCCATGTTACCATTGACTGTGATGATGCCGTTGGGTCCTGGCGTTTTGAGGTTGAGGTAGGCATAATGCGGGACGATGTTGAAGCATGCAAAGGCTGTGCGCCCTAAGAGCGCATGGTATCCACTCCGAAAGGGTACAATATCGAAGATTAACTCCTCGCTTCTAAAGTTCTCGGGCGAACCGAAGACTACCTCTAGGGTGACTGTCCCAGTGCAACGGGCTTCGACGCCCGGAATGACACCTTTAAAGGTGGTAGAGCTCGGCTTGATCCGAGATGAGTCGATGCCCATCTTCTGAAATGTGTCTTCGTAGATGAGGTTAAGGCTGCTTCCCCCGTCCATCAGGACGCGTGTTAGATGATAACCATCAACAATAGGGTCCAGAACGAGCGCCGCCGATCCGCCGTGCCTGATGCTGGTCAGATGATCGTGCTTGTCGAAAGTGATCGAGTAAGCCAACCATGGGTTATACTTCGGGGCGATTGGCTCCAGCACGTATACGTCCCGAAGCACACGCTTCCTCTCCCTTTTAGGGATGTGGGTGACATAGATCATATTGACCTCTGTTACCTCGTTAGGAAATTTCTTTTGGCCTCCATTATTGGGCTGCCGAGGTTCATCCTCGTCGTCGCTGCGGTGTTGGGCTTTATTCTGACCCTCTGCCGCTATCTTGCCGGCTTGTTTAGAGACCCAACAATTCCTATTAGTGTGGGTTGCTGGTTTTTCCTGAGTATCGTGAATCCCCCATGGGCGGTCCAGGAGCCTATCAAGCTGGCTAGGTCCATCTTCGTTCCCTTTAAAGGGTTTTCTCTTCTGCCTGAATTTAGGTCCGGTGAATCCTGCGTTGACCGCGGCGTCTTCAGTGTCGCTTCCGCCATTTTTATACCTGCACTTATTTTTATTGCGCTTTGGTTTTCCATTGGCGTCACGAGTTTCCGAGGTGCCTGTCTCACCGTTGTGAGTACTTCGGGCGAGCCAGCTATCCTCTCCCGCGCAAAAGCGGGTCATCAGTGAGGTCAGGGCAGCCATAGTCCTCGGCTTATCCTGGCCGAGTTGTCGGGCCAACCATTCATCTTGAATATTGTTTTTAAATGCGGCGATGGCCTCGGCTTCGGAGCAGTCTATGATCTGGTTCTTCTTGGTGAGGAACCTGTTCCAGAATTTCCGGGCTGATTCGCCTGGCTGCTGGGTAACACGGCTGAGGTCATCAGCGTCCGGAGGTCGGACATATGTGCCCTGGAAGTTTGCTCGAAAACCGTCTTCTAGGGCCTCCCAGCTGCCGATAGAGTGAGGAGGGAGGCTGTTAAGCCAGTGCCTCGCCGGCCCCTTTAACTTGAGCGGCAGATATTTAATGGCATGGAGATCATCTCCATTGGCCATGTGTATATGCAGAAGGAAATCTTCGATCCAAACTGCTGGGTCCGTGGTACCATCGTATGATTCTATGTTGATGGGTTTGAACCCTTCCGGGAATTGATGTTCCATCACCCTGTCTGTGAAGAAGATTGGGTGAGCCGGACCTCGGGTCTGAGGAGCATATCGTCGGAGGTCAGGAGAGAGCCGTGAGTAGGCTTGATCTCGGGCATGGCCGTTCCTGTCCATCCAGGCATCGTAGCCGTCGGGCCCGGGGGGCGCATGTCCCCTTGACCCGTAGATGGACCAAGGGGGAGCCCTATTTTTCTCAATACGACGTCTAGCGTCGTGAGGATCTAGGTAATCCACGGGGTCCTTGCCATGACGGCGTGGAGGTGGCTGTTCACCGGGGTCTTCTTGTCTTGGCCTGTCCCGGCCTCTAGGGGGCCGATCGAGGTCGTCAGCGAGCTCCTCGTCGAACTCCGGTAAAAGACGCCTACGTGGGTATGATTTCGGCGCACTATGGCGTCGGTTTTCCATGTCTTGCTCGGTGGAGAGCACTTCGACCCACTTTTCATTTAGCGCATCGGTATTGGCCTGCAGCAGCTGCTGCTTGCGCTTTAAGCTCCGGGCCGTCGCAACGAGGCATCGTCGGAAGCGCTCTTGTTCAAAAGGGTCTTCGGGGACGATGTAGTCCTCGGTGCCGAGGCTCTCGTCCTCCTCAGATTACGGCATGTAGTTGTCGTCGGCCCCTTCAAAGAGGTCATCGGGATCTGAGTCCCCAAGAGGTCGGTCTGGTGTGCCATTCCTTACTGGGGAGGCTTGAACATCCTCCTCATGGTTATCGGCGTTGCCGTCCTCTGTGCCGCCGTTATTGGCTGTCACGTCGTTGACACTGGGTTCCCCATTATTGCCCCTTCGGCGCCTTCGCCGACGTCGTGGAGGGGATTTGGGGGTGTCCACCATGTAAACATCATAGGTGGACGTGGCGGTCCACCTTCCCGCGTTTACCGGGGGCAAGGTGGTCTCTATGGGGCCATCAACGTCTTCCTCCATGTCTGAGGGTTCGCCGTAGTCCAACATGTCGGTTAAATCATTGATCGTGGTGACTAGGTGGGTGGTGGGTGGGATGTAAATTTCCCTATCGTCAATTTTAGGTCCGATCTGATTGTAAACCGAAGTCTTGCCATCCGAGATGGACATGCTCCGGATGCGGTCAAGCATCTCATCGAGGTGAGATAACTCTTCGGGATTCATGGATGCGCCATAGGCAGGGCTGATTCGGAGTACCCCCGGTGTGTAACCGGATGTGTTTTCGGAGCGAAGGGAATCTGAACGTAATTCTGGGTTCTTCGCCAAAATCAATTCTTGCACCGGCGCAATTTCGGGAGTGGGAGCCGGATCTATCTCCGGACTGGCGATCGGGGAGAGACTGGCCGGAGTGGCGGTGTCAGGGGTCTCAAGGGGCGCCGTGACAGAGTTCGGTTCCGGAGTCGAGCCTCCAGAACCGGCCGAGCTCTCGATCCGGCCGGACGTCCATCCCGATAGGATGAGTTCGCCACGAGAATCCGCGGTGTACACGAGGTCACTGAAAGTCACGATCCAACCTAGGGCATAGTTCTCGACAGATGTCAGGTGACCCGTCGAGTCGGCGCAAAATACCTTGCTGCCGAAGATGAAAAGCTGGCCGGGGGCATAAACGTCCCCGCAGCCGTTGGTGCAGTTGATCTGTAGGTGAGCCATCAATCCTTCTGGTGATCGCGCAGCGGAACTCTCAATGAAAGCACCAGTGTCGGTGTAAAAACCGGCAGACCTCAGGGTAGGGGGTCCCGAGCTGTGGATCTCGGATCGGTGGTAATAGAGACAAGGGAGACGATGTTTACCCAGGTTCGGGCCCTCTTAATGGAGGTAAAACCCTACGTCCTGCTTTTGTTTATATTTATGGAGATGTATCAAGTACAGAGTTGATCTACCTCGAGATCGTAATATGTGTCTAACTTCTAGGGCTAGGTGAGCGATATTGCATTGATGTCCCCTACGGGCTAAACCCTATGGCTTATATACATGCCAGGGAGGGTATCTAGGGTTACAAGGTCGGTATCTAGGAGTAAGGCGGCTGTAAAAATCTTGAAGTGTACTACAAGTCTTCGGTAGAGATAGCCTCGACCACGTCTCCCTCGTGCGGCCTCCGGAGTCCATCTTGATCACGATCGAGGGCATATCGGCCCAACCGAGGAGACGGGCCGGCTAGATTGGCACCCACTAATCCAGGACACCGTCACCGGGGATGTCAGATGGTTACCATGCAAACACATCGACATTCGCCCGCAGGAAGGCAACAAGCGCACTTTCCTATTTGTTATCAAGGGTGGAACTGATGGTAAAGGTACCGCCGGTGCCGTCCTCCTTCGCGGGCACCTTCTTGGTTGCTGGTGGAGTAGCTTTGGACTTCTTGCTGGTAGAACATTCCGGCAAATTCTCAACGGGTGCGCAACACTCCGAAGAGGTGCACTTCCTGGAGTCCTTGCCAGAGGTCTTGCTGGACTTCTTGTTTTTCTTCTTGGCAGGAGCTGGTGCCTTGACGGCAGATGCTGCAACTGCTTCTTTGTAAAGCTTGTCGACGCAGATAACTGCATCCTTCTTATCAGAGTTGATGGTCATTGTCGGGGCCGGATTTCCGGGACACAATATCCCAGCAAATGACCCCTCGTGTCGTTACCAGCCCCAGGATTACTGTTACTGGTGGACACGTCCTTGTTACAGATTACCAAGGAATTACAAGAATTAGATACAAGACCATAAAGGCCTAGTGATACAACAATGATTTCTAACAGCGGATGGCGGAAGCGGGTAGCGGATCTCCATCTTTGGTTGGGCTCCATTCCCACAGGAACAGCTGACCTGGATAACTCCTATCCCGCATGGCTGCTATCCCCGAATCCTAGGTTGCGGGGTGTGCCTTCGTAATGCTCTTCTCCTAATCATGATCTGGCCAAATTAACAAGCTAGGGACAAGCCAGTGAGTACATTTGAATGTACTCGCAAACATCATGAACAAAAGATATATCGAATGCAGTAGAGTGCATATGAGCATGATGGATTAAATTATATGCATATGCTGACCGAAATTAAAGCATGGCATGATAATTATTAATACGGTGTGGATGAATAATTATATCATTTTAGTAATAAACCAAGGAATAAAATGGAACATCGGGCGTTGGACCGCCTGAGAAATTCCAAGAAAATGAAATGGAACATCGGGCGTTGGACCGCCCGAGGAATGCCAAGAAAATGCCAAATGGGTGTCTGAATGCGATGCCTCGAGAGGTCTTGAAAAGAAATGCCAAACGGGTGTCTAAAAGTGACGCCTCGAGAGGTCTTGAAAAGAAATGCCAAACGGGTGTCGAAAAGTGACGCCTCGAGAGGTCTTGAAAAGAAATGCCAAACAGGTGTCTGAAAGCGACGCCTCGAGAGGTCTTGAAAAGAAATGCCAAACGGGTGTCTGAAAGCGAAGCCTCGAGAGGTCTTGAAAATAAATGAGTACCCAGGTGGACTAGCCATCCCAAGAGATACTCAGAAAAGAAAATAAAACTGAGTATCCAGGTGGACTAGCCATCCCAAGTGATACTCAGAAAAGAAAGTAAAACTGAGTTCCAGGTGGACTAGCCATCCCAAGTGATACTCAGAAAAGAGAATAAAATTGAGTATCTAGGTGGATTAACCATCCCAAGAGATACCCAAGGTTGCACACAGAAGAAAAAGGTTAGTCCACAATAACATTAATGCTAACAATAATATTCATGCTAGCATCAGTAGTGACAATAATTATCCTGCAAAAATGGATCATGCTCAATTTTAATTATTTCCTCCAAAGACCGACACCAAGACCGACACTTGACCAACCCAGACTATAGTCCTTAACTGCGGACATGGCTATTCTAATAGGTTTTAAAACTCTGCGGAGGGTGTACTCTTTACCCACAAGTAAAGGATTTCTTTAGTCAACACCAGGACGCTGACTAATTCCCATTACGGTCTTTGGGATGAAAACACACCTGACCAGCACACACCAGATTAACTTTCCAGATGCCAGGAATCACCCAACGCATCATTCAAGAAAAACTCTAAGACGGGGAGACCATCGTCTCAAATAGCATGGGATCACTATTTATAACGCCCGGATTACAAGGGTTGGCCCCCTCTCGGCCTAGCCGGATACACCCATGCCCCCTGACCCGATGATTGGCATTATACCTGGATCCTGGAAACCTTCATCGTGGCCCCTCTGTACGGTGTGTGCCGGAAAGGGGTTAACAACTTACTGAACCGTACCCTACCTGTGGCAGGGACAAGTGGCAGCACGAACCATGTATGGGGGTTACCGGAACAAGACTCGATCTATGGTCGACTCAGGAGGTTTAAGTTTTCCTGCAGTGGTTAGCACAATATAATTCCTTGTTTACTACCCAACAGGGTCACCACCTGGCATGTCCCGACATGCCATTACTGATCATTCTCGTCACAACGAGATTTGAGTCTCACGGTCACTTTTCTCGTGACTGATTCTTTCATGCAGATTAGTCGGAACAGGCATAGGCATGTGACAATAACCATACTACTCATACTTCACATATAAGTGAAGACAAACTATTATCCAAGGGTCATGCATGTATAACTAGCAATATGCAAGTTTTTGAATTAACATAATCATGCTCAAATTATTCTAGTAAGCAAACCACCAAACTTTCACCATATCAAGTGTCCAAGATGCTTGCCTTGGGTATGTAGTGGTGTTGGTTCACTCCACAATTTTGTAAAAATCATCTTCCCTCCATTTTTCCTATTTTCAAAATATTGCAAATATCACATAAATTTAAAACAGTAGGAAAAAGTTGTTTGGAAATTTTTGAAATAAATACTAAAATAAACTAGATGAAAAATGATGAATTTCAGAAAAAGAATCAAATAATTTGGAGTTGTGGTTAAAAAGTTAGAGGCTGTCAAAGTTAAAGTCAAAATCTGATTTTTAATAAAACTATAAAAAGAAAACGGTTCAGTTGAAAATATGCTTTCTAACAGAGAAGACGTATTCAGGGGATTACGCTTCCACTTAAGACGAGCTAGCGTGGCGCTGGGTCACTAACAGTGGGCCCACCTGGCCCACTGGTCAGGTTTGACCAGTCGCCTCGCGCCCTCTCTCTCCCATGCCGAACAGAGGCGGCACTCCGACGAGGCTCGCTGGCGAACGGCGGCGCCGTTCGGGAAACTAAGGCCACCCACGAGCTCAGGAGGTCGAGGCGGTTCGTTCGGTGTGCGGCATGGCCGGTGGAGGGCACGGGATCTCCGGCGGTGAGCGCGCTCGAAGAGCTTTAGGCGGAAGCTCGAAGAGGGCTTTCACCTCCGTTCGTCCTTAGGCGAAATTGGAAGGGGGAATGGAGTTGCGGACTCCACTGGAGGCTATTGAAGAGAAAAACAAGGCGAGGGGAGCTCTGGAGGCGTAGGACTTGGCAGAGGAATGGCGTCGGGCGCCTCTGCCGGAGGTGAGGGAGACGGCCACTCCTGGCCATGTGGCTGCCTCGGGTGGCTTACAGAGGAGGGAGGGGAAGTGCTGTCGAAGTATGCAAGCTCAGGGGTGCTTTTTATAGCGCCGGAGAGGCGGTGCGTCGTTTCCAGAGAGGAGGTACGTCGGTGGTCAGCCATTAACGACACTGTTGAGGTGGTTGGGGTCGGTGGCGAGGCAGCTGAGGTTGGTGGAGAGGTTGGCCTGGTCGGTGGAGAGCCCGGTGAGCTGCGGATGAGCTCGGCCGTTGGCATTTAAGCGAAGATGATCCTGGCAGAGGCGTGGCGGGGCGGGTTTCGTCGGGCGGCGATCTTGGTCGTCATGGACGGTGGTGGCCGGCGCTAGCGGTCAGGTCCTCGTGTCGGCGAGGTGCGTGGGTGTCTCACGAAGTTCTCGGAGGTGGCTGGCATGCGGAGCGGCCACAGGGAGGGCAGAGCGGGGCGGTGCCGACGCCTGCAGTCCTGGCGCTCTAGACACGCTTTGTGTATGAACGTAAAGTGCTTGGCCGAATGCCAGGGTACGCTAGGCTGCTCCAACTAAGCCCAAACTTGGCAGGGTGGCGTTTACTAAGGTGGTGAGAAGGGTGGACATGTTGGTTTGGCCAGAAGAGCAAGTTCCATATGAAGTTTTTAGAGGTTGCCAATTTCTGTCATCCTCACAACCTGCTTGACAAAATGCTAAGGCAATCTAGGCATTTTTGTTGACTATGAAAATTGGCAGGATGATGCCTCTTTGAATGATAGAGAAGGTGGTATAGTTGGATGAACCAGAGGAGAAACTTGAAAGTGCAAGTTTTAATGAAATTCAGTTCTGGACCAGTACCACAGGGAATTATTTGGTGAACTTAAGTTATGCTAATGGAGCTGGTCTTCTGGACTTAAGGGTTTGGTTGGAAGGACTATAAGTGGGAAAATTTCAGAATTGTTTGATGAAGGAAAATTAGGGTTGCAGTTATAACCTAGGAATGGGACAGAATTGAAAAGAGGAAGTTTTGCTCAAAATTTCCAAAAGACCTTGTTGGGTTTTTGTGACGTCTCGAGAGGTCATGAAAAGAAATGCCAAACGGGTGTCTAAAAGCGACGCCTCGAGAGGTCTTGAAAAGAAATGCCAAACGGGTGTCTAAAAGTGACGCCTCGAGAGGTCTTGAAAAGAAATGCCAAACAGGTGTCTGAAAGCGACGCCTCGAGAGGTCTTGAAAAGAAATGCCAAACGGGTGTCTGAAAGCGACACCTCGAGAGGTCTTGAAAATAAATGAGTACCCAGGTGGACTAGCCATCCCAAGAGATACTCAGAAAAGAAAATAAAACTGAGTATCCAGGTGGACTAGCCATCGCAAGTGATACTCAGAAAAGAAAGTAAAACTGAGTATCCAGGTGGACTAGCCATCCCAAGTGATACTCAAAAAAGAGAATAAAATTGAGTATCCAGGTGGATTAACCATCCCAAGAGATACCCAAGGTTGCACATAGAAGAAAAAGGTTAGTCCACAATAACATTCATGCTAACAATAATATTCATGCTGGCATCCGTAGTGACAATAATTATCCTGCAAAAATGGATCATGCTCAATTTTAATTATTTCCTTCGAAGACCGACACCAAGACCGACACTTGACCAACCCATACTGTAGTCCTTAACCGCGGACACATCTATTCGAATAGGTTTTAAAACTCCGTGGAGGGTGTACTCTTTACCCACAAGTAAATGATTTCTTTAGTCAACACCAGGATGCTGACTAATTCCCATTACGGTCTTTGGGATGAAAACACACCTGACCAGCACACACCAGATTAACTTTCCGTATGCCAGGAATCACCCAAAGCATCGTTCAAGAAAAACTCTAAGACGGGGAGACCATCGTCTCGAATATCATGGGATCACTATTTATAACGCGCGGATTACAAGGGGTGCCCCCCTCTCGGCCCAGCAGGATACACCCATGCCCCCTGACCCGATGACTGGCATTATACCTGGATCCTGGATACCTTCATCGTGGCCCCTCTGTACGATGTGTGCCGGAAAGGGGTTAACAACTTACTGAACCGTACCCTACCTGTGGCAGGGACAAGTGGCAGCACGAACCAAGTATGGGGGTTACCGGAACAAGACTCGATCTATGGTCGACTCAGGAGGTTTAAGTTTTCCTGCAGTGGTTAGCACAATATAATTCCTTGTTTAGTACCCAACAGGGTCACCACCTAGCATGTCCCGACATGCCATTACTGATCATTCTCGTCACAACGAGATTTGAGTCTCACGGTCACTTTTCTCGTGACTGATTCTTCCCTGCAGATTAGTCGGAACAGGCATAGGCATGTGACAATAACCATACTACTCATACTTCACATATAAGTGAAGACAAAATATTATCCAAGGGTCATGCATGTATAACTAGATATATGCAAGTTTTTGAATTAACATAATCATGCTCAAATTATTCTAGTAAGCAAACCACCAAACTTTCACCATATCAAGTGTCCAAGATGCCTGCCTTGGGTATGTAGTGGTGTTGGTTCACTCCACAATTTTGTAAAAATCACCTTCCCTCCATTTTTCCTATTTTCAAAATATTGCAAATATCACATAAATTTAAAACAGTAGGAAAAAGTTGTTTGGAAATTTTTGAAATAAATACTAAAATAAACTAGATGAAAAATGATGAATTTCAGAAAAAGAATCAAATGATTTGGAATTGTGGTTAAAAAGTTAGAGGCAGTAAAAGTTAAAGTCAAAATCTGATTTTTAATAAAACTATAAAAAGAAAATGGTTCAGTTGAAAATGTGCTTTCTAACAGAGAATACGTATTCAGGGGATTACGCTTCCACTTAAGACGAGCTGGCGTGGCGCTGGGTCACTGACAGTGGGCCCGCCTGGCCCACTAGTCAGGTTTGACCAGTCGCCTCGCGCCCTCTCTCTCTCGTGCCGAACAGAGGCGGCACTCCGGCGAGGCTCGCCGGTGAACGCCGGAGCCGTTCGGGAAACTAAGGCCACCCACGAGCTCAGGAGGTCGAGGCGGTTCGTTCGGTGTGCAGCATGGCCGGTGGAGGGCACGAGATCGCCGGCGGTGAACGCGCCCGAAGAGCTCCGGTGGAAGCTCGAAGAGGGCTTTCGCCTCCGGTCGTCCTCAGGCGAAATTGGAAGGGGGAATGGAGTTGCGGACTCCATTGGAGGCTATTGAAGAGAAAAACGAGGCGAGGGGAGCTCTGGAGGCGTAGGACTTGGCAGAGGAGTGGCGGCGGGCGCCTCGGCCGGAGGTGAGGGAGACGGCCACTCCCGGCCATGTGGCTTCCTCGGGTGGCTTACAGAGGAGGGAGGGGAAGTCCTGTCGAAGTATGCGAGCTCATGGGTGCTTTTTATAGCGCCGGAGAGGCGGTGCGTCATTTCCAGAGAGGAGGTACGTCGGCGGTTGATACGTCTCCAACGTATGTATAATTTTTTATTGTTCCATGCTGTTATATTATCAATCTTGGATGTTTTATATACATTTACAAGCAATTATATATCATTTTTGGGACTAACCTATTAACTTAGTGCCCAGTGCCAGTTGCTGTTTTTTGCTTGTTTTTGGTTTTACAGAATATCAATACCAAATGAAGTCCAAATGCCACGAAACTTTTTGGAGATTTTTTTCTGGACATAACAAACACTAGAAGCTTCGGTATAAGGCCAGAAGCCCCAGGAGGTGGCCACGAGCCACCAGGGCGCGCCTGGGGGGGGGGGGCCCACCTCTGCCTCTTTTGACCTAGTTCCACCACTATAAATTCCCAAAAATCAGGAAACCAACAGAGGAGTCCACGAAATACTTTTTCCGCCACCGCAAGCTTCTGTTCTCGAGAGATCCCATCTGGGGGCCTTTTCTGGCACTCCGTCGGAGGGGGATTCGATGACGGAGGGGCTCTACATCAACCTTGCTGCCCTTCCGATGATGCGTGAGTAGTTTACCACAGACCTTTGGGTCCATAGTTAGTAGCTAGACGGCTTCTTCTATATTTTTGATCTTCAATACAATGTTCTCCTCGATGTTCTTGGAGTTCTATCCGATGTAATCACTTTTTGCGGTGTGTTTGTTGGGATCCGATGAATTGTGAGTTTATGATCAGATTATCCATGAATATATTTGAGTCTTTTCTGAACTCTTTTATGCATGATTATTATAGCCTCGTATTTCTTCTCCGATCTATTGATTTGGTTTGGCCAACTAGATTGATTCATCTTGCAATGGGAGAGGTGCTTTGTAATGGGTTCGATCTTGCGGTGCTCAATCCCAGTGACAGAAAGGGACATGACACATATGTATCATTGCTATTAAGGGTAAAAAGATGGGGTTTATTCATACATGAGTTTTCTTTGTCAACATCATGTCATCTTGCTTAAGGCGTTACTCCGTTCGTTATGGACTTAATACACTAGATGCATGCTGGATAGCGGTTGATGTGTGGAGTAATAGTAGTACATGCAGGCAGGAGTCGGTCTACTTGTCTCGGACGTGATTCCTATATATATGATCATTGCTTTGGATATCGTCATGATTATTTGCTTTTCTATCAATTGCCTAACAGTAATTTGTCTACCCACCGTATGCTATATTTATGAGAGAAGCCTCTAGTGAAAACTATGGCCCCCGGGTCTACTCCTATCATATATTAAAAATCCTAAAAATACCTTGCTGCACTTTTTCTTTATTTATTTTTGTTGGATCGAGGAGATAGGTCTAGAGGGGGGGGGGGTGAATAGACTCCTAACCAGCCAAATTAGCAGTTTTTAATTTCTCTTGGAATTTAGGCAAATTTTGGCACAAGTTAAGATCACTCCAATACTTTCTACACATGCATATCTAGAGATTGAGCAGCGGAAATAGTAAAGCATGCAATAGTACGGAAAGTAAAGGGGTAGAGTATGGAAGATCAAACGCAATGAAGACACGGTGGTTTTTGGCATGGTTCCGATAGGTGGTGCTATCGTACGTCCACGTTGATGGAGACTTCAACCCACGAAGGGTAACGGCTGCGCGAGTCCACGGAGGGCTCCACCCACGAAGGGTCCACAAAGAAGCAACCTTGTCTATTCCACCATGGCTTACGTCCACGAAGGACTAGCCTCACTCGGGGTAGATCTTCACGAAGTAGGCAATCTCCTTGCCCTTACAAACTCTTGGTTCAACTCCACATCTGGTTGGAGGCTCCCAAGTGACACCTAACCAATCTAGGAGACACCACTCTCCAAAAGGTAATAGACGGCGTGTTGTTGATGAACTCCTTGCTCTTGTGCTTCAAATGATAGTCTTCCTAGCACTCAAACACTACTCACATATTTGGCTATGGTGGAAGAAGGATTTGAGTGGAAAGCAACTTGGGAAAGGCTAGAGATCAAGGTTCAAATGGTAGGAATGGAATATCTTGATCTCAACACATGAGTAGGTGGTTCTCTCTCAGAAAATGAATGGTGGAAGTGTAGGCACGTTCTGATGGCTCTCCTTACTGAGAAGGATGGGGTGGAGGGGTATATATAGCCTCCACACAAAATCCAACCGTTACACACTTTTGACCCAACTCGGTGGCACCGAAACTATAATCTCGGTAGCACCGAACTGTGTAAAAGATATGAACTTTAGGAATCTCGGTGGGACCGATACGAACAACTTGGATGGACCGAAGTGCAATGGCTTAGGGCAATCCTCATCTCGGTGGCACCGATTGCATCAACTCGGTAGGACCGAAGTGAAGCAATAAGGCAACAGAGAGTTGGCAAGCCATCTCGGTGAGACCGATTTGCAAACTCGGTGAGACCAAAGTGAATGCAAACGATTACAGAGAGTTGGCAAGGCCATCTCGGTGGGACCGAGATCCATTTCGGTGGATCCGATTTGTTAGGGTTTGGCAGTGGCTAAGTCTTGGATGAACTCGGTGAGGCCGGATTGGAAATTTTGGTGGGCCGAGTTGGACTTTGGGTTTTGGACATATTTGGGATTGAGAGAGTGGTTGAGGGTTTAGGAATGCTGTCACTAAGCACTTGAGCAAAAAGACCATTAAGCAACACCTCATCCCCTTTTAATAGTATTGGCTTTCCTATGGACTCAATGTGATCTTGGATCACTAAACCAAAAATGTAGAGTCTTCATCTTTGCCAATTCTTGTCCTTAGCATTTTGAAGGGTCCACGTCCTCTTGTCCCTGCCACGCCATTGTTGAACTTATCTGAAATTCACTAGATAAAAGCATTAGTCCAACAACATGTATGTTGGCATGAATTACCAAAACCACCAAGGAAGCAAATGTGCTTTCAATCTCCCCCTTTTTGGTAATTGATGACAACATACATCAAAGCTTCAAATACGGATATAGCAGAGGTATGTATGAAAGCTTTGAAGGAAACATGTAACATGCATGAGCTCCCCTGAACTCCCCTTGAAGATGCGCATACCATGATGATATCGCATGGGAAATATACATGCAACATGTATCTTGGCTATATGCATCAGAGCAATATATATATGTGACATTAGGGTATCCACATGTACAAGATTTTCTCCTTGCAAACAATATATACTTAGCAAGAGGTCAACCATGTACATGAGTGTGATGCATATACTTACCTTGAAGTTCTTGATCAAGTACCTGAAGAAATACACTTGAGAAAACAGGGTTAGATAACACAAGATAATTTCTTCAAGAAAAAGACACAAGATCAACAAGAAACCAAGATTGGGATGACATGTAGAAGAGAGTATCACTAGGTGAATACTTCTTTGAAGCAGACATGTCCCCAAAAGAAATAGTTGTCTCCCCTTAAAGAACTTCCTCTCCCCCTGAATCTGACATGGATATTGGGAGTAGGTAGGGTGAGAAAACTTGAACGGCCAAAGAACAAACTAATCACTAATCATGTTTCTCCCCTCTTAGAAACATGTAACATTCTCTCCTCTTGTAAGGTGCATCTTTTGTTTTGAATAGATAAGCTTAAGCTTTGATGTATTCCTCTCTCCCCCTTTGACATCAATTTCCAAGAAGGTTCTTCAAGGTTATTGATTAAGTGAGTTTGGTCCTGGAGAAATACAGCTAGATGCATGTAGAGGATAAGAATCATCGAGTGGAGCTGGAGCAGAAAAACTCAAGGAAGATTTGACAGAAAATTCCTTAGAGCAGTCAAAATCGGTGACACCGAGTTGGGACAATTCGGTGGAACCGAGTTTGATGCAATGGAATATTTTGTCAACTCAGCTCACTAGGCAAGGAAATCTCACAAGGATTTGCAAAGAATTAACTGCGAATCAAGCTAAAAGAGAAGAAACAGAAAAGAAGCAAAGAAACATCTAGATGAAGTCTTTTTTTTGAAAAGAAACACTCTAGCAAGAAGAGAACAAGCAGAAGAAACACTAGAGAACTTCATCTAGATGGGTCGGCGACTAGGTCACCTATGTTAGAGTATTTTTACTTAGGAGTCAAGTGAAAACACTTGATCATAGGTCATACTCGTCGTTAAGCTCAAAATGGGGTTGCCATTTTTTCCTTTAAGCTTTTGATGTATTCACATCTTGTTGAGTTGCTTTAGCTCATGTCTTTGAGTAAAGCTTCTCTAAGATGTGAGAACTTACATTGGTATTTGGTGGTGAAGTCCATCATGTAGTTGAACTTGAAGTGGATCCTCATGAATTGAAGTTTGGAGCTATCCTATCATTTGTGGTTCATCTTCCTACATGGGTTAGACTTGCAAGGAACAACATGTGTATCCAAAATGACAAGAATGAAGCATAACTCAAATGTTGTCAAAGGATATGTTTAGGTTGTCTTGTTCTTTGTTACTCCATCAATTGTTGATACTTGGGTTATACAAGATTGCTCAAGATAAGAGTGTGATGCAATCTTGTGACATGAAGCTTGTCCAAGTACCTACAAAAGGTTAGATACCATACAAGGGAGGAAAATGTCCAAGATATAAAATGATCATGAAAGATATCATGGATTAGTCAAGAATGCTCATGCCCTTGTATGCATCCACGTGAACCTCTAGTTCACGTTTGAAGCATCAATGATGTTCAATTCACTTCTCAAGTGACAAAACACTTTCTCATCAAGTGGTTTGGTAAAGATGTCCGCCAATTGTTTGTCAGTACGAACATGTTTAAGGTCAATATCACCTTTCTCAACATGATCTCGAATGAAATGGTGACGAACCTCAATATGCTTAGTTCGAGAATGTTGCACGGGATTGTGTGCTATCTTAATAGCACTATCATTGTCACAAAGTAATGGTACATGTCTCACATGCACACCATAATCTTTAAGAGTCTGTGTCATCCATAGTAATTGAGCACAACATGATCCCGCGGCAATGTATTCCGCTTCGGCAGTAGATAGAGATACGGAATTTTGTTTCTTGGAGGACCAAGACACAAGAGATCTACCAAGAAATTGACATGTACCCGAAGTGGATTTTCTGTCAACCTTGTCTCCGGCATAGTCCGAATCGGAGTAGCCAATAAGATTGAAAGAAGATCCTTTGGGATACCATATGCCAAAGTTCGGTGTATGTATCAAGTATCTCACGATTCTTTTCACCGCCTTAAGGTGACACTCTTTTGGTGCCGCTTGGTATCGTGCACACATGCACACACTTAGCATAATGTCGGGTCGAGAGGCATATAGATATAATAATGAACCAATCATAGATCGATAAACCTTTTGATCAACCGGTTTGCCATCCTTGGTCAAGTCAAGATGTCCACTCGTGGGCATGGGAGTTTTCATACCTTTACTCTCTTGCATGTTGAACTTTTTGAATAAGTCCTTGGTATACTTTGTTTGAGAGACAAAGGTACCTTCCCTAGTTTGCTTGATTTGCAAACCAAGAAAGAATTTGAGTTCACTCATCATAGACATCTCAAACTTCTCCGACATCAACCTTCCAAACTTTTCACTAAAAGAGGGGTTAGTAGATCCAAAGATAATATCATCAACATAAATTTGGCATACAAATAATTCTCCATTAACCCTCTTAGTGAACAAAGTTGAATCAATCTTCCCAATTTCAAATCCTTTTTCAAGTAGAAACTTTGTCAAGCATTTGTACCAAGCTCTTGGGGCTTGCTTGAGACCATAAAGAGCTTTACGAAGTTTGTATACATGATTAGGTTTCTTGGGATTCTCAAAGCCGGGAGGTTGTTTAACATATACTTCCTCCTCAATTTCACCATTTAAGAAAGCACTTTTAATATCCATTTGATAAAGAGTGATATCATGGTGATTAGCATAAGCAAGTAAAATATGAATGGACTCAAGTCTTGCAACGGGGGCATAGGTCTCACCATAGTCCATACCTTCGACTTGTGTGTAACCTTGTGCTACGAGGCGAGCCTTGTTGCGTACAACTTGTCCATCTTCATCTTGCTTATTCCGAAACACCCATTTGGTTCCAATGATGTTTTGCTCTTCCTTAGGCTTCTCAACCAATGTCCACACTTGGTTCCTCTCAAAGTTGTGTAGCTCTTCGTGCATTGCATTCACCCAATCGGGGTCCTTGAGAGCATCTTCTACCTTCAAGGGTTCAAAACTAGAGATAAAAGAGTAATGCTCACAAAAGTTAGCTAAACGAGATTTAGAGCGAGTAATTCTCCCGGTTTGGATATCTCCAAGTATTTGTTCGAAGGGATGATACTTGTCGATTCTTGCTCTAACTCGAGGTAGCTTTTTCTTGGGTTGTGGTGAGGCTTCCTCCTCATCATCATCTTCTTCTTCTTCTTCGTTGGTGTTGTCGTTGTTTGTTTGTGGAGGTGGAGAAGGAGGTTGAGGTGGATCATCTTGTTGCACTTCCTCATTCCCGTCGTCTTGACGTGTTCCACTTGTGGATGCCTCCATATCAGCTTGTCGTTCACCTTGATGTGATGTTGGGGCTTCCACTTGAATAGACGAGGTACTCTCCTTTACTTCCACGGGGCGAATCTTGCCAATGGGCAAGTCTTGGATTGCTTCCGATGGTTCTTGATCTCCTACATCAAGTGGCAATTGCTCGACTTGCGAGCCGTTAGTCTGATCAAACTTCACATCTACCGTCTCTTCAACTTTTCGAGTGAAGTTGTTGTAGACACGGTAAGTGTGAGAGTTCGATCCATAACTAAGTAGGAAACCTTCATGAGATTTAGGAGCAAATTTTGAACGACGATGCTTATCAAGAATGTAACATTTTGAGCCAAATACTCAAAAGTATCCAACTTGTGGTTTGTTACCGGTGAGCAGTTCATACGCCGTTTTACCAAGAAGCTTGTGAAGATAGAGTCGGTTTGTTGCATGACAAGCTGTTTCAACCGCTTCTGCCCAAAAATGTCTTGACGTCTTGTATTCATCAAGCATTGTTCTTGCCATCTCAATAAGTGTACGGTTCTTCCTCTCAACAACTCCATTTTGTTGAGGCGTGTACGTAGCCGAGAACTCATGTGAAATACCCTCCTCATCAAGAAAGGTGTCCACATTGGCGTTCTTGAACTCCGTTCCGTTGTCACTCCGAACCTTCTTGATCTTCACTTCAAATTGATTTTGAGCTTTTCTTGCGAAGTTCTTGAAGATCTTTTGTACCTGCGATTTGTCATCAAGAAAGAACACCCACGTAAATCTGGAAAAATCATCAACAATGACTAAACCGAAAGAGTTACCACCAAGACTCTTATAGGCGTTGGACCAAACAGATCCATATGAAGTAGCTCGAGTGGTCTTCTCGTGGTCATAATGTTCTTTACGGGATGGCTTCCTCCAACTTGTTTTCCTGCTTGGCAAGCACTACAAAGTCGATCTTTGTCAAATATAACATCTTTTACTCCAAGAATGTGATCTCCTTTAACAAGTTTATCAAGGTTACGCATACCAACATGTCCAAGTCTTCTATGCCATAACCAACCTTTAGAAGATTTTGCAATTAAACATGTACGAGGTTGGGCTCTCTTAGTGAAATCAACAATGTATAGATCACCTCTACGAATGCTGGTTAAGACTATATTATGATTATCTTGGCGAAACACTTGGCAATCTACTTTGGTAAATAGAACATTACAACCAAAATCGGCTAGTCTAGATACGGAAAGAAGATTGTAACCAAGAGATTCAACAAGCATAACATTTTGTATGGAGCTATCATTGGATATGGCCACCTTACCAAGGCCAAGTACCTTACCCTTGGAGTTGTCTCCAAAAGTCACATACTTGCGTGGACCATCATTTTTTGTAAGCTCACGAAACATGTCTCTATCTCCGGTCATGTGATCGGTACATCCACTATCGAGAATCCACTCTTTTCCTCCGGCCATATAATCTCGATGATTTGCCATAAGACTGAGATTCCTCATGGTATTCTCAAATTCAATATCAAAGTCTTCGTCTTCATCATAATAGCCGTGCTCAACATCATCATCATGCATGTGATTAACAGATTCATTAGTTTCATGATCATGAGAATGTTCAAGTTTATGAATTCTAATAGTTTCCATGATAATATTGCTAATAGTTCTAACATCTCCTCTGGCACGCATGAGATCACGAAGCTCAAACAAGCAATCATCAAACTTAGGATCATTAGGACTCATCTTGTGAAAAGCAACAACCTTATGAAGAATCTTATCAAGACTCTTTAGAGAATAATCGGGATATCGCTTTTCTAAATCATGCCATAGAGTATACGCACATGCAAAGTTTCACATACAACAAAGCACAATCTTAGGTAATCCTCTAATGATAAGATTGACGGTTCTAAGATTACGAAGCATGTCAATTTCCTCTTCATGAGTAGGATGCAAGGGATCAATAGGGGGCACATAAAGATTATGAATATACTTGCTCAAGTTAAACTCATCAAAGATATCAAGCATTTCATCCCTCCAAAAGTTGTAATACTCCCCATTGAGAATAGGCACTCTACGTCTAATACTACCGAACGTAGACATATCCATCTCCCTCCAATGGTGATGAAACCAAAGCAATGGAGACCAAAGCTCTGATACCAATTGTTGGATCGAGGAGATAGGTCTAGAGGGGGGGGGGGGGTGAATAGACTCCTAACCAGCCAAATTAGCAGTTTTTAATTTCTCTTGGAATTTAGGCAGATTTTGGCACAAGTTAAGATCACTCCAATACTTTCTACACATGCATATCTAGAGATTGAGCAGCGGAAATAGTAAAGCATGCAATAATATGGAAAGTAAAGGGGTAGAGTATGGAAGATCAAACGCAATGAAGACACGGTGGTTTTTGGCGTGGTTCCGATAGGTGGTGCTATCGTACGTCCACGTTGATGGAGACTTCAACCCACGAAGGGTAACGGCTGCGCGAGTCCACGGAGGGCTCCACCCACGAAGGGTCCACGAAGAAGCAACCTTGTCTATTCCACCATGGCTTACATCCACGAAGGACTAGCCTCACTCGGGGTAGATCTTCACGAAGTAGGCGATCTCCTTGCCCTCACAAACTCTTGGTTCAACTCCACATCTGGTTGGAGGCTCCCAAGTGACACCTAACCAATCTAGGAGACACCACTCTCCAAAAGGTAATAGACGGTGTGTTGTTGATGAACTCCTTGCTCTTGTGCTTCAAATGATAGTCTTCCCAGCACTCAAACACTCCTCACAGATTTGGCTATGGTGGAAGAAGGATTTGAGTGGAAAGCAACTTGGGAAAGGCTAGAGATCAAGGTTCAAATGGTAGGAATGGAATATCTTGATCTCAACACATGAGTAGGTGGTTCTCTCTCAGAAAATGAATGGTGGAAGTGTAGGCACGTTCTGATGGCTCTCCTTACTGAGAAGGATGGGGTGGAGGGGTATATATAGCCTCCACACAAAATCCAACCGTTACACACTTTTGACCCAACTCGGTGGCACCGAAACTATAATCTCGGTAGCACCGAACTGTGTAAAAGATATGAACTTTAGGAATCTCGGTGGGACCGATACGAACAACTTGGATGGACCGAAGTGCAATGGCTTAGGGCAATCCTCATCTCGGTGGCACCGATTGCATCAACTCGGTAGGACCGAAGTGAAGCAATAAGGCAACAGAGAGTTGGCAAGCCATCTCGGTGAGACCGATTTGCAAACTCGGTGAGACCAAAGTGAATGCAAACGATTACAGAGAGTTGGCAAGGCCATCTCGGTGGGACCGAGATCCATTTCGGTGGATCCGATTTGTTAGGGTTTGGCAGTGGCTAAGTCTTGGATGAACTCGGTGAGGCCGGATTGGAAATTTTGGTGGGCCGAGTTGGACTTTGGGTTTTGGACATATTTGGGATTGAGAGAGTGGTTGAGGGTTTAGGAATGCTGTCACTAAGCACTTGAGCAAAAAGACCATTAAGCAACACCTCATCCCCTTTTAATAGTATTGGCTTTCCTATGGACTCAATGTGATCTTGGATCACTAAACCAAAAATGTAGAGTCTTCATCTTTGCCAATTCTTGTCCTTAGCATTTTGAAGGGTCCACGTCCTCTTGTCCCTGCCACGCCATTGTTGAACTTGTCTGAAATTCACTAGATAAAAGCATTAGTCCAACAACATGTATGTTGGCATGAATTACCAAAACCACCAAGGGAGCAAATGTGCTTTCAATTTTATTTTGTATTTTTTTAATCTATCTATCTATCTATCACCATACAATTTAATCTTGCAATTTACCGCCGAGGGATTGACAACCCCTCGTTTGCGTTGGGTGCAAGGATTTGTTGTTTGTGTGCAGGTGCTGCTAACGAGGTGTTGCGTGATTCTCCTACTGGATTTATAACCTTGGTTTCATAACTGGGGGAAATACTTATCTCTACTATACTACATCATCCTCTCCTCTTCGGGGATAAAAACCAACGCAGATCACAAGTAGCAGCGGTCAGCCATTAACGGCGCCGTTGAGGTGGTTGTGGTCGGTGGCGAGGCAGCTGAGGTTGGTGGAGAGGTTGGCCTGGTCGGTGGAGAGCCCGGTGAGCTGCGAATGAGCTCGGCCGTTGGCATTTAAGCGAAGATGATCCTGGCAGAGACGTGGCGGGGCGGGTTTCGTCGGGCGGCGATCTTGGTCGTCATGGACGGTGGTGGCCGGCGCTAGCGGTCAGGTCCTGGTGTCGGCGAGGTGCGTGGGTGTCTCACGAAGCTCTCGGAGGTGGCTGGCATGCGGAGCGGCCGCAGGGAGGGCAGTGCGGGGCGGTGCCGACGCCTGCAGTCCTGGCGCTCTAGACATGCTCTGTGTATGAACGTAAAGTGCTTGGCCGAATGCCAGGGTACGCTAGGCTGCTCCAACTGAGCCCAAACTTGGCAGGGTGGCGTTTACTAAGGTGGTGAGAAGGGTGGACATGTTGGTTTGGCCAGAAGAGCAAGTTCCATATGAAATTTTTAGAGGTTGCCAATTTCTGTCATGCTCACAACCTGCTTGACAAAATGCTAAGGCAATCTAGGCATTTTTGTTGACTTTGAAAATTGGCAGGATGATGCCTCTTTGAATGATGGAGAAGGTGGTATAGTTGGATGAACCAGAGGAGAAACTTGAAAGTGCAAGTTCTAATGAAATTTAGTTCTGGACCAGTACTACAGGGAATTATTTGGTGAACTTAAGTTATGCTAATGGAGCTGGTCTTCTGGACTTAAGGGTTTGGTTGGAAGGACTATAAGTGGGAAAATTTCAGAATTGTTTGATGAAGGAAAATTAGGGTTGCAGTTATAACCTAGGAATGGGACATAATTGAAAAGAGGAAGTTTTGCTCAAAATTTCCAAAAGACCTTGTTGGGTTTTTGCACAAAAGTGATCTTTAGGCATCACATGACCCCTCATAATTTTTGTGGAATTTTAGAACAATTATTTAAAATAGCTGTAGTGCAACAGAGGCATTTCAAAAATTGAAAATGCTATTAAAAGGATTATTTTGGGGCAAGTTTTATTATGAAAATATTTCCTAAAGTTATTAAAATATAAATGACATGATTTAAGAAAACTACCAAAGCCCATAATATTTTCCAAATAATTTTCTATGGAGGGAAGAATTTTGGAAAACAGAAAACAGAAAATACCCTGAAATTAATAAAAGACCTAATATAATTCAAAATTTTATTTCTAGCCAAATTTTACTTAATAAAAACATGGTTAAATTTTTGGGGTGTTACAGTCATGACGCCCATCGGCCCTGGCATCTTCAACGTGTTATATGCATAATGAGATGCTGCCATGAATTTTGCCAGGGCTGGGCGACCGAGAATTCGATTGTACGGCAAAGGGATCTTGACAACATCAAAGACTACCTTTTCCGTCCTGTAGTTCAATTCCCCACCAAATGTCATCGGCAAAGTGATCTTTCCTTTGGGTTGGCTTCTTCCCGGGTTCACTCCTTGAAACGTGTCAGTTTGCTTGAGCTCCTCGTCGGAAATCTGCAGCCTCTTGATTACCTCTGGTGAAATCAAGTTTTGGCCGACCTGTAACACCCCAAAAATTGGGTTATCAATTTTTGTGCTGTTATTCCTTCCTAGTTTTCCTCTCCCAAAATTTTCCTCTGGAATCTGGTGAGTGACCAGGTGAATCCAGACAATCCTCAGCCTCTCCATACCTTTCCCATGCTCATGTTCCAGCCAAGCTCCCGTCAGTAAACCCCGAACCTCATTCAAACCCTAATTCCAAAATATTGGAACTGGAAATCCTGCCTTTGTGTTTACAAAGGAGCTATCATTTTCCTTGCTCTGTTGATCCTCCCAACATTTCCAGAGATCCTCCTTCATCCATAAACCCTAGATGTGCAAAAATATTGCCAAGTCATATGCAATATTTTTCATCTAGAATTAATTCCTTTATTGGCTTTTCTGAGGAATTAAATCCAGGAAAATACTTGCCCATCTCCAAAGCTTATGAAAACTTGTGGAGATATTCTTTGTGATCATATTGAGCTCTCACAAAAATATTGGCGATAATTAAATAAGGGAAACTGCATTTTCCTATTTAAAGCCAATATTTCAATTTGGGGCCTTTCCAAAGGAACTACCATTTTGGTAGCCAGGAAAAATCCCAAATAAATTGTGGAGCTCATAGTACCCATATATTCACCATTTTCATCAAAATCTCAAGTTCCACAATTCAAATTTTGAGCACAACATCCATTTGCAAATTCTGTTCAGATTTCCAGTTTGCAAAGGAAGTGCTTGTTCCCTTGATCTTTTTGGGCTGAGATTTTTCAGGGTGGTTAACATTGATAAATAACCTATGGATAACAAAAACCAGCCCAATCCATCTAGCCTATTTTTCCCAGTAAATTAACTAAGTTTCTGTCCAGATTGCATCTCTGTGAAGGAAGTACCTTCATAGATGTCGGGCCCATGGAACCTGGGGTATCCAGGCCCGTCTGCCTTTGGCCCAGGGCGCAACGCCTGGCGTGGGCCCAGCAGGCCATCATCACCAAGCACCTCACCAAGGCTCCTCATGAGTCCTTGGCCTCCCGAGTGCCCCTCCTCAGGGAGTGGGCGAGCAAGGCCCAGCATCTTCACCAGCGGCCTCGCGAGATCCTCTCGCGAGGCGACCTCCTGAGGTGGCCTCCAGAGGCCCCTTCCCGAGGGCGCACGAGACGAAGGCCGTTCAGTGGAGCCGCACGGTCTGGGGCCCATCACGTGGGTGACGCGTGCGGCGACGAGCGGCGACAGAGGCCGCGCCAGCAGGCGCGGATGAAGATGGTTTCCTCTTTTGTGTTAAGGGAGTAGGGCCACATATCTACTCCCCAAAGCAACCCCAAAGGTTGCCCGATCGGCGAAGGAAGACCAAGACGGCGGGCGCGCAGGGCGGAGGTCATCACCGAGCCCACCGGCGCGTCATGGATCACGCTTTGGCAGGCGAAGACCGCCTTTAGTCAGGATAGCCTGAGCGCCTGTCCCCTTTCAAAACCCGCCAAGTGTGGCAACCCTTCCCGCCTAAGTTTCATGGGGGAAGAGGACCGATGCGGGTATAAGGGGGGTAGAGCAGCCATTAGAGAGGAGAGGGATTCCCATCACCCTCAACCTTGTACTCACTCTCCCTCGCACCAGAGCAATACCAACCAAGCAGGAGTAGGGTCTTACACCGCAAGGTGGCCCGAACCTGGGTAAAACCGCCGAGTCCACGGTCTGTCCCTTGCAGAGCGCGCTCTCGCCATAGACTCACCGTCGCTTAGCCGTGGTAGGAGACGAAGTGGTAGAATGAGCTCACCCCAGTGTTCGAACCTTTGGGTCCCCGGAGCCCGACTTCTGACATTTGGCGCGCCAAGTAGGGGTGCGCTACTGTTCTTCCGCTCCGCCCTCTGCTCCACCAACCCCATGGCCGACGCACGTCACGAGCGCGCCGAGCGCAGGGCTGGCCGCGTGGCTCAGACGGAGCCGGTGGCCCGTGGCAATCGCCGCCGCCCCAAAGCCGAGGCTGCCGCCGCCACCGACCCCGCTGCCCACGAGCAGCAGGACTCCTCCCTGCACCCCTCCATGCAGGCGAACGGCCACACCGCCACTGCCTCCTCCCTCGCCCACCACAGGCCGCCAAACGCGTAGGCCGTGCTGCTCATGGAGCGCGAGCTGCTCCGTTACCGTCCAGCTGATGCCGGCTACGACGCCTGGCTTGGTCGCATCACCGAGCTCGTCAACACCGCCGGGGACGCTCTGGCGCCTTCCCACTCGCTTCGCCCTCCGCCTTCTCACGCTGGGGACCTGGCGCACGGCGCTCCCCCGCCGCCTCCTCTGCGCGACGAGCACGGCGGGCCTCAGCGCGGCGCGCGGGCTCGCGAGCCGTCCCACGGCGCGTCCTCGCCGGACCGGGATGAGGCCAGCTACCAGATCATTCGCAGCGCGCCCCCTGACGCGCGTGTGCTCCTCAAGCGGCAGCGCCGGCACCAGGACTAGGCCTTTCAAGACGTTGTGGCGGCTGGGCGTCAAAACCGCGTCGCCCTCGCTGGCGGCGTCCCCTCGAGCGGTCTGGGCTGCCATGCCTTCACTCGCAAGCTACGTCGCGTGGTCTAGCCCGCGAAGTTCCAGCCTGAGCTGCCTCCGCGCTATGACGGCACCCCCAACCCCGTGGAGTTCCTTCAACTCTACGCGCTGAGCATCAAGGCGGCGAACGGCAACGACAAGGTCATGGCAAACTGATTCCCCATGGCCCTCAAGTACGGCCCGCGCTCCTGGCTCATGAACCTCCCCGAGGCGTCCATCTCCTCATGGGTTGAGCTCTGCAGCCAGTTTGTCGCCAACTTCAAGGGCACACATGACCGCTCCCTCACCATCAACGACCTGCGGCGTGTGCGGCAGCGCCCGGACGAGACCCTCCGCAAGTACATCCAGCGCTTCAGCCAGGTGCGCAACAAGATCCCGCGCGCCTCCGACGCGGCCGTCATCTTTGCATTCTCCACCGGCATCATGGACGCCAAGATGCGCGAGAAGCTCGCCATCAATGGTGAGCTCGACTCCGTGGTAGAGCTGCTCGATCTCGCCGACAAGTGCGCCAAGGCTGAGGAAGGCCGCCTCTTCATCCACAACGACCCCGACGCGGCGCTCGACGTCGCCAAGGCCAAGAGCAAGGACGTCAAGCGCAAGGGCCCAGCTGTACTCGCGGCGGAGCCCGAGCAGAAGCGCGGCCGTGACGGCGACGAGCCCAGGAAGGACAGTCGGCCGCTCTACGCCTTCGACAACATGCGCTCCCACAACACCGAAGACTGTCAGGAGCTCAAGCTGCCGCGGCGCCGGTCGTGGAGGTGGCTACAGCAGCAACCGCTGGGACGGCCGCAACGCCAGCGGCAACTTCCGCCAGGGTTGGCGCGACCAGCCTCGTGAGGTAGACCCTCAGGCCAATGCCGCTCTTCCTCCGCTGCCACCGCCACCCTGGAGGAACGATGTCAACCGGCCCGATCAGGGCGCTGGGGGCTACCAGGAGCCTCGCACGGTCGCCTGCATCCTTGGCGGGTCCCAAGCCCCTGCGTCCATCCGCCACTTCAAGCAGCTCTCTCGCGAGGTGTATGCCGCCCTCCCGAGGCCCGAGGCCGCGCGACCTCTCAAGTGGTCACAGTACGCCATCACCTTCGACTCCAAGGACCACCCCAAATCCACGGCCTCCGCAGGCGCGCTCCCCATGCTGTGCACCCCCACCATCAGCAACGTAGCGGTCACCAAGACCCTCATCGATAGGGGCGCTGGCCTCAACGTGATCTCCATCGAGACCTTCGAGATGCTCCAGGTGCCCTACGACCAGCTGATGCCGACTAGGCCCTTCTTTGGAGTGACCGATGGCTCCACCATCCCTCTGGGGCAAGTGTGCCTCCCCGTCACCTTCGGCACCCGCAAGAACTACCACACCGAGCTCATCGACTTCGACGTCGCGCACATCGGCCTGCCTTACAACGCCATCTTGGGCTACCCAGCTCTCACCAAGTTCATGGCGGTCACCCATCACGCCTACAACGTCCTTAAGATGCCCGGCTGCAGCAGCATCATCACCGTCACCTGTGACGAGAAGGACGCGGCCAGCACCCTCGAGCGTGCCTACAAGGCCGCCGCGGTCGCGCACCCGGCCGACGAGGACGTGGCCGAGCCTCCTGAGGCCGCGACCGCAAAGAAGAAGCAGCTGTTCTCTCAAGACCGCGCCGAGACAAAGAAGGTGTCAGTGGACGGCAGCGGCTCCGGCCCTGCCTTCACCATCGGCACAGGCCTCCCACCTACATAGGAAAGCGCGCTCGTCACCTTCCTTCAGGCAAACTCAGATGTTTTCGCCTAGAAAGCATCTGACTTGTCTGGTGTGCCGAGGGAGGTGATCGAGCACCACTTAGCGGTGTGCCCCAATGCACGCCCCGTCAAGCAGAAAGCACGGCGCCAGGCGCCAGAGAAGCAAGATTTCATCGTCAAGGAAGTTCAGAAGCTCCAGGAAGCTGGGGTTGTTCGTGAGGTGCGCCATCCCGAATGGCTCGCCAACCCAGTCATCGTTCCCAAGAAGGGCGGCAAGGAGCACATGTGCGTCGACTTCACCAGCCTCAACAAGTTCTGCCCTCAGGATCCCTTCCAGCTGCCGCGGATTGGCCAGGGCGTTGGGCCCACCGTCGGCGGCGTGCGCATGCCTTTCGAGCTGAGGAACGCCGGCGCCTCCTTCCAGAGGTTGGCGCCCTTCGTGCCAGAGCCTCGTGAGCCTCCTGCTCCTCACGAGCCCCCTGGCCCCGGAGGAGCGGACTCCCTTGGCGCGGCTCGTCAAGCGGTCTGACGTCGCCCCAGCGCGGTCCTGCCAGGTGCGCTCGATGTGTCGCCCTGCGCGGCCCACACTCCTTCTCGCCACGCCTCCCGCGCCTCCGCTCCCGGAACCCTTCCGCCAAGGTGATTTTGTTTAAATGCGGCTGAGGGCGCCCCACGGGCTGCACCAACCTCGAGCTGATCCGTGCCGGACGCAGTAGCCTAGCCCCTATCCTTTTGGTTGTGTAACGAATTTTGCTGATTTTACCTTGATGAGTTATGTCACCTGCTTAATTGCCTGTTAAGTTCGATGACGACCGGAGAGAGCCACACGCTCGCGACCCTCCCCCCTGGCCGATTCCATGAGCGGGGGCTAGGCACGGTGTCTGTGCTCGGGTCCGTCCCTGCAGTGGTGCCAAATCCAAGCGACTGAGCTCTGGCTCGCGGGCCTGCTCCCGTGCACGCCACCTCACCAAGGTCCTTGGTGCCTTATCTCCTCACGCAACGGCCGCGGGCGAGTTAGCGAGCACGTGCCGCTCCCCCCATCATGAATTTGTTAACATGCAGCCCCTCAGGAGGCGAGCTACACGAGGACCTCGCAGGCGGCCACTCGCGAGCCAGCCTCACGAGACAAAGACACTCCGAACGCCGAGCCTCGTGAGCACGCCTCGCGAGCTGTGTGAACTCCTCACGAGCTATGGCTCGCCCGACACCGCTCTTCGCCAAAAGCTAAGTCTAACTACCTCGCGAGACGCCCTTACCGTCACTCAAGCTCTCTCCCCTCACGATCCCGCTGGGCACTGGCGTTTTTCTTTTGCGTAAGCCGCTTGCACGCCAAAGGGGGGCTCCCTGAGCATCGCGCCTCAGGAGCCCTCACTAGCTCCCCGTGCCCCTCACCTCCTGGCCTTGTCCCGGCATCACGACCGGACATACCAGTGATGGCCGAGGCCTGCTCGGGGGCTGGGTCCTGACGGCGTAGAGCACTGAGGCGAACAAAGAAAAAAAAACCAGCCTCACGAGAGGACTTCGGGAGGGAATGCATACATCCCGAATCACAAAAACATTAAGCTGAGCATAGAAGATACTGTTTTCACGACCCCGCGGGGCTACATTGGTTCAATGCAGGAAAATAAAAAAAAGGAAGGGCCTAGGCGAGGCGCCATCTCCCCCAAGACTCCAGCCGGGGCGCCACGCGCGTTCCCAAGAAGGCGCTGCGGGCAAGTGCGGCTCCGTCACCGTGCGCGCGGTGCCCCGGCTCCGAAGACGTCGCCACCCGCGCCTAGTCGGAGTCCTCGTCCTAGCTCTTGACGCGGGGGGAGTCGCCGTCGTTCCCGCCCCCGCCGAAGGCGGCACTGCTGGAGCTGTCGTCCTCGCTGTAGCTGCCATCCTCGCTCTCCGCGCGGCACTCCAGGCTGCTGCTGGAGAGCCCGAAGATCTTCACGAAGAGTGTGGCGGCCCCATCGTACTTGAATTGGAGGACGTGCCCCCGCTTCAGGCCACGGGCAAGGGCGAACGACTTCCACCCCTGCCTTAGGAACATGATGCCCGAAGGAGTGAGCTCTATCGCCACCCAAGAGGGGCCGTTGTAGCAGCCGTCGGCCTGCACACACAAGCCCAAGGGCGCGCGCTCCGCCATCGCCGCCGCGAAGGAGTCTGGGAGCCGGAGCCAGGTGCAGGGGCTGCGGTGCATGTTCACGATGAACTCGTGCGCCGCCTCCGCCGAGTGGCTCCCCGCCTGGGGAGGTAGCGTAGTTGCCCCACCGCGGCCGCCTTGGCCCCGCGCGCCTCGCCCTCCGCGCCCGCGAGCGGCGCCCCTCCCGCGACTGCTGGGCCCGGCGCCGGCAGCCGTCGGGGAGCGCCCGTGCCCCTGGGGCGGAACCTGGGATGCGGCAGTGGAAGCACGGCCACGCCCTCTCCCCCTCGCCATTTCCGAGGCGGCTCTAGCAAGAAGACAGAGGAAGCAGGAGGAAGGAGAAGATGGGTGGAGGACTCCAGCTCACCCCGCTCCCTCTTTATACTCGGTGCGGAGCCCCCCTCGTCGCTCCGCCTTCTCCGGCGTTGGGTTATGTCAGCGCGGGCGGTTACCGAGGCATCATGGGAGAAGTGGAGGCGTCCCCAGTCACATCGTGCGCCATGCGTTGCGCCTGGCCGCAGGCGGTTAGGGCCCGCGCCGTTTCGCCCCCCTGTAGGCGGGAACGTGCGCGCCGCGGGCCCGGGGCCTACTGTCGGGCCCATGGAACCCGGGGTATCCAGGTCCGTCTGCCTTTGGCCCAGGGCGCAACGCCTGGCATGGGCCCAGCAGGCCATCATCACCAAGCACCTCACCAAGGCTCCTCATGAGGCCTTGGCCTCCCGAGGCCCCCTCCTCAGGGAGCGGGCGAGCAAGGCCCAGCATCTTCACCAGCGGGCTCGCGAGATCCTCTTGCGAGGCGACCTCCTGAGGTGGCCTCCAGAGGCCCCCTCCCGAGGGCACACGAGACGAAGGCCGTTCAGCGGAGCCGCGCGGTCTGGGGCCCATCACGTGGGTGACGCGCGCGGCGACGAGCGGCGACAGAGGCCGCGCCAGCAAGCGCGGATGAAGATGGTTTCCTCTTTTGTGTTAAGGGAGCAGGGCTAGATATCTACTCCCCAAAGCAACCCCAAAGGTTGCCCGATCGGCGAAGGAAGACCAAGACGGCGGGGGCGCAGGGCGAAGGTCATCACCGAGCCCACCGGCGCGTCATGGATCACGCTTTGGCAAGCGAAGACCACCTTTAGTCAGGATAGCTTGAGCGCCTGTCCCCTTTCAAAACCCGCCAAGTGTGGCAACCCTTCCCGCCTAAGTTTCAAGGGGGAAGAGGACCGATGCGGGTATAAGGGGGGCAGAGCAGCCATTAGAGAGGAGAGGGATTCCCATCACCCTCAACCTTGTACTCACTCTCCCTCGCACCAGAGCAATACCAACCAAGCAGGAGTAGGGTCTTACACCGCAAGGTGGCCCGAACCTGGGTAAAACCGCTGAGTCCACGGTCTGTCCCTCGCAGAGCGCACTCTCGCCGTTGCCTCGCCGTCGCTTAGCCGTGGTAGGAGACGAAGTGGTAGAACGAGCTCACCCCAGTGTTCGAACCTTTGGGTCCCCGGAGCCCGACTTCCGACAATAGATGATCAAATTGAGCTGAAATTTTTCCAGATATCTTTCATGATCATATAATCACCCTACACCAAAAATCAGCCAAATCCATCTAGCCATTTCTCCCCAACATCATCATTTGCATTTCTGGTCAGATTGCTAGGTTACAAAGGAAGTACCATCTAGAGTTGTCCATTTGTGTTGAAATTTGGTCAGCATGGCCACCTTAGTAGATGACTAACCCCAGACCAAGATCATGCCAAGAGGAGCACTGCGGTGGCCACACCACGTGTCCAAAGTTTGCTGCTAGAATCTGTTTGACCAAGGTGTGGTCACACCAGAGCGGTTCATTGCATTTCAACCACGTAAGTCAACTCCAGGAAGGAAGGATAACCCCCTAGACAAGGTTTGACCTTGAGTGCGGCGTGGCAACGCCGTGGCCACGCGGTGACCATGTGTAGTGCACGCCAAGGTAGTGTGCCGCGTGCCAAGAGGCTTCGGGAGCCCTCTCCGGCGGGCTCCAGCTCGTCCGCGAGCGCCGGCGAGCTCCCCACCGCACACGTACGCCTCCTAGAGCTTTCCCCCTCGTCCCGTAGCCGGTGGACGCCTCTGCCGACCTCGGTGCTCCACCGAAATGCCGCCACCTCGCCGCCGTCTCGGAGCTTCGGCCATCGTCGCGAGACCCCCTCCTCGCGGCTATAAATAGCGGCCTTCGAGCTCGCCCTCCTCACCAGCAGCCTCCCCGCCCCCTCAGCTGAGCTCCCCGAGCTCTTCCCTCCTCCCACGGCCGAAGCTTTGCCGCCACTCCCCTCGGCCGTCCCCCGCTCCCTGGCCCTTCCCCTCCTCTCTATCCCCGCCCCCGGCCTCCCCTGAGTGTCCGTAAGTCGCCGCCGTTTCCTTTCCCGCCAGGGAAGCGCTGCCGGAGTGGCCTCTCTGCTGCTTGTCGGCCGCCGCGCTCCGGTCAGTGGTGACAGTGCCATAGGCCATCCCAGGGGAGGCTGCGGCTACCCTCAGACGCGGCAGGGAGTGGCGGTGCCCATGCGCGCGCTGGCTGGCCCTCCTGCGCTGCCGTGTGGCCGCTGCAGCCGGCGGCGAGCGCTGCCCGAGCCACCGCGGTGCTGCTCTGTTCTATCGGGGAAGAGGACGACCTGGGAGAAGGGAGAGAAGGAGATAAGGCAGGGCTCGCAAGTCAGCCGGAGGGAGAAAGTCAACCCGGGCCCGCTCGCTGTTAAGTGGAAGCGCATTCGTAAGAATATGCTTTCCACTGGTCAAAGCGTACTCCACCGTGTTATTTACAGAGAATGCGCTTTCTCTTACCAAAAGCGTACTCTGTAAAATGCGCTTTCAGCTCAGCCCGCAGCCGAAGAGGTTATTTTGCAGACGTTCACCCGTTAAGAGCTAAAATGGACAGTTTTCTGTCTGTTTTGACGCTTAATGAACGAACGGCCATTTCTCCACGACCGTAACTCCGATTGAGGTAAATCCAATGCCCACGTTTTCAGTTCGTCGAGCCAGTTCCGATGGTATCATTTTCATAATGTTTCTACATTGTGAAAATGACCATTTTGCCCTTGCCCTTCAATCAGCCCCTTCGAGAGGGAAACTTTTCCGTCAAATCTTCCCGCGAGCTCATCGCACTTCTTCCCGGTGACTCCGTCAACCCCAAGGCAAGCCAACCTCTTATCAGGAGCTCCGGACTTGCGTGATGACCTTGCTTGCACCCTGTGTGTGTGTTGCAGTATATTTCAGATCATCTGTTAGTCTGCACTGACATAGCCCTGTTATTTCGTCTGTGCCAGATGCTAGTGATATTTACCATGTGATATCATGAATTGTTTTCATGTCACATTTATCCCATGTTAGTAGCAATACTTTTAGTACCATTATCATGTTAGCACTATGATTTGATCTCATGCCATGATTGTCAATACTGTTATGGTTTGGCTATGCTGTTGTTAAGGGATTGTTCCTGCGTATAAATGTTGACGTTATGATGGGATGGCAGAAATATTAAATTGAACTTGTAAACTAAACCTCCTTCGTCATCGATGGGATCGAGTCATAGTGCCACTGAACCGAGCTTACCCGTGCAGCCACATCTGCCGGAATGGGACAGCCTTGACTTGGTCTGACCGCGTGCTCTTTTGTCGGTACCACCAAAGAGGGGAGGTTATGCGTGCGTGCTACCCTGATCAGGTAGGCGACGATAACCTTGTGAGCCAGTTGAGTTATTTGCACGCGTCCCCGTTTGGGACAGTTTAGTTGGCCACGACGGTGGCAGGTGTCACGGGGTGACACAGAGGCCACCCAGGGCATGACTTCGGGGGAGGATGATTGTCGGTGGTACGGTGGAGGAGTCACAGGTTAGGCAAGTTTTTTTGGAGCAGCACCGGTCCACCCGGAAGGGAAGTGTACCGAGGTATGGGACAAGGAGCTCCATGGTGTGGGAAAAGTGTGCAACCTCTGCAGAGTGTAAGAATCTATTCGAATAGCCCTGTCCACGGTATTGGACACAGTTCGTACTAGGTCACACTATTTGGTCTTTGTCAATCTGGAGGACAAACCTGTTATTATAAACTTGCTAGAGAATGTGCTACTAAGTAAATGTGGTAACTTGGACTATGGGATAATTGTGAGCAGTCACCATGTGGTTCTGATATGATCACGAGATGGGATCTCGGTGAGTCATGAGTTAGCCCAGCAGGGCAGTAAAACTGAGTAATGTCACAACATAGTATTTTAATGCTTCACAGGGGGTAATTGTAGTGTAGGTTTCAGTTTAATCTTGGATGCCATGTATCGTAAGAATAGCCATGCCATGCCATGATATGTAGTTGTTATGCCTGATCCATGTTATGCCATGCTTGATCCATGTTTTCCAGTTAATTCCATGCCATGTTTAGAATAAATTTATTTATAAGCATAGTGCTTGCTTTGTCATCTGCTTGTTTGGATGCTATGTATTTGGTTGTCTTGCGAGTAGATTCAAAGTACTCACCTGGCCTTGCACGTGGCTAGTTGCAGGAGAAGAACCGTCGTGCTAGATCGTAACCCAGCCAGTCCTATGAGTTGTGGAGCCCAGCCAGAGATGTCGCTGCCGTTGAACCAAGACCTCCGCTGCCATTTAGTTAGCCTTGGAGCCATGTAATATTGTTGTAAGCAACAGTATTGTAATACTCCATTCAATATAATAAAGCCATTTTTGTGCTTGGAATTGTTGTATCATGTCTCAGACGTGCGCCAGGTCTTATCCTAGGGCTGGCGTGCGTCGGCCCTCTATCGGTGTGCCACACGGCCCCACCGTCAACTAACATTTTTGTGACCTTGAGGTTGTGCACCCGACCACAGTTGTGCGATCAGGGTGGTCCTCGGCATCAAAATGATAGGCGTGTGTGACCATTTGAGCGGCTTCTGAGCTCCTATTGCCGGTTCCGCTGCGTTGACTTCACGCACCCACTGCTTGAGTTGGCGGTGAGAAGAGTGCAAAGATGCACCTCCATCAATGCACTTAGCCTCAGTTGCTTTTTGGAATTCATGCTCGCTGGACTCTTCGTCGTCCTCCTCATCACTTCCATCATCATCTTCTTTCTTCTCTCGGCCTCTAGCAGGCTTCTCTTTATGCTGTTTGGCCTTGCCGTGGCGGCCTCCTCGACCACCACGGCCTCTCTTGCCAGATCTGCCGGCACCATCCTGGCCCTTCTCCTTGTCGCGTTTTTCATATTCAGCCTTTTGTTTCTCGGCAAGCTGCTCAACTTGCTGGCACTCCTGGAGATCGTGGCCTTTAGTGCGGTGAATCTTGCAGCATGGCCCGTCAGATTTTCCGGTCTTTTCGCCTGCCGCGGCTTCCTGGCAATCAGCGCATGCAGTAGCTTCCTTGCCGGAGCCCTCTGTTTTGGCTTTCTTGGCGGCGTTGGAATTTTCGAAACCTTCGACGGCCATAACTTTCTTGCCCTTGCGCATCCTGTTGTGCTTCCGGCCTTTCTTCTTCGGGGTGGCGGCGTCGTCGTCTTCTGAATCGACTTCGGCGCCTGCATCTTCCCCGGGGATCCTCCTCCCTTCTTCAGCCCGTGCGCACTTATCGGCCAACGTATACAACTCGTTGACGGTCTTCGGCAACCGGACGTTCATCTTTTCCCGCATCCTCCGATTGCGCACATTCGTGTGAAAGGCGGCAATCACGGCTGCGGGGTGCACATCTGGAATGTTGCGGTGTACCCGACTGAATCTCTGAATATACTTGCATAAGGATTCGCCATCTCTCTGCGGGATCACTTGCAAATCACTAGGCTGACCAGGAGCTTTGTGGCCCTCTGTAAAAGCACCAACAAACTCGTTGCAAAGATCAGACCACGAAGAAATGGAACCTTCCGGCAAGTTCATCAGCCAAGACCTCACATTGGGCTTGAGCACCAATGGGAAGTAGTTGGCGAGAATCTTCTCACCTCTTCCCCCGGCAGCTTGCACAGCAATCGTATAGATGCCCAAAAACTCTGTCGGGTTTAGCTTGCCGTCGTACTTCTCTGGTACTTCTGGCTTGAAGGCCTGGACAGACGGCCAGCGGACTTGCCGCAGCTCGCGAGTGAAGGCTGGGCACCCGACCTCTTAAGGCAGATACCCGCCAGCCTCGGGCGCAGGCTCATCGACGACTGGGCCGTTACGCGCGTCAGACAGACGGCGCGCCTCCCGACGCCGTTCAATGGTGGTATGGGCATCCTCTACCCGCCTATCTTGCAGTACTTGTCGCTGATCTTGCCGCACTCGTGGATCCGAAGAAGCCATCAACATCTCGTCGGGCTCAGCGGGTCGTTGAGTTTGCTGCGGCTGTTGTTGTTGTTGCTGTTGGCGTTGTTGCCGCGGAGGTGATTGCACCGTTGGCGCATCACCTTCAACAAGGCCACCACTTGGAGCTACTGGTGCTGTTTGCGGGCGTTGAGATGGTCCTGCTTGTTGTGACTTGCTGGCTTCGGCAAACCCAATGAGGCTTTGGATGGTGGCCCTCCACTCATCCATCTTGTCTGCCGTTGGAGGAAAGTTTAGCAGCATCTGGGCCCGCGCCATTGCCTCCGCAGCTGTTGCTGGCATGGCTGGGAGCGAAGAACACGATGTCGCTCGACTCCTGGCAGAGCCAGCAGGAGCGCCGTTGCGACCTTGCTGATGTGGCTCATGTTCAACAGCTGGTTGTCGCGGTGGAGGTGGTGTCTGAAGATCTTGCGGACGATCGACATGTGTCTTGCCATGTGGACGCCGTCGACCGGAGCCGCCTGCGCCGTTCGAAGCCACGTCGCGCCCATCTTGTGATGGTCGTGGTGTGTGTCCTGACGCAGCATCCTTGGACGCCGCAGCAACGGGGTCTTGGCTCGCGCCGGTCTGGACGGTGTTGCTATGGTGGCTTCGCTCGTCGGCGCGTCGAGGAGGCGGGAGTTGACCATCCGCGTCGCCTGCACCGTTGTGGCTTCGATCACCAGAATGGCGAGGAAGCTGGGAGTTGGTGTTGCGTGCTCCGCCTGCGCCACCAGTGCTAGCTACGCCACCTGCACCGGTGATGCCTTCTGCTCCGCCTACGCCGGCCGGATCATCTCCGCCGCCCATGGACGTATGCGACGGAAGCTTGGAGGTTGATGGAGCTGCTGCAGACGCGCCCTTCTTTTTGGGCGCCATCATTGGTGATGAGGATGTAGTTGACGCGCAAACTGCTGATTCAGGTTCGCGCAAGTGATCCCCCTACCCGGCGCGCCAAAGATGTCGTGTGTACGACCATCTATGGGGTCATCTAGCCCCTTTGTGGTTCGACTAGGGAGATGCGCAAGCACAAAGAGCAGATTCAGTAGCAACGCAAAGGATTTACCCAGGTTCGGGCCACCATGAGGTGTAAAACTCTACTCCTGCTTTTATGTATTCGATGTGTTTGAGCTCAAGTACAAGGAGCGCTTCTTGCCGGCAAGGTGCGGGAAGAGCAGCTACGCATGCAAGATGAGCTAAGAGTCGACACTTGTAAAGGTTGCGCTGGCCCTCCTTTTATAGATCAAAGGGGTCACCACAGTGGCAAAACAGTCTTTACAAGTGGACTAGACAGCAAATAGTGCTATCATACCTAACGCTGCAGGTTTAGGACAAATGCAATAAATGCGCCGTTAGGTGTCATGTGGAGGACGAGCCTCGGCAAGGTTCTTGCACCGCTCGCCCAGCTACCTCTTATTATCTTGACACGCCTCCTGGACGGGTGTCATTAAAGCTAATTCTCCTTCCAGCAGGCTGACACGTGCCCCGACAAATCTCACCAAACCACCTGCGTGGTCGACACCTCACTGATTAGCGACTAGCTTCTCGGTGCGGTGGAGCACAGACGAGCTAGTGAGGGCTTGCCGACACGGAGCTTGCCGGGCCATCATCTTGCCGGCTTGAGCCTTGCCAGCAAATATCATCTTCATATCTAGCACAAGGTAGGTGCTTCTTGATATCTTGTCTTGATCATCTCCCTAGTGCCTTTGCAACTAGGTCTTGACTCTTGATCTTGGTAATCTCCGGCAAGCCCTGGCCATCAGGAAGGCTACCACTGTCTGTGCATAATTCAGGGTATAAAATACCCATGTTTTATACACTGACAGTGCTCCTCCGGTTGCACCATTGACGAGGGAGTGCTGGTGGATTGGAGATGGGAATGGGAGGCGCCAGAGAGAGGATTTGTGGGATAGAGGGTACGGCGGCAGCGTCTTATAGGCTGCCGCGGGCGCCATTAAGGAGGAGGTAAGAGCAGCGGCGGGCGGTCAAAAGGTGCGTCTCCCGGTGAGAAAAGCTGCTGCCGCTGGCTCGCATGCCTCTCGAATGTACATGGATGATGTGTCGCAGTCTCCGTAATTTGAGAGATTAATGATAGGGAGCCATCGTCGGTGGTGCATTTGATGTCGCGCTTCTTAAATCCCCCGGCAGCGCGAGGGGCGAGGGGGAAGAAGATGAAACTTCCGTCCCGCACTGGCGGTTGGGGTATGGAGCGAGCTAGATTTAAGAGGGGGTGGGGAGCACAGCGCGAGGCAGTGCCACCGGCCCCTGGGCGGCACCAGGTAGTCCAGCCGCGCTGGTTTGGGCGGCGTGACAACCAGCAGAGGGAAGACTGAAGAAGAACGTCAGACGCGAATTTGTTTTTCAGTGGTTCTCGACGGGGTATTTTTTTTAGCTTGCCTCTCCATGATACAACTTGTTATTATAGCCTCCCAGTCCGTGGAGGACCAGCAGCCCATTTGCTGGGCGACCCAATCTACAGAAAACATCACTTGTCAAATCCCAAAAACAGTGCAGTAGTTTGTTTTTTTAGAGGCCGAAAACAATATGGCCAGGGCTGAATGGGGCGGTTCAACCGGGTACGAGGTACCGGATGTCAGTCTGAAATATGCTAGGTACCCTGTGTGTCCGAGCGTGATAATGCGCTGGGTCATTCGTGTAGGATACAGTCGATCTGATCCCATGTAGTGTTCGTGTGTTAGCAGGCTATCAGTGCTTGTAAAGAGTGAGCAAAAGATAAATAAGAGTTGATGCGCCCTTGCAACCCTAACAAGCAAGTGCCATTCTTCTCGGGACGATGGTGTGCCGTGTGACACTCACACGTCACAAGCCCACAACATACAAGCTAACACACCAAGTACAACAGAAAAGGTAAACATTCAGATCAAACTCAGGTTCACAGGATACGTTCTCCTCAAAAGATTCACATATACACAAGGTCAGCATGTTTATGCATCAGAATGATTGAGAGATCACAAGCCAATATTCATAGCCAACGTTCACAATCAACAAAAAAGATTCACGTATACAAGTTAAGCATGTTTATGCATCCAAATGATTGAGAGATCACAGCCAATATCCTCCATCGACACACTTTAATTACCTGGGGTGCAGACTGGTTAAGTGGTGTTGACTCGGTGGTATGTCTTGCTAAAATTAGTGCTTGTCTAAGCAAACTTTCGAGTACATAAGAGGCAGCACAGACCATTTGAACTTTGCTTGTAGGTCATCCTCATGATGGTGGCCTTGATGCCACGAGAGGTTTGAGCATCTTGGCCACTACTTTCATCCAACTAGTTTACTGGCTCATCTTGGTCCTGTAGCTCGCCAAAATTCTACCTTGCAGACAAGGAGGCGGTGGACAAAATGAACCACTAAAAGTTTTTTTGCAGTTGAACTGAAATGGAGCATCCCTGGGGTGCAGACTAGTTAAGTGGTGTTCACTCTGGCACTTCTTCTTGTCAACATCGATGCTTGTCTGCGTGAACTTTGGAGTACATAGGAGCCAGCATAACTATCCGCCCATCTGATCTATTTGTGCAATTCTACTGAAATCGGCAACGTAACACTTTGCTTGTAGGGTCTTCCCATTATCTTAATGGCTAAAGGAGGCAGTGAAGGCAATGAACCATCCACTGTGATTTCCATGCTTATTATCTACTCGTGGATTAGATTAATCGAAAGGGTGCCAATATTTCCAGCAATCGAGCATCCCTGTTTGCAAAGATATTGAGAAAGTGAGATTTACTATAATAGCGGCACTAGTTCATTAAACATATAGTAACAAATAGAAGCATTGTGATTATCTTAATGGCTAAAGATAGCAACATAGTAGCCTTGCTTAAAGGGTGGTATTAGTTTATTTTATCAGTGGCATAGGCTCATCACACAAAGAATTGGCGTGTACATAAGTTGCATTAGATTAACATGCAAAACTAAAGCACTTTCTCATGACAGTAGCAAACAGTAGCACAATACCAAATTACCATTAGATATGACAAAGAACAATAATCAGGATGAAGGCTGTAGGCCGGTACCAACCTGTGTGAGGAAGCTTATCAACTAGTACTTCCTTTGACTGGAAGCAGAGAAAAGAGACTGACAGGAAATAAGGAGACAGTTGAGGCAATGAACCACCCAAAGTCTTTGTGCAGTTCCACTAAAATCGAGCATCCCTGTTGGCACATATATAGAGAAAGTGAGATTACTGTAATAGTGGCACTGGTTGATGAAACATACACTAACAAATAGAAGCATCCTCATTATCTTAATGGGTAAAGATAGCAACATAGTAGCCTTGCTTAAAGGGAGGTATTAGTTTATTTTATCAGTGCCAATTAGCTCAACACGCAAAGCATTGCCATGTATCATCGGTTGCAAAGATTTAACAAGCAAAGATAAAGCACTTTCTCATGACAGTAGCAAGCACGATACCAATAGAGATGACATCACACTAATCTGGATTAAGGATGTAGGCCGGTACCAACCTGCGCGAGGAAATTTATTCAAGTAATTCCAGAAGAGAAGATAAAGCACTAACAGGAATCATTCAAGGGTATCCTCTTGTGAGATTATATCGAGAGATTATCAAGCACTTCCAGCAGAGTAAAAGCACCGGCTGGAATACAATCCATAGTATCCTCTTGTGCAGTTCCACTAAAATGTATGATTGACACAACATGATCCCTGTTTGCAGAAGTAGGAACGAGGTGATACCTTCATTAGCTTAGTGAGAAATGATAGAAAGACAATAAAATATTTACAAGCTTTACGGTAGTTGGCATTTTTATAAGCCATCCTTTTGTCTCGATCCAACGGTAGATAAATAGGTAGTACTAGCAAGGAAGTACTCAAAAGTACTACTTAACGTGGGGTCAGTACTCAAAATTAGGTGTTTTACTGTTTTTCAGTAAGACTTAGCATTTAACAAAATTCATAACTAAACAACCATGCAGCACATAAATATATGCCATATAGATGTGTTGCTCATTTTAATGTGTACTATCTGCCCATGTCATTTTATTTATCACTAAAAATCAAGAGCACATTGTTTTCAGAGGTAAAAGGACCTATAAGGATAAGAAAGGATGGTACCAGCGAGTGATCCTTCTTCATTTCCTCCTTCTTCTTCGTCTTCGTCTTCTTGGTGTGTTTCCCTTTCTCCTCACCAATTGGTGAAACCAAGGACATGATTGGCCTTCAATGCCAGATTTGGTTTTGTAAGTGAGGGGGTACAAGTATACTAATAAACAATAGCATTATTTTCTCATGACCGTAGCAAAATAGAGGTGAACAAATGCGCTAAATATCATTCTTACCTAAGGGAAGGTTACGGTGCCAATATGGATGATGAGGATTGGAACACAGATCTCCCTTTGTGCAGTTCCACTGAAATCGACCAACGGTTCCGGTGTGACATTTTAGTTCAACTGCACAAAGCACTTCTCGCTTCTTTTAAGAAGTGTTTTGTGTAGTACACCAAAAGGTCCCAAAAGCAATGAGGTGAAATGGATATCCCTATTTGCACAAAAAGCTATAGGGGAAACAATCAGAGTCTCAAATAATTACTAATTACTGGCAATAACAATTGGTTAAACTTGCAATGACTAATAACAGTGGCATGGCTTCATTTTACCAGGGGCATTAGATTAAGAACAACTAAATAGTTGCTATAAGGGCATGGGACAGTGGGTGCACCAGCACCATGTACCTCAACCAGTGCATAAAGTGGTGATGTAGAGTTTGTTGCCCCAAGAGAAACAAACATCCAAGCAACATATCTGGGTTGGTCCCATTTTTGTTCTCTTTAGCAACCTATTCCTATGTGTGGATAGCAAATCTAGTCCTGGTCATACTCTAGTGCCTTGCCACATCCAGCCCCCACTTTCTTTCCTTTTTCAACCAAGATATTGGTTGCTTATCTAGTGTATACAACGTTTCCCCTATATTTCCCTTTTCGACCAAGAGACCGGTTGGATAGCCAGTCTCTACTACTTTCACCCCCTTTCTTTCCTGTTTGAACCAAGTCCTATATACATACTACATCTTTTCCCCCCTTTCTTTCCTGTTTGAACCAAGTACAAGATTCGACTGCATGAAGTAGCTTTACCTCTAATAATAGAAAAAAAAATAGGTGGCGTTGGACCAGCCGATCGAGCCTAGCTACGTGGGGGGGCTGAGAGGTAGAAAATGATGCACATGGCGACGTGGGGAGCTGGGGCAGTAGAGCAAGGCCGGTTTCGAAGGAACATATACCAGAAGGTCGTCGGGGTGTGGCTAGGTGGGGGCGGGAGGCCGGAGCCAACACTACGGCAGTGACGAAGGGATAGGAGGACCTCCGACGCCGGCGCTCGGTCAGAGATGACGGTGCGGCCGGCAGTGGGACTCCTCCCTCGCCGTCGACGACGACCTAAACGCTGCACCTCCTCCCCTTCCCCGGCGAAGGGGATGCATCCGGATACGTGACCAGCGGTGAGCAGAGAGAGAGTGTGACCACCGCTATCTTGCTTAGATCTGGAGAGGATGAGAGTGTGTGAAGAGATCAACCCTAGCAAGCAAGCGCGGAGCTCCTGCCTATATATACATATAGTGGAGTAGATTTCTTCTTTCACTCCATAAAAACAATCGTTTAAAATTGTGTACGTGCCAGGTCGCACTTTGTAACGTTCACATGTGGTACTCAACCCTCCATTAAGTGAACAAACACATATATATTTTATGAACAAGCCCACGGCTCAAATTATCGGAAACGTGGGCTGCACCAACATGCAATATTATTTATATTCTCTATGTACAGTTTGACCACATATATAGTAAGTAGCAAACTTTTAATGCATGTCACCAAAAATTATATTGTTGGATTCCTATTTTTATGGAGTATTGGATTTGCTACATACAATTTATATTTTATTAAAATTATGGTCAAAATATAACACAAAATATGAGGGGACTACTCCCACTATGGCCAGTCTAACGGTAGTCACGCTTGACCGCTTGGTAGCCCCTCGGTCGTCGAAACTGTTTCTATGACAAGCCACTTTATTCCATTGTTTCACGGGCATGCGGGCCATCAAGCATCCGGGCCCGAGTGCCGTCCACCAAATCACAGCGAGGTGCTACAGGCTAGACTCACCAGTTACCCCGGTGTGGCAGTCATGACCCGTCATATCACAAAACCCATACCTTTACCAGCAGTAGTAAAGTGGCCTGGTAAGTTGGACGAACGAAGCAACCATCATTTCACCGGAACGCTCGCTCAATCCCTTTCTCCCCTCTATCGTGAAGAAAACCACACTCCAGGCTACTCACTTCTGCCATTTTTCTTCTCTACCGACGAAGGAAAGGTGAGCGCATCAGTGATGCTACTCTATTTTCTTTCCAACATTTTTCTTTTGTGAAGCACCGACCGATCCTCACTGCCTATTATTTTTCCGTTGTCATTGTGATTATGGTTTCCTTTCGATTCCTTTTTGTTTGTCAGTTTATTCATGGATCCTGGAGCACTAGGAAAAGAGTTGCCGGCGGACAACCCACTCAAGACAGAGATCTCCAGGAAGCGAGCACCGGCCAATAAGTTGGCGATGTTGGCGGGCAAACCCATGGAGACGAAGATCTCCAAGAAACAAGCACTGGCCAAAGAGTTAACGACGTTGGCGGACGAACTCCTGAACATAGAGAGCTCCAACAACAGCAAGGCCCAAACCGTGCCTACCCTAGAAACCCTAATGGCCACCTATGAGAGGCTTAAGGCCAGGTTTGAGGAGATAGTCGTCGTCGAGGAGCAGTGTTCCCCTTGCAAGACGATGGCCCCCGGAGGGATGGGATCCCCCGGTGAGCTGCCCAAGGTAAAAAAAAATATTGGCATACCATAATTGTGGTCTTTGATTATTTGCAATGTGCTTGCTAATATGTTAGGGTTGTGCAGCTGCCGGTGGACGTCCTTGATGATTCCCATGCCGCGGTCCATCCTGTGGACATTGCCCCAGAGATTGATGACACGAAATAGTTGGTCGGGCTAATCTTTCAACATAGTTTGCATTGTGTTTAATTACCAGATGCGTGTTATCAAACCCTGTAGGGTCTATGTGGGAGGTACTTGATACTTTTGTTTGTTAGTGAATCATCCAAACCCTCTCTGAGTTATGGAAATAGATGTATCCTCACCAGCTTTTGATGTAATATATGGCATGCTGAGACGTATGTTTGCACTGTCTATCATATAAACAGGGCTTGTTTGATGATTGTTGGTGTCAAACCTCGTCTGAATCCGCGCTGTGTTAGTAGGCTAGCTACTTTGCGAGCTATACTACTACTTGCAAACACTGACCGAAGAGAAACGTTGGGGTTGATCAGCTCGTTCTACACCAAGAGCATCTCCAACACCCTTTGTATATTGGATTGCTAAAAACTTGTTATAGCAAGAGGAGAGAGAAGGTTTACAAAGCCAACATGTTTTTTGCTTTCTCAGCCTTTGTATATTGGATTGCTATATTTGTACAAAACACACAATGACATGTGGGGACAGTTTGCCATACACACTACACACTAGCTTACGTACATGAATACATATACTACCACAACTCGCCACTGTACACGTCACATACACACAACACACACGGGTACATGTACAAGTACACACTCCACGAAAAAAATCCATGCAATAAAAAAACGTATACAACACAGCACACATGCGGCATGCAAAAAAATTCCATGCAAAAAAAATACACACAGCACACAAACACGCGCAATCATCACACATACACAGCACACACACGCGCGCGGCATACATGGCCCACCGGTCATTGAGACAAAAATATGACTAGGACCACTTTAGTAGGCTTTGTAAAATTATAGCAAGTGGCTCTCCACTTTGCAAATATACAAATAGGTTTGGCCGTCGATCATTTGGAGGAAGCGTGAACGAGTAGTACTTTTGCAGTGCCTAGAGAGTGTGTGTGTGTACGTGTGTTAGAGAGGGGTTGTGGGATGAAGAGAGACCCGAGAGAGAGAGAGAAAGGCGCTCCATTTCTTTTTAGTCTGCAACAAAATCATACAGAAATGTATGAATCCTAGAACATTGGCGTACAAAAACTTTCAAACGGTGCATTTTATACTAATACATTTCCGTCAAATCTGGGCATGCGTCAAATCAACTCTGCAAGCAGTACAAAGGAGTGCTCCGACTTTATTAAAACACGGCCCACCTCACATTATCACCATATTTCTAGGAGTCCATGCGCGGCTGGCGGGCTATCTCTTCTCCCTCTTCTCCCTCCTCGTCTCTTTTTTTTCAGCCTGCACTCGGCGAGCGATTAGATTTTGGGTATCGTCGGTTTATTCAATTGCAATCCCACATGCCACTGAAAATGCAAGAAACGCATGCGTGTTCCCTTTGGTGAGCGGCATGCCAGACCGACCATGGGGGTGCGACGCGAACGCGACAGGCGTGCTTTAAGTGTGCCGCCTTTTCCTTTTGAACGTGTAAAGTGTAACATTATCTTTCGCTTGCTCTTCCGATCGATCGGTAGAAATCCAGATATAAAAGATGAGCGTGGGGTTTTCCCGCGCATTAGGCAGGCTAGTTTGGCCTAGTCGGTTTGCTCACATATGTTCCCATGTGTCAGTGATATGCCATGAGGAAGCGCGTTGAGCGACGGGCCGAACGCGACATGCGTGCCGTGAGTGGTCCACTTTCTCGTTTTGAACTTGTAAGTACAACACTTGGTTTAGCACCTTCATACGAACGATCAATGCAAAACCCGGTTAGAAAAGACGAGTGAGCGAATATTATTTTCTGGAACCATCCTCCCTTCACGTCACGGACCATGTTCATATCATGTGCTGCCACAGTGCCGTCCAATCTTGGCGTGTGATAGCGGTATTGATGCTACATTAGCTTTCTAGAAGAAGCGGATTCAACAAAGAGTGAAATGATGGTTGCTTCGTCCGAGCAACTTACAGTTGGATAGGTGGGGCCTTGTGATTTGACGGCTCATTAGTCATTATTACTGTTGCGCTACGACCGGGTGAGTCTCCCCTGCAGTTCTGCGTGGTGCACTCTAATTTTGGTGCATGGCAAGTGGACCCAAATGGTGGATGTCCCACATGTCGGTGAACGAAAGTATTCTACCCGCTATGGAGGAGAAGCAAGGAAACCGCGTGGTAGAGTGTCACTGCTGTTTTATATTTATTTCTTATTTTTAGCGTTTCTACTGTTACGACGGAGGAGTGCGAAACACGGCAGCCAGTGAAGTTGCATGTGCAGTGGTTCATATACTATTTTTATTTAATGACTTGATGATTTGAAGATTGCTCACCACACCTGCTGCTTGGTGTGCAGTGCTTCATACGGCAAACTTGTCTTAAGTCCGGCACATAGCTAGAGATCAAGATACGGGGATAAATTGCTGCTTGGCACGTGCTGGATGTCCCACACGTCAGCGAAAGGACGAGGACAGGAACAACATGGGAGGGCGTCTCCACTTCTTCCATTTTTATGGAAGCAAGCATCTCCACTCTATGAGGGAGGAGCGTGAAACACGGCAGCACAGGTGATATGACCGTCCGGTTTTTCTTTGAGGGTGATTTGACTGTGTAGTTGGAGGGTCGGGAACCACACGTAGTAAATAACGATACAAAGTGCGACCAGGAGAGACAGACGCATCTAGTTGGAAGGTCTCGGACCATATACGTAAACAAATATCCAACCTAATACGGAGTATGTGCCTGCAATTAATATAGTAGAGTACTTAGGCACGTACATCATAATATCAACGTGCATTGCACGTAATATTTAGTGCTAGTAAGTTCTAAAAGACAAATGCCAACATGCCATGCAGGTTCATACTATTTGTGCCTGGCTAATTCACCTATATTTACTGCGGTACATTACTCAGGTTCGTAGGTGCCTGGGTACATGTCCGTTCCGTAGTTCCAGTTCCACGTGTTCTTCATAGATGGCACGATCCATAATGGAGGGCAACGGGAATACAACTTTTTAGTGTCGCTCCCTGCGATGGAGACTCATCAAAGCTGAAGCGGCATAAGTCAGGGATAGGGGTGTTCAAGATATTAATCCGGCAGTGCGCAATGAACACGCACCCACTCTTCATGAACGGCAGGCCGTCGGCGTCGTGCACGGAAGGTGGCATCGTTTTCACTATGGGGTAGCTGTCCCCAAAGAAAACCGAGTACTCTCCAAGTGTGTTCCTCCGCACCCAGGTAGCATCACGGGGGTCGAACACGCAGCCGTTCATCTGGTACACCTGGCATCTCAAACCTGGACACATGGTGACGGGCATGGTCAAGGTCCATGCAGGATAAATGTTGTGCAGCAAGCACAATAAGGTGACGTAAGCAGAGGATAAGGATTAAAATAATATATTCTATATTTGCTTATTTCTATGATAGGGAAGGGAGGAAGTCTAGTAGGAATAGATTAGAGCCAGATGTGTCACGGGCTAGAAGAAACAATTTGAGAGTGTGACGTGGGCGATGTATATTAATTAAAGTAGGAGGAGTCCTAGTGGTAGTAGTACTTTTTTTATTAGATGGGATTCAGGCTCACTAGCCAGTACATTGCAGAATTGAAATTGCTAATTAGAACTTGTATTATAATATTGCGTCGATGACTATCCCAATCAAGAAAAGAAAAGAAAAGAACTACTCCTCATGGAGTATAACGAGACATGTACTGAAATGTTATAAGATGACATGGCAATACGATAGTATACTCTAGCTCCTGGCTCTACTAGTCTTAGATAGGAGATAATGGATTACGTGGGTACATGATCAGGATCCGATCGTGATAGATCGTGGCACCTTGCTGCCTTTCAATGGTACCATGGGTAACGACTGCTAAGATAGCACATCCCAACTGGGTGTCGTCAGTTACAATGTTCCAAGTGGTGCCGAGAGGAGAAAGGGACCGGAGGAGGATGACTGTGGCTATGGCCGGGGCTGAAGTTTATATAGCGGGTGAATGGCAATGAGCGGCGGCAGGCAGACGGACGGGTGGCACCGGAGTTGGACCTTGGAAACTGCATGTCATTAATGTGGGCGGCGGATGGACGGCCGGCCGGCCGTGGTGTCGTTTCAACGCGGAGCAGTTGCGTGCACCGGGAAGCGGCGCTCTCTCGGCCGTCGCGCTGCTTCAAAGCCAGCGCCACCGAGAGGTCGCGTCCGCTCTGCCCGGGCATGAATGCGGTACTAACGCTCTGGTCTGGAGCGGCGCTGACCGTTTCAGGCAGGAAGTGCGCGCGGGCGAGGGAGGGGGTTTGGGTGGGCCAGGGTGGTCAGACGCGAGGTGGTGGTATTGATTTTGTAGTTTGCCAAAGTACTCAGTTAACACACTCAATTTTCTAAACAATTGTGGTTAAAAACGCTAGTTGCAATGTATGCATGCATGACCAATAAATGACCACAAAAACTAGAACATGCATTGGTGAGTTTTCTCTTAATCCTTGCATGCAACGATTTAATGCACCTTGAAATCTGAACATGTGATGTTGTAACTCCCCGGAGACACTCGCCAGCGGTCGTTACTCCTGGCGGGATCTAGACTGGCCTCACAGATCAATACTAGTCTTTCCTGCGCACTTTGTCCTCACTCGTGCGCACCCGGGACTAACTTCCCGGTCGGTCACCCATCCTAAAATTACTCCAAGCTGAGCACGCTTAACTTTGGAGTTCTTTCCAAATGGGCTCCCGGAAAACAAGGAATTCCTTATTGATATGAGTAGTCTATCATCCCTATTATGCCAGGCTATCACATACACCCCCACTCAGAGGAACCGACGTCCTCGTCAGCCCACTGGAACATTCCCTCTTGGCACATACGTCTGTGCATCCAGTCCGGTACATGTGCCCTGCCATGTGCCACGACGGGTTACAAACGTCATGCACAACATGACCGCTCACCTGTCCGCAAACATCCATGTAACCACGAGGGTCGGCTCTGATACCAAGTTGTAACGCCCCGGACACACTCTCCGGCGGTCGTTACTCCTGGCGGGATCTAGACCGGCCCCACAAATCAATACTAGTCTTTCCGGCGCACTTTGTCCTCACTCGTGCGCAACCGGGACTAACTTCCCGGTCGGTCACCCATCCTGAAATTACTCCAAGCTGAGCAATCTTAACTCTGGAGTTCTTTCCGAATGGGCTCCCGGAAAAGAAGGAATTCCTTATTGATATGAGTAGTCTATCATCCCTATTATGCCAGGCTATCACATATGTGGAGCAATAAATTTGAAACTTATAAAACGGAAAAACTAAACATATTAAACCGAAAGAGAGGGAGTATATCGTAGGATGTGTCCCATACGAAACAAGTCCCCTGGTTTGTCACCGCGAAGATGCGGTTTAAAAGGAGCACGGCGTCTTTGTACTCGTACGGCGACAAATCGGCCGTAGACAGCATGGTCCAGCTTTGACCGCCACGTGCAGGATGTTTTGTGAAAGCAATCGCGATGTCGAACACCGCGATGAGAGAGTAATCTTTGTTGCCGCACGACCTTGTCAGGGCTTCCGAGATTGCTATCTTCTTCAAACTCACCGTGGTTCCATTGTACCAATTCAGGAGGTGCCCCATTGGATGGCCGATCCCAATGCTGGACAAAGGTTCAACGGGAACGGTCTCACCAGTGTGAATGTTGTGCAAATTGATGTTGGTACCCTCCCATACGTATGCAAGCCAATCTCCATTGGCACCAAGCCTAACATGTGCAACAGTGGGCAGCGGGGTAATTATGAAATGGAACACGGAAGTAGTCTTTAGAATACATTTACGTGATCAAACTCATCACTGACCTGCTCATCGGACAAAATCCGAGTGCCCCTCAACGTCGGCATCTCAAGGGGCATCAACTTGCAACTACGGCCACGCCGCGCTGGAGAGACCCCCAGGAAACATCCTCGTCCTCAAGGACACATGGCAAACTGATACGTCACCAACGTATCTAAATTTTTTAATTGTTCCATGCTATTATAGTATCAATCTTGGATGTTTTATATGCAATTATATGCCATTATATATCATTTTTTGGGACTAACCTATTAACTCAGTGCCCAGTGCCAGTTGCTGTTTTCTGCTTGTTTTTGCCTTTTCAGAAAATCATTATCAAAAAGTGTCCAAACGATAAAAAAACTTTGGATTAATTTTTTCTGGACCAGAAGAGACCCAGGAAGCTTCGGGAGAAGACCAGAAGAGCCACGAGGAGGCGGCAAGCCTGGAGGGCGCGCCTAGGAGGGTAGGCGCGCCCCCAGGGTTGTGGGCCCCTCATGGCACATCTTGACCTAATTCCTTCGCTATAAATTCCCAAATATTCCAAAACCAACAGAGAGACAGAAGAGAAATCCTTTCCGCCGCCGCAAGCCTCTGTTCTTCCGTGATCCCATCTGGAGGCCTTTTCCGGTACTTTGCTGGAGGGGGAATCGATCACGGAGGGCTTCTACATCAACCTTGCTGCCCTTCCGATGATGTGTGAGTAGTTTACCACAGACCTACGGGTCCATAGCTAGTAGCTAGATGGCTTCTTCTCTCACTTTGATCTTCAATACCATGTTCTCCTCGATGTTCTTGGAGTTCTATCCGATGTAATCTTCTTTTGCGGTGTGTTTGTTGGGATCCGATGAATTGTGAGTTTATGACCAGATTATTCATGAGAAATATTTGAGTCTTCTCTGAACTCTTTTATGCATGATTATTATAGCTTTGTATTTCTCTCCGATCTATCGATTTGGTTTGGCCTACTAGATTGATTTATCTTGCAATGGGAGAGGTGCTTTGTGATGGGTTCAATCTTGCGGTGCTCAATCCCAGTGACAGAAGGGGAAATGACACGTATTTGTATTGTTGCTATTAAGGATAAAAAGATGGGGTTTAATCATATTGCTTGAGTTTACTTTGTCTACATCATGTCATCTTGCTTAAGGCTTTACTCTGTTTCATACTTAATACCCTAGATGCATGCTGGATAGCGGTCGATGGGTGGAGTAACAGTAGTAGATGCAGGCGAGAGTCGGTCTACTTGTCTCGGAGGTGATGCCTATATACATGATCATTGCCATGAATCCATCATAATTATTTGCTTTTCTATCAATTGCCCAACAGTAATTTGTTCACCCACCGTATGCTATGTGTTCGAGAGAGAAACCTCTAGTGAAAACTATGGCCCCCGGTCTACTTTATCATATATTAAAAACCTAAAAATACCTTGCTGAAATTTATTTACTTTTATTTTAATTAGTATTTTAGTTTATCTATTTATCACTATAAGATTTAATCCTTGGAAATAACCGCTAAGAGGATTGACAACCCTCTTATTTGCGTTGGGTGCAAGTGTTTGCTCTTTTGTGTGCAGGTGCGCTTAACGGAATTTTGCATGGTTCTCCTACTGGATTGATAACCTTGGTTCTTAACTGAGGGAAATACTTATCTCTACTGTACTGCATCATCCTCTCCTCTTCGGGGAAATACCAACGCAGACTACAAGTAGCTGGAAGAATTTCTGGCGCCGTTGCCGGGGAGACATCATCAAAATTACCAAGTACCTTCGCACAAATTATCATCCACTTGCATTTATTTTATTTGCATTCGCCTCTCGTTTTCATCTCCCCCACTTCTAATTTTTTTTCACAAAAACACAAAAACATTTTTATTTGCTTGTTTGCTAGTTTGCTTGCTTCGTCGCGATGTCTCAAAAAAATACAAAATTGTGTGACTTTTCCAATACTAATAATAATGATTTTATTAGTACTCCTATTGCTCCTCCCGACATTAATGCTGCTTTGCTTAATCTTGTTATGAAAGAACAATTTTCTGGTAGTCCTAATGAAGATGATGCATCCCATCTAAATACTTTCGTTGAGCTTTGTGATATGCAAAAGAAAAAAATATGTGGATAATGATATTGTCAAATTAAAATTATTTCCGTTCTCACTACGAGACCGTGCTAAAACTTGGGTTTCGTCCTTGCCTAGAAATAGTATTGATTCTTGGGATAAGTGTAAGGATGCTTTTATTACCATGTATTTTCCTCCCGCTAAGATTATTTCTCTAAGAAATCAAATTATGAATTTTAAGCAACTTGAGCATGAACATGTTGCACAATCTTGGGAGAGAATGAAATTAATGATAAGAAATTGCACAACTCATGGCTTGAATTTATGGATGATCATACAAAACATTTATGCGGGACTAAACTTTGTCTCTAGAAATTTGCTAGACTCTGCCGCAGGTGGTACTTTTATGGAAATTACATTGGGAGAAGCTACAAAACTTCTTGATAATATCATGACAATTTATTCTCAATGGCACACTGAACGAACTCCATCAGGTAAGAAGGTAAATTATGTGGAAGAAATTAATACTTTGAGTGATAAGATGGATGCTCTATTGAAATTGGTTGCTAGTAAAAATGCTCATATTGATCCTAATGATGTGCCCTTGTCTACTTTGATTGAGCAAAATAATGATGCTATTGATGTGAATTTTGTCTCTAGAAATAATTTCAACAACAATGCTTATAGGGGTAATTTCAATCCTAGACCATTTCCTGGAAATTCCTCTAATAATTATGGCAGTCCTTATGGTAATTCTTATAATAATAATAATAGGATGCCCTCTGATCTTGAAAGTAATATTAAATAATTTATTAGTTCACAAAAGAATTTCAATGCTATGATAGAAGAAAAATTGATAGAGTTGATGAATTGGCTAGGAACATGGATAGAATTGCTCATGATGTGGAAAATCTCAAAACTAAAATTTTGCCACCCAAGCATGATATAAATGAGTCTATTAAAGCTATTTATGTTTCCATTAATGAAAGTAAAGAAAGGACCGCTAGGTTGAGAGCTAAGCGAGAATTTCTAGAAAAAGTGATTCCACCCGGTTTCTATCGTAGTAATGATGAAGATATTAAAAATGATTGGTGTCACTCCTATTGAATCATTATTTAGTAGCATAACACTTGATGAAAAAGGGATTGAAGAAGAGTCAACTTCAGATAGAAGGAGTCCCAATTGCTTGGAGGGTGATAATCTTGATGATAAAAATGAAAAAGTGGGTTTGGAGAGGTCAAAACTTTAAATAGTAATGCACCCACTACTTTGGATTGCGAGGACTTTAATTATGATAGTTGTTCTTTAATTGAGTGTATTTCCTTGTTGCAATCCATGATTAATTCACCAAATGCATATGAACAAAATAAAGCTTTCACTAAACATATTGTAGAAGCCATGATGAAAGCACATGAAGAAAAGCTTGAGTTAGAAATTTCAATTCCTACAAAATTACAAGATGAATGGGAACCTACTATTAAAGTCAAAATTAAAGATTATGAATGTAATGCTCTTTGTGATCTTGGTGCTAGCGTTTCCACTATACCAAAGTCTTTGTGTGATGTGCTAGGTCTCACCGACATGGATCCTTGTTCCCTTAATTTGCGTCTTGCAGATTCCACTATTAAAAAGCCATTGGGTAGAATAAATGATGTTCTTATTCTTGCAAATATAAATTATGTGTCCATGGAATTTATTGTTCTTGATATTGAATGTAATCCTTCTTTCCCTATAATACTTGGTAGGCCGTTCCTACAAACAATTGGTGCTATTATTGATATGAAAGAAGGTAATATAAGATTTCAATTTCTATTAAATAAAGGGATGGAACACTTCCCTAGAAATAGAATCAAAGAACCTTATGAATCTATTATGAGGGCCACTTATGTAATTAACTTGAACGATGACAACACTTGAAACTATGCATTATGCCTAGCTAGGGGCATAAAACAATAGCGCTTGTTGGGAGGCAACCCAATGAATAAAATAAATTTTTGCTTTTACCTTCTGTTCTTGAGTGTTTACACAATTATAGCTTCTTTTATGATTGTATTTTTATGTTTTAATTAGTGTTTGTGCCAAGTAATGCCTTTGGGATGATTTGGAAGCTAGTATGATAGATGCTGTTTGAAAACAGAAACTTTTGTGTCCAGTACTAGAATTTTGGTTTTTTGCTGGAGTGTCGGAACCTTATGAATGTTTTTACACAGTATTTATATATGAATTTCCCACGTTTTCCTAATTTTTCAGAATTTTTGGAGTTACAGAAGTATGACGTTAATTCGGGTCTTTACAGACTGTTCTGTTTTAGACAGATTCTGCTTTTGTTGCATAGTTTGCTTATTTTGATGAATCTATGGATTGTATCGGGGGGTATGAGTCATGGAGAAGTTGGAGTACAGTAGCATTATACCAATATTAAATATTAATCAATTTACAACAGTACCTAAAGTTTAAGATTTGTTTGTTATACTAACGAATCTCACAAGGTTTCTGTTGAGTTTTGTGTGCTGAAGTTTTCAAGTTTTGGGTGAGACTACGATGGACAAAGGAATAAGGAGCGGCAAGAGCCTAAGATCGGGGATGCCCAAGGCACCCCAAGGTAATATTCAAGGAAGACTCAAGCATCTAAGCTTGGGGATGCCCCGAAAGGCATCCCCTCTTTCGTCTATAATCTATCGGTAACTCACTTGGAGCTATATAATTATATGCAATTATATATCATTTTTTGGGACTAACCTATTAACCTAGTGCCCAGTGCCAGTTGCTGTTTTCTGCTTGTTTTTGGCTTTTTAGATAAACAGTACCAAATGAAGTCCAAATGCCACGAAACTTTTTGGAAAAAAAATTCTGGACAAAAGAAACCTTGGAAGCTTCGGGAGGAGGCCAGAAGCCTCACGGAGGCTTCACAAGGCAACAGGGCGCGCCGTGTTGCCTTGTGGGGCCCACGTGACTCTGTTTGACCTAATTCCACTTCTATAAATTCACAAATATTGGGAAACCATCAGAGAGCCAGAAGAGAAAACCTTTCCGCCGCCGCAAGCCTCTGTTCTTCCACGATCCCATCTGGAGGCCTTTTCCGGTACTCTGCCGGAGGGGGAATCGATCACGGAGGGCCTCTACATCAACCTTGCTGCCCTTCCAATGATGTGTGAGTAGTTTACCACGGACCTACGGGTCCATAGCTAGTAGCTAGATGGCTTCTTCTCTCTCTTTGATCTTCAATACAATGTTCTCCTCGATGTTCTTGGAGTTCTATCCGATGTAATCTTCTTTTGCGGTGTGTTTGTTGGGATCCGATGAATTGTGAGTTTATGATCAGATTATTCATGAGAAATATTTAAGTCTTCTCTAAACTCTTTTATGCATGATTGTTATAGCTTTGTATTTCTCTCCGATCTATCGATTTGGTTTGGCCTACTAGATTGATTTATCTTGCAATGGGAGAGGTGCTTTGTGATGGGTTCAATCTTGCGGTGCTCAATCCCAGTGACAAAAGGGGACATGACACGTATTTTTATTGTTGCCATTAAGGATAAAAAGATGGGGTTTATTCGTATTGCTTGAATTTGCTTCTCTACATCATGTCATCTTGCTTAAGGCGTTACTCTGTTTTTATTAACTTAATACTCTAGATGTATGCGGCATAGCGGTCGATGAGTGGAGTAATAGTAGTAGATGCAGGCAGGAGTCGGTCTACTTGTCTCGGATGTGATGCCTATATACATGATCATTGCCATGAATCCGTCATAATTATTTGCTTTTCTATCAATTGCCCAACAGTAATTTTTTTTACCCACTGTATGTTTCTGTGCTCGAGAGAGAAGCCTCTAGTGAAAACTATGGCCCCCGGGTCTATCTTTATCATATAAAAAACCTAAAAATACCTTGCTACAATTTATTTACTTTTATTATAATTAGTGTTTTAGTTTATCTATTTACCTCGATAAGATTTAATCCTTGCAAATAACCGCTAAGAGGATTGACAACCCTCTTATTTGCGTTGGGTGCAAGTGTTTGCTCTTGTGTGTGCAGGTGTGCTTAATGGCATTTTGCTTGGTTCTCCTACTGGATTGATAACCTTAGTTCTTAACTGAGGGAAATACTTATCTCTACTGTACTGCATCATCCTCTCCTCTTCGGGGAAATACCAACGCAGACTACAAGTAGCAGGAAGAATTTCTGGCGCCGTTGCCGGGGAGACATCATCAAAATTACCAAGTACCTTCGCGCAAATTATCATTCTCTTGCATTTACTTTATTTGCCTTTTATTTGCATTTGCCTCTCGTTTTCATCTCCCCCACTTCTAATTTTTTTTACAAAAACACAATTTTTTTTGCTTGTTTGCTAGTTTGCTTGCTTTGTTGCGATGTCTCAAGAAAATACAAAATTGTGTGACTTTTCCAATATTAATAATAATGATTTTATTAGTACTCCTATTGCTCCTCCCGCCACTAGTGCGGAGTCATGTGACATTAATGCTGCCTTGCTTAATCTTGTTATGAAAGAACAACTTTCTGGTTGTCCTAATGAAGATGTTGCATTCCATCTAAATACTTTCGTTGAGCTTGGTTTTCATCCTTGCCTAGAAATAGTATTGTCAAATCAGAATCATTTCCATTCTCACTACGAGATCGTGCTAAAACTTGGTTTTCATCCTTGCCTAGAAATAGTATTGATTCTTGGGATAAGTGTAAGGATGCTTTTATTACCAACGTCATGACCGACCAAGAGTATGCTTTTCCTGTCAACGTCACGACCGAGAGTTTTCAATATCTTCCATGCTAAACGCATTATAGGCGGTTCCCAAGCGGAAAGGTAAAGTTTACTCCCCCTCCACCGTACCAACACAAGCCATGGCTAGCCGAATTCACGGGTGCCCTCCATACCAACAACTTTTCGCGGGAAGTTTGTTTGCATTATATGATTTCGATTTGAGCATAGTACTGGGCATCCCGATTACCATCCTCTCTTGTGCAATGACAAGTGAATAAACATTCATCTGAGAGTAACCCGCTTAGCATGGAAGATACTGACCGCCCCCTGTCGCTCCATGAGCGGTACGGGCACACAAAACATATGTTCGTTTGAATATTTAGAGGTGGCACTTGCAAATTTACTTGGAATGGCAGAGTAATACCGCATATAGGTAGATATGGTGGACTCATCTGGAACAACTTTGGTTTAGGGATTTGGATGCACACGCAGTATTCCCGCTTAGTACAGGCGAAGGCTAGCAAATAGATTGAGAAGCGACCAGCTAGAGAACGAAAACGGTCATAGACATGCATTGCGAATAATTAACATTGAACACGAGCATGAGTAGGATATCAACACCCTGAACATAAATATCATGGAGGCTATGTTGGTTTTGATTCAACTACATGTATGAACATGTGCCAAGTCAAGCCACTAGAATTACTCAGAGGAGGATACCATGCTAACATACTATATCACGACCATTTTAATGCATTTTGACACTCAAGGTAAATCATTATTGTAACACCCCAAAAATATTTTATTTTGATTATAAAAATCTTTTTTTAAAAGAAAATGATTTGAATCACTATGGCTCTATTTCTTCTTTCTTCTGTTTTGAAAACCATTTTAAGTTTTCAATTGGGCTTCTAAAATTTTAAAATGGTTTCTGATTTAATGTTTCTTACTTGAGTAAATATTTTGTAGGACCAAAAGTCTTTCCTTTTAGAAAACTTTTTGAATATTTAATTATTTCAAAAACAAATGGTCCATTTCATCCCTTTCATACACTTAGGAAATTCTCAAAATTTCATATATCATTTCCAACTTCTCATCCAAGTTATTCTCACACCTTAGGACAGTAACCAACACCTCTCTTCTCCACAAAAATATTATTTTTACATATTTAGCAAATTCCAAATTGGAATTCCATTAAAATCTAGTTCCTTTGATTTACAAAGTAACTATATTTTTCCAAGCTCTTTTACACCCACAAAAATTATCCCAACTACTTGACAGTACCCACACTCCATTTCACCAAAAAATATTCTGTTCCACAGTTCAAAATTTTCAAATTTCATTCAAATGAAATTTCGACCAGATTCAATCTCTCTGCTCAAAACCTAATTTAAACTACTCCAAAAATTCTGAAACCTTGCCAGCACCTTTGTTATGCATCAGTACCTCACCACAAAAAATTTCAGAAATTCCAAAAATGCCTAGGGCCATCTAGCATTTCATCAAACACCTTATGTGCACTGTTGACTACTGTCGAAAATTTCAGAAAAATTCAGAGAAAGTTCAGAGAAGAGGAGATCGATGCCGTGCACTCCACTCCTTCTCCTCTCCTCCACGGTGTCGCTGCTGATCATCAATGCATCGCCTCTGGGCCCTCTCGCAAACCGCTCACCGCCGCCTGGCCAGTGGCAGGCCGGTGGAACAACCGCCGTCCTTAGCCACGGCGGACCGAGGCGATCAGCACGGCCACCGACAGGCCATCACTCCCCCTCAACGCTCTCTCCTACCTCCTCTCCACGCTGTAGCTTCTCTACAGCTCCCACGCACCGTCCAAGCCGACCGAGCCCGCCTGTCAGTCGCCGGAGATGCTCATCTACGCCATGGCCGTACGGGAGCCCAGCGTCAGGATAAGGTGATAGAGCTCGCGGGGCGTCGCACTGGTGCTACCAGAAGCCTCCCCTAGTCACACTGACACCCATCGACCGCGCTCGCCGCCCCCAACCAACCTCACCGGGCGGAATTACTCCGTCGTGATCCACCTCGCCTCGGTCATCTCTGCCTCGCCTATAAAAGGGGCCTCCGAGCTCCGTTCTACACCCACATTGCCTCCACCCATCCCCAATCGCCACCCAGAGGAGTCGGACGACCTCGGGGAGGTCTTCTTCCCTGACTCCGGCCGCCCGATCCGCCACTGTCACCGCGAACACCACGTCGCCGTTCGTCCATCTCCACCTCTCAAATTCCATCAGTAGGCTCCTGGTGCACCACCTCATCCATCCTGCATGTCAGTTTGACATCCGGAGCCCTCTCCGACGAGATCCACCACCACCCGATGCCGCCGTCCGCCGGAGTTGACACCGCCGTCACCACGGTGCTCGCCGGCGACCACCACCACCACCCACCGACGCGGAACACTCCCCCAAGCACGTTCATATCATCGCCGTCTCCTGAAACGCCAGCGATCGCCACCGGTGACCACCGCATCCTCTCTGTACTCGCGCGCGAGGCGCGTTCAAAATTCAAACCTGACGGGTGGGGCCCACCCGTTAGTGTTTTATCCTTTTCTGGTTATTTCGAAAATGTCTTCTGCCTCAATAAGCCTCCTGAACTGGAAAGCGTACTCGCGCCTGAGGCGCTTTCTGTTATACCGCTCAGGGACCCGACTTTTATTTGCAGAAAGGTCCCTGGTTTTAAAACCCTTATTACTTTTTAACCACAACACATTTTTAATTGATTCTTTTTCTGAAAAATTTCTTTTTCACTCTAGTTTTTTTAGTATTTATTCAAAAATATTTTGAGCCAACTTTTTGTGCTGTCACACAATTTTTGATCGAATTTTGAATTCTTATTTTATAGAAAACAAGGAGGGAAACTTTGCCAAAAATTTCGAGGGATCACCTTCTGCCTAGTTTGATCAAGGCAAGCATTTTCTAACTTGGGATATGGTGTTTGCATGCATGTTTGCATAGGTCCGAAATGACCACCGGATATGTAGTGGATAGCAAGTGCCTACATGGTCATATCTCCTTTGTGCATTTCTTGCATACATTTAAGAACCAATCTAACTTGGATGAAGTTGTGAGAAATCAGGGGAATACCCCCGTCTATGTCGTGCCGGTGGGCACGGATCACATCGTGACACGATGGTGTCACTATGGCATGTGAAGCATGCCAGTCATGATAATAAAACCTCCTGAGTCGGCCTAGATCGAGTCTTGTTCTGTCATGCCTAGCTAAAAGTAGTGTTGCCACTTGTCTTCTCGCAAGGGGAGTACGGCTTAGTAAGTTGCTAACCCCTTTCCAAGTACACACCACATAGAGGGGCCGTGATGAGGGTTCCATGGCCATGGACTAATGCCAGTCATCGGGTCAGGGGGCATGGGTGTATCTGGCTGGGCCGAGAGGGGGGCACCCCTTGTATTCCGCGCGTTATAAATTGTGATCCCATGCTATTCGAGACGGTGGTCTCCCTGTCTTAGAGTTTTTCTTGAACGATGCTTTGGGTGATTCCTGGCATCAGGAAAGTTAATCTGGTGTGTGCTGGTTAGGTGTGTTTGCAACCTAAAAACCGTGATTGGAATTAGTCAACCTCTCGGAGTTGACTAAAGAAATCCTTTACTTGTGGGTAAAGAGTACAACCTCTACAGAGTTAGACCTATTCGAATAGCCATGTCCACGGTCAAGGACGTTAGCTGAGAAGGGTCAAGTGTCGGTCCCGGTGTTGGTCTTCGGAGGAAATAATATAACTGATCATGATCCACTTTTAATGTATGATTATTGTCATTACTGATGCTATTATGAATATTATTGTTAACATGAATATTACTATGGACTAACCATTTTTTCTTCTGTGTAACCTTGAGTATCTCTTGGGATGGTTGTGCCACCTGGATACTCATTTCTATTTTTTTTGAGTATCTCTTGGGATGGTTGTGTCACCTGGATACTCATTTCTATTTTTTTTGAGTATCTCTTGGGATGGTTGTGCCACCTGGATACCCATTTCTATTTTTTGAGTATCTCTTGGGATGGTTGTGCCACCTGGATACTCATTTCTTTTCAAGACCTCTCGAGGCATCGCATTCAGACACCCGTTTGGCATTTCTTTTCAAGACCTCTTGAGGCATCGCATTCAGACACCCATTTGGCCTTTCTTTTCAAGACCTCTCGAGGCGTCGCATTCAGACACCCGTTTGGCATTTTTCTTGGAAATCCTCGGGCGGTCCAATGCCCGATGTTCCATTTTATTCTCTTGGAATCCTCGGGCAGTCTAACGCCCGATGTCCCATATTATATTTCTTGGTTTATTATTAAAATGATATATTTAACCATCCACACCGTATTGATATTTATCATGCCATGCTTTAATTTCGGCCAGCATATGCATATAAACTAGTCCATCATGATCATATGCACTCAATTGCATTCGGTATATCTTTTGTTCATAATGTTTGCGAGTACATTCAAACGTACTCACTGGCTTGTCCCTAGCTTGTCAATTTGGCCAGACCTGGACGAAGACGATCTTATGGAGGAAGAGTGCGCTAGCGAGCCCGACGCTTAGAGGTGTTCCCAGTCAGTCACCTTGTGGTTTTGGAGTCTACCACGTGTATCATCCGCAGTGCTTCCGCCCCTCTAATAAAATAGTCAAGCCTCACACTGACGCTTGACTTTACTTTATTGTATTAGTGTTGTAATATCACCACACCACTGTCTTGTACCGCCACCGTCATATAATGACAAGTCTGTAATAAATGTTGAGCACTCTGGCTCAACCTTGTGTAATATTATGTATGTACTGGATATCTGTATCAAGGGAGTCCACCAGTTGTTCTGATCTTGGGGCTGGTGTGACTTGAGGCTATTCCAAAATTTATTCCGGAAACAGGCCCGACAATTCTCTGCTCCTAGCTATTTAAGCATGGCATGAGCAACTATAATCTATAATTGTCATCACAAATATGTTTACTCATAATAATGCTGAATCATGAATACTGAGCTAAACATATTTACTAAGACAAAACAAGAAGAGTTCATACTAGCTTTTCTTCACCGCAATCACTTCATCAAATATCGTCATTATTGCCTTTCACTTGCATGACTGAATGGTGTGATGATAATAATAATAATGCAAGTGTGCCGTGGACTAAGCTGGAATCTGCAAACATTTATTCAAAGGAGAAGACAAGGTAATAGTGGCTCATTGTTAGATCAACCATAAAGCATATGGGAGCCACTCAACATTTTCATCATGGTCTTTATCCTTGTGACAACTCAACGAAAAGAAAAGAAATTCAGAGAAACACACTGAAATATTTTTGGAGTTTTTGGTTTTTTTTTTGAAGGAAGGCAAATTAACGAAGGAAAAAGAAAAACAAGAAAAACTATTTACACGGGAAAGCTCCCAACAAGCAAAAGAAGAAACGAGAAATCTTTTTTGGTTTTCTTTTACTACTACAAATTAACTAAATAAGAGAGAAACTACAACTATTTTTTTTTGGATTTTCGAAAGTTTTTTCAAACACACAAGAAGAAAATGAAAATAAAACTAACATGGATGTACAATGAAAAAGGATGAACACCGACAACTGGAATGAATGTGTGAACATGAATGTAATGTCGGTGAGAAATACGTACTCCCCCAAGCTTAGGCTTTTGGCCTAAGTTGGTCTACGGCCACGGGTCGAAATCAGCACCTCCTAGATAGTGCTGAGGCTGTTGAGGATCCCACTGGTAAATGGCCTCCTGAGGCTCCCACTGATAGATGTGCTCCTGGTACGGCTTTGGCTCAGGTGCTGGCTCAGGTGCTTGGGGCTGGTCCAAGCCCCAATAGGCATAATTGTCCTCAGGCATGATGATGTATCTACCCCTGTGAATATCAAACAAGGTAGGCGCGGGCAAAGTAATAATCTCACATGTACCCTGACTGAATACCAAGTTATACTGAAATCGTTTGCGGCCCCTGTTAATAAAGTCATGCCCAACCATACTCTCGTAGCCAAGATGCATAACAGGTAAAAGCCTCTCTTCCCTCTCGTCATGCCTAATAGGAATCTCAAAATGTTTAGCGAGAAGGGAAGCATAAATACCACCATAAATAGCGCCCCTCAAACGGTTGGTGTGCAACCGCCGGGCAACCATAGCGCCCAAACTGAAAGTCCTATCAGCGTAAAGAGCATGGCGCAAAATAGCAAGGTCAGGTGAGCTGAGCGTGCCGTTCTCCCACCGACCAGTCAAACACCTCCCAGCAAATAATGAATAATAGCGTAAAACATGGAAATGTAAACTAGCAACCCTACCCTCAGAAACTCCCCTCGACTCCCCCACGGTAACCTCAGGGATGACCTCCGCGACATCCCTGGGATGTGGCTCTAATGGGCTACCCTCGTTGGGAAGCTTGCATACCTCGCAAAAATCCTCAAGTGTCATATCTTGGGGAACATCATATAAATTAAATGTCACTGTGGGTGTATCTCTCCTAGCATGAAAATGAAAGCTTTGCACGAAAGTATTAGTGAGGAGAAGATACTGGTCACACTTATCTTCGAGGAACGGGATAATGCCGGCATTGTTCGCCAAATGATACAAATCGTCGTAAATCCCCGCATCCCTCAAGAACGTGTTGCATGGCCATTCGCACGGCCGCACCTCGGCCACACGAGGAAGTGTATACTTGGGCTTAGGAGCCTCCTTGGGGTTCCGGCTCGAAGAACCCCTCAACCTCCACTTGAGCATTTTCTTTTTCTGAAAATTTCTGAAATTTTTAGTGACTCAAAATAAAAGTGAACGAAACTCAACAAAATTGATAGTAACTACTCCCACATGTATCTAGAAGCTATATCATGCATCAAAACTACTTTGGACCATACAAATTCAACATGCAAGCTCATAAACATGGTCACCACAGCAGCAAAAATTTGCAAAGTATAAAGCACTAGAACAAAAACTAATTGGAGCATTGGAGGAGTCACATACCAAGGAGTAATTCCTCAAAACAGTTTTGGAAACGGAGTTTCGAGCAAGGAGATCGAAATTCACAGCAAAATGAGCAAGAACACGGGCTTGAGAGCAAGTTTGATTTTTTCTGGAGGAAGAAGAAGGAGATGGGTGGCTGGCATAAGTGAGTGGGTCCCTGTGGGACCCACAAGCCTGCTGGGCGCGCCCTGTGGGCTTGTGGCTCACAGGTACACTCCCCTGGGGTGTGTTTAGTGCCAAAAATTCTTAAATATTCTGGAAAAAATCATACTAAATTTTCAAGGCATTCTGAGAACTTTTATTTTTGGGCCATTTTTTATTGCACGGGAAATTCAGAAAACAGGATACTCTTGGCATTTTTATTTTATTCTACTAAAAATAACAGAGAGCAAAAGGTGGGTACAGAGAGTTGTGCTTACTAAATTCATCGACCACATGCCCTTCAAAAAGAATCCATTAATAAGGTTGATCAAGTCTTATTAACAAACTATTTCCGAGTGACATGAAACTGAAGAATTTTCGTATAACACTAAGTTACCTCAACGGGGATATGCATTTCCCCAACAATAAGAATTTCATATTTCTTTTTAACAGTAGGAAGAGGAAATTTTAAGCCACCAATAGTGATTGTCGAAACTTTTTCAATACAATTGATACCATTCACCGAACTTTGTTTCTTCGGAAAATAAACCGTATGCTCATTACCATTGACATGAAAAGTAACCTTGCTTTTGTTGCAATCAATAACAGCCCCTATAGTATTCAAAAAGGGTCTTCCAAGGATAATCAACATGTTGTCGTCCTCGGGCATATCAAGTATAACAAAGTCTGTCAAGATAGTAACATTTGCAACTACAATGGGAACAACCTCGCAAATTCCAATAGGTATAGCAGTGGATTTATCAGCCATTTGCAAAGATATTTCAGTAGGTGTGAGCTTATTTAAATCAAGTCTTCTATATAAAGAGAAATGCATAACACTAACACCGGCTCCCAAATCACATAAAGTAGTTTTGACATAACTTCTTTTAATGGAGCATGGTATAGTAGGTATTCCTGGATCTCCTAACTTCTTAGGTATTCCACCCTTAAAAGAATAATTTGCAAGCATGGTGGAAATTTCAGCTTCAGGTATTTTTCTTTTATTTGTGACAATATCTTTCATATATTTAGCATAGGGAGACATTTTCAACATATCAATCAAGCGAGTACGCAAAAAAACAGGTCTAAGCATTTCAACAAAGCGCTCAAAGTCTTCATCATCCTTATTTTTAGATGGTTTAGTAGGGAAAGGCATAGGTTTTTGAACCCATGGTTCTCTCTCCTTTCCATGTTTTCTAGCAACAAAGTCTCTTTTATCATATCTTTTATTCTTAGGAGGTGGGTTATCAAGATCAACAACAGGTTCTATTTCTACATCATTATCTGGTTGAGCATCAACATGAACATCGTCATTATCATTATCATTATCATTATCATTATCATTATCATTATCATTATCATTATCACTAGGTGTATGTTCATTACCAGATTGTGTCTCAGCATCAGAAATAGAAACATCATTATGATTCTCAGAAGGTTTTTCTATCTCCAGTTCACTAGAAGCAGGCAAAGTTTTATCATTTTTCCTTTCCTTTTTCTTCTTAGATGGACTAGGTGCATCAATATTATTTCTTTGAGAATCTTGTTCAATTATTTTAGGATGAACTTCAGGATATAGAGGATCCTGAGTCATGCTACCTCCTCTAGTAACAACTCTAACAGCATGATCATTCTTTTTATTATTCATCTCATCAAGCAAATCATTTTGTGACTTAGCTATTCGTTCTAACTGAGTCTGAACCATAGAAGCATGTTTACTCAATCATTTAACATCATTAGCAGTTTTAAACATCAAATCACTCAAGCGTTCAATCATGATGGCATTTCATTTTAGTTGATTGCTAACATACGTATTAAAGTGTTCCTGTTTAATGATGTAATTATCAAACTCATACAGGCATTGACTAGCAGATTTATTATACAGAATATCACCTTCATTGAAACTAGTGAGATAATTTACCTCCACTACCTATGTCGGGATGTCGAGCACATGTATTTCTTCAATAGGTGGTAAATTCTTAACATCTTCAGCTTTAATACCTTTTTCCTTCATAGATTTCTTAGCTTCTTGCATATCTTCTGGACTGAGGAATAGAATACCGCTCTTCTTCGGAGTTGGCTTAGGTGGTGGTTCGGGAAGTGTCCAATCATCAGCATTTCTCAATATATTATTCAATAGTACTTCAACCTGTCCAATAGTTCGTTCCCTGAAAACACAACCAGCACAACTATCTAGGTAGTCCCTAGAAGCATCGGTAAGTCCATTATAAAAGATATCAAGTATTTCATTTTTATTAAGAGGATGATCAGGCAAAGCATTAAGTAATTGGAGAAGCCTCCCCCAAGCTTGAGGGAGATTCTCTTCTTCAATTTGCACAAAGTTAAATATTTCCTGTAAGGCAGCTTTTTCTTATGAGCAGGAAAATATTTTTCAGAGAAGTAATATATCATATCCTGGGGACTACGCACACAACCAGGAGCAAGAGTATTAAACCATTTCTTAGCATCACCCTTTAATGAGAAAGGAAACAACTTAAGAATATAGTAATAGCGAATTTTTTCCTCATGAGCAAATAGGGTGGCAATGTCATTCAACTTAGTAAGGTGTGCCACAACAGTTTCCGTTTCATAACCATGAAAAGGATCAGATTCAACCAAAGTAATTAACTCAGGATCGACAGCGAATTCATAATCCTTATCAGTAACAAATATGGGAGAAGTAGCAAACTTAGGATCATATTTCATTCTCTCCCTCATAGATTTTTCTTTCATTTTAGCAAGCAATTTTATAACCTCATCTCTATCATTACAAGCAAGAATTGCCCTAGCTGTCTGTGGCACCCCGCCTCAGAGAGACCGGAACACCCCGTATTCCAGCCCAGAGATCAAGTCTTCTGGAATACGGCACTGCTTGGCATAGAACAAATCAGCTCTTTATTACGAATAAATGGTGTACAAGGGTCTGATATGATAAAGGTTACAGGGGCACGGCGACACTTCGCCTGTTAAGGTAGCTCTATTCTAGCAGCGGAACAACTCGTAGCGGAATAAATTCTAGCAGCGGAACAGTGGCGACGGTGATGAACTCCACTCCGCAGGGACTCTGGCTGGGACGTATCCTAGAGCGCAACCTTGGGATCCTCGACAAACAAGCAATCACGGCATCACCTGCAATCTGGCATGACACGCCAGGTGAGTACTTTGAATGTACTCGCAAGCTCACAGCAACCAAAGCAATCAAGACAAACAACAGCATGGCATTTACAGGTTAATCATCAAAGATGAACACGATACTACTAGAACGACATGAGCATGGCAACAACATGAGCAAGGCCACAACATGAGCATGGCAACAACATGAGCATGGCATGTACATATAATTCATGATATGAACAGGATGATACTAGCACTAGCATGCAAGGGGGTCGACGTTTAAGGTCTCGTGGACCAACTTACTCTGCTCGGAGGTTATCTCGTAACCACCTTAGATATCAATCTTTCTTACCGTCGTGATCATCACACGATCACCTCATGCTCAACCATCATCAATAATACCATCGTGATCATCTCGTGACCACATAAAGATCAACCAACTTCTTTTCTCATCGAACCGGGGTTGTTTATTATTCAGATTATTATTTCTGTTGACCCATAGTGTGACCTACTACGAACTGTGTCCATGACCGAGGATGCGGCTATCGATAGATTATACACTCTGCAGAGGTTAGTACACTGTACCCACACTACGGAACTCATGGCCTCGTGCTCCCATTCGGGTGGACCAACGACGTTCCGACAAAACCAGTCTATTGCATGACACTCTCCCGGCCACTCCGACAAACTCCCCTTTGGGCTATCTCCTGGGTGACCCTGATGCCAACTCATGACATCCGCCACCTATGTGGCCGCCACCGTCGTGGCCAAACCAAAACTGTCCCAAACGGGGACCTGAGCTCAATACCAAAACCGGGTACACAAGGCTTATGGCCGCCTACCTGATCAGGGTAGCGCGCGCACATAACCTTCCCTAGTATGAGGCACCGGTGAGAGGCATGACAATAGACCGCATTAGGGCCTCCCCATCCAGGCAAGTGTGGTTGCACTGGTGAGCTCGATTCGGTGGCACCATGACTCAGCCAACAAATTTGTTCAAGTTCGATTAATGTCCGGTTTAACTTGAATGGTGATGAGCTGAGTCATAACAACATAATGAAATAATAATGCATATGAGCATGATATCAGTGTAACCATGGATGGGCAACATAACCATTTAACATCATAATGATAAATCATTTGGTCTACGGGACGCACATGAGCATGGCATAAAGATGATCATGAGTATCACAAGTATTTTCATATCAGACACTAACTACTCATGTGCGCATAACATTATCACTAGCATCGGAAATGATTACAGAAAGAAAGCATGATAATAAAAACATTAGCATTTTATCAATTTACTCACTTGATGAAAATGAACATGGCATAAGCATGGACATGGATTCACAAGCATATCAGTAACATTCAAAATAATTATACGAGCAAACAATTATTCAAATATTCAGGTGGAAACCATGGCTACTGCAAGGCCATCATGCAAGTGGCTGTTGTGGCTTGCCTGGGGTTGATGGATTCACCGAGGAGAGGTGCGATGAACTCGCGGAAAGAATCGCCGGAAAAGTTTCCCTCCCCGCGGAGCTGTTTTAAGGGCAAGGGCAAAATGGTCATTTTCACAGTGTTACAACCTCATGAAAATGATACCATCGGAATGGGCTCGACGAACATAGATCGTGGGCTTTGGAATCACCTGAATCGGAGTTACGGTTGCCGAGATACGACCGTTCGTTCGTTAGGCAGAAAAAGAATAAAAATCTGTCCACTTCTGCCCTTAACGGACGAACGTCCGCAAATTAGCACTTTTGGCTCTGGGCTGAAAAAGAGAAAGCACCTTTTCTGAAATACGTCTCCATAGTAATGAAAACGTATTTCTCAGCTGGTCCGGGAAACGCCCTTGTGCGGCTGACATGCGGGGCCCGTAGGGCGGTGGGGCCCACCTGGCCTGGCTCGTCTTCAACCTCGCGCGGGCACGACAGAGGAGGCCCGGCCGGACGCGGCCGGCGCTGGCCCCGGTGCCTCCGGCCATCTCCAGCCGAGGTGAGGGCACCGGCGACCTCAGGACAAAGCGCCGCATCCACCCAGCCCGTTGCAGACGTCGAGGAGGGACGGGTCAATGGCGGCTAGGGCGCCCGCGGAGGAAGCCGTCGGTCGGACTTGGCTTCGAGGATGCCGACGTCCATCCGGTGAACGGAGAGTATGGGGAGGACTGCCATGATCCAGAGGTCCTCCAGGGGAAGAAATGAGGGAGAATGGGGACTTGGCTGGCTCGAATTTAAGCGGACTCCGGCGATGACCGAGGCGGCCGATTGAGGCTAGGAGGGTGGCTCGAGCTCGGGGAAGAGGTTGGGGAGAGCTATGTGAGTGAGAGAGAGCTGTGGATGAGCTCGATGGGTCTCGGGGAAGGCTTATATAGCCGAGACGGCGATGCCTTCGCTGGATGCCGACGGGAGCGCGCGGTTGATGCTCCTGGCGTGACCGCGTGCTCGAGCGCACGCGCGGAGGGGGAGAGAGGTCTAGGGGAGGTGCATGTAGCGCTGAGATGCTACGGGGAGGGAAAAGGACAAAGGCAAAGCGACGATGGCCGCGGCATCCTGGAATGGCGTGCTCGCTGGAGAGGAAAGAGGAGAGGGGGAGGGGTCCAGAGGGGACACGCGGACGCAGGAGAGCGAGAGCAACGCAGAGGACATGTCGCGGTGTCGCGAGCTCGGTGTTTGGGTGGCGGCAGAGGGACCCGAAGTCCAGAGCGCGCTTTCGGCGCGCCAGACCGCGTGGTCACTGTGTGCACAGGCGCACGCGGTGCGCTCTGGTCATCAACAGTATGTCTAACGTGTAGTCCCTCCTAAGTGGGACCTCTCTGAAGTGATGGTTCGAAGAAACACACTGTGGGTTGATGTGAGGGATCGACTGAAGTTTGCTGTTGCAAACTTAGGCATCAAGTAGTGATCAAATGAGAGGGGATAAGAGTTAACCAGGATGTCATAGAGGCTTAGGGTAGGAAGGACTATGATCCTGTGAAAAATGAAATGATTTGGACCAGTATTTAATATAGTTGCTTCACAACCACATATTCTGGTCCAGAAAGAAGATCATGAAGTAACACTCACATAGATGCATGCATTGGGCTGAAAATTGGTGGAGTATGATTATTTGGGCATATGAAGGTGCCATAAATTTTTCATACCATTTGGATGACTGAAAATGGTACTTCCTTCACAATGCTACCCACTGGACAGAAACTTGGGGGAATTGTGTGGAGAAAATGGGTTGGCAAAATGATGTGAATTTTGGCAAAACCAATGAATATATCTATACTTAGGTGCTGGATTAATTTCAGAATTTTTGAAGCAATATAAAATATAGTTGCTTCACAAACTGAAATTCTGACCAGAAACCAAGATTTGAAGGTGTGCTCACATAGTTTGTTGGATGGATATTAAATTTGGTGGAGAGTCATGATTTGATCACATGAATGATCTCCCAGAATTTTAACTCATTTGGATAAGCCTAGCTATTACTTCCTTCACAAAGCTTCTCTCTGGACAGAAACTTTGGAAATTTGCTGAGGAATATTTACTAGGCAAATGAAGCAGAATTTTAGCATGAGGCAATTATTTGGATAGGAAATAGTGCTCAAAAATTTTGAGGGCAAACAAGAAAATATAAATGGCACTTCCTTCACAAAGTGCCGTGCTGAACAGAATAGGAAATGAATATTCCTGAATTATTTTTGGACTAGGCAAGAATGAATTTTGACATATTGGTGGGAGATATGATCCAAAGAATTTATGAGAATTTTGTGGGAATTTTGTGGAAGACAGAAATATAGGTTGCTTCACAACCTAGGGAAAACAAGGTTATTCCTTTAATAGAAAAAGGAATATTCCCAAGGAATAAAAATTGGGGATGGGCTAAGATGGCAATGACATGGCCTTGGGATAGATTTGAGAATGACAAGCCACTTGGAAGTGGCAGGAGAGAAGATCTTCCCAGGTTTCAAGACCACATAGCCACGGAAAAAGAAATCCAAATAAAAATTCGAAGAAATCCAAAAGAAAAAGAAAGGGCCAAAAATCGGGGTGTTACAAACCTACCCCCTTACGATAAATCTCGTCCTCGAGATTTGGTTGCTCAGGGAACAAGTATGAATATTCTGACTTAAGGAAATCGTTTCCAACTCGGGTATCCTTTTCCTTTATATGATGTTCCCACTGAATTTCATATGATCTGATTACCTTGTTCTTGGGTGGTTTGCTTCACCGCATCCCACATTCTGACAGGTCTTCCTTCATATGTTCATCCTTACTCTGACTCCAATTCTTTGATGCCTGCTGGCTTATCTGATATTATCATGGCTGAAATTTCCATAAGTCCGGGAGTGATTTCCAATTGACATGACATTTGTCTATCCAGCCCTGATAGTAGTCAATGGAGTTCTGTACAAATTCCTCGGTGGGTATGAAACCTTTAATCATTGCCTCGGGTTACTCAAGTAAGTGCATATCCTCCAGGTTCAAAACAATGCTGAGAATCGTAAGCGTCCTCTTGGCGGAATCTGACTGCCTGTAGGTAGTTCTAAATCTTGCTAACTTCTTTGTCTCAGATCCGTACTGATGATTCAACTGCCACCTTGATATGAGGTCCTTACAAACAGAGTAGACCCCTTGGGTGTGTGTTCATGGCGATTAATACGGAATCAGACTGTCTTGGGTATCCGTACCATGTTGTTCATGCCACAATTACCATACATGTATTGCCGGTCTTGCTCCTTCATTGTTGTTTTCTTTTTCTGAATCTTTTGTTGAAAGAGCTTGGCCATAAATATCTTTAATTCTTTGTGCGACCATAGGTGCTGTCAGGTGCGATATTCCGGCAGTCATACCTTATCCTTATCCTTATCCTCAGGCAGTGCAGCAATGTTTAATTGGCAAGTTTATCATCTCTCAAGCTTTAACTGTAAGGCAATGATCCTCCGAACCTTTGCATGAAATCGGCAAATAAATCAGTAGCCACAAGGGCGGTCTTTACAACTCAGATCTGGGACATTACTGAAATAACTCAACCATGGCTCACGATGGCTGAAAAGCAGCTCAGAGCATGAGACAGTGTTGATAAGAAGAATGTAGCAGTTCCCTAAGACAGCCGGAAAAAAAACAGCTCAGAGCATAGGGTCACTGCCACAAAAAGAAACTCAACAGCTACCCGAGACGGCCGAAAAACAGCTCAGAACACGGGACAGTTGTTGCAAAGAGAAATATAAAGTCGGCATCCACCCCGGACGGCCGAAAGCAGCTCAGATCACAGGCGTGGTGTCGTTACCAAGGAAATGTAAGCAAGGGTTCATCATGATCGTACACTAGGTGCACAGTTAATTGTATAGAGCTCACTGCTGTGGTCAATCATATGTGACAGTGACAGAGGTTAATGATGTCACAATGTCAGGTGTGAGGAAGCTGGCCTGGATATCCACTATCAGGATTGTTAACCCAACATTGTCTTGCTTCATAGCTTGTCAGTCATTGCAATACACTGAGGTATATACTGCCTTTCTTCCTCTTGCATAACTCATGAGGTTGTTGGATTCTCACCATGCTGGCATCATCGTACGAGTGACTTGCATGACCTTGGCAGCATGCTCACAATAAATATGAGAGTCTGTGTAGCTGAACATTTGATTCCCGGGGCAGACACTTGGGTCCTGAGTAGCTCGTGTTTCTGACCAACCTGTCGTGGATCTAATTCTTGAGATGCACTGCCACATGCTGCCAACTCACTGTTTAGTATCTTGTACCAATGACGATGGCTATTTGTAGTGCCGTACTGATGAGGACTGGATAGCTTGTGTTGGAAGCCATCGAGAGTAGCGTGCTAAGGAAGACTGAATATCTTACACTCGAAGCTTTTGCAGGGATAGCGTGCTGAAGAAGACTAGGTACCGTACCTCAGAAGCTTCTCCTCCTGGTTGCTTGCTGAGGAAGATTCGGTGCCTTATGCCTGAAGCTGACTGAGTATCTTGCATTGGAAGCTATCCACATATCGTACTGAGGAAGACTGCGAAACCTTTCGTCGTAAGCTTCCCTGGTAGCGTGCGGAGGAAGACTGGGTTGCTTACTCCAGAAGCTTCTCCCCGTGATATGCGGACTGAATGCCATATATATACAGCCCGTCTATTCTGCCAATATTGGCAGAATAGTTATTCTGCCCACACTTCCGAAATGCACGCTCAACGCGAGGGCACTGCACTTTTTGAAGCAAGCGCACTGCAATACAGAGACTAGTGAACTTCTCGTCGAAAAAACAGTACGCGATGTTTTTCGATACTGTTTTCGATCCAGTTTTTAAAACGTTTGTCGGAACGAGGCATGTAATATACCGTTGGAGAGCTATGGATTATGCGCAACTTCGCCGTGTTGAAATTTTTTCGAGATTCCTCGCGGTTTAAGAGCAGTTTCAAAAACGGTGGGCGTCCGACGAGTGGCAGCGAGCGTATTTTCGCCTTTTTCGCAAACCGCTTGTCGGAATGAAGCAAATGATACGTCGTTGGAAAGATATCATCGAGGCGCAACTTTTTCATATATATATTACTTTCTCTAATTCCACACGGTTTAAGAGCAGTTTCAAATTTACTAAATCGCGGAATTCTGTTTTTTCAATTTTTTGCATTTTTCGGTACTGTTTTCACTCCAGTTTTTTAACCATTTGTCGAAATGAGGCGTGTGATACGCCGTTGGAAAGATACGGATGAGGCGCAACTTTCATATGTAAAAATGTTTTTGAGATTCCTTACAGTTTTAAACTAATTTTGAAAATGGTGCGGCAGCCGATGGGTCACGGCGGCCGTTTTTTCGTGATTTCTTCCAAACCGCTCATCGAATTAATGCAAATGATACGCCATTGGAAAGATATCGACGAGATGCAACTTTTTCATGTAGAACACTCTCTCTAATTTCTTACGGTTTGAGAACAGTTTTAAAATTACCGAAACACGGACACTCTGTTTTTTGTGACACCAAAATCGGTGTGTGTATTACATCGGACAGAAAACCGCACTGCTTCAGACTGAAAACTGCACTGCATCAGACGGGCAAGTGCACTGCATGGTTTCTTTTATTCGGACGTAAATTTTTCTCGAGCGAAGAAGTGGACTACGCTTCACATCGGGGCGTACATGAACCACAACACTATCGAGAAGTGAACCGCATTACTTTTTTTGTCGTCTCCGTAACATTTTTCAGCACTTCACATCAGGATAAATGAACCGCGACATTACTGAAACTGAACCGCAGCACTACCGAAAATGAACCGCATGCGTTTTTGTTGTCTTTTTTCTAACTTTTTTACGAACGAGAGTGAACCGCAGAGATGAGGGCAAGTGAACCGCGACATATATCTAAGTGAACCACATTACTTTTTTGTTGCTTTGCTAGCATTTTTCGCACTTCCACATTGGGTGCAAGTGAACAGCATCACTCTCGAAAGTGAACCGCAGGTCATAATCTAGTGGACTACATCTAAAAAGAATCAAACTTGCGAAAGTGAACCACGGGGTATATAACTAGTGAAATACATCTAAATATCAGTAAACTTCTTTGAGATATTTTTCTTTCTTTTTGTCGTTTACCAAGTGAACCATAGAGTTTTTTACATTGAACCGTAATCTCACATGAAACAGTACTGAACTTCAAAAACAAAATATGTTTGCTATACACATCAAATAGGGTACTAGATATACATAAAAACACACATCAAGAAATTCCACACGCCACCAAACTCCACACATGACCCGACCGAACCGCATGTCCGCGGGCTGTCAAACTGTTCGCCATGATCATCGCGCAACAAAACTGCACACCACACACAATGAATTGCATCCCAGGGTACGCCATGGCCTTATTTTTTATGTTTTTCCTCTCCTGCAAAAACAACTAAACAGAACCTCAAGAAAAGAGCGCTTGTGAACTGCATTGGACTGAACTTTTTCTGACAAAATCGGCCACCACCAAAGTACGCGGCCGTCCCAGCACCAAACGCCGCCCACTACCTGCCCGACGCCGCTCTCACTGCTGGCCACCTGCCGGACCGCCACCAATGCCAGCAATGAGCTGCACACCGACAACCACAGAACTGCATCGCCGATCGAGCGGGAATAAGCCGGAATACCCAGCAGGAAAAATATACTAAGTCAACTGCAAAATGAACTGATATGGCACATCTTTGGTGCCAACTGCACAACACTTTCCACATCTAAAACCCGAAATGGAAATCTGAAATGCACTAGAGCAATCCCACACGTACTGTACTGAACTGCATTGTCCTGTGAGCAGAATATCTCGCGCCCCATGGGAGGTCGAATTACTAGGCATGGGGGGAATCTCTCATGGCTGCAGATTAGGAAGGGAGCAAAAGGGTTAGGGGCGAGATCTTGGAACAACAAAGAGCAAAAAGTGAACTGCATGCCATGGCCAATCAGAGTGTGCTTCCGCGCACAAAAAATGAACAATCTGCCCCCTGGGCTGCTTCTGCACACGTAATTCACTGCGCCAAGCGGCGGGATGAACTGCACTCCCGGTTTCATTCCCGCAGTGGAGGAGGAGAGGAGGAAGAGGGGAACTGCACCCGTGAGGGCCGCCGTCGACCACAATTTTTTTTCTTGCATCCAAGATGACAAAAAGCTCGAGAGAGGATCACTTGTGTGCGGCTCGTCGGAGAGTTGCTAGAGTTGGTGGTGGCGAGGTAGGGGCCGAAGGGCCCGGATCTGGCGCCGGAGCGGCGTAGGGAGGCCAGCACGTCCTCCTGAACTGCACGCCTGCGCCAGCCGAACCGCACGCCTGCACCAGCCGAACCACTCCTGCTCTTGCCCCCCACACGGAAGCCAGAGAGCCTAGTTCCGGTCGAGTTAAGGCAGATCCAGGCTATTAGCGGCGAGGGAAGTGGTGGGTGTGCCGTTGGGCATGATAGCGGGGACACCGGGATTTGGAGGTGGCTCCTGGGCAACGACGTGGTTGGGGTGCCGGCGAGGCACCTGGAGGAAGGGCCATGGCGCGGCGGGGGTGGAGCCAGGAGGAGGAGGAGCACCTCGTTGGCCGCTGGGGGGGAGGCGACGGAGGCCAGGGCGGCGACGTGGGCAACCGATCGGGAGCGTCGGTGGCCGGTTGGGTGCGCCCGTTCGCGGAGCACCTCAGTGGCCACTCAGGGGAGGAGACGGAGGCCAGGGCGGCAGTGCGGGCAACTGGTCGGGGGCGTCGGCAGCCTGTTGGGTGCACCCGTTTGCGGCGGCGCGCGGGCCGGCTTTAGGGCGGCGCGAAGGAGGTGGTGGAGGGAGGTGGCGCCCCGGCGTGGAGCTTGGCCAGTGCCTCGCGTCGGGGGCAGGATCCTGATCTGGATCGAACCACGGGAGAGAGGAAGTAGAGGGGGTGGGGGTTACGAGGAGAAGGTGGGAGATGTGGAGGTGTTTTTTTTGTTGGTTCGGTTCGGTTCTGGCCTTCTGGGGCACGTAGGGGTGCGGGGGTGCCGACGCGGAAGAAGGTGGGGGCGGGGATTCTGGCAGTGGGTGGGGGTGCGGGGGTCCGACGGGGAAGAAGGTGGGGGAGCTGGGGTTCGGGAGGAAGAAGGTGGGGATGAGCACCGAGCGGGGTGTTGGCAGAATAAGGCCGGATGTTGGTAGAATAAGGTCTTAAGGGTGTTCGTAGAATAGACCCACCCTATATATAAATATATATATATATATATATATATATATATATATATATATATATATATATATATATATATATATATATATATATATACACACTTGATATTCCTTTGACCGGAAAGGTATTGTTGTCTTGCACACAAATTGTCTTCCAGCTAGTTCATTACGATTGTGATGGTTGCACACTGATGTAAACTTGATGCTGATAATCAAACCAGAATATCATTTGTATTCAAACCAGATATTTCTGATATAATGCAGTCGGCAGAGAATTCCATAATGTTTAGCTGAGCTTCCAAATGTTTGAAATCCTCACTAATTCTTCGAGTCCGGTGTCGGTTGATGAGCAACTTTCATAAGGGGAAATAAAGTAACACCGAAGGCCCAAAGAAAGAAGCAAAAGAAATGACTGAACAAAAGCACACAAGGCATCAAGATTGCATACAAGCAACATCACATTTTAGTGCTATTCACCTCACTATGCATGCCTACTTAAGCACACAATTCTCAAGGAAACTCCGGTACTACGATCTAATATGCTGTGGCGGTGTGCACGAAAGTGGATCAGCGTGTGGAGAGGTTGGTGTAAACAGAGCTACACCAAACGCTGGCTCAACACTGGTTGCATCTGGACGGGCTTGGAAGTGAGGACGGACTCGGTGATCATGTAGCGAGACCCGGATGTCATGGCCACATCATCATCAAGCATACGGAAGGGAACCGTACTCGTCCAAAAAAAATGGTGACAAGGTAGGATAGCGGTGGAAAGCAGGGTCTTGCGGACATTGCCCTTTGCTGGTAACAAAGACCAGTAAGGATTGCCAAAGCGGTGGGTTGGATGGCAAGATCCGGGGTAGAAAGATGTCTACCTCCGAAACGATAGGTGTGGCTGAAGAGAAAATATTGGTGCGGTACCTGTGCATCAATCCTGCAAGTGATCAACACCACAAGCTACCGTGGCATCACTCCGCTGGGACAGAGATGACACCAAACACCAAAGAGCAAGTATGCAAAACTGAAGGGTGCACGTAGTGGATCAAAACCGATGCCACCTACACTCACAAGATCAACCGTTAGCGATAATATAATAAGTCTATATGCATGCTATGTAGCAAACAAATGCAACAACCGAATGCAGCAAGCAAGCTAGACTCTGAACTACCGGTTTCTAACGCTCGCGCTGACTAGGGCGTCCTACAGCCAGACCTGCTCTGATACCAATCCTTGTGGCACCCCGGCTCAGAGAGACCGGAACACCCCGTATTCCAGCCCAGAGATCAAGTCTTCTGGAATACGGCACTGCTTGGCATAGAACAAATCAGCTCTTTATTACGAATAAATGGTGTACAAGGGTCCGATATGATAAAGTTAACAGGGGCACGGCGACACTTCGCCTGTTAAGGAAGCTCTATGCTAGCAGCGGAACAACTCATAGCGGAATAAATTCTAGCAGCGGAACAGCTGTGACAGTGATGAACACCACTCCGCAGGGACTCTGGCTGGGACGTATCCTAGAGTGCAACCTCGGGATCCTCGACAAACAAGCAATCACGGCATCACCTGCAATCTGGCATGACACGCCAGGTGAGTACTTTGAATGTACTCGCAAGCTCACAACAACCAAAGCAATCAAGACAAACAACAGCATGGCATTTACAGGTTAATCATCAAAGATGAACACGATACTACTAGAACGACATGAGCATGGCAACAACATGAGCAAGGCAAGAACATGAGCATGGCAACAACATGAGCATGGCATGTACATATAATTCATGATATGAACAGGATGATACTAGCACTAGCATGCAAGGGGGTCGACGTGTAAGGTCTCGTGGACCAACTTACTCTGCTCGGAGGTTATCTCGTAACCACCTTAGATATCAATCTTTCTTACCATCATGATCATCACACGATCACCTCATGCTCAACCATCATCAAGAATACCATCGTGATCATCTCGTGACCACATAAAGATCAACCAACTTCTTTTCTCATCGAACCGGGGTTGTTTATTATTCAGATTATTATTTCTGTTGACCCATAGTGTGACCTACTATGAACTGTGTCCATGACCGAGGACGCGGCTATCGATAGATTATACACTCTGCAGAGGTTAGTACACTATACCCACACTACGGAACTCATGGCCTCGTGCTCCCATTCGGGTGGACCAACGACGTTCCGACAAAACCAGTCTATTTCATGACACTCTCCCGGCCACTCCGACAAACTCCCCTTTGGGCTATGTCCTGGGTGACTCTGATGCCAAGTCATGACATCCGCCACCTATGTGGCCGCCACCGTCGTGGCCAAACCAAAACTGTCCCAAACGGGGACCTGAGCTCAATACCAAAACCGGGTACACAAGGCTTATGGCCGCCTACCTGATCAGGGTAGCGCGCGCACATAACCTTCCCTAGTATGAGGCACCGGTGAGAGGCATGACAATAGACCGCATTAGGGCCTCCCCATCCAGGCAAGTGTGGTTGCACTGGTGAGCTCGATTCGGTGGCACCATGACTCAGCCAACAAATTTGGTCAAGTTCGATTAATGTTCGGTTTAACTTCAATGGTGATGAGCTGAGTCATAACAACATAATGAAATAACAATGCATATGAGCATGATATCAGTGTAACCATGGATGGGCAACATAACCATTTAACATCATAATGATAAATCATTTGGTCTACGGGATGCACATGAGCATGGCATAAAGATGATCATGAGTATCACAAGTATTTTCATATCAGACAGTAACTACTCATGTGAGCATAACATTATCACTAGCATCGGAAATGATTATAGGAATAAAGCATGCTAATAAAAACATTAGCATTTAATCAATTTACTCACTTGATGAAAATGAACATGGCATAAGCATGGACATGGATTCACAAGCATATCAGTAACATTCAAAATAATTATATGAGCAAACAATTATTCAAATATTCAGGTGGAAACCATGGCTACTGCAAGGCCATCATGCAAGTGGCTGTCGTGGCTTGCCTGGGGCTGATGGATTCACTGGGGAGAGGTGCGATGAACTCGCGGAAAGAATCGCCGGAAAAGTTTCCCTCCCGGTGGAGCTGTTTTAAGGGCAAGGGAAAAATGGTCATTTTCATAGTGGGACAACCTCATGAAAATGATACCATCGGAACGGGCTCGACGAACTGAGATCGTGGGCTTTGGAATCACCTGAATCGGAGTTACGGTTGCCGAGATACGGCCGTTCGTTCATTAGGCAGAAAAAGAATAAAAATTTGTCCACTTCTGCCCTTAACGGACGAACGTTCGCAAATTAGCACTTTTGGCTCTGGGCTATAAAAGAGAAAGCTCCTTTTCTGAAATACGTCTCCGTAGTAATGAAAGCGTATTTCTCACAGACAATGCAGCAGAGTACGCTTTCAGTTAAACGAAGACGTACTTCTCAGAAGTACGCTTCCACTTGCCACCTCAGCTGGTCCGGGTCAACGCCCTCATGCGGCTGACATGCGGGGCCCGTAGAGCGGTGGGGGCCACCTGGACCGGCTCGTCTTCGACCTCGCGTGGGCACGACGGAGGGGGCTTGCTGCTTTCATTAAACTCAAAAGGTGGTGATACATACGTGCGCACGTTCAACTGTAAAACGGACGGAGGAGCTCCGTGTTCCAGGGCCGGCTGGACTCCTCGCTGGCTGCATCTCTCTTGCGTTTGTTCGGCTCTGCGCGTCGATGAGGTAGTACATGTTCCGGTCGCAGAGAGCCTTGCTGATGATGAAGGGGCCCTCCCAAGGAGAGGCCAGCTTGTGCTGGCCGGCTGTTCGCTGGACGAGGGGCTTGATCTTCTTGCTGTGGTAGTGGCGCATCCCTTGTTGGTAGATGGCGGACCGGCTGAGGGCCAGAAGGCGCGCCTCCTCGAGCAAGTCGACGCCGTCTTCGCGTGCCTCCTTTGCTTCGGCTTCTGTGTACATGGTTATCCGGGGTGAATCGAACTCGACGTCGGTTGGTATGATTGCTGACGCCGGCGACCTCGGGACGAAGCGCCGCATCCACCCAGCCCCGTTGCGGACGCCGAGGAGGGACGGGTCAATGGCGGCTAGGGCGCCCGCGGAGGAAGCCGTCGGCTGGACTTGGCTTCGAGGATGCCGGCGTCCATCCGGCGAACGGAGAGTATGGGGAGGACCGCCATGATCCAGAGGTCCTCCAGGGGAAGAAATGAGGGAGAATGGGGACTTGGCTGGCTCGAATTTAAGCGGACTCCGGCGATGACCGAGGCGGCCGATTGAGGCTAGGAGGGTGGCTCGAGCTCGGGGAAGAGGTTGGGGAGAGCTATGGGAGTGAGAGAGAGTTGTGGATGAGCTCGATGGGTCTCGGGGAAGGCTTATATAGCCGAGACGGCGATGCCTTCGCCGGATGCCGACGGGAGCGCGCCGTTGATGCTCCTGGGAGGTGCATGCGACGCTGAGATGCTACTGGGAGGGAAAAGGACAAAGGCAAAGCGACGACGGCCGCGGGCATCCCGGGACGGCGTGCTCGCCGGAGAGGAAAGAGGAGAGGGTGAGGGGTCCAGAGGGGACACGCGGACGTAGGAGAGCGAGAGCAACGCAGAGGACATGCCGTGGTGTCGCGAGCTCGGCGTTTGGGCAGCGGCAGAGGGACCCAAAGTCCAGAGCGCGCTTTCGGCGGGCCAGACCGCGTGGTCACCGCATGCCCAGGCGCACGCGGTGTGCTCTGGTCATCAACAGGATGTCCAATGTGTAGTCCCTCCTAAGTGGGACCTCTCTGAAGTGATGGTTCGAAGATACACACTGTGGGTTGATGGGAGGGATCGACTGAAGTTTGCTGTTGCAAACTTAGGCATGAAATAGTGATCAAATGAGAGGGGATAAGAGTTAACCAGGATGTCATAGAGGCTTAGGGTAGGAAGGACTATGATCCTGTGAAAAATGAAATGATTTGGACCAGTATTTAATATAGTTGCTTCATAACCACATATTCTGGTCGAGAAAGAAGATCATGAAGTAGCACTCACATAGATGCTTGCATTGGGCTGAAAATTGGTGGAGTATGATCATTTGGGCATATGAAGGAGCCATAAATTTTTCATACCATTTGGATGAATGAAAATGGTACTTCCTTCACAATGCTACCCACTGGACGGAAACTTGGGGGAATTTTGTGGAGAAAATGGCTTGGAAAAATGATGTGAATTTTGGCATAACCAATGGATATAGGTATACTTAGGTCCTGGATTAATTTCAGAATTTTTAAAACAATATAAAATATAGTTGCTTCACAAACTGAAATTCTGACCAGAAACCAAGATTTGAAGGTGTGCTCACATAGCTTGTTCGATGGAGATGAAATTTGGTGGAGAGTCATGATTTGATCACATGAATGATCTCCCATAATTTCAACTCATTTGGATAAGCCTAGCTATTACTTCCTTCACAAAGCTTCTCTCTGGACAGAAACTTTGGAAATTTGCTGAGGAAGATTTACTTGGGAAATGAAGCTGAATTTTGGCATGAAGCAATTATTTGGATAGGAAAGGGTGCTCAAAAATTTTACGGGCAAACAAGAAAATATAAATGGCACTTCCTTCACAAAGTGCCGTGCTGGACAGAATAGGAAATGAATATTCCTGAATTATTTTTGGACTAGGCAAGAATGAATTTTGACATATTGGTGGGAGATATGATCCAAAGAATTTATGAGAATTTTGTGGGAATTTTGTGGAAGACAGAAATATAGGTTGCTTCACAACCTAGGGCAAATAGGGTTATTCCTTTAATAGAAAAAATGAATATTCCCAAGGAATAAAAATTGGGGTTGGGCTAAGATGGCAATGACATGGCCTTGGGATAGATTTGAGAATGACAAGCCACTTGGAAGTGGCAGGAGAGAAGATCTTCCCAGGTTTCAAGACCACATAGCCACGGAAAAAGAAATCCAAATAAAAATTCAAAGAAATCCAAAAGAAAAAGAAAGGGCCAAAAATCAGGGTGTTACAAACCTACCCCCCTTACGATAAATCTCGTCCTCGGGATTTGGTTGCTCAGGGAACAAGTATGAATATTCTGACTTAAGGAAACCGTTTCCAACTCGGGTATCCTTTTCCTTTATATGATGTTCCCACTGAATTTCATATGATCTGATTACCTTGCTCTGGGGTGGTTTGCTTCACCGCATCCCACATTCTGACAGGTCTTCCTTCATATGTTCATCCTTACTCTGACTCCAATTCTTTGATGCCTGCTGGCTTATCTGATATTATCATGGCTGAAATTTCCATAAGTCTGGGAGTGATTTCCCATTGACATGACATTTGTCTATCCAGCCCTGATAGTAGTCAATGGAGTTGTGTACAAATTCCTCGACGGGCATGAAACCTTTAATCATTGCCTCGGGTTACTCAAGTAAGTGCATATCCTCCGGGTTCAAAACAATGCTGAGAATCGTAACCGTCCTCTTGGCGGAATCTGACTGCCTGTAGGTAGTTCTAAATCTTGCTGACTACTTTGTCTCAGATCCGTACTGACGATTCAACTGTCACCTTGATATGAGGTCCTTACAAACAGAGTAGACCCCTTGGGTGTGTGTTCATGGCGATTAATACGGAATTAGACTATCTTGGGTATCCGTACCATGTTGTTCATGCCACAATTACCATACCTGTATTGCCGGTCTTGCTCCTTCATTGTTGTTTTCTTTTTCTGAATCTTTTGTTGAAAGAGCTTGGCCATAAATATCTTTAATTCTTTGTGCGACCATAGGTGCTGTCAGGTGCGATATTCCGGCAGTCATACCTTATCCTTATCCTTAGGCAGTGCTGCAATGTTTAACTGGCAAGTTTATCATCTCTCGAGCTTTAACTGTAGGGCAATGATCCTCCGAACCTTTGCATGAAATCGGCAAATAAATCAGTAGCCACCAGAGCGGTCTTTACAACTCAGATCTGGGACATTACTGAAATAACTCAACCATGGCTCATGATGGCTGAAAAGCAGCTCAGAGCATGAGACAGTGTTGATAAGAAGAATGTAGCAGTTCCCTAAGACGGCCGGAAAAAAACAGCTCAGAGCATAGGGTCACTGCCACAAAAAGAAACACAACAGCTACCCAAGACTGCCGAAAAACAGCTCAGAACACGGGACAATTGTTGCAAAGAGAAATATAAAGTCGGCATCCACCCCGGACGGCCGAAAGCAGCTCAGATCACAGGCGTGGTGCCGTTACCAAGGAAAGGTAAGCAAGGGTTCATCATGATCGTATACCAGGTGCACAGTTAACTGTATAGAGCTCACTGCTGTGGTCACTCATATGTGACAGTGACAGAGGTTAATGATGTCACAATGTCAGGTGTGAGGAAGCTAGCCTGGATATCCACTATCAGGATTGTTATCCCAACATTGTCTTGCTTCATAGCTTGTCAGTCATTGCAATACACTGAGGTATATACTGGCTTTCTTCCTCTTGCATAACTCATGAGGTTGTTGGATTCTCACCATGCTGGCATCATCGTACGAGTGACTTGCATGACCTTGGCAGCAAGCTCACAATAAATATGAGAGTCTGTGTAGCTGAACATTTGATTCCCGAGGCAGACACTTGGGTCCTGAGTAGCTCGTGTTTCTGACCAACCTGTCGTGGATCTAATTCTTGAGATGCACTGCCATATGCTGCCAACTCACTTTGTAGTATCTTGTACCAATGACGATGGCTATTTGTAGTGTCGTACTGACGAGGACTGGATAGCTTGTGTTGGAAGCCATCGAGAGTAGCGTGCTGAGGAAGACTGAATATCTTACACTTGAAGCTTTTGCAGGGATAGCGTGCTGAAGAAGACTAGGTACCGTACCTCAGAAGCTTCTCCTCCTGGTTGCTTGCTGAGGAAGATTCGGTGCCTTATGCCTGAAGCTGACTGAGTATCTTGCACTGGAAGCTATCCACATATCGTACTGAGGAAGAATGCGCAACTTTCATATGTAGAAATTATTTCGAGATTCCTTACAGTTTTAAATTAATTTTGAACATGGTGCGGCGGACGACGAGTTGCAGCGGCCGTTTTTTCATGAATTTTTACAAACCGCTGGTCAGAATTATTCAAATGATACGCCATTGGAAAGATATCGACGAGGTGCAACTTTTTCATGTAGAACACTCTCTCTAATACCTTACGGTTTAAGAGCAGTGTTAATTTTACCGAAATGCGGACACTCTTTTTTTCGCGACACCAAAATCGACGAGTGAACCGCATCGGACAGAAAACCACACTGCTTCAGACTTAAAACCGCACTGCATCAGACAAGCAAATGAACTGCATGGTTTTCTTTTTTGTGAGACATAAATTTTACCACACAAAGAAGTGGAATGCGGTTCACATCGAGCGTAAGTGAACCGCAACAATATCGAGACGTGAACCGTATTACTTTCTTTTGTCATTTCCGTAACAATTTTCTTGCACTTCACTTTTTGGGAGTAAGTGAACCGCAACACTACGGAAAGTGAACCGCAATACAACCGAAAGTGAACCGCATGAGTTTTTGTTGTCCTTTTCATAATTATTATTTTTTACGCACGTAGACCGGACGAGTGGACCGCAAGGACCGAACAAGTGGACTGCATAATTTTAAATTGCTTTCACTTCATGCACAAAGATAATGAACTGCTCGAAGAGGGATGTTTACGCGCAAAGAAAGCGGACCGCATGGTTGGGAAAAATGAACCGCAACACAATGCAAGATGAACTGCTTTTAAACAAAATCTTTATACATATGCCTGAAAAACAACACAAATCATCCTTGAAATAAAATTCCTCCTTTTTGTGTTCTCTTCAAAGTGTGTGCAATGCACTTTCTTCTCATTTTGTGTCCAAATCTCCTCCTACAATAAATAGTAATATCACAATGAAACTACATCATGTATTTCTTCAGTGTGTGCAGTGCACTTTTTTTCTAATTGTTGATCCTAGTTTTCTCCTGCAATAAACAGTAAAACGAACCACAAGAGTAGCAAATAGTGAAGCGCACTGCACTTTGATTCTCTCCAGTATAAAGCATAGAAAAATTGAACTACGAAGGACAGAAAAAATTGAACTGCAACGCGCCATGGATAGCACTTCCTTTTCCCCTCCGGCCACACCCGTGCAGTGCAGACCCTGAAAACTATATGATGCATCGTTGCTCTCTCGTCCATGGCCAGCCGAACTGCAAACGACAGTGTTGTGTACCGCATAGTGCACACCAGCGACCCGCACAGGACCCATGATGAAGCACCTCGCCGATGGTTTGTTGGGGAAGGAGGGAGTTCGACACGAGAGGGAGTTCGGCGCGCGCTGATGAGCGCACCTCCTGAAGCTGGGCTACACGCACGCTGCACTGCACCTCGAGGGCCCATGCGCTGCAACAGCCACATGTCTCGCTGCTCCTGCGAGGAGGGGAGGTGGAAGAAGGGTCAGAGTGCCGGATCTCGCCGTCTGGACACGCGGGGACACCCCAACCCCACCGGCAAGCAGGAGACTGAGGTGGAGGAGAGGACGCTCGAGGCCGGTGGCTACAGTCCCATGGCCAACGACGGGGGGGTGGCCGGACTTGTGCCTGGCATGGCGAGGGAGGCCGGGATTTGGCGTGTTGGACGACGCAGGCGCCGTTGTAGGGGGAGACCGAGCTACGCCGCTTCAAGCCCCGGATCCGAGCTGCACCAGGATCCACGCCGACAGCCGTGTGGGGCGCCTTGGGGAGGCGCCAACCCGATCCGCGCCGGCAGCCGCGTGAGGCGCCTGGGGGCGGCACGCCTAGATCCGCGCCGGTAGCCACGGGCGGTGCCTGGGATGGTGCGGCCGGATCCGTGCTGGCAACCGGGCGGGGGCGGTTGGTGGTGGGGGGCGGATCTGGTGGCGTGGGGGACAGGGGGTGATAGGTGGCTGGGAGCGTGGGTGGACTGCCGGAGATGAAGAAGAGTCCGTGGGGGTTGGGGAGATGACCGTGCGGGGGGAGGAGAGTGAGATCGTGGGAGGAGTAGGTCGGGTGGGGTGGGTTTCTTCTTTTTCTTTCTTTGGGGCGCCTCGGAGTCGGTTCGGTGGAGGTGTTGGCAGAATAAGCCTAATGTTGGTAGAATAAGGTCTTAAGGGGGTTGGTAGAATAGACCCACCCTATATATATATATATATATACTCTTGATATTCCTTTGACCGGAAAGGTATTGTTGTCTTGCACACAAATTGTCTTCCAGCTGGTTCAAGTCTACTCAAAACAGAAGGTGAATCAAGTGCAGAGTGTGATGGCAGTTCCTTACCTCCTCTAGTCATAGAGGGGACGATCTTAGTCTTAGCGTCTTTCAGATTCTTCATAGTGATCAACAGATATAAATCCCAAGTGACTCAACAAATAGAGCTATGCTCCCCGGCAACGGCGCCAGAAAAAGGTCTTGATAACCCACAAGTATAGGGGATCGCAACAGTTTTCGTGGGTAGTATTTCACCCAGATTTATTGATTCGACACAAGGGGAGCCAAAGAATATTTGCGAGTATTAGCAATTGAGTTGCCAATTCAACCACACCTGGAGAACTAAATATCTGCAGCAAAGTGTTTAGTAGCACAGTAGTATGATAGTTTCAAGAGCAATAGTAACAGTAGTGACAGTAACAGAAGCAGTTTTGTAATAATTGTAATAACTGCAGCAACGAAAGTAACTTAGCAAAGATCAATATGCGAAAAGCGTAGGCATTGGATCAGTGATGGATAATTATCTTGGATGACATTCATCATGTAACAGTCACAACCTAAGGCGATACACAATAGCTCCAATTCATCAATGTAATGTAGGCATGTATTCCGTATATAGCCATACGTGCTTATAGTAAGAACTTGCAGACATCTTTTGTCCTACCCTCCCGTGGCAACGGGGTCCTTAAGGAAACTAAGGGATATTAAGGCCTCCTTTTAATAGAGAACTGGAACAAAGCATTAGCACATAGTGAACACATGAACTCCTCAAACTACGGCAATCACCGGAAAGAATCCCAATTATTGTCACCTTGGGGTATGCGGATCATGACACGTAACAGGTGCATATAATTAACTTGCAAGATAGGATCAAGAACTCAAATATATTCATGAAAACATAGAGGGTTCAGATCTGAAATCATGGCACTCGGGCCCTAGTGACAAGCATTAAGCATAGCAAACTCATAGCAACATCAATCTCAGAACATAGTGGATACTGGGGATCAAGGCCCTAACAAATTGACTCGATTACATGGTAAATCTCATCCAACCCATCACCGTCCAGCAAGCCTACGAAGAAATTACTCACACACGGCGGTGAGCATCATGAAATTGGTGATGAGGATGGTTGATGATGACGACGGCGTCGAATCCCCCTCTCCGGAGCCCCGAACGGACTCCAGATCAGCCCTCTCGATGAAGAACAGGAGGTGGCGGCGGCTCCGTATCGTAAAACGCGATGATTCTTTCTCTCTGATTTTTCTCTCCATGAATAGGTACTTATAGCACTGGAATTAGGGTAAACGGAGTTGCCAGGGGCCCACAAGCCTGCCAGGCGCGCCCTGGGGGTGGGCGCGCCCCCCCCCCAGGCTTGTGGCGCCTGGTGCCCCCTTCCTCTGGTGGATCTTTGCGCCAGTATTTTTTATATATTCTGAAATAATTCTCCGTAAATTTTCAGGTCCATCTGAGAACTTTTATTTCTGCACAAAAACAACACCATGGCAATTCTGCTAAAAACAGCGTCAGTCCGGGTTAGTTCCATTCAAATCATGCAAATTAGACTCCAAACTAGAGCAAAAGTGTTTGGAAAAGTATATACATTTGGGACGTATCACTCCTCGGCAGCGCGGGCGTCTGCCTCCGCCCGGCGGGCCGGGTCGTGCACCAGCTTGGAGCGGTGCTCCGCAACCGGCGATGGCGGTGGCGAAGGCGCCGGCCAGGCCGACCACTCGGGCTCTTCCGCGACCCTCCTCCGCCTCGCCGCGGCCTCAACCACGACGCCACCCCACGCCTAGGCCGACGCCTCGGCCATCTCCTTCTCGGCCTCCGCTCGCACCCTCCAGGCATCCTTCTCGGCCTCCTCCAGCACGGTGCCGAATTGGTGGGCCGCGAGCACCTCCTCGGCGGTCTCGGCTACCTCGTGCTCGTCTGCGCCGCGCCGGTCCCTCTGCCGGTTGGCCTCCTCCGCAGCTGCTTCTACCAGCTCAAGCACGTTCCTAGCCGGTACGCGAAGGGGATGAGGAAGGGGAAATGCAACGCAGCAGCGAAAAAGTCAAAAGCGAAGCATAAAAGAAGAACTTACCCAATGGCCGTGGGAACCGCCCGCTTCGAGCCCGCCGACGGCGCGGCCCGGCATGCCTTCTTGACGGACCTCCTCATGCTGCCTGGTTGCGCCGCGGCCGTGTGCTTCCCGGCCGGCCGCGGCTCAACTGGCTGCTTCCCGTGATGCCTGCTCGCGGCCGCCGGCTCTCCGGCTGCCTTCCGCTGCCGCCCCCTGGGAGCGGCTCCGTTGCCCGCCTCCGCGTTCGGTGGTGCTGCATCGCCCGCACCGCTCTCATCACCATCGTTGTCCGTCCACTCGCGCAAAGGGTCCAGGGCCAGGGACTTACCGGCTTGGTTGGATCCGCCGGCTTCCGCGTCCACGAGGCACTCCTCGCCGCCTCCCGCTCCCGCTTCGCCGTCCCCCTCCTCCTCCGGGTCCGAGTCGGCCCGGTCCGGCTGCAGGACCTGGGGGTTCGGGCCGTTAAAAGTCTGTTGACTCGGGAAGTGCTGCAGCCGGCCTGAGGCGTCAGGGCGCAAGAAGAGGGGGGATGTAGCAAAGAACAAGGACCAAGGACTCATCGCCGGTGCCGGAGCATCCCGGCTGTACGGCTCCTTGCCGAATCGCCACTTCGTTCCATCAAGCCCAGCGGCGGAGATGTCATTGACGTGCTGGGCGATCTCGGCCAACGTTAACTCCTTTGTCGACAGCCGGCAAGGGTCGCGCAGGCCGCTCATGTCGCAGATCCGGTGCGGCTGACGCTACAGAGGCAGCACCCAGCGGCCCACGAAGGCCGCGATGAGGTCCACAACGACGAGCCCCTAGCGGTTCGTCATCTCTTGGATCCGGCGGCAGACGCCCACGATCTCCGCCGACGGGCTCCTCGGGTTGTGCCCCCAGCTCAGCTTCTCGGCTGGCGGCGCGTCGATGAAAGGAGGAAGGTTGATGTGGTCATCGGCCGGGTCGACATTCCTCACATAGAAGAACGACTTCTGCCACTTCTTGGCCGATTCCTTGAGGGGAAGCTTCGAGAAGGGCCCCGCCGTCCGAGTAACCTCCACGGCCGCCCCACACTTGGACATGGCGCCGGCCGACGCCCCCTGCTGCTTGAGATAGAACAGCTGGCACTAGAGCTCCACGTACGGGAGGAGGCTGACGTAGCCCTCGCAGAGCGCCACGAAGGCCGAGAGCAGCAGAATCGCGTTCGGCCCCAGGTGGTGCGGTTGGAGGCCGAAGTACATGAGGAAGCGGCGGAAGAAGAGGCTCGCGGGGAGGCCGAGCCCGTGGAGGAAGTGGGTATAGAAAACCACCACCTCGCCGTCCCACGGCGCCGGCGCAGTCTCCCCGCCGAGCGCGCGCGCCTCCACCAGCTCCGCCGGCGGCAGCCGTCGCATGCGGCGGAGATACTCGATGTTGTCGTCGGTCACCATGGACCCCTCCCAAGAGCCTTTCGGCGGCGCCATCGGTGGGTGCGGGAGTGAAGATGGCGCAGCAAGGAAGCGGAGTAGAGCCCCGCTCGCAAATCACGGCGTGTGCTACTTGTGATCTGCGTTGGTTTTTATCCCCGAAGAGGAGAGGATGATGCAGTACAGTAGAGATAAGTATTTCCCTCAGTTATGAAACCAAGGTTATCAATCCAGTAGGAGAATCACGCAACACCTCGTTAGCAGTACCTGCACACAAACAACAAACCCTTGCACCCAACGCAAACGAGGGGTTGTCAATCCCTCGGCGGTTAATTGCAAGATTTAATTGTATGGTGATAGATAGATAGATTAAACAAAAAAAAGAAGAAAAAGTGCAGCAAGGTATTTTTAGGATTTTTAATATATGATAGGAGTAGACCCGGGGGCCATAATTTTCACTAGAGGCTTCTCTCATAAAAATATCATACGGTGGGTAGACAAATTACTGTTGGGCAATTGACAGAAAAGCAAATAATCATGACGATATCCAAGGCAATAATCATGTATATAGGCATCACGTCCGAGACAAGTACATCGACTCCTGCCTGCATCTACTACTATTACTCCACACATCGACCGCTATCCAGCAAGCATCTAGTGTATTAAATCCATAACGAACGGAGTAACACCTTAAGCAAGATGACATGATGTAGACAAAGAGAACTCACGCATGAATAAACCCCATCTTTTTACCCTTAATAGCAACAATACATACGTGTCATGTCCCTTTCTGTCACTGGGATTGAGCACCGCAAGACCGAACCCATTACAAAGCACCTCTCCCATTGCAAGATAAATCAATCTAGTTGGCCAAACCAAATCAATAGATCGGAGAGAAATACGAAGCTATAATAATCATGCATAAAAGAGTTCAGAAAAGACTCAAATAATATTCATGGATAATCTGATCATAAACTCACAATTCATCGAATCCCAACAAACACACCGCAAAAAGTGATTACATCGGATAGAACTCCAAGAACATCGAGGAGAACATTGTATTGAAGATCAAAAAGAGAGAAGAAGCCATCTAGATACTAACTATGGACCCGAAGGTCTGTGGTAAACTACTCACGCATCATCGGAAGGGCAGCAAGGTTGATGTAGAGCCCCTTCGGCGGAGTGCCGGAAAAGGCCCCCAGATGGGATCTCTCGAGAATAGAAGCTTGCGGCGGCGGAAAAAGTATTTCGTGGACTCCTCTGTTGGTTTCCCGATTTTTGGGAATTTATAGTGGTGGAATTAGGTCAAAAGAGGCAGAGGTGGGCCCACGAGGCACCAGGGCGCGCCTGCCCCCCCAAGGCACGCCCTGGTGGCTCGTGGCCACCTCCTGGGGCTTCTGGCCTTCTCCCGAAGCTTCTAGTGTTTGTTATGTCCAGAAAAAAATCTCCAAAAAGTTTCGTGGCATTTGAACTTCGTTTGGTATTGATATTCTGTAAAACCAAAAACAGGCAAAAAACAACAACTGGCACGGGGCACTAAGTTAATAGGTTAGTCCCAAAAAATGATATATAATTTCTTGTAAATGTATATAAAACATCCAAGATTGATAATATAACAGCATGGAACAATCAAAAATTATAGATACGTTGGAGATGTATCAGCATCCCCAAGCTTAATTCCTGCTCGTCCTCGAGTAGGTAAATGATAAAAACAGAATTTTTGATGTTGAATGCTGCCTATCATATTCATCATATTCTTTTCTTTTGTAGCATGGACATATGGACTTGAATGATTCAAAGCAATAGTCTATAGTTTGACATGAAGATATAAATACTCAAGCATACTAACAAGCAACCATGCCTTTCAAAATATCAACGCTAAAGAAAGTTATCCCTAGCCCATTATGCTCAATCATTGATCCATTCATGAAACACACGCCATATTAGCTACATCCAATGCACAAGTATGACAATAGTGCTCTCTAGTTGGTGCTTTATAAGAGAAGATGGAGACTCAAAAAAAATAAAATAAAAATTCATAAAAATAAATAGATAGGCCCTTCGTAGAGGGAAGCAGAGATTTGCTAATGTGCCAGAGCTCAAGGCATAAATTAGAGAGATAAAATCATTTTGGGAGGCATGCTTTTCCTGTGAACGAAAACGAACGAGAATTTCCAATATCTTCCATGCTAGATACATTATAGGCGGTTCCCAAACAGAAAATAAAGTTTCTTTCCTTTCCACCATTCTTTCACAATCCATGGCTAGCCGTATCCACGGGTGCCCTCCATACCAACACTTTCCAAGGAATTTATTATTATCATCATATAAGATTTTTCATTTCATTTCATTTCATTTCATTTCATTTTGGGGCTGGGCATCCCTATTACCTGCCACACTCTCGTGCAATGACAAGTGAATAAACACTCATCGTGAGAATAACCCACCTAGCATGTAAAATATTGGCTACCCCCTTCCGCCTCATGAGCGGTACGGGCACACAAAACAGAAAATTATTTTGAAAATTTAGAGTTGGCACACGCAAATTTACTTGGAATGGCATTGAAATACCGCATATAGGTAGATATAGTGGACTCATTTGGCACAACCTTGGTTAAAAGAGTTTGGATGCACAAGCAGTATTTCCGCTTAGTACAAATGAAGGCTAGCAAATAGATTGAGAAGTGACCAACCAAAAAGCGAAAACGGTCATAAACATGCATTGAACATAACTAACACCGAATAATGCACCACAAGTAGGATATAATTTCATTGCATAACTATTGACTTTACGTGCATGGATAGGGAATCACAAACCTTAACACCAATATTCTTACTAAATCACAATTACTCACTAACATGACTCACATATTATCATCTCCATATCGCAAAACTATTGCAAGGAATCAAGCTTATCATATCCAACGGTCTATATGAAAGTTTTTATGATATCCCTCTTGAATATTCATCACTTTGGGACCAAATTCATATCTTGTGCAAATTACCATTACTATTCTCATCTCTCAAAAATATATAAGTGAAGCATGAGAGTGCAAATATTTCTTGAAAATTTTAATCTTATCAACTCTCAAAATAATATAAGTGAAGCATGAGAGTTTATTTCTTCAAAATTTTAATCTTATCAACTGTCAAAATAATATAAGTGAAGCATGAGAGTTTATTTCTTCAAAATATAGCCACCTCCATGCTCAAAAAGATTTAAGCGAAGCACTGGAGCAACTGCCTAGCTCAAAGGATTTAAGTGAAGCACATAGAGTATTCTAACAAATCATGATAAACGTGTGGCTCTCTCAAATAGGTGTGTCCAGCAAGGATGATTGTGGCAATATAAAAAGCAAACAAAGCAAAGACTCATCTCATACAAGACGCTCCAAGTAAAACACATATCATGTGACGAATAAAAATATAGCTCCAAGTAAAATTACCGATGGTTGGTAGAAGAAAGAGGGGATGCCTTCCGGGGCATCCCCAAGCTTAAACGCTTGAGTCTTCCTTGAATATTACCTTGGGGTGCCATGGGCATCCCCAAGCTTAGGCTCTTGCCACTCCTTATTCCTTCATCCATCGTGATCTCACCCAAAACTAGAAAACTTCAATCACACAAAACTCAACAAAACCTTCGTGAGATCCGTTAGTATAACAAATAATCACTACTTTAAGTACTGTTGCAGACTCATTCATATTTTATTTTTGCATTATAACTACTGTATTCTAACTTCTCCATGGCTTATACCCCCCGATACAATCCATAGTTTCATCAAAACAAGCAAGCAACACATCAAAAACAGAATCTGTCAAAAACAGAACAGTCTGTAGCAATCTATTTAAAATCCATACTTATGTAACTCCAAAAATTCTGAAAAATTAGGACAACGCGTTCAATTCATATAATAATACTGTGTAAAAATTTCAGATTTTATTGACTCTCCAGTACAGAACGAAAATTCCAGCACTGGGCGCAAAACTTTCTGTTTTCCAAACAGCATCAATTATACTATCTTCCAAATCATCCCAAAGGCATTACTTGGCACAAACACTAATTAATACATAAAAATAACAATAATAACAGAATCATAATTGTGTAAACACACAAGAACAGAAATAAAATTAAAAATTTATTTTATTCATTGGGTTGTCTCCCAACGAGCTCTTTCATTATAGCCATTAAGATAAGCTTCAGATTTTATTGATGCTCACATGAAAGATAATAATTGAAACACAAAGAGAGCATCATGAAGCATGTGAAAAACACATTTAAGTCTAGTATACTTCCTATGCATAGGCATTTTATAAGTAAACAATTTATCAAGACAAACACCATCTAGCATATGCAAATAGAAAGAACGAAACACTAATAATTTCAATATCAAGAAAGGTAATTGAGTAACATAAAAGTTTCTACAACCATATTTTCCTCTCTCATAATAATTACATGTAGGATCATAATAAATTCAACAACATAGCTATCATATAAAATATTATCTTCATGATCCGCATGCATAAAAGTTTTGTAATCTTCCAGGGTAGTGGGATTAACATCAGCTTTTATCAAACTATCCTGGAAGATTATAAAACTTTTAATAGTATTGCGAATATCATTATCAATAATAGATTCATCATGAAGCTCGAATAAATTTTCAAGATCACAAGAAGCACCATAATCATCACCCCAATCATGATCATTAGCGCAATTAACATTCATAGTATTTATACTAATGCAATTGCATTCACGCTTTTCATTCAAAGAGCTATCATGAATCACTTTATAAATTTCTTCTTCCAACGCTTCATCACAATTTTCAGATTCATGATTTTCAAGCAAAACATCATAGAGATAATCAAGTGCACTCAAATCACTAGCAATTGGTTCATTATAATTGGATCTTTTGAAAAGATTAGCAAGTGGATGAGGATCCATAGTGATCTCAAATTTTTGTTTTATGTTCTGTTCTTGTGTGTTGACATGGCAATAAAAGCAAGCAACCAAATAATTTTTTTTGTGTTTTTGTAAAAACTTTTTAGAAGTGGGGGAGATGAAAATGAGAGGCAAATAAAATAAATGCAAGGAGATGATAGTTTATGCGAAGGTACTTGACAGATGTTGATGATGTCTCCCCGGCAATGGCGCCAGAAATTCTTCCTGCTACTTGTGATCTGCGTTGGTTTTTATCCCCGAAGACGAGAGGATGATGCAATACAGTAGAGATAAGTATTTCCCTCAGTTATGAAACCATGGTTATCAATCCAGTAGGAGAATCACGCAACACCTCGTTAGCAGTACCTGCACATAAACAACAAACCCTTGCACCCAACGCAAACGAGGGGTTGTCAATCCCTCGGTGGTTAATTGCAAGATTTAATTGTATGGTGATAGATAGATAGATTAAACAAAAATACAAAATAAAATAAATAAAGAAAAAGTGCAACAAGGTATTTTTAGGATTTTTAATATATGATAGGAGTAGACCCGGGGGCCATAGTTTTCATTAGAGGCTTCTCTCATAAAAATAGCATACGGTGGGTAGACAAATTACTATTGGGCAATTGATAGAAAAGCAAATAATCATGACGATATCCAAGGCAATGATCATGTATATAGGCATCACGTCCGAGACAAGTAGACCGACTCCTGCCTGCATCTACTACTATTACTCCACACATCGACCGCTATCCAGCATGCATCTAGTGTATTAAGTCCATAACGAACGGAGTAACGCCTTAAGCAAGATGGCATGATGTAGACAAAGAGAACTCACGTATGAATAAACCCCATCTTTTTACCCTTAATAGCAACGATACATACGTGTCATGTCCCTTTCTGTCACTGGGATTGAGCACCGCAAGATCGAACCCATTACAAAGCACCTCACCCATTGCAAGATAAATCAATCTAGTTGGCCAAACCAAATCAATAGATCGGAGAGAAATACGAAGCTATAATAATCATGCCTAAAAGAGTTCAGAAAAGACTCAAATAATATTCATGGATAATCTGATCATAAACTCACAATTCATCGGATCCCAACAAGCACACCACAAAAAGTGATTACATCGGATAGAACTCCAAGAACATCAAGGAGAACATTGTATTGAAGATCAAAAAGAGAGAAGAAGCCATCTAGCTACTAACTATGGACCTGAAGGTCTGTGGTAAACTACTCACGCATCATCGGAAGGGCAGCAAGGTTGATGTAGAGCCCCTCCGTGATCGAATCCCCCACCGGCGGAGTGCCGGAAAAGGCCCCCAGATGGGATCTCTTGAGAACTGAAGCTTGCGGTGGCGGAAAAAGTATTTCGTGGACTCCTCTGTTGGTTTCCCAATTTTTGGGAATTTATAGTGGTGGAATTAGGTCAAAAGAGCTAGAGGTGGGCCCACGAGGCACCAGGGCGCGCCTGCCCCCCCCCCCCCCCCCCAGGCGCGCCCTGGTGGCTCGTGGCCACCTCCTGGGGCTTCTGGCCTTCTCCCGAAGCTTCTAGTGTTTGTTATGTCCAAAAAAAAAGCTCCAAAAAGTTTCGTGGCATTTGGACTTCGTTTGGTATTGATATTCTGTAAAACCAAAAACAGGCAAAAAACAGCAACTGGCGCTGGGCACTAAGTTAATAGGTTAGTCCCAAAAAATGATATATAATTGCTTGTAAATGTATATAAAACATCCAAGATTGATAATATAACAGCATGGAACAATAAAAAATTATAGATACGTTGGAGACGTATCAGCGTGTTGCGGCTGCAGCTCGAGTAGTCGTCGCCGCGGCAGAGCTCCGTTAGCGTGAGCGCGGGGGAGAAGTGGTGCGGAGGAAGAGACGGAGCAAGGGGCAGGGGCGAGAGTGCGAATGCCTCGGCCTCTCCCCCTCCCTTCCATTTAAACCTGCGGCGAGCGTGGGGGAGTGGGATCGTTTGCGCCCACGTTCCCCACTCCCCCGCAATGCGCGGGCGCATTACATTCGTGTAGTAACTGCATCGAGAACCCAACCGTCGCGTGAGGCCGCAGCGGGTCCCGCACGCGGGCCGAGGCCGCGGCCTGGTGGGTCCCAGCCCACTGCGACGTCCCGTCGCGCGCATGGCCTGGCAGGCCTTGTCCACCGCTGGGCTGCACGTGGCAGGATTCGTCACGCGACTAGCGCGATCCCCCATGTCGACCGGACTTTGGCCGGCCGGCCCGTTCGGACTCCGTTTCGGCTAGGCGTCTCGACCCGGCTCCCGGCAGCCGGCGTTCGCGGCGTCAAGCCGGTGCTCCTTCATCAACAACCGCATTCCTTCGGGGGATAAGCTGCAAAGGCCCCCCTGCTTGGAGCCGGCAAGCCTTTACAGGTTCAGGGACTACTGTCGGGGGGATAACCCCCGGGTAGGCAATGGAGCCCGGAGCTCTTTTCAAAACATCGGGGCAGCACGTGCCCCTCAAATTCGGCTGGCCATCCAGCCGGCTTCCCAACGCTGACCGGCTGGGCGCTGCTCCGTGCCAGGTCCGGTCGGCCGCTAGCCAGCTGGCGACGGGTCAGCGGCCGTCCCATCCCTCCGTACGACAAGACGACTCTTCACGACAGGAGAGCGTGGCTACAGCGCCGCGAACCCCGGAAGAGCGTGGCTACAGTGCCGCAAACCCCGCTGACCCGGGCGACCGACGTCAGCGCGGCGAGCCACTGTAGCCCCACGACACCAACCACTCCGTGACGCATGAGGCGACGGGCCACAGTGCCGGGCAGCCGGCGGGTCCCAGCAGCCGGCGGGCCCCACTGCCGGCTCCAGACGTCGACATCCGGGTCCCGCCCGCGAGTAGATTTACCCATGTAACCCTGGGGGGTCGGGCTATAAGACCCCCCAGGAGGCCTCCCTGCACGGGGTGGCTCTCAGTAGAAACGCACACTCACACACACGCTCACATGAGAGGTAGAACGGAGGTCTAGCCCCTTCTTCCTCCTCCGCCCAAACAGCTCCAGGAGCAACCTTGTAGCCCTTGTGCTTATCATCTCATTCGGCAGGACTAGGGGTGTTACCTCTCCGGAGGGCCCCGAACCTGGGTACGCCTTGTGTCTCGCGCACGCGTGTGCCAACCTCGCATCCAGAACCCACCGGCCTCCTCACGCAGCCCCCCACTTTTAGCCATCTCATGGCATCTGCCGTGATTTCACCATGACAATGATGCAATCCTAATGCCTTTTGTCTCTTATTTTGCAAGTTTCACATGAAGAGGGAGATTGCCGGCAACTGGAATTCTGGACCTGAAAAAGCTACAACAGAGATAGATATTCTCCATAACTCCAAATGACCGGAAAATTTACGGAGAATTATTTTGGAATATATAAAAAATATTGGCAGAAGAAATACCAGGAGGGGACCCACCAGAGAGCGACAAGCTCAGGGGGCGCGCCCTACCCCCTGGGCGCGCCTTGTGAGCTTGTGGGCCCTCCAGCAGGTCTCTAGGGCCCATCTTCTCCTATAAGATGCTATTTGCCCTAGAAAAAATCAGAAGAAGACTTTCGGGACGAAGCGCCGCCGTCTCGAGGCGGAACCTGGGCAGGAGCACTTTTGCTCTCCGGCGGACCGATTCCGTCGGGGATACTTCCCTCTGGGAGGGGGAAATCTAAGCCATCGACATCAACAACGATCCTCTCATCGTGGGAGGACCAATCTTCATCAACATCTTCACCAGCACCATCTCCTCTCAAACCCTAGTTCATCTCTTGTATTCAATCTTTGTCCCAAAACCTCATATTGGTAATTGTGGGTTGCTAGTAGTGTTGATTACATCTCGTAGTTGATGCTAGTTGGTTTATTTGGTGGAAGATTATATGTTCAGATCCTTAAGCATATTCAATACACCTCTGATCTTGAACATGAATATGATTTGTGAGTAGTTACTTTTGTTCTTGAGGACATGGGAGAAGTCTTGTTATAAGTAATCATGTGAAGTTAATATTCGTTCGATATTTTGATGATGTGTATGTTGTTATTTTTCTAGTGGTGTCATGTGAACGTCGACTACATGACACTTCACCATATTTGGGCCTAGGAGAATGTATTGGGGAGTAATAAGTAGATGATAGGTTGCGAGAGTGACAGAAGCCTAAACCATAGTTTATGCGTTATTCCGTTAGGGGCTGATTTAGATCCATATGTTTCATGCTATGGTTAGATTTATCTTAATTCTTCTTTTGTAGTTGCAGATGCTTGCGAGAGGGGGTAATCATAAGAGGGTTGCTTGTTCAAGTAAGAACATCACCCTAGCACCGGTCCACCCACATATCAAATTATCAAAGTAGCGAACGCGAATCAACTAAACATGATGAACGTGACTAGAAGACAATTCCCATGTGTCCTTGAGAACGCTTTGCTTACTATAAGAGAACGTTCCGGCTTGTCCTTTGCTATAAAAAGGATTGGGCCACCTTACTGCACCTTGGTTACTATTGTTACTTGTTACGAACTACCTTGCTACAAAACTATCTTTTACCGCTACTTTTAGTACTTGCAGAGAATACCTTGCTGAAAACCGCTTATCATTTCCTTCTGCTCCTCATTGGGTTCGACACTCTTACTTATCGAAAGGACTACGATTGATCCCCTATACTTGTGGGTCATCAAGGAGGACGAGTACTCCTGCTCCTCGGAGGAGGAGATCAACACGGACGACGACGAGGACGAAGTGGAGGACGTCCGGTCGCCTACCCACCCCCACGATCTTGTCTTGTTTCCAAAAGTTGTGAGAAAAATATGCATATATAAGGATTTAATGTATATGTGTGTAAATTTCATGATGAAATGCGTTAAATTGCGAGTTGCAAAAATAAAATAAAATTGTGGACTTTGAGATCAAATAATGCATGTGCTAAAAAGCCACATATTTGTTTTTTTGTGTAGCTCTCATTTTAACATATTTCTTCATGAAAATTTACACACATGTACATTGCATCCCGTGGTATTTGTGTATTAATTTCAAAAAAATGGAAACATAAAAAGTATGATTTCTGAATTGTTCAAAAGGGTTTCATGGAGCCAGAGCTCGATTTAGCATTTTTGTACTAATACGTCCATACCTCTCCCTTTCCGCCTCTTCCTAAATACTCCCTCCGTATCAAATTATAAGACGTTTTTCCAGTTCAAATTGAACTGCAAAAACATCTGATATTTTGGTATAGAGGTAGGAAGTTTGTCATATGCTCATTTTCATGTAAAGATAATAAAGATTAGGTAGATGCTAGGGATCATCCGGCTGATCTCTGCCAAAGATCAGCCGGGTCCGGAACCGTCTGATAGCCCCAAATCTGACGGCTCTGGCGGCAAGCTGTGGTGAGTATCATGCAACTAGCCTCGGTGAGCAGCTTTAGCATCTCACTTACGTGGTCCCCTGAAAAGCATACCACAATATTTAACTAGCCATTGTAGTTATGATTCCTTAGCAAACAAAGCACAAAGTGCACCATGACTAGTCCACATGCAAACATTAATTATTAATTTTGAACACATGCAAACGTTAAATTAGCTTACCCTGGTCTTTACAACATTTTTGACCATGACTCGGCAAAAAATTACACAACAGTGGAATCACTTTGCAACTCTAAGTTAGTTGTATGGGGAGGAGTATATGCAGCCGTTTGATCATTGCAACACAGACCATGTCGTGGTCAACTATTGGTTCCATGTTGCGATCATCTCCATCTTGCATGGCATTAAAAACATGTGGGTCTTTGATCATCCATCGCAACTTGGACCATGTTACGATCACCCATTGCAACATGGACCATATTGCGCTGATCTCCAGCTTGCATGACGTTGCAAAATACACGGGCCTTTAGTCATCCATTGCAACATGGACCATGTTGCGGTCACCCGTTGCAACAAGGACCGCGCATGAAACCACCCATTGCAACACGGAACATTTTGTAGTCACCTCCAGGTTGCATTGCATTGCAAACATGTGTGCCTTTGATCACCCATTGCACACATAGACCATGTTGCGATCACTCATTGAATATGGACCATGTTGCGATCACCTCCAGCTTGCCATGACATTGCAAAAGCATCGACCTTTGGTCACCTATTGCAACATGGAACATGTTGCGGTCACTCATTGCAACATTGGCCCGCATTACGGTCACCCATTGCAACATGGACCATGTTACAGTCACCCATTACAACATGGACGCAACCAAAGTTTTAAATCGTGGGAAAAATGATTTGGTGGCGGCTTCTCTCCGCAACTATAATGGCGCTATAGCGGCCAATCGCAGCTATAGCAGGCACTTTTCCAGTCGGGAGAGAAGATTTGTAGGTTATTGTTGAATTTTGGGCCTTTTAGCGGGATTTCCCGAGCATTTCGCTTCGGTGGCCATAGCGTCACGAGGAGGCTCCCCAGCAACGCTATAGCGACAATTTCAAGGAGGATTTATTTTCATTACACGACTGAGTTTACTATGCAATAAATCTCCATTTACACGTTTTACAACATGAGCAAACACGTGTAATACAAAAAAAATCTAGTACAAAGAGAAGTTAACAAAAGCCATCGCAACATGTCATCCGTTGGTAGTGGAGCGACAGATTGATAGACAGAGCAATCCCGCAAAAAAAAAGATTGATAGACAGAGCAATGCTGCTGAAAAAAGAGAGACAAAGCAGAGCATCGGCTCATGCACCTGCGAGAGGCAAAAAAAGCAGCAGCGGTCGCGGCAGGCAAACGGATAGGCAGAGCTTGCACGCATAGAACGAAAGAAAGGAACGCAGTAGCGGGGGCCCACGGAGACAAGTGGTTGGCTGGAAAGGTGGATGAAGCGTGCGTGCTGATCAGACAGCTTAAAATAAGGAAAACGCTTCCACCCGGCCAGCCAACCGAGTCTGGGCCGGACGCCTCGTCCCACGTTTGGAAACAACCAACCCCCAGGCGACACGTGCTTCCCACGGGTCCACCCTTATCTCTTCCCTTCTCTCCCTCATCGTCCACCTTTCGTCTCCCACCTCCATCTTTGTTGTTTTCCCCTGCCCCATCTTTGCACAGAGAGAGCTTCTCCACTGCCGCGGCTCCCGTCCAAGCTCCTCCCAATCCTTGCAGTGGAGCCATTGCCCACCTCTTCTTCCCGCTCCGCTGCGGCCACGTTGCTGCGGCCAGATGCTACCGGAGTTGGAGACGGTTGCCATCTGCGACGCAAAAGAAAACACACACAACCTACGATGTTGCAACCGGCGACGAAAAAAGCTACAACCAGCAACGTCAAAAGCTACAACCAGAGAGGACGAAAGTGGGGGTGGCCATTGCGCAATACTAAAAGATGCAACTGACGATCGATAATGTTACAACTGGCGTTGCCGAAAGCTTCAATCGGTGACAACGGGAATCGATTGCCGGTCACAGTGCAACCGCGGAAGCTGCAACCGGTCATGAAAAAAGTTTCAACCGGTTAGAAAAAACTTCGGCCGACGATACAAAAAGCTTCAATTAGCGAGTGCGAAATGAAAAAAAAGCTGCAATAGTTGACACAAAAGTTCCAACCATATATTTGAAAAGCTTCAACTAGAGACCGGTGAGAAAAAAGCTGCAGCGACGAGCCGTTGATGCACACGGCGTTTTTTTTTCTGTGCATCAATGGAGCTGCGACGGATGCTGAAACCAGCGCTCCGCCATTGCCTGAACGAGTGGCCGCCATTTTTTTTTTTTTGCTGCGTCTAGAAGCCGATTTTGCTGCATAGGAGGGGTGGACCAGTGGGCGCCTATGTCGCAACTGGCGAGCAGCGACAACGCTGCGAGCGGCGGGGAGCCGGCGGTGCTTCAAGGTGGCGCGTCCATGGCGAGGGGCAGCAGGCTCGCCGTCTCCTTTTTTTTTCTCTTATCGGGCATGTGCAAGACAAAAGAAGGAATGTCTGCTAGATGGATCTGGTTCGTTCGTGTCCGCCAGATCGGATAGTTGCTTTTGCGCCGGCCGGCCCAAAAGCGTTTCCCTAGAGATTAAGCGTGAGAAAGAAATCTTCTACTCCTGCCCGCAAAAAAGAAAAAAAGAAAAATCTTCTACTCCTGTCCTGTAGTAGGACGAAACAGGCCGTGAAAGCTGGATGGAAATCATAGGAATACTCCCACCAACCTCATCCAACGGGTCATAATGATCCCCACAAATCCCCTCCTACTTTCCCCCTCGGGTTAGGGTTTGGGAGTCCCTATTTCCGCCGCCACAAGACCCGCAATTTCCTCCTACCCGATCCTCTGATACCCAAATCAGCCATCACCGCCGCCGCCCCTCCCGCCGCCGCGACATTGATTCGCACTCTTTAATTCCGAGGCCAATCGCTATGGAGTATCAACCAACCATTGATCGCTCGCAAGTTCCGAGCCCGATCGCTATGGAGGATAAGGGATTGGGAAAGAAGGGAATCGACTTCTCATCCCTCAGAATCGACGACGGCGAGATCCCGACGGAGGAGGACGAGTACTCCTGCTCCTCGGAGGAGGAGATCTACACGGACGAAGACGAAGACGACGACGACGACGAGGTCGAAGTGGAGGACGTCCGGTCGCCTACCCACCCCCATGATCTTGTCTCGTTTCCTCAGTCGATCCTTCTCGACGTACGGGCCTTCTTCGACGACCGCATCAACGCCACCACCGCCGATGCCCCCTTGTTCAATGATCACCGCATCCGAGTTACCTTCTGGATCGCCCACCCGCCGAGCATCTCCTGCCTCACGGTCCACTCCAACGGCGTGGAACCCAGCGAGTTCACCAATACGCCCATGGTCGTCGCCGCCCAGGACGACCTGGTCCTCCTCCGCGTCGCCATTGGCCCTCAGGAACACCTCAGTCCCAACGGTTACATCAATCATTACTATGTCTACCAGGCCGGCACCAACCCAACTCTTCGCCGCCTCGCTGACGCCAGCTCCTTTGTCTTTGCCGACTGCTCAGCGGGCATTGTTCGCCGTGGTGACGGCAGTTATATCATCGCTGCCATCCATTGGGCAGGCGTCCACGGACAGTATGACCTCCACCAATTTGACTCCCAAGACCTGGACATGGAGCACCAGGCTGATGCATGTTGATAAACCAAAGAGGTTCTCGCGCATTCATACAAGCAAGGTGCTGGTTATCGGAGGCAAAGATGGCTTGGTGGCCTGGATTGACCTATGGAATGGCATTTTGTTCTGTGAGGTGCTCACCAGCCGCACTGTTCTTCGCTACTGTGCATTGCCACCACCTTTGAACAAGAAGCGTGTAGGCTCTCCAGAGCGTTTCCGAGACATTGCCATCGTGGAAGGCCATATCAGGTTCTTTGAGATGCGATTGAAGGTCAAACAGTGCCAAGTATCCTTCAACACCACTTTGACTTCCAAAGTTTTGGAAACTACCACATGGAAAATGATTGAGCCGTGGCAAAACTGGCAGAAGGATCGCACACTTGATATGCTCAAGATACCATTGGACAAGAGTTATTGTGTATTGCTTCATTATGTACTGGATGGTCAGGGCACGCAGACTGCCTTTGAGAGGCTCCAGGGAGGTCACCCTGCTCTGAGCTTGCATGATGATGATGTTGTTTACATCATGGCCAAGGCTAAAGAGATGAACCGCAGGGCAGTCGTGTTTGCCGTGAACATGAGGAACAAGGTCATACAAGGAGTAGCTAAGTTTGATGCAAAGAGGACATATGGCTTCAGTTACACCTACCTTCAAAGTGGGATCTCCAACTATCTGACCGCCGAGCCGTCTGCCAGGTTATTATGTTATAACTAGTGTATTTCAACTATTTATCTTGCTGTACATACCAGTCCGGATCTCAGCGAAGTAGTATGATAGTGGAAACCCGCATCGTTAGATAGGCCTGCTCAGGGGATGCTACTGAGTATGAATTTTGCTGACTTATTTTAGATTAAATATGATATTTCTCTTGTTAAAATGTCTCTATTTGAATTCAGTTCAAATATCTAGCTTAGACTGAGAAGATGAGGCAAGTTAACTAGTTAAGCTGATAACCATACTACATATTGATATATAACCAGGAACAGAGTCAAGATATATTATGAAATGAACTTGGACTCCAAAGTGCCATCAACTCTGGGTTTTGTATGGCAGTAGAACTTCCATTCGAGTAAGTTGTTCAGTAGCCGGGGATGTATAAGAGTTAGGTGAATTCTGCATTCACCAGGAGAGCTAGGTTGAGTGAAATTGTGTCTATAACCAGAACTCATTGGAAGATGCGCTCTTGCTTTATAGCTGTGGTTGTTTCTGCACCTGCAAAATTTATTCACTTTTGGCCCATTTTATTGTCGCAGTCGCAGAGGGAAAGCTAGAGATGGAATTCCACAAGGAGGCGGTCGCATAGCTTTGAAACCTATTGATAACAGGTACAGAGGGAAGGCTGTTGAATCAAGCACGGATCGTATCACACAAGCAGGTGGCATATACAAAAGTAATGCTGCTGACTCAAGCTGGGTTCAGGTTTCAAGACGAGGCAAGCAGAAAGCTTGACAAACAGTAAGTAGCTTGACTCTTGCTATGTGATCATCAGAAAGCAATAGTGTCGATACTCCCATTTAAAGTAACACTAACATGTTAGTTGTATGCATTGCAATGAAGTAAAACTGTAACATTATCATGTGGGGCCTCAACTAATGGTCTGCTGTTAAGATTATTTCTCAGATGTAGATAGGACCTCATAAATACTGCATTTGATATAAGTAGCTGGGAACTCATAAATACTGCATTTGGTAACTGTTCTACATAAGTATGGCGGTTTTTGCCCTTCTCGAATGACATGATATACTGTGTCTTATATAAATAGTTAAATCAAGTTGGTTTTTGCTTTAAACCGTGTGGTGAAAAAACATTGTCCATTTTGAGTATCTGTCAGATATAAGCAGGTAGGATTTTTTTTTCTAAGTAGTTAAGTTATGTATATGGTCTTTTTTTTTAGAACCTTTTCGGTACTAGTGCTACACAGTACACACAAAGTTCGTTTTGTCTTCAGATATTATCTGTAGTTTGGACAGCCACCCGATGCAAAACCGCACTTCTCTTGTCTGTCTTGTTGAAGTACTTTCTCCTTTGTTTTTCTCTGCTGTCTAGTGTGTATCCTGCTAGTGGCAGAGCAATTTTATGCAGATAAAATTATATGCAAGCTAGGAATCTGATTAAAATTGGTTCTGATTTGCCTTCTCTGCAGAGTCAAAGAATGCAGTCAAAGAAGTTGTGGACATGAGATTGGTGGTGCTCACCAACAAGATCATCCTCTCTTCCCGGTCTTGTTGATTCTACTCTTGTTTCAGGTTTCATGTTTGATGGCTCACTGATGTGTTACTTGAGCTACTGCCGGCTTGATGTTATGCTCCCTCAGTTTTACCGAAACGGTCTTCTTGACTGTCATGCAATGTCTGTTAGTGTTGCTTTACTTATGCTGGTCATATTGTCAAAGTGTTCCTTGTGCTATACTGTAACTTCAAGGTCCTGAAGTACTGTGGATTGGTACTGCTGCACACTTTGTCTGAATGCTGTGGCCTAAGCGATTTGTGAATGTGTTGTGTTGTTCTGGTCAATATCTGCAAATGAGTTTCAGTCGTGATTTCTGTGCACTAGGATCCTGTGCATGTATTTTTAAATTGTCGTTGCTTTGAATGATATACTGATGTTTGGGTAGGTGATGTTTGATGATAATCTTCAACTGAAGTTTGAGGACAGCTTCAAGTGGGAAGAATATGAGAAATCTTGTGTAAAACACCATGATTCATGGGCTTGTTCAGTGTCTTATAAAGAGTGCTTGCGAGGCTGACATATCCAAGCAGTTACAGAATCATCAGCTTGTGTTGTTGTTAACACTTTAGACGGCCTGTGGTTGTAGGTAATGGATGGGTTCGAAATCAATCTTGAATCTCCACTCTTTAGTTTTAGGGGTAAAGCCAAGTTTTATTGCTCAAATTCCACATCAAGTGGGATAAAAAAGGATCATGTGATTCGACCAATCAGATGTGTCGCTCTTGATCAAGAGGATTAGAAAACTTGGCTAAACTAGCAGCTTCCGTATTAGCGGCTTGCAATTGTACATTTTCGCCTGCAGCTTGATCTCGTTGATGATGGGACCAGACCACCTGTTTAGAATCTGAATCGATGATGAAATTATGTAGAAGAAGATCCTTTGCGAGAGAATGCCTCGTGGCATGCGATAGCTTCCAGAGTAGCCACATCGAGTAGACCATGAACCACCAGGGATGAGCTGCCCAAGAAATTGCCATCTCCATCACGGCATACTGCTGCCGCTGAGCCTCCTTTCTGAGATCTTGCAATTCTAGCATCCACATGCATCTTTGCATGACCCGAAGACGGTGCTTTTGGTCTTGCCAGAACACCTCTCGAAGTAGCCGGCACCTGCACGGTTCAATTTGGCATGGCGTCTAGATCTGCAATGAACCTGCTTATGAACCGGTGTGTAGCCAAAGGACTTTGGAAGATTGATTCATGAATCGCTTTCCTCCTAGCCCACCAGATCGCCCACAACGTCACCACCAGCCTGGCAAAAGACTCACGTGATAACGTGTCAATCATGGAAAGGATCCATTGCTTGCACTTGGTTCCATTGTTTCACAAAGATGCTTCGCCAGTTCTCCATCAACGAGTGCCCAAATGCATCTAGCCATCGAGCATTCTAGCAAAGAGTGCCTCCATGAGTCCTCAGGCCCACATAGTCCACAGACACTCGTGGTCATCATATTCCAGTGCACTCTCACATCTTCTGTGGGCAAGGAATGTTTAGCTAGCCTCCATAAAAACATGTGAATTTTGGCTGGAACCGGAGTCTTCCACAAAAGCTTCCATGAGACAACGTCCCGATCATTGCTTGACGAACCGGAAGTTCCGCCCAGCCATGCTTCCCGCCTCATCTTCGTGGATATCATTATTCGATATGCAGACCTGACCGAGAAGGAGCCCTTTTTTTCATAGTTCCAAGTCCAAGAATCCGAGATATTCCTGGTGCATAATGGTATGCCCCAGGATGGTCGTCACATCAATAGGTAGGCACACCTCTTCGACCCGTTCCTTATCCCATGTAGCCGAGGTGGAATCAATGAGTTTCAAAACAAAAACAGGGAGGGTTATCAGACCGACACCCAAAAGGCCGCATCATCTCATCCCTTGGTATCCAGTTGTCTATCCAGATGTGAGTTGTAGCTGTTAGGAAACGTAGTAGAAAACCAAAAAAAAAATCGCCCTACGAACACCCAGGAACAATATGAAGATGCTTATAGGGTTTGGATCAACGATCGTTATCGATTCCGGAGTGCAGCGGAAGTAGACGAGTCGGTGTAGATCGTACTTGGAGTCCCTCGAACCGTTGATGGCGATCCCGTGAACCGCCCTCGAACGATCCCTTGAACGGAAGACCGAAAGCACGGCCTCTCTACTTGGTTGCAAGCGTACGGTCTTTACGATCCGGCAGCGCTTCGCTGTCCAGAGCTAATCATCGCCGGAGAATTAGAGGGAGGAGATTAGAACCACACCGGGCTTCTAATTATGAGGATTAGAGGAACTAGGTCTAGCTTTAATTAGTCAACTAGGACCAACTAGAACTAGAACTAGATGAACTAGAGGAGGCTCCAAAACTTGTGTGTACAATTGTGGCCAATACCTCAAGTATATGTAGGTTAGAGGGGGAGAAGAGGGCAGCCACCAAGGAGGGAAAGTCCCTCCTTGGGGCACCGGCCAAGGGGGGGGGGAGTTGGACTCATCTCCTCCCCTAGTCCAATTCGCCCCCCTCCCCCCATGGAAAGGGGGAGCGCCACTTCCTATTGGTCCTTTGTGGCCCAATACTCCTTCCACCACTTGGCCTTTTAAGGTCCGTTGATATTAAATTAAATATAAAAGCCCTGTAACAATTACTAGAGCTTGTTGTATACAATTTAACAGCCCCGGAAACATTTTCCACCTATATATTATTTATCGGTAATACCAGGTATTACCCGGTACTCTCCGAAACCCTTTCGGTGACTCCGAAACGCTTTCGGTTCCTCTCGAAACTATTCTGAATATTAATGAAACAATTCCACAAATAAATCCTCGATACTCTCGTCCTACTAATACTCAGCAGATCGTGATTACCTTAACCTTGTGACCCCGTAGGTTTGGTAAGTCATAGACATGAACGAAACTCCTTCGTTCAATGACCGATAGCGGAACCGTGGACGTTCATATCGATCCCTATGATTACACGAATGACATTCAAGTGAACCTTTGGTTATCATGTGATGTTCCCTTTGCTTCGCGATACTTTACAAAACCCGGGATGCATCAGTATCCTCCCGAGTCATACACATGCTCACTATACCGTTGATCTCGTTGCCGGTTTTGTTCTTCTTTCTCGTTGAAGTGTTCCGGCATCCCCGTGATGTTGTCACCTGTGTCTGGCCAGACGATGATGGATGTTGTCACACCGAGAGGGCCCTAATAATATCTCTCCATCGTCGGAGGAGCAAATCCCACTCTCGAGCTATCTAGTCCCTTGTCAAACTTTCTGATAGACCTGTAAGTTGTCGTTATGATCACCTAGATACAAATGACGTTTGAGCAACCCCAAAGTCCACCGTACGGTAGGAAGTGACTACGATACTCTCATGGTCTAAGGAACTAAAACACATGCTAGCACTATGTGTTACAATAATTGATTGCAGACGATATTATCAACAATGCATAACAAACAAGTTTGGGTCGATTCAATATGACCATTCTTCTAATGTCATACTCTCAATGTTGTTTTAGGACTATCGTTACACTTAACGATATCCTAAGATCCGTAAAACATGATCATCAACAACACTTGAGCCAGTCTTAGAGGCAAGACTAGGAACCTATTCTTTACCGTTTATCATTCCACACGTGCATATGAGTTTTACACTAAATCACATATTCCAGGATCATAGCAGTTATAGCATGAAATATAAACTCTTAATTATGAAAATGGAAATACAATAATACAATATTATTGCCTCTAGGGCACATTTCCAACAGTCTCCCACTTGCACTAGAGTCAATAATCTAGCTGCATAGTGTATTTAACACTTATGGCTTATCCGGTGTTGCTCATGCTTTGCTTGTGGTGAAGCCTTCGTCATCTATTTTGACATATTCAAAACCATGTAATATTTGTGTTTAGTTATGTCTGATTTTGTAGGATCTCAATTCTTTTGCTTTGAGCAATGGCACTATTATTCACAATACTATGTCATTGGTTTCATGGCATTTGGGATCACATCAACTATATCAAGACACTTCTTGATTATCTATATTCACAAAATAGTGTTATTGGTTTCATCACACTTTGGATTACACCAATTATATCAAGACACTTCTTGATTCAGACAACTTTGAAACATCTAATGCTTTTAACATATTCTTCTTATGTTATAGAATCCACAATATTGTTCATGCTAGAAAACTATTCTAAAAAATTATAGCCAATATAATTTATATCAGTCATGAAGCTGGTGTTTGTGTAACCATTTACAACGAACTTCTTCATCTCCTCCATAGACAAGTCCTTTCTCCTTCTGAGGTACTTAGTTATATTAACATTTACCTAGTGAATCAATCCAGAATCACTTTGCTACCTGCTACTAACATTTAGTATATAAAATATTTGGCTTTATACATATCATAACATTCATGATGGATTCAATAATCCACTCATCTGTACATGCTCATTAACTATCATAAGACATTGATTTCTACTGAGCATCATGTTATGTGACATTGAGAGCAAGCACATTCTCCATTTTAAATCCTTTTAAAACTTTGTCAATGTATCTAATTCAACGTAGCGCAATCAGACGTCTTGATATATCTCCATAGATCTTTATGTCCAATAATTTGCTTTGCTTCATTCTTTTATTAGAAACATATTCTTAAAATTTATTGTGCTTAGAACCTTTATATTATTTCCAATCTATAATTTGTCATCCACATATAAGATTTAGAAATGCTATATAGATCCCACTAAACCTCGTATATACACAAGTGTTACCATCATTTTAACAAAACCAAACTCTTTGACTATTTCATTAAAATGTTCATTCCAGCTCCTTGATACTTACTTCAAACCATATAAAGACTTTTGAAGTTTGCACATCCATCTGGTATCCTGAGGATCTACAAAATCTTTTCGGCTGTATCATTCATACATCCTTTCCATTCAGGAAACTAGTTTTGATATCCATTCCATTTACTTTATACCTTCTGGAGGATCAACCAAGTTCCAACCTTAATTATCATGTATGAACTCTATACTTTCAAGTTCCAAACTTAATTGTATATGAACTCCATTCATGTGTGCATGGCTATAAGCCATTCTTTTGAGCTGGGTGCCGCCATCGCTTCCTTGTAGTGCGTAGATTCATCTTCCTCTAAGATGAATATCTCATTGTGAGATAACTCAGGGAGTTCATTAACTCTTCCTGATCTATGCAGTTTAGTTACAAGCTTTAACTAGAGTTTCTACATCTGGTGTAGTAACTTCTTGTTCAATTTTTCAGACAACTTTTTGGGAACAATTTCCGTTTTTTTAATCCATCTAACTTTTGCCAGAGATTCAATAATCTTTATCAAGCTTGCACTGTCCTCCCACTTACTTCTTTAGCGAGAAAACTCTTTCTCGTAAAAGCGTTCATTCTCTGTGACAAACCTTTTTGTCCTTGAACTTTTGGCAGAAGGAATATCTAATTGTCTCCTTTTGGATAACCTACAAACTAATATTTGTCTGGATTGTTAACTCCATAACTCATTGTAACACCCCTGGTGATTAGCTACAGTGAACCCATGCTAATGGTGCCATGTCATCACAATTAATTTTGCTAAACTTCACTTTGATTCAAACCCAGTTCAATTCAAATTTAAAATAAATTCAAAAATAATATTTCTTTAAACAGCTAAAATAAAGTGTTTACAATATGTCATAAAATCTTCAAGTATTGGTAAAAATAATATCAACCCCATTTAGATGACCAAAATGCCCTCAGCCTATTTAAAATTGTGCTAACAACATTAAATTCAGCCGTTTCAACTTATAAACAAATATTTAAACTATTCAAAATAAATTGAAACTTGTCATGCTAGCTCAAGATGTTTCCTAATATTTATGTGATAAATATTGGTTTCAACTAAATTCATTTAATATAGAAAAGAAATGAAAATCAGAGAAGAAATAAATAAAGCAAAAAAAGAAAAAGAGGAAATACCTTACTGTGCACTTGGGCTCTAGTCTCATAGTGCCAGGCCCAGCCCACGCAGGCCTTCTTCTACCTCCCGCTACAGGAGGAAGAGAGGCCGTGGCAAGCATCCTGCCGCCATGGCCATGGATGGCCTCCACGTGCCCCCCCGGCCTATATATTTGTCCAACCAAAACCCTAGCACGCCCTCATCCGATTCCCCTCCTTTCCCCATCGCGCCCCTCCTCCTCTGCTCAAAATCGAGCTTCGAGTTCGATGTGGTGACTGCGCCCATCGTCGTCATTAATTACCGTGGCCACCGTCGTCGCCTTCGCGCGGGAGGACATCCAGGAGCTCCACCGTGCTCGAATTCATCCGTTCCGGGCGCCGCATCAAGATGGGGCGCCGCGTAGCCGTCGCCATCGCCATCTTCTCTGACTCGGCCGCCACTGCCTCGCCGTCGTTGTCGTCGCTCCGGACCGTCCCCAACCTCCTCGACCATGCCCCCGAGTCCGCTGTGAGCCTCTCTCTCAAAACCCCCTCTCCCCGCTGTCTATTCATCGCCGTAGCCGTCGCTCCTGTGCTCGCCATAGCCGCCGGGGCTCTGTGTCCGCAGCCGCACCCATGCGCGCCCCAGCCGCCCATGGTCACCCCCTGCCTTTCGCATCTGCGCGCGCGCTTCCCCACGCCTGCGCCCACCCGCGCGAGGCCACTGCCGGGCGTGCAGCCGCCTGGCCGCCGCCGCCGCGCGCCCGTGCGCACGCGCGCGTGCATGCCCAGCCACTCGAGGCTTGCTGTGCCTCTGGCCGGCCCTTTGCAAATTAGCTTAGGGGCTAATTAGTAGTTAGGTTAGTTGATACCCTATGACATGTGGACCCCATCGGTTATTAAAAAAAGTTCAACCATATTAAAAAATATCTAAGCCTATGACATGCGGGACCCACTTTTAAATTCACCTGTTGACCAGGTCAACTGGGCCCAGGACCCCACCTGTCAACCCCTCTGTACCCTTTGCTGGGTACACTTTTGGGTGCACATAGCAATTAGCTGTTTTATAAATTTGAATTAATAATATTCCAGAAAATCTAGAAAATCATTTAAACTTTGAAAATTCATAAAAAATAAACCGTAACTCGGATGAAAATAATGTATATATGAAAGTTAATCAGAAAAATATAACGAATCTGAATATGCCATACACCTATCTGTCAGACCCCTCTAACATAATGAACCTAGACATTTTGTATCAGGATCATCTGACCGAATAATACCTGGAGGTGGGAAAACATTGCCAGATATTTTCCCTCTTCTTCTAAAATGTTTAGGGATGCATTATAGCATATCATCATCAAACATTGCCATGACATGCATCTGTGTTGCATTTGTATGCCCGTTATTTATCTGTTTGCCCCCTCTCCTCTATTCTTTCGGTAGACTCCGAGACTGCCGCTGCCCCGAGTACGACTACGTAGACGACGACCCGTCCTACGCAGCAGAGCTTCCAGGGAAGCAAACCCCTCTTGATCATTCCGATATCGCCTATTCCTTCTCTCTACTCCTTGCATTAGAGTAGTGATACTGTTACTGCTTTATCGGTACGTAGTCCTAATCTGATGCATAGCCTACTTTTTTTAAACTGTTGTTGACACTTTACCTGCAATCCTATTGTGCTTAGTATAGATATGCTAGAGTCTCATCAGTGGCCCTACATCCTTGTCCGTTTGCAATGCTATATTATCAGGCTATGATCTACAATACTTATGATAATGTTGGACTGGGGGCTGAAGGGATAGGTGCTTCCATCCAGGTAGTGATGGGCCTAGGTTCCCGAGAGCCCCGAGTGATTCTTTGTGGCGGAACGACAGGGCAGGTAGAGACCACCTAGGAGTAAGGTGGGACTGGTCCCTGGTCGGTGTCCGCAGTTATTTCATAATAACACGCTTAACGAGATTTGGGTATTTGATCTGAGACTGCCATTGGCATATACGCACTAACCGCCGCGCGGGATAATGGTTTATGGGGCCCTCGGCGTCGTACGATTCTCCCAAAAGCTCTGTCAGATGTCACAGTTCAGAGAGGCGGGCTTATTGTTGGGGTGAGCGGTATGCCTGATATAGAGGTGGGTTTGGTCCCCAGCCAGTCGCGCCACGTGCATGAGTGCTTAGGGCGATCGGTCCATGACCCCTTCGCGCTTAGGATTTAGACCGGTGTGTTGACCTCTCTGGAGAGCCTAGGTAGGACTACGACATGTCGATTATCCGAGGCCGGGCATTACCCAGAAAAGTGCGTCCGGCCAGAGGTAATCGAGTGTATCGGGAAATGTGGGGCACCCCTACAGGGAAGTAATCTATTCGAATAGTCGTGTCCACGGTAACAAGACGACTTCGAGTTGTATCCCGACCTCTTACAACTAAAACCGGATACTTGTTAAAACACACCCAGATAACAGACAGATACACCCGAGGGAGACGAGGAGAGAATCTCCGGGCAGGTTACTGCTATATGTATCTACAAGATGGTACCAGTTAAGCTCCTCACTTCTACTACCGAAAGATATAGTCTTCGATTGGATGAGCTCCTCCCCCCTTATTCTGGCATTTCTGCACTTTAGTCCATAGATATTACCCCACTCCTTTGATACCGATGCATATCTAGTATAGTTCTGATGTAAGTCTTGCGAGTACTTCAGATGAGTACTCACCATTGCTTTGCTACTCTTTTCATTCGACCCAGTTGCTGCAACAGCTGGTAGCACCACGGATGCAGGTTACCCCGACGGTGCTTACTACATGGAGACAGAGGACCAGGAGTAGTTCGGAGGTCCCAGGCAGGAGGCCTTGCCTTTCGATCTACTGTCGTTGTTTTGCTCAGCCTTGTTAAGGCAAAACTTGTCTAACTATGTCTGTACTCAGATAATATTTGCTTTGATGACTGGCGTATTATGGGTCCTCGTGGCCCTGACTTGTAATATAAAGATTTATGTTTATATTTGTGTCGTAGAGTTGTGTTGTGATATTAACGTGGAGTCACCGTTCGTGAGCATGCATGATGCGTGTATGGTTAGTGCACGATTATAAACGGGGGCGTCACACTCATATGGTTTCGTCTTACCAAGACTATTAGGCGGTGCTCTTATTTAGTGTATATGTTGCTATTTCAAGTACATATCCCCAAAATTATTATAAAAGTAGATCGGTAAAATAATTCCACAAGTATTCGAGTATTCTACTAAAATCATGACTCAGATAAATTTTCTTCATGATTGAAGAACTTTTATCTTTTGTCATAATGATTCTTATCTTCATTATGAATTTGTTTGAACCTTTCAAATATTTCATGTTGAATTTCTTTGAACTTTTCAAATATTTTAGATTTATATCAAGTAAATCATATTTACTCAAATTATTAATGAAGCATAATTATTCACTGCGCCCTGGTCTGCTCATCGGATCACCATGTATTTTGTCAATTGATTTGACTTCGATACTTCATCTATATGAAGATTATTTTCCGATATAACCAAACAGTGCCATATTTAAGTGGTGTTTATCAGTCTTCTCAAGACGTTTAGCATTAATGTTATAAACTTTTTAAATCAAGATTTCATGAATAAACCACCAATAATAGAGGTAAATTCAAAACATATTCTTATAACAACTTGAACAACCATTGTTAAAACTTATAAGAATATCCATCGCATAACCCAAAATATATTGTTTTACATAACTCCAGAACGAATTAACTTTTATTCGGTCCTAAGATAAATCTTGAAGATAAACAAAAGGCATGACTTCAATGGTCTTGAGTAGCGATCCCCATCACCATTCCCGATTTGCATCACGTCTTTATCCCTTCTCAACTTGCGAGCTTTCTGTAGTCCCTGCATCGGTTTACAAATGAGAGCATCCGATCAGTATCAAATACTCATGACATATAGAAAATCGACAAGTAGAATAACATTAACTTTGTATAACTTTTATACCCTTACCGGAAGGACCGTTCTTCTTCTTATCCGCCAAGTACTTCTTGCAGTTGCATCTCTAGTGTCCCTTCTGTTTGCAGTAGAAACATTCAGTCTCCTTAGTGGCTTCGCCCTTGTTCTTCTTCTGAGAGACAATCTTACTGGCACCAGTAGACTTCTTCTTGGACTTGTCTTTCTTCTTGAAACTGGTGGTCTTATTGACCATCAACACTTGTTTGTTCTTCTGCATCCCAGCTTTTGCAGTCTTGAGCATAGCGAACAACCCATTTGCACTTTTATCCATCCCATTCATGTTGTAATTCATTATAAAACCATCGTAAGATGGGGGGAGTGAAGCAAGCACGATATCTGTACCGAGTGTTGGAGGAATTCCAAATTACAGAGAAGCCAGTCTATCAACATAGCTAGCAAGCTTTACTATATGCTCACACACTGAGGAACCTTCTGCCATCTTGCATTCAATCAAGGCCTTGGTTATTTCAAAACGTTCGGTCCTTGCCTGCTTCTTGTACAGAACTTCCAGTGACCCAATTATAAATTGAGTAGTAGAACGCTCAAAGCATTTCTGTAGTTCAGGATCCATGCAAGTCAACATGAGGCACTGGACTGCTTCATAGTCATCACTACGAGAAGTGAAAGCATCTACAACTTCTTGTGGTGCATCCTTTGCAGGAGGATCACCCAAGGGCTGATCCAGCACATACTCCTTCCTAGGGCTCCTGAGAACAAATCTCAGGCTCCAGATCCAATCCGCATAGTTTCCATCATTAGCAGCCAACTTTTCTTTTTCTAACATAGGGGCTAAGTTGAACATATTGCGAGCCATTGATCTACAACGATAAACATAAATATATTTGGACACAATTTCATAATTAATGTTGCACTTAGTGATTAAATGTGGCACCCCGGCTCAGAGCAACCGGTTTACCTTGCATTGCCAGCCCAGAGATCAAGTCTTCTGGCAATACACAACAACTTGGTGCATAAACAACCGCTTTATTGATCTCTTAGCGGATACATAGGTTCACATATTACATGATGAGCGATGCCAAGCGGCACACATGGTGTGGCTGCACTTATGTACATTATTTAGTAGACATCTCAGGGGCCTCGATGATAAGGGAACTACTACGCGGTAGCGGAACAATGAGGTAGCGGAACTCCACTCCACAGGGACACTGCTGGGACACGGCCTAGAGCGCGACATACTGCTCGACATCAACACCATGCACGGCTTCTCCTGCATCTGGCATGATAAGCCAGGTGAGTACTTTGAATGTACTCGCAAGCTCACAGCAAACAAAACAAGTACGACAAACAACAACAAGGCATTTAACAAGTTGAATGCATGAGCATGATTCTATCCAACATGAGGTATGCGTGAAAAGTTGCCGTGGTCCCTGGGACCAACTTACCATTTCGGGGTTACCACATAACCACCGTTCATAACTAACCAATGTGATCCTTACTTGATCACAACCATACCTTTCATAGTGATCCTCACTCGATCACCTCTTCTGCATGTGCCATCTTGTGAGTCTTAGTGTGCAAGTTAATTATATCTGTTGACCCACGGTGTGACCTACTACGAACTGTGTCCATATCCGAGGATGCGGCTATCGATAGATTATACACTCTGCAGAGGTTAGTACACTGTACCCACACTACGGAACTCATGGCCTCGTGCTCCCATTCGGGTGGACCAACTACATTCCGACAAAACCGATCTATTGCATGACACTCTCCCGGCCACTCTGACAAACTCCCCTTTGGGCTATGTCCTGGGTGGCCCCGATGCCAACTTGTGACATCCGCCACCTTTTTGGCCGCCACCGTCGTGGCCAAACATAAACATCGTCCCAAACGGGGAACTCGGTACCGTAAAACTCGGGCCCTCAAGGTTATGACTACCTACCGGGCCAGGGTAGCGCCAGTGCACAACCTTCCCTCATAGGAGGCACCGGCGAGAGGCATGACAATAGACCGCATTAGGGCCTCCCCATCCAGGCAAGTGTGGTTGCACTGGTGAGCTCGATTCGGTGGCACCATGACTCGATCAACAACATGTTCAAGTTGAATTAACATCAAGTTTAACTTGAAATAAAAATGATTCGAGCCATAGTGTGAAGGGATGCACGGGTCATGTTCATGAGTAACGAATGCATCATGCTACCCTAAGAGTATATGACATGATCTCTACTGCACACTTTAGCAAGAAAGCATGAACCCTACTGCATACTATCAAAATGACATGGAGCACTTTCTATGCAATAAGTTCTATATAGCAAATCATTTTAATAGTGAATTATATAGGAATTTAATTCAAATAAACCATTGTCATTGCAATGCCATCCTTGCATATGAATGTTGTGGCTTGCCTTGGTTCAGAGGAGTGTCACAGTACTCCTGGTCTTCTCCAACACAATTAGGAGCTTCTGAAAATATTTTAAATGCAAAAAGAAAAGGTCACATAAAGCCTTTTATTTCACCAGAAATTATCAACAGCAAGAAAAATTCTGAAATTTGGCATGCATAAAGTTTGGCTCACTACAAACCAGTAGCAAAAAGAATCAACTCAATTGGACTTATAGAATAAAAGTTATAGCTGGTCAAAGTTGGGTTAAATCTGGTCAAAATATTAATTTAAATGATTTAAACGAATTTCCAGAAATGACCACGTCGAAGGTGTATTCCTGGATTACGCCTCCACTTATACCGCTTCGGGAGAGAGAGTGAGAGACTGACAGGGGGGTCCCACTGTCAGGGTTAAAAGAGAGAGAGAGAGGGAGGGAACAGTGGAGGCGGCGCTGTCGCCGGTGGTACTCCGGTGAGGAGGCCACGGCGGTCGCCGGAGATGGGCGGGATGGACTCAGCGCGGCACGGCGAGCACGCATGTACCCGAGGTGATGGCTGGGGTGGACGGACTGTGGCACCCCGGCTCAGAGGATTGGTTTACCCAGTGTTTCTAACCCAGAGATCATGTCTTCTGGAAACACACAACAACTTGGAACAGAACTGAACTGATCTTTATTAATATTGTACAAGTACAAGCTCTGGAATTACATCGGATAGCGAGGCCAGGAGCACAACACGTGCTAAGACAATATCTACATTATTTATGGAACATCATGGGCCTCGGTACTACTAGGTGATTCTACGGTGTAGCGGAACATTGTGCGGGAAACTCCATCCCATAGGGACACTGCTGGGACACGGCCTAGTTAGCGTAGCACGAACCTTCGGGGTCTCCATCAACGGCTTCTCCTGCATCTGGCCTGACACGCCAGGTGAGTACTTGGAATGTACTCGCAAGCTCACAGCAACCACAACAATGCAGCAAACAACAGCATGGCAATGATCATGTTAAGTGCTTAAGTTGCTTACGTACTATTACCGAATATCAACTTACCCTCTTCCGGGTTGTACCACAACCCCCAGAATACTCATGATCCACTGAGCACTTCCGAGCATAAGACAAGTTCTTCCATCATTATTATTATTACGGTTGACCACTCAGTGTGACCTAGTGCGGACTGTATCCAATACCGTGGACGCGGCTATTCGAATAGATTCTTACACTCTGCAGAGGTTGCACACTTTTCCCACACCATGGAGCTCCTTGTCCCGTACCTCAGTACACTTCCCTTCCGGGTGGACCGGTGTTGCTCCAACGAAACTTGCCTAACCCGTGACTCCTCCACCGTACCACCGACAATCATCCTCCCCCGGAGTCATGCCCTGGGTGGCCCCTGTGTCACCCCATGACACCTGCCACCGTCGTGGCCAACTAAAACTATCCCAAACGGGGACGCCGGCAAACAACTCAACTGGCTCACAGGATTATCGTCGCCTACCTGATCACGGTAGCACGCACGCATAACCCTCCCTCTTTGGTGGTACCGATAAAAGAGCACGCGGTTAGACCAAGTCAAGGCCGTCCCATTCCGGCAGATGTGGCTGCACGGGTAAGTCCGGGTCGGTGGCACTTGATCAACCATTAAACTTAGTTTTTAATACTTTCATGACCAACAAGGTTGTTTATCATGAATAAGTTAATATGGCAGTAGCTATGCAACAATATAAATTACTATGAATTATCACATATTAAAATAATGCAAATAATTCAGTTAATAAACCAATACTATTGAAATGCTTCATGTAATGGATGATGTGGCTTGCCTTTATCAGTTGGGTTGTCCACAAACTCCTGGTCTTCAAAACCAAAATGATTTCCTTCTAAAAATATTTTAAAATAGCAAAAGAAAATGTCACATAACACATTTCTGTTCACCAGAAATTCTATACATGTGAGAAAAATACCAAAATTTACCAGAAAAATAGAGGGGCTCAAGACAAAACCAATGCAAAAAGAATCAATTGATTTGGACTTGTGGATAAAAAGTTATGGATGGTCAAAGTTACTGGTCAAAGTTGAAATTTAACAGAAATTCTAAAATCTCTGGATAGGCCACGTCGAAGGCGTATTTCCTGAATACGCTTCCACTTAGATACCGATTCGGACGCGGCTGGGTCACTGACGTGCGGGCCCCCGCTGTCATATTTAAAAAGAAAAAGAGGGGAACAGTAAAGGGGCGGCTCACTGACGGCGATAGACGGAGTTAGCGACGGCGGCGAGCTCGGGAGATGGCGGAGATGGATCGGCCACTCGACGGCGGTCCTCCCTGTACCAGTGGCGTCTCCGGAGATGGCCTGACGGCGTCGTTCCCTTCCTCTCCGGCGGTGGCTGGTTTCGGGGGTCATCGGCGACGGCGAATCCGGCAGAGCTCCGGTTAGGAAAGAGGTCGGGCAGGGTCGTGGGAGTGCACTGAGCTCGTGGGTGGAGTCGGGTGAGGCTGGGGTGGAGTCCAATCGGGCTATGGCAGAGTGAGGATCGTCTGTGGAATGCCAGCGAGCGGCGAGGCCAGAGGGCCTCTCGGCCGTGGCTCGGTGCTCTAGTGGTCGATAGGAGGTGGAGTGAGTGGGGTGAGGAGTGGGAGAGGCCGGGGAGGGCCTTTTATAGGCAGAGGCGGAGCATCTGGAGTCAGGCGGCGCCGCGGCCACATCGCCGGAGTGAGGACGTCGCGCTGGCTGGCGCAGCGCGGGCGACGTGATGGAGGAGGCAGGAGGAGTTAATGCGCGAGAAGACGGGTCGCGAGGAAGGAGCCAACCAGCTCACCCCACTGTGGCCGCACGAGCGCAACAGTGCGGTGCTCGGTGGCGGCCGGCGAGAGCTTCTTCGGCGAGGGGAAGAACCTGGAGCGGCCAGGTGGACGACGGAGAGTTAGTCGGCGCAAGGGGACACGGTACGGCGACGTGGTAGTCGGCCTCCGACGAGACCCGTGCCTGGCGGTGCCCAGAGCGCGGTTTTGGCAGGGCTGGCCACGCGGTCACCGCATGCATAGGCACACGCAGCGTGAGCTGGCCTGCCAGGCCATGTCTGGTGCGTCGGCCTTGCACCCTGGAACCCTCTCGTGCCACTAGATCGCCAAGAGACTCACTGAGCCGAAGTGTAGCATCAACTACAGATTGCTTTCAGTAACTTGGGATGGATCTGGAGAGAAGATGAGCTGGAGAGGAAGCCAATGGAGATGTCTGGAGTGATCTACGTTGGAAGGACTACTAGCTGGCAAAATTTGAGAAACTTTGGCCAAGATTTGAACATGGTTCATGTACAAATGCTATTCTGGCCTAGAAATTTAGTCCAAGATGGGAGATCTTCTGGAGCTGAAATTTGGTGTGTGGGAGTTATTTGATGATGCCAAGATGTCATAAAAATTTCAAAGCAAATGGACATCTTTAGCTAGTACTTCCTTCACAGAGGTTTGAAATGAGCAAAAACTTGGCAGAATATTTTTGATGAAAATCTGTACTGGACAAGAAGATGTTTTTGGATATTGTGGCAAGATATATTCCCTAGTATCTCAGGGAATTATTTGGGAATTTTCTGAATTAAGGAAATATGGGTTGCTTCACAAAGGGCAAGTGCTGTCCAGAAGATAAATGGAGTTTTCTGGACAAAATTTTGTACTGGACCATGATATATTTTTGAAGATTGTGGGAGTAGATGACGACAAGAAGGTGTGGTATTAATTTGGGATTTTTCTGATCATCAAAACTATAGGTTGCTTCATAACCCATAGTGGGGACATATTTTCCCAAAGGTGAAGATGAATTATTTTGGAGGAAATGAAAATTGGAATTTGATCCAGAAGGTGTGTGACAAGATTTTGGCAAGGTATTGAGGGCTTGGGATCACTTAGAGAGAAATTCAAAAGTTCCTCAAGTCCAAAGTCAACTGAGAAGATTCAAAAGCCAACCAATTTGCAAATAAAACCAAGAAAATTTTGAAAAGAAAAAGTTGCCAAAATCAGGGTGTCACAAACCTACCCCCCTTAGGATGAATCTCATCCTCGAGATTCGGTTACTCAGGGAACAAGTGTGGATATGCTGATCTCAGAAAATCCTCTCTTTCCCAGGTAGCTTCTTCCTCAGTATGATGATCCCACAATACTTTGTAAAATTTGATTTTCTTACTCCTGGTAGTTCTTTCCATCTCATCCAAAATTCTGACAGGCTTTTCCTCGTAGGTCAAATCTTTAGTCAGCTCTAGCTCACTCATATCTGCCTGCTTGATCGGTGGTGCAATGCACTTTCTCAACCATGAGATGTGGAAGACATCGTGAACGTCAGATAACTCCGGTGGGAACTCTAACTTATATGCCACTCTGCCTCTTCTAGCCATTACTGGAAAGGGACCGATATATCTCGGTGCAAGCTTTCCCCGGGTATGAAACCTTTTAATTCCTTTCATGGGGGTGACTAGGAGATAAGCATACTCTCCAGGCTCAAAAGTTACTTCTCAATGTTTAGGGTCATAGTAACTCTTTTGACGGGACTTGGCTGCTCGAAGATGTTCCTGAATATCCTTAACTTGCTTCTCAGCCTCGAGCATCAAATCCGTGCCAAAAATACGTATGTCTCCTCTTTGGGACCAATTTAAAGGAGTGCGACATTTCCGTCCATACAGGGCTTCGAATGGTGACATCTTGAGATTTGACTGATAACTGTTATTGTAAGAGAATTCCGCATAGGGTAGACTATCCTCCCATTTGGGTCCATAGGTGAGAGCACAAGACCAAAGCATATCGTCCAATATCTAGTTCACTCGTTCGGTCTGTCCATCCGTCTGTGGATGATATGCTGTGCTATGCTTTAGCACGGTTCCCAGGGCTTGGTGCAACCGCAGCCAGAATGCTGAAGTAAACAAGGATCGTCTATCTGATGTGATAGACTTGGGTACTCCATGAAGACTAACAATCCGGGACATGTAGAGCTGTGCAAGCTGATTGGCTCTGAAGGTGGTCTTTACTGGAATAAAGTGAGCCACTTTCGTAAGTATATCCACAATGACCCAGATAGCATCATGACCTCTTGTTGACTTGGGTAGTCCAACAATGAAGTCCATGCATATGTCATCCCATTTCCACTGGGGAACCTGTAAAGGTTGCAGTAGCCCAGCGGGTTTCTGGTGTTCAGCCTTGACTCTGTTGCAGATATCGCAACAGGCGACATAGTACACAATGTCCCTTCGCATTCCTGGCCACCAAAAGGTTTCGTTTAAGTCTTGGTACATTTTTGTTCCTCCCGGATGGATAGAGTATGCAGATTCATGTGCCTCTCTGAGTATTTGCTGTCTCAAGTTTTCTTGATCAGGCACACATATTCGGTCCTCAAACCATAAAGTGCCCTGGTCATCGATACGGAAGGACTTGGCCTTCCCTTGCTGAATGTTCTCCTTAATCCCTTGTACACTTTTATTAGATTTCTAAGCTGCCTTAATTTCTTCCATAAGCGTTGGATTGATTTCCAATGTATCTGGGCTAATTGGGCCGCATAGCACCTTATTAAGCTTGGCAAACTCTTCTTGTAACCTTGGGTGGATACCCTCCATTATTGCATTTACCGCACCGGGTTCTCTGCTGAGGGCATCGGCGACCACATTGGCTTTTCCCGGATGATAATTAATTCCAATGTCATAGTCCTTGACCAGTTCAAGCCATCTTCTCTGTCCGAGATTAAGGTCGGGCTGAGTGAAAATATACTTGAGACTCTTGTGGTCAGTGTATATTTCACATCGCTGCCCAATGAGAGAATGCCTCCAAATCTTTAATGCATGAACCACGGCTGCCAATTCTAGATCATGAGTGGGATAGTTCTCTTCATGGGGCCGTAGCTGTCTGGATGCATATGCTACAACCCTTCCTTCTTGCATTAGAACGCAGCCGATTCCACGCCTGGAAGCATCGCAATATATATCAAAGCTCTTGTGAATATCTGGCAGAACTAAGACAGGGGCCATAGTTAGCCTCGTCTTTAACTCCATGAAACTGCTATCACATTCTTCTGTCCAGGAAAATTTGTGGTTATTTTTCAACAGTTCTGTCAATGGCTTGGCTATTTTTGAGAAGCCTTCAATGAAACAACGGTAGTAGCCTGCCAATCCCAGAAAACTGCAGACTTCCGTTATTGTGGCTGGTGTCTTCCAGTTTAATACAGCAGTCACTTTGCTAGGGTCAACGGCCACACCCTGTTCTGACAGAACATGTCCTAGAAATCCCACCTCTCTTAGCCAAAATTCACACTTACTGAACTTGGCATACAAGCGATGGGTCCTTAGTCTTTCCAAGACAGTACAGAGGTGTTGTTTGTGCTCTTCTTCATCTTTGGAATAGATAAGAATATCATCGAGGAACACTACCACAAACTTGTCCAAAAATTCCATGAAGACTTTGTTCATCATGCTCATGAAGTAGGCTGGAGCATTTGTAAGCCCAAATGACATGACTGTGAATTCATACAGACCATATCGGGTAGTGAAGGCTGTCTTGGGGATATCCTCTTTCCTGATTTTTAGCTGATGATGCCCCGTTCGAAGATCAATATTGGAGAATACCCGGGCCCCGTTTAACTGGTCGAATAAATCATCAATGCGGGGAAGCGGATATTTATTTTTAATGGTGATCTCATTCAATTGGCGGTAGTCCACGCACATCCGTAGGCTGCCATCCTTCTTCTTGACAAAGAGCACAGGTGATCCCCATGGCGAGGTGCTTGGACGAATATACCCTTTTTGTAATAATTCATCCAGCTGTTTCTTTAATTCCACCAACTCCGGGGAAGGCATGCGGTAGTACTTCTTGTAAATTGGGGCGGTTCCGGGAACAACATCAATTGCAAATTCCAGTTCCCGATCAGGTAGCATTCCTAGTAGTTCTTATGGAAATACGTCCGGAAATTCACTGACTACTGGAATCAGATTTATATCTGTAGCAGTGGCTTTGAATGCCATTCCCTTCTTTGACATCATTCTGCTGGTAGTGAATTGTACTGATTGACCTGCCGGGTTAACCAATGTCACCGTCCTAGTGGCACAGTTGATACACACCTGAGGTGGTGTCAACCAATCCATCCCCAGTATTATATCCAGTCCAGGGGATTCAATGGCAACAAGGGTAGCGGGAAACTTAACTCCATGTATCAAGATTTCCAGATCCTTGTATATAACATTTGTTCTGAGCATGGAGCCAGGGGATTGTACCACCATGATTTTGTCCAAAAGAGAAGGTGAAAGTTTGTGTATGGTGGCAAAACTCCGCGAAATAAATGAATGGGAAGCCCCAGAATCAAATAAAATTATTGCGGGTATGTTGTTAACAGAAAACATACCAAGGACCACGTCTGGTGCTTCGCAGGCTTCCTCAGCGGAGATATGATGGACTTGGCCGCGATAGAAGTTCTGATTGGGGCGGCGTCCAACATTGTTGACTTGTGGCTTGTAGTCGGACGATGGCTTTCTGTTTCTTGTGGGGCACTGCCTAGAGTAATGCCCGCCCTGACCACAAGTAAAACAAGTGTTGTTGCGACGGTAGTCTTCCAGCACCGGCTGTTTGCCAAAGGTCTTGTCCTGGCTGCCTGGTTTATTGTTGTTGTTGCCGTTGCTCCAGGCAGGCTTGTACTCAGATGGACCTGGTTGCCAGATACTTGGCTTCTGCACAAACTGCTCACGGTTGTCCTTCTTGGGCTCAAACTTCCGTTTGCGATCGTCATACCCTGACTTATGCTCTCGTTCGGCTATGAAAGCCTTGTTTACCAAAGTCTGGAAGTCAGGAAAATCCAGCATACAAAGCTGACAACGGAGGGTGTGGTTAAGTCCTCCTAGGAACCGCTCGATCTTTCTTTCTTCTGTGGACACGTCATGGGTGGAGTACCGTGCCAGATTATTAAACTTGTTCAGATACTCACCCACTGACATACTCCCTTGAGTAAGAGCAAGAAATTCCCTCTGCTTCACCTTCATTATGCCGGTAGGAATATGATACTTGCGGAATACCTCTTTGAATTTCTCCCAGGAAATATCTTCCCCAGGAGGCCACATTATTTTTGTATTGTCCCACCATATAGCTGCCGGTCCTTCCAGGTAATGTGTGACAAAAGGAACCTTGTCTGACTCATCACAGCGGGCTATATCTAACTTCTTTTCCATGGTCCTTAGCCAGTCATCAGCTTCCATAGGATCCACAGCTTGACCAAAACTGGGTGGCTTGGTACGCTGAAAATCAGATAATTTAGAGTGTGTCCCATTATTGTGATTCTGACCCACCATAGTCTGCATACTTTTCAGAAATTCCATGAGATCTTGATTTCTTTTCTCTTCAAACATTCTCATGATCTAATCCGTGGTTGGTGATTGTGGTGGTGGGGGTGGCAAATCTTCTGGTGATTGACCTGCTTGTCTGGCGGATTGACGAACGGGAGTTCCATCGCCGCCTTGATTACTACACCTCTTCATCCTAAATTTGTTCCCATTGCAAAATACCGAATCGATGAGCAACATCCAACAGGGAAATACAACAACATGACACCAGGAAAAGAAACCAAATAAAAAGAGAACAAAGCGAACAACATAATTATACAAGGTAACCCAACATCATACATGACAAGCTAGTAGGGGGTTATCATGGCTAGAACTGCTCATACGGCAGTTGACACATGCAAAGATGCTACGATGCATTCATGCACTGAGACTCAAGTCTCCACTCTAGTAGCGCGGGTGGCACGGACACTGGCAAACTGTAGACTCCTCGTCGTCTGATCCTGTCTCCGAGTCGGAACTGATGATGTGAATCTCGGCCTCCGGATCAAAGCAAACACGGCGACACTGACGGGAAGGTTCTCCCTCTGAAGGAGGAGAAGCACGACGCCGCAGCATTGGAGCAACTGGAGTAGCTAGGAGTGAGGCCCACTCTGTCGGGGTCTCACGTCGGCTACCAGACGAAAAGCCTGGCGGTACAGACGAGCAAGAAGGAGTCTCAGGTGCTAGCGAAGGTGGAACGGATGGAGTATACATAGGTGAAAACGCAGGAGGAAGAGGAGACTGTGCTGCCGCAACAGCTGCAAGTGCCTCTCGGGCATGAGTCAGCTCCTCAGCTAGTGAAGTGATCATACGATAACTGGCATTCAGATAACGAGATAAAACACCAGTAGCACGATCACTCGCCGGGTCAACAGGTGCGAAAAGGACTCGCCCTGTCGTAGGCGATAGGGTGGGGTAGTGAAAGAAACCAGGATGTGTCTGCATCTCGACCTCATGGAAGCGCAAGTCAGTGAGAGCCTCCATCGTAGCAAACTGGATTGCCAGCTCCGGAGTAGAAGCAGTTCCGCCCTTGGAAGAGCGGGAGTAGCTGCCAATATACGAACTCGCAGTAAGAAAGGCCTCCGCATGATACTCGTACACTGAACCAGCAAGCTTCTCTCGGAACACCTGGTACACTGGGTCTTCGCCATTGGGATACAGCTGAAGCCAGACGCTACGGAGCAGTACTGGAAAAGTGAACGGTGTCGGCTCACGGTTGTAGTGGTACGGGTCTGGTGCCATCTACACTCATCAAACCAACGGTTAGCACAACAATAAACTATATGCATGCCATGCAGCAATCAGATGCAACAAGCAAAGCTCATGCCAAGACTCTAAACTAATCGTGGTTCTAGCGCGGGGTTAACTAGGGTGTCCTACAGTCAACGCGGCTCTGATACCAAGCGTTGTGGCACCCCGGCTCAGAGGACCGGTTTACCCAGTGTTTCTAACCCAGAGATCATGTCTTCTGGAAACACACAACAACTTGGAACAGAACAGAACTGATCTTTATTAATATTGTACAAGAACAAGCTCGGGAATTACATCGGATAGCGAAGCCAGGAGCACAACACGTGCTAAGACAATATCTACATTATTTATGGAACATCATGGGCCTCGGTACTACTAGGTGATTCTACGGCCTAGCGGAACATCGTGCGGGAAACTCCATCCCATAGGGACACTGCTGGGACACGGCCTAGTTAGCGTAGCACGAACCTTCGGGGTCTCCGTCAACGGCTTCTCCTGCATCTGGCATGACACGCCAGGTGAGTACTTGGAATGTACTCGCAAGCTCACAGCAACCACAACAATGTAGCAAACAACAATATGGCAATGATCATGTTAAGTGCTTAAGTTGCTTACGTTTGGTTACCGAATATCAACTTACCCTCTTCCGGGTTGTACCACAACCCCCGGAATACTCATGATCCACTGAGCACTCCGAGCATAAGACAAGTTCTTCCATCATTATTATTATTATGGTTGACCACTCAGTGTGACCTAGTGCGGACTGTGTCCAATACCGTGGACGCGGCTATTCGAATAGATTCTTACACTCTGCAGAGGTTGCGCACTTTTCCCACACCATGGAGCTCCTTGTCCCGTACCTCGGTACACTTCCCTTCCGGGTGGACCGGTGTTGCTCCAACGAAACTTGCCTAACCCGTGACTCCTCCACCGTACCACCGACAATCATCCTCCCCCGGAGTCATCCCCTGGGTGGCCCTGTGTCACCCCGTGACACCTGCCACCATCATGGCCAGCTCAAACTGTCCCAAACGGGGATGCCAGCAAACAACTCAACTGGCTCACAGGATTATCGTCTCCTACCTGATCAGGGTAGCACGCACACATAACCCTCCCTCTTTGGTGGTACCGATAAAAGAGCATGCGGTTAGACCAAGTCAAGGCCGTCCCATTCCGGCAGATGTGGCTGCACGGGTAAGTCCGGGTCGGTGGCACTTGATCAACCATTAAACTTAGTTTTTAATACTTTCATGACCAGCAAGGTTGTTTATCATGAATAAGTTAATATGGCAGTAGCTATGCAACAATATAAATTACTATGAATTATCACATATTAAAATAATGCAAATAATTCAGTTAATAAACCAATACTATTGAAATGCTTCATGTAATGGATGATGTGGCTTGCCTTGATCAGTTGGGTTGTCCACAAACTCCTGGTCTTCAAAACCAAAATGATTTCCTTCTGAAAATATTTTAAAATAGCAAAACAAAATGTCACATAACACATTTTTGTTCACCAGAAATTATGTACATGTGAGAAAAATACCAAAATTTACCAGAAAAATAGAGGGGCTCAAGACAAAACCAATGCAAAAAGAATCAATTGATTTGGACTTGTGGATAAAAAGTTATGGATGGTCAAAGTTACTGGTCAAAGTTGAAATTTAACAGAAATTCTAAAATCTCTGGATAGGCTACGTCGAAGGCATATTTCCCGAATACGCTTCCACTTAGATACAGATTCGGACGCGGCTGGGTCACTGACGTGCGGGCCCCAGCTGTCATATTTAAACGGAAAAAGAGGGGATCAGTAAAGGGGCGGCTCACCGACGGCGATAGCCGGAGTTAGCGATGGCGGCGAGCTCGGGAGATGGCGGAGATGGATCGGCCACTCGACGGCGGTCCTCCCTGTACCAGTGGCGTCTCCGGAGATGGCCTGACGGAGTCGTTCCCTTCCTCTCAGGCGGCGGCTGGTTTCGGTGGTCGTCGGCGACGGCGAATCCGGCAGAGCTCCGGCTAGGAAAGAGGTCGGGCGGGGTCATGGGAGTGCACTGAGCTCATGGGTGGAGTCGGGTGAGGCTGGGGTGGAGTGGAATCGGGCTATGGCAGAGTGAGGATCGGCGGCGGAATGCCGGCGAGCGGCGAGGCCAGAGGGCCTCTCGGCCGTGGCTCGGTGCTCTAGTGGTCGATAGGAGGTGGAGTGAGCGGGGTGAGGAGTGGGAGAGGCCGGGGAGGGCCTTTTATAGGCAGAAGCGGAGCTTCTGGAGTCGGGCGGCGCCGCGGCCACGTCGCCGGAGTGAGGACGTCGCGCCAGCTGGCGCGGCCCGGGCGACGTGATGGAGGAGGCAGGAGGAGTTAATGCGCGAGAAGACGGGCCGCGAGGAAGGAGCCAGCCAGCTCACCCCACTGTGGCCACACGGGCGCAACAGTGCGGTGCTCAGTGGCGGCCGGCGAGAGCTTCTCCGGCGAGGGGAAGAACCTGGAGCGGCCAGGTGGACGGCGGAGAGTTAGTCGGCGCAAGGGGACACGGTACGGCGACGCGGTAGTCGGCCTCCGACGAGACCCGTGCCTGGCGGTGCCCAGAGCGCGGTTTTGGTAGGGCTGGCCATGCGGTCACCGCGTGCACAGGCACACGCGGCGCGAGATGGCCTGCCAGGCCATGTCTGGTGCGTCGACCTTGCACCCTGGAACCCTCTCGTGCCACTGGATCGCCAAGAGACTCACTGAGCCGAAGTGTAGCATGAACTACAGATTGCTGTCAGTAACTTGGGAGGGATCTGGAGAGAAGATGAGCTGGAGAGGAAGCCAATGGAGATGTCTGGAGTGATCTACATTGGAAGGACTACTAGCTGGCAAAATTTGAGAAACTTTGGCCAAGATTTGAACATGGTTCATGTACAAATGCTATTCTGGCCCAGAAACTTAGTGAGGTTGTTGCACTCATATGGGAGATCTTCTAGAGCTGAAATTTGGTGTGTGGGAGTTATTTGATGATGCCAAGATGTCATAAAGATTTCAAAGCAAATGGACATCTTTAGCTAGTACTTCCTTCACAGAGGTTTGAAATGAGCAGAAACTTGGCAGAATATTTTTGATGAAAATTTGTACTAGACAAGAAGATGTTTTTGGATATTGTGGCAAGATATATTCCCTAGTATCTCAGGGAATTATTTGGGAATTTTCTGAATTAAGGAAATATGGGTTGCTTCACAAAGGGCAAGTGCAGTCCAGAAGATGAATGGAGTTTTCTGGACAAAATTTTGTACTGGACTGTCGGTGTACTAAAGTATGGGTCTTTTTAGTACCCCTTACTTGTGCACGGGCAGTTGTAGCCGTACCGCGGCAAGCCTTGCCGAGGGATAGCTAGGAGTAATCACAAGACTAAGATGCCAAGAAGGCGTTCAAGTCAACGATCAGACAGACCAGAAGACAGAAGACCAAAGGGTTGCGGAGGCCCGGCAAGACCCTTACCGGCAAGGCCTCGCACCTGGCAAGGATTCGCACCCGGCAAGCCCCGGGTCCGGCAAGGATTCAGCCCCGGCAAGGCTCTGCACAGTGCAGCGCTATCGCTCCAGTGCAGCGGCCAGCCTTGTCGTTTAGGGCTTGTCCTCATGGTGACGTGGCGCAATGCTGGCCACGAGATGCTTAAGCGGTGCTGATGGGATGGCTGCTTTTCCCATCCCCCGTAAAGCTTTTCCAAGGCCAAGACGTTAAGGGACACCTTGACGGACACCTCACGGTGCATTTAATGAGTTTGTCCTAGGACGTCAGGGTTAGGTATGATAACACTGTGATAACACTGTAGCTACTTTCCACCTCATGCCTTATCTCGTACGCCACTGTGGTAGCCCCTTTGATTCATATAAAAGGAGGCCCGAGGCGTACAGAGAAAGGGGGAGGAGAGCACTTCTGAGATTGGACCCGTTCTGCATACGTAGCAGCTACTGTAGCTCCCGGAACTTGGCCAAGAACACAATCAAAGCAGGAGTAGGGTTTTACGCATCCGTGCGGCCCGAACCTGGGTAAAATCCCCCGTGCCCTGTTCGTTAGATCTGCTCTTTGTGCAATCCTCTCCCCTTGCCGAACCGTAAAGGGATCCCCTTGATCCCATAGGTGTCCGTTTCCCACGACATCTTTGGCGCGCCAGGCAGGGGGTGATCAAGGTTGTGCGAACCTGATCTAGCGATCAGCGCGTCAGATCTTTGATCATCTTCACCACCATGGCTCCCAAGAAGAAGGGTTTCACGACAGTTGGCCCATCTGCATCCGTCGTGCCTGATGCTGCGCGCACAGGCGACGGGGTAGACGTGGGTGGAGGAGGTGGAAGCTCCGAGCTTCCACGGCGTTCCAGCGATCTGAGCCGGACGAGCAACAGGTCCAAGGATGGAGCTGCGCAACCCGCGGGTGGTGCAGCGACTTCCAAGGATGGAGCGGCGCCTTCCAGGATGACCACGCTGGCGCATGCACCGCGACCTTCTCAGGACGCGCATGACGTGCAGCGCCGTGACGTCGGTAGATCCAATCATCCCCATGGGAAAACCCCTGCGCATCACTCTCAAGATGCGCGGGGCCAAGATCCGCGCCAGCGCGCTGGTGGAAGCCGCGCGCGGGTGCAGAGTCGTGATGATGCTCCTTCTAACCCTGTTAGGAGTTTGAGCACCTCACGTTCTTCGCACCTGTCGCCGCCGCCTACGCCAGCGGAGGCGTTGGCGTGAGCTCAGCTGCTCCTAGACTTCCCTCCTGCCACGGAGAAGCTAGACGAGTGGCGAGCCACTATCCAGAGCCTCCTCAGCCTGGCTGACAACGGCAAACCGCAGCAGGGTGAACCCTCCCGGCCGCAGTCGTCTAGGCTGGTGCGTGGCGATGGAGAGAGGACTGGAGCTGGAACGACTACGTTGCGTTCCCCTCCGCTGCATCAAGAGCGGTCGTTAACTCGACGGACCAGCGCCCGTGAGGATGATTCCATGGCGTCATCTGATCCGCAGGTTCGCCGCGACCAACGTCACGTTCTTCGGGAACGGAAGAAGGAGGACGCTTGAACCACCATCGAGCGCCGGAGGGAAGCGCGTCGCCAGTCCGACAAGCGTGCTGGGACCGCTGTTGATGAGCCTGCGCCAGGGTACCCTGGCTGCCTACCTTACGAGGTAGGTTGCCCAGCGTTTACTCGTGAGCTGCGGCAAGTCCAGTGGCCCAGCTCCCGCTCCTTCAGGCCGGAAGTACCGGAGAAGTATGACGGCAAGACCCATCCGTCCGAGTTTTGAGCATCTACACCATCGCGGTGCGGGCTGCCGGGGCTCATGATGATAAGGTGCTGGCCAACTACTTTCCGTTGGTGCTGAAGCCCAACGTTAGATCGTGGTCGATGCACCTGCCCGAGAATTCCATCTCTTCTTGGGCCGACCTGTGCCACCAGTTTGTTGGCGCCTTCACCGGCGGCCATCAAGCTCCTGGCCAGGAGAGTGATCTGCATATCATCCCCCAGAAAGAGGGCGAAAGTTTGCGCAAGTATATCCAAAGGTTCAGCCGCGTCCAGCACAACATTCCTGACGTTCATCCCGCCGCCGTCATCAGCGCCTTTCATCAGAATGTGCGCAATCGTAAAATGCGGGAGGAGCTGGCGATGAACAAAGTCAGAGACGTCGCCGAGCTCTATGCTTTGGCTGACAAGTGTGCACGGGCAGAGGAAGGAAGAAGACTCCCCGGCGAGGACGCTGGCGCCGGAGTCGACTCCGAGAGCGAAGACGCTCCTGCCCCGGCAAGGAAGGGAAAGCGGAAGAACAGGAAGCGCAAAGGCAAGGCCGTGCTTGCCGTTGAAGGTTCCGGCAACACCGGCACCGCCAAGAAGTCCAAGACCGACGACCCTGGCAAGGAGGTTGCCGGGTGTGCGGCGTGTCAGGCCTTGACGGCTGCCGACAAGCCAGAAGGATCCGGCAAGCAGTACTGCAAGATCCACCGTACCAAGGGCCATGATCTCCAAGACTGCCGGCAAGTGGAGGAGCTTTTCGAGAAGCAGCGCGCCGAGTACGAAAGGCGCGACAAGGAGAGAGCCCAAGATGGTGCCGGAGGGTCTGGCAGGAAACGCGGTCGAGGAGGTCGCCGCGGCAAGCCCAGGCGGCAGCAAGAGAAGCCTGCCCGGGGCCGTGACAAGAAGGAAGGGGATGGAGATGAAGAGGAAGATGATGGCGAGTCTAGTGAGCGAGAGTTCTAGAAGGCAACGGAGGTTATGTGTGTCGATGGAGGCGCTTCGTTGCATTTCTCTCACCACCAACTCAAGCGGTGGGCACGTGAGATTAATGCGGCAGAACCCTCTATTGGTGCACAGAAGCCACTGAAGTGGTCCCACACGCCCATCATTTTTGATGCCGAGGACTACCCAGATCGCACAACCGCGGTCGGGTGCCTGCCGTTGTTGGTCTCACCAATAGTTCGCAACCTCAAGGTAACAAAAATGTTGGTTGACGGTGGGGCCGGCCTGAACTTGATCTCGCCGGACGTCATCAAGAGGCTACAGATTCCTGACGAGGACCTTGAGGAGACAGGCTCTTTCCAAGGGGTCAATCCGGGAAGGAACCAGCCGAAAGGCAAGATCACGCTGCTGGTAACATTTGGCAGCGAGCTGAACTTTAGGACGGACAAGGTCGTTTTCGACGTCGCCAAGATTCCGTTACCTTATAATGGAATCCTTGGCCGCCCAGCGCTGGCTAAGTTCATGGCGGCCTCGCACTATGCCTACAACGTCTTGAAGATGCCCGGCCCAATGAGCGTCATCACTGTCCACTCCGACAAGAAAGACGCGCTCATTTGCACCGACAAGCTTTACCGGGAAGCAGTTGCAGCGTCCCCCGCCAAGGCGCATGCTCCTGCCGCTCAAGATCCCGGCAAGAAGAAGAAGCCCGGCAAGACCTCTGGTACAAACTCCGGCAAGCACGCCTCTCCGGAGTGCTGCGCTACCGTCAGGGATGCACCAGAGAGCTCTGCCGACCAGACCAAGAAACCCATGGCTGCTCCACCTGGGACCAAGAAGGTGCCCGCCATGGAGGACGGGACGGGAGGAACTTTCACCATAAGTTCCACCCTTAATGACAAATAGGAAAGCGCGCTCGTTGCTTTCCTGCGGGCGAATGTCGATGTGTTTGCATGGCAACCATCTGACATCCCCGGCGTTCCTAGGGAAGTAATTGAGCACCACCTAGCTATCTGTCCCCACGCGCGGCCCGTCAAACAGAAGGTGCGGAAGCAAGCTTTGGAGCGGCAAGAATTCATTACCGAAGAGATTAAGAAGCTTGAGGCGGCAGGCCTGGTTAGAGGAGTCCTCCATCCTACATGGTTGGCCAATCCAGTTGTTGTGCGCAAGGCGAACGGTAAATGGAGGCTATGTATTGACTTTACAGATATCAATAAAGCCTGTCCGAAAGATCCCTTTCCCTTGCCGCGCATCGACCAGATTGTGGATTCCACTGCCGGCTGCGATTTGCTGTCATTTCTTGACGCATACTCAGGCTACCACCAGATCTTTATGGCGAGAGAAGACGAAGAGAAGACCGCATTTATCACCCCATGTGGCACATACTGCTTCTTGCGTATGCCTTTCGGGTTGAAAAGTGCTGGGTCGACCTTCGCGAGAGCCGTCCAGATTGGTTTCGAGACCCAGCTCCATAGAAATATGGAAGCTTACATGGATGATATAGTGGTCAAAACCAAGGACAAGGCAACACTCATTCAAGATCTGGAGGAGACTTTTGCAAACCTGCGCAGGATCAACCTGAAGCTCAATCCCAAGAAGTGCGTGTTTGGCGTTCCATCCGGCAAGCTTCTCGGGTTCTTTGTATCTCAGCGTGGAATTGAAGCCAATCCCGACAAGATCAAGGCAATTGAGCAGATTGAAGCACCAAGACGAGTTAAGGATGTGCGCCGCCTTGCCGGCTGCGTCGCTGCTTTGAGTAGGTTCATCTCAAAGTCCGCTGAGCGCGCCCTGCCATTTTTCAAAATTTTGAAGAAGGCAGGTCCAATGAAATGGACTCCAGAAGCGGAGGCAGCGCTGCAGGATTTGAAGAAGTACCTCTCCTCTCCGCCAATACTAGTCGCACCTAGGCCACAAGAGCCGTTGCTGCTATATCTAGCGGCAACGAATCAAGTGGTTAGTGCTGCGCTGGTGGCAGAGAGAGAAGCGGAGGAGGATGCAGCGGCAATGGCAGGTCCGCCAAGCGACTTGCCGGGGCCAGCCCGGGCAGGATCTGGTGCCAACGAGGAAAGATCCGCGCAGTCAAGTCAAGCAGTGCAGAAGAAGAAGATGGTGCAGCGCCCAGTCTATTTCGTCAGCTCCCTGTTGCAGGGGGCTAGGTCGAGATATTCTGGCATGCAAAAGCTGCTCTTCGGCCTCCTTATGGCCTCGAGGAAGCTGCGCCATTATTTCCAAGCACATGAGATTACCGTCGTCACTCGCTTTCCACTGCAACGGATTCTCTGGAACCCAGAAGCACCCGGCAGGATTGTCGAGTGGGCGTTGGAGCTGTCATGCTTTGGTCTCAAGTTTGAAAGTTCTTCAACTATCCAGAAAGAGCCTTGGCAGAGTTCGTTGCAGAATGGACCCCAACGCCAGACGACGAAGTTCAAGAATCAGCGATTCCCGGCAAGGAAACAGATCGCGAATGGATTATGTACTTTGATGGGGCTTTTTCGCTGCAAGGCGCCGGTGCCGGCGTGCTGCTTGTCGCACCCACCGGAGAGCACCTCAAGTACGTCATCCAGATGCATTTTCCCCGGGAGAGATCGACCAACAACATGGCAGAGTATGAAGGACTGCTTGCCGGTCTCAGGATCGCGGCAGACCTTGGGATCAAGAAGCTCATCGTCAGAGGTGACTCCCAGCTCGTCGTGAGGCAGGTCAACAAAGATTATCAGAGCCCGTTAATGGAAGCTTACGTCGATGAAGTGAGGAAGCTGGAGGAGCGCTTTGATGGTCTTCAGACAGAGCATGTTCCTCGATCAGAGAACAGCATTGCCGACGACCTGTCGAAGCGTGCTGCACTCAAGCTAGCTGTGGAACCAGGGACTTTTGTGCTCCGCTTGACTCAACCATCCGTGTCGCCATCGACAAGGCCTGATAAGAGAAGAAAGTTAAGTACCGGCGAGTACTTCCCGGCAGGGCTTCCCGAAGCCCCCGCAAGAATCTTGCCGGGAACGACATGGTTGCCGGTGAGCAGCGGCTTCGCGCAGAACCTCAGGTTCTTGCCGCTGAAGCAAGCGCCCCTGCTGCCGAAGGAATACCAGTTACCAGTGAGCAGCTGCTCCGCCAAGAACCTCAGGTTCTTGCCGTAGAAGCAAATGCTCCCGCAGCTGAAGAGTCGCCTTTAGTCTTTGTCGTCGAGCCACAAGCTCCGGCATGGGCACAGCAAATAGTCCGTTTCCTTCAGACAGGAGAACTCCACGAAGAGCAGGAAGAAGCTGAAAAAGTAGCCCGTCAGTCAAGTATGTACCAGTTCGTCGATGATGTTCTGTACAGAAAGACACCGAACGGGGTCAAATTGAAGTGTATTCCTCGGGAGGATGGACTAGAGTTGTTGGCAGAGATTCATGGGGGCATATGTGGATCCCACATAGGCTCGAGAGCCCTTGTCGGCAAGACATTCCGGCAAGGATTCTTCTGGCCTACTGCCCTCCAGGATGCAACGGCACTAGTAACCAAGTGTGAAGCGTGCCATTTTCATTCGAAGCAACTTCATCAGCCAGCTCAAGCTCTCCAGACGATCCCTCTCTCCTGGCCCTTCTCGGTCTGGGGGCTCGACATACTGGGTCCCTTCCCCCGCGCTGCCGGGGGCTTCGAGTACTTGTACGTTGCCATCGACAAGTTCATGAAGTGGCCAAAAGTGGAAGCAGTGAGGAGGGTGACAGCACAGTCAACAGTCAAGTTCTTCAAGGGGATTGTGTGCCGTTTTGGTGTGCCGAACAGGATCATCACCGACAACGGTACGCAGTTCACAAGTCGCACCTTCATGCAGTACGTCCAAGACCTTGGCGGCAAGATCTGTTTTGCCTCTGTTGCTCACTCGAGAAGCAATGGCCAAGCGGAAAGGGCGAACGCTGAAGTGCTGCGTGGTCTCCGGACCAGAACTTTCGACAAGCTGCACAAGCATGGAAGACGCTGGATTGATGAGCTACCGGCGGTTATTTGGTCGATCAGGACGACGCCGAATCGAGCCACCGGCCAGACACCCTTCGCTCTGGTCTACGGAGCGGAAGCAGTTCTCCCCACGGAACTCATATACGGGTCACCTCGAGTGCTCGCTTATGATGAGCTCGAGCAAGAACAGCTGCGGCAAGATGACGCGCTGCTCCTTGAGGAGAACCGTCTTCGGGCTGCTCTGCGAGCCGCTCGCTACCAGCAAGCTTTGCGCCGCTACCATAGCCGCAAGGTTCATGCCCGGAGTCTTGAGGAAGGCGACCTTGTTCTTTGGCGCGTTCAGTCGGCCAAGAATTCCAACAAGTTGACGCCGAAGTGGGAAGGCCCTTACCGGGTAGTGCGAGTCACCAGGCCTGGCGCTATCCGCCTGGAGACCGAAGAGGGCTTGCCAGTGAGCAACTCCTGGAACATCGAGCACCTTCGCAAGTTCTACCCGTAAGGCGCAGTTGTTCGGGTTTCTTGCTATGATAGAGATACGGCCAGCAGGCTGCTGACGACCCGAATCCAGCGCTCGCGGCAGCGTAACGCTCCGGCAAGATCCCGGCAACGCCATTCTGTACAAGTGTTGCCGGTGGCATGTAATCCTTTGTACAGAGCAGGCACATCCTTTGTGCATATTTAATAAGATCTGTGTGCTTTACGTTTCTTGTTGATTCCATGTCATTTTATATGCATGTGTTATCTGAGATGTGTATTGCACTCGATCCCGGTAAGAGCTAACAAACCGTCAAGGTTCCATACTTTTATTTTCTCTTCTTTCTTTTTCTCAAGAGACAGAAGATTCCCTCGCGCGCACGTTTGCCGGGGGGGGGGGGGGGGGAAGGAGAATGGTGGTATGGATACCAGACGACGTTCAAGGTTGGCGCCTTGCTGGAAGAAGAAGAATAGCGATGAAAAGCAGAGCTAAGTTGTTGAACCCCTTAAGCAGATTTTGATTTTTGTAAGGCTGTATTCCCTTGAACGATTTCGGCTTTGTATGGAAAACCTGCACGCGATGGAATCTTCTCGTGATCGGCTGCGCCCTTACTCTATTTCGAGTCCGCTCAACAGACTAGCTGGCCGCGCTGAAAACATCAAGATTTCTTGCCGTGAGCAGCACCGCCCGCAAGCTGCTGACAACCCGAATCCAGCGCTCGCGACGGGGTTATGCTCCGGCAAGTTCCCAGCAAAGCGTAGGGTATACGCCATACAGAAAGAAATTGAACAAAGGGAATAGCATGCCTTAATTCAAATAGAGCAAGTTATATTACATCCAGTGCTTGCCGCGTTTCTGACATAAAAGCAACTTTGTCTTTTACATGTGACGCCGGCGGCAAGATGGAGAAGAAATAGGAGGCTACAGCTAATCCCGGCGATCGCCCTCGACCCTCTTCACCTGGCTCACCCGATCGACGATGGGCGCGACAAGCTCTTCGAGAGCCTTGACGTCCACGTCCTTCGGCAAGCTTTTCGAGGCTTTGGAGAGGTCGATGCCAGGGTTCCTGTACGCCACCTTCATCAACACCTTACGGAGGACGAGCTGGCAGAGTTTCTGGGATTCGTCAGCCAGCTTGCTTGTTTGGTTCGCCTGGAGTAGCTTGAGGGCGTCGACGAGCTTCTCGAAGAACATGGTTAGCCTGGCGCTTGAGGATACGTTGTCATCGGCAGAGTATCCGAAGCCCGGCAAGCCCATGGCCTCCAGCTCCGCGCCAAGCTTCTCGGCGACGTCCGCCAGCCTGGCAGTCCAGAGCTTCACTCTAGAGGTGTACTCGTTGTGTGTGGCGGCGGCGTTCTGGAGCAGCTCCTGTTCGTCGTGGAGGTCTTTGATAAGAGTCTTCTCGTGAACTCGGGCAGCCTCAAGAGACTCCTCCAGCGTGGATAGCTTCAGCTTCAGATCTTCAATGGAGTTCTTGATGGAGGAAAGCTGCTGGACTTTCTCGGATACGGCGACCTGCGTCTCCATCAGGTTGTGGAGAGCCTTATCTCTCTCGACCTCGAGTGTTGAGACCTTCTTGCCGTGGTCCTCGAGAGCGGCCTCCAGCTGCTTCGTCTTCTCCTCCAGCAAGTTCTTGGCAGCCTCTGCAGCTCCGGCAGCGTCGAGGGCCTCTTTGAGCTTGCCGGCGTGGTCTTCAGTTAGAGCTCTGAGCGTCTTCAAGTGTTTCTGCTCAAGCTCCTGGACCCGCCGCGCGACAAGATTTTCGAGCTCTTCATCCTTGTTGCGAAGCTTGGCGGCAAGCGCTGCCTCGCGCGTGGCAAGGTCCTCTTCTTGGGCATCAAGGCCGATGCTGCGCTGCGTCAAGGGGGCTCCTGCCACGGCGGCTTGCTGGGCGGCCTCCTCCTGCGCTTTCTCGATGTCTGATTGCTTCAGCAGGAGGGCGTTCCGCTCTTCCGCCAGCTGCTCCCGATAAACATTCAGATCTTGGAGGGCCTCGCCGTACCAAGCCCGTGTCTCCGTGACGCGTTGTTGGAAGTCTCCTTCCGCTGCCTCGATGAGCGCTGCCCGGGAGTCCAGTTTCTCCTTCCGGGCATGGTAGAGTGTTTGGAGCTTCTGATAGTTGTCGTTCAGGGCTTGGAGTAGCTACTCCTCCTTGAGCTCGCTGGCGGCGGCGACGATGATTTCCCCGTCAAGATGTTCTCCCTCAACCAGCTCTTCGATGTTTGCCGACCCCGGCATGCTGACAACGTTTTTGCCGGCACTGATGTATTGGCTTGAGGAAGGGGCCTTGGACGACGAGGGTTGGTCCTCGGCAGTTGAGGGCCTCGCGGCAGTAGAAGCGCCTGGCGCTCCTGCAGCGGAAGCGCCATAAGTATGGCCACGGGTCTCCTCGCCGGCTCCCTCGGCGGGCGTCTTGGCGGCCTCCTCTTGTGCGGCCTTGGCGGCCTCGACAGCAGCAGCCTCGGCGGCAGCAGCTTTGGCGGCCTCGGCGGCGGCATGCTTGGCGGCCTCCTCGGCGGTAACCTTGTCGGCTTCAGTGGCGGCATCCTTGGTAGTCTCTTCAATGACAACGTCAGTGTCCATGAGCTCTGTCAGAAGAAGATTGAAAGCCAAAGAGTTGATTAAGATGAAGCTGGGAAGGAAGTTCAAGAAGACAAAAAGAAGAAAAACCAAAGCGACAAGTTCTTTGGGGCAAGTAACTTTACCTGCGTCAAGGAAGGGGTTGCCGGAGCCTGCACTTGCCGGCCCCTCCCCTTCGTCGCGGTAGGGCTCGCTCGAAGATTCCTCCCTGGGCGGTGTGGTCGATGGAGGCGGCACGGCAGAGGCAGCTCCCGCTGTTGCCTCTTGTTGTTGCTCCACTCCTGCACGCCTGGAGATGTCAGCTGAGAAGATGCACACCCCGGCACGCGCCAGTGGGTAGTGAGTAGAAGACTCACGCTGGGGGCTGCGCCGGGGGCTGCATCGAGGGTTGCGTTCTGGGCTTGACTCCGAGCTGACGAGAACCGTTTCCGGCACACCCGAGGTGCTTGCCAGCGGCTCGACGCTTGTTGAGGTCTTGGCCCTCTTCGCCATCCTCTGCGCCAGGGTCTCCATTTCCCTGTGGAGACGGGAACAGAGCAAGTTAATCAAGCAAAACTAGAAAGATAAGAATCAAAGCTGTGGCGGGACTTTTACTCTTCTTCTTCTTCCTCGGAGCTGATGGCGGAGAGGTCGAAGCCGACCCCCGCCGCGGTACCTGACGGAGGAGGAGGATTGGTCCTGGGCCGTTTGGCAGCGGCAGGTTGCGGTGCGGCCTCGCCGGCCGCCCCTTTGCTGGAAGCCTTGCTGCTCGAGGAAGGTTGGAGGGCTGGAGCACCAGTGGTGTTCTTCCGGAGGCCGCGCCTCTTCCTGTGTTGAAGAGCTGGGGGCTCTTCCTCCTCCTCTTCTTCCTCTTCGGCGGCGCCTCCGGCAGAAGGGCTCCCGGCAGCGGCTCCGCTCGGCTCCCCGGCAGCCTTATCTCGCCCGGCAAGATCTTCCCGCAGTGGGTCCTTGCCTTCGCTGGACTCAGCGCTGCCGGCTTCTTCCACAAGGTTCGCCTCTTCCGCCCTGCTGGCGATGTAGGCGAGCTCCTCCTCTGTGGTGGCGCGGACAAGGTTCTCCTCGCGGATGGCCTTCTCCGTCAAGTTGTCGAAGAACGCCAGCGCCTGCTCCGCGGACGGCTCGATCCACCTCTCGTCGATGCTATGGACATTGAACACCGGCATCATGGCGATGATGGAGGTCAGCGACGAGTTGTTGCACAGTGGGACGACGCCTGCCGGCAACTCTCCCACTGCGCCGGATTTGAACAGCTGTTGGCAGAGGGCTGCATGCCCCATGGCTGTCAGATCATTATCCAGCCCAGGCCGCACCCTCATGACGTCGGCAGTGTTCGTGTACTCCCAGGCAGGGCGCCCCTTGTTCTGCAGTGGGGCGATGCGCCGGCGAAGGAAATCTGAAGCAATCATCTCCACCTTCAACCCGGCAGCCCTGAGGCGCTGTATCCTGGTGATGGCGATGGTGAGCTTGCTGTCGTCAGGGTCCGCAGCGCTCCAATCCTTGCCGCGGACCACCTTCTGCTTCCGCACCTCGCAGAACGGTTGGGGCTCCTTTTCCCAGACCCAGCACCACTTGCCGCGCCACTCATCCCATCTCTCGCGGTAGAGCCCCTCTGGGTACGTCTCCTTGGTTGCCGTCCTCGGAATCCAAGTGATGCTGCCGGAGAGGGCGTCGCCCTTTTGGATGCGGGGGTAGAAGTAGTGCCGGAAAAGTGCAGTGCTCGGGATGACCCCGACAAAATTCTCGCAAAGGTGCGCGAAGACGGACATGCAAGTCACGGCATTCGGCGTGAAATCTAGCAGCTGGAAGCCATAGGTGAGCATGATATCTACGAAGAAATCCGAGTACGGAGGACAGAGGCCGCACCAGAAGTAATCAGCAAAGAAGGGATAATCTCCTGGCTCTGCCCTACGAGAAGCTACACTCACTCTGGTGGCTGGATGCACCATGGTCTCCTTCGCCCATGCGAACTGGTTCCTCTTCTTCAAGGTCTCCGCGTCAAGCGTCGAGGGGAAGACAGCGCGTTCCTTCCGCATCTTCGCCAACTTGCTCTCCGCGGCGGCCGCTTCCGCCGCCTTGCCCTTGCTCGGCTTGGGCGGCATGATGGCTATGGAAGTGGGCGCTGAAGGCGTCGAGAGCGCGGTGGAGGCGGGTGGAGGGAGAAAAGCTCTGCTTTGGGCGCGAGGAAGAAGACGATGGCGATGGCTCTAAGATTGAGATTGGAAAGGCGGAGGGGGTAAATGAGCAGTGCCCTCTGTGATTCCCTTTTTTATGGGGAAGGCGCGAGGCAGGCTCTTTACCGCCCGCTTTTGCAGTGGAGTTTCCACCCACGTCTCCCACTTCGCGCGATTAATGCGCGTAGTGGAGGGGCGTGGTAAAAGAGATAATGATTGCGAGCAGTTATTCCCTGCCATGCGTGCCCGTGCACTGTTTTGGACCTAGCCCAATAGGCCTGGCACCCGTGTATGGCCTAGGCCCGGGGGCTCCTGTCGGTGTACTAAAGTATGGGTCTTTTTAGTACCCCTTACTTGTGCACGGGCAGTTGTAGCCGTACCGCGGCAAGCCTTGCCGGGGGATAGCTAGGAGTAATCACAAGACTAAGATGCCAAGAAGGCGTTCAAGTCAACGATCAGACAGACCAGAAGACAGAAGACCAAAGGGTTGCGGAGGCCCGGCAAGACCCTTGCCGGCAAGGCCTCGTACCCGGCAAGGATTCGCACCCGGCAAGACCCGGTCCCGGCAAGCCCCGGGTCCGGCAAGGATTCAGCCCCTGCAAGGCTCTGCACAGTGCAGCGCTATCGCTCCAGTGCAGCGGCCAGCCTTGTCGTTTAGGGCTTGTCCTCATGGTGACGTGGCGCAATGCTGGCCACGAGATGCTTAAGCGGTGCTGATGGGATGGCTGCTTTTCCCATCCCCCGTAAAGCTTTTCCAAGGCCAAGACGTTAAGGGACACCTTGACGGACACCTCACGGTGCATTTAATGAGTTTGTCCTAGGACGTCAGGGTTAGGTATGATAACACTGTGATAACACTGTAGCTACTTTCCACCTCATGCCTTATCTCGTACGCCACTGTGATAGCCCCTTTGATTCATATAAAAGGAGGCCCGAGGCGTACAGAGAAAGGGGGAGGAGAGCACTTCTGAGATTGGACCCGTTCTGCATACGTAGCTGCTACTGTAGTTCCCGGAACTTGGCCAAGAACACAATCAAAGCAGGAGTAGGGTTTTACGCATCCGTGCGGCCCGAACCTGGGTAAAATCCCCCGTGCGTTGTTCGTTAGATCTGCTCTTTGTGCAATCCTCTCCCCTTGCCGAACCGTAAAGGGATCCCCTTGATCCCATAGGTGTCCGTTTCCCACGACATGGACCATGATATGTTTTTGAAGATTGTGGGAGTAGATGATGACAAGAATGTGTGGTATTAATTTGGGATTTTTCTGATCATCAAAACTATAGGTTGCTTTATAACCCATAGTGGGGACAGATTTCCCAAAGGTGAAGATGAATTATTTTGGAGGAAATGAAAATTGGAATTTGATCCAAAAGGTGTGTGACAAGATTTTGGCAAGGTATTGAGGGCTTGGGATCACTTAGAGAGAAATTCAAAAGTTCCTCAAGTCCAAAGTCAACTGAGAAGATTCAAAAGCCAACCAATTTGCAAATAAAACCAATAAAATTTTGAAAAGAAAAAGTTGCCAAAATCAGGGTGTCACACGGACGGCGTCGGAAGCTTCTTCTCCAGAGACGGTGGCGGCGGAGCTCGTCGGATTCGGCGATTCCGGCGATGATCCGGCAAGCTGGTGGTACCGTTGAGCTCAGGAGGTCACCACGGTCTTGATGGGAGTAGTGGGTGGAGCTGGGAGTGGCTAGGATGAGTGCACATTCAAGGGGGATCCGCGGCAGATTCCGGCGATCAACGGCGGCAGCAGGCCCTCCCGGCCTTGCCGCGCTCGTGGGGGAGTGATTTGTGGCCAGGTGGAGTGGGGCCGATGGCTAGAAGGAGTCGGGGATGCCTCTATTTATAGATGGAGGGTGGCCGTGTTCGGGTCTCCGCTGGCGACGAGCTGCAGAAGAGGAGAGGAGGAGATAAGCTCGGGCGCGGTGTGGGGAGGAAGAGTGGTGCACAGGCTACGCGGTGCACGCGTGCGAGCATAGTGGCGCGCACAACGTGGAGAAAACAGAGCATGCGTGCTCACTGTTCCGCCGCGTAGCGTTCGGCCGTTTCCGGCGAGCGGCTTGCCGGTGTCGGGGAGGAGCAGGGTGAGGCTTAGGTAGCGCGCTGGGGGTTGCTGGCGAGCTGGGACATGCTGCGGTGTCGAGACGAGAGGGAATGGACGGCGGCAGAGGGCCCCGATGCACAGAGCGCGACGAGCGCATGCAATGCACCGCGCTCTCATGCGGTCACCGCGTGCACTGGCACACGCGGTGCTTTCGGCGCTGCCAAACTGTGTCAAACGTGAAGTCCCTTCAACGCAGTGCCTAGAACTGCGCTTGGCTTGCCATCTGGCGCAGTGGAGGTGACTGGAGCTTGACGAATAGTTTCTGGACAGAAACTTGTGCCAAGTGCTGGGGACAAACGGCTAGGAGTCTAGAGCTGAAATTTGGTGGCTTAGCATCTCTTAGGAGGGTAGTCACGTGGTAAACATTTCAGCCCCAACAGATCAAGGAAAAATATAGTTGCTTCACAAAGTGACCATTCTGTCCAGAAGCAAAAACATTTTCCTTAGCTGAAAATTTCCAAATGACCATGGGATATTTTTGCATAGGGAGGTGAGGCATGATCCACAGAATATTTGGGAATTTTCTTGGAATTTTTGGAGCAATAAAAATAATGGTTGCTTCATAGCTTAGTGAGAAAAGGGGCATTTTCAGGAGGAAAAGAATATAATGCCATTAAATAAAAATATCCAATGGCATTATGGTGAGAGGGATGAGGTCTAGGGAGGGTTTAGGGATGATAGAACCCACTTGGAAGAAAATCAAAAATAAATCCAAGTGGCAAGTCCAAAAGAATTGACTGAAAAGCCCAAATGCAAATAAAAATATTCAATAAATCCAAATAAAAGAAAAAGGCAAAATCCAAGGTGTTACAAACCTCCCCCCCTTAGGATGAATCTCGTCCTCGAGATTCGGTTGCATAGGAAACAAATATGGGTATGCAGTCCTTAAGAAATCCTCTCTTTCCCAGGTGGCCTCATCCTCTGTGTGGTGCTCCCATTGGACCTTGTAAAACTTTATGGTTTTACTGCGGGTGACTCTGTCCATCTCTTCCAAGATTCTCAAGGATTTCTCCTCATATGTTAAATCTTTGGCAAGCTCTAGCTCTGTCATATCCGTCTGTTTTGCGGGTGGTGCGATGCATTTTCGTAGCTGAGACACGTGGAACACATCATGAACCTCGGATAGCTCTGGAGGCAATTCCAACTGATAAGCCACTTTGCCCACTCTGGTCATAACAAGAAATGGACCGATGTACCTTGGTGCAAGCTTTCCCCGAGTATGAAACCTTTAAACTCCTTTCATGGGGGTAACTCGGAGATATGCATATTCACCTGGTTCGAAACTGATTTGTCTATGCTTTGAGTCATAGTAGCTCTTCTGACGAGATTTTGCTACCTGCAGTCTGTCTCGAATTTCCTTAACTTGCTTTTCTGCTTCCATCATCAAATCAGTCCCGAAGATTCGGCTGTCTCCTGTCGGAGACCAGTTCAGCGGGGTACGACACTTACGTCCATATAGAGCCTCAAAGGGTGACATCTTGAGGCTAGTCTGATAGCTGTTGTTGTAAGAAAACTCAGCGTACGGCAGGCTATCTTCCCATTTGGGTCCATGAGCAAGAGCGCATGCCCGAAGCATGTCTTCCAAGATTTAATTTACCCGCTCTGTCTGCCCATCTGTCTGAGGGTGATAAGCAATGCTATGCTTCAAAGCGGTTCCCAAGGCTTGATGAAGACGTAGCCAGAACGCCGAGGTAAACAAAGATCCTCGGTCTGAAGTGATAGTCCTGGGGTATCCCATGCAGACTGACAATCCTGGATATGTAAAGTTGAGCGAGTTGGTCTGCACGGTAGGTTGTCCTTATTGGAATAAAGTGGGCCACCTTGGTGAGCATGTCAACCATAACCCATATGGCGTTATTACCTCGTGGTGTCCTTGGTAACCCCATGATGAAGTCCATGCAGATATCATCCCATTTCCATTGCGGAACGTGTAAGGGTTGAAGTAGACCGGTGGGTTTTTGATGTTCAGCCTTCACTTTATTGCATATATCGCAACAAGCGACGTAATAGGCGATATCTTTCTTCATACCTTCCCACCAGAATGTTTGCTTCAAATCTTGATACATTTTAGTGCCCCCGGGGTGAATGGAGTATGCTGACTCGTGAGCTTCCTTCAGGATCTGCTGCTTTAATTCCCCGAGGTCCGGTACACAGACTCGATTCCGAAATCGGAGTGTACCTCTATCATCAATGTTGAAATCTGGTGTCTTCCCTTCTCGTACTTGGGCCATTACCTTGAGTAACATTGGGTCACCAGATTGAGCCTTTCAGATTTCGTCTTCCAGAGTAGGGGTTACTTACAAGGTAACCGAGCAAGTTGCATAACATAGGATCATATTGAGCTGAGCTATTTCTTCTTGAAGTGCTGGGTGCAGACGCTCGATTAATGAGTTTACTGTAGCTGGTTTGCGACTGAGAGCATCGGCAACCACATTTGCTTTTCCTGGGTGGTAGTTGATACCCAGGTCATAGTCTTTGACCAACTCAAGCCATCTTCTTTGTCGGAGGTTCAGATCCGGTTGCGTGAATATATACTTGAGACTCTTGTGGTCGGTGTAGATTTGGCATCGTTTTCCAATGATGTAATGCCTCCCAATTTTTAAGGCATGGACCACAGCTGCCATCTCCAAGTCATGGGTAGGGTAGTTCTCCTCATGCGGTCGAAGTTGTCTTGATGCATAGCCCACGACCTTTCCATCTTGCATAAGTACACACCCAATGCCACGCCTGGATGCGTCGCAATAGATGTCGAAGCTCCGGTAGATATCTGGTAGAGTCAACACTGGAGCGGTGGTCAAATGGGTCTTTAGCTCATTGAAACTGTTCTCACATGCTTCCGTCCATATGAACTTCTGATTCTTCTTGAGTAGTTCCGTCATTGGTTTGGCAATCTTTGAGAAGCCTTCAATGAAGCAATGGTAATAACCTGCCAGACCCAGGAAACTCCTGATTTCTGTTACTGAAACAGGTGTCTTCCAATTCAGGACTTCTGTGACTTTGCTTTGGTCCACGGCCACTCCTTGAGCGGAAAGAGTATGCCCAAGGAATCCTACTTCCTTAAGCCAAAATTCACATTTGTTGAACTTGGCGTAGAGTTGATGAGCACATAATCGCTCCAACACTGCTCAGAGATGCTGCTTGTGTTCTTCTTCACTTTTGGAATATATGAGGATGTCATCAATGAACACCACTACAAACTTGTCCAGGAAGTCCATGAACACCTTGTTCATCATGTGCATGAAGAATGCAGGAGCGTTGGTCAGCCCAAAGGACATGACCGTATACTCATCAGCCCATATCGTGTAGTGAATGCTGTCTTGGGGATATCTTCTTTTCTGATTTTCAGCTGGTGATACCCGGTGCGCAAATCAATCTTGGAGAACACTTGAGCTCCACTGAGTTGATCGAACAAATCATCGATCCGGGGCAACAGGTATTTATTCTTGATGGTGACATCATTGAGAGCGCAGTAGTCAACACACATCCGGAGACTGCCATCCTTCTTGCCCACAAATATTGCAGGTGGACCCCAAGGAGATGAACTGGGGCGAATATATGCTTTTTGGAGCATCTCATCTATTTGCTTCTTCAACTCCACTAGTTCGGATGAAGGCATACGATAATATTTCTTGTAATTTGGTGCTGTCCCAGGCACAAGCTTGGTTGAAAATTCAAGCTCCCGATCAGGTGGCATGCCTGGCAATTCATCTGGAAACACATCTAGGAATTCACAGACCACTGGGACTAGATTCATTGCTGTAGTAATTGCTGCATAGACCATCCCCTTCTTTGGCATGGCTCGACCGACAAAGAACCGAGCGGACTGACCCGAGGGGTTTATTAGCGTGACTTCTCTTGTTGCGCAGTTGATGCAGACCTGGTGTCTTGTCAACCAATCCATCCCCAAAATAATATCCAATGTTGGAGATTCAATGGATACTAGGGATGCGGGGAATATAACGCCATTGATTGATATTTTCAGTCCTCGGCATACAATATTTGTCCTGAGCCTGGATCCGAGGGATTGTACCACCATAACTTTGTCCAAAAGAGTATAGGAAAGTCGATGTTGGGTAACAAAAGCTCCGCGAAATAAAAGAATGGGAAGCCCCGGAATCGAATAAAATTGTTGCAGGTATGTCATTAACAGGAAACATACCAATGACCACATCGGGGACTTCGGAGACTTCTTCTGCGGAGATATGATGAACTTGCCCTTGAATATACCTCTGTTTGGGGAAATGCCCCACATAATTGACTTGAGGCTTCAGGTTGGCTGTTGACTTGCCGTTCTTGGGACACTGCTTGGCGTAATGCCCAGTTTGTCCACATGAGTAACATGCATTATTATGCTGACAGTCTTCCTTGTTTGGATTGGCAACCACAGTCTTGATCTGACTTTCATTCTTGATGTTCCCCTGCTGCCAGGTTGGCTTGAACTCGAACTGGGGTTGCTGCCAAGTACGAACCTTCTGAAAAACTTGCCCTTCCTTCTTGGGTTCAAACTTGCGCTTGCGGTCTTCATATGCAGTCTTATGATCATTAACAAGTTTGTGTTCCCTTTCGTCAATGAGTGCCTTGTTCACCAAAGTTTGGAAGTCGGGGAAATCCAGCATGCTGAGTGCACATCGGAGGGTAAGGTTGAGTCCTCCGAGGAACCGATCTATCTTCCGTTCTTCGGTGGCCACATCATGTGTAGAATAACAGGCCAAGTGATTGAACTTGTTTAAGTACTCACTTACAGTCGAGTTCCCTTGTGTAAGGGTGAGGAATTCTCGCTACTTGACCTTCAAGATACCGGCGGGAATATGATACTTGCGGAATTTATCTTTGAATTTATGCCAAGTAATCTCGTCTTCAGCAGGCCACATAATTTTAACATTGTCCCACCATATAGCAGCTGGTCCTTCCAGATAATGAGTGGTGAAGGGTACCTTATCAGCATCTTCAGTGCGAGCAATTTCTAGCTTCTTTTCAATGGTCCTCAACCAGTCATCGGCCTCCATTGGATCCACTGCTTGACTGAAACTTGGCGGTTTGGTCCTCTGAAAGTCTGACAGCTTGGAGTGATTGCCGTTGTAATTACTCTGCCCAACCATAGTCTGCATGCTTCTCAGGAATTCCATCAGGTCTTGGTTTCTCTTCTCCTCAAACATACGCATAATCTGCTCTGTTGTGGGTGCTTGAAGTGGAGGAGGTGGTGGCTGATATGGTTCTGGAGAATGTCCTGCTTGCCTGGCGGATCGGCGAATTGGAGTATCGTCGCCACCATAGCAGTTACTGCCACACCTTGTCATCCTATATGTGTTTCCCAATACGAAGCATCGAGATGACCAACATCCATAAGGGAAAAAATAGGAGGGTGAAGCAACAAACCCGGAAAAGAAATCGAGGAAATCCAAAGCGAATAACAGAAAACAACATAATTATACAATACATCATCCAGCATACATAACATGACAACAGCATGGATAGTACTACATGCATACAACCAAACACCACATTATTCTGGTCTACTCGCGACGACAGCGATCGCACTGGCACTCTGCCGGTCCTGCTGGTGTCTCATCGGTGTCGGACTCCGAAACGGAACTGATAACGGACACCTCCGGAGCAAAGGAAAGACGACGACGCTGACGGGACGACTCTCCCTCAGGGGCAAGAGTAGGGTGGCTCTGCAGCATCGGAGCGGCTGGGATAGCGAGAAGCATAGCCCACTAGGCTGGGGACTCATGGGGAGTCACTACCGAAGTACCTGAGTTACTCTGAGAAGGTGTGGGAGTCACTAGTGCAGGTGGAGGTACGGTAATTGGAGGAACAAGCGATGTATGGATAAGTAAAGGTGGAGCGAAGGCAGATCGAACGGCAGCTAGCTCGTCTCGAACGCGGTTCAGCTCCTGGGCTAAGCTAACGATCAGAAAGTATCCAGCTGTTATGTAACAAGACATGTGGCTGGCTGACCGGTCACACTCCGGATCAATGTAAGGGAAACTGATCTGTCCTAACTCAAATAGGGATGGATAGAAGTAGAAACCTGGGTGAGTCTGTATCTGAATCTCGTTATAGCGCAAGTCAGTGAGAGCCTCGAATGCTGCAAACTGGACCGCCTGGTCGGGTGTAGAAGCAGTCCCGCCTTTGGTGGATCGAGTGTAAGTGCCCACCACAGTACTGTTGTGCATGACGACTTCCGCGTGATACTCGTAAACACCATCTGCAAGCTGCTCTCGGTACACTTGGTACACGGGTCATCGCCGTCGGGGTAGAGTCGGCGCCACACGTTGCTAAGCAGATGCGGAAAGGTGGAAGGTGCCGGCTCAGGCTGATACAGATAAGGGACTGGTGCCATCTACACTCAAAATATTAGCTAATCAGTATTAACAGTAAACTATATGCAATGCAACACCCAAGTGCAGAGTCAAACCTCAAATCGCTACAGAGGCTAAAACTACCGTTTTCTAATGCGTCGGCTGTCTAGGGTGTCCTACAGTCAGCATGGCTCTGATACCAAGAGTTGTGGCACCCCGGCTCAGAGCAACCGGTTTACCTTGCATTGCCAGCCCAGAGATCAAGTCTTCTGGCAATACACAACAACTTGGTACAGAAACAACCGCTTTATTGATCTCTTAGCGGATACATAGGTTCACATATTACATGATGAGCGAGGCCAAGTGGCACACACGGTGCGGCTGCACTTATGTACATTATTTAGTAGACATCTCAGGGGCCTCGATGATAAGGGAACTACTATGCGGCAGCGGAAGGATGAGGCAGCGGAACTCCACTCCACAGGGACACTGCTGGGACACGGCCTAGAGCGCAACATACTGCTCGACATCAACACCATGCAAGGCTTCTCCTGCATCTGGCATGATAAGCCAGGTGAGTACTTTGAATGTACGCGCAAGCTCACAGCAAACAAAACAAGTATGACAAACAACAACAAGGCATTTAACAAGTTGAATGCATGAGCATGATTCTATCCAACATGAGGTATGCGTGAAAAGTTGCCGTGGTCCCTGGGACCAACTTACCATTTCGGGGTTACCACGTAACCACCGTTCATAACTTACCAATGTGATCCTTACTTGATCACAACCATACCTTTCATAGTGATCCTCACTCGATCACCTCTTCTGCATGTGCCATCTTGTGAGTCTTAGTGTGCAAGTTACTTATATCTGCAGACCCACGGTGTGACCTACTACGAACTGTGTCCATATCTGAGGACGCGGCTATCGATAGATTATACACTCTGCAGAGGTTAGTACACTGTACCCACTCTACGGAACTCATGGCCTCGTGCTCCCATTCGGGTGGACCAATGACATTCCGACAAAACCGATCTATTGCATCACACTCTCCCGGCCATTCCGACAAACTCCCCTTTGGGCTATGTCCTGGGTGGCCCTGATGCCAACTTGTGACATCCACCACCTTTGTGGCCGCCACCGTCGTGGCCAAACATAAACATCATCCCAAACGGGGACCTCGGTACCGTAAAACTCGGGCCCTCAAGGTTATGACTGCCTACCAGGCCAGGGTAGCGCTAGTGCACAACCTTCCCTCATAGGAGGCACCGGCGAGAGGCATGACAATAGACCGCATTAGGGCCTCCCCATCCAGGCAAGTGTGGTTGCACTGGTGAGCTCGATTCGGTGGCACCATGACTCGATCAACAACATGTTCAAGTTGAATTAACATCAAGTTTAACTTGAAATAAAAATGATTCGAGCCATAGTGTGAAGGGATGCATGGGTCATGTTCATGAGTAACGAATGCATCATGCTACCCTAAGAGTATATGACATGATCTCTACTGCACACTTTAGCAAGAAAGCATGAACCCTACTGCATACTATCAAAATGACATGGAGCACTTTCTATGCAATAAGTTCTATATAGCAAATCATTTTAATAGTCAATTATATAGGAATTTAATTCAAATAAACCATTGTCATTGCAATGCCATCCTTGCATATGAATGTTGTGGCTTGCCTTGGTTCAGAGGAGTGTCACAGTACTCCTGTTCTTCTCCAACACAATTAGGAGCTTCTAAAAATAATTTAAATGCAAAAAGAAAAGGTCACATAAAGCCTTTTATTTCACCAGAAATTCTCAACAGCAAGAAAATTCTGAAATTTGGCATGCATAAACTTTGGCTCAATACAAACCAGTAGCAAAAAGAATCAACTCAATTGGACTTATAGAATAAAAGTTATAGCTGGTCAAAGTTGGGTTAAATCTGGTCAAAATATTAATTTAAATGATTTAAACGAATTTCCAGAAACGGCCACGTCGAAGGCGTATTCCCGGATTACGCCTCCACTTATACTGCTTCGGGAGAGAGAGTGAGAGACTGATAGGGGGGTCCCACTGTCAGGGTTAAAAGAGAGAGAGGGAGGGAACAGTGGAGGCGGCGCTATCGCTGGTGGTTCTCCGGCGAGGAGGCCACGGCGGTCGCCGGAGATGGGCGGGATGGACTCAGCGCAGCACGGCGAGCACGCACGTACCCGAGGTGATGGCTGGGGTGGACGGACAACGTCGAAAGCTTCTTCTCCAGAGACGGCGGCGGCGGAGCTCGTCGGATTCGGCAATTCCGGCGATGATCCAGCGAGCTGGTGGTACCGTTGAGCTCAGGAGGTCACCACGGTCTTGATGGGAGCAGTAGATGGAGCTGGGAGTGGCTAGGATGAGTGCACATTCAAGCGGGATCCGTGGCAGATTCCGGCGATCAACGGCGGCAGGAGGCCCCTCCCGGCCTTGCCGCACTCGTGAGGGAGTGATTTGTGGCCAGGTGGAGTGGGGGCGATGGCTAGGAGGAGTCGGGGATGCCTCTATTTATAGATGGAGGGTGGCCATGTTCGGGTCTCCGCCGGCGACGAGCTGCAGAAGAGGAGAGGAGGAGATAAGCTCGGGCGCGGCGTGGGGAGGAGCAGTGGTGCACAAGCTACGCGGTGCACGCGTGCGAGCATAGTGGCGCGCACTACACGGACTAAACGGAGCATGCGCGCTCACTGTTCCGCCACGTAGCGTTCTGCCGTTTCCGGCGAGCGGCTTGTCGGCGTCGGGGAGGAGCAGGGCGAGGCTTAGGTGGCGCACTGGGGGTTGCTGGCGAGCTAGGACACGCTGCGGTGTCGAGGGGAGAGGGAATGGACGGCGGCAGAGGGCCCCGATGCACAGGGCGTGGCAAGCGCATGCAATGCACCGTGCTCTCACGCGGTCACCGCGTGCACTGGCACACGCGGTGCTTTTGGCGCTGCCAAACTGTGTCAAACATGAAGTCCCTTCAACGCGGTGCCTAGAACTGCGCTTGGCTTGCCATCTGGCGCAGTGGAGGTGACTGGAGCTTGATGAATAGAGCTGAAATTTGGTGGCTAAGCATCTCTTAGGAGGGTAGTCATGTGGTAAAAATTTCAGCCCCAACAAATCAAGGAAAAATATAGTTGCTTCACAAAGTGACCATTCTGTCCAGAAGCAAAAACATTCTCCTTAGCTGAAAATTTCCAAATGACCATGGGATATTTTTGCATAGGGAGGTGAGGCATGATCCACAGAATATTTGGGAATTTTCTTGGAATTTTTGGAGCAATAAAAATAATGGTTGCTTCATAGCTTAGTGAGAAAACGGGCATTTTCAGGAGGAAAAGAATATAATGCCATTAAATAAAAATATCCAATGGCATTATGGTGGGAGGGATGAGGTCTAGGGAGGGTTTAGGGATGATAGAACCCACTTGGAAGAAAATCAAAAATAAATCCAAGTGGCAAGTCCAAAAGAATTGACTGAAAAGCCCAAATGCAAATAAAAATATTCAATAAATCCAAATAAAAGAAAAAGGCAAAATCCAAGGTGTTACATAACAAATTTAATATAAAGTGCACTCCCACTCAAATCAGTATCTCTCATAATTGATAGTGAGTGATTCAAGATCCTAATCTTATTCTCAGCCATTGATGTGGACATCACTGATGACGAGAATTTTGACCGGTAGGCAAACTTTTGCCAATCATACCTCCATATGACTCTTGTTCATCTTTCAATGCTTCGTGCTCTGAGCTCAGAACGATTCTGCCAGAACTTCAAGACAACCGAGTGTTATCTGCTCGCATGGTCTGACCATTCACCCGTCTTACACTTCACAACCCGTTTGTACTCATGTGGACATGATGCACTCCGAAATGTTATGTGGCATAGACGCTAGCAACACTAGGAAGAGCACCTTTTAATTTGATATTTACTGTGAGAGATCACCCTAATAATTGACTACTATGCAATCAAAGGCTGCAAACAATAAAGGGATAAACATCCCAGGCAATTCATAATAGCATGATATGGTATAGCCCTGGGTGCTGGGAACGTCTCCATGGTTCTCCGAGGTCTTCTTGAAGTTTTCTCCAAAAGCGTTGCCATGACGACAATTTTGAAAACTACCGCCGTGGCACCGATTTTGTTCTCCTGCACCTGGTGAAGCTCCGGGTCCTCCGAGTAACCTGTAGGCTACCTCTACATCTATTACATTAAGGTGGCAATCCCATGGCTCCAGCCATCATGCCGTGACGCGCAGGACACTTAACATTACAACATATAACCATCTCACACATAAACTCATTATCATGACGAAGACTATACCACATCATATGCAACCCTACAAAACCAAGTTAGATGTCCTCTAATCGGTTTGGCAAATTTTAACTACGTGGCTTCTAGGGTTTTTGGATAACACTAGCTACCTACACACACCATCAAGGCGATAATTCTTGTTGCTAGATTAGCTTTCGGGGTGTGTGAAAGAAGAGACTTAATTAAATATTTCATCCCCCACATTAAACTTCGTCAAATACGCGTGACCCCCTAGAAGATCGTTCATCTTCATCGCCCTCTTGCGTACGCGACGGTTCACTATTCTTGACTATGATGAAGCACAAGGAACTGTTAGCAGATCATCGACAGCCAAAGCTGGTCGATTGTCAGAACCTTGTACAAAGCTACATCATGCCGTCAATGAACTGAACCGAAGCAACACTCGAGGGAAGCATAGCAAGAACATCAACCCTCATATCCACATGTGATCTAGATCGAAACCTGCATCGACTCATAGAACCGCTCATGATGCCACTGTTGGGAAACGTAGTAGAAAACAATTTTTTCGCATACGAACACCCAGGAACAATATGAAGATTCATATAGGGTTTGGATCAATGATCATTACCGACTCCGGAGTGCAGCAGAAGTAGACGAGTTGGTGTAGATCATACTTGGAGTCCTGTCGTGGTATTCTCACGGCAGATGCCATGAGATGGCTTAAAATGGTGGGGCTACGTGAGGACGCCGGTGGGTTCCGGAAGCGAGGTTGGGGACAAGAGGAGAGGGACTCACGATGTACCCAGGTTCGGGGCCCTTCGAGCCCTCCGAGGGAGGTAAAACCCCTAGTCCTGCCGGATCTACTAGATGGATCTCACAGAGTGATTACAATGCACTCCTGGAGCTGTCTGATGGGGGGAGGAAGAAGAGCTAGCTCTCTCCTTCTCCTGGCTACGCGTGTGTGTGTGTGTGTGTGTGTGTGTGTGTGTCGAGAGTTCAACTGAGAAAGAGAGCCAACCCCTCTGCATGGAGGCCTCCTGGGGGGTCTTATAGCTCGACCCCCCAGGGTTACAATGGTAAAGGTACATGGGCGTGGGGCCCTGGTGTCATCGTCTGGGAGCCGGCGGTGGGGGCCGCCGGGTCGCCGAGTCCGCCGGGTGCGCCGGGTCCAGGCCGTGCTGGGGCCGCCGGGCACGGGTCCAGTCGGCTGCGCGGCACTGTGGCATGTCTTGTCTTGCATCACAGGGCGGCTGGCGCCGCCCAGCTACAGGATTGCGCCGCCCGCCCCGGGCGAGGGCGCAGGGATGCTGTAGCCACGCCCGCTTGGGCCGGCGCAAAGGAGGGAGCGCTGTAGCCACGCTTGCCTCGTCATGAGGGTTTGTCCTCTCGTGGCCAGCTGGCATGGGCCAGCCGGCTGGGCCGGGTCGCCGCGCCGAGACGGCTCGCGCTGGGGAGCCGGCGAGCAGGCTAGCCGGATTGAGGGGCTTGTCCTGCTCCGATATTTTTAAAAGGGGTCTGGGTTCCGTTGCCTACCCGGGGGTCATCCCCCCGACAGTAGTCCCCGAAGCTGTGAAGGCCCGCCGGCTCCAAGCAGGGGGGCCTTCGCAGCTTACCCCCCTAAGGAGTCGGCTTGTTGGTGAAGTGCAGGAGTCCGGCCGGGCGGTGTTGGGGAACGTTGCATGGGAAACAAAAATTTTCCTACGCACACGCAAGATCTATCCATGGTGATGAGCATCTACGAGAGGGAGAGTGAATCTACATACCCTTGTAGATCGCTAAGCGGAAGCGTTTAAGAAACGCGGTTGATGTAGTCGAACGTCTCCGCGATCCAAATCGCAAGTCGTCCCTCGAACCGATCACGAACTAGTGCCGAACGGACGGCACCTCCGCGTTCAACACACGTACGGCTTGATGACGCCTTCACCTCCTCGATCCAGCGAGCGATGGTGAAGTAGTGGTTGAGTTCCAGCAGCACGACGGCGTGGTGATGGTGGTGAAGAACAATCTCTGCAGGGCTTCGCCAAGCGCTACGGAGATTATGACGGAGGAACTAGAGGGTTAGGGTTGCCGCACACGGCTTGGGGAAATCTTGATGTATCCCGTGTGCTAGCCCTGCCCCTCTATTTATATGTTGAGCCTTGGGGTCTAAACTTGGAGTAAAAGCCTCCTCCGGGTCGGTTTTGCCCGCACAAGGTCGGTTTGGCCCGCAGGGAAAGAGTCCAACTCGGATCCCTGCCGAACCGTGCACAGCCGCGCACAAGCGGTAGTACCGCTTCACACAAGCGGTAGTACCGCTTGGGCGGTAGTACCGCTTCACACAAGCGGTAGTACCGCTCCGGCGGTAGTACCGCTTCACCAAGCGGTAGTACCGCTTACGCGGCAGCAAAACTACTTTTGCACTTTCCAATACCTTGTGGGCTTTATCCCTTTGGCTCATATAAAGTGTTGCTGCACCCGAACACTTCGGTAAACATTCGGAACCCCTTCCGGTGAACTTCGGAACTCTTCCGGAGATCAAAACACTATTATCACATATATCAATCTTTACCTCCGGACTATTCCGGAGATCCTCGTCATGTCCGGGATTTTATCCGGGACTCCGAACAACTTTCGGTCACCAACATAATAACTCAATTATACTAATCGTCACCAAACGTTAAGTGTGTAGACCCTGCGGGTTCGAGAACTATGTAGACATGACCGAGACACCTCTACGGCCAATAACCAATAGCGGGACCTGGATGCCCATATTGGCTCCTACATATTCTACGAAGATCTTTATCGGTCGAACCTCTATGTCAAGGATTCAGTTAATCCCGTATGCTGTTCCCTTTGTTCTTCGGTATGTTACTTGCCCGAGATTCGATCGTCGGTATCACTATACCTAGTTCAATCTCGTTACCGGCAAGTCTCTTTACTCGTTCCGTAATACAAGATCTCGTGGCTAACACTTTAGTCACATTGCTTGCAAGGCTCATTGTGATGTTGTATTACCGAGTGGGCCCTGAGATACCTCTCCGTCATATGGAGTAACAAATCCCAGTCTTGATCCATGCCAACCCAACAGACACCCTCGGAGATACCTGTAGAGCACCTTTATAGTCACCCAGTTACGTTGCGACGTTTGATACACACAAGGTATTCCTCCGGTGTCAGTGAGTTGCATGATCTCATGGTCAAAGGAACAGATACTTGACATGCAGAAAACAATAGCAATAAACTGACACGATCAAATGCTACGTTTACAGTTTGGGTCTTGTCCATCACATCATTCTCCTAATGATGTGATCCCGTTATCAAATGACATCTCATGTCCATGGCTAGGAAACCTTAACCATCTTTGATCAACAAGCTAGTCAACTAGAGGCTTACTAGGGACACAGTGTTGTCTATGTACCCACACATGTATTTGAGTTTCCAATCAATACAATTATAGCATGGATAATAAACGATTATCATGAACAAGGAAATATAATAATAACCAATTTATTATTGCCTCTAGGGCATATTTCCAACAGTCTCCCACTTGCACTAGAGTCAATAATCTAGTTCACATCACTATGTGATTTACATTGTAATGAATCGAACACCCATGCAGTTCTGGTGTTGTTCATGTTTAGCCCTTGGAAGAGGTTTAGTCAACGGATCTGCAACATTTAGATCCGTGTGTACTTTGCAAATATTTATGTCGTCCTCCTTGATGTAATCGCGGATGGAATTGAAACGTCGCTTTATGTGTCTGGTCCTCTTGTGAAATCTTGGTTCCTTGGCTAGAGCAATGGCACCAGTATTATCACAAAACAGAGTCATTGGGTTAAGCGCACTAGGCACTACTCCAAGATCTGTCATGAACTCCTTCATCCAGACACCTTCCTTCGCCGCCTCCGAGGCAGCGATGTACTCCGCTTCGCATGTAGAATCTGCTACCACGCTTTGCTTGGAACTGCACCAGCTAACCGCACCCCCATTAAGAATAAATACGTATCCGGTTTGCGACTTAGAGTCATCCGGATCAGTGTCAAAGCTTGCATCGACGTAACCCTTTACGACGAGCTCTTGATCACCTCCATAAACGAGAAACATGTCCTTAGTCCTTTTCAGGTACTTCAGGATATTCTTGACCGCCGTCCAGTGTTCCATTCCTGGATCACCTTGAAACCTTCCGACCATACTTATGGCAAGGCTGACATCGGGTCTTGTGCACAGCATTGCATACATGATAGAGCCTATGGCTGAAGCATAGGGGATGACACTCATCTTTTCTCTATCTTCTGCAGTCACTGGGCATTGAGTCTTACTCAACTTCACACCTTGCAAAACAGGCAAGAACCCCTTCTTGGACTGATCCATTTTGAACTTCTTCAAAATCTTATCAAGGTATGTGCTTTGTGAAAGTCCTATTAAGCGTCTTGATCTATCTCTATAGATCTTGATGCCTAATATGAAAGCAGCTTCTCCTAGGTCCTTCATTGAAAAACTCTTGTTCAAATATTCCTTTACGCTTTCCAGCATTTCTATATTGTTTCCAATCAGCAATATGTCATCCACATATAAGATTAGAAACGCTATAGAGCTCCCACTCACTTTCTTGTAAATACAAGCTTCTCCGTAAACTTGTATAAACTCGAACGCTTTGATCACCTCATCAAAACGAAGATTCCAACTCCGAGATGCTTGCACCAGTCCATAAATGGATCGCTGGAGTTTGCAAACTTTGTCAGCATTCTCTGGATCGACAAAACCTTCTGGTTGCATCATATACAACTCTTCCTTAAGGTAACCGTTAAGGAACGCTGTTTTGACATCCATCTGCCAAATTTCATAATCGAAAAAGGCAGCTATTGCTAACATGATTCTGACGGACTTAAGCATCGCTACGGGTGAGAAGGTCTCATCGTAGTCAACTCCTTGAACTTGTGAAAAACCCTTTGCCACAAGTCGAGCTTTATAGACGGTGACATTACCGTCCGCGTCCGTCTTCCTCTTAAAGATCCATTTGTTCTGAATGGCCTTACGCCCTTCAGGTAATACTTCCAAAGTCCATACTTTGTTTTCATACATGGATCCCATCTCGGATTTCATGGCCTCTAACCACTTCTCGGAATCCGGGCCCATCATCGCTTCTCCATAGCTCGTAGGTTCATCGTTGTTTAACAACATGACCTCTAAGACAGGGTTGCCGTACCACTCAGGAGCAGTACGCGTCCTTGTCGACCTACGAGGTTCGATAGCAACTTGATCCAAAGCTTCATGATCATCATCATTAACTTCCTCTTCAGCTAATGTAGGCTCCACAGAAACAACTTTCTGCGCTGCGCTACTCTCAGGTTGAAGTAAAGGTTCAACAACCTCATCAAGTTCTATCTTCCTCCCACTCAATTCTTTCGAGAGAAACTCTTTCTCAAGAAATGTTCCGTTTTTAGCGACAAACACTTTGCCTTCGGATCTGAGGTAGAAGGTATACCCAACTGTCTCTTTTGGGTATCCTATGAAGACGCATTTCTCCGCTTTGGGTTCCAGCTTTTCAGGCTGAAGCTTTTTGACATAAGCATCACATCCCCAAACTTTAAGAAACGACAGCTTTGGCTTCTTGCCAAACCAAAGTTCATATGGCGTCGTCTCAACGGATTTCGATGGTGCCCTATTTAAAGTGAATGCAGCTGTCTCTAATGCATAACCCCAAAACGATAGCGGCAAATCGGCAAGAGACATCATAGATCGCACCATATCCAATAAGGTTCGATTACGACGTTCGGACACACCATTACGCTGTGGTGTTCCAGGCGGTGTTAATTGTGAAACAATTCCACACTGTCTTAAGTGACTGCCAAACTCATAACTCAGATATTCTCCTCCTCGATCAGATCGTAGGAATTTAATCTTCTTGTTACGATGATTCTCAACTTCACTCTGAAATTGTTTGAACTTTTCAAATGTTTCAGACTTGTGTTTCATTAAGTAAATATACCCATATCTACTTAAGTCATCAGTGAAGGTGAGAAAGTAACGATAACCACCGCGCGCCTCAATGCTCATCGGACCGCACACATCAGTATGTATGATTTCCAATAAGTCACTTGCCCGTTCCATTATTCCAGAGAATGGCGTTTTAGTCATCTTGCCCATGAGGCATGGCTCACATGTGTCAAGTGATTCAAAATCAAGTGACTCCAAAAGTCCATCAGCATGGAGCTTCCTCATGCGTTTTACGCCAATATGACCTAAACGGCAGTGCCACAAGAAAGTGGTATTATCATTATCAATTCTACATCTTTTGGCATCAATGTTATGAACATGTGTATCATTACTATCGAGATTCAATAAGAATAAACCCCTCACATCGGGTGCATGACCATAAAAGATATTACTCATATAAATAGAACAACCATTATTCTCTGATTTAAATGAGTAACCGTCTCGCAATAAACAAGATCCAGATATAATGTTCATGCTTAACGCAGGCACCAAATAACACTTATTTAGGTTCATCACTAATCCAGACGGTAATCGAAGAGCGAGCGTGCCGACGGCGATCACATCAACCTTGGAACCATTTCCCACGCGCATCGTCACTTCGTCCTTTGCCAGCCTCCGTCTATTCCGCAGTTCCTGTTTTGAGTTGCAAATATGAGCAACCGCACCGGTATCAAATACCCAGGCACTACAACGAGAGTTGGTAAGGTACACATCAATAACATGTATATCATATATACCTTGTTTGTTGTTGGCCGCCTTCTTGTCAGCCAAATACTTGGGGCAATTCCGCTTCCAGTGTCCAGTTCCCTTGCAATGAAAACACACAGTTTCTGGTTTGGGTCCAGCCTTGGGTTTCTTCACGGGAGGAGCAACTGCTTTGCCACTCTGCTTGGAGTTACCCTTCTTACCCTTGCCATTTTTCTTGAAACTAGTGGTTTTATTGACCATCAACACTTGATGCTCCTTCTGAATTTCAGACTCAGCGGCTTTCAGCATCGCAAACAGCTCGGCGACTGACTTGTTCATCCCGTGCATGTTATAGTTCAACACGAAGCTCTTGTAGCTAGGTGGCAATGATTGAAGAACTCTGTCAGTGATAGCCTCTGGCGGAAGGGGCATCCCTAACTCAGCCAGACGGGTGGAGTACCCAGACATTCTGAGCACGTGATCACTGATAGACCCGTTCTCCTCCATCTTGCAAGCATAGAACTTATCGGAGATCTCATATCTCTCGATCCGGGCATTCTTCTGAAAGATAAACTTCAACTCCTGGAACATCTCATATGCTCCATGACGTTCAAAACGTCTTTGAAGTCCCGGTTCTAAGCCATACAACATTGCACATTGAACTATTGAGTAATCATCAGAACGAGCCTGCCAGGCGTTCACAACGTCTAGAGACTCAACTGGAGCGGGTGGATCACCAAGCGGTGCATCAAGGACATAAGCCTTCTGGGAAGCCGTAAGGATAATCCTTAGATTACGGGCCCAGTCCACAATGTTACTTCCATCATCTTTCAACTTAGCTTTCTCTAGGAACGCATTAAAATTCAGGGGTGCTACTGCGCGAGCCATGATCTACAACATAAATATAGCAAAGACAACTTTAGACTATTGTTCTAGATAATGAGTTTAGTTAATCATATTATTTAAAAACTCCCACTCAAATTGACATCCCTCCGGTCATTCGAGTGTAACATGATCCAAATCCACCAACTCAAGTCCGATCATCACGTGAGTCGAGGTGGTTTCAATGGTGAACATCTTCATGTTGATCATATCTACTATATGACTCATGTTCGACCTTTCGGTCTCTTGTGTTCCGAGGCCATGTCTGTACATGCTAGGCTCGTCAAGTTTAACCCGAGTGTTCCGCACGTGTAACATGGCTTACACCCGTTGTATGCGAACGTAGAGTCTATCACACCCGATCATCACGGCGTGTCTCGAAACGACGAACTTTCGCAACGGTGCACACTTGGGGAGAACACAATTTATCTTGAAATTTAAGTGAGGGATCACCTTATAATGCTACCGTCGTCCTAAGCAAAATAAGATGCATAAAAGGATTAACATCACATGCAAATCATAAGTGACATGATATGGCCATGAACTTGTGCTTTTGATCTCCATCTCCAAAGCACCGGCATGATCTCCATCGTCACCGGCATGACACCATGATCTCCATCATCTTGATCTCCATCAACGTGTCGCCATAAGGTTGTCGCGCTGACTGTTGCTTCCACGACTATAGCTAACGTTTAGCGATAAAGTAAAGCATTACATAGCGCTTAATGATTGACACGCAGGTCATACAATAATTAAAGACAACTCTATGGCTCCTGCCAGTTGCCGTACTCATCGACATGCAAGTCGTGATATTCTATACATCACATGATCATCTCATACATCACATATATCTCATCATGTAATTGGCCATATCATATCACATCATACCCTGCAAAAACAAGTTAGACGTCCTCTAATTGTTGTTGCAAATTTTACGTGGCTGCTACGGGTTTGCAAGAACCGTTCTTACCTACGCAAAACCACAACGTGGTGTAGTGATTGCTTTTTGATCTTCTAAAAGAACCCTCTTCATTGAACCGATTCAACTAAAGTGAGAGAGACAGACACCCGCCAGTCACCTTTATGCAACAAGTGCACGCAGCGGTAAAACCAGTCTCGCGTAAGCGTACGCGTAATGTCGGTCCGGGCCGCTTCATCTCACAATACCGCTGAATCAAGTATCAACTAGTAACGGCAAGCAATATGTATACACCCACGCCCACAACTCGTTTGTGTTCTACTCGAGATCTCATCTACGCATAGACCTAGCTCAGATGCCACTGTTGGGGAACGTTGCATGGGAAACAAAAATTTTCCTACGCACACGCAAGATCTATCCATGGTGATGAGCATCTACGAGAGGGAGAGTGAATCTACATACCCTTGTAGATCGCTAAGCGGAAGCGTTTAAGAAACGCGGTTGATGTAGTCGAACGTCTCCGCGATCCAAATCGCAAGTCGTCCCTCGAACCGATCACGAACTAGTGCCGAACGGACGGCACCTCCGCGTTCAACACACGTACGGCTTGATGACGCCTTCACCTCCTCGATCCAGCGAGCGATGGTGAAGTAGTGGTTGAGTTCCAGCAGCACGATGGCGTGGTGATGGTGGTGAAGAACAATCTCTGCAGGGCTTCGCCAAGCGCTACGGAGATTATGACGGAGGAACTAGAGGGTTAGGGTTGCCGCACACGGCTTGGGGAAATCTTGATGTATCCCGTGTGCTAGCCCTGCCCCTCTATTTATATGTTGAGCCTTGGGGTCTAAACTTGGAGTAAAAGCCTCCTCCGGGTCGGTTTTGCCCGCACAAGGTCGGTTTGGCCCGCAGGGAAAGAGTCCAACTCGGATCCCTGCCGAACCGTGCACAGCCGCGCACAAGCGGTAGTACCGCTTCACACAAGCGGTAGTACCGCTTGGGCGGTAGTACCGCTTCACACAAGCGGTAGTACCGCTCCGGCGGTAGTACCGCTTCACCAAGCGGTAGTACCGCTTACGCGGCAGCAAAACTACTTTTGCACTTTCCAATACCTTGTGGGCTTTATCCCTTTGGCTCATATAAAGTGTTGCTGCACCCGAACACTTCGGTAAACATCCGGAACCCCTTCCGGTGAACTTCGGAACTCTTCCGGAGATCAAAACACTATTATCACATATATCAATCTTTACCTCCGGACTATTCCGGAGATCCTCGTCATGTCCGGGATTTTATCCGGGACTCCGAACAACTTTCGGTCACCAACATAATAACTCAATTATACTAATCGTCACCAAACGTTAAGTGTGTAGACCCTGCGGGTTCGAGAACTATGTAGACATGACCGAGACACCTCTACGGCCAATAACCAATAGCGGGACCTGGATGCCCATATTGGCTCCTACATATTCTACGAAGATCTTTATCGGTCGAACCTCTATGTCAAGGATTCAGTTAATCCCGTATGCTGTTCCCTTTGTTCTTCGGTATGTTACTTGCCCGAGATTCGATCGTCGGTATCACTATACCTAGTTCAATCTCGTTACCGGCAAGTCTCTTTACTCGTTCCGTAATACAAGATCTCGTGGCTAACACTTTAGTCACATTGCTTGCAAGGCTCATTGTGATGTTGTATTACCGAGTGGGCCCTGAGATACCTCTCCGTCATACGGAGTAACAAATCCCAGTCTTGATCCATGCCAACCCAACAGACACCCTCAGAGATACCTGTAGAGCACCTTTATAGTCACCCAGTTACGTTGCGACGTTTGATACACACAAGGTATTCCTCCGGTGTCAGTGAGTTGCATGATCTCATGGTCAAAGGAACAGATACTTGACATGCAGAAAACAATAGCAATAAACTGACACGATCAAATGCTACGTTTACAGTTTGGGTCTTGTCCATCACATCATTCTCCTAATGATGTGATCCCGTTATCAAATGACATCTCATGTCCATGGCTAGGAAACCTTAACCATCTTTGATCAACAAGCTAGTCAACTAGAGGCTTACTAGGGACACAGTGTTGTCTATGTACCCACACATGTATTTGAGTTTCCAATCAATACAATTATAGCATGGATAATAAACGATTATCATGAACAAGGAAATATAATAATAACCAATTTATTATTGCCTCTAGGGCATATTTCCAACAGGCGGCACCATCCATTCGCATGCCGGCAACGTGGCAGTGGACGCCGGGAACACCCGCTGGGCGCCGGCTTCCGGAAGCCGGATCGCGGCACCCCGGCCGGGGCGGGAAACAAAAGCGTCCGCCGGTTGAGTCTTGTTTCATACGACGATTCGCGCCCGCCACTGTTTGACGGACCGCCATGTGCTGTTTCGCGGCGGGCAAGGCCTGCCAAACCACGCGCACGATGGGACGCGACGGCAGACCGGGCCCCACCACGCCGCGCCCTCGGGCCGCGTGTGGGGGATTTATTGTGGCGCCCCCGACGGTTGCGCTTCCCCGGGCAGTTAATGCGCACGGGGAACGTGCCCGCACAGTGCGGGGAAGTGGGGATCGTGGGCGCAGACGATCCCACTTCCCCACGTTCTCGCGCGGTCTATAAATGAAAGGGAGGGAGTGTGGCGGAAACGCTCATGCACGCACTCCCGCCCCTTGCTCTGCTTCTTCTTCTTCTTCTCCGCCGTGCTCCGCCGCCGCGCACTCTCGCACACGCCTGCTGCTGCGCACCGCGACCAGAGGCCCGCAGCGCGAATCTCTCCCCTTCCTCCTCCTCTTCGTCGCCGCACCCTCATGCCCGGAGAGCCCTCCAATGGCGCTGCCGAAAGGCTCTTGGGAGGGCTCCATTACGACCGAGGCGGATATCTGGTATCTTCGCCGCACGTAGTGGCTGCCACCAGCGGAGGCGCTGGCCGCGCGCGCGCCCGGCTCGGACTGGGTGCCACGGCCGCGGGAGGGCGAGCACGCCGTCTTCTACTCGCATTTCGAGCGCGGGCTCGGCCTCCCCGCGAGCCTCTTCTTCCGTGGCTTCCTCGACTTCTTCGGGTTGCAGCCGCACCATCTCGGTGCCAACGCCGTGCTGCAGATCACGGGCTTCGCCATGCTCTGCGAGGGCTACCTCGGCATGCTGCCGAATGTAGACTTGTGGGCGAAGATGTTCTTCCTCAAGTAGCAGGGGGCATCGGCCGACGTTATGTCTGACTGCGGGGCAGCAGTTGTCGGGGGGATGATCCCCGGGTAGGCAACGGAGGCCAGATCCCCCTTCTTTTTGAAACATCGGGGCAGGACAAGCCCCTCAATCCGACTGGCCTGCGCGCCGGCCCCCCAGCGCGAGCCGGCTCGGCATGGCGACCCGGCCCGGCCGGCTGGCCTAGGCCGGCTGGCCGCTAGAGGACAGCCCTCATGACAAGACCAGCATGGCGATAGCGCCCCCTCCTTGGCGCCGACCCACGCGGGCATGGCTACAGCGCTCCCCGCGCCCCCACCCGGGGCGGGCGGTGTCCGGGCGGCGCGATCCTGTTACTAGGCGGCGCCGACCGCCCTATGACGAACGACAAGACCTGCCACAGTGTAGCGCTGCCGAGCGAACCCGTGCCCGGCGGACCCGGCGCACCCGGCAGAACCGGCGCACCCGGCGAAACCGGCGCACCCGGCGGCCCCCACTGCCGGTTCCCAGACGATGACACCAGGGCTCCGTACCTGTGCATCTTTACCAATTTAACCCTGGGGGGTCGAGCTATAAGACCCCTCGGGAGGCCTCCATGCAGGGGGTTGGACGTTGGAGGTTGGACACTGGACACACACACACACACACACATGTAACCAGGAGAAGGAGAGAGCTAGCTCTTCTTCCTCCTCCCACCAAACAGCTCCAGGAGCGCATTGTAACCACTCTGTGAAACCCATCTAGTAGATCCGGCAGGACTAGAGGTGTTACCTCCCTCGGAGGGCCCCGAACCTGGGTATATCGCGAGTCCCTCTCCGCTTGTCCCCAACCTCGTTTCCGGAACCCACCGGCGTCCTCCCGTAACCCCACCTTTTTAGCCATCTTATGGCATCTGCCGTGAGAATACCACGACAGTTGGCGCCCACCGTGGGGCTGCTCGCGGCGCCGGCCGGAGTCAAGTTCCGGACGAGGCCCTTTACCAGCCTCGGCGAGCGCATCGTGCACGGTTTGGCCCGTGCGCCTCGCACGGCCAACCCGGCCGGCTGCAGCACTGCGCCGAGCGCGAACGTCGCCTGCCCCGCAGGCTGCCTCGTCGTCCCTTTCGGCGCGCTGCGCGTTTTCGTCGCACTCATCCCCGACGTGTTTCCCAGCGAGGTGCGCAGCTTCGCCGACTCCCCCGTCCGCGTTGGCTGCGCCGTCTCCGACGACGTCGCGGCTCTCCGCGCCCGCGTGGAGGTGCTGACCATCGACACCAGCTCCGGCTCCCCGCGCGGCAAGGAGAAGGCCGGGCCGACCCGCTCCGCGAGATGATCCGGAGTCTGCAAGCCCCTATCACGCCCGACGCCGACACGGCTGCTGCAGCGGCGCAGCTCAACGAGGACCGCCAGCATCTGCTGGTCGAGGCCACGGAGCTCGCGGCAACCCGGCGCCGGCTGGAGTCCGCCCAGCGAGTGTACGACAGCGCCCACGGCTTCACGCCAGCCGGTGCAGAGCCCTGCCGGGTTGCGGAGGTGCGGATCCGTGGGGGCGCAATCGGCCGTGCGCTAGGCGCAGGCCGGCCCGTGTACGACACCCCCGTCAAGAACATGCGCGTGGTGCAGGCGGCCATGGCGGATCTCGAATTCCTGGAGGGCGAGGAGCTGCTGCAGCAGCGCATCCGCGACCTCATCGCCGCGGCGAACGAGCAGCAGAAGCAGTTCGACCCGGCCCAGCCATCCGCCTCCGCCTCAGGAAAAACCAGAAACCCGGAGAGGGCCCTCCGGGACGCGCGGCAGACGTCCTCCCACGCCACTAGCGCGAGCCGCTCTGGCCGGCACCGGTCCGGTCGGAGCCGGCACAACCGTGCCGCAACCGCTGGAGATGGCATCGCTGACGATACGGCTGGCGATGGCCGAGTTCAGCCGCCGGAGCCCCCCGTGCGTCCGGCTCGGCGGCCCGAGCCGGCCCCGAAAGCCCCGGCACCCCGCGGTCCCATGGCGGACCGGATCGGACCCCGCGGTCCCGTGGCGGACCGGCTCGGCCCCCGCGAGCCCTACGACGAAAGCGACGCCCGTCACCGCATCGACCGGCTGACGCACTCCACGGCCCTGGAGGAGGAGAGCTCTGTCGGCCCGGCGTGCTTTGGGCCCCGCATTCGCGAGGAGCCCTTCCCCAAAGGCTTCTCGCTGCCTCGCGACTCGCCCAAGTACAACGGCGCCACCAAGGTGGAGGATTGGCTGACTGACTACACCACGGTTGTCGGCATAGCCGGCGGCAACCGGCGCGTGGCCGTGCGATACGTCCCCCTCATGCTGCTCGGCTCGGCCCGGACGTGGCTTAACAGCCTCCAAGCCGGCAGCGTGAATTCCTGGATGGATTTCGAAGACGCGTTCATTCGCAACTTCACCAGCACCTACAAGTGTCCCGGCAAGCCTCGCCAGCTCTCCATGTGCATCCAGAAGCCAGGCAAGCCCCTGCGCGATTTCCTCACGCGGTGGACGGAGCTCCGCAACTCCTGCGAGGGCATCGACGAGGTACAAGCCATCCAGTACTTCATCGACGGATGCCTGGACGGCACTCTGGTCAAGCACCAGCTGGTGTGTGATGAGCCGGAGACCCTGGCGGAGCTCATGGCCGTGGTGGACAAGTACGCTACGGCCGACTCCGCGATGAATGTGAAAATCACGAACGACGCAGATGGCAAGCTCCTCCCGGTCCAGCCGGCGCCTCCCAAGCCGGCTGGTGACAATAGCCAGCGCCGGCAAGACAACAGCAACAACAATGGCAAGCGCAGGAACGACCAGCAGGCGCCCCGCTACGACAACCGGCAGGTCACCGCGGTGGAAGGGGTGCAGCCGGCCGAGCAAGGCTCCAGCCAGCGCCCGCGCACCGGCAAGGCCGCCTGGCAGCCGAAGCTGTCTTTTGAGCAGATGCTCGACGCGCCCTGCAAGAACCACAGCGGCGCGAAGCCTCCGACACACACGCTCCGGCAGTGCAGCTTCACCCAACGCCTGCTGAAGGGCAACCTTCCGCCCCCGCCACCCGGAGCCGGCTCACAACAGCCGCTGCTCCCGCCGCCCCCACCGCCACCCGGCGCCCTCGCCGACAACCCTTTTCCGTGCCCAGACGCGTCCTACGTCGTCTTCACGAGCGAGGGCGACGACAAGCATGCCAAGTGCAAGCACGCGGCCGAGGTGAACGCCGTCGTCCCTCCGGTTCCCCAGTACATGCACTGGTCCGACCGGCCGGTGAGCTGGACCCGGGAGGACCACCCGGCCATCATACCCATGCCGGGTGGCTACGCCTTGGTGCTCGACCCCACCTTCATCTCCGAGAAGCGCAGCTGCCGCTTTTCGCGGGTGCTGATCGACGGCGGCAGCAGCATCAACATCCTGTACCGCAACACCATGACCAAGCTCGGCATCGAGGTGCGACAGCTGGAGCCGACCCGGACGGTGTTCCACGGCATCGTGCTGGGTCTCTCCTGCTCTCCGATCGGCCAGATCCGGCTTGACGTCCTATTCGGCTCCAGCAGCCATTTCCGCCGCGAGCCGATCTGGTTCGAGGTGGAAGACCTGGCCAGCCCCTACCACGCGCTGCTGGGCCGGCCCGCAATGGCCAAATTCAAGGCGGTCCCTCACTACGCCTACCTGAAGTTGAAGATGCCGGGTCCCAAGGGCCTCATCACCATCGTCGGCGACTACAAGAAGTCCCTCGAGTGCGCCAAAGCCGGCTCCCAGCTGGCCGAGTCACTGGTCATCGCCGAGGAGAGGCGTCAGCTCGACCGGATCGTGGCGCTGGCTAACGCGCAACCGGCCGTGCCAACTCTGCCCAGGCCGGCCGCCGACGAGGCCTCCTTCAAGCCGGCCAAGGACACGAAGAGGGTCCCGCTCAACCCGACCAACCCCGGCTCCAGCAAGTACGTCGTCGTGGGCACCAGCCTCGACAGCAAATAGGAAGGCGAGCTCGTCGATTTCCTCCGTGCGAATCAGGATATCTTCGCATGGTCTCCCAAAGACATGCCGGGTGTCCCAAGGGAATTCGCCGAGCACAAACTTCACGTCCGCAAGGACGCCAAGCCTGTCCGACAGCCGCTACGCTGCTTCTCCGAGGAGAAGCGAAGAACCATTGGTGAGGAGATCGCCCAGCTGCTCGCAGCCGACTTCATCATGGAAGTCTTCCACCCCGAATGGTGGCCAATCCAGTCCTCGTCCTGAAGAAGAATGGCACCTGGCGCATGTGCATTGACTACACCAGCCTGAACAAGGCTTGCCCCAAAGACCCGTTCGCTCTGCCCTGGATCGACCAAGTCATCGACAGCATAGCCAGGTGCGAGCTCCTGTCCTTCCTGGACGCCTACTCCGGCTACCACCAGATCAAGCTGGACCCGGCCAACGCCCTCAAGACGTCCTTCATCACGCCCTTTGGGGCGTATTGCTACATCACCATGTCGTTCAGCTTGAAGAATGCCGGCGCCACCTTCCAGCGCTGCATGCAGAAATGCCTGTTGGCCCAACTCGGCAGAAATGTGCACGTCTACGTCGACGACATCGTGGTGAAGACCAAGCAGCACCTCACGCTCCTAGCCGACCTCAAGGAGACCTTCGCCAACCTGCGCCGGTTCCAGATCAAGCTCAACCCGGAGAAATGCGTCTTCGGCGTGCCGGCTGGCCAACTCCTTGGTTTCCTCATCTTGGCGCGCGGCATTGAGGCCAACCCGGAAAAGATAAAGGCGATTGAACGCATGAGCAAGCTGACCCGGCTGCGTGACGTCCAGAAGTTCACCGGCTGCTTGGCCTCTCTCACCCGGTTCGTCAACCGGCTGGGGGAAAGGGCCCTGCCCCTATACCAGCTAACGAAGAAGACGACGGCATTTGAGTGGAGCGACCAGGCGGACAAGGCTTTCCGCGACCTAAAGCGCATGCTGTCCACCGCACCCATCTTGGCCGCGCCGGCCGAGAAAGAGCCATTTTTGCTGTACATCACCGCCACCTCCCGCGCGGTCAACACGGTACTGGTGGTCGAGCGCCCTGAGGAGGGCAAGGTGCAGCCAGTCCAGCGCTCGGTATACTTCCTGAGCGAGGTGCTCTCCGCCTCCAAGCAGAACTACCCCCACTACAAGAAGATGTGCTACGGCGTATACCTTGCCGCCAAGAAGCTGAGGTAGTACTTCCAGGAGCATGCCATTACCGTGGTGAGCACGGCCCCCATCGGCGAGATCATGGGCTGCCGGGATGCCTCTGGCTTAAAGGATGCCTCGCCCAGCATTCCGTTCTCCCGTATGGCCGGCGCGCGAGCCTGGGCCTCGAGGTCCTCCTCAAGCTGAGCGATCCTTCTGCCGGCATCCGCCAGCTCCTCGGCCGCCTTGCCGCGCTCCTCCGCCAGCCGGCCCAGTTTCACCTGGTGGGCGTCTTCCGTCTTGGCCTTCTCGGCCACCAGCCGGTCCACCTCGGCCTGGAGCCGGTCACGGTCGACGACGGCACGGTCGCGCCGCTCGCCGGCTTCGGCAAGCTGGCCTCGGCCGCGCCAGCTGCATGATAGGGTTCCCGGTCAGATGCCAGAAGCAAAGATTAGAAGAAAAATACAAAGCTCTAAGATTCGACCCGGCTGCTCCGCAGTCCGGCCCGAATCTCGGGGGCTACACCCAGTGGGTGCGCTGGCGCGCCCCCACTAAAGGCATGCAAAGCATACCTTGGACCCGGCGCAACTCCTCCTCTTTGCTGGCAAGCTGGGCCTTGGCCTCACGGAACCGCTCTTGAAGCCGGTTGTACGCGCTGGCCCGCAGGTCATACAGATGCTGCGCGCAGGCAGAAGATTAGAAGAATGCAAAATACAAGCTATAAGATTCGACCCGGCTGCTCCGCAGCCTGGCACGAACCTCGGGGGCTACACCCAGTGGGTGCGCTGGCGGGCCCCCACTGATTCAACAACCAAGGCAAGAAGAGAAGAAAAAACTCACCGCAATTGACTGCTCCAGCCTCCGCGCCGCCTCCTACTCTTCCCGGACGAAGGCCGGCAAGCGCTCGCTCCGACCACGAAGCTGGAGCGCAAGGCATCCGCCGCGTCGTCCTCCCGGGTTCGCGGCCCCACCACAACCTCGCCGGAGCTCGCCCACGGTTGCTGCAACGCGGTCCCGGCGCTGGATCCGCTTCCACCCGGCCGCTCGGGATTCGTGGCGGCTTGTGGCAGCACGACCACCAGGGTACCGGCGTCCCCGGTCACGGCCTCCAGGGGGGCGTCGGCTGCGCTTGGCCGGACGGTGCGGAGTTCGCCTCGCGCCTCTCTCCGCCGCCCTCACCTCCTCCTGCCGGGTCGGCCTGGGGCGACGTGTCCATGACGATATTCTCATCGACGTCCGACTCGCCGTTGGCCGGTTCCGTCCGTCCTGCCGCCTCGCCCGCTCCCTCCGGCTGCGGCTCGATGATCGTCACCGCCGGCGCCGAGCCCTCCTCCATCTCCGGCCCGCCTGGCAGAAGCCCTCTCCCACGCCTGGGCAGAGGCCTCCTCCATCTCCTTCTCGGCCTCCGCCCGGTCCCGCCAGGCAGCGCTCGTCGCCGCGTCAAGATCTCGGCCGGACTGAGGGGCCTCGAGGTCCTCCTCCGCGGTCCGGTCCGGCTCGCGGTCGATGGCGCTGCTCCGGGTCTTCCTCTAGACGGCCTCGCCCGCCGCTGCCTCTGTCGCCGCCACCGCCAAGTCAAGAGCCGACCTGTGCACAGCAAGTTTATCACAACGAAGGCACAAGCAAGAGATCAGAAAAAAGACAAGAGACACCTACCCAATGACCGTCGGGACCTCCCGCCTCTGCCCCATGGATGGGGCGAGCCGGCGCTTCTTCTTCACGACGGCCCTCTCGCGCGCCGGAGCCGCCGCCGCCGGGCGCTTCGCGGCCGGCCTCGTCTCGACCGCCTCCTTCCCATGCGGCCGGCTGACGAACGCCGCCGCGCGGGCCGACCCGGCGCCGGCCGCTTTCCGCAGCCGTCTTGGGGGTTCGACGCTGCCGTCCTCCCCAGCTGAGGGCGCTACACCGTGGGTACCGGTCAGGGCCTCCTCGTCGTCATCCGGCCAGTCTCGCAGTAGATCTGGGGGTGGAGACTTACCCGCATTCCGCGACCCGCCGGCCGCGGTGTCGGCCAGGCGCGCTTCGACCGCCCCGTCCTCCGCCTCGGCGCCGGCCTCCTCTGCGTCCGAGTCGGGCAGGTCGGCCAGCAGGATTTGGGGATTCGGCCCATCATGATTCCACTGGCTGGCGAACAGTTGCGCCCCCCCCCCCCCCCCGCGGCGTCAGGACACAAGAATAACGTCGAAGCGGCAAAAAATAAAGACCAGGGACTCACCGCCGGCGCCGGGTTCCTCCGGTGATAGGGCTCCTTCCCGAAGCTCCACCCCTCCTCCTTCAACCCGGCCTTGGAGATGAAGTTCACCCGCTGGGCGATCCCGGCCGGTGTCAGCTCCTTGGTCGACATCCGGGTCAGGTCGTGCCGGCCGCTCATGTCGCAGATTCGGTGTGCCCGACGCTGCAGCGGCAGCACCCGGCGGGTGATGAAGGCCGCGATGAGGTCCACCGGCTTCAGCCCCTCGCGATCCGTCATCTCCCCGACCCGGCGGCAGATGTTCACCATCTCCTGCGGCGGCTTCTTGGGGCAGTAGCCCTAGTTCGGCTTCTCGAGCGGCGGCACGTTGACGAAAGGCGGAAGGTTGATGACGTCCACCGCTGGGTCAGCGTTCCGGACATAGAAGAACGTCGTCTGCTGCTTTTTGGCCGAGTCGTCAAGCGGCAGCTTGGGAAACGGCCCGTTCGGCTGGCCGGTAACCACCGCTGCCCCGCAGTCGGACATAACGCTGGCCGATGCCCCCTGCTGCTTGAGGAAGAACATCTTGCCCCACAACTCCACGTTCGGCAGCATGCCGAGGTAGCCCTCGCAGAGCGTGGCGAAGCCGGTGACCTGCAGCACGACGTTGGCGCCGAGGTGATGCGGCTGCAGCCCGAAGAAGTCGAGAAAAGCACAGAAGAAAAGACTCGCGGGGAGGCCGAGCCCGCGCTCGAAATGAGAGTAGAAGACGATGTGCTCGCCCTCCCGCGGTTGCGGCACCCTCTCCAAGCAGGGCGCGCGCGCGACCAGCGCCTCCGCCGGCGGCAGCCGCTTCCTACGGCGGAGGTATCAAATATTGGCCTCGGTCGTAATGGAGCCCTCCCAAGAGCCTTTCGGCAGCGCCATTGGAGGGATCTACGGGCTTCGAGATGCGGCGAAGAAGAGGAGGAGGAAGGCAGAGCTGCGCGCTACGGGCCTCTGGTCGCAGTGCGCGGCGGCGGGCGCGAGCAAAGCACGTGGTGGCGGCACCTCGCTCGAGCGCAGTGGAAGAGAAGCAGAGGAAGAGCAGGAGGCGGGGGTGCGTGCGTGAACGTTTCCGCCGCACTCTTCCCTTCTCATTTATAACCACGAGAGAACGTGGGGGAGTGGGATCGTTTGCGCCCACGATCCCCACTCCCCCGCACTGTGCGCGCGCGTTTCCCATACGCATTAACTGCACGGGGAAGCGCAACCGCCAAGGGTCACCACAGTAAATCCCTCGCGCGCGGGCCGAGGGCGCGTCATGGCGGGCCCGGTCCGTAGTCACGTCCCATCGCGTGCGTGGGCTGGCAGGCCTCGCCCGCAGTTAGGCAGCACGTGGCTGTCCGTCAAGCTGCGGCGGGCGCGAATCGTCGTGCAAGGCAAGACTCGTCTGGCGGACGTTTCCGTTTCCTGCCCAGGCCGGGGTGCCGCGACCCGGCTTCTGGAAGCCGGCCCCCAGCGGGTGTTCCCAGCGTCCGCTGCCGTGTTGCCGACGCGCGTATGGACGAAGCCGCCCAGCCGGACTCCAGCATTTCGTCAACGAACCGGCTCCACAGGGGAGTAAGCTGCGAAGGCCCTCCTGCCTGGAGCCGGCGAACCTTCACAGCTTCGGGGACTACTGTCAGGGGGATGATCCCCGGGTAGGCAACGGAGCCCAGATCCCCCTTCTTTTCGAAACATCGGGGCAGGACAAGCCCCTCAATCCGGCTGGCCTGCGCGCCGGCCCCCCAGCGCGAGCCGGCTCGGCATGGCGACCCGGCCCAGTCGGCTGGCCTAGGCCGGCTGGCCGCTAGAGTACAGCCCTCATGACAAGACCAGCATGGCGACAATGCCCCCTCCTTGGCGCCGATCCACGCGGGCATGGCTACAGCACTCCCCGTGCCCCCGCCCGGGGCGGGCGGTGTCCAGGCGGCGCGATCCTGTTACTAGGTGGCGCCGACCGCCCTATGACGAATGACAAGACCTGCCACAGTGCAGCGCTGCCGACCGAACCCGTGCCCGGCGGACCCGGCGCACTCAGCGGAACCGGCGGACCCGGCGGCCCCCACTGCCGGTTCCCAGACGATGACACCAGGGCCCCGCGCCTGTGCATCTTTACCAATGTAACCCTGGGGGTCGAGCTATAAGACCCCCCGGGAGGCCTCCATGCAGGGGGGTTGGACGTTGGAGGTTGGACACTGGACACACACACACACACACACACGTAACCAGGAGAAGGAGAGAGCTAGCTCTTCTTCCTCCTCCCACCAAACAGCTCCAGGAGCGCATTGTAACCACTCTGTGAAACCCATCTAGTAGATCCGGCAGGACTAGGGGTATTACCTCCCTCGGAGGGCCCCGAACCTGGGTACATCGCGAGTCCCTCTCCGCTTGTCCCCAACCTCGTTTTTGGAACCCACCGGCGTCCTCCTGTAACCCCACCTTTTTAGCCATCTTATGGCAGCTGCCGTGAGAATACCACGACAGCGGTGGTCGCCGGCCGGCCGAACGGGCCGTTTGCCAAGCTGCCACTTGAGGACTCGGCCAAAAAGTGGCAAACGATGTTTTTTTTCGTCCGGAACTACGTCCGGAACGCCGACCCGGCGGTGGACGTCATCAATCTCCCACCCTTCGTCGACGTGCCGCCGCTTGAGAAGCCGAATTGGGGCTACTGCCCCAAAAAGCTGCCGCTGGAGCTCCTGAACATATGCCGCCGGCTCGGGGAGATGACGGATCACGAGGGGCTGGTGCCGGCTGATCACATCGTGGCCTTCATCACCCGCCGGGTGTTGCCGCTGCAGCGCCGAGCGCACCGGATCTGTGACATGAGCGGCCGGCACGACTTGACCCGGATGTCGACCAAGGAGCTGGGGCCGGCCGGGATCGCCCAGCGGGTGAACTTCATCTCGAAGGTTGGGTTGAAGGAGGAGGGGTGGAGCTTCGGGAAGGAGACATATCACCGGGCTTACCCGGCGCCGGCGGTAAGTCCCTGGCCATTATTCTTTGCCGCTTCAATATTATTCCTGTGCCCTGACGCGACTAGGGGGCCGCAGCTATTCGCCAGCCAGCAGAACCACAACGGGTCGAATCCCCAAGTTCTGCTGGCCAACTTGCCTGACTCGGATGTGGAGGAGGCTGGCGCCGAGGCGGAGGAGGGGGCGGTCGAAACGCACCTGGCCGACACAGTGGCCGGCGGGTCACGGCACGCGGGTAAGTCTCCGTCTTCTGATCTTCTGCGTGACTGGCCGGATGACGACGAGGAGGGCCTGACCAGTGCCCGCGGTGCAGCGCCCTCGGCTAGGGAGGATGCCAACATCGACCCCCAAGACGGCCGCGGAAGACAGCCGACGCCAGGCCAGCTCGCGCGGCGGCGTCCGGCAGCAGGCCGCATGGGAAGGAGGCGGTCAAGCCGAGGCCGGCCGCAAAGCGCCCGGCGGCGGCAGGGCCGGCGCGCGAGAGGGGCGCTATCAAGAAGAAGCATTGGCTTGCACCGTTCGTGGGCCTGAGGCGGGATCTCCCGAAGGTCATTGGGTAAGCGTTTCTTGTTGTCTTCTGATTTCTCGCTTGTCTCTTGCCCGTGTCTCTATCGTACTAAACTTGCCGTGCACAGGTCCGCCCTTGACCTGGCGGTGGTGGCAACAGAGGCCGCGGCGGGCGAGCCGTCTGGAGGAAAACCCGGAGCAGCGCCGTCGACCGCGAGCCGGACCGGACCGCGGAAGAGGACCTCACGGCCCGCAAGTCCGGCCGGGATCTTGACGCGGCGGCGCGCGCTGCCTGGTGGGATTGGGCGGAGGCCGAAAAGGAGATGGCGGAGTCCTCGGCCCGGGCATGGGAGAGGGCCTCTACGACGCGGGCCAGGACCACCCCAGACCCGGCCAGGCCGGAGATGGAGAGGGGCCCGACGCCGGACACCATGATCATCAAGCCGCAGCCGGAGGGAGCGGGCGAGCCGGCAGGGCGGACGGAGCCGGCCGACGGCGAGTCGGATGTCGACGAGAACATCGTCGTAGACACGCCGCCCCGGGCCGACCCGGCAGGAGGAGGCGAGGGCGGCGGAGAGGAGCACGAGGCGGACTCCGCACCGTCCGGCCAAGCGCAGCCGACGCCGGCCCCGGGGGCTGCGACCGGGGACGCTGGTGCCTTGGTGGTCGTTCCTCCCCAAGCCGCTACGCACTCCGAGCGGCCGGGTGGAAGCGGATCCGGCGCTGGGACCACGATGCAGCAGCCGTGGGCGAACGCCGGCGAGGCTGTGGTCGGGCCGTGCACCCGGGAGGATGAGGCGGCGAATGCCCTGTGCTCGCAGCTTCCCGGGCGGGGCGAGCGCCTGTAGGCCTTCGTCCGGGAAGACCAGGAGTGGGCGCGGAAGCTGGAGCAAGCGGCCGCGGTAAGTTTTTACTTTCTGCTTGTCTTGGCCGTTGAATCAGTGGGGGCGTGACAGCGCACCCACTGGGTGTAGCCCCCGAGACCCGGGCTGGCTGCGGAGCAGCCGGGTCGGGTCTTTATGTGCGATTTTTTGCACTCTTCTAACTTTTGTCTTCGCGCAGCATCTGTACGACCTGCGGGCCAGCGCGTAGAACCGGCTTCTGGAGCGGTTCCGCGAGGCCAAGGCTTAGCTTGCCGTCAAGGAAGAGGAGCTGCGCCAGGCCTGAGGTACCACTTGCATGCCTTCAGTGGGGGCGCGCCAGCGCACCCACTGGGTGTAGCCCCCGAGGTTCGGGCCGAACTGCGGAGCAGCCGGGTCGAATCTTAAAGCTTGTCTTTTTCTTCTTTTCCTTGCATCCGGCGTCTGACCGGGAACCTCATCGTGCAGCCGCCACGGCCGAGGTGCCGGGTCTCCGAAGCCGGCTTGCCGAAGCCGGCCTACAGCGCGATCTTGCTGTCGCCGACCGCGACCGGCTCCAGGCCGAGGTGGACCGGCTGGTGGCCGAGAAGGCCAAGACGGAGGACGCCCACCAGGCAGAGCTGGGCCGGCTGGCGGAAGAGCACGGCAAGGCGGCCGAGGAGCTGGCGAACACTGGCAGGAGGAGTGCCCAGCTCGAGAAGGATCTCGAGGCCCAGACCCGCGCGTCGGCCCTACGAGAGCACGGGATGCTGAGCGAGGCGCAGCACCTCGATGAGGCCTTCGCCCGTGAGTGCTATCTTTTTCTTGGGTCTGGCTGGTCTAGCCGACAAGTTGTTTTTCTTCTGGCTGAGTTGTTTCCTTCCTTTGCCAGGAGTCTTCCCAGAGACGCAGGAGGCGGTCGACGCGGCCATGCAAGCCTACCAGGCGGACCAGCGCGCGTTAGGGGCGGAGATTGATGCTTACGCCGCCTGGGGTCTCTCGGAGATCATCCTCGCCGGTGAGGCCCATCTTGGAGCCGTGGAGGGGCACATGCGCCGTCTGTTCGAGGCCGGGGTGAGCATGGCGAGCAGCCTCTAGCCAGGCGCGGTGGTGCCGAACAGCGTCACCCGGCTAGCGCGGTGGCTGGAATCCGGCGTGGAGCGACTCGGCGCATGGAGGGCCTCCGCGGCCCGGACCGGCGTGGAGACGGCGCTGCGCTTCGTCGTGTCTTGGTATCCGGGCATGGACCTCGACCGCCTGGCGGCGCAGTGGGTCGGCGCGGAGGATGACTTGGCGGCGCGGGCGCAGCGGATCGCCGGGCGGGCCAGCTACCTAGCCTCGTTCGCCCCGCACAATGAGTTCGTCCTGGAGCGGACGGAGGATGGCGAGGAGCTCCCTGCCGACGAGTTTGGACTCCTGCTCAACGACCCAGACGGCAGCTCGGCCGAGACAGGGGTCTATGCCGACGACGAGGCCGACCCGGACGACGCGCCACGACCGAGAGGCCGGAGTGCACTGGGCCCGACCCAGCGGCCGCATCCACCTCAGCCGAGCCGACGCCGACCGGAGCCGATGCGGGTGCCGCTTACGACATTTTTCTTTTTATCTTTATCCTTCATGTACTCAAACTTGGTTAGGTAGCAGGTCCACCCACTGGAGGTGTAGTTTCATGTAATGGACTTGTGGCCGCGGGCCCTTGCTGTTTATAAATTTTGCATGCAATTTTGCTTTTGCTGTTCGGCCTTGGGCCTTTTCTTGTTCGTCTTTTCTTTGGACTCCCTTCCCGCTAGCCGGACAGCCGGGTGGCGGTCTGTGGCTAGGACGGGGATTCGGCCTTGAGAGGGGACGTACAATACTTAGGCTTTTTCAGACGTTGAGCGCGAGCGGAACACCCACTGGGCCGGCTGGCGGCAGGCGGCGAAGCCGGCTGGCGCGCAGCCGATCGCACGGCGAATTGGTGAGAAAGGGCGGGTTGGGCCTGGTTGGCCGAGCCGGACTCTCCCCCTTAGCCATTCTTGCATGACGACGCTTCCGGCCTTTGGCTCTTGCCGGTCGGACAGCCGGGAGCTGGTCTGTGGCTTGGGGCGAAGAGAGGGCTTTGGCGGCTCGTACGCTTCGAAATGGACTAAGGAAAATGGCGAGGTGCGGTCTAGCCGCCTAGCCCCCGAGCCACCGAGCCGGACGTGCCGACTCGGCGGGAGAATTGAAAAACGGGGAAGTGCATAGACACAAAGCTTGGTAAAAACGGAAAAGGTAGCCCTCGAGTGTCGTGCGGGGGTACTTGCTGCTTTCATTAAACCCAAAAGGTAGTGATACATACGTGCATGCGTTCAACTGTAAAACGGACGGAGGTGCTCCGTGTTCTAGGGCCGGCTGGACTCCTCGCCGGCTACATCTCTCTTGCGCTTGTTCGGCTTCTACGCGTCGATGAGGTAGCACGCATTCCGGTCGCAGAGAGCCTTGCTGACGATGAAGGGGCCCTCCCAAGGAGAGGCCAGCTTGTGCTGGCCGGCTGTCCGCTGGACGAGCCGGAGCACGAGGTCACCTTCGCGGAACGCGAGGGGCTTAATCTTCTTGCTGTGGTAGTGGCGCATGCCTTGTTGGTAGATGGCTGACTGGCTGAGGGCTAGGAGGCGCGCCTCCTCGAGCAGGTCGACACCGTCTTCGCGTGCCTCCTTTGCCTCGGCTTCTGTGTACATGGTCATCCAGGGCGAGTCGAACTCGACGTCGGTTGGAATGATTGCTTCGGCTCCGTAGACGAGGAAGAACGGGGTGAACCCGGTTGAGCGGTTGGGTGTCGTCCGAAGACTCCAGAGGACGGCCGGCAGCTCATCGAGCCAGCTGCCGAGTGAGCGCACGAGCGGCTCGACGAGTCACGGCTTGATGCCGGCTAGGATGAGGCTGTTTGCCTGCTCGGCCTGGCCGTTTGACTGGGGATGTGCGACGGAGGCCAAGTCGAGTCGGATGCCGGATGCGGAGCAGTAGTGGGCCAGCGCGCCCTTGGCGAAGTTGGTGCCGTTGTCAGTGATGATGCTGTGGGGAACGCCGTAGCGAACCGCGATATCCTTGATGAACCAGACGGCCGTGGGCCCGTCGAGCTTCTTGATCGGCCTTGCCTTGATCCACTTGGTGAACTTGTCGACAGCGACCAGCAGATGCGTCATGCCGCCTCGGGCGGTCTTGAGAGGCCCCACCATGTAGAGCCCCCAGACGGCAAAGGGCCACGTGATTGGGATGGTTTGGAGGGCTATGGCCGGCTGGTGGCTGCGCTTGCTGAAGCGTTGGCAGCCCTCGCATTTGAGGACCAGCTGCTCGGCGTCTTGCAGGGCCGTGGGCCAGTAGAAACCATGGCGGAAAGCCTTGGCCATCAGGGACCTCGAGGCGGCGTGGTGCCCGCACTCGCCCTGGTGGATGTCGAGGAGGATCTCGATCCCTTTGTCCTGCTCGACGCAGCGCTGGAACACGCCTGTCATGCTGCGCTTGACCAGCTCGTGGTTGATGATGCTGTAGGCGGACGCTCGCCGCTGCACTTGCTGGGCTTCGGTCTCGTCACTGGGAAGGTCGCCATCTTCCAGGAAGGCGAGGATCGGCCGAGCCCAAGACGGTGCTGTCACCACTGAGAGGACGGCCACCGGGATGGGATCCGGGACGGCAGCCCCCGAGCCGGAGTCGGCAGTCCCCGAGCCGGAGTCGGCAGCCCCCAAGCCGGAGACGGCATCCCCCAAGCCGGAGTCTGCAGCCCCCGAGCCGGAGCCGGTAGTCCCCGAGCTTGGGTCGGGAACTCCAGGGTTGGGTGGGGGCGCGTCGGGGTCGTCCGGGACGAAGATGGATTCCGACTTGGGAGACGGCTTGATGGACGGCTTCCGCAGGTGCTCGAGGGAGACGTCGGATGGGATGGCTTGCCGGTGGAGCCCACTTTAGCCAGTGCGTCAGCCGCTTCGTTATCCACGGAGGGGACGTGGAGGAACTGGCAACCGTCGAACCCGCCGAAGAGCTGCTGGACCAGGAAGCGGTAGCTGGCCATGTTGGCGTCTCTGGCATCCCAGTCGCCGGAAACTTGCTGCACCACCAAGTCCGAGTTGCCGTAGCAGAGGATGCGCCGGATGCCGATCTCCTTGGCCAGCCGGATGCCATGCACGAGAGCTTCGTACTCGGCCATGTTGTTGGAGGCGGCGAAATGGATCTGCAGCACGTACCGCAGTCGGTCGTTCTTGGGGGAAGACATCACGATGCCGGCTCCCAAGCCGTTACGCATCTTGGAGCTGTTGAAGTGCATGCGCCAGTGAGTCGACTCGGGCGCCGGCGGCAAGTACTGGGTCTCTGTCCAGTCGACGAGGAAGTCGGCCAGCGCTTGGGACTTGATGGTGGTGCGGGGCTCGTAGAGGATCGTGTGGCCGGCTAGCTCGATGGCCCACTTGGCCACCCGGCCAGAGGCATCCCGGCAGCCCATGATCTCGCCGATGGGGGCCGTGCTCACCACGGTAATGGTATGCTCCTGGAAGTACTGCCTCAGCTTCTTGGCGGCAAAGTACACGCCGTAGCACATCTTCTGGTAGTGGGGGTAGTTCTGCTTGGAGGCGGAGAGCACCTCGCTCAGGAAGTACACTGGACGCTGAACCGGCTGCACCTTGCCCTCCTCAGGGCGCTCGACCACTAGCATCGTGCTGACCGCCCGGGAGGGGGCAGCGATGTACAGCAAAAGTGGCTCCTTCTCAGCCGGCGCGGCCATGACAGGTGTGGTGGATAGCATGCGCTTGAGGTCGCGGAAAGCTTCGTCCGCCTGGTCGCTCCACTCGAACGCCGTCGTCTTCTTCATCAGCTGATACAGGGGCAGGGCCCTCTCCCCCAGCCGGCTGACGAACCAGCTGAGAGACGCCAAGCAGCCGGTGAACTTCTAGACGTCGCGCAGTCGGGCTGGCTTGCGCATGCGCTCGATCGCCTTGATCTTTTCCGGGTTGGCCTCAATGCCGCGCTCCGAGACGAGGAAACCAAGGAGTTGGCCAGCCGGCACGCTGAAGACGCATTTCTCCAGGTTGAGCTTGATCTGGTAACGGCGCAAGTTGGCGAAGGTCTCCTTGAGGTCGGCCAGGAGCGTGAGGTGCTGCTTGGTCTTCACCACGATGTCGTCGACGTAGACGTGCACGTTTCTGTCGATCTGGGGCAACAGGCATTTCTGCATGGAGCGCTGGAAGGTGGCGCCGGCATTCTTCAAGCCGAACGACATGGTGATGTAGCAAAACGCCCCAAAGGGCGTGATGAAGGACGTCTTGAGGGCGTCGGCTGGGTCCAACTTGATCTGGTGGTAGCCGGAGTAGGCGTCCAGAAAGGACAGGAGCTCGCAGCCGGCTGTGGAGTCGATGACTTGGTCGATCTGGGGCAGAGCGAACGGATCTTTGGGGCAGGCCTTGTTCAAGCTGGTATAGTCGATGCACATGCGCCAGGTGCCATTCTTCTTCAGGACGAGGACTGGACTGGCCAGCCACTCGGGGTGGAAAACTTCCATGATGAAGCCGGCTGCGAGCAGCCGGGCGATTTCTTCACCGATGGTTCTTCGCTTCTCCTTAGAGAAGCGGCGTAGCGGCTGTCGGACAGGCTTGGCATCCTTGCAGACGTGAAGTTTGTGCTCGGCGAATTCCCTCGGGACACCCGGCATGTCTTTGGGAGACCATGCGAAGATGTCCAGATTTTCACGGAGGAAGTCAACGAGCTCGCCTTCCTATTTGCTGTCGAGGCGGGTGCCCACGACGACGTACTTGCTGGAGCAGGGGTCAGCCGGGTCGAGCAGGACCCTCTTCGTGTCTTTTGACGGCTGGAAGGAGGCCTCGTTGGCGGCCGGCTTGGGCGGAATCGAGACGGCCGGCTGTGCGCCAGCCAGTGCCACGATCCGGTCGAGCTGGCGCCTCTCCTCAGCGATGACCACTGACTCGGCCAGGTGGGAGCCGGCTTTGGCGCACTCGAGGGACTTCTTGTAGTCGTCGACGATGGTGATGAGGCCCTTGGGACCCAGCATCTTCAACTTCAGGTAGGCATAGTGGGGGACCGCCATGAATTTGGCCATTGCGGGCCGGCCCAGCAGCGCGTGGTAGGGGCTGGCCAGGTCCACCACCTCAAACCAGATCGGATCGCGGCGGAAATGGCTGCTGGAGCCGAACAAGCCGTCAAGCCGGATCCGGCCGATCGGAGAGCAGGAGAGACCCGGCACGATGCCATGGAACACCGTCCGGGTCGGCTCCAGCTGTCGCGCCTCGATGCCGAGCTTGGTCATGGTGTAGCGGTACAGGATGTTGATGCTGCTGCCGCCGTCGATCAGCACCCGCGAAAAACGGCAGGTGCGCTTCTCGGAGACGAAGGTGGGGTCGAGCACCAGGGCGTAGCCACCCGGCGTGGGCATGATGGCCGGGTGGTCCTCCCGGGTCCAGGTGACCGGTCGGTCGGACCAATGCATGTACTGGGGAACCGGAGGGACAGCAGCGTTCACCTCGGCCGCGTGCTTGCGCTTGGCATGCTTATCATCGCCCTCGCTGGTGAAGACGACGTAGGATGCGTCCGGGCGGGGGAAGGCATTGTCGGCAAGGGCGCCGGGTGGCGGCGGGGGTGGGGGAAGCGGCGGCTGCTGCGGGCCGGCTTCGGATGGCGGGGGTGGAAGGTTGCCCTTCAACAGACGCTGGGTGAAGCTGCACTGCCGGAGCGTGTGCGTCGATGGCTTCGCGCCACTGTGGTTCTTGCAGGGGGCGTCGAGCATCTGCTCGAAAGACAGCTTGGGCTGCCAGGCGACCTTGCCAGTGCGCGGGCGCTGGCTGGAGCCTTGTTCGGCCGGCTGCTCCCCTTCCACCGCGGCGACCTGCCGGTTGTCGTAGCAGGGTGCCTGCTGGTCGTTCCTGTGCTTGCCGTTGTTGTTGTTTTTGTCTTGCCGGCGCTGGCTGTTGTCGCCAGCCGGCTTGGGGGGCGCCGGCTGGGCCGGGAGGAGCTTGTCGTCTGCGTCGATCGTGACCTTCACATTCATCGCGGAGTAGGCCGTTGCGTACTTGTCCGCCACGTCCATGAGCTCCGCCAGGGAGTCCGGCTCATCGCACACCAGCCGGTGCTTGACCAGAGTGCCGTCTTGGCATTCGTCGATGAAGTACTGGATGGCTTGTACCTCGTGGACCCCCTCGCAGGAGTTGCGCAGCTCCGTCCACCGTGTGAGGCAGTCGCGAAGGGGCTCGCCTGGCTTCTGAACGCACATGGAGAGCTGGCGAGGCTTGCTGGGGCGCTTGTAGGTTCTGGTGAAGTTGCGGATAAACGCGTCTTCGAAATCTAACCAGGAGTTCACGCTGCCGGCTCGCAGGCTGTTAAGCCACGTCCGGGCCGAGCCGAGCAGCATGAGGGGGACGTATCGTACGGCCACGCGCCGGTTGCCGCCGGCTATGACGACAGCCGTGGTGTAGTCAGTCAGCCAGTCCTCCGGCTTGGTGACGCCGTTGTACTTGGGGGAGTCGCGGGGCAGCGAGAACCATTGGGAAAGGGCTCCTCGCGAATGCGGGCGCCAAAGCACGCCGGGCCGACAGAGCTCTCCTCCTCCAGGGCCGTGGTGCGCGCCAGCCGGTCGAGGCGGTGACGGGCGTCGCTTTCGTCGTAGGGCTCGCGGGGACCGAGCCGGTCAGCCATGGGACTGCGGGGACCGATCCGGTCCACCGCGGGACCGCGGGGTGCAGGGGCTTCCGGGGCCGGCTTGCGCCGCCGAGATGGCCACACGGGGGGCTCCGGTGGCTTAACCCGGTCGTCGCCAGCCGTCTCGTCGGCAATGCCATCTCCAGCGGTTGCGGCATGGTTGTGCCGGCTCCGACCGGACTGGTGCCGGCCAGAGCGGCTCGCGCTAGTGGCGTGGGAGGATGTCTGCTGCACGTCCCAAAAGGCCCTCTCCGGGTTCCCAGTTTTTCCTGAGGCGGAGGCGGATGGCTGGGCCGGGTCGAAGTGCTTCTGCTGCTCGTTCGCCGCGGTGATGAGATCGCGGATGCGCTGCTGCTGCTGCAGCAGCTCTTCGCCCTCCAGGAATTCGAGATCCGCCATGGCCGCTTGCACTACGCGCATGTTCTTGACGGGGGTGTCGTACACGGGCCGGCCTGCGCCTAGCGCACGGACGATCGCGCCCCCACGGATCCGCACTTCTGTGACCCGGCTGGGCTCGGCGGCGGCCAGCGTGAAGCCGTGGGCGCTGTCGTACTCTCGCTGGGCGGACTCCAGCCGGCGCTGCATTGCCGCGAGCTCCGTGGCCTCGACCAACAGATGCTGACAGTCCTCGTTGAGCTGAGCCGCTGCGGCCGCCGTGTCAGCGTCGAGCGTGATGGGGGCTTGTAGGCTCCGGATCGTCTCGCGGAGCCGGTCGGCCCAGCGTGGTGGGGCCGCAGCCGCGGCAGCGGCAGCCGCGGCGGCCTTCTCCTTGCCGTGCGAACAGCCGGAGCTAGTGCCGATGGTCAGCACCTCCGCGCGGGCGCAGTGGGTCGCGACATCGTCGGAGACAGCGCAGCCAACGGGGAAGGGCGAGTCGGCGAAGCTGTGTACCTCGCTGGGGTACTTGTCGGGGACGAGCGCAACGAAGATGCGCAGCGCACCGAAAGGGACGACGAGGCAGCCTGCGGGGCAGTCGGCGTCCGCGCCTGGCACAGCGTCGTAGCCGGTTGGGTTGGCCGTGCGAGGCGCGCAGACCAAACCGTGCACGATGCGCTCGCTGGAGCTGGTGAAGGGCCTCGTCTGGAACTTGACTCCGGCTGGCGCCGCGAGCAGCCCCACGGTGGGCGCCAACTGTCGTGGTATTCTCATGGCAAATGCCATGAGATGGCTTAAAATGGTGGGGCTACGTGAGGACACCGGTGGGTTTCGGAAGCGAGGTTGGGGACAAGCAGAGAGGGACTCGCGATGTACCCAGGTTCGGGGCCCTCCGAGGGAGGTAAAACCCCTAGTCCTGCCGGATCAACTAGATGGATCTCACAAAGTGATTACAATGTGCTCCTGGAGCTGTCTGATGGGGGGAGGAAGAAGAGCTAGCTCTCTCCTTCTCCTGGCTACGTGTGTGTGTGTGTCGAGAGTTCAACTGAGAAAGAGAGCCAACCCCTCTGCATGGAGGCCTCCTGGGGGGGTCTTATAGCTCGACCCCCCAGGGTTACAATGGTAAAGGTACATGGGCGTGGGGCCTTGGTGTCATCGTCTGGGAGCCGGCGGTGGGGGCCGCTGGGTCCGCCGGGTCCGTCGGGTGCGCCGGGTCCGCCGGGTGCGGCGGGTCCGGGCCGTGCCGGGGCCGCTGGGCACGGGTCCGGTCGGCTGCGCGGCACTATGGCAGGTCTTGTCTTGCGTCACAGGGCGCCTGGCGCCGCCCAGCTACAGGATTGCGCCGCCCGCACATCGCCCGCCCCTGGCGGGGGCGCAGGGATGCTGTAGCCACGCCCGCTTGGGCCGGTGCAAAGGAGGGAGCGTTGTAGCCACACTTGCCTCGTCATGAGGGTTTGTCGTCTCGTGGCCAGCCGGCTGGGCCGGGTCGCCGCGCCGAGCCGGTCGCGTTGGAGAGCCGGCGAGCAGGCTAGCCGGATTGAGGGGCTTGTCCTGCTCTGATATTTTTAAAAGGGGTCCGGGTTCCGTTGCCTACCCGGGGGTCATCCCCTGACAAGTCCCACGAACCGTTGATGGTGATCCCGCGAACCACCTCGAATGATCCCTTGAACGAAAGACTGAAAGCACACCATCTCTACTTGGTTGCAAGCGTATGGTCTTCACGATCCGGCAGCGCATCGCCGTCCAGAGCTAATCGTCGCCGGAGAATTAGAGGGAGGAGATTAGAACCACACTGGGCTTCTAATTATGAGGATTGGAGGAACTAGGTCTAGCTCTAACTAGTCAACTAGGACCAACTAGAAATAGAACTAGATGAACTAGAGGAGGCTCCAAAACTTGTGTGTACAATTGTGGCCAATACCTCAAGTATATATAGGTTAGAGGGGGAGAAGCGGGCAGCCACCAAGGAGGGAAAGTCCCTCCTTGGGGCACCGGCCATGGGGGAGGAGTTGGACTCCACCCCTAGTCCAATTTGACCTCCCCCTATGGAAAGGGGGGGCGCCACTTCCAAAGGCCCAATACTCCTTCCACCACTTGGCCTTTTAAGGCCCGTTGATATTAAATTAAATATAAAAGCCCTCGAACAATTACTAGATCCTTATATATATATATATAATTTAACAGCCCCGAAAACAGTTCCCACCTATATATTATTTATCGGTAATACTCGGTATTACCCGATACTCTCCGAAACCCTTCCGATGACTCTGAAACGCTTCCGGTTCCTCTTGAAAGTATTCCGAATATTAATGAAACAATTCCTGAAATAAATCCTCGATACTCTCATCCTAGTAAAACTCAACAGACCGTGATTACCTTAAGCTTGTGACCCTGTAGGTTCGGTAAGTCATAGATATGAACGAAACTCCTTCGTTCAATGACCGATAGCAAAACCTTGGACGTTCATATCAATCCCTATGATTACACGAATGACATTCGAGTGAACCTTTGGTTATCATGTGATGTTCCCTTTGCTTCGCGATACATTACAAAACCCGGGATGCATCGGTATCCTCCTAAGTCATACACATACTCACTATACCATTGATCTCGTTGCCGGTTATGTTCTCCTTTCTCGTTGAAGTGTTCTGGCATCCCCGTGATGTAGTCACCTGTGTCTGGCCAGACGATGATGGATACCGTCACACCGAGAGGGCCCTAAGAATATCTCTCCATCGTCAGAGGAGCAAGTCCCACTCTCGAGCTATCTAGTCCCTTGTCAAACTTTCCGATAGACCTGTAAGTTGTCGTTATGATCACCTAGTTACAGATGATGTTTGAGCAACCCCAAAGTCCACCGTATGGTAGGAAGTGACTATGATAGTCTCATGGTCTAAGGAACTAAAACACATGCTAATACTCTCTGTTATAACAATTGATTTAAGACAATATTATCTCAATGCATAACAAACAAGTTTGGGTCGATTCAATTTGACCGTCCTTCTAACTTCATACTCTCAATGTTGTTTTAGGACTGTCGTTGCACTTAACGATATCCTAAGATCCGAAAAACATGATCATCAATAACACTTGAGGCAGTCTTAGAGGCAAGACTAGGAACCTATTCTTTATCGTTTATCATTCCACACGTGCATATGAGTTTTCCACTAAATCACATATTCCAGGATCATAGCAGTTATAGCATGAAATATAAACTCTTAATTATGAAAATGGAAATATAATAATACAATATCATTGCCTCTAGGGCATATTTCCAACAGTAGCACCATTGCCAATGCATCTGATCAGACCGTGCTTTATGACATCTCGTCCCTCTATTATGGCTTTCCAGATTTGACTCAGATGGTTGCCCAATTCTGTATTCAATATAGAAGAGGAAGGAAAAATAAAATCCCTTGAGAGTTCTAGCTCTCACTGATTATGGAGATCGTAAGATGCACCATGCCTGTCATGCTAGGAGGGCCAAGTTAAAAAGTTCAAAGTCTTCAAAACCCAAACCTCCCATGCTTTTTGGTTGTGTCATTGCCTTCCATGAATCCCAACTAGGTTTGCGTTGTCCATCCTTGCCCCCACCAAAATTTCCTGATCAACATATTTAAATGCTCACATAACCAATGAATAAACAGGCACGACTTGCATTACCGCCTTGACTAAAACTTCTTTCCCTACCAGGGACATGGTTTTTTCAATCCATCCTTGAACTTTACTCCATAAGTAGTCTTTGAGGTACTTGAAGGCCCAATTTTTCGAAGATCCCACATCAAACGCCATACCCAAGTACTTTTCATTCAAGGTTTCATTTGTTACATGTAGCAAGCCTTTTATTTCCTCCCTCACATGTTTCAGACAACCTTTAGTGAAGAAAATTTATGATTTTCATGGTTTATGCATTGCCCCAAAGCCTGGCAATATGTAGTCAACAATTCGGTTACCTCATTAGCCCTATCTTCACTTGCCTTGAAAAACATCAGGCTGTCTGTGACTAATAAATGGTTGACCAGTGGCGCCAAAGGTGCCACTTTTATACCCCTCAAGTTAGATGACTCGTCTATAGATTTTAAGAGACACAAGGCCCTCTGATGCAATTTGGAAGAGGTATGGGGAGATTGGGTCTCCCTGACGAATTCCTTGTGATGGCTTGAATTCCTGTAATCTCTTACCATTGAATAAAACTAAGAACTTGATGTGCTGCCCATAACAATATAACCCATCTCTGAGTGAATCACAGCTTTGACATGGTCGCTTGAAGGTGATCCCACTCCACTCTGTCATAGGCTTTCATCATGTCAAGCTTCAATGCACAATGTTGATTCCTATTTTCTTTATTTCTATTCATAAAATGGAGACATTCATATGTTGTGATTATATTATCCAGCCTCCTAGGGACAAACTGACTGCTTCTAAAATAATATCAGGTAACACAAGCTTCAACCTGTTGGATATGACTTTGGATGCAATTTTGTAGAGCACGTTACATAGACTAATTGGTCGGAATTGTGACAGTAATGTGGTTTTTTACTTTAGGTATTAAAACCAAAATAGTCTTGTTAATGCATTCCGTAGATTCTGTCCCATCAACAATGCAAAGACTGCTTTTGTTACATCTCCACCAAAAAATTCTGAATGGCGCCGAAAAATTGGGATGGGAATCCATTGGGTCCCGACGGGTTGGTCAGAAACATCTGGAATAGATCTTTTTTTTGAAGCTTTGGATAGTGGGGCAGCCCCCACTGACTTTTAAATTAAAATAAAGTCACCGAGTACAAGTATAATTACATGGAAGAGAAAAAGATGGGGGGATGGCAAAGTCTAGCTAGAATGAGTGTGTAAAACAAGTATAACACTATACAGAGGACACGAATTGCAAAATGAAGGGCTCTAGGCTCTCTTTGGTTCTGTGTCTCATCATCCCAAAATCAGACTTGAATCTTTGCAACCAGCCCTCCTCCGTTGGCATGATCCCTCTGAAATGTTTGTTGTTTCGCTCCTTCCATATGCTCCATGCGGCCACCACAAAAATTTCCATGAACATAGGTTTTGTCCATCTGCATTTTGCCTCATGCAGTAGCTGCAGCCCATCTCCACTACTAGGCCAGTGAAACCCCAGCTTCGCCCAGCAGGCCTCACTAAAAGGGTGTCCAAAGAACAAGTGTTCAACTATTTCCTCGGGAGGGTCCGCACATAGCAAACATGCGTAGTTGTTGTCCTAGATCAGCATGTTCCTTCTCTTTAGCTTATTACGTGTGTTGAGTCTGTCAGCCAACAACAGCCAGGCGAACATCTTCCATTTGCTGGTGCATTTTGATCTCCAAATCCACTCAAAGGCCTCATCCACAACCATGTCCCTGAAGCAATGCAGGTAAAACTTGCTGGAAACGAACTTGTCAGACCCCCAGGAGCATATCCAACGATCTTTAGTCCCGTCGGTCAGTTATGTCGAAGCTGTGCTGGACTGCAGCTCAGATAGCTCCCCCCTGGCTTGAGTAGTGAGTGGCACATAAAAGCTCTAACCCAGCGTGTTGGAGGTTAGCAGCCCCTGAACAGAGACGTCCTCATCACTGGCGAAGGAGAAGAGGCGAGGGTGACTGTCGGAGAGGATATCATCATGCCAAAGATCCTTCCAAAATAAAACTGTGCTACCATCGCCAACCTCCACTCTAGTGACTCCTCTGTAGATCGGGGAGAGTTGCATGACGTCACGCCACCAGAACGACCCACACGGGTCAGCCGCGTGCGGCACTACGCCCTCATAATACACCGACCAAATCAGCTTTACCCAAGGCACGTCCATGTGATTGTAGAATTTGTGCAGCTGCTTGAGGAGTAGCCCTTGGTTCAGCACTCGCAGATCGCTGATAACCAAGCCCCCTTTTTTTGGCCGGAAAACTAAGTTCCACGCAGCGAGAGGGTTTGTTTTGGTGCCATCTTCAGATTTTTTGGTCCAAAGGCAGTACCTCCATAGTTTGTCCAGATGCGCTAGGATATTTGGGGGAATTATGATGGAACACATGGCATAAATCGCCAGGGAAGTAATCACTGAATCCAGCAATGAGGCAGCAGTGGAGAGTCTCCTTTCCACCGATGCTACCAGGGGCATAAGATCGAGCATCGTCGGCCTGGTAGTGCCCATAGGCAGCCCGAGGTATGTGAACGGCATGCTCCCAATCGCACACCCAAAGACCCCTGCCAGCTGCGCGGTTTGGTCTGCAGCAGTGTTGACCGAGATCAAGGTTGATTTCTGAAAATTGATATGAAGCCCCACTGACATGGCATAGTCTTGCAGAATCTGTTTCATGTGTTCGGCCTGTTCCAAGTCCGCAGGCATGATGAGGACCGTGTCATCTACGTACTGGATGACGGGGTAGTCATCATCCGGTACCGGGATGGGCAATTGGATGCGGCCGGCTCTGTATGCATCGTTGATGGCTGCCTGCAACAGGTCCGCGGCCAACACGAAGATGAGTGGCGACAGGGGGTCACCCTGACGCACGCCTCATTTCCAAAAGAACTGTCTCCTCAGGGCGCCGTTGAGGAGTACCGAAGATTTTGCAGTTGAGAATAAGCAGTCAATCTAGCCCAGCCACTTATCATCAAATCCCATGCACCTCATTATATCCATCATTGGCTTGTGCGCGATAGTGTCGAACACTTTTGCAAAATCCAATTTCAGCATAATGATCTCCCGCCCGGATGCTTGGCACTGGTGTATCAATTCAAAGGCCCACGCAAGGCAATCCTAGATCGATCGGCCCCTAAGAAACCCATATTGGTTGCGGTGTATAATACGGAGGATCACTTTATGCAGGTGGTTAGCTAGGATTTTAGTCAATAGTTTGAGACAGCAATTTAACAAGGTTATCGACCGGTAGTCATTAGCTGTTTCAGGCGATTGGATTTTCGGAATGAGAGTGATGAATCCCGTATTCAAGCTTTCAATGTCCAGATTGCCGTCATGGAAGTTAAAGCACAATTTATAGAAATCTTCCCTTATGATATGCCAACATGACTTGAGGAACCTCCTGCTGAAGCCATCCGGGCTGGGCGCCCGATCGGACGGCATTTCTTTGACCACTTGATCTATTTCTGCACACGTGAAAGGGACCGAGAGGACCTCTAGTCCCTCAATCTTCTTTACAATATCCGGCAGATTGAAGCGCATATTGGTCAGTTCGGAGCGACCCAACCTATCTTTGTAGGTTTGGAAAAGGACCGCTTCTTTACCCACATGATCGTGGATCATCGAGTCATCTGGGAGCCGGAGGGAGGCGATGGAGTTCCTGCGATATCTCTCAGTCGCCACCATGTGATAAAACTTTGTATTGCCATCGCCATATTTGAAGTATCTGATCGTACACCGTTTTTTTTCCAGTACAGCCGCTTATAATTCAGCAGTGTGAGGAGATGTTCTTTAAGAATCCTCCTGAAGTTTGCCTCAGGCACCGTGAGAAACCTCCTCTCCTCGAGCACGTCAATTTCCAGGAGTCCTTTATTGCAATTATCTATCATCACGGACAGCCGGGAGATTTTTTTGCTCCAGTGCTTCAGTGCATATCGAAGATTTTTTAGTTTCTTACACAGAACGGCGGCTGAGTTTGGGGCGTAACAGTATTTGTTCCAAGATTGCTGGACCACCTCATAGAAACCAGGATGCTTGGTCCAGAAATCCTCAAAGCGATAGATTTTGGACTTTGGGATTTTAGTCTGGATACTCACATAGCATGGAACATGGTCAGATGTGGGTTTACCGAGAGGCATGACTATCGTGTTTGGATAGTTTGCAGACCAATTAACCGATGTGAAATGCCAGTCCAATTGTTCTTGCAGTGGGTCGGTTTGCATGTTACTCCAAGTGTACGATCTCCCTTTGATGGGAAGTTCCACCAGAGACTGTCTACGGATAAATTCATTGAAGATGAGCATATCGTTAGCATCACCACCACTTCTACTGCGATTGTCAGGTGCACGGATGTAGTTAAACTTGCCTACCAGTAGCCAGTCTTCCCCATTGGGAATCTCAAGGTCAAAGAGACACAAAGGGAACAGAGTTCTGCTGGGGCCTGTGCAGGGTCCATAAACGTTTACTAGCGTCCAAGAATTATTAGATTGGGTGGATGTGAATTTGACGCTGAGGGCAAAAGATTCAGAGAAAACCTGAACACCAGTGAAAACCGAGCTCATCCAAGCAGTAATCAGACCCCCAGAATTGCCATTAGAGGGCACAAATTCGAACTTATCAAACTTCTTAGGACAGAATAGTTTAACAAAAGAAACATCAAAGGAAGCACGCTTAGTTTCTTGAAAGCAAACTATGGTACAACCACTAATATCTATCGCATTACGGATGGCTAGCTACTTCTTATCAGAGTTGATGCCACGAATGTTCCAGCAGAGCACATTCCAATGCTTACTTGATGACATGGGGCTTAAAGCAGGTCTGGTTCTTCAGTCTGAAGGCTTGCAAGAAGCTTCCGAGGGCTGAGATCAGCAGCAGGTATACCGCATAGATTTGTGCCAACATACTGGATTATTTGAATGGGTGTTGGGGGCGGCAGCTCATTAACAGGGACTGTGTCTTCAGGCAGCTCAGCAGGGACACACGGATCGGTCGCCTTGGATGTACAGGTGATAGCATGCACTTTCCTAGGCTTGACCTTAGACAGTACCTGTTTTGCATCAGTGATCTGTGGCACCCTGAAACTGTCGTACCTCGTAGATCGAGTACTGCGTCTGAGCTAGGCTGTGTCAACCGGTGCCTTCTCATACATGATCAACTTCTGAATGTGTTTGTTCTGTGGCACAGCAGTGTGAATTTCAGAGCGAGCTTGTTTTCCAAAGTCCTCCGTCTCCACGGCCGGAGTTAGAACATGCACCGGTCCAGGAGTAGCAGCGGGAGCGTGATAGTTTGAAGTATTTATCATCTCCATTGTGGCAGTATGGGCTGTGTTCTGGAGGCCCTGTGGGCCTTCGTGCATAGTCATCGGCCCAACAACATCTCCTTCCCCAATACTGTTAGGGACTGTAAGCACCGTAGCAAATTCTGACCAGATGTCAAGTGGTATCATAATCCCCTGTAAGGTTGAGATAAAGATAAGGCTCGGGCCCAACAGGAGCAGCGACAGTAGCATATGCTTGCATGACAGAATCTACCACAGAGTTGTAAAGAGCTAGCAGGTTTAGTGGTATCTGAGTGTTAAAATTGTAGTTCTCATCAGGACCAGTGATGCAACGAGTGAACCTGCCAAAGGAGATAGTCCACAGAAAGTTTAGAAGGCCCACTTCCTCTTGAATTGACATTGTCCGAGTCACACCTCTGGCATGCACAAATTGCAACCCAGAAGACCTATTCTCTCTGGGCGACCCGGGTGGCAGATTGGGCGAATGGTGCGAGGCTTGGAGCGGAATCATCGGACCAGTACTATTTGTGGCATGGGACCCAATCACTGATTCTTTCTGTTTGGGGCACCATATCAACTTGTGCTTTGGTAGGAGAAGATTATGTTGGCGGCGAGCAGGCAATCTTTTGGGTATGGAATCAACAGTGATCTGTTCTTGCCTTTCTGGCTTCCTCTGACGCAAAAACACTCTGATTGTACTTTCATAATCGCAGTCCCTACTAATATGACCAAGAAGATGGCATCGCGAACACCATAACTGGGTCGGACAAAGATTTCTCTGATGGGCCTCACTATTGCAAATGGAACGGGTGTGGATTTGCCGGTCCAATCGAAGTTGAGCGCAACAACAAGCTCGCTCAAAATTCCTACAATCGGGGCAGACCCTGGCAGTACAATTATCCAAGAGGTGGCCAATAGCGAAGCATCGTGTGCAACGACCAAGTATATCATGGATAGCCTCGAAAGATGGCAACTCATTTAAATTAAGGATACGCTGGATATCAACCTCCTCATAATTGGCTTGACGTAAATCCAGGATACTGTATAAATCATTGTGAGGAATGTACTGCCAAATATGATTGCGGTGTTCCTTACCCAGGAAAGTGGTGACCTTAGAGCGTTGATTTGTTGGAGAAATAGCAATTTTCAAAATACCAAATAGTAACGTACTTGGCAAAGAAACCGCAGAAGATATCGGATTGTCATTTGATGAAGCATGATGATCGACAAGTTGTGACACCCTGGTTTTTGGCAACTTTTTCTTTTCAAAATCTTTCTGGCTTTATTTGCAATTTGGATGGATTTTGAATCTTTTCAGTTGACTTTGGACTTATGAATTTCTCTGAGTGATCCAAAGCCCTCAGCATCTTGCCAAAATCCTATCACACACCTTCTGGATCAAGTTCCAATTCTCAATCTTTCTCAAATATCCATTTCCTTCCTTTCGGAAAATCTGTCATCACTATGGGTTATGAAGAAACCTATAGTTCTGATGGTCAGAAAAATCCCAAATTATTACCACACCTTCTTGTCATCATCTACTCCCTCAATCTTCAAAAACATCTCATGGTCCAGTATAAAACTTTGTCCAGAAAACTCCATTTATCTTCTGGACAGTACTGGCCATTTGTGAAGCAACTCATATTTTCCCAACTCAGAAAACTCTCAAAAAATTCCCTGAGATATTAGGGAACCTATCTTGCCACAATATCCAAAAATATCATCTTGTCCAGTACAAATTTTTAGCAGCAATATTCTGCCAAGTTTCTGCTCATTTTGAACCTCTGTGAAGAAAGTACCATCTAGAGGTATCCAATTGAGCTGAAATTTTTATGACAACATCTATCCACCAAACAACCATCCCACACCAAAATCCAGCTCTAGCAGATCAACCAGATGAGTGCTACAAGCTCATCTTTCCTCTAGACCAGTAACAGCAGTTGTACAGGAACCCCATTCAAATCTTGATGAAAGTTTCTCAAACTCTGCCAGCTTGTAGTCCTTCCAAAGTAGATCATCCCAGACATCTCCATTGGCTCCATCTCCAGCTCACCTCTCCTCCAGATCCCTCTCAAAGTTTCTGTCAGGAACTGTAGCTGAAGCTACACTTCGAACCAGAGTGCATCTAGTCGAGCCAGTGGCGCACAGAGGCTAAGTGGTCAAGGGTCGATGTGCTGGACAAGTTTTGCCAGACTTGTGTGGCCTCTAGATGCCAATGCCCGTGGTGAGCATGGCAATGGCATGCCAAAACACGTGCTCTGCACCACGCCCGCGATGGATGTGATGCGTCCGGCTGCCCCGCGTGACTCTAGCTTGTCTCAGCTCGCCGACATCTTCTCCTTCCCCCACCTGGCCATTCTGGAGCTTGCCCCTCACCGGAATCGACCCCGACGGCCGCCACGCACGCGGGCACTGTGGCACCCGTGCGGCCACAGTGGCTCTGCCGCCCGTCGTCTTCCTTCGCAAGCCGCCACTGCCGCATTAACTCCTCCTGCCCTCTCCTATCCCGTCGACCGCATCGAGCCAGCCAGCGCGGCGTCCTTGCGCCGGCGACGTGGCCGCGGCGCATCCGATCCAGAAGCTCCTCCTCCTCCTATATATAGGCCTCCCCGGCCTCTCTTCGCTCCTCACCCCACTCCCTCCGCCTCATAGAGACCTCCTAAGCACCGAGCCATGGCCAAGAGGCCCTCTGGCCTCGCCGCTCGTCGGCATTCCGCCGCCGATCCCCACACTGCTATAGCTCGATTTATCCCACCCCAGCTATGCCCGACTCCCCATCCGAGCTCACCGCACTCCCACGACTCCGCCCGACCTCTTTCCGAGCCAAATCGCTGCCGGAATCGCCGTCGCTGACGACCCCCGAACCAGCCGCCGCCGGAGAAGAAGAGAGCGACGCCGTCAGGCTGTCTCCGGAGACGCCACTGGTACAGGGAGAACCGCTGTCGAGTGGCCGATCCATCCCCGTAGTTGCCCGAGCTCGCCGCCATTGCTAGCTCCGGCTATCGTCGTCAGTGAGCCGCCCATTTACTGTTCCCTCTCCTTTTCTTTTAAATATGACAGCTGGGGCCCGCTCGTCAGTGACTCTGCCGCGTCTGAATCGGTACTTAAGTGGAGGCGTATTCGGAAAATACGCCTTCGACGTGGCCTGTCCAGAGAATATATAATTTCTGTTTAATTCCAAATTTGACCAGAAACTTTGACCACTCATAACATTTTATTCATAAGTCCAAATCAATTGATTCTTTTTGCTCTAGGTTTGTCTTGAGCTCCTCTATTTTCTAATAAATTTTGGTATTTTTCCCATGCTCACAGAATTTCTCGTGCTCAGAACAGTGTTATGTGACATTTTCCTTTGCATTTTTAATATATTTTCAGAAGGAAATACTTTTGGATTCAAAGCCCAGGAGTTTGTGGACAACCCAACAGAGCAAGGCAAGCCATGTCATCCATTGCATGAAGCATTTCAATAGTGTTGGTTATTTAATTGAATTACTTGCATTATTTTAATATGTGATAATTTAGGGTAATTTACTTTGATGCTTAGCTACTGCCATGTTAAATTATTCTGGATGAATAACCCTGCTTGCTAAGTACTCAACAACACTAAACTTAATTGGTTGATCAAGTGCCACCTATCCGGACTTATCCGTGCAGCCACATTTGTCGGTATGGGACGGCTTTGACTTGGTCTGGCTTTGTGCTCTTTTATCGGTACCACCACATTAGGGAGGGTTATGCGTGCGTGCTGCCCTGATCAGGTAGACGACGATAATCATGTGAGCCCAGTTGAGTTATTTTGCCGGTGTCCCCGTTTGGGACAGTTAGTTTGGCCACGACGGTGGCAGGTGTCACGGGGTGACATAGGGGCCACCCAAGACATGACCCTGAGAGGGTATGATTGTCGGTGGTACGATAGAGGAGTCACGGGTCAGGCAGGTTTCGTTGGAGCAGCCTCGGTCCACCCGAATGGGAGCAGGAGGCCAGGAGCTCCATAGTGTGGGTAAAGTGCGCAACCTCTGCAGAGTGTAAGAATCTATTCGAATAGCCGCATCCACGGTATTGGAAAGTCCGTACTAGGCCACTGATTGGTCAACCACAATAATGATAATAATGATGGAAGAACTTGTCTCATGTTCAGAGGTACTCTATGACTCATGAGTATTTTCGAGGTTGTGAAATACCCCGAAGAGAGTAAGTTGATATTCGATAATAGTGAGTAAGCAACTTAAGTACTTAATATGATCCCTGCCATGCTATTGTTTGCTGCATTGTTTTGGTTGCCGTGAGCTTGCGAGTACATTCCAAGTACTCACCTGGCGTATCATGCCAGATGCAGGAGAAGCCGAGAACGGAGGTCCCAATGGTTCGTGCTACGCTAACTAGGCCGTGTCCCCAGCAGTGTCCCTGTGGATGGAGTTTTCCGCGCTATGTTCCGCTACGCCGTAGTTCTACATAGTAGTATCGAGGCCCTGCTATGTTCCATAAATAATGTAGATATTGTCTTAGCACCTGATGTGCTTCTGGCCTCGCTATCGATGTAAAATTATGAGCTTGTACTCGAGATATATCAATAAAGTTCAGTTCAATTCTGTTCCAAGTTGTTGTGTGTTTCCAGAAGACATGATCTCTGGGTTGGAAACACTGGGTAAACCGGTCCTCTGAGCCGGGGTGCCACAACGCTTGGTATCAGAGCCGCGCTGACTGTAGGACACCCTAGTTAGCCCTGCGCTAGAGCCGCGATTAGTTTAGAGTCTTGGGGTGTGTCTTGCTTGTTGCATCTGATTGCTGCATGGCATGCATATAGCTTTTATTGTGCTAACCGCTGGTTTAATGAGTGTAGATGGCACCAGTTCCGTACCACTACCACCATGAGCCGGCACTGTTCACTTTTCCAGTACTGCTTCATAATGTCTTGCTTCGGCTGTATCCCAACGGCGAAGACCCAGTGTACCAGGTGTTCCGAGAGAAGCTTGCTGGTTCAGTGTACGAGTATCACGCGGAGACCTTTCTTACTGCGAGTTCAGATATTGGCAGCTACTCCCGTTCTTCCAAGGGCGGAACTTCTTCTACTCCAGAGTTGGCGATCTAGTTCGCTGCGATGGAGGCTCTTACTGACTTGCGCTTCCACGAGGTCGAGATGCAGACTCATCCAGGTTACTTTCACTACCCCACCCTGTCGCCTGCGACAGGGCGAGTCCTTTTCGCACCCGTTGACCCGGCGAGTGATCGTGCTACTGGTGTTTTATCCCATTATCTGAACGCCAGTTACCGTATGATCACTTCACTAGCTGAGGAGCTGACTCATCCCCGAGGGGCACTTGCAGCTGTTGCGGCAGCACAGTCTCCTCCTCCACCTCCGTTTTCACCTGTGTATACTCCACCCGCTCCACCTTCTGAGACTCCTTCTAGCTCATTCGGACCGCCAGGCTTTTCGTCTGGTAGCCGACGTGAGACCCCGGCAGAGTGGGCCTCACTCCTAGCTACTCCAGCTGCTCCGATGCTGCGGCGTCGTGCTTCTTCTCCCTCCGAGGAAGAACCTTCCCGTCAGCGCCGCCGTGTTTCCTTTGATCCGGAGGCCGAGATTCACATCATCAGCTCAGATTCCGAGACAGGATCAGACAACGAGGAGTCTTCAGTTTGCCAGTGTTCGTGCCACCCGCGCTACTAGAGTAGAGGCTTGAGTTTCAGTGCATGCATCATAGCATCCCTGCATATGTCAACTGCCGTATGAGCAGTCCAGCCATGATAATCCCCTACTAGCTTATAATGTATGATGTTGGGTTGCCTTGTATAATTATGTTGTTCTCTTTATTTTCTCTTTTTATTTGGTTTCTTTTCTGGTGTCACACTGTCATGCTTTCCCTTATGGATGTTGCTCATCGATTCGGTATTTTGCAATAGGAACAACCTTAGGATGAAGAGGTGTAGTAATCAAGGCGGTGATGGAACTCCCGTTCGTCGATCCGCCAGACAGGCAGGACAGTCACCAGAAGATTTACCACCACCACCACCACAGTCACCGACTACCGATCAGATCATGAGAATATTTGAAGAGAAAAGAAATCAAGATCTCATGGAATTTCTGAGAAGTATGCAGACTATGGTGGGTCAGAATAACAATAATGGCACACACTCTAAGTTGTCCGATTTTCAACGTACCAAGCCACCCAGTTTTGGTTAGGCTGTGGATCCTATGGAAGCTGATGACTGGCTGAGGACCATGGAAAAGAAGTTGGACATAGCCCACTGTGATGAGTCAGACAAGGTTCCTTTTGTTACTCACTACCAGGAGGGACCAGCAGCTATATGGTGGGACAATACAAAAATAATGTGGCCTTCTGGAGAAGATATTTCTTGGGAGAAATTCAAAGAGGTATTCCGCAAGTATCATATTCCTACCGGCATAATGAAGGTGAAGCAGAGGGAATTCTTGGCCCTTACTCAAGGGAATATGTCAGTGGGGGAGTATCTGAACAAGTTTAATAATCTGGCACGGTACTCTACCCATGATGTGTCCACCGAAGAAAGGAAGATAGACCGATTCCTAGGAGGGCTGAATCATACCCTCCGTTGTCAGCTCTGTATGCTTGACTTCCCTGACTTCCAGACTTTGGTGAACAAGGCCTTCATAGCTGAACGAGAGCATAAGTCAGGATATGATGATCGCAAGCGGAAGTTCGAACCCAAGAAGGACAACTGTGAGCAGTTTGCGCAGAAGCCACGCATTTGGCAACCAGGGTCGTCTGAATACAAGCCTGTCTGGAACAATGGCAACAACAACAATAAGGCAGTCAGCCAGGACAAGACCTTCGGCAAACAGCCAGTGATGGAGGATTGCCATCGCAACAACACATGATTTACTTGTGGCCAGAGCGGGCATTACTCCAAGCAGTGCCCCACAAGAAATGGGAAGCCATCATCCGACTACAAGCCACAAGTCAACAATGTTGGACGCCGCCCCAATACGAACTTCTATCGCGGCCAAGTCCATCATATCTCCGCTGAGGAAGCCCGCGAAGCACCGGATGTGGTCCTTGGTATGTTTTCTGTTAACAACAAACCTGCAATAATTTTATTTGATTCTGGGGCTTCTCATTCGTTTATTTCGCGGAGTTTTGCCACCTTGCACAAATTTTCTCCTTCTCTTTTGGACAAAATCATGGTGGTACAATCCCCTGGCTCCATGCTCAGAACAAATGTGATATACAAGGATCTGGAAATTTTGATACATGGCGTCAAGTTTCCAGCTACTCTTGTTGCCATTGAATCCCCCGGACTGGATGTAATATTGGGAATGGATTGGTTGGTGCCACATCAGGTGTGTATCAACTGTGCCACCAGGAAGGTGACACTGGTTAACCCAGCAGGCCAAATAGTGCAATTCACGGCTAGCAGAATGATGTCAAAGAAAGGAATGGCATTCAAAGCCACAACTACAGACATAAGTCTGATTCCAGTAGTCAGTGAATTTCCGGACGTATTTCCAGAAGAATTGCCAGGAATGCCACTGGATCGGGAACTAAAGTTTGCTATTGAGGTTGTTCCCAAAACAGCTCCAATTTACAAGAAGTACTACCGCATGCCGTCACCAGAGCTGGTGGAACTAAAAAAATAGTTGGATGAATTATTGTAGAAAGGGTACATTCGTCCAAGCACTTCACCTGGGGATCACCAGTGCTGTTTGTTAAGAAGAAGGATGGCAGCCTACGAATGTGCGTGGACTACCGCCAATTGAATGAGGTCACCATCAAAAATAAATATCCGCTTCCCCGCATTGATGAACTGTTTGACCAGTTGAACGGGGCCCGGGTATTCTCCAAGATTGACCTTCGAACGGGGTATCATCAGTTAAAAATCAAAAAAGAGGATATCCCCAAGACAGCCTTCACTACAAGATATGGCATGTATGAATTTACAGTCATGTCATTTGGGCTGACAAATGCTCCCGCCTATTTCATGAGCATGATGAATAAGGTCTTCATGGACTTCTTGGACAAATTTGTGGTACTCTTCATCGATGATATTCTTATCTACTCCAAAGATCAAGAGGAGCACACGCAACATCTCCGTACTGTCCTAGAAAGACTAAGGACCCATCGCTTGTACGCCAAATTCAGTAAATGCGAATTTTGGCTAAGAGAGGTGGGATTTCTGGGACATGTTCTGTCAGAACAAGGTGTGGCCGTCGACCCCAGCAAAGTGACTGTTGTATTAAACTGGAGGACACCAACCACAGTAACTGAAGTCCGTAGCTTTTTGGGATTGGCAGGCTACTACCGTCGCTTCATTGAAGGCTTCTCAAAAATGGCCAAGCCATTGACAGAATTGCTGAAAAAGAACCACAAATTTGCCTGGATGGAAGAATGTGAGAGCAGTTTCATGGAATTAAAGACGAGGCTAACTATAGCCCCTGTCTTAGTTCTTCCAGATATCCACAAGAGCTTTGATATATACTGCGATGCTTCCAGGCGTGGAATCGGCTGCGTTCTAATGCAAGAAGGAAAGGCTGTAGCATATGCATCCAGACAGTTACGACCTCATGAAGAGAACTATCCAACTCATGATTTGGAATTAGCAGCCGTGATTTATGCATTAAAAATTTGGAGGCACTATTTCATTGGGCAGCGATGTGAAATATACACAGACCATAAGAGTCTCAAGTATATTTTCACTCAACCCGACCTTAACCTCAGGCAAAGAAGATGGCTTGAATTGGTCAAGGACTATGACATTGGCATAATTTATCACCCGGGAAAAGCCAATGTGGTCGCAGATGCTCTCAGCAGGAAACAAGGCACCATAAATGCAATAATGGAGGGTATCCATCCAAGGCTACAAGAAGAGCTTGCCAAGCTGAATATGGTGCTATGCGGCCCAATTAGCCCGGATACCTTGGAAATTACTCCGACACTTATGGAAGAAATTAAGGCAGCTCAGAAATCAGATGAAGGTATACAAGAGATCAAGGAGCGCATTCCGCAAGGAAAGGCCAAGTCCTTCCATATTGATGATCAAGGTACCCTATGGTTTGAAAACCGAATATGTGTGCATGATCAAGACAGCTTGAGACAGCAAATACTCAGAGAGGCACATGAATCCGCATACTCTATCCATCCGGGAGGAACAAAAATGTACCAGGACTTGCGAGAAACCTTTTGATGGCCAGGAATGCGAAGGGACATTGCATACTATGTCGCCTGTTGTGACATCTGCAACAAAGTCAAGGCGGAACACCAGAAACCCGCTGGGCTACTGCAACCTTTACCAGTTCCCCAGTGGAAATGGGATGACATATGCATGGACTTCATTGTTGGACTACCCAAGTCAACAAGAGGCCATGATGCTATCTGGGTCATCGTGGATATACTTACGAAAGTGGCTCACTTCATTCCGGTAAAGACCACTTTCAACGCTTACCAGCTTGCACAGCTCTACATGTCCCGGATACTTCACGGAGTACCCAAGTCTATCACATCAGATAGAGGCTCCTTGTTCACTTCAGCATTCTGGCTGTGATTGCATCAAGCCCTGGGAACCGTGCTAAAACATAGTACGGCATATCATCCACAAACAGATGGACAGACCGAATGCGTGAACCAGATATTGGAAGATATGCTTCGATCCTGTGCTCTCACTTATGGACCCAAATGGGAGGATAGTCTACCCTATGCAGAATTCTCTTACAATAACAGTTATCAGCCGAGTCTCAAGATGTCACCATTCGAAGCCCTGTATGGACGGAAATGCCGCACTCCTTTAAATTGGTCTCAGACAGGAGACAGTCGTATCTTCGGCACAGATTTGATGCTCGAGGCTGAGAAACAAGTCAAGGATATTCAGGAACGTCTTCGAGCAGCCAAGTCCCGTCAAAAGAGTTATTATGATCCGAAGCATCGAGAAGTAACTTTTGAACCCGGAGAATATGTGTATCTGCGAGTTACCCCCATGAAAGGAATAAAGAGGTTTCATACATGAGGAAAGCTTGCACCGAGATATATCGGTCCCATTCCAGTAATGGCTAGAAGAGGCAGAGTGGCATATCAGTTAGAGTTACCACCGGAGTTGTCTGACGTTCACGACGTCTTCCACATATCACAGCTGAGAAAGTGCATTGCACCTCTGATCAAGCAGGCAGATATGAGTGAGCTAGAGTTGACTAAGGATTTGACCTACGAGGAAAGACCAGTTAGAATCTTAGATGAGATGGAAAGAACTACCAGGAGCAAGATAATTAAATTTTACAAAGTGTTGTGGGATCATCATACCGAGGAAGAGGCTACCTGGGAAAGAGAGGATTTTCTGAGATCAGCCTATCCACACTTTTTCCATGAGCAACCGAATCTCGAGGACGAGATTCATTCTAAGGGGGGTAGGTTTGTGACACCCTGGTTTTTGGCAACTTTTTCTTTTCAAAATCTTTCTGGCTTTATTTGCAATTTTGATGGATTTTGAATCTTTTCAGTTGACTTTGGACTTCCTCAATCTTCAAAAACATCTCATGGTCCAGTATAAAACTTTGTCCAGAAAACTCCATTTATCTTCTGGACAGTACTGGCCATTTGTGAAGCAACTCATATTTTCCCAACTCAGAAAACTCTCAGAAAATTCCCTGAGATATTAGGGAACCTATCTTGCCACAATATCCAAAAATATCATCTTGTCCAGTACAAATTTTCAGCAGCAATATTCTGCCAAGTTTCTGCTCATTTTGAACCTCTGTGAAGAAAGTACCATCTAGAGGTATCCAATTGAGCTGAAATTTTTATGATAGCATCTATCCACCAAACAACCCTCCCACACCAAAATCCAACTCTAGCAGATCAACCAGATGAGTGCTACAAGCTCATCTTTCCTCTGGACCAGTAACAGCAGTTGTACAGGAACCCCATTCAAGTCTTGATGAAAGTTTCTCAAACTCTGCCAGCTTGTAGTCCTTCCAAAGTAGATCATCCCAGACATCTCCATTGGCTCCATCTCCAGCTCACCTCTCCTCCAGATCCCTCTCAAAGTTTCTGTCAGGAACTGTAGCTGAAGCTACACTTCGAACCAGAGTGCATCTAGTCGAGCCAGTGGCGCACAGAGGCTAAGTGGTCAAGGGTTGACGTGCTGGACAAGTTTTGCCAGACTTGCGTTGCCTCTAGATGCCAATGCCCGTGGTGAGCACGGCAATGGCATGCCAAAACACGCGCTCTGCACCACTCCCGCGACGGATGTGATGCGTCCGGCTGCCCCGCGTGACTCTAGCTTGTCTCAGCTCGCCGACATCTTCTCCTTCCCCCACCTGGCCATTCTGGAGCTTGCCCCTCACCGGAATCGTCCCCGGCGGCCGCCACGCACGCGGGCACTGTGGCACCCGTGCGGCCATAGTGGCTCTGCCGCCCGTCGTCTTCCTCCGCAAGCCGCCACCGCCGCATTAACTCCTCCTTCCCTCTCCTATCCCGTCGACCGCGTCGAGCCAGCCACCGCGGCGTCCTTGCGTCGGCGTGGCCGCGGCGCATCCGATCCAGAAGCTCCTCCTCCTCTGATATATAGGCCTCCCCGGCCTCTCTTCGCTCCTCACCCCACTCCCTCCGCCTCATAGAGACCTCCTAAGCACCGAGCCACGGCCGAGAGGCCCTCTGGCCTCGCCGCTCGCCGGCATTCCGCCGCCGATCCCCACACTGCTATAGCTTGATTGCCCCCACCCCAGCTCTGCCCGACTCCCCATCCGAGCTCACCGCACTCCCACGACTCCGCCCGACCTCTTTCCGAGCCAAATCGCTGCCGGAATCGCCGTTGCCGACGACCCCCGAAGCAGCCGCCGCCGGAGAAGAAGAGAGCGACGCCGTCAGGCTGTCTCCGGAGACGCCACTGGTATAGGGAGGACCGCCGTCGAGTGGCCAATCCATCCCCGCAGTTGCGTGAGCTCGCCGCCGTTGCTAACTCCGGCTATCGTCGTCGGTGAGCCGCCCGTTTACTGTTCCCTCTCTTTTTCTTTTAAATATGACAGCTGGGGCCCGCTCGTGAGTGACTCTGCCGTGTCCGAATCGGTACTTAAGTGGAGGCGTATTCGGAAAATATGCCTTCGACGTGGCCTGTCCAGAGAATTTATAATTTCTGTTTAATTCCAGATTTGACCAGAAACTTTGACCACTCATAACTTTTTATCCATAAGTCCAAATCAATTGATTCTTTTTGCTCTGGGTTTGTCTTGAGTTCCTCTCTTTTCAGATAAATTTTGGTATTTTTTCCATGCTCACAGAATTTCTGGTGCTCAGAACAGTGTTATGTGACATTTTCCTTTGCATTTTTAATATATTTTCAGAAGCAAATACTTTTGGATTTGAAGCCCAGGAGTTTGTGGACAACCCAACAGACCAAGGCAAGCCATGTCATCCATTGCATGAAGCATTTCAATAGTGTTGGTTATTTAATTGAATTACTTGCATTATTTTAATATGTGATAATTTAGGGTAATTTACTTTGATGCTTAGCTACTGCCATGTTAAATTATTCTGGATGAATAACCCTGCTTGCTAAGTACTCGACAACACTAAACTTAATTGGTTGATCAAGTGCCACCTATCTGGACTTATCCTTGCAGCCACATTTGCCGGTATGGGACGGCCTTGACTTGGTCTGGCTTTGTGCTCTTTTATCGGTACCACCACATTAGGGAGGGTTATGCGTGCGTGCTTCCCTGATCAGGTAGACGACAATAATCCTGTGAACCCAGTTGAGTTATTTTGCCGGCGTCCCCGTTTGGGACAGTTAGTTTGGCCACGACGGTGGCAGGTGTCACGGGGTGACACAAGGGCCACCCAGGACATGACCCTGGGAGGGTATGATTGTCGGTGGTACGATAGAGGAGTCACAGGTCAGGCAGGTTTCGTTGGAGCAGCCCCGGTCCACCCGAATGGGAGCAGGAGGCCAGGAGATCCATAGTGTGGGTAAAGTGCGCAACCTCTGCAGAGTGTAAGAATCTATTCGATTAGCCGCGTCCACAGTATTGGACAGTCCGTACTAGGCCACTGATTGGTCAACCGCAATAATGATAATAATGATGGAAGAACTTGTCTCATGTTCAGAGGTACTCTATGGCTCATGAGTATTTCGAGGGTTGTGAAATACCCCGAAGAGAGTAAGTTGATATTCGATAATAGTGAGTAAGCAACTTAAGTACTTATTATGATCCCTGCCATGCTATTGTTTGCTCCATTGTTTTGGTTGCCGTGAGCTTGCGAGTACATTCCAAGTACTCACCTGGCGTATCATGCCAGATGCAGGAGAAGCCGAGGACGGAGGTCCCGATGGTTCGTGCTATGCTAACTAGGCCGTGTCCCCAGCAGTGTCCCTGTGGATGGAGTTTTCCGCACTATGTTCCGCTACGCCGTAGTTCTACCTAGTAGTATCGAGGCCCTGCTATGTTCCATAAATAATGTAGATATTGTCTTAGCACCTGATGTGCTTCTCGCCTCGCTATCGATGTAAAATTATGAGCTTGTACTCGAGATATATCAATAAAGTTCAGTTCAATTCTGTTCCAAGTTGTTGTGTGTTTCCAGAAGACATGATCTCTGGGTTGGAAACACTGGGTAAACCGGTCCTCTGAGCCAGGGTGCCACACAAGTGCAGGGATATGTTCATCCACGGCATTGTTAAATGAATCCATGAGATTACCAGGCCCTTGTTTAAATAAACCAAATTTCGCCAGTTCACGGGCTGATGAATTATCCTTCGCTGCGTTGGTCTCAAGAAATTTAAGATTTGAACGGATCACCGTAGGTGACCTCATAGATAATTCAGTAATCTCATGATTAGCACTCCACCCAATAGATCCATCAGAAGGCAAATTCCATGGGTGCTTAAACAGACTGAAATGACAAATGAAGTCTGGCCAAACTCTATCCCATAGGGCATAGATAAAATGACCCACTTTATTTGAAGCCACTGAGAACCGAAAATTCCGATCACCAATCTGTGTAAAACTGAAACCCGAAGCAATTCCACCAATGCAGCATTGTAATGCCAGAGCAATCGAAGAACACGATAGGGGAAAGGAGGCCGAAGAAAAGGTGACCACCAAGAAAAATTCCTTGGAGGAAGGGCTAGGAGAAAAATGAACCATGGATCTGAAGCGTCTACGAACCTGGTCCTCGACCGCGAGGCCGGGGTTGAAGTCCCAGTGCAGTAGCCCTTCCATGGAAGACTAGGAGGATCCATGGCTGCCAGTTGAGGGGTGGGAGGAGGCATGGTGGGAGGTGGGAGGAGGCATGGTGTTTAGGAGATCATCTGGAATAGATCTTGCTTGGCTTCCACTTGGGTGTGTGGTGCATTAAGTGTTTCATTCATTGTTGACGTGACTTTGCATGCATGGCTGATACCCTTTGAGATCTGGCTTGGATAGCGAAGGTTCCCTGCCTTTTCCCCAAGGAGTGACCCTGAGTTATCAAACCCACGAGAGGATGAGCACTACGACAAAGGCTCTAACAAGTTCTTGTGAGACAGTTAAATTCCAGTTTTTAATGGGAGCTTTCATAACCTTAATATAAGGGGGGTGTAAACATGTTGGAGATATGCCCTAGAGGCAATCATGTGATGATGATATTTCCCTATGTATTGATGAGTCTTTTATATAGTCCTTGAACATCATCAGTGATATGTATCAATAAGTATGTGACTTGTTTGTGGAACTATATATTGTATGATGATCGTTCTAATAGTCCCTAGTTGATAAGGTTATGCGGACACATATCCTTTGACTAGTATACGATTCGGTTGATGACTATGTTTCAAAAGCCATGTGCATAGAGATGCTAAACCGATAGTATGGGATCGGGGATGGAGATCGCCGAGTCAGACATACCCACTTTGAGACACACTAAGATATTGTCATCTGTTAGTCTCAAGTACAATGTATATGCCATGTCCTAGACCTGAGGTCCTCGCATGTTCTCGGGGTGAGGATCGACTCACTTAGGGTATATCAAATGCTACTCTGTAACTGGGTAGTCATAAAGGTAGCTTTCGGGTGAGTCGTGAGACATGCCGCGAGACATGGTTGACCAAGATGGAGTTTGCCCCTCCTATGAGGAGAGATGTTCTCTAGGCCCTCTCGAGTGATCAGATTCGGAAAGCATGGCCATGCGACTTGGGTTAAGAGTTAACCCGGTTCGGGAATCTGTATCATAGTTTCGAGAAGAGAGGCCGAGCTACCACAAGGGTGACAAGTACTCGCCTTGAGCTCGACAACATATATCGTGAGGCAAAAGGAATGTTGCAATATGAGGCATTGTCGAGGTTCGTCTAACGACTTTATGCACACGTGGGAGTTGGCACGTTCTGCTAGGAGCCGCACCCAACTATCGACTCGGGTCGTGTCCATGTGTACGTGAACCTATAGGGTCACACACTTAAGGGCCTGTAGCCCATTTGGATTGGATCCAAGTGGAAAATGGGCTTAGACTCCTAGTGGGCCTCAAGTGTTGAGCCCACTTCGGAGGTCTATATAAAGGGGAGTGGGCGCACCACTTAGGGTTGATCTTTTCCTCCCTGGACAGCCGTTGCCACTCCCCACGCACCATGTCGCGCGACCGGACCTAGCAGTCCGCCGCCCGACGCTGCTCCCTATACGTGTGGATACCTTGGAGGCATCGCATCTGTGGTGCTTGGACGAACCGTTAGAGGGCACCTCAAGGAGCTTTTCGACGGATCCGCGAGGAGCTGTTTGTGGGACTTTGTCGTTCGTGGGAGATCGCCATGTGCAGAACATCGCTGTTCGTGGGAGATCGGCCGAACGACTACACGCATCGCCAACTCTACTTCCACTGCAGTGGCTGCATGTCTGGTGGTAAACCCGATCGCATGATCTATTTCCAGCAGCATGTTCTTGGGTGCGCGGTAGAATATTTTTATTTGGCACTAGCATAGCATACCGCGTGTTCCCTCAAAACACTAGTATTAAAATAGGCATGGGCATGAGGTCTTGATATTACAACCATATGTTTGTGCTCGAGATCTGTCGGTGTCTAGGAACCTGACATTGGGTTGTGTGCAACAACCCTTTGTGAGTTCACCCGGGGACTGAACACGCTACGTAACTAAGGTCATCGTTCACCGGAGAGGAGATGATAGGGGGTAGAGCACACCAGAGATACCCAGGTTCAGGCCACCATTGACGTGTAATACCCTACTCCTACCTAAGAATGATATTGCTGTGTTTACCACGAACTAGTTACAATGTGTGTGATATCTTGTGAATGACTCGGCCTGCTTGGCTGTAGTCTTCCTTTATTTATATTGCTTCGGTCCTCTCCTTATCACCGCGGGGGGTTGCCACATGAATAGCTTAAACAAAGGGAGAAGTGAGGGTCGTCCGTACTGGCCTGACACGACGGGGTGTGGTACGCTCGCCCGTACCGAGTTGGTGGCTGCAGAACGCCCCTGTAGCAGCACGCCGAGCAGGTGAATCTTCTTCTACCACTGTTGATGACCTTGGGGGATGGCACGCCTCACCGATGCCCAAAGTCAAAAGGCGGGCCTGCTGCGTCCCATCCCTGTGGCTGACGACAGTCGCAGTGGCGGGATGGTGCGCATTTAATGTCTCTGATGGGCAGACTCTACTTCCTTCGTGGAGAAGGAAGAATGCCGCGGCGAGCGGTGCTTCTCGGGTGGGTCCCGGGAACCGTTTGCCGGGACTTGGCGTCCCGCAAAGCACTTAGCGGGGAGAACTTGAGGGCTTCGTTCTCCCAATGACGAGTTGCCCCACTCTTAGTTGCACCAGCTCGTGCGGCAGCGTTTCCTGGGCGCCATTGTCAAGGCCCAGGTTCGCTGGCCCAGGGTACCCTGTGTTGGGGATATTCCCCACGCTCGAAACCCAGCATGAGGGTGACCCGGCCTGAGCCTTGAGGCTCTGGGAGTCACCTCACAGATGGGTCATGAAGAAAGCAGTCAAAGATGGGCCTGGAGCTCAGAGTGAGACCGGGCAAGAGGTCGGCTCTCCACAAGCCTTGTGGGCCGGCTCAAGGAGAAGGCCTAGAAGGAGAGTTAGAGTAGGATACGGGTTAAGAGTTCCTGGGACCAAAAGACAAGTTGCAATCCCTCGAGAGCTAGGTTAGCGAAGCCGCACCCTTGTAATCGAGATCCACAACAATATCAATCAAGCAGGAGTAGGCTTTTACCTCCACCGTGAGGGGCCGAACCTGGGTAAATCCGCGTCTCTCGTTTCCGATCAACCCCGTTCAAGCTTCCACCTAGTTGCGATGGCCTCACCACTAAGTCCTTTCATGAGGACATCTGCCATGACAAAACCACGACAATTGGCTGACTCGATCGAGTCAGGATACCGGGTCCCCTTCGGCAAGATCCACGTCTTCATCGGCACCATCGGCGAGTCAGGACCAGAGTCGGACGACACCGCCGAGTGAGTCGAGACTGCACGCCGTGCTCAACCCAGCCAGGCAAGAGCCGGCCAGACCCAAGTTTTTGTTGGCTTCACGCAAGGGGTGGATCTGGAAAGCAATTCCATGTCTGGTGGAGACATGCTCGTATACTCTGACGGCGTCGGTTGGAGATACAGAGTCAATCCTTCCTCTGTACGATGAGAAGTTGAGAGGTTACTCTAATGAGGAGGTTTTCCCAGAGTCTTACGAGCCGACTCGGTTCGCGGTGGTTTATATGGCAGGGAACCAGAATCAGCTCCAGGAAGGCGGACGTTTGATCACAGACCCGTCCACAAACCGTAACCCGACTGATGCTGCGTCGGGACAGAACCTCATGGCAGCCGGGTCGGCAGCCGCTGGCTCTCAGAAGACAGGGGCACAGGCACTCTCTGCGATGATGACCACTCTTGGGTCTCTCTTGTCAGAGCCAGTGACTGATGAGAACGCAGAGGCACGCAACGCAGAGATTACAAAGTGTCGTGAGCAGCTGGCCAAGATGTAGGAGGACATCAATGCAGAGAACGCACGTATGGTGGAGACGCAGGCCCATATCATTAGCGAAACTAGGCACCTGGAGGTGGAAGCTGTTCATCTCAGTTTTTGTCAGAACGAGTCGGAGGCAGTACACCGGAGGAGACATCAGAGCCGGCTTCCAGCAAGTATTGAGCTATGATACGTCTCCAACGTATCTATAATTTTTGATTGTTCCATGCTATTATAGTATCAATCTTGGATGTTTTATATGCAATAATATGCTATTTTATATCATTTTTTGGGACTAACCTATTAACCTACTGCCCTGTGCCAGTTGCTGTTTTCTGCTTGTTTTTGGTTTTTCAGGAAATCAGTACCAAACGGAGTCCAAATGCTACGAAACTTTTTGATGATTTTTTTCTGGACAAAAGAGACCCTAGAAGCTTCGGGAGGAGGCCAGAAGCCTCACGAGGAAGGCAAACCCACGCGCCCTCGGGGGGCGCGTCAAGATGCCTTGTGGGCCCCTCGTGGATCCTTTTGACCTAATTTCACTTCTATAAATTCTCAAATATTGGGAAACCAACAGAGAGCCCCACGAAATAACTTTTCCGCTGCCGCAAGCTTCTGTTCTTCCATGATCCCATCTGGAGGCCTTTTCCGGCACTCTGCCGGAGGGGGAATCGATCACGGAGGGCTTCTACATCAACCTTGCCGCCCCTCCGATGATGTGTGAGTAGTTTACCACAGACCTACGGGTCCATAGCTAGTAGCTAGATGGCTTCTTCTCTCTCTTTGATCTTCAATACAATGTTCTCCTCGATCTTCTTGGAGTTCTATCCGATGTAATCTTCTTTTGCGGTGTGTTTGTTGGGATCCGATGAATTGTGGGTTTATGATCAGATTATTCATGAGAAATATTTGAGTCTTTTCTGAATTCTTTTATGCATGATTGTTATAGCTTTGTATTTATCTCCAATCTATCCATTTGGTTTGGCCAACTAGATTGATTTATCTTGCAATGGGAGAGGTGTTTTGTGATGGGTTCAATCTTGTGGTGTTCTATATCCCAATGACAGAGTAGGGGACAAGACATGTATTTGTATTGTTGCCATTAAGGGTAAAACAACAGGGTTTATTCATATTGATTGGGTTTACTTTGTCTACATCATGTCATCTTGCTTAAGGCGTTACCCCGTTTTCATCAACTTAATACCCTAGATGCATGCTAGATAGCGCTTGATGGGTGGAGTAATAGTAGTAGATGCAGGCAGGAGTCGGTCTACTTGTCTCAGAAGTGATGCATATATACATGATCATTGCCTTGAATATCGTCATAACTATGCACTTTTCTATCAATTGCCCAACAGTAATTTGTTTACCCACCGTATGATATTCGTTCGAGAGAGAAGCCTCTAGTGAAAACTATGGCCCCCGGGTCTACTTAAATCATATAAAAAACCTAAAAATACCTTGCTGCAATTTTATTTCCTTTATTTTATTTTGTAATTTATTTTATCTATCTTTCACTATCAGAATTAATCGTTGCAAATAACGAGTTCAAGGGGATTGACAACCCTCTTGCCTGCGTTGGGTGCAAGTATTTGCTTTTGTGTGTGTAGGTGTTGTTCACGAGGTTCTGCGTGGTTCTCCTACTGGATTGATACCTTGGTTCTCACTGAGGGAATTACTTATCACTACTGTGCTGCATCACCCCTCCTCTTCGGGGAAATCCCAACGCAATTTACAAGTAGCAGGAAGAATTTCTGGCGCCGTTGCCGGGGAGACATCATCAAAACCTATCAAGTACCTTCGCATAAACTATCATCTACTTGCTCAATTTTATTTGCCTTTTTATTTGTATTTGCCTCTCATTTTCATCTCCCCCACTTCTCATAAAAATTACAAAAACACAAAAATATTTTATTTTGTTTGCTAGCTATAATTGTGTGACTCAATGAAAATAAAAATATAGACATATGGATCCACTTAAAGTTTTCTACTTGGATCATCTTCGATCCATTTGTGCTCGTGCTGAAACCCCAACTAGTTTAGTTGAGGGAAAACCATTAGATGAGCATGCTTATTTTGTGCGTCACCATTTCTCTCAAAAAGGGAGACTCTTATGGAATCAAATAAATTGTTTGCTATGCTATGCTTGGAATCTATGTGAAATTTATGATTTTACTTGTTGCTCTAAGAACTCTAAAAAACACCTTCCCTACCTATGTGAGTTTAATGATAATGAAATCTTATCTTCTTATGCCAAGGGTGTTTATAGTTACTATGATATCGAACAAATCGAAGAATTTGTTGCTTTTAAGGGTGCTTATGATGTTGCTTCTTTGATTGAAAAGTATGATGCTACTCTCTACAAATCTGAAAAAAATTCCATACTTAAATATTGCTATGAAAACTATGCTCCTAATGCCTATGTTAATGAATTTTTTGAGAGAATGTCTGCTGCTTTAGAAGAAAATAATGATATGCAGGAATCTGTAGATAATCATGATCCCGTTGGTTCAATTGAAATATCCCCTCTTGATGAACGTGATGCTTGTTATTCTTATGGCCATGATGCCAATATTAATGATGCTATGGAGATGAACTTGCTATGGTTCCTTATGTCAAAAATGAAATTAATGCTATTGCACCCACACTTGATAGCTCCTTGAATGAAAATCATGATTGCAATGATGTTATTATAAATTCTATTAATGATAATTGTGCTAATGATATGCAAAGCTACAAGCTTGGGGATGATAATTTTGTCATGTCCACTACTTATTGCAATGATCATGATTGGGGTGATAATGCTTCTTATGATTTTGAAAATTTATTTAAGCCTCATGATGAATATGTCATTGATAATAATGTTTGCAATAATATTGAAAGTGGGTTTGGAAGAGTGTCAACTTTAGGTAAAAAGAATCTCAAATATTCGGAGAGTGTTCAATCTTATGAATTTTTTTATCAAAGTGGGTTTGGAGAGGTCATGACTTTAGTTGATGTTAATCCCACTATCTTGGAAGATTATAAAACTTTTATGCATGTGGATCATGAAGATAGTATTTTATATGATAGCTATATTGTTGAATTTGATTATGATCCTACATGTAATTATTATGAGAGAGGAAAATATGGTTGTAGAAACTTTCATGTCAATAAATTACCTCTCATTGTGCTGAATTTATTAATGCTTCAATCTTCCTATTTGCGTATGCTAGATATTGTTTGTCTTGATAATTTGTTTTCCAATAAAATGCATATGCATAGGAAGTATGGTAGACTTAAATGTGTTTGTCACATGTTTTATGATGCTCTCTTTGTGCTTCAATTCTTGTCTTTTATGTGAGCATCATTAATATTCCAGGCCTATCTTAATGGCTATAACAATAGCGCTTGTTCGGAGGCAACCCAATATGTATCTTAAATTTATTAATATGATTGTGTTTTTATCTTTTAATTAGTGTTTGTGCCAATTAATGCCTTTGGGATGATTTGGATGATAGTATAATTGATGTTGTTTGAAAATAGAAACTTTTGAGTCCAGTGCAGAATTTCCTTGATTTTACTGGAGCATGATACAATTCTGAATTTTTAACACAGTATTGGTATATGAATTTTTTAAGTTTTCCTAATTTTTCAGAATTTTTGGAGTTACAGAAGTATGATTATTATTCAGACCTTTATAGATTGTACTGTTTTAGACATATTCTATTTTTGTTGCATAGTTTGCTTATTTTGATGAATCTATGGATTGTATCGGGGGGGGGGGGGTGTATAAGTCATGGAGAAGTTGGATTACAGTAGCATTATGCCAAGATAAAATATGAATCAATTTATAACAGTACCTAAAGTTTAAGATTTGTTTGTTATACTAACGGATCTCACGACGTTTCTATTGAGTTTTGTGTGCTAAAGTTTTCAAGTTTTGGGTGAGATCACGATGGATGAAGGAATAAGGAGCGGCAAGACCCTAAGCTTGGGGATGCCCATGGCACCCCAAGGTAATATTCAAGTAAGACCCAAGCGTCTAAGCTTGGGGATGCCCCGGATGGCATCCCCTCTTTCGTCTACAATCTATCGGTATATCACTCGGAGCTATATTTTTATTCATCACATGATATGTGTTTTACATGGAGCATCTTGTGCCATAGTTTTCTTTTCTTTGTTTGCTTTTTAGTTTGCCACAATAATCTTTTGAACACACCTTTTTGAGAGGGACACACATTTATCGTGATTTATTAGAATACTCTATGTGCTTCACTTATATCTTTTGAGCTAGGCAGTTGCTCTAGTGCTTCACTTATATCTTTTAGAGCACGGTGGTGATTATATTTTAAAGAAATAGTTGCACTCTCATGCTTAACTTAAATATTTTTGAGAGTCTAATAAATAGTAATGGCAATTTGCACGGGTTATAAGATTGGTCCATAAAGGATAGGTATTCAAGAGGGATATAATAAAAACTTTCATGTAGATCACTGAATATGATAAGTTTGATTCCTTGCAATAGTTTTGCGATATTAAGATGGTAATATGTGGATGTACTAGTGAATGATTGTGGTTTAGTAAGAATATTGGTGTTAAGGTTTGTGATTCCCGAAGCATGCACGTATAGTCCTTAGTTGTGTGATGAAGTTGGAGCATGATTTATTATTGATTGTCTACCTTATGAGTGGCGGTCGGGGACAAGCGATGGTATTTTCCTACCAATCTATCCCCCTAGGGGCATGCGTAGTAGTACTTTGCTTCAAGGGCTAATAGACTTTTGCAATAATTATGTGAGTTCTTTATGACTAATGTGAGTCCATGGATTATACGCGCTCTCACCTTTCCGCAATTAGAAATAGAATCTGCTATTGATCTTGATAACCCACCTCCTAAGAATAAAAGGTAAGATAAAAGTGATTTCATTGCTAGAAAACATGGAATTTGTGAGGATGTGCCCGTTGTTGTTGCAAATGTTACCATCTTAACAGACTTTGTTATACTTGATATGCCCGAGGACGACAATATGTCGATTATCCTTGGAAGACCCTTTTTGAATACTGCAGGGGCTGTTATTGATTGCAACAAAAGCAATTTCATTTTTCATGTCAATGGTAATGAGCATACAGTTTATTTTCCAAAGAAACAAACTTCGGTGAATGGTATGAACTATATCGAAAAAGTTTCGACAATTAGGTTTTAAATTTCCTCTTCCTGCCGTCAAAAAGAAGTATGAAACTCTTATTGTTGGGGAGATGCATATCCCCGTTGAGGTAACTTAGTGTTATACGAAGGTTCTACGGTTTCATGTTACTCAGAAATAGTTTGTTAATAGGACTTGATCAACCTTATTAATGGATTCTTTTTGAGGGGCATGTGGTCCATGAATTTAGTAAGCACAACTTTCTGTAATTATAGTTTGCTCTCTGTTATTCATAGTTTAATAAAGTAAAATGCCATGATTATCCTGTTTTCTGAATTATCCGTGCAATAAAAAAAGACCCAAAAATAAAAGTGCTCAGAATGTCATAAAATTTAACATGATTTTTTCTGGAATATTTAAGAATTTTTGGCACTGAAAACAACCCAGGGGGGTGCCCCTGTTGCTCACAAGGCAACAGGGCACGACCACCCCCTGGCCGCGCCAAGATGCATTGTGGGTCCCACAGGGACCCACTCACTTATCTCTTCGGCCCACTTCATCCCCTACCTCCAAAAAGATCGTGGTAGCTCTCTCCCTCGTGTTCTTGCTCCCAAACCTGAGATTTTTGATCTCTTTGCTCGGAGCTCCGTTTTCGAAACTGTTTTGGGGGATTGCTCCTTGGTATGTGACTCCTCCATTGCTCCAATTAGTTTTCGCTTTAGTGGATTATATTTTGCATAATTTATTGCTATTTGTGCTACTGAAAATGAGCTTACATGTTGAATTCTTTGAGTTCTAAGTAGTTTGAATGCCTGATATAGCCTCAAGGCACTTGTATGAGTAGTTGCTATCAATCTTGTGAAGTTTTGTTAACATCTTTTTGTGGTCCAAAAAATTTCAGAAATTTGTTCTTAGGAAAATGAACTTCTTTCGAAGAGGATCTTTGAGCCGGATCCCCAAGGGAGTCACCGGAGGTGCCGCTGACCTTCACCTTCCTCGTAGAGTGGAGGTGCGACCGTGCGAATGGCCACACAACGCCTTCATGGACAAAGTTGAGTTTCGCCAAGAGTTTGCACAATTTGTTGCGAATGCCGGGCTGACCAACTTCCTCGCAGATGAGTGTGACCAATTCCACCTCCTTACAAATTCCTTTGTGCAAAATTTGTATTTCATGCCTAGGCTCGATCTTCCCATGGTATGTTTTGATTTATATGCTGAACATCATGAGATACCACTTGCTGAGTTTTGTGAGATATGCCTGATTCCCTCTGATGGAGAATTGAGGGAGCCTCGACCAGAGGAGTTCGAGGACTTCTTTCTCACTTTGACTGTGGGAGAATTTAGGGGCGTGTCGAAGACCCGAGTCACTAGTTTATATTTTCCCGCTGTGCATGATAACCCACAAGTAAGGGGATCAGTTGTAGCCTTTCTCGATAAGTAAGAGTGTCGAACCCAACGAGGAGCTAAAGGTAGAATTAATATTCCCTTCAAGTTCTACCGACCACTGATACAACTCTACGCGCACTTAACGTTCGCTTTACCTAGAACAAGAATAAAACTACTTTGTATGTGTAAGGATAAGTTTGCAAGAATAAAAATAGAAGTACTTAGCGGGGATAAAACTAGGAGTAATTTGCAAGATAATAAAAGTTAGTTGTTTAGTAGAGAGCTTTTTGTAGAACAATGAGAAAGATTGTCCATAGGCAATTGAATATAACATGAAAGATACTTATCATATGCAATGAGGGAGAGGCATACGCTAACATACTTTCCGTACTTGGATCATATGGAATTATGATTGGAACTCTAGCAAGCATCCACAACTACCAAAGATCATTAAGGTAAAACCCAACCATAGCATTAAGTAACAAGTTCCCTTTACTCCCATACGCAACAACCCCCTTACTCGGGTGTAAGCTTCTGTCACCCTAGCCACCCACTATAAGCGAATCATGAACGTATTGCAAAACCCTACAGCGGGAATCCCTCACACTTGCGCGACACGGAGGGCACTATAGGACAGCACCATATTTAACATACAACTCATATCAATCACACCATACCACAATTAACCCGTAGGACAAAAAGAATCTACTCAAACATCATAGGATGGCCATATATCATTGGGTAATAATATATAGCGTTAAGCACCATGTTCAAGTAGAGAATTACAGCGGGAATAGAGAGGTTACACCGCTGCATAGAGGGGGAGAGAGTTGGTGATGACGGCGGTGAAGTTGTTGGTGTAGATCGTCGTCACGATGGTTCCCCCGCCGGCGCTCCGGCGCCACCGGAAGAGAGGGGGAGAGAGACCCCTCCTTCTTCTTCTTGCTTGGCCTCCCCTAGATGGGAGGAGAGTTTCCCCTCTGGTCCATGGCCGCCATGGCTCCCGGAGGGCAGGAGCCCCTCCGAGATTGGATCTCTCTCTCTGTTTCTCTTCTGTTTCGCGTTCTGTTTTCTGGCCGAAAACTGTTTCTTATATTCCCGGAGATCCGTAACTCCGATTGGGATGAAATTTTGAGGGGATTTTTCTCCAGAAATTATCTTTCTTGCAGCGAAATAAGGGCCCCAACCGACGTTTGAGGGAGTCACAAGGCAACACGGTGCGACCCCCCCTGGGTCGCGCCCTGTTGCCTTGTGGCCACCTCGGGCACCGTCTTGCGTTGATTCTTCTTCCTAAAAATCACATACATTCCAAAATAATTCTCCGTAAAATTTTATCGCGTTTGGACTTTCTTTGATATGGATTTTCTGCGAAACAAAAAACAAGCAGAAAACAGGAACGGGCACTGGGCACTGGATCAATATTTTAGTCCCAAAAATAATATAAAATGTTGCCAAAAGTATGTGAAAGTTGTAGAATATTGGCATGAAACAATCAAAAATTATAGATACGACGGAGACGTATCAGCATCCCCAAGCTTAATTCCTACTCGTCCTCGAGTAGGTAAATGAAAAAAGATAATTTTTGATATGGCATGCTACCTAGCATAATATTGATCATATAATCTAATCATGGCATGAATATTAAGATACGAGTGATTAAAAGCAATAGTCTATAATTTGATATAAAGACATCAATACTCAGGCATACCAACAAACAATCATGCCTTTCAGAATAAAAATGCTAAAGAACGCTATCCCTACAAAATCATATAGCCTTGTCATGCTCCATCTTCTAAACACAAAATATAAATCATGTACAACCCCGATGTCAGCCGACCAATTGGTTCATACTTTTTAACGCGCTTCAGTTTTTTCAACCCCCACGCAATACATGAGCGTGAGCCATGGACATAGCACTATAGGTGGAATAGAATGCGGTGGTACGGATCAATAAGGAGAAGTCAAAAAGGGAGAAAGTCTCGCATCAACTAGGCAGATCAACGGGATATGGAGATGCCCATCAATCGATATCAATGCGAGGAGTAGGGATTGCCATGCAACGGATGCACTAAGAGCTATAAGTGTATGAAAGCTCAAACTGAAAACTAAGTGGGTGTGCATCCAACTTGCTTGCTCATGAAGACCTCGGGCATTTGAGGAAGCCCATCATCGGAATATACAAGCCAAGTTCTATAATGAAAAATTCCCACTAGTATATGAAAGTGACAACATAGGAGACTCTCTATATGAAAAACATGGTGCTACTCTGAAGCACAAGTGTGGTAAAGGATAGTAGCATTGCCCCTTCTCTCTTTTTCTCTCTTTTTTTGTTTTGTTTTGTTTTGTTTTTTCTTTTTTTTTCTTTTTTTTGTTGGGCTCTTTTTGGCCTCTTTTTTTTTGTTGGGCTCTTTTTTGGCCTCCTTTTTTTTATTTCCTCACTGGGACAATGCTCTAATAATGATGATCATCACACTTTTATTTACTTACAACTCAATATTACAACTCAATGATAGTGAGGCCGGTGTCGGATAGCTGCTTCACTTGAGCTGCCAGGCGGACTATGTTGGCGTCGTCCTCCTAGGCAATGCTTCTGGGTCTCCAGCTGTATCGCTTCTTCGGGGGCTCCGAGGAACGCTGGGAGCCCAGGCCGAACTGGATCAAACAGTGGAACATCATCTATGTAAAACCACTTTGTTGGCCAGATGTCGGAATCCTCCTGAGGGGTACCCGATGGGTAGTTGGCGCCATCAATTTGGCAGACCTCGGCGGCGCCCACTTCAAATAGCACCCCGGCTGGGGAGCAGGGCACTATGCAAAAATACCTCCGCCATAGCGCGAAGTGCGCCTCGCATCCGAGGTACATTTCGCAAAGGGCAACAAACCCCGCGTTGTGTAAGATTGAGTTGGTGGTGAGGTGGTGGAGTTGTAGCCCATAAAATTCGAGCAGGCCCCGGAGGAAGGGACGAATAGGAAACCCAAGGCCGCGAAGGAGAAAGGAGACGAAGCATACCCGCTCGTCCCCACGAGGGGAAGGGTGGCTCTCGGCGCGCGCCTGCCCGTCCGCGATGGTTAGCCCAGAGCGAGTGGAGGTCAGATTTGAATCTGGCAGATACCCTTGGGTGGCTAGACGCCCTAAGTGGAGTCGCATGACGGAGCAGCTCCCCCAGTCGCCCCTGATGGGGCCATGAGGTCGCTGTGAAGATCACGTGTCACTGGCCATCGCTCGAAGCTCTTGGGGTTGGACCTGGGAGTAGAGAGAGGGATTCGTGTGGACTGTGGGGAAGGGTCAAGATGCGCTTTGGCGTAGACCTGGGTTATATATATATATATATATATATATATATATATATATATATATATATATATATATATATATATATATATATATATATATATATATATATATTTGTAAGCAGAAAAGGCTGACGCTTCGACGTCTTTCTATAAAGCGACTCGATCCCCAGAAGGCATGTTGATCGAGGTCAGGGATTGGAGGCCACGTGTAGTGGGGCCGGAATAACAATCGTCAAACATACCGAGGACTTCAAAAGCCGAGCTGAAGATAATAAGCGGGAACTTGTCTATCGAGCCAAAGATTCCGGATCCGAAGTTGCTGAAGGTGAAGGTCTCGTCCTCGGCGTCGAAGACCAGTTCAGGGGATACTAACGGGGTCCTGGACTAGGGGGTACCAACCTAGACGGCCCGTAGTCCTCGGGCTGGGCCCGAAGGCCTTGTTCTCATCCAGACGGATTCTGGAAGCTGTGACGTGATCAAGATTGTATCTGCCGAAGACTTGGAGTGTACCCCAAGACATCTCCTGCCGCCTCCATGCGCATCCCTAGATACCGCCTATGTAACCCTAGATACCCTACTTGGCGTGTATATAAGCCGGAGGGTCTAGCCTGTAGAGGACACGGAATCACAATTACCATCCACCTAGCTCTAGGGTTAGGCTTCTCCTGATGATCTCGATGTAGATCAAGCTTGTACTCGATACTCCATCATCAATATAATCAAAGTAGGACGTAGGGTATTACCTCTTTGAGAGGGCCTGAACCTGGGTAAACACCATCTCCTTTGTTCCTGTTACCATTGATTCGAGATCCACAGCTCGGGACCCCCTACCCCGAGGTCAACCGGTTTTTACATCGACACTAGAGCCGAACCCGAGCATGCCCAAACTCCGGCCCCCGCCGCGAGCTCGTCTCCAGCGAGCACAACACACCCTAGCTGCTGCTTCCTGTCGTAGTGGATGCGGACGAGCACGCGCTCCAAGCCGAGCCCCTCCGTCGTCCATTTGGTCGCCGGAGGAGGAATTCTGACAACCACCGCCGCGTTCAGTGGTCGCCAGTGGCCTTAACTCTGGCTAATTGCAGATTAGGCGCTAACCTAATGACCCCCTGGGTCACCGACAGGTGGACCCATCCCTGCTAACTTTCGGTTAAGTTTTTAATTAAACTTAATTAACCCACTACCTCACTGACATGCGGGCCCAGCCCTACTAATCACTTAGTTAGGATTTAAATTAATCACTTTTTAGCACTGTGACACTGACCAGTGGGTCCCGCTGGTCAGGTTGACTCCGTTGACCTGCTGACATCACTGTTGACTGTGCTGACGTGGTAAATACTTTTCTGGATTTTAAATAAATCAGAAATGATTTATTTATTTTAGAAAATCCCCTAAACTTTTAAAAATCATAGAAATTCAACCATAACTCAGAATGAAATAAATTATATATGAAATGATCAGAAAAATATGAAGAGTCTGTTTATGCCATGTTCATGCATGTTTGAACAACTTAACTCCAGTGTTTAGGACAAATCATATTTAGGGCAATTATGGTAAATAGATTTGGAGTTGGAATTTGATATAGTTTTGATTCCCACTTCAATTAATATGAACAATTTTTTGCATTAGGTCAATTCAGTACCTTAACTTGTCATGTCATCCATTGGTTGTGCATTGCATTGAATGTGTTATTTTTCTTGTTTGTCAGCGCTTGTCCTTCTCGGTAGCCGATGTTTCCGACGTTGTGATCGTTGACATCGATGAAGAGCAGTACTATCTTCAGAAGTGCCAGGCAAGCAAACCCCTTGATCACTCCGATACAATCCCACTCTCTCGCTCCTGCTCTCTTTTATTGCAGTGGGACAACAACGATTCAACTGTTACTTGTTGCGGTAGTTGAACCCATTCCTTTGCATGACATGTCATTGTCACAGTAAATAGCTAAACCTTCCTAGCATGATTAGGAGTTGCTTGAGCCATGTTGTGACTTCATCCATGCCATGCCTGCTATTGCTTAGAGTTGTGTCAGGTCTGATTCATCCGGGAATGAATTGGAATGTTGTGATCATGTTCTGATGTTGAGAGTTAAGTGTGTGAACCCAATTTGGTAAAGGTAGCGATGAGAGGCCATGTAGGAGTACATGGTGGGTTGTCTCATTGAGACCGTCCTTAAGAATTGAGTTCTGTGTATGTTATCCAAGACCAGTTACTACCACACATTGGGCCCGAAACCCATGGACCCTCTTGAATTATTAATCGCCTTGATCTCTGTTCAGGAGTTGCAACTAGTTTCTGGTGTTTGTAGGATATGTGCCGGGGGGCGTGTTTAGCGCTACCCGACGGGGTAGGCTTCAGTGCGGTAGATGCATCATGGAACGGTGTACCAAGTGGCACCCGAATGGTAGGCTTGGGAACCCTGCCCACATCGTTTGGGGCCGTAATAGAAACTTCGGCCGGACTTCCCTTGCGGATACAACCTCAAATAGGCGATAAACCTGGACTAGAGTCTTGCGTGGTTAGCCAGGTTGTGGCCGACACCCGCGCCAGACTTCCGCTTGAAGGTTGCCGAGATACATGACGTGTATATGGTGGTAAGTGGTGAGAGCGTGTGTGAAGAAGTACACCCCTGCAGGGTTAACTGAACTATTCGAATAGCCGCTTCCTCGGATATGGACTACTTGGAGACTTATATGGTTCATAGACAAGTTGAAATGGATACTCTAAAATGCGCAAGATAAGTGTGAGTGCTATGGATGGCCCTCTTGTAGGAAGTCGAGAGAGGATCCATAGTGGTGTATTGATGTGGTGACTATGTGGACTCAGTGTGCGCTCTCTCATCCCGAAGAAATACTCGTAGTCGTAGTACAGGATAGCCACTGAGTCAAAGATGGCTTGCTGCAGTTAAACCCCACAACACCCTTCTTGATACTAATGCATATGTAGTTAGTTCTGATGTAAGCATGTTGAGTACCTTTGTACTCACGGTTGCTTAATTTATGTTTTTGCAGAAGAGACTTCAGTCTCACTAGTAGTTCCACGTGGAGTTCGACGTTGACCGAGTAACTTGGGAATCCCTGACAGAGGTCTGGTTCCTATGGAGGGTCTTGTAGATAGCTAGGCTTCTTAACCTTTTTCTTTTGTAGTGTCTGTTCTCATACATGTTTATGCTTCCGTTGCTTGTATGACTTTCTATGTTGGGTCATGAGACCCATGTTTGTAATATCATGTTATGTATGACTTCTTCAAGCCTTATCTATACTTGAGTTGTAGAGTTATGTTGTGATGCCATGTTGTACAAGATATACTTGCATGTCATGCGTACGTGTGATGTGTATTGCTATGTATGGGGTTCGACACCTAGTTATGTGCCTTTGGTAGCCTTTCTTACAGGGAAATGCCTCCTAGTGCTTCCACCGAGCCTTGGTAGTTCGCTACTGCTCCGGAACACATGGATTGACCAACATGTATCCTTCTTTGTTCCAGTGTCTGTCCCTACGGGGAAATGTCACACGGTGTTTACTATAGTCCTTGTAGCTTTGCTACGACTTGGTTACACTTGCTGCTGGCCGACACGTGCATTGCTGGGTTACCTATGTCTGTCCCTGTACGTTTGTGCCACCTTGGTCTATAACTAATCATGTCGACCCAGGTTCTCTATCATATGGATGCTAGCGACATAATCGTATACATGAGCCAAAAGACGCAAACGGTCCCGGCCAAGGTAAGGTGGCAGCCGTGGGATGCCGTGCGTGAGGCCGCAAAGTGATATGATGTGTTACATGCTAGATCTGTGTGACCTAGGATCGGGGTCCCGACGGAAGAGTACGTCGGTCTATTGATAGTGAGAAATTTGCAAAATGTGCGTGCATTACTTACTAGATTAGAGATTAAAGATAAGACTAGAGATGATGCAATGTCGAATTGTATGGAAGCGAAGAAGAAATAAGTGTGCAATCTCGAGAAGCCAATTGAGAAAACCAACAATGTAGAAAATGAAGACATAGAGAAAATATTAATCCAACTAGTGGAAGGAGTTATGGAAATTAAATTCTATTGAAGTGTGTAGTTTTTTTTTTGTGATTTTCCTTGGATCGGATCGGTTCTCTTAGCGAAGAATTGATCAATTATATACTCCAATCTATCAAGATGTCGTTCAATAAAATTTTAAAGTAGTGAAGTTTATTTCAGTGGATGGATTTGACAAAAAAAAGTCTCCGCTAAATTTAGGAGATCGGCTAGAAATGACCAAAACATAGTGGAGTAAAAATATTTCACTAGGTTAACTCAGCCGTTTACTTCTCTATTATTTAGGGGATAGGCTAAAGATGCAGCGTGTGTTTATAGCTAGCTGGAAAAGCCGAGTGCGAGCTTTTGGTGCTCCAGCACTAGGGAGGACGTTATTTTCAAAACATCAAAAGGCCCATTTAAAAGTTTCAAAAAATTTAAAAAAAAATCATGGAAACGTATTTTTTTAGGGAAACCATGGAAACGTATATGTGTTTCCCACGAACGTTGTGAAAATTCATTTGAAAATATTGTGATTTGTAGGCAGTACAAAAAAAGTTCGGCCCAACAACAAAAAAAAGGTCAGCCCATTTTGGATATACGTATGTCTTTTTTTTGTATGTCACGTGTGAAAGTATAATGTTATGAAATTTTGTACATACGTAATATACATGTGTGTGTTCACAAAAAATTCGAAATTTTTGGCACTGTGGAATTTTGTGTTTTGAAAACGAGCTCCCTGCAGCTCCACCGTTGGCATTTTTTGGCTGGAAGCCATCCCTGTATGTATGCAGCGTTGAAATGAGAAAGGGTCTGTCTAGGTCTCAATCGACTTAGACTTCGCGAAGTCTAAGTCGGCTGATGTCATCTGTTTATTTTTTTATTTTTCTAGAACACGTTATCCCTTTGTTGTTTATTGTCCAGCCCATATCCTTGTTGCTTGTTGCTTTTTTGCTTTTTGAGCTGGCCAAGTCTTTGTGCGTATTAACGTTGGGCCAGCGAGTTTGTGCAACAGTTTTCTCCGGCTGCTGCTCATCGACTGTGTGGTGCACCAGTCGTGTATATTAGCTGTTGTAGATACCCCTAAAAAAACTGTTGTACGTACAATTTTCTTAACGCCTGGTTTCTATCTGTTTTGTCTGGTTTTTCTTTTCAATTTTTTTGTTTCCATTTTCTACTTACATTTTTATTTTTATTTTATTTTTTATGATTCTATAAAATGTAAAAATTGATGTCAATTTAGAAAAATGTGTTCGTGTATTTTTATAAATATCCATCATGTATTTGAAAATAATAATATCACGCAACCAGAAAACTTTCAATATTATTTAAAAATATTTCTCGTGCAATTAGAAAATGTTGGGTTTTAGCTAATATTTTCTTCCTTGGGTTGGGTTAGGCCGAGCATTGTTTTACTCATCTATTTGTATTTTCACTATCATCCAAAAATTGACAATGGTTGTGGTGAATCGGCTGAGGTAAGATTAGCTCTTCTTGTAGCTTGTGCTTGTTGGTATTGTGTTCTCTTTTTTTTAAAGTCTTATTTTCTTTTTTCTTTTATTTCTCCCGTTCCTTAAAAATAGAAATGATGGGCATGTCATTGCGCATGGTTGACGAACATGTGACAGACACGTGTATAATCATTGGCATTATTTGTTTAAAAGAAAAAAAACTCTTAAGTTGCACATTGGCGGTGGACGTGCAATTGCGCATGGCCGAGAACATGCAACTATGTACGGCCGACGTGTTTGCAAATCAAGTGGCATTATTTTTTTCAAAAATTCCAAGACATCACTATTTAGAAAATGAAAATAACACAAATCCAAAACTCAAAAAAAAAATAGAAAGAAAAAACAAAAAGTAGAAAAAAAAATCAAAAATAAACCCACATACTGGGCCGCCCAAGCACCTAGCTCCGTGCGCACCCTAGTTACGCCCGGCTGGTGTCGCTTGGAATTGCATGTGGACTACAATATATGCGGTTGCACCTGGGGCTACGTGCAACTGGGTGGCACATTTGAAAATAAAAACACCACTATTTTGGAAAAGATAAAAACCTACAAACATAAAAATAAAAAAACCACTATGTTCGGTCGGGTGCGGCACTTGCAGTTGCGGGGCTGTTGTCGGGCCTGCAACTGGCCCGCCCCCTCTTTTGGCGGCCCTTCCGATAAAACAAAAGTCGAGTTGCAACCATGTTGGGGGACATGCAGTTGCGGTCGGGTGCGGCACTTGCAGTTGCGGGGCTGTTGTCGGGCTTGCAACTGGCCCGCCCCCTCTCCCGGCGCCACCTCCGACAAAACAAAATTCGAGTTGCAACCATGTTGGGGGACATGCAGTTGCGGTCGGGTGCGGCACTTGCAGTTGCGGGGCTATTGTCGGGCTTGCAACTGGCCCGCCCCCTCTCCCGACGGCCCTTCCGACAAAACAAAAGTTGAGTTGCAACCATGTTGGGGGACATGTAGTTGCGGTCGGGTGCGGCACTTGCAGTTGCGGGGCTGTTGTCAGGCTTGCAACTGGCCCGCCCCCTCTCCCGGCGTCCCCTCCGACAAAACAAAAGTCGAGTTGCAACCGTGTTGGGCGACATGAAGTTGCGTGGCTGTTGTCGGGCTTGCAACTGGCCCGCCACTTCTCCCGGCGCCCCCTCCGACAAAACAAAAAAGTCCAGTTGCGGTCGGGTTAGAAGACATGCAGTTGCGGTCGGGTGCGGCACTTGCAGTTTCGGGGCTGTTGTCGGGCTGGCAACTGGCCCGCGCCCTATCCCGGCGCCCCCTCCGACAGAACAAAAAAGTCCAGTTGCGGTCGGGTTAGAAGACATGCTGTTGCGGTCGGGTGCGACACTTGCAGTTGTGGGGCTATTGTCGGGCTTGCAACTGGCCCGCCCCCTCTCCCGACGGCCCTTCCGACAAAACAAAAGTCGAGTTGCAACCATGTGGGGGGACATGTAATTGCGGTCGGGTGCGGCACTTGCAGTTGCGGGGCTGTTGTCGGGCTGCAACTGGCCCGCCCCCTCTCCCGGCGTCCCCTCCGACAAAACAAAAGTCGAGTTGCAACCGTGTTGGGGGACATGAAGTTGCGTGGCTGTTGTCGGGCTTGCAACTAGCCCGCCACTTCTCCCGGCGCCCCCTCCGACAAAACAAAAAAGTCCAGTTGCGGTCGGGTTAGAAGACATGCAGTTGCGGGCGGGTGCGGCACTTGCAGTTGCGGGGCTGTTGTCGGGCTTGCAACTGGCCCGCGCCCTATCCCGGCGCCCCCTCCGACAAAACAAAAAAGTCCAGTTGCGGTCGGGTTAGAAGACATGCAGTTGCGGTCGGGTGCGGCACTTGCAGTTGCGGGGCTGTTGTCGGGCTTGCAACTGGCCCGCCCCCTCTCCCGGCGCCACCTCCGACAAAACAAAAGTCGAGTTGCAACCATGTTGGGGGACATGCAGTTGCGGTCGGGTGCCGCACTTGCAGTTGCGGGGCTGTTGTCGGACTTGCAACTGGCCCGCCCGATCTCCCGACGCCCCCTCCGACAAAACAAAAGTCTAGTTGCAACCATGTTGGGGGACATGAAGTTGCGTGGCTGTTGTCGGGCTTGCAACTGGCCCGCCACTTCTCCCGGCGCCCCCTCCGACAAAACAAAAAAGTCCAGTTGCGGTCGGGTTAGAAGACATGCAGTTGCGGTCGGGTGCGGCACTTGCAGTTGCGGGGCTGTTGTCGGGCTTGCAACTGGCCCGCGCCCTCTACCGGCGCCCCCTCCGACAGAACAAAAAGGTCCAGTTGCGGTTGGGTTAGAAGACATGCAGTTGCGGTCGGGTGCGGCACTTGCAGTTGCGGGGCTGTTGTCGGGCTTGCAACTGGCCCGCGCCCTCTCCCGGCGCTCCCTCCGACAGAACAGAAAAGTCCAGTTGCAACCATGTTGTGGGATTTGCAGTTGCGGTCGGGTGCGGCACTTGCAGTTGCGGGGCTGTTGTCGGGCTTGCAACTGGCCCGCGCCCTCTCCCGGCGCCCCCTCCGACAAAACAAAAGTCGAGTTGCAGCCATGTGTGGGGATTTGCAGTTGCGGTCGGGTGCGGCATTTGTAGTTGCGGGGCTATTTTCGGGCTTGCAACTGGAATAAGAAAGGAAAAAAGGTTTGAAAACAACGTTAAAAATGGAAAAGAAAAAAGAAAAGCAAGAGAAAAGGTGGAAATACAAAATGTAAAAAGAAATTCAAACATGACATGGAACATAGACAAAAGAATCATTTAAAACACTTACAAGTAAATAAAAAATTAAAAAAGATACAAAATAGCTGCCCTCGGTAGTTCTCAACCGCTTCCCCACCCCTCTTCGGGCGGTTTGTTTGAAAAATTAAGCCCAAAACTAGACAAAAAAGAAACCTCTCAAGCCCAGCCCGTAGCGCATATTTGGCCGACATGAGAGAAAATAACCAACAAAAGAAAAGGAAATTGGCCCATCGCGCACCTAAGCAATCGATTTCAATATAAGACAGACATAGCTGCATAGATCTTGAAGCAACAACGATCTAATGGCCAGGGAGTCGACTGAGTTTTAACAGTCCTGTATGAACCTAAACAGAGAAAAATAAAATAAAAAATAAAAATAATGGTAGAAAAAAAAAGTCGAGGCCTATGAACTAAAGTGCTTGGTACTGCTACTAACTGAGAACAAAAAAACACACACAAGTCACTTCACTCTATCTGTTCGTTCCCTTCTTGTAGGAAAAAAAAACGGACCAAAAATACAGGCCCACCCAGTTCGTTTCCTATGTGGGTTGATTTACAGGAAACAACAGGGCTGCACGGATCCTAAAGAAACACAAAGATCTAAGGGTCAACAAATCGACTGAGACTTCAGTAAAAATCAGTCGACTGATTTTTAGCAGAGCCGAATGAGAAAAGTCTGAGCCTCACGTACCCTCTCTGTATCTTCCCCATCTCTCTGTTCTTCCTCAAATTATATCCAATTCATCATCCGATCTGTGATTTCCCCTTAATTCCACTAGCAGGCCAAAAGCTCCTCCTTGAACTGTCTGGCAAGGGCGTCGAGGGCGCCCTCGGTCACGTCTTCACCATCTTGGACGATGCGAAGGCCACGGCGGACCAGGGCCTCGGCCTTCTTGGCCACCGGCGCGACGCGCGAGCGCCCAGACGCCTTGAGCAGAGCACTGCTGCGGCGCAGGGACAGGCCTCCAGTCCGGGAGATCGTCAGTCAGACAGCGGCGTAGTGGGCGCCCTGGGCGGTAGTGATGGGGGCGTCGGGACTCGGGAGCACTGCAGGCTGGCGCTGCATGAACAAGGCGAATACACCACAGGCGTAGCGTCAGGCGCGTTCATGAGGAGGCTTGATGGCGACAGGGTGCGGCGAGGGGACGCGCTGGACAGCAGCGGCCGAGTGGGGGAGGTCTCGAATCCTGGCGGGCGCACCGGCGACCGAGAGAGTATCGCAGAGACGAGGGTCGTCGGCGAGCACAGGCGCTGCAGCCCGGGGCCCGCCGAGGAGATGGTCGCGGCGAGAGGCGCAGCCGAGCTGAGCTTGGAGCGTGGAAACGCCGGCAGGACCGATGCCGGAGAGGTGGCGGCGATGCAGGAGGAGCCAAGGTTTCCCTGAAGCGGCGCCGAGCAGCACGCGGCGAAGCCTGCCTGATCGGGCTGCGACCACGGTCAGAGGGCGTCAGCAAGCCACCAGAGGATGAGGCGGTAGTACGCGGCAGGGGAGCGGCAGGGCCAGAGGTCAGCCGTACGCCCTCCGTGGCCCGAACCTGGGGGCTGCTGGAGGAGCCTGACCCCAGGAGAAGCGGAGCGACGCCATCAGCAGCTTGCCGACGACGCCCATTGCGGCCACGCATGTCGCGGCCTTGGCCGCGCATCTCCTCGCGCGGCGCCCTGGAGAGACTGCGCCTGATGCGACCTCCCCATCCGCGGCCCCGGCGATCCCGATCATCATGGCGGCGCCCGCGGTCATCGTCGGGGTATCGATCGCGGTCGTCGTCTCGGCCGTGGCTGCCCACGGGGCGGGTGATGCGCTCTCGCGGCAGTCACGAGGCCTGATCTCGCCGTCGATGATGCTCAGCCGCCAAGTGTGGGCCTTGGAGACCAGAAATGGGCCCCTTGCGGCCGCGCATCGGTGCGCCGGCAGGGTGACCCAGTTCACGCGCGGCACCTTGCTGGGGCAGGACGTCCAGGCCCGGAGCGCAAGCACACCTTGGTCCCCGTCTTGCGCACTGACGCCGGCTTGATGTAGTCAATGATGGCCGTCGCGACAGCATGCTCGTCCCAGGTGTGCAGCGGCAGCCACTCCAAGCACAGCCGCACATGATGCACGAGGTCGACCGTCGACATTCTCGGCATGAGCTTCAAGGCGCCATTGCCGCAGTTGGATCGATCCTGTTGTTGCCGAAGGGGGTCAAACCACAGCTGACGGCATCCGTGCAGTGGTGCTGGTAGATAAATCTCCGGCGACTTCTTTAGGATTGTTCGGTCTCAGGCCAGGGCAAATGCCCTGCTCGGCTTGCCGTTGCTGGTAGTGGCGACACCCGTTGGTGCCGTCCCCTTCCAGGAGGCACTACCATGGCCTCTCTACCGTGCCCCTCAGAGTGCCTGGGAAACCCTAGGTCCGGTTCGCCGGATCGGACAGCGACGGCGTCTCGACGTCGCCCGCTTCATGAAGGTGTTGTCTTGAGTACTCGCAGAGGTCCCTGGTGTTGGAATGTGATGTTGGACGCCGTGCTTGGTCTGGGCTGCTTCTCAGGGCGTGGGCATCCGAGGCGCAATGTATGACATCGCCGGCGCCTCCTCCAGGCTTTCCTCCTCTGGCACGGCCGGCTCCTACATCCCACTTGCCATCTCCTAGGCGCATAAGGTGGGGGTACGTTGAGTCGGTCTGTGTTGGAGTGGTGGTCGCATGATGGAGGTTCCTTGCGTTGGTCATGACATAGTCTACGTGCCCGGTGTCCCTTCTCTTCGTTGTCTTTAGCTAGAGTTCGGGCTAGGCGAGTTTTTGGATGTGTTGCTTCTCATCCAACTAGTGTTTACACACTGTATGTATCATGGACATAAATTGTTGAAAGTACCATTCTTGGCTGTACAGAACAGTACCATAACTTCTCTCTTTGTTACCCTTTTGCACAAACTCTGATCATCAATAACCAATTAACAGTGACCTGAATGGATAGAAGTTTCAGCGACAACTAAGAACTTTAATACTGTACCTTAGCTGTACCCTACATAGAAATAGCATCATTTTGCTCTGTTGCCATTGCCATTGTTGCCTGGCTTTTGATAAATGCCAATAACGTTTCAAGTACTTTTGACAACAAACTAGCTAAGATCATTTGCTGCACAAGAGATTCAGCCCAAGTGTATGTTGGTGCATACACAAACACGCAAACACAATTAACAGATATTGCATTTGAGACTGCGCAGAACATTGCCAGCAAGTTTCATCAGCAGATAAGGTGCTGTCAGTACAAAAAATTGCAGGTTTTACTTTTACAGTTATACCCATTGACAGGTAATAATAACCAATAAAAAGAACAGACAGGTATAAGTTCAACAGCTGGGCAGATTAGACACCAAGCTCACATCTGAGCCGCTACAAAACATTCTTCAACAGCTTACGAGTTAGGAACACTAAAAAGGCCAAAAAGGTCGGTCAAAAAGAATCCACAACACCATCCAGACACACCGTGTTAAGCAGAAAGCAGCATGTCTGCCAGGGTAGAAAGAAGGGACCAAGCAACAGTAACTTGCACCTTGCAGAAACCAGTATCACATATGCCACGACTTTTAGCCAACAGTTCGTCCTTTCCAGGCTCTGTTTTGCTCTTTACTTTTAGCTGAACTTCAAACACAATCAGATCAATTAACAGGAGCGCACGAGATGGTTCGGTGATCATCAACCATGGATACTGCAAGCATCACCATCATCATCAGTTAATCAATCAAACTGACAGTCTAGCAGTATACTACGTAGATAACAGCAGGAGAAGGAAGAAAGAAAGCCAAACTAAACAGACAGGCATGCTTAGATATATGGTATATGGACATTACTTTACCAAATGAGACTAATATTGTAGCATCGGTTAAATACCAGAAGTGTACTCAAGCACAAGAATTTTGAGCACAATGAAAGACAAGTTCTACCTACCTCCTTCACTTAGAATTTTGCCGCTTCTGTAGGCACGCCATATAGGCTCCAACATCCCTTTCATTGCATCATCTTTCAGCAACGAATAGATCATTTCCAAGACATATGGGGCAAGATAATGAGCTCCCAACATTTCCAACTCATCCAAGACTTTGAGATGCTGCACCTGTGGCTCATAATCAAGTTCTGAAGATGAAGGGGCATTCTGATTCTGACCGGTTTGCTGCTGATTCTGACCCATTTGTCGACTTTGGTGTCTTTCCTGGTTCTGATTTCTATGCCAATTAAAATTCCCTTGCTGATTCTGACCGGTTTGCTGCTGATTCTGACCCATTTGTCGACTTTGGTACCTTTCCTGGTTCTGATTTCGATGCCATTTCAAATTCCCTTGCTGATTCTGACCGGTTTGCTGCTGATTCTGACCGGTTTGTCGACTTTGGTGTCTTTCCTGGTTCTGATTTCTACGCCAATTCCAGTTCCCTTGCTGATTCGGACCGGTTTGCTGCTGATTCGGACCGGTTTGTCTACTTTGGTGCCTTTCCTGGTTCTGATTTCTATGCCAATTCAAGTTCCCTTGCTGATCCTGACCGGTTTGCTGCTGATTCGGACCGGTTTGTCGACTTTGGTGCCTTTCCTGGTTCTGAGTTTTATATGCCAATTCCAGTTCCCTTGCTGATTCTGATCGGTTTGCTGCTGATTCTGACCGGTTTGTCGACTTTGGTGTCTTTCCTGAATCTGATTTCTACGCCAATTCCCCTTGCTGATTCTGACCGGTTTGCTGCTGATTCTGACCGGTTTGCTGATTGAGACTAGATTGCTGGTCGTTCCTCTGATCTTGACCCTTCCCTTTGGTCTTCTTTTTCTTTTTCCTTTTCTTTTTCTTGGTATAGTCACTCCCATGCTCATGCAGGATACGCAAATAGTTCGTCATCGACTCATAGTGCTGTTCATAAGCACACTTGACTAAAATCCCTTGCTTAAGCCTGAAATGGAGCACCTTGTTCAGCAAGGCATTACCCGACCTCTTAATTGTGTCGGTCCACAACCCTAAAGGAGCATTTTTCACCTCGCACTCATGAATTGAAGCTTTAAACGGTGCATCTGGATGATCCTTTCTATCAAATGACTTGCAAGTATTGTGGATGGCGCAAATTAAAGCTGCTCTAACAGGTGGCGGCTTGCTTGCCATGTGATCCAGAATAAACTTATGGAATGCCTTCAATTCAGCTTTATCTAGTAGGACATGAATAGGAACACTACTTAATGTTGTCTTCAGTTCACTCATGTACGGGGGATACTTATTATCAGTCTTGAGAAGAGGTATAATGGACTCTGAACAGCTGTTGAAGTCCTTCGCTGATGCTTCAGCAAGTTCTTGTGATGCCAGGGCATACTTGCATAGACGTGCTGATATCACATACCTTGAGCCATCATACACCTCCACATTAGCTGTTCCAAAGTTACCATTATAACTCCATCCTTCAAGGTGTTTGCTGACGATGTCTTCAAGTGTACTGGTTAATAAACTCGATCCGATAGAGGCCGGAGTGTACATTGGATTGTTGTCGTGGCTGTGAACCTCCACCGGTAAAGTAAGCTCTTTAGGAAGCTGTAGGAATTCGGTCAGCGTCTCATGCCTGCATGCATAATTACATTTTTTTCAGGAAACTGCTTCTGTGAGACAAGACTATTTGCAGCTAGATTAGGTAAACAATTCATAAACTAACGTGTGCTTGCCTTGCATTTATCACTTCGTATAAAACACTTTATTTCTATTAACACAAGAAACTTAATTATGGAATGAGCTGGGTTAGTTTACTGTAAGCTAAAACAACCATTTTCAGCTACAGATTGATAATTTTGTGATGGAACATATCCCATCATCTGTAAAGCCACCTATCAGAATGTATAAACCACAGATCCTACCAATGGTTATACGGCCTTCGAACAATGCATGTATTCATTGCTAAAGGGATGTTCGCGTTGTAGTGATTGTAGCAGACTAGCAGTTATAACAAGCATACCTCATAGGCTTTCCAACTAAAATCAGGTTTAGATCCTCCAGTTTGACCTTCAGAGCATGGGCCTCTTTAGGTGGTAAAGCTTTGATTGCAGCCTCCAAAACTTCACTGGCGAAACGTTTGGCAGCCCGTATAATAGTTGGTTTCAGCCTGAACTGTAGGAACGAAGTATGTCTACCGGGGGGGGGGGGGGGGGGGGGGGGGTGAGTGGAAGTTTTAAATTTTCTTCGGAAATATCAAAACTCTCGGAACCCAGCAGCGGAACGAATGAAAACAATATATAGTGAACGAATACAAACTACCGAATGGAAACTAACAGCATGCATCGAAGTAAATCACATGTTTGAAATATGTCATATGTCACAGTTCGAATGTAAAAGAGGGTAGCAGAGGTGACCACTGATGCTCGATGGCGACAAGGTATTTGGTAGACCAGTTCGCCCTTCTGCAAAAGGACTACGTCTGGTTGGAGGGGTTGCGATTTAACACAGAAGATAAACTCTCTTCGCCCTATTCTCCTCGACAATTGGTTCGTCAACCAATGCCGATTACTCGTGGTAGATGCTTGAGGTGATCTCCGAACCTTTACAGACTTCTTCTTCGAGAACCACAATTACTCTTGGTCTCTGAAGAAATTGACACCTAACCGTCTAGAGAGTTCGCAACTCTCAAGAGTAATAGGCGGAGCGTACTGGACTTAGATTCGAGTGATGCTGAACCACTATCTAATTTTTCGGCTCTAGGGTTTTCTCTCGGTGGATTTTAAACTCAAATCTTTCGGAGAGGGGGTTGCTCAACAATCTTTTCAGAATCAAACGGAGCAGCCGCCGGGCAACGCCGGTGCGGGGTGGCTATTTATAGCCGCAGCCTTCCCTGATGGGAAATAACCATTTTGGACACGCGGTCCAGCCAATGGCCAACCGACACGTTCACAACGGTCGGATTTCAAGAGCAACGGTAACATTACTTGAGGAGCAAGTAATGCTAACTCCTCGGTCAGAGACAAATCTCTCGCAGCGAAGAAGATCACAGTCTCTTGCTGGCAAGTATTTGCTCGGAACACAAAGAGATTTCTCTCACAGCTTTCATAGGATTTGGGTTTAGCATCAGAGAATCAAAGCTTCGAACGCTACACCCCTCTTAATAGTACGGTGGTCCTGTGACTCAATAAAGAGAAAAGAAACAATGAAATGAATGCTACGTCTTCACTTCGTCTTCAATCTCCTCGGCTGCAGTCACTTTCTTCGGATGCACACCGAATGAATTGCTTTGCATCAACAATTTTTTAGGGGTCACTCTTGTCATCATAATCTTCGGTGATAACCTTCACTGCCACGCAGGGAATATTCTTCGGAGTTTGAATCCAAACTCCTCTTGACTCCAGGGACCTGTTACTCTGTGTGCACTAGCAAACACATCAGTCCCTTACTGTTTGTCAACAATCTCCAAAACATAAGGAGGCAAATTATTGCACCAACAATCTCCCCCTTTTTGGACGATTGATGACAAAACAGATAATCATCGAAGTGAAGATAGATAAGTAAAAAAGCAATTCCAACAAGAGTGAGTGAGGGTTACTATGCTCGAAGATGAAATAGACTCCCCCTAAATGTATGCAGGGAAGAAGGATATGAGATAAATTCTCCTGCAAGTTCTGAATAATATGGAGGAAATTTCAATCATTTGAGACATTTTGATTCGCACTGATGAGATTTATTCCATCGAGATCGTAGTGCAATCATTTATAACTTCTGATAATATTTCCACCTGCAAGACAAATGCTTCGAGAGAAATTGGTGCAGCAGCAGGGGTTATAGGCATTAAGACACAGAAGTTAACGAGTTTTACAACATAGTACAGATAAGCAAAAAAAAAACAGAAGTTGCAAACTCGCACGAAACCAAAACCAATCGAAACACCGAAAGCAAATCTATCGAGACTCGATGTAATTCTCCCCCTTTTTGTCAACAAGTGTCAAAAAGGTGACGAATAACATGAGTGCAAAAACGCAGAACGGTTTAGTCGGTGGCATCTCCAGAGGAACTATCTGAGGAGAGTTCGTCTTCGGAAGTGACAGGATTGTCGTCGTCTTCAGCAGCATCAAATTTTCCTTCAGGAATAAGGACTTGGGGCTGAGCAGACGAGGGAACAGGTGGAGTGGCCACAGGAGGAACACGGGAGTGCACATTGCCGTCGGTGGGGTGGCTTCAGATTCGTCAAGCAATTTGCGAAGCTTGAGATGAAGAAGATCAGTGGTTGGCTCACGAACAGGTAGAGGAGGGGTACTCCGATCTTGAAAATCTTCAATAGTGAAGCCTTTGTCAATGTAGTCATAGAGCTCTTGCAGATTGACATTCAGGAGTTGTTTCTCGGTAAAGAACTTGCGAAGCAATTTCCAGAGCCTCTTCTTGTTTTCATCCGCTATCAGATGCATTATCCTCATGCGATTGTTGAGAGCATTTAGCTCGGAGGCGAGATGTTCTTTCTCGCGTCGATCCTCAGTGATATGCTGCAGCAGCAGTTGTTGTGTGCGCAAACTGACTTCGAGTTGCGATGGAGGTTGAGGCGAAATCTTTCGGTCGCGCTGAGGCAGACGTGGCCCATCAAATTTCTTGTGATAGTCTTGGGAGCTTGACGCAGGCGACTTGCCCGAAGAAATATCGTCCATGACTTGCAGGGTATCGCGAACAGGAGGAATGAAGCTTTTATGGCTTTCCTTCGCAAGATACACTGTGCGCATTGCATGATCAACAACTTTCTGAATCCAGGGCGCGAACACTTTGATGCAGAAGGGATATTGAGCAGAATCCTTTAGAATGCGCAGGAACATGTCTTCCACGTCGAAGATATATCGCTCAGAGATGGCATAAATAGCATTGCGAAGAACATCTGAGATGGACTTGTCCGGATTCATACCAGCCAGAGGACAAATGGTGTAGGAAAGAATGTGGAATAGTGTCTGATTTTCGAAGGTTAAGTGCTCAGGGCGAGGAGGACCAGTGTAGTCACGAATCTTTTCTTCATCCATTGTGCACCGAAAATTTTCATCCGATATGACATCAATGTTGTGGACCCGAATTTCAGTGTTACCATGCTCAAAGCGAGGGAAATGGAAATGCGAGACAAAATCTGTCGAAGTGCATTTGATGCGTTTTCCTTCGGTCATCCATTCCATAATCCATTTGGAGCTATCAGATTCATCGCCAGAGATATACAGTGTCGCATAGAACTGAAGAATAATCTCTCTGTTCCAAGGATGCTCGAATTCAAACACTTTGGTGAGGCAGAAATCATCCAAATCCTGAAGCAATTGATTGAAGCAGCCAATATTGCGCATAGCAGGAATGTCGAGATGTTCGTGAGGAAATATCTTTCTGCACTCATAGAGAACTCGAGAATAATAGATGGTCTGTTCCTTAGTCCAGAAGCGAGGCGATTCCGAAGTGCGTGGCCCATCATAAGGACTAGTTTGAAAGAATTTAGGATGCGCATTCCGATTGAAAAGAGGGCCTTTGGCGCCTGCTCCTGACGAGAACAAGGGCAGTTCTTCACGAGGGTACGGGTACTTGAGTTCTTCTTCAGGAGAAAGATATTCATCACCATATACAACCGAGTCAGTGCGGCGAGCAGAGACAGATTGTCGTTCGGAAGGGCAAACATCTGGTATTTGTGTTGCTGTGTCGATGGATAACTTGAGTGGAGACGGAGCAGGTGTTGCCACAGAGGGAGGTGCTGAGGCAAAAGGCAGCAGGGCAGGTTCATCCTGTTTAGGCACTAAGGCCGAATGCTGCACTGGAGGTGGTTGCGGTTGTGACACTGGAATCTGTTGTTGCTCGACTACGGAAGATGCCGAGACTTTTGGAGCTTCATGAGCCGGAGAAGCTTGGGGCTCGGAGCGAGCGATTTCACCTTCCTCAGAAACCAGGTGTGGTGAGGGAATATCAGCCCGAGCAGGGGAGGCCATAGGCACTGATTCAGTTGGCCTTGGCGAGAGAGGAGCATTCGAGTCTTGGATTGGTGGGTTTGAAGGAATGACTGGTTCAGGAGATTTTTCTTTCGGAGCAGGAGGAGACTTAGCAGCCTGGGGAACAGGCGACGGTTCCTTCGGAGCAGGAGGTACATTCTTCTTTGCCATTCTCTTTCGTTGCTTTTTCTTTTGCCGAGCAACTTGATCAATGTGACCCTTGACCAAATCATTATATCCAGTGACTTTGGCTTGATGTTCATCACAGATTTTGCGAACAATTTCATCTAGATCCGTGTGAAAACGTAACCTTCGGTGACGAAGGAGAGTCATAGCACGATTAATGTCCTTGTAGGAATCCTCGAGTGCTTTAATGACAAATTTTGAAGAGGCAGTTTTCATTCGATTATCAAGGTCCATTAGCTCGGCAGAGAGAGAGTTTATCTCAACTGCATCTTCTCGAAAATCTTGAACTACGGAAGTGGCTTGAGTAATGACTTCGGCAGGAATAGGTAGAGATGCCACTTCTCCATCGAATGGATTGTCCACAAATTTATCGAGCTGTTCCATGATGAATATGTGATCATAATAATGAGGAGCATCAGACTTGACTGAGGGAGCAGTCGGAACAGGAACTTGCTCGGAGGGAGGTTTAGAGGCCAATGGCTGAGTCAAGGTAGGGGCAAACTGAGCATCCTTCTCCTTCGGAGCAGTAGCTGGTGGAGCAACTTTCTCGGTAGGCGCCTTGATTTTCTTCAAGTCAGGCTTGGGAATATATTCGCCTGGCTTTGCAGAGCTCACAGGAGTGTCAACAACCAAATTCTTCAAATTTATAGCATCTGGATGAGGAGTTGTGTTCACATGCTGTTTCATAGTGACAGTGGTAGCAGGGGTTTTTCTTGCGGGTATCTTCTTTGGTGGTACTTCTGGAACCAAATTAACCCGAAGATCAGGCAGCACAGTGGATGTGGTAATATTGACTTCCTCGCTGAGAGTAGCAGCAACTTCTTCTTTGGTGAGCGGAGGGTCATCATCATCAGCCGAAGAATCATTCATGTCCATGTCATCAGTAGGATCAGCCTTTTTCTTCTTTGGTACGCTCTTTTTCTTTGCAGCAGCGCTGGGATCATGCTTTCGTTTAGAACGACCTTCAGATTTTCCTTCGGCCTTTATCTTCTCCACGTCATCTTTCAGAAGGCGGAGGTTTTCTTCTTCACGGGCCTTTTGCTTTTCATCCCTTTGAGCTCGCTTGATGGCATTGCGCTGACGCTTAGCAAGCTCATCAGGATAAGATGCGGGTGTAGGAAGAGATGACCCATGCATGAGCATTTGGTGGAGGAGGTGGTCTTTCTTGGGGACCATTTGGCTTGATGAGAGAAATTTCTCGGCAGTCACCCCATGGTGGATGAAATGCAAAGTTCTGAGCAAACCGAGGATAAACAAATTCATAGTTGAACCACTTTCGCACCCAGTGACGGTGAATCCATTGTTGACGCGTATCTCTCTGGTGTTTGGTTTCTCCTGGAACAGTATCGTACCGATCATGAGAGATATACTCAGCTGTGTTTGTGTATGCCTGTCTGCCACCCCTCTTCTTCTTCGGAGCATTTTCTTCTTGCTCATCGGCATTGAGCTCGATTCTTTTTCGCTTGCTGGTTGATGGACCTACCGTTGGTCCCTTAGCATTCGGAGCTTTGGATTCATCAGCAGTACCCAGAACAGCATCATCTCGGTCAGCCATGCTAACTGGTTTAGCCGAATCCTCTACTGACTGCATTTTCCTGTGAATAAAGGTAGATGCGAGGGAAAATGGGGACAGGGTTACGAATGCACACAGGAAAGATTTTGAAAAAGAATTTGTTTTTGATGAAGAGGTAGATGCAGACTTTGAGAAATGTTTCGGTCGAAGGAAATGTGTAGAACGAACTAGTAGGTTCGAAGAAAATACTAGTAAACGTGCTAAGCATTCCGTTCGTACGAGACATAATACAAACCCTAGATCTGATTCTGATGCGAGGGACAACTACAAACCACATCCGCATAAGTTACCTATTAGTAAGGATCTGGGAAATGCAGTAAAAATAAGCAATTTCTACCGCGGACGAACTCGAACAGGATGAATGGAAGAGCGAGTTCGCACTACACATACCCTAACTCGGTGATGGGTAGCGACTACGGCGGTGCGGAGAGGAAGATGATCCGCGGCGGCGAGGAATGACTCCGGCGACCTCTTTCCGGCAGCGAAGCGGCGAAGATGGTCGACGTCGTCGAGCTCGAGGAGGAGCAGTGCGGTAGGCCTTCGGAAGGTGGCGATGGTGGAGATGCGAAGTGAAACGAGGAGGGTGGCGGCACAGCATTTATATGCAAGGAGGAAACAACGGCACCCGGTAAATCTGATCGGACGGCCACAGTCAGAGGACTATTGCGATTCAACGGACCAGATAACCTGGCAGTTGATGAGGAGCACGTGGCAACCGTCACCAAAGAACGTTGTCCAGACTTGAGCGGGAAACCCCAAATTTTGGACAGCTTTCGCCAAAACAGATTAAGTTCGGACCGAAACTTTAACGTGGTCAAGGACACCAGATAAAGTTTCGTTTCCAGATGAATTTGTGCATTCATAATGGAACAGCATAGACTGGAAGAGATAGAATAGAGGGAAAACAGGGTCCTAGGTATTTCACTCAGACGAAGAAACACAAGCACCCGAGAGAAAAGCTATGAGTGAAATACATTCGGACTAACACAAAAGAATCAAATCCAACTTCAACGAAGAGAAATTGTGGTGGCGTTACCCACCGTATAAGAACTGTATGACCCCGAGCATCGCACAATTATCATGGCACCCGGTTAGTCTAGTTCTTCGTTAATGTATTCACTCTCAGAAAGAAAATTTAACTTTGTCGAAATTTTCAAACTCTTCAAGTGTTATGCACCCATTCCTTCTAAGATGTGGAAGTGATGGTACGGGTGCCGAGTCCAGCTTACTGCACGTTCGCGGAATCTAGGATATTTAGCTCACACTGTAACGCACAGAATCTTTTCTCATCGAGAGGCTTGGTGAAGATGTCGGCGAGATTCTCTTCGGTATTGACGTGACTGATAACAATATCCTCTCAAGCAACATGATTGCGTAGGAAATGATGTCTGATCTCAATATGCTTGGTGCGAGAGTGCTGCACAGGATTGTGTGCAATTTTGATCGCACTTTCATTGTCGCACAATAGAGGGATCTTCTTGACCTTGATGCCATAATCCTTCAGAGTCTGCTTCATCCATAATAACTGAGTGCAGCAAGCGCTAGCAGCAATATATTCGGCCTCAGTCGTAGAGAGCGAGACACAATTATGCTTCCTTGACGACCAGCATACCAATGATCTACCGAGGAAATGGCATGTCCCCGAGGTAGATTTCCTGTCAACCCGGTCACCTGCAGAATCTGAGTCTGAATATCCAACGAGGTCAAACTGTGCTCCCTTAGGATACCATAAACCTAAGGTGGGGGTGTGAGCCAAATATCTCAGAATACGCTTGACCGCTTGGTGATGCGATTCTTTCAGTGCAGCTTGAAAACGAGCACACATACACACACTCAACATAATATCAGGTCTGGATGCACATAAATAAAGCAAGGAACCAATCATCGAACGATAAGCTTTCTGATCGTAATCTTTACCATACACATCTGCGTCCAGCTGGCCATTTGTGGGCATGGGAGTTTTGTAGCCCTTCTGTTTGCAGTCTTGCATTTTGAACTTCTTCAGACAATCTCTCAGATATTTCTCCTGGGATATGAAAATTCCATTGTCCTGTTGACGAATTTGGAGTCCGAGAAAGAACTTGAGTTCACCCATCATAGACATTTGATATTTCTCGGACATCATTCGCCCGAATTCCATGTTGTAGGCATTGTTAGTATAGCCGAAAATAATATCATCCACATAGATTTGACATACGAATAGATCGCCATCAATAGCACGAGTGAAAAGAGTGGAATCAGTGGATCCTGGCTTAAACCCTTTGTCGAGCAGAAACCTCTTCAGTGTGTCATACCAGGCTCGAGGGGCTTGCTTCAGCCCATATAGAGCCTTTTTCAACCTGAAAACTTTGTTAGGAAACTGAGGGTTTTCAAAGCCAAGTGGCTGCCTAACATATACTTCCTCTTCAATTTCACCATTGAGGAAAGCACTTTTCACATCCATTTGATAAAGCAGAATATCATTGTAATTTGCATAAGCGAGAAGAATACGAATTGCCTCAAGGCGAGCAACAGGAGCATATGTTTCACCGAAATCAATACCTTCTACCTGTGTATACCCTTGAGCGACAAGACGTGCTTTGTTTCTCACAACAATGCCATTTTTATCTTCCTTGTTCCGGAAAATCCATTTTGTGCCGATGATATTGTGCTTCTTAGGATTCGGTTTGTCAACCAATTCCCACACATCATTCAATTCGAATTGCACCAACTCTTCTTGCATAGCATTCATCCAATCGGGATCATTCATAGCTTCTTCATACTTGGTAGGTTCTGTCAATGAGACGAAAGAGAAACTGCCACAGTAGTTAGCCAAACGAGTGCGAGAGCGAGTTGTGGGTCGGTAACCTGGATTCTCGAGATCTTCGAGGATTAATGCAGGGTCAACTCGATTTGCCACTCGTGGGAGAGGATTTCCTTCTTGATGATCATTTTCATTTTCCTCAGTATCAGCATCAGGATTGGCATTAGTATCGCCATTTTCATCATGATTGCCATTTTGATCGGCATGTGCATTTGCATTTGGGTTGCCATTTGTGTTCGGTGTGGCATTTTCTTCGGCAGTAGATTGGCATGTTCGTCGAGCTATGGGAGCATCATCATCGGAAGAGTCTGGTGTATTTCCTTCGACTGGCCTAACGTCCCCAATAGCCATTTGCCGAATAGCATTCGAAATCGGAGGTTCATCTATCACATTAGGTAGGTGCTCCTTTTGGGAGACGTTAGATTCATCAAACCGCACATTTACCGTTTCCATAACTTTCCCATGGTGAGAGTTATAGACACGATAAGTATGTGAGTTCGAGCCATAACCAAGAAGAAAACCTTCATGTGCCTTAGGTGCAAACTTAGAATTATGATTCATGTCACGAATATAGCAAGGTGCACCAAAAACACGTAAATAAGAAACATTCGGTTTCTTGCCAGTGATAAGCTCATATGAAGTTTTCTTAAGGAATTTGTGAAGATAAACACGATTCACAACATGGCAAGCAGTGTTAATAGCATCAGCCCAGAAACGAATGGGAGTTTTATACTCACTGAGCATTGTTCTCGCCATTTCAATGAGAGTTCTATTCTTACGCTCAACAACTCCATTCTGTTGGGGAGTGTATGCGGCAGAGAATTCATGAGTGATACCATTTTCATCGAGAAAATCTTCGATATGAGTATTTTTGAACTCAGTACCATTGTCGCTTCTAACATGCTTAATTCGCACATCATATTCATTTTGAGCCTTCTTGGCGAATCTTTTGAAGATGTCTTGGGTGCAGGTTTTGTCTTCGAGAAAGAATACCCAAGTGTATCGAGAGAAATCATCAACAATAACCAGACCATAGTGACTGCCTCCGAGACTTGCATAGTTTTGAGGCCCGAATAAATCCATATGAAGAATTTCCAGTGGTCTTGTTGTGGTCATGACAGTTTTTGACGAATGGTGCTTCTTGGCCAATTTACCGGCTTCGCACGCAGCACAGAGACGATCCTTGTCGAATTTCACATCAGGAATACCACAAAGATGATTTTTCTTCACAAGAGTTTGCAAATTTCTCATACCTGCATGACCAAGTCTTCGGTGCCACAGCCATCCTTCGGTTGCTTTTGCAAGCAAGCAAGTTCGGACTGAGGGACCCTTAGAGAAATCCACAATATATAAATCACCTTTTCTATTTCCCTCGAATACGAAGGAATTGTCAGTGGCCATAAAGATGATGCATTTGGATTTAGAAAATAGAACTAGCATGCCTAGATCACAAAGCTTGCCAACTGACATGAGATTGAATCCAAGAGACTGAACAAGTAGAACATCATCAATGTTCTTGTCCTTGGATATAGCAATTTTACCTAACCCAATTACCTTTCCTTTGTTGTTGTCGCCGAAAGTAATATACTTCTCAGATGATACAGTTAAGTTGGGGTCGACAAACAACGACTTGTCTCCGGTCATATGACTAGTGCATCCACTATCCATTATCCATTCAGTACACCCGGAGACATAGTCCTGCAGAGAAATCAGGCTTTCTTAACCACCCATATCTTTGTGTTGGGGAACGTCGCATGGGAAACAAAAATTTTCCTACGCACACGCAAGATCTATCCATGGTGATGAGCATCTACGAGAGGGAGAGTGAATCTACATACCCTTGTAGATCGCTAAGCGGAAGCGTTAAGAAACGCGGTTGATGTAGTCGAACGTCTTCGCGATCCAAATCGCAAGTCGTCCCTTGATCCAAACACGATCTAGCGCCGAACGGACGGCACCTCCGCGTTCAACACACGTACGGCTTGATGACGCCTTCACCTCCTCGATCCAGCGAGCGATGGTGAAGTAGTGGATGAGTTCCGGCAGCACGACGGCGTGGTGATGGTGGTGAGGAACAATCTCTGCAGGGCTTCGCCAAGCACTACAGACATTATGACGGGAGGAACTAGAGGGTTAGGGTCGCCGGCACACGGCTTGGGAAATCTTGATGTATCCCGTGTGCTAGCCCTGCCCCTCTATTTATATGTTGAGCCCTGGGGTCTAAACTTGGAGAGAAAGCCTCCACAAGGTTGGTTTTGCCCGCACAAGGTCGGTTGGCCCGCACGGAAAGAGTCCCACTCGGATTCCAGCAGTACCGCGTACAAGCGGTAGTACCGCTTGAGCGGTAGTACCGCTTCACACAAGTGGTAGTACCGCTTACGCGATAGTACTGCCTTACCAGCGGTAGTACCGCTTAAGGCAGCAGCAAAACTTCCTTTTGTACTTTCCAATACCTCGTGGGCTTTACCCCTTTGGCCCGTATAAAGTGTTGCTGCACCCGAACACTTCGGTAAACATCCGGAACCCCTTCCGGTGAATTCCGGAACCCTTCCGGAGATCAAAACACTATTATCACATATATCAATCTTTACCTCCGGACTCTTCCGGAGATCCTCGTCATGTCCGGGATTTTATCCGGGACTCCGAACAACCTTCGGTCACCAACACAATAACTCAACTATACTAATTGTCACCAAACGTTAAGTGTGTAGACCCTGCGGGTTCGAGAACTATGTAGACATGACCGAGACACCTCTACGGTCAATAACCAATAGCGGGACCTGGATGCCCATATTGGTTCCTACATATTCTACGAAGATCTATATCGGTCGAACCTCTATGTCAAGGATTCAGTTAATCCCGTATGCTGTTCCCTTTGTTCTTCGGTATGTTACTTGCCCGAGATTCGATCGTCGGTATCTCTATACCTAGTTCAATCTCGTTATCGGCAAGTCTCTTTACTCGGTCCGTAATACAAGATCTCGTGGCTAACACTTTAGTCACATTGCTTGCAAGGCTCATTGTGATGTTGTATTACCGAGTGGGCCCTGAGATACCTCTCCGTTACATGGAGTAACAAATCCCAGTCTTGATCCATGCCAACCCAACAGACACCCTCGGAGATACCTGTAGAGCATCTTTATAGTCACCCAGTTACGTTGCGACGTTTGATACACACAAGGTATTCCTCCGGTGTCAGTGAGTTGCATGATCTCATGGTCATAGGAACAGATACTTGACATGCAGAAAACAATAGCAATAAACTGACACGATCATATGCTACGTTTATAGTTTGGGTCTTGTCCATCACATCATTCTCCTAATGATGTGATCCCGTTATCGAATGACATCTCATGTCCATGGCTAGGAAACCTTCACCATCTTTTGATCAATGAGCTAGTTAACTAGAGGCTTACTAGGGACACAGTGTTGTCTATGTACCCACACATGTATTTGAGTTTCCAATCAATACAATTATAGCATGGATAATAAATGATTATCATGAACAAGGAAATATAATAATAACCAATTTATTATTGCCTCTAGGGCATATTTCCAACAGTCTCCCACTTGCACTAGAGTCAATAATCTAGTTCACATCACTATGTGATTTACATTGTAATGAATCGAACACCCATGCAGTTCTGGTGTTGTTCATGTTTAGCCCTTGGAAGAGGTTTAGTCATCGGATCTGCAACATTCAGATCCGTGTGTACTTTGCAAATATTTATGTCGTCCTCCTTGATGTAATCACGGATGGAATTGAAACGTCGCTTTATGTGTCTGGTCCTCTTGTGAAATCTTGGTTCCTTGGCTAGAGCAATGGCACCAGTATTATCACAAAGCAGAGTCATTGGGTTAAGCGCACTAGGCACTACTCCAAGATCTGTCATGAACTCCTTCATCCAGACACCTTCCTTCGCCGCCTCCGAGGCAGCGATGTACTTCGCTTCGCATGTAGAATCAGCTACCACACTTTGCTTGGAACTGCACCAGCTAACCGCACCCCCATTAAGAATAAATACGTATCCGGTTTGCGACTTAGAGTCATCCGGATCAGTGTCAAAGCTTGCATCGACGTCACCCTTTACGACTAGCTCTTGATCACCTCCATAAACGAGAAACATGTCCTTAGTCCTTTTCATGTACTTCAGGATATTCTTGACCGCCGTCCAGTGTTCCATTCCTGGATCACTTTGAAACCTTCCGACCATACTTATGGCAAGGCTGACATCGGGTCTTGTGCACAGCATTGCATACATGATAGAGCCTATGGCTGAAGCATAGGGGATGACACTCATCTTTTCTCTATCTTCCGCAGTCACTGGGCATTGAGTCTTACTCAACTTCACACCTTGCAAAACAGGCAAGAACCCCTTCTTGGATTGATCATTTTGAACTTCTTCAAAATCTTATCAAGGTATGTGTTTTGTGAAAGTCCTATTAAACGTCTTGATCTATCTCTATAGATCTTGATGCCTAATATGAAAGCAGCTTCTCCTAGGTCCTTCATTGAAAAACTCTTGTTCAAATATTCCTTTACGCTTTCCAACATTTCTATATTGTTTCCAATCAGTAATATGTCATCCACATATAATATTAGAAACTCTATAGAGCTCCCACTCACTTTCTTGTAAATACAAGCTTCTCCGTAAACTTGTATAAACTCGAACGCTTTGATCACCTCATCAAAGCGAAGATTCCAACTCCGAGATGCTTGCACCAGTCCATAAATGGATCGCTGGAGTTTGCAAACTTTGTCAGCATTCTATGGATCGACAAAACCTTCTGGTTGCATCATATACAACTCTTCCTTAAGGAAACCGTTAAGGAATGCTGTTTTGACATCCATCTGCCAAATTTCATAATCGAAAAAGGCAGCTATTGCTAACATGATTCTGACGGACTTAAGCATCGCTGCAGGTGAGAAGGTCTCATCGTAGTCAACTCCTTGAACTTGTGAAAAACCCTTTGCCACAAGTCGAGCTTTATAGACGGTGACATTACCGTCCGCGTCCGTCTTCCTCTTAAAGATCCATTTGTTCTGAATGGCCTTACGCCCTTCAGGTAATACTTCCAAAGTCCACACATTGTTTTCATACATGGATCCCATCTCGGATTTCATGGCCTCTAACCACTTCTCGGAATCCGGGCCCATCATCGCTTCTCCATAGCTCGTAGGTTCATCGTTGTCCAACAACATGACCTCTAAGACAGGGTTGCCGTACCACTCAGGAGCAGTACGCGTCCTTGTCGACCTACGAGGTTCGATAGCAACTTGATCCGAAGCTTTATGATCATCATCAACTTCCTCTTCAGCTGATGTAGGCTCTACAGAAACATCTTTCTGCGCTGCGCTACTCTCAGGTTGAAGTAAAGGTTCAACAACCTCATCAAGTTCTATCTTCCTACCACTCAATTCTTTCGAGAGAAACTCTTTCTCAAGAAATGTTCCATTTTTAGCGACAAACACTTTGCCTTCGGATCTGAGGTAGAAGGTATACCCAACTGTCTCTTTTGGGTATCCTATGAAGACGCATTTCTCCGCTTTGGGTTCCAGCTTTTCAGGCTGAAGCTTTTTGACATAAGCATCACATCCCCAAACTTTAAGAAACGACAGCTTTGGCTTCTTGCCAAACCAAAGTTCATATGGCGTCGTCTAAACGGATTTCGATGGTGCCCTATTTAAAGTGAATACAGCTGTCTCTAATGCATAACCCCAAAACGATAGTGGCAAATCAGCAAGAGACATCATAGATCGCACCATATCTAATAAGGTTCGATTACGACGTTCGGACACACCATTACGCTGTGGTGTTCCAGGCGGTGTTAATTGTGAAACAATTCCACACTGTCTTAAGTGACTGCCAAACTCATAACTCAGATACTCTCCTCCTCGATCAGATCGTAGGAATTTAATCTTCTTGTTACGATGATTCTCAACTTCACTCTGAAATTGTTTGAACTTTTCAAACGTTTCAGACTTGTGTTTCATTAAGTAAATATACCCATATCTACTTAAGTCATCAGTGAAGGTGAGAAAGTAACGATAACCACCGCGCGCCTCAATGCTCATCGGACCGCACACATCAGTATGTATGATTTCCAACAAGTCACTTGCCCGTTCCATTGTTCCAGAGAACGGCGTTTTAGTCATCTTGCCCATGAGGCATGGCTCGCATGTGTCAAGTGATTCAAAATCAAGTGACTCCAAAAGTCCATCAGCATGGAGCTTCCTCATGCGTTTTACGCCAATATGACCTAAACGGCAGTGCCACAAGAAAGTGGTATTATCATTATCAATTCTACATCTTTTGGCATCAATGTTATGAACATGTGTATCATTACTATCGAGATTAAATAAGAATAAACCCCTCACTTCGGGTGCATGACCATAAAAGATATTACTCATATAAATAGAACAACCATTAATCTCTGATTTAAATGAGTAACCGTCTCGCAATAAACAAGATCCAGATATAATGTTCATGCTTAACGCAGGCACTAAATAACAATTATTCAGGTTCATCACTAATCCCGATGGTAATCGAAGAGCGAGCGTGCCGACGGTGATCACATCAACCTTGGAACCATTTCCCACGCGCATCGTCACTTCATCCTTTGCCAGCCTCCGTCTATTCCGCAGTTCCTGTTTAGAGTTGCAAATGTGAGCAACCGCACCGGTATCAAATACCCAGGCACTACAACGAGAGTTGGTAAGGTACACATCAATAACATGTATATCATATATACCTTGTTTGTTGTTGGCCGCCTTCTTGTCAGCCAAATACTTGGGGCAGTTCCGCTTCCAGTGTCCAGTTCCCTTGCAATGAAAGTACACAGTTTCTGGTTTGGGTCCAGCCTTGGGTTTCTTCACGGGAGGAGCAACTGCTTTGCCACTCTTCTTGGAGTTACCCTTCTTACCCTTGCCATTTTTCTTGAAACTAGTGGTTTTATTGACCATCAACACTGGATGCTCCTTCTGAATTTCAGACTCAGCGACTTTCAGCATCGCAAACAGCTCGGCGACTGACTTGTTCATCCCGTGCATGTTATAGTTCAACACGAAGCTCTTGTAGCTAGGTGGCAATGATTGAAGAACTCTGTCAGTGATAGCCTCTGGCGGAAGGGGCATCCCTAATTCAGCCAGACGGGTGGAGTACCCAGACATTCTGAGTATGTGATCACTAACAGACCCGTTCTTCTCCATCTTGCAAGTATAGAACTTATCAGAGGTCTGATACCTCTCGATCCGGGCATTCTTCTGAAAGATAAACCTCAACTCCTGGAACATCTCATATGCTCCATGACGTTCAAAACGTCTTTGAAGTCCCGGTTCTAAGCCATACAAAATTGCACATTGAACTATTGAGTAATCATCAGAGCGAGCCTGCCAGGCGTTCACAACGTCTAGAGACTCAACTGGAGCGGGTGGATCACCAAGCGGTGCATCAAGGACATAAGCCTTCTGGGAAGCCGTAAGGATAATCCTTAGATTACGGGCCCAGTCCACAAAGTTACTTCCATCATCTTTCAACTTAGCTTTCTCTAGGAACGCATTAAAATTCAGGGGTGCTACTGCGCGAGCCATGATCTACAACATAAATATAGCAAAGACAACTTAGACTATTGTTCAAGATAATGAGTTTAGTTAATCATATTACTTAAAAAACTCCCACTCAAATTGACATCCCTCCGGTCATTCGAGTGTCACATGATCCAAATCCACCAACTCAAGTCCGATCATCACGTGAGTTGAGGTGGTTTCAATGGTGAACATCTTCATGTTGATCATATCTACTATATGACTCATGTTCGACCTTTCGGTCTCTTGTGTTCCGAGGCCATGTCTGTACATGCTAGGCTCGTCAAGTTTAACCCGAGTGTTCCGCACGTGCAACACTGGCTTGCACCCGTTGTATGCGAACGTAGAGTCTATCACACCCGATCATCACGTGGTGTCTCGAAACGACGAACTTTCGCAACGGTGCACACTCGGGGAGAACACAATTTTATCTTGAAATTTAAGTGAGGGATCACCTTATAATGCTACCGTCATCCTAAGCAAAATAAGATGCATAAAAGGATTAACATCACATGCAAATCATAAGTGACATGATATGGCCATGAACTTGTGCTTTTGATCTCCATCTCCAAAGCATCGGCATGATCTCCATCGTCACCGGCATGACACCATGATCTCCATCATCTTGATCTCCATCAACGTGTCGCCATGAGGTTGTCGCGCCGACTGTTGCTTCCACGACTATTGCTAACTCAAAGCGATAAAGTAAAGCAAAACGGCGAAAATAATTAAAGACAACTCTATGGCTCCTGCCAGTTGCCGTACTCATCGACATGCAAGTCGTGATATTCTATACAACACATGATCATCTCATACATCACATATATCTCATCATGAAATTGGCCATATCACATCACAACATACCCTGCAAAAAGAAGTTAGACGTCCTCTAATTGTTGTTGCAAGTTTTACGTGGCTGCTACGGGTATCTAGCAAGAACAATGCTTACCTACGCAAAAACCACAATGGTGATACAAAAATTGCTTTTCAACCTTCTCAAGGACCGTCTTTGTCAAATCCGATCCGACTAAAGTAGGAGAGACAGACACCCGCCAGCCATCTTTATGCAACGAAGTTACATGTCAGTTGATGGAACCGGTCTCTCGTAAGCGTACGAGTAATGTTGGTCCGAGCCACTTCATCCCACAATACCGCCGAAACAAGAAAAGACCAAGGGAGGAAGCAATCTGAATATCAACGCCCACAAACTCCTTTGTGTTCTACTCGAGATCTCATCTACACATAGACCTAGCTCTGATACCACTGTTGGGGAACGTCACATGGGAAACAAAAATTTTCCTACGCACACGCAAGATCTATCCATGGTGATGAGCATCTACGAGAGGGAGAGTGAATCTACATACCCTTGTAGATCGCTAAGCGGAAGCGTTAAGAAACGCGGTTGATGTAGTCGAACGTCTTCGCGATCCAAATCGCAAGTCGTCCCTCGATCCAAACACGATCTAGCGCCGAACGGACGGCACCTCCGCGTTTAACACACGTACGGCTTGATGACGCCTTCACCTTCTCGATCCAGCGAGCGATGGTGAAGTAGTGGATGAGTTCCGGCAGCACGACGGCGTGGTGATGGTGGTGAGGAACAATCTCTGCAGGGCTTCGCCAAGCACTACGGAGATTATGACGGGAGGAATTAGAGGGTTAGGGTCGCTGGCACACGGCTTGGGAAATCTTGATGTATCCCGTGTGCTAGCCCTGCCCCTCTATTTATATGTTGAGCCCTGGGGTCTAAACTTGGAGAGAAAGCCTCCACAAGGTCGGTTTTGCCCGCACAAGGTCGGTTTGGCCCGCACGGAAAGAGTCCCACTCGGATTCCAGCAGTACCGCGTACAAGCGGTAGTACCGCTTGAGTGGTAGTACCGCTTCACACAAGCAGTAGTACCGCTTACGCGATAGTACTGCCTTACCAGCGGTAGTACCGCTTAAGGCAGCAGCAAAACTTCCTTTTGTACTTTCCAATACCTCGTGGGCTTTACCCCTTTGGCCCATATAAAGTGTTGCTGCACCCGAACACTTCGGTAAACATCCGAAACCCCTTCCGGTGAATTCCGGAACCCTTCCGGAGATCAAAACACTATTATCACATATATCAATCTTTACCTCTGGACTCTTTCGGAGATCCTCGTCATGTCCGGGATTTTATCCGGGACTCCGAACAACCTTCGGTCACCAACACAATAACTCAACTATACTAATCGTCACCAAACGTTAAGTGTGTAGACCCTGCGGGTTCGAGAACTATGTAGACATGACCGAGACACCTCTATGGTCAATAACCAATAGCGGGACCTGGATGCCCATATTGGTTCCTACATATTCTACGAAGATCTATATCGGTCGAACCTCTATGTCAAGGATTCAGTTAATCCCGTATGCTGTTCCCTTTGTTCTTCGGTATGTTACTTGCCCGAGATTCGATCATCGGTATCTCTATACCTAGTTCAATCTCGTTATCGGCAAGTCTCTTTACTCGGTCCGTAATACAAGATCTCGTGGCTAACACTTTAGTCACATTGCTTGCAAGGCTCATTGTGATGTTGTATTACCGAGTGGGCCCTGAGATACCTCTCCGTTACATGGAGTAACAAATCCCAGTCTTGATCCATGCCAACCCAACAGACACCCTCGGAGATACCTGTAGAGCATCTTTATAGTCACCCAGTTACGTTGCGACGTTTGATACACACAAGGTATTCCTCCGGTGTCAGTGAGTTGCATGATCTCATGGTCATAGGAACAGATACTTGACATGCAGAAAACAATAGCAATAAACTGACACGATCATATGCTACGTTTATAGTTTGGGTCTTGTCCATCACATCATTCTCCTAATGATGTGATCCCGTTATCAAATGACATCTCATGTCCATGGCTAGGAAACCTTCACCATCTTTTGATCAATGAGCTAGTTAACTAGAGGCTTACTAGGGACACAGTGTTGTCTATGTACCCACACATGTATTTGAGTTTCCAATCAATACAATTATAGCATGGATAATAAACGATTATCATGAACAAGGAAATATAATAATAACCAATTTATTATTGCCTCTAGGGCATATTTCCAACAGTCTCCCACTTGCACTAGAGTCAATAATCTAGTTCACATCACTATGTGATTTACATTGTAATGAATCGAACACCCATGCAGTTCTGGTGTTGTTCATGTTTAGCCCTTGGAAGAGGTTTAGTCATCGGATCTGCAACATTCAGATCCGTGTGTACTTTGCAAATATTTATGTCGTCCTCCTTGATGTAATCGCGGATGGAATTGAAACGTCGCTTTATGTGTCTGGTCCTCTTGTGAAATCTTGGTTCCTTGGCTAGAGCAATGGCACCAGTATTATCACAAAACAGAGTCATTGGGTTAAGCGCACTAGGCACTACTCCAAGATCTGTCATGAACTCCTTCATCCAGACACCTTCCTTCGCCGCCTCCGAGGCAGCGATGTACTCCGCTTCGCATGTAGAATCAGCTACCACGCTTTGCTTGGAACTGCACCAGCTAACCGCACCCCCATTAAGAATAAATACGTATCCGGTTTGCGACTTAGAGTCATCCGGATCAGTGTCAATGCTTGCATCGACGTAACCCTTTACGACTAGCTCTTGATCACCTCCATAAACGAGAAACATGTCCTTAGTCCTTTTCATGTACTTCAGGATATTCTTGACCGCCATCCAGTGTTCCATTCCTGGATCACTTTGAAACCTTCCGACCATACTTATGGCAAGGCTGACATCGGGTCTTGTGCACAGCATTGCATACATGATAGAGCCTATGGCTGAAGCATAGGGGATGACACTCATCTTTTCTCTATCTTCTGCAGTCACTGGGCATTGAGTCTTACTCAACTTCACACCTTGCAAAACAGGCAAGAACCCCTTCTTGGATTGATCCATTTTGAACTTCTTCAAAATCTTATCAAGGTATGTGTTTTGTGAAAGTCCTATTAAACGTCTTGATCTATCTCTATAGATCTTGATGCCTAATATGAAAGCAGCTTCTCCAAGGTCCTTCATTGAAAAACTCTTGTTCAAATATTCCTTTACGCTTTCCAACATTTCTATATTGTTTCCAATCTGTAATATGTCATCCACATATAATATTAGAAACGCTATAGAGCTCTCACTCACTTTCTTGTAAATACAAGCTTCATTGAAAAGCTGGATCGAGCGTTTTGCTCTTAGCAAGTACCCACACAGTGCGAGGATATTGATCAGGTTCCTAGTAGGAGCCATTCTCATTCAGTTTCCTTTCGAAACCGATACCTTCCTTCCTGGGATTTTTGTGAAGAATGGATTTCTTCAGAACATCACAAAGGGTTTGATGCCCTTTGAGAGACTTGAACATTCCTGTCTGAAGAAGATCCTTCAACCTAGCATTTTCATCAGAAACAGAACCGTTTTCCTCGAGCGAGGGGTTAGCATTCACTGAAGATTCAGCATTTGATTCAGCGTTACTGCGTTCAAGGCATTTTAAGCAAGGTGGTACAAATACTTCAGGTTTCTCTTTGAGTTGTTGGGTGAGAAGAGAATTTTCTCTGATCAAATCATCATGAGCCTCTCTCAGCGACTCGAGTTCCTGTTTCCATTTTAGGTAATCATAAGTCAATCTTTCGTGGTCAGCTGAGAGAAAATCATGACGATATGATAGTTCTTTCATTCGAGACTCGAGAGCGGAATGCTCTTCGGTCAACGACTGATTTTTCTCCATCTCCTCAACTAACAACCCTTCAGACTTCCTGAGGGTTTTCTCAATTTTCTCGAGAGAGTTTTGTTGCATATTGGCAATTTTGATCAGTTTAGCATGGTCATCCTCATCAGAAGAATATTGATCACTGGAGTGAGCTTTGTGATGTTTGGAGGATACCTTTTCTTTCGAAGCTTTGGCCATGAAACAATACGCCGGAGACTCGTTGTCGCTCGAATGATTCTCGAAGAAGTTTGATGCAGGAGTAGAGGCACATGCTATGCCAGCCATGCCGGAATCAAAATCCTCATCGGATTCTCCAACCTCTTCGTTGTCAGATGATGCTTCTTCTTCGGAATCCATCTCCTTGCCGATGTACGCCTTGGCCTTGCGAGAGGTGTTCTTGCGGTTGGATTAGGACTTGGAGGGATTCCTTGAGGAAGATCTTGACGAGGACTTGGAGGAGCCATCCTTCTTCTTGAAGAACTTCTTCGTTTTCTTCTCATCATCGGAGTCATAGCTTTTGCTCTTGCCTTTGCCATGGTTGTTTCCTGAATCATATCTTCCACTTGCACGGATTTCAGCTTCCCAGAGAGGGCAGTCCGAAATGAAATGCCCTGGCTTTTTGTACTTGAAGCAGGTGTAATCTCCAGTCGGTTTTGATGAAGATTTGGAGCCGCCAGAGTTGCTGGATCCTTTCTTCTGAAACTGATTTTTCCTTTGAAGGCGTTGGAATCTTTTCGTGATCAATGCGAGATCCTTGCTGATCCTTTCGGGGTCATCTGAATCTTCATCGGCATTTCCTTCTGAGGAAGAATCATCCACAGCCTTGAGAGCATGACTTTTTCGGTGACTTGAACCATAGAGATCTCTCTTTTCTTCTTCTTTTTCTTCGTGGGTGTTTAGCCTTTCCATAATATCAGCAGAGTCGAGAACTTTGAAATCAGCTCGTTCCCAGATCATCAGGACTAGAGTGTCGAACGAACTGTCAAGGGATCGGAGCAGTTTCTTCACAACTTCGTGGTCAGTGATGTCTTTGGCGTCGAGACCTTGGAGCTCGTTTGCAATGTCACTCAGACGATCAAAGGTTTGCTGGCAGCTTTCATTTCCGATACGCTTGAACCTATTGAACTTGGCCCGAAGAGTATCAATGCGAGCTTCTTTCTAAATTGAAACGCCCTCATTTATCTTCTCGAGAATGTCCCACAATTCCTTTGCAGTTTCACACTGACGATAGCGAAGAAATTGAGCATGAGAGAGATGGCCACCAATTTCATCTTTAGCTTGAGCATCCATCTGAATGAGTTTCTTCTCGTGGTCAGTGGGGACCTGGGGCACTTCAACCGTGAATCCATTCTGCACCACGTTCCACATATCATCATCAATGGCTCGGAGACGGATCTTCATCTTCTCCTTCCAGAAGGGATAGTCCGTCCCATCGAAGATGGGAATCTTGAGGTGCGACTTGTAGCTCACTGAAGACATACTTAAACTCCAAGGTGGTTAGACCAAAATGAGCAGAGTCAAGGAGTACCTCGCTCTGATACCAATTGTAGGAACGAAGTATGTCTACCAGAGGGGGGGTGAATGGGAGTTTTAAATTTTCTTCGGAAATATCAAAACTCTCGGAACCCAGCAGCGGAACGAATGAAAACAATATATAGTGAGCGAATACAAACTACCGAATGGAAACTAACAGCATGCATCGAGGTAAATCACATGTTTGAAATATGTCATATGTCACAGTTCGAATGTAAAAGAGGGTAGCAGAGGTGACCAGTGATGCTCGATGGCGACAAGGTATTTGGTAGACCAGTTCGCCCTTCTGCAAAAGGACTACGCTGGTTGGAGGGGTTGTGATTTAACACAGAAGATAAACTCTCTTCGCCCTATTCTCCTCGACAATTGGTTCGTCAACCAATGCCGATTACTCGTGGTAGATGCTTGAGGCGATCTCCGAACCTTTACAGACTTCTTCTTCGAGAACCACAATTACTCTTGGTCTCTGAAGAAATTGACACCTAACCGTCTAGAGAGTTCGCAGCTCTCAAGAGTAATAGGCGGAGCGTACTGGACTTAGATTCGAGTGATGCTGAACCACTATCTAATTTTTCGGCTCTAGGGTTTTCTCTCGGTGGATTTTAAACTCAAATCTTTCGGAGAGGGGGTTGCTCAACAATCTTCTCAGAATCAAACGGAGCAGCCGCCGGACAACGCCGGTGCGGGGTGGCTATTTATAGCCGCAGCCTTCCCTGATGGGAAATGACCATTTTGGACACGCGGTCCAGCCAATGGCCAACCGACATGTTCACAACAGTCGGATTTCAAGAGCAACGGTAACATTACTTGAGGAGCAAGTAATGCTAACTCCTCGGTCAGAGACAAATCTCTCGCAGCGAAGAAGATCACAGTCTCTTGCTGGCAAGTATTTGCTCGGAACACAAAGAGATTTCTCTCACAGCTTTCATAAGATTTGGGTTTAGCATCAGAGAATCAAAGCTTCGAACGCTACACCCCTCTTAATAGTACGATGGTCCTGTGACTCAATAAAGAGAAAAGAAACAATGAAATGAATGCTACGTCTTCACTTCGTCTTCAATCTCCTCGGCTGCAGTCACTTTCTTCGGATGCACACCGAATGAATTGCTTTGCATCAACAATTTTTGAGGGGTCACTCTTGTCATCATAATCTTCGGTGATAACCTTCACTGCCACGCAGGGAATATTCTTCGGAGTTTGAATCCAAACTCCTCTTGACTCCAGGGACCTGTTACTCTGTGTGCACTAGCAAACACATCAGTCCCTTACTGTTTGTCAACAATCTTCAAAACATAAGGAGGCAAATTATTGCACCAACATGAACAATTAAGAAATACAAGAACATAAGCCCTCTAAGAGAAACATTGCAAAAGAATCGCTATGCTGCCTATTTCTGCATGTGGTCGATTGCATTTATAGTAGAATACATTGTGTGACATCGCATATAAATTAAGAAAATGGTTTTCTTCTTAGGACCTATATAGTCAGGATGCGAGCAATTGACCACAACAACTTGAACAAATTCTGACCTTAGAAGAGAATCACCTATAAAAAAGCATGCAAATGCAAGACACTGAATGTATTTTATTTTACTTCCGGAGAGAAAAATATTCATAACAAAAACATGTCATCAGTAAATATGGACAAATCACGGTACACAAATCCCAAAACAATTATTAGTGCAACATCAAAATAGAATAGATGCTCATTATCGGTTGAACTGGAAAAATATTTGTTCAAAAACTCTCACATCGTTAAGTAAATGTCATTGCCGTTTGGATGTCATGCCACTCATGTACCAAATCATAAATCTTGGTATTTCTTCAGATTAGATGGAAGATAAATATTAGATAAAAATGCAGCAACTAATTTTAACAAATATGTATATCACAGAAAAAAAAACTGAATATGAGATCTAGACATGCAGCAAATGAAAACAGAAACCTAAACATTGGCTAAAAACAACACATACTTTTTTTTGAACTGGAAAAAAAACAACGCATACCTTGGTTGATGGCATAAGTCATTGCAGAGCCACAGGCCACATAACCAAGAAGTATGATTTCTGGAACCAACATATCTACTTGCTTTTATTTTCACCTAACAATGGCTAATGGCTACATGGAAGGCCAAGTGACACTATATAAAAATGATTCATTAAAAGTTAAAAGATAATGGCATGTGCAATCTCAACAGGAAACTAAGATTCACATGAAAAGAACTGGTCATTGCTTAGTGGTTTGCATGTCTCCCCAATCAAGGGACAAAAACCCTCTATCAACACAACTATCCGAACACCTATAGCTTGCTTTAGCTCCAACTACTGCTAGCCTTAGCTGCAACTATCTTCCGACTCTCTACTTGTTCGTTGCCCGACGCAGCTCTGCCTCTTCCTGCCTGGCACTAAAGCATCTATAGATTGAGGATTTTCCTATGTACCATCATCCGTCCTCTAAGGTTTGCCTTCTTCCTCTACGGCTTCCACTCTAAGGAGGGCCGAATGGTTAATGAAGGAAATGGCTTCCATAATATGGCTAAATGGTGTGAGTTGATTCCTGCATTCTTCCTGTTTGCTTCCACAATTCATTCCTACGCCTACCTCTTATAAGAAAAGAAAGATCGAGGAAAGCACCCAGTTTGTCCACATTCAGGAGCCCATGCTTATTTTCAATATAAGATCTCATGAAAGATCCAAACTGTGAATTGACCTTCATGCTTTAAGCCAAAACAATAGCCTACAGCCCATATATTCATGCACATTAGATTGGATCTGTCACATCAGATTGGATAAGAAAACTGTAGATATTTCACATTAGAAAAATAGACTGAATTAATAGGCATGCACTTCCATTATACATCGCAACCCCAGTTTTGCATAGCTTAGCTCAAATACTGAACAGATTGATAAATCTTTCAGTCGCATTAAGCAAATACCATGGTATGACACCTGACAGGGAAAGAGATAAATAACGCTGCTTCTAAGTGATGGAGCCATCAGATCTCACCGGCTCGTTTTCTGCGGCCTCAAGAAAATCATGGATAAGATGGCTGTAACCGAACAAATTGAGGCCCCTAATCTTAAACAAAAACATTTCATTACGTACACAGGCTTAGGATCCAGGCTATCGGGTGATTCTCGGCATCATCTGGCCAGGAGAAGGAGGGCTGCGGCACTTGCGGGTGATTCTCGGCATCATCTGGCCAGGAGAAGGAGGGCTGCGGCACTTGCGACGAATGATTGAATCATACCGGATGGAGATATATAGATGGGTACTGGTGGTGTAATCGCGCGGCGGATGCAACTCTGCCGGATACACTGAACGATGGCCGCTGGATCCGAGTTGAGCACAATAGAATGCATGTGCTGCTCGAGAGAATATGGTAGCAGTGGTTTGAGGGAAGGACTGAGTATTTTCTTTTCTACCAGAACTGTGTAGTTGACAGATGGTACGGACTGATCTGAGAGGAAGTATTAGCGCAAACGGACAGTATATATCATGTGAAACGGAGATGTAACGTTGTTTGGCCTTATTTCGTGAGAACTAATGTGTAGCTTCAAACAGCGCCTCCAAAGTAAATATAAGATGCTTAAGACCTGCAGAAAAGGTGAAAATGCTTGTTCAAGAATGTGAGGAAGGTAGTACCGCTCATAATCGTTGCAGATCTTCATGGCAAATCGCTTATCCCGCTCGCACAGGTGTGAATACTAGACACATAGGCACCCACGGCCAACCAGCGACATTGCTTCTCCATCATAGAAAGCCTTAGTATCTCCTTGCACGGTAAACCTAATCAATTGAATTGTGTTCAGGATCAAAATGAATGAATGCACAGCAAAATATGATACCAATATAATAATTGGGCATAGAAGGGACATACTCTTTTAGAAATGTATAGCAAAAATGTTCAATATCCTCACGACTTTCTCCTTGAGCTACATGAAGATTTGATGCATTTGATGCGCCTGCCTCAATATTCTTAGCAGGCTATGCGAAAACAAATAGTACGATTCAGTGAAGTATGCAGGCAACAGGTTGTAGAAGCTAACAACAAATTTTCCAAACTATAGGTTCTAGTTCATTAGACCAAAGAATTAACAACCAGAAAAAGAATGTACAACATAAAATGTTTGCATACTACTACTTTGTTTCTTGAGGAAACATAGCAACGATGCAACCTGAAAAGTGATAGCTACCACCAGAATTGCCAGAAAAAACTTGAAAGAAAAAGGAAAACAAACATTTTCTATAAAAATGTTCTAAAGGTCTAGCCATAAATATTAATATGTTAGCACACATGGTTCTAGGAAGATTCAAATGGTGTTTTTGTACGTAAATTTCAGCATGCAGTAGTACAAGCACAAGTGTCCTATATATTTTTCTATCAGCATACACAAGCAACTATGTTACACACACATTTTAAATAGAAACAGATAATGTGATTAGGAGTAGTGCCCTAAAAGAAGGAAATAGCATGATTCAATAAGATCTTATCCTTACTGCCAATATGAAAAGAAGCCATTAAACTAAAATTCTCACATTTGTTCTATGCACGAGCTCACTTCCATTGGCAGTAGCGCCCTACAAGAAAAAATAATTGATTTGATAAGAACTGATTCTTACTGCCCATATGAAAAATAGTCATTAAGATAAATCTTACCTTTGTGTTATGCATGACTCCACTTTCAGCAGCCGTAGTGTCCTACAAGAAAGAAAGAAGGTGATTCAGTAAGACCCGGCTCTTACTGCCCATATGAAAAAAGTTATTAAGCTAAAGTCTCACATTAGTTTTATGCATGAGTCCGCTATCTTCAGCAATGCCCTGCAAGAAAAAGAGTAGGTGATTCTGTAAGACTTTGTTCTTACTGCCCATACAAAAGGAGATCATTAAGCTAAAATCTCACATTTATTTTGTGCACGAGTCCTCTTTCTTCAGCAGCTGCCAAGGAAGATGGGCTTTTAGCAATGCCCTGCAAGAAAAAGAGTAAGGTGATTCTGTAAGACATGATTCTTACTGCCCATACGAAAGGAGATCATTAGGCTAAAATCTCACATTTCTTTTGTGCACGAGTCCGCTTTCTTCAACAGCTGCCAAGGAAGATGGGCTTTCAGCAATGCCCTGCAAGAAAAAGAGTAAGGTGATTCTGTAAGACATGATTCTTACTGCCCATACGAAAGGAGATCATTAAGCTAAAATCTCACATTTCTTTTGTGCACGAGTCCACTTTCTTCAACAGCCGCCGAGGAAGATGGGCTTTCAGCAATGCCCTGCAAGAAAAAGAGTAGGTGATTCTGTAAGACCTGATTCTTAATGCCCATACGAAAGGAGATCATTAAGCTAAAATCTCACATTTATTTTGTGCATGAGTCCGCTTTCTTCAGCAGCTGCCGAGGAAGATGGAACTTCAGAATTTTGTTCAATAGCTTGGAGGACGAGATTTATATTCTGTTCAAGTTCTTTGATTATTGCAGCAACTTTGCCCTTGGTCTCGATCTTGGCACGTTCTTCAATGTTGAGGATGTTGCCGTCTTTCTCTAGCTGCTCCAGTTTTTCTATCGCTCTTCTCTTCTTGGTAAATACATTGAGGCGCTTCGACAATACTTGAATGGTGAGCTCTTCAGCCATTCCCTTAACTGCATTGTTGGTTGCGGGACCTGCCGTAAAGAATAGACAGATGACGTGAGTGGTGAAATGATTAATAGTTCGATTGATCTACATATAATGACTGGAAACACATAATATTGCACTGTAGCGACCTGGCACTGTAGCGGCCAGTTACTATAGCGAACATGTTTTCTGTGTTCTTCCTATTTCGAACATTTTTTGAAAAATGAATATTTCAAACGTTAAAAATTGTTCAAAACAATAGAATAAATGTTCCAAAATTTAAAAATTGTTCACAAACTAAAACAAAGTTCTCAAATTCAAAAAATGCTCTCAAATTTAAAAACATGGAAAAAAATCAAATATGTTATTTTCTTGGGAAAAAGGGAACATATTTTTCTTGGGAAAAAGGGAACATATTTTGAAACTCCCGAACAAAATTTCAAAACGCGAACAATTTTTAAAAAAGCGAACATTTTTTGAATATATGAATTTTTCTTGAAATCGGAAACATTTTTTGAAACAACTGAACAAATATTGAAAACACAAAAAAAAAATGAAAAAAATGCGAATATGTGAACATTTTCTGAAACTCCGGAACAAAATTTGAAAACGCGAACAAATTTTTGAAAATCAAACATTTTTTGAATTTTATGAACATTTTTTTTGAAAACGTGAACATTTTTTGAAAAACATGCTTTTAAATAAAATCTGAACAAAATTTGAAAAAGAAAAATGAACTTGAAAAAGAAAAAAAGAAAAAAATAAAAAAATAAAAAAAATAAAAAAAGAAAAAGAAATATAAAAAGGAGAAAGAAACAGAAACAGAAAAAGAAAAAAAGAAAAAAAAGAAGAAAAGAAGAAATAGAAACAAAAACTGAAAAAAGAAAAAAGAAAGAAACGGAAAACCGGTAAAAGAAACAAAAAACCGGCTGGCTAGTTACGCAAAACTGGGCCGGCCCATCGCGTCGCTGCTCGGTCGCTCGCCTGTGCGAAGCGCCGGCAGTTTGACGCAAAGAGCGTCAAATAGGATATTCCGCTAGACGAAGGGGGACGGGTATTCGGTACGGCCAAAGCTGGCCAAACGGGCCGGGATAGCTGGGCCGGCCCAATAGCACGCCCGCACGGCACAGCCCAGGCACAGCACGGCACGTGCTAAACGGGCCAGGCCCGGCACGCGGCACGCCAGGGTCCGTGCCTGGGCCTGAAGCCTGAGCACACGGGCTGACACGGCCCGTTTATTTATTTTATTCTTATTTAAGATTCTTTTTACATATATATATGGCCAAAAAACTAACCCAATGGCCAAATTTGGCCCAAAAACAGCCTGGCAGGGCGGCAGCCTAACAGCCTAGCGTGCCTGGCGTGCCGCCGGGACGGCCTGCATAGCTTCTGGGCCATGCTTGGGCTGGAGGGGGCAGCACGTGGGCCGGCACGGCACGGCCCGGCTAATATTATGCTTAGAGTTTGCATGTGTGCCCGATTTCAAGCGACACCGAAGGAATCACACCATCAGGCGGTGAAGCAAATTTTTCGATATTTAGCTCACACACCAATGCTTGGATTATGGTATCTCAAGCGTTCATCTCTTGATCTGGCTGGATTTTCTGATTCTGATTATGCTGGAGATCGAGTGGATCGCAAGTCAACATCAGGCACCTGCCATTTCCTCGGGCGAACTCTTTTCTGTTGGTCCTCGAAAAAGCAGAACAGCGTCTCACTTTCCACAGCAGAAGCTGAGTACATTACTGCTGGTGCCTGTTGTTCTCAGTTGCTATGGATGAAGTAGACCCTCAAGAACTATGGTGTCAACGTGAAGAACGTCCCTCTCTACTGTGGCAATGAGAGTGCTATCAAGATCGCCCATAACTCAGTGCAACATTCAAGGATGAAATACATTCAGATTGGTCACCATTTCCTTCGTGATCATGTGTTGAAGGGAGACATCATCATCAACCACGTGAAGACTGAAGACCATCTTGCAGATATCTTCACTAAGCCCTTGGATGAGAGAAGGAGTTACATGTTGCGGTGTGAGCTAAACATTCTAGAATCTACGAATGTCCTTTGAAAAAGACACACATCCAAACGCTTATGCATTATTGATGACTTTGATGCGCAACACACGGAGTAACGTTTTTCTTCAATCAATGAAGACTAACCGTCTAAGTGTGAAGAAATTAACGAAGAGTTTGATTCTCAGAACCCTACGACAATTGTACGTGGTGTCTGAAATCATCATAATTCTTATACGGTGAGTAACGCCACCACCCTCTACTTGACACTATTCAAGTTTGAGTTTTTCGTCATTTACAATTTCATCAAACTTTTCAAATTCGTCATTTGAGGTTGTTCTTCATTGCTTGAGCTAATTCTTCCTATATATATATATATATATATATATATATATATATATATATATATATATATATATATATATATATATATATATATATATATATATAACACTATTTTGATCACGGGATCAGAATAATATTCTGATTCTTAGTTGAACTGTCTGAGTTGTTCGACCTGAACTTCACTTGGTGACAGGTTGAACTTCCGCTAACTTTGTCCAAATGAGGCTTGCGATATACCGTTGGAAAGCTGTGGACACGAGAGTCACGACCTAAGTTGAATTTTTGTCAAAATCTAAACGGTTTAAGAGCAGTTTTGAAAACCATTTTCTTCACACACACAAAAATGCGAATCGTATTTTTGAACCCATTTCTAAACCGTTTATCGGAATGACGCAAATGATATGGCGTTGGAAAGCTGCTGCAAATCCGCTCATTCCACATATAGAAAGTTTTCCCAAATTCCTTACGGTTAAAGAGCAATTTCACAAATAGCGGAATTTTTCAAACCGAACAACCGAGCTCGTATTTTTGGCGCCATTTGAAAACGGCTAATCCGATTGAGGCAAATGATACAGCGTTGGAAAGCTTATGAAAATGCTCTTCTTTTCATATAGGAAGTTTTTCCTAATTTTATACGGTTTAAATGTAATTTAGAAAACAGCCGAAGTTCCGCCGAGATGGTATTTTCATGTCAATTTTTAAATGGTATGTCGGAATGCAACAAATGATATGGCGTTGGAAAGCTTGAAAAAATGCGAAACTTTTATGTATAGAATGTTTCTCCTAATTCTTTATGGTTTTATGTCAATTTTGAATATGGCCGAAATCGTTTTTTGGCTGTAATTTTCGCAAACTTCGTCGGAATGGGGCAAATAATATACCGTTGGAAAGCTATGGAAAATGCGAAACTTTTTCATATAGAAAGTTTCCTCTAATTCCCTGTCGTTTTAATGTAATTTTGAAAACGACGAGATCATGCGTTCTGCCTTCATCGCGATACAGAGTATTCGAAACTGCACTCTGTGAAGAAGTTGGACTTCTCGTACATCTCAGCTTGAACTTCACTCTGTTTTTCAGGTGCTGTTTTTTGCCCATAACTTCCCAACCACTTGTCAGAATTGAGCGAATGATATATCGATGGGAAGCTGTTGAAAACGCGCAACTTCAATGTGTTGATCATTTTTTCATATTCGCGACGGTTCAAGATATTTTTTTGAATACACAAAAACTTGTTTTTAACAGTATACATGAAACTTTTAAACCGTTTATCGGAATGAACCATATAATATATCGTTGGAAAGCTTATGAATAGGAGCAACTTTTTCATGTAGATAGTTGTCACAAATTCGTTGCCGTTTGCGAGCAGTTTTAAAAATGGCAAAAACAACGTTGTTTTGCCTTTTTTTAACATGTAAATGAATGACGGACTTCTCTCACCAGAAATTTTGAACCATGCAGGGAGAAGCACGTGAACTTCTTGCAACAAAACTTTTAGGCTTTTAGTTTTGTTCCTTTTATTCTCTTCTGAGACGCATTCCGTATAGTAATTGAATTGCTCGCTGTTTTCACGTTGAACTTCGGTCTTGTATTTTTGTTCGTAGTTCCTCACCCGTTTGTCAGAGTTGCACAAATGATATACCTTTTAGAAACATGTTGAAAAGACACAATTTTTTCTAGTATGGTTAAACTTTTGTTTCGAACAACATACATCAATTTGTTTTAACTGTTTTTTGGAATAGAGCATACGATATACCCTTTGGAATAGAGCATACGATATACCGTTTGAAAAGTTGTTGAATACATGGTGAACCTCTCTCTCAAGAATTTTTGAACTTCCCTGGGCAGAGCACTTGAACTTCTAGCAACAAATTGTTTAGACTTTACCTTTTTATTTTTATTTTCTCATACGAAATGCACACCATGCAGTACGTGAACTTCCGGCAGTTATCAACTTGAACTTCTCTCTGTTTCGCTTTGGTAACGAAAAAATCTGAGTTTTTTATATACATCAAACCGCTCTAACTTTTTTATTTGAACTTCTTTTGTGTATTTTTTAGAAATGTGAAAATTGGAGTTTTGTTAGAAACGTCGAACTTCTTCGTTACTTCAAATTGAACTTATTGGTTTTATTCTTTAGTAACTGGAAAAATCTGATTTTTCAAATAAATATCAAACTGCTCCGCTTTTTCCAATTGAACTTCTTGGTTTTATTCTTCAATAACGAGAAAAAACTGAGTTTTTTTATATACATTGAACTACTCCGTTTTTTTAAATTAAACTTCTTGGTTTAATCTTCAGTATCGGGGAAAATCTGAGTTTTTTATAAACATGTTTATGAGTTTTGAACTTGTAAATCCTAGGTTTTAATATACTTTGAACTTTTGTGTTATTTTAATTTGAACTTCACATTTTTATTTTTTGACTAAAGAATTGTTTTTGAATTTTAAATAAACATTGAATTTGACTTCATGATTGATTTTTTAATAACAAGGGATATCTGAGTTTTTTTAATAACGGTAAAATCCTAGATTTTGTAATAAACGTCGAACCACTTAGTTATTTTAGTTTGAACTTCTAGTTTTTTAAAAACCGGGGAAAATCTATTTTAAACTCTTTTTAGTTGTTCGTTTACTTTTAATTTGAACTTCTTTGTTTTATTCTTTATTAACGAGAAACAAATCTGAGTTTCTTATAAACTTCGAACTTCTCGGTTATTTTAATTTGAACTTCTTAGACTGCCCCGCGAACTTCCAGGCCCGGCCCTGAGGGGGGGCAGGGTGGGCGGCCGCCCCGGGCCCCCAAAATCCAGGGGCCCCTCCCCAGGGTGTGTATGCAGATAGCCTATGGGCTTGTGCCAAGAAAACTATGGGCCGTGGCCGGGCGTGGACGCCGGAAGACGTAGCGAGGCCTTCGTATTCCTTTCTATTTTTGCGATTCGATTCCTTCCCATTCCATTCCATCACGTAGCCATCCTCAAATCATGCGCCATACCTAATTCCAACCTGCATAAATCGCCGCCGTCAGTTCGCGAAAAATCAAGGAGGAGGAGAGATGCGGAGTAGCCGCCGTCCTGTTCACGATAACAACTTTCGTCCCTGCTCCTTTTCTCCAAATTTCGTTCCTAATTCTGATCGGCAGCTGATTTCTATTCCGGGGCCTCCCAATCGCGCGAGTGTCTAGCCAGTATTCAGTACTGTGGTTTGATTTTCTACTTGCTAATAAGATGTATTTTTTCCCCTGTTTTTTTGTTTGTATTTGTAGGTGGATCTAGGGCTTGGACTATCTTACATCAGGGAGTGGTGTTGTGATGGCTTCAGGACCTTCTTCAGGTATGTATATGTATATGCATGTTGTCTTATAAATAGGAGTTTTCTTTTATATGTCTGCCCTGATCTTCACTTGGTTGTCATGTTGAACTGCCCATGTTTGACAGTGTGAACTTCTTACATAGTTGATGTGTATGCATTCTACTCTTAGTTGAAGTTAGCAGAGTGTGCCTTAGTGGATTTTTGATGGAATTACCAATGAACTATCTCATCAAGTGTGTTTGGACTTCCCAATGTTTTATGTTTAGTGTATATCTTTGTATTTGTGTTATCATTTTCTTGGTACTGAAAAGTAGTTTGGCTTTGTGGTTGTACATTGTTATACATTGCTGAACTTGTGGCTATTGAGTGACATAGATTGTTTTGCTCATGCTCCATCTTTTTTATGTAGTACTGCCTTGGGTCACAAAGTTGAACTTCTGGTTTTATTTATTTATTTATCATGGAATTTAGTTGAACTTCTGTTTGTGCATTGTTATACTGCTTTGTTAGGTATTGTTGAACTTGTGGATATTCATTGTTATGTATTGTTTATCTCATGCTCCATCTTGTTTATGTAGTACTGCCTTTTGGTCTACATTGTTTTATTTTTTGTATGTATCTTAGGCTTTGTGTTTTCTTTTCTAAGGCCATTTTCTGTGTTTGATTAAAACTCAGCTGCCTTTTTAAACTTTTTGTAGTTGGTGATGATTTTAATAATTCTGATAAAACTGCCTATGATCAAGATGGAGCTTCAGAAGTTAATGTTGATGTTCCAAAATCTGGTGCAGCTAAATCACTTGTTGTCCCTTTGAGTGTAATTGTTGAGGTTGCTTGCAGTCTTGAGAAAAAATTAAACCTCACGGATCTTGCTTCTGCAGCTCTTGCTTCACCTAGTATGTGCAACTCCTTTTCTTTTTTTAATTCTATAGCCATGTTTTTGAACTTGTTCTTAACATCTGCTTTGTATTTGTTCCTGACTCTTTTCCTTTTGTTTTGTTTTTGTGTTGGTTTTGCAGATGCATCCAGAGAGGAGGAAGCTGTAAATACCATCAACGATGTTCTATCTGACTTGGGTGGGGCAGATAACACTGGTGAGGCTGAGCAGGGGGCTCCATCAGTTGAAGATTGTGATCCCATTCCGGAGCCTTTGTGCTCTCTTCAGTTGTCAGTTCTATCTGACTTGGGTGGTGCTGAGAAGAATGCTGAGGCTGAGCAGGTGTCTCCATCAGCTGAAGATTGCAATCCCATTGAGGAGCCTTTGTGCTCTCTTCAGTTGTCAGAGACGCAGTCCCAATCCGTTGATGGCACTGAACCTGTCACACAAGCTGAGGATGTGCCTCTGCAGCTTCTTCTAGAGGATGAATGCAAGAGGAAGAAGCTAGAAGCCTTCGAGAGTAAGAAGGCGGCCCGCCTAGAGAAAGGTTCTAATGTTTTTGAATCTAGTGATGTTGCTGAGCCCACGCTTGGGCATGTGTCTGGTGCTGAAGAAGACGTGCCGCGTGCCAGTGATGACATGGTTGTTCCTGTGAAGAAGAAATTTAGGCGGACCGTAGTGAAGCAGCATCTCGTTGGTCAAGTTATTCCTCGGAGGAGCCCACGTGTTTCAAAGGCTGCAGCACCAAGTGTGGTTGAACTTCCTGAAGTAGAAGCCCAAGCTGGCGGTGGTACCCCACGTCGTAGTCCTCGTGTGCTTGCCTCTGCGAAGCCTACACCGTCTCCGCTTGGTGCTGGTGCATCTGAGAATGGCAAGAAATGTGGCATTAAGCGCAAGGTTCCGGCGGCAAAGGTTAACAAGGGTTGCAAGAAGCATTCTCGTGTTGATCTAGAATTCGTCGTTGATGACGAGGATGACGATGATGATGCTGCTGTTGGTCAGGTATAAATCTGTTATATTTATTGTCTGCATTCTCTATATTTGTGTATGTAGTACTGCCTTGGTCTACATAGTTGAACTTCAAGAATATAAACATGAAAAAAAATCCAATCTTCTGGTTATACATGGTTGTACTGCCTTGGTATACATAGTTGAACTTCTGCTATATACACTTCTAACATGAAGAAAGCAGCTGAACTTCTTGTTATACATGGTTGAACTTCTGCTATATACATTGCTATACATTTTTTTGGCCATGCACTATTTGCTTATGTAGTTCTTCCTTGTTCAGCATTACTGAACTTCTGGTTTATTTTGTTTAACACATTGTTCTGCCATGTTTTCTTTCATTGCATTTTTTGCAGCATGAGCTTGTGAAGCGGCCTGTGCTGAGGAAGAGGGGAGGCAAAGCAGTGGAAGGAGCTGATGAAGGAGGAGACAATGCGAAACGTTTTAACAAGACGGTTCGCCGCTCACTGAAAGAGGTCAAGGCGTGCGCAAAATTGCTACAGCCTAGGCACAAGGAGAGGGTTGTCAAGCATGGTTTTGGTGTTGTGTTTGATTGGAAGATTGATTCGAACATTTCTCGCCCCTTGATGGGCGACATCTACACCAAGATTGACCCGTCAACTATGATTCTAGACATGGGCGAGGCAAATAAGAATTTGCGTATTACGAGTGATGCTGTTCACCATCTTTTTGGTTACCCTCAAGGTGATCGTACCCCTCCTAGGCCCTCAGAGGATGGATTCGATGACGCAGTTATGAGGCTGAAGGCCAAACTTGGCTATAAGAGGAGTGATGATATCAAGACAAAGGATCTGCGGAAGATCCTCGAGGATCTTGTGAAGGATGACAAGAAAGATGATTTGGCTCTGCAGGTGTTTTACCTTATTCTTTTCATGAAGGTTGTTATTCCTGGTACGTCTACACGGGTTTCCAGGGAGGCAGCAATGGCTGAGAATCTTGTTTCTGAAGATTTGGCAAATATGGACTATTGCCAGTTGCTTGTTGATGATCTTCGAAGGGCTGTAATTAGGTATCAAGAAGGGACTAGCAGGGGAAAAGTTGTTACAGGCTATGGCAAAAAGCCTGTTGTTGATTTGAGAACTCCACGCATCAATTTCATGGACCAGGCCAAGCTATCTGAGATTGCTGCAGCTGACTTGGTTAAGAAGGGTGATGATGACCCAGCCAACTGGGTGTTTGGGAAACTGCCTGTGAGTCTTATTATGCATCATTCTTTCCTGTATAGTTTAACTTGAACTTCTGATATTGTCTTAACTATTGTTTCATGTCCCTTCATTATTTTTTGACTCGTTGACTTTTATTTGTATGCAGTGGAAGACACAGGCTGAGGTTGTGTTCTTTAGGCATATCGAACGTCCTGTTCTTACTATGCCTCGTGCCACCGGTATTGGGAGTGAAGCTGCCGCAAGAATTGAATGCTCCTATGATGTCAACACTGGTGCTCCCCCTGTAGATCCTGGAGGTTCTTCTGCCCATGTGAATGCTGCAGCTGGCATTTCTTCTGAGTCTGCTAAGGGTTTGTTTGATGCTGCCAGTGTTTCCCTTGGTAGGATTGATGGTCTTCTGGACACTGTTTGTGGGGAGATTGCCCGTGTTCCGACAACTGTTGAGCGTCTTAGTCGTGTCGACGGGATTCTTCCTCCCGGTCATGGTTTTGATGCGGAGTCTTCGAAGGAGGCTTTGTCAATTGAAGCTAAAATTCTTGCTGAGCTTCGTCAGAGCACGGTCCACCTCCGGACTAGCTTTGTACTGTTCAAGGAAATGCAGGATGCTCGTTGCAAGCCTTTTGAAGATGAGGCTAGTGTTTACGTGAGTCAGATTGAGAGGCAAGATTCTGTTCGTTTGGGTCGTGAAGGAGGCAACGAGGAGCGTACTGAAGAGGTTTGTTTTGTTGACTTTGATAGTTCTTTGAATTAATGTTCAGTATTAGCTTTCAGTTATTATTGTTTTGTCATAGGTGACCCTTCTTGATTTCATGTATTCTGAACTTCTTTTTTTAGTATTAGTGTTTCATAGCTGACCTTCTTTGTTTACAGAATCTGAACTTCTATGGCTACAGTATCTGAACTTGTTTGTTTTCCATATCTGGACTTTTTCCTTTGTATGTTAGTGTTTGTTATCTGGCCTTCTATGTTTACTGTCTTTGGACTTCCTTCATGTGTCAGTGGTCATAGCTGACCTTCTTTATTTAGTTAATGTGAACTTCTCCTAATTACACATTGTTCTACGTAGCCTATCAAGTCTTTTTATTCTCATGTTTTCTATGATTTTTGTAGGCTGTTGTTGATGGTGTTAGGGATGATGATGATATTTTACCTGAAAGTGCAACTGTCCCTCTGCATGAATCTGCTCCTGCAAGCGATTTCTTTGTTGATGTGGTTCATGGCAGTGATCCTAAGGTATCAATTTTCTTGTGCATTTGTTTCCTTGATATGTGTAGCTGACCTTCTTTGTTTAGTGAATCTGAACTTCTTTGATATGTTTGTGGTCAAAGCTGACCTTCTTTATTTACAGTATCTGAACTTCTTGTTGAGTGTTAGTGTTCATGGCTGACCTTCTTTGTTTACACTATCTGAACTTCTTGCTAGATATGTTAGTGGGAAATAGGTGACCTTCTTTATTTACTGAATCTGCACTTCCTTGATATATTTGTTGTCAAAGCTGACCTTCTTTGTTTACAGTATGTGATCTTCTTCCTTGATATGTCAGTGGTAAATAGCTGACCTTCTTTATTTAGTGAATCTGAACTTCTAATTACGCATTTTTCTACGTTGTCTTCTAGTCTTTTTTTTTAATGTTTTTGTATGATTTTTGTAGGCTGTTGGTGAAGGTGTTAGAGACGATATTACTTTACCTAAAAGTGCAAATGTTCCTCTGCATGAATCTTCTCCTGCAAGTGATTTCTTTGTGGCTGGGGTTCATGGCAATGTTTCTAAGGTAGCATCTCACTTGTCCATTTGTTTCCTTCTTTCTTTTACTTCATGGTTTTCTTGCTATGTGCCGATTTTTATTGAGTTTTGTTCTTGCTGTAGAATGACGATGTTAGTGTTGCTTCAGAGAAGCTTGGAAACAAGGATGTATCAGGCATTGGCTGCTCCGATGGGCTGCATCGAACTAAACCTCAGTCGTCCATTGGTGATGGGGTTTCTGATGCTGAGCAGGGCAAGTCAGCTGGAGCTAGCATTTCTGAGAAAGATTCTATCGAGGCTGCTGTTGAGACTGGTAGTGCTCATGCAGGGCCGGCGAAGTCTCCTGCAGTCGAGCCATCAGTGGTTGTTGATGCTGATTCTCCAGCTCCTCCTACTGCAGCACAACCAATAGTTTTTGTTGTTTCAGATTCTCCAGCTGCTACTGGTGTACTTGAAGACTATATTGCAATGTCTACTAGAGATGGCGATGATTTAGAAACTGAAAGTGGTAGTTTGGGAAAGGAGGATGATCTTTCCAGTGCTGCTACTGGTTTAGGCAAGAATCCATAAAGAGAGGAGCATGCTTCTCTCTTCTTTCCCCATCCCCATCCCTTTTGTTGTTTGGTTTGCCTATTTGATATCCCTATGTACTGTCTGTGTAGTACGAGTAGAACTTCTGGTTTGTCCTTTGTCATGTGATTGTAAATAAAGTGAAGTGCAGTTGTTTTTATGTGGGGGGAAGGTGTGTATTGCATGGGTTGTGATGTTTTTAATCCTGTGGGTTCTCTTTTGGTGTAGCAGCTGAGATGTGTTTGTGTAGTTTGTAGCACCTGTCGTGATCTATGTGTTTGAATCTGATTTTTGTTGGTTGTGTGCATGGCAATCCCTTAATTTTCAGGTAACACTTGTGTCTATGTGTTGTATTGCTTTTCCCATACCGGAAATCGTTTATATATATGTATGTTTTGTATCTTGCTCTTATTTTCTATTCTTTTTGCTGAGCAGATAGTGAACTTGCTGTCGTCAGAAAGAAGGTTGATGACTTTTATTTCAGTGTAACTAGGCTTAAGAATGATCGTTCTAAGAGGTGTGTCCAGTCGGTCAGAATTTATGTGCATCTAACTTATGTACTGCCTGTGGTTATGCAGCTGAACTTCTTGACTTTCTAATGCTGAACTTCTTGACTTCCTTTCGTTTGAACTCTCTAGTTGTTATTAAAGCACACATAGAATATAATGCCATTGTTTTCTGTTTTAGATCAAAGATTATGTTCCGAAACAATGAGTGTGAAGCTACTGTTGAAGATGTCGCATCGTCTTTTTCTTCTCGCGGAATGCTTCGATCATCTGTCGCCGAGGTTGCCCTATATTGTCTACGTGCCAAATACCAGGGGTCAGACAAGCTCATCCTGCCGTATTGGGTTTGTGTAAGTTAACCCTATATTATTTTCCAAATTAGTTTAAACTTGTCGGTCTCATTGTATTTCATATGTACCTCTTTTGTTGCCCCTTATGTGTTATTTTGCTGTTATCTGCATTATCTTAGGACAAGATTTACAGAGGGCAATTTGATTCCCGTGTGAGGAAGTATTTCAAAGCGACTGGTCCAGATAGCATGGATGCGCATGATTGTGTAAGCAATATTTTGTACTTGTCTCTATATTTGTTTCCACTGTGATCCTCTCTGTTTTTATTGTTTTTTTTTGTGCTCTTGATATTAATATCAGTTTTAATGATTGTGTGTTTATCTTGCATCAGGTTATTTTCCCTACTTTTGACCCACCTGAAATTCCTGCTCACATGGGTGGCGTTGGTCATTGGGTTTCTATATTTCTTGACTTGAAGGCTGAAAGGTTTCAGCTTCTCGACTCCTACTATGGACCAAGTGATGAATGTGCGGTGCGCCTCTTTCGGCGGATGACTGATAACATCAAGAAGCTTTGGAGTGATGCCAGCAATGACAGGGAGACACCCTTCAGTCCATTTTCTATTGACCACTTCCCTTTGGATTGGATTGATGTCCCCCAACAGAATAACAAGTATGAGTTCCACTTTCTCTCTATTACTTTTGTTCATTTGTAGGAGTACGTAAGCTGCAACGTCTTGTTATGCTTTGGCTTTCTTTGTTTTCACAATGTTCTTTTGTTTGATGGCAGTATCGACTGCGGATTCTTCATGCTTACGAATGTTAATTCGTTTCATAATGGGGTTCTTGCAAACTATTCTCATGAGAATATCTTGGATATCAGGAAGACATGGTTGTACTCAATTGCTTCTTCTAACTTGTTTGAAACAGATTTCATGGATCTGTTTGGCTACTATACACGTAAGTCTTGAAACTTAGAGTTTTTTGCTACTTTTTATCTCTCTTTTGCTAATTTGTGACTTGATTCATTGTGTTTTATTTGCTTGTGTATTTTGTTTTAGTAGTTTTTCCTGTCATTACTTCCTTGGAATGCAGCTTTTATTGTACATGAACTTCAGAGATTATACATTCTTATGTTTTGGTAGCTGAATTTGAATGGTTTTCATGTCATCAGTTTATCTAGAACTGTGCCGTGGGTTGTACCTGAACTTCATTAGTTTTTAAATGCAACACATTCTTTTGAGCTGAAGATCTTTATTTTTGGTAGCTGAACTTGAGTAGTAATCTTGTCATCTATATTTGTTGGACTGTACATTGTGTTGTACCTGAACTTCAGTTTTTTTAATGGTCTTTTTCTTTTATGACAGTGGAGCAGTTGGACTTGACCGACTACCATTACGCATTCCTCGGGACACGGGAATACCAGCCTAAGGAGGAATCGATGAGTACAAGTTCAAAACATGATGAGAGTGCTCGAACCCTTGTTCCTTCCAAGGTGGGCAAGCAGCCTGTCGGTATTGGAGTGTCTAAAGCCCCAGGGAGTGCCGCTCCAAAGACCCCTTGCACTGGGAAGGTGGATGCAGTCCAAGCTGAAGAGATTTCATCGGATGATGATTTCGAGAAGATTGCTGGCATGAGGAAGGGTAAATCTGCTGTTGCTACTGTTGTTGGGAGAGGTGGGAAGAATGCTGTCATCGCCAGGAGGAATCCGGCACTTGAGTCTGCAAACATAACTTCCTCAAAGAGAGCATCAAGATTGCCTATGAAGTGGCGTTCTGCTGTTCGTCCCCTAAATAAATACAGTTACCCTCACCTATCTGAGGCCCGGAGGTTGAAAGAGTTTGTGCTTAGTGAAGATGGTCTAAAGAAGTATTTTGAGTGAGTTTTCTTCTTCTGTTTGCTCCCTGACATGCTCTTATGTGAACTTCTGTTGTGATAGTATCTGAACTTCTCTTCATTTTCTTTCTCTTCTCTTTCTCTTGTAGTTGCGATTCTAATATTTTCCCATCCTTTTATTCTGCAGGACAACCTACTGCATGTTTACTCTCCCTGGCAATGTGATTGACCTCACTGGACGTGTCCTTCATACTCTTTTCGGTGAAGGGCAGCAGATGGAAGGAGACGTAATGGACTTTCTCATAAACCAGTGGAAGGATAAGCCGGAGACCTCTGAGATTTTCTCTTGTGCTGACAGGGTTGTTTTGAGTCCCTACTTCATACAGGTTTTTGTTTTTGTAACCCTATCTCCCTATTTTGCGCTAGTTTTGGTTAAGTGGTATTGTGAGGTGTTTTTATTTGTCGTGATTTTTTAGTTCTTAATTTTGTTGATGGTGTGTTTGTGATGCAGTATTGCCTGGAGTATGATTTTTTCAGTGCATCAATTCCAAAATTCGATGCAAAAAAATCGGCTGGAATGTTCCGAATGTTTGTTCGTGAGGAAGAAGACCTTCTTAATGCAAAGCTGGTTAGGTTTTCATAACTCTTGCTTTTTAATTATGTATATCCTTTTGCTGAGTTTTTCAAGAAGTTTTTGTTCATCTCAGTTGTTCATTACTTTATGGTTTATAGTTTGTGTTCACCATTTTTTCAATCTTGGCAGGTTTTTATGCCATTGTTCAAGCCCATTAATAATTTAGCGCACTACAGTGTGTATGTGCTGAATAGATATCGTGGGAGCATTGACATCCTTGATTCACTTCCTTACTCTAATAAGGGACTTTCACGAACAAGTTTCCACGGAGACTGCGCAAATATCGTGAGTTTTCTTAGTCTGAACCTCCCATCATAAGCGTTTTTGTGCTGAATTTTATTCTGCCTTCCTTTGACAAACATTTTTATCTATGGTTGGTAATACTGCTTCAAAGTTGTGTGCTTGAACTGATTATCATTTGACAGTTGAACTTCTGATATCTTTTAGTTGGATTTTATGCAAGTGTCAATTTATGTACCTGAACTTAGCTATTTGTTTAAGATGTTTTTGATTTTATTGTATTTGTCATGTCTGGCAGGTCAAGAGATTCGTTGGGTTGCTGGAGGAGGTGCACGGCAAGGCTGAGTACAAAGCGAGCAAGCAGCCAAACTGGCCGACTATTGCAAAGAGGCCGACTTTTGTTGAAGTTCCAAAGCAAGGGAATAATGAGTGTGGTTTCTTCTGCGTGAAGTTCTGCTCTATATAAGATGGCGATGAGCTTGTCGAAGATTTTGGTGATGTGGAAGTATGTTTTCTCCTTATTGTTGTCTAATCATCTTTTCATGTTTTATCTTGTTTTTGCCGACACGCTCCTGCTGTGCTTTAGTTTGTGTTCTTACTTTTATCCTTTACTCTTTTTTTGATTCTTCATTCTTTTGTTTGCAGGCTGCTGTAGATGATTGGAAGGCCGAGTACATGCACACTCTAGTCTTCAGCGAGAAGAATGAAATTGTGCGTGGAGAGCTTCCAGCTGAGATCTAGTCCTTGTGCCCGTGAATTCTGCGCGTAGGAACATTGGTTTAGTGTAGATTTGATTTCGTAAAGATTTGGTTTGATAATGATTGGAACGATTTAGTTCCATGAGCTGTGTAAGAATGGTTTAGTAATTTGTATATCTATAGCTGCAGCACTGTTTTTATGTTATTGAGGACAAATGTATCTGGAATCAAGTATGTTTGGTTTGTGAATTTCAATGTATTGCATGGTTGCAGTAATCCAGTGTGGTTTCTTTTGCCCCAACGTAAGAACTTGAACTTCTGCCTGTGTTCTGGCTGAACTGCTGGTTTAATGTGGAGAGAGTTTTTTGTCCACAGAATCCAGTGTTGTTTTGTTTTGCCCAACCATATGCACTTGAAACTTCTGCTTGAGATCTGGCTGATTTGTTGGTTCAAGATGGAGAGATTTTTTTTGTTGTAAAATGTATTTATTATTTTTCAACTCATTCAAAATGTAGCCTTTCGCATAGAAGCTATATGTCCTTTTTTTGTAATTCTTGAACTGCGAATAGTCTCCAACTAGAACTTCGTGTAAAAATATTCTCATACACTCCATTATGTTTCTTTATCTTGTCGGCACTCTAGGTGAACTTCTCCAGGTATCCAAAATAGAACTTCATAACTGCACGCGTCGCCTTTGGCTTACTAACTTAGTTTATACGGCAATACTTATTTGTCAAGCATATTTTTGCTACACCGACTATTCGATTATTGCGCCAGAACTTCTACAGTAAGCTTAGTTGAACTTCATAGTTTATTCTTTATTCCTGCTTGCTCTTTTTTGTAATACAGCACCAGCACCTCCTCTCATATTATACCAGAACTTCTACAGTAAGCTTAGTTGAACTTCATGGTTTATTCTTTATTCCTGCTTGCTGTTTTATGAAATACAGCACCAGCACCTCCTCTCATATTATACCAGAACTTCTACAGTAAACTTACTTGAACTTCATGGTTTATTTTTTATTCCTGCTTGCTGTTTTATGAAATACAGCACCAACACCTCCTCTCATATTATACCAGAATTTCTACAGTAAGCTTACTTGAACTTCTACAGTATAATTACTTTGAAACTTCTACAGTGTGCTTACTTTGAACTTCTCCAAACATACTGTTCAATAGTGGAATAACATAATAGATACTGACATGACATAAGTTTGCTTTGTTTAATCGACCTAGTCTAATTGTTCATCAGCCTTGCGCTCCTCCTAGGCTTTGCTGCTTGTGGTTTATGTTTGACATGTACCTCTTCCTCTTCATCTTCCTCTTCGTCTTCCTCTTCGTCTTCCTCTTCTTCGATGATGTCTTCATCTTCTTCTTCCTCGTCCTCGTCTTCAAAGTCTTGCTCATCTTCATCTTCCACCACTTTCTTGATGCTGGCTCTAGGTTTTGCTTTCTGTTTCTTTTCTGGCTTTTGACTTCTCTTTTCAGCTTCTTCTCCGCGCTTCGGACATGTTCGTGCATTGTGTGGAGCATATTCCTTGCATATTCTACAAAGCCTGCTGCTAGCTTTCTCTGGGTGTGGTCCCTTGTTTTGTTTTTGGACTTTGGGTTGCTGTTTTTGAACTTTGGGTTGCTTGACCTCCTCGGCATCGTTTCTTTCTAGAAGTGTTGGACAAGTCAGTTTGTTGTGTCCTGCAACCAGTTTGCATACACTGCATTGCCTTTGTGCAAGTGGCACTCCATTCTCATCCAGCTTGACCACTCTATCTGCAGGTGGTGCCTTTATTTGAGCTCTTTGTTCACTTTTCTTTGCTGCAGATTGTTTCTTCCTACCCTTTGTTTCAGAGTACAACGGCGGTTTCATCATCCCTTGCTGCTGCTGTTGTTGGTTATGCTGCTGCATTGACTGAGCTGCACCCTCCTGACATTGCATGGCTTGAGCAGCGGTTTGGAGCATTTCAGCTTCATAATAAGCAAGGTCATCAGCTATTTCAGCATCCTCTTCAGCCATTCTTTCGTCAATATCTGTTTGATTTGCTGAATGTATGGCGTCAAGTTCTTCTACGAGCCTCTTGAGAACATAGAAGGCTTTGTCGTATTGTTGGTCACATCTCATTGCTTTCTTGTTAACCGTCAAATTTAGCTGCAGCAGGATGTCTTGCTTGGAGATTTTAGAGCTGCCACCCGACGCTATTGTGTTGTAGTCCCTTGTATCAAATGTGGGGTGCGATTTAGGAGTCTTGGTGTACCGTTTCAGGATACATTTGTCCGGAAACTCGTCAGCCCTCAGGTAGTCCAGAATGTTCATGATGTGAAGGCAGAACAGACCTGCGGTGAGATAAATGCAGAATTCATTGTTTGTGAGCCAGCAATGAGTTACCATATAGTGATATCATAGTAGTAGTTCAGCTATTTATTTATTTATTTATTTTTTGTGCTCACCTGTGTGGGTCCAAAGCTTGCATTCACACTCATATATTTTATTCTCTAGGTCAGCTACAACCTGGAATTCATGCTTTGACCAGGCAAACACTTTTTCCTCATGGTTCCCTCTGTTGTGGTAGTACACAAGGTACTTATTTTTCTCTGTTGTTTTCTTTGCACGGAACAGCGTGCTCTTTCTCATCCTATCCCTCATCTCGCTGTATACGACTCTCGTGTACTTGCTAGCCATGTCTTCCTCATAGCCGTATCTTGTTTTTGTCTCTGGATTGTTCTGCATATGTCAAAAGCAAGAGATTAGTCGAGCAGAGTGATCGATTTTTATTTATATAGCAAGTGCACATCTTGAAGTATCTGAATAAGAGGGTGTTTTTTGTCTTAATACCATGCTGGCCATCGTTTTCTCGTTCTCCTTCTGCAGCCGAGTTTGTATGCAAGCATTTACCCGCCTAGCAAACTTGTGTAGGTTCTGTGTCCCTTTGACAAACCCTCTCTTGAGCACGTGATTCATGCTCTCGCTTCGTTGTGTCGAAGTCATTCTAGCACAGAGAATGTTCTTGTAATATGCTGATATCCACATTTTCCTATCACTCCACACCTGCATCATCATCGGGTCGTTCTGCAGGTTGTACTTCTGCACGAGTTCAGCCCAGGCAGCTTCAAACTCTGTTGGCATTAGCGACCAGTTTAAGATAGAGGTGAACTCCTCTTTGAATGTTGGATACTTTTTGTACAGCAACGCGAGGTATTCCTTGAACTTCTTGAGGATGTGCCAACGGCAAAGCTTGTGGACGGTATTTGGGAATGCTTGTGGTATAGCTTTTGCCATTGACGGGCACTGGTCTGCATGAATAAAAAATCAGGATATGCAGTTTTTATTGAACTTCATTGATCTATCTAATCATCTAGAATGTAAATTGCTTCTTGCACTGATGGTGAACTTCTGTGATACAATTACTTGAACTTCACAGCCAGCAGTAGGTCTATCTAATCATGTGACATATATTTTTCTTATTGCAGTGTTGTTGAACTTCTGTGCTACCAGTGCTTGAACTTCACAGCCAGAACTATATTTTTCTAAACATGTCACATATATTTTTCATATTGCAGTGTTGTTGAACTTCTATGATTCCTGTATTTGAACTTCACAGTCAGCACTATATTTATTTAATCATGTCACATATATTTTTGCTTCTTGTATTGTTTGTTGGAATTCTGTGCTACAAGTGTTTGAACTGCATGGTTTACTTTCTTTTCAATTTCAACCAATATACCCAATATACACCCAGAACTAAAAAGATGATGAAACTTGTAGTGTTTTTTTGAATTTACCTGTGAGAATGCAAGTTGGGTGTTTGTTGTTCATGCACCGTACAAATGTATCGAAGAGCCACTTGAATGATTTTGCATCTTCGTCTCTGATCAGGGCAACAGCAAATATCGTTGACTGCAAATGGTGGTTTGTTCCAACAAACACTCGTAGAGGCATATGAAATCTGTTAGTCTTGTAAGTTATGTCGAATGTTACGCAATCGCCAAAGTCTTGATATGCTCCTCGGCAGCTTGCATTGAACCAAAAAATGTTTTTTATTGCATTGTCGCTGTCTACTTGTATGTCATAGAAGAACTCATCATTGATTGCCTTCATGTCTTTAAAGAAAGATACAAGTTTCAATACATCATCCAAGTCATCTTTCCTTGCATTCATAGCTTTCCTGCAAAATATATACAAACATGCATTTGTTATTTTGCTAGCAAGGGTGGTGACTTAGGATGCTATGAACATTGCAGTATGTGCATTTTTTAATACTTACTGGTTTAGTAGGTCTCGTCCGGTCATGCTCAGGAAGCAGCTTCCATCTTCATTTTCTGATAGCATGGACATAATTGTTGTATGTTTGATATCATGGTACTGCAAGAGCTTTACGTACTCCAAAATAGTGGGGTCATAATACTTGTGTGAGTGCAAGAGTACCAGCATGTCAGCAGTTTGGATGAGGTGGTGATTATGATTGTATTCAATGTCCACCACCACACATGTGTTATCCTCTTGCATCTTCACCCTCATTCTTGCATTGCAACCTGTCCTCTGCGATGTTTTGTTTCGCTTCATGTCAGCTTCTGAAACAGTAGGATTATGTTTCCCTTGGAACGCGCAAACAAAGTACTTGTGATTATCATTTCCCCCCGTCTTCCTGATGCCAAAACAGCGTGCCTGGCGTATCGGTTGTAAAATTCCCAGGCTTTGTCTACATTCTTGAATGGCATCTTTAGTCTTGGTATTAGATAATCTGGGAGATTCGGCATCTGCAGAAAAAGAAAAAAATCAAACGGCACGTTAAAATGCAGTTTATAAATATGTTATCCTAGTGGTGCAGAAAAATGGTAGATCAGAACAGATGCATATATAAGTACTTAAATTTTGTTCACTTACGTGTGTGTATGATTGCAACTCCACCGAAGTCTGCTGCTAGCCCTCTGGGATGGGGCAGGGCGGAGTTACCATAGCAGGGTGCATGAGTGGATCACGAGGAGGTAGGAGGGTTGAAGATGGACTCTCTCTTGTTTGTGTCCTTTTGGCTTGTGGTGATTGTGGAGGTATGACAATCTTGGTTTTTGTTTGGTCTTTTGTTATGTGAAGCAACCCATCAACATCATGTCCCGTACGATCATGAGTTGTAGCAGCAGCATCAGCATCCCTCGGCGGTAGTGTGCAGAGCACTTTCCTCCGTGAGTGTGTTACTGTTGGAATTGTCCTGGCATCTGGTTTACTAGTTGCTCTTTCACATTGACGAGCCACACCAGGATAACCTCCAGAGTTATACGCAGAACCTGAGCTAACACCCTCCTCCATCGGTGTGCTTGGAATTCTGCTGGTGGATACAAAGAATCCGCGGGGGATTTCCGGTATCACCCAATTAGGTGGAGGCGCAAAATGGTGCGGATCAGGGTGTGACCCAGCATCTTGGAAGTTTGCTAGGTTTTCGGGTGTCACCCAATTTTGGTGTGGAGCAGATTGGGAATTCTGATGGTGTGTTTGAGGTGTGACCAATTCAGGGGGCGGCGCAACGCGTACAGGCTTAGGGTTGTATACTTGCTGCTGGGAAGTTCTAAGCTTCTTTCTACGTCTCTCATCCTGCTGGCTTGAAAAAAAATGTGTTAGCACAAGTCACATCTGCCTGTACTGGTGTAGCTGAAGTGAGCATTCTTCACAGTCTGAACTTCTGGTTTGCAAAGGGGGAAGGTTAAATGATATTTGAACAAGAGTCACAGCTATACTCCTATCTATAGTTAAACCTAACCTTCATGTGATTGCATGGTTGAACTTACAACTGCATAACAACCTGAACTGCTTTGTTTCATGTTTGTTTCATGTCTGCAATTCAGTTTTATGGTGTTTTCACATGTTTGTTTTATTTTCATTTTTTGCACACATTCAGATACATACCAACCTGAACTCTGGCTCATTTACTAGTTGAACTTCACATGGTGATTCCCCTCCCACAGTTATTATTATTTTACATATGTAGGCAGGCAGATATTTTTTATTTTGCAGGCTGGACTGAGGCTCACACACTAGCAGAACTTCACATGGAGGAAAGAAAATAACAGAGAAGCAACAATAGGAAGTTCAACCATAACTTGGCTAGAAGTTCGGCCAGCCTTTTTCCAGCAGTAGATAGGCCACCTTGGGAGCAATGCGCCGAAGAGTTGGGAGAGGAATCCCATGGCATTCCATGGCTTGCAGATGGCGCGAAGTTCATCTGCTTGCAGCAAGAAGTTCAGGTACAGTATGATGGAAATATGCCCTAGAGGCAATAATAAAGTTGTTATTATTTTATATTTCCTTGTTCATGATAAAGGTTTATTATTCATGCTAGAATTGTATTGACCGGAAACTTTAAATACATGTGTGAATACATAAACAAATACTGTGTCCCTAGTGAGCCTCTACTAGACTAGCTCGTTGATCAAAGATGGTTAAGGTTTCCTAACCATAGACATGAGTTGTCATTTGATAACGGGATCACATCATTAGGAGAATGATGTGATGGACAAGACCCATCCGTTAGCTTAGCATATGATCGTCCTGTTTATTGCTACTGCTTTCTTCAATGTCAAATACATGTTCCTCAGACCATGAGATCATGCAACTCCCGGATACCGGAGGAATACCTTGTGTGCTATCAAACGTCACAACGTAACTGGGTGATCATAAAGATGCTCTACAGGTATCTCCGAAGGTGTCCGTTGAGTTGGCATGGATCGAGACTGGGATTTGTCACTCCGTGTTTCGGAGACGTATCTCTGGGCCCTCTCGGTAATGCACATCATAAGAAGCTTGCAAGCAAAGTGACTAAGGAGTTAGTTACGGAATGATGTATTACGGAACGAGTAAAGAGACTTGTCGGTAACGAGATTGAACTAGGTATGGAGATACCGACGATCGAATCTCGGGCAAGTAACATACCGACAGACAAAGGGAATTACGTATGTTGTCATTGCGGTTCGACTGATAAGATCTTCGTGGAATATGTAGGAACCAATATGAGCATTCAGGTTCCGCTATTGGTTATTGACCGGAGAGGCGTCTCAGTCATGTCTACATCATTCCCGAACCCGTAGGGTCCGCACGCTTAACGTTCGTTGACGATATAGTGTTATATGAGTTATGTGAATTGGTAACCGAATATTGTTTGGACTCCCGGATGAGATCCCGGACGTCACGAGGAGTCTCGGAATGGTCGAGAGGTAAAGATTTATATATGGGAAGTCATATTTTGGGTTCCGGAAAAAGGAGCAGTTTTTCGGTATTGTACCGGGAAGCTTCCAGAAGGTTTCGGAGGATTCCGGAGGAGTCCGGAAGTCCACAAGTGGGTCCACCACGTCCCAAGGGCTGGCATGGGCTAAGGGGAGGCGCCCTGGCCTTATTGGGCTAGGCACACCAAGTCCTCAAAAGCCCACGCAGCTAGGGAAGGAAAAAAAGGGAGAGTCCTAGTAGGAATAGGATTGGACTTTGGAGTCCAAGTCCACGTGTGTACTGTTCACGGTTACTGTTCACGTGGCACTATTCCTTCTACTCCAAGCCCCTACACATATATAAATAGAGGAGATGGGGCGCCCCAAAGGAGACACAACATTGTCTTAGCCGTGTGCGGCGCCCCCCTCCACAGTTCCGTCCCTCGGTCATATTTTCGCAGTGCTTGGGCGAAGCCCTGCGGAGATAGCATCACCATCACCGTCACCACGCCGTCGTGCTGCCGGAACTCATCCACTACCTCGCCGTCTTGCTGGATCAAGAAGTCGAGGACGTCACCGAGCTGAACGTGTGCTGAACGCGGAGGTGCCGTACGTTCGGTGCTCGGTCGGTTGGATCGTGAAGTTGTTCGACGACATCAACCGCGTTGTTCTAACGCTTCCGCTTACGGTCTACGAGGGTACGTAGACACACTCCCCCTCTCGTAGCTATGCATCTCCATGGATAGATCTTGCGTGTGCGTAAAAAATTTTTGTTTTCCATGCAACGTTCCCCAACACAGTATGGTTGAAGGAGTATGCAGGAAGAGGCAGGAAGTTCAGGTACCTGTGGCCATGCTAGATCAGAAGGCTCCGCCGCTAGATCAGAAGGCTCCGCCGCTGACATGCAACCAACCTTGCTCCCTTGGCCGCTCCGTTCGCCATACCTGGCACCTTCGCCGTCGTTAGCTTTGCTGAGCCGTAGGTAGGAGGCCAGGAGGGAAGGAGGAGGCCTCCGGCTGTCCATGGCGCCCGCAGAAACTCCGGCGGCTTCGCCGCCTCCAGCCGCCGCGAGCTCCCTCGCCCGTGCCGTCTGTCGGAGGTGCCCACGGTGGGGGGGGGGGGGGGGGGGCGACGGTGGGGATCCAGCGGGTGGAGGGGAGGGGAGGGGAGGGGAGATTCCGGCGGCGGACGGGGTCGGATCCGGCGGCGGAGGTGCGGTAGGATCTGGCGGTGGAGGGGGGGAAGGATACGGCGACGAGGTGGATCGGGATCGGGTTCCCGGATTTTTCGGGACCTGGTTTGGCACCTGGTCGGCCCGAAGTTCGGGAGGATCTCTGTCGGGCCCTATATAGGGTGGCTGGGATCAGAATAACTATTCTAATCCTGGGATTAGAATAGTGCTACTCTCTCTCTCTCTCTCACTCTCTCTCTCTCCCTCTATATATATATATATATATATATATCGAACAATCTCACATTTATTTGAATTTGTCATAATGTGTGGCTTTTGCAGCTCACAACTAAGTACTTGTAGGCGTAGGGGGCGGGGCAGTATACATTGTGCGATAAACACATTATACATATGAAACATGGTTTAGATTATGAAGATCTAGCTAGAGCTTGAAATGTACTATTATTTGAAATCAGCATAAAGTGGATTCAAAAATTTGAATTCGAGTTCATATAGTACACATAGTTCATATCTAGCTTGACATCAATCATGTGGTGTGTTGTGAAGATAATATACAGAATATGGTTTAACTTGACAACAATCATGATTGTTGATTTTATACAAATAGTGAAACGAATTCAAATTTAGTTCATATTGCAGCGGTAGTATATACATTTGGAATGCACTAAAATGTTCATTTGAGTAGGTTACATGCATTATACACCTAGCGAAATATTTTAATTGAACATAACATGGATTCAAAGTATTGAATGACATTTGTAGTAATTCATACAGTAAAACGGGACAAGACCCTCTCTTGTGTGGTGTGAATTGTTTTTTTCTGTTTTTTTGGTTGAGGGAAGTGCGAATTGATATGGTACCGTACACGTTAGCCTTGTCCCGAAATTTCAACCCACGCCTTATTATGCCAAAATTTCTCTTTGTCTATTTGTGCTCCGAAAACTCCCTCCTTCTCAACCCACGCCTTGCTATCCCGAAATTACAACGCGCGCGAAAACTCCCTCATCCTGCGAAATCCCGACACGCGAAATCCCCGTTCTACCCCTGATCAGAAAGAGCCGCTAGTTCAAATTGGTGGGGGTACTTTTGTAACTTAACCTACATTTCGGACAAGCGCGTCCCTAAGTCATGGTTCCCCCCTCCCATCCCCTTCTTTTCCCCATTCAAAAACCGAGGCCGCCAAAACCTCTCTCCACCAGCCGCGAAACCCCACCCTCCTCCGTCCGCCCCCCATCGCCGCCCAGCCGGAGCCTCTTCCCCGACGACGTCGTCCACCGCAACAGCTCGACGTCCCTCGTCCACCGCACCGGATGAGGATCCGTCGTCGCTTTCGTCGTCCCGCCGGTTCAGTCGCCCCGTCCTCCACTTCCAAGGAGCTGCTCCGACGATCACCTCGTCTATCGCGGCTGCTCCATTCCCCAAGCGCCACCTTAACCTGCCCCACCGGAACCGCAACATCCTCACCGACTCCTCGGATGAAGCCGAGGCCTACTCGGCGCCACCAAAGAGGTTGTACACTCATCGCATCTTCTCCTTCACTCGGCCTCACGGCGCCGTCGGTGCTCGATCCCGCTCTGCCACGGCGCGGCTCCCTCGACGCCGGCGCCTCCGGCGACATCCTCCACGGCGGATCTCCCCCATTGCGAGGCTCCCTCGGCGGCGGCGGCCATACCAACCGGAGCTGCTGCTCTACTCTTGCTCTCGCTCGCGCTGCTGGTGCTGGTACACGGGCTGCTGCTACACGAGTTGTTGCTCTGGCTTTCGTTCGCGCTGCTGCTCCGGCTGCTATCTGCTAGTGCATTCCTTGTTGAGCGGCAGCTGATTTAGATCACTGCTTCTCTGCTACCACTAGTGCTCGAGCGGCCTAAACTACCAATGAAGTGCTTGATGCTGAGGTCGAGACGGCTGATACGTCTCCAACGTATCTATAATTTTTGATTGTTCCATGCTGTTATATTATCAATCTTGGATGTTTTTATATACATTTACAGCAATTATATATCATTTTTTGGGACTAACCTATTAACTTAGTGCCCAGTGCCAGTTGTTGTTTTCTGCCTGTTTTTGGTTTTACAGAATATCAATATCAAACGAAGTCCAAATGCCACGAAACTTTTTGGAGATTTTTTTCAGGACATATACAACACTAGAAGCTTCGGGAGAGGGCCAGAAGACCCAGGAGGTGTCCATGAGCCACGTGAGTTTTCTTCGTCTACATTTGCTTAAGGCGTTACTCCGTTCTTATGGATTTAATACACTAGATGCATGCTGGATAGCGGTCGATGTGTGGAGTAATAGTAGTAGATGCAGGCAGGAGTCAGTCTACTTGTCTCGGACGTGATGCCTATATACATGATCATTGCCTTGAATATCGTCATGATTGTTTGCTTTTCTATCAATTGCCCAACAGTAATTTGTTCACCCACCGTATGCTATTTTTATGAGAGAAGCCTCTAGTGAAAACTATGGCCCCCGGATCTATCTAAATCATATACTAAAACCCTAAAAATACTTGCTGCACTTTTATCTTATTTTTTTTATTTTGTATTTTTGTTTCAATCTATCTATCTATCAAATACAATTTAATCTTGCCACTTACCGCCGAGGGATTGACAACCCCTTGTTTGCGTTGGGTGCAAGGATTTGTTGTTTGTGTGCAGGTACTGCTAACGAGGTGTTGCGTGATTCTCCTACTGGATTGATAACCTTGGTTTCATAACTGAGGGAAATACTTACCTCTACTGTGCTGCATCATCCCTTCCTCTTCGGGGAAAATACCAATGCAAGCTACAAGTAGCAGGAAGAATTTCTGGCGCCGTTGCCGGGGAGACATCATCAACATCTATCAAGTACCTTCGCATAAACTTACATTTCCTTGCATTTATTTTATTTGCCTCTCTTTTTCATCTCCCCCACTTCTAAAAAGTTTTTACAAAAACACAAAAATATTTTTGTTTGCTTGTTTGCTAGTTTGCTTGTGTTGCCATGTGCCTTCTATTTGCTTGCATCTTCGCTTGCTAAAAATTTATTGATATGGATCCTCATCCACTTGCTAATCTTTTCAAAAGATCCAATTATGATGAGCCAATTGCTAGTGAGTTGAGTGCACTTGATTATCTCTATGAAGTTTTGCTTGAAAATCATGAATCTGAAAATTGTGATGAAGTGTTAAAAGAAGAAATTTATAAAGTGATTCATGATAGCTCCTTGATTGAAAAGCGTGATTGCAATGATGTTACTATAAATTCTATTAATGTGAATTGTGCTAATAATATGCAAAACTACAAGCTTGGGGATGATAATTTTGTTACGTCCATTACTTATTGCAATGATCATGATTGGGGTGATGCTTCTTATGATCTTGGAAATTTATTTAAGCCTCATGATGAATATGATATTGATAATAATGCTTGCAATAATATTTAAAGTGGGTTCGGAGAGGTCATGACTTTAGTTGATGTTAATCCCACTATCTTGGTAGATTCTAAGTTTTTTATGCATGTGGATCATAGAGAGAATATTGTTTATGATAGCTATATTATTGAGTTTGATTATTATCCTACATGTAATTATTATGAGAGAGGAAAATATTGTTGTAGAAATTTTCATGTTACTAAATTACCTCTCGTTATGTTGAGATTGTCAATGTTTTATTCCTCTCCTTTGCATATGCTAGATATTTCTCATCTTGATAATTTGTTTGCATATAAAATGCCTATGCATAGGAAATATGTTAGACTTAAATGTGTTTTTCACATGTATTATGATGCTCTCTTTGTGTTTCAACTTTTATCTTTCATGTGAGCATCATTTAAATCTCAAACCTATCTTAATGGCTATAAAGAAAGAGCTTGTTGGGAGGCAACCCAATGAATAAAATAAATTTTTACTATTTATTTCTGTTCTTGTATGTTTACACAATTATGCTTCTGTTACGATTGTTATTTTTATGTTTTAATTAGTGTTTGTGCCAAGTAATGCCTTTGGGGTGATTTGGAAGATAGTATAATTGATGCTGTTTGGAAAACAGAAAGTTTTGCGTCCAGTGCTGGAATTTTGGTTCTGTACTAGAGCATCAACAAAATCGGAAATTTTTACACAGTATTGGTATATGAATTATCCACGTTTTCCTAATTTTTCAGAATTTTTGGAGTTACAGAAGTATGGCTTTTAAATAGATTACTACAGACTGTTCTGTTTTCGACAGATTCTGTTTTTGATGTGTTGCTTGCTTGTTTTAATGAAACTATGGATTGTATCGGGGGGTATAAGCCATGGAGAAGTTAGAATACAGTAGGTATAATGCAAATATAAAATATGAATAGGTTTTCAACGGTACTTAAAGTGGTGATTTATTTTGTTATACTAACGGATCTCACGAAGGTTTTGTTGAGTTTTGTGTGATTGAAGTTTTCAAGTTTTGGGTGAGATCACGATGGATGAAAGAATAAGGAGTAGCAAGAGCCTAAGCTTGGGGATGCCCGAGGCACCCCAAGGTAATATTCAAGGAAGACTCAAGCGTCTAAGCTTGGGGAGGCCCCGGAAGGCATCCCCTCTTTCTTCTACCAACCATCGGTAATTTTACTTGGAGCTATATTTTTTTTCGTCACATGATATGTGTTTTGCTTGGAGCGTCTTGTATGATATCAGTCTTTGCTTTGTTTGCTTTTTGGTTTGTCACAATCATCCTTGCTGAACACACCTATTTTGAGAGAGCCACATGTTATCATGATTTGTTAGAATACTCTATGTGCATCACTTAAATTTTTTGAGCTAGGCAGTTGCTCTAGTGCTTCACTTAAATCTTTTTGAGCACGGCGGTGGCTATATTTTGAAGAAATGAACTCTCATGCTTCACTTATATTATTTTGAGAGTTGACAAGATTAAAATTTTGAAGAAATGAACTCTCATGCTTCACTTATATTATTTTGAGAGTTGATAAGACTGAAATTTTGAAGAAATATTTGCATTCTCATGCTTCACTTAAATCTTTTTGAGAGTTGAAAAATAGTAATGGTAATTTGCACAAGATATGAATTTGGTCCCAAAGTGATGAATATTCAAGAGGGATATAATAAAAACTTTCATATATATAGATCATTGGATATGATAAGCTTGATTCCTTGCAATAGTTTTGCGATATGGAGATGATGATATGTGAGTCATGTTAGTGAGTAGTTGTGATTTAGTAAGAATATTGGTGTTAAGGTTTGTGACTCCCTATGCATGCACGTAAAGTCAATAGTTATGCAACGAAATTATATCCTACTTATGGTACATTATTCGGTGTTAGTTATGTTCAATGCATGTTTATGACCGTTTTCGCTTTTTGGTTGGTCGCTTCTCAATCTATTTGCTAGCCTTCATTTGTACTAAGCGGAAATACTGCTTGCGCATCCAAACTTTTTAAACCCAAATTGTGCCAAATGAGTCCACCATACCTACCTATATGCGGTATTTCCATGCCGTTCCAAGTAAATTTGCGTGTGCCAACTCTAATTTTCAAAATAATTTTTCTGTTTTGTGTGCCCGTACCGCTCATGAGGCGTAAGGGGGTAGCCAATATTTTCCATTCTAGGTGGGTTATTCTCATGATGAGTGTTTATTCACTTGTCATTGCATGAGAGTGTGGCAGGTAATAGGGATTCCCGGTCCCAAAATGAAATGAAATGAAATGAAAAATCTTATATGACGATAATAATAAATTCCTTGGAAAGTGCTGGTATGGAGGGCACCCGTGGATACGGCTAGCCATGGATCGTAAAAGAATGGTGGAAAAGGAATAAACTTTATTTTCTGTTTGGGAACCGCCTATAATGTGTCTAGCATGGAAGATATTGGAAATTCTCGTTTGTTTTCATTGACAGGAAAAGCATGCCTCCCAAAAAAATTATCTCTCTAATTTAAGCTTTGAGCTCTGGCACATTAGCAAATCTCTGCTTCCCTCTTTGAAGGGCCTATCTATTTACTTTTATGCAATTTTTATTTTTGTTTGAGTCTCCATCTTCCCTTATAAAAGCACCAACTAGAGAGCACTATTGTCATACTTGTGCATTGGATGTAGCTAATATGGAGTGTGTTTCATGAATGGATCAATGATTGAGCATAATGGGCTAGGGATAACTTTCTTTAGCGTTAATATTTTGGAAGGCATGGTTGCTTGTTAGTATGCTTGAGTATTTTTGTCTTCATGTCAAACTATAGACTATTGCTTTGAATCATTCAAGTCCATATGTCCATGCTTCAAAAGAAAATAATATGATGAATATGATAGGCAGCATTCCACATCAAAAATTCTGTTTTTATCATTTACCTACTCGAGGACGAGCAGGAATTAAGCTTGGGGATGCTGATACGTCTCCAACGTATCTATAATTTTTTATTGTTCAATGCTGCTATATTATCAATCTTGGATGTTTTTATATACATTTACAGCAATTATATATCATTTTTTGGGACTAACCTATTAACTTAGTGCCCAGTGCCAGTTGATGTTTTCTGCCTGTTTTTGGTTTTACAGAATATCAATATTAAACGAAGTCCAAATGCCACGAAACTTTTTGGAGATTTTTTTTCTGGACATATACAACACTAGAAGCTTCGGAAGAGGGCCAGAAGACCCAGAAGGTGGCCACGAGGCACCAGGGCGCGCCTAGGGGGGCAGGCGCGCCCTGGTGCCTCGTAGCCCCCCCTTTGCTCCGTTTGACCTAATTCCACCTCTATAAATACCCAAAAATCAGTAAACCATCAAGGGAGTCCACGAAATACTTTTTCTGCCACCGCAAGCTTCTGTTCTCGAGAGATCCCATCTAGGGGGCTTTTCCGGCACTCCACCGGAGGGGGGGTCGATCATGGAGGGGCTCTACATCAACCGTGCTGCCCTTCCGATGATGCGTGAGTAGTTTACCACTGACCTTCGGGTCCATAGTTAGTAGCTAGATGGCTTCTTCTCTCTTTTTGATCTTCAATACAATGTTCTCCTCGATGTTCTTGGAGTTCTATCCGATGTAATCACTTTTTACACTGTGTTTGTTGGGATCCGATGAATTGTGAGTTTATGATCTGATTATCCATGAATATTATTTAAGTCTTTTCTGATCTGTTTTATGCATGATTATTATAGCCTCGTATTTCCTCTCCGATCTATTAATTTGGTTTGGCCAACTAGATTGATTTATCTTGCCATGGAAGATGTGCTTTGTAATGGGTTCGATCTTGCGGTGCTCAATCCCAGTGACAGAAAGGGACATGACACGTATGTATCGTTGCTATTAAGGGTAAAAAGATGGGGTTTATTCATACGTGAGTTTTCTTCGTCTACATTTGCTTAAGGCGTTACTCCGTTCTTATGGATTTAATACACTAGATGCATGCTGGATAGCGGTCGATGTGTGGAGTAATAGTAGTAGATGCAGGCAGGAGTCAGTCTACTTGTCTCGGACGTGATGCCTATATACATGATCATTGCCTTGAATATCATCATGATTATTTGCTTTTCTATCAATTGCCCAACAGTAATTTGTTCACCCACCGGATGCTATTTTTATGAGAGAAGCCTCTAGTGAAAACTATGGCCCCCGGGTCTATCTAAATCATATACTAAAACCCTAAAAATACTTGCTGCACTTTTATCTTATTTATTTTATTTTGTATTTTTGTTTCAATCTATCTATCTATCATATACAATTTAATCTTGCCACTTACCGCTGAGGGATTGACAACCCCTTGTTTGCGTTGGGTGCAAGGATTTGTTGTTTGTGTGCAGGTACTACTAACGAGTTGTTGCGTGATTCTCCTACTGGAATGATAACCTTGGTTTCATAACTGAGGGAAATACTTACCTCTACTGTGCTGCATCATCCCTTCCTCTTCGGGGAAAATACCAACGCAAGCTACAAGTAGCAACGGCTACGCCAAAGAGGTTGTACAATTGTCGCATCACTTTTTACTCTATATTCATGTCGACCCCTTAGGGCTATTTTAGTTCAAAGGAATTAGTGAAGGAAAAACATAGCAATAGGAACTTTTCCTATGGTACTCTACTATTCAATTATTCATGCATTTGGTTGAAAGGAATGGAGCAAAACAGAACTGAAGGATTTTTTCCTTTCATGTCTATTTCAAAGGAAAAACACAGATATTTTAACATCCACCTGGACCTACTTATCAAAATCCTATGCATGAAAAGAAGACTAAGTGCATTAGTGGCATAATAACATTATAACTTTACACATTTGCAGGTGGTTTGACTTTAATTTGGCCATGTTTCTTTGCATTCCTGTGCTCTTCCTGCAAGCCAAAGGAGCCCTTATAGAATTACTTCAGTTACAGATAGGTGTCAAGAAAACTTTGTGTGGTTTGTCCTGCTCCTGCCGTGCCGTCATCCACCTCACCTGAGTTGCTCCATCGACAGAAGAGTCCACCATACCAGACATCACGACTCCTTACCGTGTTTCGCCGCCTCAGATCTCCTTCCCTGCCACCGGCAGCCACCGCAACTGCATCACCATCATCGACTCAACAGATGAACCTGAGGAGTACACGGGTCCGCAACAGAGGTCGCACTCTTTTGTTTCTGCTTACTTTATGCATTGCTTAATATTACCTGCTAGTTTATCATCATGTTCATCTCTTAGACACTAAGCCAGGTCCAAATTAATGTTCAAACTTGAGTTTTAAAATGCTTGTGGGGCACATATCGAGGCAGCAATGAATAGTATATCAATCTACTATCTGTTTCATCTAGGGTATCTACTATGTCGTTCATCTTGGGTGGGAAACAAACAGTAAAGCAGCCATCATCTGTCTTTTTATTAAATTAAGCTATCATTATTTTTGGATCTATCCACTGGTTGTTACCATCACTCTAGATTTCTGCATGCTCTCCTTACTTAATCTCACTATATATTTTTCGTATGCATGTCAGTTATTGTACACAGTCATGCTGAACATGTAGAGAAAAAGAGAAGAGTCTTGCGCGGCAATACAATGTGATGCAGACATCGCTCCATGGTGGGTGCAATGGCAACCCCACCCCCCTCCTCCAGATTGTAATCCAGAGGAAGATAGCTGTTCAGAGGTGGAGTCAGAGGGAGCTGACCACTCCTATTTACCCCCCAAGGTGTTTGCTCTAACTTGGCATGATGATGTTGGTCATATCATGCATAAGGTGCCTTGCTTTGCTTACTTTCGACATCATATATGTCATCTTCTTAGTTTAGACATGTTCTGTAATGCTGTTTAGTTTCTATATCATATATGTGAATTATGCAATGCCATCTTTTTTAGCCAGCCATAATATATGTGAAATATGCAATGCCATCCTGTTTAGCCAGGCATCATATATTTGAATTATATCTTGCCATTCCTTTTTTTCATTACATTTCCATTTGTCGACAATGTTTGTACATTCAACTACTCTTCCTGTGAATCAGCCATTTGAGTGGGTGATGAAAAAATCTAGAGTGAAAACAAGTTCTTCATAGCAGACAGTGCTCCCTGTCGAAGCAGATCTCTTGCTGGGTCCAGATAGCTCCTTAGAGGAGGATTCAGAGATAGATGACCAGTATTATTCCCCCCCCCCCTCGAGGTGTATGCTCTAACTTGGCAGGGTTATACTGCTCGTATCATGCATATGGTGTCTTGCATTGCAAAGTTTCGACATCGTATACACAATATTCAACACCATCTGCTTAGTTTAGACATCATATATGCGAATGCCATCTGCTTAGTATATAAATCACATATGTGAATTATATCATGCCATCCTGTTTACTTGGATAACATGTATTAGAATTATGTCATGTGAACCTGTTTACTAAAGACATCATATAATTATCTCATGCCATACTTTTTAGTTAGTCATCATATCTTTGAATTATGTCATGCTATACTATTTAGATAGACATCATATATGTGAAATTATGTCATGCTATCCTGTTTAGTTAAACAACATATATGTGAACTATTTCATGCCCTCTTTTTTCCTCACTATCTATTGCATTTGTGTCATACAAGGTCTGTACATTCAACTACTTTTCTTGTTTATCAGCCATTTGAATTGGAGGGTGTGATGGCAGTGTCTAGCGGAGTAAAAACCCGATCTTCAAATAAAACAGTGCTACCTGTCGATGGAGATAGCACCCCGGTTGTACTTGCACAAGAACCAGCCCTACCACACATAACCCAGACTATCGCAGATTGTACCCCTACTACGATGGACAGAGAACCAACTTCACCCAATCTAACCCCAACCCCAGCAGATAGTAACCCAGTTCCAGTTGACACAGCACCATCTCCACGACAGAGCTACCAAACAAGAGCAGTTAGTAAGGTAGCTCCAGTGCCCAAAGCGCCAGGAGTACAACGGCAAACCCCAACTCCACCAGTTAGTACACCTATTCCTGTGGACGAAGCAGAACCAGTCATCCGTAGTTTAGCGTCTATCGCATTTGATGTTGTTAAATCCTATGTGCGTATCTTCCCATCATGGAAATATTATACTGAAGATGAAGGAAAAAGCCAGTTGCAGGTGTTCCTCCAGGAGTTATGTGTAAGTATTCATGGCAATTACTTTGCTTTGTCCCATATTTTCTACCTCCCTGATGGTTATAACACAGCAAATGTTCCCATTTTTCTGTGTAGAGAACAACCGATTTGGAAACTCAGGATGAGGTAACCTGTGCTAATACCTCTGCTATCTTCAAGAATGCTTTGCGGCAGTATCGGAATTACCTGAAGAAAACGTATTTCACTGGCAAGGAAACTCATCAAATTCCCTTACTTTCTCCGGAGACACATTTACGGGACGATGACTGGGAACGCCTTGTTCTGTATTGGTCTAGTCCCATGAATCTGGTAGGGTCTATGAGATCATATTTCATTTTGAAGTACTATATGGCTGCGTCTTACTGTACTCTCTTCTTGTAGAACAAGTGCTTAAACCTGCAGAACAACTGTTCTCAGGTAAGATTCCATAGCTGTGGTGCATACTACTTTGCTCTTGTATCATTGTATTTACTCATACCAACTAATTTTTAAATAGAAGGATCCAATCAAAACTCCAATGGCACAACAGGTATGTTTAAACATGTTTCTTTAACTGGTTTGCTCTTCTAAATTGCTCTATGTTGATTTCAATTTCAATTGTGTAGACAGTTGTCTTCTCATATCATGCACATTACTAGCATCAAAACAGAGCCAATAATGTTGTTAGTTGTACATGTATACCCGTGGTACCCATCTGAAATCTTGTGGTGTCGTGTAGTTTCCCACACTTATATTCTTTCAATGCTATTTTATCTTGAACTGATATGATTTGAACTGTTTCTCTATTTTGATTTGGCAAGACAATGCAGTGATAGTAGCACATAGATATATGTTTGTTTGATGCTTTTATAATGTACTACTTTACAATAGAAGACTTGATAGTTTAATCCTGTCCACCTTACTACTGAACTGGTTCACCAAAATGAGTTTCATATACTACATGCTAAACCTGTTATGTGTCTGCTTGTTTCTTCTTTTAGAATGCTGACAGAATATTGGAGAAGAGTACCACATTAAGCAATGGTAAAGGAAGTAATGCAGATAAGGTTGAAGATAGTGAGACAACATTGCTGGTCTTCAACAAAGCTGATAAAACAGATAAGGAAAACTATCTTGAAAACAGTGAGACAACCCCAAAGTCCTGTCTTGATGTAGTGTTCGAGTTACTGGCCACTACCGCTTGCACAAGCTCTTCAAACTCGTTGTCTGAATCAGTTCGGTTTCTTGAGTCTGAACTACAAGCTGAAAGACATCGGTCAGCTGTGCTGCGACAAGAAGCCGAAGGACTGAGGAAGTCCTTGGAGAATTCAGATGCATACTTTCTGGTGCAACAGCAAGCGTTGGAGGATTTTAGCGCCAAACAAGAGAAAGCTAATAAGCTTGCTAAGCTTATTGCCAACATGGTGGATACCCAGGATAACGTTTCTTGAGCTCTTCTGAAGTTGTTTCAGTTCTAGACTTGTTTTGCTGCCGCGTTTATTTGCATTGGTGGCCAATTTAGACGCCCAGTGTATGTAATATGTTGCTTTGTTGTTCCCTTTATTTGCACTGGTGGCGAACTTTGATGCCCAGTGGATGTAATGTCTGTAATTGCCGTAATAGCCTAGCGTTAGTTGCTTTCTTATTTATTTACTTATAGTCTTGTTTATTTGTTTCCTTATAGTCGCTGCAGTTCTTTTTCCTCGGTTTGCTAGTGGCCACAATAACCATGGGCCACATACGGGCAGTGGTAACTATGGGCCTCCTACGGGCCGTAGGATCCATGGGCCGTACTGTTCGTGGGCCAAAACCGGATCGCAATATGGACCGTAAACGGGCCAAAATTGGAACCGTCCATTTATGGGCCCAGACCATAACGGGCCGTTAACAGGCCGGAAGACAGCACAGGCTTAATTCTATCAACAGGCATGACGGGTCGTTAATGGGCCGGATTATAGGAGAGGATGAAAACGGCCCAACGGGTTAAAGGGCCACAAACGGACCGATTGTTATTACGGGCTGAATTTGGCCCATTAGCATAACAGGCCAGTAACAGACCATAAGTAATTGAGGGCCGGAAATGAGCCCAAGAACTTATGGGCCCTTAGAAGGCCGAAAGAAAACGACGGGCTGGAAACGGCCCAACTGAATCATGGGACGTTAATGGGCTCAAAGCAGTTTACTGTTCAATGATGGGCCTGATTCACCACGGGCCGTTATTGGACCCAGAGATGCAAAAGGCCTCGTATGGGCCGAAAGACTTCACGAGCCATAGATGGGCCGAAAGTGACAACGGGCTGGAATCATATGGGACGGCCCACATGACGCTACTGGGCCTAATTTTGAAAGGCCATAACGGGTCGTGAGTACCCGGACCATAAATGGGCTGTATGCGAACAGGCCAGTAACAGGCTTTCCATGGGCCGGCCTGCTAACTTTTGACCAAGTCAAACGGGTCGGCCTTTTTAACCTAAATGGGTCATTGTTGGGGCCGTGCCAAGTGTTGACGTATCATAAGCGTCTCTTGTCCAACGAATGGATGACATCTGTCGCAACGCTGAGCTGACACGTGGATCCGCCGGCGAATGAGAAATTTACACGTGGAAAATCGCCATTGGTCAGGGCTGCTAACAGGTTATCGGATCCAAAACCGGACCCGATAGCTTAACGGCGACCTGTTACGGTGGAAGCCTGTGATGCCCCCGATTTAATCATGTACTAATCATACACGCAAATGCACACGATCAAGCCTAAGGACTCACGGGAAGATATCACAACACAACTCTAAACACAAATAAAAGTCATACAAGCTTTATATTACAAGCCAGGGGCCTCGAGGGCTCGAATACATAAGCTCGCGAACAAGCGTTAGCGGAAGCATCACAATATCTGAGTACATACATAAAACTAAACAAGCAGCCTTAAGAAGGCTGAGCAAAACAACGACATAAGATCGAAAAGGCACAGGCCTCCTGCCTGGGAGCCTCCGAATCTACTACTGGTCATCGGTCTCCACGTAGTAGTAGGCTTCATCGGAGATCTCCGGCTCTTGGACTCTGTCATCTGATCGCAGCAATCGGGTATAGGGAAAAAGAGGTAGCAAAGCAACCGTGAGTACTCATCCAAAGTACTCTCAAGACATACATCAGAACTATTCTATGTATGCATCATTATCAAAGAAAGGGATGTATCTGTGGGCTAAACTGCAGAATGCCAGAACAGGGGGAAAGCCTAGCCTATCGAAGACTAGCAACTTACAGCATCTTGCAGCATTAGAAGAGTGTAGATTAGTACATAAATATAGTAGTAGCAACAAGTATAACAGTAGCCATGCCCAGAGATCCTTCCTCGACTCCCTGCGAGATAGCGATCCCGGAGCCTTAATATCCATTTAGCATCACAAGTATCCAGTTCTAGTTGTAGTAGATCGGGATACTATACTGAGCGTCCTGTTACCGTGGACACGGCTATTCCAATAGATAACTTCCCTGCGGGGGTGCACTACTGTAACCCAACATGCTCGATTAACTCTGGCCGGACACACTTTTTCGGGTCATGCCCGGCCTCGGCTGATCGACACGACGTAGTCCTACCTAGGCTCCGCAGAGAGGTCCCTGCCGGTCTACATCCTAAGTGCTCAGGGCTCTTGGGCCCATCGCCCCTTGCACTCCGGGTCGTTATGCGACGAGCCGGGATGAGCACCACCTCATCCTGGATGGCACTGGCTCGACAGGCCCACAATGCTGAACTGGACCTCTGACAGAGATTTCGGAAGAAACGTACGACGCCGAGTGCTAATCCGCATGGTGGCTAGTGCGAAAAGGCCAGAGGCCTACTCAGATCACATATCCAAACTGGTAGTGTATTGGGAGCTCGCGGAAACGAGTAGAGATCCACGATCATGTGACCCTGTCGCCCTGTCTCATGAACTTATGGCAAGGGCCAGGTCCATCCCTCTCCTGGGGCGGTCTACCTACCCGGCCATGCCACGTAATTATCTCGCGGGTACCCTCACAGTCAACCCGACTTCACATCTCTCGCGGGTACCCCTCGGGGTCGACCCGACTCCAACCGGGGACTGAAGTAAAAGTAGGGTAACCGTGTGTCCATAACATCAAAGGGAATCCGAGGAATCACCCTCAATTGATTCCCACTCGATGTATCCTTCAAGGTGAACTCGGAGGAATCACCCTCGATGGGTTCACACTTGAGGGGTTGCACGACAGAGGCTTTTCGGAGGTGGTGAAAGAGGCATCACCCTCGATAACCCACAACCGACTAGCTACGCTATAGAGATATCATCAGGAGTGAGGTAGGAGGTATCACCCTCGGCACTCGATAGTAGCTCTGCAGAGTCGTACAACTAAGGGGGTGTGTGGTGCTGTGTCGGTCTCTGCACATCGATCACAATGATCGAGGCACTGGTAACAAAGCGGGGCAACAGGGACAAGGGTGAGGGGTCACTGATGGATCACTAACCAACCTATTCTAAGCAGTTTAGGATGACAGGTAAAGTAACAACAGCAGGTTACAAAAACAGGCTATGCATCAGAATAGGAGCAATCAATTACAGTAGCCAATTCTAATGCAAGCATGGGAGAGAAAGAATAGGCGATATTGGAATGATCAAGTGGGGTTTGCTTGCCTGGAAGCTCTACTGAAAAGGTCTGATCGTCAGGGGCGTAGTCATACCCGGTAGCAGCGTCGGTCTCGGGGTCTACCGGAGAGGAGAGGGGGAAGAAACAATAAATAAAATCAAACAATGCAACACAGATGCATGGCATGGAAGTATGCTGTGCTAGGGGTGACCTAACGCAGTGCTACACGTTAGAGACGGGGCGGGAAATATCTGGGGATATTTTCCCGGCTTTGGGCATCTGTCAGACAGATGATCCGGAGGGGAAGGTTCCATGTTTGCAGTGTTGTGGGCATGTGACAGCTACATGGAGGGCATATTCGGGTTCGTCTCATTTTTCTGATCAACTTTCATGTAGAAAACTTTTACATCCGAGTTACGGTTTATTTTCTATGATTTTTCGAAGTTTTAAATCATTTTCTGAAATTCCTGGAATTAATTTAAATATTAAATTCGAATTAAAACAGTGCCATTACTTTTTATACTCAGACTGAGCCAGCCATAGTCAATGACATGTGGGGCCAGTCAAAGCACAGTCAGCAGTCAACTTTGACCATTGACTGGTCAAACTGACGTGTGGGGCCCCTCTGTCATAGACTGTATTATTTTAACAGCAGATTAATCTAACTAATTAACTAATTAGCCAGTGGGACCCACTGTCAGTGATAGATTTAATTAACAGATTAATTAAAAGTTTATTTATTTATTAAAAACGTTTAATTAGTGCGGGGCCCGCATGTCAGTGACTGTGCGAACCCAGTCAGCATAGTTGACCTGGTCAACTGGGTCAACTGGACCCACGGGACCCAGCTGCCAGTGACCCAGGACATGCCACGTGGGCCCCACGTCAGCTCCGGCGAGCAACGAACACGGTGGCGCGCGTCGGCCAACATCGGAAAACGGCCACAGGGCCTCATTTCGCGCGCGCGTTAGCTCGTTCGGACGAGGGGAGTGAGCCGCATCCATTGGTGGCGGTCTCACGACCTGGGACGGCCGGAGTCGACCGGAGCATCAACGGTGGACGGCGGCGGCTACGGGTGCTCTGCGGGGACGGCGGCTCTGCGCGTTTGCAAGCGAAACAAGGGGCCAGGGGGAATCTACGCGCGCGGGCGAGCTCAAAGGGCACTGACGCGTGACCATTTGGTCACCGGAAGCTTGCCGGCAACGAGCTCCCGCGGTGGTGGGCTCGGCCACATTGGGGATGGCGGCTACGGGCACAGTGATACGAGGAGAAGAGAGCGGAGAGGTTGCGGTTCTCACAACGGGGCCGTAGGGGATGGCAGTGGGCTCGGGGTGGCCTGGAGATGACGGTGCGACGTCGGCGATCTCCGGCGTCCGAGGAGGAGGGCGAGGTCATGTAGCTCGATGCCGAGGCGGGGAGCTCCACTTGACGGCACCAGACGGGGTAGCGGTCGACGGCGGAGTGTTCTGGCATGGCGGCGAGGCGCAGGGGCGACGGTGGCCGCGAGCTTCACGGGACAGAGGCCATGGCGGCGCTCGGGAGAGGGTGGAGAGCGAGGGAGAGAGGAGAGAAGTGAGGCCAGAGGGGAGATAAGGGTGCAGGGGGGTGGCCCTTATCCACCACGGCGACGGCAGGGCCGCGCTGTCGAGCTGCGGAGGGTGGGGCCAGGGAGCGGGAGCGTGCGGGTGCGCTGTGGAGACGATAGCGAGGAGAGAGGGGGCGGGAGGTGGAAGGAGGCGCCGGTTGGGCTGGGCCGGGCACTGTAGCCCAAAGGCTTAAGTGCACAGTAACCGCTAGCCCTTTTCCTTTTTCTTTTCTGCCCTTTTATTTCCTTTCTGTTTTGCAAATTGTTTGGCCACCAAATCACTTTTGAAAAATGTGCAACCTGGCCAAATAATTATGTTGCAATATTTGGCAGTGCCATAAAAGGTTTGGGGGCAATATAATTCCATTTGAATTTTTTATTGCATTTAAAAGAGTCAAAAGGGTGCTGTTGGCCCTGTTTTCATGATGTTAGAGCCATCTAGGGAATTTAGGTGATGTTGTTTTCCTGAACATAAATAGTTATGGAATATTTCCAAAATTATGAACTATTTAGTTTCCAAATTTGAACAACTTTTATTTTCACCTCATATTTGAATTTCAAATTGAATTGGAATTTGAAATGAGATATGATTCAAATGTGATCAAGCATTGTAACTGATGATGACTTCGCATGGTTAACAGATGATCACTGTGCTCATTACATAGGGGTGTTACAATTCTCCTCCTCTAAAAGAAATTCTCGTCCCGAGAATTCAGGAGGTAGAAGGAAGAAGATCGGGGTATTCTTCACGAAGACGATCCTCACGTTCCCAAGTGGCTTCATCTTCAGTATGATTCGACCACTGCACTTTGAGAAACTTGAATGTCTTCTGCCGGGTCCGACGTTCAGCTTGATCGAGAATGCAGATCGAATGCTCCTTATAAGAGAGATCATCTTGCAGTTCGAGCAACTCATGGTCCACTGCACGGTGCGGATCCTTAAAGCAACGACGAAGTTGCGACACATGGAAGACATCGTGGAGGTGAGAGAACTGCGGCGGCAATTCCAATTTATATGCCACATGTCCACGTCTGGCGAGAATGCGGAACGGACCAATGTAGCGCGGAGCTAACTTGCCCTTGACTCCAAAGCGACGAGTGCCCTTCATAGGAGTGACACGCAGATAAGCTTGCTCACCAGGTTGATAGATCGATCCCCAGTGTTTACGATCATAATTGCTCTTCTGGCGAGACTGGGCCACCTTGAGATTTTCCCGGACAATACGGACTTGCTCTTCAGCGTGTTGGATAATATCCAGACCCTTCAAGCACTTGCTTAACTCGTTCAACTTGACCTTCGGACTGGGGGTGATAAGCTGAGCTCCAGGTTATATGAGTTCCCATAGCTTCTTGGAAGCTTGCCCAGAACTTTGAGGTGAAGAGGCTGCCACGGTCTGAACTGATCTCCTTCGGTATACCGTGGAGTGACACAATTCTGGAGATATACAAGTCTGCTAACTGACTAGCAGTGATCGTCTCCTTGACTGGCAGAAAATGTGCAACTTTGGAGAGTTGATCGATGACGACAAGAATAGCATCATGACCCTTTTGTGACCTGGGAAGGCCAGTGATAAGATCCATCTGAACCTTGTCCCACTTCCACTCAGGGATAGAGGTTGCAGAATTCCAGCAGTTTTTTGATGTTCTACCTTAACGCGGCGGCAAACGTCACATTCAGCAACATATCGAGCAATGCCTTGTTTCATTTTAGACCACCAGTACCTTTGACGGAGGTCGCGATACATCTTGGTACTACCCGGATGAATAGACAGTGGTGTATCATGTGCCTCCTTCATAACTTTGTCCGTCATAAGTTCGAACCGAGGTACCACAATGCGGTCTCTGAAGTACAAGGTTCCATCTTCAACAAGCGAGAAATCTCTGGCTTTTTCAAGGACCAGATCTCTTTTCATCTAATCAACCTCAGCATCTTTTGCTTGCACAGACTTTACAGCCTTCTCAAGATTTGGCTGCAGCACAAGGGTATTAAGAGAACCCTGTGGAACGATGTGGAGGTTTAACTTGCGAAGTTCTTCATAAAGAAGGGGTTGAGCTCGCTGAACCATGAGATTGTTGCAATAAGACTTGCGACTCAAAGCATCGGCCATTACGTTAGCCTTACCAGGGGTATATGAAATACCGCAGTCATAGTCCGTAATTGCTTCCATCCATCTCTGTTGACGGAGATTCAGATCTGACTGAGTAAACAGATAATTCAGACTTTGATGATACGTATAGATCTCGCAACGATTACCGAGAAGGTAATGTCGCCATAGCTTCAGTGCATATATAACCGCAGCAAGTTCGAGGTCATGAACTAGGTAGTTCTCTTCATGAGGACACAGCTGTCGTGAGGCATAAGCAATCACTTTGCGCTCTTGCATTAGGACACAGCCTAATCCTTGACGAGAGGCATCGCAATAAATGACGAATTCCTTGCGGGAATCTGGAGGAGCAAACACTGGTGCAGAAGTGAGCTTGTCCTTGAGAGTCTGGAAACTTTCCTGACATTTTTCCGTCCACTCAAACTTAACGCCTTTGTGAAGCAGATTAGTCAGAGGCTTGGCAATCTTGGAAAAGTTCTTGACAAAACGGCGGCAATAGCTTGCGAGTCTGAGAAAACTTCTCACTTGCTTGACATTCTTTGGAGGAGTCCAGTCAAGAATAGCCTGAACTCGTTCGAGGTTGACAGCAATACCATACTTGGAAATCACATGACCAAGACAGGTTACTTCAGATAACCAGAATTCACACTTGGAATATTTGGCATATAGCTGATGCTCTCGAAGCTTTTCGAGTACAAGACGAAGATGTTCAGCATGTTCTTCTTTATTCTTGGAATACACCAAAATATCATCCAGATAAACCATGACGAATTTGTCGAGGTAATCCATGAAGATATAATTCATTAATCGGGAGAACGTTGCTGGAGCGTTGGTTAAGCCGAAGGACATGACAGTGTACTCGTAAGAACCATAGCGAGTAACGAAGGCTGTCTTTGGAATGTCCTCTTCACGAACTCGGATCTGGTGGTATCCCAATCTCAAATCAAGTTTAGAGAATACTGAGGAACCAGCAAGTTGATCATACAAATCGTTGATTCTGGGAAGCGGATACTTGTTCTGAATTGTTGCCTGGTTGATAGGTCGGTAATCTTGGACCAAGCGATTCGTACCATCTTTCTTCTTGACAAAGAGAGAAGGTGCTCCCCAAGTAGAGGAACTGGGGCGAATGAAACCCTTACGAAGTGACTTGTCAATTTCCTCCTTAAGCTCAAGGAGTTCATGCGGCGGCATCTTGTACGGGCGCTTGGCAATAGGAGTAGTGCCAGGTTTCAAGTCAATGACGAATTTGACTGCTCTAGCAGGGGGTACTCCTGGAAGTTCTTCTGGAAAGACATCATGGAAGTCGCGAACGACTGGAACGTTTTCGATTCCCTCAAGAGGAGAAGCGTTTAACGCGTTCAGAGCATATATCTGACTCTCGGCATCCTGATCTGTTCGGGCTGAGTATTTGACTGTCTGGCCAGAAGGGTGAGTGAGTTGAACTGTTTCAGCAGCACAGTCGATCAGGGCTTGATGAGGACCCAACCAATTCATGCCCGGAATGACATCTATGGTAGAAACCTTGAGGGCCATGAGTGAAGCAGTGAATTGTAATCCTCCAATTTCAATGTGGTTGTTGTGGGCTATCATCGAGGTATCCCATCTGGATCCCGGAGAGCTAACCATCAGTGGAGGGTACAAGTTTTCGAATGATAATTCTTGCTTGCATGCAAACGCTTCAGAAATGAAAGAATGTGACGCTCCTGAATCAAAAAGAACAGAAGCTGGGACTGAATTCACTAGAAGGGTACCCATCACAATTTTGGGGTCCCGTTGAGCTTCTTCAACCTTTACATGATTAACATGACCACGACCGAGTGCAGGTGGCTTGGCATTAAGGTTTCTGGGCTGACGAGCTCTTGTACTTTGATTCTGGGTCGGGCGGTAGCTGGCAGCACGTTGCCCTGGCTATCCACACTTGCGGCATAAACCATCATTATGGGAAGGAGCCATAACATTGGGCTGTCCACCCTGAATCGTTAGCTGTCTTGGCGGCAGAGGCAGACGAGGTGCGACATAAGACGGCCTTGGTGTTGGAGCAGGTCGGTGATAGACATTGTGCGGAATCCAGACTTGACATTTCTGAGCAGGCTGACCCGAGGATGGCCCAACATCTCAAGTATGCTTGAGCGACTCTTGGTGTTCTGTCAGACCAGTTTCAACTCGAAATGCTTGGCTGACAAGCGTCGCAAAATCTGCGCAGTCATGGACAACAAGTGCGAGCTTTATATCAGGATGCAGTCCTTCACGGAATTTCTCCTGCTTGCGAGCGTCAGTGCAGACGTCATCCTCAGCATAGCGGGATAAATCAAGGAATTTCCTCTGATATTCATCCACAATCATTTTGCCCTGGGTGAGTTTGCGGAATTCCTTCTTCTTCTGGTCCATCAGTCCTTGAGGAATGTGCCATGCACGGAAGGCTGACTGAAATTCCTGCCAAGAGGTTACAGATCCAACAGGCAACATACGTCTGTGGCTTTCCCACCATTGAGCAGCTGGACCCTTCAGGTGAAATGCCACAAAGGTGACGTAACTGGCAGGGGCAACATTAGCTGACTGCATCTCAAACAGGATGTCACGAAGCCAATCATCAGCATCCATAGGATTGGTGGAGTTGCGAAAAATGGACGGGTTGAGGCGCACAAATTCTTGCAGTGTAATTGGGGCAGGCTGTTGATGAGCATTCTGGTTTGGAAGCTGGGCCATTACCCCAGTCATAAACTAACGATTCAGCTCAAACTGCTGCATCATAGCGGCCATGTAATCTGGCGGTGGTGGAGCACTGGCACCACGGCCACGACCACGGGCATTGGACCTAACCATCCTGCTTAAAGTAGCAGGGGTTAGTTTAGTAAGAGGAATTGCAAATGTATGGAGCCATTCATAACGTAACATGAGCAATGAACAAGAAGTGCATTAGATACATATTAGTAGTCATTAAAGACAAACAAATCCATGCACAGGGTTGGATGCAAACGGGCAGCACGAGTTCGGAAAAACTCGCAACTAGACAAGGTAGGCGGCACGCAGGCACGCGGTGGAGAGATACAACAACGAGACATAGCAAAGGCTACATCAACGTCAAAGAAAACTACTGGAGCGAGGAATCTGCAAGTGACAACGCAGGGTGCCCTCGATAAAAGGATCCTGCGGTCCGTGAACATTATGAAGCAGAACCTGGCCCACAATTCAAAGGAGGGTTAATTAAAATCTCCAGGTGGATGTGATCATGAGAACCTAGAGTTAGAGTCAGTAAAATCTTTACCCCGAATAGAAGAGAGATCAGAGTCCCAGAGTAAAGAAGCGGAATAAAAGATCCTAACCCATCCGTTGGCGACGTGGGCCCGTAAGCCACACAGCCATGTTAGTAATACAGTTTTCAAAGACTAAACTCAACTTTGGCCAAGGAGTTGGAAAGGGGGGTTTCTACAGGCAGTCGGCTCTGATACCAACTTGTGACGCCCCTGACTTAATCGTGTACTAATCATACACGCAAATGCACACGATCAAGCCTAAGGACTCACGTGAAGATATCACAACACAACTCTAAACACAAATAAAAGTCATACAAGCTTTATATTACAAGCCAGGGGCCTCGAGGCCTCGAATACATAAGCTCGCGAACAAGCGTTAGCGGAAGCATCACAATATCTGAGTATAGACATAAAGCTAAACAAGCTGCCTTAAGAAGGCTGAGCAAAACAACGACATAAGATCGAAAAGGCGCAGGCCTCCTACCTGGGAGCCTCCGAATCTACTCCTGGTCGTCGGTCTCCACGTAGTAGTAGGCTCCATCGGAGATATCCGGCTCCTGGAATCTGTCATCTGATCGCAGCAATCGGGTATAGGGAAAAAGAGATAGCAAAGCAACCGTGAGTACTCATCCAAAGTACTCACAAGACTTACATCAGAACTATTCTATGTATGCATCATTATCAAAGAAGGGGATGTATCTATGGGCTAAACTGCAGAATGCCAGAACAGGGGGAAAGCCTAGCCTATCGAAGACTAGCAACTTACAGCATCTTGCAGCATTAGAAGAGTGTAGATTAGTACATAAATATAGTAGTAGCAACAAGTATAACAGTAGCCATGCCCAGAGATCCTTCCTCGTCTCCCTGCGAGAAAGTGATCCCGGAGCCTTAATATCCATTTAGCATCACAAGTATACAGTTCTAGTTGTAGTAGATTGGGATACTATACTGAGCGTCCTGTTACCGTGGACACGGCTATTAGAATAGATAACTTCCCTGCAGGGGTACACTACTGTAACCCAACATGCTCGATTAACTCTGGCCGGACACACTTTTCCGGGTCATGCCCGGCCTCGGCTGATCGACACGACGCAGTCCTACCTAGGCTCCGCAGAGAGGTCCCCGCCGGTCTACATCCTAAGTGCTCAGGGATCTTGGGCCCATCGCCCTTTGCACTCCGGGTCGTTATGCGACAAGCCGGGACGAGCACCACCTCATTCTGGATGGCACTGGCCCGACAGGCCCACAATGCTGAACTGGACATCTGACAGAGCTTTCGAAAGAAACGTACGACGCCGAGTGCTAATCCGCGTGATGGCTAGTGCGAAAAGGCCAGAGGCCTACTCAGATCACATATCCAAACTGATAGTGTATTGGGAGCTCGCGGAAACGAGCAGAGATCCACGATCATGTGACCCCGTCGCCCTGTCTCGTGAACTTATGGCAAGGGCCGGGTCCAACCCTCTCCTGGGACGGTTTACCTACCCGGACGTGCCACGTAATTATCTCGCGGGTACCCTCACGGTCAACCCGACTTCACATCTCTCGTGGGTACCCCTCGGGGTCGACCCGACTCCAACCGGGGACTGAAGTAAAAGTAGGGTAACCGTGTGTCCATAACATCAAAGGGAATCCGAGGAATCACCCTCGATGGATTCCCACTCGATGTATCCGTCAAGGTGAACTCGGAGGAATCACCCTCGATGGGTTCACACTTGAGGGGTTGCATGACAGAGGCTTTTCGGAGGTGGTGAAAGAGGCATCACCCTCGATAACCCACAACCGACTAGCTACGCTACAGAGATATCATCAGGAGTGAGGTAGGAGGTATCACCCTCGGCACTCGATAGTAGCTCTGTAGAGTCGTACAACTAAGGGGGTGTGTGGTGCTATGTCGGTCTCTGCACATCGATCACAATGATCGAGGCACTGGTAACAAAGCGGGGCAACAGGGACAAGGGTGAGGGGTCACTGATGGATCACTAACCAACCTATTCTAAGCAGTTTAGGATGACAGGTAAAGTAACAACAGCAGGTTACAAAAACAGGCTATGCATCAGAATAGGAGCAATCAATTACAGTAGCTAATTCTAATGCAAGCATGGGAGAGAAAGAATATGCGATATTGGAATGATCAAGTGGGGTTTGCTTGCCTGGAAGCTCTGCTGAAAAGGTCTGATCGTCAGGGGCGTAGTCGTACTCGGCAGCAGCATCGGTCTCGGGGTCTACCGGAGAGGAGAGGGGGAAGAAACAATAAATAAAAGCAAACAATGCAACACAGATGCATGGCATGCCAGTATGTTGTGCTAGGGATGACCTAACGCAGTGCTACACGTTAGAGACGGAGCGGGAAAATATCTGGGGATGTTTTCCCGGCTTTGGGCATCTGTCAGACAGATGATCCGGAGGGGAAGGTTCCATGTTTGCAGTGTTGTGGGCATGTGACAGCTACATGGAGGGCATATTCGGGTTCGTCTCATTTTTCTGATCAACTTTCATGTAGAAAACCTTTTCATCCGAGCTACGGTTTATTTTCTATGATTTTTCGAAGTTTTAAATCATTTTCTGAAATTCCTGGAATTAATTTAACTATTAAATTCGAATTTAAACAGTGCAATTACTTTTTATACTCAGACTGAGCCAGCCACAGTCAATGACATGTGGGGCCAGTCAAAGCACAGTCAGCAATCAACTTTGTGTTGGGGAACGTCGCATGGGAAACAAAAAATTTCCTACGCACACGCAAGATCTATCCATGGTGATGAGCATCTACGAGAGGGAGAGTGAATCTACATACCCTTGTAGATCGCTAAGCGGAAGCGTTAAGAAACGCGGTTGATGTAGTCGAACGTCTTCGCAATCCAAATCGCAAGTCGTCCCTCGATCCAAACACGATCTAGCACCGAACGGACGGCACCTCCGCGTTCAACACACGTACGGCTTGATGACGCCTTCACCTCCTCGATCCAGCGAGCGATGGTGAAGTAGTGGATGAGTTCCGGCAGCACGACGGCGTGGTGATGGTGGTGAGGAACAATCTCTGCAGGGCTTCGCCAAGCACTACGGAGATTATGACGGGAGGAACTATAGGGTTAGGGTTGCCGGCACACGGCTTAGGAAATCTTGATGTATCCCGTGTGCTAGCCCTGCCCCTCTATTTATATGTTGAGCTCTGGGGTCTAAACTTGGAGAGAAAGCCTCCACAAGGTCGGTTTTGCCCGCACAAGGTCGGTTTGGCCCGCACGGAAAGAGTCCCACTCGGATTCCAGCAGTACCGCGTACAAGCGGTAGTACCGCTCATGAGCGGTAGTACCGCTTGAGCGGTAGTACCGCTTCACACAAGCGGTAGTACCGCTTACGCGGTAGTACTGCCTTACCAGCGGTAGTACCGCTTAAGGCAGCAGCAAAACTTCCTTTTGCACTTTCCAATACCTCGTGGGCTTTACCCCTTTGGCCCATATAAAGTGTTGTTGCACCCGAACACTTCGGTAAACATCCGGAACCCCTTCCGGTGAATTCCGGAACCCTTCCGGAGATCAAAACACTATTATCACATATATCAATCTTTACCTCCGGACTCTTCCGGAGATCCTCGTCATGTCCGGGATTTTATCCGGGACTCCGAACAACCTTCGGTCACCAACACAATAACTCAACTATACTAATCGTCACCAAACGTTAAGTGTGTAGACCCTGCAGGTTCGAGAACTATGTAGACACGACCGAGACACCTCTACGGTCAATAACCAATAGTGGGACCTGGATGCCCATATTGGTTCCTACATATTCTACGAAGATCTATATCGGTCGGACCTCTATGTCAAGGATTCAGTTAATCCCGTATGATGTTCCCTTTGTTCTTCGGTATGTTACTTGCCCGAGATTCGATCGTCGGTATCTCTATACCTAGTTCAATCTCGTTATCGGCAAGTCTCTTTACTCGGTCCGTAATACAAGATCTCGTGGCTAACACTTTAGTCACATTGCTTGCAAGGCTCATTGTGATGTTGTATTACCGAGTGGGCCCTGAGATACCTCTCCGTTACATCGAGTAACAAATCCCAGTCTTGATCCATGCCAACCCAACAGACACCCTCGGAGATACCTGTAGAGCATCTTTATAGTCACCCAGTTACGTTGTGACGTTTGATACACACAAGGTATTCCTCCGGTGTCAGTGAGTTGCATGATCTCATGGTCATAGGAACAGATACTTGACATGCAGAAAACAATAGCAATAAACTGACACGATCATATGCTACGTTTATAGTTTGGGTCTTGTCCATCACATCATTCTCCTAATGATGTGATCCCGTTATCAAATGACATCTCATGTCCATGGCTAGGAAACCTTCACCATCTTTTGATCAACGAGCTAGTTAACTAGAGGCTTACTAGGGACACGGTGTTGTCTATGTACCCACACATGTATTTGAGTTTCCAATCAATACAATTATAGCATTGATAATAAACGATTATCATGAACAAGGAAATATAATAATAACCAATTTATTATTGCCTCTAGGGCATATTTCCAATAGTCTCCCACTTGCACTAGAGTCAATAATCTAGTTCACATCACTATGTGATTTACATTGTAATGAATCTAACACCCATGCAGTTCTGGTGTTGTTCATGATTTACCCTTGGAAGAGGTTTAGTCATCGGATCTGCAACATTCAGATCCGTGTGTACTTTGCAAATATTTATGTCGTCCTCCTTGATGTAATCGCGGATGGAATTGAAACGTCGCTTTATGTGTCTGGTCCTCTTGTGAAATCTTGGTTCCTTGGCTAGAGCAATGGCACCAGTATTATCACAAAACAGAGTCATTGGGTTAAGCGCACTAGGCACTACTCCAAGATCTGTCATGAACTCCTTCATCCAGACACCTTCCTTCGCCGCCTCCGAGGCAGCGATGTACTCCGCTTCGCATGTAGAATCAGCTACCACGCTTTGCTTGGAACCGCACCAGCTAACCGCACCCCATTAAGAATAAATACGTATCCAGTTTGCGACTTAGAGTCATCCGGATCAGTGTCAAAGCTTGCATTGACGTAACCCTTTACGACGAGCTCTTGATCACCTCCATAAACGAGAAACATGTCCTTAGTCCTTTTCATGTACTTCAGGATATTCTTGACCGCCGTCCAGTGTTCCATTCCTGGATCACTTTGAAACCTTCCGACCATACTTATGGCAAGGCTGACATCAGGTCTTGTGCACAGCATTGCATACATGATAGAGCCTATGGCTGAAGCATAGGGGACGACACTCATCTTTTCTCTATCTTCTGCAGTCACTGGGCATTGAGTCTTACTCAACTTCACACCTTGCAAAACAGGCAAGAACCCCTTCTTGGATTGATCCATTTTGAACTTCTTCAAAATCTTATCAAGGTATCTATTTTGTGAAAGTCCTATTAAACGTCTTGATCTATCTCTATAGATCTTGATGCCTAATATGAACGCAGCTTCTCCTAGGTCCTTCATTGAAAAACTCTTGTTCAAATATTCCTTTACGCTTTCCAACATTTCTATATCGTAGTCAACTCCTTGAACTTGTGAAAAACCCTTTGTCACAAGTCGAGCTTTATAGACGGTGACATTACCATCCGCGTCCGTCTTCCTCTTAAAGATCCATTTGTTCTGAATGGCCTTACGCCCTTCAGGTAATACTTCCAAAGTCCACACTTTGTTTTCATACATGGATCCCATCTCGGATTTCATGGCCTCTAACCACTTCTCGGAATCCGGGCCCATCATCGCTTCTCCATAGCTCGTAGGTTCATCGTTGCCAACAACATGACCTCTAAGACAGGGTTGCCGTACCACTCAAGAGCAGTACGCGTCCTTGTCGACCTACGAGGATCGATAGCAACTTGATCCGAAGCTTTATGATCATCATCAACTTCCTCTTCAGCTGATGTAGGCTCTACAGAAACATCTTTCTGCGCTGCGCTACTCTCAGGTTGAAGTAAAGGTTCAACAACCTCATCAAGTTCTATCTTCCTCCCACTCAATTCTTTCGAGAGAAACTCTTTCTCAAGAAATGTTCCGTTTTTAGCGACAAACACTTTGCTTTCGGATCTGAGGTAGAAGGTATACCCAACTGTCTCTTTTGGGTATCCTATGAAGACGCATTTCTCCGCTTTGGGTTCCAGCTTTTCAGGCTGAAGCTTTTTGACATAAGCATCACATCCCCAAACTTTAAGAAACGACAACTTTGGCTTCTTGCCAAACCAAAGTTCATATGGCGTCGTCTCAACGGATTTCGATGGTGCCCTATTTAAAGTGAATGCAGCTGTCTCTAATGCATAACCCCAAAACGATAGTGGCAAATCAGCAAGAGACATCATAGATCGCACCATATCTAATAAGGTTCGATTACGACGTTCGGACACACCATTACGCTGTGGTGTTCCAGACGGTGTTAATTGTGAAACAATTCCACACTGTCTTAAGTGACTGCCAAACTCATAACTCAGATACTCTCCTCCTCGATCAGATCGTAGGAATTTAATCTTCTTGTTACGATGATTCTCAACTTCACTCTGAAATTGTTTGAACTTTTCAAACGTTTCAGACTTGTGTTTCATTAAGTAAATATACCCATATCTACTTAAGTCATCAGTGAAGGTGAGAAAGTAACGATAACCACCGCGCGCCTCAATGCTCATCGGACCGCACACATCAGTATGTATGATTTCCAACAAGTCACTTGCCCGTTCCATTGTTCCAGAGAACGGCGTTTTAGTCATCTTGCCCATGAGGCATGGCTCGCATGTGTCAAGTGATTCAAAATCAAGTGACTCCAAAAGTCCATCAGCATGGAGCTTCCTCATGCGTTTTACGCCAATATGACCTAAACGGCAGTGCCACAAGAAAGTGGTATTATCATTATCAATTCTACATCTTTTGGCATCAATGTTATGAACATGTGTATCATTACTATCGAGATTAAATAAGAATAAACCCCTCACTTCGGGTGCATGAACATAAAAGATATTACTCATATAAATAGAACAACCATTATTCTCTGATTTAAATGAGTAATCGTCTCGCAATAAACAAGATCCAGATATAATGTTCATGCTTAACGCAGGCACTAAATAACAATTATTCAGGTTCATCACTAATCCCGATGGTAATCGAAGAGCGAGCGTGCCGACGGCGATCACATCAACCTTGGAACCATTTCCCACGCGCATCGTCACTTCATCCTTTGCCAGCCTCCGTCTATTCTGCAGTTCCTGTTTAGAGTTGCAAATGTGAGCAACCGCACCGGTATCAAATACCCAGGCACTACAACGAGAGTTGGTAAGGTACACATCAATAACATGTATATCATATATACCTTGTTTGTTGTTGGCCGCCTTCTTGTCAGCCAAATACTTGGGGCAGTTCCGCTTCCAGTGTCCAGTTCCCTTGCAATGAAAGCACACAGTTTCTGGTTTGGGTCCAGCCTTGGGTTTCTTCACAGGAGGAGCAACTTCTTTGCCACTCTTCTTGGAGTTACCCTTCTTACCCTTGCCATTTTTCTTGAAACTAGTGGTTTTATTGACCATCAACACTTGATGCTCCTTCTGAATTTCAGACTCAGCGACTTTCAGCATCGCAAACAGCTCGGCGACTGACTTGTTCATCCCGTGCATGTTATAGTTCAACACGAAGCTCTTGTAGCTAGGTGGCAATGATTGAAGAACTTTGTCAGTGATAGCCTCTGGCGGAAGGGGCATCCCTAATTCAGCCAGACGGGTGGAGTACCCAGACATTCTGAGTATGTGATCACTAACAGACCCGTTCTCCTCCATCTTGCAAGTATAGAACTTATCGGAGGTCTCATACCTCTCGATCCGGGCATTCTTCTGAAAGATAAACCTCAACTCCTGGAACATCTCATATGCTCCATGACGTTCAAAACGTCTTTGAAGTCCCGGTTCTAAGCCATACAAAATTGCACATTGAACTATTGAGTAATCATCAGAGCGAGCCTGCCAGGCGTTCACAACGTCTAGAGACTCAACTGGAGCGGGTGGATCACCAAGCGGTGCATCAAGGACATAAGCCTTCTGGGAAGCCGTAAGGATAATCCTTAGATTACGGGCCCAGTCCACAAAGTTACTTCCATCATCTTTCAACTTAGCTTTCTCTAGGAACGCATTAAAATTCAGGGGTGCTACTGCGCGAGCCATGATCTACAACATAAATATAGCAAAGACAACTTAGACTATTGTTCAAGATAATGAGTTTAGTTAATCATATTACTTAAAAAACTCCCACTCAAATTGACATCCCTCCGGTCATTCGAGTGTCACATGATCCAAATCCACCAACTCAAGTCCGATCATCACGTGAGTTGAGGTGGTTTCAATGGTGAACATCTTCATGTTGATCATATCTACTATATGACTCATGTTCGACCTTTCGGTCTCTTGTGTTCCGAGGCCATGTCTATACATGCTAGGCTCGTCAAGTTTAACCCGAGTGTTCCGCACGTGCAACACTGGCTTGCACCCGTTGTATGCGAACGTAGAGTCTATCACACCCGATCATCACGTGGTGTCTCGAAACGACGAACTTTCGCAACGGTGCACACTCGGGGAGAACACAATTTTATCTTGAAATTTAAGTGAGGGATCACCTTATAATGCTACCATCGTCCTAAGCAAAATAAGATGCATAAAAGGATTAACATCACATGCAAATCATAAGTGACATGATATGGCCATGAACTTGTGCTTTTGATCTCCATCTCCAAAGCATCGGCATGATCTCCATCGTCACCGGCATGACACCATGATCTCCATCATCTTGATCTCCATCAACGTGTCGCCATGAGGTTGTCGCGCCGACTGTTGCTTCCACGACTATTGCTAACTCAAAGCGATAAAGTAAAGCAAAACGGCGAAAATAATTAAAGACAACTCTATGGCTCCTGCCAGTTGCCGTACTCATCGACATGCAAGTCATGATATTCTATACAACACATGATCATCTCATACATCACATATATCTCATCATGAAATTAGCCATATCACATCACAACATACCCTGCAAAAACAAGTTAGACGTCCTCTAATTGTTGTTGCAAGTTTTACGTGGCTGCTACGGGTATCTAGCAAGAACAATTCTTACCTACGCAAAAACCACAACGGTGATACAAAAATTGCTTTCAACCTTCTCAAGGACCGTCTTTGTCAAATCCGATCCGACTAAAGTAGGAGAGACAGACACCCGCCAGCCATCTTTATGCAACGAAGTTACATGTCAGTTGATGGAACCGGTCTCTCGTAAGCGTACGAGTAATGTTGGTCCGAGCCGCTTCATCCCACAATACCGCTGATACAAGAAAAGACCAAGGGAGGAAGCAATCTGAATATCAACGCCCACAAACTCCTTTGTGTTCTACTCGAGATCTCATCTACACATAAACCTGGCTCATGATGCCACTGTTGGGGAACGTCGCATGGGAAACAAAAAATTTCCTATGCACACGCAAGATCTATCCATGGTGATGAGCATCTACGAGAGGGAGAGTGAATCTACATAGCCTTGTAGATCGCTAAGCGGAAGCGTTAAGAAACGCGGTTGATGTAGTCGAACGTCTTCGCAATCCAAATCGCAAGTCGTCCCTCGATCCAAACACGATCTAGCACCGAACGGACGGCACCTCCGCGTTCAACACACGTACGGCTTGATGATGCCTTCACCTCCTCGATCCAGCGAGCGATGGTGAAGTAGTGGATGAGTTCCGGCAGCATGACGGCGTGGTGATGGTGGTGAGGAACAATCTCTGCAGGGCTTCGCCAAGCACTACGGAGATTATGACGGGAGGAACTAGAGGGTTAGGGTTGAGGGCACACGGCTTGGGAAATCTTGATGTATCCCGTGTGCTAGCCCTGCCCCTCTATTTATATGTTGAGCTCTGGGGTCTAAACTTGGAGAGAAAGCCTCCACAAGGTCGGTTTTGCCCGCACAAGGTCGGTTTGGCCCGCACGGAAAGAGTCCCACTCGGATTCCAGCAGTACCGCGTACAAGCGGTAGTACCGCTCATGAGCAGTAGTACCGCTTGAGCGGTAGTACCGCTTCACACAAGCGGTAGTACCGCTTACGCGGTAGTACTGCCTTACCAGCGGTAGTACCGCTTAAGGCAGCAGCAAAACTTCCTTTTGCACTTTCCAATACCTCGTCGGCTTTACCCCTTTGGCCCATATAAAGTGTTGCTGCACCCGAACACTTCGGTAAACATCCGGAACCCCTTCCGGTGAATTCCGGAACCCTTCCGGAGATCAAAACACTATTATCACATATATCAATCTTTACCTCCGGACTCTTCCGGAGATCCTCGTCATGTCCGGGATTTTATCCGGGACTCCGAACAACCTTCGGTCACCAACACAATAACTCAACTATACTAATCGTCACCAAACGTTAAGTGTGTAGACCCTGCGGGTTCGAGAACTATGTAGACACGACCGAGACACCTCTACGGTCAATAACCAATAGCGGGACCTGGATGCCCATATTGGTTCCTACATATTCTACGAAGATCTATATCGGTCGGACCTCTATGTCAAGGATTCAGTTAATCCCGTATGCTGTTCCCTTTGTTCTTCGGTATGTTACTTGCCCGAGATTCGATCGTCAGTATCTCTATACCTAGTTCAATCTCGTTATCGGCAAGTCTCTTTACTCGGTCCGTAATACAAGATCTCGTGGCTAACACTTTAGTCACATTGCTTGCAAGGCTCATTGTGATGTTGTATTACCGAGTGGGCCCTGAGATACCTCTCCGTTACATGGAGTAACAAATCCCAATCTTGATCCATGCCAACCCAACAGACACCCTCGGAGATACCTGTAGAGCATCTTTATAGTCACCCAGTTACGTTGCGACGTTTGATACACACAAGGTATTCCTCCGGTGTCAGTGAGTTGCATGATCTCATGGTCATAGGAACAGATACTTGACATGCAGAAAACAATAGCAATAAACTGACACGATCATATGCTACGTTTATAGTTTGGGTCTTGTCCATCACATCATTCTCCTAATGATGTGATCCCGTTATCAAATGACATCTCATGTCCATGGCTAGGAAACCTTCACCATCTTTTGATCAACGAGCTAGTTAACTAGAGGCTTACTAGGGACACAGTGTTGTCTATGTACCCACACATGTATTTGAGTTTCCAATCAATACAATTATAGCATGGATAATAAACGATTATCATGAACAAGGAAATATAATAATAACCAATTTATTATTGCCTCTAGGGCATATTTCGAACACTTTGACCATTGACTGGTCAAACTGATGTGTGGGGCCCCTCTGTCATAGACTGTATTATTTTAACAGCAGATTAATCTAACTAATTAACTAATTAGCCAGTGGGACCCACTATCAGTGACTGTTTAATTAACAGATTAATTAACAGTTTATTTATTTATTAAAAATGTTTAATTAGTGTGGGGCCCGCATGTCAGTGACTGTGCGAGCCCAGTCAGCATAGTTGACCTGGTCAACTGGGTCAACTGGGCCCACGGGACCCAGCTGCCAGTGACCCAGGACGTGCCACGTGGGCGCCACGTTAGCGCCGGCTGCCGGAGTAGCTCCGGCGAGCAATGAACGCGGCGGCGCGCGGCGGCCGACGTCGGAAAACGGCCACAGGGCCTCATTTCGCACGCGCGTTAGCTCGTTCGGACGAGGGGAGTGAGCCGCATCCATTGGTGGCGGTCTCGCGACCTGGGACGGCCGGAGTCGACCGGAGCATCAACGGTGGACGGCGGCGGCTACGGGTGCTCTGCGGGGACGGCGGCTCAGCGCGTTTGCGAGCGAAACAAGGGGCCAGGGGGAATCTACGCGCGCGGGCGAGCTCAAAGGGCACTGACGCGTGACCATTTGGTCACCGGAAGCTTGCTGGTGACAAGCTCCCGCGGCGGTGGGCTCGGCCATGTTGGGGCCGGCGGCTACGGGCATGGTTATACGAGGAGAAGAGAGCGGAGAGGTTGCGGTGCTCACAACGGGGCCGTAGTGGATGGCAGTGGGCTCGGGGTGGCCTGGAGAGGACGGTGCGGCGTCGGCGATCTCCGGCGTCCGAGGAGGAGGGCGAGGTCGTGTAGCTCGATGCCGAGGCGGGGAACTCCACTTGACGGCACCAGACGGGGTAGCGGTCGACGGCAGAGTGTTCTAGCACGGCGGCGAGGCGCAGGGGCGACGGTGGCCGCGAGCTTCACGAGACAGAGGCCATGGCGGCGCTCGGGAGAGGGTGGAGAGCGAGGGAGAGAGGAGAGAAGTGAGGCCAGAGGGGAGACAGGGGTGCAAGGGGGGTGGCCCTTATCCACCACGGCGACGGCAGGGCCGCGCTGTCGAGCTGCGGAGGGGGGGCAGGGAGCGGGAGCGCGCGGGTGTGCTGTGGAGACGACAATGAGGAGAGAGGGGGCGGGAGGTGGAAGGAGGCGCCGGTTGGGCTGGGCAGGGCACTGTAGCCCAGAGGCTTAAGTGCACAGTAACCGCTAGCCCTTTTCCTTTTTCTTTTCTGCCCTTTTTATTTCCTTTCTGCTTTGCAAATTGTTTGGCCACCAAATCACTTTTGAAAAATGTGCAACCTGGCCAAATAATTATATTGCAATATTTGGCAGTGCCATAAAAGGTTTGGGGGCAATATAATTCCATTTGAATTTTTTATTGCATTTAAAGGAGTCAAAAGGGTGTTGTTGGCCCTGTTTTCATGATGTTAGAGCCATCTAGGGAATTTAGGTGATGTTGTTTTCCTGAACATAAATAGTTATGGAATATTTCCAAAATTATGAACTATTTAGTTTTTAAATTTGAACAACTTTTATTTTCACCTCATATTTGAATTTCAAATTGAATTGGAATTTGAAATGAGATATGATTCAAATGCGATCAAGTATTGTAACTGATGATGACTTGGCATGGTTAACAGATGATCACTGTGCTCATTACATAGGGGTGTTACAACGCCACGTGTCGGTCACCCTTGACGAAAACACTTTCATGACGCGACATTTATCGTCATGGAAGTGGACACTTCCGTGATGATAATTTCAGTATTGTCATGAAACACTTCTACGACAGCACAGGTATGACTATCTTGATTCTGTCATAAAATTGTCACGGATGTACATGCATGACAGAAAACTTGACCTACTATGACAAAGACGTATCATCATGGAAGTGTTTTTTTTTTTTTTGTAGTGACGGTGATTTGTCAATATAGCCCCAATAGCCCTTGATCCATCCACAGAATATGCAGTGTCAACATTAAGTTTGTTCGTACCCGACAGCGGTATGGACAATATTATTCATATGATTTCATGTTGGTTGCTTGTGACCGAGGCACTTCCAAATTTTGAAGTCAGAGCTTAAATAAATAGAGAAAGCAGTACTCGGTGGCGATGCAATTCTTTCACCATTCACTACTTCGCGCCGTTGACACCATAGGTACCATGCGCCAAAAAGAAACATCTCCTGGACGCTAAGAAGGCCGACATTCTCTTCAGAGGATCTCTTCAAGAACAACTGTACCAGAACGATCATTAACTTCTTCGAGCAGTCCCCACGAGTGTCATACTACTCTCGCACGTTTGCACGTAAACATCAAGTGAAGGATACCCCCGGCTCCCTGGCAACACACAGTACATTGAGGTGATATTTTTATATGTTTGTTTGCTAGTATCGACATCACTAGGACAATTCCGTGCAAAGCTTTCCTCATTCTTGCTTGGTATCTTCAGTTTCCATACGATTTCCAAACTGGATCGTTCGAAGATGAACATTGGTCATCTCATCTTCTAGTTCTGGCCCCGAATTGGTGCTTCCCATTCACTTCTCCCAGGGTGGGACTAAACTCCCTACACCCCCTTGTCATGCATGAATGGGTCACATGGGCCTCTGGGATTTTCATGAATTATTGGTAACAATAAATGGGCTAAAAGCCCAATAATTCCGATACATATTTCCTAGGAGTGGACATAATTAATATTGTAGCTCCTTATTAGGGTAACTCATGTAATGTATATTTGAAATGAACGTAAAGGAGTGTAGATGTATCATGATAGACGACTAACGTGTCTAACCATGCTGCTATGCTTTTATTGTCAAAGGTTTAGAACTCTTCTCAGGGTGGGAGCGCTTGCCGTTATTTGGTCGCTTTGGCTACGTAGAAATTATAAGGTTTTTAATGATAAAAGTACTTCTCTGATGCAGGTTATCTACAGATGTACCGGAACTCTTCGTTTATGGTCCTCTCTACAACGCGTGTAGAATCGAGACCTGTTTACGGAGGTGTGTACACGATTGGAGTCTACGACGAGGGATACTTTTACCCAACATGGGTGGCTGCATGCTCTTAGGATTGACCCCCCTAAGCTTTAGGCGTTATACGGACTCTACATGTCTCTTTGTATTTTGTCTTTTTTTATTTTCGTTTATATGAGAGGACCTTGTTAGCTGTGTGTATTTTAATTATGCAGAGGCCGGATGTAATACTTAAATCTTTTAAGTAATATAAAGCGCCCCTTTTCGAAAAATTGACACATGTGTATTGAATGAAAATTCCCATTCGAACACGTGGTAGCATGAATAGTGCATACATGTGAAGTACTCCTCCGTCCCAAAATAAGTGACTCAACTTAAAATTAGTACAAAGTTGAGTCATTTATTTTAAGACGAAGGGGTACTTAATAAAAAATTCTGATGAAAAAAAAAGGTTGATCGTCTATTCATGCCGAACTCTAGATATGCTCTCAGCGTGAGTAAGCATATCAGATATCCAAATTACATTCCATGAAGGGCCTGCAGGCAGAACCGATGTCTTTTGTGGCAAGATGGATGAGGACTTCTTTCAGGTGCAGCTATATATATTATTTTTTACGAGAAAACTTCCGATCTGTTCATTTTCAATCATGGCAGTATAACGAACACCAGAAATAATAAAAATTACATCCAGATCCGTAGACCACCTAGCGACGACTACAAGCATTGAAGCGGGCCGAAGGCGCGCCGCCGTCATTGTCCCTCCCTCGCCGGAGCCGGGCAAAACTTGTTGTAGTAGACAGTCGGGAAGTCGTCATGCTAAAGCCCCATAGGACTAGCACAGCAGAACAGCAACCGACGCCGATGAAGAGTAGCGTAGGTCGGAAGGATCTAACCTGAAAACACATGATCGGGACGGGGGCTTGGCGGGGAGAACCTTATTCCATCTTCAGGGAGCCGCCGCTGTCTCGTCTTCCCGAGCAGGACACAAACCCTAACAAAACGCGAAGAAACAACTGAAAACAGAGCCCTCCCGCCGGCAAGGGTCTAGATCCACCGCGCCGCCATGGCCCTAAGGCCATCGGAGATGAGGTGGACCGACGGCGGCGCCGGCGGGATGCAGGGGAACCCTGAACTTTTCTTAGGTGGAGGCAGCCAGCCAGCCTGAATATCGTTGATGAGCTACTAGGCACAAATCCCGGTGAAGTATTGATACACCCTTGAGGCGCAGCTATATGCTCCCCTTTTACCGGTAAGTTCACCAAAACGCTGGCATTCCTCGAAGGAACGGAAATCATCACTCTGCTGTCCACTCCTTGGATTAGTTGATCCTTCTGTTTCTGTGGTTCTGTCCCTTTGAACTTGTGATCATTTGTTGCTCTAAGGAATTGCTTTTGCTGATCACACAAGGAATATTTCTCCAGATTGGGACGTGAGCCAGCCAGAGGTGCAGCCCTGCAAGATGTCAGGGACAGGTAACTGTGAGCAGTTGAGCTGCACCGATGCTCAAGTGGTACACAGAGAATGCAAAAAGAAAAAAGAAAAAGGTCAGGTAAGAAATTATGATCTGTTGAACACTAGTGCATAAATAGTTTTTACAGATCAGTCATAACCCCCTTGGTCCATACAGTTGACTCCCTTGCCACCATTGTTACGCAGGGAATGCGTACGCGCGCGGATTATTCTTGGGTTGGTTTCCTTCATCAATTAATGGTGGTACGTAGCATTCTGTTTGTACGAAAACTGATAATGATCCTTGGCGAAGCGACCTACGGTGGCGTCCAGGCCAACAACCACGAGGTGCGGTGAGGTGAGACATCATTGCTCACACACCTCACCAGCATCGCATCACCAGGAGAAGAAGAAACCCAGCAGCCTCTTTCCGTCCAACCCTGCTCGTACCACAGTCGGTAATGGGTGCGGCCTGCACTGCGCGGCAGCAGGTATGGTAATGGTGGTTGCTTGCACGATTCCGGAATCGCCTATGGTGACTTTCAGAAAGGGTGGCAAGGAGGCGAACAGAATTCCCGATCCGCAGACCGTTTCCAGATGCCAAACTGTTCTGTGCTAAAAATGCCATGGTGGGTGTCTGGTCTGCAGATATGCAACGTCAAGATCGATCCATGCTTGTTCAACCTTTCGTCCATCGGCTTTAGTTTATTAGGGTGACGGATGGATCAGATCGATGCTCTCTACTCACGTGGAGAAATATTTTTTTAGTACTGCCGCCTACTTTAAGCAAACCATCTGACGCTGCATGCGCCATCATTTTTAAATTTGAGTGTAAGCCTCCACGAGATATCGCAGCTGCAGGCACACCCGGAGACCACGGAGTTCACCCTGCCGGGGATCGTCTCTGGGTCACATGTTCTCCCATTCGTTAAACCTTATCAGCACAGATAATTTCACTAGTTCTCTGTGCCTCCTCGGCCAGACAATCACCATCATGACACTCCATCGCCACCAAATGCTGGATTGGATCGGAAGCAACGAGTGTTACAGCCTGCCCAGCCCCGTAACCGCACGCTCACGCGCGGCAGGCATGATACGCCTCTGATAGCAATCATGTACCTCGTGATGGATGTTGCAGCTAACGCGCGCAGGTCGGATGATGGCGCCACGGTCCAGCCGCATGTATTCGGGAAACGTGTACGAGGGGTGGTGGATGGTGGATGGGACGGCAGGGAATCAAATACAGAATACATCATGAAGGAATAATGCCTCTTTGTTACTGTACACAGTTATTTTGGGCATCGCCTGCTCTGCAACTATTTTATGGTGAATGCGGATTACACATCACACTCGTCATTGGGAGTTGGCTATTAGACGTGGGACTACTATGGTTTCCGTTTTCATCAAATTTTTTTCTTTCAAAAACGAGGCGAACCAAGACTTCAAGACAGGGTCTGGCTTTCAAAAAACTGCTTTTAGTTTTAGCATGGTAGCTTTCCTACCCTGATGGGGCTTTGTAATAAAATTCGTAGAAACCTGTTCTGTGATCTATCTGTAGTTTTACCTTGTTGAACCTCCTTTTCTCTGAACATGCTGAGCATGCTGGTTGTTATTCGCTCTCTCTGGCTTCATTAATAAAAATGGGGCCGGGGGGGGTTTAAACCCCCTTTTATCTAAAAACACCTGCCTCTTCATCATTGCAATGTACACAATAATGTCTTATTAATTACTCCCTCCGTAATCTAAGCGTTTAGATCACTACTTTAATGATCTAAAAGCTCTTATATTAGTTTACAGAGAGAGTATTAAGCAGAGTGTAGAGCAAACACAATCACGGTCGACCCATTACAACAAGCGGCGTTCCGTTTTCATCATACTCATCAGATTCATTGTCGAGCGGCTTTATCTCGCGAATGTAGTTCTGTATCGACATCTTGCTGCAGAAGAAGGCTCCATGGACCGGTGGAAACGGGTCATCCAATACTCCCTGCCCACGTTACGCAAGGGGACCTCTTCAGTGATCATGCTCATGGCCTGTTGGATCCAGAAGCACCACGACATGGACATCTACGACGCGCAACGCAATATCGCTTCGCTTGCTTGACATGATCATCGCAACCTAAGGCAGGGGCGGTAGGTGTTGATGCGGTACTCCCCGCTGATGTATAGCTCTTGGGCATAGACACGGGATCGTGCGAGGCAATCTCTAGATGTTTGTGCAATCGTGTCACTGCGAGGGGTGTCTAGACCGGCCGTGATAACCAACACTGCCGAAACCTCAACAAGTAGGCTATGTCGTTGTGTTTCCGGTGGCACTCGTGCACGTGCTCTGCCTAGGCCAGACCTTATGCGGCCGCGTCCTTGCTGCTGCCTCCGCTCGGGCCGTGGCACACACAAGTGAGGGTCTCCGATCTATTCGCATCGAGGGCCGCGGTGGGACGTTGACATCGGTTTGAGATCATGCGCCCGAACTGCAAGGTGGTGGTGAGTGGATGTGTGCTCCGTAGTCGGTGATGGCATCCTAGTTGCGGATTGTGTGGCGGAGAGTGGAGGTGTGCTCCGTAGTCGGTGCTGGCGCCCTAGTTGCGGATTGTGGAGGTGTGCTCTGTAGTCGGTGCTGGCGCCCTAGTTGTGCATTGTGGTGGTCGTCGAAAGATCTACATGAGAGTTTCTCTCTCCAGATCCGGTGGCTGCCGTTGGTGGCTCGTACTGGCGACATTGCGGGATGCAGCTGGAAGGCTCCTTTGTGGCGGTGAGATGCAATCTATGGGCAACTGCTTGACGCAGACGGTATGATTGTGCAGCGGCGGCGATGAGATTTCTAGCGCATCACATGTAGCGGCTGGGATTGCGGAAAAGCGGTGACGACAAGACATGATTACTTCGATTTGGTGGTGCTTCTTGAGTATCCGGTATCGAGCTCTAGGATAATAACCCTAGGTCTAACCTGATTTGGTTATACCTGACAATGTTGATGTTTCTGCGTCGTTACCTTATTGAAGGCATTACTCGGACTTGTTCTTCAAAGTGAAAACTTAGAATCTGTCCTTTGGTGGTTGGATCCAGTGACGGCGGCGCTTGAGCGTCGTTCCCTTCCTGAAGGCGTTATTGTTGAAGAACTTCATTGTCCTTATGGTGTCAAGAGATGGTCGGTGCGGATATGGTCGTTGATGTAGATTGTCGATCGTTGTTTTGATTGTTTGATTTTTTTTTCATCGCTAAGTCTTGTATGACTTTGCTATTTGTTGGCGTGTTTTTTTTTGTCTATGTGTTGATATTGGATGTGTGCATCCTAACTATGCGGGAGGCCGGGTGTGCGTTCATGGTGTTTGTATCCACTTGATGCTTCATTTTGAGTGAATAAAATCTATCGTTTGTCAAAAAATGCTTTGTATCGTGTCGATTTAATACAATCGGTAGTGCACCCCGTCCGATCAAAAGACCACCTTCCACACGAACCAACTTGTGATTGGATGGTTAGGAGGACAGTGGCATCCCCAGCCCACCAGAGTTCAAGCTCGAGGTGACATTTATGCTCGTATTTTCGTGTATTTATTTAGGCCTCCCGACGATGATACGTGTTATATTAAGTTATGGACGGAGTATGACACTCAAAACATAACGCTGCTAATCTTTTTTTCTAGAAAGATATGCTGTTTTTTGTATTTACACTTTAGCGTGTCATGTACTGTACGTACAGGGCTGATGTACATACACGCCGGATTCGTCATCAGTCGTTACCGGACGAGGTCCCCTGTCGGTGCTCGACCCCTCACCACCACCCGGCGCGTCCCCCCCCGTCCATCACCACCCTCCGACGCCCCCACTGCCAGTGGCGGCCCACGCAGCCAACCAAACCCTCCCGGCCCCGCCGCCAGCGAGCCAGACCTCCCACCCCCCTCGTCCCCGACCGTGCACCCAGCCATTCGTTCCCCAGTCCCTGCCACGCCACCCCACCTCACCTCACCCCACCCCACCAACCCGCCCCGCCCCCATCCGCCGCGCGGCGAGCGAGCCTAGTTAACTGCAGCTCCAGCAGCGGCAACGGGCTAGCTCCAGCTCCCGCGCGGACGTACGCCACCCCGAGAGCAGCAGCCCCTCCGTCTCCCCGACGCGCGCGCAGGCCGGCGAATGCGATAGGAGGGAGGGGGGAGAGATGGGGTCGAGGACGAAGGGGTGCTGCGGGTGGCTCATCGTGGCGCTGGTGCTGGCGCTCGTCGCCACGGCGGCCGTGGTGGCCATCATGAAGCGGAAGCCCGGGGGAGGCGGAGGGGGGCGGAGCCGGCCGCCCAAGCCGCTCCCCGTCCCCGGCCCGCCCGGGGACATCGACTCCAAGTACGGCGACGCGCTCGGGGTCGCCCTCCAGTTCTTCCAGGTCCAGAAGGGTGAGTGCGAGCAATGCCGCCGCGAGCCCGTGCCGAAGCATTTGTCCGAGCATTATTGAGGTTTGGTCGGTGTGTCGAGCTCTGCTTGCTTAGATTCATTTTCGTATCGTGCGCCGTCTCTTCTCCGCGATGGTAGGTGGAGAGGCCGATTCTCTCTTTGCCTCTGGTTTGTTTTGGTGGACTAAGCTGGAGAATTTCCTACTCGCTGTTGCCTCCGAATTTGGTGCTGGCTAGATTTTCTTTGCTAATTTCAGTGTCCGTTTCCTCATGGTTTTGACTTCTTTCTCAGTGGACAGCTTCTCCACTTACTGTGAACAGCTGTATACCTTTTTTTTATCAGTTGATGTTGCTGGCAATGTGGGCTGCCTCGCAGATTCCACCCAAATTTTCTCATCTGGCTGTGAAACCTGTTGCTTCTGATGTCAGTGCTGCTCCTTTAGCTATTGGAAGTTGCTACTCTGGCAATCCCATACTATAATGCTATGCTTGTGATGTCGGCTGAGCAAAATTGACAATCTCTGCCGCTTGTTCAGCTCTGATCCATCCGAGAAAAATCTTGGTTAATTTCTGTTCTCTTCTGCAGCGGGGAAGCTGGTGGACAACCAGATCCCATGGCGGGGGGACTCTGCGCTGGACGATGGGAAGGAAGCGAAGCTGGATCTCTCCAAGGGGCTCTACGATGCTGGGGATCATATGAAGTTCACCTTCCCCATGGCGTTCACGGCGACGGTGCTCGCGTGGTCCGTGCTCGAGTACGGGGATCAGATGACCGCCGCCAAGCAGCTAGACCCAGCGCTTGACGCGCTCCGGTGGGTCACTGATTTCCTCATCGCGGCACATCCTTCTGACAACGTGTTCTACATTCAGGTCAGAAATGTTGTGTACTTGTTTGCCTGTACGTAAAAAAGTTTGAGGCATATTTTGGGAGTTAGGATGAATGTTTGGTTAATGGGCTTTAATTGTGGGTATATTTTCGTTGGATCTATCTAATGGCAGTTCAGTAGAGGTGAGAGTTTGGTAGGTAGGGAAACAAGAGTCCAGGTGAGATGTCATGATCAGGACACCTAATGTTTAGGAGCCACTTAGTTGTCTGCTTCATATGTTCAAAATGACACATTTGTTGTGATCCTTGACACTGTTTGGACAAGGGCAAATCCAATGTTCCTTTCCTTCCCGTCCTTTCATTTTTTTTTTTCGAAACGGCCCGTCCTTTCATTTTCTTTTTGTCTTTGTAGCTGCATTCCTTCATTATATGGTACCACAAGACAAATGTTTTTAAAGCTGAATCTGAGTTGTACTTTATACTGTTTTATAAACCTTAAAATCATATAAAGTTAACTCTTGATGGTAGGGGATCTCAAGTGTTTCAGTCAACTGAGTTTAGTCAGAGATACTGAACAGGATGTAAACTGCATGGCATACTGAGGAATAATGTTTTGTAGCCTATAGCCTGTAGGCTAAGGTAAATCATTCAGTTTAAGCGGCAGTTCAGTTAAATCAGGTCTAAACATTAATAAATCAGGGCATCAGGCCACTGAATCACTTTATTCCTGTTTGTCCATCTAAAAATAAAATAAACTGGCGAACGTTCGCTAGGGAGGGTGGCATTTGCGAACGTTTTAGGTGGCATTTTTAGTTGTGAGGGGATGGCTGTTTCTTCGGAGCGACATGGCAGTTTCTTCAGAGAGGGCACTTTTCGTTTTAAAACTGCCGTCGTTTGATCTTTCCTTTCCTCACAACTAAAACTGCCATCAAATGGCGTTCGTTTGCCACCCCTCTCCCAGCTGACCTTTGCTGGGTAACATTTCCCTATCATTTGGGTAGCCAATTTCAGCTTCAGGCGTTGATAAATTCTTGTAACTTCAGAACAGCAAGGGATGCATGATTGTCTTTTAGTTTAACCACTGGAACCAGCATTTGAAAATTTGTTACCTTGTAGGTTGGTGATCCTGATCTAGATCATGACTGCTGGCAAAGGCCAGAAACAATGACTGAGAAAAGGCCGCTCACACAGATTAACCCAAAGAACCCTGGGTCAGATATTGCTGCTGAGGCAGCAGCAGCCATGGCGGCAGCATCAATGGTTTTCAAATCCAGTGACACTACATATTCTGATTCACTTCTTCAACATGCCCAGAAGTTATTTACTTTTGCTGATACTTATAAAGGCATCGCCAGCGACACCTATCCAAAGCTTCAGAAGTACTATAATTCTACTGGCTATGTTGATGAGCTCCTCTGGGCAGCGAGTTGGCTCTATCATGCTACAGGAGATCAGACATATCTCAGTTATGTGACTGTGCAGAACGGGAAAGATTATGCTGATTGGGGAAGGCCAACATGGTTCAGCTGGGATGACAAGCTCCCAGGGACGCAGGTTTGCATGAACTAAACCATGTGAATTATTACCTCAGCATGGTTTCTTTAGAATCTCTCTTTCTTATACAAGGATAAGTACCTTAAGTGCTCTTGTCTATTCTGTGCAGATCCTGTTGTCAAGAGTAAATTTCTTTGGATCCAAAGAGATATCTAATGCTGAAAACAGTGGACTCAAAATGTACAGAGACACTGCTGAGGCAGTCATTTGTGGGCTTCTACCAGATTCTCCGTCAGCCACTGGTAGTAGGACTAGCGGTATGTTGAAATTTCTGTTAGTTGATTTGGTTTTATGAATCCATTTAGGGATGCTTTATGCTTTATGGGTGACTTTCATGTTCCCTCTCTGCGTAGAGAATTTCATAATATGTTTATTGTAATATGTATTACAATCATGCATACTTTCATAGTTTCACTCGATCATGGTATTCCCATTGCAGGAGGAGTGGTGTGGATAAGTGGGTGGAATTCTCTGCAGCATGGCATAAATGCAGCATTCCTTGCTGTTGTTTACAGCGACTACATGCTGACATCACAAACAGCTGCAGTGGAGTGCAGTGGAAAATATTTTAGTCCGACAGATATTCGCAATTTCGCTATATCACAGGTGAACTAAGTAAAAACTTGCAAACTACCATTCCGGCAAGCCATATATCTTTATCTCTAGTTTTCAGTAAATCATATTGCTGTTGACGTTAATTGTGCGTTTGATCATGACCCATGGGCACATTAGGGACGCGATGTCTGTCTTTCATCATGTGTACTGAAGGGTGTATGTATCTGATTTATTTTGCCATGTCATTTTGTCAGGCAAATTACGTACTGGGTGACAACCCAATGAAGCTTAGCTACCTGGTGGGATATGGGAGCAGCTATCCGCAGCAGGTACACCACAGGGGGGCGTCCATCCCCGCGGATGCGAAAACTGGCTGCAAGGGGTTCGAGTACCTCCACTCATCCAGTCCGAACCCGAATGTCGCCATGGGAGCCGTTGTGGGCGGGCCATTTCAGAATGACTCTTTCGTGGACTTGCGTGACAATGCGGTGCAGACAGAGTCCAGCACTTACAACAGCGGCACATTCGTCGGTCTACTGGCTGGTCTGGTCACCACCTCGTCCATTGCAAAGACATTCACCTAAGTGATCTTTCTCAAGCAATGACAATGATGGCTTTTATCAACCCGGGAAGCATATACAATTAGGGTTTCATTTTTTGCTCGAAGACGGTAATGCGCAATCCAGTGAGACATGTTGCAGATTTGTTCATTGGCCGTCACTTAGGTGGGTGATTAGCAGTAGTCATTAGTGCCACATTACTCTTTGTTTGTATAATATATGACAATTTTCAGAGTGTGGTCAACTCCTATCTGGTTTGCTGGTGTACCTGTTGTAGCTATGGGTATTGTATTTGTAGGGCAGATTTCATTTGTTCATTCTCAGGTGGTTTTTGGTACGTAGCTATGATGATTGTCCTGTAATGCCTTGCCAATGGAATATGCATATATCCACATGGAAGCACGGTGGGAAGATAGAAATGCGTCCTGTGATTCTCACGAAAAGTGAGTTGTGACCCTTGCTAATCACCATCTCTCTGCTTATAAGCCAGGGATGCTCCCTCGTTTTCAAAAATAAATTTCTCCCCATGCTTTATGGAATTAAAGGTTTTGATGTCATTAAAAAAACCAGAAACAAGAAAAGGTAATTGCTCATAAAAAGTAAGAAACAAAGTAATTTCTGAATAGATGAAATATGAGAGGTGCTCATAGGGATAGGGTGTGCGTGCGTGTGTTCATAGGGATAAGTGTATATATCAAGCTTTACACCGTGGGTGGATCAATCAAAGAAAATCAGCTTCGCTTCATTGTCGTGAGAAGATACTCGTCGTTGTCGACCGGGCTAACAAACACAAAGTGGTATGTGTTGGATAACCCCATTGGTGACAAACAACAATGCCGGGGTCAACAAAACAAGACTATTTTTTTTTAGAAGAATACTGCATTAAACCTTATCCAGAAAGGGATACAGACGTAGCACAGATGCAGCATCGTCGAGAGACCCCGAGAGACGACAGGTGTCCCAACACACATGCGAATAGACCCCCAAAGAAAGAAAAACTACAATCAGGTCCCTGGGGGGCCAATCCACAAATGAAACCATCTCCTGCCGTCGACCGCCGCCGCCGTCGAGACAAACGCCAGAGGAAGAAGCAGGAATCCGCCAAACCCTTGACCGAGGATACACCATCGCCGGAACGGCTTTGTGAGTCGAAGATGAACCCCGCCGCGAACGGCGAGGTGTTTGCCGCTGTGGCGCGTCGACCGAGGATCATCCCCGTGCATCTCGGCCCCAGCTCCGGCACCTCCGTCCGACGAAGTCGAAGAAGAATCGGCAGAGCTGCAGCCACAAGCCACCACCATCCGAGCGCTGGTCCAGCACGTCTCTCGCCTGCCGTCGCGGCCGCCACCAGGACGGGCAACACCGGCAAGAACAAACCTGTACAACCCACCGGATCTTCGGACGGCATCGGAAGCACCGCCGAGGCAGGGGCAGATCCGAAGGACAAAAATCCATTGGCCTGGTCGCCGCCGCCGCCCTGCCGACCAAGACCAGGCACGCCAGTCCCCCCGGCCAGATCGACCGAAGAGAACACGCCGCCGCCAGCTCCTCGGCGCAGCCGAGGTGGAAACAGAGCTGCGGCCCATCTTATTCGACTGGACACCGTCGAATCCACCACGCCGGCGCCCCTGGAAACGCTAAAAGTCGCGACCGTCACCATCCCACGGACGAAGAACCAAGGTGCTGGCCCGACAAACCTACAGAATAGCTACACCTAGCTACTGTACACAGCACCTCCCGGCCAGATCGGCGCCCCTCCCCTCCTAGCGACGGCGCAGCCGTCTGGAAAGGAGGGAGACGCATATCTGACCGGAGGTAAACGAGGGCGCGGTGGTCGCCTACTCTGTCGCCCCTCTCTCCTGTAGCTGGGGAAAGGATAGGGATTGGAACAAGACTATTTTCTTTGATCTAAGTCAAAAAGAAAAATCTCCAATGATTCTTCCCATGCTAGGGAGGGGGGGACCCCCCCCTGAACATAGCCCTGCCACTGGTATCGGAGCCACAACTTGTGATGGTCATATTGTTCCCTTTTATAAGTCGTCTTATATTACGATCATACTTTGATAAGTGTGGTCATCAGTTCATGATTAATTAGTACAGTAGTATCCAACAAACTTGTGCATGCATTTGGTCTCACGTCAAGGTCAGCTTTGAGTTTGAGGTACCGAGCAGAGTGGAGGCACTGGACACAACGCTGGCCAATGACGCCCAGAAGCTGTGCGGCGGGAGGGGCGTGGTCATGGAAGGTGGTGTGGTGGCTTGTGGGTGCTCTACCTATCCATCTACCGTCTTGGACACTGAATGTAAAGATTACAAAGGAAACCTGCATTTTGTCCTCTCTGTATGCTCAACAACAATAGCAACACCGTGATTCTGCGTAGTACCTTTTTTTCTCATAATATTTGAAGACACCTGATCCGTGTAGCTTCACACTAACATGCATGTATGCACTGCTGTCATGTTTTTTGAACTGTGTATATCATCGTCGTTTATATATATGTCGATATAGTTTAGCCAAACCATAGATTACAAAAGTATTTGCGTGTTATTTTTAGGCCATTCCGAGGAAGGTTTGACTCAACCCAAGCGGGAGGCAGCTGAGATAGTGGCCAGTCGAGGAGGTCGAGACGCTCAGAGGGAAAATCCGGACAGGTTGGTCAAGCGGCAAGAACATGTAAAGATCGGGTTATAGACATCTCATGTCTACTACACAACTAATTCTTATAGACTCGTGTTGGGCCTCCAAGCGTAGAGTTTTGTAGGACAGTAGCAATTTTCCCTCAAGCGTATGACCTAAGGTTTATCAATCTATGGGAGGTGTAGGATGAAGATGGTATCTCTCAAACAACCCTGCAACCAAATACAAGAAATCTCTTGTGTTCCCAACACACCCAATATAATGGTAAATTGTATAGGTGCACTAGTTCGGCGAAGAGATGGTGATACAAGTGTAGTATGGATAGTACAAATATATTTTTATAATCTGAATAAATAAAAACAGCAAGGTAGCAAACGATAAAAGTGAGCACAAACAGTATTGCAATGCTTAAAAACAAGGCCTAGGGTTCATACTTTCACTAGTGCAATCTCTCAACAATGCTAACATAATTGAATCATATAACAATCCCTCAACGTGCGACAAAGAATCACTCCAAAGTTTCTATTAGCGGAGAACATAAGATAGAAATTGTTGTAGGGTACGAAATCACCTCAAAGTTATTCTTTCCGATCAATCTATTGAGCTATTCCTATAAGTGTCACAAACAGCCCTAGAGTTCGTAATAAAATAACACCATATGATACACATCAACGAACTCTAATGTCACCACAAGTATCCGTGAGTTGATTATACGATATGCATCAAACAACTTCAGATTCATAATATTCAATCCAACACAAAGAACTTCAAAGAGTGCCCCAAGATTTCTACCGGAGAAAGTAGGACGGAAACGTGCATCAACCCTTATGCATAGATTACCCCAATGTCACCTCGGAAATCCGCGAGTTGAGTGCCAAAACATATATCAAGTGAATCAATATAATACCCCATTGTCACCACGGGTATTCATATGCAAGACATACATCAAGTGTTCTCAAATCTATAAAAGTATTCAATCCGATAATAGTGAAACCTCAAAGGTAAAAACTCAATTCATCACAACAAGATAGAGAGGGAGAAACACCATATGATCCAACTATATTAACAAAGCTCGCGGTACATCAAGATCGTGCCAAATCAAGAACACGAGAGAGAGAGAGAGATCAAACACATAGCTACTAGTACATACCCTCAGCCCCAAGGGTGAACTACTCCCTCCTCGTCATGGAGACCGCCGGGATGATGAAGATGGCCTCCGGTGATGATTTCCCCCTCCGGCAGGGTGCCGGAACAGGGCTCCAGATGGTATTTCGAAGGTACAGAGGCTTGCGGCGGCGGAGTCCAAATTCTAGGGTTATTTCTGTGGGTTTCTCTATTTATAAGAATTTTTGGCGTTGGAATCACGCGAAGATGGGCTAAGATGGGCCCACGAGGCACCACGGTGCCATACCCCCCCTGGCGCGCCCTGGTGCCTCGTGGGCACCTCGTGGCTCTTCTGGTCCTCCCACGAAGCTTCCTGGTTCTCTTTTGTTTCAAAAAAATCGTCAAAAAGTTTTGCTGCATTTGGAGAACCTTTATTTCTGCACAAAAAACAACACCACGGTAGTTCTGCTGAAAACAGCGTCAGTCCGGGTTAGTTCTAATCAAATCATACCAAAACCATATAGAATTGTTATAAACATGGCATGAATACTTCATAAATTATAGATACGTTGGAGACGTATCAGCATCCCCAAGCTTAATTCCTGCTCGTCCTCGAGTAGGTAAATGATAAAAGAAATAATTTATGAAGTGTGAATGCTAGCATAGTGCATAAGTTTGATCAATGATAATTTCAATCACTTTTCCTGGCATCATAACAGCAACTCTTTCTCATAAAACTCATCTTGATAAAGTAGCAATCCATTCACATGTTATGGTTCAAACAATGCATTCTCTTGAAACTTAACAACCTATGTTCTTAGTCACCAAACAATTGCAATTCAACTTATCTTCAACAAAGTCTAAGTAAGAGCTCCACATACTCAATTATCATATAGTCTTCTATGATTGCTAGTACCCAAAGCATATTTTTAGAACAAATGGCATCCATCGAACACAGAGAAAGATAGGGGCTTAATGTTTCGCCTCCCAACTTATTTATCATAGAGATAATTGTCACCAATAATAATTCATGATCAAATATATTTGAATGGCCATATGTGCCTGGATCTTTCCCACCACATAATGCTTGCAAACTAGAGAATAATTGAGGTTGAAATAAGAATGAATACTTATTGACTCTTGCATAAAAGAAAATATGGAAAAGTAAAAGATAGGCCCTTCGTAGAGGGAAGCAGAGGTTGTCATGTGCTTTTGATTTTTGGATGTGCAAGCCCTTAATGCAAAGGAACGTCACGTTATATTGCCCCTTGTGATAGCAACCTTTATTATGCAGTCCGTCGCTTTTATTTCTTTACCATTACAAGTTCGTACAACGCTTATTTTCCCTTGCAATAAAAGATCATACATATTTTAGGAACAATTTTTATTGCTTTTTGCACCGATGACAACTTACTTGAAGGATCTTATTCAATCCATAGGTAGATATGGTGGACACTCATGGGAAGAAACTGGGTTTAAGGGTTTTTGGATGCACAAGTAGTATCTCTACTTAGTACGAATTTTTGGCTAGCAAAAGATCCTAAGCAAGCACCACATGTTGGAGGATCCATAACAATATAACTTCTATGCAAATACACCCAAACATAACTCATTACGTTGTCTTCCTTGTCCAACTTCAACTAATTTGCTCAAGTTTGAAAATAATTAATGGGTATTCACAATCATAAAAGATGTCCAAGATAATATATTTATATGTGAATGTTCTCTTCCTTATACTAATCATTCATGAATTGCTTGTATGACCAATATTGTGATTGTCAAGGTTCAATAGATTTCACTTTCTAAACCCAATGTGAAACTACTACTAGGCATGATACAAGCATATGAAGCACATATAATTTCAACTTTATGATATTCAATTCATTCAACAATTTACTCATAGGATATAAGTAAAGAACAAGAGTAAATGACAAACTACTCCAAAAAGATATAAGTGAAGACCAAATGAGTAGTTAAGTAAATAGGTAGTTATGTGAGGACTCTCTCTCATTTAAAAATTTCAGATCTTGATAATTTTATTCAAACAACAAACAAAACGAAAATAAGAGGACACTCCAAGAATAGCACATAACACGTGAACAAGTAAAAACTTAGGCTAACCGATAGGTGTTGATGAAGAAAGGTGGGATGCCAACCGGGGCATCCCCAAGCTTAGTTGCTTGAGACTTCTTGGAATGTTATCTTGGGGTGCCTTGGGCATCCCCAAACTTTAGCTCTTGTGTATCCTTAATTCCTCTCATATCATGGCTTCTCCTAAATCTTAAAAACTTCATCCACACAAAACTCAACAAGAACTCGTGAGATAAGTTAGTATAAATCAACTCAAAACCTTAACATTCTCTACTGTAACAAATCACTAAAATTATAATTGAACATTGCATACTAAATGCCTCTGCATATTTAATACTCCTATACATAAATAGAAACATTAAACAAGCAACATATGCAAACAATGCAACTTTAACCGAAATCTGTCCAAACAGAACAGTCTGTAAAGGGTGAATAAGAATTCATACTTCCCTAACTCCAAAAATTCTGAAAAATTACCAAGTGACAGAGAACTCATGCATGCTTACTGTGTAAAAATTTCAGATTTTTATCATGTTCTTACTATTCAGGAATATTCTGGACATAACTGAAAACTTTCTGTTTTCAAACAGCAACATATAAACTTGCAAACTGAGCATGGTAAAGGCTATAATTGGCATTTTATTGAACTAAAAGACACAAAACATGATTATTGATAACAGCAAGCAAATATCAACAAAATAAAATGATGCACCAAGCAAAACACATATCATGTGACGAATAAAAATATAGCTCCAAGTAAGGTTACCGATAATGTTGAAGACGAAAGAGGGGATGCCTTCCGGGGCATCCCCAAGGTTAGAAGCTTGAGTCTTCCTTGAATATTACCTTGGGGTGCCTTGGGAATCCCCAAGCTTAGGGTCTTGCTGCTCATTATTCTCCTCATATCGATATCTCACCCAAAACTTGAAAACTTCAATCACACAAAACTTAACGAAACTTGTGAGATAGGTTAGTATTATAAAAATAAATCATCCACTTAGGTACTGTCAAGACAAGATTCATAATTGTTCTCACATAATGCCTACTGTATTCTATCATTTCCACAATTTATATTTCTCAATATAAGCTATGGAAACACTAAAACAAGCAAACTATGCATCGAAAACAGAATCTATCAAAAAAAGAACAACATGTAGTGAGCGATTTAAAAACCATACTTCGGTACCTCCAAAAATTCTGAAAAATTAGTACAACGTAAAAAATTTGTAACCCAATTTTCTTTAAAAATTTCAGAATTTTATCACGCTCCAGTACAGAATAGAAATTCCAGCACTGGACACAAAAGTTTCTGTTTTTGCACAGAATCGAATCAACAAGTATCCACACTATCCCAAAGGCTTTACTTGGCACATTATTGAAAGAAAACATATAAAACATGATTACCACAGTAGCTTAATCATGTGAACACAAAAAATAGTAGGGGTAAATGTTGGGTTGTCTCCCAACAAGCGCTTTTCTTTAATGCCTTTTTAGCTAGGCATGATGATTTCAATGATGCTCGCATAAAAGTAAAGAATTGAAACACAAAGAGAGCATCATGAATCATATGACAAGCACATTTAAGCCTAAACCACTTCCTATGCATAGGGGTTTTGTGAGCAAACAATTTATGGGAGCAAGAATCAACTAGCATAGGAAGGCAAAACAAGCATAACTTCAAAACTTTCAACACATAGAGAGTAAACTTGATATTATTGCAACACCTACAAGCATATGATCCTCTCTTATAATAATTTTCAGTAGCATCATGAATGAATTCAACAATATAAATATCACATAAAGCATTCTTTTCATGACCTACAAGCATATAAATTTTATTACTCTCCACATAAGTAAATTTGTTCTCATCAATAATAGTGGGAGCAAATTCAACAAAATAACTATCAAGAGATATTTGATTGTCATAATCCAATTGAAAATTAAAATCATGATGACAAGTTTCATGGTTATCATTATTATTTATAGCATACATGTCATCACAATAATCATCATAGATAGCAACTTTGTTGTCATAATCAATTGAAATCTCTTCCAAAATAGTGGATTCGTCACTAAATAAAGTCATGACCTCTCCAAATCCACATTCATAATTATTGCCATAAGATTCAACACCCTCCAAAATAGTGGGATCATTAGTACCTAGAGTTGACACTCTTCCAAACCCACTTTCATCAATATAATCATCATAAATAGGAGGCATGCTATCATAATAATAAATTTGCTCATCAAAACTTGGGGCACTAAAAATATCATCTTCATCAAACATAGCATCCCCAAGTTTGTAGATTTGCATATCATTAGCATCATGGATACTCAAAGAATTCAAACTAACAACATTGCAATCATGCTCATCATTCAAGGATTTTATGCCAAACATTTTATTGAATTCTTCTTCTAACACTTTGGCACAATTTTCTGATCCATCATTTTCAAGAAAGACATTATAAAGATAAAGCATTTGAGGCAACCTCAATTCCATTTTTTTGTAGTTTTCTTTTATAAAACCAAACTAGTGATAAAATAAGAAACTAAAAGATTCAATTGCAAGATCTAAAGATATACCTTCAAGCACTCACCTCCCCGGCAACGGCGCCAGAAAAGAGCTTGATGTCTACTACACAACTTATTCTTGTAGACTCGTGTTAGGCCTCCAAGCGCAGAGTTTTGTAGGACAGTAGCAATTTTCCCTCAAGTGGAAGACCTAAGGTTTATCAATCCGTGGGAGGCGTAGTATGAAGATAGTATCTCTCAAACAACCCTGCAACCAAATACAAGAAATCTCTTGTGTCCCCAACACACCCAATACAATGGTAAATTGTATAGGTGCACTAGTTCGGCGAAGAGATGGTGATACAAGTGTAGTATGGATAGTAGAAATAGGTTTTTGTAATCTGAAAATATAAAAACAGCAAGGTAACTAGTAACAAAAGTGAGCACAAACGGTATTGCATTGCTTGAAAACAAGGCCTAGGGTTCATACTTTCACTAGTGCAATCTCTCAACAATGCTAACATAATTGGATCATATAACCATCCCTCAACGTGCGACAAAGAATCACTCCCAAGTTCCTATTAGCGGAGAACATAAGATATAAATTGTTTGTAGGGTACGAAACCACCTCAAAGTTATCCTTTCCGATCGATCTATTGAGCTATTCCTATAAGTGTCACAAACAGCCCTAGAGTTCGTACTAAAATAACACCATATGATACACATCAACCAACTCTAATGTCACCTAGATACTCCAATGTCACCACAAGTATCCGTGACTTGATTATACGATATGCATCAAACCACTTCATAATCATAATATTCAATCCACACAAAGAACTCCAAGGAGCACCCCAAAGTTTCTATCGGAGAAAAGATAATGAAAACGTGCATCAACCCCTATGCATAGATTACCCCAATGTCACCTCGGGAATCCGCGAGTTGAGTGCCAAAACATATATCAAGTGAATCAATACAATACCTCATTGTAACCACGGGTATTAATATGCAAGACATACATCAAGTGTTCTCAAATCTGAAATATTCAATCCAACAATAACGAAACCTCAAAGGAAAAAGATTCGATTCATCACAACAAGGATAGAGAGGGCAGAAACACCATATGATCCAACTATATTAACAAAGCTCGCGATACATCAAGATCGTGCCGTATCAAGAACACGAGAGAGAGAGAGAGAGAGAGAGAGAGAGAGAGAGAGAGATCAAACACATAGCTACTAGTACATACCCCTAACCTCGAGGGTGAACTACTCCCTCCTCGTCATGGAGACCGCCGGGATGATGAACATGGCCTCCGGTGATGATTCCCCCCTCCGGCAGGGTGCCGAAAAAGGGCTGTAGATGAGATCGTGGAGGTACAGAGGCTTGCGGCGGCGTAAAAACTCATCTAGGTTAACTTTCGGGGGTTTCTGAATATATATGATTTTTTGGCGTTGGAATCACGCGAAGAAGGGCCACAGGGGGCCCACGAGGCACCAGGGCGCGCCTTGTGGCTCGTGGGGCCCCTGTGGGTCTTCTGGCCTCCTCCCGAAGCTTCTAGTGTCTCTTATGTTCCAGAAAAAATCGTCAAAAAGTTTCGCTGCATTTGGACTTCATTTGATATAGATTTTCTAGAAAACTAAAAACAAGCAGAAAACAGCAACTGGCACTGGGCACTAGGTCAATATGTTAGTCCATGAAAATCATATAAAAGCCATATAAAAGTGCACCAAAATCATACAAAACTGTAATAAACATGGCATGAATACTTCATAAATTATAAATACATTGGAGACGTATCAGGCTTAGAGGTTGGATACGCCACTCTACCCAAGTCCGGGCCAGATCAACGCCAGTAAGGCCATAGGCAGTCAAAGCATTTATTTTGGAGTATAAGGGCTCCAGAGTCTTCCTTTCATCCTTGGAGGCGAAGCCCGGGAAGACTATGTCGGCATCAAGCCGGCTTGCTCTATAACCCGGGAGTGGGTGTTGCCCTTCTGGAGAAGTATCCTTGCAGTAAAACCAAGTTTTATACCATCCTTTGGGATGGCTTGCCGGCTTGGCCTCGGGGAAAGCAGTTTTTTTCCTCTGTTGAATGGTGACTCCACCAAGTTCTAGGCTCGGTCCATCTTTGTGCTCTGTCTGGTGGTTCAAATAGAAAAACTCTCAGAACAAGCTGATGGACGGCTCAAGCTGTAGATAAATTTCACAGAAAACTTGGAACTGACATAGGTTGAAAATGGAGTTGGGGGCCAGATCTTGAGGCCGGATATTGAACAAATGAAGCACATCTCTGAAGAACTTGGAGCCTGGAGGACGGAAGCCTCTCTCTAGATGTTCAGCAAATACAATGATCTCATTCTGATCTGGTTGAGGATGAATTTCCTCCTCAGGAGCCCGCCATCCGATTGCTTCTTTAGTTGGCAGTAACCCGGTGTCGAATAGAGCTTGCAATCTGAGCTCTGTCATGGTGGATTTTGCCCAGTTTACGTACTTAACTTTTGGAGCCATGGGTTTAGCTGCAAGAGAAGTAAAAGAATATCATAAGCCGGCGATTCAAGAATTTTTCCGGGTTAACGTAAAGGAAAAATATGAGCTGGCAGGCAGAGTATTCGCCAGGTCACAGGAAGGAATGCAAGCATATCCCGGGTCAAAACTTCACGCACAAGCTAAGCCAGCGTTTGTAGAATGCAAAAATTACAAGTGTTGGAGGTGATCTGATCTATGAGTCGGCAAAAAAGTTTCATATGGATTAAGAGACTCAGCAGATCTGAAAAATAGCCTCAAATAGGCGGGTAAACTTAGGACTGTTCTTCATGGTAAGAGAGGAACCGCATTGGGGATTTATTCGGGACAGAGTAAATAAGATCTACAATACACGGGAATATGGCGGACCGATTCTACGAACCGCAAGGTAGAAACTTGCGGGTGTTCTTGGATCTACGGGTAGCTGTTGCGATGAACTATGAAGAACAGTGGAGGAACTAGCGGTAATGGTGGAGTAGGCGCTTTCATATTTGAATGAGGAACCGTGCGGCCTTTGAGCGTTGAGGGCGCGGCCGGCGTTTGTAGAATGCAAAAATTACAAGTGTTGGAGGTGATCTGATCTATGAGTCGGCAAACAAGTTTCATATGGATTAAGAGATTCAGCAGATCTGAAAAATAGCCTAAAATAGGCGGGTAAACCTAGGACTGTTCTTCATGGTAAGAGAGGAACTGCATTGGGGATTTATTCGGGACAGAGTAAATAAGATCTACAATACACGGGAATATGGCGGACCGATTCTACGAACCGCAAGGTAGAAACTTGCGGGTGTTCTTGGATCTACGGGCAGCTGTTGCGATGAACTATGAAGAACAGTGGAGGAACTAGCGGTAATGGCGGAGTAGGCGCTTTCATATTTGAATGAGGAACCGTGCGGCCTTTGAGCGTTGAGGGCACGGCTGTGCAGGACAAGATGAACTCCGGCGGCGGCGGAAAGGCTCGGACGACGTAGTCTCCGGTGGCACCGGCGAGCTCGAAGGGGCGCGGCGGCGTTGGAGAAGCAGAGGAAGAAGACAAGCAGAGAACAGTAGAAAGGAAAGGGGAAAGGGCATCGGCCTATTTATGGGCACGGCGGAACCCAAAACGGCATGCCCGGAGCCCGAGGCGGCGCAGTGAACAGTGGCTAAAAAGGCTCCTCGATTTTCGCGCCTGATAAGACGATACGAAACCACTAAAGATTCGTTGTGATGTCATCCCGGATTTTGCGAAAAGTGGACATGACGTCATGAACAAGGTCAATGAGAAAGCACCAAGTCTGAGGGTGAAGAATGACCTGGCGAGTTGCTTAAGCCGGAAAAATATGTCTGGAAGCGAATGATGCTCCAAAAGCTGGCTTGAGAAATAGATCCGGGAATACCTTTTTCCTTTAAATATTCCATTTGTTTTTCAGGATGGAGTTTAACATGAATGAATTCAAGTCAAACTGAGGGCTAATGTTGGGGATGTTTCCCAGCATTGAAGACCCGGCAGGAGATGACCCAGCCATGGAGCTGTAAGGCTCAGTGGGTGTCTCGCTGCTGGGCCTAAGAAGATACCCAATGGGCCGGCTTGACGGAGGCTCGGATAGAAATGCCGGCTCAGCCTGCGGGCCGGCTCAAAGACAAAGATAAGGAAAAGAAGATTATCTTGAGGAGTAAGTAGAATAAGAGTAGGATACGGGTTAAGTCTACAACCCGGACTCTCATATAAACCTAGGGCTCAACCTATATATAAAGGGGAGCGCCTATGGTAGAAAGACTAAGTTGCAATCCCTCGAGAGCTAGGTTAGCATATTCGCACCCTTGTAATCGAGATCCAAAGCAATACAATCAAGCAGGATGTAGGCTTTTACCTCCATCGCGAGGGGCCGAACCTGGGTAACTCCGTGTCTTCTCGTTCCCGATCAACCCCGTTAAGCTTCCACCTTCGTGCGATGGCCTCATCTCTAAGTCCTTTCACAAAGGCATCTGCCGTGTCAAAACCACGACATAACCAACATGACTGCTTCCTGACAACGTCAAAAACATCATCTATGCAAGGAATGGACACCGCGATTTCGTCGAGCTTGTATTCGTGAATGAAAGGCGAGTACAGCCAAAGCAAATTTGGTAGATTTATCTTGTCTTGTTTGTATAGCAATCAGCCAATCATAGAACTAAAGATTCTCCTTATCCGGGGGTAGACTTTCTTTACTAATGCCACCTCTTCTGCTGTTGAAATAACAGATGGGAACATGGATGGTACACTATAAACGTGTTTTTTATATCCACGCGATGCTGCTGGAGATAATGGTTCACTTTTGGTTTTGCAATATTTTGTTCAAGGCAAAAACACGCCCTTGTTGTTGGGTTATTAACTGCTTTTCTACGACTCGTTTTGTTGTTGGTTTTTTATGTGGTTCCTGTGTTAACATGCTTCGTCTTCCTATGGATTGTGTAATATTCCTTGGGCTCGTCCCTATGTATGATGTATCATTCCTTGGGTCATCTTCCCTATTTAATCTAGAATTAGGATCAGTTTTTTCCCTGCTTAATCTAGAATTAGGACCAGTTCTTTTAGTATGGAAGCGCTTGATGATGGAGACATCCACGATCGATGTCCGGGGATCTCAGTCGTCCTCAGTCGTCTCATACTAGGATGCTGAGGTTAGCTTTGCATCTGCCCTATCATTATTTAATGGGATTTCTATTTCCGTGCCCCTGGTTCCTTAGCACTACTCAGTTTTGTCCCGCCTCCTTAACACGCCTCACTTTTCTCCTCCTGTCTTCACCCTAGCCTCACAACTGCCCAAACGGAGCGTTTCCGTTGCGTCAAACTTATTGACCGTTACCTTGGTGGGTTCCTGACGAGTGGGCCTTGGCTGAGGGCCCGACGAGTGGGCCCACCTGGACACCATGGCGCTGCTCAGTGCGGGCTTTAAGTAATTGGGTCGGCCTGCTCTGTGCGGGTTTTAAGTGCGGACAATGTCGAATACCTTTTTAAATTTCCAATCAACTTAAGAAATTGATAAAATATTAATTTTAAATCCAATTCAGTTGATTCAAGTTCCTAAATTCATTTTATATTTAGTCCTATTTATAGCAAAGCTGTTGAATCTTTCGAATATCCATTTCTGACCCAGACTCATCTGCATCCGGTCAATAAAAAATTCATAAGAAATACAAAAAAAATCCAAAAAAATTTCATGGGAGATAATTTTATGCGTGAGGTGTGCTCCAAATTTCATAGCATTTGAACCTATGAGTAGCTCTCAGCAAAAAAGAAAAATTAGGTCAAATGAGTACATGAACAGTAAACTTTTTTACAGAACCCAAATTTGTCTTTTTTGCCGAGCGCTACTCAGATGTCCAAATGATATGAAATTTGGAGCGGACCCCACGCACCAAATTATCTACCATGCAAAAAAAATTGGAATTTTTTGAATTTTTCTAGTATTTGTTTGGTATTTTTTTCTTCAGCGTGGGTGCAGATGAGCTTGGGCACCGAATCGCTGCTCTCTGAATCTTTCAACTATTTTGTGGATACTACATACAATCCTACTTCAGTATTTGAAAATGATTTTTGCCAATTGTTTGGACCAACTATAACACACTTGTAGTACAATTTTGAATTATTTTTTTTAAATGTCATGAAATTCATATAATCAATGGAATATAGCAAAAAAGCTCAGAAATTCAAAATCTTTTGGCAATATGGTCTACTTTGTGTGAAAATTGGACAAGTGAATTTTTGCATCTTATTTGCGCTACTTGCTTCACACACAAAAATATCCTCTTTTGGCACTTGAAAAATGAAAAGTCATCGTATTCCTAGTTTGTCATTTTTCCCGGAAAGTAGTACACATAAAAGGACTCCATGCAAAAGGATTGCATTTTTTGAATCTTTTTTTTCATTTTCTTTCACTTTTTGGAAAATGGGGTCAACATTGTCAGGATGGCTATCCATAGAAAGGGGTTGAATTTTTTAACTTTTTTTTATGAATACTGCATATAGTCCTACCTTAGTACCTTAAAATAATTTTTTCCACTTTCTATAACCAAACTATAATACACTTGTAGTTCAATTTTGAATTACTTTTGTTAAATGTACAAAAATTCATTTAATCATTGGAATATAGCAAAAAAGCTCACAAACTCAAAAAAATCGGCAGTAGGCCACCAATATGGTCCATTTCATGTGAAAATTGCAAAGGTTTAATTTTCAATCTTATTTGTGGTACTTGCTTCACAAAAAAACCATTTTTGGCACTTGCAAAATGATTTATTTACTTTTATAACAAAATTTTGGAATCTCCCTTTGGCAATCTTGTTTGGCATGGTAAGCCCCATATTTGTGCCAAATATCGTCACCTTATATGAAAATATGACATGGATATAGCCATGAACTTGGTCTTTTGGCTTGAAAGCTATGAACCTTCATAGATGGTAGTCCATTTTGTGAACACTTTTTTAAAATAATCATTGTATTCCTAGTTTATCATTTCTCCTGGAAATTAGTACACATAAAAGGACTCCATGCAAAAGGATTGCATTTTTTTGACTCTTTTTTCATTTTCTTTAACTTTTTGCAAAATGGGGTCAACATTGTCAGCATGGCTATTCATAGAAAGGGGTTGAATCTTCAAACTTTTTTTGTGAATACTGCATATAATCCTACCTAAGTACCTTAAAATGATTTTTTTTCCACTTTTTGTGACCAAACTATAACACACTTGTAGTTCAGTTTTGAATTACTTTTGGTAAATGTCCAGAAATTCATTTAATCAGTGGAATATAGCAAAAAATCTCAAAAACTCAAAATATTTTGGCAATAGGCCTCCAATATGGTCCATTTCACGTGAAAATTGCAAAAGTTCAATTTTCAATCTTATTTTTGGTACTTGCTTCACAAAAAAAATCATTTTTGGCACTTGAAAAATGATTTATTTACTTTTATAACAAAATTATGGAATCTCCCTTTGGCAATCTTGTTTGGCATGGTCAGCCCCATGTTTGTGCCAAATATCGTCACCTTATATGGAAATATGACATGGATATGATCCATTTCATGTGAAAATTGCAAATGTTCAATTTTCAATCTTATTTTTAAATTGCGGCGGCCGGAGTCGGAGACGAAGCGGTCGATTCGGTTGTTACACTACATCAAAGCACATACGACTCACAGGGATGGAAGAGGATGGTGAGGCGGTTTCGAAGGTGCTCTCAATTCGTCGGGGTGGTCGGAGACGAGCGCGCGGCTCCGTCCAAGCCGGCGGCCGGAGTCGAAGACGAAGCGGTCGATTCGGTTGTTACACTACATCAAAGAACATACGACTCACGGGGATGGAAGAGGATGGTGAGGCAGTTTCAGAGGTGCTCTCAATTCGTCGGGGTGGTGGGAGACGAGCGCGCGACTCCGTCCAAGCCGACGCTAGGGTTCCACCGGGAGGAGAGAGCAGAGAGGGAGAGGGAGCGTGCGAGCGAGGGCGGGAGCAAGAAGAGCGAGGAGAGCGTCCTTGATGCGGGAGTCTGCGGGCTGCCTCCAGCCACGGAGCCACCTCCGCCGTGTCCAGTGGCCGCCGGCATGGCCAGAGAGCTAGGGAGCTTTTTTTCTTCCTATTTCCCTTTGTTCTATTGGTCCCACATGTAATAGAGAGAGAGAGGAGGACGAGGTGATTCGGTGCCCAAGCTCAGCTGCACCCGCGATGAGCAGAAAAATTCGCAAAAAATAGTAGAAAAATTCAAAAAATTATGATTTTTTTTTTCATGGAAGACAATTTGGTGCGTGAGGCGCGCTCCAAATTTTAGATCATTTGGACATGTGAGTAGCTCTCGGCAAAAAAGACAAATTTGGAGTCTGTGAAAAAGTTTACTGTTTTCTGACCTAATTTGTCTTTTTTGCTGAGATCAACTCATGTGTCCAAATGATCTGAAATTCGGAGCGCACCTCACGCACTAAATTGTCTTCCATGCAAAAAAAAGGAATTTTTTGAATTTTTTTAGTATTTGTTTTGAATTTTCTCTTCACAGGGTGCAGACGAGTCTGGGCTGAAAAAATGGATATTCGGAGAGAGGAGTGGGTTTGTTTTTTAGCAAGGGCCCGTTGACATGTCAACATTTTAAGCGGCCCCACGCGTCAGCATTTTTAATGGTCCCACTCGTCATGAACTCATCCATGTAACGGTCAACGGGCTTGACCCAACGGAAATCCTCCGTTTGGGCATATGTGAGGTTCAAGTAGAGGGTGAAGGGAAAAAGTGAGGAAAACTAAGACGATTGGGCAAAACTGAACTAGGGGCATGAAAATAGAAATCCCTTATTTAATATAGGAGGTCTTTTCCGTTTTACACACCATTCTCTAACACACTTTGATGTGTTGTTAAAATGATAGGGTGCTGCCACGATAGTGAAGGTTTCGTATGCAATCATACTAGATCTGATGCTACAAGCCCTGGATTACCGGTTCCTCGTTATGAACAGAAAATTTGTGCAGATAAAAGAGTGTCACCAGGCCCGTCGACAGGCATGTGCGAGCTGTGCACACGCACAGGGCCCTAAAAAAACGGGGGGCCCCAAATCATTGTATCATTACTCATTATACTCAGTAGCAGGCCAGGCCACCAAGGGATCGCACGAGAGAAAAAGGCCTGCCCGCTCTTCCGCCCTTATTCACGAGTCCCCCAGACGCCGGTCCAGTCGTCGCGTCGACGTTTCATCTGCGCGCCGCCTGCCCAGCTGCCCCGTTCTATGTCTTCGTCTTCATCTGCAGATCTACCCGCATGACCTGTTTCCTCCGTTCGTCCGTTCTGAGTCCCCACGACATGAATTTGTGACCCGTTAGGCCGTTCATCCGTGCCGCCGATTGCTTGGACAGGGCTGTTAGAAGAGTCAAGGACGAGAAGCTCTCCGCCTCCACATCTAGTGCATTCTGTCAACTGTTTTGTGATCCACGCATGTACTAACAGTGTTATTATACAGTATTACGGAAGCAAACACATAAGGGATCACTAGAATTTTGTGATTCACGTATATAACGCACGTACTGGTTTTTAGGCTTTTTAATTTTTTTTCTCTGCGTAGTCTATTGTTTATTGGCTCAGTGGTTTGATTGTTTCTATAACTTTCCCGGTAGCTACTTGACCTGTTGTTGGCGATGTGCAGTAGAAGAATTTCTCACTGGATCTAGTCTATCGCATCACAATTCACAGCAGTGGAGAACGGATACATAGACCAGTCGGATGATGCTTTTCAGTAGAACATGAGGTCTGTTTTTTATTTTATTTTAGTTTTGGTACTACCTTTACTCTTTTGGCTATATAATTAAGTGACAGTATGCTTTGCTAATTATGTTATTTTTTAGTTATATGATTTGTAAAAAAAAGTAGGGCCTCGTTTTCCATTTCGTACCGGGGCCCCAAATTCCTGGAGACGGCCCTGAGTGTCACTATCACTTTCAATACTTCGATGTTGTTGTTTGCGGTCACACTTGTTCGTAAATCCATATATGGCATTTGCTCAATCCGGTGAAGCTGAGGACAACAATGCTATAGAAGCCATCAGATATATGGAGAATTCATGCAACACAAGGATTAGAGATTATAACTACAACGAAATGAAGAGGTTGCGACAGGAGAACATACGCTTAAAAAATTTGTTGTTTGTGGCAAATAATTGTTGAGAAAAGCTTGGCAAGGGTTAGCTTCTTGCAGTAAGGCGAATGAGATCCTTCTCACAGCAGGTCCAGCGCAATCGGCATTGCCAGTTGGCCGACAAGACGGCAAATACTGCCGACATCGGTGAACTTGTCGCCGACCCGGGCGTTGTCGTGGAGAACTGCGTCATCCTCGAGTCCATTGAGGGTGATTCAGTAGCAGCAGCGAAACGAGATTTCGCCAGCGAGGACGACGAGGAGATGCCCCAGTTCAGGCCGCCGCCATCAACGACTACGAGGTTGTTAACTCCAACAACGGCCGGGGTGGTTCCGATCTGCGGCGATGACCGATGAGTAGTAGGAGTAGGAATAGCAGTAGTGTGGTTTGCTATTTTCTTTCAAATGTAACCATTTATTATTTTTATCTAGGAATGAACTATTGTATAATTCTCATGGCTACGCTGTCATTTACCATCCTTGTTATTATCCAAGCGTAGAGTTTTGTAGGACAGTAGCAATTTTCCCTCAAGTGGATGACCTAAGGTTTATCAATTCGTGGGAGGTGTAGGATGAAGATGGTATCTCTCAAACAACCCTGCAACCAAATACAAGAAATCTCTTGTGTCCCCAACACACCCAATACATTGGTAAATTGTATAGGTGCACTAGTTCGGCGAAGAGATGGTGATTCAAGTGTAGTATGGATAGTACAAATATATTTTTATAATCTGAATAAATAAAAACAGCAAGGTAGCAAACGATAAAAGTGAGCACAAATGGTATTGCAATGCTTAAAAAAAGGCCTAGGGTTCATACTTTCACTAGTGCAATCTCTCAACAATGCTAACATAATTGAATCATATAACAATCCCTCAACGTGCGACAAAGAATCACTCCAAAGTTCCTATTAACGGAGAACAAAAGATATAAATTATTGTAGGGTACGAAATCACCTCAAAGTTATTCTTTCCGATCAATCTATTGAGCTATTCCTATAAGTGTCACAAACAGCCCTAGAGTTCGTACTAAAATAACACCATATGATACACATCAACCAACTCTAATGTTACCTAGATACTCCAATGTCATCACAAGTATCCGTGAGTTGATTATACGATATGCATCAAACAACTTCAGATTCATAATATTCAATCCAACACAAAGAACTTCAAAGAGTGCCCCAAGATTTCTACCGGAGAAAGTAGGACGAAAACGTGCATCAACCCCTATGCATAGATTACCCCAATGTCACCTCGGGAATCCGTGAGTTGAGTGCCAAAACATATATCAAGTGAATCAATATAATACCCCATTGTCACCACGGGTATTCATATGCAAGACATACATCAAGTGTTCTCAAATCCATAAAAGTATTCAATCCGATAATAGTGAAACCTCAAAGGTAAAAACTCAATTCATCACAACAAGATAGAGAGGGAGAAACACCATATGATCCAACTATATTAACAAAGCTCGCGGTACATCAAGATCGTGCCAAATCAAGAACACGAGAGAGAGAGAGATCAAACACATAGCTACTAGTACATACCCTCAGCCCCGAGGGTGAACTACTCCCTCCTCGTCATGGAGACCGCCGGGATGATGAAGATGGCCTCCGGTGATGATTTCCCCCTCCGGCAGGGTGCCGGAACAGGGCTCCAGATGGTATTTCGAAGGTACATAGGCTTGCGGCGGCGGAGTCCAAATTCTAGGGTTATTTCTGTGGGTTTCTCTATTTATAAGAATTTTTGGCGTTGGAATCACGCGAAGATGGGCTAAGATGGGCCCACGAGGCACCACGGCGCCATACCCCCCCTGCGTGCCCTGGTGCCTCGTGGGCACCTCGTGGCTCTTCTGGTCCTCCCACGAAGCTTCCTGGTTCTATTTTGTTCCAAAAAAATGTCAAAAAGTTTCGCTGCATTTGGAGAACTTTTATTTCTGCATAAAAAACAACACCACGGTAGTTCTGCTGAAAACAGCGTCAGTCCGGGTTAGTTCTAATCAAATCATACCAAAACCATATAGAATTGTTATAAACATGGCATGAATACTTCATAAATTATAGATACGTTGGAGACGTATCAACATCACATGTATCTATTTTTCGTGTCCATCTGCTTCTACTCCGTGAATTTCGCTACATTTGTCATGTACTCTAATCTCAACTCATTGTCATACATTCTGCTCCGTTAACTAAAAAGAATAAGGTCCATTAACTAAAAAGAAAAAGATTCGTCGTCATGTGCATATTGGCCATGCATGTACACCTCGAATGTTCCAACCGAACTGATGTGATTGGATTGATAAAAAAAACTTCAAAGGATTCTTCCCAGGCTAGGGGGGAGGGGCGGGGGGGGGGGGTGACCCCCCCTATATGCGCGTAGCCCCGCAACTAGTACTGGAGCCATGACTCCAAGCGGTGTGGACATATTGCCTCTTCTAAGCTGGAGGAAAGAACGACGGTCTTCTTTCGGGTGTTCAAGGCCACGCGCAACATCAACACCACCAGCCAATCAGTCGTCCTTATGTGTTCCGACCCCACCAGGTAATGGCATCTTCTGATTCTCATTTGTCCTTAAATTCATCATCTCACGCATGTAACATACACAATTAGCTAGTGTTGATTTGACGTTGGGCTTATTTGTTCGGTGCAGGTCGTCTCTGAACCAGAATATGTACAAGCCGGCCTTTGCAGGTTTTGTTGATACTGACATCGCAAAGGGCAAGATATCCCAGAGAAGCCTGGTATGCTACCATTCAACATGTCCTCGTGCTATACAAGTTCAGAAAGTGTTGTTTCTTACTTTCTTCTCTCCACTTTCCTTCGTAGATTGACGGGTCGGTCGTCGAGAGCTTTGGGGAAGGAGGGAGGACCTGTAGCCTCTCTTGGGCCTCTTCGACGCTTGCTCGCGGCGATGAGGCGCGCATTCACATCTTCAACAACGGAAAGGCGGACATCAAGGTGTCGCAACTCGAAGGGAATACTAGTTTCCTAGTCCAAGCTCGCTCACCAAAACAAATTGTTCGCAAATGTGCCAAACCCGGGGGGGCGGTGCCCCCCTCCAATTTCTATTGTTGCAAGTAGCAACTCACGGTGCATGAAATGAAGAAACCATCACTTATTTTCTGAAATATAAGTTCTGTCTTTGTTTTATGGAACTAAAGAGCGAATCTTACTTAGGTCATGTAAAAATAAATTATTCCCGAATTTAAGCTTGGCATTCCTCGTTGAACTATAGTTGGTCATTTCTACCCGGGAAAAAAGAGCTATTTCTGTCCTAAGCTTACATGTTGGCCATTCTGTCATGGCGCACGTGGGAACTCATATGCCACCTCACCTGCAAACATGTAGGAGTTTAGACCTGAATTTGCTGCAAATTTGAAAGCACATTTGCTCCCTTGGTGGTTTTGGTAATTTATGCCAACATACATGTGTTGGACTAATGCTTTTATCTAGTGAATTTCAGACAAGTTCAACAATGGCGTGGCAGAGACAAGAGGACGTGGAACCCCCCTCAAAATGCTAAGGACAAGGATTGGCAAAAGATCAAGACTCTACATTTTTGGTTTAGTGATCCAAGATCACATTGAGTCCATAGGAAAGCCAATACTATTAAAAGGGGATGAGGTGTTGCTTAATGGTCTTTTTGCTCAAGTGCATAGTGATAGTACTCCTAAACCCTCAACCACTCTCTCTAACCAAATATGTCCAAAACCTACATTCCAACTCGGCCCCACCGAAACTCTCTATCCGGCCCCACCGAGTTCATCCAAGACCTAGCCACTGCCAAAACCCTAAAAAATCGGATCCACCGAAATGGATCTCGGTCTCACCGAGATGGCCTTGCCAACTCTCTGTAATCGTTTGCACTTACTTCGGTCTCACCGGGTTTTGCAAATCGGTCTCACCGAGATGGCTTGCCAACTCTCTGTTGCCTTATTGCTTCACTTCGGTCTTACCGAGTTGATGCAATCGGTGCCACCGAGATGAGGTTTGCCCTAGCCATTGCACTTCGGTCCATCCGAGTTGTTCGTATCGGTCCCACCGAGATTCCTAAAGTTCATATCTTTTACACAGTTCGGTGCTACCGATATTATCGTTTCGGTGCCACCGAGTTGGGTCAAAAGTGTGTAACGGTTGGATTTTGTGTGGAGGCTATATATACCCCTCCACCACCTCCTTCTCAGAAAAGGAGAGCCATTAGAACGTGCCTACACTTCCACCATACATTTTCTGAGAGAGAACCACCTACTCATGTGTTGAGATCAAGCTATTCCACTCCTACCATTTGAATCTTGATCTCTAGCCTTTCCCAAGTTGCTTTCCACTCAAATCCCTCTTCCACCATAGCCAAATCTGTGAGGAGTTATTTGAGTGCTGGGAAGACTATCATTTGAAGCACAAGAGCAAGGAGTTCATCAACAACACACCGTCTATTACCTTTTGGAGAGTGGTGTCTCCTAGATTGGTTAGGTGTCACTTGGGCGCCTCCAACATGATGTGGAGTTGAACCAAGGAGTTTGTAAGGGCAAGGAGATCGCCTACTTCGTGAAGATCTACCCCGTGTGAGGCTAGTCCTTCGTGGACGTAAGCCATGGTGGAATAGACAAGGTTGCTTCTTCGTGGACCCTTCGTGGGTGGAGCCCTCCGTGGACTCGCGCAGCCGTTACCCTTCGTGGGTTGAAGTCTCCATCAACATGGACGTACGATAGCACCACCTATCGGAACCACGCCAAAAACCACCGTGTCTTCATTGCGTTTGATCTTCCATACTCTACCCTCTTACTTTCCGCACTATTGCATGCTTTACCATTTCCGCTGCTCAATCTCTAGATATGCATGTGTAGAAAGTATTGGAGTGATCTTAACTTGTGCCAAAATCTGCCTAAGTTCCAAGAGAAATTAAAAACTGCACCTTTGGCTGGTTAAGAGTCTATTCACCCCCCCTCTAGACCTATCTCCTCAATCCCACAATTGGTATCAGAGCCTTGGTCTCTATTGCCTTGGTTTCATCACCATTGGAGGGAGATGGATGTGTCTACGTTGGGGAGTCTTAGACGTAGAGTGCCTATTCTCGATGGGGAGTATTACAACTTTTGGAAGGATGAAATGCTTGATATCTTTGATGAATTTAACTTGAGCAAGTATATTCATAATCCTTATGTGCCCCCTATTGATCCCTTGCATCCTACCCATGAAGAGGAAATTGACATGCTTCGTAATCTTAGAACCGTCAATCTTATCATTAGAGGATTACCTAAGGTTGTGCTTGGTTGTATGCGAAACTTTGCATGTGCTTATACTCTATGGCATGATTTAGAAAAGCGATATCCTGATTACTCCTTAAAAAGTCTCGATAAGATTCTTCATAAGGCTGTTGCCTTTCACAAGATGAGTCCTAGTGATCCTAAGTTTGATGATTGCTTGTTTGAGCTTCGTGATCTCATGCGTTCCAAAGGAGATGGTAGAACTATTAGCAACATTATCATGGAAACTATTAGAATCCATAAACTTGAACATTGTCATGATCATGAAACTAATGAATCTGTTGCCCTTTGTGAGGATCACATGCATGATGATGATGATGTTGAGCATGGCTATTATGATGAAGACGAAGACTTTGATATTGAATTTGAGAAGACCATGAGGAATCTCAGTCTTATGGCAAATCTTCGAGATTACATGGCTGGAGGAAAAGAGTAGATTCTTGATAGCGGTTGTATTGATCACATGACCGGAGACAGAGACATGTTTTGTGAGCTTGCTAAAAATGACGGTCCACGCAAGTATGTGACTTTTGGAGACAACTCCAAGGGTAAGGTACTTTGCCTTGGTAAGGTGGCCATATCCAATGATAGCTCCATACAAAATGTTATGCTTGTTGAATCTCTTGGTTACAATCTTCTTTCCGTATCTAGACTAGCCGATTTTGGTTTTAATGTTCTATTTACCAAAGTAGATTGCCAAGTGTTTCGCCAAGATAATCATAATATGGTCTTTACCGGCATTCATAGAGGTGATCTATACATTGTTGATTTCACTAAGAGAGCTCAACCTCGTACATGCTTAATTGCTAAATCTTCTAAAGGATGGTTATGGCATAGAAGACTTGGACATGTTGGCATGCGTAACCTTGATAAACTTCTTAAAGGAGATCACATTCTTGGAGTGAAAGATGTTATATTTGACAAAGATCGACTTTGTAGTGCTTGCCAAGCAGGAAAACAAGTTGGAGGAAGCCATCCCGTGAAGAACATTATGACCACGAGGAGACCACTTGAGCTACTTCATATGGATCTTTTTGGTCCCAACTCCTATAAGAGTCTTGGTGGTAACTCCTTCGGTTTGGTCATTGTTGATGATCTTTCCAGATTTACGTGGGTGTTCTTTCTTGATGACAAATCGCAGGTACAAAAGATCGTCAAGAACTTTGCAAGAAAGGCCCAAAACCAATTTGAAGTGAAGATCAAGAAGGTTCGAAGTGACAACGGAACGGAGTTTAAGAACACCAATGTGGACACCTTTCTTGATGAGGAGGGCATTTCACATGAGTTCTCGGCTACGTACACACCTCAACAAAATGGAGTTGTTGAGAGGAAGAACCGGACACTTATTGAGATGGCAAGAACAATGCTTGATGAATACAAGACGCCAAGACATTTTTGGGCGGAAGCGGTTGAAACAGCTTGTCATGCAACAAATCGACTTTACCTTCACAAGCTTCTTGGTAAAACGGCGTATGAACTGCTCACCGGTAACAAACCACAAGTTGGATACTTTCGAGTATTTGGCTCAAAATGTTACATTCTTGATAAGCATCGTCGTTCAAAATTTGCTCCTAAATCTCATGAAGGTTTTCTACTCGGTTATGGATCGAACTCTCACACTTACCGTGTCTACAACAACTTCACTCGAAAAGTTGAAGAGACGGTAGATGTGAAGTTTGATGAGACTAACGGCTCGCAAGTCGAGCAATTGCCACTTGATGTAGGAGATCAAGAACCATCGGAAGCAATCAAAGACTTGCCCATTGGCAAGATTCGCCCCGTGGAAGTAAAGGAGAGTACCTCGTCTATTCAAGTGGAAGCCCCAACTTCACATCAAGGTGAACGGCAAGTTGATATGGAGGCATCCACAAGTGGAACACGTCAAGACGATGGGAATGAGGAAGTGCAACAAGATGATCCACCTCAACCTCCTTCTCCACCTCCACAAGCGAACAACGACAACTTCAACGAAGAAGAAGAAGATGATGATGAGGAAGCCTCACCACAACCCAAGAAAAAGCTACCTCGAGTTAGAGCAAGAATCGACAAGGATCATCCCATCGAACAAATACTTGGAGATATCCAAACCGAGAGAATCACTCGCTCTAAAACTCGTTTAGCTAACTTTTGTGAGCATTACTCATTTATCTCTAGTGTTGAACCCTTGAAGGTAGAAGATGCTCTCAAGGACCCCGATTGGCTGAATGCAATGCACGAAGAGCTACACAACTTTGAGAGGAACCAAGTTTGGACATTGGTTGAGAAGACTAAGGAAGAGCAAAACATCATTGGAACCAAATGGGTGTTTCGGAATAAGCAAGATGAAGATGGACAAGTTGTACGTAACAAGGCTCATCTCGTAGCACAAGGGTACACACAAGTCGAAGGTATGGACCATGGTGAGACCTATGCCCCCGTTACAAGACTTGAGTCCATTCGTATTCTACTTGCTTATGCCAATCACCATGATATCACCCTTTATCAAATGGATATAAAAAGTGCCTTCTTGAATGGGGACATTGAGGAGGAAGTGTATGTTAAACAACCTCCCGGCTTTGAGAATCCCAAGAAACCTAATCATGTGTACAAACTTCTTAAAGCTCTTTATGGTCTTAAACAAGCTCCTAGAGCTTGGTACAAATGCTTAACAAAGTTTCTTCTTGAAAAAGGTTTTGAGATTGGGAAGATTGATTCAACTTTGTTCACTAAGAGGGTAAATGGAGAATTATTTGTATGCCAAATTTTTGTTGATGATATTATCTTTGGATCTACTAACCCCTCTTTTAGTGAAAAGTTTGGAAGTTTGATGTCGGAAAAGTTCGAGATGTCTATGATGTGTGAACTCAAATTCTTTCTTGGTTTGCAAATCAAGCAAACTGGGGATGGTACCTTTGTTTCTCAAACAAAGTATACCAAGGACTTATTCAAGAAGTTCAACATGCAAGAGAGTAAAGGTATGAAAACTCCCATGCCCACGAGTGGACATGTTGACTTGACCAAGGATGGCAAACCTGTTGATCAAAAGGTTTATCGATCTATGATTGGTTCATTGCTATATCTATGTGCCTCCCGTCCCGACATTATGCTAAGTGTGTGCATGTGTGCACGATACCAAGCGGCACCAAAAGAGTGTCACCTTAAGGCGGTGAAAAGAATTGTGAGATACTTGATACATACACCAAACTTTGGCATATGGTATCCCAAAGGATCTTCTTTCAATCTTGTTGGCTACTCCGATTCGGACTATGCCGGAGACAAGGTTGACAGAAAATCCACTTCGGGTACATGTCAATTTCTTGGTAGATCTCTTGTGTCTTGGTCCTCCAAGAAACAAAATTCCGTATCTCTATCTACTGCCGAAGCGGAATACATTGCCGCGGGATCATGTTGTGCTCAATTACTATGGATGACACAAACTCTTAAAGACTATGGTGAGCATGTGAGACATGTACCATTACTATGTGACAATGAGAGTGCTATTAAGATCGCACATAATCCCGTGCAACATTCTCGAACTAAGCATATTGAGGTTCGTCACCACTTCATTCGAGATCATGTTGAGAAAGGTGACATTGACCTCAAACATGTTCGTACCGACAAACAATTGGCGGACATCTTTACCAAACCCCTTGATGAGAAAGTGTTCTGTCACTTGAGAAGTGAGTTGAACATCATTGATGCTTCAAACGTGAACTAGAGATTCACGTGGATGCATACAAGGGCATGATCATTCTTGGCTAATCCATGATACTTTCATGATCATATTATATCTTGGATATTTTGCTCCCTTGTATGGTATCTAACCTTTTGTAGGTACTTGGACAAGCTTCATGTCACAAGGTTGCGACACACTCTTATCATAAGCAATCTTGTATAACCCAAGTATCGACAATTGATGGTGGAACAAGGAACAAGACAACCTAAACATATCCTTTGACAAACTTTTGAGTTATGCTTCATTCTTGTCATTTTGGATATACAAGTTGTTCCTTGCAAAGCTAACCCATGTAGGAAGATGAACTACAAAAGATAGGATCGCTCCCAACTGCAACTCATGAGCAACTACATGATGGATATCACCACAAAATTCCAATGTAAGTTCTCACATCTTAGAGAAGCTTTACTCAAAGACATGAGCTAAAGCAATTCAACAAGATGTGAATACATTGAAATGCTTAAAGGAAAAATGGCAACCCCATTTTGAGCTTAAACGATGAGTATGACCTATGATCAAGTGCTCTCACTTGACTCCTAAGTCAATATACTCTAACATAGGTGACCTAGTCGCCGACCCATCTAGATGAAGTTCTCTAGTGTTCCTTGTGTTTATTCTACTCTTGCTAGAGGGTCTGTTTAAAAAAAACTTCATCTAGACTTTGCTTCTTTTCTGTGTTTATTTTCTTTTCGCTATTTTCACAGTTAATTCAGTGCAAATCTTTATGAGAATTCCTTTGGCTAGTGAGCTGAGTTGACAAATTGTTCCATTGCACCAAACTCGGTTCCACCGAATTGACTCAACTCGGTGTCACCGACTTTGCTGCTCTAAGGGAATTTCTGACAAATATTTCCTGAGTTTTTCTGCTCCAGATCCACTCAATGATTCTTATCCTCTACTTGCATCTAGAGCCACTCTAAGGCTACATGTGTTTCTCAAGGACCAAACCCACTTGATCAATAACCTTGAAGTCCCTTCTTGGAAATTGATGTCAAAGGGGGAGAGAGGAATACATCAAAGCTTATCTCTACAAAAGAGATGCACCTTCCAAGAGGAGAGAATGTTACATGTTTCTAAGAGGGGAGAAACATGATTAGTTTGTTCTTTCGCTGTTCTAGTTTTCTCACCTTACCTACTCCCAATATCTAATGTTAGATTCAGGGGGAGAGGAAGTTCTTTAAGGGGAGATAACTATTTCTTTTGGGGACATGTCTGCTTCAAAAAAGTATTCACCTAGTGATACTCTCTCTACATGTCATCCCAATCTTGGTTTCTTGTTGATCTTGTGTCTTTTCTTGAAGAAATTATCTTGTGTTATCTAACCTTGTTTTCTCAAGTGTATTTCTTCAGGTACTTGATCAAGAACTTCAAGGTAAGTATATGCATCACACTCATGTACATGATTGACCTCTTGCTAGTATATATATATGTTTGCAAGAAGAAAATGATGGACACGTGGATACCTAAATGCCATATATATTGCTCTGATGCATATAGCCAAGATACATGTTGCATGTATATCTCCCATGTGATATCATCATTTTATATGCACATCTTCAGGGGGAGTTCAGGGGAGCTCATACATGTTACATGTTTCCTTCAAAGCTTTCATACATTCTTCTGCTAAATCTTCATTTGAAGCTTTGATGTATATTGTCATCAATTACCAAAAAGGGGGAGATTGAAAGCACATTTTCTCCCTTGGTGGTTTTGGTAATTTATGCCAACATACATGTGTTGGACTAATGCTTTTATATAGTGAATTTCAGACAAGTTCAACAATGGCGTGGCAGAGACAAGAGGACGTGGAACCCCCCTCAAAATGCTAAGGACAAGGATTGGCAAAAGATCAAGAATCTACATTTTTGGTTTAGTGATCCAAGATCACATTGAGTCCATAGGAAAGCCAATACTATAAAAAGGGGATGAGGTGTTGCTTAATGGTCTGTAACACCCCAAAAATTTAATCATATTTTTATTAAATAAAATTTGGCCAGAAATAAAATTTTGAATTATAATAGGTCTTTTATTAATTTTAGAGTATTTTCTGTTTTCAAAATTCTTCCCTCCATTTAGAAATTTTTGTAAAATATTGTGGGATTTGGTAGTTGTCTTAAATCAATTCAAATATATTTAAAATAACAATAGGAAATATTTTCATAATAAAATTTTGCACAAGATAATTCTTTTAAAGGCTTTTTCAATACTTTAAATGCTTCTGTTGCACTACAACCATTTTAAATAAATCTTTAAAAATTCCACAAAAATTATGAGAGGTCATGTGATGCCTATAGATCACTTTTATGCAAAAACCCAACTGGGTCTTTTGAAAATTTTGAGCAAAGCATCATCTTTTCTTTTCTGGTCCAGATTCAGCTTTGAACTACAACCCTATTTTTCCTTGCTCCAAAAATTCTGTAATTAATCCACCTTATAATCCTTCCTAAGAAACCCTTAAGTCTAGAAGACCAGCTTCAATTACCTCTTTTAAGTTCACCAAATTAATCCTCCAACTTTCTGTCCAGAACTGAAATTCTTCCCAACTTGCATTAGCAAGTATCTCTTTTTGTCAAACCAACTCCACCATCGTCTTCATGATCTAAAGAGACACCATTCTGCCAAGTGTCACTTCCAAAAGAATTCTCTAAATGGCCATAGCATACTGTCAAGCACCTTGTGTGCATGACAGAAATTTTGCCCCTTCCTAAACTGCATTAGGAACTTGCTCCTCTGGCCAAAATAGTATGTCCAACATCCTCACCATCCCTAGTAGCATCACCATACCAAAATTCAGCCCAATTGGACAAGCCTAGGCTGCTCTGGCATTTGATCGAGCAGCTGGTTGGTGTGCCAGAACGCCCGCACTGCACCCCGCCGATGCCCGAGCCGCTGCCCTGCTGCCTCCCCCAGCTTGCCTCGCTTCCCTGCTAGCTACCTACGCCGGCCACAGCCTCCCCCGCGTCTTCCCCGCACCGGAGCTTTCCCCCTGGCACCGCCCTTCACCGGCCAGCGCCACCACCGACAGAGCCCGTCGTTGTCACGCCACCGACCAAAGCCCCTAGCACCAATCAGCGCCAGCCAGCGCCCCTCGCATTCAACTGCCAACCGCTCGGTGACATCCAGTGCACTGACCACGCCGCCGACCTCACCCACCCTCTCTGCCTCAGTAATGGCCACCACCGCAGTCCGTCATGGCCGGCGTTGTCTGAGCCACCTGGAGCCTCCCCGAGCTAGCCAGCACACCCCGGAGTAAATGTGGACGACCACCGTCCACACCAGAGCTCCACCGTCCATCACCGACCTCGCCAGCTACCTCAAATCGACATTAATGGCCGCCCGCAGCCATGTCCGATTCTGTAGCCGCGGAACCGACTTCACCTCCTGTAAATAGGCCACTCCGAGCTCCAGCAACTCCTCACCATGCCTCCCGCCCCCTCTCTGAACTTCCCCAAGTAGCCAACCGACCGGGAACGGTCGTCTTTTTCCTCTCCGATGAAAGCATCCGCCGCCACTGCCCGGATGATTCCGGCGAAACCACAATTCCCCCTCCTCCAATCTCTTCACCATTAGCCTCCCCTTGACCCCACGACTCCATCCCACCCCCAAATTTTGCTCGAGCTCAACCACGGGCGAAAGCCCCAAATCAACTCCGCCGGAACTTTTCGGGTGACCTCGCCGCCGGCGAGATAGGGCTCCCCGGCGACCATGCCGTATCTCGTTTGGATCGCCAGGCTCCCCTGGTCACGCGGGTGGCCACATCTCACCGTGGGACGCCGCCGTTCGCCGGCGACGGTCACCGGAGTCCGCCTCTGTTTTGCCGGAGAGAGAGAGGCGCGCGCGAGGCGACCTGGTCAAACCTGACCAGTGGGTCAGGCGGGCCCACTGTCAGTGACCCAGGGCCGTCCATAAGTGGAGGCGTACTCCACTGTATACGCGTCCATCTCTGGAAAACGTACTTCCCGGAAGTGCGCCTTCGACGTCGACCACCTCCCGCACGGCTGAAATGGCTGGGCCCGGCCCAGTGGCGCCGTGCAGCTAAACAACGCTCAGGCGCACTACTGCCCTTTCCTATTTTCCTTTTCCAGCAATCTTCAAATAATGCTACAGAATTTAATCCTAAACCAAATTTTATGATTCAAATTTCTACAGACTTCTAAAATCATGCTCTATTAATTTAGATAGGGTGAACATTTTTCCTAGGCTTTGTTTCTGTAGGATTTATTAAATAGTCCAATTCTTCATTTCTTTCCAGCTTAGAAATCTTCTAGGATAATCATATGAACTCCAAATAATTTGATTCTTTTTCTGAAATTCCTAATTTTTCATCTAGTTTATTTTAGTAATTAATTTAAAAATTTCCAAATAAATTTTTAATACTGTTTTTGCTTTATGTGGTAATTGCAATATTTCTGAAAATAGGAAATGGAGGGAAGATAAAATTTTCAAAACTTTTGGAGTGCCCCAATATTTCTGCATACTCAAGGCAAGCATCTTGAACACTTGATATGGTGATTGCATGGTTAAATGTTTGCAAGAAAATTTGGATCATGCATATGTTGAATTCAAATAAAAATTTGCATATTGCTAGTACGCATGCATGATCCCTTGAAAATATTTTATCTCCATTTATATATGAAGTATGAGTGAGCATGGTTATTTTCACATGCCCATGTTGGTCCGGACTAATCTGCAGGAAAGAATCAGTCACGAGAAAGGTGACCGTGAAACTGAAATCTCGTTGTGACGAGAATGATCAGTGAGGGCATGTTGGGACATGCCAGATGGTGACCCTGTTGGGTATTACCGAGGAAATATGTTATGCTAACCACTTCAGGAAAAACTTAACCTCCTGAGTCGACCGTAGATCGAGTCTTGTTCCGGTAACCCCCATACTTGTTTCGTGCTGCCACTTGTCCCTGCCGCAGGTAGGGTACGGTTCAGTAAGTTGTTAACCCCTTACCTGCACACACCGTACAGAGAGGCCATAGTGAAAGATACCATTGGCCCACGGTAGGCATGTCACTTGGTCCGGGGGCATGGGTGTCTCCGGTTGTAGCCGGAGAGGGGTCGCACCCCTGTTTGCGCGCCGATATAAATATTGTGATCCCATGCTATTGGAGGTTGTAGCCTTCCCACTTAGAGTTTTACTTTATCATTGCCTTGGGTGATTCCTGGCTTTGATGAGTTAAGCTGGTGTGTGCTAGTCAGGTGTGTTTTCAACCCAAAGACCGTAATGGGAATTAGCCAGCGTCTCGGTGCTGACTAAAGAAATCCTTTACTTGTGGGTAAAGAGTACACCCTCTGCAGAGTTATACCTATTCGAATAGCCGTGTCCGCGGTTAAGGACTACAGTCTGGGTTGGTCAAGTGTCAGTCTTAGTGTCGGTCTCCGGAGGAAAATAATTAAAATTGAGCATGATGTATTTTACAGAATATTATTATTTCATCACTAACGCTGTCATGGATATTTTGTTATCATGAATATCATGGTTGTGAATATTATTGTCACTATACATATTATTGTGGACTAACCCGTTCCTCTTATTTTATTTTCCTGAGTGTCTCAGGGGCTGGCTAGACTACCCCGGACACCCAGTTTTATTTTCAAGACCTCTCATGGCGTCGCTTGAGTTGATGGGCGGTCTGTCTCGCCCGATACTCTTTTAGACACCCGTTAGGCATTTCTTTTCAAGACCGACCGTGGCGTCACTTTTAGACGCCCGACTGGCATTTCTTTTCAAGACCTCTCATGGCGTCGCTTGAGTTAATGGGCGGTCTGTCTCGCCCGATACTCTTTTAGACACCCGTTTGGCATTTCTTTTGGATTTCTCGGGCGGTTCAGTCTCGCCCAATTGTCCACTTTTAATTTTCTTGGTTTGTCACTAACATTTTAATTTCTGCACATGCTAATATTTATCATGCCATGTTTTAAATATCAGTCAGCATGACATATCATTTAATCCATCAGGGGCATATGCATTCAGCACCGTATTAACATTCATCATGCCATGCTTTAATTTCGTTCAGTATATGCATTAAACCATCATGATCATATGCATTCGGTATATCTTTTGTTCATGATGTTTGCGAGTACATTCAAACGTACTCACTGGCTTGTCCCTGGCTATTTACTTGGCCAGGTCAGGATCTCTTCAAGGAGTATTACCACGACATCCATGCAGAGCCTAGGATAGCAACCACGCGAGATAGGAATTATCCGGGTCAGCTGTTCCTGTGGAAATGGAGCCCCATCGACGTTTGGAGAACCACGAGTTGCTTCCATCAACCACCCTAGAAATCATTGTTGTTTCATTAGACCTTTATGGTCTTGTACCCAATTCTTCTAATTGCTTGGTAATCTGGAACAAGGACGTGTCCACCAGTAATAGTAATCCTGGGCTGGTGACCACACGAGGGGTTAATTTCTAGGATATCATGTCCCAGAAATCCGGCCCCGACAGCCTTGGTATCAGAGCTAGGCTGACCATTGGCTAATCCTATCCTAGCCTGGTCATTATTCTTAGGTTTCCACACCATCCGACTCTTTCCTGTCCGTAGCCAAGCCCATCTCATTCGATAAGCCTACACAGTGACCAGCCGACACCTTTTTAACAGTCGGTGCCCAACCTATCTGTCCTGCCCATAGGCCGTGTGCCTGTGGCCGACACCTGAGTTGTCCCATCAACAAGCGTGCGATGGAAGACTCCACTGACCTATAAAGGAAGCCTTGCCCAACCCAGCACCAGGAACCCTTCCGCAAGACCCCGTAGATGTTACCTTCCAACCGTAGACGGTCATGAGCATGGTTGCTGCTGCATCCAGCACTTATTTTTGTGACGCAATTTTTGCGATGTATTTTAGGGCATATGTCATAAGTGCATTGCTATGTTTGCATTCTGCATAATATTGTTTGTTGTGGTATGCATTGAATTCTTTCGCCCTTAACAAATCTCGAGGACGAGATTTTCTTAAGGGGGGTAGAATTTGTAACACCCCAAAAATTTAACCATATTTTTATTAAATAAAATTTGGCCAGAAATAAAATTTTGAATTATAATAGGTCTTTTATTAATTTTAGAGTATTTTCTATTTTCTGTTTTCAAAATTCTTCCCTCCATTTAGAAATTTTTGTAAAATATTGTGGGATTTGGTAGTTGTCTTAAACCAATTCAAATATATTTAAAATAACAATAGGAAATATTTTCATAATAAAATTTTGCACAAGATAATTCTTTTAAAGGCTTTTTCAATACTTTAAATGCTTATGTTGCACTACAACCATTTTAAATAAATCTTTAAAAATTCCACAAAAATTATGAGAGGTCATGTGATGCCTATAGATCACTTTTATGCAAAAACCCAACTGGGTCTTTTGAAAATTTTGAGCAAAGCATCCTCTTTTCTTTTCTGGTCCAGATTCAGCTTTGAACTACAACCCTATGTTTCCTTGCTCCAAAAATTATGTAATTAATCCACCTTATAATCCTTCCTAAGAAACCCTTAAGTCCAGAAGACCAGCTTCAATTACCTCTTTTAAGTTTACCAAATTAATCCTCCAACTTTCTGTCCAGAACTGAAATTCTTCCCAACTTGCATTAGCAAGTATCTCTTTTTGTCAAACCAACTCCACCATCGTCTTCATGATCTAAAGAGACACCATTCTGCCAAGTGTCACTTCCAAAAGAATTCTCTAAATGGCCATAGCATACTGTCAAGCACCTTGTGTGCATGACAGAAATTTTGCCCCTTCCTAAACTGCATTAGGAACTTGCTCCTCTGGCCAAAATAGTATGTCCAACATCCTCACCATCCCTAGTAGCATCACCATACCAAAATTCAGCCCAATTGGACAAGCCTAGGCTGCTCTGGCATTTGATCGAGTAGCTGGTTGGCGTGCCAGAACGCCCGCACTGCACCCCGCCGACGCCCGAGCCGCTGCCCTGCTGCCTCCCCCAGCTTGCCTCGCTTCCCTGCTAGCCACCTACGCCGGCCACAGCCTCCCCCGCGTCTTCCCCGCACCGGAGCTTTCCCCCTGGCGCCTGTTGGGGAACGTTGCATGGGAAACAAAATGTTTCCTACGCACACACAAGATCTATCCATGGTGATGAGCATCTACGAGAGGGAGAGTAAATCTACATACCCTTGTAGATCGCTAAGCGGAAGCTAAGAAACGCGGTTGATGTAGTCGAACGTCTCCGCGATCCAAATCGCAAGTCGTCCCTCGATCCGATCACGAACTAGCGCCGAACGGACGGCACCTCCGCGTTCAACACACGTACGGCTTGATGACGCCTTCACCTCCTCGATCCAGCGAGCGATGGTGAAGTAGTGGTTGAGTTCCAGCAGCACGACGACGTGGTGATGGTGGTGAGGAACAATCTCTGCAGGGCTTCGCCAAGCGCTACGGAGATTATGACGGAGGAACTAGAGGGTTAGGGTTGCCGCACACGGCTTGGGGAAATCTTGATGTGTCCCGTGTGCTAGCCCTGCCCCTCTATTTATATGTTGAGCCTTGGGGTCTAAACTTGGAGTAAAAGCCTCCTTCAGGTCGGTTTTGCCCGCACAAGGTCGGTTTGGCCCGCAGGGAAAGAGTCCAACTCGGATCCCTGCAGTACCGCGCACAAGCGGTAGTACCGCTTTACACAAGCGGTAGTACCGCTTGGGCGGTAGTACCGCTTCACACAAGCGGTAGTACCGCTTGGGCGGTAGTACTGCTTCACAAAACGGTAGTACCGCTTACGCGGCAGCAAAACTACTTTTTGCACTTTCCAATACCTCGTGGGCTTTATCCCTTTGGCCCATATAAAGTGTTGCTGCACCCGAACACTTCGGTAAACATCCGGAACCCATTCCGGTGAACTCCGGAACTCTTCCGGAGATCAAAACACTATTATCACATATATCAATCTTTACCTCCGGACTATTCCGGAGATCCTCGTCATGTCCGGGATCTTATCCGGGACTCCGAACAACTTTCGGTCACCAACAAAATAACTCAATTATACTAATCGTCACCAAACGTTAAGTGTGTAGACCCTGCGGGTTCGAGAACTATGTAGACATGACCGAGACACTTCTACGATCAATAACCAATAGCGGGACCTGGATGCCCATATTGGCTCCTACATATTCTACGAAGATCTTTATCGGTCGAACCTCTATGTCAAGGATTCAGTTAATCCCGTATGCTGTTCCCTTTGTTCTTCGGTATGTTACTTGCCCGAGATTCGATCGTCGGTATCTCTATACCTAGTTCAATCTCGTTACCGGCAAGTCTCTTTACTCGTTCCGTAATACAAGATCTCGTGGCTAACACTTTAGTCACATTGCTTGCAAGGCTCATTGTGATGTTGTATTACCGAGTGGGCCCTGAGATACCTCTCCGTCACACAGAGTAACAAATCCCAGTCTTGATCCATGCCAACCCAACAGACACCCTCGGAGATACCTGTAGAGCACCTTTATAGTCACCCAGTTACGTTGCGACGTTTGATACACACAAGGTACTCCTCCGATGTCAGGGAGTTGCATGATCTCATGGTCATAGGAACAGATACTTGACATGCAGAAAACAATAGTAATAAACTGACACGATCAAATGCTACGTTCTTAGTTTGGGTCTTGTCCATCACATCATTCTCCTAATGATGTGATCCCGTTATCAAATGACATCTCATGTCAATGGCTAGGAAACCTTAACCATCTTTGATCAACGAGCTAGTCAACTAGAGGCTTACTAGGGACACAGTGTTGTCTATGTACCCACACATGTATTTGAGTTTCCAATCAATACAATTATAGCATGGATAATAAACGATTATCATGAACAAGGAAATATAATAATAACCAATTTATTATTGCCTCTAGGGCATATTTCCAACAGTCTCCCACTTGCACTAGAGTCAATAATCTAGTTCACATCACTATGTGATTTACATTGTAATGAATCGAACACCCATGCAGTTCTGGTGTTGTTCATGTTTAGCCCTTGGAAGAGGTTTAGTCATCGGATCTGCAACATTTAGATCCTTGTGTACTTTGCAAATATTTATGTCGTCCTCCTTGATGTAATCGCGGATGGAATTGAAACGTCGCTTTATGTGTCTGGTCCTCTTGTGAAATCTTGGTTCCTTGGCTAGAGCAATGGCACCAGTATTATCACAAAACAGAGTCATTGGGTTAAGCGCACTAGGCACTACTCCAAGATCTGTCATGAACTCCTTCATCCAGACACCTTCCTTCGCCGCCTCCGAGGCAGCGATGTACTCCGCTTCGCATGTAGAATCTGCTGCCACGCTTTGCTTGGAACTGCACCAGCTAACCGCACCCCCATTAAGAATAAATACGTATCCGGTTTGTGACTTAGAGTCATCCGGATCAGTGTCAAAGCTTGCATCGACGTAACCCTTTACGACGAGCTCTTGATCACCTCCATAAACGAGAAACATGTCCTTAGTCCTTTTCAGGTACTTCAGGATATTCTTGACCGCCGTCCAGTGTTCCATTCCTGGATCACTTTGAAACCTTCCGACCATACTTATGGCAAGGCTGACATCGGGTCTTGTGCACAGCATTGCATACATGATAGAGCCTATGGCCGAAGCATAGGGGATGACACTCATCTTTTCTCTATCTTCTGCAGTCACTGGGCATTGAGTCTTACTCAACTTTACACCTTGCAAAACAGGCAAGAACCCCTTCTTGGACTGATCCATTTTGAACTTCTTCAAAACTTTGTCAAGGTATGTGCTTTGTGAAAGTCCTATCAAACGTCTCGATCTATCTCTATAGATCTTGATGCCTAATATGAAAGCAGCTTCTCCTAGGTCCTTCATTGAAAAACTCTTGTTTAAATATTCCTTTATGCTTTCCAGCATTTCTATATTGTTTCCAATCAGTAATATGTCATCCACATATAATATTAGAAACGCTATAGAGCTCCCACTCACTTTCTTGTAAATACAAGCTTCTCCGTAAACTTGTATAAACTCGAACGCTTTGATCACCTCATCAAAACGAAGATTCCAACTCCGAGATGCTTGCACCAGTCCATAAATGGATCGCTGGAGTTTGCAAACTTTGCCAGCATTCTCTGGATCGACAAAACCTTCTGGTTGCATCATATACAACTCTTCCTTAAGGTAACCGTTAAGGAACGCTGTTTTGACATCCATCTGCCAAATTTCATAATCGAAAAAGGCAGCTATTGCTAACATGATTCTGACGGACTTAAGCATCGCTACGGGTGAGAAGGTCTCATCGTAGTCAACTCCTTGAACTTGTGAAAAACCCTTTGCCACAAGTCGAGCTTTATAGACGGTGACATTACCGTCCGCGTCCGTCTTCCTCTTAAAGATCCATTTGTTCTGAATGGCCTTACGCCCTTCAGGTAATACTTCCAAAGTCCATACTTTGTTTTCATACATGGATCCCATCTCGGATTTCATGGCCTCTAACCACTTCTCGGAATCCGGGCCCATCATCGCTTCTCCATAGCTCGTAGGTTCATCGTTGTCTAACAACATGACCTCTAAGACAGGGTTGCCGTACCACTCGGGAGCAGTACGCGTCCTTGTCGACCTACGAGGTTCGATAGCAACTTGATCCAAAGCTTCATGATCATCATCATTAACTTCCTCTTCAGCTAATGTAGGCTCCACAGAAACAACTTTCTGCACTGCGCTACTCTCAGGTTGAAGTAAAGGTTCAACAACCTCATCAAGTTCTATCTTCCTCCCACTCAATTCTTTCGAGAGAAACTCTTTCTCAAGAAATGTTCCGCTTTTAGCGACAAACACTTTGCCTTTGGATCTGAGGTAGAAGGTATACCCAACTGTCTCTTTTGGGTATCCTATGAAGACGCATTTCTTCGCTTTGGGTTCCAGCTTTTCAGGCTGAAGCTTTTTGACATAAGCATCACATCCCCAAACTTTAAGAAACGACAACTTTGGCTTCTTGCCAAACCAAAGTTCATATGGCGTCGTCTCAACGGATTTCGATGGTGCCCTATTTAAAGTGAATGCAGCTGTCTCTAATGCATAACCCCAAAACGATAGTGGCAAATCGGCAAGAGACATCATAGATCGCACCATATCCAATAAGGTTCGATTACGACGTTCGGACACACCATTATGCTGTGGTGTTCCAGGCGGTGTCAGTTGTGAAACAATTCCACATTGTCTTAAGTGACTGCCAAACTCATAACTCAGATATTCTCCTCCTCGATCAGATCGTAGGAATTTAATCTTCTTGTTACGATGATTCTCAACTTCACTCTGAAATTGTTTGAACTTTTCAAATGTTTCAGACTTGTGTTTCATTAAGTAAATATACCCATATCTACTTAAGTCATCAGTGAAGGTGAGAAAGTAACGATAACCACCGCGCGCCTCAATACTCATCGGACCGCACACATCAGTATGTATGATTTCCAACAAGTCACTTGCCCGTTCCATTGTTCCAGAGAACGGTGTTTTAGTCATCTTGCCCATGAGGCATGGCTCACATGTGTCAAGTGATTCAAAATCAAGTGACTCCAAAAGTCCATCAGCATGGAGCTTCCTCATGCGTTTTACGCCAATATGACCTAAACGGCAGTGCCACAAGAAAGTGGTATTATCATTATCAATTCTACATCTTTTGGCATCAATGTTATGAACATGTGTATCATTACTATCGAGATTCAATAAGAATAAACCCCTCACATTGGGTGCATGACCATAAAAGATATTACTCATATAAATAGAACAACCATTATTCTCTGATTTAAATGAGTAACCGTCTCGCAATAAACAAGATCCAGATATAATGTTCATGCTTAACGCAGGCACCAAATAACACTTATTTAGGTTCATCACTAATCCCGACGGTAATCGAAGAGCGAGCGTGCCAACGGCGATCACATCAACCTTGGAACCATTTCCCACGCGCATCGTCACTTCGTCCTTTGCCAGCCTCCGTCTATTCCGCAGTTCCTGTTTAGAGTTGCAAATATGAGCAACCGCACCGGTATCAAATACCCAGGCACTACAACGAGGGTTGGCAAGGAACATATCAATAACATGTATATCATATATACCTTGTTTGTTGTTGGCCGCCTTCTTGTCAGCCAAATACTTGGGGCAGTTTCGCTTCCAGTGTCCAGTTCCCTTGCAATGAAAGCACTCAGTTTCTGGTTTGGGTCCAGCCTTGGGTTTCTTCACAGGAGCAGCAACTGCTTTGCCACCCTTCTTAGATTTACCCTTCTTACCCTTGCCATTTTTCTTGAAACTAGTGGTTTTATTGATCATCAACACTTGATGCTCCTTCTGAATTTCAGACTCAGCGGCTTTCAGCATCACAAACAGCTCGGCGACTGACTTGTTCATCCCGTGCATGTTATAGTTCAACACGAAGCTCTTGTAGCTAGATGGCAATGATTGAAGAACTCTGTCAGTGATAGCCTCTGGCGGAAGGGGCATCCCTAATTCAGCCAGACGGGTGGAGTACCCAGACATTCTGAGCACGTGATCACTGATAGACCCGTTCTCCTCCATCTTGCAAGTATAGAACTTATCGGAGATCTCATATCTCTCGATCCGGGCATTCTTCTGAAAGATAAACTTCAACTCCTGGAACATCTCATATGCTCCATGACGTTCAAAACGTCTTTGAAGTCCCGGTTCTAAGCCATACAACATTGCACATTGAACTATTGAGTAATCATCAGAACGAGCCTGCCAGGCGTTCACAACGTCTAGAGACTCAACTGGAGCGGGTGGATCACCAAGCGGTGCATCAAGGACATAAGCCTTCTGGGAAGCCGTAAGGATAATCCTTAGATTACGGGCCCAGTCCACAAAGTTACTTCCATCATCTTTCAACTTAGCTTTCTCTAGGAACGCATTAAAATTCAGGGGTGCTACTGCGCGAGCCATGATCTACAACATAAATATAGCAAAGACAACTTAGACTATTGTTCAAGATAATGAGTTTAATTAATCATATTACTTAAAAACTCCCACTCAAATTGACATCCCTCCGGTCATTCGAGTGTAACATGATCCAAATCCACCAACTCAAGTCCGATCATCACGTGAGTCGAGGTGGTTTCAATGGTGAACATCTTCATGTTGATCATATCTACTATATGACTCATGTTCGACCTTTCGGTCTCTTGTGTTCCGAGGCCATGTCTGTACATGCTAGGCTCGTCAAGTTTAACCCGAGTGTTCCGCGTGTGCAACATGGCTTGCACCCGTTGTATGTGAACGTGGAGTCTATCACACCCGATCATCACGGCGTGTCTCGAAACGACGAACTTTCGCAACGGTGCACACTCGGGGAGAACACAATTTATCTTGAAATTTAAGTGAGGGATCACCTTATAATGCTACCGTCGTCCTAAGCAAAATAAGATGCATAAAAGGATTAACATCACATGCAAATCATAAGTGACATGATATGGCCATGAACTTGTGCTTTTGATCTCCATCTCCAAAGCACCGGCATGATCTCCATCGTCACCGGCATGACACCATGATCTCCATCATCTTGATCTCCATCAACGTGTCGCCATAAGGTTGTCGCGCCGACTGTTGCTTCCACGACTATTGCTAACGTTTAGCGATAAAGTAAAGCATTACATAGCGCTTAATGATTGACACGCAGGTCATATAATAATTAAAGACAACTCTATGGCTCCTGCCAGTTGCCGTACTCATCGACATGCAAGTCGTGATATTCTATACAACACATGATCATCTCATACATCACATATATCTCATCATGTAATTGGCCATATCACATCACAACATACCCTGCAAAAACAAGTTAGACGTCCTCTAATTGTTGTTGCAAATTTTACGTGGCTGCTACGGGTTTGCAAGAACCGTTCTTACCTACGCAAAACCACAACGTGGTGTAGTGATTGCTTTTTGATCTTCTAAAAGAACCCTCTTCATTAAAATCGATTCAACTAAAGTGAGAGAGACAGACACCCGCTAGCCATCTTTATGCAACGAAGTTACATGTCAGTTGAAGGAACCTGTCTCGCGTAAGTGTACGCGTAATGTCGGTCCGGGCCGCTTCATCTCACAGTACCGCCGAATCAAATATCAACTAGTAACGGCAAGCAATATGTATACACCCACGCCCACAACTCGTTTGTGTTCTACTCAAGATCTCATCTACGCATAGACCTAGCTCTGATACCACTGTAGGGGAACGTTGCATGGGAAACAAAATTTTTCCTACGCACACACAAGATCTATCCATGGTGATGAGCATCTACGAGAGGGAGAGTAAATCTACATACCCTTGTAGATCGCTAAGCGGAAGCGTTTAAGAAACGCGGTTGATGTAGTCGAACGTCTCCGCGATCCAAATCGCAAGTCGTCCCTCGATCCGATCACGAACTAGCGCCGAACGGACGGCACCTCCGCGTTCAACACACGTACGGCTTGATGACGCCTTCACCTCCTCGATCCAGCGAGCGATGGTGAAGTAGTGGTTGAGTTCCAGCAGCACGACGGCGTGGTGATGGTGGTGAGGAACAATCTCTGCAGGGCTTCGCCAAGCGCTACGGAGATTATGACGGAGGAACTAGAGGGTTAGGGTTGCCGCACACGGCTTGGGGAAATCTTGATGTGTCCCGTGTGCTAGCCCTGCCCCTCTATTTATATGTTGAGCCTTGGGGTCTAAACTTGGAGTAAAAGCCTCCTTCAGGTCGGTTTTGCCCGCACAAGGTCGGTTTGGCCCGCAGGGAAAGAGTCCAACTCGGATCCCTGCAGTACCGCGCACAAGCGGTAGTACCTCTTTACACAAGCGGTAGTACCGCTTGGGCGGTAGTACCGCTTCACACAAGCGGTAGTACCGCTTGGGCGGTAGTACCGCTTCACACAAGCGGTAGTACCGCTTGGGCGGTAGTACTGCTTCACAAAACGGTAGTACCGCTTACGCGGCAACAAAACTACTTTTTGCACTTTCCAATACCTCGTGGGCTTTATCCCTTTGGCCCATATAAAGTGTTGCTGCACCCGAACACTTCGGTAAACATCCGGAACCCATTCCGGTGAACTCCGGAACTCTTCCGGAGATCAAAACACTATTATCACATATATCAATCTTTACCTCCGGACTATTCCGGAGATCCTCGTCATGTCCGGGATCTTATCCGGGACTCCGAACAACTTTCGGTCACCAACAAAATAACTCAATTATACTAATCGTCACCAAACGTTAAGTGTGTAGACCCTGCGGGTTCGAGAACTATGTAGACATGACCGAGACACTTCTACGATCAATAACCAATAGCGGGACCTGGATGCCCATATTGGCTCCTACATATTCTACGAAGATCTTTATCGGTCGAACCTCTATGTCAAGGATTCAGTTAATCCCGTATGCTGTTCCCTTTGTTCTTCGGTATGTTACTTGCCCGAGATTCGATCGTCGGTATCTCTATACCTAGTTCAATCTCGTTACCGGCAAGTCTCTTTACTCGTTACGTAATACAAGATCTCGTGGCTAACACTTTAGTCACATTGCTTGCAAGGCTCATTGTGATGTTGTATTACTGAGTGGGCCCTGAGATACCTCTCCGTCACACAGAGTAACAAATCCCAGTCTTGATCCATGCCAACCCAACAGACACCCTCGGAGATACCTGTAGAGCACCTTTATAGTCACCCAGTTACGTTGCGACGTTTGATACACACAAGGTACTCCTCCGATGTCAGGGGGTTGCATGATCTCATGGTCATAGGAACAGATACTTGACATGCAGAAAACAATAGCAATAAACTGACACGATCAAATGCTACGTTCTTAGTTTGGGTCTTGTCCATCACATCATTCTCCTAATGATGTGATCCCGTTATCAAATGACATCTCATGTCAATGGCTAGGAAACCTTAACCATCTTTGATCAACGAGCTAGTCAACTAGAGGCTTACTAGGGACACAGTGTTGTCTATGTACCCACACATGTATTTGAGTTTCCAATCAATACAATTATAGCATGGATAATAAACGATTATCATGAACAAGGAAATATAATAATAACCAATTTATTATTGCCTCTAGGGCATATTTCCAACAGCGCCGCCCTCCATCGGCCAGCGCCGCCACCGATAGAGCCCTCAACCACTCTCTCTAACCAAATATGTCCAAAACCTACATTCCAACTCGGCCCCACCGAAATTCTCTATCCGGCACCACCGAGTTCATCCAAGACTTATCCACTGCCAAAACCCTAACAAATCGGATCCACCGAAATGGATCTCGGTCTCACCGAGATGGCCTTGCCAACTCTCTGTAATCGTTTGCACTTACTTCGGTCTCACCGGGTTTTGCAAATCGATCTCGCCGAGATGGCTTGCCAACTCTCTGTTGCCTTATTGCTTCACTTCGGTCTTACCGAGTTGATGCAATCGGTGTCACCGAGATGAGGTTTGCCCTAGCCATTGCACTTTGGTCCATCCGAGTTGTTCGTATCGGTCCCACCGAGATTCCTAAAGTTCATATCTTTTACACAGTTCGGTGCTACCGAGATTATCGTTTCGGTGCCACCGAGTTGGGTCAAAAGTGTGTAACGGTTGGATTTTGTGTGGAGGCTATATATACCCCTCCACCACCTCTTTCTCAGAAAAGGAGAGCCATCAGAACGTGCCTACACTTCCACCATACATTTTCTGAGAGAGAACCACCTACTCATGTGTTGAGATCAAGCTATTCCGCTCCTACCATTTGAATCTTGATCTCTAGCCTTTCCTAAGTTGCTTTCCACTCAAATCCCTCTTCCACCATAGCCAAATCTGTGAGGAGTTGTTTGAGTGCTGGGAAGACTATCATTTGAAGCACAAGAGCAAGGAGTTCATCAACAACACACCGTCTATTACCTTTTGGAGAGTGGTGTCTCCTAGATTGGTTAGGTGTCACTTGGGAGCCTCCAACATGATGTGGAGTTGAACCAAGGAGTTTGTAAGGGCAAGGAGATCGCCTACTTCGTGAAGATCTACCCCGAGTGAGGCTAGTCCTTCGTGGACGTAAGCCATGGTGGAATAGACAAGGTTGCTTCTTCGTGGACCCTTCGTGGGTGGAGCCCTCCGTGGACTCGCGCAGCCGTTACCCTTCGTGGGTTGAAGTCTCCATCAACGTGGACATACGATAGCACCACCTATCGGAACCACGCCAAAAACCACCGTGTCTTCATTGCGTTTGATCTTCCATACTCTACCCTCTTACTTTCCGCACTATTGCATGCTTTACCATTTCCGCTGCTCAATCTCTAGATATGCATGTGTAGAAAGTATTGGAGTGATCTTAACTTGTGCCAAAATCTGCCTAAGTTCCAAGAGAAATTAAAAACTGCACCTTTGGCTGGATTAGAGTCTATTCACCCCCCCTCTAGACCTATCTCCTCGATCCCACAAAATTCAAGCTACACAAATGGGGTGGTGTGGGGGGGGGGGGCTCTGTTTGGCCAAAATCACTGTTTTGACACTTTTGGAACCGTTCAACACAAAATGAACCATATTGTAAACTTTAACACAATCTAACCCTGGAGCTTTGAGTTTGAGGTTAAGGTCAGCTTTGAGTCTGAGATACCGAGCGGAGTGGAGACACTGGACACAACGCTGGCCAATGACGCCCAGAAGCTATGCGGCGGGAGGGGCGTGGTCGTGTAACGTGGCGTGGCCTTCGGATTGTAGGTGCTCTTCCTATCCATCTACCGTCTTGGACAATGAATGTGAAGATTGCAAAGGAAACCTGCATTTTGTCCTCTCTATATGCTCAACAACAATAGCAACACCGTGATTCTACTTAGTACCTTTTTTTCCTCATAATATTTAAAGACACCTGATCCAGGTACCTTCACACTAACATGCGTGTATGCACTGCTGTCATGTTTTATGAACTGTGTATATCATAGTTGTTTATATATATATATATGCTGGTATAGTTTAGAAAAACCAAAGTTTTTCATTTGTACCGTGATCACTGAAGTATTTGGGCGATATTTTAGGCGAATCCGAGGAAGTTTTGACTCGACCCAAGCGGGAGGCAGCTGAGACAATGGCCTGTCGAGGAGGTCGAGACGCTCAGGGGAAGGGGGGATCCGGTCAGTATTGAGGACAGGTTGCTCAAGCGGCAAGAACATGTAAAGATCGGGTTACGAACTTCTACTCCGCGGATTTCCCTACATTTGTCCTGTACTCTAATCTCAACTCATGGGCATACATTCTACTCCATTAACAAAAAAGAATAAGATCCATTAACTAACAAGAATAAGACTCGCCGTCATGTGCATATTGGCCTGGCATCTACACCTCGAAGGTTCCAATTGTACTGATGTGATTAGATTGCTAAAAAAAATCTTCGAAGGATTCTTCCTAGGCTGGGGGGGGGGGGGGGGTGGCGGTGACCCCCCTATATGCATGCAGCCCCGCAACTGGTACCAGATCCACGACTCCGAGCGGTGTGGACATATTGCCTCTTCCAAGCTGGAGGAGAGAACGACCGGTCTTCTTCCGGGTGTTCAAGGCCATGTGCAACATCAACAACACCAAGCCGGTGGTCCTTATGTGTTCCGACCCCACAAGGTAATGGCATCTTCTGATTCACCATCTCACGCATTTAACATACACAAATTAGTTACCGTTGGTTTGAAGTTGGGCTTCTTTGTTCGGTGCAGGTCGTCTCCGAACCAGAACCTGTACAAGCCGACTTTTGCAGGTTTTGTTGATACTGACATCACAAAGGGCAAGATATCCCTAAGAAGCCTGGTATGCTACCGTTCAACATGTCCTCATGCTATACAAGTTCATAAAGTGTTGTTTCCTACTTTCTTCTCTCCATTTTCCTTCGTAGATAGACGGATTAGTCGTTGAGAGCTTTGGGGAAGGAGGGAGGACCTGCATCCTCTCTCGGGTCTACCCGACGCTCGCCTGCAGCGATGAGGCGCACCTTCATGTCTTCAACAACTGAAGGCAGACATCAATGTGTCACAACTCAATGGGAACACTATTTTCCTAATCTAAGCTCTCTCAACAAAACAAATTATTTGCAAATATGCCAAACCCGGGGGGCGGTGCCCCCTCCTCCTATTTCTATTGTTGCAAGTAGCAACTCATGGTGTGGGAAATGAAGAAACCGTCACTTATTTTCTGAAATATAAATTCTTTCTTTGTTTTATGGAACTAAATAGTGAAGGCCACGTCAAAAGAAATCCTTTCACAATTTAAGCTTGACATTCCTCATTGAACCGTAGTTAGTCATTTTTGTCCTAATCTTACAGCTTGGCCATTTTGTCATGCTGATATGGCGCACCTGGGAACTCATATGCCACCTCACCTGCAAACATGTAGGGGGTTCAGACCTGAATTTGCTCCAAATTAGAGCTACATGAATGGAGGGGGCTCTGTTTTTTTTTAGCCTCAAATACATGGATACAGGTCATAGATAGTACAGGCGCACAGCACACACACCACACCACACGCATGCACGCACACCACTACACACACCAGCTATGCCTCTATCATGATCTACAGCTTATACACCATCTTGCTAAGCATGATTTGCCTCATAATGCTGCATGCTGTTTCTGCAACATTGCGCAAGAATCAGCTCATCATTTCTTCATGGGTTGCAGTGTAGTGACCATCATTTGGAGTTCAGTGCTTCTTTGGGCAAATCTGAGAGAGGCTATCCCTCAAAATGCTCAGGCTCTCCAGGATTGGTGGCAAGAGGTCAGAAATAGAGTCCATGAATCCAGAAGGAATTTTTTCAACACTATGGTACCATTAATTATCTGGAGTATATGGAGGGAAGAAATGACAGGATCTTTGAAAATTCTCACATGCCTCTTTAAGGAATCATCGATCAAATTAAGACCGGCGCGGTGCAATGGTCAGAAGCAAGTCTAGGTCGTCTTGTATTACATTAGTTCGCTCTGTTGTGGTTTTGTAGACAGTTTGGTGGTCAAGGCTTTGGGGTCATTTTGTTTTCAGAAGTTCAGGTTGTTCTTGTTGTAAATCTGATGGTTGTTGGTCGTGTATTTCTCCATCTCTTTGATATAATACATGGAGTCCTCCTGCATGGTTAAAAAAAAAGTTCTACATGTTATACACACACAACGAGTCTTGAGAAACGTCCGAAGCCATCCGACTCCATAAACGACGGGTACGTCATCATCCCTACTGCCCGTAGACATTTTTTTAGCGGGATGGCCCGTAGGTATATGCAAGGAGAAAATACCTGGGATCGACGTGGGTGTCTCACCTGGGAGGAGGGGGGCTCTGTTTTGGTGTCAAAAGAAGAAGGAAGGAGTTACGCACCCGTGGCCGTGCTCATTTTAGCCCATCTATCTATCTGCCGCTTCGGTTGTAACTGCCTCCCCGGAGCCCAATGGCGCGAAACGACGGGGCGGTTGGACGCACGCGCATCCATCTCCACCTCCACCTCCAACGCAACCGCTCCCCCCTCCCCCCGCACATATTCAAACCACGCCCCCTTTGCCCTTGCCCCCAGTTCATCCGCACAAACCCACGAATCCAATCCATTCCAATCGTGAAGGAGATAGGCACCAATCCACAAGGTAATATAATCGTCAGCCACAGGCAACTCCTCCTTTGTTTCGCTGCATATATATTCGTCGATCGATGTTGCAATGTTTGCTTGCCTCCTCCGCTCAAGCTCCGGCGACGAATCACATCCAGATTTCATCGTCTCTTCTCCGCTTGTTCAATTAAGCTTTATACTGGTTCATTTCGGTTCAGTGACATTGGATGGACGATCGTTCTCTGTCTGTGCATTATCTCTCCCTGAAGAACAGCAAATCTCTGAACATTGTGTTTTTTCGGCTTTGCAGTTGTACACGATGGCGGTGTCACTCATCACCAGACTGCTAACGTGAGTGGCAGTGCTAGAATCTGTTCAAGCCCTTTGAATAATCTGCAGAATTGATGGAAGAAATCACCGGGAAAAATCTCATTATAATTCTCGTTTCTCTTGAGTGCAGCCTGGCTCTGGGGTACGCGTACCCGGCTTACGCTTGCTACAAGACGCTGGATCTGCGCCCTCCGCAGATCGAGCAATTGCTTTTCTGGTGCCAGTACTGGTATATATATAAGCACATTGGCAGCATCGTGTACTGCAGTATTGTTTTCCGTATCGTTCTTCTGAAGAATCTGAAGTTTCTGAACCTCTGTTGCTGATGCCGCAGGATTCTCATGGCGACGCTGACGGTCGTCGAGAGGTTCGCGGACTGGATGGTGTCGTGGCTGCCGATGTACGGCGAGGTGAAGCTGCTGCTCGTCCTCTACCTCTGGCACCCCAGCACACGGGTAAGCAGTCAATCACGCACCTCGAGCCCGAGAGATGATCAACATTCATAAACGCTTGATTCAGTATATGGTGTGGCCAACTCTGAACCTGAAACTTAATGGTGTTGCCGTTCCAGGGCGCGGGGCACGTGTACGGCGGCTACCTCCGGCCGCTGCTGGCGAGCCACGAGGACGACATCGACCGGGGCCTGCTGGAGCTGAGGACCAGGATCAGGGATGTGACGGCGGCGCAACTCAAGGCGGCGGCCGCCGTCGGTCAGGCGTGGCTCGTCGAGGCCGCCTGCCTCGTTTCGTCGCAGCTGCAGGCCGCGAGATCAGGCCGGGCAGGCGACGCACATTGACGACTGACCCAAGCTCCAAATCTTTGGTATCTAGAAGCAGTGGTGAATTATTGAGTTATCCTTCCACGATGTTTGTTCATACTCTTTGCATACAAATAGGAATTATACATGAGTAACCAAAGGTCAAATGGCCCTGCCACTACAATGCAAAAACTGCTGTAATTTGCCATATACTCGTTGCTGAACACCGCCGGCGCATCCTCACACTGAAAACCCTGTCCGGCAGAAAATGAGTGACTTGAATCAATCACAAAAATGATCAAATACAGAAGTTCAGCTCACGTTTGCTATTATTCGTTGGGCAACTGAAAAAGAAGTTCAGACGATTTTGGCCTGGCGACGTCGCTAGAGGCGGAGCCGGCGGCGGAGACGACGTAGAGGGGGGAGATGGCAGCGGTGGCGTAGCTGAAGAGGGTGTTCGGGCATGGCAGGGTGACGGCGAGATGGCGCCCGGCAGTGACATATCGGACCACAAAAAATGGCACTCTAATGAAAGTACCTTGAAATTGAATCAGGAGGCTTTTTGAACCATAAGTCCAAATTATGTTTCGTTTGCGTATTTGTGTGCCTTATGACGAGGGCTTTGAAACAAAACCACTTCTGAATGCGTTTTGATATGTTTATAAAACTTCACCAAGTTTCAGCCGCTGAGACTTATTACGAACGAGGGACAAAATCACCAAGCTTCAGAAACTTGAAAATTCACTCAGACACGCGCCCAGTTTGGCTATTAATCATGTTTCACTGATTCATTCATATATAAATCGATGTGCATTAAATTTTTGGATAAAGATTGATGGTTTGAAGCGGAAACAAACAAAGAGTGAGATTATTTGAGAGGCGTAGCGTCCGTCGGCGTTTGCGTCCCGGCAGGTTGATGCGGGGTCAGTTCAGATGCTTCAACATCCTCCAGTAGGCGGAAGACTCCATCTTGTCCACCAACGCCTTCATGTCGGCGCACAGCGCGTCCACCGTCGCCGCGCGCTCCGTGAGCGCCTGGGCGAGCCCCTGGCCCTCGCCCCCGAAATCCGCCGCCCCTTGCCTGAGCCTCGCGGCCACCTCGGCGAACTCCTCCGCGAAGCGTGCGCCGGCGGGACCCTGTGCCTGGGCCCTCGCCACCGCCATCTGCTCCGCCGGGGACGAGGCGACGTGGGGCATCTCCTTGAACAGGTGCTCGATGTAGTCCACCGCCCCCAGGCAGACGATGTCCTCCGTCTCCGCCGTCGCCACCGTCCCGAGGCACCTGCGCCGCAGTTGGCGCGCGCCGGCCGCGATCTCCTCGGCCTCGGCGCGCCTGGCGTCGTACCACGCGGCCTGGCCACGCAGGGCGTCTGCCAGCGGCGCCGCGCCTGCACTCGGCCCCGTCCGCCGCCAGGATGTTGATGACGTCGACGGCGCTGTCCTCGAGGCTCTCGGACCAGTCAAGCTTTTCGAAGGCGTGCAGCTGGTCCTCGACGTAGGGGGGAGATTCCATCTCCTCAAGGGACCTCGTCACCTCTGAACGTAAAAGGGGTAGCTTCTCCTCGTACTCTCGATCGACAACACCTTCGTCCACCATGGACCTGAAGTACGACTTCTCCTCGGCCATCATCCCCATGTTCATCACCATGGCCACCTACCCAATGATCAATGAATCGTGGGCCTTTATATAATGAAAACAAAGTCCACACACCTGATTTCCGTCTCCCGACTCAACTCGGTCTGCGTGCGTGCTCTGAATTCGGATCGGTGTGGGTGCAGATTGGGCAGTTCTGACTCTGAAACTTAAAGGTGTTCGGGTTTCAGGGTGCGGGGCACGTGTACGATGGCTTTCTCCGTCCGCTGGTGGCGAGGCACGAGGACGACATCGACCAGGGCCTGCTGGAGCTGAGGACCAGGGTGTGGGACATGACGGCGTCGCAACTCCAGGCGGCGGCTGCCGTCGGTCAGGCGTGGCTCGTCGAGGCTGCCCGGTGTGTTTCGTTGCAGCTGCAGGCCGCGAGATCAGGCCGGCAGGCGCCGCGCATTGACGAGCGATCCAATTTTCGGATCGGACCATAACAACCAACATGTCTCAACTCTGGTATCTAGAAGTAGTGGTAATTTTTTGAATTCGCATCGCAAGAACCACTTACGTACGTATCTGCTTGATTTTTTGAACATAGTAGAAACGGAGGCGCTCATATATACGCGCATACACTCATCCTATGAACGCACACACGCACACCCTACCTCTATGAGCATTTTCGAGAGACTGAGCCGACATATCATCTTGAGATTTTACGAAGTCACCGTAGGCGCCTCGTAGTCGACGGAGACGTCTCCTCCCACGAAACGCGCATCAGGATTTAAACCCTGATGGGCTAGGGATACCACTGTCCACTTAACCATCCAACCACAGGTTGGTTCGCTACGTATATGCTTTCTAGCCACAACACGGTCGTCATAGTCGACGTTCACACTCTTAAAAGATACTAGGACTAATACATGAGTTGCCGCTACAATTCAAGAAACTACTGTAATTGATAGGCATTCTCATCTCACGGAGACCTAGCGGCTGTCAATTTTCTCCAAGCCTGCGGGCGCGTCCACCGGTGGGGACCTTTCCAATCACCCATCGCCCGATGCAAGGGGTATCAGTTTGGAATGTTGCGCGACGCCAACTCGTGGGGAGCCACATGCGGCGACAGAGAAGTGGTTTCAGGTTAGCCTATCACAAGGCGTGTGCACGCCGACCAGTTGCCCGACACCGGCTAACTCTGGACGGCCCCACTCTCCCTGTGGAATGGTCCATGCTCCGGGTGTAGCTACGGCCCCAGAATCGCCAAGCCGCCATGCATCACGTACGGCACTGCATGACTCACGCGGAGGCTATTGCTGGTGCTCCAATCCTGCCTCGTGACCTCGCGGCTGATTTTTGCAAGGAGGTGCAGAAGGCCTTGACGCCTATACTAGCGACACCTACAGCGGTCCATATTCCGCAGGCTAAACGTAGGCCGCGCCAAAGGAGGCAGCCCGTTGGATCGCCACGCAGGAGTGTGCGGATTGCGAAGAGCAAACGGGGGACGGCGGCCTCCAAGCAACAACAAGTCATCATTCGCAAACTTTGCCTGGCCAATGAAGGAGAATCGATCGGGGACGAGGCGCTCAAGATGTATGTGGACCTCTTCTCCCAACCACTGTCGGATGCCCACATCGCGGCTATCCTTGCGTTGTTTGGATGGGAGCCCTCGGTGCCAGTGGCGGAGCTTGGGCTGAATTCTAGGGGGGGCAATGGGCTGGGGGGGGGGGGGGGGGGGGGGGGGGGGCAAACAATATGTGTTTTGGGCTGATTTTCCTTGTCAAATGGGCCAAATACTAAGGGGTGTAGTAGAAAAAAAATTCTTGGGCTGGGGGGGCGGCAGCCCAGGTTGGCCCCTGAGAAGCTCCGCCACTGCTCGGTGCTACCCATGGTTGACATGCCGGAGGAGCTGGCTGGACGGGCGTGAGTTGTTCTGGGTCGTACGACTTTGTGGGCTAGCTTAATGTCTTCACAACCCATCAAAGCACTCGTGTGGAACGTGAGAGGTCTCAATGATCCCGCGCGTAGGAATGCCATCTTTCAAGCGGTTCGAAGCGCGAATGCGAGCATCATCTGTTTACAGGAAACGAAAATGGAGACTGTAACTTCGGCCATTGTCACCCACTGTTTGGGCAGTAAATTTGAGATGCACTACTACCTCCCGGCTGTGGGCAATCGTGGCGGTGTTCTAATTGCCTGGGATCCGCTTGTCGTTCAATTGTCTAACCCCCACTATACGACGAACGCAGTCACTGCCTTGGTGAAGCCTATCGGATCTTCGGCCCAGTGGTGGCTCTCTGGGGTCTATGGCCCACAGTCCGACGCGGACAAGGTGGAGTTCCTTCAGGAACTGGTGGATATTCGAGAGCTTCATGCTGGCCCATGGGCTGTGTTAGGAGACCTCAATCTGATAGTGAATCCGGAGGACAAGAGCAATACGGCGATCAATAGACGCATGCTGGCATGCTTCCGAGCTAAGCTCAATCTCCTCGAGCTTAAGGAAATATACCTGAATGGGCGTAGGTACACGTGGTCCAATGAGAGGGGTAACGCCACTTTGGCTAAGATTGACCATGTCTTCGTCACCATGGACTGGGAATCCCTTTACCCGACATGTTTTCTGACGGCGATGGGATCCGCGGTGTCTGACCACTGCCCGTTAATCCTTGACTTACATGCTGACTTCCGTATGGGCAAACGGTTTCGTTTTGAGGCGTTTTGGGCGAGAGCGGACGGCTTTAAGGAGGTAGTCTCGGCAGCATGGTCTTCGGTGCCATCATCCGGGAACCCGTTTGTTGCGCTGGATAATAAACTGCGCGCAACATCGAAGGCGCTACAGAGTTGGAGTGACAAGTGGATTGGCAATATCAAAATGCAAATATGCATAGCGCTTGAAGTAATACACCGGCTAGATGTGGCTATGGATTCCAGAGTACTCACAGAGGAGGAGAGAGGGTTGCGAAGACTGCTCAAGCAAAAGCTCCTGGGTCTTTGCTCCCTCGAGCGTTCTATTGCGCGATAGCGATCACGGATCTTATGGCTGAAGGAAGGGGATGCTAGTACTGAATTCTTTCACCAACATGCCAACCATAGGCGCAGACGTAATGTGATTATGAGCCTGCAACACGAGGGGACAACTCTTACTGGTCAGGAGGAAATTGCTGTTGCAGCCGACGAGTACTATGACCATCTGCTGGGTTCTCCGACCCAACGGGAGAACAGCCTTGACCTGCAACTATTGGGTCTCCCGAGCCGTGATCTTCAGCATCTTGAGACTCCTTTCACCGAACAAGAGGTAGCGAGGGTTATCAAATCAATGCCCATGGATAAAGCACCCGGTCCGGACGGGTTCACGGGCCGCTTTTACGTGAGTTGCTGGGACATAATAAAGGAAGATTTCATGCGCGCCATGGACAGCTTCTATCGCGGGGACATGCGATGGATGCACGCGATTAACAAATCTTTGATTTCCCTCCTGCCTAAGAAGGATGGAGCCATGGAGCTACGGGATTTCCGACCGATGAGCTTGGTCCACGGAGCCATCAAAATCTTTGATAGAATCATGTCGATCAGGCTTTCGGACGACCTACCGGAGCTGGTGGGAGCGCACCAGAGTGCGTTTGTACGCGGTCGTTCCATTCACGATAATTTCATGCTGGTCCAAGGAACGGCCAGGAGATTGCATGCGTTAAAGAACCCTTCTGTCACGATCAAGCTGGATATCTCTAAAGCATTCGATACGGTGCAGTGGCCATTTATTGTGGAGGTTCTCAAGCATATGGGCTTTGGCCCGAGATGGTTGGCCTGGATTACAGGGCTCTTATCCACCTCATCGACGAGAGTGTTGGTAAATGGAGTCCCGGGTGCTCCAATTCACATTCGACAAGGACTCAGGCAGGGTGACCCAATTTCACCTATGCTATTCATACTCATGATGGAACCACTTCAGCACTTATTCTCTCTTGCGGCTTCGCGTGGGCTCCTCGCTCCTCTTGCTCGCAATGGCCTAGGACAGCAGATGTCCATCTTTGCGGACGATGTGATGCTTTTTGTCAAGCCGGATGAGAATGATCTCCAGCTTTGTGGGCGCCTGCTGGACATTTTTGGTGGCGCGTCGGGCTTGCGGGCGAACATGACCAAGACCTCTGCCATGCCGATAGGATGTGATGACGAACAGATTCAACGGGTCTCATCAACGCTGCAATGCGCAATTGGGACTTTCCCTTGCCGATACCTTGGACTGCCGCTTGCCCTGCGCAAACTAAACACGGCCCAACTTCATGACCTTGTGCAGCAGGTGGCTAGGAAGTTGCCATATTGGAGAGGGGCGTCGCTGCCTATAAGCAGCAGGTTGATCCTAGTCAAATCGGTGCTTTGTGCGATTCCGGTGCACTCCATGCCTGCTCTGGACATACCCCCAAAAACTATCAAGGCCATAATCAAGATCTGCCGAGGTTTCCTTTGGTGCGGAAAGGATGAGGCGAACGGCGGGCAATGCAAGGTTGCTTGGGACTCTGTATGCACGCCACGCTGGGCTAGAGGGCTAGGGATTCCGGACCTCCAATGGCTCAATTATGCGCTCCAAGCCCGCTGGCCATGGCTTAAGCGCACCGATGCATCGCGGCCATGGAGCGAGCTGACAGTAAATGTACCAGCCGAGGCTATGTCGATTTACCGAGCAGCTGCGGTATCCATTGTTGGTGATGGTAGATCAACGTTATTTTGGGAAGACAGATGGCTTGAGGGCTGCAGGATCCAGGACATCGCGCCGAATCTATATCATCCTATCAAGCCTAGATTTCGTGCCGTTCGGACCGTATATGAGGCACTGCAGGCTCGGGCTTGGGCGGCGGATGTTGGCCCAAACATATCGCCACAAATATTGCAGGAATTCTTACATGTGTGGAATCGCACGGTCCAGTTCGAATTGATGCCGGTAGCACAAGACATCATAAAGTGGGCTTGGGAGGATAATGGCAAATTCTCGGCGAGTTCTGCCTACGCCGCCAAGTTTTGGGGGAGAGAGGTCGCTCCATATGCGGAAACCTCGTGGAAATCTAAAGCGCCTCTACAGTGCAGGTTCTTCGCATGGCTCGCGGCAAGGAATAGATGCTGGACATCGGATCGCTTGGCGAGACGTGGCCTACCTCACCAAGCTGCATGTCCACTTTGCGACCAACATCAGGAGACCAACGGTCACATCCTCGTCTCCTGCGTGCTGGCTAGGACGGTCTGGACTACGATCATGACCGCCCTGGATCATCCTGCATGGATACCCACTTCTACCAGCTCGCTTGTGGATTGGTGCAACTCATGCCTCGATCGGGTCACGGACACAAAGGATATGCAAACTTTGTTAGCGCTTGGTTTGTGGATGTTGTGGAAGCATAGAAACGCCATGGTTTTTGATGGGGCTACTCCGTCGGCAATGGCAGTGCTACGACAGGTGGAGGCGGAAGGAAGAGCATGGAAGACGGCCAGACTTCTTAGAGGCAACTACGACCGACTTTTTGCGGCAGTGGTGAGGCAGACTGATGGGAGCGGTACGTAGAGTAGTGGCATGTGGATGTATGTGGGCGTGTTTACCGCGTTGTAAAACATTGTAAACTCGTGGACAGGCTGTCTTCGCCCTTTCCCTCTCTTTAATGCATGATACGCACACTCGTGCGTATTCTAGAATTTTTTTCTCCAAGCCTCTTGCCACCGCCGGAGGGCATCGCCGCGCAAGGCCCACGCGGCGCTGACGGCAGCGGGAAGGATATGTCTACAGGGGAGTTCAATGTGGCAGGGTTGGCCAATGGCAGTGGATTAGGGCTGGCGGTGGTGGATGTGCGGTCGGGCAGCGACGGCGCTCGTCGGCGATGATGCTTGTGCCGGCGGCGTCCAGAGGTCTCTGGAGACGGGCCCTAGATGTTGCAGGCTTGACCTCTGGCCTGGATTTGGCGTACATCGGAATGGGCGTCTTGGTTTAATCTAGTGTTAGGGAGGCTTTGTGTCTTGGTTGGCGGCGAGGTGACAGCGTTGCCCCACTGTAGGAATAATATCCTCTTCGTCCTATCTCCGTTTCACCAGTGTATCTTAGCGCCAGTGGAGGGTGTGTTGTCCACGGATCTTCCTGAATCCGGTCGGCTTTGGTCTCCAGTGGATCTATCAGCATTAGCGCTTGGGGTCTTTGGAGTATGTACGGGTTCTCTTCAATGTCTTCTTCTCTGGGGCGACAATTTGCAACGCATTGTTTAGCATCCGAGCGCATCCTCACACTAAATGTTACTTCAATCAAAGTAACTTGAATCAATCACAAGAATGATCAAATACAACCGAGACCGGAACGATGCGGCGTCGCCGGCGGAGGGTGGCAGGTTTGGGTGCGAGGGTGGGCGAGGGTGGGCCTCCGGCAGTGGAAAAAAGAGAGAGAGAGAGAGAGAGAGAGAGAGAGAGAGAGAGAGAGAGGAGGTTAAAGGAATGGCCGGGGCAGTAGAGGGAGGCTGAATGGATGGGACAACATACCTTCGCCACTGACAATTCGCATACCACAACAACTTACATCTCAAAATATCTGGCATCTAACCCTGTCTCGCAAAATAAAAAGGGAAATGTTATCTAGCGAATGTCAGTATTTTCACCCCTCCTAGCGAACTACCATTTACCCGTTGGATCACACATCACGGATCTCCGCGCAAGGCCAGTGCCATGTCAAGTTTCTAGAGTGGTTGCTGTAAATTTCGCCCGAGCGAACGAACGAGCTGCCCCCTCCTCATACCATGCGGTCAAACCCACTCACTCTCATCTCCCCCACCTTCCTCACTCTCCCCGCCCCCCACTCTCTCTCCCCAGCGATCCCCGACATTTTCATAGGCGTGCGGTGGGGGCAGAGGCGGGGTAGGTTCTAGGCAGCGGTGGCAGGTGGCACATGGGAGAGGGGGTGGCCGGGGAGAGGTGATGATGCCGGGGCGAGACGCGGCAGCGGATCTGTGGTGGTAGTTGTCGTCTCCATGTGAGGGTGCGATGCAGCGGCGCTGCACGTCGTCTTCGTCACCATCCTCGAGCGGCAGCGGTGGTTGATAATCCACAAGTATAGGGGATCAATTGTAGCTTTTTCGATAAATAAGAGTGTCGAACCCAACGAGGAGCTAAAGGTAGAATTAATATTCCCTTCAAGTTCTATCGATCACCGATACAACTCCACGTGCACTTAACGTTCGCTTTACCTAGAACAAGTATAGGTTTGCAAGAATAAAACTAGAAGTAATTTGTGAGATAATAAAACTACGAGTAAATTGCAAGATAATATAAGTTAGTTGTTTAGTAGAAAGTTTTTGTAACACAAGAGAATGATTTGTCCATAGGCAATCGATAACTAGACCGGTAATCATTGTTGAAATTTTATATGAGGGAGAGGATGAGCTAACATACTTTCCGTACTTGGATCATATGCACTTATGATTGGAACTCTAGCAAGCATCCGCAACTACCAAAGATCATTAAGGTAAAACCCAACCATAGCATTAAGTATCAAGTCCTCTTTACTCCCAAACGCAACAACCCCCTTACTCGGGTGTAAGCTTCTGTCACTCTAGCCGCCCACCATAAGAGAATTATGAACGTATTGCAAACCCTACAACGGGAATCCCCCACGCTTGCGCGACACGGAGGGCACCATAGGACAGCACCAAAATAAAACATACAACTCAAACCAATCACAATCATCAATCGACCCATAGGACAAAACGAATCTACTCAAACATCATAGGATGGCAACACATCAATGGATAATAATATGTAGCATTAAGCACCATGTTTAAGTAGAGATTACAGCGGGGAGAAGAGGTGTTACACCACAGCATAGAGGGGGAGAGAGTTGGTGGTGACGGCGGCGAAGTTGTTGGTGTAGATCGCCGTCACGATGATTGCCCCGGCGGCGTTCCGGCGCCACCGGGAGAGAGGGGGAGAGAGCCCCCCTCCTTCTTCTTCTTCCATGGCCTCCCCCCTAGATGGGAGGAGAGTTTCCCTCTGGTCCATGGCTGCCATGGCGGCGGAGGGGCAGGAGCCCCTCCTAGATTGTATCTCTCTCTCTGTTCTCCTCTGTTTCACGTTCCTGTTTTCTGGCCTTTCACCGTTTCTTAAATTCCCGGAGATCCGTAACTCCGATTGCGCTGAAATTTTAACACGATTTTTTTCTGGATATTAGCTTCCTTGCGCCCGAAGAATAGCACTAACCGATGTGATACCCTGGTTTTCGCTCCTTGTTTTTTTCCTTCGCGGGATTTGGCTCCCGTCTTTTTTTTCGGTGTTATCGGATTTTCTCTTGCCTTTGGGTATATGAAGATGGTCATTTAGCCTTGCCTTTCCGATCCAACCAGAGACTCTCTCCAATCCAATCTTGCCACCCAAGATATTTTCTCAGGACTTTGCCACCAAAACCCTACTCTCCGGTCTACCGGAAGGGAAACCCTAATTCCTTCCGTTACAAAGGAACCCCAATTTCCTTTGATCTGTTGCCTCCCAAACTTTTCCCAGTGGTCATCCCACATCTATAAACCCTGGATATGCAAAAATATTTCCAAGTCATTTGCAATATTTTTCATTTAAAATTAATTCCTTTTTCTGCCAGTTAAAGGAATTAAATCCAGGAAAATATCTATCTATCTCCAAAGTTCATGAAAACTTGTGGAGATATTCTTTGTGATTATATTGAGCTCCCATAAAAATATTGGCAATAATTAAATAAGGGAAATTGCCTTTTCTTATTTAAAGCCAATATTGCAATTTGGGCACTTTCCAAAGGAGCTACTATTTTGGTAGCCAGGAAAAATCCCAAATAATTTGTGGAGCTTCTCATATCCATATATTCACCATTTCCATCAAGATCCCAAGTTCCATAGCTCAAATTTTGAGTGCACCATCCAATTCTTTTTTCTGGATTTATTTTGAGATTGTGAAGCAACTATATTTTATATTGCTTCAAAAATTCTCAAATTAATCCAGGACCTCAAATTCCATATATGATGTGAGTATGCTAAAATTCACATCATTTTATCTAGCCAATGTTTCCCAAAAATTCCATCAAGTTTCTGTCCAGATTCTAACTCTGTGAAGGAAGTACCATTTTGGTATACCCAAATGAGCTGAAATTTTCCCAGTATCTCCATATCTCCAAATCATCACCCTACACCAAAATTCAGCTCATTTCATTAAGCCATATGAGTGCAGCTTCAAAGTCAAGTTTCTGGACCAGAATTTGCATTACAAAGGAAGTGTATGCAAAACTTGTCCAAATGACCTCAAATTTTGCAAGCACCTAGTCCTTCCTACCACATTTCCCCGTGACAACTTTTCCAGCTCATTGGCACCTCTGTTTGACCACAGCTTCCTCCCCAAGTTTCTGACCAGAAACTGTTCTGGATCCTCTTGATCACTCTAGAGCAATCCTGGTCCATCCAATGACCCATCTCATCTATATGATCAATGCCTTCCGTGTTTGACAAGATTTGGCACCCAGAGGAGGGCCAGAACACGACATGCCCGTGGTGACCGCGTGAGCTGCACGCAGAAACTGTGCACTGCGTGTTCGTCGCGTCGGGCAGGCCAGCTCAGGCCGCCGTGGCTTGTCCATTCATGCCGACCTGACTCCCCGTCGTCCACTTCCTCCTCTCGGGTCATTTCCCCCTTCGTTCTCTTCCTCTTCGCACCGCGACGAGCTCCGCCAATGTTCTGCCCGTGGCCGTCGTCGTCGTCTTCCTCTGTCTCCTTCCTCCCCGAGTTCTCCCGAAGCTCCTACGAGCTCCTCCACTTCCCCAGAGGCCCTGCCGACATCGCCCCCTCCCTCCGCGTGTCGCCGGAGCTCCAGTACGACGATAAGATCGCCACCGCGGCTGAGCTTATCCTCGCCGTCGCCTGGCTATATATAGCCGTTCCCCAGCTCTCCCGAGCTCACACCACCCTCTCCTCCCTCCTAGAGTCCCACCCATCCTCTCGCTTGAGCTCGGGGAGCCCCCATTTCTTCTCTCTGGCCGGAGCTCCGCCGACAGCCTCTGCTCAAATTCGAGCCACCTGAGCTCTTTCCCTCCCTCTAGCTCTCACCTATGCCCTCCCCTAGCCACCCCGAGTCTCCCCATGGCCTCAGCTCCTCCTCTCCGTGGCTATAGCGCCCTGCCCCTCCTTGCCCGACACCGGTCGCCGCCATGGCCGATGGTGTGCTCGCGCCGCTTCTCCCCGAGGTCCATGTACTAGCGGGACGGGTGCGGCTTGGCCTCCCGAGCACGCCGGTAGGTCGAGCCTCGCGAGAGGTGGCCGGAGTCACCGGGGATCGCCGTCGATCTCCCCTGCTCTCTCGGCCGGGCGCGCAAGCGCGGGAAGAGGACGACAACCCTGCCAGTGGGCCCCCCCATCCTCACCGGTCCCACCTGTCGGCGAGAGACGGCCGGCCAGCTGGATTAAGTGGAGACGCATTGCACCGAATGCGCTTTCTGCCAAGGAAAGCGTCTTCTCCGGAGTACGCTACCAGTCCAGGAGAGGAGTGGGCTGGCCCATGAGTAACAGTAGCAGTCGCAGCACTGTGCGGCCCAGTAGCATAGTGCTATTTCTTCTTTTTCCTCTGAAAATCAGTCAGGGGCCCAGAAGTAAATATTATATTTACAGAAAGGTCCCTCCACTTCAACTACCCATATCGTTTCACTCGTAATTCCAATTGAGGTGATTCCAAAGCCCACATCTTCAGTTCGTCGAGCCCGTTCCGATGGCATCATTTTCCTAATGTTTCCACACTGTGAAAATGACCATTTTGCCCTTGCCCTTCAATCAGCCCCTCCGAGAGGGAATCTTTTCCGGCGAATTCTTCCGCGAGGTGATCGCACTTCTCCCGGAGTATTCCTTCACCCCCAGGCAAGCCGACCATCTGATATGTGCCCTGAAGCATTGCTCTATGTTATTCTTGCGTGTTTAATTAATGTTTATGCCTGTGTTAGAAATAGTTAAACTCCTGCTAGTTTGAATTTGCTATCTGCATTACCTGCTAATGTTCATCATATTATCGCACTATCGACTCGTTGTGATATTGTATGGAGATAGGTTGTTAGGTTTTCATAATTGTTACATCTTGCATGGTTACTGTTATTGCAATATTATGAAATGTGACTTAATAATGACAACAACCTCCTCCGTCGACTGGATCGAGTCATAGTGCCACCTATCCAGACTTACCCGTGCAGCCACATTTGCCGGTATGGGACGGCCCTAGCTTGGTCTATTGTCCTGCCTCTTGTCGGTACCACCAAATAGGGAAGGTTATGCGTGTGCACTACCCTGGCCCGGTAGGCGGCGATAACCTTGTGAGCCCAAGTTGAGTTATTTGCCGGCGTCCCCGTTTGGGACAGTGTTTGGCCACGACGGTGGCAGGTGTCACGGGGTGACACAGGGGCCACCCAGGACATGACCCTGGGAGGGTATGATTGTCGGTGGGACCGTAAGAGTGCCGGGCAATAGACAAAGTTTTGTTGGAGCATCACCGGTCCACCCGAATGGGAACATGTACTAAGTACGAGGCCAGGAGCTCCATGGTGTGGGTAAAGTGCGCAACCTCTACAGAGTGTAAATCTATTCGAATAGCCGCGTCCTCGGTCATGGACAGTTCGTATAGGCCCCTATTTGGTCTGTGTTGAGTCTGGAGAACAAACTATATAATGTTATTGCTAAGACTAAACCAGAGTAAGATATGATTTGTCAGACTTGCAGTACAGATGCATGGACATCAGATGATGTCAGAGGTATGATTGCTAGCCATGTGATGGCTATGAGATGAGTGGTCGGGTGACCGCAAAGCTTGGATTTGGTTTGGATCATGACATATTCGGAGTATGAATTATTTGCTTGATATGCTTTACCTTACTGCAATAGTTATTATGATAGATAATACTGTTATGACATGATGATTAATGCTGCTAGATGTTTAATCTTGCTAGATAATCCTATCATAACATGATAGTTAGTACTGTTAAAATAATATGTGCATGCTTGAATGCCATGGATTGCTTTGCTTGGTGTATATGTTGGTTTGGTTTGCTTGCGAGTACATTCAAAAGTACTTAGCGGCCTTCAATGTGGCCAGGTTCACCTAAGGATTCGACGCCCTCTAGCGAGGAGCCGGAGAGTTCGCGGGCTAGAAGAGTAACCCAGTCAGATCCCTGTGGATTGGAGCCGCACCAGGACCATGCTGCCTTAGATAGAGCTTTTCCGCTGCCATCCCCCTTGTAATATATCATGTAAGACCTATAGATCCATTAATAGAAAAGCTTGTGTTCATGATACTTGTTGTAAAAGCGCATGCCAGAGTGATTTTCCTGGGCTGGTATGTGCGGCGACCGTCTGACTACAGTGGTATTCAGGCGGGGCGCCACAACCGACCTACGAGGGCCTCACGACGCACCACGGCGCACCGGACCCCCCTGGTGCACCCTGGTGCCTCGTGGGGTCCATGAGCACCGCCTTGCATTGATTCCCCCTCCCAAAAATCACATATATTCCAAAATAATTCTCCGTGAAATTTTATTGCATTTGGACTTCGTTTGATATGGATATTCTGCGAAACAAAAAAACATGCAACAAACAGGAACTGGCACTGGGCACTGGATCAATATGTTAGTCCCAAAAAACAATATAAAATGTTGCCAAAAGTATGTGCAAATTATAGGATATTGGCATGAAACAATCAAAAATTATAGATACGACGGAGACGTATCAGCATTCCCAAGCTGAATTCCTGCTCGTCCTCGAGTAGGTAAATGATAAAAAGATAATTTTTGATGTGGAATGCTACCTAGCATAATCTTGATCATATAATCTAGTCATGGCATGAATATTAAGACACGAGTGATTCAAAGCAACAATCTATAATTTGACATAAAGACATCAATACTCAGGCATCCCAACAAACAATCATGCCTTTCAGAATAAAAATGCTAAAGAACGCTATACCTACAAAATCATATAGCCTTATCATGCTCCATCTTCTTAACACAAAATATAAATCATATACTACCCCGGTGTCAGCCAAGCAATTGGTTCATACTTTTTAACGCGCTTCAGCTTTTTCAATCCCCACGCAATACATGAGCGCAAGCCATGGATATAGCACTATAGGTGAAATAGAATGATGATAGAGATTAATAAGGGGAGTCAAAAAGGGAGAAAGTCTCACATCGACGCGGCTAATCAACGGGCTATGGAGATGCCCATCAATTGATGTCAATGCGAGGAGTAGGGATTGCCATGCAACGGATGCACTAAGAGCTATAAGTGTATGAGAGCTCAAACTGAAAACTAAGTGGGTGTGCATCCAACTTGCTTGCTCAAGACCTCGGGCAATTGAGGAAGCCCATCATCGGAATATACAAGCCAAGTTCTATAATGAAAAATTCCCACTAGTATTTGAAAGTGACAACATAGGAGACTCTCTATATGAAAAACATGGTGCTACTCTGAAGCACAAGTGTGGTAAAGGATAGTAACATTGCCCCTTCTCTCTTTTTCTCTCATTTCATTTTTTTTGTTTTCTCTTTTTTTGTTGGGCTCTTTTTGGCCTCTTTTTTTTCTTTTCTTTTTTTTATATTTTCATCCGTAGTCTCATCCCGACTTGTGGGGGAACCATAGTCTCCATCATCCTTTCCTCACTGGGACAATGCTCTAATAATGAATAATGATGATCATCACACTTTTATTTACTTACAACTCAATATTACAACTCGATATCTAGAATAATATGACTCTATATGAATGCCTCTGGCGGTGTACCAGGATGTGCAATGATCTAGCGTGGCAAAGATATCAAAAAACGGACAAGCCATGAAAATATCATGCTAGCTATCTTACGATCATGCAAAGCAATATAACAATGAATGCTCAAGTCATGTATATGATGATGATGGAAGTTGCATGGCAATATATCTCGGAATGGCTATGGAAATGTCATAATAGGTAGGTATGGTGGCTGTTTTGAGAAAGATATAAGGAGGCTTATGTGTGATAGAGCGTATCATATCACGGGGTTTGGATGCACCGGCGAAGTTTGCACCGACTCTCGAGGTGAGAAAGGGCAATGCACGTTACCGAAGAGGCTAGCAAATTGTGGAAAGGTAAGAGTGCGTATAATCCATGGACTCACATTAGTCATAAAGAACTCACATACTTATTGCGAAAGTTTATTAGCCCTCGAAGCAAAGTACTACTACGCATGCCCCTAGGGGGGAAGTTGGTAGGAGTTAACCATCGCACTCCCCCGACCTCCACGCAAAGGAAGACAATCAATAATAAATCATGCTCCAACTTCTTAGCATAACGAGAGACTATACGTGCATGCTTCGGGAATCACAAACCTTAACACCAATATTCTTACTAAACCACAATCATTCACTAGTACCTCCCACATATTACCATCTCTATATCGCAAAACTATTGCAAGGAATCAAACATATCATATTCAGTGATCTACAAGTTTTATGTAGGATTTTATGACTAACCATGTGAATGGCCAATTCCTGTTGACTCTCTAAATAAATATAAGTGAAGCATGAGAGTTTAATTCTTTCTACAAAAGACTTTCCCATGCTCTAACAAATATAAGTGAAGCAAAAGAGCATTCTACAAATAACGGTTTTCTATATGAAGAGAAACAGGCATCCAAACTTCAAATGATATAAGTGAAGCACATGAAGCATTCTATAAAGCCATACTCAAAAGATATAAGTGAAGTGCAAAGAGCATTCTATAAATCAACCAAGGACTATCTCATACCAGCATGGTGCATAAAATAAAAGGGAAAAATAAACACAAAAGATGCTCCAAGAATTTACGCATATCATGTGAACAAAACAAAAACCGAGACATACCGATAATTGTCGAATAAAGATGGGATGCCTTCCGGGGCATCCCCAAGCTTAGACGCTTGAGTCTCCTTGAATATTTACTTGGGGTGCCTTGGGCATCCCCAAGCCTGAGATCTTGCCTCTCCTCATTCTTGTCATATCAATACCTCCTCGATCTTCGAACACTTCATCCACACAAAACTTAACCGAACTTTTATTAGAGGGGTTAGTACATATATCATCAAATCCCATCATCTCCTGCTCTAACATTATTGTATAATTATAATCAAACATTACCCACTGTATGCTATCACAATTCTATGGCTCCCAAGTCAATGGGGCTCAACAAGATTTCAAACATAAGCAAATAACGAAACTATAACAGCAATCTGTGAAAACAGGACAGTCTGTAAAGATGCAGATGGTACATATACTTCTGTAAATCAAACAATTCTGAAAAACTAGGAAATAAATAAATAATTTGTATAGCAGTACAGTGTAAAAATTTGAGAATTTTTTCATTTTCCAGTAAAAAATGTAAATTCACGCACTATAGCAAAAGTTTCTGTTTTTGCACTGCACATACCGAACAAGCAATTTAAACATCCTAATGGTAAATCTTGGCACATTATTTTTATAATATAATGGATTTTTACAAGGGGGTAATTATTTTTGTTGAAAAGTTTCTGTAATCAAGGTTCACAAAGTTTCCATGGGCATGAACAAAGTTCAAGGCTAGCCCCCACTTCCACATTGCTCATCTGTCTCACTTTCACTTTTCTTTTTGGAAAGTTTTAGGTTCCACTCTATATATTTTTTTGTTTTTAAACTTTATAAAAGCACTCTACAGAAATAAATGACTCTCTAAAACTTCCGGGTTGTCTCCCTGGCAGCACTTTCTTTAAAGCCATTAAGCTAGGCATAAAGTGCTCAAGTAACTGATCCACCCGGATCCCAAGGTATTTCAAAGCCAATTTTAATTAACAATGATTTGTAATTTAGTAGTGAGCAAAAAGCAACATATATCATGCAATGACGAAGTCTAACTCTCTTCCTATGCATCGGCATGTCATAAAAGAACAATTCATGCACATCAAGTAAAGGCCCATGCATAGTATAAACAGTTTCTTGCAATTTTATCGTATTGGAAACATAGAGAGGCGGAGATGTAGTTCCTCTCTCATAATAATTTCAATTAGGAGCAGCAAGCACATGCATATTATATCCATCAAAATCATCATGTGCAATGGTAAAACGCAACCCATCCATATAATCCTCAATAAGCGCAAACTTCTCAGATATAGTGTAGTTAGGAGAATTCAAAAAGATAATAGGACTATCATGTGTGGGTGCAATAGCAACAATTTCATGTTTAACATAAGGAACTATAGCAAGTTCATCTCCATAAGCATAATTCAAATTGGCATCATGGCCACAAGCATAGCATGCATCAATTTCATCAAAAAGGGATATTTCAAACGAATCAAAGGGATCATAGCAATCATCATAGCATTCATCCTTCGGTAAGCACGAAGGGAAATTAAACAATGTATGAGTTGAAGAGTTACTCTCATTAGAAGGTGGGCACGGGTAGCTAATCCGCTCTTCCTCCTTTTGTTCTTCGCTCTCCTCCTCATCTTTTTCATCTAATGAGCTCACAGTTTCATCAATTTCTTCTTCCATAGTTTCCTGCAAAATATTAGTCTCTTCTTGGACAGCGGAGACTTTCTCAATAAATTCATCAATATCGGCATTGTATTTATAATTCTCATAGCAATATTTAAGTATAGCAAAATTTTCAGATCTGTAGGCAGCATCATCACAATCTTCATACTTTTCAAACAAAGATTCAATTTCATAAGCACCCTTAAAAGCAACAAATTCTTCTATTCGTTCCACATCATAGTAATCATATATACCATTAGCATAAGAAGCCAAGGTTTCATTATCATTAAATTTACATGAAAAGGAAAGGTGTGGAGCCTTCATCCTAGAACAACAAGTATAATCATATCTCAAGCATAAATTCCAAGCATACCATTGCAAATAATCAATTTGATCCCATAAGAGTTTCCCTTTTTGAGACAAGCGATACTCCCTAAAGTATTCATGTTGATCCAACGTGTCTCCCATTATCAAGTTGAATGGGGTTTTCTCAGGATTATCAAAGTAGTGTTTAATGTTTTCCACATAACGGGCATCGAGGGTTTTAGGAGGTTCCCCATCTCCATGAGTAGCAAGTACAACTAATTTTTTTTGGTATTTCGTGTTCCATATCCATAACTAAAGATAGAGAACAACTTACAACAGAAAATAAAATCTACTTAGTGATAAAGCAAACAAGCACACACGAGAATGTCAACCCCACACTATTGCTCCCGGGCAACGGCGCCAGAAAAAGGTCTTGATAACCCACAAGTATAGGGGATCAATTGTAGCTTTTTCGATAAATAAGAGTGTCGAACTCAACGAGGAGCTAAAGGTAGAATTAATATTCCCTTCAAGTTCTATCGACCACCGATACAACTCTATGTGCACTTAACGTTCGCTTTACCTAGAACAAGTATGAAACTATTTTGTAGGTGATAGGATAGGTTTGCAAGAATAAAACTAGAAGTAATTTGCGAGATAATAAAACTACGAGTAAATTGCAAGATAATATAAGTTAGTTGTTTAGTAGAAAGTTTTTGTAACACAAGAGAATGATTTGTCCATAGGCAATCGATAACTAGACCGGTAATCATTGTTGCAATTTTATATGAGGGAGAGGCATGAGCTAACATACTTTCCATACTTGGATCATATGCACTTATGATTGGAACTCTAGCAAGCATCCGCAACTACCAAAGATCATTAAGGTAAAACCCAACCATAGCATTAAGTATCAAGTCCTCTTTACTCCCATACGCAACAAACCCCTTACTCGGGTGTAAGCTTCTGTCACTCTAGCCGCTCACCATAAGAGAATTATGAACATATTGCAAACCCTACAGCGGGAATCCCCCACGCTTGCGCGACACGGAGGGCACCATAGGACAACACCAAAATAAAACATACAACTCAAACCAATCACAATCATCAATCAACCCATAGGACAAAACGAATCTACTCAAACATCATAGGATGGCAACTCATCATTGGATAATAATATGTAGGATTAAGCACCATGTTTAAGTAGAGATTACAGTGGGGAGAAGAGGTGTTACACCGCTGCATAGAGGGGGAGAGAGTTGGTGGTGACGGCGGCGAAGTTGTTTGTGTAGATCGCCGTCACGATGATTGCCCCGGCGGCGTTCCGGTGCCATCGGGAGAGAGGGGGAGAGAGCCCCCCTCCTTCTTCTTCTTCCTTGGCCTCCCCCTAGATGGGAGGAGAGTTTCCCCTCTGGTCCATGGCTGCCATGGCGGCGGAGGGGCTCCCTCCTAGATTGGATCTCTCTCTATTCTCCTCTGTTTCGCGTTCCTGTTTTCTGGCCTTTCACCATTTCTTAAATTCCCGGAGATCCGTAACTCCGATTGCGCTGAAATTTTAACACGATTGTTTTCTGGATATTAGCTTCCTTGCCCCCCAAGAATAGTAGCAACCGACCTATGAGGGCCTCACGAGGCATCACGGCGCGCCGGACCCCCCTAGCGCGTCCTGGTGCTTCGTGGGGTCCACGAGCACCGCCTTGCGTTGATTCCACCTCCCAAAAATCACATATATTCCAAAATAATTCTCCGTGAAATTTTATTGCATTTGGACTTCGTTTGATATGGATATTCTGCGAAACAAAAAAACATGCAACAAACAGGAACTGGCACTGGGCACTAGATCAATATGTTAGTCCCAAAAAACAATATAAAATGTTGCCAAAAGTATGTGGAAATTATAGGATATTGGCATGAAACAATAAAAAATTATAGATACGACGGAGACGTATCATTGGTCTGCGGCCTCTACGATGCGGAGGGCGGGGCTCCCCCATCGGATCTCGTAGCTCGCGGAGGCTCGAGGACGGGCTTCTCCGTCGGATTTTGCTTAGCGGGTAGCGTCGCCGTTGATGAGGTGATCGAGCCCATCCTCTCCCCTCATCAGCTGTCGCACACCACTATCCCCACCTCCGGCAACCTCACCCACTGCCGCTGCATCATCTCCTTCCCTCCTCCCATCATCTCGGCTAAAGATTGCGCAGCAGGTCAGGGCGCCTCCATCTTTTTTTGTCTCTCTATTGATGAAGATCTCTATATGCTGCTGCATTACTAAATTTTTTCCCCTTTATGTGCTCCTGAAGTTTTGGTCAATTTGGTGCTGCTTGCTGCAATTTTTTGTTGGCTATCCTCTGAGTTGAAGGAGTAGTAGAAGCTGAGCTGAATTCGAGTTGTAGTTATTTTTTCGGTGTCTTTCTTCTAGCCCAAGCATGCTACATTCATTGTGGATTCAGCTGTTTTGGTTCCATCATATACTGAAAATGTAAATGCCCATTTCACTAATTTCCAAAACTTGTCATGTTCTTTTGGAAAACAAAATTCACAAAATAGGCATGTTATTATAGGTAGCATGAAAGTTCTTTTTATTTTAGACCATGGCAATTCTATTTACTAGACCTTGGTAGTTTTTTTGTAGGTAGAATGGTAATTTTAACTTTCTTTTGGTTTTATTGCACACTGAACATATGCAATCATTTTCTTCATCCCAAATCTTAATGTTCTGGCAATTTCATTTATCATGGCAATGTTGGTATTGTGATTGAACATGTTGTGATATTGGTGACATGACATTTTTCTGGAATACAAATTCTAACCATGGCAATTTTAGAAATTATTAGTTCATTGACATGAGATTTCTGAAATTCCATGACATTTTTTGTATGTGATTTGAACATGATGTATGCCGGTGCCCCATAGCATGAATTGTCTATAGGAAGAATAAACCGTTAATTTTTTAACATGTGTCCCCATGAAATTTTTAACAATGTGTTCCATGGCAATTTAACATGTGCCACATGGCAAATTTTATTGTAGAACCATGGCAATTCAACTTCATATACCATGGGTGATTGTATATGTTAAGAAAACATGTAACCTTCCATGGCAATTAGGTTACATTTTTTCCATCGCATTTTTATCCCCATGTCAATTTTGTAGAATTTTTTGTCTTTCTATAGTATAAGTGGTATGTTTCTTATAGTCTTTTTTGGAATAGTTCGGATTGCTTAACACATGTGTCACGTGGTATATGTTTCTTATAGTTTGATGGCATTTTCACACAATTCTTGGTTGTGGTCACATGCCAAAGTGTATACACATCATAGCATGAATGTTATTTAAAATGTCCCACATGGCATTTTGTTGTATGCTTGTTTTAGTAATTAGACCATGGTAGTTTTATCATAGGCACCATGACATTTTTAGTAATCATACCATAGTATTTTTACTTTAGAGAACATCGTAGTTTTTTTGGGTACCATGGAATTTTCATTAGTGGATGGTTCAAATTAGAACATGCCATTTTTAATTCTTGTAACCATGGTTGTTTTATCATAGGCACCATTTTTTGTAATCATACCATGGTATTTTTACTATTGAGAACATTGTAGTTTTATTTTGGTACCGTGGCATTTTTATTAGTTAGTGGATGACATTTTTTCAAATTAGAACATGGCATTTTAAATTCATGCAACAATGGTAGTTTTATCATAGGCACCATCGCATTTTTAGTAATCATACCATGGTATTTCTACTATTGAGAACATGGTAGTTTTATTTTTGGGTACCATTGCTTTTTTTTTAAATTAGACCATGGCATTTTCAATTCATGTAACCATGGCAATATTTATGCTTTAGATCATGACATATTTATTTTATGGACGTTCTCACACGACAGTTTTTGCATGAAGCGTTTTTTATTTTTGTTCCAACAGCAATAAGTTTTCTCATGGCAATTATGCACATAATCATCACAAGATCATAGTAATGGTTTTGACCATGCTAGCAATGCATGGTGCAAATTCTGTTATAGGCAATATGGTAATTTCACTATTTAGTCCATGGCATTTTTACTATTTTTAGAACATGGTAGGTTTATCTTAGGTACCATGGCAATTTCTTCTAGTTAGATCATGTTTTTTATTCATTAGGCCATGGTAATTTTACTATTCATATCATGGCAAATTTATTTAGTTAGCAATGGTAGTATTCTTTTTGTATCATGGCATTTTTATGCACAATTCATTTTTTTATTTTAAAGAGCATGTCATTTTTATTTAAAGACCATGCTTTTATTTTTGTAGATCATGACATTTTTATTACAAAGAGCTTGGCATTTTTATTTTAAAGAGTACGGCATTTTTTATTACAAAGAGCATGGCCATTTTTTTGTACAAGCATTACGAGATTGGAATTTTTTCTATAGAACATGCCTGTTTTCGTTTTGTAGAGTATGCCAACTTTTGTTAGTAAGAACACGACATTTTTGAGTATATCGTGGTAAATTTCTTTTTGTATGGAACTTTTTAGGTACAAGCATCACCGCCACCTTTTTGTGTGTTTAAGACATTTTTCATTTTTTAGATTTGGCATTTTTTGTGTTTAAACATCCCTCACTATCTGTTTGTTTGCATTCCTAAGGCATGGAATTTTCATTTTTATTCAACGAATTTTTTGTATGTGATTCATTTTTTAATTTTGAATGACATTTTTATTGTGTATATCAATGGCAATTGTTTTAGTAGCTAATCAAAATCAAGTCCAAAATACCAGGTTTTAGGCTAAACTGGGCCTTTTTTGGCCCAACTGGGGAGGTATGAGAGAGCAACAAGTTTACGTAGAAGAGAGGAGGGGTTCGCTCGGGTGAACGAGATCGTTCGCTCAATGGAACGTCTCCAGGGGAATAAGTAGTTTGCCAGCCCCCCTCCCCCCCGAACATTCCCCAGAAAAAAGGGCACTCTAACGAAAGTAAGGGCATGTACAATGCTGCTATCTTAGGAGTACCACCTTGAATAATGTTGAGGTGGAGACATATTGTGCTGAGAGATCATCTCTTAAATAAGAGAAGACAAGCCTTTTCTTATGGATTCTCTCTCCTCCACCTAAGCATTTATCCTATGTCCTAAAATAGCACTTTGGTACATGCCTTAAATCGATGTGCATTACAATTTTGGATAAAGATTGAGATGGTTTGAAGTGGAAACAAACAAGGAGTGAGATTATTTAGGAATAATGTCCTCTTAGTCCTATCTTTGTTCCATCGGTGCGCTTTTGCTACAGTGGAGGGTGTGTGGACGTCTGTTGTTGACGGATCTTCCTGAATCCAGTCGCCTTTGATCTCCAGTGGATCTGTGATACGTCCATTTTGCATCATGTTTTTCTACTATTATTTATTGTGTTTTTGATCATTATTTCACTTTATGACACAATTCTTATGCCTTTTCTCTCTTATTTTGCAAGTTTCATATGAAGAGGGAGATTGCCGGCAGCTGGAATTCTGGACCGGAAAGGGTTGAAACAGAGATAGCTATTCTGCACAACTCCAAATGACCTGAAAATTTACGTAGAATTATTTTGGAATATATAAAAAATACTGGCAAAAGAATTATCAGGAGGGGGCCCACCAGGAAGCCACAAGCCTGGGGGGTGCGCCCTACCCCCCTGGGCACGCCCCCCGAGCTTGTGGGGCCCCTGGCAGGCCTCCGCCCCCTCCTTCTGCTCTATGAAGCCATTTGCCCTAGAAAAGAATAGGACGAAGACTTTTGGGATGAAGCGCCGCCGTCTCGAGGCGGAATCTGGGCAGGAGCACTTTTGCTCTCCGGCGGAGCGATTCCGCCGGGGAAACTTCCCTCCGGGAGGGCGAAATCGAAGCCATCGACATCACCAACGATCCTCTCATCGTGGGAGGACCAATCTTCATCAACATCTTCACCAGCACCATCTCATCTCAAAACCTAGTTCATCTCTTGTATTCAACAATCTTTGTCTCAAAACCTCAGATTGGTACCTGTGGGTTGCTAGTAGTGTTGATTACATCTTGTACTTGATGCTAGTTGGTTTATTTGGTGGAAGATTATATATTCAGATCCTTAATGATATTCAATACCCCTCTGATCTTGAACATGAATATGATTTGTGAGTAGTTACTTTTGTTCTTGAGGACATGGGAGAAGTCTTGTCATAAGTAATCATGTGAATTTGGTATTCGTTCGATATTTTGATGATATGTATGTTGTTGCTTCCTTTAGTGGTGTCGTGTGAATGTCGACTACATGACACATCACCATCTTTGGGCCTAAGGGAAGGCATTTTGGAGTAGTAATTAGATGATGGGTTGCTAGAGTGACAGAAGCTTAAACCCTAGTTTATGCGCTATTCCGTAAGGGGCTGATTTGGATCCATATGTTTCATGCTATGGTTAGATTTATCTTAATTCTTCTTTTGTAGTTGCGGATGCTTGTGAGAGGGGGTAATCATAAGTGGGAGGCTTGTTCAAGTAAGAACAGCACCCAAGCACCGGTCCACCCACATATCAAATAATCAAAGTAGCGAACGCGAATCAAACAAACATGATGAAAGTGACTAGATGAAATTCCCATGTGTCCTCAAGAACGTTTTGCTTATTATACGAGTTTGTTCCGGCTTGTCCTTTGCTATAAAAAGGATTGGGCCACCTTGCTTCACCTTTGTTACCGTTACTACTTGTTACTTGTTATGAATTACGTTGCTATCAAACTATCTGTTACCTACAACTTCAGTGCTTGCAGAGAATACCTTCTGAAAACCGCTTGTCATTTCCTTCTACTCCTCGTTGGGTTCGACACTCTTACTTATCGAAAGGACTACGATTGATCCCCTATACTTGTGGGTCATCAATCTGCCAACATTAGAGTTCGGGTCTTTGGAGTATCTATGGTTCTCTTCGATGTCTTCTTCTCCAAGGTGACGGTTTGCAACACATTCCTTAACATCCCGGCGCATCCTCACACTAAAAACCTTGTCTCGCAGAAAAAATAGCACTCCAATCAAAGTAACTTGAACAAATCAGAAGAATGATCAAATACAACCAAAGGTGGGAACAATGCGGGGTCGCCGGGGAAGGGTGGCGGGGCAGCAAGGGCGGCTGACCGATCGGACAACACACCCCCGACAATTCACATACCACAACTCACATCAGGGCATCTAACCCTGTCTTGCAAAAGAAAAAGGGCACTCTAGCGAAAGTTACTTGAATCAATCAAAACTCACAAGAATGATCAACAACAGAAATTTCGTTACTACTACTCCACTTGAAAATTCACTTAGGCACCCGACCAGTTTGGCTAGAAATAATATTTCACTCATATTTTTTTCGAGATTAACTCATTCATACATAAATCGATGTGCATTTCAATTTTGGATGAAGATTGAGATGGGTTGAAGCGGAAAGCAACAAAGAGTGAAATTATTTGGGAGCCCCCCCACAAATAAAGAGAAATTACTCCCTTTGTAAAGAGCGTTTAACTACTTTAGTGATCTAAATGCTCTTATATTTCTTTATGGAGGGAGTATTTGGGAGGCGTTTGCGTTCCGGAAGGGTGTTGCAGGTTCAATTCAGATGCCACAACATCCTCCAGTAGGAGGAAGACCCCATCTTGTCCACAAACGCCTCCATGTCGGCGCATAGCGCGTCCACCGTCACCGTGAACTCCGTCAGTGCGTGGGCGAGCACCTGGTCCTCGCTCCCGAAATCCGCCGCCCTTCGCCTGAGCCTCTCGGCCATCTCAGCGAACTCCTCCACGAAGCGCGTGGCGGCGGGGCCCTGTGCCTGTGCTTGGGCCCTTGATACGTCTCCAATGTATCTATAATTTTGGATTGTTCCATGCTATTATAGTATCAATCTTGGATGTTTTTATATGCAATTATATATCATTTTTTGGGACTAACCTATTAACCTAGTGCCCAGTGCCAGTTGCTGTTTTCTGCTTGTTTTTGGCTTTTCAGAGAAACAGTACCAAATGAAGTCCAAATGCCACGAAACTTTTTGGAGATTTTTTTTCTGGACAAAAGAGACCTTGGAAGCTTCGGGAGGAGGCCAGAAGCCTCACGGAGACTTCACAAGGCAACAGGGCGCGCCCCAGGGGGGGCGCGCCATGTTACCATGTGGGGCCCACGTGACTTCGTTTGACCTAATTCCACTTCTATAAATTCACAAATATTGGGAAATCAACAGAGAGCCAGAAGAGAAAACCTTTCCGCCGCCGCAAGTCTCTGTTCTTCCGCGATCCCATCTGGAGGCCTTTTCCGGTACTCTGCCGGAGGGGGAATCGATCACGGAGGGCTTCTACATCAACCTTGCTGCCCTTCCGATGATGAGTGAGTAGTTTACCACAGACCTACGGGTCCATAGTTAGTATCTAGATGGCTCCTTCTCTCTCTTTGATCTTCAATACAATGTTCTCCTTGATGTTCTTGGAGTTCTATCCAATGTAATCTTTTTTTGCGGTGTGTTTGTTGGGATCCGATGAATTGTGAGTTTATGATCAGATTATTCATGAGAAATATTTGAGTCTTCTCTGAACTCTTTTATGCATGATTAAATAAAGCTTTGTATTTCTCTCGGATCTATCGATTTGGTTTGGCCTACTAGATTGATTTATCTTGCAATGGGAGAGGTGCTTTGTGATGGGTTCAATCTTGCGGTGCTCAAGCCCAGTGACAGAAGGGGACATGACACGTATTTGTATTGTTTCCATTAAGGATAAAAATATGGGGTTTATTCATATTGCTTGAATTTGCTTCTCTACATCATGTCATCTTGCTTAAGGCGTTACTCTATTTTTATTAACTTAATACTCTAGATGTATGCTGGATAGCGGTCGATGAGTGGAGTAATAGTAGTAGATGCAGGCAGGAGTCGGTCTACTTGTCTCGGACGTGATGCCTATATACATGATCATTGCCTTGAATCCGTCATAATTATTTGCTTTTCTATCAATTGCCCAACAGTAATTTGTTCACCCACCGTATGTTTCCGTGCTCGAGAGAGAAGCCTCTAGTGAAAACTATGGCCCCCGGGTCTATCTTTATCATATAAAAAACCTAAAAATACCTTGCTGCAATTTATTTACTTTTAATTTTATTAGTAATTTAGTTTATCTATTTATCTTTATCAGACTTAATCCTTGCAAGTAACCGCTAAGAGGATTGACAACCCTCTTATTCGCGTTGGGTGCAAGTGTTTGCTTTTCTGTGTGTAGGTGCTGTTCACTAGATTTTGCTTGGTTCTCCTACTGGATTGATAACCTTGGTTCTTAATAGAGGGAAATACTTATCTCTACTGTACTGCATCATCCTTTCCTCTTCGGGGAAATACCAACACAGACTACAAGTAGCAGGAAGAATTTCTGGCGCCGTTGCCGGGGAGACATCATCAAAATCTATCAAGTACCTTCGCACAAACTATCATCCACTTGCATTTATTTTATTTGCCTTTTTATTTGCATTTGCCTCTCGTTTTCATCTTCCCCAATTCTAAAACAATTTTACCAAAAACACAAAAATATTTTTATTCGCTTGTTTGCTTGTGTTGCCATGTGCTTCCTATTTGCTTGCATCTTTGCTTGCTAAAAAAATCTATTGATATGGATCCTCATCCACTAGCTAATCTTTTCAAAAGATCCAATTATGATGAACAAATTGCTAGTGAGTTGAGTACACTTGATGAAAATTGTGATGAAGTGTTGAAAGAAGAAATTTATAAAGTGATTCATGATAGCTCCTTGAATGAAAAGCATGATTGTAATGATTTTATTATAAATTCTATTAATGTCAATCATGCTAATTATGTGCAAAGCTACGAGCTTGGGGATGAAAATTTTGTTATGTCCACTACTTATTGCAATGATCATGATCGGGGTGATAATGCTTCTTATGATATTGAAAATTTATTTAAGCCTCATGATGAATATGATATTGATAATAATGTTTGCAATAATATTGAAAGTGGGTTTGGAAGAGTGTCGACTTTAGGTAAAAAGAATCTCACATATTCGGAGAGTGTTCAATCTTATGAAATTTTTGACAAAAGTGGGTTTGGAGAGGTCATGACTTTAGTTGATGTTAATCTGTAACATCCCCAGTGGTTAGCTATAGTGACCACATGGTAATGATGCCAAGTCATCATCTTTACATCCTAAGAAATGCAATTAAGAAATAATTGAACTCAAATTCAAAATTCAAATAGTAAGTGAAACTTGAAAAGCTCCAAACTTGCTAGCAAAATAGTTCATACTTTTGGAAATAATTATGAAATTATGGTAGAGGAAAACAAGAACACTTGTTTGCTCATTTGGGAGCTAGCACCAAAAACAATACCAAAACAGTAGCATTTAATCCATTTTCAATTAAACAAAATTCGAATGAAATTGTCATGCCTCCAAACTTTTCGTGGCTGTACTAGATATTGCCTAGTATTTATTCTGGCCAATAGCACTTTTTGCAAGACTCATTTAGTGCAAGAATTAATGCAAAATAGAAAAGGAAATGCAAAGCAGAAAAAGAAAAGGAGAAAAACTAAAACCTACTGCTCAGCTGGGCCCTAAGCTACTACAGTGCGGCCTAGCCCAGGCTAGCTGGCCTTTCTCCCACCTCCGGCCAGGGAGGAGGCAGCGCCAAGGCGTGGCCTCTGGCCGCCCGTCCACGCTCCCGATGACGTTGTGTCGAGCATCCGGCGAATCCCTACGATGGATAAATACACCCCGACCCCCAGGGACAAACCCTAGACCCTCGGTTCTCTCGTTCTCCCCTCACACTAGATCTGGAAGAGGAGCCGAAGCTACCGTCGCCGCGCCATCGCCGCCGTCGCGGCCACCGTCGTCACCTTCGCGTGGGAGCACGTCCAGGAGGACCGCCGCCTTCGTCTTCGTCCTACTACTAGCACCAGGTCAAGCCGGGGCGCCGTAAAGCTTCAGGATCGAGCCGTCTTCTCCGCCACGGCTGCCGCCCCTCGTCGTCGCGTTCGTCGCGTCCGGCCATCCCCGCGCCTCCTAACCTTGTCCACGAGCTCCGGGGTGAGCTTCTCCCCCGATTCCTCCCTTTTCCCGCATCGATCTGTTGCCGTAAGCCGCCGCCCGCGACCTCCCGTGGCCGGACGGAGCTCTACTCCCGTGTGCGCCCAGCCTCGTGCCCTGGCTGCGCCTCGCGCGTGCGCGCGCGCTCGCGGGCCCCTGCTGCCCGGGGCCGTGCCCTACTCCTCCTTCCCCGCGCGCCGTGCTACTCTGCTGTTGCTAGCTGCCGCTGCTGCTCTTGCGCTGCTCGTCGCTGCTGCGCTGCTTTGCCTACTGCTCGTGCGGCTGCCGCTGCTGTTGCTCATGTACTGCTGCCGCTTATTGCTGCTTCTGCTGCTGCGTGCTGGCTACCGCTACTTGTGTTGCTCGCTAGCTGCTGTGTTGCGCCACTGCCGCCGGCTGCTGCTGCTGCTGGCCACGGCCATGGCCGTGGCCGTGTGTGCTCTGTGTGTGTGTACTGTGCGTGTACGTGTGTGTTAGGGCCGGCCCTGTTAGTGTTAGGTTAGGTTAGTTAATTAGGTTAGTAGTTAATTAGTAGTCTATGTGCATATGACATGTGGGCCAATTTAATTAGGTTAGTTTTTATTTATTTATTTAGGTAAAGCCTATGACATGTGGGCCACCCCCCTTTTGACCAGTCAAATTGACTTGGTCAATTCAGATTAATCTAAAATGCAAAATTCCAGAAATTCCAGATTATTGATAAAACTTTGAAAATTCGTATAAAATAATCCGTAACTCGGACGAAAATAATTTATATATGAAAAATAATCAGAAAAATTTGATGAATCCGAATATGTCATCCACATACCTGCCACACCCCTCCAACACTGCAAACTTGGAACCTCCGCCTCCGGATCGTCTGACCGAATAATACCTGGAGCTGGGAAAATATTCCTGAATATTTTCCCTCTTCTTTTAAAATGCCTAGTAATGCATTAGAGCATATCACCAACACTTTTTGCCGTGACATACATCTGTGATGGATTTGTTTGCTCTGTTATTTATTGTTCCGCCTCCGTTACTTCCTTTCCGGTAGACTCCGAGACTACTGTTGATCCGGTGATCGACTACTTCACCGTCGAGGATCCGTTTCTGTCTGCAGAGCAACCAGGCAAGCAAAACCCCCTTGATCATTCTTATATCGCCCATTCTTTCTCTCCCGTGCTTGCATTAGATTTTGCTACTGCATTTGATTGCTCCTATTCTGATGCATAGCCTGTTTTTGTAACTGCTGTTGATACCTTACCTGTTATCCTAAATGCTTAGTATAGGTTGGTTAGTGATCCATCACTGGCCCCGCACCCTTGTCCGTGTTGCCATGCTTTGCTTCCGGATGTTTCAATCAACGTGATCGATGTGCAGAGACCGACACAGCACTGCACCCCCCTTAGTTGTACGACTCTGCAGAGCTACTATCGAGTGCCGAGGGTGATACCTCCTACCTCACTCCTGATGATATCTCTGTAGCGTAGCTAATCGGTTGTGGGTTACCAAGGGTGATTCCTCTTTCACCACCTCCGATGATGCCTCTGTCGTGCAACCCCTCAAGTGTGAACCCATCGAGGGTGATTCCTCCAAGTTCACCTTGACGGATACATCGAGTGGGAATCCATCGAGGGTGATTCCTCGGATTTCCCCCCTGATGTTATGGACACATGGATACCCTGTATTTAACTCAGTCCGTTGTTGAAGTCGGGTTGACCCCGAGGGGTACCCGCGAGAGATGTGAAGTCGGGTTGACCGTGAGGGTACCCGCGAGATAATTACGTGGCACGGCCGGGCAGGCAGACCGCCACAGGATAGGGATGGGCCTGGCCCTTGCTGTAAGTCCACGAGACGGGGTGACGGGACCGCAGATCGTGTATCACTGATCATCTCCGCGAGCTCCCAATACACTAACAGTTTGGATATGTTATCTGAGTAGGCCTCTGGCCTTTTTGCACTAACCACCACGCGGGTTAGCACTCGGCGTTGTACGATTCTCCCGAAAGCTCTGTCAGATATCCAGTTCAGCATTGCGGCACGGCTGGGCCGGCACCATCCAGGACAAAGGTGGTGCCTGGATTCGCCCTGCTCGCAACGACCTGGAGCGCAAAGGGCGATGGGCCCAAGACCCCTGAGCGCTTAGGATGTAGACCGACGGGGACCTCTCTGCGAAGCCTAGGTAGGACTACGTCGTGTCGATCAGCCGAGGCCGGGCATGACCAGGAAAAGTGTGTCCGACCAGAGTTAATCGAGCGTGTTGGGTAAGTTGGTGCACCCCTGCAGGGAAGTATATCTATTCAAATAGCCGTGTCCACGGTAACGGACGCTCGGAGTTGTATCCCGATCTACTACAACTTGAACTGGATATTTGTGGAACTTAATAATATGTTAGCTCCGGGATTGCTTTCTCGCAGGGAGTCGAGGAAGGATCTCTGGGCATTACTACTATTACTTATTACTTTATGTTATACTACTAATCTGCACTCTTCTAATGCTGCAAGACGCTGCAAGATGCTAGTCTTTGATAGGCTAGGCCTTCTCTCTATTCTGGCAATTCTGCAGTCCAGTCCACAGATATAGCCCCTTCATTTGATACCGAAGCATGATTAGCATAGTTCTGATGTAAGTCTTGCGAGTACTTTGGATGAGTACTCACGATTGTTTTGCTACCTCTTTTTCCCCATACCCGATTGCCGCGATCAGATGACGGAGTCCAGGAGCCAGCTGACCCCGACGACGACTACTACTACACCGACGGAGCCTACTACTACGTGGAGACCGACGACCAGGAGTAGTTCAGAGGCTCCCAGGCAGGAGGCCCGCGCCTTTTCGACCTAGTTGTCGTTGTTTTGCTCAGCCTTCTTAAGGCAACCTTGTCTATTTATATCTGTACTCAGATACTGATGCTTCCGCTGACTCTTGTTTAACTCAAGCTTATGTATTCGAGCCCTCGAGGCCTCTAGCTTGTAATATAAAGCTTGTATTATTTTATTTTGTGTCTAGAGTTGTGTTTTGATATCTTCCCGTGAGTCCCTGGGCTTGATCGTGCGCATTTGCGTGTAAGATTAGTGCACGGTCGAGTCGGGGGCGTCACATAATCCCACTATCTTGGAAGATTATAATTTTTTTATGCATGTGGATCATAGAGAGAATATTGTTTATGATAGCTATATTATTGAATTTGATTATGATCCTACATGTAATTATTATGAGATAGGAAAATATGGTTGTAGAAATTTTCATGTTACTCAATTACCTCTCTTGAAGTTCAAATTGTTAATGCTTCGTTTTTCTTCCTTGCATATGCTAGATACTTCTTGTCTAGATAATTTATTTTCCTATAAAATGCCTATGCATAGGAAGTATGTTAGACTTAAATGTGTTTGTCACATGTTTTATGATGCTCTCTTTGTGTTTCAACTCTTATCTTTTATGTGAGCATCATTAATATTTCAAGCCTATCTTAATGGCTATAAAGAAAGAGCTTGTTGGGAGACAACGCAATACTTTATGTTTTTGAGTGTTTGCATGATTATAGCTTCTGTTATGATTTTAGTGTGTGCTTTAATTAGTGTTTGTGCCAAGTAATGCCTTTGGGATGATTTGGAAGATAGTATGATAGATGCTGTTGGAAAACAGAAACTTTTGCGTCCAGTGCTGGAATTTTGGTTTTTTGCTGGAGCGTGATAACCTTCTGAATTTTTTACACAGTATTGATATATGAATTTCCCACGTTGTTCTAAGTTTTCAAAAAAAATTGAGTTACAGAAGTATGACCATAATTCAGATGTTTACAGACTGTTCTGTTTTAGACAAATTCTGTTTTTGTTGCATAGTTTGCTTATTTTGATGAATCTATGGATCGTATCGGGGGGTATGAGTCATGGAGAAGTTGGAGTACAGTAGCATTATGCCAATATGAAATATGAATCAATTTACAACAGTACCTAAAGTTTAAGATTTATTTGTTATACTAACGGATCTCACGAAATTTCTGTTGAGTTTTGTGTGCTAAAGTTTTCAAGTTTTGGGTGAGACTACGATGGATAAAGGAATAAGGAGCAGCAAGAGCCTAAGCTTGGGGATGCCCAAGGCACCCCAAGGTAATATTCAAGGAAGACTCAAGCGTCTAAGCTTGGGGATGCCCCAGAAGGCATCCCCTCTTTCGTCTACAATCTATCGGTAACTCACTTGGAGCTATATTTTTATTCATCACATGATATGTGTTTTACTTGCAGCGTCTTGTGATATAGTTTGTTTGCTTTTGTTTGCTTTTTAGTTTGTCACAATCATCTTTGCTGAACACACCTTTTTGAGAGGGACACACATTATTCGTGATTTGTTAGAATACTCTATGTGCTTCACTTATATATTTTGAGCTAGGCAGTTGCTCTAGTGCTTCACTTATATCTTTTATGGCACGGCGGTGGTTATATTTTAAAGAAATAGTTGCACTCTCATGCTTCACTTATATCTTTTTGAGAGTCTAATGAATAGCAATGGTAATATGCACGGGTTATGAATTTGGTCCTGATATGATAGGTATTCAAGAGGGATATAATAAAAACTTTCATGTAGATCACTGAATATGATATATTTGATTCCTTGCAATAGTTTTGCGATATTAAGATGGTAATATGGGGGAGGTACTAGTAGATGATTGTGGTTTAGTAAGAATAATTGTGTTAAGGTTTGGGATTCCCGAAGCATGCACGTATGATCTGTCGTTATGCTAAGAAGTTGGAGCATGATTTATTACTGATTGTCTACCTTATGAGCGGCAGTCGGGGACGAGCGATGGACCTTGTCCTACCAATCTATCCCTCTAGGGGCATGCGTAGTAGTACTTTGCTTCGAGGGCTAATAAACTTTCACAATAAGTATGTGAGTTCTTTATGACTAATGTGAGTCCATGGATTATACGCACTCTCACCCTTCCGCAATTTGCTAGCCTCTTCGGTACCGTGCATTGCCCTTTCTCACCTCGAGAGTTGGTGCAAACTTTGCCGGTGCATCCAAACCCCGTGATATGATACGCTCTATCACACATAAGAATCCTTATATCTTCCTCAAAACTACCACCATACCTACCTATCATGGCATTTCCATAGCCATTCCGAGATATATTGCCATGCAACTGATAACCCACAAGTATAGGGGATCACAACAGTTTTCGAGGGTAGAGTATTCAACCCAAATTTATTGATTCGACACAAGGGGAGCCAAAGAATATTTGCAAGTATTAGCAGTTGAGTTGTCAATTTAACCACACATGGAGACTAAATATCTGCAACTGAGTGATCAGTAGCACAGTAGTATGATAGTTTGGTAGCAGTAGCAATAAGAGTAACGGTAACAGTAACGGTAGCAGCAATAGTAATAGCAATTGTGACAGCAGTAGCAACAGTAGTAACTTAGCAAGAACAATATGTGAAAAACTCGTAAGCATTGGATCGGTGATATTGTTGGATAACATTCATCATGTAACAGTCATAACCTAGGGCGACATAGAACTAGCTCCAATTCATCAATGTAATGTAGGCATGTATTCCGTATATAGTCATACGTGCTTGCGATAAGAACTTGCATGACATCTTTTGTCCTACCCTCCCGTGGCAGCGGGGTCCATAAGGAAACTAAGGGATATTAAGGCCTCCTTTTAATAGAGAACCAGAACAAAGCATTAGCACTTAGTGAATACATGAACTCCTCAAACTACGGCAATCACCGGAAAGAATCCCAATTATTGTCACCTTGGGGTATGCGGATCATAACACGTAGCAGTTGCATACAACTTGCAAGTTTGGATCAAGAACACAAATATATTCATGAAAACATAAAGGGTTCAGATCTGAAATCATGGCACTCGGGCCCTAGTGACAAGCTTTAAGCATAGCAAAGTCATAGCAACATCAATCTCAGAACATAGTGGATACTAGGGATCAAGCCCTAACAAAACTAACTCGATTACATGATAAATCTCATCCAACTCATCACCGTCCAGCAAGCCTACGAAGGAATTACTCACCCCCGGCGGTGAGCATCATGAAATTGGTGATGAAGGATGGTTGATGATGACGATGCCGGAAGATCCCCCTCTCCGGAGCCCCAAACGGACTCCAGATCAGGCCTCCGATGAAGAACAGGAGGTGGCGGCAGCTCCGTATTGTTAAACGCAATAAAACTTCCTCTCCTATTTTTTTTCTATGGAATTGTGAATTTATAGCGTTGGAATTAGGTCAGACGGCCGCCTGTGGGCCCCACGAGGTACCAGGGCGCGCTTGGGGGGGTGGCGCGCCCTGGTGCCTCGTGGGCACTGGGTGGCCCCCTTCTGTTGATTCTTGCGCCAATAATTTTTATATATTTCATAAAAATTCTCCAAAAAGTTTCATCCAAATCCAAGAACTTTGATTTCTGCACAAAAACAACACCATGGCAATTCTGCTGAAAACAGCGTCAGTCCGGGTTAGTTTCATTCAAATCATGCAAATTAGAGTCCAAAACAAGAGCAAAAGTGTTTGGAAAAGTAGATACGACGGAGACGTATCAACTCCCCCAAGCTTAACTCATTGCTTGTCCTCAAGCAATTCAGTTGACAAACTGAAAGTGATAAAGAAAAACTTTTACAAACTCTTTTGTTCTTGTATCTATATATATGCTTAAATAGTGTCCAAGTTTTCAACAAAGATTATAACTAACCATGCAAATGATAACTCTTAGAAATTATATTCACTCATATCGATGGCATAATCAACTAGTGAGCAATAATAAGATATCTCAAATGCCAACACTTTGTCAAAACAATCATGATATAATATGACAACATGGTATCTCGCTAGCCCTTTCTGAGACCGTAAAACATAAATGCAGAGCACCTCCAAAGTTCAAGCAGCGACTAAACATTGTAATTCATGGTAGAAGAGATCCAGTCATGATGCACACAACATTAACTATACACAATGCATGAGAATGACAATAGAGCTCTCAGGTCTGGTGCTTATATGAGAAGGTGATGACTCAACAATAAAAGTAAAATAACATAAAATTAAATAGATAGGCCCTTCGCAGAGGGAAGCATGGATTTGCAGAGGTGCCAGAGCTCAAAGCTTAAATCAGAGATAAATAAAATTTTGGGAGGTATGCCTTTCCTGTCAATGTCACGACCAAGAGTTTTCAATATCTTCCATGCTAAACACATTAGCGGCGGTACCCAAGCGGTAAAGTAAAGTTTACTCCCCCTCCACCAACAATCACAAGCCATGGCTAGCCAAATCCTCGGGTGCCCTCCATACCAACAACTTTCCGGGGGAGTTTGTTTTATTATTTTGCAGTTTTAATAATGGGACTGGGCATCCCAATTAGCAGCCCCTCTCGTGCAAGGACAAGTGAATAAACACTCGTTATGAGAATAACCCGCTTAGCATGGAAGATACTGACCACCCCCTGTCGCTCCATGAGCGGTACGGGCATACAAAACAGATGTTCATTTAAATATTTAGAGGTGGCACATGCAAATTTACTTAGAACGGCAGAGTAATACCACATATAGGTAGATATAGTGGACTCATCTGGAATAACTTTGGTCTAAGGATTTTGATGCACAAGCAGCATTCCCGCTTAGTGCAGGCGCATGCTAGCAAATACGTTGAGAAGCGACCAGCTAGAGAGCGAAAACGGTCATAATCATGCATTATGAATAATCAACATTGAATACTAGCATGAGTAGGATATAAGCACCATGAACATAAATATCATGGAGGCTATGTTGGTTTTGAATCAACTACATGCGTGAACATGTGCCAAGTCAAGCCACTCAAAACATTCAGAGGAGGATACCATATCATCATACTACATCATGAACATTTTAATGCATGTTGACACCCAAGGTAAATCATTATCCACTCCTAGCTACTTAAGCATGGCATGAGCAACTATAATCTCTAATTGTAATCATAAATATGTTTAATCATAATATGCTGAATCATGGATACTGAGTTAAACATATTTACAAAAACAAAGAACACGTTGAGTTCATACCCGCTTTTCCTTGCCACAGTCACTTCATCAAATCATCATCATTATTGCTTTTCACTTGCACGACCAAATGATATGAAAATAAAAATAGTGCAAGTGTGCCGTGGACTAAGCTGGAATCTGCAAGCATTTTATTTAAAGGACAAGACAAGGTAATATGGGCTTTTTGTTAGATCAACAATAATGCATACGAGAGCCACTCAACATTTTCATCATGGTCTTCTCCTTACAATGAATCAAGAAAAGAAAAGAACTTCAGAGAAACACACTGAAATATTTTTGGAGTTTTTAGTTTTTCTGAAGAAAGCAAATTAAAGAAGAAAAACGAAAATGAGAAAAGAAAATTATTTACACGGGGGAATTCCCAACAAGTAAAAGAAGAAACGGGAAATCTTTTTGGGTTTTCTTTTAATTCTACAACTAATTAAGCTAGAAAGAAAAACCAAAAAGAAACGAGAAATATTTTTGGATTTTCTCAAAGTTTTTCAAACACACAAGAAGAAAGCGAGAAAATAAAACTAGCATGGATTATACAATGAAAAAGTAAGAACACCGACAACTGGAATGAAATGTGTGATCATGAATAAAATGTCGGTGGGAAATACGTACTCCCCCAAGCTTAGGCTTTTGGCCTAGCTTGGTCTACGGCCATCCGTAGTAGCCATCCAGTCCCATGTGAAAGTCCTGAGGCGGCGGCACCCGAGCGTCCCAATCCTGGGCCTCCTCCTCTGCCAGACGGGCAGCCTCGACCGCCGCCTTGTACTCATGCACCTCGCTCTCCAATAGGTAATATCTCTGTTTGTTCTGAAAATCAAAGAGGGCATGAGCAGGCAAAACAACATACACAGATCGAGATTTATTGAAAACTAATTTATATTCATATCCCTGTGCATTGCATTTTAAAAACTTATGTTCTCGCATTGTTTCAAAATTTAAATATTTGTAGGGTAAGAGGGGATCATTGGAATTGGGCGAGACCCCTAACCTTGCAGCTACGTGGGAGGCATAAATTCCTCCATACAAATCACCATTACCCGCGTTACGCTGCAGCCTACGTGCGACAATAGCCCCAAGATTATAATACTTGCTGCCAGTCAAAGCCGTATGGATAAGACTCAGATCAGGGGCGCAAAGCGTACTGCAGTCTTGCTTGCCAACAATGCATTTACCATTAAAGAGTGCAAAATATCGGATAGCAGGAAAGTGGATGCTAACTATTCTGGCCTGTGTGACTCCTCTATCCTCACCGTTGCAAAGGCTATTAAGAAATGACTCATAATCAGATTTTTGTGGCTCATCTAACGAACCCCAATATGGAATTTTGCATGCATCACAGAATTCTTCTAGAGACATACTATAGGATTTGTTATAGAGGTGAAATGAAACTCTAGAAGTGCGTGGGTGATATTCAAAGTGTTGAGTGAATGAATGAGTGAGGTGGTAATGCTGTGGTGGCTTATCTGCGATGAAGGCGGAGAGCTCGGTGTTGTGAATATATTGGTCAAATTCTTCCTTGATGCCAGCACCTAGCATGAACTCGTTGCAAGGCCATCGACATGATTTTTCTTCAGCACCCCGCATCGAACTTGCCCTTGGTTCCTCATATGATTGGCGTGCTGAGCTTTCACTTGATGACGCTTCAGAAGACCTCCTCCTCGAAGAACTCCTCCAGAAGATATTCATTTTCCTAAGAATAATTTTCTAAAAAAAATTTGGGTCACAAAACGATATCAATAAAACTTCACAAGATTGATAGCAACTACTCATATGGATGTCTAGAGGCTATATCAAGCATTCAAACTACTTGCAACTCAAAGAATTCAACATGCAAGCTCATTTTCAGTAGCACCAAGAGAAGCTAATTATGCAAAATATAATCCACTAAAACAAAAACTAATTGGAGCAATGGAGGAGTCACATACCAAGGAGCAATCTCCCAAAACAGTTTCGGAAACGGAACTCCGAGCAAAGAGATCAAAAATTTCAGGTTTGTGAGCAAGAACACGAGAGAGAGAGAGCTACCAGGAATTTTTGCTAGAGCTAAGAGAGGACGTGAGCTGAAGGAATAAGTGAGGGGGTCCCCGTGGGGCCCACGAGCCACCTGGGCGCGCCAGGGGGGTGGCGCGCCCTGGTGCCTCGTGGGCACCTGGGGCACCCCCTGGTATGTTTCCAGTGCCAAAAATTCTTAAATATTATATAAAAATTCATATCAAAATTTTATTGCATTCTTAGCACTTTCATTTCTGGACATTTTTTTTATTGCACAGATAAATCAGAAAACAGGATAATCATAGCATTTTATTTTATTTAACTAAAAATAGCAGAAAACAAAAAGTGGGTACAGAAGGTTGTGCTTACTAAATTCATCGACCACATGCCTCTCAAAAAGAATCCATTAATAAGGTTGATCAAGTCTTATTAACAAACCATTTCCGAGTTGCATGAAACCAAAGAATTTTCGTATAACACTAAGTTACCTCAACGGGGATATGCATCTCCCCAACAATAAGAGTTTCATACTTCTTTTTAACAGTAGGAAGAGGGAGTTGAAAACTTCCAATAGTAATTGTTGGAGTCTTTCCAATAACACGAATACCATTTACTTGCAATTGTTTCTTCGGAAAGTGCACCGTATGTTCATTACCATTGATATGAAAAGTGACCTTGCTTTTGTTGCAATCAATAACAGCCCGTGCAGTATTCAAAAAGGGTCTACCAAGGATAATCGACATATTGTCATCCTCGGGCATATCAAGTATAACAAAGTCTGTTAGGATAGTAACATTTGCAACTACAACGGGCACATCCTCACAAACACCGATAGGTATGGCAGTTGATTTGTCAGCCATTTGCAATGATATTTCAGTGGGAGTAAGTTTATTCAAATCAAGTCTTTTATATAAAGAGAAAGGCATAACACTAACACCGGCTCCTAAATCACACAAAGCAGTTTTGACATAATTTCGTTTAATGGAGTATGGTATAGTTGGTATTCCTGGATCTCCTAGTTTCTTAGGTACTCCATCCTTAAAAGAATAATTTGCAAGCATGGTGGAAATTTCAGCTTCAGGTATCTTTCTTTTATTTGTGACAATGTCTTTCATGTATTTAGCATAAGGAGGCATCTTTGTAATATCAGTCAAACGAGTACGCAAAAAGACTGGCCTAAGCATTTCAGCAAAGCATTCAAATTCTTCCTCATCCTTTTTCTTAGATGGTTTAGGAGGAAAGGGCATGGGTTTTTGAACCCATGGTTCTCTTTCTTTACCATGTTTTCTAGCAACGAAGTCTCTTTTATCATAACGTTTATTTTTAGAAGGTGGGTTATCAAGATCAACAGCAGGTTCTATTTCAACATCGTTATCAGGTTCTTTATCATTATCTGGTTGGGTATCTTCATGAGTATCATCATTATTATTATCATCAAGTGAATGTTCATTACCAGATTGTGTTTCAGCATCAGAAATAGAAACATCATTACTATCTTCCAAGGGTTTTTCCACCTCAGGTTCACTAGAAGTATGCAAAGTCCTATCATTTTTCTTTTTCATTTTAGATGGACTAGGTGCATCAACATTAATTCTTTGAGAGTCTTTTTCAATTCTTTTTGGATGACCTTCAGTATAAAGTGGCTCCTGAGTCATTCTACCTCCTCTAGTCATTACTCTAACAGCATGATCATTCATATTGTTATTCATTTCATTAAGCAATTCACTCTGGGATTTAGTAACTTGTTCCAATTGGGTGTAAACCATAGATGCATGTTTACTTACACCTTTGACATCATTAGCAATTCTAAATAACAAGTCACTCAAGCGATCAATCATGTAGGCATTTCGTTTCAATTGTTTCATAACATTGGCATTGAAGTGGTCTTGCTTAATAATATAATTGTCAAATTCATACAAGCATTGACTAGGAGGTTTTTTTATAAGGAATATCACTTTCATCAAACTTTATAAGAGAATTTACCTCTACTACCTTTGTCGGTTTGTCAAGACCATGTATTTCTTCAATAGGTGGCAAATTTTTAACATCTTCAGCTTTAATACCTTTTTCCTTCTGGCATTTCTTTGCTTCTTGCATATCTTCGGGGCTGAGATATAAAATACCCCTCTTGTTCGGAGTGGGTTTAGGCGGTGGTTCAGGAAGTGTCCAATCATTATCTCTTCAATATATTATTCAATAATTCCTCAGCTTGTTCAATAGTCCGTTCCGTGAAAACACAACTCGCACAACTATCTAGGTAGTCCCTAGAAGCATCGGTTAGCCTATTATAGAAGATATCAAGTATTTCATTTTTCATAAGAGGATGATCAGGCAAAGCATTAAGTAATTGGAGAAGCCTCCCCCAAGCTTGAGGGAGATTCTCTTCTTTGATTTGCACAAAGTTAAATATTTCCTGTAGAGCAGCTTGTTTCTTATGAGCAGGAAAATATTTTTCAGAGAAGTAATAAATCACATCCTGGGGACTACGCACACAACCAGGAGCATGAGTATTATACCATTCCTTAGCATCACCCTTTAATGAGAAAGGAAACAACTTAAGAATATAGTAATAGCGAATTTTTTCCTCATGAGCAAATAGGGTGGCTATATCGTTTAATTTAGTAAGATGTGCCACAACGGTTTCAGTTTCATAACCATGAAAAGGATCAGATTCAACCAAATTGATTAACTTAGGATTGACAGAGAATTCATAATCCTTATCAGTAAAAATATAGGAGAGGTAGCAAACTTAGGATCATATTTCATTCTCCCCCTCATAGATTTTTCTTTCATTTCAGCAAGCAGTTTTATAACTTCATCTCTATCATTACAAGCAAGAATGGCTGTAGCCGTCTCCCTATCAAAGCAATGTTCATCAGGTGTTTCAACTCTAGTAGGAGAGCTATGCATAATAGGTGAATCATAATTCTCAAGAGTTTCAGTATTTTCAATTTCTTTAGCTTTAGCAATTTGTTCACTAAGAAATTCACCAAGTGGCACAACATTATCAAGCATAGTACTAGCATCATCATGAGTATCATTCATAGCAGAAGTGGTATCATGAATAACTTGCAACATATCAGAATTAATAGCATGTGGTGGTGTTGCAAGTTTACTCAAAACAGAAGGTGAATCAAGTGTAGAGCTAGATGGCAATTCCTTACCTCCCCTCGTCTTAGAGGGAACGATCTTGGTCTTAGCCTCTTTCAGATTATTCATAGTGATCAGCAGATATAAATCCCAAGTGACTCAGCAAATAGAGCTATGCTCCCCGGCAACGGCGCCAGAAAAAGGTCTTGATAACCCACAAGTATAGGGGATCGCAACAGTTTTCGAGGGTAGAGTATTCAACCCAAATTTATTGATTCGACACAAGGGGAGCCAAAGAATATTTGCAAGTATTAGCAGTTGAGTTGTCAATTCAACCACACCTGGAGACTAAATATCTACAGCAGAGTGATCAGTAGCACAGTAGTATGATAGTTTGGTAGCAGTAGCAATAAGAGTAACGGTAACAGTAACGGTAACAGCAATAGTAATAGCAATTGTGACAGTAGTAGCAACAGTAGTAACTTAGCAAGAACAATATGTGAAAAACTCGTAGGCATTGGATCGGTGATATTGTTGGATAACATTCATCATGTAACAGTCATAACCTAGGGCGACACAGAACTAGCTCCAATTCATCAATGTAATGTAGGCATGTATTCCGTATATAGTCATACGTGCTTGCGATAAGAACTTGCATGACATCTTTTGTCCTACCCTCCCGTGGCAGTGGGGTCCATAAGAAAACTAAGGGATATTAAGGCCTCCTTTTAATAGTGAATACATGAACTCCTCAAACTACGGCAATCACCGGAAAGAATCCCAATTATTGTCACCTTGGGGTATGCGGATCATAACACGTAGCAGGTGCATACAACTTGCAAGATCGGATCAAGAACACAAATATATTCATGAAAACATAAAGGGTTCAGATCTGAAATCATGGCACTCGGGCCCTAGTGACAAGCATTAAGCATAGCAAAGTCATAGCAACATCAATCTCAGAACATAGTGGATACTAGGGATTAAGCCCTAACAAAACTAACTCGATTACATGATAAATCTCATCCAACTCATCACTGTCCAGCAAGCCTACGAAGGAATTACTCACTCCTGGCGGTGAGCATCATGAAATTGGTGATGAAGGATGGTTGATGATGATGATGCTGGAAGATCCTCCTCTCCGGAGCCCCAAACGGACTCCAGATCTGGCCTCCCGATGAAGAACAGGAGGTAGCGGCGGCTCCGTATCGTGAAACACAATAAAACTTCCTCTCCTAGTTTTTTCTCTGGAATTGTGAATTTATAGCGTTGGAATTAGGTCAGATGGCCTCCTGTGGGCCCCACGAGGTACCAGAGCGCGCCTGGGGGGGGGGGGGGGGGGTGGCGCGCCCTGGTGCCTCGTGGGCACTGGGTGGCCCCCTTCTGTTGATTCTTGCGCCAATAATTTTTATATATTCCATAAAAATTCTCCAAAAAGTTTCATCCAAATCCAAGAACTTTGATTTCTGCACAAAAACAACACCATGGCAATTCTACTGAAAACAACGTCAGTCCGGGTTAGTTTAATTCAAATCATGCAAATTAGAGTCCAAAACAAGAGCAAAAGTGTTTGGAAAAGTAGATACGATGGAGACGTATCAACAACTTCCACCGTTCCATTTTTATGACATACATCATCATTGTCATATTACTTTGCATGATCATATAGCTGACATAGTATTTGTGGCTCAGCCACCATTCATCATTATTATACATGTTACGCTAGCATCATTGCACATCCTGGTACACTGCCAGAGGCATTCATATAGAGTCATATTTTTGTTCTAGTATCGAGTTGTAATGTTGAGTTGTAAGTAAATAGAGGTGTGATGATCATCATTATTAGAGCATTGTTCCAGTGAGGAAAGAATGGTGGAGACTAACGAGTCCTTGAAAAAGTGGGGATGAGGCCCATGAGACCGTTCTAAAAATAAATAAAAAATAAATGAGAGAAAAAGAGAGAAGGGGCAATGTTACTATCCTTTTCCACACTTGTGCTTCAGAGTAGCACCATGTTTTTCATATAGAGAGTCTACTATTTTGTCACTTTCATATACTAGTGGGAATTTTTCATTATAGAACTTGGCTTGTATAGTCAGATGACGGGCTTCCTCAAATGCCCGAGGTCTTCATGAGCAAGCAAGTTGGATGCACACCCACTTAGTTTTCATGTTGAGCTTTCATACACTTATAGCTCTTAGTGCATCCATTGCATGGCAATCCCTACGCCTCGCATTGACATCAATTGATGGGCATCCCCATAGCCCGTTGATTAGCCTCGTTGATGTGAGACTATCTTCTTATTTTTGACTTCCCCTTATTTATCTCTACCACCATACTCTATTCCACCTATAGTGCTATATCCATGGCTTGCGCTCATGTATTGAGTGGGGGTTGAAAAAGCTGAAGCGTGTTAAAAAGTATGAACCAATTGCTTGGCTGACACCGGGGTAGTACATGATAAATACTTTGTGTGAAGAAGATGGAGCATGACAGGATTATATGATTTTGTAGGGATAACGTTCTTTAGCATTTTTATTTTGAAAGGCATGATTGTTTATTAGTATGCCTGAGTATTGATGTCTTTATATCAAATTATAGACTATTGCTTTGAATCATTTGGATCTTATTATTCATACCGTAAGAGAAAGATTACATGATGAAACATGATAGGTAGCATTCCACATCAAAAATTCTGTTTTTATTATTTACCTACTCGAGGACGAGCAGGAATTAAGCTTGGGGATGCTTGATACGTCTCCAACGTATCTATAATTTTTGATTGTTCCATGCTATTATAGTATCAATCTTGGATGTTTTTATATGCAATTATATATCATTTTTTGGGACTAACCTATTAACCTAGTGCCCAGTGCCAGTTGCTGTTTTCTGCTTGTTTTTGGCTTTTCAGAGAAACAGTACCAAATGAAGTCCAAATGCCACGAAAATTTTTGGAGATATTTTTCTGGACAAAAGAGACCTTGGAAGCTTCGGGAGGAGGCCAGAAGCCTCAGGGAGGCTTCACAAGGCAACATGGCGCGCCCGGGGGGGGGGGGGGCGCCGTGTTGCCTTGTGGGCCCACGTGACTCCGTTTGACCTAATTCCACTTCTATAAATTTACAAATATTGGGAAACCAACAGAGAGCCAGAAGAGAAAACCGCCGCAAGCCTCTGTTCTTCCGCGATCCCATCTGGAGGCCTTTTCCGGTACTCTGCCGGAGGGGGAATCGATCACGGAGGGCTTCTACATCAACCTTGTTGCCCTTCCGATGATGTGTGAGTAGTTTACCACAGACCTACGGGTCCATAGCTAGTAGCTAGATGGCTTCTTCTCTCTTTTTGATCTTCAATACAATGTTCTCCTTGATGTTCTTGGAGTTCTATCCGATGTAATCTTCTTTTGCGGTGTGTTTGTTGGGATCCGATGAATTGTGAGTTTATGATCAGATTATTCATGAGAAATATTTGAGTCTTCTCTGAACTCATTTATGCATGATTAAATATAGCTTTGTATTTCTCTCCGATCTATCGATTTGGTTTGGCCTACTAGATTGATTTATCTTGCAATGGGAGAGGTGCTTTGTGATGGGTTCAATCTTGCGGTGCTCAATCCCTGTGACAGAAGGGGACATGACACGTATTTGCATTGTTGCCATTAAGGATAAAAAGATGGGGTTTATTCATATTGCTTGAATTTGCTTCTCTACATCATGTCATCTTGCTTAAGGCATTACTCTGTTTTTATTAACTTAATACTTTAGATGCATGCTGGATAGCGGTCGATGAGTGGAGTAATAGTAGTAGATGCAGGCAGGAGTGGGTCTACTTGTCTCGGACGTGATGCCTATATACATGATCATTGCCATGAATCCGTCATAATTATTTGCGTTTCTATCAATTGCCCAACAGTAATTTGTTCACCCACCATATGTTTCCGTGCTCGAGAGAGAAGCCTCTAGTGAAATCTATGGCCCCCGAGTCTATCTTTATCATATAAAAACCTAAAAATACCTTGCTGCAATTTATATACTTTTATTTTTATTAGTAATTTAGTTTATCTATTTATCTTTATCAGACTTAATCCTTGCAAGTAACCGCTAAGAGGATTGTCAACCCTCTTATTCGCGTTGGGTGCAAGTGTTTGCTTTTCTGTGTGTAGGTGTTGTTCACTGGATTTTGCTTGGTTCTCCTACTGGATTGATAACCTTGGTTCTTAACTGAGGGAAATACTTATCTCTACTGTACTGCATCATCCTCTCCTCTTCGGGGAAATACCAACGCAGACTACAAGTAGCAGCCCTCGCCGCTGCCATATGCTCCGTCGGGGACACGACGACATGTGACATCTCCTTGCAGACGTGCCCGATGTAGTCCACCGCCCCTAGGAAGACAATGTCCTCCATCTCCGCCATCACCACCGTACTGAGGCATCTCCATCACAGGCGCTGGGCCCCCGACGCGATCTCCTCAGCCTCGGCGTGCCTGGTGTCATACCACTCGGCTTGGCTATGCAGGGCGTCTGCCAGCATCTTGTCACCGACAAATAGGGCGGCGCCGCGCCTGCACTAGTTCCCGTCCGCCGCATGGATCTTGACGATGTCGACGACACTCTTCTCGGGGCTCTCTGACCAGTCAACCTTTTCGAAGGCGTGCAGATGGTCCTGGTCGTAGGGTGGAGATTTCATGTCCTGGAGGGATCTTGTCACCTCTGAAATTAGGGAAAGTTGTGGTGGTACTACTATACCACTACACCACTTAGCCTCACCATCCAAATGAGCCAAGATTCGTACTGCCAGTCCAACTAGTTTAGTAGTCTTTGATTAACCGGCAGTTTCAGTAGACCTATAACCAAGAAAATAGTAAACGCGATAGGGTAGGCCTGCAAAGGCTATTGTCCTATTGTCCTTTCTGAAGTTCTATCAATTTTTTGTTGTTGCATATTTGTCAGGCATGTATCTTTCATCATGTGTAATGAAGGTTGCAAGCATGTATTTAATTTATTATGCCATGTCATTTTGTCAGGCAAATTACATATTGGGTGACAACCCCATGAAGCTTAGCTACCCGGAGGGATATGGGAGCATGAAGTTACACCACAAATGCGAAAACAAGTTGCAAGGGATTCGAGCTCCTTTACACCAGCGGTGCAAACAGAGTCTACCGTCGTTCCTATCAAGATAAGCACACTTACACACGACCATTCTATCAAATACAATAGCACGGTGTACTTGTCCAGTTATCATTTTTCTGAAGAATCGAAGAGGTGAACCTCACTGCTACTGGCGTTCTTCTGGAGAATCAAGATGTGAATCAACTACTCTCTAGACCTGTGGTGGTGGCGGAGGCGCAGGTGGATGTGCCATGGGGTGACCATCACAATAATGGGAGAACTTGTTCATCAGGAAGGTACACGGCAGTCGATTGGGCTTTCCAAGGTGCAGTAGACCGGCGACCTGTTGCTTGCCATTGAGATGGTTGAGGTCCGCATTGGTCCCCATCTTGCGCTGGAGCTCAGCAGCGGCAACCTTCAGATTGCTGTCTTTGAGCACCTTCTTAGGGACGCCCAGTGGGAAAATGGGTGTACATTCTGTCCCTCGCGATCCTCTCGAGCTTCGGACCCCATGGTTTTGCAGCTACAACCATCCATGCAAAGAAAGACAGTACACTTTCATGAGAAAGTATGCCAAATGTGTAATCACCATGCTACAAATTACAATCGATAATTGGGCTAGAAAGTGCCTTGTTCATTAGCATGTAATTCTATGTGCTAACATGACTAGTTAGATGACACTTAAATGGAAAGAACACACATTGACGACAATATCCATGCAAAGATAGCAAGAGCAAAGACAACAATATCCATGTAAATCCTGCAGTAGCTCGGACAGACCATACACATTGATGGCAGAGTATATTACAAAGATAGACAATATGTATTCAAGAGCAAGAATGAGTCTGATTAACATTACAATCACATAACACAAATAAGATAAAGAAATCGAATTACTCACCTAAAAACATATATTTTTATACTAAACTTTTATATTCTTCTAAACATATTATTTATCAGACTACAACGTAAAAAAGTATATTGATGTTTTGCACTTAGTGTTAATCACACAACAATATTCCTAATATTAATTATTGTATTCTTAACAAAAGTTCATTTTGATTCATATTCTTACGATTTGCATAAATTATATAGTGTATATGTATACATTTTTGTGCGGGTGTGTGTGCCTATGTTTATTTTAATATCGTTAAATATCATCATAGAGCTTTCTAAAGCATATTGTCTAACAAAAATCTTTAAAGTGGTTTCTAGTGTATTATTAGGTAAGTATATTTGTAGAAATTTATAGAGTATAAATTGAGTAGTTGACAAATGAATCTTGCAAATCAAGTTCAATATTAAGTTGACAATATGTGCGTGCTCTTTACTTGATACTTTTTTGCGAGGTTCTTTACTTGATACTACTTGATACTGAAGTAGCATCACTTATAGTAATCACTTGTGTAAAGATAAAAATGACGTCAATTCTATTTGTGCGTACTTATTTGATTATTTGATATGCACTATGTAATGTGTTTGGATTTATCTAGTATAGCTATCGGTCTTTCAAATCAAAAGTTGTGCACTAAATTACATGTATAAATCTACTTAACATAGCGTTCATTACAACTTGTCAGACGCCCATTAGAAAGAGCCTAACTAAACTTGATGTTACTAATGGTTTGTTTGTACGTGGTACATGCTATTGGTCTGCAGTGTGGACTTTGCTCATCCAAATTGAGAATTTTGTTTCCCACCCACATATTTATGATCTTTTGACCTAATGGGAAATATATTGTGGGACGGAGGGAGTAGTATAATTTAGTGTTTGGGGCCGTCATCCTCTCAGGGCCTGGGGCGGTTGCCCTATTTTCCCGGCCTATGGGCCGGCCCTGCTCCTGCTTCAGCGGCGGTGGAAGGATCTCCTGCTGCTGCTTCGAAGGTTGTGCATGGATCTCCTCCTGCTACCACTCCAGCTTCGGCTGGAGCAGAGCCGCGCTCATGCAGGCTGTGGCCGGGAGCGCCACCGTGGGAGCGCAATGCACGGTCTCCACCTCCATAAACCTCCGGCGTTTGTGCTCCAGCCGCCCCTCCATTGACCACCGGTCGCCTACAACAGCAAGCGAAGAAATCAAGAAAAGCTCATGAACACTCTCCAAACGAAACAAAACAGAAACCTTATTTACCAGGAACGAAGGCAGAGGAAGAGCCACCGGCGGCGCCGTGGTGCGTCGTGCTCATGTAGACATGTCCTGTAGGTGGTGGCGTAGGTGGAAGCAAACCCGTCAGACCTCGTAGAGAATCAACCGCCAACGAAAAAAAAGCACACGGGGAAGACCATCCATATGATTGTTTGTGGCTAGCTAGATAGTACAAGTTGTTTTTGATTTAAAATTTGAGTTGTGTATAAGTTAGAAAGCATCCCAAGTTTGAGTACAAACCCAGGTTAGGGGTAGTGTCATGTTGGGCACGATTGCATGTTGAGTTGGACGTTATGTCGTCATGTAAGAGTATAATATATATAGTAAACAAACAATAAAAAAATGCAAGTTGTGGGTCGAAACATCTATGTATTCTTAACAAGGCCCTTCCATTGACTGTATCCTGCACAACGAAGTTGAACATGGAGAACATGGTGAGATGGCTGTTCTTGAGCTCTTTGACCTTGAGCTCGGCGGCAATGTTAGGGTCATCGTCGGGGCCAAGTGGATCAAAGGCTCCATCGGGGTAAACCTTGTGGAGGCCCTCACAGACAGTGCACCACCAATGCAGTAACCCTTGATGAAGCCCATGAGCATCAAAATCGAGACCACTTCAAGCAAGACCTATTTTTGTTGCCCAAAATTTGTAAGCAAGGCGCATGGGAAATCTAATTACCCCTCTGGATATTAAAATCGTCCCCCATGTAAACTTTCAAAAAATGACACCACTTTCCAAAGCTCCATACCATGAACAATGCCTTGCCAACTCAAAGATGCCTTCTAGGGGAACACCGTTTCCAACAAAGAGCGAGAGGAAAATATTTAGCTTTAAAATAGCTCCATGCATGTTGTCGAACAAGCGGTGCTTGATTAAACATTCTGAGATCCTGAAAACCAATTTTTTTTCTATGACCTTTAGTTTAATTATCTTGTCCCATACCCACCAATGAGCTTTACTACCCCCTTTTTCAACCCCCACCACAAACCACGAATCAAATGAATCAAATTATCATAGAGCCCCATTAACATATGTGGTCAGATTTGTCATGTTATTAAACATAATATACATTAATACATAGCTACAAACTTGACTTCAACAACGAAATAAGTGTGTGAATAACTAGTTTCACTACCATTCATTTGTGAGACCGAAATTGTACATTCACCCAAAGCACAAAGTATGCATGTGATGCAAGCTGATTGTTGAACCCAGGCGCATGAAAGGCATATTTGTCCATGAAAGAATGAGAAATGGTCAATTCAACAGTTTTAGGACAAGATCCTCGAAAGTATTTATAGTAGATGATTTCTGTTTAGCACATTGATTACTATATTTAATTTACTTCCATCTCGTATAGACAACAAAGCATTCTCGAAACCTCTATAAGCTATATAGTTAGGGAAAGTAAAATAAGTTCAAGCAAATTAATGTGTGATGACATGCTATTTCACACGCTTCTTACTTTTCTCTAATCTGGAAACCTTTTTTGTTTAACGTATGATTTTTTAAGTGTCATTGTCTCATAAATGGAAATAACTAATAGCACTTCATTTGCATTATTTGCTTCAAATTACTGCAAGTGAATTTTCTTTAATCGATGTGAAAGTTACATAATAAAAGCTTAGTGTATCTTAATCTTTATTTGCATTATTACATGGTATTTTTTTCTAACTATAATCAAAGTTGTAGTTGCAAAATTCATATGTCGAGGAAATGTATTTTGTTAAAAAGTAAACAATGTTTAATATAATAAATCATAGTCGTGGACATGACAACATATGCAGTTGGAACTGTCGGTCTGAAGAATAATAGAAATAATCCCGGTTAAGAAACAAAATGAGAATGAGACAAGAACAATTTCTAAACGAAATTGGAAGACACATGGATAGAATTTTACATATCTATAATGACATATGATACGGCGATGGTAGCGGCATGGTACACCATGGCCATGCTAAAGTGTGTGGTTGGAATAGATAGCAGAACTCTTCTTAGAGGGAGATGCAGAGGTGACGGAGCCATATCCCCCACCAGTGACAGATGATTCAACCTCTGATCTAATGGAAAACAAGAAGAGGCTGCAATTCGAAAATCAAACAAACAACAAGATCATTGCACACACCTACACGGGCTAGAGAGGCATCGACAAGAGATTTATGTTTGTTCGACGTCGGCTCTTCGGATCTTGAGTTAGTCAAGTACGGGGATCTGCTATGCAAGAACACAGTTCATCACAAAATAAACAAACATATTGGCATTTATTTTCATTAGCGTGTGAATAAATGAAAAATTGACGTCCAACACATATGCACCAACGACCATCTTGCAAACACCCTCACAACACTCGACAAGCTGATATTTTTGAAATGCGAGAATGGATGCAAGAAAAGAAGCAATGAAGAGGCAACAAGCATGAGTAGGCGAATGTTAAAAACAATCTTGTCGTTGTATGGACAGAGGATCTGAGAATTTGGAGTGCTTCACATCGCCAAGATGACATCTTCCATCAATAGGATTGTCTGTGGCTGGTTCCTAGATAGTAGAATTGTGTTTGATTTAAAGTTTGTGTTAAATTGGGATCTGAATCCTATTATTGTGTTGAACAGAGCAATGGCTCATGCTAGAAGTAGTGTGAGTTGTGTGCAACTTCATGTTGGTACCATACTCATTTTCTTGTCCTTCAAGGACTCTTTATATTGCCCTCTATATAAGTCCGGTACGAAAACCGAAGATCGGAGCCCAAAGCCCCAAAACCGTAAAACCTGAGATAAAAAATGTATTGACTTAAATGTAGAAGACTGAACTGATTCCGGTGAGCTAAGTCACTGTTGTTTGTTAACCGGCTTCCCCTAATAAACCGGAGTACGGGACAACATGCGTGCATATGGCCCAAAATTAACCAAGGCCCAATTGTAAATGATATCCAAAACTTGCCGAGGCCCGAGTGCAAATGATCCAAAACTTGCGAAGGCCCAAGTGTATTAGCTTACATTGTGAGTTGCTAGAAACCTAGAACTTGGAACGTCGAATGCCTGAATCTGCGCATAAACCTACAGTTCACCGGCTAACCCTAGCCGTTGGCGGGTGGCACGGCGGCACTAGTAAGGACCACGACAGCTGAAGAACGATGCAATGGAATCCTCATGGGCTCCTGGCTTCTATCTTACCAGTTGGTGCTCACCTAATCGGTCTGTATGGTTGTAGAAAAACTGAAAGACCGCCCGGAAAGACCGATGACCGAACAACGAAAAGGCGAAAGACCGAAAATGTTCGTTCGTGCATTCGCGATGACGGAATTTCTAGAAAACTTAATAGACCGCCCCAACATGCCGGACGTCGGCTTACCTCTATATATACCCAAGTAGTCGTACTTAAAAACTATACCTGTCGTCTCGTGCTTGTCTGCCATCTTCTCCATCGTAGTGCATCGCGAAATCTGTGTGTGCTTGTATGAGTTTCTGAACCAAGAATACCCACAAAGTTGTCTAGTTGGCCCGTTGGATGCCGTCGCGGATGTCCCGCGTCCACTTGCACCATGGGTGCGATAAGACCCAAGGGAACCTTATCACGGCCATATGATTCCTTGGGGGAACGGCAGAATGCCCGGAGCCAGAAGGACGTGCCCTCGTCCCCGTTTCTCTTTCTGTCATTGGGTTGGGTATATATACCATATACGCGCGCGCCATGCCAGTTGATGATCTTAAGTAAGAGCATCTACAGTCGGACACCTCAAACCTCGCTCAAACGTCTGGACGGGTCGCCCGGTCACTGACCGGTCACGAAATTTCGACCCCGGACGCCTCAAACGGGCCTTAAACACCCGGACTGACCGGCACTCCTCAAACCCATCTCATATCTGGGGGCAGTATGAGGGCGACCGGGCACGCCCGCTCTGACGTGGCGAACACGATTGGCCCACACCGAACCCCACCCGCAGCCTCACATCCCCGTTTCTTTCCTGCGCGTGCCCATACCCGAGAACCGGAGCTCGCCGCGTCGCCGCTGGCCCATCCCCGGCCTCGCCCATCTCGCCGCATCGCTGCTCCCCTGCCCCGCCACCCCACTGCTCCTCCGTGACCTCGCCGCCAGTCGTTTCCATCCCCGGAGGTAAAGGCGCCGGCCGAATTTGTTCTTGCTCTGTGCCTCCCGCAGCGCCCGCACGCCCCGAGCTCACGCGCCGCGCATGCCCCGGGTGCTGCCGCGTAGTCCGCAACTGTCGCGTTCTGCTGCGCGGGGGCAACCGTCGTGTGCTGCCGCGCGGGCGCAGCCACGCTCTGGCCGCCGTCGCCCTGTGCGTAGTCGCGCACTGGCCGCCGCCGCCGCTTGGGTGCTGACCTCGAGCTGGCCGAGCGCTGCGCGCGCGCTGGCCGAGGCCGCTGGCACCCGTGCTATGTGTGGCTGGCTGGCCGGCCGAGGCATCTCGCGTCCGTGCAGCGACGGATGGCTGGCTGGCTGGCTGGCTAGCTTTGATTGATAAGCTAGTTGGTTAACCGATGAATTAGTGATGGAAGCTAGCTAGCTACATGAATATGCATCATATGCTTGTGATCAATCGAAGAATTTGATGCAATTTTGCTGCTGCTTGTGTATAAGACAGCGAGGAGCGCCGTGGTGGACGACGCACATGAGGGGTCAAAACGGACAAGCCCAGTCAGACGTTTGAGGGGTCAGATTTGTAAAGTCCGGTCGTAGATGCTCTAATGTACTAATGATACACGATTCTTTCATCCATTTGCTCGTGCACACCCTGTGCTTAATTAATTTACATTGCGCACAGCCAGCGAGAGGGCATCTCGCTCGCTCGATCATGGTACAAATAAACACACAAAGTACGTGCAGCTACACGTTGATCCACGACGTACAAGTACACATGCATATCTCGTTCGATGGACGGACGGATGGCTGTTTAACACATTTAGCTTCCGGGGGCGAAGTTGGTGGCAAAGGCCCACGCGTTGTTGTTGACTGGGTCGGCGACGTGGTCGAAGAGGTTCTCAACTGGCCCCTTTCCGGTGACGATGGCCTGCACGAAGAAGCCGAACATGGAGAACATGGCGAGGCGGCCGTTCTTGAGCTCCTTGACCTTGAGCTCGGCGGCGGTGTCGGGGTCGTCGGCGAGGCCAAGTGGGTCGAAGGCGCCACCCGGGTAGATGATGTCGAGTCCCTCACCCAGGGGGCCGCCACCAACACGGTAACCCTCGATGAAGCCCATGAGCACCACCTGAACTGCCCAGATGGCGAGGATGCTCTGCGCGTGCACCAGGTTGGGGTTGCCTAGGTAGTCGAGGCCGCCCTCGGAGAAGATCTGGGCGCCGGCCTTGAACCACACGGCCTCGCCGAACTTGATGCCGTTCTTGGACAGGATCTCGGGGAACACACACCCGAGGGCGCCGAGCATGGCCCACCGTGAGTGGATCACCTCCAGCTCCCTGTTCTTGGCGAACGTCTCCGGGTCGGCCGACAGCCCCGCGGTGTCCCACCCGTAGTCACCGGGGAACTCGCCGGTCAAGTACGACGGGGTCTGCTCGGAGAATGGGCCCAGGTACTTGGGGCGGTCAGGGCCGTACCTACAAATTCATCCATCCATCAGCAAGGTGCATTAGTCCAGTGAAATATGTTCGGGCCGGGGGAGAGAGAAGAGAACCATGGAAAATACTAATGGTACGTACCAGATGCTCTGGGGCGCGCTCTTGACGGTCCGGCGCATGGTGATGCGGCCGCCGAAGTCGCCGACGCTGCGGACGAGGTCATCGCGCCGCGGGGAGGTGCCGAGGAAGCTGGTCGTCTGGTGCAGCGCCGACGCGGCCATCTCGAAGCTGGTGGCTTTGCCTGCGAGAAGAAGGAACTGGTGGATGGTGTGTGTTTGAGTGGAGATGTCCGGTGCGCGAGGTGGATCTTTATACGGCGACTGAGGTGCGCGGGGGAGAACTGGTGGATGCGGGGCGCGACACGTCGGCGCGACCCCATTGGCCGCCGTGATGCCTCTGGATATGGGTCGGCATCCAGCGCTCCCAGCGTGCCCATTCGCCGGCTGCCACCTGGAGTCAAACCGGATTTGCTCACCCGCGAAAAATAAATTAGATTGTATGCTAGTATACACACAATATGCCAGTGGGTTGCTACCCGTAAAAGGTGAAAAATGCCTTCAGCGCATTACACACAAGGACTTAAGTGCAACTCCAAAGCGCCGACACAAACTATCAGCGTGTTCGTTTGGGTTGAAACGGAAATGGCAGCCCAGCGTGCAGATGCAAACAGACCAACGTCCGCTTTTTGTCCGCACGCGATCCATTTCAGGCTCAAATTTGGCCGGGTTTGCGTTGGCGCGGACACGCGGCGGACGCGTGCGACGCCCGCCCTTGTCCTCCCCCTGGCCCGCAAGTCGGTGGCACATTGGCCATTCCGTCCTTCCTCCCATCGACAGCCACCACACCCGGCCGCCCTCCCTTCCCGCCATCGTGCAGTTCCGGTTCCCAGGCCGCCCGCCAGCACCGACATACCTCCCCCAGCAGCACGCCGCCCCCAACTGCCCCATACTCCGGCGTTGGTGGAGTGTTTTTGCCGCCATCGCAGCACCCCAACGTCGACGACACCCCCTCGCCTCCGCCACTGGCAGCACCGCCAAGCGCGGCTAACTCGCTCGCCGGTCGCCGCCTCGTTCGCCTCCACACCGACAGGCCTGCTGCCTGGTCTAACAGAGACGCGAGGCTCTTCAGCGGCCGGCTTCTTCCACCACGCCAGCAAGGTGTTCGACGGTTCGCCCACAAGGTACAAATGGACTCCGGCGACTAGTACTTTTTCAACAATTTCATTTGCGATTCGGATGATTCGTCGTCCGATGATGAGGAGATGGTGGTTGCTGCTTTGGTCGTCCATGACCACATTAGTAGGCAGCGGCCGATGTTTAGGGGCTCGATCCCGGGGCATACTCCGGCGTTGAATCGCAACACAGAGAGCGGCCAGACCCCTAACCCGCTCTTCAAACACAACCTATTCCGGCGTCGCTTCCGGATGGCTAGACATGTGTTCAACCATATCCAGGAGGGGGTGGTGGCGTACGATAGCTATTTTGAGTGCAAGGAGGATGCCCTGGGAAAGGTTGGCTTCTCCTCTTATCAGAAATGCACTGCAGCTATTCAGATGCTTGCATACAGAGTACCCGGTGATCTCATTGATGAGTATATCCGAATGAGCGAGTCCACGTGCCTAGACTCCGTGTATACGTTCTACAAGGCTGTGGTAGCAGTATTTGGCCCGGAGTACTTGAGAGAGCCAACTGCTGCAGATACAGCCCGGTTGTTGGCGATCAGTGCCAGTAGGGGCTTTCCGGGGATGCTTGGTAGCATAGATTGTATGCACTGGGAGTGGAAGAACTGCCCTTCTGCTTGGCAGGGGCAGCATAGGGGCCATGTGTAAGCTTGCACTGTCATACTTGAGGCCGTGGCTTCACAAGATCTCTGGATTTGGCACTCTTTCTTTGGCATGGTCGGCTCTCACAATGACATCAACGTGCTTCAGCGCTCTCCGGTGTTTGCAAGGCTTGCAGAAGGCAACTGCCCAGAGGTCAATGTTGAGATCAATGGCCACCACTACAACAAAGGATACTACCTAGCTGATGGTATCTATCCTCAGTGGACTACTCTTGTCAAGAAAATCCCCAACCCGACAGGAGAGAAGAGGAAGAGATTTTTCCCAAGCACAAGAGAGTGCTAGAAAGGATGTGGAGCGTGGTTTCGGTGTTCTTAAATCTCGATGGGGCATCGTTCGGTATCCTGCTAGAACTTGGAGCACCAAGAAGTTGTGGGAGGTGATGACTGCTTGTGTGATCATTCACAACATGATCGTAGAGGATGAATGTGAGGATGAAATCTACGATCAGGGGTTTCAATTTCAGGGTGAAAATGTTGTGCCTGAGCATGGAGGAGCGGCAACGTTTGCACAGTTCACCGAATTTCGTCATCAAATGCGTGATTGGGAAACACACATTCAACTACAAGATGATTTGGTTGAAAATATGTGGGCTCACCTTGGCAACCAATAAATGTATCGGCTATTTTTTCTTTCAAATGTATTTGTGACAACTTAAATTTTATTTGGATTGTAAACTATAAGATATTATTTGGTTGTGAAACTATGAGATATTTGTATTTGTTTCAATTATGTGAACTTGGGCCAATTTTTTTGATATGCCGCAAAAAGAGCTAAAAAATGGCCGCATACCGGCCGCGAGGACGAAAATGCGTCCGTGCATTAGGCTCACTACCAACCCAAACGCGGAAGGGGGCGGACACGCCGACCCAAACGGAAAAAAATGGACAAACCGCGCATCCGTTTGGGTCGGTGCATTGGAGTTGCTCTAAAGTTTCTCTACCCGCATCCCATCTTTTCATCGATCACTGTGATTCTCAAGCAGGCTTAAGTTTTCAAGATCAAATGGGAAGGTCAAATTGAAGCACCTAACAAGGAGAAGCGAATGATATGATGCCAGAGTTAGATATATTTTATGTTTATTATAAAAAATTATTACAATTGGGTCGATGTACCCCTAGCTTTCTTTGATAGATGTAATCTCATAAATAATGCAATTATTATTTGATATCAATAAAGAGAGCCATGATGAGCTTCCATGGAAAAAAGTGCAACACTAAGCACGTCCCACTCCAATGCATACGACAACATCGTGCGATGAAAATTGATCAACTAAACAAAAAGCTGTAGGATAAAAATAGATCCTAATAGGCCTTAAAACAACAAAAATTCAACTCGGTGCCCGGACTCATCTACCCCGGTGAACAGTAAAATAAATAAATTATTTAATGGTGCAAGATGCTCAAATCTGTGACGTTTGTGCAAAATTGTTTGGACATTCGAGAAGTTCATGGCAAAAAAGACAAAATCGGGTGGGAACAGTGTTGTTTTCAAAAATTTCTCGGACACCCAAAATTTGTCGTTTTTGCCACGAGATCCTTGAATATCCAAACAAGCTGAAATTTTGCATGACCATCACGCATTTGAGCATCTTGCACCACAAAACAAATATGGATTTTAAATAAAAAATCTGCTATTTTTTTAAATTTTACTGCTCACACCTGGGTGTAGATGAGCCCGGGTGCAGAATAGCCGCATCCTTAAAACAAACATGCCTCGACGATATTGTAAACATCATCTCGCCACTAAAAGAAGCACATGGCATGATAAAAACAATGAAAAAAGCATTCTAGTAAGTGAATATGAACTCGGAGAATGGAGATGTAGAAAACTATTTTATTTTACACACCACGAACATCTAAATATCTCACGATAAAAATGGCAGATCCAATTGTTCCTCAGCTCGTAGTACAAGAACATTATTCTTCCAATGTGCATCAATCAAGATTTAGAATAGATTCTTGTCAGCAAACATGAGCCCTATTTCCAGTAACCCTCGAAACTTCTTAATAAAACCACTTCGCCTTGTTTGAGCTTCATAGTATTTTAAGTGTGATTTCGTTTGATCTGGTCAACAAAAATATGGACTGATAATTATCTCTCAAGTTCGTTAATGACATCCAATAAATGTATGATAAATGTGCATACCCCTATTTTTGATGGATTGCAGCACAGACCTATTTTGCTCCACACGGTGACCTACAAACAACATCGTGTATAATTAGAAGAACGGAAACTTTTCAAGCGCAATTAAGAACAAAGATTAAGAATTAAATAGTTTCCCAAACAATCCCCAGGCCATTCCACCCTTTCAAATTTTTTGTTACGCTTGCCAAAAGAAATTGCAATCCTCGATATAGCATAAATTTTATAAAAAAGATAGATTTTTTTTTGCGGGGAAAATAAAAAAGATAGATTTGCCACCCCTAAAAATCTGACGTCGGATTTTTAACATTACCGAAAAAAAATCTTGAATGACCACTGTGATGCGTTGGGCGCCTGGCTAGTCCCAGCCCCTATGGAATCAACAACTACATCATGCATATAGAACAAGTGAAATGCAAGCTAACAAACTTCCATGGCACCAGCAAGCTTGTTTTTGTAGGTCGCCTTGGTCTGCGATTCTAGCGACAACCTCTACAACAGATCAGTGCTTGCAATCCAAATCAAAATCAACGAATTAAGGTGTCACATGGTGTCTCTTTGCACCATGTGACACCTTAATCAAAATCAAAATCAAAATCCTCATGGTAGGAAACAATGTCTCTTTGAACAAGTGCAAGAAGGTGCTAGGAAGGATGTGGAGAGGGCATTCGGAGTACTCCAAGCTCACTGGGGTATTGTTCGTGGAACTGCAATGATGTGGGAACGGGACACACTTTGACAGCTCATGACATGTTGCGTAATCTTGCACAACATGTTTATCGAGGACGAGGGTTAAGGGACAGCCCGCACGCATGATTTTGAGAAGCCCAGTATTCAGGTCCGCCATCTGGAACAAGAGGCGGAGCATATTGCCAACTTTCTGGAGATGTATCAGCAACTTCTAGATCAACAGGTGCATATGCAATTTCTCAATGATCTTTTGGAGCATATATGGATCCACGCTGGAACCACTGAACTTTGCTTTTTATGTTTCAGTTATGCACTATGAAATTTTTATGTTTGGGCTATGTTTGGATTGTGTATTCGTAAGTATGAATAATTTGTATTTGTGTGCGCTACTCATTGTTTGGCCATGATGATCGACGTGCATGTGTTTGCATGTATTTGATGTTTCAAAAGTAGGGATTATGGTTGCAAATGGGGTCATTTGAGGGCTGGCCGGGCGCTCTCCGTGGGCGCGTCCGTGGGCATATGGAGGGGGGGGGGGGGGGGGGGGGTGGCGGGGTGGATTTGGCAACTCCAATTGTAGATGCTCTAAAGCTCATTGAATCGGTCAAACCGGCCACATTTGCAAACAAGTTCTTTTTTCTTCTTGAGTATAAAAGAACAATGATGATTCATCTCTGAGCCCGGGCTCAGATACTCCCGGTGAACTGTAAAATCACTAAAAGTAGTAAAAAAGTTCAAAAAATCACAACTTTTTTTTGGTGCAAGATTTTTTTTTAGCATCAGTACAGACACAAGCGTTCATATATACGCGCATATACTCACCCCTATGAACGCACACACGCACACCCTACCCCTATGAGCACCTCCGAAAGACTGAGCCGGCATATCATCTTGAGATTTTACGAAGTCACCGTAGGCGCCTCGTAGTCGATGGGAACGTCTCCTCCCACTAAACGCGCATCGCCGGAAATCCTGAAATAAATCCAGGATAAATGCGAGCACCAGGACTTGAACCCTGGTGGGCTGGGAATACCACTGTCCACCTAACCATCTAACTACAGGTTGGTTCGCTTTGTGGTGAAAGATGATTGAGTGCACGATGCCGGTGCCAAATTTCGTGAAGTTTGAACATTCGAGAAGCCCGTGACAAAAAAGACAAAATGACCTACGAACAGTACAGAATTTCAAACTTTCTCACATGCCCAATTTTTTTTCGCTGAGAGATCCTCAAATGTCCAAACTTCACTAAATTTGGCACAGACATCACACCCTCAAGCATCTTTCACCACACTTTTTTTTGGACTTTTTTGAATTTGTTTGATATTTTTAAAAAAATTACTGTTCAGCCAAAACGCCGCTCTCAAAGAACCACGCCTTTTCTGGTGTTGATTTAGTATTTGGCTTTGTCCTTTGTGCATGCATGCATGCACTTCCAGTTGGATCGTTTGCGAGAAATTTTCTGCCACCGCGCTTTGTGTCTTTTTCGTTCCAACGCTGATAAAGATGAGTGTGCGTGTATGTGGACTGTGAAGTGTGTCATTCTTGTAATTAACAGAAAAAACGATTGTGCCTTGTCCAGTAGTTAAAACTTGATGAACAAAGAGTATAATCAAGACACATTTATCCAAATTCAAGCTCGTATGGATCAAACTATTACACAGCTTTTAGATTTCTGCTGAGATGTTTCTGACCAAATAAATCTTCTAATGGTACCAATCTCCTAACATTTTCATACGTATGATGAGTAAGAGTAGTACTAATAACTCGATCGTAGCACATCAAAATACTCTCATACTCGATATCAAACTGCATGCTGCTTGCCGTATCATCGATCACTGCTTGTCGTCGACGGGTGGCTGGGGCTCCTCCTCCTCCTCCTTCTTTTCCTGCTGCACGATGGTCACGCCGAAGATCCTCAGGCAGCCCGTCGGCACCGCGGGAGCCTGCGGGGGCTGCTCCGCCACCTCGGCCGCCGGCGCCACAACGGCCGCCTCCATGGCAGGCGCCGGCCCGGGGATCGCGAGCCCCATGACGTCCATGACGTCCGGGGGAAAGAGGAGGCGCGCCTGCTTCCTCGGCACGATGGGCTTGCCCGTGTAGTGCTTCCTCATGTGCCCCCCTAGCCGGAAGCCGCTGGTGTACACGGCGCCGCAGACCTTGCAGGTGTTGTTGACAATAATCTTGACATGCGTGCCGTCGAGTCGCGCGCGAGTCGGCAACTGAAGAACGTGGACGTGCCGAGCAGTGGAGAAGCCAGGTTGTGTGGACGAACGGAGGACGTGCTCACGATTGACCGGATCGCCAAGAGGCTCCACGAGCGCTACGTTTCAGTTAGCTACAAATGTGCCTGTACGTGGAAGTTGTTAGGATAAGTGATGCATCAGGTTGTTAGCCGGGTGAGTTTGTTAGTGCATGCAATTACGCCGGTTAGTGGGTGCGTGACTGTGGTGGATTGGGCATGCGTGCGTGCCAATCACCTTCGTGTATAAAGTGTGATGTGCCTGTGTGCGCAGGTGCCAGAACTAGGAGAGAGATGTAGTCTCCGCCGTGGCGTGTGGCCGGTCGGCAGGAGAGCTCTTGGGTAGAGCGCGTGTGTGCGTGTTGTAGCCTGGCATGGAATGAGCCGGCAGTTGGAGCTGCAGATAAAGTGGTGCCGTTCGTCGGCGTGATGCCGTTCGTGCGGCGAGGCGTTTGTCGCCGGAAATTCTTGTGTCCAGTGTGTTTCCCTTCTTCTCCCAACTTCGTCATCGGAGGGCTGATTCGGCGTCCGTCGCCGGTGGGTTTGTCCCAACAGGTGTGGGGCCTCTCCGGCCTAGGCCCCCCCGCGGCATGGTCAATGGGGTCGAGTCCCGCTGGTATGGCTGCCGCGGCCACCGCCGCGATCCTCCGGTTCTTGTGGCCGGCGACGTGTCCGCCCAGCCCCTGGTGCGTCTCGAACCACCGGTAGCACTCCTTGCACGAGAATCCACGCGGGGCGGCCGGGTCCTGGTGGTGGATGATGTGCAGCGGCCCGTGGAAGGCCTGCGGTGGGGCGACGGCGACATGCTGCTGTGCGGGGGCGGGCGGGTGGAGGTAGACGGCGGCTAGCTCTGGTGCTGGTGCGACCGGCGCGGGCACGGGGACTTCCTTGTGCTCCGGTGCTGGAGACGTCGGGGCGATGTCGACCTTCTTGGGTGCAGCGGCGGGCGGTGCTGCCTCTGCCACCAAGATGGCCATGGAAAGATCAGCAGCATGCTGACGACTGGACTCCACGCTGGCGCTGCTGCCGCTGCCACTGCCGTGGACGATCTGATCGCTGGTCACCACCTCCACGGGCATCAGGTCGTCCGAGATCTTGGTCTCCTCGACGACATGAATGGCCATGGACACGGACACGGAGTCGGCCACCTCGTCCACGGCGCTGACCTCCGGAGAGACCTTCTGCTCCTCCTTGGGCTGTGCCTGCACGTGGACCCTCATGTGCCCATGCACGGCCTTGGAGCTGTGGAACTGCCTGTGGCAGACGGGACAGGCCAGGAATAACGCGATGACGGCAGCAGCATCGCCGCCGGCGTCGGCGTCGCTGATGGTCCCGTCGGAGCGGAGCGAAGACGACGCCCGGGTAGTCGATCTTGATCTTGATCTTCTTGATCTTGATTTTCTTGATCTTGACCCCGCGCTGCCGCTGCCGCCGACCACGTCCTCCAGGAGAGGGACGGGAACAGGGCCGGGCCGCGCGACCGTGGCGGTTGTCGGGGCGGTGTACTGGCCGGAGGTAGTACCGTGCGTCCTCGTCGTCGGTGTCGGTGTCGGAGCCCGAGTAGTACCCGGACATGCCCTCGCCCTCCTCGATCCCGCGGCGCCGGCGCCGCGACTGGACCAGGTGATCTGCGGAGCCGGCCATGGAAGGAGACCAGATCGTTCGATCGATCGGTGAGCAGCGAGGGACAGAGAGAGAAGCTAGGGTTTGGTGTCGCTCGCTGCGGCTACGCTACGCTCGAGATTTAGGACTGGGTTTGCTTGTGTTGTGGGGGGCTACGCCGCGCTTTGCTGGTGGGTGGGTGGGGAAGGGAAGGGGTAGAGGAAGTGTGGGCTGCCTTATATGGAGAGCAAGGGCTCGGGTGAGGGGTAGATCGGATGGGATCGATCTGCGGCGCAGTGCAACGCCGATCGAGACGGGTTAGAGATGGAGCGGGGGACGGAGACGGTGGCGCGCGCGGCTGCGAGTGGCGGGTCGCGGCGGGAGGGGGGTGGGTGGGGTAAAGGAAGGAAGGGCTGGGATCGATCCAGTTTGTTACGCGGTTTACACGGGATTCACCTGCTGTTAATTTGATAGCGCGGCGCGGCAGAGAGATAGCTAGAGATTATATATATAGAGAGAAAGTGTTAGAATAGACGAGAGACAACAATCAGAGAGATGTAAAGTGAATCAGTTGTTCTCATTGATGATGGGGTTACACATATATATAGCCCCCGAAGGGGTGTGTCCGAAGGGACACGAGGCAACCGCCTCGGTTAGGAAAAATAGGGATTAATAGGATTAATTAAATCCTAACACTCCCCCTAATCCATGCTTGTTAGTGTAAGTATCATCATCTTGAAAAAGCTCCTCCAAAAACCCTGTGGGAAAAATATGAGGAGATAGGTGTTTGATATGTTGCTAAAACTCCTTCAAACCCAGTGGAAAAAATAAGGAGAAAATGATGCAACATATAATGGTTACTGTCTCTTTTAACTCAATACGAGAAAACCCATAGAGTTTAGAGTACAATAAATATGTCGTATATACTTTCCTAAAAAACCCGGTGGGGAAAACAGAAAGTATGACATATGATCTCATGTTGATATTACCTCATTAAAAACCTTTATGAGAACCTGTAAAGTGAACTCATGAAGGAAAAAAGAGTATAATATGATGCATTGAACAGGAACAATTCAGAAAGATACTCCCCTTGATTCTTGCAAAATTCGAAGCCGTCACATACCAATTCCATGAACATATTTCTGGAATGTAAAAGTTGGTAGAGACTTCATGAATAAATCAGTCACATGATTTAACTTGCAAGATATGCAATATAGTGATATTGCTTATTACGTAACCTGTTTGCATCCGGGCAACACAAGAGACATTATCGTTGAGATAATAGTTGATGAATGTAGCCATGAGGTCTGTTTCGAAGACTCTTCATGAGAGGGCTACCACACCTAGTAGGAACACTAAGCTTGTCTATGATCTGATATAGTGGGGATCTGATCGATGTATCCAATGATATCGGTGTTCACATTTCTGTGAAACTGAAAAACCAGGACGAGATGTTTGATGCCTTGGAGATATCGAAAGATATTCTTGAGTACCAACCAATTGTGTTTGGTGTATCCAATGGCATATGGAACGTTAAGTCCCAATATCTCATTTCCATAATCTCTTGGTCTAAATATATCTTTCTCTACGTCTAGAGAATGAACTACCATGAGAGTTATGGATGGATAAGATTTGTCCACAATGAATTTCTCCAACATATTTTGGATATAGACAACATAGTATACCATAATGTATGAATGAAGGTGCTCAAGTTGTAGTAACGAGCGGCATTTTGGTTTACCCAAATCCTTCAGTTTAAAGTCCGTCATTTAGATGATTACATGTGTCGTCATTGCAGACACACAAACATGGATAATCATCATTGTAGGAGTAATCCTTGTGAATAAGGATCTCACTACGTCGGTTGTACCATATGTACCGACAACAATAAGTCTTATGGTGACTTACTGATTTTACACAATGTATGTTGCGTTTTGCATTTCGATTCAGAAGTGAGATTCCATCGGGAATCAATCATATGTGTCTGAATCTAGTGATCCACATGGATATGTAATCACTACATCTATCAACAGCAGAGATAGATGATTTTGTACTGCCAATGATATAAGTTATCGGAAAGAGATTCCACCTCTGGAGAATAGTTGGGTATCTGCGTGAACCCTTGTGCTACAATACTTGCTCTATGTTTCACCACCTCATTGTTCTCAATTCTGTTTCCAGAAGAAAACTGGTGTAGGTATTGCTGATTTGAATACCTTCCCATTATTGAGCAAGATTATTTCTACCTAGATTATAACCTTTGCTTGAGTTCAGTCCGAGTGTTGTTCACACTATGCCATGGCCATGGTCTTTGGATCTGAATCATTTGAAAGGATTTTGCAATCTAGTTGAGAAATATGTGTCGACAGTTGTAGACTTCCGGTTATATGCTTCTCCAGAATCTATATGTCAATATAGAGTTGATAGAAATATCATTACCCATGATGACTGCTCGCGATTTCCCAACGCGGTTGAGTCGGGTATTCCGATCTCCCGGTCATTGTGTGCACTATGACCTGGGTTGGTGGAGGTTTCCCATCCACTGGGTATACTACCCATTAGGTGTCTGTCAACGTGAAGTTGACTTGCATTTACTGATTCAGAGACCTTGATATCCTTGCTTGCGAGAAGCTGAATCCTGATATACCATTGTCGTACTTCTCCCCCTGTTGCTTTGAACGGGAAGTTGAGTGGTTTTAGTTGGTACCTCCGCTCTTTCCGACGTATTTTTGCAGGATTGTAGGATTGTGTGACACCTTTATAGTCAGTAAATGAATCTGGCAGGTTATTTGCAATGTGTTGCAAATCTTCTGAATGCATGGTTCAGATCTTTGAGTACGTGGAATTGAGGCAGAAATGTGTTGAACATTCCACTAATTTCCTGGCATTCTTTATTGTACTTGAAATCTCCCCCTAATGCCTGGAAATATTCCTCATGAATCAGCATACTGGCCTTGAATAACTCCCCATGCGAGGGGCTTGAGGTATTGACAGAAATACAGTTATTCCTCACATAGATCCCAACTATATGTTGAGGGGCCAATGATGTATGTTGGGGTGGTGATATCGGTATGCAACCGAAATACCGCAGATGGGAAATACTTGGTAGATTTCCACGTATTAAAGATAGAGGGGAATAATAGTATGCAGTTTGGTCATGAGCGTGTAAAACTGCATGACTCCAACGTAAAGTTGGTAAGTTGCAACTCCAAAGTAAAGATAATGCAATGAGCTTAACTCTTTGGATATAGGATTCTACCAAACCATTTTGAGTCTAGACATTAGGATAAATTGCTAAGATCCAATCCAAGAGCCATAGAGAAGGCACTCAAGGAGAATTCTGCAATGTTATCCATTCGATTTGCTTGAAATCGATGTCAGGATAATGAGCCAATGGTTTCGTGTGGATAAACCACACTTGAGACCATCGTATAGATGTGTCTTTTAGAACCATGAAACACCTGAATAGTCTAGTCAATGGATGGGAAGAGCCACTTACCTCAACTTGATGCGTTCAAGGAGTCTGGGTGGTTCAGCGTAGACTTTAAGGTGCGCAAGCCTTAAAATTAGCTTCCCTGTGTCACATGTAGTGCACACAAAATCCAAATATTGTTAGAATTTAGCATCATAATAATCATAAACTATTGGAATTGTTGATAGTTTCGGTTTCAACCCAATGTCTCGATGACCAAGGCGAGTATGCCAAGTTTGTCATGTACAAGACATTTTGGAAAACTATCTTGGGCGCAAAATGTGCTACGGGCTTTTTAGTATGTGCAGTACAATCCAGATAATACATAGAGAATGTGCTTGCCATATCCGTTGCATATGGTAAAGAGAAGTTAGTCCTCTTTGCTGTCATCACAAGTTCCGCTATGGAAACTATTTTGACGGATACCTCTATAGTTTAGTAGGGTACGAGTTAAACCTGGGAAGCAATAAAGCATCCCGACGTTACTCGAGTACCCACAGGGATAGTAAATATGACTCGAGTTGAGCCAACAAATACCTCATCGCGTCTAGCGATTTTAAAATATCTCCTTTCTCTCAATGAGAGTGGAAACATTGGACTTCCCTGAGTATAGAGTTTGTGGTGCATATGTCCACAAGACACATATCATCTTTCATCGGATTGACTCCCGTAGAAATCTATATATAGACATGAAGATTCTCTATATGAAAATCACCGTCAGATATATAGAATACATACAAATGTATTTGTATCAAAGTGCTGATACAATATATTGTGATATACAATATATGATGACAACAATATTTATGTTATTGATACAACATCATGAATGAATATAAATTATATTGACCACTCAGGAGATAGAGAGACTATTCATAGTCTCCAAACATGTCGGTTGAGGCATATTCAACCACACGTTCTCCGTGCCCATAGGATCCCGTCATCACTGGTGATGTTGGGTTGAAGATTGAAGTGAGATTCAAACATTTGCCCTTGAGTTCATTGTATCCCAGGAATTGCTGATACAGAATAACCAGATGCTGAGATCTGAATCTAATGCCTTATAATGTATAAGACAATATTTTTCTGTTAGCGGTGTGACCCTGACCAGAAGTGAATCCTGGATTGCAGACATTATCCCACGAGACACAAGAGCGATCATGATGTCCATGGCCCAGATAGGGCAGTGGTGGCCATTGAGGGCGAATGCCTCAAATTCTATAGCCATATGTTACCTCTATGGGTAAACCAGAGATAATTAATTTACAGTCAGTAAATTAAGGACCACCATGGTTGATGTTGTAATGAACTTAGCAAAATCAATGGGTATTTCAAGAAGTTATCTTGAAACCATTAGTGTGAATCTCAAATTGCTAAATATGACACCTTGAAGATAATCTTCAAAATGGAGTAGATCTCGCAGCATTAGGGAGTATAATCTGATGAAATCAGTAGATACTCACTTGTAATGCCTTATGTCACGACTTAGTAAAATGTGTGGGAGAGAACTTTGTAAAGCAATCATAATTTCGAAACGACAAAATGTAGGCTTTATCATTAGTCATCGATAATCTGCGTAGGCAGTAGATCCATATGACTACATTGTGATCCCAAGCATCAATTTGAAAAAATCACTTTGAATTTTGCATCTGTATTTGCAAGAAATTGAAAATCTCAATTGCAAATAGACGTAGTAATCTCGGCATGTAGCGAACATGGAGATACATACATTCTGGAATACATCGTACTCATCAGAAAAACAGTACTATAGAGGCACTGAATTTATCTTTGCAAGAGATAAAAAATCTCAATTGCAAATGGACATAATTAATATCAACACGTGATAAACGTGGAAATATATTACATCAACTTAAGATCTGGAATACATCTCGGTACTCAACAGATATACACTACTATTGTAATGAATAGTAATGATGTTGCAAACTTGATGCTCAAGTGAAAAACTTGAATTGTATAGACCTCAAATGAAATGAGGTGATCTTGTATCAAATTGCAAGATAATTCAGCAGAGTGAATTAATATTTGCAAGAGAAAACTAGTCTCAATCGCAATGAGATTGTTTTGCGAAAAAAAATAAAAAATTCTCAATCATAAATCAATATTGTTGTGAGAGAAAACTTAATCTCAATCGCTGGATGCGTGGTAGCGCCGCACGCCGAGGCAGGGAGCCACCGCTTCGTCGGGCAAGAGCTGCGGAAACATCGCCCAGGGGGATGCTGCAGGCTCCACCGCGAGCCGTCATGGGGAGAGTGCCGTCACGCCGCACGCTGGACGGAGCGCGGGATCTCCGTCATGGTGGTTGGCGAATGCACCGAGGCTGCCACCAATGCGTGCGGGTCGGCGTCGAGCCGTTGCACGCAAGGCGCTGTACGCCATGGACGGGAAGAACCACCACCGCAGATGCGGCTCGAGGCACACCAGGCGATGCCGGCTGTGAGGCGAGGCCCCAAGTGCCTTGAGTGGTCATGGGCTCATGGCCATTGCCGACGGAGGCGCAGACACCGGTGAGGGCGCAGGGGCCGACCGTCGGATGGGCCGGTCGACGCCACCGCATAGCGCCGTGGCACACGCCAACCGTCGCGTCTCGACGGCCGGGCCTTCAGTAGAGCGTCTGCACCGCTGCGCAGTCGTCCAGCCGCACAAGCGCAGCCATTTGGAGCGTCCCCGCCCGTGCAGGGGGGGGGGGGGGGGGGGGGGGGTGCCTCGATCCAGAGAGGCTGAGGTGACGCCGCCGGCTGCAACAGCGTGCGGGCCACGTGCCATGCGTCGATCCTGAGCATGGATGGGGCGGGCGCAACACCGTTGTGGTGGGCGCTGCACCGCTGCCGCTGATGCGGTTCGTCGCCGGGAAGAGGGATGTGGTTGAGGCCTACCGTATGTGCGACGTCTCCAACAGGGCCGGCTCTGTCTCGCGCTGGAGTGCGTCGTGCGGCGGTCCGTTGCGCTGTCATGGACGCATTGTTCGCTCTCTTCTTGGTAACCGCTTGGGTGAATCGATCCTGCACATGCATCTGCGTACAGGAGAAATCAATCTATTGCTTGATCATCAATTGATCACAAGAAGACAAAAAGGGAATTAAAAATCTGTTGATTATGTCCCATCTATACGGCAGTTGTCAATCTGATCTCCATGGCTTTGTGCCGAGAGCACCATCGAGAGGCATCTCCTCTCTTCCTCTTAGGCCGAATCGCTCGATTGATTTTGCGCCACGCGCCGGAGGGTGTGGCCGGCGGCTGGTTTCCGCGTTGCCGTGGGAAAACTCAATCGATGGGATTGCTCCGCGAGAGAGTGCTGATAACGTGTTAGAATAGACGAGAGACAACAATCAGAGAGATGTAAAGTGAATCGGTTGTTCTCATTGATGATGGGGTTACACATATATATAGCCCCCGAAGGGGTGTGTCCGAAGGGACACGAGGCAACCGCCTCAGTTAGGAAAAGTAGGGATTAATAGGATTAATTAAATCCTAACAGAAAGAGAGAGACTGCCGCGCGGTTTAAACGGTTTGACAGCACGGCGGTGTGTGTGAGAGAGATACTACCGCGCGGTTTAAATGGAATCACTTGCTGTAAATTTGACAGCGTGGAGAGAGAGAGAGAGATGAGTAGTTGTTGTACAGGGAAAAACAACTTCGGAAACAAATCTTCACCGGATCTGACTGACATTTCTTCGCCAACAAGATAGTAGGAAGTATATCTTAGTGGAGGCAGAAGAAAGTTAATTAAACCGGTGAAGAGAGAATAGATAGAGAGGAGTCTAAATATACTGTAAATACAACTTTTAACTTTTTTTTAGAGTACGCAAATTGCATACCATATTTTTGGAGAAGGCAGAGAAAAATTTACAAAAAGTGTCATAAGCCAAACAACTTAGGCTACGAGCTTACATCCACACACTCACCCTCGTACACATGCTACTCTCTCACAAAGGTTTCAAAACACCGAGCTTCAACCGTCTTCCAAGTTTGTATGTCATCTAGAATAAGATTTACAAACTGGGTTGCGCCACATTTTTGAACACCCTTTTTTTTTTACACCCTTGCATTCCTTTGCTTCCACAAGCTCCGAGCAATGAGGATGACTAGCGAATAAAAGCGCTTTTTGCTCGTCTTCGGATATCTTTTGCGCGATCTTAGCCACCACAGCTCAAGGTTGGCCTCAACGGAAGGGATGCCGATATGAACAAACAGTGAAGTGAAACATGCATGCCATGCGTGCCAAGCATAAACACATTGCATAAGGATGTGTTCCAAAGTATCCTCTTCCTGGCAGCAAGTGAAGCACGGACCAGTGGTGTCTCGCAATCCATGTCCGAATTGTCGATCAGAGGTCCAGACACGGTACTGGATAGCAAGCCTGATGAATATTTGGCATTTCAGCGGCGCCCAACTCTTCCATATACGGTGGGCAGTGGGGAATCGAGTCATGCCATGGCACATCATCTTACAAGTAGATTGCGCCTAGTACTGTCCAGTGGTACTCCATCTCCAAGAGAATAGATCATGGGTGTCATTGTTAAGGGGGGTGATGTTGACGGCCGGCCATAGGTTGGAGAATTGTTGGAGACCATGTGGCGTTAGACCTGCAGCCGCGCCTGTGATCAAATTTAGACTGGTTAGGGCCTCCAGAACCAGGGGTGCAATATCATCCACAGTCGTGTCGTTGATCCATCGATCTCTCCAGAAGAGGAGTGATTTGCCATCTGCTATATGGATATGCACAAGGCTGTCGAAGATGGCTCTTGCCGTATCATCTTTCAGCGGCGGGAGGCCTTGCCATGGCCTACTGGGATCCGTCCTAAGCAACCATTCCCATTTGACGCGCAGCACAAGTGCCTCCAGCTTTAAAAAAATTGTTCCTAACCCTCCGAACTCCGTTGGTCAGTAAACAGTGCTCCAAGCCACAAGGCATTGGCCTCCATGTATTTTATCCGATCCTCCCCGGAGAAGAAAGCCCTCAACCATTTATCAATTTCCTCAAACACCCAAATGGGAGGGGGGAGGGGTCCAGAACAAGGAGGTGATGAATCGGTCTCGCAACGATGACACTCTTAACTAGCACTAGGCGACCTGGCCTCGTGATCAACCCATGCTGCCAAGCCGGAATAAACTCCTTGACTGCATCAATCATTGGCTGCCACTGAGCCTCGGTGTTGAGTGATACCAAGCTGTAATCCCAAATATTTGCACGGGAATTACCCAATGTGGCATCCCAAGATCTCCATAATACGGGTCGTGTTGGTATTCCTCGATCTGATTGGGATGGCTGAAGATTTAGCATAGTTAACTCTCAGACCCAATGATTCTCCAATTAAAGATCTCCAGTGCACTACTAACAAAGTTCAGATCTTGGCGAGAGAGACGCACAAAGAGGGTTACACTGTCTGCAAAGGTAGAAACTTGTTGTAGTGGAATGATGCCCGGAAGACGGGAGATGACCCCCATGTTGGCAGCTTTAGGCATGATAGCTGCCAGGGAGTCATTCAGTATCACTTTCGAGCTAGCTGATGAGAGAAGGATGGAGATCCATCGAAGCCATCTGTCGCTAATTCCTTTCTGTAATAACACCTCATATAGAAAGGATCAGGAAAGGCAGTCGAAGCCACGGGAAATATCAAGCTTAAGAATCACCCCTTTGCACTTCCTTGTATGTAAGCGTCAAGCCACCTGGTGCACCAAGAGGAAATTATCATGCAAACATCTCTTAGGAATGAATGCCGACTGATTAGTGGATATGAGTGTGCCCATATGTCTTCGCGCACGGTTAGCCAAGGTTTTCGCCACCAATTTTGGGAAGCTATGTACCAAGCTTATAGGTCTAAAATCACCCGTGGCAAACGCATTCGGCTCATTTGGGATTAGCGTAATGAGGCCTTTGTTGAGTGATGAGAATCCTCTGCCATCACCCACATAGAATTTCAGAAAAGTCGTCGTAACATCATGTTTTATTAGGCTCCAAGTCTTATGGTAGAAATTACTCATAAATCCATCTGGTCCCGGGGCGTGGTTAGATGGCATCTCTTTGATCACTTCCCAAACCTCTTCTTCAGAAAAAATGTCGTCAAGGTCGGAGAGGTCAACTGGGAGCATGCCGAGCTCCGTAAGATCAAGGGAGTGCATCCTAGGATGTTCTGAAAGGCATCATCAAAGGCAACAACCTTGTCCTCGTGGTCCGACAGAACGTTCCCATTAACAGTTATCGCAGGGATGAAGTTTTTAGCACACCTTCCATTGGCAACAACATTGAATAGTTTGGTGTTAGCATCATCCGCTTGCATGGGCGTAACCAGCGGGTGTGTCGGGTGTGCCATGGCACACCCAGAAATTTCGGATTTTTTTTTCACATGTACTAATGTGGTCCAACTCGACCAAAGCCCAGCGCCCCAGATACAGAGTAGTCACGCGGAGCCGCAGAGGCGCAGCCGCGAGCGAGGAGCAACCTAATCCCCATCTCGCTCGGGCGCTCGGCTGCCGCAGCGCGCCTGCTGCCGCTGCCTGCCGCCGCTCCGCTCAGCCGCTCAGGTGCTAACCTTCTCCGTGACTCCGCCGGATCTCGCCTCCTGCCTGCGGCTGCGCCCCCTCTTTTCCGCCGTATCCACATCAACCAAGGCGGCTCCCGCTCTCCAGATCCACGGCACCGAGCTATTAGCATCCTCTAGGCCAGGTAAGGTTGTGCGGCTTGCTCATCTAGATATTTTCTGCTTATCTAGACGCTATTAGTTATACTGCCCGGAGTGATGGTTAATCTGTAGCTGGGTAATCTGGGTTTTAATTTTGGGGACAAACTGCTTGTGCTATCAAATATACACTTTAATCTGTTACTGCTGCCTGCTAATGCCTACTGCCAAGTTCACATCCTCTGCCAAATATTAACTAGGTAAGGTCGTGCTGTTCCCTGATTGAATGAATGCATTTGGTGGTACAACTCCTCTGGTAGCTGTTCTTTGTGCTGTAGAATGATTTCTGTTTCTATCAGGACAAATTGCTTGTGCTGCACAAATGCACTACTTTCTCCATGTTGCCAGCCTACTTCATTCAGGAAAGGATGTGATTTTCCTGAATCTTTTCAACTGCTTACAAGCCATGTAATGGCACTTGTTAGTTTGGCAAGGATGTGATTTAAAACCATTATGCACATTGTTAGCATGTATTCCACAATCCTTGAAGTACTTGATGCTATTAGAAAAGATCCTTCACAAAAAGGTGAGTGGACAAGAATACGTGGAGTTGCTCAAGCCTTTGAATCATTTGACTTTGTTTTCAATCTTCACTTGATGCTTGTTATTCTTGGCGATACAAATGAGTTGTCCAAATCTTGCAAAAGAGAGATCAAGATATTGTTAATGCAATGGCACTTGTTAGTTTGGCAAAGAGTAGAATGCAACACATGAGGTCTCATGGTTGGGAAGAATTTCTTGCAAAGCTAACCTTATTTTGCAACAAACATGACATTCAAGTTCCTTTGTGGGAGGATACTTATGAGCCTCATGGAAGATCACGTCGGTATTATGAAGTACAAACAAATGATGATCGTTATAGAAGAGAAGTATATCTTGGTGTCATTGATCAAACCATTCAAGAGCTTGACAATCGGTTTGATGAGGTTAATACAGAGTTACTTATTTGCATGTCGGCTTTGAATCCCCTCAATTCATTTGCTTCTTATGATGCACTCAAGGTAATGAGACTTGCTGAATTCTATCCCATGGACATATCAAGCACAGATTTGATAAGGCTAGAATTTCAACTTGCTAATTTTATTGATGATATGAGACAAGATGATAGGTTTAGAAATGCAAGTAATATTGGTGAGCTCTCTATTATGCTTGTTGCAACAAAGAAGCATGTTCTTTATGATTTGGTCTACTTACTCATCAAATTGATATTGATTTTACCGGTGGCGACGGCGAGTGTTGAAAGAGTATTTTTAGCAATGAATCTAGTGAAAAGTAAGTTGAGGACTAGTATGGGTGATGATCGCTTGAATGATTGCTTGGTGACATTTATTGAACGAGATGTGTTCATGAAAGTAAGTGAAGATGACATAGTTGATGCTTTCATGGCAATGCAAAAACGTAGTTACCTAGTGATGTAATTTTCTACTTGTGCTTCTTTCATGTAAGACTATTCGTATTGTAATTGAGCACATTTGAGATATATTTTGTGAACTAAATTGTTGTGAGATTTGCATTGAGCTATTCATGTTATTATTTTGCCATATTTTGTCTGACACTTGGATTAGGTAGAAATTTTTTTTAGAGTGTGCACGCCCTTCATTTTATTGCTGGGTCCGCCACTATCCGCTTGCAGCCATCGCACCCTTGACCTTTGCGTGGAAATAGTATGCTCCAAGGATGACTGACCCAAAATTGTGAGTTTTAGAGTTCGTCGCAACCACAACTCAAGCTCGGAAAGGTTTCGGGACTCCTGCACCACATCAGATCAGAAGATGACATCATTGACAATAGCATTTTGGATCTTACATTTCCCACTTTCCTTTGGCCCCATGCCTGGAGATAAGTTGTCGTGTTTCTAAAGAGAGCATCAAGGCATTTACAGGGGTCCACAATTGACGGTGACACACCCAAGCAATCTTTACCGCATCCTGGAATCCATCAAGGCTCGCCCAAAACAACTCAAATCTGAAGCGCTTCTTGGGACTGTGCGTAGCCGATAGAGGTAAGAGAAGTGGTGCGTGGTCCGAAACCGAAGATGACAGAGCTTGCAGCAGGCTGTCCGGTCTGAAACCTCTGTAACTTAATATAAAACGTTTTTGCAATTTAAATTAAACAAAAAAGATGTAATTTAAACTGAAAAACGTCTTACATTAAGTTAAACAGGGGGTATATCCAGACTGCATGTGACCACCGAGATGTGAGAGGCGGTGCTGCAAGGGGCGAGCACCTGTTGATGTGTGGGGCAGATACCGGGTGCTGCATGCAACCACTAGGATGCGCAAGCCGCCGCCAGGGGTGCTGCGAAAGTGGGGCACGAGAGTGCTGCAGGCAACGACGGGGGTGTGTGTAGGGCTGGACGAAAAGCTCGTTACTCGCGAGCTTAACGAGTACTCGGAAGCTCGACTCGTTAAGGCTCGTGCTCGTTAGTTAATGAGCCGAGCTGAACATCAATTTTAGCTCGTTAATATTAACGAGCTTAACGAGCTAGCTCGTGAGTTTAACGAGTAGCTCGTTTGGCTCGTTATTTTTCACATCAGTACTTTTTAGTTTTTACTAAATGCAAATGCTTAGCTCAGCCCGGCCCAATGGACACTGGTCGACTATAGCCCATCTCCTCTCAGTCCCTCACATTCGCATCTGGACAATTGATGAAGAGAACGAGAGAAGTACATAACAGATACGAAGAGACGAGAGGAGACTACGGAGCTTAACGAGTACTCGTGAGAGCTCACGAGCTTAACGAGTATTTAACGAACCGAGCCGAGCATGAGTTTGAGCTCGTTACTGTTAACGAGCTTAACGATCACGAGCTTAACGAGCACGAGCTTAACGATCACGAGCTTAACGAGCCGAGTAGCTCGTTAGTCCAGCCCTAGGTGTGTGGCCGACAGGAGTAATAGCAGGTAGTCGACAAGGTGCTGCGAGGGTGCTCGCCGGTGGGAGCATCGGATGCTCTAACGGATGCTGCGACGCGCTCGTCAGTGGTGATGCTGGTGCTGGTGCTGCAAAGCGGGTCGTCTGCTTGACGCTGCCACGACCAATAGGTTGATGGCCCGAACAATAAATCTGGGATATGATCTAAGCTAGCTAAATTACCAGGCTACATTTATCTATTAAAAACAAATTAGGCTAAATTTACAAAGAGAGACGAAGAAACACCAATCTTGGGACTCTCCCTAGCTTGAGAATTTTAGCTTGCATGTTTTGTTTCATCAGTTTTAAGTAGATCTTACCAGTTCTAAAGGTACGCAAGCAGACACGACAAAGCAAAACTAGGCAAATGAGTCATTTCTCTGTGTAAATATAACTTGAACAGTTGCTGCTAAACTGAGAAAACTCTCTGCAACTTTGGCGTCATGGTAACCCGTTTCAAATGAAAACTACACAAAAGGAAACTAAGTACCATAATGGGAAAATGAGGTTAGAGACAAGTGATAGATAAAAAAAAATGAATATTGTGGACCCAAGTTGAACGACAACTCAAGCTAAGAATAAAAGAAGGCATGAAACTAAATGCACAACAAGTTAGAATAAATGTCATGGTTTAGCCTCTTACTAACTAGACATACTACTAGTTACACTCATTCGGTTACATTCATTAGACGTGCCTTATACCTCATGTGTTCCATAGATATATAAGTATATGAAAGTAGCACAGGCCCTTTTTGCACCATCCAAAAATTGAAGCACCAACAAATTCAAACAAAAGGTCATCTCATGAGAAGAAATACACCATGATCGCTCCGAAGGGGCTACTTCAACTAGCAAATAAGTGGCGGTGGCAATATCTGGACAAATTCCCCTCGCGCATTCATTACCAAACTCTGTTTCTGCCTTTAACTTTAGCTACCAAAGTCGGAACTTATGCTCAATATATGACAGCTCACGGTTGCAAACCATGCATCATAACTTCATAACTAATTTTGCTCGCAAGAGTTCTTATCATCCTCAATATGAATTAAGAAACCCATCTCTGAGATTTTTACTTCATCGCCATTAATCAAATTTGCATGATTGTGGTGGTCAGACAAGAAAGTGAGTTTCTTTTGTGCCGACAGGACCGACATCCACATCACTCTCTCTAGTAACCTTGGTTTGTGAATCCTCCTTAGACATAAAAAGAATATTCCGGTGTAAGTAAAGGATTAAAACTATTTGTATACACAAATTGTGAAGGCTATAGATTCCAATGATAGACAAGTTTATCATCCACATAAACAATGAAAACGAATACAACAATGCCATCTCATAGTGGTTACTGGTTAGTATTACAAAGTATTATTTAGACAACACTTTAGTGAAGACAACTTTCCAGCCTCAAATATTGTCAGTGTAGCACTTTATATATCCTTGTGCTACTATAAATGTGCACAAACGACATGGAAAACATTGCATCCTCATACTAATATACAATCTGCAATTGACCACACATACTATGAGTCACATATATCAGGCATGTTAGTGTGCTACTGTATCAAGACATAGAATCAAGCCATTGTTGTGTAACAACAAAATAAAATAAGAAACAGTTGATCAAAATTGCAAAGTGTGAAACTAATGGAAGATTATCAAACTATACAATAATCCAATGCTTACAAGTAACTTACAATAATCAAAATTGCAAAATGTGAAACTAATGGAAGATTACATGCTAAACAGAACTTATTAATCGTTGATGATATCAACTTGTCTGAGCTTAGGAAATGCTAAGAAGCTTTGGTGTGTGCAAAATCATGGTCAAATATTTTCGAGCATCTTGAAGCTAGGCTTAGATCAGAGTTGTCTCACATCACTAAAGAATTGAGGTTATTCAAAGCTAGGACTGGCCCTCAGATCTGTTGTTGACAAACCCCATCACATGAAAACCCTGATCAGGAGGTCAGAAAAATGCCATCTAGAACCTATATGATTAGCCTCCGTATCACACACTTTGATCTTCGTTTCTCTCTAAAGCAGGGCTTTTTCCATCACATTGCCAGCGGAATTTAACACTGAAGATGTGCAACTTGGATATGACAGTGGAGGAGCTACACCATATATATTGCTATCTTCATCGCCTACTACATTTGAAAAAGGCCACTGCTAGGTAAATAAAAGTAATTACTTACAGTCGTTAATATAACCTGTTGGGGATGTTTCCCAGCATTGAAGACCCGGCAGGAGATGACCCGGCCATGGAGCTGTAAGGGTCAGCGGGTGTCTCACTGCTGGGCCTAAGAAGATACCCAATGGGCCGGCTTGACGGAGGCTCGGAGAGAAAGGCCGGCTCAGCCTGCGGGCCGGCTCAAAGGCAAAGATAAGGCAGAGAAGATTATCTTGAGGAGTAAGTAGAATAAGAGTAGGATACGGGTTAAGTCTACAACCCGGACTCTCATGTAAACCTAGGGCTCAACCTATATATAAAGGGGAGCGTCTACGGTAGAAAGACTAAGTTGCAATCCCTCGAGAGCTAGCTTAGCATATTCGCACCCTTGTAATCGAGATCCAAAGCAATACAATCAAGCAGGACGTAGGCTTTTACCTCCGTCGCGAGGGGCCAAACCTGGGTAACTCAGTGTCTTCTCGTTCCCGATCAACCCTGTTAAGCTTCCACCTTCGTGCGATGGCCTCATCTCTAAGTACTTTCACAAAGGCATCTGTCGTGTCAAAACCACGACAGTTGGCGCCCACCGTGGGGCCTACGCACGGTGGAGTTGAGTTCTTAGCGGGAGCTCTCCCAGGGTTCGGGAAGTACGTGGTTGGCTTGATGACGAAGAGCCGCCGCAGGAAGCTCTACATCGACGATTCGTACTGGGGCCCCGACGCCGAATCAATCGAGTAAGGGTACCGGGTCCCCTTTGGCAAGATCCATACCTTCATCGGTGTTGTCGGCGAGTCGGCCGCCGGATTGGAGGATGTCACTGGCATCGAGTCGGCTCGCCGCGCTAGTCCAAGCCAGGCAAGACCCGGCCCGCCACAAGCCGACCGGAAGCATGTCTTCATATGGTTCACCCAAGGGGTGGCCTTGTCGAAGAACTCCCTGTCTGGAGACGATACACTCGTTCAATCTGACGACGAATCCCCAATGGGACAAACTGAGTCAATCTGCCCCCTGTACGATGGAAGGCTGGGGTATACTGATGAAGTCTTTCCAGAGGCCCTTGAGCCGCCTCGCTTTGCAGCTGTCTATATGGCGGGTAGACAAGATCCGGCACGCGATCCGGTCGATCCAGCGACTGGGCAGAACCTCACCCTGGCCGGCTCAGGAGGAGCCGGCACGGCTGCTGCCGGCTCTCAAAAAACTGGGGCACAGGCGCTTACGGACTTGATGAATACTTTGATAGCCCTGTTGGCCGAGCCGGTTACTGTGGAGAACGCGGCTGCGCGCAACACGGACATCACGAAGTGTCGCGAGCAGATGGCCAATATCCAAGAGGATATCAATGCTGAAAACACTCGTATGGCGGAGACGCAGGCCCGGCTTGCCGAGGAAAGACAGCGTTTGGAAGAGGAGGCTCATTATTTAAGCCGCCGGCAGGCCGAGTCAGAGCTCGTCCATCGAAGGCGACATCAAAGCCGGCTCCCGGCCAATATTGAGCCAACTCAATTGTTCACCACGCCCAACAATCCACAGGCTCCGGTAAACCCGGGGGTCGGTAATGTCCCCCCAGGAGGGTCACTGTTGCAGCAGCCGGCTCATCTGAGGGAGCCGGCTCAACACCATACGCCGGCTCAGCAGCAGCAGTTACCGTCTCGCTGGTTCCAGACCCCAATTGGACACTACTCACACCCGGTTGATAATGTTCTGGCGGCGGCTCACAATTTGGCAGCAATCCCAATTGAGGGAGATGGTCCGGCTCAGGTCAAGGCTAGGAACGCCATCGCGATGCTCAAGACAGCAGTGGTGCAGCAAGCCAATTATTCTCATAGCCAGCACCAGCTCCACTCAACCCCTCACCAGAGCCGCACCAGGAACCAACTCCCTAAGTCGCCAGCAGTTTCCAGCAGCGCACACCGCAGAGGGGTCGTGCAGCCATTGGCGAATCAGCACCAACCCAGGATTCCGAATGCACAGGATATTGTGGACACCGCTCGGGCTCTGCGAGCGTTGGAAGAGGAAAACATGCGTGCGGTGTATAACCAGTCTGCATCCAAGGGAACAACGGGCAGAATGCTGGGTTTCTGGGGGCTGGCAATACTGGAGGCAGCAATCAGCGGAACAATCAAGGAAATCAGCATCAAGCCAGTCAGTCAGGATTTCAGAGTAACCCGAAGTAGTTGAATAGTGGGTAGTATCATGTTTTCACCACCAGTACCTGCAAGCATGATAGGACGGTGCAGCGGCGAGCTGCCCACTTGGTTGAGCCGGCAGCCCCGTACTATCTCAACTGGTCAGAGCAGCCGGTCACTTGGAGCCGGGCGGATCATCCAGTACTCCTTGATCACCCCGGTCATTTAGCTCTGGTGGTGGCACCACAAGTCGGTGGTTATACGTTAACTAAAGTGCTCATGGACGGAGGCAGCAGCATCAATATACTGTATTATGATACTTTTAGGCGGATGAATCTGTCTGATAAGCAGTTGACTCCATCTTCTACAGTTTTTCATGGCATAGTCCCTAGCAAGTCAGCTTATCCCGTGGGAAGAATATCCCTTGAGGTGGCCTTTGGCTAGGAGGATAATTATCATTCTGAGTTCCTGTCCTTTGAGGTGGTCAAGCTAAAAAGTCCATACCACGCTCTGTTTGGGAGGCCGGCTTATGCACGGTTCATGGCGCGGCCGTGCTACATTTATCTGAAGTTAAAGATGCCAGGGCCGAGGGGAACTATCATAGTTTAAGGCAATCGGAAACTTGCGCTCGAGTGTGAGGAAGGAGATGCAGCATATGCTTAGTCGGCTTGCGCGGCGGAGGAACTGAAGTATTACACGGACAATGTTGACCCGGCTAACAGGACTTCTCTGAAGAAGCCAACGACAGAGTCTGATCCTCTGCTTAAATTCAAATCGGCAAGAGACACCAAGCAAGTTGACTTCACCCCCGGTAATTCTTCCGAGCAGTTCACCGTCGGGGCAAATATGGATCCTAAATAGGAAAGCGCGCTGATCGAGTTCATCCGTGAGAATCGGGACATTTTTGCATGGAAACCTTCTAACATGCCAGGTGTACCGAGAGAACTCGCTGAGCACTCCCTTAATGTGGATCCCAAGTTTAAACCCGTTCGCCAGTATCTCCGTTGTTTCAATGAAGAGATGCGGAAAGCTATTGGTGAAGAAGTAGCCCGGCTCCTAGCTGCTGGGTTCATTGTTGAAGTCTTCCATCCCGAGTGGCTAGCCAACCCAGTACTTGTTCTGAAGAAAAACGGGACTTGGCGGATGTGTGTTGATTACACAGACCTAAATAAGGCTTGTCCCAGTGACCCCTTTGCCTTGCCCGTATTGACCAGATCATTGATGCTACGGCGGATTGTGAGTGTCTATGCTTTCTGTATGCTTACTCTGGTTATCATCAGATCAAGATGAAGCAGGAGGACCAGGAAAAGACAGCTTTCATCACGCCCTTTGGAGTTTTCTGTTATATGACCATGCCGTTCGGTCTGAAGTGTGCACAGGCGACTTATCAGCGTTGTGTCCAAAGTTGTTTTCACAAGCAGATTGGGCGAAACGTCCACGCATATGTTGATGACATTGTGGTTAAATCCCGCAACAAAGAAACCTTGTTGGAGGATCTCAAGGAGACATTTGACAACCTCCGTGTCTACCAGATGAAGCTCAACCCGGAGAAGTGTGTTTTTGGTGTCCCTGCAGGAAAGCTACTGGGATTTCTAGTTTCTGAGCGTGGCATTGAAGCCAACCCGGAAAAGATCAAAGCAATCATGACCCTGGCTAAGTCGGCAAATCTTAATGCTATGCAGAAGCTGGCTGGGCGGTTTGCGGCGTTGAGCCGGTTCATAAGCCGGCTTGGGGAGAAGGCAATTCCGCTGTACCAACTGCTCCGGAAATCAGACGACTTTGTTTGGAGTGATGCCGCAGATCAGGCTTTTGAGGCCCTCAAAAAACAGTTGTCTGAGCCACCCATCCTTGCTGCCCCTCATGAGAAGGAACCTATGCTGGTATACATTGCCACTAACAACAAGGCGGTAAGCGTTGCCGTTGTTGTAGAGCGCAAGGAGGAAGGCAAGGAATACCCAGTTCCGTGCCCTGTGTATTATATCAGTGAAGTATTAACAGAGTCCAAGCAGCGGTATCCGCATTGGCAGAAGCTGGTATATGGAGTATTCATGGCAAGTCGCAAGCTGAAGCATTACTTCCACGAGCATCCAATCACTATGGTCAGTTCAGCACCTCTTGGAGACATAATCCAGGACCGGGAAGCCACGGTCCAGGTTGCTAAGTGGGCTATCGAGCTTGGTCCACATCATCTCAAATACGTGGCTCGCACTGCAATCAAATCTCAGGCTTTGGTGGATTTCATCAATGATTGGACAGAGTTACAGGTTCCCGAAGAGAAGCCAGACACGACGTATTGGTCCATACACTTCGACGGCTCAAGGCAGCTCGAAGGCTCGGGGGCTAGAGTTGTGATAACTTCCCCGCGAGGAGATAAGTTTTGTTTTGTTTTAAGGCTTATGTTTCCCTGTACTAACAATGCAGCAGAATATGAGGCATTGCTTCATGGGCTCCGAATGGCCAAGGAGATGAACTTGAGCCGGGTTAGGTGCTTGGGCGACTCAGATTTGGTGGCTAAACAGGTTTCGGGCACATGGGATTCCAAGGATCCCCTTATGGCGGCTTATAGGCACGCGGTCACTAATATTGCTCGACACTTCAAGGGTTATCAAGTTGATCATGATCGCTGGCAGAACAAGGCAGCAGATGCACTATCTCGCTTGGGTTCTCAGCGGAAGCCTATGCCGCCCAATGTTTTTCTGGACGTTTTGCATAACTCGTCTGGGAAGTTGCCAATGGAGGAAGACTTGGCTATTCATGACCCAGAGGAGGCTCTAGTGGTTGCTGTTCATGCTATACCTAATTGGACAATTCCTTACTTGGCTTATCTAAGCCGGGGAGAGCTTCCGGCAGAAGAAATCATTGCTCGATAGATCATCAGACAATCCAAGTCTATGACAATCGTCAATGGCGAGTTGCATCGACAAAGTGTCACTGGTGTTTTTCAGCGTTGTGTTTCACCTGAGGAAGGCCGTGCAATTCTCAATGAGATTCATTCTGGCGATTGTGGTCATCATGCCGGCTCAAGATCGCTGGTCGTGAAAGCTTTCCGACACGGGTTTTACTGGCTCACAGCTCACGCAGATGCTGAAGATATTGTGCGCAAGTGTGATGGTTGCCAGAAGTATGCTCGACAGGCTCATGTGCCGGCTCAAGAGTTGAGGATGATTCCAATAACTTGGCCTTTTGCAGTCTGGGGGCTTGACGTGGTTGGACCTTTTAAACGCTCTAAGAATAAACATACTCACTTGTTGGTAGCTGTGGACAAATTCACCAAGTGGGTAGAAGCAGAGCCAGTCAGTCGTTGTGACGCAGCTACAGCCGTCAAGTTTTTGAAGAAGTTGATATACCGCTTCGGTTATCCACACAGTATCATCATAGACAATGGAACCAATCTTTCCAAAGGAGTCATGAAACAGTTTTGTCAACAGGAGCACATCCGGCTTGATTTAGCGTCGGTTGCGCATCCTCAGTCCAACGGGCAAGCAGAAAGAGCTAATCAGGAATTGCTGCGAGGAATCAAACCCGGCTCATGGTGCCTTTACAACGCACGCCTGGCTGCTGGGAAGAAGAATTGCCTGCAGTACTTTGGAGCATACGGACTACTCCCAACAGGTCAACAGGCTATACGCCGTTCTTCATGGTCTATGGTGCAGAAGCTGTACTTCCAAGCGATATTCGTCATTACTCCCCTCGATTGGCGGCTTATGTGGAATCAAATAATGAGCAAACTCGTCAAGACGCTCTTGATGCTCTGGAGGAAGAACGCGAACTTGCCGCGTCCAGATTAGCAATTTATCAACAAGACATACGTCGCTATCACAGCCGTAGAGTTTGAAGCCGTACTTTCCAGGAAGGTGACTTAGTGCTCCGTCTGATACAAGACCAGACAGGCATGCATAAGCTTTCGCCTCCTTGGGAAGGGCCCTTCGTTGTCAGCAAGAATCTCAACAACGGGTCATATTACCTAGTTGATATACGTGAGGCAGATAAATCACGTACCTCTGAGGAGGAGGGAAGCCGGCCCTGGAACATTGCCCATCTCCGGCCATACTACACCTAAGTCATAGACTGGGTAATATCTTTTGTACATACCTTCTATCATGTATATACATATTTTGATCAATGAAATAAAGACCGGCAGCTTTGTATAAGAGAGTTTGTCGTTTCGCCTCAAATTGTGTGTTGAGTCTTTATTGGTTGATCATTGGTTACTAGGGGGCTTCCAACTCATCGAGTTTAGCTTACAAAACCTTTTAACCCGGCAAAAAGCCAAAACTTGGTTAAACCTGCCTGTCAGCAAGATGCTACTCCGAAAAGGTGACCCGGCGTACACCTGATGAGTCAATCACAAAGGTGACCCTGAATTCATCAGAGTTAAAACGCCTGTTGGTCACGTGAGAGCCGGCTTTCAGAAAGCTAGGATAAACCAAAAGGCCAAAGCGCCTGCTTCATGAAAGCAATTCAGACTTGTGCCTCAAAGGCCGGTCTTCATGTCGTGCTGCGTAAGCCGGCAATTTACAATTCATGTTTTGCATTATTGTTACCTCTTGCATGCATGCATATAATTATTGTTTTCATACATTCTGCATTACAGTCATTTTTTCTACATCTGGTATCAAGACTTGCCGGGTTATTTTTCTTAAACACCACTGGTGTGAGCTCATAACTAACGCAGCTGGTTCCATGCTCTTCTTTTGAGCAGCAGAAGATTTGTCATTCCAAGCAATTAAACAAGTTTATACAGACAAAAGCATCAAGTGCACGATGGCACTTGCACCAGCAACAGTTTCTGGATGCTAAGCTATTACAAGCCGCCCACCGGGCTGCGGACACAACAGATATTTCCTCCAAGTTCAGCTGTAATAAATTATGAGCCGGTGCTCTATGTTGCCGGGTTAGAATTGGCGCCAGAGGTTGAAGGAGCGCCATGTGCCGGCTCTTCACGATCGTCGTCATCTGCCACCTCTTTCTGACTTGTTGATTCGCCGGTCGACCACTGAATTGAGCGCAACGCTTCAAACATTGCATCGGCTGTTATCACAGAGGAAGGGTCGACGGCAGGGGCAAAAGATGGCTTACGCGTACGAGTAAGGGCAACCGGCTGAGGGTTAGGCAGCTCAATCTGCTCGTTGCCTTCAGAATATCTGGCTTGATACTTGGACAGATCCATGTCTTCTGCAATTGCTGTAGCGGCAACCCTAGTTTCCTTTATGCATCGCTGGAAATCCTTCTTGGTGAAAGGTGAATCATCAACATTAAACTCCGGATATCCACCGACAACTTGAGCCGGATCCAATTCCGGCACGTACGCTTTGGCACGAGCAAACACTGTCAGGGCCCCAGCACGGCAAGCCGCTTTCTTCCACTCTTCAAACCATTTGGGAACCACTGATAGTTCCTTTAGCATATCTGCAATCAGGTGGGGCGGGGCCTTGGTGTTTTTGACGGCCATGATGCAGCGTGCGCCGCCTATATATAGTTGTTCGGCAAAAGTGTAGGCGGCTTTCAGTTTCACCAATGGCTGTTCAGCTTGGTTATGAGTTTTTCGGCCTGCAAGAAGAGAAAGATAAGTTAGTCCAGTTGGCGTGGTATTTTGCAACATGGCAAGTTTGGCGGCTTATGAATTTACTGCATACCAAAGATGGTGTTGCACATGCTGGTGATATGGTTTTTCAATGTGGCCAGCTCTTGGGTCGCCGGCTTCAGTTTTGCTTCTGCCTCTTCTGCATGTTTAACCAGGATGGATCTTTCCTCTTCAAACGCCGCCTCAGCATTCTTCAGCGTACTTCTCACAAGGCGCAAAGACTTGTTGGCTTCTGAAGATGATTCTTCAGCCCTTTCATGAAGTTTTTTCTCTTTCTTTGCTTCCCTTTGGAAGTAGGATGCTTGCGTCTCAGCATGATTCTGTGACACCCTGGTTTTCGCTCCTCGTTTTTTTCCTTCGTGGGATTGGACTCCCGTCTTTTTTCGATGTTATCAGATTTTCTCTCGCTCTTGGGTATATAAAGATGGTCATATAGCCTTGCCTTTCCTATCCAACCAGAGATTCTCTCCAGTCCAACCTTGCCACCCAAAATTTATTCTCAGGGTTTTGCCGCCGAAACCCTACCTTCCGAGTTACCGGAAGGGAAACCCTAATTCCTTCCGTTACACAGGAACCCCAATTTCCTTTGATCTGTTGCCTCCCAAACTTTTCCCAGTGATCATCCCACATCTATAAACCCTGGATATGCAAAAATATTGCCAAGTCATTTGCAATATTTTTCATTTAAAATTAATTCCTTTTTCTGCTGTTTAAAGGAATTAAATCCAGGAAAATATCTATCCATCTCCAAAGTTCATAAAAACTTGTGGAGATATTCTTTGTGATCATATTGAGCTCCCATAAAAATATTGGCTATAATTAAATAAGGGAAATTGCCTTTTCCTATTTAAAGCCAATATTGCACTTTGGGCACTTTCCAAAGGAACTACCATTTTGGTAGCCAGGAAAAATCCCAAATAATTTGTGGAGCTTCTCCTATCCATATCTTCACCATTTCCATCAAGATCCCAAGTTCCATAGTTCAAATTTTGAGCACATCATCCAATTCTTGCTTCTGGACTTATTTTGAGGTTGTGAAGCAACTATATATTATATTGCTTCAAAAATCTTGAAATTAATCCAGGACCTCACATTCCCTATATGATGTGAGCATGCAAAAATTCACATCATTTTATGTAGCCATTTTCTCCCAAAAATTCCATCTAGTTTCTGTCTAGCAGAAAGCTTTGTGAAGGAAGTACCATTTTGGTATATCCAAATGAGCTGAAATTTTCCCAGTACCTCCATATTTCCAAATCATCACTATCCACAAAAATTCAGCTCATTTTACCAAGCCAGTTGAGCACAACATCAAAATCCATTTTCTGGACCAGAATTTGCATTGCAAAGGAACTGTATGCAAAACTTGTCCAAATGCCTTCAAATTTTTTCCAGCATCTACTCATTCCTACCCCATCTTATTTTGACAATATTTCAATCTCACTTGCTAAGTCATTTCACCTTAGCTTAGTCCCCAAGTTTCTGTCCAGAAGTTGTTCCGGATCCCCTCGACCACTCTAGAGCCATCCTGGTCCATCCAGTGACCGACCTCATCTATTTGAGCAGTGGGGGAGCTGTTTGACAAGATTGGACAGGCAGGAGAGTGCCAGAGCTTGTAGTGCGCGTGGTGACCATGCAGCCACCGTGCAGAAATGGTGCTCTGCACTCTGTCAGCTCCGTCCGGTCATCTCCGGACAGCCATTGCTTGTCCGAGCATGTCCAGCGTCCTCGCGGAGACCGTGTACCCCTCTCCCGCACCTTCTCCTCTCCGATTTCTTCTTCCTCGCGCCACGGCGAGCTCCGTCGTACTGTGCACCCGTGACCATCGTCGCTTCCTCTCTGTCTTCTTCCTCCTCGATCCTTCCCGTAGCTCAAGCTGGCCACCACCGTCCGCCCGAGACCCTTCTCGACGCCGCAACCAGCCAGCCACGCCACCCGCGAGCAACAGCACGCCGACAAGGCCGCCACGGCGGCCGTGCCTATCCGCACGTCTCGGTCGGCTATAAATAGCCATGGCCAGAGCCTTCCCCGAGCATCCCAACCCCCGCAGCGGCCTCCTCTCCCTCCCAGCTACCTCCCCGGCCTCTCATTTTAGCTCGAGGACCTCTCCTCGCCTCTCACTGCCGCCTTGGCCGCCGCCCTCTCTCACCTAAATTCACTCATCCCCGGCCGCCATTGCTGCCCTAGTCACCGTAACCGACCACCACCACCACCACGACTCGCTCCCCGCCTCCATTTTGCTCCGGAGACGCCCACGGCCTCGGGCTCGATCTGGCCAGCACCGCCGTCCGCCGCGGCTGAAGCCTCGCTTGGTCCAGAGCCTCTTGGCATGCGTGGAGCAGAAGGATGGATGCGCCACGTCGCGGGGGTCACTCCGGTGGTCCGAGCTCCACCGGGGACGGCCGGAGTCGGCCGGACGCACGCCGGCGCCGGCGACCTCTCTCGGCTCTGCGCGTGCGCGTCGGGGAAGAAGAAGAGAAGGAGGGAGGAGAGAGAGAGCGCCCGTGGACCCCACCTATCGGCGACCGAAAGGGGTGGCCCCGCCCGCCAGCTCCGATAAGCGGAGGCGCCCCCGGCCGCTTACGCTTTCGGTTGAGGGAAGTGTACTCCCCGGCGATACGTTTTCAATCAGAGAAAGCGTACTCTGGCTATAGTACGTTTTCCCTACTGGGAAGCGTATTTCCGGAGAAGGCGCCAGCCGCAGTACTGTCAGGGACCCATATGCAAATATTTTCTTTATAGATAGGTCCCTGGCAGAAAAACCCTTGTATCTTTTTGCAAGCAACTCCGATTCAGGTGAATCCAAAGCCCACTTTCTCAGTTCGTCGAGCCCGTTCCGATGACATCACTTTCACCATGTTGACACTTTCTGAAAATGACCATTTTGCCCTTGCCCTTCAATCAGCCCCTCCGAGAGAGAACCCTTTTCGGCAAATTTTCCGCGAGGCGATCGCACTTCTTTCCAGAGTATTCCTTCACCCCAGGCAAGCTGACCATCTGATATATGCCCTAAAGCATTGCTCTGTGTTATTCTTGCGTGTTTAATTAATGAATATGCATGCGTTAGAAAAAATTAAACTCCTGCTAGTTTGAATTTGCTATTTACATTACCTGCCAATACTCATCGTATTCTCGCACTAGTGACTCGTAGGTGACAATGTGGAGATAGGTTGTTATGTTGATATACTAGTTTACAATCTTGGATTATCGTTATTGTTACATTGATAAAGAATATGATATTATGACAACAACCTCCTCCGTCGGCTGGATCGAGTCATAGTGCCACCGAACCGAGCTCATCAGTGCAGCCACATCTGCCGGTATGGGACGGCCTTGACTTGGTCTAACCGCGTGCTCTTTTATCAGTACCACCAAAGAGGGAAGGTTATGCGTGCGCGCTACCCTGGCCCGGTAGGCGGCGATAACCTTGTGAGCCCAGTTGAGTTATTTGCCGGCATCCCCGTTTGGGACAGTTTAGTTGGCCACGACGATGGCAGGTGTCACGGGGTGACATAGGGGCCACCCAGGGCATGACTCCGGGGGAGGATGATTGTCGGTGGTACGGTGGAGGAGTCACGGGTTAGGCAAGTTTCGTTGGAGCCGCACCGGTCCACCCGAATGGGAACATGTACTAAGTACGAGGCCGGGGGCTTCATGGTGTGGGTAAAGTGCGCAACCTCTGCAGAGTGTAAATCTATTCGAATAGCCGCGTCCTCGGTCATGGGACACAGTTCGTACTAGGTCACACTATTTGGTCTGTGTCGAGTCCGGAGGAACAAACTATATAATAATATTGCTAAGACTGAACCAGAGAATGGTAAGGCATGTCAGACTTGCAGTACGGATGCATGGACATCAGATGATGTCAGGGGTATAAATGTTAGCCATGCGATGGCTATGAGTTAAAGGGTCGGATGACCACAAGACTTGGATTGGATTGGGATCGGATATGGTTTGGATCATGACATATTCGGAGTATGGATTATTTACTTGATATGTTTTACTTCAGTAGTTATCATGCGAGTTAACCCTGTTATGGCATGATAATTAATGTTGCTAGATGATTAGTCTTGCTAGATAATCCTGCCATAACATGATAGTTAATACTGTTAAGATAACAAGTGCATGCTTGAATGCCATGGCATGCTTTGCTTGGTGTATATGTTGGTTTGGTTTGCTTGCGAGTACATTCAAAAGTACTCAGCGGCCTTCAATGTGGCCAGGTTCACCTAAGGATTCGACGACCTCTAGCGAGGAGCCGGAGTGTTCGCGGGCTAGAAGAGTAACCCAGTCAGATCCCTGTGGATTGGAGCCGCACCAGGACCATGCTGCCTTAGATAGAGCTTTTCCGCTGCCATCACCCTTGTAACTTATCATGTAAGACTTATATATCCATTAATAGAAATGCATGTGTTCATGATACTTGTTGTAAAAACGCATGCCAGAGTGATTTCCTAGGCTGGTATGTGCGGTGACCGTCTGACTACAGTGGTATTCAGGCGGGGCGCCACAGATTCAGCATGTCCTGTATAGCAGTATTCAGTCAGATAGTATATCATAAGTCCCGAGCCGCCATTCTGGTCGACCCGGCCCTTGGGGGCTACATTTATCAGCGTTTATCAAATACAACAAAGTCCCATGCAGATGCTGGCATTCCACATGGCACTTGGGGCTAATGCATAATTTGCTCTATATCACTACATGCAGAGACCCGGCACATCATATCATGATGAGCCGGCCCTTGGGGGCTATAGGGTGATCATAACATCTCATACAAGTCCCTGATCATCATGGTATAATGACCCGGCCCTTGGGGGCTACATATAATATGGGCATATTAAGTTAGGAGACAGAAAGTTACTTCATACTTCCGTTTAAGGGAAGTCACCATGGCAATTTTAGTATCCCGGCTCTCAGACAGCCGGGTTATCACCGAATGATGCAGCATGTTGATATCTTGCTTTTCAAACGACTGGACATTGAGAGCCGCCTTCCCTTTATTCTTGATGAGCGACTCAACCTTGGCAGGGATCTTTGCTAAGACAGTAGAGCTTTCTGGTGGAGCATTCAGCTATTCACCAGTCACCATTACTTCATCTTGAGCTTTCTCAGCAGGCTGCTCTTCAATTAAGTTTTCCTTCTCCTGATTGGCAGAAGGAGGAGAAGCATGAGTCGGGCTCACAATAGTGTCCTGAGGCGACGGGTCGTTCTGAAAAGCCGGCTCATCCGGAATATCTGGGTTAGCTGTTGCGTCCTCTTGAGAAGGGCCTGTTTGAACGACAGGGTCTGACGACCCGGCGGCAGTCTTCTTCTTAATGGCCTTTGCACTATACAAGGAACAAGGAGTCAGTCGGTTAAAGGATAAGAGCAAGAATCCTTCGTGTAAAACATAAGTAATCAGATTGTTTACCCAACATTGATATTAAAGGCTGGCGCTTGACTCGTCAGAAGAGAGAGATGTTTGATACGCCGAGTCGTTCAAAGGCAAGGGCTCCTTGAAGCGACCGGCGTGAGGAAGGGAAGGAGTCGGGTTGAGAGGTGCGTCTGTCCGTGCTCTCCGTGCAGGCGGCTCATTGTTTAACCCGCCACTCAGCTCCCCTTCACTACTACGGGTCTTCCTCTTAGAAGTCCCTGTGTGCTACGCTTTCTTCAAAGAAAAGTGCGGGTCTAAATGAGCATCTCGGTGTGAAAATGGAACTTTCCGGACTGCAACCCAGAATTTCTTTCGGACGGGTACTGGTGAGTCGGAATCGGAGGAGATCAAAGTTACCTCTGGCGCGCTGGTGTGGCTGGTCTCAACCTGTTCCTGAGAAGAGGTGGCGTCAGCAAGTTGGTTAAATAGGCGACCAAGGGAGTCGAGTTCTACCTCTTGGTCTTCATCATCTTCTGGGTTTTCCTCGCTATCTTCTCGAGGAGGAGTGGGGTCTTGAAGTTCGACCCGCCACCAGTCAGCATTTTCCTGTACTATGACGGGTTGATAAAATTATGACAAAGATAAAACAGCATTGACAAGATGAAGGGCAATAAAAAGACGGTTTACCTCGGGTGTCGGGTTATTCATGCAAAAGGGAGCAAGTCCCACAAGCTTGATGTCATCTTTGGTTTCACCAAGTAGCTTCTTGGCAAATTTTAGGACTTCCTTCTCCTGGAGGTTGACCCGGCTAAACCGGAGTGGATCTTTTGGCTCGCCAGAGTAAGTGTGCATAAGCCGGGTTCTCAGGCTCTGATGTCTACTACACAACTTATTCTTGTAGACTCGTGTTGGGCCTCCAAGCACAGAGTTTTGTAGGACAGTAGCAATTTTCCCACAAGTGGATGACCTAAGGTTTATCTATCAGTGGGAGGCGTAGTATGAAGATAGTATCTCTCAAACAACCCTGCAACCAAATACAAGAAATCTCTTGTGTCCCCAACATACCCAATACAATGGTAAATTGTATAGGTGCACTAGTTCGGCGAAGAGATGGTGATACAAGTGTAGTATGGATAGTAGAAAAAGGTTTTTGTAATCTGAAAATATAAAAACAGCAAGGTAACTAGTAACAAAAGTGAGCACAAACGGTATTGCAATGCTTGAAAACAAGGTCTAGGGTTCATACTTTCACTAGTGCAATCTCTCAACAATGCTAACATAATTAGATCATATAACCATCCCTCAACGTGCGATAAAGAATCACTCCCAAGTTCCTATTAGCGGAGAACATAAGATATAAATTGTTTGTAGGGTACGAAACCACCTAAAAGTTATCCTTTCCGATCGATCTATTGAGTTATTCCTATAAGTGTCACAAACAGCCCTAGAGTTCGTACTAAAATAACACCATATGATACACATCAACCAACTCTAATGTCACCTAGATACTCCAATGTCACCACAAGTATCCGTGAGTTGATTATACGATATGCATCAAACCACTTCATAATCATAATATTCAATCCACACAAAGAACTCCAAGGAGCACCCCAAAGTTTCTATCGGAGAAAAAATAATGAAAACGTGCATCAACCCCTATGCATAGATTACCCCAATGTCACCTTGGGAATCCGCGAGTTGAGTGCCAAAACATATATCAAGTGAATCAATATAATACCCCATTGTCAGCACGGGTATTCATATGCAAGACATACATCAAGTGTTCTCAAATCTGAAATATTCAATCCGACAATAACGAAACATCAAAGGAAAAAGATTCGATTCGTCACAACAAGGATAGAGAGGGAAGAAACACCATACGATCCAACTATATTAACAAAGCTCGCGATACATCAAGATCGCGCCGTATCAAGAACACGAGAGAGAGAGAGATCAAACACATAGCTACTAGTACATACCCCTAGCCTCGAGGGTGAACTACTCCCTCGTCGTCATGGAGACCGCCGGGATGATGAAGATGGCCTCCGGTGATGATTCCCCCCTCCGGCAGGGTGCCGGAAATGGGCTGTAGATGAGATCGTGGAGGTATAGAGGCTTGCGGCGGCGTAAAAACTCATCTAGGTTAACTTTCGGGGGTTTCTGAATATATATGATTTTTTGGCGTTGGAATCACGCGAAGAAGGGCCACAGGGGGCCCACGAGGCACCAGGGTGCGCCTGGGGGGTGGCGTGCCCTGGTGTCTCGTGGGGCCCCTGTGGGTCTTATGGCCTCCTCCCGAAGCTTCTAGTGTCTCTTATGTTCCAGAAAAAATCATCAAAAAGTTTCGCTGCATTTGGACTTCATTTGATATAGATTTTCTGGGAAACCAAAAACAAGCAGAAAACAGCAACTGGCACTGGGCACTAGGTCAATATGTCAATTCTAAAGAAAGTTATCCCTAGCCAATTATGCTCAATCATTGATCCATTCATGAAACACACTCAAATATTAGCTATATCCAATGCACAAGTATGACAATAGTGCTCTCTAGTTGGTGCTTTTGTAAGAGAAGGTGGAGACTCAAATAAAAATAAAAATTGCATAAAAGTAAATAGATAGGCCCTTCGCAGAGGGAAGCAGAGATTTGTCAAATGTGCGAGAGCTCAAGCTTAAATTAGAGAGATAAAATTATTTTGAGAGGCATGCTTTTCCTGTCAACGAAAACGACCGAGAATTCCCAATATTTTCCATGCTAGACACATCATAGGCGGTTCCCAAACAGAAAGTAAAGTTTATTTCCTTTCCACTATTCTTTCACAATCCATGGCTAGCCGTATCCACGGGTGCCCTCCATACCAACACTTTCCAAGGAATTTTGTTGTTATTATTTTTGATTTCATTATGGGACTGGGCATCCCTATTACCAGCCACTCTCTCGTGCAATGACAAGTGAATAAACACTCATCGTGAGAATAACACACCTAGCATGGAAAATATTGGCCACCCCCTGCCACTTCATGAGCGGTACGGGCACACAAAACGGAAAATTATTTTGAAAAAAATTAGAGTTGGCACATGCAAATTTACTTGGAACGGCATGGAAATACCGCATATAGGTAGATATGGTGGACTCATTTGGCACAACTTGGGTTTAAGGAGTTTGGATGCACAAGCAGTATTTCCGCTTAGTACAAATGAAGGCTAGCAAATAGATTGAGAAGCAACCAACCAAAAAGTGAAAACGGTCAAAAACATGCATTGAACATAACTAACACTGAATAATGCACCATAAGTAGGATATAATTTCTTTGCATAACTATTGACTTAATGTGCATGCATAGGGAGTCACAAACCTTAACACTAATATTCTTACTAAATCACAATTACTCACTAACATGACTCACATATCATTATCTTCATATCGCAAAACTATTGCAAGGAATCACACTTATCATATCCAATGGTCTACATAAAAGTTTTTATTATATCCTTCTTAAATATCCATCATATTAGGACCAAATTCATATCTTAAGCATATTGCCATTACTATTGTCAACTCCCAAAATAATATAAGTGAAGCATGAGAGTGTATGACAAACTACTCCAAAAGATATAAGTGAAGATCAATGAGTAGTTAAACAATTAAGTAGCTATGTGAAAGCACATTTGCTCCCTTGGTGGTTTTGGTAATTCATAACAACATATATCTCATTGAACTAATGTCCATTCAAGTTAAAGATTTCAGGATGTTCAGTGATTGGCATGGCATGGACTAGAGATGTGGACCCCTCAAAATGCTAAGGACAAGGATTGGCAAAAGATCAAGACTCTACATTTTTGGTTTAGTGATCCAAGATCACATTGAGTCCATTGGAAAGCCAATACTATTAAAAGGGGATGAGGTGTTGCTTAATGGTCTTTTTGCTCCTTTGCATCTGCTCCCCCTAAACTATAACGGGTCCCATCTCTCTCCAAACCTAACGTGGTAGTTTCGTGCTGCAATTCTTCCTGAATAGACTCGATTCTCCCGTCGAGAGTTTCTTTGAAAGTCTTACCTAAACTCTTCCGACTGAATATGAGAAAGACTATAAAACAACGAGCTACTATCATTTCTTCATTATAGATTGAGATCTTCTTCTTAGTGACAGTACTCCTAAACCCTCAACCACTCTCTCTATCCAAATATGTCCTAAACCTACATTCCAACTCGGCCCCACCGATATTTCCTATCCGGAGCCACCGAGTTCATCTAGACTTAGCCACTGCCAAAACCCTAACAAATCGGATCCACCGAAATGGATCTCGGTCCCACCGAGATGGCCTTGCCAACTCTCTGTAATCGTTTGCACTCACTTCGGTCTCACCAAGTTTTGCAAATCGGTCTCACCGAGATGGCTTGCCAACTCTTTGTTGCCTTATTGCTTCACTTTGGTCCTACCGAGTTGATGCAATCGGTGCCACCGAGATGAGGTTTGCCCTAGCCATTGCACTTCGGTCCATCCGAGTTGTTCCTATCGGTCCCACCGAGATTCCTAAAGTTCATATCTTTTACACAGTTCGGTGCTACCGAGATTATTGTTTCGGTGCCACCGAGTTGGGTCAAAAGTGTGTAACGGTTGGATTTTGTGTGGAGGCTATATATACCCCTCCACCACTTCCTTCTCAGTAAGGAGAGCCATCAGAACGTGCCTACACTTCCACCATACATTTTCTGAGAGAGAACCGCCTACTCATGTGTTGAGATCAAGAGATTCCATTCCTACCATTTGAACTTTGATTTCTAGCCTTTCCTGAGTTGCTTTCCACTCAAATCCTTCTTCCACCATAGCCAAATCTGTGAGGAGTTGTTTGAGTGTTGGGAAAACTATCATTTGAAGCACAAGAGCAAGGAGTTCATCAACAACACACCGTCTATTACCTTTTGGAGAGTGGTGTCTCCTAGATTGGTTAGGTGTCACTTGGGAGCCTCCGACATGATGTGGAGTTGAACCAAGAGTTTGTAAGGGCAAGGAGATCGCCTACTTCGTGAAGATCTACCCCGAGTGAGGCTAGTCCTTCGTGGACGTAAGCCATGGTGGAATAGACAAGGTTGCTTCTTCGTGGACCCTTCGTGGGTGGAGCCCTCCGTGGACTCGCGCAGCCGTTACCCTTCGTGGGTTGAAGTCTCCATCAACGTGGACGTCGATAGCACCACCTATCGGAACCACGCCAAAAAACACCGTGTCTTCATTGCGTTTGAAATCTCCGATCCCCTCCTTTACTTACATATGCAATTGCTTACTTTCCGCTGCTATACTCTTAGAATTGCATGTGTAGGGTGATGCTAGACTTGTATTGTTGCTAAAATCTGCCTACAACTAAAATTGGGAAAAGGTTAGGTTTTAATTGGTCAAGTAGTCTAATCACCCCCCCTCTAGACATACTTTCGATCCTACAAGTGGTATCAGAGCTTTGGTCTCCGTAAGCCTTGATTTCCATTGCTTTGGTGATCATAGCCTTGGTTTCACAACCTAGGAGAGTATGGCGTCTAGTGAGGGTAACTATCACCGTAGAGGTCCATATTTTGATGGTACAAACTTTGCTAGTTGGAAACATAAGATGAAAATGCATATTCTTGGTCATAACCCCGCCGTTTGGGCTGTTGTTTGTGTTGGCTTGCAAGGTGATTTCTTTGAGGATGGCAAGGAACCGGATCGTGAAGCAACCCCGGAATAATTGAAGATGTTGCAATACAATGCTCAAGCTTGTGACATTTTGTTCAACGGTTTGTGTCCCGAGGAATTCAACAAAATCAGCCACCTTGAGAATGCAAAGGAAATTTGGGATACTTTGGTTGATATGCATGAGGGTACCGAGTCCGTCAAGGAATCTTAGTTGGATGTGCTTCAAAGTCAACTTGACAAGTTCAAGATGAAGGATGGTGAAGGAGTCGCTGAGATGTACTCTAGGCTTGCTCTCATCACAAATGAGTTTGCCGGCTTAGGAAGTGAAGAGATGACCAACAAATTCATCATCAAGAAGATACTTAGAGCTTTGGATGGAAAATATGATACCGTCTGCACATTGATCCAAATGATGCCAAATTACAAAGATCTCAAGCCCACGGAAGTCATTGGAAGGATTGTTGCTCATGAAATGTCACTCAAGGACAAAGAGGAGCTGCACAACAAATCAAGTGGCGCTTACAAAGTCTCAACCGATGCTCCAACAACTTCAAGTGACAAGCTAGTATCCAATGAAGAGATAAGCCTAATGGTGAAAAGGTTCAACAAGTTCTACAAGAACAAAGGGAAAGAGAGAAGCTCTAGCTCAAGACACTATGAGAGAAGATCATCAAGTCGTGACCGTAATTGTTACAATTGTGGGAAGCCCGGACACTACTCCAATGAGTGTACGGCTCCCTACAAGAAAAGAGACGAATCACCAAGAGGAAGACATAGAAGAGATGAATCACCTCATAAGGAGAGAAGGAGTAGAGATGATCGTTATGAACGAAGACACTCTCGAAGAAACAAGGATTCGGAGAGGAAGGACAAGTCATCAAGGAGCTACATAAGAAGAAGACATCAAGCTCATGTTGGTGAATGGGTTCCCGGTTCCGACTCCGACAACCACTCCGAGAGAAGTTATCACTCCAACTCCGACTATAGTCAAGATGAAGGTGTTGCCGGACTTGCTCTTGTGTCATCCAACTCCTATGATCTATTTGACTCACCAAAAATGAAGGAATTGGAAGATGCTTCATGGCAAAAGGCCCCAAGGTATCACACCCCGAGTATCTTGATTTCAATAGTGATGAAGATGATTTGCTTGGTGATGATGATTTACTTGTTGATAAGAATAGTGATGTGAGCTATAATGAAAATGCTAGTAATTATGATAGTCTAGAGGAAACGAGTGACAATGCTATGAAGGAGATTGAGCGTCTAACTAAAGAACTAAATGCTCTTAAGTTAGCTCATGAAACAACTCAAGAGGATCATAGAGAACTTCTAAGAACTCATGAGAAGCTACGCTTCGAGAAGCTAAATTTAGAGCAAGAGCATGAGTTTCTTAAAGCTATCAATGATGATCTTCGAAAGAAGAGTTCTTCATATCTTGCCAAGCGTTTATTCTTGTCTACCTTTATGCCACAAGTTAAACCTAAGCAAACTAGCAACAAGGATAAAAAGGGTTCTACCTCTAGTAGTAACAATAACAATGCTAAATCCAATGTTGTTGATTCTAGTAGTTCTATTGATTCCACTAACGATTCTCTTAGCCAAGTTACACTTGAGCAAGAAAATATGCTATTGAAAGGAATTACAGAAAAATGTGTCTACAAGAGTCTTGCCGGGGAGTAAGCAATTTGAGGAAATTGTACGCAAACAAGGAAGGCACCGGAAGAACCAAGGTGTTGGTTTTGAACGAAAGTTCAATGCCAATGGAGTTGAGTGGGAAGAAGATCAATACCCCAAGACGAAGTTTGTTCCTCAACAAGAGAAGTACGATCCTACTTCCTTCAAGGGAAAACAAGCTCAAGAGGATCTTCCACCACAAGACCACATGCTAAAAGGCAAGGACAAGCTTCAAGAAGTGATTGATTCATTTGAAGAAGCTCCTCAAACCATGGTCAAGTGGGTTCCCAAGACTTCATCAAGTTCTACTTCATCAAGTGCTACTACAACTCCAAGGATTCCCATCAAGTTGATGTGGGTCCAAAAGAAGAAGAACTAGAGAGTTCTTGAGGGTGACTCCGCTAACAAACTTCACTCATATTCATTATGGCAAGAACTTGTGCAACCAACTTCCATATTTTGCACTAGTTCATGGAGTCACAAACCCTCTTGTTGGTAAGGCAAGGGACAAGGTAATCAATGCACTCATGGACATCATCATATGTGTACTTCACTCTATGTCTATGGATATTCTTGTATGTTCCTTGTGTGGGACTAACCCATGTAGGTATTGAAAAGCACAAAACTCTAAAGGATTGCTCCCAACTCTTGATGGTCTACATCAACATTGAGCATCCACACCTTCAAAATCTACATGAAGTCATCATCGACAAAACCCAAGGTTAGTTCATTCCTCTAAGGGGGATATCACATCTAGGGGGAGCTTTGCTCTAAACAATTGAGCTAAAGCAACTCTAATGGTGTGAACACATTAAAGCTGTATGTAAAAGTGGTAACCCCACTTGTGCTTAAACGATGAGTATGACCTATGATCAAATGTTCTCATTTGGCTCCTAAGTCAATATACTCATATATAGATGACCTAGTCATCGCCATTGCTTGATAGATGCTAGAATTGGTTGTGCATGTTTGACACATATTTCATTTGCTATCTTATTGTGTGAGGATGTTGGTTTGCATGTATTCATCATTCGAGGACATCCATTTGTTGTTATGAATGTCTTGGTTTTTCTGGCCAAGTGGATGTACAAGAATGCCTAAGTACCTTCTCTAGCTATCTATGCTTTCTTGTCTCAAATTCTATTCTTGCTGCATCACAAAAATTGAACAAGTCATTTTCGGACCCTCCGGGTGAGGAGCACTCGGAGCCACCGATCTGAAAGGGCTGAACCTCCAAAACCTTCTAAATGATTTCGGCCGAACCAACTAACTCAAACTCGGTCCAACCGAAATCACTTAGATTAATCTAGGTTTTTCATCTCGGTGCTACCGAATTGAACCATTTCGGCGCCACCGATGTGCTAAACTGCGTGCAGTTACACATATCGGTGCCACCGAGTTGTTCAACTCGGTGCCACCGACAGTGTACGGGTATATATATTGTGCGGACCGAACGGTTGAAATTTCTCGACCCCGCTCGTTCCCGCACCCCGTTGCTGCCGTCGCCCTTCGTCTTCGGACTTCGCCGTCGTCTCCTGCGCGCCCTCGCCGCCGGATTCCGTCACCGTCAACGGCAATCTGCCCCGCCGTTGCCGCCGTAGAGAACCTCCACCGAGTTAGGGTGAGATTCGATCCCTCTCGTGCTCCATTTCCGATTCAATGCACGATTGGACTGCCTGAATTCATGCCACGGATTGAGAACTCCCATTACACTGCAAATTCCATAGATTAGATGTGAGTAAAAATTTTAGGTTTAAGTTTTCGCCGAATGCATCTCGGATCGACCGATTCGAAATTTTCGGTCCCACCGATTTGGCCTCTGGCCATAGCACTAGTACGTCTCGGTGCCACCGAGTTGTACATATCGGTGAGACCGAAAGTAAAATCTCAGTGAAACCCTAGCATCTCGGAGCCACCAAAACCTATCTCGGTCTGACCGAAATGGCGTGTAAGGTTTCTGTTGTATGCTTCGGTATCACCGAGATGATCAACTCGGTCCATCCGAAATGCATCCTGTGAAAACTTGAAACTAAGAGTTGAACTCAATTTTATGAAAAACCTCTGTTTTTTGTGATGACTCATCTACTCTGCTCATACCCATCTATTCACAGGGTCAGCTCAGCAAGATGTCAGATTCCAGCGACAGCCAGAACAGGTCTGAACAGCATGCAGAACTAAGTGAAGGGTCAAGCCCTGCTGAAAGTTTGTATGAGGGAGAGAGGAGCTCTCCAGATCTTCCAAAGGCAGCCACTAGAACAAGGAAGAAGAGAACCTCAGACAGTGAGGATGAGGATTTTGTTGCTAGTGAAGCAGCAACAAAGAAGAAGAGAGTTGTGCTTGCTAAGGAGTATAGCTCCAAGCCCACTTCTGCCAAAGAGAGGACAGCTGTGAGGAAAGTTCCAAAGCAGACTATGCAATTCACTCTTGAAGAGCCTAGTGACACAGAACCAGCTACAGGTGGAAAGAAGAAGAGAGCTAGGAAGACTACAGCTCAAGTGCTTGGAAGGCCCTCCATGAGGACAGATGAGGAGGAGGAGGAACCTACTGCTGATGCACCTCCAGCCAAGTCTCAAAAGCTTATGTCTGATGCAATCAGGACTGCTGCCCCCAAGTCCAAGCCAAAGGTGTCAGCACCAAAGAGACCCACCAGGACATATCAGCTGCTGAGAAGAACAAGGCCCCAGTGCCTGAGGCAAATGTTGATGAAGAGCCACTAGTGCTCAGGAAATTGAAGCCAAAGATACCAGACCATGATGATGCACACCCAGTTGCGGAGAACATGATGCTGAGAAAAGATAAAGGACTGCGTCAGTGGAGGCTGTCAGATCCTTATGCTACAAGGAGGAAGACAACGTGTGACTATCGCTTTCACACTCGTGAACAACAGGATTTCTATGAGACAGTTTTGCTTGACAAGAAGCCCATTGTTAGCGACATGAAATGGGTGGATTGGGAATACATCGATGAGAATGAAGATTATTTCCCCCATGTTCATGAGAGCTTCAGGATTGCAGGAGTTGATGACTTTGTCGGAAAGAAGTTGACCAAGTGGAATGATGAGATGGTCATGCAGTTTTACTCTACTGCTCATTTCTATCCAGATGGCCGTATCGTGTGGATGACTGAGGGTATCAGGTACCAGTCAACCATCTCTGAGTGGGAAAGTCTTCTTGGTGCTCCCAAGGAAGAGGACGATGACATTGATATCTATGCCAAGCTCAAGATGGATCACAACTCCATGGCCAACATGTACACTGCTATTCCTCAGAAGGACATCGAGACCCATAAGCTTGGATCAGTGAAGCATCTGCTGCCAGGACTGGCCACCACGAACACTATCTTGCGGTACACTCTGTTACCCAAGTCAGGAGATGATAAAATGATTCGTGGCCACTCCATCAATTTGCTGCATTTGTTTGATACACCTCAGAAGTTCAAGGTGATGAGCCTGATAGTAGAAACTATCAAGAGGACTGCAGCTGATCAGAAGAGATCGTGCGGATACGCTCCACATATTCAGATGTTGATCAACTCTAAGGTTGGAACCAGCACATACCTTCTTGATCGAGAGCATTTGCCATTGCATCCAGATTTTGAGGATAATGTCATAGTGATGGATCCTTCACATCCCACTTCTGCACAAGCTCAGGAGAAGATCCGCAAAGCCAAAGAAGCAAAAGCAGCCCAGGAGGGAACAGCTCCAAATGCTCAAATTGCCAATCTAAAGTCTAAGTCTGACCAAATGACATATCTGCTTGAAGCCACCCTGAGGATTGAGTGAAGTTTGGCCAACCTCACCCAGCACCAGGCTAGCCTAGAGCGGATAATAAAGACAAAATTTCATGATCTAGATGTCAAGGTCACAGAGATTCAGACTACCGTGGAGCAGCTGCAGAGTGATGTTGATGCTGTCAAGATAGCCCCATCTGATGACAGTGGAGATGACAGACGTACCACATAGCGTTTTCAGACAGTGCCTAGGGCAGCCAGATCTGCTGCAATGCCAGTTGTGGATCCGAGGACCACAGTATCTGCACCAGCTGCTACTGCCACAGTGCCACCGTCGGTATCCACTCCACCAGCCCAGCAAACTTCTGCAGAAGCATTCGCGGACGCTCTTCTCTCAACGCCATCTACGCACACCGGAGCTGCCAGCAGGAGATCGCCTTCAGAAGCTTCGGAGGACCGTGCTTAGAGAGCCGCATAGTCCTATACATATTCGAGCTTTTTGGTACTTGTTGCCAAAGGGGGAGAATTTGTATAGATCATAGGCTTCGAGAGAGAGTGTTTTGCTCGTTTTTTTCGTTCGACAGTTCTTTTGCTACTATTTGCTTGTTGGTACCTTGTTATGTGTGTGCTTGCTCAGTGCTTGTGAGATATTCTGTCGTTTATGCTTGTGAGGTATTATGCTTCATGTGATTGATCAATGCCTATCATTTATTATTTTCTTGTATGATCACTCACTTACTTTTGTTGGTGATGCGTGCTTACTATTTCACTCATATCATTTTGCGCGCTCCACCAAGATGTACGTGACATGGAAGAGTGACCCATGAGCCTAATTGATTGTGCATTTGCATTCAAACGCAATTTTTTAATAATGCACAAATTTAGGGGGAGTTCTTGCTTATCACATACTTCTCAAAGCGACGATGTATTTCAATCATTTAATCATTTGTCGAAGCCTTGATCTATATGTTGTCATCAATTACCAAAAAGGGGGAGATTGAAAGCACATTTGCTCCCTTGGTGGTTTTGGTAATTCATAACAACATATATCTCATTGAACTAATGTCCATTCAAGTTAAAGATTTCAGGATGTTCAGTGATTGGCATGGCATGGACTAGAGATGTGGACCCCTCAAAATGCTAAGGACAAGGATTGGCAAAAGATCAAGACTCTACATTTTTGGTTTAGTGATCCAAGATCCCATTGAGTCCATAGGAAAGCCAATACTATAAAAAGGGGATGAGGTGTTGCTTAATGGTCTTTTTGCTCAAGTGCTTAGTGACAGTACTCCTAAACCCTCAACCACTCTCTCTATCCAAATATGTCCTAAACCTACATTCCAACTCGGCCCCACCGATATTTCCTATCCGGAGCCACCGAGTTCATCTAGACTTAGCCACTGCCAAAACCCTAACAAATCGGATCCACCGAAATGGATCTCGGTCCCACCGAGATGGCCTTGCCAACTCTCTGTAATCGTTTGCACTCACTTCTGTCTCACCGAGTTTTGCAAATCGTTCTCACCGAGATGGCTTGCCAACTCTCGGTTGCCTTATTGCTTCACTTCGGTCCTACCGAGTTGATGCAATCGGTGCCACCGAGATGAGGTTTGCCCTAGCCATTGCACTTCGGTCCATCCGAGTTGTTCCTATCGGTCCCACCGAGATTCCTAAAGTTCATATCTTTTACACAGTTCGGTGCTACCGAGATTATTGTTTCGGTGCCACCGAGTTGGGTCAAAAGTGTGTAACAGTTGCATTTTGTGTGGAGGCTATATATACCCCTCCACCACTTCCTTTTCAGTAAGGAGAGCCATCAGAACGTGCCTACACTTCCACCATACATTTTCTGAGAGAGAACCACCTACTCATGTGTTGAGATCAAGAGATTCCATTCCTACCATTTGAACCTTGATTTCTAGCCTTTCCCGAGTTGCTTTCCACTCAAATCCTTCTTCCACCATAGCCAAATCTGTGAGGAGTTGTTTGAGTGTTGGGAAGACTATCATTTGAAGCACAAGAGCAAGGAGTTCATCAACAACACACCATCTATTACCTTTTGGAGAGTGGTGTCTCCTAGATTGGTTAGGTGTCACTTGGGAGCCTCCGACATGATGTGGAGTTGAACCAAGAGTTTGTAAGGGCAAGGAGATCGCCTACTTCGTGAAGATCTACCCCGAGTGAGGCTAGTCCTTCGTGGACGGAAGCCATGGTGGAATAGACAAGGTTGCTTCTTCATGGACCCTTCGTGGGTGGAGCCCTCCGTGGACTCGCGCAGCCGTTACCCTTCGTGGGTTTAAGTCTCCATCAACGTGGACGTACGATAGCACCACCTATCGGAACCACGCCAAAAACCACTGTGTCTTCATTGCGTTTGAAATCTCCGATCCCCTCCTTTACTTACATATGCAATTGCTTACTTTCCGCTGCTATACTCTTAGAATTGCATGTGTAGGGTGATGCTAGACTTGTATTGTTGCTAAAATCTGCCTACAACTAAAATTGGGAAAAGGTTAGGTTTTAATTGGTCAAGTAGTCTAATCACCCCCCCCCCCTCTAGACATACTTTCGATCCTACACTATGTGAAGACTCTCTCCAAATAAAGATTTCAGATCTTGATAATTTTATTAAAACAGAAAATAAAATGAAAATAAAAGGACACTCCAAGAATAGCACATATCATGTGAAGAAGCAAAAACTTAGGCTAACCGATAGGTGTTGATGAAGAAAGGTGGGATGCCAACCGGGGCATCCCCAAGCTTAGTTGCTTGAGACTTCTTAGAATAAATACTTGGGATGCCGGGCATCCCCAATCTTGAGCTCTTGTGTCTCCTTAATTCCTCTCATATCATGGTTTCCCTAAATCTCAAGAACTTCATCCACACAAAACTCAACAAGAACTCGTGAGATAGGTTAGTATAAATCAACTCAAAACCTTGACATTATCTACTGTAACAAATCACTAAAATTATAATTAAACATTGCATACTAAATTCCTCTTCATATTTAATACTCCTATCCTCAAATAGATACATTAAACACGCAAACATATGCAAACAATGCAACTATAACAGCAATCTGCCAAAACAGAACAGTCTGTAAAGGGGGATTTAAAATTCATACTTCCCTAACTCTAAAAATTCTGAAAAATTACCACCTGACACAGAACTCATGCATGCTTACTATGTAAAAAAATTCAGATTTTTATCATGTTCTCACTATTCATAAATATTCTGGACATAACAGAAAACTTTCTGTTTTCAAACAGCAACACATGAACTTGCAAACTGAGCGTGGTAAAGGCTGTAATTGGCATTTTATTGAACTAAAAGATACAAAACATGGTTATTGATAACAGAAAGCAAACCCACACAAAATAAAATGACGCTCCAAGCAAAACTCATATTATGTGACGAATAAAAATATAGCTCCAAGTAAGGTTACCGATAATGTTGAAGACGAAAGAGGGGATGCCTTTCGGGGCATCCCCAAGCTTAGTTGCTTGGGTATTCCTTGAATATTACCTTGGGGTGCCTTGGGCATCCCAAATCTTAGGGTCTTGCCACTCCTTATTCTCCTCATATCGATATCTCACCCAAAACTTAAAAACTTCAATCACACAAAACTTAACGGAGCTTGGTGAGATAGGTTAGTATGATAAAAATAAATCATCCACTTAGGTACTGTAAATACAAGTTTCATAATTGTTCTCACATAATTACTACTGTATTCTATCATTTCCACAATTTATATTACTCAATATAAGCTATGTAAACACTAAAACAAGCAAACTATGCATCAAAAACAGAATCTGTCAAAAACAGAACAACATGTAGTGAGCGATTTAAAAACCATACTTCTGTATCTCCAAAAATTCTGAAAACTTAGGAAAACGTAAACAATTTGTAACACAATACTGTGTAAAAAAATCAGAATTTTTTCATGCTCCAGTACAGAATAGAAATTCCAGCACTGGACGCAAAAGTTTATGTTTTTGCACAGAATCAAATCAACAAGCATCCACACTATCCCAAAGGCTTTAATTGGCACATTATTGAAAGAAAACATATAAAACATGATTACTACAGTAGCTTAATCATGTTAACACACAAAAACAGTAGGTATAAATATTGGGTTGTCTCCCAACAAGCGCTTTTCCTTAATGCCTTTCAGCTAGGCATGATGATTTCAATGATGCTCGCATAAAAGTAAAGAATTGAAACACAAAGAGAGCATCATGAAGCATATGACTAGCACATTTAAGCCTAACCCACTTCCTATGCATAGGGATTTTGTGAGCAAACAATTTATGGGAGCAAGAATCAACTAGCATAGGAAGGCAAAACAAGCATAACTTCAAAACTTTAAACACATAGAGAGGAAACTTGATATTATTGCAACACCTACAAGCATATGATCCTCTCTCATAATAATTTTTAGTAGCATCATGAATGAATTACACAATATAACTATCACATAAAGCATTCTTTTCATGATCCACATGCATAGAAAATTTATTACTCTCCACACAAGCAAATTTCTTCTCATTCATAATAGTGGGAGCAAACTCAACAAAATAACTATCATGAGATACTTGATTGGCATAATCCAATTGAAAATTAAAATCATGATGACAAGTTGCATAGTTATCATTATTCTTTATAGCATACATGTCATCACAATAATCATCATAGATAGCAACTTTGTTGTCATAATCAATTGAAACCTCTTCCAAAATAGTGGAATCATTATTAAATAAAGTCATGACCTCTCCAAATCCACTTTCATCAATATAATAATAATAAATAGTAGGCATGGTTTCATCATAACAAATTTTCTCATCAAAACTTGGGGGACTAAAAATTTCATCTTCATCAAACATAGCATCCCCAAGCTTATGGCTTTGCATATCACTAGCATCATGGATATTCAAAGAATTCATACTAGTAACATTGCAATCATGCTCATCATTCATGGATTTTATGCCAAACATTTTATTGAATTCCTCTTCTATCAATTGAGCACAATTTTTGATCCGTCATTTTCAAGAAAGACATTATAAAGACGAATAATATGAGGCAACCTCAATTCCATTTTTTGTAGTTTTACTTTTATAAACCAAACTAGTGATAAACAAGAAACTAAAAGATTCAATTGCAAGATCTAAAGATATACCTTCAAGCACTCACCTCCCCGGCAACGGCGCCAGAAAAGAGCTTGATGTCTACTACACAACTTATTCTTGTAGACTCGTGTTAGGCCTCCAAGCGCAGAGTTTTGTAGGACAGTAGCAATTTTCCCTCAAGTGGAAGACCTAAGGTTTATCAATCCGTGGGAGGCGTAGTATGAAGATAGTATCTCTCAAACAACCTTGCAACCAAATACAAGAAATCTCTTGTGTCCCCAACACACCCAATACAATGGTAAATTGTATAGGTGCACTAGTTCGGCGAAGAGATGGTGATACAAGTGTAGTATGGATAGTAGAAATAGGTTTTTGTAATCTGAAAATATAAAAACAGCAAGGTAACTAGTAACAAAAGTGAGCACAAACGGTATTGCATTGCTTGAAAACAAGGCCTAGGGTTCATACTTTCACTAGTGCAATCTCTCAACAATGCTAACATAATTGGATCATATAACCATCCCTCAACGTGCGATAAAGAATCACTCCCAAGTTCCTATTAGCGGAGAACATAAGATATAAATTGTTTGTAGGGTACGAAACCACCTCAAAGTTATCCTTTCCGATCGATCTATTGAGCTATTCCTATAAGTGTCACAAACAGCCCTAGAGTTCGTACTAAAATAACACCATATGATACACATCAACCAACTCTAATGTCACCTAGATACTCCAATGTCACCACAAGTATCCGTGACTTGATTATACGATATGCATCAAACCACTTCATAATCATAATATTCAATCCACACAAAGAACTCCAAGGAGCACCCCAAAGTTTCTATCGGAGAAAAGATAATGAAAACGTGCATCAACCCCTATGCATAGATTACCCCAATGTCACCTCGGGAATCCGCGAGTTGAGTGCCAAAACATATATCAAGTGAATCAATACAATACCTCATTGTAACCACGGGTATTAATATGCAAGACATACATCAAGTGTTCTCAAATCTGAAATATTCAATCCAACAATAACGAAACCTCAAAGGAAAAAGATTCGATTCATCACACCAAGGATAGAGAGGGCAGAAACACCATATGATCCAACTATATTAACAAAGCTCGCGATACATCAAGATCGTGCCGTATCAAGAACACGAGAGAGAGAGAGAGAGAGAGAGAGAGATCAAACACATAGCTACTAGTACATACCCCTAACCTCGAGGGTGAACTACTCCCTCCTCGTCATGGAGACCGCCGGGATGATGAAGATGGCCTCCGGTGATGATTCCCCCCTCCGGCAGGGTGCCGAAAAAGGGCTGTAGATGAGATCGTGGAGGTACAGAGGCTTGCGGCGGCGTAAAAACTCATCTAGGTTAACTTTCGGGGGTTTCTGAATATATATGATTTTTTGGCGTTGGAATCACGCGAAGAAGGGCCACAGGGGGCCCACGAGGCACCAGGGCGCGCCTTGTGGCTCGTGGGGCCCCTGTGGGTCTTCTGGCCTCCTCCCGAAGCTTCTAGTGTCTCTTATGTTCCAGAAAAAATCGTCAAAAAGTTTCGCTGCATTTGGACTTCATTTGATATAGATTTTCTAGAAAACCAAAAACAAGCAGAAAACAGCAACTGGCACTGGGCACTAGGTCAATATGTTAGTCCATGAAAATCATATAAAATCCATATAAAAGTGCACCAAAATCATACAAAACTGTAATAAACATGGCATGAATACTTCATAAATTATAAATACATTGGAGACGTATCAGGCTTAGAGGTTGGATACGCCACTCTACCCAAGTCCGGGCCAGATCAACGCCAGTAAGGCCATGGGCAGTCAAAGCATTTATTTTGGAGTATAAGGGCTCCAGAGTCTTCCTTTCATCCTTGGAGGCGAAGCCCGGGAAGACTATGTCGGCATCAAGCCGGCTTGCTCTATAACCCGGGAGTGGGTGTTGCCCTTCTGGAGAAGTATCCTTGCAGTAAAACCAAGTTTTATACCATCCTTTGGGATGGCTTGCCGGCTTGGCCTCGGAGAAAGCAGTTTTTTTCCTCTGTTGAATGGTGACTCCACCAAGTTCTAGGCTCGGTCCATCTTTGTGCTCTGTCTGGTGGTTCAAATAGAAAAACTCTCAGAACAAGCTGATGGACGGCTCAAGCTGTAGATAAATTTCACAGAAAACTTGCAACTAACATAGGTTGAAAATGGAGTTGGGGGCCAGATCTTGAGGCCGGATATTGAACAAATGAAGCACATCTCTGAAGAACTTGGAGCCTGGAGGACGGAAGCCTCTCTCTAGATGTTCAGCAAATACAATGATCTCATTCTGATCTGGTTGAGGATGAATTTCCTCCTCAGGAGCCCGCCATCCGATTGCTTCTTTAGTTGGCAGTAACCCGGTGTCGAATAGAGCTTGCAATCTGAGCTCTGTCATGGTGGATTTTGCCCAGTTTACGTACTTAACTTTTGGAGCCATGGGTTTAGCTGCAAGAGAAGTAAAAGAATATCATAAGCCGGCGATTCAAGAATTTTTCCGGGTTAACGTAAAGGCAAAATATGAGCTGGCAGGCAGAGTATTCGCCAGGTCACAGGAAGGAATGCAAGCATATCCCGGGTCAAAACTTCACGCACAAGCTAAGCCGGCGTTTGTAGAATGCAAAAATTACAAGTGTTGGAGGTGATCTGATCTATGAGTCGGCAAAAAAGTTTCATATGGATTAAGAGACTTAGCAGATCTGAAAAATAGCCTCAAATAGGCGGGTAAACTTAGGACTGTTCTTCATGGTAAGAGAGGAACCGCATTGGGGATTTATTCGGGACAGAGTAAATAAGATCTACAATACACGGGAATATGGCGGACCGATTCTACGAACCGCAAGGTAGAAACTTGCGGGTGTTCTTGGATCTACGGGCAGCTGTTGCGATGAACTATGAAGAACAGTGGAGGAACTAGCGGTAATGGTGGAGTAGGCGCTTTCATATTTGAATGAGGAACCGTGCGGCCTTTGAGCGTTGAGGGCGCGGCCGGCGTTTGTAGAATGCAAAAATTACAAGTGTTGGAGGTGATCTGATCTATGAGTCGGCAAACAAGTTTCATATGGATTAAGAGATTCAGCAGATCTGAAAAATAGCCTAAAATAGGCGGGTAAACCTAGGACTGTTCTTCATGGTAAGAGAGGAACCGCATTGGGGATTTATTCGGGACAGAGTAAATAAGATCTACAATACACGGGAATATGGCGGACCGATTCTACGAACCGCAAGGTAGAAACTTGCGGGTGTTCTTGGATCTACGGGCAGCTGTTGCGATGAACTATGAAGAACAGTGGAGGAACTAGCGGTAATGGCGGAGTAGGCGCTTTCATATTTGAATGAGGAACCGTGCGGCCTTTGGGCGTTGAGGGCACGGCTGTGCAGGACAAGATGAACTCCGGCGGCGGCGGAAAGGCTCGGACGACGTAGTCTCCGGTGGCACCGGCGAGCTCGAAGGGGCGCGGCGGCGTTGGAGAAGCAGAGGAAGAAGACAAGCAGAGAACAGTAGAAAGGAAAGGGGAAAGGGCGTCGGCCTATTTATGGGCACGGCGGAACCCAAAACGGCATGCCCGGAGCCCGAGGCGGCGCAGTGAACAGTGGCTAAAAAGGCTCCTCGATTTTCGCGCCTGATAAGACGATACGAAACCACTAAAGATTTGTTGTGATGTCATCCCGGATTTTGCGAAAAGTGGACGTGACGTCATGAACAAGGTCAATGAGAAAGCACCAAGTCTGAGGGTGAAGAATGACCTGGCGAGTTGCTTAAGCCGGAAGAATATGTCTGGAAGCGAATGATGCTCCAAAAGCTGGCTTGAGAAATAGATCCGGGAATACCTTTTTCCTTTAAATATTCCATTTGTTTTTCAGGATGGAGTTTAACATGAATGAATTCAAGTCAAACTGAGGGCTAATGTTGGGGATGTTTCCCAGCATTGAAGACCCGGCAGGAGATGACCCAGCCATGGAGCTGTAAGGCTCAGTGGGTGTCTCGCTGCTGGGCCTAAGAAGATACCCAATGGGCCGGCTTGACGGAGGCCCGGAGAGAAAGGCCGGCTCAGCCTGCGGGCCGGCTCAAAGACAAAGATAAGGCAAAGAAGATTATCTTGAGGAGTAAGTAGAATAAGAGTAGGATACGGGTTAAGTCTACAACCCGGACTCTCATATAAACCTAGGGCTCAACCTATATATAAAGGGGAACGCCTATGGTAGAAAGACTAAGTTGCAATCCCTCGAGAGCTAGGTTAGCATATTCGCACCCTTGTAATCGAGATCCAAAGCAATACAATCAAGCAGGATGTAGGCTTTTACCTCCATCGCGAGGGGCCGAACCTGGGTAACTCCGTGTCTTCTCGTTCCCGATCAACCCCGTTAAGCTTCCACCTTCGTGCGATGGCCTCATCTCTAAGTCCTTTCACAAAGGCATCTGCCGTGTCAAAACCACGACATAACCAACATGACTGCTTCCTGACAACGTCAAAAACATCATCTATGCAAGGAATGGACACCGCGATTTCGTCGAGCTTGTATTCGTGAATGAAAGGCGAGTACAGCCAAAGCAAATTTGGTAGATTTGTCTTGTCTTGTTTGTATAGCAATCAGCCAATCACAGAACTAAAGATTCTCCTTATCCGGGGGTAGACTTTCTTTACTAATGCCACCTCTTCTGCTGTTGAAATAACAGATGGGAACATGGATGGTACACTATAAACGTGTTTTTTATATCCACGCGATGCTGCTGGAGATAATGGTTCACTTTTGGTTTTGCAATATTTTGTTCAAGGCAAAAACACGCCCTTGTTGTTGGGTTATTAACTGCTTTTCTACGACTCGTTTTGTTGTTGGTTTTTTATGTGGTTCCTGTGTTAACATGCTTCGTCTTCCTATGGATTGTGTAATATTCCTTGGGCTTGTCCCTATGTATGATGTATCATTCCTTGGGTCATCTTCCCTATTTAATCTAGAATTAGGATCAGTTTTTTCCCTGCTTAATCTAGAATTAGGACCAGTTCTTTTAGTATGGAAGCGCTTGATGATGGAGACGTCCACGATCGATGTCCGGGGATCTCAGTCGTCCTCAGTCGTCTCATACTAGGATGCTGAGGTTAGCTTTGCATCTGCCCTATCATTATTTAATGGGATTTCTATTTCCGTGCCCCTGGTTCCTTAGCACTACTCAGTTTTGTCCCGCCTCCTTAACACGCCTCACTTTTCTCCTCCTGTCTTCACCCTAGCCTCACAACTGCCCAAACGGAGCGTTTCCGTTGCGTCAAACTTATTGACCGTTACCTTGGTGGGTTCCTGACGAGTGGGCCTTGGCTGAGGGCCCGACGAGTGGGCCCACCTGGACACCATGGCGCTGCTCAGTGCGGGCTTTAAGTAATTGGGTCGGCCTGCTCTGTGCGGGTTTTAAGTGCGGACAATGTCGAATACCTTTTTAAATTTCCAATCAACTTAAGAAATTGATAAAATATTAATTTTAAATCCAATTCAGTTGATTCAAGTTCCTAAATTCATTTTATATTTAGTCCTATTTATAGCAAAGCTGTTGAATCTTTTGAATATCCATTTCTGACCCAGACTCATCTGCATCCGGTCAATAAAAAATTCATAAGAAATACAAAAAAAATCCAAAAAAATTTCATGGGAGATAATTTTATGCGTGAGGTGTGCTCCAAATTTCATAGCATTTGAACCTATGAGTAGCTCTCAGCAAAAAAGAAAAATTAGGTCAAATGAGTACATGAACAGTAAACTTTTTTACATAACCCAAATTTGTCTTTTTTGCCGAGCGCTACTCAGATGTCCAAATGATATGAAATTTGGAGCGGACCCCACGCACCAAATTATCTACCATGCAAAAAAAATTGGAATTTTTTGAATTTTTCTAGTATTTGTTTGGTATTTTTTTCTTCAGCGTGGGTGCAGATGAGCTTGGGCACCGAATCGCTGCTCTCTGAATCTTTCAACTATTTTGTGGATACTACATACAATCCTACTTCAGTATTTGAAAATGATTTTTGCCAATTGTTTGGACCAACTATAACACACTTGTAGTACAATTTTGAATTATTTTTTTTAAATGTCATGAAATTCATATAATCAATGGAATATAGCAAAAAAGCTCAGAAATTCAAAATCTTTTGGCAATATGGTCTACTTTGTGTGAAAATTGGACAAGTGAATTTTTGCATCTTATTTGTGCTACTTGCTTCACACACAAAAATATCCTCTTTTGGCACTTGAAAAATGAAAAGTCATCGTATTCCTAGTTTGTCATTTTTCCCGGAAAGTAGTACACATAAAAGGACTCCATGCAAAAGGATTGCATTTTTTGAATCTTTTTTTTCATTTTCTTTCACTTTTTGGAAAATGGGGTCAACATTGTCAGGATGGCTATCCATAGAAAGGGGTTGAATTTTTCAACTTTTTTTTATGAATACTGCATATAGTCCTACCTTAGTACCTTAAAATAATTTTTTCCACTTTCTATAACCAAACTATAATACACTTGTAGTTCAATTTTCAATTACTTTTGTTAAATGTACAAAAATTCATTTAATCATTGGAATATAGCAAAAAAGCTCACAAACTCAAAAAAAATCGGCAGTAGGCCACCAATATGGTCCATTTCATGTGAAAATTGCAAAGGTTTAATTTTCAATCTTATTTGTGGTACTTGCTTCACAAAAAAACCATTTTTGGCACTTGCAAAATGATTTATTTACTTTTATAACAAAATTTTGGAATCTCCCTTTGGCAATCTTGTTTGGCATGGTAAGCCCCATATTTGTGCCAAATATCGTCACCTTATATGAAAATATGACATGGATATAGCCATGAACTTGGTCTTTTGGCTTGAAAGCTATGAACCTTCATAGATGGTAGTCCATTTTGCGAACACTTTTTTAAAATAATCATTGTATTCCTAGTTTATCATTTCTTCTGGAAATTAGTACACATAAAAGGACTCCATGCAAAAGGATTGCATTTTTTTGACTCTTTTTTCATTTTCTTTAACTTTTTGCAAAATGGGGTCAACATTGTCAGCATGGCTATTCATAGAAAGGGGTTGAATCTTCAAACTTTTTTTGTGAATACTGCATATAATCCTACCTAAGTACCTTAAAATGATTTTTTTCCACTTTTTGTGACCAAACTATAACACACTTGTAGTTCAGTTTTGAATTACTTTTGGTAAATGTCCAGAAATTCATTTAATCAGTGGAATATAGCAAAAAATCTCAAAAACTCAAAATATTTTGGCAATAGGCCTCCAATATGGTCCATTTCACGTGAAAATTGCAAAAGTTCAATTTTCAATCTTATTTTTGGTACTTGCTTCACAAAAAAAATCATTTTTGGCACTTGAAAAATGATTTATTTACTTTTATAACAAAATTATGGAATCTCCCTTTGGCAATCTTGTTTGGCATGGTCAGCCCCATGTTTGTGCCAAATATCGTCACCTTATATGGAAATATGACATGGATATGATCCATTTCATGTGAAAATTGCAAATGTTCAATTTTCAATCTTATTTTTAAATTGTGGCGGCCGGAGTCGGAGACGAAGCGGTCGATTCGGTTGTTACACTACATCAAAGCACATACGACTCACAGGGATGGAAGAGGATGGTGAGGCGGTTTCGAAGGTGCTCTCAATTCGTCGGGGTGGTCGGAGACGAGCGCGCGGCTCCGTCCAAGCCGGCGGCCGGAGTCGAAGACGAAGCGGTCGATTCGGTTGTTACACTACATCAAAGAACATACGACTCACGGGGATGGAAGAGGATGGTGAGGCAGTTTCAGAGGTGCTCTCAATTCGTCGGGGTGGTGGGAGACGAGCACGCGACTCCGTCCAAGCCGACGCTAGGGTTCCACCGGGAGGAGAGAGCAGAGAGGGAGAGGGAGCGTGCGAGCGAGGGCGGGAGCAAGAAGAGCGAGGAGAGCGTCCTTGATGCGGGAGTCTGCGGGCTGCCTCCAGCCACGGAGCCACCTCCGCCGTGTCCAGTGGCCGCCGGCATGGCCAGAGAGCTAGGGAGCTTTTTTTCTTCCTATTTCCCTTTGTTCTATTGGTCCCACATGTAATAGAGAGAGAGAGAGAGGAGGACGAGGTGATTCGGTGCCCAAGCTCAGCTGCACCCGCGATGAGCAGAAAAATTCGCAAAAAATAGTAGAAAAATTCAAAAAATTATGATTTTTTTTTTCATGGAAGACAATTTGGTGCGTGAGGCGCGCTCCAAATTTTAGATCATTTGGACATGTGAGTAGCTCTCGGCAAAAAAGACAAATTTGGAGTCTGTGAAAAAGTTTACTGTTTTCTAACCTAATTTGTCTTTTTTGCTGAGATCAACTCATGTGTCCAAATGATCTGAAATTCGGAGCGCACCTCACGCACTAAATTGTCTTCCATGCAAAAAAAAGGAATTTTTTGAATTTTTTTAGTATTTGTTTTGAATTTTCTCTTCACAGGGTGCAGACGAGTCTGGACTCAAAAAATGGATATTCGGAGAGAGGAGTGGGTTTGTTTTTTAGCAAGGGCCCGTTGACATGTCAACATTTTAAGCGGCCCCACGCGTCAGCATTTTTAATGGTCCCACTCGTCATGAACTCATCCATGTAACGGTCAACGGGCTTGACCCAACGGAAATCCTCCGTTTGGGCATATGTGAGGTTCAAGTAGAGGGTGAAGGGAAAAAGTGAGGAAAACTAAGACGATTGGGCAAAACTGAACTAGGGGCATGAAAATAGAAATCCCTTATTTAATATAGGAGGTCTTTTCCGTTTTACACACCATTCTCTAACACACTTTGATGTGTTGTTAAAATGATAGGGTGCTGCCACGATAGTGAAGGTTTCGTATGCAATCATACTAGATCTGATGCTACAAGCCCTGGATTACCGGTTCCTCGTTATGAACAGAAAATTTGTGCAGATAAAAGAGTGTCACCAGGCCCGTCGACAGGCATGTGCGAGCTGTGCACACGCACAGGGCCCTAAAAAAACGGGGGCCCCCAAATCGTTGTATCATTACTCATTATACTCAGTAGCAGGCCAGGCCACCAAGGGATCGCACGAGAGAAAAAGGCCTGCCCGCTCTTCCGCCCTTATTCACGAGTCCCCCAGACGCCGGTCCAGTCGTCGCGTCGACGTTTCATCTGCGCGCCGCCTGCCCAGCTGCCCTGTTCTATGTCTTCGTCTTCATCTGCAGATCTACCCGCATGACCTGTTTCCTCCGTTCGTCCGTTCTGAGTCCCCACGACATGAATTTGTGACCCGTTAGGCCGTTCATCCGTGCCGCCGATTGCTTGGACAGGGCTGTTAGAAGAGTCAAGGACGAGAAGCTCTCCGCCTCCACATCTAGTGCGTTCTGTCAACTGTTTTGTGATCCACGCATGTACTAACAGTGTTATTATACAGTATTACGGAAGCAAACACATAAGGGATCACTAGAATTTTGTGATTCACGTATATAACGCACGTACTGGTTTTTAGGCTTTTTAATTTTTTTTCTCTGCGTAGTCTATTGTTTATTGGCTCAGTGGTTTGATTGTTTCTATAACTTTCCCGGTAGCTACTTGACCTGTTGTTGGCGATGTGCAGTAGAAGAATTTCTCACTGGATCTAGTCTATCGCATCACAATTCACAGCAGTGGAGAACGGATACATAGACCAGTCGGATGATGCTTTTCAGTAGAACATGAGGTCTGTTTTTTATTTTATTTTAGTTTTGGTACTACCTTTACTCTTTTAGCTATATAATTAAGTGACAGTATGCTTTGCTAATTATGTTATTTTTTAGTTATATGATTTGTAAAAAAAAGTAGGGCCTCGTTTTCCATTTCGTACCGGGGCCCCAAATTCCTGGAGACGGCCCTGAGTGTCACTATCACTTTCAATACTTCGATGTTGTTGTTTGCGGTCACACTTGTTCGTAAATCCATATATGGCATTTGCTCAATCCGGTGAAGCTGAGGACAACAATGCTATAGAAGCCATCAGATATATGGAGAATTCATGCAACACAAGGATTAGAGATTATAACTACAACGAAATGAAGAGGTTGCGACAGGAGAACATACGCTTAAAAAAATTGTTGTTTGTGGCAAATAATTGTCGAGAAAAGCTTGGCAAGGGTTAGCTTCTTGCAGTAAGGCGAATGAGATCCTTCTCACAGCAGGTCCAGCGCAATCGGCATTGCCAGTTGGCCGACAAGACGGCAAATACTGCCGACATCGGTGAACTTGTCGCCGACCCGGGCGTTGTCGTGGAGAACTGCGTCATCCTCGAGTCCATCGAGGGTGATTCAGTAGCAGCAGCGAAACGAGATTTCGCCAGCGAGGACGACGAGGAGATGCCCCAGTTCAGGCCGCCGCCATCAACGACTACGAGGTTGTTAACTCCAACAACGGCCGGGGTGGTTCCGATCTGCGGCGATGACCGATGAGTAGTAGGAGTAGGAATAGCAGTAGTGTGGTTTGCTATTTTCTTTCAAATGTAACCATTTATTATTTTTATCTAGGAATGAACTATTGTATAATTCTCATGGCTACGCTGTCATTTACCATCCTTGTTATTACCCACGCATAATGTACTGGAAATTGACATAAGTTCATATCAGACTTTGCGCACAATTAAGCAAAAACGTAATTTAAATAGTTCATTCAACTTCTCGACTGCATTTGATTTTTTTGCCAAAGACACAACGGGTCATCTAGTGTACCAAAGCCATAGAGAACTTAGCATCAAAAAGAAATATAGGTTCACTGGTCTATGCACGGTGTGGCGTGGCGGATCGGAGCCAGATCAATTTAGTACCTGCCTTTGGGGGCCGGAGAAAAGAGGCCCTCCCGGTAGACGTGCCACGTTGCGGTAAGACGAGCACCGATCACCTTGCCGGCGCTCACCACTTTTCCACCGGTGAGGTTATACACGCCGTACCGCCGCGCCGCGTACAACAAGGCGTCGCCCTCTTGGGTCACGTGGGCAATGCCCAACCAATCGAAGTTGAAGCCACCGCCGAGGAAGCGAACGTCCAACGTGTGCTTGACGACCCAGGTCTCCTGCTTGTAGTCCTGGAGCACCCACACCTTGACCGTCCGGCCGCCTTCCGCGAAAGCCGACGCGCCCAGCGTCCCGTCCATGCCGACCAGCCGGCCGATCATGCGGCCATCCTCCGTCGGGCCGCGCATGCCGCGGAACTTCTCCGACTCCGTGTCGAACACGATCACCCGCGGGAACCTTCTCATCCAGTGCAGGCAGCCGCGGAGCATCACCGGCGCGTCGTTGAGCGTCCACCTGGTGTAGCCTCCGTACGTGGTGGAGGGGAGAGTCCTGACCCCGGGCCGGCCCGCCGCCGCCACGTTGTACGCGTAGTGTTTCCGGGTCACCGTCTCCCGTTGCCGCGGCGGCGGGCGTCGCACACGCTCTGTCCGGTGCCTTCTGTAGAAGAGAACGCGGTGCTCGGCCGTGGGCGCGTGGAAGTACGTAGAACCCGGCGACGTGGTGGCTTTGGTCGAGGCCGCCGGGCACCGAGGCGTGTTGCCCGGTCGTGGGATTGTACGCCAAGTACTTGGTGGAGTATGGGCCATGGTCGCTTCGCGATAGGAGGAGTAAGCCGTGGCAGCAGCCATGGAGGACCACGCGCTGCTGGTCTTCGCCGAGGCGGAGCGGCGCGGCCGCTGGCTGGCCCAAGGGGAGCGTGTAGATGGCGCCGTCCCAGCCGAGGCTGCTGTACTCTGTAGGCTCGAGCGCGCTGGCGGAGGAGAACGGCGCGGGGGGCACGGTCGTGGTGGGCACGGAGGAAGGCGAGGTCGGACAAGAGACCGTGCCACGACTTGCACACGGCTAGGAAGCGACCGATGGACTTGGCAGGAAGGCGGATGAGGATCTCCTCGACGACGTCCTCCGGCAACCGGAAAGCCAACTCTGCCCGACAGCTTTTACAGCCTTACAGGCACGTTTGGGATCCATGTGGTTCTGTCTTAGCTAGGGTTTCCTTTCTCGATCGGCGGCAGGGTTGGTTTCGTGAGGCCTCCTATCTCACCCGTCGTATACGTTTCATATATGGGCCACACGCGACGTATGTGAACAGGATTGACCCAATTCGTGACCAAAACAAAAACTTACAAGAATAACCCTAGCAGCATGCCCATCGCATCGATCTCCACCAAAACTTTTTTATTTAACACACCACCAAAACTTACTAGATATAGATCTTTTCTTTAATCAGCTTAGTAGACAGATCGAGCAGCAGTAGATTTTTTTTTACAGATTTGCTATTTCACATCTACATGTGAAATAGCTATTTCACATCTAAGTTCCTTATTGTTGGATTTGTTTTGTCTTTAAAAATCGCGCACAGCCTGAGCTCGCGGCTGCCCGTGTTCGAGCGCGCTCGCGCAGTGTGAAGCCCCGCACTGGGCGTGGGTGCAGCGTGGCGGCGTGGGCTGGTCCATGTGTGTGGCAGCTTGGGCTGACTTTGCCTTTCTGTTTTTTTTTCTCTTTTTTGTCTACTTTTTTAACTGTCTCGCTACAGCCGTTGTTGCATCTTATCTTTTTTTCATTTCTTTTTTCTCCCCCGAGATGCTATGATGTGCACGTATCATATGCTGTGTGCATGCATCTCCTTTGTACGTGTATGTACATATGATCGTTGATGCATATTTGTTTGTTGTTTTTTTTAATTTGTGTTCATCTATGCAACGTGTCTATGGAACAGTAAGTCATGTATCCAATTGCTAAAACTCATATAGATGAGTTTTAGTGATGTCTCATCTAAGTTTCAGTCCGTTTGATCCGTCGCTATAAATTCGTGCAATTCTTTGATCAGGGTTGTTTTGTCCCGCGCGTCCGGTGTCACTCGTCTGTTGTCCATTCTGCGGCCCATCGCACCGTATGTCTTTTTTTTGTTGGGCCGCTTTTTTTGGCATGTTTTTTTTTCTGTGTCGTAATTGAAGAGATGAGTTGTTCGTATAAAAAGAAGAGCTGACTGCTGGCTCATCAGTTCGGTTCTTCGCTCTCTCTATATATATATATATCACATTCCTCTTTGTCTTTGGAGCAGAGGCGACCCATGGATTGATCTGCTTGTAAACACTACAATGACAGCCAACGACCCATTTTATGTTTTTGTTTGCAAGTCTAACTGTAACGCCCCGGACACATCCGCCGGTGGTCGTTACTCCTGGCGGGATCTAGATTGGCCCCACGGATTAATACTAGTCTTTCCTGCGCACTTTGTCCTCACTCGTGCGCACCCGGGACCAACTTCCCGGTCAGTCATCCATCCTGAAATTACTCCAAGCTGAGCACGCTTAACTTTGGAGTTCTTTCCGAATGGGCTCCCGGAAAAGAAGGAATTCCTTATTGATATGAGTAGTCTATCATCCCTATTAAGCCAGGCTATCACATACACCCCCATTCAGAGGAACCGACGTCCTCGTCGGGCCACAGGAACGTTCCCCCTTGGCACATACGTCTGTGCGTCCAGTCCGGCACATGTGCCATGCCGTGTGCCACGACGGGTCACAAACGTCATGCACAACATGACCGCGCACCTGGCCCGCAAACATCCGTGTAACCGCGAGGGTCGGCTCTGATACCAACTTGTAACGCCCCGGACACACCCGCCGGTGGTCGTTACTCCTGGCGGGATCTAGACTGGCCCCACAGATCAATACTAGTCTTTCCTGCGCACTTTGTCCTCACTCGTGCGCACCCGGGACCAACTTCCCGGTCGGTCACTCATCCTGAAATTACTCCAAGCTGAGCACACTTAACTTTGGAGTTCTTTCCGAATGGGCTCCCGGAAAAGAAGGAATTACTTATTGATATGAATAGTCTATCATCCCTATTAAGTCAGGCTATCACACTAACCCTAATCTGTAAGAAGCCCGCCTCTTTTTATTTTTCTTGTCCTAGTTGCAAGTCGATCACAGACATGCAACTGGGTCCAACCCATTTTGGTCTCTGCTGCCAGTGTACTCCCGATATGCAACTGGGTCGGCCTCTTTATTTTCTTGTCCAAGTTGCAAGTCGACCACCGACATGCAAACTCGAGCCCATCTCTTTTATTTTTCTTGTCGCAGTTGCATGTCAACCACCGACATGCAACTAGGCCTGACACATTTTTAGATTATGTTGCAAGTGCACCCTTGTCGTGCAACTGGGCACGCCTCTTTTTTTTTGTCCCAGTTGCAAGTCAACCACCGACATGCAACTAGGGTCCAACCCACTTTTTGTCCTATAGTTACACGTTGACCACCGACATGCAACTGGAGATCCGACCATTTTTTTGTCTGCAAATTCACCCTCGACAAGCAACTAGGTGGCTCAACCAATTTTCCCTAGTTGCAAGTCCACCATTGATACGTAACTGGGCCCGATCCATTCTTTTGCCCCAGTTGCAAGTCCACCCTCGACATGCAATTGGGTTTGACCCATTTTCGTCTCAGTCGCAAGAACACCCTCGACACGTAACTGGAGGACCTTGCCCTTGACTCGCAACTGGGGATTTTTTGTAGTTTTAGTTGTCCCAGTTGCAAGTACACCATCGACTCGCAACTGAGGAGCTTGTAGTAGTTGTAGTTGCCTCAGTTGCAAGTCCACATCGACTCGCAATTGGGCTTGTAGTAGTGTAGCTTCCTCAGTTGCAAGTCCATCCTCGCTCACAACTAGGGGCTTGTGGTAGTTGTAGTTGCCCTAGTTGCAATTCCACCATCGACTTGCAACTGGGGGATTTTTTGTAATTGTAGTTGACATAGTTGCAAGTCCACCATCGACTTGCAACTAGGGGCTTTTTTTAGTTTCAGTTGCTCCAGTTGCAAGTGCACCATCGATCTGCAAGTGTGGGCTTGTAGTAGTGTAGTTGCCCCACTTGCAAGTCCAACCTCGACTTGCAACTACGGGCTTTGTAGTAGTGTAGTTGCCCCAGTTGCAAGTACAACCTCGACTCGCTACTGGGGGCTTTGTAGTAGTGTAGTTGCCCTAGTTGCAAGTCCACCCTCGCTCGCAACTAGGGACACTACTAGGGAAAACCTTATAGATGGAGGCTTATCAGTAGCGCGGCTTTGTGGAATGCGCTACTGCTAATTTACAGTAGCGCGGGGACTGCAAAGGCGCTACTGCTATCCACTTAGCAGTAGCGCGGCCCGGACGAAAGGCGCTACTGCTATGTGAGGCCCCCCTTAGCCACCAGGCTATGTATAGTAGCAGCGCGGCCCGCTTGAAGCGCGCTACTGCTAAAACGTTAGCAGTAGCGCGTGTTGCAGACCCACCACTGCAACTAATGTTGCAGACCCACCACTGCAACTAACGTTTTAGCAGTAGCGCCGTTTGCTAGCCCGCGCTGCTGCTAAGGCGCAGCAGCCACCTTCTCACCCCTCTCCCCCCTCCCCCTTCCTCTCTCCCTTCACTTTACCTTCCCCCCTCCTCTCTCCCTCACTTTGCTTCTTCCTCACCTTGCTTCTCCCCCCATTACGCTCTTTCTTCTCCTACCTCTCTTTCTCTCTTTAATGCCCCTAACTACACCACACCTCCATTAATGCAACCCCTTTCTCTTTTCCTCACTTGTCCACCCCCTCCACTAGTTAGAGCCATCTCCTTCCCAAACAAGCTATGTAGATCTACCCATTTAATGAAGTGACCTTTCTACCTCCCCAACTAGATCTATCCATTTAATTGAAGAAGTAATCTTTGTCCACTTTCGATCACTAGCTAGCTAGGTGTGTGTGTGCGATATGACCTAAATCGGGAGATATGATGGAAATTGTGCGTGTGGCATGAGTTGCCGCCGAATTGTGCGTGAGCTGCCTATGTTTTGCCTAAATGTCGATTTATTTCCGTTTCGGCGAATTTCGGGCAAACTCTATATGTCCTATTTTTAGGGAAGGTCACGCCAAATTTTTGTATGACTTTGATGCATGCATGTGTTTTTATAATCATTTTGCTTATTATTACCGCGCAGGCGATCATGATGGTGAGTGGAACGATGGTGGAAAGGTGGTTGCGATCGGCGGTGCAGGACATGTATGAAAATAACCAGACAGAGATTTTATGTCCGTGTCGAAGATGCAAAGGAGGAGTTTGGCTCGACCCCTATAAGGATGGTCGTTTGAAGGCGCACCTGCTCATGACTGGTTTCATGGATGGCTATACTCGGTGGATAAGTGAAGATGATGATGATGAGGACGCCGACGGGGCAGCCAATGACGACATGGGGCCAGACGAGGAGATGACCGATAATGGCGGCGGAGAAGAGGCCTGACATGGCGGCGGAGAAGGGGCCGGACATGGTGGCGGTGGAGAAGAGGCCGGAAATGGCGGCGGAGAAGAGGCCGGAAATGGCGCCAGAGAAGACGCGGACATGCCGCGGCCTTCGTCGCTACTAAGTTCAATCATGCGGGACCCTCATGTTCGAGACCTGCTTTGCAAGAAGACGAGTAGTAACAGAGCTGCTTCTAGAGAGGAGGCCAAGCTGGAGCAACTGGAGGTAGACTCAAAGACTCCATTGTATGATGGTTGCGATCCTGAGGTGACCCGCTTGAGTTTCACGCTCGAACTTCTAAAGACGAAGGCTAAAAACAAATGGACCGACAGAAGCCTCGATGAGCTTCTCAAGTATCTAAAGAAGGTTCTTCCCGCGGGAACATGTGTCCTACTAGTGTCGATGAGGCCAAGAAGATCGTGTGCCCTCTTGATCTGCCGCACATTAGATACCATGCATGCATCAACGATTGCATCATTTATCGGAAGGAGCACGCGGAAAAAACCAACTGTCCGGTGTGCAATGCTTCTCGATACAAGAAGGCCGGAAAGAAATCTCCCCAGAAAGTTGTATGGTACCTATCGATCACTCCCCGTCTGCAGCGTTATTTCGTAGATCCTAAGGAAGCAAAGCTCATGCGCTAGCACGCGGAGAGGGTGAAGCCCGACGATGGAGATGATCTGAAGCTGAGACACCTCGCGGATGCAAGCCAGTGGAGAGCGTTCAACGCCGAATATCGATATTTCGCAGGTGATGCAAGGAACATCATGCTTGGCGCGAGTACCGATGGCATGAATCCGTTTGGCAACCAGAACACCAACCATAGCACATGGCCCGTATTCGTATGGATGTACAACCTCCCCCCTGGTTGTGCATGAAGTCAAAGTATATACACATGAGCATGCTGATTCAAGGGCCGAAACAACCGGGAAATAATATTAATCTGTATCTGGGGCTACTTCAAGATGAGTTAGACACGTTATGGAAAACACCGGCCAAGACATGGGACGCCAGCAAAGGAGAGTATTTCTATATGAGAGCCGCGCTGATGACGACGGTGCACGACTATCTCGGTTACGGATATGTCGCAGGCCAGGTGTGCCATGGATATTGCGGATGCATGCGGTGCATGGATGATACAACGTCTCAGCAGCTAACGAAAGATGGCGGGTCTGGGAAAATCGTGTACATGGGGCATCGAAGATGGCTCGTGAAGGACGACCCGTGGAGAAACCGTGGAGATCTATTCAATGGTGAGGCTGAGCATCGAGGACCTCCACGCAAGAGGAGCGGCGCCGAAATCGATGAGCTGTTGAAAAACTGGGAACAGTGCCCCGCGCCGGGAAAGATCAAAAAGGCGCCGGAGCCACTGCTGAAGGTATGGAAAACGAGGTCTGTTTTCTGGGACTTGGAGTACTGGCCCAAACTCGACACGCCTCATTGCCTTGATCAAATGCATATCACGAAGAATGTCCTTGAGAGCTTGCTTGCAACACTGATGAACATGCCGGATAAGACAAAGGATGGGCCGAAGGCAAGAAGAGACTTGGAAGATTTGAACATCAGGGCAGATCTCCACATGCCGCCCCGTAAAAAGTCAGAGGAGACGGAGACGGAGGCGCGGGACAAGAGCAAAAAAGTCAACAAGAAGGAAGAGAATTATTGCCCCCCTTCTTGCTTTACCTTAAGTCCGAAGGAGATCGATCAATTCTTCAAGTATCTTACCGAAATCAAAGTTAGTTCCGGTTACTGTGGGAAGATAAGCAGATTTCTAGACACCAAGAAGAAAAGGTTCAGCGGGATGAAGTCTCATGACTGTCATGTGATGATGACGCAGATACTTCCTGTTGCCCTTAGAGGGATAATGGACAAGCACGTCCGTGACACGCTTATTGGTCTCTGCAACTTTTTCGACGTTATCTCTCGAAAGTCGATCAGTGTGAAGCAGCTCCGAAGGCTACAGGAAGAGATCGTTGTGATACTAAATGAGCTTGAGATGTACTTCCCGCCCGCGTTCTTTGACGTCATGGTGCATCTGTGTGTCCACATTGTGGACGACATCATAGACCTCGGGCCGACATTCCTGCACAACATGATGTTGTTCTAGAGAATGAATGGGGTCATCAAACGATTCGTTCGTAACATGTCCCGTCCGGATGGAAGCATCATCCAAGGCTATATGACCCAAGAGCACCTCTTTCTGCGAGAATTATCTATATGGCGGAGACCCTGTTGTTGGTTTGCCCGTTAACAAGCACCTTGGGAGGCTCGGAGTAGAAGGTCACACCAACGGCCGGAGGGAACTGCATGTGGACCACTCGGGTCGACGCAATGACTTTGACAGAGCAAACTTAGTAGTGATATAGCACCTTGACGTGGTAGATCCTTTCGCGACACTGCACAAAGAAACCATCACAAAGAAGTACCGTGACCGGGGGCTATGCAAGACGAACGCCGAAGTTATTAGAGAGCACAACTCCACTTTCCTGCCTTGGTTCAAAGAGCAAGTTCTTGCTAATCCCCCAGAAGAGGGCTCTACGGACAGATTGCTCATATACGCCTTAGCACATGGCCCCGCGGCCAACCTCGCGACCTATCAGGCATATGATATCAACGGATACACGTTCTACACGGAGGCCAAAGATATAAACAGTGATTTTTAGAACTCAGGGGTGACGATGGAATGCATGACCAGCGACAACGCCGCAACTGAAAGATTCTACGAAAGGGTCGAAGAGATCTGGGAGCTTGACTACTCTGGACTGCCCGATGCGACGATGTTTCGTGTCAGATGGGCTAAGAACGTCGAAAGAGAAAACCGGTATTTCACTACCATGTCTATACCCGACGCCAAGAGCGCTACCGTGAATGCCATCGCAAAAAACGAGCCATGGGTACACGCTAAGAACGTGACACAATGCTTCTTCATAACCGACCCGAGCAATCCTAGCCGTGTTGTCGTGAGGAGAGGCAAAAGGAACATCATCGGAATGGATGGAGTCGCCAACGAGGAAGACTATGACCAGTACGGCAACCCGATGAGGGAAGATGACGATGACGATGAAGCATACGTCAAAAGAAGAATCAATACTACATTACCTAAGAAAGATCGTACTCCATGGAAAAGGAAAAGTCACAACGAGGGGCTCAATTATTCGACAGCGAACAAGAAGGGAAAGAAGCTCACTCAGAAACAAAAATGTCGACGCTGAGAAACCATCATTTATATATATATGTATTTATTTTGTGTACGCACTTAATCGTTATCGGTCAAATGATGTGTAATATATATCGTCGCTTGAGTTATACACATTGTATCCGATCCCCTTCTTCCCAGCTCGGTCGTCTTTCAGAAAAGAAAAGAAATAGAAAAATGAGAAAGGAAAAAAGAAAATGAAAAGGAAAATGAAAGGATTAGAAAATGAAATGAAAAGAAAAATAAAAAGGAGAAAGGAAATAAGAAAAAGAAAATGAAAAGAAAAAGCAAAAGGAGAAAATGAAAAGAAAAATCAAAGGAATAGCAGTAGCGCGTGTCTGGACACGCGCTATAGCTAACTTAGCAGTAGCGCGTGTCCTACAAACCGGCGCTACTTCTAAGTTAGCTATAGCAGTAGCTCGGGTTTGGACCCGCGCTATAGCTAACTTAGATGTAGCGCGTGTTTGGGAAACCCGCGCTACTGCTATGTTTGACTTAACCACCGCGCGGGCTCCCTTCCTCCTCATTCCTCCCCTAATTCCTAACTCTGTCTCTCCCCTCGTCGCCGCCGGAGCCCCTGCCCTCGCCGCGCCCCAGCCTCGAGCGCCGCCGGAGCCCCTGCCCTCGCCGCGCCCCAGCCTCGTCGCCGCCGGAGCCCCTGCCCTCCTCGACGTCGCCCCCTCCAGTGAGCCAGCCTCGTCGCCGCCTCGCCACCGTCTCCCCCGACCTCCACCTCCCCACTTCCGTCTCCCCCGACAACCGTTGTCAGTCCCCGCCCCTCCTCTCTGTCATTTTAGCATACTAAATTCTAGGGTAAGGTGTTTTAGTTAACTGAATTTTAGGTGTTTAGTTAACTGAATTCTAGGGTTAGGTATTTTAGGTGTTTAGTTAACTTAATTCTAGGGTTAGGTATTTTAGGTGTTTAGTTAAGTTAATTCTAGGGTTTAGGTGTTTCTGTTAAATGAATTCTAAGTATTTTAGGTGTTTTAGGTGTTTAGTTAACAGAATTCTAGTGTAATATTAGTAAGTGAGTGAGAGTGTGCCATATTAGTGGAATATTAGTAAGTGAGTGAGAGGGGGTTAACAGAATTTTAGGTGCTTTTTTAGTGGAATATTAGTACTTTTTGTATTGTAATTTTAGCATGATGAACTCCTTTGAGTATGCCATGATGATATCCATTGAGTGATATTGGAAGCTATCTTGACATCCAGGTGATATCCATTTTGAATTTGCAAGCAGAGCCATTTTTATATATGAAGGGAAACTCCGAGTGGCCTATGTTTTGCCGGAATGTTGATTCATTTCCGTTCCGGCGAATTTTAGGTGCTCGATATGTCCACTTTTTAGCAAAGGTCATGCCGAAATTTCCCGTGAATTTCGGCATGACTTGTGCTAGAAAGTAGGCATATCGAGTGCCCGGGATTTGCTGGGACGGGAATGAAACGGCATTCCGGCAAACCATAGGCCTTTTTTTATGTCATTACTCATTTTATTATAGTTTAAGAATTAAACGAGCAGACTTAATCGTAGGAAACATGTCGAACAACGACGAAACCGGGGCTTCTGACCACGCTGCCGGCGACATACAATATGACCGTGAACATGATTACCTCGACTTTTTGTCTAGTCAGCAAACACAAGGTTTGCAGGGCGCCCTGGTCATAGCGGACGATGATACTGCCGCCGACATCGACACCGATGGCACCGGCACCGATGGCGGCGCCGAGACCGACGCAGAAGGTACCGGCGAGGAAGGTACCGGCGCCGAAGCCGGTAACGAAAAGAAGAAGCAGAAGAAGCAGAGGACACGACGCCCTAACAAACTCGGCATCGGAAGACTGCTGGTCACAGAGATGCACCCCGGCAAATTCGAGCCAATAGCGCCGGTTGAAGCTCGCAAGTGCTACGGCAACCAAGTCGGATGCATCCTACGGGAAACCGCGAGCATCAACGACAATGACTTAAGGAGTAAACCACATATGGAGCACTTGCTCCTAACGAATCTACAAAAGAGATTCCAGTTCCCCGGCCGGGATGACCGCATAGAACACCTGTGGGATGATGCTGCCATGAAAAAGATTAACAACCACGCCATGGGCAGGTTCAGCAACGATTTGGCCGCCTGGAAAGGGAGGGTGAAACGAGCGATTGATGCTAAAGAACCCCTGTCCAAGATTTTGGCGGACAATCCGACACTTACGGAAGAGGAGTTTGAAAAGTTCAAGGACACTTCCGCTACCGAGGCAGCCAAGCTTAAGTCTGAGAAATACAAGGGGCTTCAGCAAAGGAACACGGGGAACCAACGCCTCGGAAGCAGTGGCTACCTTGGCAAGAGGCCCATATGGGATGAGGAGGACGCGGAACGTGAAGCCGCGAGGATGCCAGACCCCTTCGCGGAGTTCACCGACCCGCAGGAGCGTGACTTCATCAGGGCCCGGTACAAGTGGGACAAGGAAAAGAAGGTTTGGTACACTGACACGATCACGAGGAAGTTGATTAGATTACTGGTAATTATTCTTTTACCACCTTACATTTAGCTTCTGATCAAGTCGACTACACGTTGTAGTAACATTCGTAAACGGTTCACGTTCCTTTTGCAGAAGGAGCAACACAGGCTTGCGGTCGAAAGCGACTCGTCGTCTCAGTCGTCGATGAGGCCCAAGTGGGACACCCCTCTCAACCGGGCCTTGAACCAACTGAAGGGATTCCCTTTGGACCAGCGGCCGCAATATGGACGTGTGCACGGCGTCGGAGACGGCGCCACGGGAAGTACTACTACGACAAGGGCCCGGAGGCCAAAATGCAGAAAAAGAAGTTCAGTCAGTTGAACATCGACGAGTAGGTGAAGCTTGCGGTCGAGAAAAATGCAGCTGAGGCCAAGAAAAAAGCAGCTGAGGCCGCAGAAGCGACCAGAAATGAGTTGGTCCAGCAGGCAGTCAATGCAGCTTTAGCTGCCTGCAGAAATGATTTCGCTACTAACTTGATTCCGGCTATTATCGACTGGACGAAGCAAAATCCAGACAAGACGGCACAAGATTTTCCCATGCCCAGCTTCGTCGGGAGCAACTCGGTGAACATCGCACCATTATCACCTGCTCTCGTAACCGCACCTGCTCCCGCACCCGCGCCTGCTCCCGCACCCGCTCATAGCAGCCCGTCCTCTGTCTCTGGCATGCTAGGCGGGCCTTCGTCTTTGGCTGACCTCGACGCCCTCACGGTAATTACACGTCGCACCAACATATCTATAATCTTCCATTTTTCATTGCCTTTCGGATGTCTTACACCGCAGACATGTCTTCGCAGGCCGACGAAACCCCGTGCACTGTACTCTACATGATCAACGACCAGAAGGTGGACGTGGGAAAGGCAGTGATAACGAAGCCCTTGGAACTCACGTTCCACGGCCAGCCGATCCCCGTTGGAACCTTCAGGGTTACCTTGTCGAGTGTGAAAGCGGGCCACGAGGATTTGACTCCTCCAGTACGGCTCGGGGGAGAGGAGGACGAGACCCCGATGCGGCTTGGAGAATGCAAGGGTTGGATGCTGCTGTGGCCGAAGAATCTTCTTCGTCTGGAGGCAGCCGAGAGCACACCAATGACCACACATCAGCAAGGTATGAACACCACCACCCCGCCTACGCAATTACCAGCGCCTCTCGTGCCGGGTGAGAACAGCGGACGACGCGAGGAAGGGGGTCCAATAGTGGATGATGTAGTCGCCCCCGTGGAACAAGGAATGGATGATGAGATGGAGGAGGAGGACCCTCTCTGGTTCCTCAATACCGGCACCTATGACGATGGACAAATGATGAGTCAGCAATGTGACTCGGGCTATGAGCATGTGGATGAGGAGTTGGATGATGTGCCGGAGCAGGAACCTCGTAGGGTTGATTGCAAGAAGTCTCTCTTCATGCAATCCTCACAGGAGACGCCTCCAGATGCCGCCTCAACCCACGGTCAAGTAGCCGAGGGTCGTGCAATGCTTTGCCCGAACACATTGGTCGCGGGGGTCAGACACGGCCTGGAAGGCTCACTACCTCAACCCAAGAAGAAGCAGAGGAAGAGACCGCAGAAGAGAGGCTCTGCTGCCGCCAAAGCTTCTAGCAGCCAGTCAGCTCCGCCGACCGATTTTGAAGACCGTGTACCGGTCAAAGGTGCGGCGATGTTCCATGTCGCGGGCCAGCCGATCCTACCGCCGAAACCGCTAGAGGGCATATCAGGGGATCTCAGGAGACTGCACGACCATGTGCTATCGACAGAGAAAAGCCTTCTCGCCTCGAAGGCTCCAGGATACCCGCTTTATGCGGTTCGTGTGCCTCAGGCCAAGTGCTACGTCGACACACTCCCCGCGGATGTGTTCTTCCTGCGGTTTGATCACATATTTGACATGTTTCTCACGAGGCGGCTCGATTTTACGATCGTCCGCCTTTTTGCGCTACATATGAAGTTCATCATCAGGAGAGACCAAATCGATCAAATCTCGGTTGCGGATCCATACTACATGCATGAGTCCTTCTTGTGTCTCGGTGAATTTGAACGTCAAGCTGCTAGGCAGTACATCGAGAACTTCATGATAATGAATAAGGACAAGGATACGGTTCTCCTGCCTTATCATCCAATGTAAGTCATTGCCGGAAAACCCTTTCGTACATTTCAATCATTCATTCCCTCATATGGTGGCTAATTTGAGGTGTCTTTATTTTCCACAGCAACGGGTGCGCCGTCCTTATTGTTCTTTTCCCGCGAGTCTCCCACACCATGTATTTCGACTCGTCCAGAAACTTCGAGAAGAAAGACTACACCCACATAATGAATATTCTGGATAGTGCTCTCAACGGCTTCAGCATGATGGGTGGCCACATCGAGATCAGGAAACAAAGGAAGGGCGCGCCGGGTTTCTCGCATAAAACTACGTTATGCTCGGTCCATCAACCAGCAGGAAGCCATAACGATGGATTCTACGTCCTCCATCTCATGATGGAGTTCAGAAGTGACCGCCAACGTCTTCGCATGACAACCAAAAACGATGACCATATCTGTCAATGGGCACAAGACTTAGGAGCCGAACCGGACTATAAGCTCAGAGATGACTTCTTTCGCATCCAAAGGGACATTGCATCGATCATCATTAAAGATGTCGTCAAAGAGGAGGGGATGTTCTACCACGGCCCTATATCGCGAGCTGACGTCAGAACTCGCATAGGCATGCAACGTCAGGACCTGACGCCGTTCACCAAGCTAGGGTGCATCCTCCTGGATATGGATGGATGGAACTTGTAGTGATTCACGATGCCGATGATGATGTGTCGGTTGAATTAGTACTTTATTTAAAAGGTCCCGCTAAACTTGCGTAACGGTAGTTAATTAGTTTGGGTACGATGAACCTGCGTACATCTAGTTAATTAGTTTGGGTACGATGAACCTGCGTTAATTATGTTTACTATATGTTGCATATTTTTGCTAACTCTTTCCCTTCATGCTGCTCAAGTATATTATGTTGCATACTATATATCGTTGAATTCACTTGATGAAGATGCATGCATCTCTAACAGGTACCTAGGTCCTGGATGGCGAAGAAGTGCTATGCCGTGTACATAGGGAGGGTTCCGGGAGTTTACGACGAGTGGCCAAAGTGTCAGGCCCAAGTGTCAGGGTTCTCGGGCGGCAGCCAGAAAGGGTTCGATAGCAGACAAGAAGCGGAAGCTAGTTACTTGAGGTTCACGCTAGCGCGAGAGAGGAATCAGAACCGGCGCCTCATGTACTGCATAATTCCGCTCTTGCTCATAGTCATAGCTCTTCTCTTCTATATCATGATATAGATGGATGATGAAACATGTGTATAACATAACTTGTATCGCTATTTCGAGATCGATGATGATGAGAGACATCATTTGTGTTGGATGATGATGACATGATTTGATGAGACTATTTGTATGTGTATGATATGATGATTTTATTCTATGTATAAAACTTGTACAAATAGAAATGAAATACGCTGCAGAAAAAAATAGAAAATTAGCAGTAGCGCGGGGCCTGCGCGTAGCAGCAGAGAGGCTTTAGCAGTAGCACGTACATGTCGGTGCACGCTGCAGCTATTTTCAGTAGCGCTGTTTAGGGAAACGCGCTACTGCTACATATCGTTAGCAGTAGCGGTGGTCAAACCCGCGCTACTGCTAAAGTTTAGCTGTAGCGCCGTAGCAGTACTGCTAAAGTTTAGCTGTAGCGCCGGTACCCGCGCTACTGCTAGGGTTTTCCCTAGTAGTGGGATTTTTGTAGTTTTAATTTTCCTAGTTGCAAGTCCACCCTCGACTCGCAATTGGGGGGCTTTGTAGTCGTGTAGTTGCCCCAGTTGCAAATCCACGCTCGACTCGCAACTGGGGGCTTTGTTTTAGGTGCAGTTGTCCCAGTTGCAAGTCCACCACCGACTCGCAAATGTGAGGCTTTTTGTAGTTGTAGTTTGCCCCAGTTGCAAGTCCACCCTCGACTCACAATTGGGGGCTTTATAGTAGTATAATCGCCCATGTTGCAAGTCGTTGTTTCGATTTGTGTTCATCTATGCAACGTGTCCATGGAACCGTAAACCATGTATCGGAATTGCTATAACTCATATAGAAGAGTTTTAGTGATGTCTCATCTAAGATTTGGTTTATTTGAACTGTCGCTATAAATTTGAAGCAATTCTTTGATCGGGGTTGTTTTGTCCTGCCCGTCCGGCGCCGCTCGTCTGTTTTCCATTTCTGTGGCCCATCGCACCATGTGTCTTTTTTTGTTGGGCCATTTTTCGTGGCCCTTTTTTCTGTGTTGTAGTTGAAGAGTTGCAAGCCCACCATCGACTCGCAACTGGAGCCTATGTTTTTGTTTTTCTTCACAGCTGCAAGTCCACTCTCGACTCGCAACTAGGCCCATAGTTGGTTCATCCCAGTTGCAAGTCGACCCTTGACTCACATCTGGGCTCGTAGTTTCATAGTTGTACCAGTTGCATGCCCACCCTCGACTCGCAAATGGGCTTGTAGTTGTCCCGTTTGCAAGTCCACTATTGAAGCAACTGGGCATCTGTTTTGTTTTTCATCCCAGTTGCAATTCCACCCTTGACTCGCAACTGAGCTTGTAGTTTGTTATTGTCCCAGTTGCAAGTCCACTCCCGACTCGCAAATGGTTTCGTATTTTTTTTGTAATTGTCCGAGTTGCAAGTCCACTCTTGACTCGCAAACAGACTAGTATTTTGTTTTCATCCCAGTTGCAAGTCCACCCTTGACTCGCAATTGGACTCGTAGTTTCATAGTCGTCCCAGTTGCAAGTCCACCCTCGACTCGCAATTGGGCCCATAGTTTTGTTGTTGTCCAGTTGCAAGTCCACCCTCCAACTCGTAACTAGGATGTTTTGTTTTCATCGCAGTTGCAAGTCCTCCCTTGACTCGCAACTAGTACCGTATTTTTGTGTAGTTGTCCCAGTTGCAAGTCCATCGTCGACTCGCAACTAGGCCCATAGTTTGTTTTTCATCCCAGTTGCAGGTACACCCCTAACTTGCAACTAGGAATGTAGTTTGTTCTTCATACCAATTTTAAGTCCACCCTCCACTCGCAACTAGGCTCGTAGTTGTTCCAGTTACAAGTCCGTCATCGAAGCGCAACTGGTTTCGTAGTTTTGTGTAGTTGTCCGAGTTGCAATTCCACCCTTGACTTGCAACATGGCATGCATTTTCTTTTTCATCCCCAGTGCATGTCCACACTTGACTCGTAAATGGGCTCGAAGTTTTTTTCCCGCCTCTTTGCAAGTCAACACTCGGCTTAAAATTAGCACCGCCCCTTTTTTGTTCTTTGCTCCTAGTTGCAAGCCCACCCTCTACTTGCAATAAGGCTTTTTTTGACCTTTTTTATTTGTTGCCTTAGTTACAAGCACACCCTCGTTTTTGCTTGTAGGTCGTCATTTTTTATTCTTCGCCCCAGTTGCGAGTCCACCACCGACTTGCAATTGGGCTCAAAGTTTTTTTTGACGCGATTACAAGTTCACATCGACCTCCGATGGTTGAGCAACCAATTTTTATCCTAGTTACAACTCCACGCCCGATAGGCAACTCGGGCCCGACCCATTTTTGTCCGAGTTGCAAGTCCACCCTCGACACGCAGTTGGACCTGACCCATTTTTATCCTAGTTGCAAGTCCCCTCTCGACATGCAACTGCATGCCCGCAACGAGATTTCAATTAGTGGTAGGAGGAGGGGTTGTCAGCCAAGTTTCATCTCCACATTTAAAAAATATTCCATGGTATTTTTTCATTTTTATTTTTAATAAAGAGTTATGGACATTTTCCAAAATTATGATTTTTTAATTCATGTTTTAGTTTAGAAAAATATTCATGATCTTTTTTCCAAATTCGTGGACATTTTTAAATTTTAAAATATTTTTAAACTTTTCTGTGTTTCCGTTCATTTTGTTTCTTTTTTCTTTCTTTCTATTTTCCCTTCTTTCTTTCCTTTTATCATTATCTTATTTCATTTTTATTTTCATAATTTTATTGTCTAGTTTTTTCTTTTGATTGTCAGTTTTTTTGCTCATCGCTTACTTAAAAATGTTCATAGTGTATTTTTCAAAACTATTCACCATGTTTTAAAATGTACATCACATATTTTTTAGATATGTTCAAAGCATTCTAAAAGATGTTCACCGTGTTTTAAAATACATTCACCGTGTTATATGAAATGTTTGTTGCATTTTAAGAACATTTCATGATGTTTTATAAGTCTTTCATCGTGCGTTTCAAAAAAATTCACCACAATTTGAAAAATGTATATTGCATATTTATAATATGCTCAATTTTTCCACTTTATCAAAATGTTCATCATATTTTTCAAAAAAAATTTACATCGTCCTAAAAAAACTATTCACTTCGTTCTACAATTTATTCACCGATTTTTTTTTAGAAGAAAATGCTTACTCTGTCACTCAAGTGCTTGTTACCATGTTAAGTGATCTATTATTGGACGTGTGTGTGCGTTGAGAAAAGAAGTCAACGCACTAGTACATCGCTGACACAAAATCCTGTAGCGCACCGCGTCACTGTAGATGGCACCGTAGCACTGTGAATCAGATCGCACCATGCATCAGCGACTCGGCGCAGCCTAGCAGCGCAGAAAATTGATTTTACTCTAGCCTGATTTGTGCATGCGTGGACCAACAAGGGGTCTGCAGTTCGAACCTTAGCACTCGCGGCACATTCTTTTTCTGCGGATTTTTGCATCGTGGACAAACAAAAAAACAATGAGAAAGCGATAAAAAACAAACAAACAATATAATTGTGAGGCTTTTGTTTATCTGATGTAGGATGATGTCATGTTAGATGTGAGGTATTATCTCACATATAGATGTGATATAGTTAGACCCTTTTTTTTTAACACAGTACAGACGCAGATGCTCATACATATCGCATACACTCATCCCTATGAACGCACGCACGCATACCCTGCCCCTATGAGCACCTCCGATAGACTGAGCCGGCACATCATCTTGAGATTGACGAAGTCACCACAGACGCCTTTGTAGCCGGCAGGAATGTGTCGGCACATCGCCGGAACGCCTGAAATAAATCCAAAAATAATGCGAGCACCAGTGTCAACTCTACTAACCATCCAACCACAGGTTGGTTCAAGGCGCGCCAAATTGCAAGGTACTCCTCCTATAGCTAAATATAAGACGTTTTTACAGATCAATTTGAACTACAAAAATGTCTTCTATTTAGTTACGGAGGTATTACTACCACACGCTGGAGGCAGCCTGACTGGTCGACGCGCGCATGCGCCTCATGACGTACTATCAACAGTATTAATGTAAAAATGAACAAAAAATATACGATTTTTTTAATAATTAAGATGATCCTCACTGAGTAATATAACAATATGCCACCTCAACACATAATAACTATGTATAAGAAAATGTTCACCTCAACATGAAACATGCATTGAAAAATGCTTAGTTGCATGTTCCTGCGGCTCGGATGAGTATAGTTATTTATATCACGACAGCTATAAACAGTTCCTTGTGCCCATTAACAAAACATCCCCTTTTTCTTCGCTCTTCCAGAACCGGTATAGAAATTGGTGCCTTTTCTACTTTGTTTACGTTAGTGACTGGGGGGTTTCGGGGAAGGCCTATTCATTCCTCTTATGCTACTTATAGTTTGATAAATATTTTATATTTAATAAATATTTTCAAACTATATACAATAATGAAATGAAATAAGTCTTACATATTTCTAGTTTTACTTATCATATCATCAATCCAAATATTTATATTGATGAACATTGTGGCATCCATTTTGGTTGCTGAAGGCTCTGCTCTCCATCTTTCAATTTATAGTTTATAGGTTGTGTATTCAGAATGCTCAACAGAGAAGTCGGGTAGAGGGCATATCAAGAGATTCTGCTGATGCTGATGTGGAAATTGGCTCTCAATCCTGCTTTTTGGATCGATCTTTTCAACCAGTGGATATGTGAAACATACATGCACTTTTCCTAAATCAGACTGCATCGCCAATGCTCGGCAAAATAAATCCAAAGTTCTTCCATTAGGTACGAGTCTGAAGAGAAGCAAAACTTTGCACGATATGCTTTTTTTTAATGTGTTAATGGCGCAAGATGTTAGACTAACTCAAAGCGACGAATTTCATGTGATGTTTGTGTTGGGGAACGTTGCATGGGAAACAAAAATTTTCCTACGCACACATAAGATCTATCCATGGTGATGAGCATCTACGAGAGGGAGAGTGAATCTACATACCCTTGTAGATCGCTAAGCGGAAGCGTTAATAAACGCGGTTGATGTAGTCGAACGTCTTCGCGATCCAAATCGCCGAGCGTCCCGCGATCCAATCACGATCCTTCCGATCTAGTGCCGAACGGACGGCACCTCCGCGTTCAACACACGTACGGCTTGATGACGCCTTCACCTCCTCGATCCAGCGAGCGATGATGAAGTAGTGGTTGAGTTCCAGCAGCACGACGGCGTGGTGATGGTGGTGAGGAACAATCTCTGCAGGGCTTCGCCAAGCGCTACGGAGATTATGACGGAGGAACTAGAGGGCTAGGGTTGCCGGCACACGGCTTGGGAAATCCTGATGTGTATCGTGTGCTAGCCCTGCCCCTCTATTTATATGTTGAGCCTTGGGGTCTAAACTTGGAGTAAAAGCCTCCTCCGGGTCGGTTTTGCCCGCACAAGGTCGGTTTGGCCCGCAGGGAAAGAGTCCAACTCGGATCCCTGCCGAACCGTGCACAGCCGCGCACAAGCGGTAGTACCGCTTCACACAAGCGGTAGTACCGCTTGGGCGGTAGTACCGCTTCACACAAGCGGTAGTACCGCTCGGGCGGTAGTACCGCTTCACACAAGCGGTAGTACCGCTCCGGCGGTAGTACCGCTTCACCAAGCGGTAGTACCGCTTACGCGGCAGCAAAACTACTTTTGCACTTTCCAATACCTTGTGGGCTTTATCCCTTTGGCTCATATAAAGTGTTGCTGCACCCGAACACTTCGGTAAACATCCGGAACCCCTTCCGGTGAACTCCGGAACCCTTCCAGAGATCAAAACACTATTATCACATATATCAATCTTTACCTCCGGACTATTCCGGAGATCCTCGTCATGTCCGGGATTTTATCCGAGACTTCCGAACAATTTTCGGTCACCAACATAATAACTCAATTATACTAATCGTCACCAAACGTTAAGTGTGTAGACCCTGCGGGTTCGAGAACTATGTAGACATGACCGAGACACCTCTACGATCAATAACCAATAGCGGGACCTGGATGCCCATATTGGCTCCTACATATTCTACGAAGATCTTTATCGGTCGAACCTCTATGTCAAGGATTCAGTTAATCCCGTATGCTGTTCCCTTTGTTCTTCGGTATGTTACTTGCCCGAGATTCGATCGTCGGTATCACTATACCTAGTTCAATCTCGTTACCGGCAAGTCTCTTTACTCGTTCCGTAATACAAGATCCTGTGGCTAACTCTTTAGTCACTTTGCTTGCAAGGCTCAATGTGATGTTGTATTACCGAGTGGGCCCTGAGATACCTCTCCGTCATACGGAGTAACAAATCCCAGTCTTGATCCATGCCAACCCAACAGACACCCTCGGAGATACCTGTAGAGCACCTTTATAGTCACCCAGTTACGTTGCGACGTTTGATACACACAAGGTATTCCTCCGGTGTTAGTGAGTTGCATGATCTCATGGTCAAAGGAACAGATACTTGACATGCAGAAAACAATAGCAATAAACTGACACGATCAAATGCTACGTTTACAGTTTGGGTCTTGTCCATCACATCATTCTCCTAATGATGTGATCCCGTTATCAAATGACATCTCATGTCAATGGCTAGGAAACCTTAACCATCTTTGATCAACGAGCTAGTCAACTAGAGGCTTACTAGGGACACAGTGTTGTCTATGTACCCACACATGTATTTGAGTTTCCAATCAATACAATTATAGCATGGATAATAAACGATTATCATGAACAAGGAAATATAATAATAACCAATTTATTATTGCCTCTAGGGCATATTTCCAACAGTCTCCCACTTGCACTAGAGTCAATAATCTAGTTCACATCACTATGTGATTTACATTGTAATGAATCGAACACCCATGCAGTTCTGGTGTTGTTCATGTTTAGCCCTTGGAAGAGGTTTAGTCATCGGATCTGCAACATTTAGATCCGTGTGTACTTTGCAAATATTTATGTCGTCCTCCTTGATGTAATCGCGGATGGAATTGAAACGTCGCTTTATGTGTCTGGTCCTCTTGTGAAATCTTGGTTCCTTGGCTAGAGCAATGGCACCAGTATTATCACAAAACAGAGTCATTGGGTTAAGCGCACTAGGCACTACTCCAAGATCTGTCATGAACTCCTTCATCCAGACACCTTCCTTCGCCGCCTCCGAGGCAGCGATGTACTCCGCTTCGCATGTAGAATCTGCTACCACGCTTTGCTTGGAACTGCACCAGCTAACCGCACCCCCATTAAGAATAAATACGTATCCGGTTTGCAACTTAGAGTCATCCGGATCAGTGTCAAAGCTTGCATCGACGTAACCCTTTACGACGAGCTCTTGATCACCTCCATAAACGAGAAACATGTCCTTAGTCCTTTTCAGGTACTTCAGGATATTCTTGACCGCCGTCCAGTGTTCCATTCCTGGATCACTTTGAAACCTTCCGACCATACTTATGGCAAGGCTGACATCGGGTCTTGTGCACAGCATTGCATACATGATAGAGCCTATGGCTGAAGCATAGGGGATGACACTCATCTTTTCTCTATCTTCTGCAGTCACTGGGCATTGAGTCTTACTCAACTTCACACCTTGCAATACAGGCAAGAACCCCTTCTTGGACTGATCCATTTTGAACTTCTTCAAAACTTTGTCAAGGTATGTGCTTTGTGAAAGTCCTATTAAGCGTCTCGATCTATCTCTATAGATCTTGATGCCTAATATGAAAGCAGCTTCTCCTAGGTCCTTCATTGAAAAACTCTTGTTCAAATATTCCTTTACGCTTTCCAGCATTTCTATATTGTTTCCAATCAGCAATATGTCATCCACATATAATATTAGAAACGCTATAGAGCTCCCACTCACTTTCTTGTAAATACAAGCTTCTCCGTAAACTTGTATAAACTCGAACGCTTTGATCACTTCATCAAAGCGAAGATTCCAACTCCGAGATGCTTGCACCAGTCCATAAATGGATCGCTGGAGTTTGCAAACTTTGTCAGCATTCTCTGGATCGACAAAACCTTCTGGTTGCATCATATACAACTCTTCCTTAAGGTAACCGTTAAGGAACGCTGTTTTGACATCCATCTGCCAAATTTCATAATCGAAAAAGGCAGCTATTGCTAACATGATTCTGACGGACTTAAGCATCGCTACAGGTGAGAAGGTCTCATCGTAGTCAACTCCTTGAACTTGTGAAAAACCCTTTGCCACAAGTCGAGCTTTATAGACGGTGACATTACCGTCCGCGTCCGTCTTCCTCTTAAAGATCCATTTGTTCTGAATGGCCTTACGCCCTTCAGGTAATACTTCCAAAGTCCATACTTTGTTTTCATACATGGATCCCATCTCGGATTTCATGGCCTCTAACCATTTCTCGGAATCCGGGCCCATCATCGCTTCTCCATAGCTCGTAGGTTCATCGTTGTTTAACAACATGACCTCTAAGACAGGGTTGCCGTACCACTCAGGAGCAGTATGCGTCCTTGTCGACCTACGAGGTTCAATAGCAACTTGATCCAAAGCTTCATGATCATCATCATTAACTTCCTCTTCAGCTAATGTAGGCTCCACAGAAACAACTTTCTGCGCTGCGCTACTCTCAGGTTGAAGTAAAGGTTCAACAACCTCATCAAGTTCTATCTTCCTCCCACTCAATTCTTTCGAGAGAAACTCTTTCTCAAGAAATGTTCCGTTTTTAGCGACAAACACTTTGCCCTCGGATCTGAGGTAGAAGGTATACCCAATTGTCTCTTTTGGGTATCCTATGAAGACGCATTTCTCCGCTTTGGGTTCCAGCTTTTCAGGCTGAAGCTTTTTGACATAAGCATCACATCCCCAAACTTTAAGAAACGACAGCTTTGGCTTCTTGTCAAACCAAAGTTCATATGGCGTTGTCTCAACGGATTTCGATGGTGCCCTATTTAAAGTGAATGCAGCTGTCTCTAATGCATAACCCCAAAACGATAGTGGCAAATCGGCAAGAGACATCATAGATCGCACCATATCCAATAAGGTTCGATTACGACGTTCGGACACACCATTACGCTGTGGTGTTCCAGGCGGTGTCAATTGTGAAACAATTCCACACTGTCTTAAGTGACTGCCAAACTCATAACTCAGATATTCTCCTCCTCGATCAGATCGTAGGAATTTAATCTTCTTGTTACGATGATTCTCAACTTCACTCTGAAATTGTTTGAACTTTTCAAATGTTTCAGACTTGTGTTTCATTAAGTAAATATACCCATATCTACTTAAGTCATCAGTGAAGGTGAGAAAGTAACGATAACCACCGCGCGCCTCAATACTCATCGGACCGCACACATCAGTATGTATGATTTCCAATAAGTCACTTGCCCGTTCCATTGTTCCAGAGAACGGCGTTTTAGTCATCTTGCCCATGAGGCATGGCTCACATGTGTCAAGTGATTCAAAATCAAGTGACTCCAAAAGTCCATCAGCATGGAGCTTCTTCATGCGTTTTACGCCAATATGACCTAAACGGCAGTGCCATAAGAAAGTGGTATTATCATTATCAATTCTACATCTTTTGGCATCAATGTTATGAACATGTGTATCATTACTATCGAGATTCAATAAGAATAAACCCCTCACATCGGGTGCATGACCATAAAAGATATTACTCATATAAATAGAACAACCATTATTCTCTGATTTAAATGAGTAACCGTCTCGCAATAAACAAGATCCAGATATAATGTTCATGCTTAACGCAGGCACTAAATAACAATTATTCAGGTTCATCACTAATCCCGATGGTAATCGAAGAGCGAGCGTGCCGACGGTGATCACATCAACCTTGGAACCATTTCCCACGCGCATCGTCACTTCGTCCTTTGCCAGCCTCCGTCTATTCCGCAGTTCCTGTTTTGAGTTGCAAATATGAGCAACCGCACCGGTATCAAATACCCAGGCACTACAACGAGAGTTGGTAAGGTACACATCAATAACATGTATATCATATATACCTTGTTTGTTGTTGGCCGCCTTCTTGTCAGCCAAATACTTGGGGCAGTTCCGCTTCCAGTGTCCAGTTCCCTTGCAATGAAAACACACAGTTTCTGGTTTGGGTCCAGCCTTGGGTTTCTTCACGAGAGGAGCAACTGCTTTGCCACTCTGCTTGGAGTTACCCTTCTTACCCTTGCCATTTTTCTTGAAACTAGTGGTTTTATTGACCATCAACACTTGATGCTCCTTCTGAATTTCAGACTCAGCGGCTTTCAGCATCGCAAACAGCTCGGCGACTGACTTGTTCATCCCGTGCATGTTATAGTTCAACACGAAGCTCTTGTAGCTAGGTGGCAATGATTGAAGAACTCTGTCAGTGATAGCCTCTGGCGGAAGGGGCATCCCTAACTCAGCCAGACGGGTGGAGTGCCCAGACATTCTGAGCACGTGATCACTGATAGACCCGTTCTCCTCCATCTTGCAAGCATAGAACTTATCGGAGATCTCATATCTCTCGATCCGGGCATTCTTCTGAAAGATAAACTTCAACTCCTGGAACATCTCATATGCTCCATGACGTTCAAAACGTCTTTGAAGTCCCGGTTCTAAGCCATACAACATTGCACATTGAACTATTGAGTAATCATCAGAACGAGCCTGCCAGGCGTTCACAACGTCTAGAGACTCAACTGGAGCGGGTGGATCACCAAGCGGTGCATCAAGGACATAAGCCTTCTGGGAAGCCGTAAGGATAATCCTTAGATTACGGGCCCAGTCCACAAAGTTACTTCCATCATCTTTCAACTTAGCTTTCTCTAGGAACGCATTAAAATTCAGGGGTGCTACTGCGCGAGCCATGATCTACAACATAAATATTGCAAAGACAACTTAGACTATTGTTCTTAGATAATGAGTTTAGTTAATCATATTACTTAAAAACTCCCACTCAAATTGACATCCCTCCGATCATTCGAGTGTTACATGATCCAAATCCACCAACTCAAGTCCGATCATCACGTGAGTTGAGGTGGTTTCAATGGTGAACATCTTCATGTTGATCATATCTACTATATGACTCATGTTCGACCTTTCGGTCTCTTGTGTTCCGAGGCCATGTCTGTACATGCTAGGCTCGTCAAGTTTAACCCGAGTGTTCCGCACGTGCAACATGGCTTGCACCCGTTGTATGCGAACGTAGAGTCTATCACACCCGATCATCACGGCGTGTCTCGAAACGACGAACTTTCGCAACGGTGCACACTTGGGGAGAACACAATTTATCTTGAAATTTAAGTGAGGGATCACCTTATAATGCTACCGTCGTCCTAAGCAAAATAAGATGCATAAAAGGATTAACATCACATGCAAATCATAAGTGACATGATATGGCCATGAACTTGTGCTTTTGATCTCCATCTCCAAAGCACCGGCATGATCTCCATCGTCACCGGCATGACACCATGATCTCCATCATCTTGATCTCCATCAACGTGTCGCCATAAGGTTGTCGCGCCGACTGTTGCTTCCACGACTATAGCTAACGTTTAGCGATAAAGTAAAGCATTACATAGCGCTTAATGATTGACACGCAGGTCATACAATAATTAAAGACAACTCTATGGCTCCTGCCAGTTGCCGTACTCATCGACATGCAAGTCGTGATATTCTATACAAAACATGATCATCTCATACATCACATATATCTCATCATGTAATTGGCCATATCATATCACATCATACCCTGCAAAAACAAGTTAGACGTCCTCTAATTGTTGTTGCAAATTTTACGTGGCTGCTACGGGTTTGCAAGAACCGTTCTTACCTACGCAAAACCACAACGTGGTGTAGTGATTGCTTTTTGATCTTCTAAAAGAACCCTCTTCATTGAAATCGATTCAACTAAAGTGAGAGAGACAGACACCCGCTAGCCATCTTTATGCAACGAAGTTACATGTTAGTTGAAGGAACCTGTCTCGCGTAAGTGTACGCGTAATGTCGGTCCGGGCCGCTTCATCTCACAGTACCGCCGAATCAAATATCAACTAGTAACGGCAAGCAATATGTATACACCCACGCCCACAACTCGTTTGTGTTCTACTCGAGATCTCATCTACGCATAGACCTAGCTCATGATGCCACTGTTGGGGAACGTTGCATGGGAAACAAAAATTTTCCTACGCACACATAAGATCTATCCATGGTGATGAGCATCTACGAGAGGGAGAGTGAATCTACATACCCTTGTAGATCGCTAAGCGGAAGCGTTAATAAACGCGGTTGATGTAGTCGAACGTCTTCGCGATCCAAATCGCCGAGCGTCCCGCGATCCAATCACGATCCTTCCGATCTAGTGCCGAACGGACGGCACCTCCGCGTTCAACACACGTACGGCTTGATGACGCCTTCACCTCCTCGATCCAGCGAGCGATGATGAAGTAGTGGTTGAGTTCCAGCAGCACGACGGCGTGGTGATGGTGGTGAGGAACAATCTCTGCAGGGCTTCGCCAAGCGCTACGGAGATTATGACGGAGGAACTAGAGGGCTAGGGTTGCCGGCACACGGCTTGGGAAATCCTGATGTGTATCATGTGCTAGCCCTGCCCCTCTATTTATATGTTGAGCCTTGGGGTCTAAACTTGGAGTAAAAGCCTCCTCCGGGTCGGTTTTGCCCGCACAAGGTCGGTTTGGCCCGCAGGGAAAGAGTCCAACTCGGATCCCTGCCGAACCGTGCACAGCCGCGCACAAGCGGTAGTACCGCTTCACACAAGCGGTAGTACCGCTTGGGCGGTAGTACCGCTTCACACAAGCGGTAGTACCGCTCGGGCGGTAGTACCGCTTCACACAAGCGGTAGTACCGCTCCGGCGGTAGTACCGCTTCACCAAGCGGTAGTACCGCTTACGCGGCAGCAAAACTACTTTTGCACTTTCCAATACCTTGTGGGCTTTATCCCTTTGGCTCATATAAAGTGTTGCTGCACCCGAACACTTCGGTAAACATCCGGAACCCCTTCCGGTGAACTCCGGAACCCTTCCAGAGATCAAAACACTATTATCACATATATCAATCTTTACCTCCGGACTATTCCGGAGATCCTCGTCATGTCCGGGATTTTATCCGAGACTTCCGAACAATTTTCGGTCACCAACATAATAACTCAATTATACTAATCGTCACCAAACGTTAAGTGTGTAGACCCTGCGGGTTCGAGAACTATGTAGACATGACCGAGACACCTCTACGATCAATAACCAATAGCGGGACCTGGATGCCCATATTGGCTCCTACATATTCTACGAAGATCTTTATCGGTCGAACCTCTATGTCAAGGATTCAGTTAATCCCGTATGCTGTTCCCTTTGTTCTTCGGTATGTTACTTGCCCGAGATTCGATCGTCGGTATCACTATACCTAGTTCAATCTCGTTACCGGCAAGTCTCTTTACTCGTTCCGTAATACAAGATCCTGTGGCTAACTCTTTAGTCACTTTGCTTGCAAGGCTCAATGTGATGTTGTATTACCGAGTGGGCCCTGAGATACCTCTCCGTCATACGGAGTAACAAATCCCAGTCTTGATCCATGCCAACCCAACAGACACCCTCGGAGATACCTGTAGAGCACCTTTATAGTCACCCAGTTACGTTGCGACGTTTGATACACACAAGGTATTCCTCCGGTGTTAGTGAGTTGCATGATCTCATGGTCAAAGGAACAGATACTTGACATGCAGAAAACAATAGCAATAAACTGACACGATCAAATGCTACGTTTACAGTTTGGGTCTTGTCCATCACATCATTCTCCTAATGATGTGATCCCGTTATCAAATGACATCTCATGTCAATGGCTAGGAAACCTTAACCATCTTTGATCAACGAGCTAGTCAACTAGAGGCTTACTAGGGACACAGTGTTGTCTATGTACCCACACATGTATTTGAGTTTCCAATCAATACAATTATAGCATGGATAATAAACGATTATCATGAACAAGGAAATATAATAATAACCAATTTATTATTGCCTCTAGGGCATATTTCCAACAGTTTGACATGTATAAAGCGGAGAGGAATCTTACACTTGCTATTGTTGTGCTTGATAACCCTTGTTCTGAAACTCTTGCACCTATGCTTGACAGAGCTGATCATGTGTCCGAGCCTACAATTCCTGATAATGATGTGCTGCTGGTGGGTTTCCATGGTTGTCCTCTAACTCCAAGTAAGAATGTAGCATCTCATTCAACCTCGCCGCTAAAGCAATCTGCCCAAGTGGTGCCATCAGCCCCAGTTATAGAAACTGACCCATTTGACGTAGTTGAGGAGTATGTAGGTGTAGATGATGAGTACATGTATGATGTGCATCTGAATGTATCAGCAACATCTGTTGAGCAGAGCGACAATGTTCAGGAGGCAGAAGAGTATGTTGATGTGTTTGCACACCATGAAGAGGAAGAAGTGGCTGACACTAACCCTACTGGGTATAATGTGGTGCATGACCCCGAGAACCCAGACATCCGAGTTGGGGCTCTTTTTCCTGACATTGTGGCTTTCAGAAAAGCTATAAGGCAGAGAGCTATTATGGTTGGGTTCAAGTTGGCTAAAATCAAAACTGATCCCACTCGATTTATTGCTCGGTGTGCACATGCGACATGTAAATGGCGCATCCATGCATCTGTACTGCAGGATGGTAGAACAATCATGGTATGGGTTGTTTACATGTCTTGTTTACATGTCTATTATTTACTTGCAAGATTTCTTTGTCGCACCTGACTTATGTAGTGTGTTATCATTTGCAGATAAAAACACTTCCCTTTGAGCACAATTGTCCAACGCAAAAGTTGTCAAATTGCACAATGGCTTCACAAGGATGGATTGCAGATAGGATTGGGGATTGGGTGAAGAAAAATCCCGGTGTTGGTGCAAAAGCTGCAAAAGGAAAGCTGGAAGATGAGTACAACATCAAGCTGGAGTACAACAAGACTTGGCATGGTATGAAAGTAGCACTCGACCAAATTCATGGTAGTTATGAAGATAGTTTTTGATTGTTTTTAATTGGAAAGCTGAGATAGAACATAAGAGCCCAGGGAGCATTGTAGAGATAGAGCTCGTAAAAAATGGAACAAAAAATCACTTCAACAGAATGTTTGTTGCATTCAAGCCATGCATCGATGGTTTCTTAGCTGGTTGTAGGCCTTATGTTGGTATCGACTCAATGGCACTTAATGGGAAATATAAGGGTCAATTAGCATCAACAACCACTGTAGATGGGCACAATTGGCTATATTACGTAGCATTTGTTGTGTTTGATTCTGAAACCAATGACAATTGGGAATGCTTCATGAAACAGTTGCATAGATCCATAGGTTCCCCACATGGACTTGTTATTTCCAGTGATGCATGCAAAGGATTAGAAACAGCCATTGACCTTGTGTTCCGTGACTGTGAAAACAGAGAGTGTGCAAGGCACATGTATGCAAATTTCATGAAGAAATTCCATGGTAAAGTATACTCAGATAACTTGTACCCAGCTACTAGGACTTTTTCAGAGCGTAAGTTCATGCATCATATGAACATAATTAAGGAAGCAAATTCAGAAGCTATTGAATATCTAGATATTTATCACCATAGGTTGTGGTATAGATGTGGTTTTGGAGAGGCCAGCAAGATTGACTATTTGACAAACAACATATCTGAGAGTTTCAACAAGCAAATAAAAGACTTCAAAGGGCTTAATATTTGCAATCTTGTGGAGAGACTTAGGGAGCTCATCGTGGAGAAGTTCTGCCTTAGAAGACAGGTAGGTGAAAAACTGAAGGGTAGAATTCTTCCTCATGTCATTAAGCAGCTAAATGCTCTTAGCAAAACCATTGGTCCGAACAAGATTCTTTGGACCACTGAACATGAGGTAGAGGTTACTTTTCTAGATCTGAAATTTGTCAAAAGGCACATTGTCAACTTACAAAGTCGCACATGTACATGTAGAGTTTGGCAAGTTTCTGGAAAGGCATGCATGCATGCAATAGCCTTCATTTGTAGCATTAATGGTGCTCAGATTGAGACATATGAGCATTAATGGTGCTCAGATTGAGACATATGTTGATGATTATTATTCTGTCGAAAAGTTCAAGGCAACATATGCCGGGAGAATTCCTTCCATGACAGACAAGTCACAGTGGATAAATGTGGATTTGGGACTCAAGGTGCACCCACCTTTGCAGCAGCTAGTAGCTGGTAGGCCAAGAGTTCAGAGAATTAGAGGATGGCTAGAACCTGGAAGGAAAATAGTGAAGTGCAAGAAATGTGGTGCACCTGGGCACTTTGAGAAAACATGTAAAATCCCTGATCCTAAATATGTGGCTGTAAATAATGATGACAACATACCTGAAGATCCTAAATATGCACCAGATGCATCTACACCGACAAACAAAAGGTGATTTTATAGTTGTGTTTATGCATCTCTTTCTCATGACTTATATATCGTAAAATTGATGATTTATCTTGTTCATATTGCAGGAAGAAAGGTGAAGAAACAGCTGCTACAGCAGATAGCGACGCAGCAGATGATGAAATCCTTATCAATCTTATAAGGTAATTGCTGCACTTGGCTTAATCTAATATTGCTCAATATAATTTGCATGTTGTAAATGTAGGAAAAAGTCTAGAACAACTCCACAAAAGCCCAACACACCAACCAAGGAGAAGACACCTGTGAAGATAACTACAACACAAGAGAAGACCAAGACTCATGTGAAGAAAGTTACATCACAAGAGAAATCCAAGAAAAAGACCCCAATCAAGAAGACTGCTGCATCACAAGAGAAGGCCAAGACCCCTGTGAAGAAAGCTATGTCACAAGAGAAGGCCAAGAAAAAGACCCCACCAAAGAAGACTACATCTAAAGGCAAAAAATCCAAGAAAAATGTTCCATTTGCACCTGTTATGCCTCCACCTCCACCGTACCTCCAGTAGTGCAGCCTCCATATGGTGCAAAAAGAAGCCTTTTTCATTGGCTTGGTGGCTAGTGGGTGACTAAACTAGGTGTGGTTGCTTTTCGTACTTGTTATGTGCACTCTATTTGCCATGAACCTCTCGTAAATTGTGCTTGTGAACCTATGCATGGACATGTTGAATTGTGATATCTCTGTTAAATTGTGGTTGCAAATCTATGTTAAATTTTCTTGCAAAGATATGGAATTATATTGTTGAAGTGTTGCCGAAATTCTGTGTGAATGGTTTGACAGTTTCTGGACAGAACTTGAATGGTCAGTTTAAGGGTCCATATGTGCCCAGAATTGGCTCATATTTGAACAGTAGACTAATATTAATGTTTTAGATTTTTTGTATTTTTTTTATATTTTTCTGAGAAGTTTAAATTTTCGGCCAAAATTTGCCAAATTTCTGGACAGAACTAAAATTGTCAGTTTATGGGTGTATACGTGCCAAGAATTAGCTCATATTGCAACAGTAGGCTCACATTAATGTTTTTGATTTTATGTAATTTTTTTAGATTTTTCTGAGAAAGTTCATTTTTTGCCAAAATTTGAATTTTTCGAATTTTTTGGACACCGGACGGCCCTAAAGTGCTGCCAAAAGGTGGCCACAGGGGTAGTATGGTAAATATAGCAATATACACTCAAATACATGTATTTTTTGAACCGTTATTCTCTTTAGTCGAGAAAATGGCATATGTAGAGGTATGAAGAATTAAGAGTGGCATATTTCCAAGTTCAGTTTTTGTAATGGCATTTCTCCAATGTGAGAATAGCCCAATGGCATAGATCCAATTAACCCTTTTTTAAACCACCAGCTGTAGCGGACGCCCGACAGTAAAATTTATTAACGGCGCGGGAGGCACGGTCATGGTGGGCACGGAGGAAGGCAAGGTCGGACAAGAGACCGTGCCACGACTTGCACACGGCTAGGAAGCGACCGACGGACTTGACAGGAAGGCGGAGGAGGATCTCCTCGACGACGTCCTCCGGCAACCCGAAAGCCACCTCTGCCTCACGGCTTTTACAGACACGTTTGGGATCCATGGTTCTCTTCTGTCTTAGGGTTTCCTTTCTCTGATCGGCGGCAGGGTTTCGTGAGGCATATACCTATCTCACCCGTCGTATACGCTTTATATATAGCCCACTGGGTTTCGTGAGGGCTACAGACAACTGGCGCCTAGCACCCGCCATATACTCATATCTATCAGGGTGGCTTTTTCGGCTTGTTACGGATTATAAGACGTTTTTCTTTTTTTGGGAAAACTTTTGATCTATTCATCTTCAATCATGGCAGTACAACGAACACTGGAAATAATAAAAATTACATCCAGATCCGTATACCACCTAGCGACGACTATAAGCACTGAAGCGAGCTGAAAGCGCGCCGCCGCCATTGCCCCTCCCTCGCCGGAGCCGGACAAAACTTGTTGTAGTAGACAGTCGGGAAGTCGCCGTGCTAAGGCCCCATAGGACCAGCGCAGCAGAACAGCAACCGCTGCCGATGAAGAGTAGCGTAGATCGGAAGGATCCAACCTGAAAACACATGAACGTAGACGAACTACGACCAGATCCGAGCAAATCCACCAAGAATAGATCCGTCGGAGACACGCCTCCACACGCCCACCGATGATGCTAGACACAACGCCGGGACGGGGGCTAGGCGGGGAGAATCTTATTCCATCTTCAGGAAGACGCCGTCGTCTCGTCTTCTAAGTAGGACACAAAGCCTAACAAAATTCGAAGGAACAACGGAAAACAGAGCCCTCCCACCGGAAAGGGCCGAGATCCACCGCGCCGCCATGGCCCTAAGGCCACCATAGACGAGGCGGACCGCCGGCGGCGCCGGCGGGAGGCAAGGGAACCCTAGACTTTTCTTGGGGAGGAATATAAGACGTTTTCTGACAGTATACTAGTGTCAAAAAAACTTCTTACATTACGAGACAAAGTAGTATCTTTTAGGAGAACTGAGCGTTTAATTTGCATTTTTCCTCCCATGGTATGTCAAAGCACATACCAAAAAATCATCGGTAATGCTAACTGGCGAACGTTTGTTGGGAAGGAACTCCTAGCTAATGCCGTTTGATCAAGATAAAATGATGACAATATTTTTTAAAAATTGCCTTCTCGAGGAAGGAGTTGCCATGCATGCTAGTCTGAAGAAATTGTCACTCCTCTACAACTAAATGTGCCATCAAAATCGCTCGCAATTGCGATCCTCCCTAGCGAAAGTCCGCCAACTAATAGCGTCCAAAAACATCGAAGCATTCCAAACAAAACCAATGTAGAATTATTATTTGTGTGTCAAAAAACGTACTCCCTCCGATCCATATTGATTGACATACACTTATTAGAAATTCGTATTAAACTTGTATACGTGTGCATCAATTAATATGGATCGAAGGGAGTAACAAATCTCCACTCACCGCAACAAAGTTTTGAGTCAAGAAGAATCATGGCAACTTATGCTGCAACATGTATTAAAACAAACAATGGGAGGATAGCTATGCCTCCCATGACGGTAAAATATCAGGTATGAGTGGATCTTTTTTTTTTCGCGAGAAGTTATGAGTGGATCAATGCCACATCCCGAGTTTGGAAAAAGCAATGGAGCCTGAAAGTTCCTGGTAAAGTCAAAATATTTTTATGGCGCTGCCTACATAATGCTATTTCCTGTTGTTGTGTTCTACAGTAGCAAATAGGCATATATCCACATCAGGACAGTGCCCTCTTTGTAGAGTATATGCGGAAGATGTTGCTCATGTTCTGTTTAAGTGAGGTCGGGCACAGGAGATTTGGAGGTATCTTGGATTACATGAAATGATAACAAGTACAGAAACGACGGATAGGTCCGGGGTAGAAATTATAGAGCACATCCTATGTGACCCAATACATGATTATCAGTACATGGACGTTGTATAGCTGCCTGAGAACTTTGATGTTACCTGCTGGTACATCTGATGGCAGAGGAGGAGGATTACTAGAAACGAAGAGGTGCAGTCCCCGGTTCAAGCATCCAGCAGGTAACATCAGGTAAACTATGTAAGAGCATCAAGTAAACCGGCTACTACCCCCAGTCTGAATCGCTGGAAGAAGGCGCTATCAGGTATGCAGTTTTTAAATGTGGATGCTTCGTTCTTTGAGGACGATCACTCAGGATCATGTGGCACCATCGTGCGAGATAGTTCAGGTAGGTTTGTTGGCACCTCGACAAACTTGAACATGTAGCGGATGTGGTTTCAGTTGAAGCAGGTGCACTTGTCGAGGGGTTGAACTTGCTCAGAGATTAGGCTGTAACTCGCCGGAGGTGCAAGTGGATAATCTTGTCACTGGGGAAGCTATAAATCTGAATACTGGACAGCGTTTTGACTTTCGGTTTGTGAAAAAATTCGCCCCAGGCCGAGATGGCCGAATTTCGGCCATTTTCAAAAAAAATCGGTCGAAATTTGACCAAAATTTGGCTGAAATTTGACCAAAATCTATTTTTTCGCCGAGAAATACTTTTCGCCCCAGGCCGAGATGGCCGAAATTCGGCCGAAATCCGTTTTTTTCGGCCGAAATTCAAAACACAGATACTGGACACTCTATGGTGGCAGCTCCTATTCTTGATGAGTATCATCAATTGTTGGGAGAATTTGGGAAGGTCTTGATAGAGCATTGTAATAGGAGTCTAATATGGTTGCTCATGAGCTAGCTCGATTGGGCGTGTTGATCCACCGACTTTGTGATTGGACTCACCTCTTGCTTTTATCTCTAGTTTCCTAGTAGATGATGTAAACTCTATTTGAAATTAACAGAGCTAGCCATGAAGGCCTTCCCGTAAAAAAAAGCTATATATACATGGGATTTTGATGGTGGTTTTGCTTTTCATTTATATTGATGAGCATTATTGCATCCATTTTGGCTGCTGAAGGCTTTGCTCTCCATCTTTCAATTTGTAGCTTAGGTTGTGTATTCAGAATGCTCAATAGAGATGTCGGGTAGAGGGCATATCGAGAGATTCTGTTGATGCTGATGTGGAAATTGGCTCCCAAAGTTCTTGCATTAGGTATGAGTCTGAAGAGAAGCAAAACTTTACAAGGCATGCTTTTTTTAATCAAAAATTGTAGCAGAAGCCCGCCAGTAAAATTTCTTCTTTATGGCAAAATAGTTACAAAGAGAGACAAGGGGATAAGATGATGCGCAACAGGGGAGGCAATATACAGCAGATGTTCTACAGGGACACGGCAGGGAAGTCAAGCTAGAATCTAAGGGTGTCGACTAGATCATCTTTCCTCCTAGAGGAGAGGAGAAACAAGTCTGCTGAAAAACAAAAAATAGGAGTCTAGCTAGGTTGACATTGTCAAAGATCTGCACATTTCTTTGCTTCCAGATGCAAAGCGAGCTGCATGAACATGAGAGGAGAAACGGATCTCTTGAGAAAGAAAATATCTTCAAAATGAACATAAAAGTGGTCACATGGGAACACTAGAATAGTTGATGGTCCACTAAAAATAGAAATGGAGAAAGAAACTATGAACTGCAAACCGAAGGCTCAAAGCAATGAACAGATGATGCAGGAACAGTTAGTAATCAAGATAAATACTACAGTACAAGAATATATGGTCACTTTCATATACATCCACATCAATAGGTTGATAGCCAGAACAATAAATCAGGGATATGATCTCAAGCTAGCTGAATCAGCAGGCTACATTTATCTGTTAAAAAACAAATTAGGCTAAATTTACAAAGGGAGATGAAGAAACACCAATCTTGGGACTCTCCCAAGTTTGGGAACTTTAGCTTGCATGTTCTGTTTCATCAGTTTTAAGTAGATCTTACCAGTTCTTAAGGTATGCAAGCAGACACGACAAAGCAAAACTGCAAATAAGCTGATTTCTCTGTGTAATATAACCCAAACAGGTGCTGCTAAATCAAGTAAACTCTCTGCAACTTCCGCGTCATGGTAACCCGTTTCAAATGAAAAACTACACAAAAGGAAAATAAGTACCATAATGGAAAAATGAGGTTAGACTTAGAGACAAGTGATAAAATGATTGGACAGATAAAAAATATGAATATAGTGGACCCATGTTGAACGACTACTCACGCTAAGAATAAAAGAAGGCATGAAACGCATTGCACAACAAGATAGAATAAATGTCATGGTTTAGCCTCTTGCTAACTAGACATACTACTAGTTACACTCATTTGGTTACATTCATTAGACGTGCCTTATGCCTCATGTGTTTCATAGATATATAAGTATATGAAACTAGCACATGCCCTTTTTGCACCATCCAAAAACTGAAGCACCACCAGATTTCAAACAAAAGCTCATCTCATGAGAGGAAATACACCATGATCGCTCCAAAGGGGCTACTTCAACTGGCAAATAAGTGGCAGCGGCAATATCTGGACAAATTCCCCTCACACATTCATAACCAAACTCTCTTTCTAACTTTAAACTTCAGCTATCAAAGTCGGAACTTATCCTCAATATATGACAGCTCACAGTTGCAAGCCATGCATGATAACTTCATAAGTGATTTTGCTCGCAAGGGTGCTTATCATCCTCAATATGAAGTAAAAAAAAACATCTCTGCGATTTTTACTTCATTGCCATTAATCAAATTTGCATGATTGTGGCGCTGAGACAAGAGAGTGAGTTTCTTTTGTATCGACAGGACCAACATCGACAACACTCTCTCCAGTGACCTTGGTTTGTGAATCCCCCTGAGACATAAAAGAATATTTCGGTGTAAGTGAAGGATTAAAACTATTTGTATACACAAACTGTGCAAGGCTATAGATTCCAATGATAGACAAGTTTAGCATCCACATAAGCAATGAAAACGAAATAAGATTTGTTACACCAATGCCATCTCATAGTGGTTACTGGTTAGCATTACAAAGTATTGTTTAGACAACACTTTAGTGAAGACAACTTTCCAGCCTCAAATATTGTCAATGTAGCACTTTATACATCATTTTGCTACTATAAATCTGCACAAACGACATGCTACACATCTGCACTCACATACTAATATACAATCTGCAATTGAACGCGCATACTATGAGTTACGCAAATCAGACATGTTAGTGTGTTATTGTATCAAGACTTAGAATCAAGCCATTGCTGTGTAACAAAAAAGTAAAATAAAAAACAGTTGACCAAAATTGCAAAATGTGAAACTAATGGCAGATTATCAAACTATACAATAATCCAATGATTGCAAGTAACTTAACATAATCCAAGGACCAAACATCTGAAGATACTTTACCAGGATCTTCAAGCACGGGCTCGCCTTGTTGCATAGCAAAGAAGGAGGCCACACCATGATGTAGGGATGAGCAGGGCTTTCATATGTACCATCGAAGAGCTTGTTTAGCTTTGCTGTTTCCAGGCATAGGGATAGGAGGGATTCAGTACTCTCATTATACATAATAGACAGGTACACAAAGCCATCGATAAGTGCCTCGATATGCACCGTGATATCATCCACTGTTGAATACTTAGTAGCATCAATAAATGTATCCGATGGAAAAGTATCTTCCACTATCCATTTCTCAACACCGTCATCATCGGCTCTCCAAAACCAAACAACAAGTGTTCCTATCTCTGCATCGTAGTCATGTGTGCCAGCCATACATAGCTTCCCATCCTTGGTCTGACCAAGCCTAAGCCGCGTAGAGTCTAGCTTTCCCAAAAACGGCGGCAAATCCACTCTAGAGAACTGCAGTGTCACGGTGTTGAGAAGGAGCACATAAGGTTTATTGGTGTGTTTCCAATAAACGAATCCATTAAGGTGCATAGCAGGGTAAAACGTGAGTACATCATCCTCAGGTGTCAGCGGCGGGGAAGCCAGCCATGGCAAAATCTGCCACTTCCTAGTGGCTGGCAAGAAGACAGCGTACACTCTCCGCGGCGAGTTCCGGTCTTGGACACATACCATACTGAACATCCCCTGGTTCTCTTGTGAGAACAAAATGTACTCAGGCAAACCGTAGAGGAGGATCTCGTTGGTCGGCTGGGGAAAGAGATGCATTGCCTGCGTGAGGGGGTTGTAAGCAGCGACCTGATGGGTGGTACTGTTGACGAGGACGACATAGCCGCCGTGGCAGGTCTTTAGCTCCCACACGGGGGAGGAATTGCTGTCTTCCGGGAGGCGGGTGAGGAAGAAATCGGCGCCTCGGACGGCGGCGGCGAGGTCGGGGTTAGAGCTGCTGCGGAGCAGGACGAAGGGAGGGATGGCGACGCACCCGGGGTCGGAGAAGAAGCCAAGGAGCTGGGGCGGGTGGAGCTCCCGGAAGCGGCGGCGGAAGGCGGGGGACGAACCACGAACGGATGGCGTGGAGGAAGGTGGGGCAGGCGAGGGCGGCTCGGACGAGGCTCGGGAGGGATGGAAGGAGGAGGAAGATCTCGCGGAGCAGGTCGTCGCCGATAGCGGTGATGGTGGTGGGTGCCGCCGCCGGGCGTTTCGCCGACGGCGGTTGCCCTAGCTCGGAGCCCATGGCGCCTGGAGAAGAGTTTTTCGCTTGGGGGAGGCGCGAGCCGTGTCCCCAGTTCACGCGACCGCGACGGGCTAGAATTGGGCCTACTCTAATTATCACCAGGCCTGGGCTGGGCTGTGTTTTCTGTGGGCCAACATCCATCCTTGCGCCGTGTAGGAGCAGGAGGATGGGCTCGGGACGCCGCTGCACACACACTAAAAAAAAAAAACTAAAGTACACTCCCGAGTCCCGACCCCTAAAAAAAAGGGGTTCGGCTCAGATGCAGGGGTCACCGCACCTATTATGGTGCAGGCCCAATCAGTGTGTGCCACGTATGAGTGTAGGCCCAAACAATTAATTCGGCTTCGCACTGCACACGGCAGCATATGCTCGCCAGGTTCCTAAACACGTTATCACCCCAACCTTCACAACTACAACGTGCTGTATATTTTTTATGGACATGCTCAAGGCATGCAGCACATGCCATCGACCTGAGCACAGAGCACACACTCGACGCTATTGATCAAATGAGATCTATCACGTTGCTTTCTCATGGCATCCAACTCCGGCTAGCCAGTACTTTTGACTGTCCGACGGCAAGATTCTTCAGCAGGTTAGCAAGCATGGGGTCGCCATGATTCTCACACGGACCTTGAGCATGCACTCACCGTGGCCGATGGAGATTAGCTGCTGCATGGACAAACGGAGATGGGCATTTGCAAGTTTGCAATTGCAGCAAGGAAGAAGAATAAACGACAAAGAAATTAGAGGGAGCATGGAGAGTTCGGAAGAAAATAGATTAGTGGAAGGATTAAAAGAGTTAATTAATGAATTGTTTGGGCCTACAAGTATACGTGGCATGCATTGATTGGGCCTGCACCATAATAGGTGCGGTGACCCCTGCACCTGAGCCGAACCCAAAAAAAAGTAAGTACACTCCCCCGTGCCCGCCGAGGATATCCTCCCCCAAATCCCTCGCCAGCAAGAGCACGGCTGCCTCCACCGCCGACTCACCGTGATCGTCCATTGAAACGAGACGGCTTCCTCCTCCTCCTTTGCAGGCTCGCCGCGCGACCACGCGCGGAGTGCAGGGTCAGTGAGCAGGGTTGGAGGGAGGTGGCGGCCACCGTGAGAAGGAGGAGGAGAAGGAGTGTCGGGGGTCGCGCACCGGCACGAATCCGTCGCTCCCCACACCGGAGAATCCTGCAGCGAGCACCGGCTGGAGCGGACGCGCGCCGGCCGGCTCCTGTCTACTACGAGTAAGGCCATTCAGTACTACTGCATCGTTTTTAGTCCCACATCGCTGGTCTACAACGTTTTGCCCAGATTTAAAAGCGTTTTCCTCGGCAAGGCTATCAGCAAGTAGAAGTAGAGTAGAGATAGAGTATACGGTCTAGTTTAGGGTATAGGGTACGGTATAGGTAGGGTTACAGGGGGCGTGTAGAGGGGGGAGGGTATGCTGGGGCGCAGGTACGAGGGGGAAACTATGCCTCACGGGACAGTGGGGGCTGGGGTAGTGGGGGAAGGTATGCCTTGCCGGAGGGCCGGGCGGCGGGGGCCTGGGTGAGGGGGGCTGCCTGGCCAGGGCTCGGCAGCAGGAGGGTAACAGGGGGGGGGAGCTATGCCTCTCAGGGGGGGTAGGGGGGTTCAAATTCCTTCTTAAAAGAAGTATTAAAAAGGAAAAGGATTAAAAAAAAGAAAAAGAGATTCTTCTCACAATTGGGATTTTTTTTTCAAAGTTTGAATTTCAAACCACACGTGGAGAGAACAAAAATGGTCTGATAGCGATATTTTAGTACTCCCTCTGTAAAGTAATATAAGCATTATATATGTATCCCTTCAATCAAATTAACAAAAAATAGTTTAAGCATTATGGATTAAAAAGATGTGACCTTTTATAGATGCAACTTTTGAGGTACAAGAGCACCGCTGAAAGAGATACCAAATCGTGGTATATGAAATCTATCTTCCTTTCACATTGTTGTTGGTAATCTTTTCATAAGGGTTACTGATAATTTTGTTCGGTCTCATGTGCTGTATAAACCTATTAATCTGTTTCCTATAGTGTAATGTTCTCATGGATTTTAAGGTTTCTAATGTCCTTACTTGCCATTATGGATTTCAAAAATGCCAAAAAGGGGGGGTAGGGGGGATTCAAATTCCTTCTTAAAAGAAGTATTAAAAAGGAAAAGGATTAAAAAAAAGAAAAAGAGATTCTTCTCACAATTGGGATTTTTTTTTCAAAGTTTGAATTTCAAACCACACGTGGAGAGAACAAAAATGGTCTGATAGCGATATTTTAGTACTCCCTCTGTAAAGTAATATAAGCATTATATATGTATCCCTTCAATCAAATTAACAAAAAATAGTTTAAGCATTATGGATTAAAAAGATGTGACCTTTTATAGATGCAACTTTTGAGGTACAAGAACACCACTGAAAGAGATACCAAATCGTGGTATATGAAATCTATCTTCCTTTCACATTGTTGTTGGTAATCTTTTCATAAGGGTTACTGATAATTTTGTTCGGTCTCATGTGCTGTATAAACCTATTAATCTGTTTCCTATGGTGTAATGTTCTCATGGATTTTAAGGTTTCTAATGTCCTTACTTGCCATTATGGATTTCAAAAATGCCAAAAAGGGGGGGTAGGGGGGTTCAAATTCCTTCTTAAAAGAAGTATTAAAAAGGAAAAGGATTAAAAAAAAGAAAAAGAGATTCTTCTCACAATTGGGATTTTTTTTTCAAAGTTTGAATTTCAAACCACACGTGGAGAGAACAAAAATGGTCTGATAGCGATATTTTAGTACTCCCTCTGTAAAGTAATATAAGCATTATATATGTATCCCTTCAATCAAATTAACAAAAAATAGTTTAAGCATTATGGATTAAAAAGATGTGACCTTTTATAGATGCAACTTTTGAGGTACAAGAGCACCGCTGAAAGAGATACCAAATCGTGGTATATGAAATCTATCTTCCTTTCACATTGTTGTTGGTAATCTTTTCATAAGGGTTACTGATAATTTTGTTCGGTCTCATGTGCTGTATAAACCTATTAATCTGTTTCCTATGGTGTAATGTTCTCATGGATTTTAAGGTTTCTAATGTCCTTACTTGCCATTATGGATTTCAAAAATGCCAAAAAGGGGGGGTAGGGGGGTTCAAATTCCTTCTTAAAAGAAGTATTAAAAAGGAAAAGGATTAAAAAAAAGAAAAAGAGATTCTTCTCACAATTGGGATTTTTTTTTCAAAGTTTGAATTTCAAACCACACGTGGAGAGAACAAAAATGGTCTGATAGCGATATTTTAGTACTCCCTCTGTAAAGTAATATAAGCATTATATATGTATCCCTTCAATCAAATTAACAAAAAATAGTTTAAGCATTATGGATTAAAAAGATGTGACCTTTTATAGATGCAACTTTTGAGGTACAAGAGCACCGCTGAAAGAGATACCAAATCGTGGTATATGAAATCTATCTTCCTTTCACATTGTTGTTGGTAATCTTTTCATAAGGGTTACTGATAATTTTGTTCGGTCTCATGTGCTGTATAAACCTATTAATCTGTTTCCTATGGTGTAATGTTCTCATGGATTTTAAGGTTTCTAATGTCCTTACTTGCCATTATGGATTTCAAAAATGCCAAAAAGGGGGGGTAGGGGGGTTCAAATTCCTTCTTAAAAGAAGTATTAAAAAGGAAAAGGATTAAAAAAAAGAAAAAGAGATTCTTCTCACAATTGGGATTTTTTTTTCAAAGTTTGAATTTCAAACCACACGTGGAGAGAACAAAAATGGTCTGATAGCGATATTTAGTACTCCCTCTGTAAAGTAATATAAGCATTATATATGTATCCCTTCAATCAAATTAACAAAAAATAGTTTAAGTATTATGGATTAAAAAGATGTGACCTTTTATAGATGCAACTTTTGAGGTACAAGAGCACCGCTGAAAGAGATACCAAATCGTGGTATATGAAATCTATCTTCCTTTCACATTGTTGTTGGTAATCTTTTCATAAGGGTTACTGATAATTTTGTTCGGTCTCATGTGCTGTATAAACCTATTAATCTGTTTCCTATGGTGTAATGTTCTCATGGATTTTAAGGTTTCTAATGTCCTTACTTGCGCTTGTACACATTTGAACCCTGTTAGACATTAGTTGAACAGAGTTAAGCTCTGAGTTAAACCTATGCTAGTTTGTGTTCGGAAATACAGGTTAACTAGGAGGAGGTAAGTAGTTATTAAGTCTGCTTTCTGAACTGACAATTCTCTTGATCAAGTAACGTGTTTCTGAACCTACAATTGTCTCTTGAGCAAGTAGCGTATTTCTGAACCGAAAATTGTCTCCAGGAGTAGAGTCCGCATGTCAATTGCTCATCACTTGATTGAGCTATGATAAGGTAGCAGAAATCTGTTCAAGTATGAATGTGAGACTACCCAATAGGCATCATCTTACCATGCTAGTTTACACAGTGATGATAAATTAACTAGGCGTGCACAGCACCCTTATGAGCTAGCTAGAAATATCTGTGTAATATATTCTATCTGTTTCAGTTTGCATTTTCTGTTGGTACATAATACGTACTGAATGCACAAACGATTTGTCTACAGCTGCTTGTCGGAATGCAGAACTTCTTTGGGCAGAATGTGCGGCAAGTGGGAACAGAGAAGCTGGTGACGGTGAAAGTACGATGGTCTGTGAGGATTCTTGCACGATTTCAAGGGAGATCGAGAGCTTGAGGTCTCAGCTGGATGGGAAGGTGAAACAGTTACAGTACTGCAAGAAGAACTTGAGAGTTAAGTTGACTCTCAAGTTGAAGGAGATGGAATGCTTGAGTATGCAAACCCAGGAGCTCAAAGCCTGGAACAAGAGCTTGGGAAAGAATGTAAGCTTTCTTGCATATTTCCAATACGTGTATGCCCGTATACCAGAGAAAATATATGTATGGTATTTCTGAGAGAGTAAACTGCAGAGTGTAGAGAGAGTTATATTGATGTTCATTTAGTACCTCCCCCGGTTTTTCTACCCTGTAGAAAGTAAGCACAGTTACTAGCCGGTCGTAGAGGTTAGCAGATAGTGAAGGGCTATAAAGGATTCTTTTGGTTGAGCACTGAATGGACATTTTTCCTTTCTTGCCATCATGCCAGGATTATTTGCTTCCATATGTTCAAACAATGATGTTGGTGATATAGTGGCTATTTTTGTCAAATCGTGGATGCTGCAGAGCTAATGTACCTTGTTCTGATTTACAGTTTATGATTTGTTACATTCATTTACCAGTGGCATGCTATCCAATGTGTGGTCTGTCGATTGTTTCAATTTTACACATCAACTACCAAGAAAAAGACCTCAGGTTTTCATCACCTGCCTGCCTATTAGGCGTGCTCCTTGGTGTATGGCCTATTAGAATCCTCTCTGAATTTAACTACACTGTATTCTTGGATTTAAATCTTCCAGTATGCATACACTTCATCCAGGCATGTTTTCATAAATTTAGAATTACTTTCAGTTGACTCGTAACGTAGTAAGAGAAATGAGCTCTTAAGAGTAAAATGTATTTTTCTGTTAATGTATTGGCTGCAGTTGTTCTTTCTTCCGAAGAGAATGTTCAATTTGTATGCCCTCCTTATAGCGTCTACTTCCTACTTCAGAGATAGAAGTAGTAAAAGCAGTGTGCAGTTCCAATTTCAATCCTTCTTTCCAAAAAATCTACCGCTTATATATAGTTTACAAATGATCTTAAACATAGATGATGACGAAACAATGGTTGGCTGTGATGAACAATGGCGATGCCGGCAGCTGCGTGGTCTCTGTCTCGGCTTTCCAGACGTCGCCTCTGGGGTTGCCCAACTTCCTGGTCGCCGACACTGCCCCGTCTATTGCCCCTGGCACATCCCATCTTATCCGTGGTTCTTCTTCTTTTTTTGCCGGGATATCCGTTGTTCTTTTTGACTAAGATGGTTGAACCTGCCATATTGTTGACGGAGGTTGAAGATTTGCTGGATCTGTCACTCCGCCGCTCAAAGATGCAAGTAACTAATTGGTGATGATGCCAATGGCCTGGATCCATTGGCAATGATGATTAAACATAAATTATCTAGTGAAGTTGTTGAACTCAGCATGGCATAAATTCAGATTTCAGTGAAAATCATGTTTTTGTCGAATAGTGCACATCTGCTATACTGAAATAGCTTAGTAGCCTATCAATTCTGACTAATTAAACAAGGATGACTCATGGCAGAGGCTAAACCTAGTGCTGGAAATATTTGGTCAGTCTGCTGTATTTTTGGTTCATTAGGTGCTTCTCTTGGCTTTCTCCTGCGCAAGCGCTAGAAAGCCACAGCCTGAAAATTCTTCTCTTTGGGATGATGAGAGGGTTTGCATCATTGTTTGGTCATGTCGATTCTGATCTCAGGTACTGCATGCCGTATGCATGCATGAGTAGCAAGCAGTTATTAATGGAATAAATTGAGATGAGATGTAATGATTAAACTGTTAGCAACATCCTTAAGTTTCTGTAGATTTTCTCTCCAAAATATAAGCGTGCTTACGTGGTTATTTACTTGTTTACTTATAGGAAGCTTCGATGCAAGTTCGCTCTTTTTCAAGGTACATATATGCCTTCAATGACAGTTGTATTTCTTGTTTCAGGTGGAAATGCAAGTAAGGAGACATTGACGATCGACCTCTGATCGATTTTGATAGCAGATTTTTGCGAGGCCATGTGCTACTCTGTTTGTACTCATGGAGAACTTGTGGACCCCATACATACCGCTGCCTGCGGAGTTTTGGAGGAAGAAGAGAGGAGAGGCCCTGGCCTAATAGTCCAGTGTCCTGGAGCTGCACTGCCGCAGTGAGGTCCCTTGGCGAGACTACCTAGGCAATGATCTCATTATCAGCAGTGAACGCTGACCTGACAGATTAACTTACAAGAAAGAGCGCCTGCATTTCAGCCTGTAATGCATCGGAAGACTTGATAGAGAGAGCTTCAGTGAAAGAGAGAGCTTGATGAGGCATAGCAGTATGTATGTACATGAATGAAAATGCCCAAGTCAGCTCCTGAGGTGCCACTTGAATTTCTAAGTATGAAAGCAGCTTCAGAGTAAACACTATATTGCAGAAGACAGAGACACAGCGGGGTGTAGGTGATGACAAGAAACTACCACTGCGAGCAGACTGAAGTTGATATTTTTCTAGCGGTAACTACTGGCTAGTAAAAAAGGATTTAAATTCTTCATATAAAATTTATTCAGAGGAGCTGGATATCTATGACCCATGGACCATACTTAACGTCAGGCATATAACTCATGTGCATCCGTATGAGCTTTATGGCCGGCAATCTTCTTTATGTCTCTTCTTTGCAAGTGTAACCATCAAACATATTGCTTGCGGCTCTGTTCTATCTTTCGCCATGTTGGTTCACGTCTCTCCCGTTTTTGGCGCTGCTTATTCTGTACTGTTTCTCACATGATCAACATGTCTAGTACGAAGAAAAATCGAACATTGAGTCCAGCGACCTCTTTTTCTTGCTTGCAAGTTTCTGAAATCATATTTGCGATGGGTGATCCTGGAGGGGGCGTCCAAGCAGGCTTCTTCCCGGTTATGTTGCGATCTATAGTTTAGCAGATTTATGCTAGAACTTCTTCTCTTTTTTTTTGCAGGAAGATTTTATGGTAGAACTTGATGCAATGGTTGATACTGTGATGCTTGATGGATGTTGTAATAAAGGTAGTATCGCTTGCTGGGGATGTGTAGATCCTGAGGGTTGTGTAGATGGTTGGGCGCACCATCGACGGCCGTTTGGTTCTTTTGTTTTGAACTTGTGTTGTATTGTCCGCAACAAAAATTGTGGAGTGAGGAGCTCCTTAATCCCCCTCTTTTTTTTTTTTGGTAGGATATGTGCGCGGAATGGTGTGTGTGGTGATGTTAGGTTATCTCCAAGGTTCATAAAATAAGCTTCCCCATCTGTCCGCAAATATGTGAACATGTTTGTGGACGGCACACATTTTGCCCAACGGCATTCCTAATTTGCCCTCTCCCATTTTCAAATGGACAAATTGGAGCCAAATTCAAACATGTGAACATAGGACATTCATCACAAACTTAGTTCAAACATAATTGAACATAGACACTAGGGTTTTAGCTAAACCTAATGGCTACTGAACGCATGCCCGAAGTTGAGGTGCTCCTTGAACGTTGTCCATTGTCGGCGTCAGCGTCAGATGAGAAGGACCCGTCCTAGTTGTCGTTGGTGTGCTGCGGCATGTCCAACTGGCTGCAGCGCTTCCCTCTTGTGGGAGGAGGTGCGCTGGTGCCGCGTGGAGCTCAGCCTCCAAAAGCAATTTCTCGGACTCAATGAGCTTGAATGCGTGGTCACACGAGCTGCACGCTCCACCCCAGCAGATTATAGCTGGCCAGCCATAGTGCGCGCCTGACTTCCTTTTTTCCGGGGAGCACCTGAATCTGAACTCTGAACCCGATAAGTGATTAGCGGCAGCTGTTCTATCACCTTTTTCGTCAAACTGCAGCACGAGTGCAAGATGCTGAATTCTGTGATCGAAATGATGACTCGTCACGTCGGGTAGACGAGGAACAACGAGGAGGAGAATCATGCAAACGCCGATCAAACCGCAGCAAGCTCTAATCGTCTGGACAAGATCAAATCATTGCCCGGGAATGTGACTGAGGAAAAGAATCGGTTTCGGGTCAAGGAAGATAGGCAGTTGTTGCATCATCCATCACCTCGGCGGCCACAACTGCAACAAATAATTGCGTTCTCCCCTAAACACGTCCCTGCCCCATGATCGTGTGGATCTGGGATAGAATTCCATGACGATCGTTACGTCTCTCCGAACGCGTTGGGTGCGTTCAGAATTTCGGATGCGTTCGTATTTTAAGACGAGGTCCGTCTCACTCCCAACGTACTACGTACACGTATAGTACTTATTTGATCGATGGGATACATACATGAGTACGTACTTGTTAATGCTGCTGACATATTCTGTACCAGCTGACTTGGCTCGCAGCGACATCGATTTTATTTCTGCAGGAGCCAGAGCACCCAACGAGAACGAGAGAGAACATAATAATTTTCTTGTAGCTAGATTGATTCGGGTTTGCAAGCAGCCGAGGACGTATCAAATTAGCTGATGATTAAGGATATATCATCGTCCAACATAATAATTTTCTTGTAGCTAGTGGTTTGCAAGGAGCCGAGGACGTGCTGTACGGGGATCTCGTTGCTCTGTACGTGTCGACCGGGTCGGGTCGTCGTCCATGCATGCATTGTTGGACTTGGTTGCCAGCTCGCTCCACATGGAAGGAATCTTCTACCCGCAGAATTGCCATGGCATCTTCGGCGATCACGAGGCTCAGAGCCCGACTTGCAAATTCGACCCCTCAAACTTTCGCGGACGCGCGGACACTGACCGGTCAAGCCTCAAATTTTTCTTCTCGGGCGAGGACGCGCATGTTCCTCCGCTGCCGCTTCTTCACAATGCGGGCGCGGATGGCTTCCTCCTCTGAGGCCGCCCGCACCGCCGCAGCAGCCGCCTCCGCCACCGCCATGTCGGCAGCGAGTCGGGCCTCGGCGGCCCTTTTCCTCTCCTTCCCACGACGGGCACACCGGTCCCGGTGGGACTCATACTCGCCCGACCGGTGATGGGAAGGAGAAATTTGAAGGCTGCGGGGACCGCGATGATCCAGCCCCAGAGGATCCGAGCGCCCGTTGAGCCGACACTATGGAGTCGCGCCGAAAAGATCCTGTCGTCGGCCGGGCGCTGTCCTCCCAGGAGCGGCAGAGTGCAATGCGGACGGCCATTGCCTCCTCCAACCCGCACGGGATGACACCCGGTCGACGGATCCGGATTGATCGGAGTCAGATCCGCTGCCCGCCATGCCGGAGACGGCCGTAGATGAGCTTGGGTGGCGAAGGGGAGTGGAGTGAAGCGGCTAGGGTTTGATCCGGCGAGCGGATGGGAAGGAAAATATGTGGGGTCGGGTGAGCCAGCGTTGGCCGGGTCCGACGTGGCGGACACGCCCGGGTGCCCCATATCCGCCCCATATTTGGACTGGATATGAGGAGGTGCCGGTCCGCCCAGACATTTAAGGGCCATTTGAGAGGCCCGTCTGGATCGAATTTTTATGACCGGGCCATCCGCCCGGACGTTTGAAACAGGTTTGGGGCGTTCGAGTGTACATGCTCTCACTCGCCAGTCCAGTCGTGCCCCGGTCAAAGATGGGAACCGGCCGGGCTGTGCCGTGGGTAGGTCTGGCAGGCAGCCGGGGCCCCGCGTGCGCAAACGGTTCCCATCCAGCCCGTGTGGTTTGACTGTACTGTTCACTTCACGGGCGTCGGCATCAGCTGGCCTCATCGTCGTCTCCCAGACCCACGAGGTTTACACGTAGCACCGTAACTGGGGTACAGGCGTACAGCAACGCTGTCTGAACTCTGAAGTGGTGCTCTACTACGTTTTCTTGTGTACGGTGCACGCACCAAAGAGTACAAAATCCCGTGCACTCTGCCGCTTGTTTACTACTTCCTCTGTCCCATAATATAACCTCCGTTTCATAGTATAAAAAACGCTCTTATATTATGAGACGGAGGGAGTAGTAGTTCACGAAAACCCACGTCACTCTACAGTGGTACTCATATTTCATTGATTAAATTAAACGGAAAAAAAACGATCTGGAGATTGATTCCCATGAACCGTATATTTGGACCTGGAACATAGCTAACGTACGAGTTTCATGGCGGCCACTCGTCTTTATAGCTTCTGGTTTGCAAGTCAAACCATGACATCAAATATATCGTCTACTGAAACCATTTCCGCCACTGCCTATCGTACTGTCGCTCCCTCACATGATTGAAAAAGAAAGAAAACTGTGAATCATGTAGGATGAACATTGGGAGTCCACCAATCTGCTTTTCTTTCTTGCTGTTGAAATATATTGCCCGTCTCTCTTTATCAGTTCGGATTTTTGAGTTTTGAAGCAACTGGCACGAGCATGAATTCAATATATGATATCCGATCCAAGAGATCTTGAGTTCAAGATCCTACCAACGCAGTATTAAAAAAAAAGATTATGCGGCCTATATCGATCTCGAGTCTAAGAAATAAATAAGGTTAGACCGCTGGAGCATGAATTCAATACTTGCAAGTTTCAGATACCCCACGTGAACTCTTGGAGTTTATTTTTCACATTAAAGAAAGAACACTGAATTCTAGTTTGGAGCACGAAACCCCTGAAGTTGTTTTTACAGCATTGCATATATTTTTTTCTGCATACCGGATATATTCATCAAAATGATGGCTTATCACATCGGGGAGACGAAGAAAAACGAGGAAGCATAGAAACGCGGACTAAACCGCCCCAAGCTCTAATCATCTGGACAAGATCTAATCAACCCCCAAAATTTTGACTGAAAAAGGGAATCAATTTTGGGCCAAGGGGATAATCTGCTAGTGTATTATAACACCTCGGCTGTGTCAACTCCAACAAACTCTGTTCTCCCATCTCGCAAGATATGGTATCGATCATCGGTACGTCAATCCGAACGCGTTGGTTGCATTCATATGTTTTCATATCAGTAATGTCGCACTCCCATCCCATGCAGTGGTAGGTACTACGTCGCACGAGTACTTGTTAATGCTACTACTGACATTCTGTTCCAGCTGACTTTGGCTCGATCCTTCAGCAGCCAGCGGACGTGCGTGCGTACGTACGAGCTGAAAGCGATGAGAGAACGTTGAGGCGGCGATGGATCCACAACGCAACGAGAGAGAAACGGCAGCGACCAGAGGTTGGCTCATTGGCTGGCTGCGCGACCCCGAACACGACGTCAAGTCCTCGAGATCATGGCACCGCACCAGTGGCATGCAGGAGCCATAGCACCAGCAGTGCTCACGCGTCTCTCCATTTTTACACTGACTGATGCCGACCTGAATTTCCATCTAGAGAAAAATTCACTGTAGGTCCTATAACTTGCGCTGGTGGTCACTTTTTTTTTTTGAAACGCGGTCCCTTAGGGCCCGATTCATTAAAAAAGGTCGAAGAGAGGTGCCCAGTTAATTAATGGAAAACCGGACGAAAACCGTCACAACATGCCCGCAAAAACAAGGCACACAGGGCGACCTGGCAACCCACACAAGAACGCACACACGCTATCGAAGAGAAAACCGCGAACAAGCGCCGAGGCCTGCGCCGGTCGATGCCAAACAGTCCACCGAACGCACCGACGACCAGGCAGCTCCGACTCTGTCGACCAGCATTGCAGGGGAAAAGCGTTGGGCCTGCGTCGAGCCGGCACCGGAACCGACCACCCGTCTCGTGTCATCGTCACCGCAGAAGCACCTCCTCTGCAGCTCCGACTTCAAGAAGACAGAAGAGGCACGGCAACCCCTCGAACACGCCGGATGAGACCGACTACCAAAGCTCAGCAGCCGCCCAACTCCGCCCGAAGCCGCCATCGTTGCCACATAAGAAGTCGCGCAACATCACCATTGCCAGACGGACACCTGCCGACCGCAATGCCGCGGGCGTCCAGCCCATGGAGCGCGCAAACGGGATCCAATGCTCTTCAAGACGACGCCCCAAAGAAGGAAGCGACGATGCGCCGTCGCCCGACCCGACTGGGTCTTAGGCTTTCACCCGAAGAGCTGGAACCGAGGGTGTGCAGGGGGTGGACTCCACGGTGGCGCCTCCAAGGAGGTGACACGACGTCCGCGGACGCCGACGCCGTCGGCCGGCAAGAGCCCGGCAAGCTTTCGCTCGGAGAACCGCCCAACACCACACCCTCACGCACTGCACCTCCGCTGACCCGCACACCTCCCACGAAGTCATCGCGCCATGACCAAGCAGCAGCCACCACCGCCACGCAACCACCACTGGTCCCTCCGACCGGAGACGAGCAGGGCGGACAGCACACCTCGACGACGTCTTCAAGAAGAGCGCGGCACCCGAGGGCGTCGCCGTCGCCGGCCCCAGCCAGCAGCTTGAGGCGGAGCTTTCGCTTGGCGCTGCCACACATCCCGCCAGAGTCCGAGCCCGGTCGGACCACCAAGCAGCCTCACGCCACACGAACCCCTCGCCGCCTGCACCCGCAGACAAGCCAGAAGCCACCCCAGATCCGCCCCAAAATACCCGAAATACCATCCCTAAACTTGCTCTAGGGGTTCACATACGGTCCAAAATACGATTTGCTCTACGTATGTGCTAATTTGGCAGTGGTCAAGTCGATCCACGTGGGCGCTGACTGCCACATCGTCTCAGCCGCTTGAATACGCAGGGAACCAGGGGGTCTTTTGAAAAAACAACGCACGGTGTCTGCGGCACGGCGGCAGGGCTCGGCGTCGCTACGGCGAGATCCGCCATGATTCTCCTGGAGCTACTGCTGATCGCGCGGGGGTGGCTCGGGAGCAGACGACGCGGCGGCGATTATGAGCATAGGAAGTGCAGCAAGTCCGGACAAGGCGCAACCCTCGTCGCCATGGACCCCGATGGCGGCGAGAGTCGCGTACGTGGACGACGACGAGCGCGCGATGGACGGCAGTATCGAGCTCCCGCCCACGCCGCCGTCGGCCTCCTCCACCAAAGCCGCCTCCTCCGCCAAGCTCCTGCTCCTCCCCGGCCCGGACTCGCCGGTCCAACCACCTCCGCAGCCGCCGGCAACCGGCAGCAGCCCGAGGTACGCCGACCTCCAGGAGCCAGCGCAGCCCTACTCCGCCGGCCTTGACCTGCAGCTCCGGCACATGGCGCAGGACGCGTCGTCGCTGCCGTTTCCGTGCGTCATTTTTGCAAAAGACCCCCTGGTTCCCTGTGTATTCAAGCGGCTGAGACGACATGGCAGTCAGCGCCCACGTGGATCGACTTGACCGCTGCCAAATCAGCACATACGTAGAGCAAATCGTATTTTGGACCGTATATGAACCCCTAGAGCAAGTTTAAGGATTGTATTTCGGGTATTTTGAACTACAGGGACTAAAGTGACCGCCGGCGCAAGTTATAGGATCTACAGTGAATTTTTCTCTTCCATCTACTAGAGCCCCGTTCGGCATTTCACCAGCTCCTAGAATCTATGGAGTGGCTGTTTGCTAGCTTCAAGATTTTGAACTACAGCTCCGTCCGCTCCCGGAGCGGAGCCGTGGAGGGAAGTGAAACCGAACGGGCCTTAGAGCATCTACGGCCGGGCGCCTCAAATCCGTCTCAAACGCCCTGGCGGGCTGACCGGTCACAAAAAATCGACCCAGTCGGGCGCCTCATATGGGCCTCAAACGCCCGGACTGACCGGCACCCCTCATATCCAGCCCAAATCTAGGGCGGATATGAGGTGGCCCGGGCGCACCCGGGCGCGTCCGCCACGTCAGCCCGGCCCACCGCTGGCCCACCCCGACCCCACAAAATCCCCCTCCGGAGCAAACCCTAGCTCACTTCACTTCGCTCCACTCCGTTCCCCGACGCTCCCCTTTCCCCAATCCGTCCAATCCCTAGCGCCGGCGAGCATGTCCAACACCGGCAGCCACTCCGACGGCAGCTCCGGCGACGAGGAGGAGCTGGCGCTCCGTATCGCGCTTGAGCGCTCGCGGGTCGATACGGGCGGCAGCTCCGGGTCCGGTGCGACGCCTCCTGTCGCCCGTCGCCGCAACGCCGACGCCGGTGCCGCCCTTCCTGACGGTGTCCTGGACTAGGGGGTACTCACCACGTCGTCTCCTGACCAGTGGGTCGGGCCGAGGACCCCCGTGGCGGTTCACTCATGGGCCACTTCGGGCAGCCCATGACGAATATAAGGAAGATTCCACAAGACTTGGCGCCCAAGACGAGGACTCTCCTAAACCCTAGGCCTCCGGTGCATTATATAAACCGAGGCTAGGCTAGTCAATAGATGAACTCATATTCATTAGAACGATCTCGTGGTAGATACATGTACTCTGTACTACACCCCATATGAATACAATGAAAAGCAGGACGTAGGGTATTATCTCTTCGAGAGAGCGCGAACCTGGGTAAAATCCTGTGTCCATGTTACCATCGCTTCAAGACGCCTAGCTTAGGACCCCTACTACGAGATATGCCGGATTTAGAACCGACATTGGTGCTTTCATTGAGAGCCTGCTGGGTAGTCAACGTCGGCATCTTCGTCGCCGGCTCGACTGGTCACCTCGGCTAGGCCGAGGACTACGCTCCACGTCGGATCGTCAAAGATCGGACGGGTGTCTTCATCAATATCAACTCCAATCTCAGCCAAGATCATGGAAGAACCCTCCATGGTGCTCGGGGGCTCAACGTCAACATTGCCCTCGCGCGATCATGCAGTTTTTTCTGGACAGCGGATTCGTGTTCGCCGTCCCCGCCTCCTTGAGTGTCGTTTTGACGATTCCTTCGGTGGAATTGCGCGGAATTGAACTTACAACAACCCTGTAAAATTTTATCGCGTTCCGATGAAGGAAACTCCGGCAATCTCCGATATACCGGAGCCGTGTTGAATCTGGCGAGAATCTGGATGTGTTTAGGGCGAGGAGTCCAGCGGCTATCTCGGACATCTTTTGGAAGATCCAACTGTTCATCGGCTGCGGAATTCCCATATCGACAACCCCTCAAAATTTCAGCTCGATCCGACGGTTCAAACTCCGGGAAACGTCCGATGAGTGCATCAATTTTCGGATATGTTTTCTGCGCGAAAGCGAATCCGACCCGAGTTCATCTTTTTCATGAACGGGTTATCGGACGTCCTTTTTTGAAGGAAATTTTCTCTACGGTATTGTGTTTTGTTTTCAAGCACGTGCCTGCAAATTTTAAAAGCCTTTTCCGAGGTAATCTTCACCGTCGCGTTGGTGTCAAACCAGTCCGACAATGTTGCTCCACGGCTGCCGACCTGCGCTAGACAGTTCATTGCTTCATCGAGCCGAGATCAACCTCATCAGATCATCACTCCGGCGAGCCAACCTAGAGTCCGGCATCGCGAAGGACAAGTAATCGTCAAGACAAGATCGTCGCCCCATGGATTGCACGGGTCGGGCGCGCCAGCATCACCGCGCGGTCACCTCTCAAGCCGGCATTGACCGCGTCACAAGTTTCGACCTGCGTCGGCATCGCCGCGTTGTTGCTTCTTCAAGCCGATGTCCACCACGCCGACCTGCTTCGACACCTCGGCTGGCATGGGGGCTGCAACGTCACCTTACCGACCTGCTCCGTCACCTCGGCTGGACCGGGGGCTTCGCCATCTCTTCAATCAACCAACTTCGGGGACTTCGGCGTCACCAGCCGACCAGCTTCGTCACCTCGGCTGGACCAGGGGCTTCGCCTCGCCACGTCGACTACGCTACATCGCCACTTCATCAAGCTGAGCTCTTCGCTCGAGCACCTCGGAACCGGCTTGGGGGCTCGGACCTTGGCCAACCGAGGACTACGCGCCGGATCTGTCAGAGACCAATGGGCGTCTTCGTCCCGCCACGAGCCCGGATCGCGTCATCAACACCGAGCACATTAACCAGCTAAGTCGCTTTCATTCTCAACTTTTTTCAATTTTTAATTTTTGTTCGGTCCGACCAAGTATTATATTTGCGTTAAACAAAAAAGTTGTTTGTTAAAAACAATGTTTGTTAAAAACACGTTTTTCCCATGTTAACTGGGGGCTCTTAAATTTATATGAGCCGTTTTATAATAAAAAAAAATTTCTTCTAAGTCGGTGCAAAGTCTTTTTCTAACACTCCTTTTTCAACTCGAGTGTATGGTCAATAGCCGGATAGCCTAGTTTCTCTCTAAAGCCGCTCGAGTTTAGTTCGCTAAATTGGCCTCTGAGAAGCACTCCGCCTTCGGGATATGGAGGTTGAAGCCGAAGGCTGGCCTACTTGAAGTTTAGAGATCGGATGTGTTATGTTAAAGCACGATGGAAGGAAAAAAATTATTTTAAGACCAATTTTTGGATTGGCACCAAAAAACTTGTTTTAGTTCGGACGTCAAGTTTTTACATAATTTTTTTTGGCTTTTCGAGCTTATGGCACTTTTAATCTATTTGTATGTTTTTCTTTCAGGAGGCGGGACATCCTCATGACCGAGGTGCCCTGCGTAATAATTCAGCTCAGGAGATCTTTTCCGACCCGCAGCTCGACATCTTTCCTGCCGACCTACACATCGGCGTTGGCGAAACGCACATGACATCTGGACTAGTTCCCGAGGAGATTCGATCCTCAGGTTGGTCGGCCGCACCCAACCAGAGTCTCGGGGGATACTGTGTGTCTCCAGCATAAATCTCGCAGTACAACGTCGGATGCCTTTACAGCATCGGCAATATCAACGGGGGGCTGCGACTAGAGCTGAACCCTCTAAAAGCCAAGGTACTCCATGGAGTCCTCGGCAAAACGTTCTCGGATATTGCTTTATATGCATCAGTTTCGAATTGTGTCTTCGGTCAATAGTTGGGTTGCCCGGCTCCTGTGCTTGCCTCCTATGTTCCGCTTTGTTCGGCTAGGTGTGCAAAGGAAGAACCACTGCGATTGTACTTCCGATTTAACTGGTCAAGTACCTCAGTGGAGAAAGCCGAAAACTGACTGTCACAATGAGCGCAAACTGGTCAGCGATCCGATGACTGTGTCAAACTATAGATCGATAGAGGTTACCCCATGGGCCTTTCATAAAATTGGCCGAAGTGTTAATGGCTTGACCTCGGCTGACGCCCGAACACTCCAAACACCGGGGGCTAGTTACTTGCCCCCAGAGTTAAGCTCCTATGACTAAGTGAAAGTTATAAAGCCTACATATCTGATTGCCTCGTTTCCGCTAACACAACCGTCTCCGGGCACCGAGACGTCGACTAAGGGTTGTCTTGTTATTGCGGAAACACCTTGCGTAGCATCTACAAAGGGGTGGAAGCCGACGATGGGCCACTTTCAAATTATAAACAGTCGCAGCGGAGTCAAAATAACATATAGCATAAAGCTGCAAAATACAGCTTAAAAGCTGACTACCACAAACATGCGCAAATTCAATCGGCCGATCAGCTTGCTTTCATAAAAGTGTTCGGCTTGTCCGAGGTCACTAATAGAAAAGCAGTTCGTCCGTCTTTGAAAAAACTGTGCAATTCTAACATCGAGTTTTTGGTATAAAACACTTCGTACATATAAAAGAGTCCAATAAACCGTACCAGGGGCTCCTTGAGGCACCTCGGCGCGGTTACTTTGGGACTCCTGGAGAGTCCGACGTATTCTCGGCATTTGTATTCAATATACGAGCGCTGCCTTCCCATAAATCGTTATAAAGCCACAATATGCATCAATTTGACTTGAGGTCTGGCCAAGCTGGGTTGCCTGGCTCCTGTGCTTACCCCCTACGTTCCCGATTGTTTGGCTAGGGGGTAAAGGGAGCACCTCTGTGATTGATACTGCCGGGTTATCCGGGTTAGTACCTCAGACTGGGTGAAGCCGAAAGCTAGCAATCTCAAAAACATAATTGGTCGGCAACGACGGAAGTGAAAATCTCGGTTTTTTAAAGCCAAATACTTCGGAAATTTTCCCCGAATAGATCTTCACTATCTTTCTCCCACTTAGTTCGGAGGTGAAGTTACATCATCCTGCTTAGCATGACAACCCAAAGAAAGGAACCGATAGCGGGACTATTTTCTTTGGAAGATGTTTCTTACGTTAAATAGTAATATAACATATCTCTCCGCGTACCTTTGTTTATAAAACCATATGGCCGGATTGCCTTGTTTGCCGTAAATCTTTGCCCTTATAAAGGCTTTATAAAGTAGGACAAACACTCCTCAGCTACTGGCCGAGGAGGTTGAAGCCGATGGTCGGTCAACAAAGTTTTGTACAATGCGGATCCGAGCATTAATGATGTAAAGTATTTGGATACGTAGAATCATTACACATAAATTGTGATTAAAGTCAATTTACTCCGGATATTTATCCTTAAATCGGCCACCCTTGCCCAACTTAAGGCTCGAGGGCTACTGGGCTTCGCGCTTCTCACTTAAAAGCCATTAACGGGTTACATCGATCCCGTGATCTGGTGTTGCCACCCGACCAGTGGCTCGGGGGCTACTGCATTGCTGATTCAATGCAGAAAATTCAAAGTGCAAAACAGTTTCCGAGGAGATTACGATCCACGGGTTGGTCGGCCGCACCCAACCTGAGTCTCGAGGACTATGCACATCGTGTTTCTGTTTCTAAATATGCTGCTGAGTTAGGAGTTGATCCTCAGGCCGATTTCGCGAATCGACCTGAGCCTCAGGGGCTACTGGGATCAGCAGTTTCATGTTTTCCTTCAGGTGCATCTCGGATTTTATGCCGACACACACCTTGAGGGCTACTGGCTATATATCTCGGCAGAGAATAAATTGCACCAATCAAAAAAATATCCGCAAAAAGTCAGCCCAAGCCCGAGGTGGTGCATCACCTTGGAGGCAGTCTGGCGTAAAGCTCGGATGCAAGTGGCTGGCTGAAAGGACCACGATGTTGCCTAGAGGGGGGGTGAATAGGCGTTTTAAAATCTTTTACGGATTTGGTTATATCCTAATGCGGAAATAAACTAAGCGGATACTTTTCAAGAACAAATCCTAAATATACTAAGCTCACTAAGTGCACCAACAACTTAGAATAAACAAGATGAGAACAATGAGGATATGAGTAAGCACAAGTAAGTTACACAAACTTACTCAATGTATATCACAAGATATGGAAATGAATAATACACACAACCACAAGTAAGCAATACAAGCTTACATAAATTGTATCACAATATATGGAATTGAATGATACAAGCAAACTCAAGTAAGCACTACAAGCTTACACAAGTTATGTCACACGATATGGAAATGAATGTTACAAGCTAGCAATTCACACTAAGTACAAGATATATCAATAGTAGCAAGTATGAATTGCGGAATATAAAGTGTAGGCCTAAATAATCTCTTCAAGGAAATAGCCAACACAATATAATGAGGACAACAATATATAGTGAATGCAAGGTCAAGAGACCAAAGTAACCCACAAGTAGTGGCTAGGGTTAGAGATAACCGAAGACATGGAGACGAGGATGTATCCCGATGTTCACTTCCTTGGAGGGAAGCTAGTCACCGTTAGAGAGGTGGATGTTACCACGAAGGCACACCAACGCCACGAAGGCTCACCCTATTCTCCTTGAGATATCACCACGAAGGCGATTCCCAACCACTAGTGGTAGACCTTGAGGCGGCCTCCAAACCTTCACAAACTTTCCGGGGGACAAATCACAAGTTGATTCCTCACCGGAGCACTCCTACCGCCTAGGAGTCTCCAACCTCCAAGAGTAACAAGACAAAGGGGAAATGCTCAAGACTTGCTTCAAGCTTCAAGCATGTAATCCTTCAAGCATTGTATTCATCTTCATACGTTAGTCATGTGATCATCCACAAGCTTCAAGCATGTAATCCTTCAGGATGGCTATCTTGAACTTGCGCTTGTCAACCATGATCATCAACTCTTGATGTCATCCTCTCATGGGCACTTGAAATCTTTCTCTTGATGTAAGTCCATGAGAATCACCTAACCCTCATAGATATAGAAAACACATAGAATGGGTTAGTACACAAAGCGCAATTGAAAAATTCTTACCATACCACAAGATCCCATGTGGTACATGATTTGCGCTTGTGTGTTGATCATCTTTGAATTCAATCTTCGATCTTCATCTTGGTCAACAATTATCTTTGTTCCATGAATAATCTTGATGCACAACTATATGTATATGGCATTCATTCCGAATCCATTCAATCTCCTTCTTGCATCACCCATGGAACAAACATTTCTATATAACTTGATGTCATTGTTTCTTCATAGGAATTGTCATTCATTATCAAGTCTCAATGCATATATTTATGTTGATGGAATTCATCCATCAATTCATCCAGTATTCTTCATGCATTGCAAATGGAACTTTCCTTCAAATGTATATCTCAATGCAAACATTAGTCCATTAGGATTGTCATTTAATTACCAAAACCATACCTGGGGACTACATGTACTTTCAATCTCCCCCATTTTGGTAATTGATGACAATCTCAACAAGAGGGTTTATATAATGAATTTTTAAACAAGCATGCAATTTATCCAAAGATAAATTGAATACTTGGGGTGATTTTGATAGCATCAAGTATTACAAAGAAACTTGATGTTATCAAAACTGGTTGTACTAACATCAAAATACTACACAAGTATTTGATGTTAGTAGGACCATAATCTATAGAGCAAGCTCCCCCATAATATATGCATATGTGGATGAACTTTGAATTTCATTGCATAGATATAAACTAGGTGGAGTTTTCTCTATATACTCATTCATGCAACAAGCACATATAACTAGGGTAGATATGCATGAATGACAACAAGAACTTCAAAAGATATTTATCTTAAACCCTCTAAACTTCTCCCCCATTGGCAACAAATGCCAAAATGGAAGACAAAACATCTAGAAGACCAATATAGTATGAGTTCCTCCTTGATGTGTGCATATCACAAAATGGGAGTGAAAACAAATGCACATATTCAATGATGAACAATTGGAGGAGCTCGGAAACTATAGAATGCAACCAGATACGAAGATATGAAAACAAGCATTAGACATGCGAGGAAAACATCTAGAAGATCCAAAAAAACATATTTTGGACAAGATATAATAGGAATATCTAATGTGATCATCATGTCAAGCATGGGTCCAAAATCCATTCAAAACACATGAGTATGCAAGATTGTATGCAAAACATACAAGCACTCATGACACAACCTCTTACAGAAGCCACTATACGAATAAAAGGAACACACAAAGTGGCCGGCAAGGAATAAATGATATCAAGGAAAGATATGAACTTTCTTATGTATAAAAATTTCTAAGTGGCCAAAAATAATCATGATATGTATCCACAAAGAAACCCGTATACACAAAAAGGTTGTAATTGATAAGAACATGATATCCATAGGTGAATCCACTATTATACAACTTTGAGCCTAGCATAAGAGCAAGGCACATGGCACAAAGCACATGGCACAAATTGATCTCATTTGCATAACACAAAGTGAAGCAAGCAATCAAAAGATCCGACGAGCCAAAAGGATAAAAGAATATTATGATTTGGGAAAAGGAGTGTTCTAAGGAAAATAGAGAAGCTCCCCATGATTTGTGCACTATTTAGAATTTTTGTATTTGGATACAAGTGCACAAAATAGGATCATCACTCCCCCAAAATCAATAGGAACACAAAACAATTGCAAGCAAGCATAGATAAGAAAAGAAGCCTAGCATTTGCAACAAACATATGGTTGAGCAACATGTAAATGAGGCAACCTAAGAATAGGCACAACCAAAATGATGTGTGTGAGTCACGTCAAAGCACTTGAGAAGACTAATATAAGGATGAGAATTAAGCATCAACATAGTCTTGAGTAAATGAGATACAAGGTGCAGGACATGTCCTTCCCACACACACGAAGTTAAGCAGGTCACACACACATCAAGCAAATGGGTTCACAAGCTCACTAATATGCAAATTTAAAAATCAAAGTTTGTGACAACCCATGGTGAAGATAGGAAATAATAGGCTTGTCAAGACAAGCATGAGGACAACAATCTTCACCAAACATGAGGCACTAAGATGCAAAGGGGTAAGGCACGCACTCATACGACAAATGCTTCCACGGAGCCACCAAAGATATAAAAAGAGGATGAAACGGTGGACATGAAATAATAGGGATATCAACTAGAGATGTAACTTCTCTCACGTGTATAAGATTCTAGGTAGATGACAATCATGATGATATATATCCACAAAGAAGGATGTACACATGACATAGTTACAAAAGGAAAGAATAAGATATCCAAACGGGAGTCATAAAATATACCAATGAGATCTTTGCTTGAAAGTATAGCACATGGCTTAATATTATCTTATTGAATATTAATGAACTCCAAACACACAACCATCAAAGACATCACAACTAGCAACAAGAGATCATTATTGGGATGCTTTGAGAATGGAAATAAGTATCACAAGAACGAGTCAAGAAATTCATGCCATGATGCAACGTACACAAGGTTGAATGCAAGAAATGTATGCATGAAGTAAATATTTGTTACCGAGAAAGCATTGGCATGAAGTAGCAGATCAATGAGTCACCCAAACTTGGCTCTAATTCCCTCATGGTGACACCACCTTCTTCATGCATAAGCCAAGCACACAATGCTTCTTCAATGTACCTAAATCACTTTTAAGTACAATATGGTCCCCAAACTTATTGGGTCCAAAGTAGTTAGCACAACTACAATACAAAGTGCAAACTCCACTTAACTATGTGCATATAGATATGACTTTGAATATCGTGCACATATTAACCATTAAGGACATGATGGAGTTGCCCTTATATATTGGATCATTTAAGCAAGGCATAAATATATACATATATTAACATGCATGCACAAGCCAATCAAGATCCAAGGAGATATAACTTGGACAAAAGATCACATACATCATGAATACTTCCAATATCATCACAAATCATTGACATCTACCAAATTGCATCAATGAGACAAATAAACACATGATAGCACACAAAGTTCAACATATGAACTTAAGCAAAAGCGATATGCATTTCACACATTCTCATAGGCAAATCTCACTCAAATGGGTATAAGATATTGCAAGCAATGAGATAACAAACTCCCATGAAAGCAAGATCAGGCACTTCTCCTTTGCTTGTCAAAAGATAAAGAGCATTGGTTGGCTAAGGAGGAAGATCAGCAAGAAATTGAGTTCTACAAATGGAGGAGAGAGAAATGGAGTCGTCAAGTTCTTCGTGGGGAAGAAGAAGACTACTTATAGGTGGGGCTCCAAATCCAACCGTTGGGGCAGATTTCTGCGTGTCCCGGAAGTTCCGACAGCATACGGAAGTTCCGGCACCCGGAAGCTCCGGGCCAAGTTCCGGGCAGGTTTCGGGTTAAACAGAGAGATTGCACAAGTGTGCAATCACTTTGGATGCCCCGGAAGCTGGCCACACTTGCCACAGAAGTTCCGCGTCCCGGAAGTTCCGGCCACCCCGGAAGTTCCGTCCGCCAGAAGTTCCGGGAGAGGGTCCGGGCAAGTTCTGGGCTAAACAGAGAGATTGCACAGATTGCGCAATGCCTCTGGGTTGCCCGGAAGCTGGCCGGACCTGCCCCGGAAGTTCTGGTGCCTGGAAGTTCCGGCTGACACCGGAAGTTCCGGCCATCACAGAAACTTCTCCAACTATGGCATTTGGGCACTTCTCTCCTCCGGAATAATCATACATAGCAATAATTGGAATGACTCAAAATAACGATTTCCCAGATAAGATCTTTAAGATAATCCATGGGTAACATCGCACTAGAAATCCTTACTCAAACAAATCCAAAGGATAAATAGTAAAAAGATGTTTATGCAATTAGGGACGTGTTGAGCATAGCAAGCCACAAAGATATAAGGTAATCTCAAATATGAATTCGAAGTGGCAATCCTCAGTTGTTCACATTTACAAGGATTGTGATATGCACAAAGCACATCACTCCCCCATAATGTGATTAATCATATATTATCAACAGGAGGCAAGTGAAATCCAACCAAAGATAATCAATGAATGAGAATTTGAATTTCAAATGAGCTTTACATACCACATAGTAACTAGATAATATTGCACTAACAATACTAGGTGGTATCCCACATATATACACATTTAAGGTTTGTGATATGCGTAAACATAGCACTCCCCCATAATGTGATGATCCATTAATATCTCAAAAGAGCCAAATAAGATTCAACTAATGAAGCAATAAAGGCTAGAAACCACACACACAAATATATGAAGTGCATTGCGACCTACACATGCTAGATAACTCAACTCAAGCATACTATGAGGCACAACATATACAAACACATGCTAGGTACAAAACCTAAACATGCAAGAGACTAGTAACTTTCAATGTAAACAATGTAAGTATAAGTTACCGCAGAGAGGAGCATTGGATTGATAAATGTGATGATAATCCACTTAACTTGTCATTAACCACAACATATGGTGAAAATAATTTTTCTTCATGAAGTAGCCAAGTCTCCAATGCCCTTCACACACACCTATTGATCAAGTTTGAGTTTGATGGTCCCCAACCAAGTTGGGTCCTAAGAAGTTAGTCACAATAGGCTTCGCAACCCAAATGGTCTTTTCCATTTCCAAACCATATTGGGAACCAACAAACTTGGCAAACACATTGCCAACAATATCCTTCCTAAGTGAGTAATGATCATTGATAATTGGAGGCTTAGAGATGTTATCGTTGGGACATGATGAAGCAATGTGTCCCTTCTTATGGCAAATATAGCAACATGTACTCCCCCTTCTTTTCTTCTTTACTTTCTCAACTTGGGGAGAATTACCTTGTTTAATCATGGGTAGAGGCCTTTCATTATCTTGAGATTGAACTTGAGGCCACTTCCCTTGACGCTTCACACTTGAAGCCTTCTTCTTCAATGGACAAGATCTCACATGGTGTCCAACCTTTTTGCACTTGAAGCAAATAATGTTGGCCAAATTCTTGACTTGATCTTGTCCCTTCTTCTTGTTCTTGGACTTCTTCTTGTTGGAGATGAAATCAAGTCCTATTTTGTCTTGAGGGTCCTTTTGCACACTCAACATATTATCATAACATTTTTCCAAGTCTTTATTCAAACTAGTGACTTGGGCCTTGAGCTCTTTATTTTCCTCTACAACATTAGTGTTAACAAAAGAACTAGAGGAAGTAGAAGCTTCATTGTTAGAGCAACAAGGCATGGCAAGCAATTCATCACAAGATGTATCAATATCATGTAGAGAGGAATTGCAAGGACTAGCACATGGCAATAAAGCACTTAGAGTAGATGTGCTAATGTCCACATGAGACTCACACGATTTTACCTTGGTGACCATAGCCTCAAGAGCCAACTTTAGCCCATCATGAGAGATTAGAAGATCCTCATAAGTGACCGAGAGCTTTTCATGACTTTCTTCCAACTTCCCATAATTGCTAGTTAGCAAATCAAGTTGAGTCCTTAGCTCAACATTCTCCTTCAAAATTGATGCTTCACATGAAATCGAGTTAGTAGCACAAGCATCATTATCAATATGAGAGGAGCAAGTATCAATTAGAGACTTCTCATGAGTTGATTGAAGCTCCTCATGAGACTTAGAGAGTTTGATGAGCTCTCCCTTGACATCATTGCATTCAAGGAGAAGGAGCTCAAAATCCTCTTTAAGTTTACCATGAGTAATTTCAATTTCTCCTTTTGAAGATCTTAAGTCTCTAAACGTTTGATGAGCCTTAGCAAGTTCATGTTCAAGTTGTTCACTTTTAGCTTGCTCGTTAAGAAATAAATCATTACATTTTTTAAAGCAAGCAAGAACATCTTGGAACCTCTTATAAGTGTTATTTTTAGCTCTATGAAGAGTTTTCCCAATCTCATAGAGATTTTGAGTCAAGTCATCATCATCATCATCATCATCATTACAACTATCATCATTATCACTAAGAGAAGATGACACCTCGTGATTACCTCTTGCCATGAGGCACATGTGAACAAAGGGGGTTGATGATGATTCTTTTGGAGAAGAGGGTTCTTCATCAATCAAGTGTGCCTCATCCTCCTTGATTTCCTCTACATGGTTAGTCATACAACAACTAGACGAAACCAAGGCATTTCGATCATGGCAACACGGGAGAGCAAGCATATCATCACAGACATTTGTCAAGGAATTCTTAGGTGATATGCATGGACTATCAACACAATAATTTATACTATTTGTGATGCTAGATATGCTCAAGTCCATAGAAGATACATCACTAGTATCTACATAAGCAAGATCATCAATGATGAGCTTAACACCATCATCACAAGATATTTCTTCACTCACCATGTCATTACCTTGTGATATGCCACATGTTGGTGAAGTGGAAGATGTTGAAGTATGCAAGTAATCGGAGGTGGAAGCAATAGAGAGCTCTTCATGATTTAAAACTGTGGAGAACTCCTCCATTAACTCCCCGAAAATAATATTGTCTTCATCAAGATTGGACCCACCATATATATCTTCAAGTTTGGTCCAAGCCTCATTAGCTGACTTGCAAGTCGAGATTTCCTTAAAAACTTCAACGGTTATAGTTTGATGAATGGCAAGAGAAGTATCACAATCAAGATACATATCCTCAAAAGATGGAGAAGGACCATCCTTTGCACTAGAAATTCCTACAAGAACAATTCGCAAAGCATTTGGACCCATGGCCCGAAAGCGACAAAGCATGCGAATTCTCCACAAGTGATAATTTGTGCCATCAAAATCAAAGGTGTCATTGTGCACTAAATCACTAGTCGACATCGATACTTTCTAGGCGGTAAAGCCTAATAAGGAGAGACCTAGCTCTGATACCAATTGAAAGGACCACGATGTCGCCTAGAGGGGGGGTGAATAAGCGTTTTAAAATCTTTTACGGATTTGGCTATATCCTAATGCGGAAATAAACTAAGCGGATACTTTTCAAGCACAAATCCTAAATATACTAAGCTCACTAAGTGCACCAACAACTTAGGATAAACAAGATGAGAACAATGAGGATATGAGTAAGCACAAGTAAGTTACACAAACTTACTCAATGTATATCACAAGATAAGGAAATGAATAATACACACAACCACAAGTAAACAATACAATCTTACACAATTTGTATCACAATATATGGAATTGAATGATACACGCAAACTCAAGTAAGCACTACAAGCTTACACAAGTTATGTCACACGATATGGAAATGAATGTTACAAGCTAGCAATTCACACTAAGTACAAGCTATATCAATAGTAGCAAGTATGAATTGCGGAATATAAAGTGTAGGCCTAAATAATCTCTTCAAGGAAATAGCCAACACAATATAAAGAGGACAACAATATATAGTGAATGCAAGGTCAAGAGACCAAAGTAACCCACAAGTAGTGGCTAGGGTTAGAGATAACCGAAGACATGGAGACGAGGATGTATCCCGGTGTTCACTTCCTTGGAGGGAAGCTAGTCACCGTTAGAGAGGTGGATGTTACCACGAAGACACACCAACGCCACGAAGGCTCACCCTATTCTCCTTGAGATATCACCACGAAGGCGATTCCCAACCACTAGTGGTAGACCTTGAGGCGGCCTCCAAACCTTCACAAACTTTCCGGGGGACAAATAACAAGTTGATTCCTCACCGGAGCACTCCTACCGCCTAGGAGTCTCCAACCTCCAAGAGTAACAAGACAAAGGGGAAATGCTCAAGACTTGCTCAAATCAAAAATTCCTTTGGTCAAGAGAAGGGCAAGGAGTGGATCTATCACTTGATTGGAGAACCTCTCAAGAACTCTCACAAATCCCTTCGGGATCTAGGATTTAGTGTATGAGGATGTGAGAGAGAGTAGAGTGTGTTCTTGGGTTGATTTGAAGTGAATAGTCAACCCTCTACCGGATGGGTAGAGGGGTATATATAGTGCCCCAAGAAATCTAGTCGTTTTAGTGTAAGTGACTGAGACGGGCCGGACATCCGGGCTGAGGCCGGACATCCGGCGGATGTGAAATGCACACACGTACAGAGAAAAACAGAGCCAATGTACAGGGCCCGGACATCTGGCCAAAGTTGGGGCCCCGGACATCCGGCCAAGTGCCGGACATCCGGCGGGCACAGCCAACATTTCGGTAAGGTTTCTGGACAGAGACGGCCGGATTTCCGGGGGGATCCCGGACATCTGGGGCGTCCTGGGAGCCCGGACATCCGGCCAAGTCCCGGACATCCGGCCATCACAAAAACAGCAGGAACCCCAAAACTAAAACATGCATAACTTTCACATCCGGACTCGGATTTTGATGATCTTGGGCTCATTTTGAAGCTATGGAAAAAGCCCAGGTCCTCACATAGAGAACCACCCAAGATCAACCAAAATGGAGGATGCAAATTATGCAAAGCTTTTATCATGTATTTGGGTAACCTATTTGGCTTTGGATTTTCTTTGATAGATGTATAGGCATATTGTATTTGTACTGGATAGGAGTGAAATATGCCTATGTTGGAATATGATGTGAGGAAGTAGAAATAGAAGATGTTGACTTGAGCAAATCTATCACTAACCCCTTTGATCCCCTCTTAATAGTGCGGGATCCCTATAACTCAAGAATCATAAAAGAACTATACTAGATAGCTTCCGGAAACTCATTCTTGAGCATATATCCTTTTCGATGGTCATCGATCCTCACAACTAAAGCCAAAGGAACTAATACCTTTGACTAAAGCATTCCATTTGAGCTTGGTGTTGACGTTTATGCTTGGCTCAAGTCAGAACGATGATCTTGATCATTATACTTGGTGAAGACTTCAAATAGCTCCCCCATAAGCCATGTGGGGAGCATTGCATTGTATTCATCTTCATACGTTCGTCATGTGATCATCCACAAGATTCAAGCATGTAATCCTTCAGGATGGCTATCTTGAACTTGCTCTTGTCAACCATGATCATCAACTCTTGATGTCATCCTCTCATGGGCACTTGAAATCTTTCTCTTGATGTAAGTCCATGAGAATCACCTAACCCTCATAGATATAGAAAACACATAGAATGGGTTAGTACACAAAGCGCAATTGACAAATTCTTACCATACCACAAGATCCCATGTGGTACATGATTTGCGCTTGTGTGTTGACCATCTTTGAATTCAATCTTCGATCTTCATCTTGGTCAACAATTATCTTTGCTCCATGAATAATCATGATGCACAACTATATGTATATGGCATTCATTCCGAATCCATTCAATCTCCTTCTTGCATCACCCATGGAACAAACATTTCTATATAACTTGATGTCATTGTTTCTTCATAGGAATTGTCATTCATTATCAAGTCTCAATGCATATATTTATGTTGATGGAATCCATCCATCAATTCATCCAGTATTCTTCATGCATTGCAAATGGAACTTTCCTTCAAATGTATATCTCAATGCAAACATTAGTCCATTAGGATTGTCATTTAATTACCAAAACCATACCTGGGGACTACATGTACTTTCACTGGCTCCATAGAGAACCTTTTCGGCGTTAAGCTCGGATAACCTCCTTCAAACTTTTTCAAAGATGAGGTACTGTATGCCTCCTCGGATGCAGTCCGGCGTTGGAGGTCGGATACAGACCGGCGTTGGAGCTCGGCTGTTAAAATATACCTCGGATGCAGTCCGGTGTTGGAGCTCGGCTGCAAGAAGACACCTCGGATGCAGTCCGGCGATGGAGCTCGGACACAAGAGGACACCGCTGCACAGGAAAAAGCCTCGAACCCGAGGTGCGGCGTAAACAATAACAAGGCATTGATAAAAAGCCAGGAACTTAAAGAGGCTCCTCGGATGCCCGACGTGTCAACTCTTCGGATACACCTCGGCGATCCTCGAGATCGGATATGTGAATATTTGTTGAACCAGTTTTCAAGACCGACGACCGAAGACGAAGAACAGCTCGGCAGAACCGAGGAACGTCCCCAACTTGAAGACCGGTTCAGGGGGCTACTGACGGTGTCCTGGACTAGGGGGTACTCACCACGTCGTCTCTCGAGCAGTGGGTCGGGCCGAGGACCCCCGTGGCGGTTCACTCATGGGCCACTTCGGGCAGCCCATGACGAATACAAGGAAGATTTCACAAGACTTGGCGCCCAAGCCGAGGACTCTCCTAAACCCTAGGCCTCCGGTGCATTATATAAACCGAGGCTAGGCTAGTCAATAGATGAACTCATATTCATTAGAACGATCTCGTGGTAGATACATGTACTCTGTACTACACCCCATATGAATACAATCAAAAGCAGGACGTAGGGTATTATCTCTTCGAAAGAGCCCGAACCTAGGTAAAATCATGTGTCCATGTTACCATCGCTTCAAGACGCCTAGCTTAGGACCCCTACTACGAGATATGCCGGATTTAGAACCGACACTTCCCGCCCCGCGCGCGGATCCGCGAGGCCTTCACAATATGCTCCGCCCGCCCGACGGCCTCTTCCACCTCCAGCCGCTGCTCCGCACGGGCAGCGGTGGGTTCTAGTGCCCGCTCCGCCGGCGCCGCGGATGCGGACTCTGGAGTCAGAGGCAGAGGGCAAGGGAGAGGGGGAGCGGGTCCGACGCGGCTGCGCAGTCCGCCCGCCGCCGCCGCGTGATGCCGGTGCCCGACGAGGAGGAGCGTCTCCTCCAGTGGGTGTACCGTTGGTCACTTACCACGGCGGAGACGGACGCCCGACGACTCCGGAGGATCAACGCCAAGCAGCTCCGGCTCGGCATTGAGCAATCCGAACGAGAGGCGGCGAGGGTGGCCAAGCTCAAGCGCAAGCAAGACCGCATCATCCGGCGCTTGCAAGGCTACATCGTCATCTCCGATTCCTCCTCCTCCGATGGGTCCGACTCCGACGACGACCCACCTCCTGCTGCGGACGCCTATAGCAGCGCCGGCGACCGGAAGGGCAAAGGGCCGGCGAGGAAGTGGTGAAGCTCGCCCTCTCCTTTTATATAATCTAGTTCTAGTATGTAGTTAGAATGTGTCGGATCGTTGGACTGTGTGAATTATGCCCGTTTGGTGATCTTTTGGTGATGTTTATGTGAATTATGCCCGTTTGGTATCGGTTTATATGTCCGTTTCCTGTCGATTTTAATCATTTGGTGATTTACGTATTACGTTGCATGAATTTGTATGGATATAAGTTGCCGGATATGAGATACGCGGGTGTGGAGGCGCGGATTTAGCGAGTGCCCGGTCAGTGTCCGGGCGCGTCCGCGGGCGTTTGATGTGCCGTATTTGTCTTATGCGGCTCTTAGATCACTCCAGTTCCGTTCTGCTGTAGTAGCAATCGCGTTGTGCTCCGCGTCGTTCGACCTGGTCTCGTCGTTCTCCATGGATGGAATCTTCTCTTCTGTCGACAGAATTGCCATGGCATCGCGCACTTTCAGCAATCTTGAGGCTCGCGGGCCATTTCAAACCTCGGTTGGTTCCAGCCAGTCGGTCCAGTCGTGCCCCGGTCAAGACGCCGGTGCACCGCGCGCGTACGTGAAGTGAGCCGTTCCATTCCAGCCCGGACGGCCGGACGTGTGGCCCGATTGACCCAACTAACTGTTCACTTCACAGGCGTCAGCGTCGGCTAGCTAGCCTCGCCGCCGTCGTCGTCGTCCCCTAGCCCCAGGAGGTTTACGCGTAGCGGTGGAGATGGGGTACAGCCAGCCAAGAGGCAACTAGCTGTCTGAACTCTCAAGTGGTGCCCTTTGTCTGCCGTTGGTTTACTAGTTCACGGTAAAGTACGGCGCACTGGTAAACAATGGGCTTCAGTGTACTACTACTTCTACTTGCCTGGTGCAGCAGAGTGGACTGTCTTCCATTTCTTTTCTTCTAAAGCCAAAGCGAACTGTGGAGGCGTGTTCAAACTACACCTAGTACAACACTGCGGCGCAGGGCAGATGTTTCCAGAACAGCTACTCCCTCCGTTTCAAAATATAGTGCGTCCTCGGTTTCCGCGTTTCAACTTTGATCATAAATTTGACCAACGAGACCGACTGTGGCGGGGGTAAAAATTATACCAATGAATTCGTATTCGAAAGAATTTTTCAATTATATAATTTTTGTTCCCGCCGCAGTCGGTCTCGTTGGTTAAATTTATGGTCAAAGTTGAACCTCGGGAAGCGCGAGCGCACTATATTTTGGAACGGAGAGAGTATTGTAAAATGTATCTCTTTTTTTTTTGCGAAAAATTGTAAAATGTACCATAACACCAATACCCTGACCATCTTTCTTTTTGAGAACAGAGTTTTGAAGAAATAATAGGGCAGGCTTGGCCTAATTGTTCAGTGTCATGGAGCTGAACTGAACACCTGTGTTTCACTCTGCAATGCACCAGAATGCTTGAAAAAGTTTTAAAAAGAAGTTTCAATAAAAGGAGCACGGCCGTTCTCCTTATGTCTTTTCTTTGCAAGTCAAACAACCAAACAAATTTTTTATCTTTCTTCATGCTGGTTCACGTCTTCTATCCACTTGAGAATCCGTTTTTGGCACAGCTTATCTTGTACAGTACTTTTTTTCTCACATAAAATGTACTGTATGAATGATGCATGCATGTACGCTAAACTACATCAAGCTCGTCTCAACGAGATCAAATCAATCCCCAAGAACTGGAAAAAGCAAACAGTTTTGGTCCAGGTAAATTAATATAGGCAGTCAGTTGAATCTAGTAGTACCATCCTCTGCGCTGCGTCACCTCCAGCTGTGACACAAGAGCAAACAATTCCATTCGCCCCTGGGCGTACGTACCGCGGCGTCCCTCTCGCATGACTGTGTCGATCTAGAATACAATTCCATGCCGATCGTGACGTCTTCCCGAACACATTCAGATGTTTCCATATATACAAAACCTACTCGGCAATGTCTCGCTCCGTACATTACCTGTGGATGGCACGGGCATACTACTATTCAGTTCCAGCTGACCTGGCTCGAAGCGGCCTCGATCGACTCTGCAGGAGCCAGATGTCAAGATGGCAATATTCCCCGTGAGGACGGGTACCCGCGGGGATTTACCCGCCATGAAGCGGGGATGGGGGACGAATTCGCCCCGTGGGGATTGTCTGGCGGGTACCCGATAGTCTCGCGGGGCGACGATGGGGATAAAATTCCCCCCGTGGAGACTCCATGGATACCCGAAAAACTATGTCATGCGTACTATAAATGCACAATATATAGATTAATACCTAGATATTTCACACAATTATTTTTCTCCACCTCTCCCAACAACCATGCCCTCTCCAATCTCACCTATCTTAGTCAATTTTGAGATCCCCATGGATACCCGACGGGTACCGGGTACCCGTTATTGACGGGGATGGGGGGCGTTTTGTCCCCGCGAAGCTTCACGGGGCTCGCGGGTATGGGGATTGGCGGGGATCGGGGCGGGGATGGTGGAGTCATCCCCGGTCATCCCCGTCCCCGTTGCCACCTTGAGCCAGATGAGCTAGCCAGCGGTGCTCGTGGTCTGAACGGGAGCTCCATTCCTTCATTTTTGCAGATCACCATGGCTGAATTTTCTCCTGGATGAATTCCATGCACCCAACCGAGAATTCCGTTTTGCAGTCGACATAGCAACCAGCAACCAGCCGAGGACTGTACGGGATCTGTCGACCGAGTCGTCGTCCATCCGTGGAATCTTCCGCCCCCCAAAATTACCATGACATCGCACCTCGAGGAGAGTCGTGCGTCGCTCCGTTCCAAATTCCAAAACCGCGCGGGCCACTAGTACCGCTTTCGTCCATGGCGGCCCGTGTGGTTTGACTGACCCACTGACCCGTCTGTTCACTTCACAGGCGTCAGCGTCAGAGAAGGGTCGTCGTCATCTCACAGGAGGTTTACACGTAGCCATGAGGATGGGTACGTGGTATGGGCGAGCAAGCAACTCTGTCTGCAGTGCAACGTAGTACTGCCATTTGTCTATTTGCCTTGCTTGGACCAGACACCAGACTGACTTTCTAGCACGCAAGTGAAAGTGGTTTTTACCAAGGTCAATCCGTTCTTGCCTGATGAGTGGATTGAGCTTCATGCGCCAATCAACCAGTCAGCTGGTCGCCCGTAAGCTCAAGCTAGCCGTTGGAAATTATCAGACCTCTACTTCACCGGTTCAATGAAGGAGTATAATAGTATATCGCCAAAATAATCCCAATCAGAGATCATATATTATAAGTATACATTTAAGATATGATTCGGTGACAAGCAACTATGAAAAATGCTTGTCCATAGGGTTAAAAGAAGTATCTTAACAAAGTGGACCATCAAATCGTATCCTCATCCCATCAAGTCAATATGTTCCTTCTTTTTTAATAACAGACATATTGTCTGACCTTAGATTGATGCCCTTAAAAGTTCAACAAACCAGCCAAACCAAGGAAAGTAGCGGAAACAGGAAACAGGAAGCTAGCAAGTGCGATTACAGCGCATGTAGCGCAATTGGACAGGGGCGGCGCAGCGCCCAAACTACTCAACTACGAAGACCGCGAAGCCGGACGACACACAAGGCAGGAACCAACCACAATCAGGCCAACAGTGGATGCCGATCAGGGATGCAACAGAACACCTGGAACACCTAAAAAACCCTCAAACACCTCACAACCAACCAAGAAGCAAAACGCCAACGTCCCTATTGCACGTCCTCCATTCGCGCCGTGGCCTGAAGCTCTGAAGCCTTGGCGCGGAGGTTGTTGCACCTGCGCTCAATGTGCGGCTTTGTCAACGCCGAGGCCTCTACGTCCAGCCCACAGGAGGAGGCACCGTTCGTGACCCAAGAGGGAAGGCCCAGCAAGCGGGCCCATCATCCATCGACAAGATACGCTGAGAAGGATTGGGTGCTCAAGTAAATCAGTATAAATAGTGCGACTGAGTAATTGAATAGGTGGCGAATTGGTAATGGCTGAGGCCATTGGCTTGTAAATCTATCATTCATCTGTAACAGAAATATACCACAGGAGAGAGTGAATTCAAATGCCGCCATAGCTTTCCCCTTCCTCCTCCAACCCCTAGTCAGATCTTAACAATTGGTACTCAGAGCCTAAAATTTCCCCACCCACGCTGGAGCATCCTCACGAGACTAGGCTGGCGGCGGCGGCGGCGCGCCGGCGGCAGGAGCTTATGGAGAATCTCACTTCCGAGGGCAAGGCGATCTATGAGACGGTCGCGCAAGCAAGCGAGGCGACTCATCTTCGCCACCAGAAGGAACTTGAGGCGATGATTGTGGCGGCGGTGGGCACCGTTGTGGAGGCGGCAGTGTCGCGCTCGGTCGGGGCGGCCGTCGACAAGGCTGTCGAAGCGGCGATGGAAGCAGCCGTCAACGACATGCAAGCGTACACCGACGGCGCGAAAGCGGACCTCCTTAAGCAGATGCAGGAACTGCGAGTCGCCAAGGGTTCGGCCATCCGTTCCAGCGAAGCAGAAGGGGACGAGCGTTCTCCTAAGGGCGCGACGGCGGGGAACACGCAGGCGTTCCGTTCGTCCATGGCGGCAAAGGGGCGACCTCCTCAGGGCCGTATATCCCACCACCTGCTCGAGGTATGGCTGAATTGCCGCGGCCGACCTCTTCCTTCTCCAGTCTGTCACACCGCGAGAGGCGGAATGGTGTAGCATCTTCGTCAGCAAATTCAGGGCACGGGAGGCCACCATCTGTGGATTTTCCGAGGTTTGATGGTGAAAATCCCAAACTATGGCAGACAAGATGTGTGGATTATTTTGAGATGTTTGACACCGACCCAGATTTGTGGATTGCGGTGGCTGCGATGCAGTTTGAAGGACCTGCAGCTCGATGGTTGTCGTCTGTCCAACACAAATTTGTGCGATCTTCTTGGGAGGAATTCTGTTCTGCGGTGCTTGGCCGTTTTGGGCGTAACCAACATCAGTCTCTAGTGCGCAAGTTATATCGGTTGAAGCAAACTGGAACTGTCGAGGAGTACATCAACCAATTCTCTGAACTTATGGATCAACTCACGGCTTATGAGCCTGAACCTAATATGTTACATTACACCACTCGGTTTGTGGATGGTCTGAAAGCCAATGTTCGCATGATTGTGGCTGTTCAACGTCCTGAAGATTTGGACTCAGCTTATTCCATTGCGACAGTACAAGAAGAGATGGGAGAGCTTGATGCTGAAACTTCTGTGTTTGGGAAACGTTCCTCTGCTCAATTTTACCGTTCTGACAGGGTCCCAATAGCCAAAAGTTTGGAGGAACCAAAAATTGCAGAGAGAGTTAAACCATCTAGCACTGAAGATAAGTTGGCCACACTGAAAGCTTATCGTAGGGCCAAGGGCCTCTGTTTTATCTGTGGAGAACGTTGGGGCAAAGAACATAAGTGTAATACCACTGTCCAGCTTCATGTGGTCCAAGAGATGCTGGAATTCTGTGCTTTGGATTCACCAGATTCTGATGATAGTGACATGGATTTAATGTTGTTATCTGCTGACACTCAGACAGCAACAGGGGGGTCGGGTGCTATCAAGCTTGACTGTCAAATTTCAGGGCATAGTGTTGTGTTGCTGTTGGACTCAGGTAGTTCTCACTCTTTCGTCAGTACTCGTCTTGCAGCTCATTTACAGGGGGCACAACAGCTATCTAAGCAACAGACAGTGAGAATTGCTGGTGGAGGTCACCTCACTTGCACTCATGTTATTCCTCAGTGCAAGTGGAGTTCTGGTGGGCATTCTTTTCAGTGTGATTTCAGAGTTTTGCCATTGACACATTATGATGGCATAGTGGGAATGGACTGGCTTTCTTCTTTGGGCACAATGCAAGTAAACTGGCTTGAAAAATGGTTGGCATTTGAGTACAAGGGAACTCTGATATTTTTACAAGGACACCCCCCTGCTTCTTTTAACTGCACAGTAGTTGAACTCCATTTGATACAACCAGATAGCAATAAAAGTCCTATTGTTCCTCTTCCGGCACCTATACAAGAGCTATTGGATCAATATGCTAGCGTTTTTGCTGTCCCTACGTCTCTCCCACAGAGACGAGCTTGTGATCATCATATTCCTCTGATGGAAGGGGCTCAACCTATAAATATCCGACCCTACAGGTATTCTCCAGAACTGAAAACAGAAATTGAGAAACAGATCAAAGAGATGCTAGAGTCTAGAGTAATTTCACCCAGTTCAAGTCCTTTTGCTTCCCCTGTTATCATGGTTCGCAAGAAAGATGGGACGTGGCGGCTCTGTGTGGACTATCGGCACCTCAATCTGATCACATTGAAGACCAAATATCCCCTGCCTGTAATTGATGAGCTACTCGATGAGTTGACAGGAGCATCTTGGTTTTCAAAGCTTGATCTCCGTGCAGGTTACCATCAAATTCGTTTGGCTCCGGGTGAAGAATAGAAAATAGCTTTCCATACGCATAATGGACATTACCAGTTTAATGTCCTGGCTTTTGGTCTAACAGATGCCCCTCCTACTTTTCAGTCTGTCATGAATTATGATCTGGCTCCAGTGCTTCGTAAGTGTGCTGTTGTCTTCTTTGATGATATACTCATCTATAGTCAAACATTGGAAGACCATATAAAACACTTAAAAGAGGTACTGTAATTGCTTCAAAAACACCAGTGGCAAGTCAAGAGCTCCAAATGTGAATTTGCACAACGTCGTATTGCTTATTTGGGATATGTGATTGATGGCAATGGTGTCTCTACTGATCCAGCAAAAGTATCTACTGTGCAAGAGTGGCCTGTCCCTGCTAACCTCAAGGAATTGCGTGGGTTTCTTGGACTATCTGGATATTATCGCAAGTTTGTCCAACGCTATGGTATGATTAGTCAACCTCTCACTCAATTGCTGCGCAAGCATGTCCCTTTTGTGTGGTCTCCAGCGGCACAACAGTCCTTTGATCAACTGAAGCAAGCTCTTACTACAGCCCCTGTCCTAGCATTGCCAGATTTCTCTAAGCAATTCGTTATTGAAACTGATGCGAGTGATCTAGGAGTGGGAGCAGTATTGTTACAGCAAGGGCATCCTCTGGCATTTGTAAGCCGTGGCTTGGGCCCTCGCACTCAAGGGCTTTCTACTTACGAAAAAGAGTACATGGCCATCATTCTTGCAGTTGAACAGTGGCGTTCTTATTTACAGCATGCAGAATTCCTGATTCTTACAGATCATAGCAGCTTAGCTCATTTGAGTGATCAACGTTTGCATACTCCTTGGCAGCAAAAGGTGTTTACCAAGCTCTTGGGTCTTCAATTCAAAATCCAGTATAAAAAAGGAGCAGAAAACCGAGTTGCAGATGCTCTGTCACGCAGACCATTCCCTGATGAGCACTTGTTAGCCATATCCCATCACCAACCTGCTTGGCTTCAAGAGGTATTGGATTTGTATCAAGACAATGCAACAGCCCAAGAGCTGCTCACTAAACTGGCTGTACAGACTACTGTGGATGATTATTACTCCTTGAGGGATGGTCTTATTCATTACAAAGGGCGTTTGTGGATTCCAGAGGGCGCTGAACTCACCCTCAAGCTGCTGGATGCATTTCACACCAGCCCCATTGGTGGCCATTCAGGTATACCAGTGACCCTACGTCGCTTGAAATAGTTGTTTTACTGGAAGGGCATGCGAGCGCAAGTACGACAGTATGTGCAAGAATGTGTAGTATGCCAGAGAGCTAAACCTGATAGAGCTCGTTATCCAGGCTTGCTTGAACCATTGCCTGTTCCCAAACGTTACTGGCAGATGTTGACAAAGGATTTTGTCGAAGGCCTCCATCGCTCTGGGCGCTACAATTGCATTTTGGTTGTGGTGGATAAGCTGTCCCGTTATGCTCATTTTCTTGGTCTGCAACACCCTTTCACAGTGTCGACTGTCATTTCTGTCTTCATGGACAATATTCACAAATTGCACGGGATGCCGGAATCCATTGTGACAGATCATGACAGAATCTTCACAAGTCGCTTCTGGAGGGAGATGGCAGCCTTGACCGGCACTAAATTGCGTATGAGCTCGTCTCATCATCCTCAAACTGATGGACAATCAGAACGAGTCAATCAGTGCCTCGAAGCTTTTTTGCGTTGTTTTACTCATGCCTGTCCAGTTAAGTGGGCTCAGTGGCTCTCCTTGGCGGAGTATTGGTACAACACCAGCCCACACTCTGCTCTGGAAGGAAAATCTCCTTTTGAAGTGCTCTATGGCCAGTCTCCTCGTACATTTGGCATTTCAGCAGATGACACTTGTACTGTTCCGGATTTGGAAACCTGGTTGCGTGATAGAGATTTGATGTTGCGTCTTTTACAGCAACATTTGGAGCGAGTCAATTCCAGAATGAAGCACCAGGCTGACAAAAAACGATCTGATCGCGTTTTTGCAGTGGGAGACTCAGTATTTCTCAAGCTACAGCCATACATTCAATCGTCTGTTGCCCCTCGTGCGCATCACAAGCTGTTGTTCAAATATTATGGGCCATATCAGATCCTTGAGAAAGTTGGCGCATCAGCTTATCGTTTGGCACTCCCAGCAGGCAGCCGTATCCACCCTGTTCTTCATGTTTCCCAATTGAAACTTGCTCTGGGGCCAAATTGCCAGGTACGTCTGAACTCCCGCCTGTTGACTCTCAATTCGCTATCCCTGTGAGTGTTCTGCAGAGGCGCTTGCGTCGCCGTGGCAGCGAAGCTGTTCCTCAGGGTCTCATACAATGGTCAGATCAGCCTGACACACTTGCTACGTGGGAAGATCTCGAAGAGCTTAAGCAAAGGTTTCCACGAGCTCCAGCTTGGGGACAAGCTGGTTTTCAAGGAAGGGGGAGTGTCAACGCCGAGGCCTCTACGTCCAGCCCACAGGAGGAGGCACCGTTCGTGACCCAAGAGGGAAGGCCCAGCAAGCGGGATCCATCGACAAGATACGCTGAGAAGGATTGGGTGCTCGAGTAAATCAGTATAAATAGTGCGACTGAGTAATTGAATAGGTGGCGAATTGGTAATGGCTGAGGCCATTGGCTTGTAAATCTATCATTCATCTGTAACAGAAATATACCACAGGAGAGAGTGAATTCAAATGCCGCCATAGCTTTCCCCTTCCTCCTCCAATCCCTAGTCAGATCTTAACAGGCTTGTCCTTCCGACTGCTCAAAACCTTCCATAGCTCCAAGAAAGAGATGATTTTGTGTATTATGTCAGCGGGATGGTGAAAGCATAAACCCTCAGAAATAGCTTTGTTTCTAGAAGTCCATAAAGACACGCAATAGCCCCAAAAATGATCCAAGCTATGTGTCTATCTCTACGCTTTGTTCCTTGCGACAAGCGGAGGAAATCACCGAACCCGGACGGCACCCAGGTACAGTCGCACCCTTCTCTAACTACGCTTCAAACAAATAGTTGTATTTTCTTCAAACGTCATTCATGTAGTTTTTCTTTTCGCAACTTCTTGTATTTTGCACGTCATCCCGATTAACGAGGCGAAGCAAAAGCTTACTGTGATTCAGAGAGTAATTTCCCATGACGGCATCGTGAACTACACATTCCACAATGTTCAAAAGTAGCCTATTATGCCAACTACCATCAAACAACAAAAATGATGTTTGAAGCTTGCGAGTTTAGAGTAATCAAAATTAGATGGAGACCTTAAAGAATAAAACTGAATGAAAGATGCATGTGAGAGACGGGCTGGACATGCAAATTTAAAGTAGAGGATGAAAAGGGGAGAGCAACACTGCAGCTAGGTCTAGCGGAGTGGGAAAAAAAGAGTCGGGAAATGGGAAGCAAACATATATCAAGCTCAACCCAGACATCAAGTCAAAAATAGGTAGTTGTGAGACCCAATTCAGACAGTAGTTGAGGGACGAAAACCGAAAGGCGGGTCACAATGTCTTTCCAAATAATCGAATCAAGGCGAGGAGGGTTATCCAACACGACTTATTCCTAATGGAGTGGAAAAAAAGAGTCGGGAAACAGGAAGCAAACATTTCAAGCTCAAACAAGACATCAAGTCGAAAGTAGGTAGCATCACGAGACCCAATGCGAACCGTAGTCTAGGTGCGAAAACCTAGGAGGTGGATCATAATATCTTTCAAACAATTGAGTCAAGGCAACAAGGGTTATCCAAGGCGTTGCTGCAATTAGGTCTTGTGGAGTGGGGGGGGAGCATGGAAACGGTAAGCGAACATTTCAATCTTGAACCAGAAATCGAGTCGAAAGCAGGTAGCATTGCAAGACCCAATGCGAACCGTAGTCTAGGTGTGAAAATCCGGGAGGTGGGTCATAATATCATTCCAAACAGTCAAGTCAAGGCGAGACTGCAGTTAGGCCTAATAGAGTGGGAAAAAGATGCCGGGAAACGGGAAGCGAGCGTTGCAAGTTTGAACCAGACATCAGGATTAAAGTAGTTAGCGTTGCGAGACCCAATACAAACCAAAGTCTAGGCAAGGAAACCCTGTTTGACGGCTGTGATATCAATGCGAACCATAGTTGAGGTGCAGAATTCGGGGAGGCGGGTCATAATATCTTTATCAACTTTGGAGTCAAGGCAACAAGAGTACTCCAAGGTGACATTGCAGTTCAGCCTAGTGGACCAGGGAAAAGACAGGAAATTGGAAGCAACCATATCATGGTCGAAGCAGATATCAAGCCAAAAGGAGGTGGCGTTAAGAGATCCAGTGTGAAACATCATCGAGGTGCGAAATCTCGGAAGACATGTCATAATACATTTCCAAAACTCTAGTCAAGGCAATGAGGGTACAAAATACCACGATTTCTATGCAAACAATAACCTGAGCTAAACCAAGATTCCCAAGTCGTGCAGTGTGAGTGGTGAAGGCAATGTTATGAGCTTCAAGATGAAGGCAATGTTACGAGCTTTAAGACGAAGGCAAGGCCCTCTTTGGAAAGAAGGGCGGTAACTTTGCATTGACCCCCTTGTCAAAAAAAGAACTTTGCATTGATCCCTTGGGCATTGTCTTCCCAGACACGACACGACGTAAACAAATATAGTGCAAGCACAAACAAATATATTCACCAACAATTCAATCTTTTCATTGTTTTAACAGGGCATAACAAATTTGAACCTTTGGCTTTGCGCATTGTAGACCCTGAAACGAGCTCTTAATGGTGTACTATTATTGTAGATAGAGGCCGAATGTACACCTTGTCTTCTCGATCTACTGAGTAACCTATGACCCGACGACCCGCTACACGAAAGAAATACTTGAAGTTGATTGTATAATTGTATGCTTCGCAACAGGCCCTTCTCCACTAAACTAGAATTTCCTTTAGAAATTATTGGACCTTGTAAACTCTCGTGTCTGACTAATCGGACAGTGCCAAAATGTCATACCAGGTGGACCGGGTGAGAGCTGGGGCAAATTTGACAAATTTGACCTAAAGTCGCATCTAATTCACAGACTGAACCGTTCGCGAAAAAAATTCACCGGCCTAACCCTTTCGTGTGGCGCCCGACAGCAAGGCGCTACACTGCACTATGTGGCGCCTTGGTGTTAGGCGCCACACTACTGCCACGCTGGCGCCCCGTGGCACGGCCCGACCCCACTACGCCGCAGTGTGGCGCCTAAGGGAAAGGCGCCACACTGTTATGTGTGGTGCCTAGATCTTAGGGGCCACACATTCACTTATTCAGCCACGGCCCGACCCCCTCCCCCACCCCCACCAGTTCTTCCAGCAGTTGAGGGGGGCGGCGGTGGCTCCCTTCTCTCTTCCTCGCAATCCCCTCTCCAAAATCCTTCAGATCTGAGGTTTTCTTCCGTGGATTTCTTCCCCAAATCATTCTACAAGGTAATCTCCTCCGTTCCCCATCTTTCTATCCGATAAATATTGCATTTTTTTTCAGATTTGTGTAAGTTAGGATGATAGGCAAGATTTGCTTGGATTCGAAATGAGGATTCGTATATGAGTAGATGATTTGTTCATTTGTTCATTTGTGCTACCATTTTGTGGAACATATTAGATGAACATATGTATGAATATATATTAGATGAACATATGTATGAACATATGTGGAACATATGTATGATTGTTTATATGATTTGTGGTATCGTTTTTCAGATGTATGATTTGTCCATTTTGTGGTATCATTTTTCAGATGTATGAACATATGTATGATTTGTCCATTTTGTGGTATCATTTTTCAGATGTATTTGTTGAGATGAATTGTATTGTATAACTCATATAATTATCTTGAAATATGTAGGATGGTGTGGCTTTTGGATGATTACTATGACGTTGAACACCGGTCCTATTTGATGTCGGTGAAGAAAATGGTAATGATAGCATACTAGTTGGTAGTTTATATATTTTGTTTATTTGAAAAGATGAAACCATAATCATATCACTTGTATGTTTGCAGAATCTTGCGCCCCTCAAGATTCGGTCCCACAGGGCATCGACTTCAATGCCGTACGATGAGCGATACACACCGTACATCGAGAAGACAGGACTCCTTCCTTTCATTCAACTTGTGAGTCGGTCGACGCCGAACCTGAACGCGGCGGCAATCACCGCACTTACGGATCGGTGGAGGCCGGAGACCCACAGTTTCCACCTCCGTACCGGAGAGATGACCGTGACTCTTCAGGATCTTTCCATGATCACCGCACTTCCAATCGAGGGGAAGCCTCTTTGTATGAGCACTGATTCAGAGGGATGGCGCCAACAAATGGAGGCCCTTATTGGTATGTCTCCTGCGGAGCCGGAACCAGCAGAGGGAGAGAAGAAAGACCACCGAGTCCCCGCCGGTGCTCCTTTCAAATGGATCGTAGCCAACTTTGCGCATTGTCCTCAGGGCGCCACTGAAGATGTGATCGAGACTTATGCTCGCGTGTACATGTGGTATGTTATCTCTAGGACTATCTTCGCTGACGCCGGCGGCAAGAATGCTCCATGGATGTGGCTGAAGGCGTTGATGGTCCTCGACCACAAGTTCAGCTGGGGGTCGGCGGCATTGGCCTACTTGTACCGGCAGGTAACAAATTTTTTTTACTTAGTTTTTGTTTAGATTTCATTATTGTACTTAACTGATACATGTTTTGCTTGGCGTTCAGTTGGACGATGCTTGTCGTAGGTCCTCGAGAGACGGCTGCATTGGTGGTTGTATGCTCCTACTATCTGTATGGAGTTGGGAACGCCTTCCAGTTGGGCGCCCTAAAGGGGTAACGTTCAAGGACTGGAATGACCACGACAACCCCATACGGCTTCCTACTTGGGCTTACAAGTGGGACGTGGTTTCGGAGATGACGAGCGATGTGAACATTATGTACAGGCAGTACACCAACGAGATGGATTCGCTTACTGCCGAGCAGGTAAACATTGACAATACATCACTAACTTGACTCCTCTACATGAAAGGAAAACATGAACATTGTCTTTCTCTGCTGTGTTGCAGGTGGAATGGCAGCCATATGGTGTCGGGGATAGCTTTGGTAATGCATTCCAGTTTGAGCTCAATCCAATGTGCTTGAAGGAAAAACATCTTTGGCTTATGCGGTGCCCACTGATATGCAATTGGGCGATAGAGTTCCATCTCCCGCATCGTGTGTTCCGTCAATTTGGGTTGTTTCAGGGTCACCCACCGGAGTGGGTGGACACGGACACACAACTTCATAGGTAACAAAGCATAAATAATACCATCGTCCAACTTTAAATGATGCTAACAATGAGGTCTTTAACATGTAGGTTGGATAGGAGGAGGCAGCGAAAGATTAAGGATTGGGATAAGCACCATAAGAATTACGTCAAAATGTTTCTGCATTGTGTGGAGGGAGCTAAGAAAACGGCACGAGCCCAGCTTCGCGAGTATTGTCCAGTAGCGTTCAACAACTACGTTCGATGGTTTCAGGAGAATACTCGTGTGGAGATTTGTTCGCCGGCTTTTGAGGAGGACATCTTGGAAGATCCCACTCCATTTGAGCAAGTTCCCCAGTACGATTACAACAAGCTTATCCGGGAAGGGTACCAAACCCCTTTTGCTCCAGTTCTCAACTTTGTGGTAAGTGTGCACTCCTTTGTTATCTAGACAGTAGTACACATCTTTACTCCTTTGTTACTTATGGACATGTCGTTTTCATTTATCAATAGCGCAACCCATACAGGGAAAAAGGGAGAATCTGCACTCCGACTTTTCATCAAGGTGCTTTTCCATATTTCAACATCTCCTACTTCCTTACTCTTTGCTAAGTTCTATTTCTCATTCATCTGTCAATGTTACAGCGGCAGGGCCAAAGGTTTGTTCTCTCCAGAGGTAGGCCAACTGAGTAGTTTCATATTTCACTACCTCGCCTGCACATGATGATATCAATTTTCTCTTTAGGTTCAGGACAACATGACGTTGGATGCTTTCCAACTCTCCGCTTACATGTTGAAGCCAAGGACGGGAATAAACCGGTACACACCTGAGGACTTTAATGACAAAGGAAAGAAGGCGGTCGCTGAGGGTTCTTGTATGAAAAGAGGGATGACGAGGATGAGAGCTATGGACGATGACGATGATGATGAGGAGGAAATAGAGTTGGAGGAACCGCAGCCGGTTGTGAGGAAGAAGAAGCTAGCTACTAAGAGGGGACGAGGCAAGAGTACGCGAGGAAGGAAAGAGTAGTGATGTCGAACTTGTGGTGGTTGTTTTCTTATGAAGTCAAACATGTTGTCGGTGTCTTGAACTAGTAGCAATGTTGAACTTGCTGTTTTTTTATCCTTCTTGAACTCGTAGAACCATGAGACTTATTATCCTTGTTGGACTTATTATCCTCTCTGTTTGCTGTATGGATATATGGTGGAGGCTATGTTTGAATTATGTGGCTGTAGTGTGGCGCCTGACTGTTACTTTTGCTCTCTGGAAAGTTTCTGGAATGCTTGGTTTCGATTGTGTGGCGCCTGAGATCCAGGCGCCACACTGTGTAGTGTGGCGCCTGACACTAAGGCACCACACAATGAAAAGTTACTAGAATGCTAGGTTTCGATTGTGTGGCGCCTGAGATCCAGGCGCCACACTGTGTAGTGTGGCGCCTGACACTAAGGCGCCACACAATGAAAAGTTACTGGAATGCTAGGTTTCGATTGTGTGGCGCCTGAGATCCAGGCGCCACACTGTGTAGTGTGGTGCCTGACTCTAAGGCGCCACACAATGAAAAGTTACTGGAATGCTTTGTTTCGATTGTGTGGCGCCTGACTCTAAGGCGCCACACAATTACTTTCCAAATTTTGGCACTGGCTGTAGCTCTCTGGAATTTCACAGCACATTACAATAAGACATACATATCACATTTTAACAGCACATTACAGTATATATCAACCACGATACTTGTAGCACATCTTGACATAAAGGAGTACATAACATAGGTTCATGGGACGACAAGTTCAAACTTCATGAAAGGAAATGGTCCAAATAGAAAAGCGCGCTGGATTACAAAGTTCGACAACACAAGAGGTTCAAAGATTAAAGCGCGCACGATGACAAGGAAAACAATTCTCTACTGTGTCGAGCAAGGCCCCTTTCCCTTCTTCTTCTTCCTCTCCTCTTCCTCCTCCTCCTCCCTTTTGTGCATCCTTGAAGCCTCCTCCATCACCCTTTCTTGGAAGCGTTGGCGCGCCCACTCTTTCTTTGTGGCCTCCTCTGCCCACAACTTCCTGCAACCCGCTTCAAAATCCTTCTGGCGCTTCTCATTCCTCATCTTTTCCTCCCTCTTTAACCTAGCTTGGTAGTTCGTATAGTCAATTACCATTTGTATGTCCGCCTTCATCTTCGCTTCAGCTGCCTCTTGCTTCTTCCTCTCCGCTTTGGCTGCATCCTCCTCTCTTAACTTCTTTGCAGCCCTCTCCCACAACCCCTCCTCCTCACCGGCCGCATCCTTCTCCTCCACCCACTCCGTTGTTGCCTTGTTGGGTTGAGACGCCGCCATACCTACGAACAAAAGCAAGATACTAGTGAGTAAAGACAATAAACAATATGATCATAAACAACAATGATACATGGTAAACATACAAGGGAGCATAAATAACAACATGAAAAGATAAGTGAATAGTAGTGACATACGGAAATGGTCCTCGTAGGTATCCACGCATACCAATCCTAGTCTCACCAACACCGTTTCTACCGCCACCACGAGCTCTACCAGCCCCACGTCTAGCACCACCACGACCTGTCCCACGAGCACGTCCTCTTGTAAGTCCAAGTCGGCTCCTTGTTTGGCTAGGACCATGTTGGCTAGGAAATTGTTGGCTAGTACTTGCTTGGCTATGAACTTGTTGGTTAGGAACTTGTTGGCTAGTACTTGCTTGGCTATGAACTTGTTGGTTAGGAACTTGTTGGCTAGTACTTGCTTGGCTACTACTTGGTTGGCTTGTCCTTGAATCATTTTTTTGGACTTTTTCTTCCGGTTGGTACACTTTCTTGCGTTGTGCCCTCTACCACCGCACTCTCCGCAATGGGCACTCTCACTAGGCTCTTGGAATTGGTTGTTCCCCATTTCTCGGCCACCACCACGGCCCCATCCATCCATGTCTCCTCTAAGACGCTTTGATTGTCGTCTTCCCCGTTTGACCACCTTCCAGGCCGGGTCGGGCCATAGTTGAACTCCATGATACTCCGGCCATTGAGATTGGTCAAAGTATGGTTCAAATCTAGGAGCCCATGTATGTTTGGTGGTCACGATAGAGAACTCGGACTCCCTCACGGTGAGCGGATGGTTGACGTCCACATTCCTCATGCGAGCTGCCGTGTACAAGTGCGAGCATGCGAGATGAACCAAACTTGGCCTCCTGCAAGAGCAATGACACTCCGATAAATATACCTTGAACGACCGGTTTCCGTGTTGTTCGCCATCGTCTGTGGTTCCTCCGGGCTCGTTCACTTCGTACATCCAATCCACGTTATTGTATAATGTAGCTGTTTGGGAGTCAGCCTTCCGTGATTGAAATGTCATCCATTTTTCAACCTTTGGTGGGAACTTGAACTTGTACTTTTTCTTGTTCTCTCCAGCAATCTGCTTACACGTTTCAATTGAGTACTTCAGAAAGTATTCTCTCAACTTGTCGAACGTGTATTGAACTATTGCCGTCACGGGCAAGGCACGGACACCCTTGAGCACCCGGTTGAAGCATTCTGCCATGTTGCTTGTCATTTGACCGTATCTTCGGCCGTCCTCATCATAAGCTCGTGCCCACTTTGTCCTAAGTTCAATGTGCCTAGTGAGAAAATCAAGACCCCCTGCATCAAGTTTTTTGTTTGCGACCAAAGCGTTGTACAATCTTGCAAAACGTTTGTACGAAAAAGCTTGACAACAATCTTGAAGGTCATCCGTCAACTCCCTACTACCACATGCCCGATAGAAGTTTGCATAGAAATGCCTCATGCACCATCTATGGTGCAAAGGAGCATGCCCGGGAATGACAATGTCAACTGCGTTAAGAATTCCTGAATGGCGATCCGATATGACACAAATTTCCCTTTCGGGCGGTAATACCTTGGTTCTCAGAATACGCAAGAACCACTCCCAGTTATCATTCGTCTCCGCCTCAACCAAAGCAAAAGCCAAAGGCAACAACCGGTTATTGGCATCACTTCCTATTGCAACCAAGAGAGTGCCCTTGAATTGTCCGGTCAAGAAGGTGCCATCGATGGAGATGACCGGCCGACAGTGTTGAAAAGCCCTCACACATTGCTCAAATGCCCAAAATGCACGTCCAAAGACTCGGACCCTCCTTTCTCTCTGAATCATTGTTTTTTGCCCATACGGCTCGACCACATGAACCATGCCCGGGTTAGTGGCGGCCATAGCTCCCAACAACCTAGGGAGTCGGTTGTATGCTTCCTCCCAATCACCATACAACATCTTGAATGCGGCTTGCTTCGCCTTCCATGCCTTCCCGTATTTCACCTCGTAGTGAAAGAGGGCTTTTACAAGGTCTTGTACGCTCTTTATACTCATTGTTGGAAGTGATGAGATGGAGTTGGAAAGCCTGTAAGCGATGAACTCGGAGGTGAGTTGTCTATGGTTTCGGGACTCAAGCTCGCCATCAACCCTCTTTCCTCGACACAGGTGAGGTAGACAACTCACAATGTGCCATCCGGGGCCTCCTTTCCATGGTCTTGCACGCACAATCCATGGACATTTTGGATCCTCACACGCAACCGTGTAACGCACCTTGATGTCCGAATGAACAACTTTGTGTGGACGATAGTGCGTAACCGAATAGTCATCCAACCACATCTTCAATTCCAGGAATGTTTCGAACTTTGACCCGGGCAAAATACAGTTCTTCCCATGTTTGTCACGGTGAGAACATGGCCTAACTCCAAGCAATATGCCTTCGCCGCCGTCAACAACGGCCTCATCTGCAAGACTAAGATCCTCGAACAATGATGTCCGGTGATCCCGCCCTAATACCTTCTTGAAACCTTCGGCCTCCTTGGCCGTGAACCCTTCCTCATCAACTTCTTCATCGGGACCGTCATCGTCCGACTCAGAGGCATAGCCACGAGAGTACGGAATGGAATGGTCCATGGTCTCTTGCAAATTATATTTGTCCAGATCACCAAGGTTGTTGTCATGGAGAACAACATCATCATTCTCATCATCCTCATGCTCATTATTCTCCTCTTGCAATGCTTCATCTTGGATCTTCGAAATCGGGGTCAATGTTGGCCTCACTTGTTGGGTCAAAAGAGGTTCAATTATCTCATCTTGGTTCATTCGTGGAGGACTACTATCAACAATTGGAGAGGCAACCCGGTTCAAATCCAAGTGCAAGTTAGCATCAACCTTTTTTGTGGCAAATAACTCTAGAGCCTTGTCTAGTGATTCGGCCACCGTCTCCTTGTATGCAAGCCAACGTTGCTCGGAGTTCACACGCATGGCCTTCCAGCGAATGTGCATTCCAAATCGCACATTATGCCTACCATCAAACTCAACAACATCACTTGGATCCATCCAATTCAAATCTTTTCGGACTTGTTCCAACAACTCCGCATAGCTAGGACTACACTCAAACACCATGTCAAGCTCATCCGGGTCCGGGTCAATATTGCCTTTCAAAAAGGCATCCTTGTCCACGTGATGAACATAAACACATGTTCTTCCCATCCCTAAAAAATTTAAACAACACAACATACAATAAATTCTATAAGAACTCATCCAAACATTACAACATTTGCGTAATGAAATGGACAACCCTAATCCCATCACAACCCTAACACCAACATAACATAACCCTAACCCTAAGCCTAACCTTAAATATACAAAGAACCCTAAGCCTAACATACAAAAAAACATAACCCTAACCCTAACAAAGAACCCTAAGCCTAACCCTAGCATACAAACAAGCCTAACCCTACCAAAGTGTAACAAAATCATACACATCCCAAAATTCATGAAGAACTAGGGTTTGCTCAAACTTACAAAAAAGAGAGCAAATGGGAGCATTTTCCGTGGATGAAAGAGAGGGGATCGGGGGAGGTTACCTTCAGGGAGGGATTGGGGCCAAAATCCACAGACCAAACCTTGCTTTGAGGAGGGATTTGAGAAGGGAGAAGAGGGGGCCGCTGCTCTGTCTTCCAATGTGGGGGTGAATGGGGAAGTGGTGGGGGAGGGGGTCGGGCCGCGGCTGAATAAGTGAATGTGTGGCGCCTAAGGGAAAGGCGCCACACTGTTAATGTGTGGCGCCTAAAATCTAGGCGCCACACATAACAGTGTGGCGCCTTTCCCTTAGGCGCCACACTGCGGCGTAGTGGGGTCGGGCCGTGCCACGGGGCGCCAGCGTGGCAGTAGTGTGGCGCCTAACACCAAGGCGCCACATAGTGCAGTGTAGCGCCTTGCTGTCGGGCGCCACACGAAAGGGTTAGGCCGATGAATTTTTTTCGCGAACGGTTCAGTCCGTGAATTAGATGCGACTTGGCAAATTTGACAACTATGTGGCGCCTTGGTGTTAGGCGCCATACTACTGCCACGCTGGCGCCCCGTGGCACGGCCCGACCCCACTACGCCGCAGTGTGGCGCCTAAGGGAAAGGCGCCACACATTCACTTATTCAGCCGCGGCCCGACCCCCTCCCCCACCCCCACCAGTTCTTCCAGCAGCTGAGGGGGGCGGCGGTGGCTCCCTTCTCTCTTCCTCGCAATCCCCTCTCCAAAATCCTTCAGATCTGAGGTTTTCTTCCGTGGATTTCTTCCCCAAATCATTCTACAAGGTAATCTCCTCCGTTCCCCATCTTTCTATCCGATAAATATTGCATTTTTTCCAGATTTGTGTAAGTTAGGATGATAGGCAAGATTTGCTTGGATTCGAAATGAGGATTCGTATATGAGTAGATGATTTGTTCATTTGTTCATTTGTGCTACCATTTTGTGGAACATATTAGATGAACATATGTATGAATATATATTAGATGAACATATGTATGAACATATGTGGAACATATGTATGATTGTTTATATGATTTGTGGTATCGTTTTTCAGATGTATGATTTGTCCATTTTGTGGTATCATTTTTCAGATGTATGAACATATGTATGATTTGTCCATTTTGTGGTATCATTTTTCAGATGTATTTGTTGAGATGAATTGTATTGTATAACTCATATAATTATCTTGAAATATGTAGGATGGTGTGGCTTTTGGATGATTACTATGACGTTGAACACCGGTCCTATTTGATGTCGGTGAAGAAAATGGTAATGATAGCATACTAGTTGGTAGTTTATATATTTTGTTTATTTGAAAAGATGAAACCATAATCATATCACTTGTATGTTTGCAGAATCTTGTGCCCCTCAAGATTCGGTCCCACGGGGCGTCGACTTCAATGCCGTACAATGAGCGATACACACCGTACATCGAGAAGACAGGACTCCTTCCTTTCATTCAACTTGTGAGCCGGTCGACGCCGAACCTGAACGCGGCGGCAATCACCGCACTTACGGATCGGTGGAGGCCGGAGACCCACAGTTTCCACCTCCGTACCGGAGAGATGACCGTGACTCTTCAGGATCTTTCCATGATCACCGCACTTCCAATCGAGGGGAAGCCTCTTTGTATGAGCACTGATTCAGAGGGATGGCGCCAACAAATGGAGGCCCTTATTGGTATGTCTCCTGCGGAGCCGGAACCAGCAGAGGGAGAGAAGAAAGACCACCGAGTCCCCGCCGGCGCTCCTTTCAAATGGATCGTAGCCAACTTTGCGCATTGTCCTCAGGGCGCCACTGAAGATGTGATCGAGACTTATGCTCGCGTGTACATGTGGTATGTTATCTCTAGGACTATCTTCGCTGACGCCGGCGGCAAGAATGCTCCATGGATGTGGCTGAAGGCGTTGACGGTCCTCGACCACAAGTTCAGCTGGGGGTCGGCGGCATTGGCCTACTTGTACCGGCAGGTAACTAATTTTTTTTACTTAGTTTTTGTTTAGATTTCATTATTGTACTTAACTGATACATGTTTTGCTTGGCGTTCAGTTGGACGATGCTTGTCGTAGGTCCTCGAGAGACGGCTGCATTGGTGGTTGTATGCTCCTACTATCTGTATGGAGTTGGGAACGCCTTCCAGTTGGGCGCCCTAAAGGGGTAACGTTCAAGGACTGGAATGACCACGACAACCCCATATGGCTTCCTACTTGGGCTTACAAGTGGGACGTGGTTTCGGAGATGACGAGCGATGTGAACATTATGTACAGGCAGTACACCAACGAGATGGATTCGCTTACTGCCGAGCAGGTAAACATTGACAATACATCACTAACTTGACTCCTCTACATGAAAGGAAAACATGAACATTGTCTTTCTCTGCTGTGTTGCAGGTGGAATGGCAGCCATATGGTGTCGGGGATAGCTTTGGTAATGCATTCCAGTTTGAGCTCAATCCAATGTGCTTGAAGGAAAAACATCTTTGGCTTATGCGGTGCCCACTGATATGCAATTGGGCGGTAGAGTTCCATCTCCCGCATCGTGTGTTCCGTCAATTTGGGTTGTTTCAGGGTCACCCACCGGAGTGGGTGGACACGGACACACAACTTCATAGGTAACAAAGCATAAATAATACCATCGTCCAACTTTAAATGATGCTAACAATGAGGTCTTTAACATGTAGGTTGGATAGGAGGAGGCAGCGAAAGATTAAGGATTGGGATAAGCACCATAAGAATTACGTCAAAATGTTTCTGCATTGTGTGGAGGGAGCTAAGAAAACGGCACGAGCCCAGCTTCGCGAGTATTGTCCAGTAGCGTTCAACAACTACGTTCGATGGTTTCAGGAGAATACTCGTGTGGAGATTTGTCCGCCGGCTTTTGAGGAGGACATCTTGGAAGATCCCACTCCATTTGAGCAAGTTCCCCAGTACGATTACAACAAGCTTATCCGGGAAGGGTACCAAACCCCTTTTGCTCCAGTTCTCAACTTTGTGGTAAGTGTGCACTCCTTTGTTATCTAGACAGTAGTACACATCTTTACTCCTTTGTTACTTATGGACATGTCGTTTTCATTTATCAATAGCGCAAGGAGGTCAAGAAACAGGCTGACGAAACTGAGGCTATTCTAGACACAACCCATACAGGGAAACAGGGAGAATCTGCACTCCGACTTTTCATCAAGGTGCTTTTCCATATTTCAACATCTCCTACTTCCTTACTCTTTGCTAAGTTCTATTTCTCATTCATCTGTCAATGTTACAGTGGCAGGGCCAAAGGTTTGTTCTCTCCAGAGGTATGCCAACTGAGTACTTTCATATTTCACTACCTCGCCTGCACATGATGATATCAATTTTCTCTTTAGGTTCAGGACAACATGACGTTGGATGCTTTCCAACGCTCCGCTTACATGTTGAAGCCAAGGACGGGAATAAACCGGTACACACCTGAGGACTTTAATGACAAAGGAAAGAAGGCGGTCGCTGAGGGTTCTTGTATGACAAGAGGGATGACGAGGATGAGAGCTATGGACGATGACGATGATGATGAGTAGGAAATAGAGTTGGAGGAACCGCAGCCGGTTGTGAGGAAGAAGAAGCTAGCTACTAAGAGGGGACGAGGCAAGAGTACGCGAGGAAGGAAAGAGTAGTGATGTCGAACTTGTGGTGGTTGTTTTCTTATGAAGTCAAACATGTTGTCGGTGTCTTGAACTAATAGCAATGTTGAACTTGCTTTGAGGAGGGATTTGAGAAGGGAGAAGAGGGGGCCGCTGCTCTGTCTTCCAATGTGGGGGTGAATGGGGAAGTGGTGGGGGAGGGGGTCGGGCCGCGGCTGAATAATTGAATGTGTGGCGCCTAAGGGAAAGGCGCCACACTGTTATGTGTGGCGCCTAAGATCTAGGCGCCACACATAACAGTGTGGCGCCTTTCCCTTAGGCGCCACACTGCGGCGTAGTGGGGTCGGGCCGTGCCACGGGGCGCCAGCGTGGCAGTAGTGTGGCGCCTAACTCAAGGCGCCACATAGTGCAGTGTAGCGCCTTGCTGTCGGGCGCCACACGAAAGGGTTAGGCCGGTGAATTTTTTTCGCGAACGGTTCAGTCTGTGAATTAGATGCGACTTTAGGTCAAATTTGTCAAATTTACCGAGAGCTGGCAGGAATGTTTCTAGAAGACAAAATAAATAAATTAATCCGACTTAATTAACAGCTTAATATAGCTTTTATTATAGAATGCTGACAAGGCGACATGGTGTAGAAAGTAGAATATACTATACAACTTTCAAATATTATGTTTTTTGCTTGTACATCTATTCTGTACGTACAGTACTTTTTCTTTTGAAGAAATATTCAGCATGCAATGGATATTTTTTTGGTTATTCTTCAACCATGGGCCATACATACATGGCGTCATGATGCATAGGTCCATACGTGCCGCAGTTGTATGGCTGCCATCTCGTCTTGATGGCTTCTGGTTCGCAAGTCAAAGTGGCAGACATGTTGTGGCGTCATCATGTCGCTCATGTACCTTAATTCTTCCACGTATCTCATGTCACCTCCCCACTTGCGGAAAACCGTTTTTGGCACAGCTTATTGTATATATTCTCACCTGGCCATTTAAGACATACTCCCTTCTTAAAAAAAATATAAGAGCGTTTAGATCACTACTTTAGTGATATAAACGCTCTTATATTTCTTTACAGAGGGAAGTATTTATTTATTAAGAAGCATGAGCATCCGCCGACTTCTGGTTTGTTGCCTAAACAAAAATGTCTCTGATAATATATATACTATCCCATCCCCCTTGTACTTTAGGAGCTTATCTTTTCCAATAAAAAAGAAAACTGTACTCAGCAAAGGTTGGAGCACCAATGTTCTTTATACTACCATGATTTCAGATGAATAGATTGGAAGTTTCTCACACACAAAAAAAAAAGGTTGGAGCACCAAACTCCTGAAATAGTTGTGGTGAATTTTGCAGATAAATTGTAGTAGAGTACTACTACTAAAAGACGTCCATCATGTGTAGTCTAGCAAGTACTAGTAGTTCATGTCACGTGTCAAAGCTTGTCTACTATACTAGTAAAAGGAAAGAAATGCTCCCATGTCTCCACCAATTTTTTTTTTTTTTTTTATAGATGATCCACTAACTTGTGGGGTGTGCGAATGCACGCACGCGCAACCCATGGAAGGGACCAGACACGCGCGCATGCACACAGTGGAATGGAACGGAACACACGCGTGGCCATGGATGGACGGAGCGTCGACCCTGGACGCGTCGGGGTTCCGATCGGCTCCGTGCGCCGATCACGAGGCAGGCCCGAGCTTGCTTTGACCTCGTTTTGCCTTTTGCTCGGAGGCGATGGCACCGTCCATCCATCCCATGCGATCCGCGATTGATCTCCCTGCAATCTCTTGGCTCGCTGTAAAGTTGTTCAGCTCAGGTGGGTACACACGCTCGGATTGGGTGATTTTGCTGTCAGCGTGGCCTCGCGTCACTGTCCGACCGACCGGTCGCCAACAGTGGAAGGACGGAGCTGCCGTCGCGTGAGAAACTGAGAACGCAGGGCGAAACCGGTGCGACGGGGACGGGACAGCGCGACGGGCGCCCGGACAAACAAACGTACACGCCCGGGCTCGGACTCGCCCAGACCCGTCCCCTTCCGCTGGCCCCTCCACACCGCGTGCCCCGGTTCCGCACAAAAGGCGGGCACAACCCGGGGCCGAGCAGAGCACACCACCCGGTGCAGTCCATCCAGTCCACCACCTCCACCGCCACCTCGCGCGCGCCATCGGCTAGCTAGGATAACCCAGGACGTACGTGCCGCGCTCTCCGCCCCGGCTCGCCGAAACCGCGCCGAGCTTTCTCATCCCGCTCCGTCCACGCCGCGATCGACTCCCTTCCCTTTCCCCCATCTCCCTCCTGGAATTCGGCACGTTCACACCGCCCCTAGCTACCAGTACAAAACACAAGCCAGCCTTCCTTGCACGGCTACTCTGCCTTCCCCTGCGACGCAACGCAACCCGGACGTTCCTTGCCTGTCGTCCCGTCCCGTGGCACGCCGGCACCGGCGCTCGAGCTGAGCTCCTCTCCTCCGCCACCGCGGCAGCTCGCCGGGCGGGACACGGACGCGCCGAGAGATGAGCTGCCTGGGGTGGCTCAAGCGTAGGGGCTCCAAGAGCGGGCGGCGGGGGTCGTCGACCTCGGCTCCGGCCACAACGATGACGACCATGACCACGACGACCACGACGACGACGGCCGGCTCGGCGGTGAGCACGAGCCGGTCGGACGACTCCGGGGCGGGCCGGCCCACCAGCAAGTCCACGGGCTCCGCCTCCTCGCAGCGGAGCATCTCCTCGCTCTACGAGGAGCGGGGCCATGGCCAGCTGCGGGCCTTCGAGTACGAGGAGCTCCGCAGCGCCACCAACGACTTCGGCCGCGCGCAGAAGCTCGGCGAGGGCGGCTTCGGCGGCGTCTACAAGGGCTTCGTCCGCCCGCTCGACCCCAGGGCCGACCGCATCGCCGTCGCCGTCAAGCGCCTCAACACGCGCGGCCTCCAGGTACGCTTCACGCTCCTGCTCACCCAACCATGCCGCCATCTCTCCCTCCATCCACGACCGAATTAATTTCCTATTCTGTTATGTTCCCCGTGTGATTCAGAGTCCAATTATTTCTGCCGTCACTCGGAGGAATGGTTGGCTCCTTTTTTATGCACACCCATTTTTGTCAGAGTTTTGGGGGTTTCAGAATGTGACTGAATCTTAAGAACTTTGCTACGGACAAAGATACATCCCAATTATTCTGAGAATATGTTTCAGATCAAAATTATTTTTCCGAGAATCTGTTCAAAATTGTTCTTCTTGATACCGCTCAATGGCCGATGTCCTACTGGGGACGACCAGAAAATGTAGGCAGAGAGCATTCAGTGAACTCGTGAGTTTTTCAACCCAAAAATTGTACTCTATTTATGTGCAAGGGTAGTGTGCGCTTTTGCGAAATTTGACCGAGTGTTCCATCATGCGCACTGAGTCACCGACTAGGAAGTGCAAGGGATTATTAACAGATTCATGGAAAATCTGTTGAAGTGTGGTTGATCCATAGAAAGCAAGGGCACATTAGCCTTTTCGAGCTGGCAGGGAAAGGAGGAGACATTTCTGGGTTGCAAAATCTTGAAATTGGTCTCTTTGACTACTATACTTGGAGGTTCGAGCTTATCTAAATGTTTCTTAAGGAAAAGGGCGGGGAAATGCAGGACTTTCAAGGATCAGATATTGACTATTATAGTCTAGGTTGGTTTTGCAATTAGGCTGTGGCGGCCAGATTTACTAAATTTTATCAGAGAGTACTTCAATCATTCTCGGGAGCAGTTCAGCTCCTGGGGAGCACATTGCTATGATTGAGTATATGAATAATGAGAACATACGCATGCTAGTATTTTATCCATCAAAAAACAAAAGGTAACCAGATGGGGGGCATCTTGAATGATGATATCATATCGAGTTTTTTCCAGATATGTAGGAAATTATACTAATGCATAGTTGAATAAACATTACTAGTAAAGTAAATGGTGCCCCATTACGTATGGCACGCAGGAGAAATATGGAGTCCAGAAAAGGATGTATACCAACCTTACATGTACATTCAGCATTGCAGTATCCAATTTGCCCAATCAAAGGAGACAAACGGCCATAATGAAGTGTTCTGGAGGGCAAACCATTACGCTAATGTTGCTGTTCTTAGTTGACTACTATTCACTATGAGACCAAATCCTGGTTCATGTATCTAGAAAAGAAAAGTCAGCTAGAAACCTAGATTTTTCAATTCTGCATGCCTATTTATCCATTGCTAGCTTATGAATGATCTGCCAACAACATAAGACTCCGTCCGGCACTATATTCTTAAGTTTGTATAATCGAATTGGATATTTGTTCTACTGACTTAGCTACTGCTTCTTCCTTGACCAATTGAAAAAGGAGCTTGTTACAAGGCATAATTTGAATTGCTTAAGATTACTGTAAAATATATCAGCGCCGTGACATTTTCTTCATTACTCGTTTATCGAGTGATCAGTTTTCTATGTCTTTATATATATATATATATCAATCCTTTTCCATTCCTAATAGCTTCCAGATAATTTTTTTTTTGGTTCTGACAGGGACATAAGCAGTGGTTGGCAGAAGTACAGTTCCTTGGGGTTCTTGAGCACCCAAATCTTGTAAAGCTTCTCGGATATTGTGCCGTTGATGGTGAAAGGGGGGCCCAAAGATTACTGGTCTATGAGTATATGCCCAATAAGAGCTTGGAAGATCACTTGTTCAGCCGAATCCATCCTCCTCTTTCGTGGAATAGAAGACTTCAGATTATCTTGGGTGCTGCAGAAGGATTGACTTACCTGCATGAAGGGCTGGAGCTTCAGGTATACTTCAAACATCATTGTTCACAATTCGAAAAAAAAAAACATCATTGTTCAGCTGTTTGATAGTTCCTTCTAAAATTTCATTTATCATCTTGCAAAGAAATCCCCTTGGTAATTTTTGAGAGTGTCGCAACCCAACCGCTAAGCTGCACCAGCGGTCCCAAACAAAATCTACAGGAAAGGCAGCATCATCTCCAGAACCTGCAGTATTCTTAGTATTCAGCCTTCAGAATTGGGTTGCTGTGCTTTCGAGTCTTCGAGCCGTGCATCGATGTATGATCTATAGCAAGAGATCATGGTAGGGGTCAAGGACACGCACTAGAATTCGCACCACTACGCGCGTGTAAGATTCCTGAAGTTTAGTCAAGGACCACAAAATCCTCAAGTTGGATAGGCTAATAAAGCATGCTAGGAGAAGTCATGTTCAGTTCCCCACCACTACGTGCCTGTAAGATTCCAGGCAGCCAAATTTGTTGGAACTTTCTGAAAGCGCAGTTCAACATTCGTCGTGGCTCCGATCGACACGCAGCCAACGTATCCGATTTCCCCTTGGTTTCTCCTAGCAGAGCTGTTGCATCAAGCATTGGGGGTCTACTAAAGCATAAAGTTGTTAGTCAAGATGGTTCATATGGTTGGTGAGTACTGAGACATATCAGCTGTCAGGGGAAGGCTTGTGATCATGACTTTAATTTTCTCAGGCCCTTCGTTAGTGTTCAAGGTTTGTTTGGAACATTAAAAAAAGAAAATCGCACATTCACGACAGTATCTCTAGCCTTGTACTATGCACTACGGAATTATTATGTTCTTATACAGTATCTGTTCTTTTTTCCTTATTTATCTAATCTGAACTCCTCTGTTTTGCTAGGTGATCTATCGTGACTTCAAAGCGTCGAACGTGCTGCTGGACAAGGACTTCCAAGCAAAGCTATCAGACTTCGGGCTCGCGAGGGAGGGGCCAACAGAAGGGAACACTCATGTCTCAACTGCGGTACGTCGCCATCCTTTTGACCCAGATATGAGAAATCTCGAAGTTTCACGCAACCACATTTTGCCTCAACCATCTGGCGTTTCACTAAGATTCAGTTGGTCAATGGCTGCCATTAAATGGTGCTGACCCGTGGTGGCACCTACTCCCACGCATGTTGTTTGTTTGATGTGTACCTGATGACAAGCTTGTGCTTCGTTTGTCAATGGCGCCTCCCTTTTCTTCTGCATTTGACTCTGAATTTCTGAGACATGGTTGCGTGAACTTTGTGTCAGCATGACATAGAACACGCACATTATTGCGTCAAGCTTACAACTACCAGATATATGTGGCATGCTTTTTCTTTCTCCCCTAAACATTTTTCTTTCATGCGGTGATCAGGCTGTGGGGACGCACGGGTACGCGGCGCCGGAATATATCGAGAGGGGGCACCTGACGGCGAAGAGCGACGTGTGGAGCTTCGGGGTGGTGCTGTATGAGATCCTGACGGGGCGGCGGTCCCTGGACAGGAACCGGCCGCAGGGGGAGCAGAAGCTGATTGAGTGGGTGGCCCAGTTCCCGCCGGACAGCCGCAACTTTCGCATGATCATGGACCCCAAGCTCCGTGGCGAGTACTCCTCCAAGGCGGCCCGGGAGATCGCCAAGCTCGCCCAGAGCTGCCTCCTCAAGAACCCCAAGGAGCGGCCCGCCATGAGTGAGATCGTCGAGGTTCTCAGGCGAGCCGTGCAGACCGAGGTAGCCTCTGGGGACAAGGCACCCAGCGCCGGCAACGGGAAACGAGTGAACGTGGCACCGCCGTCGAGGAGGTGACTGATATGTTGTCAAGGAGAATTCCTTCTCCCTCCTTTAGGCGAGGTTTGCGTATAGTTATGCGAACACGAGTTTAGATGATTTGAGTTGTCGGATTGTTGATAGTGTTTTCTTTTCCCCCTTCTTTGGAGGCTCATTTGAGTGAAGAATCAGTTACTGTGGAATGCAAATTTACCGGCCCATACTTGAGTAGGAGTAGCAACCGTTACCTCTTGCTGTTGGAGGACTCAATGCAGCTCATATAGTTGGATATTCCACTCTGAAGGTATGGCAAACTGCATGCGTCCATCCTTCCCGCGTCAAAAGCGGCCACCTCTCGCAGGGTCTTCTTCCTCACGTCGATGGCGAGGATCCATGCTCTGTGGCCCTCGGCCATTCTGTCGCAGACATTTTCTTGGTGAAATTTCAGGTCAGGGTTCCTTTCAGCCTTGGCCATGATGTAAACGACATCTTCTTCGTGTAAGCTGATCGCAGGTTGGCTTGTTCCATTGAGCTTCCCCATGTCATGGAGATGAGAGGGCAACTCGGAGTGGCTCATCCCCACCGGCACCTTGAAAATGTCGAGCCAGCAGTCCTTGCACCATTGCTGACAGGGATCCGCCTTCTCCCATGTCGTGGCTTTCCAACATTTGGTAACCAAGGCGGTGGTGTTGGTGATGCTCTGGCGCTTGAACTTGCATCGCATCTCGAAGAACTTGATCCGGCCTTGGACGATGGCGATGTCCCAACCTCAGACGTGCTCTGGCCTGCCCTTGCGCTCGGCTTGTGGCAACGGGATATGGCCAAGCACGGCGCCGTCGTCATTGTCCACCCCGAACAGGTCGCAGGTCAGGACGCCCTTGCGCAGGTCGGCCCAGGCCATCGAGCCGCGTTCGCCTCCGATCGCGAGCACCTTGGTCGGGCGGAAGTAACAAAACCTCCCTGGTTCCTCGACGTGCATCCACCTGCTAGTCCACGTCCAGGTCCTGAAGTCGAACAGCGAGAGGTTGAAGAACGGCTCACACTCACCGCTGGCACCCGCCATCACATGGAGCGCGGCGACGAGGAAGTCATCTCCGACGCGCCCGTCTTCGCGTAGGCGCAGGATACCGGCGGACTTGAGGGGACGGGGACGGGGGTCGGGGCAAAAATGCTACACCTACGTAATGTTTCTTACTATCTTACGTAATTTCCTTCCCCACTAATTAAACTGCCCCCCCCCCCCCAATTTTCGGGGTGGGCCCGTGTGCCGAACTAATGACCAATAGAAATCTGCCAGATGAGATCATACGTAGGGTACGTAAGAAACATTACGTAGATGTAGCTTTCCTCGGGGTCAGGGAGCAGGCCGAAAACATGTTTTAGAGCATATGCACCCGGGCCCTTCTTATCTAACCACTCATTTCCTGCATCGTGATTCGTGCAAGCACTTTTCTCTTTTTTCTCTCTCATATAGAGCATGTCTTTAACTTCAAACTTTGCAGCACAACAAAGCTTTCTAACTAGAATGTGGGATGAATCTTTCAGATTTTTTAGTCCAACATAAATATACAAAATGAGATTTATTTGATTAAAAAAAAATCTTATTTTTAGTATTTATGTCGGACAAAAAAATCTGAAAGTTTTATCCCACATTCTAGCTAGGAAGCTTTGTTGTGCTGTAAAGTTTGAAGTTCAAGACATGTTCTATATGAGAGAAACAAAAAAGAGAAAAATTCATTTAGTAAGTTAGTTGTCTCGGGAGGCGTGCACTCATCCTTCTTGAGGTGTATAGGCGGCCCGCCATCGTCCTCCATGGTCCGTGGAGTTCTCGCACTCATCGTCGTCGTCCTCAGTGAGTTCTCGAACTCCGTGGATTATGGTCATCGTCCTCGTCGACGGTGAGCGACTAGAGATCAATTCCACCTTCCTCCTCCATAGACAGCGCCGCCGCGAGTCCTGGCGTTGGAGATTGAGACGGACGTGTGCTAGAGCTCTCGTTTATATGGGCCGTGAAACTCCCAACAAACAAAGTGGTGGCCCAAAACAACAAATCAAAGAGTTGATTTGCAACAACACATCTCCATTTGTATTCTTCAATTCCACACTGTGTGTGGCCATTATTCCAATTTTCACGACGATAGGAGTCAACAAACAGCGCGAGAGCTATGTCTCGCTTATAGCGAGATGATAGCTTCTCTCGAGTTGAACATGGAAGCTCCTCTTGCGGAAGGTGCTTGCATATGAGCCAACCTATTATGGAAGGTTCGCTGCTGCCGCTCGCGTGCTGTAGGTTCGGCCGCTATAGGTTTTCTCCGGGTTTTTTCTTTTTTTCTTTTCTTTCCTTTTTTGGTTGGTTTTCTTATTTCTTGTCTGATTTTCTTTTGTTTCCTTTTTTTCGTCTTTATACTTTGTTTTTTTGTATTTTCTTTCGTTCTCTTTGGTTTCTCTTTGTTTCTTTCCTGATTTTTATCGGTTTTTCTTTTCTTTCTCATTTTCATTTTCCGGTATTACCTGGTATTCCCCGAAACACTTCCAGTTTCTCTGGAAACTATTTCTTTCATTCCCAAAACTATTCCGAGAATATTTTCTCATATTCCTCACTCCATTAATACTCAGCAGATCGTAATTCCCTTAAGCATGTGACCCAGTAGGTTCAGTAAAACATAGACATGAACAAAACTCCTTTTGTTTAATGATCAATAGCGGAACCATGGACATGCATATTTACCCCTATGATTACACGAATGATATTCGAGTGAACCTTTGGTTGTCATATGCTATTCCCTTTGCTTTGCGATTTGTTACAAAACCAGAGGTGAGATATATCGGTATCCTCTTGAGTCATTCTCATGCTCATTATACTAGTGTCCTCGTTACCGGTTTTGTTCTTCTGTCTCGTTGACATGTTTCGGCATCCCTGTGACCTAGTCACCTATGTCTGGCCAGACGATGATGGATGCCGTCACACCGAGAGGGCCCTAAGAATATCTCTCCATCGTCGGAGGAGCAAATCCCACTCTCGAGCTATCTAGCCCCTTGTCACACTTTCCAATAAACCTGTATGTTGTCGTTATGATCACCGTGTTACAGATGACGTTGGAGCAACCCCAAAGTGTATCGTCTAGTATGAAGTGACTCGATACTCTCATGGTCTAAGGAACTACGCATACATTAACTCTTCGTGTTATAACTATAGACTTGTGACGATAGCATCTCAAAGTATAACAAACAAGTTGGGTCAATTCAATATGATCGTTCTTCTAACATCATACTCTCAAAGTTATCGACATCCTTGTTACACTTAACTTATGCTTATGATCAGGAAAACATAACCATCATGCAGCACTTGAGCTAGTCCTAGAGGCGAGACTAGGAATCAGATTTTACCGTTTATAACTCTACACGTGCTTATGAGTTTTTCTCTGAATCACATATTCAAGAACCATAGAAGCTATAGCATAGAGTATAAACATCTAATTATAAACATGGAAATAAATAATACATATATTATTCCCTCCAGGGCATATTTCCAACATAGTTGTGCCATCAAGGGGTAGACCGGGGGGGGGGGGGGGCTATCGTTGATGTTGTCCGATGAAGTTCAAGTGCAAGTTCACTTAGGAGATTTCCACATGATTTCAGCCTCGGTTGTAAATATTGCCTCTAATGTTGATTTTATGTTGGTTTGTATATACAGAGATCCTCACCATTGTTATACTAGCCAGATAAGGTATTGTATTACCTCTTTTGTGTATGATAGTATATAGGCAAACCAATTTGATGTATGTGTGATCTTAATGATATCCTCTATGATACAGACACAAGCTCGAGCGGTGTTAATGTTTATCGTTTGCAAGCTTTTCGTGATTTAGTCAAACCATGTGGTCTCATGGATCTTGGTTATGGTGACCCAGGGTTACACTTCCAAGCCAACTCTTGAACTCCTTGATCATTGTTTAGTTAATGTTGTGTGGTGTGGCATTTACTCAAATACTAATGTGTTGCTAGCAACATGAACATGAAGAGAGCACCATTTACTTATATTGCTAGGAGTAGTGCTTGAGGTGTATCAGATAGTTTGATTTAGATTTATTTTTAGAACATCTTGCTTTACTATCCATGCATCACTAGTTTTGCTATTGTGTGACATGCTCTGGACATTTTCTTTCCAAATTATGTTTTCTTCTTGTAAAGTAATTCATTCTTGTACCACTTGAGGTAACTTCTTCTTGATGTGCATTTCTTTGTTTGTGAAGTAGTTCATTAATGTCAAGATTTACTTTCAGTGTGTATAGTTCTTTGTATGAAGATCCTAACACCGAAACTAACCCCTTTATTGACCTTTATATCAGTGCCAATTCCAAAAAATATAATGTTTAGGTTGATCAAAGACGTTAACTTTTTACCATTAATTTCTGTTTATGCAGGTTAGCTTCCATCTCATGTTGGCAGTGGTGGCTTCTTCTCTGGCTATGATGATTGTCAATTCCTGTAGCGACGACCGCTCCAATGACGACTGTCGTGGTGAAATCACGGCAGATGCCATGGGATGGCTAAAAGTGGGGGCAGCGTAAGGACGCCGGTGGGTTCCAGAGGTGAGATCAGCACGAGCTAGTGTGAGACACGAGACGTACCCAGGTTCGGGGCCCTCCGAGGGAGGTAACACCCCTAGTCCTGCCGAATGTAGTATGGTAAGCACAAGGGTTACAATGGTGCTCCTGGAGCTGTTGGATGGAGGAGAAAGAAAGAGCTAGCTCTTCCTCTGCCTCGTGTGAGTGTGTGTGTAATGAACCGAAGAAGGAAGAAGATCCCCTGCATGGGGGGCTCTGCTACTTGTGAACTGCGTTGGGATTTCCCCGAAGAGGAGAGGATGATGCAGTATAGTAGAGATAAGTATTTCCCTCAGTTAAGAACCAAAGTTATCAATCTAGTAGGAGAACCACACAGAACCTCTATTAGCAGCACCTACACACACAAAAGCAAACACTTGCACCCAACGCAAATAAGAGGGTTGTCAATCCCCTTAGCGGTCACTTGCAAGGATTAATTCTGATAGTGATAGATAGAAAAGTAAATTACAAAAGAAAATAAAAGTAAATAAATTGCAGCAAGGTATTTTTGGATTTTAATATATGATAAAAGTAGACCCGGGGGCCATAGTTTTCACTAGAGGCTTCTCTCTCGAACACATAGCATATGGTGGGTAAACAAATTATTGTTGGGCAATTGATAGAAAAGCGAATAATTATGACGGATTCATGGCAATGATCATGTATATAGGCATCACGTCCGAGACAAGTAGACCGACTCCTGCCTGCATCTACTACTATTACTCCACCCATCGACCGCTATCCAGCATGCATCTAGGGTATTCAGTATAAAACAGAGTACGCCTTAAGCAAGATGACATGATGTAGACAAAGTAAACTCAAGCAATATGATTAAACCCCATCTTTTTATCCTTAATGGCAACAATACAAATACGTGTCTTGTCCCTTTCTGTCACTGGGATATAGAACACCGCAAGATTGAACCCATCACAAAGCACCTCTCCCATTGCAAGATAAATCAATCTATTTGGCCAAACCAAACAGATAGATCGGAGAGAAATACAAAGCTATAACAATCATGCATAAAAGAGTTCAGAGAAGACTCAAATATTTCTCATGAATAATCTGATCATAAACCCACAATTCATCGGATCCCAACAAAGACGCCGCAAAAGAAGATTACATCGGATAGAACTCCTAGAACATCGAGGAGAACATGGTATTGAAGATCAAAGAAAGAGAAGAAGCCATCTAGCTACTAGCTATGGACCCGTACGTCTGTGGTAAACTACTCACACATCATCGGAAGGGCAACAAGGTTGATGTAGAAGCCCTCTGTGATCGATTCCCCCTCCGGCAGAGTACCGGAAAATGCCTCCAAATGGGATCACGAAAGAACAAAGACTTGCGGCGGCGGAAATGTTTTCTCTTTTGTCTCTCTGGTATATTGGGAATATTTTGGAATTTATAGCTTTGGAATTAGGTCAAGAGGTGCCACGAGGGGCCCACAAGCCTGGGGGGCGCGCCTACACCCCTGGGCGCGCCTCCCGAGCTTGTCGCTCCCTCGTGACTCTTCTGGTATTCTCCCGAAGCTTCTAGGGTCTCTTCTTGTCCAGAAAAAAATAATCCAAAGTTTTTTTCTTTGTTTGGACATTGTTTGATAATGATTTTCTGAAAAGCCAAAAACAGGCAAAAAATAACAACTGGCACTAGGCACTAGGTTAATAGGATAGTCCCAAAAAATGATATTTAATTGCATATAATTGCATAATAAACATCCAAGATTGATACTATAATAGCATGGAACAATCAAAAATTATAGATACGGTTGAGACGTATCAGGCTCCCGGGGGGTCTTATAGGCTGCCCCCGGGGTACAATGGTAACTCTAAGTGGGAGCGGGGCCCGACTGTCATCGTCTGGAGCCGGTAGTGGGGCCCGCCGGTTGCGGGCCCTGCTGGCTGCACGGCATTGTAGCCCGTCGCCTCCTGCGTCACGGAGTGGTTGGCGTCGTGGGGCTACAGTGGCCGGCCGCGCTGACGTTAGTCGCCCGGGTCAGCGGGGTTGGCGGCACTGTAGCCATGCTCTCCCGTCGTGGAGAGTCGTCTTGTCGTACGGATGGATTGGACGGGCGCTGACCCGCCGAGGGTCGGCTCAAGGCTAGACGGCCCGGGCTCGAGCCGTGAGCGGCTGTAACACCCCAAAAATATTTCCTATTTAATTTTAAAATCTTTTATCTAAAACAAAATTCTTTGGATCTTTATGGCCTTTTCTTCTTCTGCTTCTTCTATTCTGAAAATCATTTTTAATTTCTAATTGGGTTTCAAAATTTTAAATGGTTTTGTTTTGGATGGTTTATTAATTGAGTAATTATTTTTGAAAGATCAAAAATATTTTTCATTTAGAAAAGTTTTTGGAATAATTAAAAAATTTCCATGGGAATGGCCATTTCCCTTCTTTCTAGCACTCCTAAATTCTTCCAATAATTTTTTTGTCACTTCTAAATTATCCCTCAAGCCATTCTCACATTCTAGGACAGTGTCCAATATTTTTCCTCTCCACAAAAATATTTCTCCCATTTTAAATAATTTCCAAAGTTGGAATTTATATTTATCCTAGTTTCTTTGGTTTACAAAGGAACCATATTTTCTATAATTCTTCTGCACCCACAAAAATTACCCCAACAACTAGGCAGTACCCACAACCCATTTCACCAAAAAATTCGGGTTCCACAGTTCAAAATTTTCAAATTCTATCCAGTTCAAATTTGGACCAGATTCAAACTTCGTGATCAAAACCTATTTTTAATTGCTCCAAAAATTCTGAAACTTTTCCATACTCTCTTATATGCGTCAACACCTCACCACAAAAATTACCACAAATTCCTAAAATCCCTAGCACCCTCTGGCATTTCATCATACATGTGGTGTGCACACTGTTCACTGTCGATAAAATTCAGTTATCTGAATCTAGTTCAGAGAGAGGAGGAACGGCGCCGTGCACTCCACTCCATCGCCTCTCCTTCTCCTCCACGCCTCCTCTCGCTTTAAATGGATCACCGGGGGCCCCCTGGTCAGTGCCTCGCCGCCGACAGAACAGGAGGTGGCCGGTGCAACGGCCACCATCCTCGGCTGCGGCGAGACGAGCGGATCACCACAGCTGCCTCCGCCTTCACTCCTCTCTGTTGCTCTCCCTCGCCTACTCTCCTCCACGCGTTGCCCCTCTCCGCAGCCTCGCACGCCGTCCACACCGCCCTGGGCCCGCTGTCAGTCGCCGGAGCGGGACATCGCCGCCGCACCCGTACGGGAGTCATCCCGTGGATAAGGTGATCAGGCCCGAGCTCGTCCACGCTAAAGCTTCTCGAGTACTCCGTCAACCTTCCTGATCATGCACCGCCCCTGACCACTGCCCCTAACCACCTCGTCGGCCGGAATAACTCCGGCGTGATCCAGTCCGCCTTGGCCATCCTCGGATCGCCTATAAAAGGGCCTCCCATGCTCCGTTCACTTACCGCACCACTCCACCATCGTCTCAATCGAGCTCCCACACTCTCCCCTGACCTCGGGGAGGCCTTCTCTCCCGACTCCGGTCACCGATCCGCCGCCACCCTCCTCGATCAGCACGTCGTCGTTAGGCCACCTCCACCGCCAAAACTCCACTAGTAGCCTCTCACCACTCCCTCTCGTCGATCCCGCGCTTCAATTCCACTACCGGAGCTCTCTCCGACGAGATCCCACCTCACCCGACGCCGCCGTCCGCCGGAGACGACCTCGCCGTCGTTCTGGTGCTCGCCGGCGACCACCACCGCCACCTACCGACTCGGAAGTCCGCCCTGATCACGCTCCGACCATCGCTGCCTCCTAAAACCCCGACGATCGTCGCTGGTGATCACTGCCGCCTCTCTGTTCTCACGCGCGAGCGCGTTTAAATTTAAACCTGATGGGTGGACCCCACCCGTCAGCGTTTTCTTTTTTTCTGTGTTTAAAGCGAAAGCGTATTCTGCTGTTTTACGCTTTCTGCACTGAAAGGCGTATTCCGCCCGAAGCGTTTTCTTTTTAAAACGCACAGGGACCTGCCGTTTTGCAGAAAGACCCCTGTGTTTAAAAGTTTAATAACTTTTTAACCACAACTCTGTTTGAGTTGATTCTTTTTTTGAAATTCTTATTTTTCACTCTAGTTTTTTTAGTATTTATTTGAAAATATTTTGAGACAACTTTTGGTACTGTTGCAAAAAAAATTAATTTGAATTTGAATTTGTATTTTCTAGAAAAAGAAGAGGGGAACTTTGCCGGGAATTTCGAGGGATCACTTTCTGACTACTTTGATCAAGGCAAGCATTTTGAACTTGGGATATGGTGAATTGCATGCATGGTTGCATCGGTTTGGAGTTGCGCCGTAGGTGTAGTATATCACAAGTGCATGCATGCATGGTCATATCAACTTTGCATTACTTGCCTTCCACTCAAGTATCTGACATGGATGAAAGCTGTGAGACCCAGGAGTGCAGCTCCTGTCTTGGACGTGCTGGTAAGCACGGTCATGTTATGACACGACGGTGTCACTGCGGCATGTGAGACATGCCAGTCTTAATAACAACACCTCCTGAGTCGACCTAGATCGAGTCTTGTTCCGTCACACCTAGCTAAACACCGTGCTGCCACGGGTCTTCCCGCGAGGGAAGTACAGTTTAGTAAGTTGCTAACCCCTGTCCGTGTACACACCACATAGAGGGCCATGATGAGGGTTTCCACGGCCATGGACTAATGCCAGTCATCAGGTCAGGGGGCATGGGTGTATCCGGCTGGGCCGAGAGGGGGGCACCTTGTAATCCGTGTGTATGAATAGTGATCCCATGCTAGTCAAGACGTTGGTCTCCCCGACTTAGAGTTTTTCTTGAACGATGCTTTGGGTGATTCCTGGCATCCGGAAAGTTAATCTGGTGTGTGCTGGTCAGGCATGTTTTCAACCCAAAGACCGTAATGGGAATTAGTCAGCGTCGCGGTGCTGGCTAAAGAAATCTCATACACGTGGGTAAAGAGTACACCCTCTGCAGAGTTATATCTATTCGAATAGCCGTGTCCACGGTCAAGGACGTTAGCTGGGAAGGGTCAAGTGTCGGTCCCGGTGTCGGTCTTCGGAGGAAATAATTAAATTGATCATGATTCAATTTTGCAGGATAATTATTGTCACCACTGATGTCAGCATGAATATTATTGTCATCATAAATATTATTGTGGACTAACCCGTTTCTCTTATATGAATTTTCTGAGTGTCTCATGGGCTGGCTACACTACCCGGGCACTCAGTTTTTATTTTCTTTTCTGAGTGTCTCATGGGCTGGCTAGACTACCCGGGCACTCAGTTTTTATTTTCTTTTCTGAGTGTCTCATGGGCTGGCTAGACTATCCGGGCACTCATTTTTTATTTTCTTTTCTGAGTGTCTCATGGGCTGGCTAGACTACCCGGGCACTCAGTTTTTATTTACTTTTCTGAGTATCTCATGGGCTGGCTAGAGTACCCGGGATACTCATTTATTTTCAAGACCTTTCGTGGCGTCGCTTTTAGACACCCGTTTGGCATTTCTTTTCAAGACCTCTCGAGGCGTCGCTTTTAGACACCCGTTTGGCATTTCTTTTCAAGACCTCTCGAGACGTCGCTTTTAGACACTCGTTTGGCATTTCTCTTCAAGACCTGTCGTGGCGTCGCTTTTAGACACCCGTTTGGCATTTCTTTTGGATTCTCGGGCGGTCCTGTCTCACCCGATTCTCCACGTTATATTTTTTTCTTTTGGATTCTCGGGCGGTCCTGTCTCGCCCGATTTTCCATTAACTTTCTTTGTTTGTCACTAAAATTTCATTTACTAATTCTTCTGCACATGCTAACCTTTATCATGCCATGATTAAATTTCGGTCAACATATGCAGAACATTTAATCCAACATAAGCATATGCATTCGGTATATCTTTTGTTCATAATGTTTGTGAGTACATTCCAACGTACTCACAGGCTTGTCCCTGGCTTGTTAATTTGGCCAGACCTGGAGGAAGACGAGCTTGTGGAGGACGAGTGCGCTAGCGAGCCCGACGCTTAGAGGTGTTCCCAGTCAGTCAACCTGTGATCTTGGAGCTTGCCACATGTATCATCCACTACACCAATAAAATAGCCAAGCCTCACACTGACGCTTGACTTTATTTTATTGTACCAGTGTTGTACCACCACCACACCACTGCGTTATTCTACCACCGTAGTATATTGGCAAGTTTGTAATAATTGTTGAGCACTCTGACTCAACCCTGTGTAATATTATGTATGTACTGGATATCTGTATCAAGGAAGTCCACCAGTTGTTCTGATCTTGGGGCTGGTGTGACTTGAGGCTATTCTGTGATTTATCTCAGAAATGGGCCTGACAGCGGCCGGCTGGAGGTCTAGCCGAACTAAGGGGCGTGGGCTGCCCCGATGTTTTGAAAAAGGCTTTGTGCTCCTGAGCCTACCCGGGGGTACCCCTGACAACGACATCGCGGACACAACCTTTGGGCTCGAAAGAGGAGCAGTTGCAGCAACCAGATGCACCAACGGCGACGAGCGATGCCACCACCTTTTTTTACAACTCGCCACACTCGCCTCCGATTGCAAGCACCTTGGTGATGAAGTTCGACGTCACCAACTTACTCACATATCAAGATGATGAAGACTTATGTCGGGGATGACTCCTTTTGAAGAAGGGGAAGCGACAGTGGCGAGGATGAACCCCCCGAATAACCACTCTTTGAAGGTGAATGGCAAGATGGCAAAGTATGGGGTCTTCTATTTTATCATGGAGACGAGCGAAGATGAAGCTTTCACCTTAGGATGCGAGTCGAGCAAGTTGTTCGATCATTCATGGGATATTCCCTTCGACCAAGGAGACGAGTCTAGGGCCACAACCGATGGGGTTCATCTTTAGATTGACCGGGCATGGAGAAGAGCGGTAGAGGGGAGGGGATCGAGGCCAATGTTGTAGTGCATAGGCGTACCGGGGAATATCACAACATCCGGTAATGGGCCATGGAGTAACGCCATAGCGAAGTTTCTGGGTAATTTTCTTTTGTGTGTGTGTGTGTGGGGGGGGGGGGGTGGACGGTTAAGCGTGGAATTAACAAGGGAGAATGGTTGGTTAAGAAGGTAATTTGGAGTAGTCCAACTTTAATCCTTGGCCATGTGAACAACAATATATGTGGGACTAAGTTTGATTAGGTTCGACAAAAGTGGTGATTTTTATAGGGTACTGAAATATCTGTCGAGAAATCAAAAAGAGAAAAAAGATGGTTAATAAGATTGCCCAATAATAGAACAATTCATCCAGAGCTTGCCCTACTCGTTCCACTTACAATAGTCTGAATCTCTAGGAGAAAAACGTTACACATTCGATCTTCGAAAATTCACATTTTTATGTTCCTTGGTGGATAATAAGCACGATATGTATTGTAGATCTATGTCGTTGGGATTGTTTTTTTGGATTTTATTAACCAAAGAGATGCGAAGTGACCTAGTATTCATTGCGGAGTTAATGGACAAAAGAAGGCTATATAGACATAGGTGCAGTGGCAGGAGTATAATGGATTATGCACAATCCTAGCATAAATGTTATACTTTATATTATCCCTTCTGATACATCATTCTCCAACAATAATAATGTAATGTATACATTTTAATCGTAACCTTGTTTTGGTTGAGTTTCTCGTTTTGAATTACCATGTTGTGACTTGTGATGCACACACATAATATATAGGAGTATATTGTTAGCACTACACAGTTTTCGAAAGCATCGCACACCGATGCAGTTGCATGTTAATTACTCTTTCTTGATGATGGATGCTGAAAGCCTTGAAGCCGCATCCTTAATTTGCCTGAAGGACTCGGTGAAGTCATCCAAAAGTTGAGCATAATCTGGAATCACTTCATCGTCGATTGATAAAATTACCTTAATAGTGCTATCGTAACTCTGGTACTGCACAACCAAGGCCTGCAAAATAAATCTTGGTGATTTAATAAAAAGTAGGGTGGCCGAGTGGTTTAACTAGGTTTACTTCCATTCTCTTTTATTGCCTGTAATTAAGTTTTAGTACTTATATTGTTCCAAGGAGTTGAGCTTATTTTGGTTGGTAGGGTGTATGCCCACCCAAAGGTAAGTCATCTCTTTAATTGGGGAGCCATCTAGTGATCAACTATACAGAGAGATGTATCTAACATTGCATCTAACCATTTTGAGTCGTGGATTCAAGTTCACACTAAAAAAGAGAGGAAATTCAACTACCTACATACTCATACCTATCCTTATTATTGTAAAAACTCCACTAGCAATCGGTGTTAGAGTACACCTCACCTTTTTTGAGTACTCTTTAAATTGTATACTGTAGTTCCACCTAGGCACAACATCATTTCAGATGTAACTATACATCAACAGAGTGGAAATTTAGGCTTTTGGTCGTTGATATTTGGGTTCCTATTCCCGTTTTTTTTTATCTTCAAGCAAACCAAAGTAATTTACCTGAGAATTTCTGATAATTTATAGTACAAGGTAAAGTGGTTTTCTTTGTGAAAGCAATGTGTGATGACAATGTCCTTGCATTGTGGATTGTGGTAGACGATTTGCGTTGACAAAAGTACAAATGTTGCTTAAGATTGAAGGTTTCGATGTAAGATCGTGGACGACTTACGTGTGGATCTCCATAACTACAAGGCGCAATGAAGACAATTGGGTGCCCGTAGAACTCTATTTGTTCAGTTGGTCCAACCATGTTTGAGAACAAAAAAGTTGTATTGGCGAACATGCGTTGAAAGATAAAAGCGCCCACCTGCTTATCAAGTTGAAAACATGGACACTAACTACGTAAGAGCAATGTTATGTTGTTAAACAAGTAGGTGCTTAATTTGTGCACTTTCATTTTAGAAAATAAAACATATAAGTACAAACAGGCAACATATATACCTTCATGCCAAACATTTTGACCAAAAATGCATTCATCTTGCACGTGAAGATAACTTCAAGTGAGCTCTTTTTCCTATCGATGGTCTTCTTCGCCTTGTGAACATATGCAAGGGGATCATTGTGCATCGCTAAATGAAATGGAAGGAGGATGTAGCCTAGTTGATTTCCCCATGCCACATCGTTACTCTTGCCGGACTCTATCATATCAACATAGGTCTGTGCATAGTTGTAAGGAAGCATTAGATGAAAATAATGATATGCTACAAATTATTAATCCATTGACTTAAAACCTCCATTTGGAAACAAATTACGCTTCAAAAAGCGTGGAATCAAACTAGCTACCCTAATATTAACTAGTAATATGCACTCAAATTATTTAGGTTAGTTAGGTGAACATATATAATATCATTAGTTTATTAAGAAACATAATTTCATAAATATCATGATTTGTATTCTTTTACTGACATATTCGTATGAAAACTAATGACCAAACTTAAACGTTGGGGATTGTTTCTGATGTCTAGAGCGTTAATTACACTGGATGATCCCCCACATGTTGTTGCAAGAATATTTTGCAATATATTAGTGAGGGTTAGCTATTTATAGATATGAAAGATAAGAAAGGAGTAAACATTTGGTGCAGAAATATATAAATTAATTATTCCTGCATTTAAATTGTATATATTTTCATTAAAAAAACTTACTTGTAGGCTAGTGGTTGGCCTTGTATTGACAGGGAGAACAGACCGCAAACATAGTTTGCTGGCCTTAGAGGAACCTAACATAAATTGAAGATAAGTTAAAAGATGAATGTATATATAGTAAATACAACAGATCGACCTGCGGGAGAAACTATACGCCCCCTGTGGCCAGACCTACACCACTTACCAGACTTGCGAAAGTAATATCGTGACAGAGCTGCCGAAGTCGCCCCGACTAGCACATCATTGACAGTCTCCGGAACAAAAGAAAAAAAAATACAAAAACAGAATTAATTTTTTTCAGATGGACTGTATGCAAGAATAATATTTCCTCCGTTTCAAAACAATTGAAATTCTAGGTTTATTCTAAGTCAACTTGCTTACGTTTGACCAACTCTATAGAAAAATGTGCTAAGATCTACAACATCAAATACACATAGTGTGTTCAAATAAAATAAAATTACACATAGTATGAAAATATATTTCATAAAGAATCTCATGAGTAGCTAATTTGATGTTCTAGGTGTTAATATATATTTCTATAGACTTGGTCAAACTTAAACGAGTTTGACTTTGGACAAACCAAGAAGTTTAATTATTTTGGAACGTAGGCAGTACTACCTCCGTCCTGGTTTATTGGTCCTCTTTGAATTTTGTGCCAAACTTTGACATTATATTTAACTAACAAAATGTTAATGCATGTCACAAAAAATAATATCATTGAAAACTATGTTCAAATACGAATCCAACGATATAATTTTTGGTAACATGCACTAACATTTTGTTAATTAAATCTATAATCAAAATTAAGCACAAAATACGAAGCAGACCAATAAAACAGGACGGAGGTAGTATCACACATGAGGATTCTATCGATAGCTGGTTACTTATGCAGTTCATGACATTCTTGATGAACTTGACATCGTCCAAGCTAAGACTCCGGTGCACAAAGCGCCTGCTGGTGTTGGACGTGACGTCGCCATCCACACGTCTGAAGAGCGTGTGCAGGTCTCTCAGGAACACAATGGTCACAGCAAAGATGGCAAAGTCTACATGGTGTTCCATGCGAGCACAAGATACGGCCAGATCCATGTGACGGAGACCGCCAGGACACCAGCGGAGGGGGGCTGCCGGCGCCGTGGCACGTAGATGGCGCCCGTGCGCGTCGGCTGCTCCGGCATGGCCGGCAGGCGTGTTGGGTCGGCACAGCGTTTTGACTTTCGGTTTGTGAAAATTTTCGCCCCAAGCCGAGATGGCCGAATTTCGGCCATTTTCAAAAAAATTCGGTCGAAATTTGACCAAAATTTGGCTGAAATTTGACCAAAATCTATTTTTTTGCCGAGAAATACTTTTCGCCCCAGGCCGAGATGGCCGAAATTCGGCCGAAATCCGTTTTTTTCGGCCGAAATTCAAAACACAGGGTCGGCGACGCTCCGGGCCGACGCCAGGAGCAGCGTGATCAGCGACATCCCGTCACCGAGAGAGTGGTGCACGCGGATCACGGCGGTGGAGGCCGCCTCGGATGTCGGGAAGTCTAGGAAGTGGAACTCCCAGAGCGGACGGGAGCGGTCCATGGGGATCGTGTACAGCGAGGCCACGTAGTCCTCCAAGGCCCGGTCCGGGTCAGCCTCCACGGCGACGGGGTCCAGCGTCGGGACGATCATGTGGTCGTCCACGTTCACCGCCGTGCGCACCCACCGTGGGTCTTTTGAGCCGTCCGTCACCTGCCGAACATTTACGCGCGCGCTCACGAGTTAAACAAACTAGGCTAGTGACAGAATGGCTGAGTGTATATCTTTGATGGTAAGAGTACGTTTATTACTTGGATGCTGCGGAAGCGCGGGTAACGGGCAAGCTGGGCGGCGATGCCGGCGCTGAAGACGGGTAGGTTTACCGGCCAGCCAAGGCCGACTGTAACGACGATGTGTATAGCTTCCATGAGCCTTGCAGTAGGGCTCAAGGGCTCCTCCGCCGCCATGGTGGAATCGTCCGTCGTCGTCGTCGTCCATTTGGCCACTGCTGATCTTGGCGTGCGTATCGGGAGTAGCCGGGTTGTTGGTAGAGCGGCTCCACTGGGGCTACCACTGCTAGCGTCCATAGCTAGTTTAGTTTCAAGAATCGATCGCTGAATGTATGGAGTGACCAGCTCGATCTGCAGGTGTAAATATATAGGACGAGGATAATATATTGCTAATAAAAAGATAAGGGGTCAATTAATGACCACCCTACCTTTTCTTGTTCAAAGCCTAGAAGCCCTATACTTGTACTAAGAGCATCTTCAATAGCAGACCTAAAATTTGGCTACCTGAATCCATTTTAGATAGAGGAGACGGAATATTACCGCTTGGCATGAGTATAAGAGGTGTCTGAAAGCCCGAGCTTCAAAAATCCACGTCCTGATAAGCCACATAAAAAACAATGAACAAAAAAAGAGGACACGGAATATTTGGGTAGCAAAAAAAAAAAATCTGCTTTTACAGCAGACCTAAATACTGGATACCTAAAATTTTAAAAGTAAATGAATATGAAGTTAACACATAGTTCATTGCAAAATTTAAACACTACTATGGCAAGTTGCACACTAAACATAAAATATACATACATTAAACATCACTACGATCATAATTTAAACATATGTACCACCACATTACAATAAAACTACTTATATTGCCATAAAAACTAGCCCTAATCCTCACCATCACGGTCAAGGTAATTGGAGGAAATGTTCATCAATCCCCTCGCCCCCTGGTCGTTGGTGGTAGGCCGACTCCACCTTCTCCTCCTCGTCGGAGAGCTCGACATCGAACTCGTGGAATAACTCGGCGTTGAGGCTGGAGATTTGCTTACACTCCCACTCGATCTTGCATGCGTCCTCTAGGGACTCAAAGAACGTGTTGTTCTGCGTGAGGAGCTGTGGGTTCTCCTCGACGAGTTTAGCCACCAAGGCGGCATCGCCCCGCTCAGCCGCGAGCTGCGCCTTGGCCTTGTTGTGGTCCTTCTCCTCGGCCCAGGAGACGACCCTAAAGGGAGGCGTAAGGAATGTCATGGCATTGGTGGGGAAGTTTAGCCTCGCCCGACTTCCAAAGAAGTGGAGTGTCGTGGCGTCATAGGCACGCGCCGCCTCCTCCCGGGTGGCGAACTTGCCAAGCGACACACGCTCGCCCGTGTATGGGTTGCGGATCTCCGTCGCCCACTTGCCCCTCAGCCGCCTAACACCGCGGTACGTAGGGGGCGGTGGGATGGCTGCGACATCAACTACGGTGAGGATGAGCTCAGGGGAGGCATGACGCAGTCGGCGGTGCAGCAGGGACATCTGGGGTGGCGTGGCTAGGCGATGAGGTCGGGGCGGGTCCTTGGTGGCGAGTTCGGGGGCGGCAGGAATCGGGCAGCGGCGGCCCAAGGTCGGCGGTCAGTGTGACAGATGGATTCAGGTGACGACGGGTTGGCAGTGGGCCCCAGGGCGACCGTGGGAGTGGAGGCAGCGATGGTTGGAATCGGCCGGGACGGATGCAGGTGAGGTAGTTGTAATGTTCAAACGGGTGGCGGTTGCATTCCCGTGGCTTCGTTTTTGGTTTTGGTAGCGTGGTAGGGAGGACCTATATGTTAGTCCTGGATAGCAAAATTTAGGTGGCTACCAAATTTTTTTTGGTCTCCATGTTATTTTAGGTCTGGTGTTGGAGCCTCTTTTGGCCAAAAAGTCTAAAATTTCTGTTTCTATGTCCGCAACTGTTTTTTACATGCGGTTTTGTAGTTCTCTACCTTCTAACAATGAAAGATACACAAGCTTTGCGTATTCGTGAAAAAGATCTAAAACATGAATAATCGACTTGAGGAAAAATATGATAGCTGGACGAGGAGACTGAAGACAATGTTTATGCTGAAAGTGCCATCGCAGGATCTTACTAATGATTGTCGTCACTGCTAACCAAGGCGTAAGCATCGTGGTTGATGGCTCTCCCCCGCAACTCAAAGGATCGACACGCAGTTGACACCATAACTATCGTCACCATCTCGATAGCGTTGCTGACTGTAGGAGTAGTTTGCTTGCTGGGCAACCGCAGTCTTCAACATCTCGATAGCGTTCCGGGCCTCGATCTCAACTGGGGTATTTCCTGTGATTGGAAGCGCGGCGAGGTTGGTGGCTGCTGCCAACAAGTTATCAACGGGGTTGAAGAAGTGACCCGCTGGTGTCATGAAACGGTCTGGAGTCGTCTGAAAAGGCGGTGGCCGTGGGGCCGGCTCAAACTGGCGCTGTTGAGCCGGCTGACGGGGCTGAGCCGGCGGTGGCTGCCCGTCTCCATTCTGGGGCACGACCCGGGTTAATTGGGGTATAACCGGAGCCTCCGGGGTGCTCGTCCCAGCCTCCGGAGCAGGCATGTTGAACAGACACATGGGCTCAAAATTGGGGGGCAGACGGCTTGCGTGCCTCCTCCGATGAACCATATCCGAAGCGCTTTGTCGTAAACCCATGCGCCAGGCCTCTGTCTTCAGGTGCTCCACCTCATTGTGAATCCGGGCTTGCAGCTCCACCATGCGAGTGTTCTCAGCATTGATATCCTCCTGAGCTTTAGCCATCTGCTCGGGAAGTTTAGTCACCTCCACATTGCGCTCCGCCTGGTTCTCCACTGTCACCGGTGACTCTAGGAGCATTGTCAACGAGGCGACCAATTCCGAAAGAACTTGAGCCGGCGGCTTGACCGGGCCAGCCACGTCCGGAGCCGGTGCTGAAGTGCCGGTTCCCATCACAGCGCCTGCCACCGTAGAATCGAGAGCCGGTGTAGTACCTGCCATGTAGACGGTGGTTCGATGGAGCGGCTCATGATCGACTCAAGCCGGCTCATCATCGAAGTAGCCCCCAAGACTACCATCGTACAGCGGGAGGATTGACTCGGTGTCTCCGACCGATGACTCGCCGTCGGAGTAGGCAAGGGTGTCCCCACCAAACGCGGAGTTGTCCGCAAGATCGACTCCCTGGGTGAAGCCAATGAAGACGTGATTCCGACCGGCTTGAGCCCGGGCGGGTTGCGTGCGCTGAGCCGGCTCGACGATGTCGGTGCAGATGTCCGGCTCATGTCCTGATTCATCGATTTTGCTGATGAAGACGTGGATCTTGCCGAAGGGGACCCGGTACCCGTACTCGATTGAGTCGGCCTCGGGGCCCCAGTTTGAATCGTTGATGTAGAGCTTGCCACGGCGAATCTTGGTCATGCGGCCGATCGCGTATCCCTCGATCCCTGGGAGAGCTCCTTCTAAGAACTCAACACCACCAAACGATAGCCCCACGGTGGGCGCCAACTGTCATGGTTTTGTCACGGCAGATGTCCTCGTGAAAGGACTAAGTCGTGAGGCCATCGCTGCTAGGTGATCGCTTGAACGGGGTTGATCGGAATTGAGAGACGAAGGTTTACCCAGGTTCGGCCCCTCACGGTCGAGGTAATAGCCTACTTCCTGCTTGATTGCTTATTGCTTGAGATCTCGATTACAAGGGTGTGTCTTAGCTAACCTAGTACTCGAGAGCTTGTAACTTATCTTTCCACCCCAGGGGCTCCCCTTTATATATAGGTCGAGGCCCCGGGCTTACAACGCAGTCCGGATCAAAATATCACCCGTGTCCTAATCTGTTTCCTACTTATCTTACTTCCCAAGTAAGGAAGTTTCCTTTATCTTCTTGTTAAGCCGGCAACCCAGGTTCTGGGCCATGAGCCGGCCCTCTCCACGACTCGCCTCCTGGGCCTCGAGCTCTTGGTCATCGCGGCCCATATGACGAATCTGTTCTCCAACTCACCACTGGAAAACCCGGCCTTGACCTGGCCGGGTCATACCGTGGGGTTATATCCCCAACATCAAGTGTAACTTGACTAAGAGAATCATTAGTGGAATCAAGAGAACTACTAGAAGCAACAATATTGGATTTAGCATTGTTATTGTTACTACTAGATGAAGAACCTTTCTTACTCTTGTTACTAGCTTGAGTAGTTTTAACTTGTGGCATAAAAGTAGACAAGAGGAGAAGTTTGGCAATGTAGACAATTAGAATTCACAAACTTGCACATTGTCATGGTCATAAATCTAATGAATCACTTGAACTAGGTGATGATTACACGCATGATGATGATGATGACGTTGAGCATGGCTATTATGATGAGGACGAAGAATTTGACATCGAATGTGAGAAGACTATGAGGAATCTTAGTCTCATGGCAAATCTTAGAAATTACATATCCGGAGGAAACGAGTGGATTCTTGATACTGGGTGTACCGATCACATGTCCGGAGACAAAGACATGTTTCGTGAGCTTGCTAAAAATGATGGTCCACGCAAGTATGTGACGTTTGGAGATAACTCCAGGGGTAAGGTACTTGGCCTTGGTAAGGTGGGCATATCCAATGATAGCTCTATTCAAAATGTTATGCTTGTTGAATCTCTTGGTTACAATCTTCTTTCCGTATCTAGACTAGTCGACTTTGGTTTCAATGTTCTATTTACCGAAGTAGATTGCCAAGTGTTTTGTCGAGATAATCATAATATGGTCTTTATCGGCATTCGTAGAGATGATCTATACATTGTTGATTTCACTAAGAGAGCCCAACCTCGTACTTGTTTAATTGCAAAATCTTCTAAAGGTTGGTTATGGCATAGAAGGTTAGGACATGTTGGCATGCGAAATCTTGATAAACTCATTAAAGGTGATCATATCCTTGGTGTTAAAGATGTTATATTTGACAAGGATAGACTTTGTAGTGCTTGCCAAGCAGGAAAACAAGTTGAAGGAAGTCATCCCGTGAAGAACATCATGACCACGAGAAGACCACTTGAGCTACTTCACATGGATCTCTTTGGTTCCAATGCTTATAAGAGCCTTGGTGGTAACTCTTTTGGTTTGGTCATTGTTGATGATTTTTCCAGATTTACGTGGGTGTTCTTTCTTGATGACAAATCACAGGTTCAAAAGATCTTCAAGAACTTCGCTAGGAAGGCTCAAAACCAATTTGAAGTGAAGATCAAGAAGGTTCGAAGTGATAATGGAACAGAATTCAAGAACGCCAATGTGGATACCTTTCTTGACGAAGAAGGCATCTCACATGAGTTCTCGGCTATGTACACACCTCAATAAAATGGAGTTGTTGAGAGGAAGAACCGGACTCTTATTGAGATGGTGAGAACGATGCTTGATGAATACAAGACGCCAAGACACTTTTGGGCAGAAGCGGTTGAGACAGCTTGTCATGCTACAAATCAACTATATCTTCATAAGCTTCTCGGTAAAATGGCATACGAGCTACTCACCGGTAACAAGCCCCAAGTTGGATACTTTCGAGTATTTGGTTCAAAGTGCTACATTCTTGATAAGCATCGTCGTTCGAAATTTGCTCCTAAATCTCATGAAGGTTTTCTACTCGGTTATGGCTCAAACTCTCACACTTACCGTGTCTACAACAATTTCACCCGAAAGGTTGAAGAGACGGTAGATGTGAAGTTTGATGAATCTAACGGCTCGCAAGTAGAGCAACTGCCAATTGATGTAGGAGACAAAGACCCCTTAGAAGCAATTCAGGATTTATCTATTGGCAAGATCCGTCCAACGGAGGTGAAGGAGAGCACTTTGTCCATTCAAGTGGAAGCCTCAACTTCACATCAAGGTGAACCACAAGTTGACATGGAGGCATCCACAAGTGGAACACGTTAAGACGAAGGAAATGAGGAAGTACAACAAGATGATCCACCTCGACCTCCTTCTCCACCTCCACAAGAGAACAACGACGCCACCAACAATGAAGAAGAAGAAGATGATGATGAGTATGTTCCACCACAACCCAAGCAAAATCTCTCACGAGTTAGAGCAAGAGTCTCAAAGAATCATCCCGTAGAACAAATCCTCGACGACATCAACACCGGGAGAATCACTCGCTCTAAAACTCGTTTGGCTAACTTTTGTGAACATTACTCATTCATTTCTAGTGTTGAACCTATGAAGGTAAAAGAAGCCCTTGAGGACCCGGATTGGATAAATGCTATGCACAAGGAGCTACACAACTTTGAGCGAAACCAAGTGTGGACATTGGTTGAGAATCCCAATGATGATCAAAACATCATTGGAACAAAGTGGGTGTTCCGGAATAAGCAAGATGAGGATGGACAAGTGGTGCGCAACAAGGCTCGCCTCGTTGCTCAAGGCTACACTCAAGTTGAAGGTATGGACTATGGTGAGACATATGCCCCCGTTGCTAGACTTGAGTCCATTCGCATTTTACTTGCTTATGCCAATCACCATGATATCACCTTATACCAAATGGATATTAAAAGTGCTTTTCTAAATGGTGAAATTGAGGAGGAAGTGTATGTTAAGCAACCTCCCAGCTTTCTTAATCCCAAGAAACCTAATCATGTTTACAAACTTCACAAAGCTCTTTATGGTCTTAAACAAGCTCCTAGAGCTTGGTATAAATGCTTCACTAAGTTTCTTATTGAGAAAGGTTTTGAAACTGGGAAAATTGATTCTACTCTCTTCACTAAAAGGGTTAATGGTGAATTATTTGTGTGCCAAATCTATGTTGACGATATCATATTTGGTTCTACTAACCCTCATTTTAGTGAAAAGTTTGGAAGGTTGATGTCGGAAAAATTCGAGATGTCTATGATGAGTGAACTCAAATTTTTCCTTGGCTTGCAAATCAAGCAAACCAAGGAAGGTACCTTTGTCTCACAAACAAAGTATACCGAGGATCTTTTCAAGAAGTTCAATATGCAAGAAAGCAAAGGTATGAAAACACCCATGCCTACTAGTGGACATCTTGACTTGACTAAGGATGGCAACCCGGTTGACCAAAAGGTTTACCGATTTATGATTGGTTCATTATTATATCTTTGTGCCTCCCGTCCCGACATTATGTTAAGTGTGTGCATGTGTGCACGGTATCAAGCTGCTCCAAAAGAATGTCATCTTAAGGCCGTGAAAAGGATAGTGAGATATTTGATTCATACACCAAATTTTGGCATTTGGTACCCTAAGAGGTCATCTTTTGATCTTGTTGGCTATTCCGACTCGGACTATGCCGGTGACAAGGTTGATAGAAAGTCCACTTCGGGTACATGTCAATTTCTTGGTAGATCCCTTGTCTCTTGGTCCTCCAAGAAACAAAATTTGGTATCATTGTCCACCGCCGAAGCGGAATACATTACCGCGGGATCATGTTGTGCACAATTACTTTGGATACATGCAAGGCATGAACCTATGTGACTAATCCTTGATATTTCTCTTATGATGATGATCATTTATCTTGGATATATTTGCACCCTTGTATGTTATCTAACCCTTGTAGGTACTTGGATGAGCCTCATTCTATGAGATTGCAAATCACTCACATCTTGAGCAATCTCTACATCACCAAGTATCTATGCTTTGGTTGTTGTGATCAAGGAACAAGTCTACACTCAACATATCCTTTGACAAAATTCATATGATGATTTTTCACTCTTGTCAATTTGGATACATAAGAGTTATTCCTTGCAAGACTAACCCATGTAGGAAGATGAGCTTCAAATTCATAGGGATGCTCCCAACCCTTGATGGTCCACATCAACATTGAGCATCCACCACGAGTTCAACTACATGATCAAGTTCAACAACAAACCCAAGGTATGTTTTTCCATCTTAGAGAAGCTTTACTCCAAGTCATGAGATAAAGCAACTCAACAAGATGTGAATACATTAAGACGCTTAAATGAAAAATGGCAACCCCATTTTGAGCTTAACGATGAGTATGACCTATGATCAAGTGATCTCACTTGACTCCTAAGTCAACATACTCTAACATAGGTGACTATGTCGCCGACCACCTCTAGATGAAGTTCTCTAGTGTTTCCTTTTCATTAGTTGTATTTCTTTTGCTAGTGTGTTTCCCTTTTAATCACTTCATCTAGATCCTCTTTTATTTTCTGCGATCCTTTCTATTTCTCTAAGTCAAATTCATTGCAAATTCTATCAAAATTCCTTGAAAATCTTTGTGAAATTTCAATTGCAAGTGAGCCGAGTTGACAAATCTTTCCTCTGCACTGAACTCGGTCACACCGATCCAAAGCCTATCGGTCAGACCGAAGCACAAGTTCTACTTGTACACAGTTCATCGGTTCCACCGAAACGGACTAACTCGGTCTCACTGATGTGCTCCGTTTGTGACTCTAATATCTCGGAGTCACCGATCGACACCAATCGGCGCCACCGATTTCACTGTTGAGAAAACATTTTGCCATGTTATAGTATTTACTCTTATCAGCTCCACTCAATGATTCTTTCCCTCTACCTACATCCTAAGCTGCATTCTGCTTAGTTGTGTCTCTCAAGGACCAAACTCACTTGACTCGTATCCATGAAGACTACCCTTCTTGGAAATTGATGTCAAAGGGGGAGAGAGAGAGCACATCAAAGCTTATCCTTACAAAAGCTCTTCTAAGAAAGGAAGAGAGATGCACTTCCATAAGAGGAGAGAATTCACATGTCTTCAAGAGGGGAGAGACATGTTAGTTATTTCATCTGAGCCTACTTTGCTATAATCTCATTATTGCTTTGATAAATTATTTTACTCTGATGAGATCATGATAAATTCCAAATTTGCTTACAGTCTGCTCTGATTTTATCTCACCCTACCTACTCCCATTATCCAATGCTAGATTCAGGGGGAGAGTGTAACATCCCCATGTAATAGCTACAGTGATCACCTCTTGACAATGCCAGGTCACCCTGCTTAACAGTGCTTGATCACCATTGCATCATATCTCATCTCAAATTCCAAATCAAATTTCAATTCAAATATAAAGTGAAAATAAAAGTTGTTCAAATTCAGAAACTAAAATGTTCATAATATTGTAAATAATCCAGAGACAATTATAAAAATGCAACCAACACTAATTAGATTATTTAAATGACTCTATCAACCTAAAACAGGAGCTAAAACAATTAATTAAATACCTTTCATACTTTATAAATTATCAAACTAAATTATTTAGGTGCCAAACTTTTTGTGGCGGAGGTATATTTAGTAACACTAAATTAGGTGCTAATCTTATATTTTATAGAACTAAAATGATTTGGAAAGTAAAATAAAACACAAAAAGAAAATAAACAAAAACAGAAAAGTAAACGAGAAAAAAAGAAAAAAAGAAAAGCCCCGGGCCTCGGCCCAGCTGGCCAACCAGCCAGGCCGGCCCAGCCACTCTACATAACCCCCCCCGTTCACCCCGAACCCTTGCCGAGACCCCCACTTCCCCCCTTCGCCCCCTCCCTCTCCCGCCTGGACGCTGCCGCCGCCCGACGTCGCTGCCGTCCCCCGTCGCCTCGCCGCCTCGCTGCCGTTGTCCCGTCCTCGTCCTCCTCCCCAGCGGCTCCACCGAGCCTCGCCGACCCGTTCCCCTGCAAACGGGGTGAGCCCCGTCGCCCCTCTGCTCCTCTCTGTCGTCGCCGTCGTCGACGCCGTCCGCCGCCGCCCGCACCAAAATGCTAAGGAAATGGATTGGCAAAAGCTCAAGACTTTACATTTTTGGTTAAGTGATCCAAGATCACATTGAGTCCATAGGAAAGCCAATACTATTAAAAGGGGATGAGGTGTTGTTTGATGATCTTTTTGCTCAAGTGCTTAGTGATATTGCTCCAAAACCCTCAACCACTTTCTCCATCCAAATATGTCTAAACCCTACATTCCAACTCGGCCCCACCAATATTTCCTATCCGGAGCCACCGAGTTCATCTGGACTTAGCCACTGCCAAACCCTAACAAATTGGATCCACCGATATGGATCTCGGTCCCACCGAGATGGCCTTGCCAACTCTCAGTTACTTGTTACAATTATTTTGGTCCCACCAAGATTTGCAATCAGTACCACCGAGATGGTTTGCCAACTCTCTGTTGCCATATTGCTTCACTTCGGTCCCACCGAGATGATGCAACCAGTGCCACCGAGACGAGGTTTGCCCTAGCCATTGCACATCGGTCCCTCCGAGTTGTTCCAGTCGGTCCCACCGAGATTCCTAACATTCACATCTTTTACACAGGTCTGTGCCATCGAGATTTCTGATCGGTGCCACCGAGTTGGGTCAAAAGTGTGTAACGGTTGGATTTTGTGTGGAGGCTATATACCCCTCCACCCTCTCTTACCTAGTGAGAGAGCCATCAGAACGTGCCTACACTTCCACCATTCATTTTCTGAGAGAGAACCACCTACTCATGTGTTGAGATCAAGAGATTCCATTCCTACCATTTGAACCTTGATTTCTAGCCTTCCCCAAATTGCTTTCCACTCAAATCCTTCTTCCACCATAGCCAAATCTGTGAGAGAGAGTTGAGTGTTGGGGAGACTATCATTTGAAGCACAAGAGCAAGGAGTTCATCATCAACACACCGTCTATTACCTTTTGGAGAGTGGTGTCTCCTAGATTGGTTAGGTGTCTCTTGGGAGCCTCCGACATGATGTGGAGTTGAACCAAGAAGTTTGTAAGGGCAAGGAGATTGCCTACTTCGTGAAGATCTACCCGAGTGAGGCAAGTCCTTCGTGGACAATGGCCATGGTGGGATAGACAAGGTTGCTTCTTCGTGGACCCTTCGTGGGTGGATCCCTCCGTGGACTCGCGCAGCCGTTACCCTTCATGGGTTGAAGTCTCCATCAATGTGGATGTACGATAGCACCACCTATCGGAACCACGCCAAAAATTCTCCGCGTCTCCATTGCGTTTGTACACTCCAATTCCCATCCCTTTACATTCTTGCACTTGCATGCTTTACTCTTTCCGCTGCTCATACTCTTGCTATGCTTGTGTAAAATGCATTGTGTGCCTATTAATATGTGCTAAACTCAACCTTAACTTGAAGAAACCAAAAACTACCACTTTTACTTGTTAAGGGTCTAATCACCCCCCCTCTAGACCCCTCTTCTCGATCCTTTCAGCAATGCTACATTAGACGAGCTAACACTGGAGCATGTCAGGTGCTCGAGTTATTCCTTCGATGTGACACGCCGCACTGCCCTCCTCCTACTTTACGCCACGCCAGCGTCTGGTCTTGTCATCCATCCCTCCATGTCGTCGTGATGATGGACCTACCTATAACACTGCACCGGGCTATGAAGGGTAGGCTAATCGGGCATTAAATGCCCGATTGGTGGAGTGCCCTGCAAGGCCGCTCTCTCTGGCTGACGTGTGTCCCGTCTGCTCGGGGGCTCAGCCCCCGGGTGCGTCATGGCTGGCGTCATAGGCCTCTTCGGGGATCTTCTACGACTCGTTTTAGGTGTGTGACCAGTAATCTGCTGTTCTTTCCCAAACTATTTTTAGTGGAACAAATTTCTGGTCGTAGTTATCTTTTCTAGATGTTAGATATTTCCAAGGAGGCATTGATACATAGTTTTTATGTATACCCTGGTATCTATTGTTCCGTCAAATACGCTCATGAGATTACAAGATTTGCATACGAAACCATATCGCATCTAGCTCTCAAGAGAAACTCCTCCCCGTACGAGGGCCTTCACGCCTCCCGCCGGCGCCGCCGCTGATCGGCCTTGTCTCCGGTAGCCTCAGGGCCATGGAGGCGCGATGGATCTCGGTCCTCGCCGGTAGGAGGGATCTTGCTCTGTTTTTAGGTCTTTTTTAGGGTTGATTAGGGTTTGTGTCCTATTCATGGAGGCGAGACGGCGGCGGCTCCCTGTAGTTGGAATAAGGTCCTCCCCGCCTAGTCCCCATTCCGGTGGCGCGTACATCATCGTCAGAAGGCGTGTGGAGGTGTGTCTCTGGCGGATCTCATGGGATTCGGTCAGTGTTGGTCTTCGGTGGATCCCCATGGTTCCAGTCTTGCTGCGACTACGTTCCTGTGTCTACAGGTTGGATTCTTCTGGTCTACGCTTCTCTTCATCGGCGGTGGTTGCTGTTCTGGTGCACTGGTCCCGTGGGGCCTTAGCACGACGACTTCCCGACTTTCTACTACAACGAGTTTTGCCCGGCTCCGGTGAAGGAGGGGCGATGACGGCGGCACGCCTTCGGCTCGCTCCAGTGCTTCTAGTCGTCGCTAGGTGGTCAATTGACCTGGATATAATTTTTATTATTTCTAGTGTTCTTTGAATTGCCATGACAATTGATGAACATATTGGAAGTTTTCTTGCAAAAGAAATACAAGATTTGCATGCAAAAATTCAAAACAGAAAAGATGCATATAATACAAAGGGAAATTCTTAGGGTTGTAACATGCATTATTCAATCGCGCCCTCACAAGCACTGTGCACCGGTGCCTGCCTGCCGTGCGTATAGCCAATTTTTAGTGATCGGTCACCTCTTGGCTTGTCACCGAGGCGTGCTTTTTTTTTTTGAACACAGTATAGACGCAAACGCTCATACATACGCGCATACACTCACCCCTATGAACGCACACACGCACACCCTACCCCTATGAGCACCTCCGAGAGACTGAGCCGGCACATCATCTTGAGATTTACGAAGTCACCGTAGGCGCCTCGTCATCGACGGGAACGTCTCCTCCCACTGAAAGCGCATCGCCGGAAATCCTGAAATAAATTCAGGAATAATGCGAGCACCAGGAATTGAACCCTGGTGGGCTGGGGATACCACTGTCCCTCTAACCATCCAACCACAGGTTGATTCGCCACCGAGGCGTAATACTACAATACGAAAGTAATTAATCTACACATATTTCTCTTTAAATCAATCGCACTATTAGTCTGCTGATGCATGCAGTTGTCGATCATCCATTGGTAAAAATAACTTTTCAAATTGCAGTTTGCCACCGTCTCAAAAAAAGAGAGTACAATTCGGAAACACATCTAAAAATAGAAGGTAATAATCGAACTAATGATAAGTTTACAATATGCATTCATTTTGACGCCTTATTTTGGAAGTTTGACCAAAAATGGAGAAATAAATTAATGATAGACGGATATGCGGGAATCATATATGGAAAGTATAATGACTTGATTATAGTATACCAATTTTTGTTTGATCTTTTTGTAATGTGAATGGGATCCCGAGATCTATCTCGAGCACTCTATATATATACAAGATAGTTTATAGATGGACAAATCATCTTGTAATTTTGCTTAGAACACATATTTCCCTGTCAATCTCTTGAAACAAGTTCCCCTGTTGCAACACATTATCTAGATGGACAAGCACAGGACTCCTAGCCAAGTGCTAGTCCTGTTTTCTCTATTACTGCTCGTATGCCTTGCTACAACTAAACAATGTAAGCGGTAGATACACAAGGGTTACGTCTCCACTTCCGATAATATGTCGCTAAAATATAAGTGTGCACGCATAGGTCATACTCACAATTTTAATTTCCTATCCAGGAAGGAAATAGATTTTTAGATAGTGTAGGACGAGTGCCTTTTTCCATTTTTGTCCATTAGGTGTATCTTTGCTAATCAATCTGAAATTATACTAATGTCAATTATTTGTCTATTTTTCCAAAGGTCAAATCATCGAGGACATGGATACTGATAAGATCAATTTACCATATGGGTTGTGCGTCTATAGAGAAGAAGCTAAGGGCTATTGTTGCCTTTTGACAGATCTTTGCTATCTTAGAGGAGATTTGTGCAAGGAACAATGCAAAAGGTCTGCAGACATAGTGGGGATGACAACCCCTCCTTTAGCTACTCTCCCTTCACTCCCATCAAACTGAATTTTTGTTCGAAGAAATAATATGTGTTGCAAAGGTCATATCTGGAATAATAAGTAATATCTCAGTTGTCAATTGATTGGTAACATTGCAACCAAACTTTGGGGAAAACTAGGATATTCGAGGAGGAAAAATCTAGACCCTCTCTTTATCGTTTGGATGAGGGAAGTTAGTTTGCTACTTATTGCTCCATAAAAAAGTCCGGTAAAACCTCCAGTGTTAAAGGTTGCAAAATATACTTTTTTGATGGAATAATTTAAGCATGGTTCCATGTATATGAAAATTTCTTTGCGTCTAATTAATTAATAGAAATAATTATTTCAGGAAACATTATCTTGGATGCACATAAAATTTTAGAAAACTTTTTATGAAAAAGGATAAACCGAGCCACCTGTGTCCTCCCACAGTGACTTGTGCTCCGAGGCGTTAGATCAAGCTCATGTATGTTTTAGATCATTCTTGGTCTTTGATCGGCCTCTCACCAACGTTGGTCCACTCGGGCCACCATCTTAGGGTGCTGCTCCACCGGACAATCTAGACAAAGTCCACTTAAAAGTGTCATAAACAAAGGCGCACGATCATGTTCAGCGCTTCAGGCGCCAGGGAAGCTCCCTGGCGCCCATGCGCTGGTGCTGGTGGGCCGGCCCATGTACACGTTCGCCTTTGAGACAAAAAATGAAAAACCCCGGGAAAAAATAAAAAAAATTGTGAATTAAATAATGTTCACGGATTTTTTAGAAACGTTCATGAATTTGAAAAAAGTTCATCATTTTGTAAAAAGTTCATCGAATTTGAAAAAGTTCACAAATTTTGAAAAAAGATTGTCGAGTTTTAAAAAAAGTTTATCAATATTGAAAAAAGTTCTTCGAATTTGAAAAAAGGTTCATAGATCTTGAAAAAGTTCATCGAATTTAGAAAAGTTCCTCTATTTTGAGAAAAAAGTTCTTGGATTTTGAAAAAAATATCAATTTGAAAAAAACTTCATCAAATTTGAAAAAGTTCATCGAATTTTAAAAAAGTTCATCGATTTGAAGAAAACGTTCATGTATTTGCGAATAATTCATCGAACCAGGAACAACAAAAAGGAAAAAAGAAAAAAGAAAAAAAAAGAAAAACGAAAAAAGGAAAAAAGAATAAAATAAGAAAGAAGTTAAAGCTACCAGATACCGCTGGGTGGCGTAACACAAAGAAAAAAACGTCAGATGGGTCGGCCTAGCGCGGGGGAGCTTTAGGCGCCCGTTTGCAAAAAAATAAAATAGTAACAGGCGCCTGAAGCGCCAAATAGGGTTTGCCACCCACCCTTGCTTAGTTTGTATTTCTAAAAAAATAATGCTCTTCAAAAATTATGAGGAAGAGCATCCAATAAACTCGATGATGCCAGCTCTAGGAAGGTCATGTCTACTATGGAGTTATATTCTTATAGACTTAGTTGGGCCTCAAAGCACAAAGGATTGTAGCACATCAACAACTTCCCTCGTGTGGGTGAAAGAAGGTTTATCAATCCATGGGAGGTTTAGATTGAAAGTAATCCCTCGCAAACGACCCTACAATTAAGATACAAGAAGTCTCTTGTGTCCCCAACACAGTTAGTACAGTTGTTAACTGTATAGGTACACTAGTTCAGTGAAGAGATTGCTAATTTGGATGATACACTTACTTTGTTTTTTTGGAATAAAATAGGACAACGAGGTAAGAGGTAGTAAAAGTGCGTAAAACAGTGTCTCAATGCTTGGAAACTAGGCCTAGGTTCATACTTTCACTATGGCCAGCTCTCAACATCATTAACATAGTTAAAAACATCATATACCCTCACAAAGTGCAGTAAGGAATAACTCAAAAGTCCCTCATTTATCAGATCAAAGTATGTTGAGGTAGCGTAGATATGGCCAGGCACACCTCTAAGTTTGTTTCTCTAATCGTGATCAATACGGCAACCCGAATGTCGGCTCATACTGCATCAAAAATTATACTAAACCATCATAGGGCCTCCAGTATCTTTGCCGGGTCATACTTTAGCCGGGTCTTAGCCATGGGGAACATCCCCAACCTTAGCCCCAAGTTTAGCTTGGATTTATCCATGTTAAACTCCATCCTGAGAATAAGACAAGGAAAACATGAAAGGTTAAGCTCCGGAGAGCTTTCTTCTGAGCCGGTACTTGTTCCATCTTTCTTATCCTTATCATTTCCTTCTGCTAAGCCACCTAACTGGGTCAAAAGGTTTGCCGGGTCTTGGGGTTTTCTCCACACTTGGCAATTTTTGCTGCTCCATATCGTGACATAACCTCATTTGCTCCGATATACGTGCATGATGTTGGGGAACGTTGCATGGAAAACAAAAAATTTTCTACGCACACGCAAGATCTATCCATGGAGATGCATAGCAACGAGAAGGGGGAGTGTGTCTACGTACCCTCGTAGACCATAAGCGGAAGCGTTAGACAACGCGGTTGATGTAGTCGAACTTCTTCGCGATCCAACCGATCAAGTACCGAACGTACGGCACCTCCGCGTTCAGCACACGTTCAGCTCGGTGACGTCCTCGACTTCTTGATCCAGCAAGACGGCGAGGTAGTGGATGAGTTCTGGCAGCACGACGGCGTGGTGACGGTGATGGTGATGCTATCTCCGCAGGGCTTCGCCCAAGCACTACGAAAATATGACCGAGGGACGGAACTGTGGAGGGGGGCGCCGCACACGGCTAAGACAATGTTGTGTCTTGTTTGGGGCGCCCCCTCTCCTCTATTTATATATATGTAGGGGCTTGGAGTAGAAGGAATAGTGCCACGTGAACAGTACCACGTGAATAGTACCACGTGAACAGTACACACGTGGACTTGGACTCCAAAGTCCAATCCTATTCCTACTAGGACTCTCCTTTTTTCCTTCCCTAGCTGCGTGGGCTTTTGAGGACTTGGTGCGCCTGGCCCAATAAGGCCAGGGCGCCTCCCCTGAGCCCATGCCAGCCCTTGGGACGTGGTGGACCCACTTGTGGACTTCCGGACCCCTCCGGAATCCTCCGGAACCTTCTGGAAGCTTCCCGGTACAATACCGAAAAAACTGCACCTTTTTCCGGAACCCAAAATATGACTTCCCATATATAAATCTTTATCTCTCGACCATTCCGAGACTCCTCGTGACGTCCGGGATCTCATCCGGGACTCCGAACAACATTCGGTTACCAATTCACATAACTCATATAACACTATATCGTCAACGAACGTTAAGCGTGCGGACCCTACGGGTTCGGGAATGATGTAGACATGACCGAGATGCCTCTTCGGTCAATAAGCAATAGCGGAACCTGGATGCCCATTTTGGTTCCTACATATTCCACGAAGATCTTATCGGTCGAACCGCAATGACAACATACGTAATTCCCTTTGTCCGTCGGTATGTTACTTGCCCGAGATTCGATCATCGGTATCTCCATACCTAGTTAAATCTCGTTACCGGCAAGTCTCTTTACTCGTTCCGTAATACATCATCCCATAACTAACTCCTTAGTCACTTTGCTTGCAAGCTTCTTATGATGTGCATTACCGAGAGGGCCCAGAGATACCTCTCCGAAACACGGAGTGACAAATCCCAGTCTCGATCCATGCCAACTCAACGGACACCTTCGGAGATACCTGTAGAGCATCTTTATGATCACCCAGTTACGTTGTGATGTTTGATAGCACACAAGGTATTCCTCCGGTATCCGGGAGTTGCATGATCTCATGGTCTGAGGAACATGTATTTGACATTCAAGAAAGCAGTAGCAATAAACAGAACGATCATATGCTAAGCTAACGGATGGGTCTTGTCCATCACATCATTCTCCTAATGATGTGATCCCGTTATCAAATGACAACTCATGTCTATGGTTAGGAAACCTTAACCATCTTTGATCAACGAGCTAGTCTAGTAGAGGCTCACTAGGGACACGGTATTTGTTTATGTGTTCACACATGTATTTAAGTTTCCGGTCAATACAATTCTAGCATGAATAATAAACCTTTATCATGAACAAGGAAATATAAAATAATAACAACTTTATTATTGCCTCTAGGGCATATTTCCATCAGTCTCCCACTTGCACTAGAGTCAATAATCTAGTTCACATCGCCATGTGATTAACACCCAAGAGTTCACTAGAGTCAATAATCTAGTTCACATCACCATGTGATTAACACTCAAAGAGTTCTAAGGTGTGATCATGTTTTGCTCGTGAGAGAGAATTTTAGTCAATGGGTCTGCAACATTCAGATCCATGTGTACTTTGCAAATCCTTATGTCATACTGTAGATGCTGCTATCACGCTTTACTTGGAGCTATTCCAAATGACTGCTCCATTATACGTATCCGGTTTGCTACTCAGAGATATCCAGATTGGTGTCAAAGCTTGCATCGACGTAACCCTTTACGACGAACTCTTTATCACCTCCATAATCGAGAAACATTTCCTTAGTCCTTTAGTTACTAAGGATAATTTTGACCGCTGTCCAGTGATCCACTCCTGGATCACTCTTGTACCCCCTTTGCCAGACACGTGGCAAGGCACACATTAGGTGTGGTACACAGCATGGCATACATTATAGAACCTATGGCTGAGGCATAGGGAATGACTTTCATTCTCTCTCTATCTTCTGCCGTGGTCGAGCTTTGAGTCTTACTCAACTTTACACCTTACAATACAGGCAAGAACTCCTTCTTTGACCGATCCATTTTGAACTCCTTCAAAATCTTGTCAAGGTATGTATTCATTGAAAGTCTTATCAAGCGTCTTGATCTATCTCTATAGATCTTGATGCCCAATATATAAGCAGCTTCACCGAGGTCTTTCATTCAAGTATCCTTTTATGCCATCCAGAAATTCTATATCATTTCCAATCAAAAATATGTCATCCACATATAATATTAGAAATGCTACAGAGCTCCCACTCACTTTCTTGTAAATACAGGCTTCACCGTAAGTCTGTACAAAACCATATGCTTTAATCACCTCATCAAAGCGTATATTCCAACTCCGAGATGCTTGCACCAGTCCATAGATGGATCGCTGGAGCTTGCACACTTTGTTAGCACCCTTAGGATCGACAAAACCTTCTGGTTGCATCATATACAACTTCTTCTTTAAGAAACCCATTAAGGAATGCAGTTTTGACATCCATTTGCCAGATTTCATAATCATAAAATGCGGCAATTGCTAACATGATTCAGACAGACTTAAGCATCGCTACGGGTAAGAAAGTCTCATCGTAGTCAACCCCTTGAACTTGTCGAAAACCTTTCGCGACAAGTCGAGCTTTGTAGACAGTGATATTACCATCAGCGTCTGTCTTCCTCTTAAAGATCCATTTATTCTTAATGGCTTGCCGATCATCAGGCAAGTCCACCAAAGTCCACACTTTGTTCTCATACATGGATCCTATCTCAGATTTCATGGCCTCAAACCATTTGTCGGAATCCGGGCTCATCATAGCTTCTTCATAGTTCGTAGGTTCACCGTTGTCTAACAACATATCTTCCAGGATAGGATTACCGTACCACTCTGGTGCGGAACATACTCTGGTCGACCTACGAGGTTCAGTAGCAACTTGATCTGAAGTTTCATGATCTTTATCATAATCTTCCTCTCTTGTTGGTGTAGGCATCATGGGAACGGTTTTATCTGATGAGCTACTTTCCAAATCGAGAGAAGGTATAATTACCTCATCAAGTTCTACTTTCCTCCCACTCACTTCTTTCGAGAGAAACTCCTTCTCTAGAAAGGACCCATTCTTGGCAACAAAGATCTTGCCTTTGGATCTGTGGTAGAAGGTGTACCCAATTGTTTCTTTAGGGTATCCTATGAAGACGCACTTCTCCGCTTTGGGTTCGAGCTTATCAGGTTGAAGCTTTTTCACATAAGCATCGCATCTCCAAACTTTAAAAAAACAACAGCTTAGGTTTCTTGCCAAACCACAGTTCATACGGTGTCGTCTCAACGGATTTAGACGGTGCCCTATTTAACGTGAATGCAGCTGTCTCTAATGCATAACCCCAAAACGATAGTGGCAAATTGGTAAGAGACATCATAGAACGCACCATATCCAATAAAGTATGGTTACGACGTTCAGACACACCATTACGCTGTGGTGTTCCAGGTGGCGTGAGTTGTGAAACAATTCCACATTTTCTTAAATGAAGGCCAAACTCGTAACTCAAATATTCACTTCCACGATCAGATCATAGAAACTTTATTTTCTTGTTACGATGATTCTCTACTTCACTCTGAAATTCTTTGAACTTTTCAAATGTTTCAGACTTGTGTTTCATCAAGTAGATATACCCATACCTACTCAAATCATCTGTGAAGGTTAGAAAATAACGATACCCGCCGCGTGCTTCAACACTCATTGGACCGCATACATCGGTATGTATTATTTCCAATAAGTCATTAGCTCGCTCCATTGTTCCGGAGAACGGAGTTTTAGTCATCTTGCTCATGAGGCATGGTTCGCAAGTATCAAATGATTCATAATCAAGTGATTCCAAAATTCCATCCGCATGGAGTTTCTTCATGCGCTTTACACCAATATGACCTAAACGGCAGTGCCACAAGTATGTTGCACTATCATTATCAACTTTGCATCTTTTGGCATCAATATTATGAATATGTGTATCACTACGATCGAGATTCAACAAGAATAAACCATTCACAAGGGTGCATGATCACGAGAGATATTACTCATATAAACAGAATAACCATTATTCTCTGACTTAAATGAATAACCGTCTTGCAATAAACAATATCCAGATATAATGTTTTATGCTCAATGCAAGCACCAAATAACCATTATTTAGGTTTAATACTAATCCCGAAGGTATTACGAGCGTGTCGATATTGATCATATCAATCTTGGAGACACTTCCAACACATATCGTCACCTCGCCCTCAGCTAGTCTCAGTTACTCTGCAGCTCCTGCTTCAAGTTACTAATATTAGCAACTGAATCGGTATCAAATACCCAGACGCTGCTACGAGCACTAGTGAGGTACATATCAATAACATGTATATCAAATATACCTTTGTTCACTTTGCCATCCTTCTTATCCGCCAAATATTTGGGGCAGTACCGCTTCCAGTGACCATTTCCTTTGCACTCAAAGCACTCAGTCTCAGGCTTGGGTCCAGTTTTGGGCTTCTTCATGGGAGCGACAACTTGCTTGCCGTTCTTCTTGAAGTTCCCTTTCTTTCCCTTGCCCTTTTTCTTGAAACTGGTGGTCTTATTAGCCATCAACACTTGATGCTCTTTCTTGATTTCTACCTCCGCCGATTTCAGCATCGCGAAGAGCTTGGGAATCGTTTTCGTCGTCCCTTGCATATTATAGTTTCATCACGAAGCTCTAGTAGCTTGGTGATAGTGACTGGAGAAATCTGTCAATCACTTTCTTATCTGGAAGATTAACTCCCACTTGATTCAAGCGATTGTAGCACCCAGACATTCTGAGCACATGCTCACTGGTTGAGTTATTCTCCACAATCTTGTAGGCAAAGTACTTGTCAGAGGTCTCATAACTCTCAACACGGGCGTGAGCATGAAATACCAATTTCATCTCTTGGAACATCTCTTATGTTCCATGGCGTTCAAAACGTCTTTGAAGCCCCGATTCTAAGCCGTACAACATGGTGCACTAAACTATCAAGTAGTCATCAGATCGAGTATGACAAACGTTCATAACATCTGCATCAGCTCCTGCAACAGGTCTATCACCTAGCGGTGCATCAAGGACATAATTCTTCTGTGCAGCAATGAGGATAATCCTCAAGTTACGGACCCAGTCCGTGTAATTGCTACCATCATCTTTCAACTAAGCTTTCTCTAGGAACGTATCAAAAACAGGGGAGCTACAACGCGAGCTATTGATCTACAACATAATTTGCAAAGACTATCAGGACTAAGTTCATGATAAATTAAGTTCAATTAATCAATTTACTAATGAACTCCCACTTAAATTAACATCCCTCAAGTTAACTAAGTGATACATGATCCAAATCAACTAGCCCATGTCCGATCATCACGTGAGATGGGATAGTCATCAATGGTGAACATCTCCATGTTGATCATATCTACTATATGACTCATGTTCGACCTTTCGGTCTCCAGTGTTCTGAGACCATGTCTGTACATGCTAGGCTCGTCAAGTTTAACCCAAGTATTCTGCTTGTGTAAAACTAGCTTACACCCATTGTATGTGAACGTAGAATCTATCACACCCGATCATCACGAGGTGCTTCGAAACGACGAACTTTAGCAACGGTGCATACTCGGGGAGAACACCTTTATCTTGAAATTTAGTGAAGGGATCATCTTATAATGCTACCGTCGTTCTAACCAAAATAAGATGCATAAAGGATAAACATCACATGCAATCAAAATATGTGACATGATATGGCCATCATCTTGTGCTTTTGATCTCCATCTCCAAAGCATCGTCATGATCTCCATCGTCACCGGCTCGACACCTTGATCTCCATCGTTGCGTCGTGGTCGTCTCGCCAACTATTGCTTCTACAACTATTGCTAACGCATTGCGATAAAGTAAAGCAATTACATGGCGCTTGCATCTCATACAATAAAGAGACAACCATAAGGCTCCTGCCGGTTGCCGATAAATTATAAAACATGATCATCTCATACAATAACATATATCACATCATGTCTTGACCATATCACATCACAGCATACCCTGCAAAAACAAGTTAGACGTCCTCTACTTGTTGTTGCAAGTTTTACGTGGCTGCTACGGGTTTCAAGCAAGAACCGTTCTTACCTACGGAAAAACAACCACAATGGTGAATTATCAAGTTTGCTGTTTTAACCTTCTTCAAGGACCGGCCGTAGTCAAATTCGATTCAACTAAAGTAGGAGAAACGGACACCCGCCAGCCATCTTTATGCAAAACTGGTTGCACGTCAATCGGTGGAACCGGTCTCATGTACGTGGACATGTAAGGTTGGTCCGGGCCGCTTCATCCCACAATGCCGCCGAATCAAAATAAGACGTTGGTGGTAAGCAGTATGAACATCACCGCCCACAACTCTTTGTGTTCTACTCGTGCATATCATCTACGCATAGACCTGGCTCTGATACCACTGTTGGGGAACGTTGCATGGAAAACAAAAAAATTTCTACGCACACGCAAGATCTATCCATGGAGATGCATAGCAACGAGAAGGGGGAGTGTGTCTACGTACCCTCGTAGACCGTAAGCGGAAGCGTTAGACAACGCGGTTGATGTAGTCGAACTTCTTCGTGATCCAACCGATCAAGTACCGAACGTACGGCACCTCCGCGTTCAGCACACGTTCAGCTCGGTGACGTCCTCGACTTCTTGATCCAGCAAGACGGCGAGGTAGTGGATGAGTTCTGGCAGCACGACGGCGTTGTGACGGTGATGGTGATGCTATCTCCGCAGGGCTTCGCCCAAGCACTACGAAAATATGACCGAGGGACGGAACTGTGGAGGGGGGCGCCGCACACGGCTAAGACAATGTTGTGTCTTCTTTGGGGCGCCCCCGCTCCTCTATTTATATATGTGTAGGGGCTTGGAGTAGAAGGAATAGTGCCACGTGAACTGTACCATGTGAATAGTACCATGTGAACAGTACCACGTGAATAGTACACACGTGGAGTTGGACTCCAAAGTCCAATCCTATTCCTACTAGGACTCTCCTTTTTTCCTTCCCTAGCTGCGTGGGCTTTTGAGGACTTGGTGCGCCTGGCCCAATAAGGCCAAGGCGCCTCCCCTTAGCCCATGCCAGCCCTTGGGACGTGGTGGACCCACTTGTGGACTTCCGGACCCCTCTGGAATCGCCCGGAACCTTCTGGAAGCTTCCCGGTACAATACCGAAAAAACTACACCTTTTTCCGGAACCCAAAATATGACTTCCCAAATATAAATCTTTATCTCTCGACCATTCCGAGACTCCTCGTGACGTCCGGGATCTCATCCGGGACTCCGAACAACATTCGGTTACCAATTCACATAACTCATATAACACTATATCGTCAACGAACGTTAAGCGTGCGGACCCTACGGGTTCGGGAATGATGTAGACATGACCGAGACGCCTCTCCGGTCAATAACCAATAGCGGAACCTGGATGCCCATATTGGTTCCTACATATTCCACGAAGATCTTATCGGTCGAACCGCAATGACAACATACGTAATTCCCTTTGTCCGTCGGTATGTTACTTGCCCGAGATTCGATCGTCGGTATCTCCATACCTAGTTAAATCTCGTTACCGGCAAGTCTCTTTACTCGTTCCGTAATACATCATCCCGTAACTAACTCCTTAGTCACTTTGCTTGCAAGCTTCTTATGATGTGCATTACCGAGAGGGCCCAGAGACACCTCTCCGAAACACGGAGTGACAAATCCCAGTCTCGATCCATGCCAACTCAACGGACACCTTCGGAGATACCTGTAGAGCATCTTTATGATCACCCAGTTACGTGGTGACGTTTGATAGCACACAAGGTATTCCTCCGGTATCCGGGAGTTGCATGATCTCATGGTCTGAGGAACATGTATTTGACATTCAAGAAAGCAGTAGCAATAAACAGAACGATCATATGCTAAGCTAACGGATGGGTCTTGTCCATCACATCATTCTCCTAATGATGTGATCCCGTTATCAAATGACAACTCATGTCTATGGTTAGGAAACCTTAACCATCTTTGATCAACGAGCTAGTCTAGTAGAGGCTCACTAGGGACACGATATTTGTTTATGTGTTCACACATGTATTTAAGTTTCCGGTCAATACAATTCTAGCATGAATAATAAACCTTTATCATGAACAAGGAAATATAAAATAATAACAACATTATTATTGCCTCTAGGGCATATTTCCATCACATGACATCATAACGGATCTTTGAGTGGATATGTCAAATCTCGTCAATGCAAAAATTGAGGCATCCCTTTAGCCGTAATTTACTGTGCCACCCTGGGTTCTCACCCTGTCGCTTCGGGTTCCACCTCCCTTATAAATAGGCTGGCCCATTATCAGATTCTCTTTTTACCGTTGCGATTCCTTCTTCTTCCTCTTGCTTCCAGCACCCCGACGCACGCCTCGAGCTTGCCAACCTCGACCGCCACGGAAAGAACTTCACCAACACCATCGCCAAGAACCACCGGAATCCCTCGCGGCCGTGACCTCAACGCCCAAGACCACGAACTTTTCCTCCTCAGATCTGTAAGCTTCACTGTTTCTGCCATTTGAGCTGTTTGAAGTTCTTCGCAGTTCATCCATAGTTCATCTAGGAAATGACCACGGCTCGTTGGTAGATCTATTAGCCATTATATGCTAGAAATAAACTGCAACTGATTTAGCCTCGATTCAAATCTCTTCACTGTTAAAATAGATCCCTTTTTATAGTAATCCCACAATCATCGCCATAGTTAGGTCTTTTTATTCCTCTTTTTTGTTCGTACTTTTAGATCCATAACCAAAATTGAATATGAACAGTAGTTGTTTGCAGCTGTTATGACCCGGAATTGCCTTTATAATCCCGTCGGATTACACTTTAGACATAATTTTTGCCGACTCTCAGATACTTTAACCATCTTATACTTGTACCATTCTTTTGCCGGTTCTTGTTTTCACAATAACCCCTTAGCCGGCTGTAGGATCGAAAGTATGTCTAGAGGGGGGTGATTAGACTACTTGACAAAATAAAAACCTAACCTTTTCACAATTTTACTTGTGGGCAAATTTTAGCAAATCTAGCAAGTCAAGCATCACCCTACACATGCAATTCTAAGAGTATAGTAGCGGAAAGTAAAACATTGCACATGTAAGTAAAGGAGGGGTTTGGAGATTTCAAACGCAATGAAGACACGATGATTTTTGGCGTGGTTCCGATAGGTGGTGCTATAGTACGACCACGTTGATGGAGACTTCAACCCACGGAGGGTAATGGTTGCGCGAGTCCACGGAGGGCTCCACCCACGAAGGGTCCACGAAGAAGCAACCTTATCTATTCCACCATGGCTCGCGTCCACGAAGGACTAGCCTCACTCGGGTAGATCTTCACGAAGTAGGCGATCTCCTTGCCCTTACAAACTCCTTGGTTCAACTCCACATGATCTTGGAGGCTCCCAAGTGACACCTAACCAATCTAGGAGACACCACTCTCCAAAAGGTAATAGATGTTGTGTTGGTGATGAACTCCTTGCTCTTGTGCTTCAAATGATAGTCTCCTCAACACTCAATCTCTCTCTCACAGATTTGGCTTGGGTAGGAGAAGGATTGGAGTGGAAAGCAACTTGAAGAGGCTAGAAATCAAGGTTCAAATGGTAGGAATGGAATCTCTTGATCTCAACACATGAGTAGGTGGTTCTCTCTCAGAAAATGAATGGTGGAAGTTGTGGTTCGTTCTGATGACTCTCTTAGAGAATAGGTGGTGGTGGTGGAGTGGTATAAATAGGTAGCACCAAAGATCAGACCGATTTGTTAGGGTTTTGGCTCTGGCAAAGGAATGATCATCTTGGTGGGTCCGGAGTGGATTGTATCAGTGGGACCGAAATGATGAATTAGGGTTTGGACAGATGTGTTTTTGGGAAAGTGATGGAGGGTTTTTGGAGCAATGTCACTGAGCACTTTGAGCAACAACCTCATCAACAATACCTCATCCCCTTTTAATAGTATTGGCTTTCCTAAGGGACTCAATGTGATCTTGGATCACTAAACCAAAAATGTTGAGTCTTGGGGTAGCCAATTCTATTCCTTCACATTTTGAGGGGTCCACATCCATTTGTCCATGCCATGCCAATCATTGATCTTCTCTGAAATCTATCATGAATGTTCATTAGATCAATGACATATATGTTGTTATTAATTACCAAAATCACCCGGGGACTAGTTGCACTTTCAATCTCCCCCTTTTTGGTAATTGATGGCAACATATAGATCAAAGCTTCGACAAAAGATATAATGAATGAAATACATTATCGCTTTGAGAAGTATGTGATAAGCAAGAGCCCCCCCTAAATTTGTGCATTATTAAAAATTTGCATTTGAATGCAAATGCACAATCGATTGGGATCATGGGTTACTCTTCCATGTCACATACATCTTGGTGGAGCGCTCAAAATGATAAGATTGCAAAATAATTAGCACTCATCACTAAGCAAACAAGTGAATGATCATACAAGAGCATATGAAATGAATATTCAAGCAACCATAGAATTAAGGGTTTTATACATTTGTGCCCCTAAATCGAACCCACTACTCATATTTGCCCCTAATTTCAAAGCCTGCTCAAATTTGCCCCTCTGTCGTTATGTGCACATACAGAAATGCCCTTCTGTGCCGTTACCGTCCAGTCAAAGCCGGTCAAAGGGCTTTGACCGTCCTGAAAAAAATAGAAAAAAAAATCTAAAAAATCTGAAATTTTGTGGGATCAAAGATACTCAGGTTTGCAAGGTGTGTGCAAATTTTCGTGCTATTTGGACATTCCAGGAGCTCGTGGCGAAGGAAAAACAGTAAATATGTACGCCTGTGAACAGTAAATTCAAAAAAATAGCAACAAAATTCAAAAAAATATGAAATTTTTTGTCATCAAAGAGGCTCAGGTCCGCAAGGTGCGTGCAAATTATTGTTGTGTTTGGACATTGTAGGAGGTCGTGGAGAAAAAAACAAAATTTGGCTTGGGAAAAAACTTTGGAAAAAATGACTATTTTTTTTGCTAGAGCTCCTCGCATGTCATTTGATCACAAAAACTTGCAAGCACCTTGTGAACAGAAGCCTCTTTGATGCCAAAAAATTTCATATTTTTTTGAATTTTCTTGCTATTTTATTTCAAATTTACTGTTCACAAGCATACAGATTTACTGTTTTTCCTCGCCATGAGCTCATGGAATGTCCAAACATCCCGAAAATTTGCACGCACCTTGCGCACATGAGTATCTTCGATCCCACAAAATTTTAGATTTTTTAGAATTTTTTTGCTATTTTTTTCAGGACGGTCAAAGCCCTTTGACCGGACGGTAATGGCACAGAAAGGCATTTCTGTATGTGCACATAACGGCAGAGGGGCAAATTTGAGCAGGCTTTGAAATTAGGGGCAAATATGAGTAGGTGGTTCAAGTTAGGGATAGAAATGCAAATGGCCCTAGAATTAATGTACGGTACGATCAAGCACACGATAACATAGTCTCATAAAGCATCAAGCAAAAGTGTCTCAAAGTAGCATAAACCAAATTGTAGCAAAAACTCAAAGCAAATCAAGCGAGAAAAAGCAAAACACTCACTCTCTCGAAGCCCTATGATCTATACAAATTCTCCCCCTTTGGCAACAAGTACCAAAAAGTTCAAATATGTATAGAGCTAAACGTCTCTCTAGGCTTGATCTCCGACAGCTCCTGGTGAAGAAGTCCTCTGACTTGCAGCGCCGGTGTGCGTCAATGTCGGAGTGGAGATGAGTGCATGTGCAAATGCTTCAGACGGGGTCTGCTGAATTGGAGGAGTGGAGACGACACAGGGCACTGAGGGGGCAACCGATGGTGTAGCTGCTCGGGCAGAGACTGTGGCTCTGGAAGGTACTAGTACTGCAGCTGATCTGGGCATAGTCCTGAACTGAGTAGTTGTAGGAATGCCATCACCAGGGGTGTCCTCATCATCACTGGAAGCTCGTGCCTTGGCTTCATCCACTTCCTTCTTGAGGCTCTCAACTGTGGACTGAACTTCTGTCAACTTGACATCCATATCATAAAACTTAGCTTCTACAATCCTCTCAAGACTCTTCTGGTTCTCTGCGAGGCTGGCCAGACTCCGCTTGATCCTCTGAGTAGCTTGCATGAGATATTGCATATGATCGGTCTTGGTCCTGAGAAATGGAGCAGAGGAGGTACTAGGTGATGAAGCCCTTGCAGCCTCTGCACTTGCCTGAGTTGCGGCTGAAGTAGGATGGGATGGATCCATCATCACGGTGATGTCCTCAAGCTCTGGCCGAAGTGACAAATGCTCATGATCCAACAGAAAGTTCTTGTTTGCACCCTTGGAGTTGATAAGAACCTGAATATGAGGGGCAAACCTACAAGACCTTTTCTGATCAGCAGATGTCCTCTTGATAGTTTCCACAATGAGATCCATGACCTTGATTTCTCATGTTGATCAATATGATGCAGCATATTTATGGAGTGACCTCGAATCATCCTCTCATCACCTAACTTGGGCATCAAAGCCCTCATGATAGTGTTGGATGTAGCAAGTCCTACCAACAAGAAATAGACGGAGCCAAGCTTGTGAGATTCTTTGTACTTCTTAGGTACCTCTGTGTACATGTTAGCCATGGAATTGTGGTCCATCTTTGGCTTAGCATACACATCGATGTCATTTTCATCAGCCTCAGGCACACCAAGCAATGTGGCCCACTCAAGTACATTAGACTGGTACTTCACTCCTTCGGTCATCCAGACAATTCTTCCATTGGGATAGAAGTGAGCTGTAGAGTAAAATTGCATGATCATCTCATCGTTGCATGCAGTCAGCTTCTTCCCTATGAATGCATCAACACCAACAGTCCAGAAATCCTCATGAACATGGGGGAAGTTGTCCTCATGCAGATCAATGTACTTCCAGTCCATCCACTTCATGTCACTGACAATGAGCTTCTTATCAAGCAATACTGTATCATAGAAGTCTTGTTGTTCTTTGGTGTGGAAGCGATAATCTACAGCAGTCCTCCTTCTGATAGATTAGGGGTCTGCCTCTCTCCATTTCCTCAAACCTTTGTCTTTCCTCTCCTTCATGTTTTCAGCAACAGGATGAGCATCATTATGCTCAGGTAGGCTGGGTCTCAGCTTCATGAGCACTGGGGCATCCTCTTCTTCCTCTTCTCTTTCAGGCACTGGGGCCTTGTTCTTCTCAGCAGCAGAGATGTTGCTGATTGTCTTCCCTCTTGCCTTGGAAGTAGGAGCCTTAGGCTTGGACTTGGAGGGGGCTGCACTCTTCATGGCATCAGCCATAAGCTTGGGCTGCTTGGTAGGAGGTGGGTTAGCAGCTGACTCTTCCTCTTCCTCTTCCTCATGCTCATCTGGATCTTCATACATGGATGGTTGTCTGCCAACAACATGAACTAGACTTTTCCTTTCCTTCCTTTTCTTGGATGGCTCCTTCTCTGCATCTTCTGAGATCTTGTCTTTCTTGGAAACAGGAACCTTCCTCACAGCAGTTCTCTTCCTGGAGCTAGCAGATGGCCTGGTGCTTGTAGTAGTACCATACTGTTTTGCAAGCACAACTTTCTTCTTCTTTGATGTGGCCTCTCCTGCAACAAAGTCTTCATCCTCATCATCAGAAGTTTTCTTCTTCTTGGACCTGGTGGCTGCCTTTGGCAAATCTGGAGAGCTCCTCTCTCCCTCATAGAAACTTCCCTCAAGACTTGAACCTACACTCAAGTCAACATTCTGCTCCACTGACCTGTTCTGGCTGTCACTGGCATCTGACATATTGACACTGCACCTGTGAAGTAGATGGGGTAGAGTGGAATGGATGAGCATCACAAAAACACAACATTTTGACAAAATTTTGAGAAAAACTTCTGTTTTAGGTTTTCACAGAAATGATTTCGGAAACTCCGAGTGAACAATTTCGGTAGCACCGAAGCTGTTACAGAGACTTGGCCACACAGACTCAGTCAAACCGAGGTGTGTTTCGGTCTCTCCGAGAAGCTAGGGTTCTACAAAAACCTTAGACTCGGATTCACCGATCTGTACCACTCGGTGGCACCAAGACGTACAGTGTGCAATGGCTAGAGGCCAAATCGGTGAGTCCGATTCTCTTCATTCGGTCTTTCTGAGATAATTTCTGTGCAAACCTAACCCTAATTTTTTTCGCTCAAATCTAATTCTATGGAATTTGATGGAATAGAAATTCAATCTGTGCGAAATTTGCGGGCGCAAGTACTCTAGTGCATAGAATAAGAAGTTGAAGCACTAGGGGATCGAATCTCACCCTAAATTGGTGGAGATCCTCTACGGCGGCAACGGCGGCGAAGAATGCCGTTGATGGCGACGGAATCCGGCGGTGAGGGCGCGCTGGAGATGAGATGACGATCCGGGGACCACGGGCGATGGCAGCAACGGGGTGCGGGGAGTCATGACTGTTGAGAAATTTCAATGTACGGTCCGCGCAATATTTATACCCGTGAGCTGTCGGTGAGACCGAGAGAAACAAATCGGTGGAACCGAGATGAGTAACTGCTATGAGCACTACAACTCGGTGACGCCGAGAATTTCAAATCGGTATCTCCGAGATAGAAAAACAGATGAGTCCAAGTGGTTTCGGTGAAGCCAGATGGTTGTGTATTGGTCTATCCGAAAATCACTTAGAAGGTTTTGGAGGTCAACCCTAATCGGATCGGTGGCTCCGAGTGCTCCTCACTCGGAGGGTCCAAAAGAGACTTGTTCAAGTTTTTGTGATATAGCATGAAAGAATTTAGACAAGTCGAGATAGATAGCTAGAGAAGGTATTTAGACATTCTTGTACATCCATTTGGCCAAATAAACAAAATCAATCAAACTACAAATGGATGTCCTCGAATGAGAAATATGCACACCAACATGCTCACACAATAAGATAGCAAATGAAATATGTGTCAAATATGCACAACCAATTCTAGCAACTATCAAGCAATGGGCGATGACATAGTCATCTATATATGAGTATATTGACTTAGGAGCCAAATGAGAACATTTGATCATAGGTCATACTCATCGTTTAAGCACAAGTGGGGTTATCACTTTTACATAAAGCATTAATGTGTTCACACCATTAGAGTTGCTTTAGCTCAAGTCTTAGAGCAAAGCTCCCCCTAGATGTGATATCCCCCCAAAGAGGGATGAACTAACCTTGGGTTTTGTCAATGATGACTTCATGTAGATAGTGTAGATCTGGATGCTCAATGTTGATGTAGTCCATCAAGAGTTGGGAGCAATCCTTGAGTTTTGCACTTTCAATACCTACATGGGTTAGTCCCACAAGGAACATACAAGGATATCCATAGACATAGAGTGAAATGCACATATGATGATGTCCATGAATGCATTGAATACCTTGTCCCTTGTCTTACCAATAAGAGGGTTTGTGACTCCATGAACTAGTGCAAGATGTTGAAGTTGGTTGCACAAGTTCTTGCCAAAAAGGATATGAATGAAGTTTTTTGGCGGAGTCACCCTCAAGAACTCTCTAGTTCTTCTTCTTTGGGACCCACATCAATTTGATGGGAATCCTTGGAGTTGTGGTTGAACTTGATGAAGTAGAACTTGATGAAGTCTTGGGAACCCACTTGACCATGGCTTGAGATGCTTCTTCAAATGAGTCAATCTCTTCTTGAAGCTTGTCCTTGCCTTTTAGCCTGTGGTCTTGTGGTGGAAGATCATCTTGAGCTTGTGTTCCCTCAAAAGAAGTGGAGTCATACTTCTCTTGTTGAGGAACAAACTTCGTCTTGGGGTATTGATCTTCTTCCCATTCAACTCCATTGGCATTGAACTTTCATTCAAAACCAATACCTTAATTCTTCTGGTGTCTTCCTTGCTTGCATACAATTTCCTCAAATTGCTTACTCCCGGCGACTCTTGTAAACACCTTTCTCTATAGTTCCTTTCAATAAAATATTTTCTTGCTCAAGTGTAACTTGACTAAGAGAATCATTAGTGGAATCAGGAGAACTACTAGAAGGAACAATATTGGATTTAGCATTGTTATTGTTACTACTAGATGAAGAACCTTTCTTACTCTTGTTACTAGCTTGAGTAGTTTTAGCTTGTGGCATAAAAGTAGACAAGAGGAGACGTTTGGCAATGTAGACAATTAGAATTCACAAACTTGCACATTGTCATGGTCATAAATCTAATGAATCACTTGAACTAGGTGATGATTACACGCATGATGATGATGACGACGTTGAGCATGGATATTATGATGAGGACGAAGAATTTGGCATCGAATGTGAGAAGACTATGAGGAATCTTAGTCTCATGGCAAATCTTCGAAATTACATATCCGGAGGAAAGGAGTGGATTCTTGATAGTGGATGTACCGATCACATGACCGGAGACAAAGACATGTTTCGTGAGCTTGCTAGAAATGATGGTCCACGCAAGTATGTGACTTTTGGAGATAACTCCAAGGGTAAGGTACTTGGCCTTGGTAAGGTGGCCATATCCAATGATAGCTCTATTCAAAATGTTATGCTTGTTGAATCTCTTGGTTACAATCTTCTTTCCGTATCTAGACTAGCCGACTTTGGTTTCAATGTTCTATTTACCGAAGTAGATTGCCAAGTGTTTCGTCGAGATAATCATAATATGGTCTTTACCGGCATTCGTAGAGGTGATCTATACATTGTTGATTTCACTAAGAGAGCCCAACCTCGTACTTGTTTAATTGCAAAATCTTCTAAAGGTTGGTTATGGCATAGAAGGTTAGGACATGTTGGCATGCGAAATCTTGATAAACTCATTAAAGGTGATCATATCCTTGGTGTTAAAGATGTTATATTTGACAAGGATAGACTTTGTAGTGCTTGCCAAGCAGGAAAACAAGTTGGAGGAAGTCATCCCGTGAAGAACATCATGACCACGAGAAGATCACTTGAGCTACTTCACATGGATCTCTTTGGTCCCAATGCTTATAAGAGCCTTGGTGGTAACTCTATCGGTTTCGTCATTGTTGATGATTTTTCCAGATTTACGTGGGTGTTCTTTCTTGATGACAAATCGCAGGTTCAAAAGATTTTCAAGAACTTCGCTAGGAAGGCCCAAAACCAATTTGAAGTGAAGATCAAGAAGGTTCGAAGTGATAATGGAACGGAGTTCAAGAACACCAAATGTGGATACCTTTCTTGATGAAGAAGGCATCTCACATGAGTTCTTGGCTACGTACACACCTCGACAAAATGGTGTTGTTGAGAGGAAGAACCGGACTCTTATTGAGATGGCGAGAACGATGCTTGATGAATACAAGATGCCAAGACACTTTTGGGCGGAAGCGGTTGAGACAGCTTGTCATGCTACAAATCGACTATATCTTCATAAGCTTCTCGGTAAAACGGTATACGAGCTACTCACCGGTAACAAGCCCCATGTTGGATACTTTCGAGTATTTGGTTCAAATTGCTACATTCTTGATAAGCATCGTCGTTCGAAATTTGCTCCTAAATCTCATGAAGGTTTTCTACTCGGTTACAGCTCAAACTCTCACACTTACCGTGTCTACAACAATTTCACCCGAAAGGTTGAAGAGACGGTAGATGTGAAGTTTGATGAATCTAATGACTCGCAAGTAGAGCAACTGCCAATTGATGTAGGAGATGAAGACCCCTCAGAAGCAATTCAGGATTTATCTATTGGCAAGATCCATCCAATGGAGGTGAAGCAGAGCACTTCGTCCATTCAAGTGGAAGCACTACAAGAAATATGGCAACTTGCGACCATCAATATGGGTCACTGAATGGTCGTTGTTTTTCACTTGTGACCTTTTTGTGACCAAAAACAGTTGGTCAAAAGCTGGCTGTCTTTAATGAAACTTAACGACCTTCACTTTGATATGGTCGTAGACGGTTATGACCAAACCAAAAGGTCGTAGATCCTACGACCAATTGTTTTTGTCACTAGCACTCTGGCCAGACCACGTCGGATCCAACGTGGCATGTTGACGTGGCAAAATTGTGACCAATTGAATTGGTCATTGATAAGAATCAGCCCGGTCCAATTCGATGTCTATATGGGCCAAGCCCATTAATTAAGCCTATTTATTGTTTTTGTCCTTTCAATTTTGGTCAGCTACATGGGCCAAGCCCAACAGCCTTTTATTTTTTGGGCCACAGCCTTTTACAGTCCACATTTTTTTGGGCCTCAGCCTGTTTCCAGCCCACTTGTCAGTTTTCTTTTGTTTCTTTTCCATTTTAAACTAGGTCCCACTAGTCAAATGGGAACCAATTACCAGGATTGCTATTTGGGTACCACACGTCAGTTCTATATTTGTGCAATTAGATAATTTGATTCAAAAAAAGAGCCAATAAGGCATAATATTTCATATAACAGCCAAGCAAAGTACATTACAATCATACATAGTACAAATCTGGTATTCAGCTATAAAATACAACTAAATATACACATAACTAGCTCCAGTGAGCTAAAACGCATTGCTGGGTGTGGGATTTCTTCGAGATTCTTCTTCCTAGAGCTCCTGTACACCCAACTTTTGAAGAATGAAGGCCAGCATATGCAAATAATAAATTATGAAAAGTTAGAAACATAATCAAGGGAATCTGTGAATATAAAATTCTCATAACGATGAAAATTTGCTGCAGAACTTTAGATTTAACAGGAAACCATGCATATAACATTCTCATAACAGCGAAAACTGAGATATATTTTGCAAATGATAAGTACCAGCACAGTGCAAGTTAACATAACAAATGGACAGTACAAGCTATCAGTGATTTTCCACTTTAGAACAGGGTACATGCATCAATTTTTATAGTCAGGAACAAAGAAGACAGTGCTAAGGCTGGAAGAGGCCAAAGAGATGACATACCCTGGGGCGGCCGAAGATGGTGAAATGATGATTTGCTTGTTCTTAGACAGCTCAATGAGCACCTGATATCAAAAAATAGGCTTTTAAAGGAAAAATAGGCTCCAATCAGCCTGCATACAACAAGTAATAAAACTGTTAGGAGAGGGTATACAGTTACCAACAGCATGCATAAAACAACTTTGATGATGTAATATTTACTAAAAATGACAGTCCAGGTTTCAAGTATAAACCACTAATGGAGCATGCAAGAAATGTATTTGATATCAACTTAACTAATTCCACATGAGTCTTGTACGTTCCAATATACACAATCACTCCAAGATCAAGCTTATTCAGCCAATAAACTAAAGAGGATCACCACCATAATGGACCAATGGGTACAAATCGACCAAAAAAAATCCCAGCAGAAACTAATGCACAAAAATATTCAACATTCCTCATAAGCATGCTGAATTAATCATTTAATCCCAACATTTAGGTACCACAGTACATAACATCACACGATTAAAGAAGAATGTTCGACAGTTCAAGACATTCAGGAAAATAAATAAGAAAGGGATTGCACAGGCGAACTGGTACTAACCAGGCATCGTTGTTCCAGTATGTAGCTCTTGTAAAAGAGACGAGACTCTGGAAATGACACTTCCAGGCAATATCTGCTAGCACAGTTAACCAAAAGAATTACAAACAGCAGAGGAAATCATGAATGTGTAAATGCATGAATGGTTCCTCAGATCAACTTTAAAGCTAACATCAAGCATGTTTATACAACTTAACATCATTAGTAATACTACTTCACATTTTGACTAGTAGAAGGACAGGGAGGATTCTTGACAACTTTATTGAATTCAATAGAGGATAGCACAAACAAACAAACACACTGTGTCAAAATGAGAGTCTTCATTCTTAACAGTAGAGAGCAATCACATATGTTCCAATATTAGTAGTAAACATTGACCATAGAATGTCCTAAGTAATAAGAGTAGCTGCAATTGTAGATTTTCTGCCGGTTGTACTTTATTAAACTGAGCAAATTATTGCAGATGAAAGCAATGCTCCTAGTATATCCTCGTCATTAACATCAGACAATTCTGAATGTAAACGGAGATGGCATTTGTATAGACCTAGAATCTCATATGTTGCCAGAGCTAGAAAAAATGAGATATTCACTAGCAAATGAAAACAGGCACCTGCTGGAAACATCACACTATGAATGAGATATTTTTACAGATGTACATATTTACACTGTTCAAGTATACTATATGCGCCTGAATGTAAGCAGGTGCATATGTTGCCAGACAGAGATGGCATATGTATAGACCTAGAATCAATCACAAGGGATAGGGAGGGAATTACTCATGTATATTTTTACTAGTACTGCTAGGTTGCTAGCTAGCTGGATGTATACATCTAGTAGTAAGCAGTCACAAGTCACAACATATATCTCAATGTATAGATTGCGTGCTCCCGTGAAAACAATTAATCAACAACTTGTCCATAGCAAGCAATCAAAATTGCAAAATGGTCACACAATTTTTGACACAAGAGAAAAGGATTGTCAACATGGATGTGTCCCAAGTGAGCCAATTCCTAGGCGAGCTCATAAATATAAGGTTTTTGTAGTAGCCAACAACCCATGACTATTGCTTTCTTTTCGTGTTTTTTGAATCCCGCTCTTTAATTATCTGTTGCTGGTTGTCGAGTTTATCTAGTAATTTCAGCATAAGATCTAGTCATTCCAGTTTATCTAGGACTGCTCAACTAATATGTTGCTTATTTTGAGTACTAACACTCTTGCTTTATTGTTACCTGCACTGCACTGCAACCTAGTACTACAAGCCTCAAAAGCAGATCGGCTAATAAACAAAGCAGAACATGTACATATTCGTGCAGACAACAACATGTTCCGATCACCTAAGCCTGCCGGCACAGCATCTCAAGCCCTGCGCAATTTACAAACATCCATAAATTTTCATCAATAGCAAGAACCGAACAGCAAGATCTGGGAAAAAAACTACACATGGGGGAAGAGGGAGTGGGGTGCTCGTTGCTCACCTTGTTGCTGCTGGCTCACGTAGCTTGAGGAGGGAGCGGCTGCAGACTTGGAGAGGACAATGGGTGAGAAGGTCATAGGGTAAAGAGGCAGCCGAGGATGTGGTCACAGGTGGCAAATCTGAGGAGGGGTGGTTACCTTCGTGCTGGACGGACTGGCGTTGGCCGGGATGTGTGCGCAAGGCGACGGTGCGTGCGACGAAGACGATGAACTCGCGGGCGGGCGCTGGGAGAACCCGAAGTGGCTGATGTCCATGGCGTTGTCCGAGGAGGGGATGAAGTCACTGGAGGAGGAGCTCGAGCACCCCATGGCCACCGGGCGGAGAAGAACCAGGAGGTTGAGCAGCGTGTGGGGGCGCAGTAGAAGTCGGAGAGGAGTCGCCGGAGCCGTGCCGGCAATGGAGGCGTCATCGCCCCTGAAACCCTAGTCACGGGGAGGGTTGCAGGTGAGTGTTGTAGGCCGAGAGCAGCGAATCCCGCAAGGGGGAAAGACCCAGCAGAGCGAGGCGAGCTCGGGACGGTGCTGCGGGGTGGCGGGAGTCGCTGGAGAATGCCGAATCGGCCGACACCTGTGGCGGCGGAGATGTGTCCCGGGAGAGAGAGGGTTGTGGGAGAGAGAGATGGAAGGGTGGGGGGCGCCTGAGGTGGGAGGGAAGCGGATGGGAGGGGGAGGCCGCCGGCGGCGAGCTGTGGGAGGGACGAGGCGGTGTGTGGGTGGCGGCGGCGGCGATGTGGGAGACGAGGGAGGGGATGGATCGGGGTGGGTGGGACGAGGAGTGGGTCGGGGTTGGGTTTGCTTTTTTTTTTCTTTCCTTTTTTTGCGTTTTAGATTCAGTTCTGAAAGTGGAGGGCGGGCTGAGCCTTCTGGGCGCGCGCGCGCTTACTCTCAACCCAAAATTTCCACTCATTTGGACCAAAGCGAGGAGAGTTGAGAGACGTTGGATCTGTAGGCTGTGACGGCTCACATCGGCTACAGTGGGGTGATCCGTGGGAAGAGTGTTTCTCTGTCCTGATTGGTTTGAGACATATGTCATATAAAATACTAGTTTCTCAGTATTAAAAACATGACGTTTTGTGAAGCGGCTACCAAGAATATCTTGCAAAATGGCACTACTAAAATTTTCACACAAATTAGACCACATTTTTTGAATGATCACCAACTTGTATGCATTTTCGATATTTCTAGCTATTTTCAGCCATTTAACGGTTTTCTACGAAATCAGCAGGAACAGGGTCAAATTTGAACTACGGCTGCTTCACAATTTACTCATAATTTTTTCCAAAAAATATTTTTAGATAAACAAGTACTTATTTCATTAGAAATACACCAAAAGTTTCGCAAGATTCCTCACCTAGCTATGAACGGTCATGCCCGCCGTTCTGACCGCATTTTGAAATCAGCATAAGAAATTCAAAAAAAATCAAAAAAAATGGAAAACCTTCTCATTGTGTCATTATATGTGACCAAGTTATCAGGAAAAATAATAAACTTGTAATACGGCAATTATTTCAAAAAAATGTTCTCCCAAATGAGGTGTCATGTATGAAGATTCATAGCTTTCGAGCCAAAACACCAATGTTATGTCAAAATTCATGGCATAGTTTGTTCAAATGATCTCATTTTATGCACAAGGGTGCATCTTGGAATGGCAAACAATGTTGCCAAAGGGAGTTTTCATTTTCTTTGCACGAAAAATACATTTTCCATTTCCCGAGTGCCCAAAGTAAGCTTTTTTGTGAAGAACTTACCAAGTATTTGTTGCAAAATTGGACCAAATCAATTTTCTAAAACATTAGGCCATATTTAATGTACAATTGACCAAATGGTTGGGTGTCAAAAGCTATGATCCACCTCTCGTGAAAAAGACAAATTTCCGCCGATTCAGTAGGAAGTGGGTCAAGTTTGAACTGCAGCTGCCTCATAGTTTGCTCATGAATTTTTCCAAAAAACATTTTTAGGTACAAAAGTATCTATTTAATCAGAGAAACACCAAAAGTTTTCCAAGATTCAACTACTAGCTAGGAACGGTCATGCCCGCCGTTTTGACCGCATTTTGAAAAGGGCATGAAAAATTAAAAAAAATCAAACAAATGGAAAACCTTCGCATTGTGTCATTATATGTGACCAAGTTACCAGGAAAAATAATAAACTTGTAATACGGCAATTTTTTTTTAAAAGTGTTCTCAGAAATGAGCTATCATGTGTGAAGATTCATGGCTTTCAAGCCAAAAGACCAATGTTATGGCGACATTCATGGTATAGTTTGTTCAAATGATCTCATATTGTGCACAAGGGTGATTCTTGGAATGGCAAACAATGTTGCTAAGGAAGATTTCATTTTCTTTGGACGAAAAATTCATTTTCCATTTTTCTAGTGCCCAAAGTAAGATTTTTTTGTGAAGGACCTACCATATATTTGTTGCAAAATTGGACCAAATCAATTTTCTAAAATATTAGGCCATATTTAATGTACAATTGACCAAATGGTTGGGTGTCAAAAGCTATGATCCACCTCTCGTGAAAAACACAAATTTTCGCCGATTCAGTAGGAAGTGGGTCAAGTTTGAACTACAGCTGCCTCATAGTTTGCTCATGATTTTTTCCAAAAAACATTTTTAGGTACAAAAGTATCTATTTAATCAGAGAAACACCAAAATTTTTCCAAGATTCAACCACTAGCTAGGAACGGTCATGCCCGCCGTTTTGACCGCATTTGGAAATCGGCATGATAAATTCAAAAAAAAAAATCAAAAAATGGAAAACCTTTGTATTGTGTCATTATATGTGACCAAGTTACCAGGAAAAATAATAAACTTGTAATACGGCTATTTTTTTTTTAAAAAGTGTTCTCAGAAATGAGCTATCATGTGTGAAGATTCATGGCTTTCAAGCCAAAAGACCAATGTTATGCCCACATTCATGGCATAGTTTGTTCAAATGATCTCATATTGTGAACAAGGGTGAATTTTGGAATGGCAAACAATGTTGCCTAAGGAAGTTTTCATTTTCTTTGGACGAAAAATACATTTTCCATTTTTCGAGTGCCCAAAGTAAGCTTTTTTTGTGAAGGACCTACCATATATTTGTAGCAAAATTGGACCAAATCAATTTTCTAAAATATTAGGACATATTTAATGTATAATTGACCAAATGGTTGGGTGTCAAAAGCTATGATCCACCTCTCGTGAAAAAGACAAATTTCCGCCGATTCAGTAGGAAGTGGGACAAGTTTGAACTGCAGCTGCCTCATTGTTTGCTCATGATTTTTTCCAAAAAACATTTTTAGGTACAAAAGTGTCTATTTAATCAGAGAAACACCAAAAGTTTTCCAAGATTCAACCACTAGCTTGGAACGGTCATGCCCGCCGTTTTGACCGCATTTTGAAATGGGCATGAAAATTCAAAAAAAAAACAAAAAAATGGAAAACCTTCGCATTGTGTCATTATATGTGACCAAGTTACCAGGAAAAATAATAAACTTGTAATACGGCTATTTTTTTTAAAAGCGTTCTCAGAAATGAGCTATCATATGTGAAGATTCATGGCTTTCAAGCCAAAAGACCAATGTTATGGCCACATTCATGGCATAGTTTGTTCAAATGATCTCATATTGTGCACAAGGGTGAATCTTGGAATGGCAAACAATGTGGCCTAAGGAAGTTTTCATTTTCTTTGGACGAAAAATTCATTTTCCATTTTTCGAGTGCCCAAAGTAAGCTTTTTTTGTGAAGGACCTACCATATATTTGTAGCAAAATTGGACCAAATCAATTTTCTAAAATATTAGGCCATATTTAATGTACAATTGACCAAATGGTTGGGTGTCAAAAGCAATGATCCACCTCTCGAGAAAAAGACAAATTTCCGCCGATTCAGTAGGAAGTGGGTCAAGTTTGAACTGCAGCTGCCTCATAGTTTGCTCATGATTTTTTCCAAAAAACATTTTTAGGTACAAAAGTATCTATTTAGTCAGAGAAACACCAAAAGTTTTCGAAGATTCAACCACTAGCTAGGAACGGTCATGCCCGCCGTTTTGACCACATTTTGAAATGGGCATGAAAAATTCAAAAAAAATCAAAAAATTGGAAAACCTTTGTATTGTGTCATTATATGTGACTAAGTTACCAGGAAAAATAATAAACTTGTAATACGGCAATTATTTTTAAAAAGTGTTCTTAGAAATGAGCTATCATGTGTGAAGATTCATGGCTTTCAAGCCAAATGATTAATCTTATGGCCACATTCATGGCATAGTTTGTTCAAATGATCTCATATTGTGCACAAGGGTGAATCTTGGAATGGCAAACAATGTTGCCTAAGGAAGTTTTCATTTTCTTTGGACGAAAAATTCATTTTCCATTTTTCGAGTGCCCAAAGTAAGCTTTTTTTGTCAAGGACCTACCATATATTTGTTGCAAAATTGGACCAAATCAATTTTTTAAAATATTAGGCCATATTTAATGTACAAATGACCAAATGGTTGGGTGTCAAAAGCTATGATCCACCTCTCGTGAAAAAGTCAAATTTCCGCCGATTCAGTAGGAAGTGGGTCAAGTTTGAACTGCAGCTGCCTCATAGTTTGCTCATGATTTTTTCCAAAAAACATTTTTAGGTACAAAAGTATCTATTTAATCAGAGAAACACCAAAAGTTTTCCAAGATTCAACCACTAGCTAGGAACGGTCATGCCCGCCGTTTTGACCGCATTTTGAAATGGGCATGAAAATTTCAAAAAAAAATCAAAAAATTGGAAAACCTTCGCATTGTGTCATTATATGTGACCAAGTTATCAGGAAAAATAATAAACTTGTAATACGGCAATTATTTTTAAAAAGTGTTCTCAGAAATAAGCTATCATGTGTGAAGATTCATGGCTTTCAAGCCAAATGATCAATCTTATGGCCACATTCATGGCATAGTTTGTTCAAATGATCTCAGATTGTGCACAAGGGTGAATCTTGGAATGGCAAACAATGTTGCCTAAGGAAGTTTTCATTTTCTTTGGACGAAAAATTCATTTTCCATTTTTCGAGTGCCCAATGTAAGCTTTTTTTGTGAAGGACCTACCATATATTTGTTGCAAAATTGCACCAAATCAAGTTTCTAAAATATTAGGCCATATTTAATGTACAATTAACCAAATGGTTGGGTGTCAAAAGCTATGATCCACCTCTCGTAAAAAAGACAAATTTCCGCCAATTCAGTAGGAAGTGGGTCAAGTTTGAACTGCAGCTCCCTCATAGTTTGCTCATGATTTTTTCCAAAAAACATTTTTAGGTACAAAAGTATCTATTTAATCAGAGAAACACCAAAAGTTTTCCAAGATTCAACCACTAGCTAGGAACGGTCATGCCCGCCGTTTTGACCGCATTTTGAAATGGGCATGAAAAATTCAAAAAAAATCTAAAAATTGGAAAACCTTCGCATTGTGTCATTATATGTGACCAAGTTACCAGGAAAAATAATAAACTTGTAATACAGCAATTTTTTTTAAAAAGTGTTCTCAGGAATGAGCTATCATGTGTGAAGATTCATGGCTTTAAAGCCAAATGACCAATCTTATGGCCACATTCATGGCATAGTTTTTTCAAATGATCTAATATTGTGCACAAGGGTGCATCTTGGAATGGCAAACAATGTTGCCTAAGGAAGTTTTCATTTTCTTTGGACGAAAAATTCATTTTCCATTTTTCGAGTGCCCAAAGTAAGCTTTTTTTTGTGAAGGACCTACCATATATTTGTTGCAAAATTGGACCAAATCAATTTTCTAAAATATTATGCCATATTTAATGTACAATTGACCAAATGGTTGCGTGTCAAAAGCTATGATCCACCTCTCGTGAAAAAGACAAATTTCCGCCGATTCAGTAGGAAGTGGGTCAAATTTGAACTGCAGCTGCCTTAGAGTTTGCTCTTTATTTTTTCCAAAAATCATTTCTAGGTACATACGTATCTATTTAATCAGAGATACATGGTGTGGTGGCGAGACGTCGAGGTTTGGATGGTGGCCGAGGCCCCCAACTCCAGAGCGCAAACTGGCATGCCGGCCACGTGGTCACCGCGTGACCGTGGCGTTGCCACGCGTTCTAGGCAGCCTAGGCATGTCTGGTGGGTTGGGCACTCCCCCGGTAGGTGTTAGGAAGAAGAATACAATAGAAGAATCTCACGAGGAGACTGAACTAAGCTCAAACATGAATTAGGAGCCAAGTGTTTGATTAGCGGTGGGGGAAATGCACATGGCCAATGGGCCTGAGTTTTGGCTGAGGATGATCATCTACTAAGGAGACTGTGTTGGAAAATTTGCAGCTCAAATGGAGGAGCCTAGGTGGCACTTGCTTTGCAAAGTACCACACTGGAAAGAAATATGGATGTTGAAGCTGGGCTGAAATGAACGAATGGATTGAGCTGACATTTTGTGGAGGGAAGTTATATAGGTAGGAACATGCCCTGGTAAAGTTTCAGCAACAATTAAGCAATATAAAATATAGTTGCTTCACAAACTGAAAATATGACCAGAATAAAATATTGGATGATGAGCTCACATGGATTGCTGGATAAAGCTCAAATTTTATGGAGAGTGATGATTTGAGCATATGGAAGATTTGGAAAAATCTCAAATCATTTGGATAATCCTAGCTAGTACTTCCTTCACAAAGCTTCTCTCTGGATAGAAACTTTGGAAATTTTCTGAGGAAGATTTACTATGCAAATGGAGCTGAATATTGTCATGTGGCAATGATTTGGATATGGAAGAGTGACCAAAAAGTTTGAGGGCAATAGGAGTGGTCTAGATAACACTTGCTTTGCAATGTGCCAATCTGGCCAGAAAATAGAAATTGAAGCTGGGCTCACATAGATGATTCGATTGAGCTGCAATTTGTATGAGAATGATAATATGGGCATATGAACACACTGTAAAATTTCATAACATTTTGATAAATAAAAATGGTACTTCCTTCACAATGCTCTCCACTGAATAGAAAATTGGGAAAAATATTGAGGGAAATTGGCTAAATTAAATGAGCTAAAATTTGGTGGAGGGAGGTTCTATGGGAGGGTCATGTCCTGGTAAATTTGCAGCAATTATAAAGTAATATAAAATATAGTTGCTTCCCAAACTAAAAATATGGTGAGCTCACATGGATTGTAAGATGAGGCTCAAATTTTGTGGAGAGCTATGATTTGGGCATATAGAAGATGTGGCAAAAATTCAACTTATTAGGATATGCCTAGCTAGCACTTCCTTCACAAAGCTTCTAGCTGAACAGAAACTTTGGAAATTTGCTGAGGAAGATTTACTAGGCAAATGGAGATGAATTTTGTCATGAGGCAATGATTTGGATAGGAAATAGTGCCCAAAAATTTTGAGGGCAATCAAGAAAATATAAATAGCACTTCCTTCACAAAGTGCTGTTCTGAACAAAATAGGAAAATGAATATTCCTGAAATATTTTTGAACTAGGCAAGGAAGGTTTTTGACATATTTGAGGAAGATATGATCCAAAGAATTTATGATTTTTTTTTGGAATTTTGGGAATGACAGAAATGTAGGCCGCTTCACAACCTAGGGAAAAAATTAACACATGGACATGACACATAAGCAAAACTGATGAGGTGGCGCCTAGTCATAGCAATGCACCACAATTTACAAGGCTATGACCATTTATATTGGTCGTGATCAGCTAGAAATAAGGCAGCAGACCAGTGTTGTCTGCTTTACGACCATTTCGTGTAAAGAAATTACGACTTTTCTGACCAAAATGGTCATTATGGTTTAGGGTTTGGAGCCCCCCGAACAGCTTACGACCAATTGGTCTCAAATGGTCGTAGATTTACGACCATTTCTTCCAGGGTCACTGACAGAAGGTCACAAGTTGACATATTTCTTGTAGTGAAGCCTCAACTTCACATCAAAGTGAACCACAAGTTGACATGGAGGCATCCACAAGTGGAACACGTCAAGACGAAGGAAATGAGGAAGTACAACAAGATGATCCACCTCGACCTCCTTCTCCACCTCCACAAGCGAACAACGATGCCACCAACAATGAAGTAGAAGAAGAAGATGATGATGAGTATGTTCCACCACAACCCAAGCAAAAGCTCTCACGAGTTAGAGCAAGAGTCTCAAAGAATCATCCCGTTGAACAAATCCTCGACGACATCAACACCGGGAGAATCACTCGCTCTAAAACTCGTTTTGCTAACTTTTGTGAACATTACTCATTCATTTCTAGTATTGAACCTATGAAGGTAGAAGAAGCCCTTGAGGACCCGGATTGGATAAATACTATGCACGAGGCGCTACACAACTTTGAGCGAAACCAAGTGTGGACATTGGTTGAGAAGCCCAACGATGATCAAAACATCATTGGAACAAAGTGGGTGTTCCGCAATAAGCAAGATGAGGATGGACAAGTGGTGCGTAACAAGGCTCGTCTCGTTGCTCAAGGCTACACTCAAGTCGAAGGTATGAACTATGGTGAGACATATGCCCTCGTTGCTAGACTTGAGTCCATTCGCATTTTACACTACTAGGAAAAAGGCTACTAGTAGCGTGGGTAAATTGGCTACTAGTAGCGCGGGTACCCGCGCTACTAGTATCGTGCTACAGCTAAAAATTTAGTAGTAGCATGGGTGGAACCTGCGCTACTACTAACTTTGTTAGTAGTAGCGTGTGTGCCACCCGCGCTACTACTATTACAGACCCGCGCTACCACTAACGAAATAGTAATAGCGTGTCTATAGCACCAACGCTACTAGTATCCTAAATACTAGTAGCGTGCAGTTTTTTCCCCACGCTACTACTAACTTATTAGGAATTAAAAAAATCAACCAATTCCATTCTATCACACAGATGCCGTATCTACTATCACACAGTTCCTCATTGTAGCGGCAACTCATGTATAATTCCTATCACACAGTGTTGTGCATGGCAACTTGGTAAGCAGCTACCTACGTAAGTGGTTCTTGCCATGCAAATTCAAAATTTTACCACTACTTCTAGACGCCAGAGACTGAGACACGTTATTTGTTATGGTCCGATCCAAAAATTGGATCACTCGACAATGTGCGGCGTCTGCCCGGCCTGATCTCGCAGCCTGCAGCTACGACAAAACACACAGAGCAGCTTCGACGAGCCACACCTAACCGACAGCAGCCGCCGCCGCCTTGAGTTGCGACGCCGTCACGTCCCTCGCCCTGGCCCTCAGCTCCAGCAGGCCCCGGTCGATGTCGTCCTCGTGACTCGCCACCAGCGGACGGAGGAAGCCATCGTACACGTGCCCCGCACCCTGAAACCCGAACACCATTAAGATTCAGATTCAAAATTGGCCACATACCGAATCAAGTGTATCTGTATCTGAATGTTGATCATCTCTCGAGCTCGGGGTGTCTGGTCGACTGCTTACCCGTGTGCTGGGGTGCCAGAGGTAGAGGACGAGCAGCAACTTCGCCTCTCCGTACATCGGCAGCCACGACACCGTCCAGTCCACGAACCTCTCGACGACCGTCAGCGTCACCACCAGAACCCTGCAACATTACCAACATAGGTTCAGAAACTTCAGATTCTTCAGAAGAATGACACGGAAAAACAATGTGGTACATGTCGATGCCAATGTGCTACAAATTTTTCCCGAGATTCTTATTTAAGCTGTAATACACAACTGAAGCTATAAGCTATTTCCTAGTGGTGAAAAGTGCAGAGAATAGTTATTTCCTAGTAGTGAAAAGTGCAGAGAATAGTTATATAAGAATGCATATAGATTTGACAAGTGCATAGAAAAACATAAAGTCCGAAAGAAGCACAGAAATGCATATGCAAACTAAACTACTTTGCATATGAAAAGGACTATTTTTTATATATTTTTCTGTAAATCACAAGTCAATAAATTCTCAACACATCATCACTGGCATTGCCATAAGTTTTTTGTGTTAGTAGATTTCTTGTTAAGGTATTCGCTATATATAGTACCACATCAAGCAGGGTGCTGTGTTTACTTCGCGCCGCAATGTTTGGCACCAAGTTCAGTCTTCGCAGATAAATAGAATATCAACTCGCCTTAATTTCTCTCTCATCATCCTATGTTTAATTCAGTATTTTGCTCTATCGTGCCATTCAAGATTCGGGCCGCCTTAAAACCCATGTTGGATCAACATTGGGATGCCTTAACTGAATAAACTAAATAAATCAACCACAAATGAAGTGGACTTGTTGATATATATGTTGTTAGCTACACGACAGGACGAAAAAAACAATGGACACATACGAACCGGTGGGCCCACAAATGAACAGGATCAATCAAAGTACCTCAATTGCTAAAGATGTTAACCATTGCTTGGGCAAGTGTCTGGTTAGGTGTTCATCAACAATTGCAAGTCCCGGTGAGAACAACCAAAGAGCATTTTCTATTGCAACAGCACGGGATGGGAACACAACAACATTCTGGTGCACCAGGAAAGAAAAAGGAGTGTCACATGAAGCATAAGTGAGAAGCAAGTTACAATGTCATTGACACTCATAGCAACCTGACACGATGGATCAAACACACAACGTTCATTGACCGAGTCTCCTAGGAAATGTCACAAACGACACGTACAAAAAGCAAGTGGAAACATACCAGATCAATCCCGATTGTATCATGAATACCGGTCTCAAACGCGAGCTTCAGCTTCGTCCCAACTCCATCTGTGCCAGCCACAAGATACTTATCCCCTGTTCAATAAGAACAAGAGAAAACCAGATTTTACTAACATGGCAATACATTTTTGTATCCAAGTAAGTAAACGAGTAACATGTAGTTAAGTACATGACGCAGGCTTGTCAAAGACCACCAATGGAGTGCTCCCTCTTACTAGCCAAATATACCACTGTTCGTGTTTGGTAGATACATATATCCATTACAGTTTAGTCGAATACATGGCACAGCGATAAGAAACTCTCACTTTCCACGCCTTTTAACATATATCTACCAAGCAGTAGTATAGTAGTACCTCACAAATCACCCCCTCTCACTGACAAAAAAGGCCAATATGTCAATCAATTACTCAATACAGGGCCTTTCCCTGTAATACGACCAATTTCCCATCTACGCACAATACTAGGCAACGGATTGCTCGCATCTCCACGCTTGAATTCTGAATCGCAGTACAGAGGACCGCTAACTAGAGCAAAAGACTGCATGGAGAAGATGAAGAAGGGTAGAAGTGCACCGTGGGGATAGAGGCCGCCGAAGCCGCCAATCCTAGGGGCCAACTTGCGGATGCGGCAGACGAGTTCGGTCCCAGCGTCGATGTCCACGTCGGCGCCCTTGTAGGTCATGCCTTCCTCGTCGACGGGGCCAGAGCAGGACACGGCGACGTGGCGCATCCTGACGGCGGGCGTCGTGGGGAGGCGGACCTGGTTGTGCGGCTGGGGCTGGCCGCGGAGAGGACCTGCGGGGGCGGCCGCCGGCGCGCGGACGAGGTGGAGGAGGCGGTCGCCGCCCAATCTGGGGCCTTCCCTCCCTTCTCTTCGCTTGGGTGAGAAGGAGAGGGTTGGAGAGGCGGCGCTGGAGGAAGAGGAGGCTGTCGGCGCTTGGGGGAGAAGGGGGCCACCGGCGGCGTGGTTGGGGCAGAGGAGGCCGCCGACGCTTGGGGGAGAAGGGGGCCGCCGGCGGCGTGATTGGGGCAGAGGAGAGCGACGCGGCGGCGGTGGGTTTGGGGAATCGTGGGGGAGAGCTCGACCGAGGGGTGGGGGTGAGGTTCGCGAGAGAGAGTTTTTTTCGAGGGATTCGCGCGAGAGAGTGGTGGGGTGGGTGGGAGTGGATGGGGTGTGGATGGTGCAGCAATGACCACGCTTAGTAGTAGCGTGGGGTGTCTCACCTGCGCTATAGCTATTCACTTAGTAGTAGCGCAGGTTTTACAACCCGCGCTACTACTATGCCCTGTCCATGGGAGATATTTACTAATAGCGCGTTTTTTTGGCCATGCACTACCAGTAATATTTACTAGTAGCGAGGGGTCAATACAGCGCGCTACTAGTAATTAGCAGTAGCGCGGGTCAATATAGCGCGCTACTAGTAAGCGTCTACCTATAAGCTATTTCCTAGTAGTGTTACTTGCTTATGCCAATCACCATGATTTCACCTTATACCAAATGGATATTAAAAGTGCTTTTCTAAATGGTGGAATTGAGGAGGAAGTGTATGTTAAGCAACCTCCCGGCTTTGTTAATCCCAAGAAACCTAATCATGTTTACAAACTTCACAAAGCTCCTTATGGTCTTAAACAAGTTCCTAGAGCTTGGTATAAATGCTAGACAAAGTTTCTTATTGAGAAAGGTATTGAAATTAGGAAAATTGATTCTACTCTCTTCACTAAAAGGGTTAATGGTGAATTATTTGTGTGCCAAATCTATGTTGACGATATCATATTTGGTTCTACTAACCCTCATTTTAGTGAAAAGTTTGGAAGGTTGATGTCGGAAAAGTTCGAGATGTCTATGATGAGTGAACTCGATTTTTTCCTTGGCTTGCAAATCAAGCAAACCAAGGAAGGTACCTTTGTCTCACAAACAAAGTATACCAAGGATCTTTTCAAGAAGTTCAATATGCAAGAAAGTAAAGGTATGAAAACACCCATGCCTACTAGTGGACATCTTGACTTGACTAAGGATGGCAACCCGGTTGACCAAAAGGTTTACCGATCTATGATTGGTTCATTATTATATCTTTGTGCCTCCCGTCCCGACATTATGTTAAGTGTGTGCATGTGTGCACGGTATCAAGCTGCTCCAAAAGAATGTCATCTTAAGGCCGTGAAAAGGATAGTGAGATATTTGATTCATACACCAAATTTTGGCATTTGGTACCCTAAGAGGTCATCTTTTGATCTTGTTGGCTATTCCGACTCGGACTATGCCGGTGACAAGGTTGATAGAAAGTCCACTTCGGGTACATGTCAATTTCTTGGTAGATCCCTTGTCTCTTGGTCCTCCAAGAAACAAAATTTGGTATCACTATCCACCGCCGAAGCGGAATACATTATCGCGGGATCATGTTGTGCACAATTACTTTGGATACATGCAAGGCATGAGCCTATGTGACTAATCCTTGATATTTCTCTTATGATGATGATCATTTATCTTGGATATATTTGCACCCTTGTATGTTATCTAAACCTTGTAGGTACTTGGATGAGCCTCATTCTATGAGATTGCAAATCACTCACATCTTGAGCAATCTCTACATCACCAAGTATCTATACTTTGGTTGTTGTGATCAAGGAACAAGTCTACACTCAACATATCCTTTGACAAAATTCATATGATGATTTTTCTCTCTTGTCAATTTGGATACATAAGAGTTCTTCCTTTCAAGACTAACCCATGTAGGAAGATAAGCTTCAAATTCATAGGGATGCTCCCAACCCTTGATGGTCCACATCAACATTGAGCATCCACCACGAGTTCAACTACATGATCAAGTTCAACAACAAACCCAAGGTATGTTTTTCCATCTTAGAGAAGCTTTACTCCAAGTCATGAGATAAAGCAACTCAACAAGATGTGAATACATTAAGACGCTTTAATGAAAAATGGCAACCCCATTTTGAGCTTAACGATGAGTATGACCTATGATCAAGTGATCTCACTTGACTCCTAAGTCAACATACTCTAACATAGGTGACTATGTCGCCGACCACCTCTAGATGAAGTTCTCTAGTGTTTCCTTTTCATTAGTTGTATTTCTTTTGCTAGTGTGTTTCCCTTTTAATCACTTCATCTAGATCCTCTTTTATTTTCTGTGATCCTTCCTATTTCTCTAAGTCAAATTCATTGCAAATTCTATCAAAATTCCTTGAAAATCTTTGTGAAATTTCAATTGCAAGTGAGCTGAGTTGACAAATCTTTCCTCTGCACTAAACTCGGTCACACCGATCCAAAGCCTATCTGTCAGACCGAAGCACAAGTTCTACTTGTACACAGTTCATTGGTTCCACCGAAACGAACTAACTCGGTCTCACTGATGTGCTCCGTCTGTGACTCTAATATCTCGGAGTCACCGATCGACACCAATCGGCGCCACCGATTTCACTGCTGAGAAAACATTTTGCCATGTTATAGTATTTACTCTTATCAGCTCAACTCAATGATTCTTTCCCTCTACCTGCATCCTAAGCTGCATTCTGTTTAGTTGTGTCTCTCAAGGACCAAACTCACTTGACTCATATCCATGAAGACTACCCTTCTTGGAAATTGATGTCAAATGGGGAGAGAGAGAGCACATCAAAGCTTATCCTTACAAAAGCTCTTCTAAGAAAGGAAGAGAGATGCACTTCCATAAGAAGAGAGAATTCACATGTCTTCAAGAGGGGAGAGACATGTTAGTTATTTCATCTGAGCCTACTTTGCTATAATCTCATTATTGCTTTGATAATTTATTTTACTCTGATGAGATCATGATAAATTCCAAATTTGCTTACAGTCTGCTCTGATTTTATCTCACCCTACCTACCCCCATTATCCAATGCTAGATTCAGGGGGAGAGGTGGTCTATGTTTAGGGGAGAAAAATCCTTGAAATTTATTGCAAATCCTTTATCCTTTGGGGACATGTCTATACTTAAATGAAGTACTCACTCTGTGTTACTCACCTATTACATGTCATCCCAGTCTTGGTATTCTTGTGGATCTGGAAGTCTCCTTCTTGTTTGAAGTTCTCTTGTGTTACCTAACTTTGTATTCTCAAGATTGCTTCTTCAAGAGTCAGTTCAAGGACCACAAGGTAAGTATATGCATCTCATTCATGTGCATGATGATCTCTTGCTTTTGCACATATTGTTTGCAAGAGGGAATCATAAACATGTAGGTACATCTGCCATTACTTTTAGCTCTGATGCATATAGCCAAGATACATGTAACTCATTACTTACTCTGTCATGTTGTGCATTCTCATGTCTTCCATTTCTATCTTTACATGATTGCACACATGTAGGGGGAGCTCATGCAAGTTACATGTTCTTCCAAAGCTTTAAAGTTATTACTCATCATATCATTTACTTGAAGCTTTGATGTATGTTGACATCAATTACCAAAAAGGGGGAGATTGAAAGCACAAGTACTCCCTTGGTGGTTTTGTGAATTAATGTCAACATATCTCTTGTTGAACTAATAGTTTTATCTAGTATATTTCAGACAAGTTCAACAATGGCATGGCAAGGACAAGAGGATGTGGAACCCCCTTCAAAATGCTAAGGAAATGGATTGGCAAAAGCTCAAGACTTTACATTTTTGGTTAAGTGATCCAAGATCACATTGAGTCCATAGGAAAGCCAATACTATTAAAAGGGGATGAGGTGTTGCTTAATGATCTTTTTGCTCAAGTGCTTAGTGATATTGATCCAAAACCCTCAACCACTTTCTCCATCCAAATATGTCTAAACCCTACATTCCAACTCGGCCCCACCGATATTTCCTATCCAGAGCCACCGAGTTCATCTGGACTTAGCCACTGCCAAACCCTAACAAATCGGATCCACCGATATGGATCTCGGTCCCACCGAGATGGCCTTGCCAACTCTCAGTTACTTGTTACAATTATTTCGGTCCCACCGAGATTTGCAATCGGTACCACCGAGATGGTTTGCCAACTCTCTGTTACCATATTGCTTCACTTCGGTCCCACCGAGATGATGCAACCGGTGCCACCGAGACGAGGTTTTCCCTAGCCATTGCGCATCAGTCCCTCTGAGTTGTTCCAGTCGGTCCCACCGAGATTCCTAACATTCACTATCTTTTACACAGGTCGGTGCCATCGAGATTTCTGATCGGTGCCACCGAGTTGGGTCAAAAGTGTGTAACGGTTGGATTTTGTGTGGAGGATATATATACCGCTCCACCCCCTCTTACCTAGTGAGAGAGCCATCAGAACATGCCTATACTTCCACCATTCATTTTCTGAGAGAGAACCACCTATCCTTGTGTTGAGATCAAGAGATTCCATTCCTACCATTTGAACCTTGATTTCTAGCCTTCCCCAAGTTGCTTTCCACTCAAATCCTTCTTCCACCACAGCCAAATCTGTGAGAGAGAGTTGAGTGTTGGGGAGACTATCATTTGAAGCACAAGAGCAAGGAGTTCATCATCAACACACCGTCTATTACCTTTTGGAAAGTGGTGTCTCCTAGATTGGTTAGGTGTCGCTTGGGAGCCTCCGACATGATGTGGAGTTGAACGAAGAAGTTTGTAAGGGCAAGGAGATTGCCTACTTCGTGAAGATCTACCCGAGTGAGGCAAGTCCTTCGTGGACGATGGCCATGGTGGGATAGACAAGGTTGCTTCTTCGTGGACCCTTCGTTGGTGGATCCCTCCGTGGACTCGCGCAGCCGTTACCCTTCATGGGTTGAAGTCTCCATCAACGTGGATGTACGATAGCGCCACCTATCGGAACCAGGCCAAAAATTCTCCGCGTCTCCATTGCGTTTGTACACTCCAATTCCCATCCCTTTACATTCTTGCACTTGCATGCTTTACTCTTTCCATTGCTCATACTCTTGCTATGCTTGTGTAAAATGCATTGTGTGCCTATTAATATGTGCTAAACTCAACCTTAACTTGAAGAAACCAAAAACTGCAATTTTTACTTGTTAAGGGTCTAATCACCCCCCCTCTAGACCCCTCTTCTCGATCCTTTCAGCAACGCTACATTAGACGAGCTAACACTGGAGCATGTCAGGTGCTCGAGTAATTCCTTCGATGTGACACGCCGCAACGCCCTCCTCCTGCTTTACAGCGCGCCAGCGTCCGGTCTTGTCATACATCCCTCCATGTCGCCGTGATGATGGACCTACCTATAACACTGCACCGGGCTATGAAGGGTAGGCTAATCGGGCATTAAATGCCTGATTGGTGGAGTGCCATGCAAGGCCGCTCACTCTAGCTGACGTGTGTCCCGTTTGCTCGGGGGCTCAGCCCCCGGGTGCGTCATGGCTGACATCATAGGCCTCTTCGGGGATCTTCTATGACTCGTTTTAGGTGTGTGACCTTTAATCTGCTGTTCTTTCCCAAAGTATTTTTAGTGGAACAAATTTCTGGTCGTAGTTATCTTTTCTAGATGTTAGATATTTCCAAGGAGGCATTGATACATAGTTTTTACGTATACCCTGGTATCTATTGTTCCGTCAAATACGCTCATGAGATTACAAGATTTGCATACAAAACCATATCACATCTAGCTCTCAAGAGAAACTCCTCCCCGTACGAGGGCCTTCACGCCTCCCGCCGGCGCCGTCGCTGATCTGCCTTGTCTCCGGTAGCCTCAGGGCCATGGAGGCGCGATGGATCTCGGTCCTCGCCGGTAGGAGGGCTCATGCTATGTTTTTAGGTCTTTTTAGGGTTGATTAGGGTTTGTGTCTTATTCATGGAGGCGAGACGGCGGCGGCTCCCTGTAGTTGGAATAAGGTCCTCCCTGCCTACACTACAAAAAAAAGACACATCCGTGACATTATGGCCCGAACGATTTTTTTTTCTGTCATGGTTATGAAACTTCTATGACAATAATTGTGACAAAAACATGTTTCATCATAGACGTGGTGGGCTCCTACTTCTATGAAAGAAAATCATGACAGAAAATGGGCTTTTCCTCCTGGTCGGGCCGGGGACGCACCTGCATGACATTCTTTGGGCCGTCCATGACATAAAAAAACATGGTAGAAGTGAGGGCGAGGAAATTTTCATGGAGTTCCCGGTTCCGGTGGGTGGTCGGGGCCGAGCGATGTAGTGTGGTTTGCGCGTTTCTCTCTCGTACGCGCGCGTGGTGCGAGCTGTGTTGCCATAACTGAACCCGAGCTTACTGAACCTGAGCGATCGCACTGCTATGTACTGAAGCCGATCGATCAATCCCTTCTCTGCTAACTGAACCCGACCAACTCCTTTGCTGCTAACTGAACCCGATCGATCGCTGCTGCTGCTTACTGAAGCCGATCGAACCCCCGTGCGAGACGTAGCTAGCCGGTTGGGTTGCCTCTGGATGAACAGTGCCCGTTGCTGCCGCGCGTGCGATACATAGAACGAGTCGAGACGTAGTGAGTCCAGCCGGTTGGTTGGCTGTGGATGAACAGTTCCCGGTGGGGGTTAGATGAACAGGACCCGGGCCGTGTGTAGGCGGTTGCCGCTGGATGAACAAGACCCCGAGGTGGCCGCCACACCCCAGCCGGTTGGGGGTGGATGAACAGGATCCCGTGGAGGCTCTATGAACTGTAGCCAGTGGAGCCTGGAGGACGACGGTGGATGAATAGTACCCCCCATGGAGACTGGAGCGAGAGGCAGTAGACGGTGGATGAACAGTAGCCCGTGGAGTCCTGTTTTGCGGTACGCCACACCCCTCCCAATGAACAGGACCCCGTTTTGACCATAGGCGCTCGAACAGAAGTCCGTTTCCCCCATTTTGTGGTACGCCAGACCCCTCCCGATCAACAGGACCCCGTTTCGACCATAGGCGCTTGAACAGAAGTCTGTTTCCTCCGTTTTGCAGTATGCCAGACCCCTCCCGATGAACAGGATCCCGTTTCGACCGTAGGCTATCGAACAGAAGGCCATTTCCTCCATTTTGCGGTACGCCAGGCCCCGTTTCGACTGATCCGTCCAAGCCGGTTGGCTCCCGATGAACAGGACACATTCCGTTGCCTCCCGATGAACACCACGCTGTTTCTCTGTTCCGACCCAGCCGGTTGGCTGCCGATGAACAGGACGCCCTTGCTGCCGTCCGTTACCTCTCCATGTACATGAGCCCTGGCCGTACGTATGCGCGAGTACACATTCGAGACCCCGCCCGTATGTACGTATGTGCCCGTATTTTTTGGCATGTGGCTGTACGTATGTGTACACGGTTTAGACGGGACTGCCTGAACTGCTACGTCGGGGGCTCTACTATGACACGTGTCGCTACTTGCTCAGCCATGGTTCATCGTTGCAAAGAGACCGATCGACCAGGATGTACGTACACATTCGCAACCAGACAGACAACGCTACGTACGCTTCGACCGGGTGGGTCCCAGCTGTCAGGGAGGATAAGGACGCACTTCCTTCCGTGCGAAGATATAGCTGGTGGGTCCTAGCTATCAGGGGAAGGAATCTTTTTTTTGCGCGTAATATGGAGGCACTTCCTTGCGTCCAAAGATGTAGCTGGTGGGTCCAGCTGTTAGCGTCACCGCGTACAGTCATCTTCCGACGGTCGTTGTTCATTGACCACGTTGACCACGCCGCGCCCAGAGCACCAAGGCGGTGGACGACGGCGAGGCCTAGGAAGGGAACGACCCGGACCCGGGGAAGACTCGGTAGTGGTTGCCCACGCGGAGGGCAGTACGAGGGTTGACTGGTTCGGCTACGGTGTGAGGCTGCCGTCGCCGGAAAATAACAGGGGGTGTGGGTGAGAACAGGGAAGGCCTGGCCAGCAGTGGGAGTAGGGTGGGGCGGTGAGGCCTCCGCGGCAGCATAGCCGGTCACAGGAGGCAGGAGCAGGCTGTACGGCCGACACTGGTTTGGGTGGCTGGAGCAAGAAGATCAGAGGTTGAAGAACCAGCATGGCCGTTGGATTAACATCCAACGGTTACTGCTGCTAGAATCGTTTGTTGACTAAGTTGACAAAGCCCTGTGTACGAGTCACCTTAGTAGGCCCACAAGTCAGCCACCAAATCTGGTGGGTCCCAGCTAGCAGCGGGAGGAATCATTTTTCTTGCGTGTAATAAAGAGGCACTTCCTTGCGTGCGAAAATGTAGCTGGTGGGTCTTAGCTGTCAGGTGGAGGAAAAAAATTTCCCGCGTAATAAGGAGGCACTTCCTTGCGTGTGAAGATGTAGCTGGTGGGTCCCAGCTGTCAGGAGGAGCAATTCGCGTAATAAGGAGGCACTTGCTTGCCTGCGGCCATGGACCATGTGGGTCCCTACATTCAGCCTCTCCACTTACATCCCTCTTCCGATGGTTGTCGTTTGTTGACCACATTGACCACGCCGCGCCGAGAGCATCAACGCGGTGGATGACGGCAAGACCCAGGAAGGGAACGACCCGGAGCCGGCGAAGCCACAACAGTGGATGCCCATGCTGAGAGGAGTATGAGGGCCGTGACTAGTTCGGCTGCGGGGTGAGGCTGGTGTCGCCGGAAAATAACAGGAGGTGCGGGTGGGTAGAGGGATGGCCTGGCCAGCGGTGGGAGTAGGGTGGGCCGGTGAGGCCTGCACAGCAGCACAGCCGGCCACGGGAGAGGGAGCAGGGAGTCCCGCCGGCGCTGGTTTGGGCGGCTGGAGCAGCAAGATCAGAGATTGAAGAAGCACGACGGCCGTTGGATGGACATGCAACAGTCACTGCTCTCGTGTGTTGACTAAGTTGACACAACCTTGCGTACACGTCAACCTAGTAGGCCCACAAGTCAGCCTCAAATCTGTGGAAAACAGCATACAACCCATCTGCCATTATTTCTAATAATTTACAGCCTATTTGCTAATTCTTAAGGATTTTTTTGGAGCCCATATTCTTTTTGTTAGCATTACAGCCCATATTGTGGCCACGGTTAAAAAATTCAACAAAATTTTGCATATTTCGGTGCGGTCCGAACTGTTTTTAGTCCCAAAATTTCGAGTCACATTCAAACTAATTTGAAAAATAAATTTATATCAATTTAAAATCCAAATAATTTTCACCGCATAAAAATCAATGAAATTAAAAATCTCAAAATGCAAAGAAAAAAGAAATGTGAAACTAATTGCCGGTTTGGTGTGTTTTAAAAAAGTATAGCCCATTTCTCATTACTGATAGCCCATTTTCTGGGCAAGACGAATGCATCCCTCCTTGTCTTCAAAGATTTGCAGCCCAGCAGGGCTGACAAAAGCAAGTAGGCATCGGTTCGGTATTCTGCAAAAAAAAAAAAACTGGGCTAGCCATTTTTAGAAAGAAAAAAAACAACTGGGCTGGTCTTGTGGTAAACATAAAATAAAAGGCTGGCTAGACTGGCCAGAGTGCCCCGCACCGCCCAGTTGATACCCTGCTCCGTCTCAAAAAACAAAAAGAACTGGGCGAGCTGCTGGGTCCCTGGTGTCAGCCGCTCGTTGTGCAATTCTCTCGTTTATTGACTACGTTAACAATGGCATGGGACCCAGATGTCCGGAATCCATTAGGAGGAACCATTTTTTTGGCTTGAAATAAGGAGGCACTTGCTTGCGTACTGCCATGACCCAGGTGGGTCCCCGCTGTCATCCTCTCCACGTACAATCATCTACTGATTGTGTACGCGTCAACCAAGTAGGTCACAAGTCAGCCTCTAAATCCATGGCGGACAAATAAATCCCATTTGAAAAAATAACAGCCCATTCCATATGTTCACATGGAAAGTTCAACATTCAGAGCAAAGTAACAGGCCTGATCCAGAGATAGAGTACTGAACTTCCACGTTGACAACCATCATAGCCAACTTAACTATCTACTCCCACTAATACTCTAGTGTACAAGTACTAACTTACTCTTAGCTAACTAGACGATGCCGGCCGACATCTGCGGTACACACTAAACGCCGGCACCGACATCCTCCTCCTCGCCTCGGACTTGCCAGAGGTGCGATAGGGCGCGTTGCTCGCGCGTGTTGGCCCTTTCCTTGCCGACGTGGTCCACCGGAGCTTCGGCTTCCAAGCGGGAAACCCACTTGACGAGCTGGTAGTAAAATTCGGTGTCGCGCATGCGTGCGTGCCCGACAGCCTCTAGAGCTATTTGCCGGGCGCCGGCCTCCATATAGTCGGCCCAGTTGCTGGTGCTCTGCTCGCGACTCAGAGTGGCGGTGCGCTGCTGCTCAATGCCTCGCTAGCGGCGCAAATCAGCGATACGCTGCTCCTCCGCCAGGCGGTCGCGGTCCAACAAGTCCTCATACTCCGCATTGCCATCTAAAGACTAATAGAATGCCTCCTCCCTCCGTCTGCCTTCCGGTGAATAACCGAAAACTGGCTCCGGCGGTGAGCGCCTCTAGCGTCGCCTATTGCGGACGGGCAGGGGCATGACGGACGTGGCGAGAGTGAGGGCAAGTGGCGAGCAACGTCGGGCCAGTGGGTGCTTGTGAGGATAGGGCGAGTTGGGTGATGGTGCCACCGGAGAACGCCGGGAACCAGTAATTATAGGCGGAAGGTAGGTGAACTAGCGTGTCGCGGGAAACACGACGCTCATCAGAAGTCAATGCACAAGCAGGCATGGCTTAGTGTGCCAGCTTTCCGTTGAAAACTAGAAAAACTGAAATTATGACTGTGCCATCCTGTACCGTCACGTCAGTGGTGCGTCCCGTCCGTGCTGGGTCGCACATCGGCATGACGGTCAAACGAGTGCAGTCGATTCATCCGGATGAGGTACGTGCGTGATCCGCTGGTTATTCGTGTAGGATCGAGTTGGTCGGATAGTGTACGTGTAGGATCGCAATAGCTGATGAACGTTCGCTGGGAGATAAGGCATTTGCGAATGTTTTTGCTGGCAGTTTCTTTAGATTCGCATGGCATTTTCTTCAGAACAGCATGTCAGTTTCTTCAGAGGTAGGCATTTTTATTCAAAAAACTGCCACCTTTGGATCTTGCATCGCAACTAAAACTGCCAGGAGCATATTAGTAGGCTAGCTAGTGATCGATCAGTAACTTGTAAACACTAAGCGAAGAGAAATAAGGAACTGCTATTAACTTGTAAACACTGAGCACACAGAAATAAGGATCATGCTGTGCATAGTAGTAAGAGCCAATCCGTTCAAAATGTTCACACGAGACTCACATGCCTGGCTTTGTAAGATGTTCACATTAATAGCCCAATTTCACAACCAACTAGTACGATTCCCATACATAAGATCAACATGTTAATACATCTCAATGATTCACTGATCATATACAATATGTAGCTCCTAAAGCAAAGATCAAGAAAAAACATCTGTTCTTGCTACTAACATGGATGCTTCTCGGGGCCAACATTCGGTACAGAGTGAAAGACAAATTTGTTTGTGAAGTCTACATTTCCTCTTGCAAACGTAAGTGGTTTCACCAACAGATGGAACCATGAGAATGAACCACACATGATGGAGGAACATCCACTGAAATATGAGTTGGTCATCTGTCGATCACACGGCGAGACTATTTTCGGAATACAACTTTAACTTTCATAAAATAATGCCCATTGGATAATCAGACCAAAGCAATGAAGCACCTAGTCTTGGCCAATAAATAGTACAGTACTACTTTTGTGCAGTCCATGAAGTGACTATCCAATCTTTCTGTGTCTATTTTCAAATGGCACTGCATGCAGTGACTATACTATTCTCTTGTGCAGTTCCACAAAAATTTGGTACAGATAGCAACAGGCAGACATCTATTTGCACAAATATCAAGCAGCTAGTTAACATATACCCCACCTTGTATTTTCGGTTTAAACACGTCTCTGCCAGTCGGTTCCGCTTAGCATCTGTCATGTTTTGCACTGGACAATTTGGTACCGTCATGTTTTGCACTGGACAATTTGGTACTGAATTGATTTGCTGGTACAGAGCAGAAATATATCGCCTATTCTTCATCAGACCAAGGATATCCATGTTTGCAGTGATGGAAGAGGTGAAATCAATACAACTGGAATTGAGCATCCAATCATTGAATCATGTCCTGCACCACCAATGTAGGTCCACCCTGCCAATAAATTTACATGCAAACCACTAATATTACTATCTAATGACAGTACAAAAACAGTAGCAAGATAGTAGCAAACCATGTACCTTGGTAATGAACAGCTCATAGTGCCACCAATTGGATATAACTGTTTGGAAGAAAAAATGCTCATAATGTTGAACCATTTGGACTTTTTGTGCAGTTCCACTAAAATCGAGCATCCCTGTTTGCACAGATATTGAAAGTGTGATTACTATAAAAGTGGCACTAGTTGAAGCATAGACTCACAAATATAAGCATTCCAATTTCTTGATGGGAAAAGGTAGCAAGACTGTTTCTAACCACCTGTTTGAAGGAATAAATAAGGCAACAACGGCTGATGTCAGGGAGGCATACATAGTATTTTGTGAAAGATTGAATCATTCCTGACCTTTCCTCTTCTTTTAAGCATTTTTTGTGCAGTTCAACTAAAATAAAATGCCATCACCGCCTTGACAATTCGGTGACACTGTATAAAAAATGACTTACAATTACATCATGATGCCAGGTATGTAATCGACACGCAATAGAGACAAACATGCAGACCTCCTCGGATAACATAATGAACATTAATTTTAACAAAGGTGTCACTAGCTTTGCCAGCATAATTTGAATGAATTCTACACCCTCTGTTTCTTAATATAAGACGTCTTCGCAGTTCAATTTAAAGTACACAAACGTCTAGTATTTAGAAAAACAGGTAGTAGTTTTCTTGAGCACATATAGAGAAGCTTTAAACATAGGACGCTACCAGATCACTGCCGTCTTGTCTTTTGATGCTAGTATGAAGTGAGTCTGTTGCTTCTTCCTCTTTGGACTGTCCTCCCAGAAGTGGGTTCTGGCGCAGGTTTTTCCATTGTCCGCTGGGATGGTAAGCTTGTTCAACTTCCTCATAACTCAGTTCGCATGGCTCTACTTTCTTCACCAAAAACTAAGGCTCCTTGTTTCCAGGCCAGAAGCTCAGGTTCCATTTAATAATGGAATAGATCATTCCGCTGACATACCATGAATAGGTGTTTCCTTGTTTTCCGCTTACCGGTAGCTCATTCCATGGCGCCCTCATCATGATTCCATTGCTCTTTCTCTTATCCTTGGTCCCTGTTTTTTGGTTTCGCAAAACCAAATCATGGTAACCAAGTTTCAAGAAAACCGAAAGACTTCAGTAACAACTCAACGCTATCAAAAGGTTCAGTGATCACAATATGACTTTTCCTGTTTCACAAAAACATGGGAAAAAGTAACATTGCCTTGTTTCCAGCTTCTGAAAAAGTAAGGTTGGCGGGTTTGCTACTTTTCCAAAACCAACATTAGCTGGTTTGTCACTTCATAATGCTGGTCTTATTCCAGGCTGGGAAAGCTTGCCACACCTTATATATGTCCATACGCTAATGCAACACCATTCAAATAGTACAAATATAACTAATCCAGTGGCTAGTGCAACAGTAGAGTAGTTTATTTATTACGGGGTACAGTACAATGGTTTTACTCAACAGATTTCCATAAGCTAGCACTGGAAGATTTCTATAAGCATTAACTATACAAAATCTAAAGGTAACAAGTTTCAGCATTGGTATACTGGCTGTGCAACAGCTTTAGACCAAATACAAAAGTCTGAAGCTAACTAACATTATTAACTAATGACAGTACAAAAAAATTGCAAACCATGTACCTTCAAGGTAAATATCATTTCGAACTTGAGGGGACCTAAAAAATTGCTATCCCAATCTTTATAGTCGATCAAACATAAAAACTTGATTAAACGAATCAAGAAAACAGCAGGAGGAGGAGGTGCCCACTCCTGACCTTTCCTCTTCTCTTCATAATTTTTTGTGCAGTTTAACTGAAATAAAATGCCATCACCGCCTTGGCATTTTGATGACACTGTACAAAAAAAATTGACTTATCATTACATCATGAAGTGAGGTATGTAATCTATAAGCATTAACAGTGCAAAAATCTGAATGTAGTAACAAGTTTCATCGTTGGTATACTGGCTGTGCAACAGCATTAGAATGCCTTAGCTCAAAAATCTTTAATACATCCACAATCAACAGCTAACCCTGAAATAATGCGGTGACATTACTTAGCATTGCTTAAATTTATCGATGGCATTAGACTGACTGCGGCATTAGTTAAATGTGGCATCACTTTAGTAGTAGCATTGCTTGATTTTACCGGTGGCGTTATACTAACAGCAAAAAAGTGGCAATAAGAGCATGGGGAGGCCCTTTCAAACAGTGGGCGCACCAGTACGATGTACCTCCACGGACGCATACAGTGGTGAGGGAGGGATGGTTGCCCAGAGCAACAAATATCCAGGCAACATATGTGGATTACGTCCCATTTTTGTTCTCTTTAGCCACCTTTTTCCTATGTGAGGACAACAAACCGATCGACCTGGTCATTCTCTATTGCGTTGTCATGCCTTTCTACCCTTTTTCAACAAAGAGACAAGAGACAAGTTCCTTAGCTATTCCTTTTCCCCTTTTCAACCAAGATGCAGGTTCGATACCTAGTCTCTTCGACAGTACTTTCCCCCTTTCTTTCCTTATTCAACCCAGACATGGATTAGTCTGCATGAAGTAGGGTTTCCTTTAATAGTGCAAATTAAGGTTTTCGTCCGCGTGACCAGCAGAGCAGAGGATAGTAAATTGGGGAGATGGGGGAGTGGAAAAAGATCCACATGCAGTGACGTGGCAGATGGGGCAATAGGACAAGGGTATGGTTCGAAAATAGGTAGCATACCCGAGAGTCGGCGGGAAGTGGCTTCGCTCGTGGTCATCGTCCTTCGCACACACTACGACAGCGAGCTTGGGGACGGAGGCCATCCCGCGTCGGCGCTAGGTCTGAGAGGACGGCCTTGTCGTCAGTGTGTGACCTCGCTCGCCGACGACGAGTGCGTCAACACTGCACGTCCTTTTCTTCCCCGGCAGACGGGATCCTGGCAGATCTGTGACCACCGGTGAGGAGGGAGAGAGAGGGGCCACCACTGTCTTTTTTAGATCTGGAGAGAGGGCGATAGTGTGAGAAGCAAGTGGGTAGCCCTTAGCAAGCAAGCGCTGAAGGTCCAGCTTATATATCTTACTAGTACTAGTACTAGAGGTAGAGTAGTTTATATTTTCGCTGCATACAGTACCAATTAGTTATGCTTCAAAACTGAACGGCACGCCATTAAAAAAATAAAGTCGAGAAATAATGCGGCACCTCGGGCCAACGCGGCCAGATCGCATTTTGCAGGAGAAATGTCACACCATGTTTCGTTGTCATGTGGTCCCGTTCCAACATGTCAGTGAGACGGCGGCGAGTCCTCTTGTATAATTTCTGAACGGACGTCTATAGGCCGGGGTGGCTCTTTCTATACCTTGGCAACCGTCCGCTCCCCACTAGCCTCTTCCTGTACCGTGGCAACCGTCCACCACCTCTTCGCCTTTCCCTCTCGACTTTGAACTGCTGTCGCACGCTCTTCCTCCCTTCATTTGCCTTGACTCTTCCTTCTGCCATTGTTCGTCTTCTCGATGGAGGGAACAGGCAGGAAACGACCCCGTTATTCTTGCCCCGATCTGAAAGATGACATGGTGGAGGAACTCATTGATCGGTGCGACATCATCACCACAGCTAGCATGGCAGGTTCGTTCAAGACCATTCTCGACTCAACAAATAACATCATTACAAAGAACCCAAGGGTTCAGGAGCGGTTTGATCTACCCTATCTTCATCTCCATGACCCTACTCGCTAGCACGGGGACGACGGAAGCCTCACCTTGTGCAAGTTGATGCCGCTTGATAATGATACGTGTGATGTTAAGATGCCATCGCTTAAGGGTAAGGCCTGGGTAGGCGCAAATGGAGATTGGGTTGTTTATATTGGGTACAACTGCGAGTGGGAACTTGTGAATGTGTACACTCGTCCCGGATTCCACTTCCAAAAATCTCAGACTACCCTGAGGCTGAGCACACCGATGATCTACGTACGTTCAAATATGATCATGGTGACTATCGTCTACAAAAGATAGCAATTTGTCGAGTTCCCAGTCGCTCTTGGGATTATTGGAATGCTTGTGTTGTCGCTATCTTTGACAAGCTTGTTGCCGTCCTTAGTCCTTCGACTCGATGGATATTGCTCAAAAATCAGTTTCTGTACACGGCTGTGTACTGTGATGCAATTCAATACGAGGGTATTGTGTTTGCCGCCACCACTTCTGGCACTGTTTTTGCATGGGATCCTTATTGTGTCGGTACGTTTGCCTTCCACTGTAATTATAATTGTTTCATTCACCATGCATGTGAGTTAGTATCCCCGTACTAATTAACCTTCTTGTGTTTCCAAGGTCCTGTCAACATTCCCCCACCAATACTTAGTATTTATAATGTATCCTCGTTGCCGTTGTGCGTTGATGACTTGTTGTATGTAATACTAAATGATATGCCTGTGATAAACTTACTAAATTTATGAATGGCTTTCGAGTCGCTTCTCAGAGTGGTTGCTGCGACGTGGCAATTTTTTTTCCCGAATACATAATTATCCATGCATTGCAACAGGTTATCGGATGAGTCCAATCAACAATAGTACTACTAGTTAGCTTCACATGCTTCGCGCGGCGGGCGGGTGTTTTTACTGTAGCTGCGAATCCCATCATCCTAGGTCGTCGGATGAGTCCAATCAACGGCAGAAATTGCATTCTGATGTTTGGATTCAAACTTTCAAAACTGTTGCACTATCTCTACCTCTACATATACGTAATACAACAAGTTTTAAACATCCACCCTCACAAAGAACACTTTTTAGCCTAGCACGGACTCCAGGAAATTTGGCCACAGTGTGAGGTGGGCCATATGTTAATGTGTTCGCTGTATGTAACCAGCACCTCGAATCCTCGATATAGTAGGGTGGCATGGGCCAGAACAAGCATTCACGTCCAGGAGTACGGCACACGCTACCGGCACGACTCCCATCTAACACCATATTTCTTGGAGTCTGTGCTACATCTATCTCTTCTCCCTGCTTGTTTCTCTAACTCAGCCATCGCGCGGCGGGCGGGGTGGGGGTTTGCCGATAGTCAGTTTCCTCAACTGCGGTCCCACTTGTAAGTGAAGATGCGAGACAGCACGCGTTCCCCCCTTGAGCAGCGTGCGGGACCAACTGTGTGGTGGTGCGACGTGAACACGGCAGGCTTTTCCTTTTGAACTTGTACTACTAGTAAGTTGTAACACTTGGTTCTGCTCCTGGCACGACCGATAGATAGAAATAACGATTTTCCCTCAAAAAATAGAAATAACGATTCAAAACGCTAGCACTGGGCTTTTACCACGTGATAAGCGGGGGAGTTTTGGCAATTTCGGCCATCATCGCTTTCCTTACATGCGGACCCACATGTAGTGATATGCCTAGCCACTGTGCATTGAGGGGCGGGCCGAAACGACCATCCGGGGTGAGCCTGCGCAGCGGTCTGCTCGCAGGCCTCCCGTCTACTCAAAGACTCCGTCCTGATTTGCTGGTCCTTTCGTATTTTGTGTCAAATTTTGACCATAGATTTAATTGACAAAATTTTAATGCATGTTATAAACATTTATATGGTTGGATTCGTATTTGAACATAGTTTCCAACAATACTATTTTTTGTGACATGCATTAACATTTTGTTAATTGAATTCATAGTCAAAACTTGGCACAAAACACTAAGTGGAACAATAAACCAGGACGGAGGTAGTACCCCGCACGGCACCTCCTAGTAGCCAATGAAAAGAGGGACGCGTGGCAGCACTTATATGGTTAGTAGAACACCCATGGTTTCAATACTACTTCTGTTTTTGATTGTAACGTGGCAGCTCTTTGTTCCAAAATGACTTTGTTTTGGTTGTTTATGTGTGCGCCATCGCAAATTGAGCCACCACACCCAGAAGTTTGAAATCCATTCCCATTTCTTGCATGGGACCTAAACATTCCCAATACACGTTGCTACTTGTGAGCTGCGTTGGGATTTCCTCGAAGAGGAGAGGAAGATGCAGTACAGTAGAGATAAGTATTTCCCTCAGTTATGAAACCAAGGTTATCAATCCAGTAGGAGAACCAGGCAACACTATGTAAACAGCACCTGTACACAAACAACAAATACTCGCAACCCAACGCGTAGAGGGGTTGTCAATCCCTGAACGGTTATGAGCAAGATTAAATTATATAGTTTTTGATAGATAGATCGGACAAAAATAAAAAATCAAATAAATAAAAGAAAATTTCAGCAAAGTATTTTTAGTTTTAATATATGATAAAAGATAGACCCGGGGGCCATAGTTTTCACTAGAGGCTTCTCTCGAGAAAATTACTGTTGGGCAATTGATAGAAAAGCAAATAATTATGATGATATCCAAGGCAATGATCATACATAGGCATCACGTCCAAGATTAGTAGACCGAAACGATTCTGCATCTACTACTATTACTCCACACATCGACCGCTATCCAGCATGCATCTAGTGTATTAAGTTCATGGAAAAACGGAGTAATGCCTTAAGCAAAATGACATGATGTAGACAAGATAAACTCACGTATGAATAAACCCCATCTTTTTACCCTTAATGGCATGGATACATACTTGTCATGTCCCTTTCTGTCACTGGGATTGAGCACCGCAAGATCGAACCCATTACAAAGCACCTCTTCCCATGGCTAGATAAATCAATCTAGTTGGCCAAACCAAACCAATAAATTGGAGAAGAAATACAAAGCTATATTAATCATGCATAAAAGAGTTCAGAGAAAACTCAAATAATATTCCTGGATAGATCTGATCTTAAACTCACAATTCATCGGATCCCAACAAACACACCGCAAAAAGTCATTACATCAAATAGATCTCCAAGAACACCAAGGAGAACATTGTATTGAAGATCAAAAAGAGAGAAGAAGCCATCTAGCTATTAACTATGGACTCGTAGGTCTGTGGTAAACTACTCACGCATCATCGGAGGGGCAGCAAGGATGATGAAGAACCCCTCCATGATTGATTCCCCCTCCGGCAAAGTGCCAGAAAGGGTCCCCAGATGGGATCTCTCGAGAACAGAGGCTTGCGGTGGCGGAAAAAGTATTTCGTGGACTCCCTGGTAGGTTTCCTGATTTTTGAGAATTTATACAGGCAAAGTTAGGTCAAACGGAGGCTCGTGGGCCCCACTATGTACCAGGGCGCGCCCTGGTGCCTAGTGGGCCACTCCTTCGTCTTCTCGTACCCTCCCGAAGCTTCCAGGGTCTCTTATTGCCAGAAAAAAATCTCCAAAAAGTTTCGTGGCATTTGGACTTCGTTTGGTATTGATATTCTGCAAAGTAAAAAACAAGCAAAAACCAGCAACTGGCACTGGGCAGTAAGTTAGTTGGTTAGTCCCAAAAAATGATATAAAGTTGCTTGTAAATGTATATAAAACATCCAAGATTGATACTATAATAGCATGGAACAATAAAAAATTATAGATACGTTGGAGATGTATCATGCATCCCCAAGCTTAATTCCTGCTCGTCCTCGAGTAGGTAGATGATAAAAACAGAATTTTTGATGTGGAATGCTACCTAACATATTCATCATATATTCTTTTCTTTGTAGCATGGATATTTGGACTTGAATGATTCAAAGCAATAGTCTATAATTTGACATGAAAACATCAATACTCAAGCATATCAACAAGCAACCATGTCTTTCAAAATATCAACGCTAAAGAAAGCTATCCCTAACCCATTATGCTCAATCATTGATCCATTCATGAAACACACTCAAATATTAGCTACATCCAATGCACAAGTATGACAATAGTGTTCCCTAGTTGGTGCTTTATAAGAGAAGATGGAGACTCAAAATAAAAATAAAAATTGCATAAAAGTAAATAGATAGTCCCTTCGCAGAGGGAAGAAGAGATTTGAAGAGGTGCTAGAGCTCATAGCTTAAATTTAGAGATAAAATTATTTTGAGAGGCATGCTTTTCCTGTCAACGAAAACGACCGAGAATTCCCAATATCTTCCATGCTAGACAAATCATAGGTGGTTCCCAAACAGAAAGTAAAGTTTATTTCCTTTCCACCATTCTTACACAATCCATGGCTAGCCGTATCCACGGGTGCCTTCCATACCAACACTTTCCAAGAAATTTATTATTAACATCATATTAAAAAAATTCATTTCGGGACTGGGCATCCCCATTACCTGCCACACTCTCCTGCAATGACAAGTGAATAAACACTCATCGTAAGAATAAAATACCTAGCATGGAAAATATTGGCCACCCGCTGCCGCTTCATGAGCGGTACGGGCACACAAAATGGAAATTTATTTTGAATATTTAGAGTTGGCACATACAAATTTACTTGGAACGGTAAGGAAACACCGCATATAGGTAGGTATGGTGGACTCATTTGGCACAACTTTGGTTTAAAGAGTTGGATGGACAAGTAGCATTCCCGCTTAGTACAAATGAAGGCTAGCAAATTGGTTGAGAAGCGACCAACCAAAAAACGAAAACGATCATAAACATGCATTGAACATAACTAATACTGAATAATGCACCACAAGTAGGATATAACTTCGTTGCATAACTATTGACTTTCGTGCTTGCATAGGGAATTACAAACCTTAACACCAATATTCTTACTAAAGCATAATTACTCACCAACATGACTCACATATTATTATCTCCATATCGCAAAACTATTGCAAGGAATCAAACTTATCATATCCAATGATCTTTTCATGAATTTTTTTATTATATCCCTCTTGAATATTCATCACTTTGGGACCAAATTCATATCTCGTGCAAATTACCATTGCTATTATCAACTCTCAAAAAGATTTAAGTGGGGCACAAGAGCACAAATATTTCTTCAAAATTTTCATATAAACTCTCAAAATAATATAAGTGAAGCATGAGAGTGCATTTCTTTAAAATAAAATCACCACCGTGCTCAAAAGGATTTTAAGTGAAGCACTGGAGCAATTGCCTAGCTCAAAAAATTTAAGTGAAGCACATAGAGCAATTCTAACAAATCATGATAACATATGGCTCTCTCAAATAGGTGTGTTCAGTAAGGATGATTGTGACGAACTAAAAAGCAAACAAAGCAAAGACTCATATTATACATGACCCTCCAAGCAAAACTCATGATATGTGACGAATAAAAATATAGCTCCAAGTAAAATTACCGATGGTCGTTAGAAGAAAGAGGGGATGCCTTCCGGGGCATCCCCAAGATTAGTTGCTTGGGAGTCCTTGAATATTACCTTGGGGTGCCTCGGGCATCCCCAAGCTTAGTCTCTTGCCACTCCTTATTTCTTCATCCATCGTGGTCTCACCCAAAACTTGAAAACTTCAATCACACAAAACTTAACAAAACCTTCATCAGATCCGTTAGTATAAGAAGACAAATCACTACTTTAAGTACTATTGCAAACCCATTCATACTTTGTTATTGCATTATACCTACTGTATTCTAACTTGACCATGGCTTATACCCCCCGATACAATCCATAGATTCATCAAAATAAGCACACAATGCAACGAAAACAGAATCTGTCAAAAACATAACAGTCTGTAGAAACCAGAATTATGCTCATACTTCTGTAATCTAAAAATTCTGAAAAATTAGGAAGACGTGGGAAATTTGTATATCAATTGTGTGGAACAAAATCAGAGCAAAAATACGTTTCTGTGAATTTACAAAATTCCAGAATTGGGCACAAAAGTTTCTGTTTTTCCACAGAATCAAGTCAACTATCATCCAACATAATCCTAAAGGCTTTACTTGGCACAAACACTAATTAAAACATAAAAAGCACAATCATAACAGTAGCATAATTGTGTGAACACAAGAAAACATAAAGTAAATAAGAAAAATTAAGATAACTATTGGGTTGCCTCCCAACAAGCGCTATTGTTTTATGCCCCTAGCTAGGCATAATGCATAGTTTCAAGTATTGTCATCTTTGGTTTTTGTTCCGTAGGTTGCCCTCATGATTGACTCATATGGTGGCTTAATTCTAGTTCTAGGGAAGTGTTCCATACCCTTCTTTAGTTAAAACTGAAATTTAATATTCCTTTCTTTCATGTCAATCACGACACCTATAGTTCGTAAGAACGGTCTACCAAGTATTATGGGACAAGACGGAGTGCAATCAATATCTAGTATAATAAAATATATGGGCACATAATTTCTATTTGCAAGAATAAGAACATCATTAATTCTTCCCAAAGGCTTTTTAATAGTAGAATCCGCCAAGTGCAAATTAAGAGAACATTCTTCCAAATTAGTAAAACCTAGCACATCACCTAGAGATTTTGGAATTGTGGAAACACTAGCACCCAAATCACATAAAGCATTGCACTCATAATTTTTAATCTTGACTTTAATGGTGGGTTCCCATTCATCATATAATTTTCTAGGGATTGAAATCTCTAATTCTAGCTTTTCTTCTAAAGCTTTCATCATCGCTTCTACAATATGTTTGGTAAAAGCCTTATTTTGTTCATAAGCGTTGGGTGAATTTAGCATGGATTGTAACAAAGAAATACATTCAATCAAAGAACAACTATCATAATTAAAGTCTTTGTAATCCAAGATAGTGGGCACATCACTAGTTAAAGTTTTTACCTCTCCAAACCCACTTTTATCAATTTTTTCAACAAGATTTTCACTCTCCGAATCATGGGGACGCCTTCTAGCTAAAGTTAACTCTTCCACAGTCCCCTTATCATCAAGTTTAATATTTCTAAACAAAGAATCAATAGATGAAACACCAATCATTTTAATATCCTCATCATTACTACGAAAGAAATCGGGAGGAATTGCTTTTTCTAAAAATTCTCGTTTAGCTCTTAGTATAGCGGTTCTCTTCTTACTCTCATCCATGGAGACATATAAATATTTAATTGACTCATTGATATCAACCTTGGGTGGCAAAATTTTAGTCTTAAGATTTTCCACATCATGAATAATTCTATCAATGCTCCTAGACATATCATCAATTTTATTCAATTTTTCTTCTATCGTAGTGTTGAAAACTTTTTGAGCATTGATAAATTCTTTGATATTATTCTCAAGATCAGAGGGCATCCTATTATAATTATAAGAATTACCATAGGAATTGCCATAATTATTAGAGGAATTTCCAGGAAACGGCCTAGGATTAAAATTACCTCTATAAGCATTACTATTAAAATTGTTTCGCGAGACAAAATTCACATCTACGGGATCATTATTTTGCTCAATTAAGGTAGACAAAGGCACATCATTAAGATCAATAGGAGCATTATTACTAGCAACCAATTTCATAAGTGCATCAACTTTATCACTCAAAGTACTAATTTCTTCAACAGAATTCACTTTTTACTAGTAGGGGCTCTTTCAGTATGCCATTGTGAGTAATTTTCCATGATATTATCAAGTAATTTAGTAGCTTCACCCAAAGTAATCTCCATAAAAGTACCACCCGCGGCAGAATCTAAAAGATTTCTAAAGACAAAATTCAATCTCGCATAAATTTTTTGTATGATCATCCACAAATTTTAACCATCAGTGGGGCAATTTCTTATCATTAGTTTCATCCTTTCCCAAGATTCTGCTACATGTTCATGCTCAAGTTGCTTGAAATTCATAATTTGATTTCTAAGGGAAATAATTTTCGCGGGCGGAAAATAGTTAGTAATAAAAGCATCTTTGCACTTATCCCAAGAGTCAATACTATTTCGTGGTAAAGATGAAAACCAAATTTTTGCACGATCCCGCAAAGAGAACGGGAATAATTTTAATTTCACAATATCATTGTCCACATCTTTATTCTTTTGCATATCACACAATTCTACGAAAGTGTTTAGATGGGACGCGGCATCCTCATTAGGATTACCGGAAAATTGTTCTTTCATATCTAGATTCAATAAAGCGGCATTAATATCATACGACTCCGCACTAGCGGCGGGAGGAGCAATCGGAGTACTAATAAAATCATTATTATTAGTATTAGAAAAATCACACAATTTTGTATTTTCTTGAGACATCGTGACTACGCAAACAAGATCACAAGCAAGCAAAAGATCAAGCAAGAAAAAGGCAAACGGAAAATATTTTTGTCAAAACATTTTAGAAGTGGAGGAGATGAAAATGAGAGGCAAATGGCAAATAAAGTAAATGCAAGGAGATGAAATTTTATGCGTAAGTACTTGATAGATGTTGATGATGTCTCCTCGGCAACGGCACCAGAAATTCTTCTTGCTACTTGTGAGCCGCGTTGGGATTTCCTCGAAGAGGAGAGGATGATGCAATACAATAGAGATAAGTATTTCCCTCAGTTATGAAACCAAGGTTATCAATCCAGTAGGAGAACCAAGCAACACTATGTAAACAGCACCTGCACACAAACAACAAATACTTGCAGCCCAACGCGTAGAGGGGTTGTCAATCCCTCAACGGTTATGAGCAAGATTAAATAGTATAGTTTTTGATAGATAGATCGGACAAAAATACAAAATAAAAGAAATAAAAGAAAATTTCAGAAAAGTATTTTTATTTTTAATATGTGATAAAAGATAGACCCGGGGGCCATAGTTTTCACTAGAGGCTTCTCTCGAGAAAATAGCATACGGTGGGTAAACAAATTACTGTTGGGCAATTGACAGAAAAGCAAATAATTATGACGATATCCAAGGCAATGATCATACATAGGCCTCACGTCCAAGATTAGTAGACCGAAACGATTCTGCATCTACTACTATTACTCCACACATCGACCGCTATCCAGCATGCATCTAGTGTATTAAGTTCATGGAAAAACTGAGTAATGCCTTAAGCAAGATGACATGATGTAGACAGGATAAACTCACGTATGAATAAACCCCATCTTTTTACCCTTAATAGCAATGATACATACATGTCATGTCCCTTTCTGTCACTGGGATTGAGCACCGCAAGATCGAACCCATTACAAAGCACCTCTTCCCATGGCAAGATAAATCAATCTAGTTGGCCAAACCAAACCAATAAATCGGAGAAGAAATATGAAGCTATATTAATCATTCATAAAAGAGTTCAGAAAAAACTCAAATAATATTCATGGATAGATCTGATCATAAACTCACAATTCATCGGATCCCAACAAACACACCACAAAAAGTCATTAAATCAAATAGATCTCCAAGAACACCAAGGAGAACATTGTATTGAAGATCAAAAAGAGAGAAGGAGCCATCTAACTACTAACTACGGACCCGTAGGTCTGTGGTAAACTACTCACGCATCATCGGAGGGGCAGCAAGGATGATGAAGAACCCCTCCGTGATTGATTCCCCCTCCGGCAGAGTGCCAGAAAGGGTCCCCAGGTGGGATCTCTCGAGAACAGAGGCGTGCGGCAGCGGAAAAAGTATTTCGTGGACTCCCTGGTAGGTTTCCTAATTTTTGAGAATTTATAGAGGCGAAGTTAGGTCAAATGGAGGCTCGTGGGTCCCACTATGTACCAGGGCGCGCCCTAGGCCCTTGGCGCGCCCTGGTGCCTAGTGGGCCACTCCTTCATCTTCTCATACCCTCCCGAAGCTTCCAGGGTCTCTTATTGCCAAAAAAATCTCAAAAAAGTTTCGTGGTATTTGGACTTCGTTTGGTATTGATATTCTGCAAAGTAAAAAACAAGCAAAAAACAGCAACTGGCACTGGGCACTAAGTTAGTAGGTTAGTCCCAAAAAATGATATAAAGTTGCTTTTAAATGTATATAAAACATCCAAGATTGATACTATAATAGCATGGAACAATCAAAAATTATAGATACGTTGGAGACGTATCACACGTCAATATTAATATATAAGAAGTTTGGTTGTGGCGCGGAGTTATGAAGTTGGTGCAAAAGGTAAGAAAATTATAGTACACAAATATAAAGATGCATACGGATCCATCAACGACATCCTCTCGCCCTAGTGCGCAGGGTCACCAACCGAGGGGTGAGGAGCAGCGGCGTTGGCGGCGAGGTCAACGTGCTTCTGAACAATGCCGTCCAAGGTTGCCCTACGGTCCAAGAAGGCCGGCGTCCTATCGTCCTCCTCTGGCACATAGTAGTCCTTGTGGATGATTTGCTCGTAGACGTGGGTGATTATGTCGATGGTGTCTTGCTGCGCCAGGCGCTGCGCGGCGAGCGCGACCTCGAGGTGGACATTCTCCGGCGCGACGGCGGGCAGTCGCAGGGCCACCAGTCTGTCGAAGAGGTTGTCACCATAGAGGCCGGTGAGGGTGGTGGGTATCGCAGAGCCTGGGCACGTGGGCTGGAGGCGTACGTCAGGGTCATTCGCGAGCTTCTTGACGATGGTGAACTTGTTGAGGATGCCGGCGAGGGCCTCGTCGAACAAGGAGACGAAGCTGTCGTCCAAGAGGCCTCCCGCCCTGGCAGCCTCAAGCATGACCTGGAGACGTTCCTCGGTGTCGGGCCGCAAGCTAACGTCATGGACCATCTGGCACAGCCGGCTCATGCTCGCGCTCATCGCCTCCATGGGTCTAGCTTTTGGTCAACTAATCTTGCGATTGGAGTGATCACTCTTGCCCTTGGTTAGGGTGCGTAGGTGCGTAGGATTTCGTAGATGGATTGGACTGGTGGGGAGCCTTTATATGAGAAGTGCAGACTGCATTGCATTCATGTGTGTGTTGGCCATCTACTCCTCGGCCCTTACTCCCTCCGTACCAGTGCAGTATAGTCATCTCACTGAGACCAAGTTGGGGAAAAACGAGAGAACTTGATGTTTATTTGGTAATTAATGTCATTGCATGCAAAGAATTGAGCACTACATGTTGTGCTAAGTAGAGCAAGTATAATAGATCCTACTCAGCAGGCTATAAGCTGTGCCACATCAGCAAAATCACAGTTGGAGGAAAGAGGAGGTAGGAAAGTGACGGGAGCCGGCGCTCCATCTAGCACCTGGCTGCAGCACGATATACGAGCACATATAGCCAGCATGCAGCCTGTGTGAAGGCTAGAAGCCAGCGTTTCTTCCCACCTACGAATCATGTGAGTCTCTTTTCCTCAGTCCACATGCAAGCATTGAATTCTATAGCCAGCCTAGTAATTAATCTACAGCCAGCCTATTGTATGAGTATGGTTTTAGGAAGACTATAAGATGATGTGGCACTAGTATATAGCCAGTAGCGGGCTCTTTTATTAACCATGCTCATAGTCTCAAGTCATTGAATGCATACACACCCCACGTCTCCTATTGGCTGATTTCTTTTTTTGTGGCAAAAACAGGGAACGAGGTGGGTAGTTAATGCACCGCACCTAAAAGTTTTGGGATTATTTGGTTTTTGTAACGTGACTAATGCACCAGTACGGAGGGAGTACAATAGTAGTTTGATTGATGAGATTTCAGATTTGAGCAATCTACCAGAAGGGAGAGTGTATAATATCATCGAAAACTACATTCAAAACCGAATAAAACAATACTCCATGTATTTATTTACGGAGGGAGTAGTATATTTTTTGTGACATGCATTACTAGATATTGCTAGTGAAATACTAAATCTAGACGGAGGTGGTAGTACTACTAAATCCAAATGGTGGTAGTACTAGTAGTACTACCAATGTAGTAGTACTGTACTACCCGTTGGTCAAATTATTACGTGCTGCTCCTCACAGTGAAGTGACAAGACCCTGCGCCGGAGATGACACCTGAGTGTAGGCGGCGTGTTCGGCATACCAAAGTCAGCCTCACTGTGTGCAGTCACTATCATCATGGCTGTAGAGCTACCCTGCTTACAACTAGCCGTGTTCTAGATAATTTCTCATGCGTTGCCACGAGTAATAATAAATATTGTACTCAAGTAATGGGTATATCGTTGCCGCACCTATGCATGCGAACATTTGTTGTAACATAGTACCTCGTGCTAGATAGTCGTAATATTACAAGGTTCAAACTGATATTACAAATGCTAGGAGTAATGCTGCACCTACGAAGAGGGAATTATTAGGAAGTTTACGTAAGAACTTTCGTTACTTTAGGTGGATGCAGCATTATCGTACAAACTAAAATCCAACACCCTGACAAGTCACTAATGGGCAAATAAATTTTTGAGTCTCTTGCGACTTGATGTTTGATAACCCACAAGTATAGGGGATCGCAACAGTTTTCGAGGGTAGAGTATTCAACCCAAATTTATTGATTCGACACAAGGGGAGCCAAAGAATATTTGCAAGTATTAGCAGTTGAGTTGTCAATTCAACCACACCTAGAGATAAAATATCTGCAGCAGAGTATTTAGTAGCACAATAATATGATGGTTTTGATAGTAGTAATAGTAATAGTAACAATAACAGTAACGGTAGCAGTAATAGTTTTGTAGCAATTGCGGCAGTAGCTGCAACAGTAGTAACTTAGCAAAGAACAATATGTGAAAAGCTCATAGGCATTGGATCGGTGATGATAATTATGTTGGATGATATTCATCATGTAACAGTCATAACCTAGGGCGACACAGAACTAGCTCCAATTCATCAATGTAATGTAGGCATGTATTTCATATATAGTCATACGTGCTTGCGATAAGAACATGCATGACATCTTTTGTCCTACCCTCCCGTGGCAGCGGGGTCCATAAGGAAACTAAGGGATATTAATGCCTCCTTTTAATAGAGAGCCGGAACAAAGCATTAACACATAGTGAATACATGAACTCCTCAAACTATGGCAATCACCGGAAAGAATCCCAATTATTGTCACCTTGGGGTATGCGGATCATAACACATAGCAGGTGCGTATAACTTGCAAGATCGGATCAAGAACACAAATATATTCATGAAAACATAAAGGGTTCAGATCTGAAATCATGGCACTCGGGCCCTAGTGACAAGCATTAAGCATAGCAAAGTCATAGCAACATCAATCTCAGAACATAGTGGATACTAGGGATCAAGCCCTAACAAAACTAACTCAATAACATGATAAATCTCATCCAACCCATCACCGTCCAGCAAGCCTACGAAGGAATTACTCACACCCGGTGGTGAGCATCATGAAATTGGTGATGAAGAAGGGTTGGTGATGACGTTGCCGGAAGATCCCCCTCTCCGGAGCCCCAAACGGCCTCCAGATCTGGCCTCCCGATGAAGAACAGGAGGTGGCGGTGGCTCCGTATCGTGGAACGTGATAAAACTTATTCTCTTTTTTTTTTTTCTCTGTGATTATGAATTTATAAGCTTGGAATTAGGGTCAGCGGAGCCACGTGGGCCCCACCAGCCATCAGGGCGCGCGAGGGGGGAGGCGCTCCCTGGTGCCTCGTGGGCAGCAGGTGGCCCCCCTCCAGTGGGTCTTGGCTCCAGTATTTTTTATTTATTCCATAAAAAATCTCCAAAAAGTTTCATCCAATTCCAAGAACTTTTATTTCTGCACAAAAACAACACCATGGTAGTTCTGCTGAAAACAGCATTAGTCCGGGTTAGTTTCATTCAAATCATGCAAATTAGAGTCCAAAACAAGAGCAAAAGTGTTTGGAAAAGTAGATACGACGGAGACGTATCAACTCCCCCAAGCTTAACTCATTGCTTGTCCTCAAGCAATTCAGTTGACAAACTGAAAGTGATAAAGAAAAACTTTTATGAACTCTTTTGTTCTTGTATCTATATATATGCTTAAATAATACCCAGGTTTTCAACAAAAATTATAACTAACCATGCAAATGATAACTCTTAGAAACTATATTTACTCATATCGATGGCATAATCAACTAGCGAGCAATAATAAAATATCTCAAATGCCAACACTTTGTCAAAAGAATCATGATATAATATGACAACATGGTATCTCGCTAGCCCTTTCTGAGACCGCAAAACATAAATGCAGAGCACCTCCAAAGTTCAAGCAGCGACTAAACATTGTAATTCATGGTAGAAGAGATCCAGTCATGATGCACACAACATTAACTATACACAATGCATGAGAATGACAATAGTGCTCTCAGGACTGGTGCTTATTTGAGAAGGTGATGACTCAACATTAAAAGTAAAATAACATAAAAGTAAATAGATAGGCCCTTCGCAGAGGGAAGCATGGATTTGCAGCGGTGCCAGAGCTCGAAGATTTAAATTAGAGATGAAAATAATTTTGGGAGGTATGCCTTTCCTGTCAACGTCACGACCGAGAGTTTTCAATATCTTCCATGCTAAACAAATTAGCGGTGGTTCCCAAGCGGTAAAGTAAAGTTTACTCCCCCTCCACCAACAAACACAAGCCATGGCTAGCCGAATCCTCGGGTGCCCTCCATACCAACAACTTTCCGGGGGAGTTTGTTTTATTATTTGCAATTTTAATCATGGGACTGGGCATCCCGATTAATAGCCCCTCTCGTGCAAGGACAAGTGAGTAAACACTCATCATGAGAATAACCCGCTTAGCATGGAAGATATTGACCACCCCATGTCGCTCCATGAGTGGTACGGGCACACAAAACAGATGTTTATTTGAATGTTTAGAGGTGGCACATGCAAATTTACTTAGGACAGCAGAGTAATACCGCATATAGGTAGATATAGTGGACTCATCTGGAACAACTTTGGTTTAAGGGGTTTGGATGCACAAGCAGTATCCCCGCTTAGTACAGGAGAAGGCTAATAGATAGGTTGAGAAGCGACCAACTAGAGAGCGAAAACGGTCATAATCATGTGTTATGAATAATCAACATTGAATACTAGCATGAGTAGGATATAAGCACCATGAACATAAATATCGTGGAGGCTATGTTGGTTTTAAATCAACTACATGCATGAACATGTGCCAAGTCAAGCCACTTGAAACATTCAGAGGAGGATACCATATCATCATACTACATCACAATCATTTTAACGCATCTTGACACCCAAGATAAATCATTATCCACTCCTAGCTACTTAAGCATGGCATGAGCAACTATAATCTCTAATTGTCATCATAAACATGTTTAATCATAATATGCTGAATCATGAATACTGAGTTAAACATATTTACAAAAACAAAAACAAGTTGAGTTCATAACCGCTTTTCCTTGCCACAGTCACTTCATCAAATATCGTCATTATTGCCTTTCACTTGCACGACCGAATGATATGAAAATAATAATAGTGCAAGAGTGCCGTGGACTAAGTTGGAATCTGCAAACATTTTATTCAGGGGAGAAGACAAGGTAATATGGGGTCTTTGTTAGATCATCAATAAAGCATATGAGAGCCACTCAACATTTTCATCGTGGTCTTCTCCTCACAAGGATTCAACGAAAGAAAAGGTTTTCAGAGAATCACACTGAAATATTTTTGGAGTTTTTGATTTTTCTGAAGAAAGCAAATTAAAGAAGACAAAACAAAAATGAGAAGAACTATTTACATGGGAAAGCTCCCAACAAGCAAAAGAAGAAACGAGAAATCTTTTTGGGTTTTCTTTTAATACTACAACTAATTAAACTAGAAAGAAAAACCAAAAAGAAACGAGAAATGTTTTTGGATTTTCTCACAGTTTTTTCAACACACAAGAAGAAAACCAAAAAAATAATAAACTAACATGGATATACAATGAAATAGGATGAACACCGACAACTGGAATGAGATGTGTGATCATGAATGTAATGTCGGTGAGAAATACGTACTCCCCCAAGCTTAGGCATTTGCCTAGCTTGGTCTACTGCCATGGCTGTCCCGGATAATAGTCGAAGTGGTAGCTCGGAGAGGCGTTTTGAGCCGCCTCCTCAGCCAGACGGGCAGCCTCCACTGCCACATTGTACTCGTGCACCTCGCTCTCTGATAGAGAATATCTCTGTTTGTTCTGAAAATCAAAGAGGGCAGGAGCAGGCAAAGCAACATACACAGAACGATATTTATCGAAAACTAAGTTATATTCATATCCGTGTGCATCGCGTTTTAAAAACCTATGTTCTCGCCTTGCTTTGAAATTCATATACTTATAAGGTAAGAGGGGATCATTGAAATTGGGCGAGACTCCTAACCTTGCAGCTAAGCGGGAGGCATAAATTCCTCCATTCAAATCACCATTACCCACGTTACGCTGCAGTCTACGTGCAACGATAGCCCCAAGATTATAATGCTTGCTACCAGTCAAAGCTGTATGAATAAGACTCAGATCAGGGGCGCAAAGCGCACTGCAGTCTTGCTTACCAACAACGCATTTACCATTTAAAAGTGTGAAATACCGAATAGCGGGAAAATGAATACTAAATATTCTGGCCTGCGTAACTCTCCTATCCTCACCATTGCAAAGGCTAGTAAGAAACAACTCATAATCAGATATTTGTGGATCATCTAGCGCACCCCAATATGGAATTTTACATGCATCACAGAATTCTTCTAGAGACATGCTATAGTTTTTATTATAGAGATGAAATGAAACTCTAGAAGTGCGCGGATGATATTCAAAGTTTTGAGTGAAGGATTTAGTAAGGTTGTAGTGCTGCGGTGGCTTATCTGCGATGAAGGCGGAGAGCTCGGTGTTGTGAATATATTGGTCAAATTCTTCCTTGATGCCTGCACCTAGCATGAACTCATCGCACGGCCATCGACATGATTTTGCTTCGGCCCCTCTCACCGAACTTGCCCTTGGTTCAACATACGATTGGCGTGCTGGGCCTTCACTCGATGATGCCTCGGAGGACCTCCTCCTTGAAGAACTTCTCCTGAAAATGTTCATCTTCCTACACACAAATTTCTGAAAAAATTTAGACCACAAGATGATGTCAACAAAACTTCACAAGATTGATAGCAACTACTCATATAGATGTCTAGAGGCTATATCAAGCATTCAAACTACTTGGAACTCAAATAATTCAACATGCAAGCTCATTTCCAGTAGCACCAACAGTAGCTAATCATGCAATATATAATCCACTAGAGCAAAAACTAATTGGAGCAATGGAGGAGTCACATACCAAGTAGCAATCCCCCAAAACAGTTTCGGAAATGGAGCTCCAAACAAAGAGATCGAAAATCTCAGGTTTGGGAGCAAGAACACGAGAGAGAGAGAGCTACCAGGAATTTTTTCTAGAGGTAAGAGACGAAGTGGGCTGAAGGAATAAGTGAGGGGGTGATACGTCTCCAATGTATCTATAATTTTTGATTGTTCCATGCTATTATATTATCAATCTTGGATGTTTTACATGCATAATTATGCTATTTTATATCATTTTTTGGGACTAACCTATTAACCTAGTGCCCAGTGCGAGTTGCTGTTTTTTTCCTTGTTTTTGGCTTTACAGAAAATCAATACCAAATGGAGTCCAATTGTCACGAAACTTTTTGACGATTTTTCTTGGACCACAACACACCCTGGAAGCTTTGGGAGGAGGCCAGAAGAGCCACGGGGCGGCGAAAAGCTAAGGGGGCACGCCCCAGGGGGTAGGCGCGCCCCCCAGGCTTGTGGGCCCCTCGTAGGTCTTCTAACCCTAATCTTTGCTCCATAAATACTCAAATAATCCCCGAAGACCCATGGGCACACCAAAAATACTTTTCCGCTGCCGCAAGTTCCAGAACCACGAGATCCCATCTAGAGGCCTTTTCCGGCACTCTGCCGGAGGGGGATTCAATCACGGAGGGGTTCTTCATCAACCTTGCTGCCCTTTTGATGATGTGTGAGTAGTTTACCACAGACCTACGGGTCCATAGCTAGTAGCTAGATGGCTTCTTCTCTCTCTTTGCTCTTCAATACAATGTTCTCCTCGAAGTTCTTGGAGATCTATTCGATTTAATCTTCTTTTGCGGTGAGTTTGTTGAGATCCGATGAATTGTGGGTTTATGATCAGATTATCTATGAATATTATTTGAGTCTTCTCTGAACTCTTTTATGCATGATTGTTATAGCTTTGTATTTCTCTCCGATCTATTGATTTGGTTTGGCCAGCTAGATGATTTTTCTTGCAATGGGAGAGGTGCTTTGTAATTGGTTGAATTTTGCGGTGCTAAATCCCAGTGACAGAAGGGGACATGACACGTATTTGTATTGTTGCCATTAAGGATAAAAAGATGGGGTTTGTTCATATTGATTGGATCTATCCCTCTACATCATGTCATCTTGCTTAAGGCGTTACTCCGTTCTTGTTAACTTAATACACTAGATGCATGCTGGATAGCGGTCGATGTGTAGTAGATGCAGAATCGTTTTGGTCTACTTGTCTTGGATGTGATGCCTATATACATGATCATTGCCTTGGATATCGTCATAACTATGCACTTTTCTATCAATTGCTCAACAGTAATTTGTTCACCCACCGTATGCTTTCTATCAAGAGAGAAGCCTCTAGTGAAAACTATGGCCCCCGGGTCTATCTTTTATCATATTATTTTCAGATCTACAAAATCAAAAACCCAAAAATACCTTGCTGCAATTTATTTACCTTTGCTTTATTTTGTGTTTTTACTTATCTTTTATACCTATCACTATCAGATCTCATCCTTGCAAGCAACCGTGAAGGGATTGACAACCCCTTTATCGCGTTGGGTGCAAGTATTTGTTTGTTTGTGCAGGTGCTATCATTGGAGACTTGTGTGTTCCTCCTACTAGATTGATACCTTGGTTCTTAACTGAGGGAAATACTTATCTCTACTTTGCTGCATCACCCTTTCCTCTTCAAGGGAAAAACCAACGCAAGCTCAAGAAGTAGCAGGAAGAATTTCCGGCGCCGTTGCCGGGGAGGATCTACATCAAGCCTACTAAGTACCTATCATAAACTCTCATCTCTTGCATTTACATTATTTGCCATTTGCCTCTCGTTTTCCTCTCCCCCACTTCTAAAACATTTTCAGAAAAATACAAAAATATTGGCCTTTTTATTTGCCTTCTTTTCGTTTGCGTTTATGTCTTACTTGGTTTGTTTGCTTGCCATAATTGTGTGTTTATTCCAAATCAGAAGCAAAAAGTTTATGGATCCTCATCCACTTGCTAATCTTTTTAAAAGATCCAATTATGATGAACCAATTGCTAGTGAGTTGAGTGCACTATATTATCTTTATGAAGTTTTGCTTGAAATTCGTGAATCTGAAAATTGTGATGAAGTGTTAAAAGAAGAAATTTATAAAGTGATTCACGATAGCTCCTTGAATGAAAAGCATGATTGCAATGATGTTATTATAAATTCTATGAATGTCAATTATGTTAATGATATGCAAAACCCCAAGCTTGGGGATGCTAATTTTCCTATGTCCACTATTTATTGTAATGATCATGATTGGGGTGATGCTTCTTATGATCTTGAAAATTTATTTAAGCCTCATGATGAATATGATATTGATAATAATGTTTGCAATAGTATTGAAAGTGGGTTTGGAAGAATGTCAACTTTAGGTAATAATGATCCCACTACTTTGGAGAATGATCAATCTTAAGAAATTCTCGACAAAAGTGGGCTTGGAGAGGTCATGACTTTATTTGATGATAATCCCACTATTTTGGAAGAGTGTCAACTTTGCATGCATGTGGATCAAGCAGAGAATATGTTATGTGATAGCTATATTGTTGAATTTTAATATGCTCCCACATGTAATTATTATGAGAGAGGAAAATATGGTTGTAGAAATTTTCATGTTACTAAATTACCTCTCGTTATGTTGAGATTGTCAATGTTTTATTCTTCTTCCTTGCATATGCTAGTTTTTGCTTGCCTTGATAATTTGTTTGCTTATAAAATTCCTATGCATAGGAAGCATGTTAGACTTAAAATTGTTTGTCACATGTTTTATGATGCTCTCTTTGTGTTTCAATTATTATCTTTCATGTGAGCATCATTAAAATCTTAAAGTCTAGCTTAATGGCTATAAATAAAAGCGCTTATTGGGAGACAACCCAATATTTTTATTTTCTGTTTTCCAATAAATACACCTTTAACCTTCTGTTATGATGGTGTTTTTGTGATTTAAATTAGTGTTTGTGCCAAGTAAGACTTTTGGGATGATCTGGAAGATAGTTGATTTGATTCTGTGAAAAAACCGAAACTTTTGCATCCAGTAGAAGAATTCTCTGCAATTGCTGGAGCGTGGAAAATTCCTGAATTTTTTACACATGATTGATATACAAATTTCCCACGTTTTCCTAATTTTTCAGAATTTTTCGAGATCAGAAAGTATCGAAGTTGTCCAGATTGCTACAGACTGTTCTGTTTTTGACAGATTCTGTTTTTGTTGCTATGTTTGCTTGTTTTGATGAATCTATGGGATATATCGGGGGGGGGGGGTATAAACCATGGTGAAGTTAGAATACAGTAGGTATTATGCAAATATAAAATTGGAATAAGTTTGGGACAGTACCTAAGTGGTGGATTGCTTTTTCTTTCACTAACGGATCTCGCGAGTTTTCTGTTGAGTTTTGTGTTGTGAAGTTTTCAAGTTTTGAGTGAAGTTTCGATGGTCTAAGGAATAAGGAGTGGCAAGAGTCTAATCTTGGGGATGCCCAAGGCACACCAAGGTAATATTCAAGGACAACCAAGCATCTAAGCTTGGGGATGCCCCGGATGGCATCCCCTCTTTTGTCTACAATCCATCGGTAAATTACTTGAGGCTATATTTTTATTCACCACATGATATGTGTTTTGCTTGGAGCGTCGTGTATTATATGAGTCTTTGCTTTATTTGCTTTTTAGTTTGCCACAATCATCCTTTCTGGACACACCTATTTGAGAGGGACACACATTAATCGTGAATTTGTTAGAATACTCTTTATGCTTCACTTATATCTTTTGAGCTAGGCAGTTGCTCTAGTGCTTCACTTATATCTTTTTGAGCACGGCGGTTGTTATATTTTAAAGAAATAGATGAACTTTCATGCTTCACTTATATTATTTTGAGAGTCTTATAAATAGTATGGCAATTTGCTTGGGTTATGAATTTGGTCCTAATATGATAGGCATTCAAGAGGGATATAATAAAAACTTTCATGTAGATCACTGAATATATGAGAAGTTTGATTCCTTGCAATAGTTTTGAGATATAAAGATGGTGATATTAGAGTCATGCTAGTGAGTAATTGTGGATTAGTAAGAATATTTTGTGTTAAGGTTTGTGATTCCCGTAGCATGCACGTATGGTTTTACTGTTATGTGATGAAGTTGGAGCACAATTTATCCTTGATTGTCTTCCTTTGCGTGAAGGTCGGGGGCGCGCGATGGTTAACTCGTACCAACCTGTCCCCAAGGAGCATGCATAGTAGTACTTTGCTTCGAGGGCTAATAAACTTTTTACAATAAGTATATGAGTTCTTTATGACTAATGTTGAGTCCATGGATTATACGCATTCTCACCCTTCCACATTTGCTAGCCACTCTAATACCGCGCAACTTTCGCCGGTGCATTAAACCCTCCTTATACCTTTCCTCAAAACAGCCACCATACCTACCTATTATGGCATTTCCATAGCCATTCCGAGATATATTGCCATGCAACTTCCACCGTTCCGTTGATATTATGACACACATCATCATTGTCATATTGCTTTGCATGATCACATAGCCTACATGTCATTTGTGGAAAGGCCACCGTTCTTCATATTCGTACATGCTATGCTTTGATCTTTGCACATCCTGTTACACCGCGAGAGGCATTCATATAGAGTCATAATTTTTGTTCTAGTATTGAGTTGTAATTTTGAGTTGTAAGTAAATAAAAGTGTGATGATCATTATTAGAACATTGCCCCATGTGAGGAAATAAAAAAAAGAGGCCAAATGAGCCCAAGAAAAAAGAGAGGCCAAAGTGCCCACCAAAAAAAATGAGAGAAAAGATAGAAGGGGCAATGTTACTATCCCTTTTCCACACTTGTGCTTCAAAGTAGCACCATGTTCTTCATGTAGAGAGTCTCCTATTTTGTCACTTTCATATATTACTAGTGGGAATTTTTTTGTTATAGAACTTGGCTTATATATTCCAATGATGGGCTTCCTCAAATTGCCCGAGGTCTTCGTGAGCAAGCAAGTTGGATGCACACCCACTTAGTTTTCTTTTGAGCTTTCATACACTTATAGCTCTAGTGCATCTGTTGCATGGCAATCCCTATTCACTCGCATTGATATCAATTGATGGGCATCTCCATAGCCCATTAATTTGCCTAGTTGATGTGAGACTTTCTCCCTTCTTTTGTCTACTACCACCTTCAATTCCACCTATAGTGATATATCCATGGCTCATGCTCATGTATTGCGTGAGAGTTGAAAAAGCTGAAGCACATTAAAAAGTATGAACCAATTGATTGGCTAACACCCGGGTAGTACATGATTTATACTTTGTGTTGAGAAGAGGGAGCATAACAGGACTATATGATTTTGTAGGGATAACTTTCTTTAGCAATGATATTTTGAAAGACATGATTGCTTGTTAAGTATGCTTGAAGTATTATTGTTTTTATGTCAATATTAGACTTTTGTTTTGAATCTTACGGATCTGAATATTCATGCCACATAAAGAAACATTACATGATAAACATGTTAGGTAGCATTCCACATCAAAAATTCTGTTTTTATCATTTACCTACTCGAGGACGAGCAGGAATTAAGCTTGGGGATGCTTGATACGTCTCCAACGTATCTATAATTTTTTATTGTTCCATGTTATTATATTATCAATCTTGGATGTTTTATATGCATAATTATGCTATTTTATATCATTTTTTGGGAATAACCTATTAACCTAGTGCCCAGTGCCAGTTGCTGTTTTTTTCTTGTTTTTGGCTTTACAGAAAATCAATACCAAACGGAGTCCAATTGTCACAAAACTTTTTGACGATTTTTCTTGGACCACAAGACACCCTGGAAGCTTCGGGAGGAGGCCAGAAGAGCCATGAGGCGGCGACAAGCTCAGTGGGCGCGCCCCCCAGGCTTGTGGGCCCCTCGTAGGTCTTCTAACCCTAATCTTTGCTCCATAAATACTCAAATAACCCCCGAAGATCCCAGGGGCACACCAAAAATACTTTTCCGCTGCCGCAAGTTCCAGAACCACGAGATCCCATCTAGAGGCCTTTTCCGGCACTCTGCCGGAGGGGGATTCGATCACGGAGGGGTTCTTCATCAACCTTGCTGCCCTTCCAATGATGTGTGAGTAGTTTACCACAGACCTACGGGTCCATAGCTAGTAGCTAGATGGCTTCTTCTCTCTCTTTGATCTTTAATACATCGTTCTCCTCGATGTTCTTGGAGATCTATTTGATTTAATCTTCTTTTGCGGTGTGTTTGTTGAGATCCGATGAATTGTGGCTTTATGATCAGATTATCTATGAATATTATTTGAGTCTTCTCTGAAATCTTTTATGCATGATTGTTATAGCTTTGTATTTCTCTCCGATCTATTGATTTGGTTTGGACAACTAGATTGATTTTTCTTGCAATGGGAGAGGTGCTTTGTAATGGGTTCAATCTTGCGGTGCTCAATCCCAGTGACAGAAGGGGACATGACACGTATTTGTATTGTTGCCATTAAGGATAAAAAGATGGGGTTTGTTCATATTGATTGGATCTATCCCTCTACATCATGTCATCTTGCTTAAGGTGTTACTCCGTTCTTGTTAACTTAATACACTAGATGCATGCTGCATAGCGGTCGATGTGTGGAGTAATAGTAGTAGATGCAGAATCATTTCGGTTTACTTGTCTCGGACGTGATGCCTATATACATGATCATTGCCTTGGATATTGTCATAACTATGCGCTTTTCTATCAATTTCTCAACAGTAATTTGTTCACCCATCGTATGCTTTCTATCAAGAGAGAAGCCTCTAGTGAAAACTATGGCCCCCGGGTCTATCTTTTATCATATTATTTTCAGATCTATAAAATCAAAAACCCAAAAATACCTTGCTGCAATTCATTTACCTTTGTTTTATTTTGTGCTTTTACTTATCTTTTATACCTATCACTATCAGATCTTATCCTTGCAAGTAACCGTGAAGGGATGGACAACCCCTTTATCGCGTTGGGTGCAAGTATTTGTTTGTTTGTGCAGGTGCTATCATTGGAGACTTGTGTGTTCCTCCTACTGGATTTATACCTTGGTTCTTAACTGAGGGAAATACTTATCTCTACTTTGCTGCATCACCCTTTCCTCTTCAAGGGAAAAACCAACGCAAGCTAAAGAAGTAGTAGGGGGTCCTTGTGGGGCCCACAAGCCACCAGGGCGCGCCAGGGGGGGTGGCACGCCCTGGTGCCTCGTGGGCACATGGGGCACCCCCCTGGTATGTTTCCAGTTCCAAAAATTATTAAATATTCTATAAAAATTCATGTAAAAAATTCAAATCATTTTGAGCACTTTCATTTCTGGGCACTTTCTATTGCACGGATAATTCAGAAAACAAGATAATCATGGCATCTTATTGCATTTAACTAAAAATAATAGAAAACAAAAAGTGGGTACAGAAAGTTGTGCTTACTAAATTCATCGACCACATGCCCCTCAAAAAGAATCCATTAATAAGGTTGATCAGGTCTTATTAACAAACCATTTTCGAGTGACATGAAACCGAAGAATATTTGTAAAACACTAGGTTACCTCAACGGGGATATGCATCTCCCCAACTATAAGTGTTTCATATCTCTTTTTAATAGTAGGAAGAGGGAGTTGAAAACTTCCAATAGTAATTGTTGGAGTCTTTTCAATAACATGAATACTATTTACTTGAAATTCTTTCTTCGGAAAGTGCACCGTATGTTCATTGCCATTGATATGAAAAGTGACCTTGCTTTTGTTGTAATCAATAACAGCCCCTGCAGTATTCAGAAAGGGTCTACCAAGGATAATTGACATATTGTCATCCTCGGGCATATCAAGTATAACAAAGTCTGTTAAGATAGTAACATTTGCAACTACAACGGGCACATCCTCACAAACACCGATAGGTATGGCAGTTGATTTGTCAGCCATTTGCAATGATATTTCAGTGGGAGTGAGTTTATTCAAATCAAGTCTTTTATATAAAGAGAAGGGCATAACACTAACACCGGCTCCTAAATCACACAAAGCAGTTTTGACATAATTTTTTTAATGGGGCATGGTATAGTTGGTATTCCTGGATCTCCTAGTTTCTTAGGTACTCCATCCTTAAAAGAATAATTTGCAAGCATGGTGTGACGCCCCCAATTTGACCGTACGCTAATCATACACGCAGACGCGTACGACCAAGATTAGGGACTCACTAATCAATATCACAACACAACTCTAAATTCAAATAATAAGCATAAATCATCATCTTACAAACCAGGGGTCGCGAGGACCCGAATACATAAGTCATACACACAAATGATATCTGAGTACAGACATAGTTAGTCAAGTTTTGCCTTAAGAAGGCTGGCACAAACAACGATACAGATCGAAAAGGCGCAGGCCTCCTGCCTGGGAACCTCCTAACTACTCCTGGTCGGCTGGCTCGATCCAGAAGTAAGTACCATCGGGACCCTCCTGGTAGTAAGCTCTGGCGGTGGCATCTGGCTCCTGGGCTCCATCGTCTGATGTATCAACAATAGGGGATGGGGGGAAAAGAATAGCAGAGCAACCGTGAGTACTCATCCAAAGTACTCGCAAGACTGACATCAGAACTATACTAATTATGCATTGGTATCAACTGAGAAGGCTGAATCGGTGGACTATATAGCAGAAATGCCAGAATAGAGAGAGAGGCCTAGCCTATCGAAGACTAGCATCTTCAAGCAGTCTTGCAGCATCAGAGGAGAGTAGATAGTTGTAGCATACATGTGGTTATACAATAGCAATGCCCTGAGATCCTTTCTCGACACCCTGCGAGGAAGCAGTCCCGAGAGCATTATTAACAGTTTAATATGAATCATCATCAATTTGTAGTTGTCATAGATCCGGGCACAACTCCGAGCGTCCTGTTACCGTGGACACGGCTATTCGAATAGATATCTTCCCTGCAGGGGTGCACTACTGTTACCTAACACGCTCGATTAACTCCGACCGGACACACTGGCTGGGAAATGCCCGGCCTCGCCTGATCGACACATCGCAGCCCAACCTAGAGCTCAGCAGAGAGGTCAACATGCCGGTCTAAATCCTAAGTGCGCGGGGGTCTTGGGCCCATCACCCATTGCACTCCTGCACGTTGCGTGGCTGGACGGGGTGCAGGCGCGACACTGAATACACCAGTGACGTAACCAGCCCAATCCCGACGATCAGCCCGCATCTCTGAGCTGTGACGTCTGAAGAGCCTTCGACTGACACTACGATGCAGAGGGCCCCATTAAACCATTATCCCACGTGGTGGTAGTGCGAAATGGGCACGACGACCCACTCAGATCAAATACCCAGTTCCGTTAGGCGTATTTAGTATCGTGCGGGTGCTCTTGGAGCCGACCCGTCTTTAATGATATTCGCTCGCGGGCACCCTTGGGGCCAGCCCGACTTTACATTTCCCCGCGGGTACCTCTCGAGGTGGACCCGCCTGTAACAAAGGTTAAAGTAACCGTGTGTCCAAGTAACGAGGAGGAATCCGAGGAATCACCCTCGATGGATTCCCACTCGAGGAGTTGCGCGACGATAGCTTAGCGGAGGTGATGTAAGAGGAATCACCCTCGATAACACACATCCGGGAAGCTATTCTACAGAGGCACCATCGAAAGTGAGCTAAGAGGTATCACCCTCGGCACTCGATGCCAGCTCTGCAGTGTCGAGCAATTTAGGGGGTGTGCGGTGATGTGCAGCTCTCAGCCCGTCGAACATTCGATCGGGGCGCAGATGCTAAAGCGGAGCAACTATAGCAAGGGAGAGGGGCCACAGATGGTTTTCCATCCAACCTATAATAAGCAGTTTGGATAATAAGGCAGGTATCAACAGCAGTTACAAGGACAGGCTATGCATCAGATTAGGATAAATCAAAATAGCAGCAATTTCTAATGCAAGCAGGAGGGAGAAGGAATGGATGATATAGGCATGCGTCAAGGGGGTTTGCTTGCCTGGAAGCTCTGCTGAGAGAGGCTGATCGACAAACGGCTGCTCGTCGGGGGTGTAGTCGAACTCTGCTGGGACGGCGTCGGTCTCGGCGTCTATCGAGAGAGAAGGAGGGGGAAGAAACAATAAATTTCACGGCAAAATGCAACCACTATGCATGACAAGCCTAAAATGATATGCAGATGTGTTTTACTGCCTAACTAAATGATTTAGTTAATTTAGAAATTTATCTGGATTTATCTAATTAAAGTTGCGCACTATTCATTTATCGAAAACAGTCAAAATGTTCCATGTTCAGCTAGCTATGAGTGTTGGACAGGTGTTTTGATTACATATTTAGAATCTTCATATTTTTCTGATCATTTTACATATATAAATTATTTTCATCTGACTTACGGTTTAAAAGATATGATTTTCTAAAGTTTTATTAATTTTCTGGAATTATTTTAAATATTTAATTCAACATTATCCAAAACAGTGTTGGGATGACGTCAGCATGACGCAATGCTGACGTCAGCGGTCAACAGAGACGCTGACCAGTCAATCTGACGGGTGGGTCCCACCTGCCATAGACAGTGGGCTAATTAATCTAATTAACAGACTAATTAACCAGGTGGGGCCCATCTGTCAGTGAGTCATTAGTGTTAATCTAATCATTTTAATTAACCTATTTACTAATTAAATAACTGACAGGGGGGGGTGGCCCACCTGTAATAGACACAGGGGCTTGGGGCCCCACATGTCAGTGGCTGAGCCGGCCCAGTCAGCAGCGCTGACCAGGTCAACGGGCCCGCGGCCCCACCGGCCAGTGTCACTGGCAGTGGGCCAGGGCTGGCCACGTCGGACGACGACCGGCGTGTCGCCGGAATCGCGCCAGCGAGCGCATTCGCGGCGGCGCGACCACGGGAGGTTTCCGGAAAACGTGCACGGGCCACCATTTGCAGCGGGGTTGGGCTCGTTCGAACGGGGACGCGACGGCAGTTCGAACGGTGCTGGTCTCGCGGGCTGAAACGGCCGGAGACGAGCGGCAGGAGCTCATCGGCGGCGAGGTGCTTCGGGCGTGCGACGGGAACGAGGCTACGGCGGGCAAACAGACGAGGTGAAGCGCTGGGGAGGCTCTACGCGTGCGTGCGAGCAAGATGGGCACAAGCCCGCGACCATTTGGTCGCCGGAGCCACGCCGGCGACGAGGTCAGGCGGCGGTGGTTACGGGCATCTCCAAATGCGGCGGCAACGGCCGCTAATTCGCGCAGGGGAGAGAGGGGAGAGGTGCGGCTGCCCACCGGGGAGGCACACGGGGGCTCGGCGAAGGCTTAGGAGCAGCAGAGGCGGCCGGAGACGACGAAGATTGCCGGCGATGCAGAAGGGGAAGAAGAGCACGTGGCTGTCGATGCAGGGGCTCCGGGACTCGGGCTTGTGGTCAAGGAGGACGGGGTCGTCGCGGCGGAGCAGATGGATTAGGCAGCGAGGCAATCGGGGCACGGTGGCCGCGCAATCGAGCGACGGCGGCGACGGCGACTTTCGGGTGAGGAGGGGATCGAGAGAGAGAGAGCGTGCAGGGGCGAATGGGGGCTGCTAGGGTTCGGGGGAGGGGACGAGGAGCACGGGGGAGACTTATCGGCGCCGGGGAGGCGGCGGATGGCCGGCACGTGGCGATCGGCGGCGCTGTCGCGCGCGCCAGCCGACAGTGAGGCGAGGAGGACGACGACGCGCTGGCGGGCTGGGCTGGCTACTGTGCACTTGCGGCCCAAGTGCACAGTAGACCATTGCCCCTTTTCTTTTTCTTTTCTATTTCTTTTCTTTTCCACTGTTTTGCAAATTGTTTTAGCACTAAATGAATTTTAATAAATGTGTGACTTGGCTCAAATATTACAGTGCAATATTAACTACCACCAAAAATTGGCTTGGGCAAATTATGATTTCATTTTAAATCCTATTAAATAATCTAGTGTTAAATTGTTGTTATTAGCTACTGTTTGGTTTAACAGAGTTGCTTAACCAATTTAAAGACTATTGCACATATTTTTATAATGGCCTCCAGAATATTTATCACATTTTGAACATTTTAGTTTCTGGTTTTGAACAACTTTTATTTTCACTTTAGGTTTGAATTGCAAGTTTAAATTGGAATTTGAAATGAGATATGATGCAATGATGCTCAAGCATGGTTAATCATAATGACATGGCATTATCAAAGGGGTGATTACTGTAGCTATTACATGGGGGCGTTACACATGGTGGAAATTTTAGCTTCAGGTATTTTTCTTTTATTAGTGACAATATCTTTCATGTATTTAGCATAAGGAGGCATTTTCAATATATCAATCAAACGAGTACGCAGAAAGATTGGCCTAAGCATTTCAACAAAGCGTTCAAAGTTTTCCTCTTCTTTATGCTTAGATGGTTTAGGTGGAAAGGGCATGGGTTTTTTAACCCATGGTTCTCTTTCTTTACCATGTTTTCTAGCAACGAAGTCTCTTATCATAACGTTTATTTTTAGAAGGTGGGTTATCAAGATCAACATCAGGTTCTATTTCAACATCATTATCAGGTTTTTTGTCATTATCTGGTTGAGCATCTACATGAGCATCATTATTATTATTATCATCAGGTGAATGTTCATTACCAGATTGTGTTTCAGCATCGGAAATAGAAACATCATTATTATCTTCAGAAGGTTTTTCTACCTCAGGTTCACTAGAAGTATGCAAAGTCCTATCATTTTTCTTTTTCTTTTTCTTTTTAGATGGACTAGGTGCATCAACATTAATTCTTTGAGAGTCTTGTTCAATTCTTTTGGGGTGACCTTCAGGATAAAGTGGCTCCTAAGTCATTCTACCTCCTCTAGTCATTACTCTAACAGCATGATCATTCATATTGTTATTCATTTCATTGAGCAATTCACTTTGAGATTTTGCAACTTGTTCTAGCTGGGTTTGAACCATAGATGCATGTTTACTTACACCTTTGACATCATTAGCAATTCTAAATAACAAGTCACTCAAACGATCAATCATGTAGGCATTTCGTTTCAATTGTTTCATAACATTTGCATTGAAGTGATCTTGCTTAATAATATAATTATCAAATTCATACAAGCATTGACTAGGCGGTTTGTTATGAGGAATATCACCTTCATCAAACTTTATAAGAGAATTTACCTCTACTACCTGTGACGGTGTGTCAAGACCATGTATTTCTTCAATAGGTGGTAAATTCTTAACATCTTCGGCTTTAATACCTTTTTCCTTCATACATTTCTTTGCTTCTTGCATATCTTCAGGACTGAGATATAAAATACCCCTCTTCTTCGGAGTGGGTTTAGGCGGTAGTTCAGGAAGTGTCCAATCATTATCATTCTTCAATATATTATTCAATAGTTCCTCAGCTTGTTCAATAGTTCGTTCCCTGAAAATACAACCAGCACAACTATCTAGGTAGTCCCTAGAAGCATCGGTTAGTCCATTATAGAAGATATCAAATATTTCATTTTTCTCAAGAGGATGATCAGGCAAAGCATTAAGTAATTGGAGAAGCCTCCCCCAAGCTTGAGGGAGATTCTCTTCTTCAATTTGCACAAAGTTAAATATTTCCTGTAAGGCGGCTTGTTTCTTATGAGCAGGAAAATATTTTTCAGAGAAGTAATATATCATATCCTGGGGACTACGCACACAACCAGGAGTAAGAGTATTATACCATATTTTAGCATCACCCGTTAATGAGAAAGGAAATAAATTAAGAATATAGTAATAACGAATATTTTCCTCATGAGCGAATAGGGTGGCTATATCATTCAACTTAGTAAGATGTGCCACAACAGTTTCAGTTTCATAACCATGAAAAGGATCAGATTCGACCAAAGTAATTAACTCAGGATCGACAGAGAATTCATAATCCTTATCGGTAACAAATATGGGAGAGGTAGCAAACTTAGGATCATATTTCATTCTCTCCTTCATAGATTTTTCTTTCATTTCAGCAACAAATTTTATAACTTCATCTCTATCATTACAAGCAAGAATGGCTCTAGCTGTCTCTCTATCATAGCAATATTCATCAGGTGATTCAACTCTAGTAGGAGAGCTAGGAATAATAGGTGAATCATAATTTTCAAGAGTGTCAACATTTCCAGTTTCTTGAACTTTAGCAATTTGTTCATCAAGAAATTCACCAAGTGGCACAACATTATCAAACATAGTACTAGCATCATCATGAGTATCATCAATAGCAGAAGTAGTATCATCAATAACTTGCGACATATCAGAATGCATAACAGGTGGTGGTGTCACAAGCCTACTTAAAACAGAAGGTGAATCAAGTGCGGAGCTGGATGGCAGTTCCTTACCTCCCCTCATCTTAGAGGGAATGATCTTGGTCTTAGCGTCTTTCAGATTCTTCATAGTGATCAACATATATAAATCCCAAGTGACTTAGCAAATAGAGCTATGCTCCCCAGCAACGGCGCCAGAAAAAGGTCTTGATAACCCACAAGTATAGGGGATCGCAACAGTTTTTGAGGGTAGAGTATTCAACCCAAATTTATTGATTTGACACAAGGGGAGCCAAAGAATATTTGCAAGTATTAGCCGTTGAGTTGTCAATTCAACCACACCTGAAGATAAAATATCTGCAGTAGAGTATTTAGTAGCACAGTAATATGATGGTTTTGATAGTAGTAACAGTAATAGTAACAGTAACAGTAATGGTAGCAGTAATAGTTTTGTAGCAATTGGGACAGTAGCAGCAATAGTAGTAACTTAGCAAAGAACAATATGTGAAAAGCTCATAGGCATTGGGTTGGTGGTGATAATTATGTTGGATGATATTCATCATGTAACAGTCATAACCTAGGGCGACACAAAACTAGCTCCAATTCATCAATGTAATGTAGGCATGTATTCCGTATATTGTGATACGTGCTTGCGATAAGAACTTGCATGACATCTTTTGTCCTACCCTCCCATGGCAGCGGGGTCCATAAGGAAACTAAGGGATATTAAGGCCTCCTTTTAATAGAGAGCCGGAACAAACCATTAACACATAGTGAATACATGAACTCCTCAAACTACGGCAATCACCAGAAAGAATCCCAATTATTGTCACCTTGGGGTATGCAAATCATAACACATAGCAGGTGCGTATAACTTGCAAGATCGGATCAAGAACACAAATATATTCATGAAAACATAAAGGGTTCAGATCTGAAATCATGGCACTCGGGCCCTAGTGACAAGCATTAAGCATAGCAAAGTCATACCAACATCAATCTCAGAACATAGTGGATACTAGGGATCAAGCCCTAACAAAACTAACTCGATTACATTATAAATCTCATCCAACCCATCACCGTCTAGCAAGCCTATGAAGGAATTACTCACGCTCGGTGGTGAGCATCATGAAATTGGCGATGAATAAGGGTTAGTGATGACGATGCCGGAAGATCCCTGATACGTCTCCAACGTATCTATAATTTTTGATTGTTCCATGCTGTTATAATATCAATCTTGGATGTTTTTATAATCATTTACAGAAATTTTATATCATTTTTGGACACTAGCCTATTAACTTAGTGCCCAGTGCCCGTTGCTGTTTTCTGCCCTGTTTTTGTTTTACAGAAAATCAATACTAAACGAAGTCCAAATACAACGAAACTTTTTAGAGATTTTTTATTGGACCAGAAGAACACTAGAAGCTTCGGGAAGAGGCCAGAAGATCCTGGTGGGGCCCACGAGCCACCAGGGCACGCCTGGGGGGGGGGCAGGCGCGCCCTGGTGCCTCGTGGGGCCCACCAAGCTCCGTTTGACCTAATTCCAGCACTATAAATCCAGACAATTCAGAAACCCTCAGGAGAGTACACGAAATACTTTTTACGCCGCTGCAAGCTTCTGTTCCAGAGAGATCCCATCTGGGGTCCTTCTCCGGTAATCTGCCGGAGGGGGAATCGATCACGGAGGGGCTCTACATCAACCTTGCTGCCTCTCCGATGATGCGTGAGTAGTTTACCACAGACCTTCGGGTCCATAGTTAGTAGTTAGATGGGTTCTTATCTCTTTTTGATCTTCAATACAATGTTCTCCTTGATGTTCTTGGAGATCTATCCGATGTAATCCCTTTTTGCAGTGTGTTTGTTGGGATCCGATGAATTGTGAGTTTATGATCAGATTATCCATGAAATTATTTGAGTCTTTGCTGCACTCTTTTATGCATGATTATTATAGCCTCGTATTTCTTCTCCGATCTATTGATTTGGTTTGGCCAACTGAGTTGATTTATCTTGCCATGGGAAGAGGTGCTTTGTAGTGGGTTCGATCTTGCGGTGCTCAATCCCAGTGATAGAAAGGGACATGACACGTATGTATCGTTGCTACTAAGGATAACAAGATGGGATCTATTCACTGGGTTTATTAATTCATGAGTTTATCTTGTCTACTTCATGTCATCGTTCTTAAGGCATTACTCCGTCCTTATGGACTTAATATACTAGATGCATGCTGGATAGCGGTCGATGTGTGGAGTAATAGTAGTAGATGCAGGTAGGGGTCGGTCTACTAATCTTGGACATGATGCCTATATACATGATCATTGCCTTGGATATTGTCATGATTATTTGCTTTTCTATCAATTGCCCAACAGTAATTTGTCTACCCACCGTATGCTATTTTCTCGAGAGAAGCCTCTAGTGAAAACTATGGCCCCCGGGTCTATCAAAATCATATTACTAAAACCCTAAAAATATTGCTGCCATCTCTTTTTATTTATTTTATTTTGTATTTTTGTTTCAATCTATCAATCTATCACATACAATTTAATCTTGCAATTTACCGCCGAGAGATTGTGTGATTACACCTCTCATTTGCGTTGGGTGCAAGGGTTTGTTGTTTGTGTGCAGGTACTACTAACGAGGTGTTGTGTGATTCTCCTACTGGTTTGATAACCTTGGTTTCAGAACTGAGGGAAATACTTATCTGTACTGTGCTGCATCATCCCTTCCTCTTCGGGGAAATACCAACGCAAGCTACAAGTAGCAGGAAGAATTTCTGGCGCCGTTGCCGGGGAGACATCATCAACATCTATCAAGTACCTTTGCATAAACTCTCATCTCCTTGCATTTACTTTATTTGCCATTTGCCTCTCGTTTTCATCTCCCCCACTTCTAAAACATTTTTACAAAAATACAAAAATATTTTTCGTTTGCCTTTTTCTTGTTTGCTTGTTTCCTTGTTTGCTATCTTGTTTGCGTAGTCACGATGTCTCAAGAAAATACAAAATTGTGTGATTTTTCCAATACTAATAATAATGATTTTATTAGTACTCCGATTGCTCCTCCCGCCGCTAGTGCGGACACTTGTGATATTAATGCCGCTTTGCTAAATCTTGTAATGAAAGATCAATTTTTCGGTAGTCCTAATGAAGATGTCGCATCCCATCTTAACACTTTCGTAGAATTGTGTGACATGCAAAATAAAAAAGATGTGGATAATGATATTGTGAAATTCAAATTATTCCCGTTCTCATTGCGGGATCGTGCAAAAATTTGGTTTTCATCTTTACCACGAAATAGTATCGATTCTTGGGATAGGTGTAAAGATGCTTTTAATACTAAGTATTTTCCTCCCGCGAAAATTATTTCTCTTACAAATCAAATTATGAATTTTAAGCAACTTGATCATGAACATGTTGCCCAATCTTGGGAAAGGATGAAATTAATGATAAGAAATTGCCCCACTCATGGTTTAAATTTATGGATGATCATACAAAAAAATTAAGCGGGATTGAATTTTGTCTCTAGAAATCTTTTAGATGCCGCCGCGGGTGGTACGTTTATGGAAATTACTTTGGGTGAAGCTACTAAATTGCTTGATAATATTATGGCAAATTATTCACAATGGCACACTGAAAGAACTCCTACTAGTAAAAAAGTGAGTTCGTTGAGGAAATTAATACTTTGAGTGATAAAGTTGACGCGCTCATGAAATTGGTTGCTAGCAAAAATGCTCCTATTGATCCTAATGATGTGCCTTTGTCCACTTTTATTGAGCAAAATAATGATCCCGTAGATGTGAATTTTGTCTCACGAAACAATTTTAATAGTAATGCTTATAGAGGTAATTTCAACGCTAGACCGTTTCCTGGAAATTCCTCTAATAATTATGGCAATCCTTATGGTAATTCCTATAATAATAATAGGATACCTTCTGATCTTTAAAGTAATATTAAAGAATTTATTAATGCTCAAAAAGTTTTCAACACTACGATTGAAGAAAAATTGAGTAAACTTGATGATATGTCTAGGAGCATTGATAGAATTATTCATGATGTGGAAAATCTTAAGACTAAAATTTTGCCACCTAAAATTGATATTAGTGAATCTATTAAAGCTTTATATGTCTCCATGGATGAGAATAAGAAAAGAACCGCCATGCTAAGATCTAAACGAGAATTTTTAGAAAAACAATTCCTCCTGATTTTTATCGTAGTAATGATGAGGATATTAAAATGATTGGTGTTTCATCTATTGATTCTTTGTTTAGCAAAATTAAACTTGATGAAAAGGGGACTGAAGAAGAGTCAACTTTAGCCAAAGAGCGTCCCCATAATTCGGAGGGTGAAAATCTTGATAAGAAAACTGCTAAAAGTGGGTTTGGAGAGGTAAAAACTTTAAATAACGATGTGCCCACTCTCTTGGATTACAAAGATTTTAATTATGATAATTGTTCTTTAATTGAGTGCATTTCTTTGTTACAATCCATGTTAAATTCACCCAACGCTTATGAGCAAAACAAGGCTTTTATTAAACATATAGTAGAAGCAATGATGAAAGCATTAGAAGAAAAGCTTGAACTGGAAATTTCAATTCCTAGAAAATTATATGATGAATGGGAACCCACCATTAAAGTTAAAATTAAAAATTATGAGTGCAATGCTTTATGTGATTTGGGTGCTAGCGTTTCCACAATTCCAAAATCTCTATGTGATGTGCTAGGTTTTACCAACATAGATGAATGCTCCCTTAATTTGCATGTGGCGGATTCTACTATTAAAAAGCCTTTGGGAAGAATTAATGATGTGCTTATTCTTGCAAATAGAAATTATGTGCCCGTTGATTTTATTGTTCTTGATATTGAATGCAATTCTTCTTACCCCATAATACTTGGTAGACCGTTCTTACAAACTATAGGTGCCGTTATTGATATGAAAGAAGGGAATATAAAATTTCAGTTTCCGTTAAAGAAAGGTATGGAGCATTTCCCTAGGAAAATAATTAAAGCACCATATGAATCAATCATGAGGGCCACTTATGGAATCAACTTGAAAGATGACAATACTTGAAATTATGCATTATGCCTAGCTAGCGGCATAAAACAATAGCGCTTGTTGCGAGGCAACCCAATGAATAAAATAATTTTTTGTTATAAGTTTCTATTATGGTGTTTTTTACTGTCATGCTACTGGTATGATGGTGTTTTTGTGTTTTTAATTATTGTTTGTGCCAAGTAAAGCCTTTAGGATGATTTGGAAGATAGTATAATTGATATTGTTTGAAAACAGAAAGTTTTGCATCCAGTGCTGGAATTTTGTTTTTTCTCTGGAACGTCAGAACCTTCTGAATTTTTTACACAGTATTGGTATATGAATTTTCCACGTTTCCCTAATTTTTCAGAATTTTTGGAGTTACAGAAGTATGACTATAATTCAGATTTCCACAGACTGTTCTGTTTTTGACAGATTCTGTTTTTGATGCACTACTTGCTTGTTTTGATGAATCTATGGATTGTATCGGGGGGTATAAGCCATGGTGAAGTTAGAGTACAGTAGGTATAATGCAAAAATAAAATATGAATGGGTTTGCAACAGTACTTATAGTAGTGATTTGTTTTGTTATGCTAACGGATCTCACGAAGGTTTTGTTAAGTTTTGTGAGATTGAAGTTTTCAAGTTTTGGGTGAGATCACGATGGATGAAGGAATAAGGAGTAGCAAAAGCCTAAGCTTGGGGAAGCCCGAGGCACCCCAAGGTAATATTCTAGGAAGACTCAAGCGTCTAAGCTTGGGGATGCCCCGGAAGGCATCCCCTCTTTCTTCTACCAACCATCGGTAATTTTACTTGGAGCTATATTTTTATTCGTCACATGATATGAGTTTTGCTTGGAGCGTCTTGTATTATATGAGTCTTTGCTTTGTTTGCTTTTTAGTTTGTCACAATCATCTTTGTTGAACACACCTATCTTGGGAGAGCCACACGTTTATCATCATGATTTGTTAGAATACTCCATGTGCTTCACTTAAATTTTTTGAGCTAGGCAGTTGCTCTAGTGCTTCACTTAAATCTTTTTGAGCACGGTGGTGACTATATTTTGAAGAAATAAACTCTCATGCTTCACTTATATTATTTTGAGAGTTGGTTAAAATTTTGAAGAAATGAATTCTCATGCTTCACTTATATTATCTTCAGAAGTGTTAAGATTGAAATTTTGAAGAAATATTTGCACTCTCATGCTTCACTTAAATATTTTTGAGAGTTGATCAATAGTAACGGTAATTTGCACAAGATATGAATTTGGTCCCAAAGTGATGAATATTCAAGACGGATATAGATAAAAACTTTCATATAGATCATTGGATATGATAATTGTGATTCCTTGCAATAGTTTTGCGATATGGAGATGATGATATGTGAGTCATGTTAGTGAGTAATTGTGATTTAGTAAGAATATTAGTGTTAAGGTTTGTGATTCCCTATGCAAGAACGTTAAGTCAATAGTTATGCAACAAAATTATATCCTACTTATGGTGCATTATACGGTGTTAGTTATGTTCAATGCATGTTTATGACCGTTTTCGTTTTTTGATTGGTTGCTTCTCAATCTTTTGCTAGCCTTCATTTGTACTAAGCGGAAATACTGCTTGTGCATCCAAAATCCTTAAACCCAGTTTTGCCATATGATTCCACTATATCTACCTATATGCGGTATTTCACTGCCGTTTCAAGTAAATTTGCGTGTGCCAACTCTAATTTTCAAAATAATTTTTCTATTTTGTGTGCCTGTACCGCTCATGAAGCGGCAGGGGGTGGCCAATATTTTCCATGTTGGGTGTGTTATTCTCACGATGAGTGTTTATTCACTTGTCATTGCACGAGAGTATGGTTGGTAATAGGGATGCCCAGTCCCGCATGAAATGAAATTAATAACAACAAAATTCCTTCGAAAGTGATGGTATGGAGGGCACCCGTGGATACGGCTAGCCATGGATTGTTAAAGAAATGGTGGAAAGGAAATAAACTTTACTTTCTGTTTGGGAACCACCTATGATGTGTCTAGCATGGAAAATATTGGGAATTCTTGGTCGTTTTCGTTGACAGGAAAAGTATGCCTCTCAAAATATTTTTATCTCTTTAATTTCAGCTTTGAGCTCTGGCACATTTGACAAATCTCTGCTTCCCTCTGCGAAGGGCCTATCTATTTACTTTTATGCAATTTTTATTTTTATTTGAGTCTCCATCTTCTTTTACAAAAGCACCAACTAGAGACCACTATTGTCATACTTGTGCATTGGATGTAGCAAATATTCGAGTGTGTTTCATGAATGGATCAATGATTGAGCATAATGGGCTAGGGATAACTTTCTTTAGCGTTGATATTTTGAAAGACATGGTTGCTTGTTAGTATGCTTGAGTATCAATGTTTTCATGTCAAATTATAGACTATTGCTTTGAATCATACAAGTCCAATGTCCATGCAACAAAAGAAAAGAATATGTGATGAATATGTTAGGTAGCATTCCACATCAAAAATTCTGTTTTTATCATTTACCTACTCAAGGACGAGCAGGAATTAAGCTTGGGGATGCTGATACGTCTCCAACGTATCTATAATTTTTTATTTTTCCATGCTGTTATAATATCTATCTTGGATGTTTCTATAATCATTTACAGCAATTTTATATCATTTTTGGAGACTAACCTATTAACTTAGTACCCAGTGCCAGTTGCTGTTTTCTGCCCTGTTTTTGTTTTACAGAAAATCAATACCAAACGAACTCCAAATACAACAAAACTTTTTGGAGATTTTTATTCGACCAGAAGAACACTAGAAGCTTCGGAAGGAGGCCAGAAGACCCTGGTGGGGCCCACGAGCCACCAGGGCGCGCCTGGGGGGGGCAGGCGCGCCCTGGTGCCTCGTGGGGCCCATCAAGCTCCGTTTGACCTAATTCCAGCACTATAAATTCCAGAAAAATCAGAAACCCTCAGGAGAGTACACTAAATACTTTTTACGCCGCCGCAAGCTTCTGTTCCAGTGAGATCCCATCTGGGGTCCTTCTCCGGTAATCTGTCGGAGGGGGAATCGATCACGGAGGGGCTCTACATCAACCTTGCTGCCTCTCCGATGATGCGTGAGTAGTTTACCACAGACCTTCGGGTCCATAGTTAGTTGCTAGATGGCTTATTCTCTCTTTTTGATCTTCAATACAATGTTCTCCTTGATGTTCTTGGAGATCTATCCGATGTAATCTCTTTTTGCGGTGTGTTTGTTGGGATCCGATGAATTGTGAGTTTATGATCAGATTATCCATGAAATTATTTGAGTCTTTGCTGCACTCTTTTATGCATGATTATTATAGCCTCGTATTTCTTCTCCGATCTATTGATTTGGTTTGGCCAACTGAGTTGATTTATCTTGCCATGGGAAGAGGTGCTTTGTAGTGGGTTCGATCTTGCGGTGCTCAATCCCAGTGACAGAAAGGGACATGACACGTATGTATCGTTGCTACTAAGGATAACAAGATGGGATCTATTCATTGGGTTTATTAATTCCTGAGTTTATCTTGTCTACTTCATGTCATCCTTCTTAAGGCATTACTCCGTTCTTATGGACTTAATACACTAGATGCATGCTGGATAGCGGTCGATGTGTGGAGTAATAGTAGTAGATGCAGGCAGGAGTCGGTCTACTAATCTTGGACGTGATGCCTATATACATGATCATTGCCTTGGATATCGTCATGATTATTTGCTTTTCTATCAATTGCCCAACAGTAATTTGTCTACCCACCGTATGCTATTTTCTCGAGAGAAGCCTCTAGTGAAAACTATGGTCCCCGGGTCTGTCAAAATCATATTACTAAAACCCTAAAAATATTGCTACCATCTCTTTTTATTTATTTTATTTTTTGGGTCCAACTTTAAAACTATACTAGAGGCAGCACACTACGAAGCTTTGATATAAGATTAGAGGCAGGTCAGTAGGTCCTGGGTTAGAGGCAAACTTACCTGTGGATGCTCTTACAGCCCACTTCCCACTATGACTAGCCTTGGCTACAACAACAACAAAAGGGCTTATAGCCCACTATTGTACTACCTCCGTCTTACTAGTTCATAGGTCCCCTTCGTATTTAGTGTAAAATTTTAACCATAGATTTACGCAAGAAAATGTCAATGCATGTCACCAGAAATTATACCATTGCAAATTATGTTCAAATACGAATCCAACGATATAATTTTTAGTGACATGCATTAACATTTTGTTAGTTAAATCTATGGTCAAAATTTGATACTACAAAATACCAAGGGGACTAGTAAACCAGGACGGAGGTAGTACTTGCTCTTAGGGCATCCACAGTGGTTGGAGGCAGCATTGCCTCTAAGCTGGGGTCCACATTACTGCCTCTAAGGTTAGTCAAAAATGCTGCAATGTATGGCATTTGAGTGCAGCCTCTAGAACGGTCCCACAAAAACAATAATCAAGTTGATATGTGATTCACTTTTCAGTTGGGAGACTCAAGGAAGTGGATGACATGTAGGGACAGATGAATGGTTTAATTGAAACAAAAGCTTGGAGGCAGCCTCTTAGCTTAGAGGCGATGCCAAGGATGTTTTGCTAGAGGCAACTCCATGCAATCTATAGAGGCAAGCTATAGAGGCAGCAAAAGTGCACATTGTGGATGCTAGTCTAAGTTACTTCCCACTATGACTAGCCTTGGCTACAACAACAAAAAAACGATGCAGGTGATCACGTGAGAATAAATAGTAAAAACATTTCTTTCAGTATATAGTGTGTAGATGCAGTTTTGAACACTACACTTGTCATTGTAACTTGGAAAATTATGAAAAAATTGAGCTCCGTTGTGGTTCACATTTAATAGGAAAGGAGTTTAACCTCGATGAGTAGCTTCTCTGTGCACGGAAAGCATGTAAGGAATCCAACAACTTGATCCAGATTGGGGCCGATAGATTTTATTGCCAAGATCTTCACTGTGCGCACAGACTGGGTCAAGCTTGTGGGAATCATTTTCTGGATGACAGTCGAACATACATCAAGAAAAAATTTAAAAATGTGATTTTCAAGAAGAAGAAGGAGAAGAAGAAGAGTGTTGTACCTGAACGATTATGGATCCAATAACAAGTTCGGAGAATTTGGCAGACGAGTAGGCCAACACTGTCAATTTCGGCGCGTCAATGACCCTGATTTTTGTTGGACCTTCTAGATCAGATACAAGCAATCTCTCAAGGAAAGGCGCATTCTCAATGACCATATCGTGAAACAGCTCAGCTGATCTCTTACCAAGTAATGTCTTGTTACGGGGCCATCAAGACACATAAATCCATCGGAGATTCATCGAGGCGATGTGGAGGGTAATGAACCCATGGATCTGCCAAAGACAAAGGTACTTGAGCACAGTACAGCCGCGGAGCAGGTGCTCCATAGCCTCCTTCGAGATGCCAATGTCGAAGAGGTCAAGTTGCTTGAGTTGAGGGAGAAGAAGAGAGGGCGCGACATTAATCTGGGGGAAATAGCGGAGCTGAACCTGCAGCGGCGCAGCATTGGCGCGAGGCGGAGCGCGGACGGCGACAGAGAGCGACATCGTCCACCTTCAAACCTGAGCTCCTCGAGCTGATCTAGGGTGGGGGATAAGAACCACTCATCGAACTTGGCTTGGACCTTGCAGTTGGTACTGAACATGCGGATGTCAAGGCGTCTGGCTGGCCCAGGGTGCGATGCAAGGATCTTGGAGACTGCGGCCATGCGTTTGCAATCCCTGTCGCAGAGGCAGCTGTCGACGGTGAGGTTGAGGGGGACGCAGCGCCACCGCCGGGAGAGCAGGGTGGTCCGCACGGCAGATTTGGTGGGGAGGAGGGCGATGATGACGAGCAGCATGTCGTCGGGGAGGCTGCTGATGAAGTCCAGGCTCGCCGGATGTGGTTTTGGCTCGAGCCGCCTCCGCTTGTTGGCTGCCTCGCCGTCCATCTCAGCCGGCGGCGACACCGGTGTACACGTGTGCTGGTGTGTATTGTGTGTTGGGTGTGCGCGAGTGCGTCCTTGTGTGCATGCCGCCGCGCAGTGGTGTAGTGTACGCGAGTGCATCCTTCACGCGGAAGAAGTGTGCCCTCAATTTAGTAGCGTGCGGGGGTGCTACCGCGAGTGGTTTCAACTTTGTTTACTTCACCGCGTGTCAGATGGGCCTCTAGTTTATTTATTTTCACCCGCTGCCACATGGGCCAGCACACCAAGGTAGAGAACACGAGCTGACAAGGCAGCATGTAGACTGGTTGACCAGTCAACTAAACAATATACGGAGCTATACGCTGACACAGTGACCGTATAATCCCTCGGTAAAGAGAGATCGAGTGAGAGGGGAGGCCCGTGAGAGATAGTCGAGAGAGAGAAAGAGCTACTCCCTCCGTTCGATAATGTAGTGCCTATAATTTTTTGAAAAGTCAAACTTTTGAAACTTTGACCAAGTTTATAAAGAAATTACTTATATCTACAATACCAAAGATAAATGATATGAACTAAGTACATCTTGTGATGAATCTATTGATTGTTCCAGATGTAAATGTTTTTCTCCACATATACCTGGTCAAACTTTTCTCAGGTTTGACTTTTCAAAACATCCATATGTTATGGACGTGAGAGAGTACCTAACTAGAGAGAGAGAGTGTGTGTGTGTGAAATAGAAAGAGTGAGTTTGCAAAAAGTGTGTGTGTGTGTGTGTGTGTGTGTGTGTGTGTGTGTGTGAAAGAGACATGGACAACACACGATAAAGTAGAGAAAAAATGCGTGTGTCTTATGCAAACATATCGCACATGCATCTTCGAGAGCGGAAGCGAGGTGAGGAGATAGTGTGTGCTTGTTTGCAACCGAGAGAGAAAGACCCCTAGCACGTGGCCAAGAGAGGTCTGGCAAACATGGGAGAGAGGTCGAGAGAGACGTATGGAGAAAATGCACGAATGGGGAGGAGAGTGTGTGTGTTTGTGATAGAGAGATCACTTGGAGATCGTGATGGTACTACATGGGTGGGAGATTGAGTGACAAGGTGTGTGCGCGATAGAAGATACCCCGAGAGAGATCGAGATAGATGTAGGGATGGAAGGAGACAATACGTGTGTTCGTGATGGATAGTGAGAGATAGTCATACTTAGGGGGAGTGCATGTGCCTATGATGGAGTGAGAGATTATGGTACTTAGGGGGGCTGCATGTCAGATAGAGAGAGAACAAGGGCGGAGAGTGTTAGATGGGTCTATGTAGTGCAAGCGAGATATGTGTATGTGTGACCTAGGGAGATATAAAGTTTGAGAGAGATAGAGGAGCCCCGATACGGCTAAGTGGTGCATCAGAGAGTTGAGAGAGGGAAAGAGATACTCCATCCGTTCGATAATGTAGTGCATATAAATTTTTTAGAAGTCAAACTTTGGAAACTTTGACCGGGTTTACACAGAAAATTATTTATATCTACAATACCAAAGATACATCATATGAAACAACATCTTGTTATGAATCTAATGATATATGTTTGCCGTTCTAGATGTAAATGTTTTTCTCCATGTACCTGGTCAAACTTTGTGAGGTTTGACTTTTCAAAAAATATATATTCTATGGATCGAAGAGAGTACCTAAGTCGAGAGAGATCAAGTGCATGTGAAGGAGAAAGAGTGAGTGTGAAAAAAGAGTGTGTGTGTGTGTGTGTGAAAGAGAAAGGGACAACAAACGATAAAATAGAGAGAGTGTGTGTGTCTTATGCAAACATATCACGCATGCATCTCCGAGATAGAAAGCGAGGTGAGGAGATACATGGAGATAGCTAGTGCGTGGTTGTTTGCAATGGAGAGAGACCCCCTATAGCACCTGTCCAATAGAGGTCTGGCCAACAAGGGACAGAGGTCGAGAGGGACGTATGGAGAAGATGGACACATGGGGAGGGAGAGAGGGAGTGTTTGTGATAGAGAGATCCCCTCGAGATCGTGAGGGGACTATATGGGTGGGAGATCGAGACACGAGGTGTGTGTGCGATAGAAAGATGCCCCGAGAGAAATCGAGATAGACCAAGTGAGGGAAAGAGGTAGTACGTATGTTTGTGATGGAGACTGAGAAAGTCATATACCTAGGGGGGACTGCGTGTGCCTACAATGGAGTGAGATTTAGTCATACTTAGCTAGGCGTGAGATTGTGTGTGTGTGCGTGTGAGATGGAGAGAGAATGAGGGAGAGAGAGAGAGAGTTTTAGATGGGTCTATCTATGATGGAAATATGACCTAGAGGCAATAATAAAGTTGTTATTATTTTATATTTCCTTGTTCATGATAAAGGTTTATTATTCATGCTAGAATTGTATTGACCGGAAACTTAAATACATGTGTGAATACATAAACAAATACCGTGTCCCTAGTGAGCCTCTACTAGACTAGCTCATTGATCAAAGATGATTAAGGTTTCCTAACCATAGACATGAGTTGTCATTTGATAACGGGATCACATCATTAGGAGAATGATGTGATGGACAAGACCCATCCGTTAGCTTAGCATATGATCGTTCTGTTTATTGCTACTGCTTTCTTGAATGTCAAATACATGTTCCTCAGACCATGAGATCATGCAACTCCCGCATACCGGAGGAATACCTTGTGTGCTATCAAACGTCACAACGTAACTGGGTGATCATAAAGATGCTCTACAGGTATCTCCGAAGGTGCCCATTGAGTTGGCATGGATCGAGACTGGGATTTGTCACTCCGTGTTTCAGAGAGGTATCTCTGGGCCCTCTCGGTAATGCACATCATAAGAAGCTTGCAAGCAAAGTGACTAAGGAGTTTTTTATGGGATGATGTATTACGGAACGAGTAAAGAGACTTGCCGGTAACGAGATTGAAATAGGTATGGATATACCGACGATCGAATCTCGGGCAAGTAACATACGGACGGACAAAGGGAATTACGTATGTTGTCATTGCGGTTCGACCGATAAGATCTTCGTGGAATATGTAGGAACCAATATGAGCATCCAGGTTCCGCTATTGGTTATTGACCGGAGAGGCGTCTCAGTCATGTCTACATCATTCCCGAACCCGTAGGGTCCGCACGCTAAACGTTCGTTGACGATATAGTGTTATATGAGTTATGTGAATTGGTAACCGAATATTGTTCGGAGTCCCGGATGGGATCCCGGACGTCACGAGGAGTCTCGGAATGGTCGAGAGGTAAAGATTTATATATGGGAAGTCATATTTTGGGTTCCGGAAAAAGGTGCAGTTTTTTTTGGTATTGTATCGGGAAGCTTCCAGAAGGTTCCGGAGGATTCCGGAGGGGTCCGGAAGTCCACAAGTGGGTCCACCACGTCCCAAGGGCTGGCATGCGCTAAGGGCAGGCGCCCTGGCCTTATTGGGCCAGGCGCACCAAGTCCTCAAAAGCCCACGCAGCTAGGGAAGGAAAAAGGGAGAGTCCTAGTAGGAATAGGATTGGACTTTGAAGTCCAAGTCCACGTGTGTACTATTCACAGTTACTGTTCACGTGGCACTATTCCTTCTGCTCCAAGCCCCTACACATATATAAATATAGGAGAGGGGGCGCCCCAGAGGTCACACAACATTGTCTTAGCCGTGTGCGGCGCCCCCCTCCACAGTTCCGTCCCTCGGTCATATTTTTACAGTGCTTGGGCAAAGCCCTGCGGAGATAGCATTACCATCACCGTCACCACGCCGTCGTGCTGCCGGAACTCATCCACTACCTCGCCGTCTTGCTGGATCAAGAAGTCGAGGACGTCACCGAGCTGAACGTGTGCTGAACGCGGAGGTGCCGTACATTCGGTACTCGATCAGTTGGATCGTGAAGTTGTTCGACGACATCAACCGCGTTGTTCTAACGCTTCCGCTTACGGTCTACGAGGGTACGTAGACACACTCCCCCTCTCGTAGCTATGCATATCCATGGATAGATCTTGTGTGTGCGTAGAATTTTTTTTGTTTTCCATGCAACGTTCCCCAACAGTGGCATCATGAGCCAGGTCTATGCGTAGATGATATGCACGAGTAGAACACAAAGAGTTGTGGGCGGTGATCGTCATACTGCTTATCACCAACGTCTTATTTTGATTCGGCGGTATTGTAAGATGAAGCGGCCCGGACCAACCTTACATGTCCACGTACATGAGACCGGTTCCACCGACAGACATGCAACTTGTTTTGCATAAAGGTGGCTGGCGGGTGTCTGTTTCTCCTACTTTAGTTGAATCGAATTTGACTGCGGCCGGTCCTTATTGAAGGTTAAAACAGCAAACTTGATAAATCACCGTTGTGGTTTTGTGCCGTAGGTAAGAACGGTTCTTGCTAGAAGCCCGTAGCATCCACGTAAAACTTGCAACAACAAAAGTAGAGGACGTCTAACTTGTTTTTGCAGGGTATGCTGTGATGTGATATGGACAAGACATGATGTGATATACGTTGTTGTATGAGATGATCATGTTTTGTAATTTATCGGCAACCGGCAGGAGCCTTATGGTTGTCTCTTTATTGTATGAAATGCAAGCGCCATGTAATTGCTTTACTTTATCGCTATGCGTTAGCAATAGTTGTAGAAGCAATAGTTGGCGAGACGACCATGACGCAACGATGGAGATCAAGGTGTCGAGCCGGTGACGATGGAGATCATGACGATGCTTTGGAGATGGAGATCAAAAGCACAAGATGATGGCCATATCATGTCACATATTTTGATTGCATGTGATGTTTATCCTTTATGCATCTTATTTTGCTTAGAACGACGGTAGCATTATAAGATGATCCCTTCACTAAATTTCAAGATAAAAGTGTTCTCCCCGAGTATGCACCGTTGCTAAAGTTCGTCGTTTCGAAGCACCTCGTGATGATCGGGTGTGATAGATTCTATGTTCGCATACAACGGGTGTAAGCCAGTTTTACACAAGCAGAATACTTGGGTTAAACTTGACGAGCCTAGCATGTACAGACATGGTCTCGGAACACTGGAGACCGAAAGGTCGAACATGAGTCATATAGTAGATATGATCAACATGGAGATGTTCACCATTGATGACTATCCCATCTCACGTGATGATCGGACATGGGCTAGTTGATTTGGATCATGTATCACTTAGTTAACTTGAGGGATGTTAATTTACGTGGGAGTTCATTAGTAATTTGATTAATTGAACTTAATTTATCATGAACTTAGTCTTGATGGTTTCTTTGCATATCTATGTTGTAGATAAATGGCCCGTGCTACTGTTCCGTTGAATTTTAATGCGTTCCTAGAGAAAGCTAAGTTGAAAGATGATGGTAGCAACTACACAGACTGGGTACGTAACTTGAGGATTATCCTCATTGCTGCATAGAATAATTATGTCCTTGATGCACCACTAGGTGATGGACCTACTGCAGAAGCTGCTGCAGACGTTGGGAACGCCTGGCAAGCTCGATCTGATGACTACTCGATAGTTCAGTGTGCCATGCTCTACGGCTTAGAACCGGGACTGCAAAAGCGTTTTGAACGCCACGGAGCATATGAGATGTTCCAAGAGCTGAAATTGATATTTCAAGCTAATGCCCGGGTTGAGAGATAGGAAGTCTCCAACAAGTTCTTTAGCTGTAAGATGGAGGAGAACAGTTCTGTCAGTGAACACATACTCAGAATGTCTGGGTACCACAACCACTTGACTCAGCTGGGAATTGATCTTCCGGTTGAGAGTGTTATTGACAAAGTTCTTCAGTCACTGCCACCAAGCTATAAAGGCTTCGTGATGAACTATAATATGCAAGGGATGGAGAAGACAATTCCTGAGCTCTTCGCGATGCTGAAATCAGCGGAGGTAGAAATCAAGAAGGAGCATCAAGTGTTGATGGTTAACAAAACCACTAGTTTCAAGAAAAAGGGCAAGGGAAAGAAGGGGAACTTCAAGAAGAACGGCAAGCAAGTTGCCGCTCCCACGAAGAAACCCAAAGCTGGACCCAGGCCTGAAACAGAGTGCTTCTACTGCAAAGGGACTGGTCACTGTAAGCGGAACTGCCCCAAGTATTTGGCGGATACGAAGGATGGCAAAGTGAGAAAAGGTATATTTGATATACATGTTATTGATGTGTTCCTCAGTAATGCTCGCAGTAGTGCCTGGGTATTTGATACTGGTTCGGTTGCTCATATTTGTAACTCGAAACAGGAGCTACGGAATAAGCAAAGATTGGCTAAGGACGAGGTGACGATGCGCGTCGGGAATGGTTCCAAGGTTGATGTGATCGCCGTCGGCACGCTACCTCTACATCTACCTTCGGGATTAGTTTTAGACCTCAATAATTGTTATTTGGTGCCAGCGCTGAGCATGAACATTATATATGGATCTTATTTATTGCGAGATGGTTATTCATTTAAGTCAGAGAATAATTGTTGTTCTATTTATATGAGTAACATCTTTTATGGTCACGCACCTTTTGTGAATGGTCTATTCTTGTTGAATCTCGATCGTAGTGATACACATATTCATAATATTGATGCCAAAAGATGCAAAGTTGATAATGATAGTGCAACATACTTGTGGCACTGCCATTTAGGTCATATTGGTGTAAAGCACATGAAGAAACTCCATGCGGATGGACTTTTGGAATCTCTTGATTATGAATCATTTGATACTTGCGAACCATGCCTCATGGGCAAGATGACTAAAACTCCGTTCTCCGGAACAATGGAGCGAGGTACTGATTTGTTGGAAATAATACATACCAATGTATGCGGTCCGATAAATGTTGAAGCACGCGGCGGGTATCGCTATTTTCTAACCTTCACAGATGATTTGATTAGATATGGGTATATCTACTTGATGAAACACAAGTCTGAAACATTTGAAAAGTTCAAAGAATTTCAGAGTGAAGTAGAGAATCATCGTAACAAGAAAATAAAGTTTCTACGATCTGATCGCGGAGGCGAATATTTGAGTTACGAGTTTGTCCTTCATTTAAGAAAATGTGGAATTGTTTCACAACTCACGCCACCTGGAACACCACAGCGTAATGGTGTATCCGAACGTCGTAACCGTACTTTATTGGATATGGTGCGTTCTATGATGTCTCTTACCGATTTGCCACTATCGTTTTGGGGTTATGCATTAGAGACAGTTGCATTCACGTTAAATAGGGCACCATCTAAATCCGTTGAGACGACACCATATGAACTATGGTTTGGCAAGAAACCTAAGCTGTCATTTCTTAAAGTTTGGGGATGTGATGCTTATGTGAAAAAGCTTCAACATGATAAGCTCGAACCCAAAGCGGAGAAGTGCGTCTTCATAGGATACCCTAAAGAAACAATTGGGTACACCTTCTACCACAGATCCGAAGGCAAGGTCTTTGTTGCCAAGAATGGGTGCTTTCTAGGGAAGGAGTTTCTCTCGAAAGTAGTGAGTGGGAGGAAAGTAGAACTTGATGAGGTAATTGTACCTTATCTCGAATTGAAAAGTAGCTCATCAGAGAAAACCGTTCCCGTGATGCCTATACCAATAAGAGAGGAAGATAATGATAAAGATCATGAAAGTTCAGATCAAGTTACTACTGAACTTTGTAGGTCGACCAGAGTACGTTTCGCACCAGAGTGGTACGGTAATCCTGTTCTGGAAGTTATGTTGTTAGACAACGGCGAACCTATGAACTATGAAGAAGCTATGATAAGCCCGGATTCCGACAAATGGCTTGAGGCCATGAAATCTGAGATAGGATCCATGTATGAGAACAAAGTATGGACTTTGGTGGACTTGCCCAATGATCGGCAAGCCATTGAGAATAAATGGATTTTTAAGAGGAAGACGGATGCTGATGGTAATATCACTGTCTACAAAGCTCGACTTGTCACGAAAGGTTTTCGACAAGTTCAAGGGGTTGACTACGATGAGACTTTCTCACCCGTAGCGATGCTTAAGTCTGTCCGAATCATGTTAGCAATTGCCGCATTTTATGATTATGAAATCTGGCAAATGGATGTCAAAACTGCATTCCTTAATGGTTTTCTCAAAGAAGAGTTGTATATGATGCAACCAGAAGGTTTTGTCGATCCTAAGGGTGCTAACAAAGTGTGCAACTCCAGCGATCCATCTATGGACTGGTGCAAGCATCTCGGAGTTGGAATATATGCTTTGATGAGGTGATCAAAGCATATGGTTTTGTACAGACTTACGGTGAAGCCTGTATTTACAAGAAAGTGAGTGGGAGCTCTGTAGGATTTCTAATATTATATGTGGATGACATATTGTTGATTGGAAATGATATAGAATTTCTGGATGGCATAAAGGGATACTTGAATAAGAATTTTTCAATGAAAGACCTCGGTGAAGCTGCTTATATATTGGGCATCAAGATCTATAGGGATAGATCAAGACGCTTGATAGGACTTTCACAAAGCACATACCTTGACAAAGTTTTGAAGAAGTTCAAAATGGATCAGTCAAAGAAAGGGTTCTTACCTGTCTTGCAAGGTGTGAAGTTGAGTCAGACTCAATGCCCGACCACGGCAGAAGATATAGAGAAAATGAAAGTCATTCCCTATGCCTCAGCCATAGGTTCTATTATGTATGACATGCTGTGTACCAGACCTGATGTGTGCCTTGCCATAAGTTTGGCAGGGAGGTACCAGAGTAATCCAGGAGTGGATCACTGGACAGCGGTCAAGAATATCCTGAAGTACCTGAAAAGGACCAAGGACATGTTTCTCGTTTATGGAGGTGACGAAGAGCTCGTCGTAAAGGGTTACGTCGATGCAAGCTTCGACACTGATCCGGATGACTCTAAGTCACAAACCGGATACGTATTTATATTAAATGGTGGAGCTGTCAGTTGGTGCAGTTCCAAGCAGAGCATCGTGGCGGGATCTACGTGTGAAGCGGAATACATAGCTGCTTCGGAAGCAGCACATGAAGGAGTCTGGATGAAGGATTTCATATCCGATCTAGGTGTAATACCTAGTGCATCGGGTCCAATGATAATCTTTTGTGACAACACTGGAGCAATTGCCATAGCCAAGGAGCCCAGGTTTCACAAGAAGACCAAACACATCAAGAGACGCTTCAACTCCATTCGTGAATATGTCAAGGATGGAGACATAGAAATTTGCAAAGTACACACGGATTTGAATGTGGCAGACTCGTTGACTAAGCCTCTTCCACGAGCAAAACAGGATCAGCACCAAGACTCCATGGGTGTTAGATTCATTACTATGTAATCTAGATTATTGACTCTAGTGCAAGTGGGAGACTGATGGAAATATGCCCTAGAGGCAATAATAAAGTTGTTATTATTTTATATTTCCTTGTTCATGATAAAGGTTTATTATTCATGCTAGAATTGTATTGACCAGAAACTTAAATACATGTGTGAATATATAAACAAATACCGTGTCCCTAGTGAGCCTCTACTAGACTAGCTCGTTGATCAAAGATGGTTAAGGTTTCCTAACCATAGACATGAGTTGTCATTTGATAACAGGATCACATCATTAGGAGAATGATGTGATGGACAAGACCCATCCATTAGCTTAGCATATGATCGTTCTGTTTATTGCTACTGCTTTCTTGAATGTCAAATACATGTTCCTCAGACCATGAGATCATGCAACTCCCGGATACCGGAGGAATACCTTGTGTGCTATCACCTGAAACATCGTCCACACCACCTGAAACTGCCTAAAACATCCCCTTTAATTGAGGAAACTACAAGTCCAATATACACATTGGGAGATGAAGATGAGATGGAGGATTTTGAATCTACGCCGGCTCGGGAAGGTATGGATATTAATATGGTGTATTACTTACGCGCCGGATTTCGTGTTGTAGATGAACAAGGAGAGGTGGCCCAACTAGATTTTGGTCCTAAGAACGCTATCTTCGAGAAACCAAAAGAACCGGTGAAACACTTGAAGCCATTGTACATCAAAGGTCATATTAACGGATCGCCGGTTGATAAGATGCTCGTTGACGGTGGTGCTGTGGTAAATCTTATGCCCTATTCGGTCTTCAAGAAGATGGGATTACACGATGATGCATTGATGAAGACCAATATGGTGCTTAATGGGTTTGAGGGTAAAGAAAAGACAGAGGCCAAAGGTGTGATGTGCATGGAACTCACTATGGGAAGCAAAACTTTGGCCACCACATTCTTCATCGCCGAGGTGCAACGTAACTATAATGTTATATTAGGCCGTGATTGGGTTCATGCTAACCAGTGCGTGCCATCTACCATGCATCAATTCTTAATACAATGGGTCGATGATGAAGTAGAAGTTATTCATGCGGATAATTCGGCTTGTGTTGCTTTGGCCGATGCATCGGTGGATTGGAATCATCCCGATGTTACTTGCTTAACAGGACGTGATCTTTCGGAGTTTGATTTCCTTAGTGCTACAAGGAGCGGATTTGTGCCCATCTCTTTAAGACCGATTGGTGGCAATCGGCTTCAAGATATATACTTGTCATCCTAAGCACAAACATGGCCGATATATGATTATCGCCCTAAGAATATAAATGGCCGATGGAGTGTTGACATCGTCCTTAGAACCAATGTGGTACAAATTATTTTTCGGCACACAAGTTTTGCCGAAAAACAGGAGGGCATGTGTTGACACCAGTTTTTGGCACGAAGCCAAAACACAATTAAGAAGGCCTCAAATGGAAAAGTACTCAAAGTGAGAAAGTTCTGTATCATCGAAAGGAGAAACTTTGAAGTTTGGGCCATAGCCATCCGATCTCATCTCTAAGGCCGAAGTTGTGTTCGAAGTACTGGGATTTTGTATCCAGAACACTATTCGGCTGATTACGCCCTCAAGATGATCTTATATGAGAAAACTTTATACATGAATTGTCTTCGTCTCGTCGAATCGGTTGATTTTCATATAAAAATCGTCTCAATCCGAGTTCGTATGCAAAAGTTACAGCTATCTGAATGCAGCCATGTCAAGAGGCGAAATAAGACGCGGGAGACCAGACACGTCTTGGCGAGTGTCTGATGCAATGCGTGAGCAATTAGCCATTCAAGATGACCTCGAATCGAAAAACGTTCAACATGAAAGTTGTTCGTAACGTCAAAATGGTCAACTTTGCTTTTGGGCACATTTTCATCCGAGGTCGTTTACTGCCACAAAAAAGACCCGCAAGGTACAGCCAGAAAGCTTGCCGGGATGGAAACCTTGCCGGGCAAATCTTGCCGGGATGGAAACCTTGCCGGGATAGAAACCTTGCCGGGGAAATCTTGCCGGGATGGAAACCTTGCCGGGTGAAAGCTTGCCGGCCGAGTGAAGAATGTCAATTTTGGGCGATCTGACCAGAAGCTAAATACGGGCTCAAAAGATTATCTAGATGGCTTCGGATGAAAAAGTGTTCAACATGAAAGTTGTTCGTAACGTCGAAACGGTCAACTTTGCTTTTGGATTCATCATCATCCGACGTAGTATACGACCTGCAGAGACGCTACAAGAGTCGGCGGTACAGTCAGCTACATGACCGAGTCCGACTCAAAATTAAAGATGACCCCGTGGAGTATTCAAGATGGCCTTATTTGGAAAAGTGATCAACATACGGATTGTCGGCCTCGTCGAAGCGCACAAAATTGGTATTTGAACCGTCTCCATCGGAAGTCATATGCAGATTCCACGGCCCACGCAAGGAGCAAGACAGAAGATTGGACCAGATTCGGGTTGAATCCGAGTGGGGCCAGAACTAGGACTCTAGGACGTGAATTGATGTAATTTTCTTGTAAGGAAAGCCTAGATGAATCCTTTGCTTGTACGGGAAGTCCAGCCGCCTCTTATATATGTTGGGGGTGACGGCCGATTGAAGGACAGACAATCGAACAAATCAATCTACATCTTTTACCCTAGTTTTTACATCTCTCCCTTGTTCTTTCTCTCTCGTTCTTCGTTCGTTCTTCGTGTTGAAGGGCAGCGATCATCGAGGCTCTAGGGGCGGGCGAACCGACCTAGGGCAGCCCATCGTCCATCCGTGACTCCCGACGGGTTCCATCCCGGAGAAGCGGTGCGTCGGGTCTACAAAAGCGCCCGCCGAATTGCTTGCGTACCGTGCTTCCGGACGGGTCTCCTTCGACGTGAGCTGCGGTAAATCACCCCCGGCGTCAAGGGTACACGTGACGTGTTCGTGTGCGAACACACTTTTTGGCGACTCCGCTGGGGACGAAAGATCAAGAATCATCATCAACCAGGTCAAATCTCCCCAAGCCCTCAGAAGTTAGCGCCGATAACATCATCAAGCCCGGTCTTGATGAATTATCGGATGAACAACGCCAGGACTACGAAGCGCTCAAGAAGCAGCGTGAAGAGGCTTTTGAGGCGCTCAAGAAGCAGCGCGAGGAGGAGGATTTGGAGGCGTTTCTTTCAAGTTTCAAGAAGGACCGCCAAGGCAACATCACTCCGATTGGAGAAATCAGGTTACCTCCACTCAATGACAAAGTAGATGAAATCACTGTGAGTAAAGTTTTTTCTCCTGAGCAAGTGGCTATGATTGAAAGCATTGTTAGCAAGGGTAATGATATGTTGTATAATGCATTCATAGAAAATACCAATGCTCAGAAAAATATGCCGCCATCATCTAGTGGTAATGTTGGTGTATCCGTTAGCCCAGAAAAACCTAATCCAACTTTACCTATTTCATCGGCACCTCCTATGCAACCACATTACAATTTGCCGATGAATTTTTATCCTAGCCAAACCAATCAGCTTGTGGCTGCACCTACATACCCTAATCCTATTATGAGTGTACCCAATTCGGCGTCAACGCCGAATCACTTTGCCACACCGCCCGTAAGTGCAGGCATGTTTTGTCTTCCGCCGAACTATGGTTCGGCGTCCATCTCACAAGCTGCGCCACCAGCTAGTACCCAAGTTGCTCCTATGTCATTGCCACAAACATCATCATCTACTCCAGATCCGATTTTAGCCAAACTAAGGGAGGATTTGCATAAGATGTTTCAGGAAACTTTTGGAAACGAGCCGAAAGTAAAGAGTCGTGTGTATCAAAAGCCTTATCTTGAACACTTCGATGCAGTTTTATAGCCTCAAGGTTACAAGGTTCCTGATTTTGTTAAATTTAGTGGAGAGGGCACGAAAACAACTTGGGAGCATGTGAGTCAGTATCTAGCACAGTTGGGTGAAGCAGGTTCCATAGAAGAGTTGAAAGTGCGTTTATTTCCCTTATCTTTAACTGGCACCGCGTTTTCATGGTTTGCTGCTTTACCACATGGCTCAATTCTCTTATGGTCACAATTAGAGCAAAAGTTTCATGATCATTTTTATAGTGGACATAATGAGCTTAAGTTGTCACATCTTACATCGGTTAGGCAAAAACATGATGAATCGGTCACCGATTATGTCAAGTATTTAGAGATATAAAAAACCGATGTTATAGCTTAGTGATAACCGAAAGAGACTTGGCGGATCTTGTTCTTAATGGTTTGAAAGCTCACATTAAAGAGAGACTAGAAAGTTATGAGTTTTTAAATATTAACCAAGTCTTGCAGAAAGCTTTGGCCCAAGAGAGCCGAAGTAAAGAGGTTCATAGGTCAACAACCGATCGTCCTAGGATGCATATGGTTGATTACAATGATGATAATTTGGACGATGAGGTTGATGTCTATGCCACTGAGTTTGTTTGGTCCTCAAAAGCCAAACCTTATACGTGCAATGCTCTTAAGCCGATTCGCAAGAATCGTGATGAGGAGATGAAATTTACTTTTGATATATCTAAGTGTGATAAAATATTTGATGCTCTCTTGCAAGATAAGATGATTAGAATATCACACACCATACCGCCGTTTGAGGAGCTGAAACGGCGTGCGTATTGCAAGTATCATAATTCATTTTCTCATGCTACTAATGATTGCAATGTTTTTCGGAGACAGATACAATCGGCCATTAATGACGGACGATTGAATTTTTCTGAGATGCAAGTTGATAAGCAGCCCTTCCCGATGAACACCATGGATTTGGAAGGAAAAAAGGTGTTAATTCGGCCTGATATAGCCGAATCAGCTAACAAAGATAATATTGTCATTGGGGAGCCCAGGAAAAACAAAGATGGCGACAAGGTCTTGGGGAGGCAAGTTGTGCTTGACAAGCAACCCGATGGTGGAGAGATAATCAAGATCACCATTAAAAATCCTACACTCGGGGGGCAACCACAAGTACAAGAGAATACCCGTGTCAAATTTGTTAAACCCAAAAGTCCAGAAGTTGGCAAGTGGAAAGCAAATGAAGCTAAGGTGCAGCGCAAGAAAATCAAGCCGACTTTTGATATGTTGCTATCCAAATATGCAAGTCAAGCGCCGGTTCTAGCTCTAATCGGCCATCACATTCAAAGCGTTCAAGATCACCTACGAAGCAAGAGTTTCGACGCTATGCAAGGCCATATGGGTCATGGGCACTGGCACCATGGATGCCACCACCTCCCTATGCGCCATATTACATGGGAGACTTCAATGGAGGATGGGGGCAGCCCCCAATGGCTCCTTATGCTTTTCATATGGGGTGGGCAGCACTTAGAAGGCCTACTCGTGAGAAGATTTCTTGTTCTTCACAAGGCCGTTTAAATCATGGTGCTAATCGGCCATTACAAGTTTCTCCGAGCAAGGTCAGTAAAAAAGTATGGCGTGCTAAGTCACCTAATGCAGAAATTTCAAAATCTGACAAGCAAAAGGAGATCAAAAAGCCGAACGCTGTTGGTAATTCGGCTAATTTTAATGATGATATTGTTGCTGTTCCGCAAGGACCCATGGCTAATGATCATGAAGCTAGTACAAGCAAGGCCAAGCCTAGGGATCCCAAATATACTCGACCTAAGTGGTGTCCTCCCGGTCTGTCCAAGGCACAAAAGAGAAGATTGCAGCGCATGAGGAACCACGAGAAAGCGGAACAAGAAGTTGAAAAGAGAAGGGATGAATTGTTCAATAAAATTCGGCCCATGGTACCCGCAAAGCAAGTGTGGAGGCCTAAACAGAAGGAAAACGCATATGCTTCTACATTAGCTACAACAGCACCTACACCACCAAAAAAGGATGATGCAGTCCCTATTACATCGTCCACACCACCTGAAACATCCCCTTTAATTGAGAAAACTGCAAGTCCAATATACACATTGGGAGATGAAGATGAGATGGAGGATTTTGAATCTACGCCGGCTCGGGAAGGTATGGATATTAATATAGTGTATTACTTACCTGCCGGATTTCGTGTTGTAGATGAACAAGGAGAGGTGGCCCAACTAGATTTTGGTCCTAAGAACGCTATCTTCGAGAAACCAAAAGAACCGGTGAAACACTTGAAGCCATTGTACATCAAAGGTCATATTAACGGATCGCCGGTTGATAAGATGCTCGTTGACGGTGGTGCTGTGGTAAATCTTATGCCCTATTCGGTCTTCAAGAAGATGGGATTACACGATGATGCATTGATGAAGACCAATATGGTGCTTAATGGGTTTGAGGGTAAAGAAAAGACAGAGGCCAAAGGTGTGATGTGCATGGAACTCACTGTGGGAAGCAAAACTTTGGCCACCACATTCTTCATCGCCGAGGTGCAACGTAACTATAATGTTATATTAGGCCGTGATTGGGTTCATGCTAACCAGTGCGTGCCATCTACCACGCATCAATTCTTAATACAATGGGTCGATGATGAAGTAGAAGTTATTCACGTGGATAATTCGGCTTGTGTTGCTTTGGCCGATGCATCGGTGGATTGGAATCATCCCGATGTTACTTGCTTAACAGGACGTGATCTTTCGGAGTTTGATTTCCTTAGTGCTACAAGGAGCGGATTTGTGCCCATCTCTTTAAGACCGATTGGTGGCAATCGGCTTCAAGATATATACTTGTCATCCTAAGCACAAACATGGCCGATATATGATTATCGCCCTAAGAATATAAATGGCCGATGGAGTGTTCACATCGTCCTTAGAACCAATGTGGTACAAATTATTTTTTGGCACACAAGTTTTGCCGAAAAACAGGGGGGCATGTGTTGACACCAGTTTTTGGCACGAAGCCAAAACACAATTAAGAAGGCCTCAAATGGAAAAGTACTCAAAGTGAGAAAGTTCTGTATCATCGAAAGGAGAAACTTTGAAGTTTGGGCCATAGCCATCCGATCTCATCTCTAAGGCCGAAGTTGTGTTCGAAGTACTGGGATTTTGTATCCAGAACACTATTCGGCTAATTACTCCCTCAAGATGATCTCATATGAGAAAACTTTCTACATGAATTGTCTTCGTCTCGTCGAATCGGTCGATTTTCATATAAAAATCGTCTCAATCCGAGTTCGTATGCAAAAGTTACAGCTATCTGAATGCAGCCTTGTCAAGAGGCGAAATAAGACACGGGAGACCAGACACGTCTTGGCGAGTGTCTGATGCAATGCGTGAGCAATTAGCCATTCAAGATGGCCTCGAATCGAAAAACGTTCAACATGAAAGTTGTTCGTAACGTCGAAACGGTCAGCTTTGCTTTTGGGCACATTTTCATCCGAGGTCGGTTACTACCACAAAAAAGATCCGCAAGGTACAGCCAGAAAGCTTGCCGGGGAAATCTTGCCGGGATGGAAACCTTGCCGGGATAGAAACCTTGCCGGGGAAATCTTGCCGGGATGGAAACCTTGCCGGGTGAAAGCTTGCCGGCCGAGTGAAGAATGTCAATTTTGGGCGATCTGACCAGAAGCTAAATACGGGCTCAAAAGATTATCTAGATGGCTTCGGATGAAAAAGTGTTCAACATGAAAGTTGTTCGTAACGTCGAAACGGTCAACTTTGCTTTTGGGCACATTTTCATCCGAGGTCGTTTACTGCCACAAAAAAGACCCGCAAGGTACAGCCAGAAAGCTTCCCGGGATGGAAACCTTGCCAGGGAAATCTTGCCGGGATGGAAACCTTGCCGGGATAGAAACCTTGCCGGGGAAATCTTGCCGGGATGGAAACCTTGCCGGGTGAAAGCTTGCCGGCCGAGTGAAGAATGTCAATTTTGGGCGATCTGACCAGAAGCTAAATACGGGCTCAAAAGATTATCTAGATGGCTTCGGATGAAAAAGTGTTCAACATGAAAGTTGTTCGTAACGTCGAAACGGTCAACTTTGCTTTTGGGCACATTTTCATCCGAGGTCGTTTACTGCCACAAAAAAGACCCGCAAGGTACAGCCAGAAAGCTTGCCGGGATGGAAACCTTGCCGGGGAAATCTTGCCGGGATGGAAACCTTGCCGGGTGAAAGCTTGCCGGCCGAGTGAAGAATGTCAATTTTGGGCGATCTGACCAGAAGCTAAATACGGGCTCAAAAGATTATCTAGATGGCTTCGGATGAAAAAGTGTTCAACATGAAAGTTGTTCGTAACGTCGAAACGGTCAACTTTGCTTTTGGGCACATTTTCATCCGAGGTCGTTTACTGCCACAAAAAAGACCCGCAAGGTACAGCCAGAAAGCTTCCCGGGATGGAAACCTTGCCGGGATAGAAACCTTGCCGGGGAAATATTGCCGGGATGGAAACCTTGCCGGGTGAAAGCTTGCCGGCCGAGTGAAGAATGTCAATTTTGGGCGATCTGACCAGAAGCTAAATACCGGCTCAAAAGATTATCTAGATGGCTTCGGATGAAAAAGTGTTCAACATGAAAGTTGTTCGTAACGTCGAAACGGTCAACTTTGCTTTTGGAGTCATCATCATCCGACGTAGTATACGACCTGCAGAGACGCTACAAGAGTCGGACGGTACAGTCAGCTACATGACCGAGTCCGACTCGAAATTAAAGATGACCCCGTGGAGTATTCAAGATGGCCTTATTTGGAAAAGTGATCAACATACGGATTGTCGGCCTCGTCGAAGTGCACAAAATTGGTATTTGAACCGTCTCCATCGGAAGTCATATGCAGATTCCACGGCCCACGCAAGGAGCAAGACAAAAGATTGGACCAGATTCGGGCTGAATCCGAGTGGGACCAGAACTAGGACTCTAGGACGTGAATTGATGTAATTTTCTTGTAAGGAAAGCCTAGATGAATCCTTTGCTTGTACGGGAAGTCCAGCCGCCTCTTATATATGTTGGGGGTGACGGCCGATTGAAGGACAGACAATCGAACAAATCAATCTACATCTTTTACCCTAGTTTTTACATCTCTCCCTTGTTCTTTCTCTCTCGTTCTTCGTTCGTTCTTCGTGTTGAAGGGCAGCGATCCTCGAGGCTCTAGGGGCGGGCGAACCGACCTAGGGCAGCCCATCGTCCATCCGTGACTCCCGACGGGTTCCATCCCGGAGAAGCGGTGCGTCGGGTCTACAAAAGCGCCCGCCGGATTGCTTGCGTACCGCGCTTCCGGACGGGTCTCCTTCGACGTGAGCTGCGGTTCATCACCCCCGGCATCGAGGGTACATGTGACGTGTTCGTGTGCGAACAGGAACCAATATGAGCATCCAGGTGCCGCTATTGGTTATTGACCGGAGAGGCGTCTCAGTCATGTCTACATCATTCCCGAATCTGTAGGGTCCGCACGCTTAACGTTCGTTGACGATATAGTGTTATATGAGTTATGTGAATTGGTAACCGAATATTGTTCGGAGTCCCGGATGAGATTCCGGACGTCAGGAGGAGTCTTGGAATGGTTGAGAGGTAAACATTTATATATGGGAAGTCATATTTTGGGTTCCGGAAAAAGGTGCAGTTTTTTTCGGTATTGTATCGGGAAGCTTCCAGAAGGTTCCGGAGGATTCCGGAGGGGTCCGGAAGTCCACAAGTGGGTCCACCACATCCCAAGGGCTGGCATGCGCTAAGGGGAGGCGCCCTGGCCTTATTGGGTCAGGCGCACCAAGTCCTCAAAAGCCCACGCAGCTAGGGAAGGAAAAAGGGAGAGTCCTAGTAGGAATAGGATTGGACTTTGGAGTCCAAGTCCACGTGTGTACTATTCATGGTTACTGTTCACGTGGCACTATTTCTTCTACTCCAAGCCCCTACACATATATAAATAGAGGAGAGGGGGCGCCCTAGAGGTCACACAACATTGTCTTAGCCGTGTGCGGCGCCCCCCTCCACAGTTCCGTCCCTCGGTCATATTTTCGCAGTGCTTGGGCGAAGCCCTGCGGAGATAGCATTACCATCACCGTCACCACGCCGTCGTGCTGCCGGAACTCATCCACTACCTCGCCGTCTTGCTGGATCAAGAAGTCGAGGACGTCACCGAGCTGAACGTGTGCTGAACACGGAGGTGCCGTACGTTCGGTACTCGGTCGGTTGGATCGTGAAGTTGTTCGACGACATCAACCGCGTTGTTCTAACGCTTCCGCTTACGGTCTATGAGGGTACATAGACACACTCCCCCTCTCATAGCTATGCATCTCCATGGATAGATCTTGCGTGTGCGTAGAATTTTTTTTTGTTTTCCATGCAACGTTCCCCAAAAATCTAGTGCGAGTGAGATATGCATGTGTATGTGTGACCTAGGGAGATGGAGAGTTCGAGAGAGAGAGGGAAGAGCCCCGAGATGGCGGAGTGGTGTGTGAGAGAGTTACGGACAACAAGCTAGGGAATTTGTGTGCGTACGATGAGTGCACCCTAGATATTTAGCTTAGACTAGAGAATCATACATTGTGTGCGAGAGAGACCTATACATGGAGTGTACTTGCGAACTAGAAAGGCCGGCAAAGAGAGAGAGAGAGAGAGAGAGAGAGAGAGGGAGAGGGACCGACAAGGTTTGTGTTTGTATGCGCGCGATAGAAATGAAGATTGTCGGCTAGAGAGAGAACAGGAGTCCGGGAGTGGGGAGAGGTCGCGTTTATGCATCAAAGACTGATATAAACCATGTTTCAGTATAAATTTGCATTCAAATCTTTGAATTGCAGAACATGGTGTTTGCAATCCACACATGAACGGAGATATGCGTATCAAACAAGTTCATTAATTTGACTTTCAGCATGTTCATGGAGTACTATAATACAACATGCTACTCAATTGAGGTGTTCAATTTTGGATTTAGTCCACAATTTTAACCGGGTGAACGAGCTATTTCATTGAATCGAGATATTTCATTTTGGGTTTGATTCCCATTTTTGAGTGGGTCAACTATTTGTCAAATAAATCGGTAGCAACGAGCATGTAAAAACACATTAGTCCTGAGCATCATCTCACCATCTAAAAAAGAAGTGGCAAGCTAATATTTCAAAATTTGATTCGAATCGACTTGGTAAGGTAGACGTGGATGCTCATTCTCCCAAAATTTGAACGAACCGCTAAACACCCTCTGCTCGGTGGAATTCGCCCGAGCAAATAAATGGGAGACGCGAAATTACCGGCCTATCTGGGACCCACATCAATTGGCCCGTCGTACATCGAGGGTAGGTTTGTAACTTCATCCAAGCGCGCCCTCTCCTCGGCCGAAATGACAGGTGCCGAATAATTCATAAACCATGGGCGGCAAAACACCCTCTCCTCGGCCGAAATGGCAGGCACCGAATAATTCATAAACCATGGGCGGCAAAACACCCTCTCCTTGGCCGAAATCGCTCGCGCCCACTATTTCAAAACAAGGCCTCCTCGCCGAAATCGCTGGCGCCCACTAAGCAAAGTTACCCAACTATCCCCGACCCTCAAGACACAGACCCAAGCCCACACACCAAAAGGCAGGGGTAGAACTGTAACTTCCCCCACATTTCAGACAAATGCGTCCGTAAGACATGGTTCCCCCACCCAATTCCCCATTCATACACCGTGGGTGCCAAATCACCTTCTCCCCAGCCGCGAAACCTCAGCCCGTCCTCCATGGCGCCCCCACCGCACCAAATTCACCACCGCCCTCCTCCCCAATGATGGAGCCGCTGTCCGTTTGCCGTCGTGCACTGGGCCGTGTGCCTCTTACTCCGAGCTACCGGAGCAGCCTCGACGACGACCGCGTGAACCGTACCAGAGCCGATTCACCCGCGCCATTGTGCACGGCGCCGGAGCGGCTCCAACTTCGGACGCGTCCAGGGCCCCGGCGCTGCTTCCCCGTAGCCGTCGACCGTCGCGACATATCTGCTTTCCTGCCGTCGGGAGCCACCTCAACCGCACCGGCCTCACCGAATCGGCAGCTGGAGCTGCCTACTTCACCGGGCCGCAAGATAGGTCGTACAATCATCTTAAATCACTTTATTTATTAGGCGTCAGTCGCCTGAATTTTTATTCTGGGTCAGTCGATTCCCAATGGACGGAAGCAGCACCCCTTGAGGCGGCGGAGCTCCTAGGCTGCCGGTTGGCTGGGGCAGCAGTGCCTCGGTGTCTATCGTAGGGGTGCGGGGGGCAGGTTCACCGCGGAAGCAGCGCTTAGGTGCCTATCTTAGTGTTGCGTGGGGTGAAGGTACTGCTGCTGCCGGATTTGGATGACGGCGAGTCTTTGTGGGTTGGCCAGGGGCGGTGCAACCACGGCAGTGCGGTGCGGCGGGGGCGGGGTTTTGGTCGGAGCTGTCGCGGCCAGGGACGGCGGAGGCAGGCTGCTCTGCCGGTGGTCGCTTGCTCCTCGGGGAAGATCCTGAACAGTGTCAGCCGGGAGGCACATGACGGCCATCCAGCCATCCGGCGTAGATCGGACAGTACCAAAAAAAAGCGTGTGACCCAAATTTAGTTTTCAGTCAATAGACGTGTGACCAGTCTCGTACCTTAGTGTTGATCTCTTAGGGTATTTCTTTAGATCAGAGCTATGTGTCGTTCTTAACATTGTGTGTTTTCTGCATCTTCAGCCACACCGTCTTCCTTCTCACCGCAGCTGCTCCAACAAGGGAAGCATACACCAGAAGGGAGCTATAGTCCCCACTCAACAGTTCCCTACCTCGAATGTGCCTGCCCGACATGGACAGCCACAACAACCGCAGGGCCATCGACAAGTCAGCAGATGATGCTCACTCCTATGGATGGCGGCCAGATAGGTTGTACCCTCATCTTAGTTGTGTGCAACATTTATGGCTTCGTTATTCATCTAAGCATGGAAAATAGATTATCACATGTCACTGTATATTCATGCTGATCTCTTAAGAGTCTTGTTCAGGAGTTAACACTGTTCCATAGTTCAGATAAGAGACTTGTTCAGGAGTTAACATTGTTCCATAGTTATCATCCATCAGCCAATGCTATCCCACAGGCTGGTGATTATACCACTTCTAGTATTACCTATGTTGTTGTTCTTCAATAGTTTTGTGTGCCATCTAGTTAATCTTGAGTACAAACAATACATATTCTGTAGCTTTCATCTGTGTTCTCCCTTTAGTTTTTGAGACATGTTGCTGCTAGTTAAGTCCAGTCCTACTATTTAAGTCTTCTCCTACAGGCACTCATTACATAATCTAACTACTAGTTGTCTTCCATGCATGTCAGATATAATTGCACATACTGATATACCCACGAGAACCTCGCAGAGCAATGTAACGGCCAACAAACTTGACGTCAATGATATCCAATATGATGGAACAGTTAAAGACAGTTCTTCAGAAGAGTTGCAGAAAGATGATGAATCTTCAGAAGAGTTGCAGAAAGATGATGAATCCTATTCACCCCACAAGGTCCTTACTCTAACTTGGCCTGTGATATGGGTACATCATGCATATAATGTCCTAGAGTGCATCTACTCTGTTGCAATGCCATGTGCTTAGCCTGCTGATCATACATGTAAATATGTCATGCCTTCCTGTTTTTCAGTACCTATTCCATTCATGATAACATGTTTTCAAATTCAAGTACTGTCATTCTACTCTGTCGCAATGCCATCTGCTTAGTTTGGACATCATGCTTCTGAATATCTCATGCATTGTTATTCATCAGTATGTACTCCATCCGTCTACCATACCATGTTTTTTTACATTGAAGTGTTGTTCTACTGGTCTGTTGCAATGCCATCTTAGTTTCCCCATCATACACGCATATGTTCCCTTGGTGTTTTCTGTACCTATTACAGCTATCATACAATTTCACATTCAACTAGTGTTTCTTTTACTCTGTTGTCCTGTCGTATCCCTAGCTCTTTCATCATACTCCCTCCATCCGGATTACATGTCGTAGAAATGGATAAAAATGGATGTATCAAGAACTAAAATACGCCTAGACACATCCATTTATTTCCGGATGGAGGGAATACATGTCAATATGTCATTTCTTTCTATTCTTCAGTACCTATTCCATCTCTCTGCCGTAGCATGTTTTATAATTGAAGCACCATTCTTCTATATAAGGCATGCAAGGGGAAGACGGCTATGTTAGAATCTAAAGGGCTACAAACAAGGTCTTTGCAAAAGATCCAAACGCCAGGAGATAGTAAACCAACGCTTAAAGGATACAAACAACGCTTAAAGGATAGAAGACTTTCTAAACTGGGATCGTGTTCGAGGAAAGTATCTTGCGGGAATTTGATATGTCTTCGTCGTATCTATAATTTTTTATTGTTTCATGCCAATATTCTACATACTTTTGGCAACAATTTATATGATTTTCTTGGACTAACATATTGATCCAGTGCCCAGTGCCAGTTCCTGTTTGTTGCATGTTTTTTTTGTTTCACAGAAAATCCATATCAAACGAAGTCGAAACGTGATAAAATTTTACGAAGAATTATTTTGGAATATATGTGATTTTTGGGAAGCGGAATCAACACGAGACGATGCCCGAAGGGCCCACAAGCTCAAGGGGCGCGCCTGGCAAGCTTGTGGCCACCCCGTAGGTCGGTTGAAGGTGTCCTTCGGCCGTAAGGAAGCTTATATCCGGAAAAAAAATCGTGTTAAAATTTCAGCCCAGTCGGAGTTACGGATCTCCGGATATTTAAGAAATGGTGAAAGGCCAGAAACAGGAGAGCGAAACAGAAGAGAAACAGAGAGAGAGATCCAATCTCGGAGGGGCTCTCGCCCCTCCGCCGCCATGGAGGCCATGGACCAGAGGGGAAACCCTCCTCCCATCTAGGGGGGAGGTCAAGGAAGAAGAAGAAGGAGGGGGGCTCTCTCCCCCTCTCTTCCGATGGCACCGGAACGCCGCCGGGGCAATCATCGTGTGACGGCGATCTACACCAACAACTCCGTCATCTTCACCAACATCTTCATCACCTTCCCTCAACTATATTCAGCGGTCCACTCTCCCGCAACCCGATGTACCCTCTACTTGAACATGGTGCTTTATGCTTCATATTATTATCCAATGATGTGTTGCCATCCTATGTTGCTTGAGTAGATTTTTTTTGTCCTATCGGTAATTGGTGAATTGCTATGATTGGTTTAATTTGCTAGTGGTTATGTTGCTATCCTTTGGTGCCCATCATATGAGCGCGCGTGTGGATCACACCATAGGGTTAGTTGTATGTTGATAGGACTATGCATTGGAGGGCAAGAGTGACAGAAACTTCTTCCTAACATAGAAATTGATGCATACGGGATTGAAGGGGGACCAATATATCTTAATGCTATGGTTGGGTTTTACCTTAATGAACGTTAGTAGTTGCGGATGCTTGCTAATAGTTCCAATCATAAGTGAATAGAATTCCAAGTAAGGGATGACATGCTAGCAGTGGCCTCTCCCACATAAAAACTTGCTATCGGTCTAGTAACGTAGTTAATTGCTTAGGGACAATTCCGCAAATCCTACCACCACTTTTCCACACTCGCTATACTAACTTAATTGTACTTTTATTACAACAACACCTAACTTTTATTTTCACATTCTTTATTATCTTGCAAACCTATCCTACTACACCTACAAAGTACTTCTAGTTTTATTCTTGTTCTAGGTAAAGCGAACATTAAGTGTGCGTAGAGTTGTATCGGTGGTCGATAGAACTTGAAGAGAATATAAATCCTACCTTTAGCTCCTCGTTGGGTTTGACACTCTTATTTACCGAAAAAGCTACAATTGATCCCCTATACTTGTGTGTTATCAAGACCTTTTTCTGGCGCCGTTGCGAGGGAGCAATAGCGTGGGGTGAATATTCTCATGTGTGCTTGTTTGCTTTATCAATAAGTAGTTTTTATTTTCTGTTCTAAGTTGTTTTCTATCTTTAGTTATGGGTATGAAACGCAAAATACCAAAAAAATTAGTTGTACCTGCTAACCCACTGGTTGAAGAACCACTCAAAATCTACCATACTCCTGAAGCTTTTTACTTGGATCATCTTCGATCCATTTGTGCTCGTGCTGAAAACCCAACTAGCTTAGTTGAGGGAAAATCATTAAAGGAGCATGCTTATTTTGTGCGACACCGCTTGTCTCAAAAAGGGAAACTTTTACGGGATCAAATTAATCGTTTGCAGTGCTATGCTTGGAATTTATGCGAAATACATGATTTTACTTGTTGTTCTGAAGACCCCAAAAAACACCTTCAATTCCAATGTGAGTTTAAGGATAATGGAATCTTATCTTCTTATGCCAAAGATGCTTATAATTACTTTGATATTGAACAAATTGAAGAATTTGTTGCTTTTAAGGGTGCTTATGAAATTGCTTCTTTGATTGAAAAGTATGATGCTACTCTTTACAAATCTAAAAATCTTGCCATACTTAAATATTGCTATGAAAACTATGCTTCTAATGCTTATGTTAAACAATATATTGAGGATTCCTCCGCTGTCCAAGAGGAGACTAATATTTTGCAGGAATCTATGGAAGAAGAAATTGATGACACTGTGAGCTCATTAGATGAAAAAGATGAGGAGGAGAGCGAAGAACAAAAGGAGGAAGAGCGGATTAGCTACCCGTGCCCACCTTCTAATGAGAGTAACTCTTCAACTCATACATTGTTTAATGTCCCTTCGTGCTTACCGAAGGATGAATGCTTTGATAATTGCTATGATCCCTTGGATTCGTTTGAAATATCCCTTTTTGATGAAATTGATGCTTGCTATGCTTGTGGCCATGATGCCAATATGAATTGTGCTTATGGAGATGAACTTGCTATAGTTCCTTATGTTAAGAATGAAATTCTTGCTATTGCACCCACGCATGATAGTCCTATTATCTTTTTGAATTCTCCCAACTACACTATATTGAAGAAGTTTGCGCTTATTAAGGATTATATTGATGGGTTGCGTTTTACCACTACACATGATGATTTTGATGAATATAAAATGCATGTGCTTGCTGCTCCTACTTGCAATTATTATGAGAGAGGAACTACATCTCCGCCTCTCTATATTCCCAACACGATAAAATTGCAAGAAACTGATGATACTATGCATTGGCCTTTACTTTGTGTGCATGAATTGTTCTTTTATGACATGCCGATGCATAGGAACAGGGTTAGACTCTGTTGTTATGTGGTATATGTCACTTTGTGCTCAATACTAAATCACAAATCATTGTTAATTAAAATTGGCTTTGATATACCTTGGGATCCGGGTGGATCAAATACTTGAGCACTTTATGCCTAGCTTAATGGCTTTAAAGAAAGCGCTGCCAGGGAGACAACCCGGAAGTTTTAAAGAGTCATTTATTTCTGTTGAGTGCTTTTAGAAAGTTTAAAAACAAAAAAATATAGAGGGGAACCTAAAAAATTTCGAAAAAAAAGTGAAAGTAAGAAAGACGAGCACCGTTGAAGTGGGGGAGCTCCTTGAACTTTGTTCATGCCCATGGAAACTTTGCAAATCTTGAATTATAGAAACTTTTCAACAAAAATCATTATCCCCTTGTACAAATCCATTGTATTATAAAAATAATGTGCCAAGATTTACCTTTAGGATGTTTAGATTGTTTGTTTGGTATGTGCAGTGCAGAAAGAGAAACTTTGGCTGTAGTGTGTCAAAATTTTCTGAATTTTTTACACAGTACTTATATACAAAAATTTTATTACGTCCTAATTTTTCAGAATTTTTCGAGTTCCAGAAGTATAGTCATTATTTGAATCTTTACAGACTGTCCTGTTTTCACAGATTGCTGTTATAGTTTCGTTATTTGCTTATGTTTGAAATCTTGTTGAGCCCCGTTGACTTGGGAGCCATAGAATTGTGATAGCATATAGTGGGTAATGTTTGATTATAATTATACAATAATGTTACAGCCGGACATAATGAGATTTGATGTTATATGTACTAACCCCTCGAATAAAAAGTTCGGTTAAGTTTTGTGTGGATGAAGTGTTCGAAGATCGAGGAGGTATCGATATGAGAAGAATAAGGAGAGGCAAGAGCCCAAGATTAGGGATGCCCAAGGCACCCCAAGTAAATATTCAAGGAAAACTCAAGCGTCTAAGCTTGGGGATGCCTCGGAAGGCATCCCATCTTTCTTCGACAATTATCGGTATGTTTTGGTTTTTGTTTTGTTCACATGATATGCGTAAATTCTTGGAGCGTCTTTTGTGTTTATTTTCCCTTTTATTTTATGCACCATGCTGATATGAGATAGTCCTTGGTTAATTTATAGAATGCTCTTTGCACTTCACTTATATCATTTGAAGTTTGGATGCCTGTTTCTTTACATAGCAAAACCGTTATTTGTAGAATGCTCTTTTGCTTCACTTATATTTGTTAGAGCTTGGGCAAGACTTTTGTAGAAAGAATTAAACTCTCATGATTCACTTATATCTATTTAGAGAGTTAACAGGAATTGGTCATTCACATGGTTAGTCATAAAATCCTACATAAAACTTGTAGATCACTGAATATGATATGTTTGATTCCTTGCAATAGTTTTGCGATATTGAGGTGGTAATATGGGGGCATGCTAGTAAAAGAATTAAAGTTGAGTATTAATAATGGTGTTAAGGGAAGTAAATCTTTACGCAAGTGAATCCTCATGCATGTAAAGTGGTGGCCGCTGACATTAGCGGTGAGGTCGGAGCATAATTTATCCTTGATTGAAATCCTTCTGTGCTGTTTGAATTGGGGGTGCGTGATGGTTAACTCCTACCAACCTCCCCCCTAGGGGCATGCGAGTAGTACTTTGCTTCGAGGGCTAATAAAACTTTCACAATAAGTATATGAGTTCTTTATGACTAATGTTGAGTCCATGGATTATACGCACTCTCACCCTTCCACCATTGCTAGCCTCTCCAGTGCCGCGCCACTTTCGCCGGTGCATAAACCCTTCTTATATCTTCCTCAAAATAGCCACCATACCTACCTACCATGGCATTTCCATAACCATTCTGAGATATATTGCCATGCAACTTCCATCAACATCATATACATGACTTGAGCGATTATTGTCATATTGCTTTGCAAGATCGTAAGATAGCTAGCACGATATTTTCATGGCTTGTCCATTTTTTGATATCTTTGCTATGCTAGATCATTGCATATCCTGGTACACTGCCAGAGGCATTCATATAGAGTCATCATGTATTAGTTTTATTGAGTTGTAATATCGTGTTGTAAGTAAATAAAAGTGTGATGATCATCATTATTAGAGCATTGCCCCAGTGAGGAAAGGATGATGGAGACTGTGATTCCCCCACAAGTCGGGATGAGACTCCGGACGAAAAATAAAAAATAAAAAAAATAAAAAAAGGCCAAAAAGAGCCCAACAAAAAAAAGAGAAAAAAATGAGAGAAAAAGAGAGAAGGGGCAATGTTACTATCCTTTTACCACACTTGTGCTTCAGAGTAGCACCATGTTCTTCATATAGAGAGTCTCTTGAGTTGTCACTTTCATATACTAGTGGGAATTTCTCATTATAGAACTTGGCTTCTATATTCCGACAACGGGCTTCCTCAAATGCCCGAGGTCTTCATGAGCAAGCAAGTTGGATGCACACCCACTTAGTTTCATTTGTGAGGTTTCATACACTTATAGCTCTAGTGCATCCCTTGCATGGCAATCCCTACTCCTTGCATTGATATCGATTGATGGGCATCTCCATAGCCCGTTGATCCGCCTAGTTGATACGAGACTTTCTTCCTTCTACTATTCATCCCTACCACCGCATTTTATTCCACCCATAGTGCTATATCCATGGCTCACCCTCATGTATTGAGTGAAGTTGAAAATGCTGAAGCGCGTTAGAAGTACGATCCAATTGCCTGGTTTGACACCAAGGTGCTCATGATTTATACTTTATGCAGGGAAGACAGAGTGTGTCATGCTTACCACAATTAAGTGTATAGAGGTTGTTTCCTTTAGCTCCATTATTATAAAAGGCAATGATGAATTGCATGCATGTCTTGTATTATTCTTTCGATGTCAAATTGATAGACTATTGCCTTGAATCACTCGTGTCTTAATATTCATGCCATGATTAGATTATATGATCAAGATTATGCTAGGTAGCATTCCACATCAAAAATTATCTTTTTTATCATTTACCTACTCGAGGACGAGTAGGAATTAAGCTTGGGGATGCTGATACGTCTCCGTCGTATCTATAATTTTTGATTGTTTCATGCCAATATTCTACAACTTTTACATACTTTTGGCAACAATTTATATGATTTTCTTGGACTAACATATTGATCCAGTGCCCAGTGCCAGTTCCTGTTTGTTGCATGTTTTTTTTGTTTCGCAGAAAATCCATATCAAATGAAGTCCAAACGCGATAAAATTTTACGGAGAATTATTTTGGAATATATGTGATTTTTGCGAAGCGGAATCAACGCGAGACGATGCCCGAGGGGCCCACAAGCTCAAGGGGCGCGCGCCCGTACCCAGGGCGCGCCTGGCAAGCTTGTGGCCACCCCATAGGTCGGTTGGAGGTGTCCTTCGGCCGTAAGGAAGCTTATATCCGGAAAAAAATCATGTTAAAAATTCACCCCAGTCGGAGTTACGGATCTCCGGATAGTTAAGAAACGGTGAAAGGCCAGAAACAGGAGAGCGAAACAGAAGAGAAACAGAGAGAGAGATCCAATCTCGGAGGGGCTCTCGCCCCTCCGCCGCCATGGAGGCCATGGACCAGAGGGGAAACCCTCCTCCCATCTAGGGGGGAGGTCAAGGAAGAAGAAGAAGGAGGGGGCTCTCTCCCCCTCTCTCCCGGTGGCGCCGGAACGCCGCCGGGGCAATCATCGTGTGACGGCGATCTACACCAACACCTCTGTCATCTTCACCAACATCTTCATCACCTTCCCTCATCTATATTCAGCGGTCCACTCTCCCGCAACCCGCTCTACCCTCTACTTGAACATGGTGCTTTATGCTTCATATTATTATCCAATGATGTGTTGCCATCCTATGATGCTTGAGTAGATTTTTGTTGTCCTATCGGTAATTGGTGAATTGCTATGATTGGATTAATTTTCTTGTGGTTATGTTGCTGTCCTTTGGTGCCCATCATATGAGTCCGCTTGTGGATCACACCATAGGGTTAGTTGTATGTTGATAGCACTATGCATTGGAGGGCAAGAGTGACGGAAACTTCTTCCTAACATAGAAATTGATGCATACGGGATTGAAGGGGGGCCAATATATCTTAATGCTATGGTTGGGTTTTACCTTAATGAACATTAGTAGTTGCGGATGCTTGCTAATAGTTCCAATCATAAGTGCATAGAATTCCAAGTAAGGGATGACATGCTAGCAGTGGCCTCTCCCACATAAAAACTTGCTATCGGTCTAGTAACGTAGTCAATTGCTTAGGGACAATTCCGCAAATCGTACCACCACTTTTCCACACTCGCTATACTAACTCAATTGTACTTTTATTAGAATAGCGCCTAACTTTTATTTTCACATTCTTTATTATCTTGCAAACCTATCCTACTACACCTACAAAGTACTTCTAGTTTTATTCTTGTTCTAGGTAAAGCGAACGTTAAGTGTGCATAGAGTTGTATCAGTGGTCGATAGAACTTGAAGAGAATATAAATCCTACCTTTAGCTCCCCGTTGGGTTCGACACTCTTATTTACCGAAAAAGCTACAATTGATCCCCTATACTTGTGGGTTATCAGAATTCTCTGTGCTCCAATGCTGATGTAAGTACCTATTGTATATCACTATATTTTTTACATCAGCATGTACATGTGACATTCTCGAGTTTCCAAGGAGCGATCATCGTAAACTGTGCCAAACTTTTCCAAAAAATTTCCACTGGGTCTTCAGATTGCGCCACGGTAACACACCGATTTTCGTGATTTTCGGACTCCATGCGCATTTCCTGTAATTAAAATACCAACAAGCCCTATGCCGGTAGCCGCATCTCGCGGCCGAAATGTTTGAAAATTCTTCCCGTTAATCAGACAATGAATGAAAACTCGCGAAGCAACACATAAATGATTTGTACACCTTCATTGCTAACACCCACATGTAGTTGCAGTAGGGTTTTGATATATATGCACTAAATGCATGGTAAAAGCAAAATATGGCTTAAATATATCAAACGAGACCTGAAATGCGCCAGAAAATCAAACCTAGGGTATAATGGTTACTGCTTACCGTGGAAAAAAATTCGAGGCGAAACGATGAACTCACGTCTTCAGTCAAACGAAATTATGCTGTTGGTTGATGTAAATGTTTGCGAATAGCACATGGTTAATTCATGAAAGCCGTGTGCCTACCAAACCATGGCCGATGACCCCTACTGCGCGTGATGTGAGTCATGCATTCTAATTGGCCAGAACCCAAACCTCACGGATCATACGTCTGCACCGTTGGATGCTCCCAGATCGAACGGCAATCCTCATCCCTTTCATCAGCACATGCAGTTGCGGTTAGGATTTGACTTATATGCACAAAATGCACGGTAAATGCAAAAAATGCCTTAAATATAGCAAACGAGCCCTAAAATGCGCCAGGAAATCAAACCTGGGGTATAATGGTGATTGCATACCGTGGAATTGTTTTTGAGGCGAAACGATGAACTCACCGGCGATTGGAGTTCGAATTGCCACGTCTCTTTTTGGAAACTATAATCCTTCTTGTGTGATGCTTTGGTTTCCAAGAAGCGATCATCAAAACTTTTGCCAAACTTTACCAAAAAATTTCCATGGGGTCATGAGAGCACGCCACGGTGACACACCGATTTTCATGATTTTCGGACTCTATCTGCATTTCCAGTAATTAAAATACCAACAAGGCCTACGCTGGTGGCCGCACCTCGCAGCCGAAATGTTTGAAAATTCTTCCCATTTCTCGGATAATGAATGAAAACTCACAAAGCAACACATAAATGATTTGTACACCTTCTTTGCTAACACCCAGATGTAGTTGCAGTGGGGTTTTGATATATATGCACTAAATACATGGTAAATGGAAAAAATGGCTTAAATATAACAAACGAGACCTGAAATGCGCCAGAAAATCAAACCTAGGGTATAATGGTGATTGCTTACCATGGAAAAATTCGAGGCGGAATGTTGAACTCATGTCTTCATTTCAAAATTACCACATCTTCATTTCAAACGAAATTATGCTGATTGTGCACACGGGCGCGTAGAGGCAACCGTTTCACCCAAGCCGCCAACATCCCCCCACCGCCCACCCCCGTTTCACTCAATAGTCCGCATATTCCACCCAAACTCCATCGCCGGCTCCCCCCCCAGATCCACACCAAAACCGTTTCCGGCGCCGGCGTGCTCAACCCGGCCGTGTGCCCACTCTTCGGCGTCAACCCTAGCTTCACTGTCGTTCCCAACACGAGGCTGCCCGTGCCTCATCGTCTTCGCTTGCTCGCCAGCCGCCCTTGAGCATATCGATCTTGTAACCCTCGCCTCTCCTGCCGGGTTTGCACAAAAACCTGTCAGTTACTGCTCTCCATCACGGTGAGGCATATTTCCTCGCGATTCCTCTTCCTATTTGGTTCCGTGTGTTCCAAAATTGGCTATAAAAAAATGGAGAGTGTATATATGTTCATTATCTACCTTCCTAACTAGTACATATAAGTTGTATTTGTTCCAATTTGTTATTGTCGATTTACAGATCGTGGGCGCCCGAGTCACACAAAATGAACAAATTAGCAGTACATTTTCCAAATTATAACATGACATGTTTAGACAGCTGCTACTTGTAGCTTGCGTTGGTATTTCCCCGAAGAGGAAGGGATGATGCAGCATAGTAGAGATAAGTATTTCCCTCAGTTATGAAACCAAGGTTATCGAATCAGTAGGAGAATCACACAACACCTCGTTAGCAGCACCTGCACACATACAACAAATCCTTGCACCCAACGCAAATGAGAGGTTGTCAATCTATCGGCGGTAAATTGCAAGATTAAATTGTATGTGATAGATAGATAGATTGAAACAAAAATACAAAATAAAATAAATAAAATAAAATGGCAGCAATATTTTTAGGGTTTTAGTAATATGATTTAGATAGACCCAGGGGCCATAGGTTTCACTAGAGGCTTCTCTCGAGAAAATAGCATACAGTGGGTAGACAAATTACTGTTGGGCAATTGATAGAAAAGCAAATAATCATGACGATATCCAAGGCAATGATCATGTATATAGGCATCACGTCCAAGATTAGTAGACCGACTCCTGCCTGCATCTACTACTATTACTCCACACATCGACCGCTATCCAGCATGCATCTAGTGTATTAAGTCCATAAGAACGGAGTAATGCCTTAAGAACAATGACATGATGTAGACAAGATAAACTCACGTATGAATAAACCCCATCTTTTTACCCTTAGTAGCAACGATACATATGTGTCATGTCCCTTTCTGTCACTGGGATTGAGCACCGCAAGATCGAACCCACTACAAAGCACCTCTTCCCATGGCAAGATGAATCAATCTACTTGGCCAACCCAAATCAATAGATCGGACAAGAAATACGAGGCTATAATAATCATGCATAAAAGAGTGCAGCAAAGACTCAAATAATTTCATGGATAATCTGATCATAAACTCACAATTCATCGGATCCCAACAAACACACCGCAAAAAGTGAGTACATCGGATAGAACTCCAAGAACATCGGGGAGAACATTGTATTGAAGATCAAAAAGAGAGAAGAAGCCATCTAGCTACTGCCTATGGACCCGAAGGTCTGTGGTAAACTACTCACGCATCATCGGAAGGGCAGCAAGGTTGATGTAGAACCCCTCCGTGATCGATTCCCCCTCCGGCGGAGTACTGGAGAAAGCCTCCAGATGCGATCTCTCTGGAACAGAAAATTGCGGCGGCGGAAAAAGTATTTCGTGGACTCCCCTAAGGGTTTCTGATTTTTTCTAAATTTATAGTGCTGGAATTAGGTCAAACGGAGCTGGGTGGGTCCCACGAGGTACCAGGGCGCGCCACCCCCCCATCCCCCCCGGGGCGCGCCCTGGTGCCTCGTGGCCCACTCCTTCATCTTCTGGCCTTCTCCCGAAGCTTCCAGTGCTTATCTTGTCCAATAAAAAATCTCCAAAAAGTTTCATGGCATTTGGACTTCGTTTGGTATTGATTTTCTGTAAAACAAAAACAGGGCAGAAAACAGCAACTGGCACTTGGCACTAAGTTAATAGGTTAGTCTCCAAAAATGATATATAATTGCTGTAAATGATTATAAAAACATCCAAGATTGATATTATAACAGCATGCAACAATCAAAAATTATAGATACGTTGGAGACGTATCAACAGCTTGCTACCTAGTTGTTAGCTTTATGGTTATCCCCCTTTTCTGAACTTCGCATGTGTTCTTTGTAGATGTCGAGTAGCAGCGAAAACACTCATGCTTCAGGCGATGTATCTTCATCTGAGTTCGACAACCCTAGGTCCACAGCAGATGATCATGGATCAAGTAATCTGGAACGGGATAGAGCTGCCGCAATCACCCTTCCGGTCAGGACATGGAAGTACACTCCAAGAAATCCCACACACCAACCTAAAGGTGTATATGAAGTAACCGACAACGATTTAAAGTGTTGGGCTCCAACTAAACCAGATAAAGCACGCACGAGGTTCAGGAGTGTATGTGGATTTGTTGGCAGGGCAAGGCTCAACATTAATCTGCCGGGGTTTCGGAAGGCTGACATAGAAATGTGGCAAAGGATAGTCCGAGAGATTATGGATCACTTCAACGTTCCAGAGCAGTGGAGAATGCAGGTGGAACACACTGCACTGAAGAAGGCCAGAGATGCTTGGAGAAACTGGAAGCACGTGTTCTACAAGAAGTACATGAGTGAAGGCAAGGACCCAATCCCTGCATACCCCCAAATTATAAAGGCAAACTGGGCAGAATTCAAAAGGGTCTGGGCAACTATAGAGTTTACTGAGAAGAGCGCCAAGCAATCTGAACTTCAGAAGAGGAACACACACCCCCACTGACGGTGTCCTGGATAAGGGGGTACTAACCCAGCCAGTCCATTCTCCTCGGGTTGGGCCGGCAAGCCTTCAGTCGTGATCAAGATGGACTCCGGAAGCCATACGCAGGAGGCATGATCAAGACTGCATCCCCCGAAGACTTGACGTATACTCCAAGATCTCTGCCACTGCCTAGCTCCTAGTTACCGACCTTGTAACCCTAGATACCCTCCCTGGCGTGTATATAAGCCATAGGGTTTAGCCCATAGAGGGGACATTAACACAAAATCATTCACCTAGCCCTAAAGTTAGATCACACATTACGATCTCCAGGTAGATCAACCCTGTACTTGATACATCTTCTTCAATATAAACAAGAGCGGGATGTAGGGTTTTACCTCCATCAAGAGGGCCCGAACCTGGGTAAACATCGTCTCCTTCGTTCCTGTTACCCTCGATCCGAGATCCACAGCTCGGGACCCCTACCCCGAGGTCTGCCGGTTTTGACACCGACACTGGTGCTTACATTGAGAGTTCCGCGGCGCGATCACTAGAAGGATCGATGGCTCATCTATAGATCTACTGCTCCAACTCGGGAGCGATTTCGCCCCCGGCCAGCTTTTAGTGTTCGGCAGCATGGTCTTTTGTGCCGACTCGACAGGCCATCTGGCCTTGATCGAGAACTATGCCCCAGGTCAGATCATGACCTTTGGCGGCCTCGAGTACACTGCGGACTCCCGTGGTGAGCTCGTCCTGTCAGGATGGGCCTCCGGCTGAATCGAGAACACATCTGGCGCCGGGGGCTAGACCCAGAACCAATCCCCGTCGCGGCGTTGTTAGAGACCCCCGACGTGACTACTTCGGCCGATGCCCTTCCGATCTCTGGCCCGGATGTAGATCCGGCCCCCACTTCAGGAATCACGTCGGGGTTGGACCTGACGTCGATGCAGAATGCGGAATCACTCCCAGATCTCCCGTACGCCGAAGACGCATCAAGTTACGCGCCGGGCATATTTCTAGTCAGCCCCGCTTACAATCCAGTAATGAATTCGGAAGAGCTGTCTCACCTTAATGAGATGCTTGACCGCATCCAGTGCATGTCCATCTTGGATGGCAAGACTTCGGTCTATGATCAGGTCAGACTTAAAGCCGACGATCGGGAAATTTACATCCCACCCACCACCCACCTAGTCACCACGGTCGACGATTTAACCAACGTACTAGACTACGGTGAGGCCACGGACATGGATGAAGATGCCGATGGCCCCGCAGAAGACACCTCGCCCCTGGTAAACACCGACAGGTGGGCCGCCACATCTACTTACGATGTCTACATGGTGGACACCCCCAATACCCCTCCAAGACGTCGTCGGAGACGCAGAAGAGGCAACAATGGGGAGCCTAGCGGCAATAATGCAATCACCAATAACAGTGACGTAGAAGCCGGCGACGCCGATAACCCCGAGGGAGACCATCAAGCTTCCCCAAGGCACAACGGCACACCAGAAAGACATCTCGAGGATTCAGATCCCTATGACCTCTTTGAAGGGGCCGATGATACTATATGCTGGAGTTTGAGGAGGACGAAAGCCTCGGCACCGAGGACTTTGTCGTCCCCGAAGACCCCTTCGAGCAAGAGCGCTTCCGGCGGTGCCTCATTGCGATGGCTAGGACCATGAAACGCAAGCAGCGACAGCTGCAGGCCAACACCGACGCACTAAATGAAAAGTGGGTCAAAGTGCTCTCCGTCGAACAAGACATGGAAGACCGGCGCCGTAGCGTGCCAAAATCATACCCACGCAGGCGTCTCCTGCCGGAGTTTGACGAGGAGCTCACCGACGACCATGTCCGACCCCTAGAGGGCGGGACAGGCCAATGCGGGAAAACCTCAGCTGCCGGCCACCTCCACGCCGTTATGGCAAGGACCCCATGGATTACCTAGACCCTCACGATGTTTGATGTCGCATCGAGGCAAACAGGGCAACCCCTCAGTCCATCTACGGATCAAGGGGGCGCGCGCCCGCCAGGCTTGACGGCTACGACGCCTGGATGGACAGGAATGGCCGTGCCCGAGATCAGGCCTATTCACGGCTTTCTCCCGACCTCCGACGAGATGCTCCCCGGTTTCGAGGTCCGGCTCATCCGATCTGCTTCATAGACAGGGTGATGGAACATCAATTCCCTGAAGGATTCAAGCCCATCAATATAGAATCAGACGATGGCACCACCGATCCAGCAGTATGGATCGGGGATTTCCTTCTCCATATGCACATGGCCAATGGAGAAGACCTCCATGCCATTAAATATTTGCCGCTCAAACTAAAGGGCCGGTGAGGCATTGGCTTAACAGCCTGCCTCCTCACTCTATTGGCAGCTGGGAGGCCCTAGAAGACGCCTTTAGAGCAAACTTCCAGGGCACATACGTCCGGCCTCCGGACGCCGACGACCTCAGCTGCGTCACCCAGCAGTTAGGCGAATCAGCCTGGAAATTCTGGAACAGGTTCCTCACCAAGAAGAACCAAATCGTAGACTACTCCGAAGCCGAGGCCATCGCCGCCTTCAAAAATAATATCCGAGATGAATGGCTGGCCTGTCAACTCGGCCAGGATAATCCAAGGACTATGGCGGCCCTCACCTCGCTGATGACTCGCTTCTGTGCGGGAGAGGATAGTTGGCTCCCACGCAGTTCACACAACGGCGAGGCAGGCACCTCGAAAACATGTGACGCCAATGGAAAACCTAAGCGCAATAAAAATAAGCGCAGGTATAAAAATGGCGGAAGCGATACGGAAGACGCTGCAGTCAACGCGGGGTTCACCGGACCTAAATCTGGACACAAAAAGAAGCCCTTTAAAGGGAACAAAGACGGACCTAGCCAGCTCGACAGGATCCTGGATCGGCCGTGCCAAATCCATGGCACCCAGGACAAACCAGCAACCGACACTAACAGGAATTGCTGGGTCTTTAAACAAGCTGGCAAGGTCGCGGCGGAGGGTCCAGGTAAAACCCAAAACCACAGTGAAGACGAGGATGAACCTCGGCGGCCCAATAATGGAGGCCAAAAGAAGTTTCCTGTTGAGGTAACCGAAGTCAACATGATCTATGTTACCCACATCCCTAAAAAGGAGAGGAAGCGAGTACTTCAGGATGTCTACGCGTTGGAGCCAGTCGCCCCGAAGTTCAACCCCTGGTCGGCTTGCCCGATCACATTTGGTAAGCATGACCTTCCGACCAGCATAAGGCATGGCGGAACGGCAGCACTCGTCCTGGACCCAATTGTCGATGGTTACCATCTGACACGCGTCCTCATGGACGGAGGCAGTAGCCTCAACCTCATTTATGAGGACACGGTTAGGAAGATGGGCATCAACTCATCCCGGATCAAACCGAGCTCCACCACCTTTAAAGGTGTCATCCCAGGCGTCGAAGCCCGCTGCACCGGAACGATCAAGCTGGAGGTAGTCTTCGGCTCACCCGAGAACTTCAGAAGCGAGGAGTTAATCTTCGACATCGTCCCCTTCCGGAGCGGATATCATGCGCTTTTACGGCGCACAGCCTTCGCACGCTTCAATGCAGTCCCGCATTATGCTTATCTCAAGCTTAAAATGCCAGGACCCAACGGTGTTATCACAGTCAATGGCAACACCGAGCGCTCGCTTCGAACTGAGGAGCAGACCGCGGCTTTCACAGCCGAGGTACAGGCATCCGAGGAGGCAGCCCGCAGCGATAAACGCACCGCTAGCTCTTCGAAGCGCGCCCAGGGCTCACAAATCGACCTCGGCCACATACCCCCGCACCCTAAATAGGGATACGGGCTCATTGTGTGCCCTCTCTGGATGGGGCACTATGTCCCCAGGGTGCATAATTTCACACTCAAGATTCCCTAGGCCACCGAGGAGCCAAAACTCACCAACACGCAGGAACGGATCGACCGAGGACCAACGTGGCTTCGAGCCCTCATAGCAGCAGGCCTCTTTTAAAGAGCCGGCAATCACAAATTCATCAGTGTGGCTTCAACCACACAAGCAGACTCCTGCAAGACCCCCTTCAAGGGGCTTGGCCAATAAATGCCTGAAGTGCATAAAGGATTGAGATTGCACCAGTCTCACTTAAATCACCATCACAGGTGACTCCAAGCTGGTCAACAGCCCGGAAGCGCAGACGTGCGGCAGGATGCGGCCAGGGTTCCTAAAAGCCCGATGTCAATACCTGCCCTGTAGCTTTTCTTCCTTCCTATCATTTTACGTTGTATTCTTTTAGTTCCTCTTGTTGCAGCTGGGCATGTAAAGGCTTGAGATTATGAAATAAAGAAACCGTGTCCTCTAAAGGTCCTTATCGCATTTCTTTATAAGCACACCCCTGTGCCATGCAGAAGTTCTTTAAAAAGATACAATTGTATTACAAGTCCGAAGTATTCGGCGTCTCGGATTTTGGCTTTATATGCATCGGTTTCGAACCTAGATTTTGGTCAATAGTTGGGTTGCCCGGCTCCTATGTGTACCCCTTACGTTCCCGATGAATTCGGCTAAGGGTGTAACGGGAGAACCACTGCGATAGCACCGCCAGGTTAATTGGCAGAGCGCCTCAGTGGAGAAAGCCGAAAACTGACTATCTAGGTAGGCGTAAATTGGTCGGCCATCCATAGACCACGTTAAGCGATGTGACGATAGAGATCACCCGTGTTAAACGAAGGGCTTTACTTTTGAGCCGAAGTGTGTCATGGCCTAGACCTCGGCTTTCCAGGCCGACCACTTCCCATATCGGGGGCTGGTCATCAGCCCCACAGTCAAACTCCTAGGACTACTTGAAAGCTCTCAAGCCACTATATAGTCTGATTGCCTCGTTCCTATATGCAGAAGACCGCCTCCGGGCACCGAGATGTCGGCTAAGGGTCGAATCTGCATCTCGGAACACCCTTTGTATAAAACTACATGGGGGCTGAAGCCGACGACTGGCCACTTTCAGTTTAAAAAAGTCACCCAGGAGGTAAAAATAATCAAAAAACACACATGGAATTTAAAGCTATATCCAGTAAAGCAAACGATAATGTTTTATACATTACATAACTTCGGCGTTCTGAAGTTGTTGGGGATATAACCCCCCGGTATGACCCGGCCCGAAGTACGACCCAGCCGGAACTTGGCGCCTCATTGGAAGACCGGCCGGACTTGGCGGCTCATTGGTGATCCGGTCAGTGGCTCGGATAAGCGACAAGGCCCGAGGCCCAGAAGGCGGCTCATGAGAAGGCCGGCTTAATGGGAGCCCAATGGGCCGGCTCGCGGAGGAGGACCAAGAAGAGGAAAGCAAGACCCGGACTAGTATCCAAGTTGTAACGTAAAATAGACCAGCCCTAAACCTACTAGGACTCTACATGTAAGCCGCCCCTTCAACTTATATAAGGAGGGGCAAGGCACCCCAAGAGGGAAGGGGGACAGAAAAACTAGCTCTCGAGATAGAGGTAGCGAAACAACACCCTTGTAGTCGAGATCATCATCATCAATATCAATCAAGCAGGATGTAGGCTTTTACCTCCACCGCGAGGGGCCGAACCTGGGTAAAACTCGCGTCTCTCGATTCCAACCAACCCCTTCAAGCTTCACCTAGTTGCAATGGCCTCACCACTAAGTCCTTTCACGAGGACATCTGCCGTGACAAAACCACGACAGTTGGCGCCCACTGTGGGGCTTGAGTGCACGGTGGTGTTATGTTCTTGGAGGGAGCTCATTAGGGATCGAGAAGTTGAAGATTGATCGGGATGAAGAAGATGAGGTCTGAGTTCAAGAAAAATTAGGGTTGCGTCGGGTGCACCGCCTCAAAGTCGCTGGAGATGAGGTCTGAGTTCAAGAAAAATTAGGGTTGCGTCGGGTGCACCGCCTCAAAGTCGCTGGGTTGGCAAGACCGACAGGCTATCCTATCCCAAGCCAGATCGATCTTTGAGGCACTGTTACGCGTCACAGAAACCGACTGGATTTCCATCGCGTGTCGTCAAGAGTGGCACGCGTCTTTCGTTCACAGCAGGCTTGCTACAGGAACGCCTCAAGTCCCGAGGCTGCCGACAATCTGACGAAAAAGCATCAACATCAACCGCTGAGTGTGGCCCATATATGTGCGCTACCAGGCGATCGCTTGTGCGTGTGCTGCAACAGTTGCAATCAAACCTGGAGAAACAAAAGAGGAAAAGCCTCAATTAGTACTTCACGAAGGGTTAAGTCCCAAGCGACCTGTCCACTTCGTGACCAGCATTAAAAGTTTATGTGTGCCTGTGTGTCAATGAAGAACAACAGTACCACTTGCATAGCGCTATCCAAACAATTGAGGGTAGCACCAAGCAGTACTACTATTACTCCTACATCTCACGTAAAGCTGTTGCCAGGATTGGACTGACACAAAAAAGGGCACTATTTGGGCACGCACTCCAAAGCTTGATGGATGCATGGGTGGACGTGAAGGACCATTAAAATTCCATGAGCAATTTTGCTATGATCGCTACGTAGACGAAAAGCCAGGTGCTCCCAATACTGTCATTGTCTATCCGTATACGTTAATTCTTTCAAAGAATACTTTTTTTGGCCTGTACTGTTTTACGCAGGATAATCCGGGTCACGCCAATGCACTGGAAGCACCGGCGTCCGTTCGTTCCACGCCACCCGACGGGCAGGCGCGCAATCCGCTGCCCCCGCGGTCCAGTTTACATCGAAACAACATGGTTGTGCTCGCTCGAGCTGCCCAACAGACGTGCGTAAGCCGCCGCCCTCGCGGTCTAGTCTGCATCAACACACCAGTCACGTTCATTCGCACAAGCCACCCAACGGACACGCACCCAAGTCACCGTCCCCTGCGGTCCGGTCTACATCAAGACGCCCGACGACACCCGCGTCCGCGTCGGCCCAGACGCCGCGGCCGACTCCAACGCCGTGGCCGACTCGTGCGTCTGCATCGGCTTACAACGCCGCGGCCGACTCCAACGCCGCGGCCGACTCGCGCGTCTACATTGGCTTACAACGCCACGGCCGACTCTCGTGCCCGCACCTGACTCCAACGCCGCGGCTGACTCGCGCGTCCGCATCAGCTTACAACGCCACGGCCGACTCTCGCGCCCGCGCCGGTTTACAATGCCGCGGCCTACTCATGCGTCCGCGGTTTCCAATGCCGTGGTCGACTCCCACGTCTTCATCAACACACCAGGGCTGTGCCTGCTCGCCTGAACTGCCCAAACGGACGCGCGCAAGCTGCCGCCCCCGCGGTCTGGACTACATCAACATACCAGTGCCGCGCCCGCCCGTACGAGCAGCTTAACGGACGCGCGCAGGTCGCCATCCCTGCAGCTTGGTCTACTCCAACAAGCTGGAGCAAAAAAAATATCAATTATTAGCCTCCGAGGGCATACAACGAGCATGGCGAAGATCATCAACTCGCCACATACCTCTGGCTTCAATACATTTTCATCTTTCGGCTGTCAACTCTACGCCGGCTTATGCCACAGCCAAGTATGATGAATCTCAAGCCGACTCCTCGAGTCATCTTAAGACTCGGGGGCTAAACAGACATGACTTGGCAGATTTGGCCGGCTTCACAAATTCAAGAACACCGGGTCATTCCAGGGAAGACAACCCGGACCCGGGGGCTGCTGCCTTATTGGCAAAAAATTAAAGGTTGCCAAAGAGAACTAGCTGCCACGATGCGCAGTTCAAACATAGGTATCCTGCCTTATTGGCGAAAAGTAAGGTTACCAAAGAATACTAGTCGCCATGATGCACAGTCTAAACATGGGTATCCTACTCAATTTCAATCATTGGTCACTTGGGGGCTTCCAACTCACCGAGTTTAGCTATCTCACCCTCTTGACCCGGCAAATAACGCCACACTATCTTGGTTAAACTTGCCTGTCTGCTTGATGCTACTCCGATTAGGTGACCCGTTGTACTCTTGACAAGTCAATCATCTCTATGATCCTGAACTTGTCTTGGTTAAAACATCGGATACGTCATGTGAGAGCCGGCTTACAGAGAGCGAGGATAAACCAAAGGCTATCACGCCAGCTTCATTGAAGCAAGACTCGAGCCTCGAAAGCCGGTCTTTTTGTCGTGCCTCGAAAGCCGGCATTTTTATACTCTGTTATCATACACATACATCATCATACATTGCATCATCATACAATGCATCATATATGCATGTATATATTTGTTTATGTCGCAGGAGCCGGTCTTCAAACCGGGTTACATTGTGACTCCACAGGAACAAATGAATCTTTGATAGCCAAAATGGCTGGATCTTCATTATGGTTTATCATAACCAGTATTAAATGATTGGGATATCAATTCTTCTAAATTCCCGGGTTACAAATCCAGACGGGTCACATATAATACCTGGTCATTTAATTGACCGGGTTTTGGGTTATTCAACATGTGCTTTGTAGAAGACTACAACACTTATGGATTTTCTCACACATATTTGCCGGGTTGCACTGCAACCACGGCCAAGGATTTCTTTCATCGCAAAAGCATCATCAGTTCATAGGCAAAATATTAAAGTGCTTGATGGCATTGGCGGATTATGCAGTTTCATGCTCAAAAACTATTACAAGCCATGATTGGGCTATTTTCTATCAACTTTTTCACAGCAAATTCAAGCTTGCAGAGTGATTGATGGTTGAGACCCGGCAGCTGGATCTGCCAGATTAACATTGGTTTGTTCTCCTTCTGCGTCACTTGCCGCCGGGTTGTCACTTGCCGGATCACCAGGATTTATTTGGTGAGTTGATAATACAAAAAAAGCATACTATGCGGCCAGGCAACCCGGTTCTTGGAGGCTACAGTGGATCTGAGTTTATTCTAAAGTGGAAGGAATAGTCCCGAGTCGCTGCAGGCAATACGACCTGGCACTTGGGGGCTACATTATTCAAGTCAAGATTACATCAAGTATGAAAGTCCCATGTCGATGCAAACATGCACCACGGCACTTGGGGACTATACTACTCAGTTCAAAATCTATGACCCATCACATACTGATGAGCCGACCCTTGGGGGTTATAGTGGATCTAATTTTATTCTACAACGGAAGGAAAAGTCCCGAGTCGCCGCAGGCAATCGACCCGGCACTTGGGGGCTACATCAGTCAGTTTCCTGCCCTACTTTTCATCATAAGTCCCGAGCCGCCGCAGGCGATCGACCCGGCACTTGGGGGATACGATATTCAAGTCTATTATTCAGTCCTGAGCCGCCACAGACAGCGACCCGGTACTGGGGGCTACAGCAATCAGCTTTTGGCATATATTATTTGAAGTCCCAAGCAGATGCAAGCATTCAACATGAGACTTGGGGGCTAATGGGACATTTATTTTTCTAAGGATCTATTGACAGAAGACCCGACTCATCATCAATGATGAGCCGGCCCTTGGGGGCTACATATGGCTCAAAATTTCTAAGTTCTAATCCTATCAAAGGACCAGCTCATTATTCTATAATGACCTGGCCCTTGGGAGCTAAGAAGTCATACTACAGAGGACGGGTCATGGATTTTAACCCGAATTTTTTTCTGACATATTACAACAAGTTTCAAGATTTGGGAGCTACACTGGCTGAAGTTTTATAAGTACATGACAATTACAAGTCCCAGGCTGCTGCAGGCAAGACAACCCGACACTTGGGGGCTACACTGTTCAGATATTATTTTGCAAAGCACCAAGTCATCATGAACTGATAAACTCGGAGCTTGGGGGCTACAGGTAATATGGAGATTGAAAACGGAAGAACTCTTTCAAGTTGTCATGTTTGAATAAGCCAGGTCTCATGTTCTTGGTGGAAAAAGTTGCAAAGTTCATCAAAAACTGGCTCAACATCAGAAAGATTCTCTATTCCAAATATTTTCATCAAGCCAAAGCACTGGAAGCCGGCTCAACATTAGACGGGTTATTATTCCCAATATTTTTTCAGTAGACTACAGCGCTGTGAGCTGGCTCAAATTCAGGATGGAATTGGGACCAAGGTTTTGAGGCCTAATGGTGAAGTGATGAAGCACATTGTAAAAGAATTTTGAGCCTTGTTGGTTTAGGAGCCATTGGTTCAGTTGCAGCAAAGTTCAACTATAAAGATATGCAAGACAAGTATAAGCCGGCAAAATTATGGAAGTATTCCGGGTCGTGATGGTTATGAGTCCATTTATAAGCCAGATAACGACAATTCGTAGTTTAGCAAGCGACAAGTACAAAGGTGGATTTTCCGGGTTGCAGCAACCATTGATTCCTATGATCCGAAAAGTGTATGACCAGGCAAATGAATTAACCCGGCCAGATACCTCTCAAGAATGGGAATGACAAAGATCGAAGAGATGAGAAGATGCCGGCTCACGAAATAGATCCGGAACTTAATCCTTCACTTTTTTGTTTCCTTATCTTATTTTCAGGATGGAGTTTAACATGGATCAATCCAAATTAAACTGGGGGCTAATGTTGGGGATATAACCCCCCGGTATGACCCGGCCCGAAGTACGACCCGGTCGGGACTTGGCGCCTCATTGGAAACCCGGCCGGACTTGGCGGCTCATTGGTGATCCGGTCAGTGGGTCGGATAAGCGACAAGGCCCGAGGCCCAGAAGGCGGCTCGTGAGAAGGCCGGCTTAATGGGAGCCCAATGGGCCGGCTCGTAGAGGAGGACCAAGAAGAGGAAAGCAAGACCCGGACTAGTATCCAACTTGTAACATAAAATAGACCAGTCCTGATCCTACTAGGACTCTACATGTAAGCCGCCCCTTCAACTTATATAAGGAGGGGCAAGGCACCCCAAGAGGGAGGGGGCACAGAAAAACTAGCTCTCGAGATAGAGGTAGCGAAACAGCACCCTTGTAGTCGAGATCATCATCATCAATATCAATCAAGCAGGATGTAGGCTTTTACCTCCACCGCGAGGGACCGAACCTGGGTAAAACTCGCGTCTCTCGATTCTGACCAACCCCTTCAAGCTTCACCTAGTTGCAATGGCCTCACCACTAGGTCCTTTCACGAGGACATCTGCCATGACAAAACCACGACAGAAGTGCTACCTAGTAATACAATGTATCCTTTGGACACATGGCCTCGGTGATCCGAGCTCCTTCCTCCACCTCGGGGTAGAACTATTCCGCAGTGCGAGGCTTGTCCGCAGGAGGGCCCGTGGCCACTGTCACTGCGTCAACCTTGCGGAAGTGCGTCTTCACGCAGGCATACGCCCTCCATGCTCCTTCAAAGCACGCGGACCTCCTCCAGCTGTCCGCACGCGCGACAGCTCCCCACGGGCGCATGTCACCAGGCCGAAGAGGCTGGTGGGAAGGGTTTCGGTAGGCCACAGCGCGACGCAGAGATCTTGTAGCGCCGGTCTCGCCAGGAGGAGAAGCTCCGCCAGCTGCTTCATTCGATTGTTCAGCAGCCGTGACGCCGGGGACCCCGGGAATTGACCCCAGAAGGCCTTCTCCACCTCGTGACCGGCCAACTGGTCAAAGTGCGCGACGGCATCCGCCATGCTCTGCGGGAGATCCGCGAAGACCTCTGTGGAATGCCACAGCTGGGTGAGCTCGATGCAACTCTTGCTGCCAAAAACACACTATAGTAAGTATTGCTTACCCGAGGTGATTTGCTCCAACTGCTGGTGCACCTCGCGGTCCGCCCGGGCCGCGGTCTTGAGGTCGGCATGGGCAAGCTGGCGCTTTTCGAGCTCCTCCTTCGTTTGCTGCCCTTCCGCCTGAAGCTTGTCGCGTGCTTCAAACACGCCCTTCAGGGTCTCTTCGACCTCAACAACCCGCACCCGGTCCTTGTCTCCGGCCGCCTTTTCGGCGGCTCGGGCCTTCTCCGCATCTGCGGCCGCAGCCTCATGCTGCTTCACCTCCTGCCGAGCTGTTTTAAGCCCGGCCTTGAGCTTCTCAAGCTCAGCTAACGCTGTTGTCATTAAAACAGTTTGGTCTTAGTTTTTAACCCAACAAGACTTATCTTATAAATGCAAATTTAAACTTGCTTACCTTGAGATTGCTTGAATTTGTGGTTCACCAGGTCGAGGTCCTTCTGAGACCTCTCGAGCTTCCGGTTCATCTCCACAATCTCCTCGGAGACAGAGTCCGGAACCAAGGTCGAAGCCTGACAGCGAAAATCCTAATTACAAAGGCTACAGTTTAAGTCCCGGGGCGACTGCCTTAAAGCGGCGCCCTGGGGGCTACATAACAGGCTCCTATCAATTTTTTACAACCCCAATGCCGGTTTCTCGAAACCAACCTTGGGCTTGGGGGCTACTCACTCACTAAGCCGCTTAGAAGGTTGTGGTTTTATGTCCTCGGACAAATACATAAGCTCAGATGAACAAATTAAACTTGGTGCAAGGATTGAAGCATACGTCAAAGCTCGTTACGAGGTTCTTAAAAACCTCATGCAGGCCGGCCCCTACGGACCGGAAACCCTGCAGCGCCACACTTATCGAGGCATGGTGCTCTTCCTTAATGGAGGAGCCCTTTAGGGTCTCCTCCATTTCCTTGGTCCACCCCGTGCCAGCCCGTCCTTGGGCAGTTGGCGGGGAGGATGGATGACCTTGGACCCAGGCGCCGATGCGCTGGCCCGGGTAGCCTTCACCGGCGGTGGCGGAGCTGAAGCAGATATCGGCTGGACCGATGACTGGCCTAGCCCCTCTCCGACGACCTCGGGGTGCCTCTCCTCCGGATCTTGTTGGGCCGAGGTGTCAACCTCGGCCATGACGGCTGCCTCCTCGCCCCTCGTCGTGTTGACGTCGGGGGCCAGGGTGGATGTCGCCTCCCTTAGCCCATCATGCGCTGGGGGAGGAATGGCGGGCTCTGGAGTCCCGCTGGCGGATGGCAACCCGCTCGAGGAACCGCTAGGGATTACCTTTGGCAGACTGTGTAAGAAAAGATGCTTTGTGAGTCCTTCTTTGCTAAAAGAACTTGTCAAATAAAAAGACAGGATATAAAGACGACGGCTTACCCTCGAGGCGCCGGTTTCTTCCTCCCCATCACGAGAAGCTTTTCTTCCGTGTCGCCGGAGAGCTCGACTCTCTCCGGCAACTTGCCGGCGGCTCTAGCCGAGGTTCGCATTGGCCTCTTCAAGCCCTTGGGCTGCATGCCGGCCTCGGCGTCCTCCGACACCGCCCTCTTCCCTTTCGGGGGAGGGATCTCCTCGACATCACCCTCCTCCGCGTCGCCGTCATGGGCTGCGGAGGCGTGGGTCTCTTCGGACCGGGTGACCGAGGTCTCCTGGGTCCGACCACTAGGCTTGCCCTTCTGGGACTTCGTCCCTTTGGGGGCCACCACGTGCGGCTGCTCGGTCAGGAGCACCGCGAGCAGGGGAGTCATGGGCTCCTCTGGCAGTGGAGCCGGGCATCGCACCCCCTGTACCCAGGCCAGCCACTTCTGCAAGGCGTCAAGCATAATGATTCATTAAATTCTACTCCTCGATACAAAGGACAGAAACATTGCCTAGTGAGTAAGATCACTTACCGAGGGGGCTTCATAACCGTCCTCGAGGCCGCGGTCCTCCCCTTCCTTGGGGATCTTGTCCTTGGCCAGCTTCATGAGCTTAGTCCACATGGTGGCCAAGGTGAAGTGGAAGAAGGTGGTGAGGGGACCCATGTCCTCGGGCTTTTGCACCCACATCAGGGCAGCCCGAAGTTGGAGGGGGAGCATGCGGCGGTTGAGCATGACGTTGATGATGTCGGCAAGCTCGAGCTTCCCCGTGGTGGACCACCATTTAACCCTTTTGACCAGGGCCTCCACCTCCTTCGGGTTCCCCCAGGCGACGCCCTTCTCCCTCCAGGACTTGAGCTTCTTTGGAGGCCTGGCCGAGAAGGCTGGGACCTCGGGCTGGCCGGGGGCGAGCGGTTCAGTGATGTAGAACCACTCCCGCTGCCACTCCTTCACCATTTCGATGAAGGTGCCTTTGAACCACTCGGCCCCCTGGTTCTTGCTAATCATGGCTCCTCTGCACTCCGTGAGGTCAGAGCCACTGGACTTCGGCTTGATTCCGAAGATCTTTAGCCATAGGCCAAAGTGTGGCTTGCAGCGGAGGAAGGCCTCGCAGACCGTGATGAAGGAGGCGAGGTGAAGGATGGAGTTCGGGGCCAGATGATGAAAATCCAACCCGTAGTAGAACATCACCCCGCGCATGAAAGGGTGCAGCAGGCAATAGCATGATGAACCAAGAAATCCCCAGGTCCTATTGTTAAGAAAAGTGAATTACTATTCTCATTAACAGCATTCAACCATCCGGGCAACCATAGGCTTCGACCCGCATTGAAAGCGGGGCCATTCGTTGAAGATAAGAGTATATCGAACCCATATGTCGCCTTGCCATGAGCAGATTGTATCCATTGGGCAAATATATGTTCGATCAAGATTTTCCCCAGCCCTCGAACGACGTGGGGGACAAAAACTACCCGCTTCCTAGCATTGGGAGCGGGCACTTGCTGGCCAGCGGCGGGAGCGCGGGCGGCGAAGTCAGTGGTCAGGTACCCCGCATTGCACAGCTCCTGGATAGTGCCATTTGTTATGATGGAACCACCCCAGTGCCCTTGGAGGGTCTCGGCCATGGCTGGCGAGGGAGGATGGACTTGCTGAAGGAAAAGGATGCGAGATCGGATCTGGGCACTGGAGCTAGACGAAGTAGTGGATGGGGAGAATGGGAGCATGGTTAGTTGCGCTATCCTCCCTTTTGCTCTTATAGGCTTGTGAAAGGCCAAGAGTCCCCCTCGCTGCGCCGATAAACTCGCCACTCCCATCAAAGATGCCGTTGAGCATATGGGGGAAAACAAAATCTTGATGATATCCCTGAGAAAACGGGCACGATCTCTGTCACGAAGGGACATGCCAGTAAAAAGTTTGCCTCGGGCCGCGATTTGACAGAAGCAGTAACTGCTCGACCTGTTGTGCGGTGGGTCATTTCGATAAAGTTGTCAAACCATGTGGAACCATTTACACCGAGGTGCTTGGCCTTCGAGGCTAAGCTTTCCAATCTCTTCGGGCGAAGGGGACAGGTTCGGTCGGGCTTCGGCTGGCATCGCTCCTTTGAAGGAGTGGTTCGAGAATTACAAGGAGGAACTCGTCTGTCGAGCCAAGAACTTCGGGTCCGAGGTTCTTATTAGAAGGATCGTCCTCGGCATAGAAGACAAGTTCGGGGGCTACTGACGGTGTCCTGGATAATGGGGTACTAACCCAGCCGGCCCATTCTCCTTGGGTTGGGCCGTTAAGCCTTCATTCGTGATCAAGATGGACTCCGGAAGCCATACGCAGGAGGCGTGATCAAGACTGCCTCCCCCGAAGACTTGACGTATACTCCAAGATCTCTGCCGCTGCCTAGCTCCTAGTTACCGACCTTGTAACCCTAGATACCCTCCCTGGCGTGTATATAAGCCATAGGGTTTAGCCCGTAGAGGGGACATCAACACAAAATCATTCACCTAGCCCTAAAGTTAGATCACACAATACGATCTCGAGGTAGATCAACTCTGTACTTGATACATCTTCTTCAATATAAACAAGAGCAGGACGTAGGGTTTTACCTCCATCAAGAGGGCCCGAACCTGGGTAAACATCGTCTCCTTCGTTCCTGTTACCCTCGATCTGAGATCCACAGCTCGGGACCCCCTACCTCGAGGTCTGTCGGTTTTGACACCGACACCCACCGTATGGGTGTGGCAGGATACTACGGCATGAAACTGATATGGGACCAGCAGGACAAAGAACCAGTAGCTGCGGGTGGGAAAGCGGCCTTTAGTGAAATCAGGGGCGAACGCGCTAGAGACTACTTGCGGGCACGTGCAAGGAGGCGTGACGACGGAACTTATTACTTTGAAAACTCACATGAGGAAGAACTGTATCACGTGATGGCAAAGGCTTCCGACATCCCTGAAAGGTTCTATAGGAACTCAGGGCCATGTGACATTCTGTCTGATGCTCTTGAAACAAAAGATCCCCCTGGCCGTGCAAGGGGTATAGGTGTCAATGTCCCGCACAAGAGGGCTTTCCACACTCAGCAAAGAAGAGAGGCTCACCATGAAAAAAGCTAGGAGTGAACTAAAGCAGAATCAATTGTATGAAAGGTTGAGGAGGGACATGTATCCGGGGCTTCGAAAGGAAATTAAGGAGTGACTGATGATGCAGAAGACTCTAACACTGAGAGATAGCCAGGAGACGCGAGGGGAGGCAAGCATGGAGGATGCTTCTATATTGCGCGACAACACCACACAAGAGTAGCTGTGCATCAGCTAACCCCAGCAACACTGAAACTGCAGCTGTGCATGATGACGCTATATCTGATCTATCTGGAATGACTGACTGACTAAGGGGCGTGCTTACACATTATGAAGGTACGTTAAAATGTGCAACATCCTGGGTTTACCCCCCCTGCTCGGAAGGGGGCCTCTTGTTGGACAATGTGCCATTTAAGCCAGGCTGTGTGAAGTGCTACGTGACTGAAGTAAAGCCTGGATTCAGTGAATTTGCCCTGAAGAATGTCCTAGGGGACTATGAGCAGAGGATCTTGGCAGAAACACTGTTACATCATATCCAGTGGCCATGAAAGGAAATAGACTTCATTGATGAGATCCCTCAAGCCCCGGCAAGAGCAACCAATGTCACCCTTCAACCAGTGACTCTCTCCTTGCCACAACAACTCTCACGTGCTTCCCTCGAGGAACCTAATACTCGTAATCCGACGGCTAATGCAACAACCTGTGATCAGTCCGCCCGACTTTGTGCTGTACAGGCCATGTCATCGTCCGCCCCTGAGCAGCCAGTGGCAAAGCCTACAACTGCTAAAGACGCACCACCGGTTCAGATGCCGGCCACTGAAGCAGCAGGGGGAGACTTAGCGGCACCGCATGCTTAGCAGACCAACCTTGTGGAATGGACTGCTAAGCAGTCTGAGGCTTCGGAACCGCCTGCTAAGCAGTCCAGAGGTCCGAAACCGACTACTCATCAGTTCGTCGGTTCGCAGCCGCGTGATTAGCATACCAATGCGCCGGTACTGCCTGCTCAGCAAACCAATGTGTTGGCATAGCCTCCTTAGCACACCGACAAGTTGGCACCACCTACGCAGAAACCCAACATAGCTTCAACGCCTGGTCAGCAGTCCGATGCCTCTGCTCCTACAACCCAGCAGTCCATCACAGTAGCACCGCCATCTCAGCAGTCCGGCGTAGCTAAACCATCTGCTCAGCAGTCCGTCGTAGCTTCACCGTCTGCTCGGCAGTCCACCTTTCAACCATCCAGACCTTGCACCAGAAGTGCTTCAAGTACAAAAAAGGAAGCGGGCAAAAAGGCTGCACCCCTGAGGAAGCGGTCCCCGAGACCGAGGAGGAATGAGAACGATAGCCTCTTACTTAAAGCACTCATCGCCCAGCACCAAATTACCAGCAAGTTGTTGGAATCGGAGAGTAATATTGGTTCTGACATCATGAACGATGAAGAATTCGATAGGATGCTTGCTAATAAATAAAGCAGACGTACTTCAAGTATGCAATTACGTCCATGGCCAGCCATTTCTTGTTGGCGAATAATTTGAGGAGTGCAGTTCCAGTTGCCACACGTTACATAAATATTGCATGGATCAAATGTCAAAAGGTCATGAGGTTCTGCTAGTCCACTATGACAGAGATCATTTCCGTCATGATCCGGGTTCCATCAGTCTGGGTTTCGAGGACTTACATCTCTTCTTCAACTTCAATGTGCTCGATGGCACTCTTGTCAAATGCCTGATTTTGTAAGTACTTCACAAACTCTGATCAACTTCTCCATACAAGGCTGTAAACGATAAAAAGCTAACTGTATTGTATTCCTCTCAGGGGATTGATAGCGCAGAGAAGAAAAAGGGAGAGAGCGTATTTCATAGATCCTGCATTAGCAAATGGCACATTATTACGTGATATGGATGAACGGGAGTGGGCCATTATCAAGGTCTCCAGTATCTTCGAAAAGACGCCCCATGCAGAATTATTTCTCTGGCCATATCATGAAGGGTAAGTCAAATAAACAACCACGCATACATTGATCATCTTTCAGATTTCGACATAGTTCGTAAGTTCATGGTTTTCTTAATCTATAGCATTCACTGGATCTTGGTAGTCGTTGTTCTAAAGAAGAACAGAGTTTACTACCTGGATTCTCTCAGAGAGTCAATAAAGCCTCAGGGTCTGACGCATCTTCAACAATTCATGGATAGGTATTGAATTCTATGATGTTGAAATTTGCATTCATATCTAGTTCAAGAATTGAGTATGTGAAAATTCATCTTCATTTGGAGTGTGTTGGCATTGTGCAAAACTAAACCAGGGAACCAGTTCAAGAGGGAACTACCTCTGCAGCATGAGATCGTTTCTCTAGTAAGACACCGAACTCTGATATTTTCGGAAACTACATCCAAAAGTTTGCAAATACCTTTTCTTACGCTAGTCAAATGTTCAAGTTTGTAAATAAACCTCTTTCTATTTGTCAGTGTCAAAACCGGCAGATCTCAGGTAGGGGGCCCGAGCTGTTAGATTGGATCGATGGGTAACATGAGAAGAACACACAAGCGATTTACCCAGGTTTGGGCCCTCTCTATGGAGGTAAAACCCTACGTACTGCTCTCGTTTATATTATGAAGGTATCGAAGTACAGAGTTGATCTACCTCGAGATCGTAAGTTGTGGTCTAAACCCACACTACAAGAAATATGTCAACTTGTGACCTTCTGTCAGTGACCCTGGCAGAAATAGTCATAATTCTACGGCCATTTAGACCCAATTGGTCGTAAGTTGTTTGGGAGGGCGAAAACCCTAAACCATAACGACCATACTGGTAAAGAAGGTCGTAATTGCCTTACACGAAATGGTCGTAAAGCAAACAGCACTGTCTGACGGCCTTATTTCTATCTGCTTATGACCAATATAGATGGTCATAGCCTTGTAAATTGTGGTGCATTGCTATGACTAGGCACCACCTCATCAGTTTTGCCTATGTGTCATGTCCATGTGTCAATTTTTGCCTGTGTCATGTCCATGTGTTAATTTTTGCCCTAGGTTGTGAAGCAACCTATATTTTTGTCATCCCCAAAATTCCCACAAAATTCTCATAAATTCTTTGGATCATATCTTTCACAAATATGTCAAATCTCTTCCTTGCCTAGTTCAAAAATAATTCAGGAATATTCATTTTCCTATTCTGTCCAGAATAGCACTTTGTGAAGGAAGTGCTATTTATATTTTCCTAATTTCCCTCAAATATTTTGGGCACTCTTCCATATCCAAATCATTGCCACATGCCAATATTCAGCTCCATTTGCCTAGTAAATCTTCCTCGTTAAATTTCCAAAGTTTCTATCCAAGAGAAGCTTTGTGAAGGAAGTACTAGCTAGGCTTATCCAAATGATCTGAGATTTTTCGAAATCTTCCATATGCTCAAATCATCACTCTCCACAAAATTTGAGCTCTATCCAGCGAACCATGTGAGCTCATCATCCAATCTTTTATTCTGGTCATATTTTCAGTTTGTGAAGCAACTATATTTTATATTGCTTCATTATTGCTGAAAATTTACCAGGGCATGATCCTACCTATATAACTTCCCTCCACCAAATTTGAGCTCATTTCATTTAGCCAATTTCTCTCATTATTTTTCCCAAGTTTCTGTCCAGAGAAGTGCATTGTCAAGGAAGTACCACTTTGGCATGTCCAAATGGTATCAAATTTTTATAGTGCTTTCCTATGCCCAAATGACCATCCTCCACCAAATTTCAGCTCAATCCATTCATTTATTTGAGCCCAGCTTCAACATTCATATTTCTGTCCAGTGTGGTACTTTGCAAAGCAAGTGCCACCTAGGCTCCTCCATTTGAGCTGCAAATTTGCCAAGACAGTCTCCTTAGTAGAAGATCATCCTCAGCCAAAACTCAGGCCCATTGGACTTGTGCATTTTCCCCACCACTAATCAAACACTTGGCTGCTAATTCATGTTTGAGCTTAGTTCAGTCCCCTCGTGAGATTCTTCCATTGTCTTCTTCTTCCTAACACCTACCGGGGGAGTGCCCAACCCACCAGACATTCCTAGGCCGCCCAGAACGCGTGGCAACGCCACGGTCACACGGTGACCACGCGGCTGGCATGCCAGTTTACGCGCTCTGGAGTTGGGTCCCTCGGGCACCGTCCAAATCTCAACGTCTCGCCACCACACCATGTATCTCTGATTAAATAGATACTTATGTACCTAGAAATGATTTTTGGAAAAAATAAAGAGCAAACTATGAGGCAGCTGTAGTTCAAATTTGACCCGCTTCCTACTGAATCGGCAAAAATTTGTCTTTTTCATGAGAGGTGGATCAAAAGGTTTTGACACCCAACCATTTGGTCAATTGTACATTAAATATGGCCTAATATTTTATAAAATTGATTTGGTCCAATTTTGCAACAAATATTCGGTAGGTTCTTCACAAAAAAACTCATTTTGGGCACTCAAAAAATGGAAAATGAATTTTTCGTGCAAAGAAAATGAAAACTTCCTTAGGCAACATTGCTTGTCATTCCAAGATGCAAACTTGTGCAAAATATGATATCATTTGAACAAACTATAACATGAATGTTGCCATAACATTGGCATTGCCTCGAAAGCCATGGATCTTCATACATGATAGCTGGTTTCTGAGAACACTTTTTAAGACATTTGCCGTAGTACAAGTTTGTTATTTTTTTCTGGAAACTAGGTCACATATAATGACACGAAGCGAAGGTTTTCAATTTTTTTTCATTTTTTTTGAATTTCTTATGCCTGTTTCAAAATGCGGTCAAAACGGCGGGCATGACCATTCATAGCTAGGGGTTGAATCTTGCAAAACTTTTGGAGTTTCTCTGATTAAATAGATACTTGTGTACCTAGAAATGATTTTTGGAAAAAATAAAGAGCAAACTATGAGGCAGCTGTAGTTCAAATTTGACCCGCTTCCTACTGAATCGGCGGAAATTTGTCTTTTTCACGAGAGGTAGATCAAAAGGTTTTGACACCTAACCATTTGGTCAATTGTACATTAAATATGGCTTAATATTTTAGAAAATTGATTTGGTCCAATTTTGCAACAAATATTTGGTAGGTTCTTCACAAAAAAACTCATTTTGGGCACTCAAAAAATGGAAAATGAATTTTTCGTGCAAAGAAAATGAAAACTTCCTTAGGCAACATTGCTTGTCATTCCAAGATGCAAACTTGTGCAAAATATGATATCATTTGAACAAACTATAACATGAATGTTGCCATAACATTGGCATTGCCTTGAAAGCCATGGATCTTCATACATGATAGCTCGTTTCTGAGAATACTTTTTTAAAACATTTACCGTAGTCCAAGTTTGTTATTTTTTCTGGAAACTAGGTCACATATAATGACACGATGCGAAGGTTTTCAATTTTTTTGATTTTTTTTGAATTTCTTATGCCCGTTTCATAATGCGGTCAAAACGGCGGGCATGACCGTTCGTAGCTAGGGGTTGAATCTTGCAAAACTTTTGGAGTTTCTCTGATTAAATAGATACTTATGTACCTAGAAATGATTTTTGGAAAAAATAAAGAGCAAACTATGAGGCAGCTGTAGTTCAAATTTGACCCGCTTCCTACTAAATCGACGGAAATTTGTCTTTTTCACGAGAGGTGGATCAAAAGGTTTTGACACCCAACCATTTGGTCAATTGTACATTAAATATGGCCTAATATTTTAGAAAATTGATTTGGTCCAATTTTGCAACAAATATCCGGTAGGTTCTTCACAAAAAACTCATTTTGGGCACTCAAAAAATGGAAAATGAATTTTTCGTGCAAAGAAAGTGAAAACTTACTTAGGCAACATTGTTTGTCATTCCAATATGCACCCTTGTGCACAATAAGAGATCCTTTGAACAAACTATAACATGAATGTTGCCATAACATTGGCCATTTGCCTTGAAAGCCATGGATCTTCATACATGATAGCTCGTTTCTGAGAACACTTTTTTAAGACATTTGCCATTGTCCAAGTTTGTTATTTTTCCTGGAAACTAGGTCACATATAATGACACGATGCGAAGGTTTTCAATTTTTTTGATTTTTTTTAATTTCTTATGCCCGTTTCAAAATGCGGTCAAAACGGTGGGCATGACCGTTCATAGCTAGGGGTTGAATCTTGCAAAACTTTTGGAGTTTCTCTGATTAAATAGATACTTATGTACCTAGAAATGATTTTTGGAAAAAATAAAGAGCAAACTATGAGGCAGGTGTAGTTCAAATTTGACCCGCTTCCTGCTGAATCGACGAAAATTTGTCTTTTTCACGGGAGGTGGATTAAAAGCTTTTCAAACCAAAACATTTGGTCAATTGTACATTAAATATGGCTTAATATTTTAGAAAAATGATTTGGTCCAATTTTGCAACAAATATTTGGTAGGTCCTTCACAAAAAAACTCATTTTGGGCACTCGAAAAATGGAAAATGTTTTTTTACCAAAAAACTCATTTCTCACGACACCTTTTTAAAGATAGTTATTTTATTCCATGTTTGTTATTTTTTCTGAAAACTAGTTCACATTTGGTGACACAATGAGATGGTTTTCCAAAAAATTTTGAATTTCTCATGTCATAAAATAGCTGACATGATTTTAACACGTTATTTTTAGTCAACTACGACCAATTTAGATGGTCCTAACGTCGTACGCGTGTACTGCTTTCTGATTGGTCCGTGGGCGTCTCACGCGGATCATGCATCAAACACCGTCGGATGCTCGCGGATCCAATGGCAGTCCTCAGCCCACCTGAGCCGAAACCCTAGCTCTGTCTTCGTGAACATTTTCCATCCACCCCCCCCCCCCCCCCCCGCCTCCTTTCTTTCTCTCGTCGCGCACGACATTCCCCTCGCTCTCTTCTCCTCCCCTCCCCTTCCAGATCACCGCCGCCAACTCCATCTGGCGGAGCTCGCCGCCATCCATGGCCTCCCCCGCGCCCTTCCTCACCGCATCGCCACCCCGACCCCCCTCCCTTCCTCACCCGCGCAAACCCTAGCTCCTCTCGATCTCGTCCCCTTCCTCCCCGCCGTCTTCTCTCTCACGACGCCCCACCCTCCCCGCCAGCCCGAGCCCCTCGCTCCCTTCTCCACCAGGCCCTCCACCTTCTCTCGCCTTGACCTTGTCGTCGTGGGGGATGGGGTCGTCGGGCTCACGGCCGAGATGGACGGGGCCGCTCGATGTGGCCTCGGGGTTGCTGGATGTGCCTCGGGGTCACCGGATCTTTCCATGAGGTCGCCGGATCTGCCCGCCTCTATCTATTTTGCTTCTCCCTTAGTATCTCTCTCAGTATCTCTCTCTCTCTCTCTCTCTCTCTCTCTCTCTCTACAGGCACCCCCCGGAGGCGAGCTTGGGCGGGAGGTGGAGCCTTGCACGGAACCGGCGTCTCTGACCCCGGCTACAGCGAATGGCGGGCACTGCGGTGGTGGCATGAAGCCCCACCGCTTCTCCTGTCGCCATCAGCCTGCCTTCGACGGAGAACCACAAGCCGCCTGCAACATCACCAACTCGTGCACCTCGCGCTGCGGTCGGTCGTCTCCTCGGAGGAGTGGATGGCCATGTTCGTCGTAACCCACCCTACGTGCTCACGGTCCTCTCCAGGGTGAGTCCCTCCCCCCTCCCCCCCCCCTTCCCTTCACGAATCAGTGTAGGTCTTTTAGCCATCCTTATAAGTTTAATAATTTATCCGTGCTTAATTTGTATCTGATTCCACTGTTTGATTCCTCCCTAGATTTGTGTCTAGTTTAAACATTACATGGAATATTTATCAGCAGTCTGATAGGCAACGATGATATCCATATAACAGGTTATCTTAGCTTGTTATCCGTCTGCAGTTAACTGAATCAGCAGGTGTCTGTCTACAGTTTAACTGAACCAACAAGTCTGCAAAATGAATTCATTAGTTCCCATCTTGAAGGATTTTGTTTTAAAATTGAAATAATTCAAATGATTTGATCCAATTTGACAATTGTTTACACCAAATTAGATTTCTCCTGTAGATTGATTGTTCACAGCAAATTAGATTGTCAGTCTGTTCTTTCTGAAACTAAAACTCTCATCCATTGTTGCTTAATGTGGTGCAACTGAAAAACAAATTTCAGGCCTCCTACCCACTGCTGCTCTTCCTCTGTGGGATGTTCATCACTGTGGACGGCTTCAACAAGACCGGCATTCCCAGCACGTTCTGGGAGTTCATGGAGCCCTACGCGCGGATCGACACACCGACCGGGGTGGTCATCCTCGCTCTGGTGATCCTTCTCCTCTCCAATGTCGCGTTGAATGTCCCGACCGGTTAGTTCCTCCCTCCCTCCCCCCTCATTGCCTAAAATACATGCCCTGCTGCCATTTCGACGCCATTTGTCATAATGTATGGAAAATAGAGTGAATTTCATCTAATTTTGTGCAAAATTTATAGATGCTTCCAAACTGTAATTAATCAGACTGCAGTAATCAGGGACACCAAACAATGGCACGATTCATTTTTGGATCAGTTGTGCAATTATTTCTGAATGTGTTAGATGCTAGCCAGAATGTCAGGTCCCAACTTGTATCAGATCGGCCAATCATTCATTCTACTAAAGAACAACAGGACCAGCTGACATGCCAAATTCCCTGCACCACAAACATTCTACTAAGAACTCAGATTCACTAATTGTCTAAGATATTTCATTAGGATCTATAAACTACTTGAGGTACATAAACTACCCGCACCACCAATGTGTGTAGTTCTTGGGCCCTCTTGGTAGTTGGTTCTCAGTAGGACTATAGAGTTGATAGTATGCTACTATGCATCACCATTTATGAGTTATGCAGAATAAGAATTAAAATTTGCTGCAATTCACATGCTTTGTACCTTTACTTGCAATTTAAGATACACTATTACTTTTTTCTCTCCTGTATAACAGAACTGTGTGTATCAAACAAATCATGACATCTGCTTCTTTTCAAACAAATCAACGAGTCAATGGACGATGGTTTCTAATTTGCTCCTCACAACTTATTATTTTGTTGTATATCTGTTCTGATGGTTACTAATTTGAAAGGCATGTGGATGGCTGATGTTGAACTCATGATGGCATTATTTGCAGGACAAGTATGAGTGTGTGGTGAAGGCCAATGGCAATCTGGAGAAGCAAGTTCTGTCCTTGGTTTTGCTCTATTGGTGAAGCGTCCTCACTGCTATTCTGCAGGAGAATCTAAGATGCACCTCCAACGCCTCAAAATCCAGCAGAAAAAAGGTTTGGTTTTGCTCCTCCTACTCCTACTCTAGCTAGTTGTACATTGCTGCTACCTGTACTTCGCATTCCTGCCACCCATGGACGCCTAACTGAATCACAACCTCAACCAAAAAGAAAAAATAATACCAATCTAGTTTGCTGCAGTATATGCAAATACATTTGGGGATTCAGTTGTTGACTTGTGTAATCGTGCCATAAATTGGCACGACTTTGTTTGCATCATCATGTACAGGACCCTGCCGTGTTTGCGACATGTCCACCGACACTGGGCCGCTTCTGGTACAGGTGAATCGTTTCCCCTCTCTACTCATCCATGGAACCATGTTCGTGTGTTTGATTCAGACTGTGATATAAGACATAATGTAGGCAGCATGTAAGCTAGATTGTCTTTTCTTCTTATTCCTAAAATTTGAGAATTGAACAACTTCTCAGGCTGCTACCTTGGAAGCAGCCTACATGTGTGTATTAGTCTTTCTAGGTGTGGTCCTGTGTGCTACTTCAGATTTTTCTTGCTCTCCTGTGAACTGTTCTATTTTTCAACAGTTTTGGTGGTTCATGCTAGCAAGAGTCCTTGCGTGATCAATGTGGTCTTTTGAAAACCACCATGAGAGCAGGCTAGCTAATTTTCTACAGTTAATTACCTGCCTGCATCTACCATTGACCTGAACAGTGGCAATTGAGCACCACCACTACTAGTATAACTCAGCTTTATTTTCTAATCGGTAGGTATCTAGAACTAGTAGATTCAGAATATGTAGTCCTGAAAATTAAAGGGACCAGCAGTAAATGAGTCAAACAAAAATATTCATCTGCAAATGTCGATGTATGTTCGATTTGATTCGGTTTGGTCTGTTGTTGAAGCTCCTCTTTGCTCTAACCATTTTCGCACCAAATGCAGAATGTTCTATTTTTATTTTGTTCCTAATTGTTCTGTTTATAACCTGTAGATGTTGTCCTTTGTTCATTGAAGTGCTGACTGCTGGAACAAGTTCCATGATGAAGAAGCTAGAACCCGCACCCAGCAAATAGTAGCTCATTGGAGCTTGTTATTTTTTGATATTTTTGTGTATTAGAAAACTAGATACTATGTATTATTGTAATGTGCCAAGTTTGGCTGTATTGAGAAATATTCTGCATTTATAGCCTATGTTTGAACTGGAAATCGACTGAAAATGACGCATATACAGATGAGTCCTAAATTAAAAGGCCATGGCTGAGTCCCCAAAAAACCTAGACTGTAAAAGGCTGAGGCAAAAAAAACGGGACTATAAAAGGCCGAGGGCCAAAAAAAATACTGAACTGTAAAAGGCCGAGGCCCAACAAGAAATTGAATGTCAAATTCCATAGAAATAAAAAGGCCGAATTGCTAGGCTTTGCCCATGCAGCTGACAAAAATTAACAAGGAAAAAATATATTAAATGGGCTGAATTATTGGGCTCGGGCCATATAGATGGCTGAACTGGACCGGTCTGATTCTAATCTATGACCTTTTCATTTGGTCGCAATTTTGCCACGTCAGCTTGCCACGTTGGATCTGACGTGGTGTGGGCAGATTGCTAGTGACCAAAACAATTGGTCGTAGAATCTATGACCTTTTATTTTGGTCGTAACTGTCTACGACCATTTCAGAAAAAAGGTCATTAAGTTTCATTAAAGATGGCCAGCTTTTGACCAACTATTTTTGGTCATAAATAGGTCACAAATGGTAAACAACGACCATTCAGTGACCAATATTGATGGTCGCAAGTTGCCATATTTCTTGTTGTGCCAAGGGGTATGATGAATAGGTGTATGGATGGATGTATGGATCATAATCATCTATTAACTAGCCTGGCCTCGGTTTATATAATGTACTGGAGGCCTAGGATAGCAAGAGTCCTAGTAGGATACGTCGGTGGAGAGGAGTCTTTGTCTTGATCACCAAGTCTTGTGGAATCTTCCTCGTATATGTCATGGGCTGCCCGAAGTGGCCCGTTAGTGAACCGCCATGGGAGTCCTCGGCCTGATCCACCTGGTCGGGAGACGACGTGGTGAGTACCCCCTAGTCTAGGACACCGTCAGTAGCCCCCTGAACTGGTCTTCAAGTTGGGGACGCTCCTCGGTTCTTCCAAACTGTTCTTCATCTTCAGCCATTGGTCTTGAAAGCTGGTTCAACAAATCTTCCCATCTTCGATCTTGAGGATTGTCGAGGTGAATTTGAAGAGTTCACACGTCGGGCATCCGAGGAGCCCCTTTAAGTTCTCGGCCTTTATTAATGCCTTGTTATTTTTACGCCACACCTCGGGTTTAAAGTTTTTCCCGTGCGGCGGAGTCCTCTTGCACCCAAGTTCCAATGCGGGACTGCATCTGAGGCGTCTTTTTGAAGGCGAGCTTAATGTCAGAAATGCCCTCTACGGAGCCAGCCACTTGCATCCGAGCTTTACGCCGGATTGCCTCAGAGGTGGTGCACCACCTCGGCTGTGGCCTGATTTTTTGCGGAATTTATTTCCGATCGATGCAATTAATTTGTTGACGAGATGTATAGCCAGTGGCCCTCAAGGTGTGTGTCGGCCTAAAATCCGGGATGCACCTGAAGGATAAAACAAAACCACTGATCCTAGTAGCCCCTGAGACTCAGGTTGATTCGTGAAATCAGCCTGAGGATCAAGTCCTTGCTCGGCAGCATACTTTAGGAATTAAAACGCAGTGTGCAGTAGCCCCCGAGACTGTGGTTAGGTGCGGCCGACTAACCTGATTATCGTAGTCTCCTCGAAAACCGTATTGCACTTTGAAATTTACTACATTGTATCAAAATTGCAGTAGCCCCCGAGACTTGGGTTGGGCACATGGCCGACCCTAGGATCGTATCTCCTCGGGAACTTGTGTTTTGACAATGCCGAGGTGCATCTCGGTAGGAAAGATGTTGAACCGAGGGTTAGAAAAGATTTCCTAAGCAAAACCATCACGCGGAACACCTCGATCAAGAGGATGTCCCGCCTCCTGAAAGGAAAACATAAAATAGGTTAAAAGTGTTATAAGCTCGAAAAACCAAAAAACTTATGCGAAAACTTTACGTCCAAAGTAAATCAAATTTTTGGTGCCAATCCGAAAATTGGTCTTAAAATTAGTTTGTGCTTCCGTCGTGCTTTAACATGACACATCCGATCTCAAAACTTCAAGCGGGTCAGCCTTCAGCTTCAACCTCCTATCCCGAAGGTGGAGTGCTTCTCAGGCCAGTTTCATGAACTAAACTCAAGCGGCTTTAGGGAGAAACCAGGCTATCCGGCTATTGACCACACACTCGAGTCGAGAAAGGAGTGGTAGAAAAAGACTTTGCAACGACTTAGAAGAAAATACTTACTATAAAATGGCTCATACAAATATAAGAGCCCCCAGTTAACTTGGGTAAAAGAAGTGTTTTTAACAAACAACGTTTTTAACAAAACTAAGTTTTTAACAACCAGCTTTTTTGTTTGACACAAATATAACACTTGGTTGAACTGAATAAAAATTTAACGATTAAAAAATTTGAGCATGAAAGCGACTTAGCTGGTTAATGCGCTCGGTGTTGATGACGTGGTCCGAGCTTGTGGCAGGTCGAGGTCCCAGCCCCCAAGCCGGTCCCGAGGTGCCCGAGAAAAGAGATCGGCTTGATGAAGTGACAGCACAACTTTGTCGATATGTTGAGGCGAAGCCCCCGGTCCAGCCGAGGTGTCGGAGCTGGTCGGCTGGTGACGCCGAAGTCCTCGGAGTAGATTGATGAAGCGATGGCGAACCCCCATGTCAGCCGACATGTCAAAGCGGGTCGGCGTATTTGGATGCTGGCTCAAAGAAGAAGCGGCATGGCGATGTCGACGCAGGTCAAAATTTGTGACGCGGTCGATGGCAGCTTGATGAAGTGACCGCGCAGCGACGCTGGTGTGCCAGCCCTGTGCAATCCGTGGGGCGATGATGTTCCCTTGATGATTTCTTGGCCCTCGCGATGCCGAACTCTTGATCGGCTCACCGAGTTGATGATCCGATGAGGTTGACCTCGGCTCAACGAAGCGATGGTCTGTCTAGTGCAGGTCAGCCGTCGTGGAGCAACGCTGTCGGGCTGGTTTGACACCAACGCGACGGTGAAGATTACCTTGGAAAAGGCTCAAAAATTTTGGGCACGTGTTTAAGGACAACACACAATACCCTAAGAAAAAATTCCTCCAAAAAGGACGTCCGATAATCCGTTCATGAAAAAGATGAACTCGAGTCGAATTCGTTTTCGCGTAGAAAACAGATCCGAAAATTGATACACTCATCGGACGTTTCCCGGAGTTCGAACGGTCGGATCGAGCTGAAATTTTGAGGGGTGGTAGATATAGGAATTCTGCAGCCGATGAAAGGTTGGATGTTCCAAAGGATGTCCGAGCTAGACGCTGGACTCCTCACCATAAACTCATCCAGATTCCCGTCCAGATTTGACAGGGCTCCTGTAGATCGGAATTTGCCGGAGATTCCTCCATCGGAACACGATGAAATTTTATAGGGTTGTTCTAGACTCAATTGCGCACAATTTCACTGAAGCAATCATCAAAGCGACACTCGAGGAGGCATATGCTTCGGAAATAGAAGTGGGAGTATCATCCACGAGGTACACAAGGAAATCATCACCAAAGGTCTTTACAGCCCTTTGTCTCTTGCCCCTACCAAGGGTTTCCTCATCATCCTCCTCAGGATTTTCTTCATGTGTTTGTTCATAATATTCCATCGGAATGGTAGGCTTAGGAGTCTCCTCAGATTCCTATCTAGAAGTGCTTTGCATATCTCTCATAGGAAAAATATCCTCGAAGAATGTAGCATCCTTAGACTCCATAATTGTACCGACCTTCTGGTCAGGTACCTTAGATTTCACTACTAGAAATCTATAGACAACACTATTCTTAGCGTAGCCCAAATTAACGCAGTCCACAGTCTTTGGTCCAAGCTTACGCTTTTTGGGGATCGGCACGTTGACTTTCGCCAAACAGCCCCAAGTACGCAAGTACGAGAGTGTTGTCCTTCTCTTCGCCCATTTCTCATAGGGAGTGATCTCATTATCCTTTGTCAGAACTTTATTCAGGACATGACATGATGTCAATATAGCCTCCCCCACCATGCCTTTGATAAACCCGATGTATCTAACATGGCGTTAGCCAAATCAGTTAGAGTACGGTTTTTCCGTTCGGCAACCCCATTTGACTGGGGTGAATAGGGAGGCGTCCTCTCATGAATAATACCATGTTCCGCACAAAAGGAATCAAACTCACTCGAGAAGTACTCTCCACCACGATCTGACCGGACTCGTTTAATTTTATTTTCAAGTTGATTCTCAACTTCTGCCTTATAGATTTTAAAGTTGTGTAGAGCCTCATCTTTAGTATTTAACAGATACACATAGCAATATCTAGTGGAATCATCTATCAATGTCATGAAGTATTTCTATCCACCTTTAGTCAACACACCATTCATCTCACAAAGATCAGAATGTATGAGTTCTAATGGCGCCAAGTGTCTCTCCTCCGCAGCCGTGTGAGGCTTGCGAGGTTGCTTAGCTTGCACACACGAAAGGCACTTAGAACCTTTGGCTAAAGTGAAACTCGGGATTAAATTCAACTTAGCTAGACGCGTCATAACACCAAAAATAATGTGACAAAGACGTGAATGCCAAACTTCAGATTCATTAACACTCGGATGAATATTGTTCACGACTTTATTACAAAAATCTGCAAGAGAAAGGCGGAACATTCCTCCGCATTCATAAACCTTTCCAACAAATAGTCCATATTTCGTAACAACTACTTTATTAGACTCGAAGACCAACTTAAACCCTTCTCTACACAGAAGGAAGCCACTAATGAGATTCTTCTTGATGGCGGGGACATGCTGCATGTTCTTTAGCTGCACGATCCTTCCCGAAGTAAACTTCAGATCGACCGTGCCAACACCATGAACAGAAGCACTCGCGCCATTCCCCATCAATACGGACCCGTGACCTATGGCCTGGTAAGAAGAAAATAATCAAATGTCAGCACACACATGAACACCTACACCTGTGTCCACCCACCAATCGGTGGACTGACAAACTGAAAATACAGTAAATAAATTACCCCACCTAGATGCACCACTTTCATTGTTGCCCACAATCATATTGGCAAACTTGGAGTCCTGCCCTGGCTTCTTGTACTTGTTTGGGCACTTGTTGGCCCAATGTTCCTCCAAACCACAAATGAAGCAGCCAACTCCCTTCTTCTTCTTCTTGAAGGTCTTCTTACCCTTCTTCTTAAAGTCGGTATTTTGTTGGACACCGTTCTTTCCCTTGGGCTTGTGGAAATTGAAGTTCTTCTGATGCACCATATTGGCTACAGAAGTTCCTTCGACCCCTTTTCCGTGCGAGTCCTTTGCTCTTGAGTTCTGCTCAACACTCAGATGGCCGATGACATCCTCTACTAAGAATTCACGCCTCTGATGTTTCAGAGTGGTGGCAAAGTACCTCCAGGAATTAGGGAGCTTAGCGATTATACATCCCGCGACAAATTTGCCCGATAAATCACACTTAAGAATCTCAAGCTCCTTAGCGATGCCTTGTATCTCATGAGCCTGTTCCAATATAGAATGGTTCTCGACCATTTTGTAATCGTGGAACTACTCTATAACATACATCTCGCTCCCAGCATCGGTGGCCCCGAATTTAGATTCGAGCGCCTCCCATAAGTCCTTGGCATCGGTTCTCGACACTTTTGGGATGACCCACATTTATATAAAGAAGGAGTAGATGGTATTATTAGACGTTGTGTACCTGAGCATGAAAAGGAACAAATCCTACGGAAGTGTCATTCCGAAGCATACGGAGGACACCATGCTGGAGACAGAACTGCACACAAGGTATTACAATCTGGTTTTTATTGGCCTACTCTTTTCAAAGATGCACGTAAGTTTGTCCTCTCTTGTGATGAATGTCAAAGAATTGGTAATATTAGTAGACGTCAGGAAATGCCTATGAATTATTCAGTTGTCATTGAACCATTTGATGTTTGGGGTTTTGATTATATGGGACCTTTTCCTAAATCCAATGGGTATACACATATTCTTGTTGCTGTTGATTATGTTACTAAGTGGGTAGAGGAAAGTGCCGGTAGACATGGTGATGACGAAGGCGACGCGGACGTAGAGGAAGGAGACGAACGGATGCGAGCAGTCCCTTAGTCGCTCCCCAAAAACCTAATCGCCCCTCTCCCGTACAGGATCCGGAGAGGCGGGGTTTCGGAGGCCTGCTCTCCCGTCAACTGTGTACGCGGTGAACGGAATGGGATCACCGGCAGCAGCAGCAGCAATGGAACGACGTGGGCATGGAGGCAGATGTGATCTGTTTCGCGTGTCGGCTAGGGTTGGCAGACGCCTCACCTATATAGGCGTAGCCGCGTGGAGAGAAGCGGGCTGAACCCACGTCCTAGTCTGTAACAGCCCACGATCCGATGTCTCAGATCATGGCCTCCGTTCCTGACCGGCAAAAATAAGCGCATAGGTGTGAACTCGGCTCGGCTCAATCCCGCAACTTGTGGCGCGGCGCGGCGCGGCGGGCGGCGGAGGAGGAGTGCACGGGAACCACTTCTCTTCTCAAGCTCCAATAGCATGTGGAAGAAAATCCCTTATAAGGAGGTCGAACTCCTTCTTCACTAGCGGTATGGGACTAAACTTCCCACCACACCAATGCCATATATCCCACATGCGCCCTTAGAGATTTTTCTGAAATTGTTAGATGGGCCCTAGGCCCACCTCATATTTCTACATTACATAGTTTCGTTCACGATGGATACCATGGATTTTAGAGGCTGAATTTGAGGTACGACGCGGGCATTTAAGAGGTGATCGGTCATGTCCATGGACGCGTCCGCGGACATATAGATAGCTGGATTAGCTACGTCCAGCTGTAGATGCTCTAAGACACCAGTGCCGTAGGCACAACAAGTTCACCGGTCACCAAAGTTGAAAGACGCACCAACGCTGCAAAGTATGGAACCATCAACCCTGGAAAAAGATTTATTATTATGGCGCGCCAACGGCCTTGACGAAAAATATTCACAACTGATGTCATTTTGTGTGGCTCCGACTAACTAAGTAGCGCCAGTTGGATTGGCTATTAGTGTAAAAATATCAGGTGATACCACCACTTAGATGTTCCCATGATATCAATCTGAAAAAATTCACATTTAGATATGTCAACAAAATTTTAAAAAATCATGAATGTTCACAATACATATGTCTACAACCCCTAAAAAATTCAGATTCAAATTCGATGTACACAATCAGAAACAAAACAGACAAATCCAGGCATGAATAGTGTAATTCTTCACACAATTCATGTTTTTGGTTTTATTGACACTATACATGTTGAATTTATCTTTTTGTTTCTCAATGTGTATATCGAGTTTGATCTGAATTTTAGGGTTGTAGACACATGAGTTATGACCATTCGGTTTTGACCTTTTTAGCCAAGTTTATCAGGGGCAACGCGTATTGCGGCTTTTGGGAGAGAAAAGGCCCGCGCGTCGCCCCCCGCATTAGGCGACTCGGGCAGCAGTGGTGCCCTCCCTCCCGTCTCCTCCGCCCCTTCTACTTCCCGCCGCCGCCACCGGCCGAGCTGCCTGGGCAAAGCCCCTTGCGATCGCCGGCGGCGGGGCACTTCTTCCCTTCACACGCGGACGACTGGGGCGGCGCGGCTCGTCCGGGCAGGAGCGTTGTGCTTGCGTGGGGTGCAGCGGTACGGTGCGAGCCTTTGCTCCGGCGGCGATGGGGCAGGTTCATGACCAGGTGGCGGCTTCCTACTTCTTGAGCTTGCATTGGTTTTTCCCTTGAAGAGGAAAGGCTGATGCAGCAAAGTAGAGATAAGTATTTCCCTAAGTTAAGAACCAAGGTATCAATCCAGTAGGAGGAACACACAAGTCTCCAATGATAGCACCCGCACAAACAAATAAATACTTGCACCCAACGCGATAAAGGGGTTGTCAATCCCTTCACGGTTACTTGCAAGGATGAGATCTGATAGTGATAGGTATAAAAGATAAGTAAAAGCACAAAATAAAGCAAAGGTAAATAAATTGCAGCAAGGTATTTTGGGGTTTTTGATTTTATAGATCTGAAAATAATATGATAAAAGATAGACCCGGGGGCCATAGTTTTCACTAGAGGCTTCTCTCTTGATAGAAAGCATACGGTGGGTGAACAAATTACTGTTGAGCAATTGATAGAAAAGCGCATAGTTATGACGATATCCAAGGCAATGATCATGTATATAGGCATCACGTCCGAGACAAGTAGACCGAAACGATTCTGCATCTAATACTATTACTCCACATATCGACCGCTATCCAACATGCATCTAGTGTATTAAGTTAACAAGAACGGACTAACGCCTTAAGCAAGATGACATGATGTAGAGGGATAGATCCAATCTATATGAACAAACCCCATCTTTTTATCCTTAATGGCAACAATACAAATACGTGTCATGTCCCCTTCTGTCACTGGGATTGAACACCACAAGATTGAACCCATTACAAAGCACCTCTCCCATTGCAAGAAAAATCAATCTAGTTGGCCAAAAAAATCAATAGATCAAAGAGAAATACAAAGCTATAACAATCATACATAAAAGAGTTCAGAGAAGACTCAAATAATATTCATAGATAATCTGATCATAAACCCACAATTCATCGGATCTCAACAAACACACCGCAAAAGAAGATTACATCGAATAGATCTCCAAGAACATCGAGGAGAACATTGTATTGAAGATCAAAGAGAGAAAAGAAGCCATCTAGCTACTAGCTATGGACCCGTAGGTCTGTGGTAAACTACTCACACATCATCGGAAGGGCAGCAAGGTTGATGAAGAACCCCTCCGTGATCGATTCCCCCTCCGGGAGAGTGCCAAAAAAGGCCTCTAGATGGGATCTCGTGGTTCTGGAACTTGCGGCGGTGAAAAAGTATTTTTGGTGTGCCCCTAGGTCTTCGGGGATTATTTGAGTATTTATGGAGCAAAGATTAGGGTTAGCAGACCCACGACGGGCCCACAAGCCTGGGGGGCGCACCCCCTGAGCTTGTCGTCGCCTCGTGGCTCTTCTGGCCTCCTCCCGAAGCTTCCAGGCTGTCTTGTGGTCCAAGAAAAATCGTCAAAAAGTTTCGTGACAATTGGACTCCGTTTGGTATTGATTTTCTGTAAAACCAAAAACAAGGAAAAAACAGCAACTGGCACTGGGCACTAGGTTAATTGGTTAGTCCCAAAAAATGATATAAAATAGCATAATTATGCATATAAAACACCCAAGATTGATAATATAATAGCATGGAACAATAAAAAATTATAGATACGTTGGAGACGTATCAAGCATCCCCAAGCTTAATTCCTGCTCGTCCTCGAGTAGGTAAATGATAAAAACAGAATTTTTGATGTGGAATGCTACCTAACATGTTTATCATGTAATCTTTCTTTATGTGGCATGAATATTCAGATCCGTAAGATTCAAAACAAAAGTCTAATATTGACATAAAAACAATAATACGTCAAGCATACTAAAAAGCAATCATGTCTTTTCAAAATATCATGGCTAAAGAAAGTTATCCCTACAAAATCATATAGTCTTGTTATGCTCCCTCTTCTCTACACAAAGTATAAATCATGTACTACCCCGGTGTTAGCCAAGCAATTGGTTCATACTTTTTAACGCGCTTCAGCTTTTTCAACTCTCACGCAATACATGAGCATGAGCCATGGATATAGCACTATAGGTGGAATAGAAGGTGGTAGTAGACAAAAGAAGGGAGAAAGTCTCACATCAACTAGGCAAATTAATGGGCTATTGAGATGCCCATCAATTGATATCAATGCGAGTGAGTAGGGATTGCCATGCAACGGATGCACTAGAGCTATAAGTGTATGCAAGCTCAAAAGAAAACCAAGTGGGTGTTCATCCAACTTGCTTGCTCATGAAGACCTCGGGCAATTTGAGGAAGCCCATCATTGGAATATACAAGCCAAGTTCTATAACAAAAAATTCCCACTAGTAATATATGAAAGTGACAAAATAGGAGACTCTCTACATGAAGAACATGGTGCTATTTTGAAACACAAGTGTGGAAAAAGGATAGTAACATTGCCCCCTTCTCTCTTTTATCTCATTTTTTTTGGGTGCGCACTTTGGCCTCTTTTTTCTTGGGCTCATTTGGACTCTTTTTTTTATTTCCTCACATGGGACAATGTTCTAATAATGATCATCACACTTTTATTTACTTACAACTCAAAATTACAACTCAATACTAGAACAAAAATTATAACTCTATATGAATGCCTCTGGTGGTGTACCAGGATGTGCAAAGATCAAAGCATAGCATGTATGAATATGAAGAACAGTGGCCATGCCACAAATGACATGTAGGCTATGTGATCATGCAAAGCAATATGACAATGATGATGTGTGTCATAATATCAACGGAACGGTGGAAGTTGCATGGCAATATATCTTGGAATGGCTATGGAAATGCCATAATAGGTAGGTATGGTGGCTGTTTTGAGGAAAGGTATAAGGAGGGTTTAATGCACCGGCGAAAGTTGCGCGGTACTAGAGTGGCTAGCAAATGTGGAAGGGTGAGAGTGCGTATAATCCATGGACTCAACATTAGTCATAAAGAACTCATATACTTATTGTAAAAAGTTTATTAGCCCTCGAAGCAAAGTACTACTATGCATGCTCCTAGGGGATAGGTTGGTAGGAGTTAACCATCGCACGCCCCCGACCTTCACGCAAAGGAAGACAATCAAGGATAAATTGTGCTCCAACTTCATCACATAACAGGAAGACCATACGTGCATGCTACGGGAATCACAAACCTAAACACAAAATATTCTTACTAATCCACAATTAGTCACTATCATGACTCTAATATCACCATCTTTATATCTCAAAACTATTGCAAGGAATCAAACTTCTCATATATTCAGTGATCTACATGAAAGTTTTTATTATATCCCTCTTGAATGCCTATCATATTAGGACCAAATTCATAACCCAATCAAATTGCCATACTATTTGTAGGACTCTTAAAATAATATAAGTGAAGCATGAGAGTTCATCTATTTCTTTAAAATATAACCACCGCCGTGCTCAAAAAGATATAAGTGAAGCACTAGAGCAACTGCCTAGCTCAAAAGATATAAGTGAAGCATAAAGAGTATTCTAACAAATTCACGATTAATGTGTGTCCCTCTCAAAAAGGTGTGTCCAGCAAGGATAATTGTGGCAAACTAAAAATAAAACAAAGCAAACACTCATATAATACACGACGCTCCAAGCAAAACACATATCATGTGGTGAATAAAAATATAGCCTCAAGTAATTTACCGATGGATTGTAGACAAAAGAGGGGATGCCATCCGGGGCATCCTCAAGCTTAGATGCTTGGTTGTCCTTGAATATTACCTTGGGGTGCCTTGGGCATCCCCAAGCTTAGGCTCTTGCCACTCCTTATTGCTTAGCCCATCGAAACTTCACTCAAAACTTGAAAACTTCACAACACAAAACTCAACAGAAAACTCGTGAGATCCGTTAGTGAAAGAAAAAGCAAACCACCACTTAGGTACTTTCCCAAACTTATTCCAATTTTATATTTGCATAATACCTACTGTATTCTAACTTCACCATGGTTTATACCCCCCGATATATCACATAGATTCATCAAAACAAGCAAACATAGCAACAAAAACAGAATCTGTCAAAAACAGAACAGTCTGTAGCAATCTGGACAACTTCGATACTTTATGATCTCCAAAAATTCTTAAAAATTAGGACAACGTGGGAAATTTGTATATCAATCATGTGTAAAAAATTCAGGAATTTTATATGCTCCAGCAATTGCAGAGAATTCTGCTACTGGACGCAAAAGTTTCTGTTTTTCACAGAATCAAATCAACTATCTTCCAAATCATCCCAAAGGTCTTTCTTGGCACAAACACTAATTTAAATCACAAAAACACCATCATAAAAGAAGGTTAAAGGTGTATTTATTGGAAAACAGAAAATAAAAATATTGGGTTGTCTCCCAATAAGCGCTTTTCTTTATAGCCATTAAGCTACGCTTTAAGATTTTAATGATGCTCACATGAAAGATAATAATTGAAACACAAAGAGAGCATCATAAAACATGTGACAAACAAATTTAAGTCTAACATGATTCCTATGCATAGGCATTTTATAAGCAAACAAATTATCAAGGAAAGAAAAAACTAGCATATGCAAGGAAGAAGATTAAAACATTGACAATCTCAACATAACGAGAGGTAATTTAGTAAAATGAAAATTTCTACAACCATATTTTCCTCTCTCATAATAATTACATGTGGGATCATATTCAAATTCAACAATATAGCTATCACATAACATATTCTCTGCTTGATCCACATGCATGCAAAGTTGACACTCCTCCAAAATAGTGGGATTATCATCAAATAAAGTCATGACCTCTCCAAGCCCACTTTTATCGAAAATTTCATAAGATTGATCATTCTCCAAAGTACTGGGATCATTATTACCTAAAGTTGACATTCTTCCAAACCCACTTTCAATACTATTGCAAACATTCTTATCAATATCATATTTATCATGAGGCTTAAATAAATTTTCAAGATCATAAGAAGCATCACCCCAATCATGATCATTACAATAAATAGTGGACATAGGAAAATTAACAACCCCAAGCTTGGGGTTTTGCATATCATTAACACAATTGACATTCATAGAATTTATAATAACATCATTGCAATCATGCTTTTCATTCAAGGAGCTATTGTAAATCACTTTATAAATTTCTTCTTTTAACACTTCATCACAATTTTCAGATTCACGAATTTCAAGCAAAACTTCACAAAGATAATCTAGTGCACTCAACTCACTAGCAATTGGTTCATCATAATTAGATCTTTTAAAAAGATTAGCAAGTGGATGAGGATCCATAAACCTTTTGCTTCTGATTTGGAATGAACACACAATTATGGCAAACAAACAAGTAAACAAACCAAGTAAGACATAAAGGCGAACGAAAAGAAGGCAAATAAAAAGGAAAATATTTTTGTATTTTTCTGAAAACATTTCAGAAGTGGGGGAGAGGAAAATGAGAGGCAAATGGGAAATAATGTAAATGCAAGAGATGAGAGTTTATGATAGGTACTTGGTAGGCTTGACGTAGATCCTCCCCGGCAACGGTGCTAGAAATTCTTCCAGCTACTTCTTGAGCTTGCGTTGGTTTTTCCCTTGAAGAGGAAAGGGTGATGCAGCAAAGTAGAGATAAGTATTTCCCTCAGTTAAGAACCAAGGTATCAATCCAGTAGGAGGAACACACAAGTCTCCAATGATAACACCTGCACAAACAAACAAATACTTGCACCCAACACGATAAAGGGGTTGTCAATCCCTTCACGGTTACTTTCAAGGATGAGATCTGATAGTGATAGGTATAAAAGATAAGTAAAAGCACAAAATAAAGCAAAGGTAAATAAATTACAGCAAGGTATTTTTGGGTTTTTGATTTTATAGACCTGAAAATAATATGATAAAAGATAGACCTGGGGGCCATAATTTTCACTAGAGGCTTCTCTCTTGATAGAAAGCATACGGTGGGTGAACAAATTACTGTTGAGCAATTGATAGAAAAGCGCATAGTTATGACGATATCCAAGGCAATGATCATGTATATAGGCATCACGTCCGAGACAAGTAGACCGAAACGATTCTGTATCTAATACTATTACTCCACACATCGACCGCTATCCAGCATGCATCTAGTGTATTAAGTTAACAAGAACGGAGTAATGCCTTAAGCAAGATGACATGATGTAGAGGGATAGATCCAATCTATATGAACAAACCCCACATTTTTATCCTTAATGGCAACAATACAAATACGTGTCATGTCCCCTTCTGTCACTGGGATTGAGCACTGCAAGATTGAACCCATTACAAAGCACCTCTCCCATTGCAAGAAAAATCAATCTAGTTGGCCAAACCAAATCAATAGATCGGAGAAAAATACAAAGCTATAACAATCATGCATAAAAGAGTTCAGAGAAGACTCAAATAATATGCATAGATAATCTGATCATAAACCCACAATTCATCGGATCTCAACAAACACACCGCAAAAGAAGATTACATCGAATAGATATCCAAGAACATCAAGGAGAACATTGTATTGAAGATCAAAGAGAGAAAAGAAGCCATCTAGCTACTAGCTATGGACCCGTAGGTCTGTTGTAAACTACTCACACATCATCAGAAGGGCAGCAAGGTTGATGAAGAACCCCTCCGTGATCGATTCCCCCTTCGGCAGAGTGCCGGAAAAGGCCTCTAGATGGGATCTCATGGTTCTGGAACTTGCGGCGGTGGAAAAGTATTTTTGGTGTGCCTCTGGGTCTTCCGGGATTATTTGAGTATTTATGGAGCAAAGATTAGGGTTAGAAGACCCACGAGGGGCCCACAAGCCTGGGGGGCGCGCCCCCTGAGCTTGTCGCCGCCTCGTGGCTCTTCTGGCCTCCTCCCGAAGCTTCCAGGATGTCTTGTGGTCCAAGAAAAATCGTCAAAAAGTTTCGTGACAATTGGACTCCGTTTGGTATTGATTTTCTGTAAAACCAAAAACAAGGAAAAAATAGCAACTGGCACTGGGCACTAGGTTAATAGGTTAGTCCCAAAAAATGATATAAAATAGCATAATTATGCATATAAAACATCCAAGATTGATAATATAATAGCATGGAACAATAAAAAATTATAGATACGTTGGAGACGTATCACAGCTGCTTGGGTCCTGCGCGACGCATTTGACACAGGCGGATCTCGGTGGCGGATGATAGTAACCTGGAGTGCGTGCAGGCTAGCGTGCAGTGGCGGTGGTGGGCTGCGGTTCCTCATGGTGGCGTTGCAGGTTCAAGCTCCTGCGTGCTCCTGCTCTGGACGACGGCAGATCTGACGCGAGCTGGCGTGGATCCGGTGCGCCTGCATGGGCGGGCGGCGCGAGGCGGTATCCTCACCGGCACGGGGCAGGTTGGTCGGTCCAGGCCATGGCCGGCGGCGGTTGTAGCAGCGTGCAGGGTTCTCAGCGGACGGCGGTGTGCTGGATCTAGGGTTAGGTTGCCACGACCCTCGTGGTCTGGACTAATTCTGGCCCGTGGGTGACTGTCGCTCCGGCGGCCCTCTTCGAGGGCTGCCCTGGTGACGATGCTGGCTGACCTCTACGATTCGCGCTTCCGATCGAGGTGGGGTTCCTGGCGCGTGGGCTGGCATCGGGGAGGTCCGCCCTGACCGACGATGGTTTGCTCCGTTGTTGTCCGAGTCCTGGTGCCTGGTTCCTGGACATCCTATGGCTTTTGTGGTGGTGGTGGGTACGTCTTGGATGCCGGGGCGGCGGCCCTGGATGGGGAGGCTGCACGCCCGGATCTGCGGCGGGCAGCGTGTCAGCGGTGGTGGTGTCTTCCCTTGGCTATGTGAGTAGCAAGTGGAGGCATGTCGGGTGATCTTGGTGTCGGCATGCATGGCTTCAGCGGTGGTGGCTCCCATGCCTAGATCTGGAGGCCCTGCGTTGGCGGCATTGGACTCTCCCCTCTCGGGTTGGGTTGGCAACCTTGGTACCATGTAGGGCATTTTTGAGGGCCGAGCGAAAGCTCCACGCTTTGGCGCCGACGACGATGACGCCTACGGGCGTCACTTCCCACCAGGGGGCGTTCTTGTGGGTCTCCTCACGTTGCCCGGGCTCTGGGTGAAAACATTTGTCTGTCCTTCAGACTCGACGATGGTGGCGCGTCGTGTCATCACCCTCTTGGGGGCGTCGTCGCGGAACCCTGGTCCATCTCAGTTGCAGCTTGCCAGCGGCTTCGGGATTACCTTATTCCTGACATGTGGTGCCCAATACTATGGCGTGGGGTGGTCTCGATGGTCTCCTATCTTTTACACGTGTCCCCATGGTTATCGTTCTCGGTCCTTGCGATCTCCTGGCAGGAGCGGCGCTCCATGGCCCGAAGCGAGGGGGAGGACTCAACGGTGAGTCGGGCCCTTCCGGAGAGCTCGGTGTGTTCCGTGCTACAGGGTCTGGTGGTTTTCTCGTGGCGACGCGGTTTCGCTCTTATTCTGTAGTTTAGGGTGTCTTGTTAGGTGAGACGTCTCCTGTTTTCTTGTACAGCGGCGGGTTAGGGGCACTTGTGCCACTCGCTCATATGTTGTTTTCTTTTTCTTTTGGCCTGCTTGTTTGAGGGTTTCCTCATCACTATGTATCAGTTTCTGCCGTTTGTGCCTTTATTTATAAAGGAGGGTGAAAGCGTGTTTCAAGAGAGTTATGACCATTCACAAATTTTCTCGGAGTTTTTGAATTATTTAAATTTGAATTATTCGAATTGGTAACATGGGAGCATCTAAGTAGTGGTATCACTTGATATTCCGCCGGCTACTAGTATTGTGAGACCCTAGGTGCACATTGTGATTAAGTTTGGGGTTTCGAAATCAATCTCTTGGGTTAGTATGGATTTGGTTGGAATTTAGTCGTGGGACGTAAATCAGTAGCCACATGATGCATATACTAATTTTGTTTCTCCAATTGGTGAGTATACGCTTTGTATGCACGTGACGCATGTTGCATGTTGCATGGATTAGCAAAGCTTGGTTCGATTATACTTCCTCCGTTCCATAATTCTTGTTGTGGGAGGGAGTATTTGGTTACAAGGTGCTATTTATTACATAGGAATCCCTGTTTTAATTCACTAGTCCCATTTTGATATTTGTTAAGCCGATATCACAGCCATTGATCTATGTGGCCTACATTGCATATTTGGCTTGGATGTTTGTGTCAATGTATTGCAAGTGTGCGTGTAGAACAAGGTCGTGGTTTTTCCAGCTCATATTATACATAGAAGATGGGAATAGTAGGGCCATTTCTGCAGTATACTCATATTATAGCCTGGTGGCAATCATGATCTTCTATAGCTATAAAAGAGTAGGCAGCTCCAACATTCCGGTAGCACTGGAAGATGTCTATCACTAGTCTATCATAAGGGGGAAATATCATGTGCTCCTATCCTAGGGGTGCTCCCATGCTTCAATTTCAAAAAAAAATCAATTTTAAATGTTTCACAAAATTCTTAAAAAAATGTTAATGTTCACAAGGAATGTGACTACAACCTCTAAAAATTTTAGGTCCAAACTCGAAATGCATATTGAGAAAGAAAAATGTGAAATCCAGCATGAATAATGTAAAAAAAGACAAAAACAACATTGACACGATTCACATCTAGATTTGTCTTTTTTGTTTCTCAATGTGCATTCCGAGTTTGGATCTGAAATTTTTAGGAGTTGTAGCCACATTTCTTGTGAACATTCACATTGTTTTTCAGAATTTTTTGAGACAGTTAAAATTGTTTTTTTCTTGAAATTGAAGCATGGAAGCACCTGATATTTCCCCCTATCAAAGGCTAGGTGTGGCCATGATAGGTGATTATGAATTACTCCTATATTCAAGACGCACCCGAACCTCCAACCCCCAACCCCAAGCTACGACAAGACATCTGCGTCATCACCGTTACCCATCGTCGCGGATCGGTCGTCCCCACCATCGTTTTCCTGCATTTAGGTTCTGTCATCGGTATTTCAATGAGTTTCAACTAGTAGTTAAATTATCCGGATTAATCAATTCCTAATAAATTTGCAGCTTTTTCTTTCCCCTCTCGCAAGGCGACTACGGAAAGCCTTCTTCCCCTTCGATCTCCGCCGACGAGCCCGTGGATTCGCCTCACCTCCGCCTGCCGCCCCGGCGGTCGGTGGTGCGGAGGGTATTCCTGGTGCCTCGGCTTAGATAGGTAGGGTTTTGGTTCTCGCAAGGGCGGCGCTCGGATGGATGGCAGCGAGTGTTCCGGGCTCCGAACCTTCTCAAGTTCGTTCGTCTGGACAGATTAGATGGAGCTCCGGCGTAGATTCCTGCCAGCTCCTCAGAGCTGCGACTTTAGGGTTTCTCGGCGTGCCTACGCAATGGCGAGATTTGGTGTCAGGTTCTTCAGATCGATTCAACGATTCAATGGCGACGACGGCGGCTCCCGAACGCTGGTCCTTAGGGGCACATGCAAAAAGATTTCCTGGCTGTCATCGACAAGGTCAGGCCAGCTCCAGTGTGGGAGCGGCGACAGCGACGCGTCGGCGGCTCGTTCTGGCGGCGGCAATGGTCGTTCGGTTGTCCATGGACCTCGATGTATTTTTTATTATGTTTGGGGTGCTTTGTACTCCCGATGAATCTTTATAATAGATCTGATATTTTCGAAAAAAGAAAAAATCAATTCCTAATAAAAAGTTATGTATGATAAATTATGGAAAATGTTTGCTTTAAGCCGGCTGATCTTTTCCTCTCGTAAACCTCCACCTCCACTCGACACGTGTCTCCTATGGGCCCCAACCTTATCTTCTTCTCCAGCCGGACGTTCTTGTATTCTGTCTTCTCCCCTTTCCTCACGCGCGGCTAGCCATGGGAACGAGCTCCCAACACGAACCACCATACAGTCCACACACGGCTGCCTGCGATGCGAAGGAGCTTCAACCCGCAACTGCCGACACCGCGACAAAGCACCAGGTGCTGCCGCGCGGCGCTGCGGTGAAGCATCGAGCCGAAGTTGGAGGAGACGCCGCCGTGCTGCGCGGAGGGTGCCGTCTCCGGTGCTGCGATGGCGGAGTCGCAATGCAACCGCGTAGTGTTGCGACCCGCGGATGCCGCGGCGGCGGAAGCTGCAACGCAGCATCCATGGTGCTGCTCACCGGCGACGAAGCTTCAACGCAGCATCCATGGCGCTACCGGCGGCGACGAAGCTTCAACGCAGCATCGACGGTGCTTCAACGCAGCATCCATGATGCTGCTTGCCGGCGACGAAGCTTCAACGCAGCATCATGGCGCTGCCCGCCGGCGACGAAGCTTCAACGTAGCATCAACGGTGCTTCAACGCAGCATCCATGGTGCTGCTCGCCGGCGACGACGCAGCATACATGGTGCTCTCCTGGCGACAGAGCTGCAACGCAGCATCGATGGTGCTTCAACGCAGCATCCATGGTGCTACTCGTCGGCGACGAAGCTTCAACGCAAGCATCCATGGTGCTGCTCGTCGGCGACAGAGCTGCTCGCCGGCGATAGAGCTGCATCGGCGTGATGCTGTCCACGAATCTCACGAGCAGTGGAGTTAGAAAAGCTGGGGAGAGATGTAAGCGATGATTGAAGGAGGAATCAAGCGGCTCTAATCAATCCTAGCGGGGCAAATCGGACAGCTTGCTAGGCAACTGATCTTTGCCAAAGATCAGCCGGTTGATTTGTAGCAGCCGCCTAAATTATTCGGTGGGTGGAAAAACAAAAGAAGTCAGCAGTTTCAAAGCTTAGGTTGTCCAACTTATTTTCTTGAAAGAGACAGAAAAAGAGAGGTGCAAAAAGTTTGTGGTCATCTTTCCTTGTCACGTAGTAGTACTCCCTTCAATTCTCCTTGTTAGAGATCCGGAGCATTCGACTGACCGCTCAGTTGTACCCCCTTCAATTTCTCCACCTATCTAGTACCAAAACGCTCCGCACCAACGTCGGAGATGGTCATGTCTATCGGTGATGACACGTAGCTACCAGAACGGACAATGATTACAATTAAGGACGCGATGTGACCGCGGTCGAACGGAGGGAGCACTCACACGTTGATTAGGCTTGTTTGATGATGACTACGAGCTTATATATACCCACAATATTCGGCGCAAACGCCGCCGTTCCTTGTGAAACATTACAACGCGACACTGTTACGCACTCGCCATGACGTTTGACTGATGTGTACACTGTCGGTTTGCGGATATGTGTCGTCGTGTAGTAGAATTTTTTTTTTTTTTTTAGAACAGTCGTGTAGTAGAATTTCCATTTTAGAGGTACGCTGATGTGGCATCCATGTCGTCGTTTTTTCCTCATCCTGGCTTTAATCGATCACATAAACGAGTTTATGGCCTAAATTGATCGCTTTCTGAGTTTTTTTACCTATTTAATGGACTAGTGACACTTGTTTAATCTCGAACCTCGGTTAGGTTCCTTGTGGTGGAACAAAGTAAGCATAGTAGTTGGGGCGTGGTACATTTGGTGGCAAAGGAGAGAATCCGTGAAAGGAAACGCAGTGTCTTCCCCGGGGAGGACGGCTTTTGCTATAAATGCAATTACATCTAATTTTGCAGCAGTTTCAGGAGTGCCACAACCACATAAAATATCATGGACCAAGCCAAACAGGGGCAGTTATAAGATGAACATTGATGCATCGTTCTTTGATGATGGATCGGGGTCGGCAGCGGCAATTCTTCGGAATCATAAAGGAGAAGCTTTGGCGGGAGGTTCTTGGGTTCTTGATAATCTACTTGATGCAACCACAGCTGAAGCTATTGCTATGCAAAAAGGGCTTATGCTGGTAGAAGAGCTTGGTTGTTCCGGAGTGGTGATGGAATCAGACTCTTTGGAACTTGTTCAGGCTTGTAATGGCATCATTGAGGTTTGGAGCCCCTTCACAGCGATACTTGCAGACTGCTTTCAGATAGCTCATAAAATTGGTGCTGTGAGTTTTATCCACTGTCCCTGGGATGCTAATATGGCAGCACACAATTTGGCGAGGCGGGTTTATGATTCTAAAATTGTAGTAAATTGGGAGGGTGATGCGCCGAGTTTCATTATCCCAGACATTGTTCTTGATGTAACCGTCATTTGATTTTAATGAAGTGCGCCCAAGGGCATTCCTCTCAAAAAAAAAAAACCCAACAAGGTTCAAATCCTAGACATGGCATTGGTGGTCACATTTTTCCGAATTTATTTTAGGCCTTCCAGCGATGTGCGTTTAGTGAGAGGAGACGTTTTCGTCGACTACGAAGACGTCTGTGGCAACTTCGTCAATCTTAAAATGATGTGTCGGCTCGGTCTCTTGAAGGTGCTCATGAAGATAGGGTGCACGTACGTGCATTTATAAGGGTAAATGTATTTGCGTATGTATTCTACTGTGTTAGAAAACAGAGCCATGAATCTGTGCGTTGAGAACCATGACGGATGTGTTCAAAAAAAAAAAAACCAAGACAGATGTGTGCTATAGCGCGTTTTTATGGGCCGTGAAACTCTGAACAAACCATTTAGTTGACCAAAACAAATCAAAGTCTATACTCGAACCTCATTCCGGTTTGGTGTATTTTGTGCCAGGCGCTAAATAGGAGACCTCCATTTGCTTTGGATCCAAGATCCTAAAAATCACAAAGTAATTTCTGCTAAGAATTACAATAAAATCTTTTGGAGGCATTTCTCTATGGTATCAATCTTTGTATGATGAAATACTGCAAGACTTCAGTTAAGAGACTACAATTTCATTAGAGCAACGATATTGTAACTCGTTCATCTGCACAAATTTGAGTACAACAGAAGTTTGTGAAAGCCCCTTGAGTCACACTTATAAAAAGATAAGAAGTCATGAGTGATGAATGTATTTGGGCTGGGGACAATATTTTTTTCTCAATCGAAAAATTCTGGTGACCGAACAATTACTTGTTTATGCGATCCCCGCCAAGAAACACTGCTGTCGTTTGATTTATTTATTTTTTGGATAAATTTGAATTTGAACGTAATAACTAGACCAAATAGAACAAGATGTATGTACAGACACAAACACCTTACTGTCGGCGTTGACAAGCTGCTGCTTTCTCGAGGAGAAGGTCGCGCGTTTGTACTCCGAGATCTACAATTTTCTGCCAAGTTCTTCCTCTCTGCATACTTCCAAGCCATCACTAATGGACAGCGACGGAAGTGTTCCATCCCTTGCTTATGGGATGGAGCAGTGCTCCTCGAGCACCCTGATAAGATTAGATCTTACATTTACTCCTTTTATAAGAAGCTTTTCACGGCGGAACCCCGTGATGGGGTTTCTTTGGCGGCGAACTTTTGGCCAATAGAGGCCAGGGTCTTTAACATTGAGAATAGGGAGCTGACACTCCCATTCTTGCCTGAATAGGTCGGCGACATGATCACGGCCATGAAGGCGGGCTCTGTGCCTGGCCCGGATGGCCTGCCGGTGGCCTTCTTACAGCAGTTCTGGCCCCAGCTTCAGCCGGTGATCATGCGGATGTTCCATGGATTCAATATTGGGACACTTAACATGGCGCTCTTGAACTTTGGTGTCATTACCCTAATCCCCAAACTAGTTGGGCGACGGATATCCAACAATTTAAGCCTATCATGGTGATTAGTGTGCTCGAGTGGATTTTTGCAATGGTCTGAGCGACGCGTCTGGCACCTATTGCGGAGCGCCTCGCACACCCTTTCCAATCTGCGTTCTTGAAGGGTCGCCGCATCCATGATGGGATCTTGGCCCTCCATGAAATTGTCCACGAGGTTAGTAGGCGACGTCATAAGGGAGTTTTCCTTAAGCTCGACTTTCAGAAGGCGTATGATCGCCTTAATTGGTCCTTCTTGCGCTAGGTGCTTGGGCGCAAGGGGTTTGTTGACCGGTGGTGCGCTTGGATCATGCACCTAGTCCGGACTGGTAGCACGACTATTAATGTTAATGGGAAGTCGGCTCCTTCTTCCGTTCCTCGAGGGTGGTGAGGCAGGGGGGGTTCTATTTCCCCCCTCCTCTTCAACTTCACGGTGGACGCAATTGCAATCATCCTGGATAAAGCTAGGATGGCTGGTCACCTCAGGTGTGTGGTAGGTCCCTAATCCCTGGGGGTGGGGTCACACATCTCCAGTATGCAGATGATACCATGATTATAGCTAGTAGAGGGTTCGGACCTGGATATATATTGTAAACTTAAGTTCCTCCTCCTCTGCTTCGAAGCCATGTCAGGGCTGATGATAATTTTTGACAAGAGTGAGGCGGTTATATTAGGCTATTCTGAAGCCGAGCAACAGCGGATTGTGGACAACCTGAATTGCAGGTTGTCCTCCCTCCCCATAGAGTATTTAGGGATGCCGCTTTCCGACTCGAGGGTTCTGTTGAACAGTTTCGACCCTCTTATAGGGAGTGTCGCAGCGTGGGCAGAACCGTGGTGCGGGCGGTTTACTTCCAAGGGAAGTATGACGGTCCTGATTGACTGCAATCTCTCTAGCCTGCCCATGTATACGATGTGGTTGTATATTTTACCGGAGGGATCGCTCTATGTATGGAGTGACCACCACGATCTATAGGTGTGTTATATAGACTCGATGAGTACACATTGCTAACAAAAGGCACTAATACGCCAGTGTCGTAGGCACAGCAAAGCAGGTTCACCAGTCACCACGGTAGGAACACTAGTAGAAAACAGGGCATTAGTCCCGGTTCGTAAGGGCCTTTAGTCCCGGTTCTGCAACCGGGACTAACGAATCGGGACTAAAGGCCCTCACTTTTAGTCCCGGTCGTGTTACGAACCGGAACTAAAGGGGCTCCACGTGGCCGCTGCGCAGCGCTCAGGCAGGAGGACCTTTAGTCCCGGTTGGTAACACCAACCGGGACTAAAAGGCCGCCACGCGTCAGCCCCTGCCAAGCGCTGTTTTTTTTTTGAAAGGAGGGGTTTAGGGTTTAGGGGTTTAGGGGTTTTGGAGGGTTTAGGGGTTTCATTTTTATTTTATGTTTTCCATTCAACTCGACGCTAGCGACTAATAGCAATGAAGGAACCGTTACACAACATCGTCATGAATATAGAGAAGTGACCTCTTTCTCCGTGCTTGGTCGAACAACAAGTTTTCGTATATATGTTCGACGCTACTACATATAGTACACGTTCATGCATATATACAAAATAACATCTCTTACGATCCCTAATATCTAATTACCAACATTCACTACCAATTTCCGATGGTATTCTCCGGTTGTAGCTATGACCTCTTTAAGGAAGAATCCCGGCAATTCCTCTTGAATTGCCTTTACGCGATCCTTTGGTAGGAGATCGTCCCGCATCCGTTGGATCTAATTTAAAGAAGGGGGTCAATATATATGAACGAAACTCAACACAATTGATGGTAATAAAATAAAATTGTGAATATTATTTACGTACTTCAAGTTGTTGTAAATTTCTGCCAGTCTCAGTGGTCGTCATGCGAATGAACTCGCAAACGTAGTATCCACATAAATTAGTCCCCCTTTCCTCTCTCAAGCACTTTACGAGAGTAAAGTTCAATCAAAATAATAATCAAGCATGATAATGGTATTGAAATTAACTAGAATCAAAGAGATGCGCGGACCTAGCTAGTACTACTTGCAGTGAGTTGTCGAAATTGCAGCTCCTCTTTCCATTCACCCATAGCCTTCTTGGTGAACCGTTTCCAAACCCTGCCCGGCAAAGAAAATAAATAAAGGAGTTATTAATTACTTGATATCAGGAAATGAATGAAAGTTGCCGATATAGTGTGATAATGATTCAAATTACCTCTGGAGCATATCACGCAGGTCCGCCCACATCTTAGGGTCTTTACGTAGCGAGTCCATGGCAAGTACGCTTCCTGAGTCAACCCGAATGACTAGCAGAATAAAGTGGAAGCTGCGCACGCAGCATAACTCATCAATTACACTTAACATCGAGTAAGCGAAACCGAATGTGTACAAGACAATATAACACTCACTTGAAGTTGTAAGGAAATAGTATTTCCCTTTTGTTTCGTTGTTCAATTAACGCCCTTAGCAAGATCTTCTCTGTATCCTTGGCGTTCATTTGTACCGTAACTTCATGAATAGTATTTGGGTTAATGAACCCAATGTCATAGATTTGTCCTCTTTTGCATTCGAGGATCTTCATTCTGCATAATATAGTGAGGATAATTATACATGCAATGAACGAGCTGAGCTAGAGACTTAATTACATAAATGATACTTGCAGACAATAGCAACTGACGATAGATTTGTCGACGGCGTCTTGATTGTAAAACTGAAATAATTCATCAAATTCAACGTAAATCTCCTCGTCTCCATTGAAGTAATGCTCATCTTTAACTCCCGCAATAATATAGTTGGTCCCTTCCTTTGAGGCTTCCATGTACCACTCATGCAATTTTTGCATTTGTGTTGGTAGTAGCCGGACCTCCTCAGGTTTGACGAGAGGCTTCCCGTGCTGGTATCTGTATGCTAACTCAGCCATGGAGAACTGTACCTCCTCGCCTAAGTAATCACCAAGAGTGAAACCAACATCATCGGCCGCTACCCCCGGATCATAATCGATATCAGTAAACACCTTGAGCAGGGGGCACGATTGGTTTTTCTATTTGCCGAGCTGGGGAATTGTTTTCCCACTTGCACTACTGGTACTACCCGGCCACTTCACATGTTCTCCATATGACTTTACAATAGACCGGTCATAGTCTGATAGCAGCGGAGGCGGTGGTGGTCGCGTAAGGTTTTCTATACAGTGCTCCGCTATTGCCGGATCTAATTTCTCCTTTGGATCGGGTCGTTTCGGTGCAAGCTGGCGTTTCACATCGGCATCCACGACATTCTTGAGTTCTCATCAGTCATATCGTATGGTAACTTGGCAAGAGCCTTCTTGACGCTTGTATCTGCTCTGGATTTCTTCGCAGTTGTACTACTAGCCGCCGGAGCGGCGCCTCTCTTCCGCCGGTGCTGAGGCGGCGGAGGAGGCGGAGTCAGCTGACGCGGCGGATTCTGCTGAGGGGCCTCCTCCGGCGGAGTGTGCTGACGCGGCGGAGACAGCTGAGGCGGCGGAGTGTGCTGACGCGGCGGAGACGGCTGAGGCAGCGGAGATAGAGCTGGACTGTGAGGAGTCTGCTGAGGGGCCTCCTCCAGCGGAGTCTGCTGATGCGGCGTCCAATGTGGAAGCACGATGTGTTCCTTTCTCCATAGAACGGTAGTCCTTCTGGCATCTCCCAGATGAGTCTCCCCTTCACCTGTAGGGTACTCAAGCTCCAGGTGCTCAAATCCGTTGATAACTTCATCCACCCCGACAATAGCATAGCCATCTGGAATCGAAGAGCAATGGTAAGTTCCATCAGGTACACGAGGTAAGGCATAGCCGACCGCCACCTTCAAGGATATGTTCATGCATTTCGCATGTAGATCACAATGTTCCCTCTGCGTGATATCATCCACGGGGTAGCGAGGAGCCGTGATATCAGGCCGAACGAGCTCCGTGGAAGCCACGCTGCTTTTTCGCTGAGATGGTGGGGTAGCTCCATGGGCAGTATCGAATGAAGGATCTTCGTGCCGCTGAGATGATGGGCCAGTAGCTCGCTGGCTGGTAACTGTCTCTATTTGCTTCTGCTGCAACACTACTATTTCTTCTACCTTCTGCAGCCGGTCTGCATCCTGTTTCTTCTTTCTCCCTCGGCTTCTGTAAGTGTCACTACTGTCGGGAAACCCAACCTTCCACGGAACGGAGCCTGATGTGCCTCGTGTTCGTCCAGGGTGTTCAGGATTCCCGAGGGCGCGTGTCAGCTCGTACTTCTCTCTTTCGGGATGGAACTTCCCCTCCTGCACGTCCTTCATTGCAGCTTGAATGGCTTTGATGGGTGTTGCAAGTTGAGCTTTCGTATAAACACACTTCCCTGTTTCTGGGTTCAAAGTTCCCCCATGCCCGAAGAACCAAGTCCTTGCCCGTTCGATCCAGTCCAATGTCTCTGGATGGATCCATTTATCAAGCAGGTCGTTCTCAACTTTCTCCCACTTGGGCCGGGCAGCCTTGTAGCCACCTGACCCCGTAATGTGGTGATATTCCTTCTTTGCAGCATTTTGCTTATTTATGTTTGACCTTTTCTTACCTGCCTCCGATGTCTTGTACTCCACAAATGCGGGCCAGTGATCTTTTAACTTCTCATCTGCTCCGGTGAATGTTGGAGTCTTCCCTTTCAGGACATACTTTTCGTGCAATCTTTTCTTCCAGTTGCTGAATTGTTGGGCCATCTTCTTAAGAGCCCACGCCTTGACTTTTTGCTCCACCTCTGGTGGTAGGGTGAAATTTGTCATGAGCGTATTCCAAAGCTCATCTTTGGATCTATCGTTGACATAAGAAACTCCATCCGCCTTTGGCTTATTCCATTCTTGAATGCTGATCGGGATGCTGTCCCTAACAACAACTCCGCACTGACTTATAAATCGGTCTGCGGTCCGCTTGGGAGCAGTCGGTTTGCCATCTGCAGCGAGTTCTTCGATCGTGAACCTTTCATTCTCGCCCGACCTTTTCTTCGGGCCTCGTCTCTTTATAGAAGTTTGGCTCGATCCGGAGGGCTAAAAGAAGAAAGAAGCTTAATATATGTACATACAAATCAATTAATGCATCTAGTCAGCAGAGGCTTACTTAATATACCTCGCCGGACTTTGCAACAATTAAGGCTCCAACACCGCCGGAGTCGTCATCTTCTCCCTCCATTCGATCACCGGAGCCGTCATCTTCTCTTCCCTCACCATCGGAGTTGTTGTTGAGAAACTGTGAGGTGATATCATCATCTCCGTCGCGGATTATTTCCCCCAACATCTCTTCTTGTTCTAAGTCTCTGTCGTGTTCCATAGTTTCTGCAAATATTACTACATGGCAAAACAGTAACATTATGATGACAACTTGAGAGCAAGATTGAGTCATGCTACAGCAACTTTACATGGCAACCAAGGGCATGGCATCAAAGTACACATTACATAGACCAAATCACAAGAAAGAATCATATGCATATGAGCAATGGATTAGTGGCAAACATCATGCAAAGTTGACAAGTTTTATAACAGTCAGTTTCAGACTTAGTAGTTTTTCAGCAAGTGTAAAACAGCAACAGTATCATAGCATGTTTGCAAGCTTGTTACAGTGCCTAAACATGTTTACCATGGCATGGGAAAAATACCAGCAGCAAATAGACATGAAAATGCACCAAACACATGTACAAAGTTTATTCATATGATGCTTGCATTAAATCACACAAAAATAACAAAATGGCAAGTTTTATCAGTTGCATGTTAGGTAACCCTCTGGCGATCGTCGGGGACTCCTCCGGCGATCGTCGGGGACTCGTCACCGGCAATCGTCGGGGACTCCTCCGGCGATCGTCGGGGACTCCTCACCGGCGATCGTTGGAGACGACTCCTCCGGCTATCGTCGGGGCCTCCTCCGGTGATCGTCAGGGACGACTCCTCCGGCGATCGTCGGGGCCTCCTCCGGCGATCGTCGAGGACTCCTCCGGCGATCAGTAATAATAATTCCGCAATTACTCAATTGTTTGCTAAACTTATGACTTAGACATATTTCTTCATGAAAGAAGAATTATTTTATCTTTCATCATAATGATATTATATCTTCATCCTGAATTTCTTTGAACTATTTCAAATATTTTTCAGTTCTTATCAAGTAAATCATGCATATTTACTCATAATTTTAGATGAAGTATAATTTTCTGCCACACTCTGTTATATCTATCGGATGTATTTAGTCAATTCAAACAAAAGACTTTTATGCTTCATTTATATGAAGAACAATATTATCCAATATAACTATGTAGTGTCATACACAAATGGCCGGTTTCATCAAGTCTTCTCAAGACATTTATATGAAGACGTTTCATCAAGTCTTCTCAATATAACATGAAACTTCAAAATGCCCGCGGTACCCAACAATCTGAAATCATTCACTAATATTGATGTTGGACTCAACTAAGTACTCCAAAGTGCAATCAACTATATAAGCCCGCGGTGATCAATGCAAACACATATGTACGTACATGTTACAAAAATTTCTATGTCACAAAAATATATAAGCCCGATCGAGGGGAATTGAACGGCGGCGGCTCACACAGCAGGGGCGGCGTTGCCGGGGAGCGGGGGCGGCGAGGCTCGGGGAGGAGGGCGATCGAGGAGGTCCGGCGAGCGAGGGCGGCGACGACGAGGACGGGCTCGGGGGCGGCGACGAGGAGCGGGCTCGGGGGCGGCGATGCTCGGGGAGGAGGGCGAGGAGGTCCGGCAATGGTCAGCGGGCTCGGGGACGGCTCGGAGGCGACGGCGATCTCCGGCAGCCTGGTGGCATCGTGGTGTGGTTCGGCGTCGGGGGTTGGAGTGGAGAGGAAGATTGGGGGGGAGGGAGAAGGCGTGGTTAAATACCCACAGCTTTAGTCCCGGTTGGTGCCCCCAACCGGGACTAAAGTCCTACCTTTAGTCCCGGTCCGAGCCACCAACCGGGACTAAAGGCCTGGGTTTAGTCCCGGTTGGTGGCTCGGACCGGGACTAAAGGTAGGCCTTTAGTCCCGGTTGGGGGCACCAACCGGGACTAAATCTGTTTTTCCTATTTTTGGTTTTAGACCTTTTTAGGATATTTTAGTTTTAGTTTTCTTTTAAACAGATTCAAAAACAGTAGCATACATGCCTAGTTTTGATTTAATTCTTTTTGCTATTGAAGAATATTATAGTTTTGTTTTAGTTGATCATAACTAGAATTTTATATAACTTTATTTGATGATATAGATTTTCATCAGATAGTGACAAATAGTTCTATCAAGTTATTTTTCATAGGTACCATTGCCGCAACATTTCGCATTGAAGGGCCAGCATCAGGTTTGTCAATATGTTTTTGAAAATATGACACAAGGCGATCAATGCTGTCAAAATCTTTCTTCCGGAATCTAAAGCCCTTTGAGTATAACCCAACATACTCATGATCTGGGTTTGTACTCCTGATGTAAGATAATATAAAGGTGCCTGGATGTTCATGAGATATGCCAAAACAATAGACTATTCTCGAGAATGGCCATCTGATATGTTGTCCTCAGTTTCACCAGAAAGCAACCAGAGAACTCCTCATCTGGACCTCCAACTTTATGTCATACAACGTTTCTCTCTTATCATCTCCATTGCTTCTGCTGTATTCATCTATGTCAAGACGTTTAAGCCATGTCTATATTAACCTTGTTATTTTATATGGAGCCACCAACCGGGACAAACCGCGTATGATCAACCTTGCAAAACTTGGGACTGAAATCACTACAACTGGTGAGGGTGTGTATGGCCTATGCCTGTTAACCTCAAGCGACTTATCTGGAATGCTCAGAAGACATTCATATTTTGCTTGGACATAATTGCATTGATTAACTCCTCTGTATAATTAAAATACTAAAAGGATAGGAATAATTGAAATTTCATAACTTAATAAATAATTATTCTAAAATCATGTTTCAAATGCCAAAATGCCCTAGCTAGCTCTTACAAAGATTCCCTCCGGTTTGTCCGAAGTGGCACTTTCCAGCTAAAACTTTTTCTTCGCGTGTGTCCCTTGCTTATTGCGCCGTAACCATGGATAATCTTCATCATTTAATAGGATGCTTGGGTCAGTCTTCACTGTGAAGGGAGGAATTTCATGAAACTTTTCATAATCTTCTGACATGTCTGTCTTGTCCTCCACTCGCACGATGTTTCTTTTCCCTGAAAGAACTATGTGGCGCTTTGGCTCATCGTATGATGTATTCGCTTCCTTATCTTTTCTTTTTCTCGGTTTGGTCGACATGTCCTTCACATAGAAAACCTGCGCCACATCATTGGCTAGGACGAATGGTTCGTCTGTGTACCCAAGATTGTTGGGATCCACTGTTGTCATTCCGTACTGCGGGTCTACCTGTACCCCGCCTCCTGTCAGATTGACCCATTTGCACCAAAACAAAGGGACCTTAAAATCACGTCCATAGTCAAGTTCCCATATCTCCTCTTTGTAACCATAATATGTGTCCTTTGCCCTATTGGTGTTTGCTGCATCAAAGCGGACACCACTGTTTTGGTTGGTGCTCTTTTTATCTTGGGCGATCGCGTAAAATGTATTCCCATTTATCTCGTACCCTTGAAAAGTCAATACAGTCGAAGATGGTGTCCTGGCCAACAAGTACAGCTCATCTCCAACAGTGTTGTTACTCATGAGATGTGTTTGCAACCAACCGCCGAAAGTCGACATGTGTGCACATGTAATCCAGTCGTCAGACTGCCCCGGGTGTTGGGAGCGTACAATATTCTTGTGTTCATTGATATACGGGACCACCAAGGTAGAATTTTGTAGAACTGTGTAGTGTGCTTGCGCCCAAGAATGCCCGTCCCTACATATTATTGCTTTCGGTGCTGCATGCCTTTTCCACTCAGTCTCCCCTCATGCCGCGATTGAGGAACACCAATCGGCTTAAGGTCAGGAATAAAGTCAACACAAAACTCAATAACCTCCTCTGTTTCATGGCCCTTGGAGATGCTTCCTTCTGGCTTGGCACGGTTATGAACATATTTCTTTAAGACTCCTATGAACCTCTCAAAGGGAACATATTGTGTAGATACAGGACCCAGAATGGCAATCTCGTCGACTACGTGAACTAGGACGTGCGTCATAATATTGAAGAAGGATGGTGGGAACACCAACTCGAAACTGACAAGACATGGGACCAAATCATTATGTAACCTTGGTAGGATTTCTGGATCGATTACCTTCTGAGAAATTGCATTGAGGAATGCACATAGCTTCACAATGGCTAATCGAACATTTTCTAGTAGAACCCCCTCAATGCAACCGGAAGCAATTGCGTCATAATCACGTGGCAGTCATGAGACTTTAGGTTCTGGAATTTTTTCTCTGCCATATTTATTATTCCCTTTATATTCAACGAGAAGCCATACGGGACCTTGATACTAAGCAAGCATTCAAAAAAGATTTCCTTCTCTGCTTTGGTAAGAGCGTAGCTGGCAGGACCTTGATACTGCTTTGGAGGCATGCCGTCTTTTTCGTTCATACGTTGCTGGTCCTCCCATGCCTCCGGTGTATCTTTTGTCTTCCCATACACGCCCAAAAAGCCTAGCAGGTTCACGCAAAGATTCTTTGTCATGTGCATCACGTCGATTGCAGAGCGGACCTCTAGGACTTTCCAATAGGGTAGCTCCCAAAATATAGATTTCTTCTTCCACATGGGTGCGTGTCCGTCAGCGTCATTCGGAACAGATTGTCCGCCAGGACCCTTTCCAAAGATTGCTTTTAAATCCTTGACCATATCAAATATATCATCACCAGTACGGGGGACAGGCTTCTTCCGGTGATCTGCCTCACCTTTGAAATGCTTGCCTTTCTTTCTTAAGCCATGCTTGGTCGGAAGAAATCGACGATGTCCCAGGTACACATTCTTCTTACATTTGTCCAAATATATACTTTCAGTCTCATCTAAACAGTGCGTGCATGCATTGTATCCCTTGTTTGTCTGTCCTGAAAGGTTACTAAGAGCAGGCCAATCATTGATGGTTACAAACAGCAACGCTCGTAGGTTAAATTCCTGCTGTTTGTGCTCATCCCACACACGTACACCTTTGATATCCCACAGCTGTAAAAGTTTTTCAACTAATGGCCTTAGGTACACATCAATGTCTTTGCCGGGTTGCTTAGGGCCTTGGATGAGCACTGGCATCATAATGAACTTCCACTTCATGCACAACCAAGGAGGAAGGTTATAGATACATAGAGTCACAGGCCAGGTGCTATGATTGTTGTTCTGCTCCCCAAAAGGATTAATGCCATCTGCACTTATACCAAACCATAAGTTTCTTGCGTCATCTGCAAACTCCGGCCACTTTCTCTCGATTTTTCTCCACTGCAACCCATCAGCGGGTACTCTCAACATCTCATCTTTCTTACGGTCTTCTTTGTGCCATCGCAACAACTTGGCATGCTCTTTGTTTCTGAACAGACGTTTCAACCGTGGTATTATAGGAGCATACCACATCACCTTGGCAGGAACCCTCTTCCTGGGGCGCACGCCCTCAACATCACCAGGGTCATCTCGTCTGATCTTATACCACAATGCACCGCATACCGGGCATGCATACAAATTCTCGTACTCCTCACCACGATAGAGGATGCAGTCATTAGGGCATGCATGTATCTTCTGCACCTCTAATCCTAGAGGGCAGAGAACCTTCTTTGCTTCGTACGTACTGACAGGCAATTCGTTATCCTTTGGAAGCTTCTTCTTCATTATTTTCAGTAACTTCTCAAATCCCTTGTCAGATAAACCATTCTCTGCCTTCCATTGCAGCAATTCCAGTGTGGTACCGAGCTTTGTGTTGCCATCTTCGCAATTTGGGTACAACCGTTTTTTGTGATCCTCTAACATGCGATCGAACTTCAACTTCTCCCTTTCACTTTCGCATTCTCTCTGTGCATCAACAATGACCCGGCGAAGATCATCAGCAGGCACATCTGGTGCCTCTTGATCTTCAGCTTCCCCCGTTGCAGTATCACCGTATTCAGGGAACATAGGATGGTTGTCATCATCCTCTTCTTCTTCATTGTCTTCCATCATAACCCCTCTTTCTCCGTGCTTGGTCCAACAATTATAGTGGGGCATGAAACCCTTCTTAAGCAGGTGGAAGTGAAGGGTTTTCGAGGAAGAGTAATCCTTCGTATTCTCACAGACAACACATGGACAATACATAAAACCATTCTGACTGTTTGCCTCAGCCACATCGATAAAATTATGCAGGCCCGTAATGTACTCGGAAGTGCGTCGGTCACCGTACATCCATTGCCGGTTCATCTGCATTATATAATTAAGTATATCAAAAACCATTACAGAACATCATGAATAGAGAAATGACCAAATTAATACAAGTTCATCATCACATTAAAACCAAAGTACAATAGTGATCAAATGTTATTACTGCAAAAATAAATACATAAAGTTCATACATAGTTCTCATAAAACAACATATAACTATGTAAAACATTTAAATGCAACATGCGATCAAAATCGCAACTAAGGTAACAATTGATCCAACAGCATAATGATACCAAGCCTCTTTATCAATGGCATATTTTCTAATCTTTCTAATCTTCAAACGCATTGCATCCATCTGGATCTTGTGTAGATCGACGACATCGGCAACATGCAACTCCAATTTCATCTTCTCTTCTTCAATTCTTTTCAATTTTTCTTTCAAATAATTGTTTTCTTTTTCAACTAAATTTAACCTCTCGACAAGAGGGTCGGTTGGAATTTCCGGTTCACATACCTCCTAGATAAAAACATCTATGTCAAGTTGGTCGGCATAATTGTCATAAACACTAAATGAAACAAATAGTTATAAAAGATAATATACCACATCTGAATCATACACCGGACGAGAGCCGACGGGGGCGGATATCAAAACCATGGCACTATATAATAACAAACAATAATACAAGTAAGAAAATTATACAAGTAGCTATCTAAATCATACAAGTAAGAATTTTTTTTTAAAAAAAAGATAAGAACAAGAGGCTCACCATAGTGGTGTCGGTGACGAGATCGGCGCGGGCGATCGATGGTGGTGAGGACGGGGACGGGGACGGGCTTGGAGGAAGAACAGAGGAGAAAGCTTAAGTGTGGCTCGGGCACCTCATATCATGTTTGTTTTGTGTGAACTCAAGTGGCATCATGCTCTCAGGCATTTCATCGAACACCTCATGTGCATAGGAAGGGAGAGCAAAGTAGCACACACCTCCCACCTTCTATGAGCCAAAAACAGAGGAGAGGGCGGGCAGGGGCGAGGATATATATAGGCATTTTTTTAGTCCCGGTTGGTGTCTAGAACCGGGACTGAAGACAGACCTTTTAGTCCCGGTTGGAGACACCAACCGGGACTAAAGGGTGGCAACCCCTTTAGTCCCGGTTGGTGTTACCAACCGGGACTAAAGGTCCCATTCGAACCGGGACTGATGCCTGCCGAGTCCCGGCCGGCTTCCTAGCCGCTCGAACCGGGACTGATGCTCACATTAGTCCCGGTTCGTAATGCGACAGGGACTATTGCTCCCATCCGGCTAGAACCAAAGCCCTGTTTTCTACTAGTGGAACACGCGCCAACGCTCTACGCGCAACGTTACAAAGTATGGTGCCATCAACCCTGGCAAAACATTTATTATTATGGCGCGCCAGTGGCCTTTTTTTGCGGCGCAATCCACAGCGAAACATGTCCACAACTGATGTCATTTAGTGTGGCTCCGACTAACTATGTGGCGCCAGTTGGATTGGCGGCTTTAGTGGGAAAATATCAGTGATACCACCACTTAGATGGTCCCATGATACCAAAAATTCAAATTTCAATATCTAAAAAAATCATGAATGTTTGCAATACAACCCCTAAAAAATTCAGATCCAAAGTCGATATACACATTCAAAAACAAGAAAGATAAATCCAGTTTGTGAATAGTGCAGTTCTTCACACTCTTCATGTTTTTGTCTTTGTTAACACTATTCATGTTGAATTTATCTTTCTTGTTTCTCAATGTGTATATCGAATCTGGATCTGAATTTTGTAGGGTTGTAGACATATTCTCATCTACATGTTGACCGGAGACTCTGAGACGAAGGTTAGGATGTACGACGCCAATGACTCCATGGAAAAGGTGATCAACTGCCCTGAACACCAGCTTTCCTCGCATGGGTTCATTAGGCATGGCTATGTGGTTTAAGTTGTGTACTCCATGTGTCCCCAAATAGATGGCGTATAAATTCAGTGAAAATATCAATTCTCTCTAAGTCTGACAAAATATTTTTTTCGATAAAGGGTGAATTTTATTGACTCAAAATGAAGCATCAAGGGGATACAAACATAATGAGCACCCACCCGACCTCTGCATAACTAAGATGCACACAACTAACATCAACGAGCACACACAAAAATCATGCCTGCAAAGAGCAAAGTCATTAAAGACCGAAGCCTTGCCAAGGTGGATGACAAAGAAGAAAGAAAACTCTTAAGCGATCAAAACAACAACGATGGATGAATACAACAATAACCATCCACCCCAACATTCTCTTGACATCACAAGGACAACGAAAAAGGTTCTTCAATGACAACGACTTCAAGAAGGGAACGACGCTCAAGAGCCGCCATCACCGGATCCAACCATCGAAGGCTAGATCATGGGTTTTCATCCTGAAGATCAAGTCCAAGTAAACTCCAAGCCATGCCTTCAAGAAGGTAAGGCCGCCAGAACGCCGCCATTGCTAGGTATAACCAACTACTGTCAGACCTAGGGTTTTCACCCTGGAGCTCGAGACCGAGTACTTGAGAAGCACCACCAAATCAAAGTCATCTTGTCTTGCCACCTCCACTTACCACAATCCCGACTGGTACATGCATGCATGGTCCTCGCTTGAGATGCGACGAAATCATTGATGTTGGAGGAAGATCATCGCATCGCCAAAATTTGAGTGTAGGACGATATGGCAGCACCGCACTGACCCTCCCCCTAGCTAGTGGTAGCCGATAGTAGATCTACATGAGATGACACCACCACGTGCCACCACCCTTTCTAGCAGTGCAAGACCACGTGCCACCTGCGTTACCGAGCAGAAGACCGCCTCATGGGGACATAGATGACAGTTATCTAGACCCGCCGCTCCGTCCTGTCGCTGGATGTTGCCGTACCACCAAGATCAACCGCCGAGATGCTTGGAGTTGCATCGCTCGACTGGGTGGTAAAGGGATACGATGACCATTGGGGAGGTCACGTCGGCCACCCACCATGTTTATGCCTCATTAGAGAGACCAAACTGCACTACCATGACATCACACAAGAGCAGCGCCCCACAGGCTCGATGTGGGGACCGACCACCGACCACCGTGGCGGCTCAAACACCGCCTTCCGGATTGTCGTCCCGCTCACATCTGGTGGCCATCACCAAGCCATGGCTGCATTCTTCCTCTGGATCAAGCTTTGCCGCTGCTAGGCCATGAGCATACAACGTCGTGTGCCTTGCCGATGCTACAACACGGTTCGAAGGCTGAGTGCAACGCGTGGCCACCGATGATTCTAGATCTACGCCATGTCACCGATTCCAGATCGGCGACATGCGGCTGCATGATTTCATCCGACTGCTACGAAACATAACGTTGCCGCTACTCCTGGGTCGTCGCCATGCCGTTGCACCTTTTGTCACCGCCGTTGTCTTCGAGTCGCTGCTGAGGATGGCCGCCATAGAGCCGCCCAGGGACTCGCCGCCACCATGGGATGCTCGGGCTTTGCCTGGCAGCAGCATTCAGCAACGGCGAGGAGAGGATGATCGGACATGGAGGACCAGAAAACTTGGATCAAGATAGCCTCCCCTGTCGCCCGTCCGGACGATGCGGGGGTAGTTTTTTTGGCCAAAATTGTTGGAAATATGCCCTAGAGGCAATAATATTGTATTATTATATTTCCATGTTCATAATTAATAGTTTATATTTCATGCTATAACTGCTATGATCCTGAAATATGTGATTCAGTGGAAAACTCATATGCACGTGTGGAATTATAAACGGTAAAGAATAGGTTCCTAGTCTCGCCTCTCAGACTGGCTCAAGTGTTGTTGGTGATCATGTTTTCCGGATCTTAGGATATCGCTAAATGTAACGATGGTCCTAAAACAACATTGAGAGTATGACGTTAGAAGAACGATCATATTGAATCGACCCAAACTTGTTTGTTATACTTTGAGATAATATCGTATGAAATCAATTGTTATAACACGAAGTGTTAACATGTGTTTTAGTTCCTTAGACCATGAGAGTATTGTAGTCACTTCCTACCGCACGGTGGACTTTGGGGTTGTGCAAACGTCATCTGTAACACGGTGATCATAACGACAACTTACAGGTTCATCGGAAAGTTTGAAAAGGGACTAGATAACTCGAGAGTGGAATTTGCTCCTCCGACGATGGAGATATATTCTTAGGGCCCTCTCGGTGTGACGGCATCCATGATTGTCTAGCCAGACACACGTGACTATGTCACGGGGAAGCCAGAACATTTCAACGAGAAAGAAAAACAAAACCGGTAACAAGAATAACGGTATACTGAGCATGTGTATGACTCAGGAGGATACCGATGCATCTCAGGTTTTGTAAAGTATCGTGAAGCAAAGGGAACATCACATGATAACCAAAGGTTCATTCGAATGTCATTCGTGTAATCATAGGGATCGATATGGACGTCCACGGTTCCGCTATCAGTCATTGAACGAAGGGGTTTCGTTCATGTCTATGTTTTACCAAACCTACAGGGTCACAAGCTTAAGGTAATCATGATCCGCTGACTGTTAGTAGGATGAGAGCATCAAGGATTTATTTGTGGAATTGTTTCATTAATATTCGGAACAGTTTCGAGAGGAATCGGAAGCGTTTCGGGGTCACTGGAAGGGTTTCGGAGTTTATCGGGCCATGTTGGGTATTACCGATAAATAATATATAGGTGGAAAATGTTTCCGGAGATGTGAAATTAATAATAAAAGGCTCTAATAATATTTAGGAGGCTTTTATATTTAATTAAATATCAACGAATCTTAAAAGGCCAAGTGGTGGAAGGAGAATTGGGCCACTTGGGCGCAATAGGTGGAGGCGCCCCCTTTCTCCTAGTAGAAAGAACGGGGAGGCCGAATTGGAGAGGGAATCCCTCTCCTCTTGGCCGGCCAAGCGAGAGGGACTTTCCCTTCCCTTGTGGCGCCCCTTCTCCCTCCAACCTATATACTAGAGGCTTTTGACACTTTTAGACACACAAGTTTTGGAGCCTTTTCTAGTTCTCTAGTTCTAGTTCTAGTTGGTCCTAATGGATCAACTAGAGCTTGACCTAAATCCTCTAATCCTCATAATTAGAAGCCCAGTGTGGTTCTAATCGCCTCCCTCTAATTCTTCGGCGACGATTAGCTTTGGACGGCCGTACGCTTGCAACTCATAGGCAGGCCATGCTTTCCGTCTTCCGTTCGAGGGACTGTTCGTGGGCGGTTCGCGAGATCGTTCATCTACGGTTCGAGGGACTCCAAGTACGATCTACACCGACTCATCTACTTCCGCTGCTACTCGGAATCGGTAACGATCATGATCCAAACCGTTTATGCATCTTCATATTGTTCCTGGGTGATCGTAGGGCGATATATTTTTGTTTTCTACTACGCTTCCCAACAAAAATATATAGAAGAAAATATCAACAACTATGTTGTGTTGTGATCCAAATTCAAATATAAAGATAAAGGCTAACTTCTGACGAGCGAGCGGAGCGACGCCCGTTGCCGATAGGCTTGGCCGAAGCGGATAAGCTGATCAGTAGTAAATCCCCGGCGTTTGTAACCTCCCCCAATATAGTGAAGATTTGCTGGCTGGCGCCCATTGTTTTTTCTCCTTCGTGTTGGAGGGGTTTTTCACGTTAAAATCGCGGGTCTGCTGTGTTGATTTCGTTCTTCGTCGTTTTGATTTGCTTGTCGTATCTCTACCAAACTACAATATTGAATAAGTAGATTATGAAAATATATCTAAAAGTGGATATAATGATATTGATTTGAAATTATTTATCTTCATATTTTTGTATATATACTTAGTCAAACTTAGAATTGATTTTTTGACTGAATTTATACGCAATCTAGTTGAGGACGGAGGTAGTATTTTGTATCGGGGTACAGTGACCCTCATGGTAGCCATCTTTTAGTTCAAGGATATGTAGTTAGAGCATCTACAGACGGTCCACTCATATCTTTCCTATACGTCGGGGAGGACAGCCCGGTCATGCTCGAAGAGTAGAAAGAAGAAAAAATATGACCCAGCCGGACTCCTCACTTTGTCCCAACATGTTCGTGATGTCCGTGTATCCTCATATCTAGCTTATATATGGGACGGATATGAGGACTCGTGGACGTGTTCGGTCAGTTCGCCACGTAAGACAAGGCCCACCCTGAACCATCTTTTCTCTTTTTTTATTTTTTTTTCTGTCTCTCTATCCCCATCAATCATATGCTTGTCACCGGAGAATGTGGTAACAAAGGCTAGGTTTGACCCATGATAGGTGCTTATGAATTACTTCTATATTCAAGACGCATCCACAAACCACCAACTCCCAACCAAGCTACCACCACCATCGTTCTCCCGCATTTAGGTTCAGTCATCGGTATTGCAGTTAGTTTCTCCTAGTTCAATCATCCGGATTGATCAAGTCCTAACAAAAGTTATTTATTTATAACAAAATATTCGGTGGCTGGAAAAACAAACGAAGTCGGCAGTTTTAAAGCGTAGGTTGTCCAACTTATTTTCTTGAAAGAGACAGAAAAGGAGAGGGGCACAAAGTTTGTGGTCATCTTTCCTGCAGGTCACGTACTAGTACGCCGGACCATTGGTAGCAACTGTACGAGGTGCGGAGGATTCAACTGATCGCTCAGTTGTACCCCCTTCGATCGATATCTCCACACGTACCTAGTACCAATGCTCCGCAGTCCGCGCCAACGACGTCGGAGATGGTCATGTCTTTTTTTTTTTTTTTTTGAGAATGGAGATGGTCATGTCTATCGGTGATGACACATAGCTGACAGAACAGACAAAGATTACAATTAAGGACGCGCTGTGACCGCTGCCGAACGGAGGGAGCACACACACAAGTTGATTAGGCTTGTTTGAACACGTGCTTATATATTACGCACAATATTCGGCGCAAACGTTCCTTGTGAAGCATTACAACGCGACACGGTTACCCACCGTAGGATTGGCCGCGCGCCATGACGTTTGACTGATGTGTACACTGTCGGCTGCGGATATATGTTGTCATGTAGTAGCATTTCCATTTTAAAAAAATTAGGCCTTTAGATATTTTTTTAAAGGTTGACCGGAATAGGTTTGCACTCTCGCAGAAAACCCTTTTTAAACATTAGTCACACCAAACAGGGGTGGGCCCAAGATTTTAAGAGTGTGTATTCAAAATCTCGAAGGCTTACAATTGCTGACAACCTCTTGCTTTTGGCCCGTATAAATGATTATAGCACTATTTATACTAATTGTATAATGTATAAAAGATAAAACACATATAATTGGTAATAGTAACATAGATTCATAAATTTGTTCTTAACTTGAATTTTTTTTATCTGAAAATTGGGATTGTTCAACATATGTAAGTGGCAACATCTGACATAAATGGAGGGCACGATCAGTGGTACTAATGCCAATACATCCAAAATAAATTCACATCGTACAACTAATGCCAGCATCTCCAAAACAAAAGGACATTTGACAAACAAACAATTCTGAATCACCTACATAGAAATGAATTCTAGACAACCATCCAAGAGTTGACCTAAAAGGCCGTAACGAAATCAGATCTGATGGAGAAAAAATAGAAACGTATCTGAAAAGATCGACGTGTCAGCTGACGAAACGAGCTTGATGCTTTGACTCAATCTCCACGAGGGATACATATGCGGCGCCGTTGCGTGCCAGCCCGCCACCGCGCCCGATCCCCCTGCTGTCATGCGGCTGTGAAGCATGCTTTCTACCGATGAGAACTGGGAGTCTGGGAGCCGCCGGTTCATATGATCGATCGACCGATCAGGGCTGCGTGCGATGGAAAATCCTATAGGACGCTCACTGCGTCGTAATGTCGACCCTTCGCATAGGGAATACGCGAGCGAGCGATGCAGTGGGCCGGCCCATTATCTAGCGTTCGTATTTTTCGGTACTGTTTTTTTCTTCCGGTTTTAGGAACCCTCTAGAAGGTTCCTGGACTGGTTTTTTATCCTGGTTTTATCGCTTTTTTCATTTCTTATTTTTGTTTCTTCGTTTTTAATTTTTCCTGTTTCTTTCTTCCTTTTTTCTGTTCATTTTTGCTTTATCCTTAAATTCAACAATTGCATCAAATGTTCTTAATTTAAAATTTTGTTCAAATATTCAAAAACTGTTCACTTTTTCCAAAATTGTTCGCTTTTCGAAAATGTTCAAAATTTTCACCACTTTTCAGAAAAAACTGGAGATTTCAATAAATAATTCAATTTCAAAAATTGTTCGCAAATTTAAAAAATGTTCATGTTTCCAAATTTATTTGGGAGATTCAAAAAATGTTCCCATTTATTAAAATTGTTCACAAAATTCAAAAAATATACATGTTTGAAAGTATTTTTCGTGGGTTTCAATAATTGTTCAGAAATTTTCAAAAAAGTTCATATTTTCAAATTTTGTTCCAGAGTTTTAAAAAAAGTTCCAGTTTTGAAAAAATGTTCGCGTTCCAAATTTTGGTTTGGAATATCAAAGAAATGTTCCAGTTTTGAAAAAAATGTTCGTGTTTTCAAATTTTGTTCCAGAAGTTCAAAAAATGTTTGTGTTCCATTTTTTTGTGGAATTTCAAAAAATGTTTGCATTTTTAAAAAATAATCAAGAGTTTTAGAAAAACGTGTTTCAAAAAATTGTTCATTATTTCCAAAAAGTTCCCGTTTTTTAAAATGTTTGAGTTTTTTTATAAAAATTGTTTAACAAATTTGGAATGTGTTCGCGTTTCATGAACATTCGCGTTTTTTCCAAAAAAAATTGTTTGTGTTTGAAATTTCAAAAAAAATCGTATCGGCGCTGGTTTAGGTTCTTAATAATTTCGCGCAGTATTATGTCGAACAACGTGCACTAGCTCAACTGGTAATGGCACTTCTTCAGCAACAGGAGATTCTGGGTTCGATACTTAGAAAGCGTCACATTTTTTTTTAGGTCTGCTGTTGTTCGCTACCTTGGGCCGGCCCAGTCATGGCGCCCCCGTGCGTCAGCGTGCTGCTGGACGCAACGAGCGTCCAATAGGAGCTCCCGCGTGCGATTGCCCCCACGTCCACTGAATTGGGATGTGGACTAGCCTACTAGGTGAAGGAGATTTGGGCCACTAGGCCATGTTGGAGCGGGAAGGGAGGAGAGAAGTAGGAGGTGGGCTGGCTAATCCTTCGGCTGGAAGCGATACAGCCTGTTATTCTGTGTAAATCTCAATATTTTTTCATACAGTACATGGTACATACTCTATATATACATAATCTTTTGGCAAAAATAATGGGTATTCAAGTGAATACCCTTGAATTGAACTGGGCCCACCCCTGACACCAAAGATAAGCTGATGTGGCATCCACGTCGCCATTTTTTCCCTCTCGAATCGTTTTTGGCCTTTTTTTTGCGAGAAAACTTCCAATCTATTCATCTTCAATCATGATAGTACAACGAACATCAGAAATAATAAAAATTACATATATCCGTAGACCACCTAGCGACGACTACAAGCACTGAAGCGAGCCGAATGCGCGCCACCGTCATCGCCCCTCCCTCGCCGGAGCCAAGCAAAACTTGTTGTAGTTGACAGTCGGGAAATCCTCGTGCTAAGGCCCCATAGGACCAGCGCACCAGAACAGCAATCGGCGCCGTTGAAGAGTAGCGCAGATCAGAAGGATTCAATCTGAGGACACACTAACTTAGATGAACTACGACCAGATCCGAGCAAATCCACCAAGAACAGATCCGCCGGAGACACACCTCCACATGCCCCTCGACGATGCTAGACGCACCATCGAGACGGGGGCTAGGCGGGGAGAACCTTATTCCGTCTTCAGGGAGCCGCTGTCGTCTCGTCTTCCTGAGCAGGATACAAACCCTAGCAAAACTCAAAGCAACATATAGAAACGGAGCCCTCCCGCCGGCAAGGGCCGGGATCCACCGCGCTGCCATGGCCCTAAGGCCACCCGAGACGAGGCGAATCGGCGGCGGCGCCGGCAGGAGGCAGGGAATCCGCGCAGTCGCCTCCTCCCCAAGAAAAGACACTTTACTGTCGCGTTGATAAGCAGCTTTCTCGAGGAGAAGGTCACGCGCTCGAACTCTGATGTCCACAATTTTTGACCAAGTTTTTACTCTCATTGTTCGGTGGGCCATATGTTACCAAACAAGGAAAAAGAGCCAGTTGTCGGAAGAGTCGAACTCGAGAGCTTGGGGACAAGCTCGATTATGCTGAGCCAACGAACCGCATGATTTCAGTCATAAGTGGAGTCTAAATTTATCTATCCTTTCCGCAAAGATTCTGAATTTAAATTTATTTTGAATTTTTTGGGCGGTAAACCACCAAGATTTTGCTATTCTGGTGGCAACCGATAAAAAAGAAAACGAGAAAAAAAAAACCTGGTTGAGGATGTTTCCCTAGAAGTGGAAGCTGTCGAATCACAAAATCTTCACCATAATGTCGAGTAAATATTTCAATTCCACAAAAAAATAAACTAACAAAAGAAACATAACACAGATAGCATAAACTCATATGCCTATGAATAATTGGCTCTGCGAGGGCTCACCTATTGGCGTTAGGCCACCTATTTGTTGCGAAAATAGTTCATTATCGATAGAGGGCGCGACAACTCCAGCAATAGGTTTTTTATGGGCCAACCCATGGAACCTTTGTATCGAATCCAGTTTGGGAATCTTCAAGAAGCTTTCAACCTTGTTTTTCTTTCTTTCTTTTATGTATTTTTGCTGGTATTTTACTTGATTTTTGTTTGCTTTTTTATTTTCTGTTTTTTATTATTTTTCCCATTCGTTTATTTTTTTGTAATTTCTCATCGTATTCTAATTTCTGTGAAAATTTTCAACTTTGTGATTTTAAAAATTTCAAACATTGTTAAAAAAATCATGATTTAAAAAAAATATGAAAATTCTCTAACTATTTTTTGCATGCATGAACATATTTTGAATCCACACAAAAATTGAATGTACGAATTATTTAATTATAAAAACAGGAGGTCGGTTTTTCCCTAGCTAGTTATTTTTAGGCAAGCGAAGAAGCTATGTACTAATGGGCCGCGGTGTGAAAGCATCCGGGACCCGGGTATGCACTAAAGCGCAAATTCAGCGCTAAAGGTGTTGAATAGGGGGAGGACCTCCCCTTCTCTATGTTATTTGTATTCCAACTCCACGTTGTGTGTGGCCCATTATTCTAACTTTCACGAGGTGGGCAGCTATGAAAATAGAACCTGGGAGATGATGACCCGAGGCAAGACTTTAATAGCGTTTGTGTGAGTGACCGAGATGAAGTGGGGCGGAAGCCTTTTTCGGCTGTGACCAAGATGAAAGCAGATGAGAGCTTTCTCGGAGGCTGTTGATGTTTATAGTTTGGGGGTTTATCAGTCTTGATTGGAATTTTGAGAAGTAGTAGGTGGTCACGTTTGTGGAAATAGCTAATTCTACCTGCCCCCACCCTACGTGGCAAATGGATATAGCAAGGACACGTAAACAGAAGTCCAAGGAATTGCCATGCATGGTTAGCAAGTAAAAAATGAATAATGAAAATACAATGTGAAAAGGAAAAATAAGAAGCAAAGGGGCCAAAATCTAGAATATGTACATGTAGCTCAAAACATATCATGGTGGGCGGATAAGAGTGATGTTGCTATGTACTATAAAAACTTAGTTCACAATGGGCTAGTAGGCCAAACTATATCTTTATAATGTACTCCTCTTATCTATCATCATATAATGTGTCAAGAACACCTAGCCTACACACTAATGCAAATTGACCGCCAGCTAATGGTCCACTAACCCCATCCACTGACAATCGTGTTGCCTGTTAGTAAAAAATGTTAGCGGAGTTGTCACCAGATTTCGAAGAACTTTTGGTATGCACTACAAAACTTTCTAAACATGGTGTCCAAATTTTGTTATAAAAATCAAAGAACATTTCAATAACTGGACGGTGTTCTCATGCTTCCTATGTATTAGCTATTTAGCTTTGGTCCATAATCCGATTATTGGACCTCTTACAAAGAGCTCACCATGAGAACGTCAAAGATGTCAACAAATTAAAATTTGCACACTGGTTTATAAGATATGAAGATTTTTCTTCTAGTTATAGAGAAAACAACATCAGTAGCCTACGGTCGCCCAAACGGAATCATTTTCATGACAAAAATGAGTGTGTACAAGTGAGTTCATTCCAATGGAGGGGTTGGACGCAAGCTGCATATGACACTGTCTGCACAAAGGAAAATGTGTGGCTTAGCTAGGGCTCACCCAGCCCACTATCTAGCAATTCAACCCTAATGAGATTCCAGCACCGATCCGTGCCAGGATAGATTATTTGCAGGCTCGGGAGATTCTGTCCCTGTGGTTTGGCTCAGGTTAACCGGTTGTATCTAGCTTGGCTACTGCTTCTAGGTTATAATGCTATGTCTCATATACGACATTAGGTCCCACCATCAACAGTGCTTACACTCTACACATATCAAGGATCCCATCTCTACGGGCAAGTGCACTGCCGCCGGTATGGGCAACCCGAGCACCAGTCTAGACCACTAGGCCAGATCACCATGATTGTTCTCAGCACCGAGCCTCCCGACCTACTATCCATTTGTTCCATCGTGCTTCTAACCTCATGTCTCTACAAATTTATGACCCTTTATTCCTTCTTTGTAGCCATCATCCGCATCGGAATAACCATGGGGAGTTTAGATCTAGAATGTGTTACACTATCTGCCAATCAAAATTCGGAAATATTAGTTGGCAAGCTGATCCAAGAACTACCATTCTTCAGGGAAATAGTACATGCCCGACATCATCGTTTCTATTCCAACAATGGGCTTGGATGCCACGGTGAACTATTGTTCTGCAAAGAGCGGAGAAAAAGCTATTAGAGTATATTCGGCAGGTTTAGTTTTGGTAGTTTGAATTGTAATCTATCTCTATTAGTCTTGGAGTCCAAGTTTTGTAATCTATATAAACAGCCCTTCAAGGCCCCAATCAATACAACAGATACAACAGTTATTATTCTCCAATTATCATGGTATCAGAGGCCTAGGTTTTCCGCACCTAGCCACCACACAGCTTCCGCGCCGCGCCGCCCCCGGGGAGATCGATCTTCGCGGGCCGCGCAAATAGTAGATAAGATCTCGCGTCGTCAAAATTTTCTCGCCGGCCGCTTGACCGGCGTTTCTTCTTCTGTCGCTGATCATAGATCAGATTGCGTCGCCCACCGCCGCATGTCGTCCTCACGCACCTCTGCTCAGATCTCGCCGTCAACACAGGGCTGCACCATCAACAAACGTGGTCATCATCGCCGACAACCATCTACACCAACAACGTCACTGCACGTACCGCATCGTCGCCATCACCACCAATCATGGTCTTCGTCAACGCCAACGGGTTTAATTCCCGAAATCTCCTACCTCTACAGCTCAATCGCCATCAACCACAACCTCTTCGTCTTCGTCCACTATAACCTCGCCGCCAGAGTCGCAGTCTATTTTTCTTTATTTTTCCTCCCTATTTCGTCTACTCCGGCGTCAACGGCGGACAACTTAGGCACCAGTAAGCCACAAACCGACCGTTCACGGAAAATTTCTCTGCTCCTCCATCCGACTCTGGCTCGCATGGTTCGTTATGGTCCCTGTCTTCGCACGTCCGGTATTGGCAACACCGACGCGTGCCTTCATCCCCGACATGCTCCCGGGTCTGGCAAGCTCGGCAAGGTTTGCCGCCTACCTCGACTACCTCTACTACCTCGACAACCTCCACAACTCCGGCAAACTCGACGACATCGACCACAACATCAACACCAACGACTTCATCAATGGCGACTTCATCACCAACGGCATAATTGACCACGACTACAGCGCCCACACCTCGGCTACATCGACATCGACATCAAGGGCTATCACCCCGGCAAGCCCATCACCGACAAGCACGGCAAGTCCGGCAAGCCCGGCAAGTCCGGCAAGACCGACAAGCACGGCAAGCCCGACAAGTCCGGCAAGACCGGCAAGTCCGGCAAGCCCGGCAAGTCCGTCACCATCAAGCCCGGCAAGATCGGCAAGTCCGGCAAGCCCGGCAAGTCCGTCACCATCAAGCCCGGCAAGATCGGCAAGCCCGGCAAGTCCGTCACCATCAAGCCCGGCAAGTCCGGCAAGTCCGGACCACCCGGCAAGTTCGGCAAGCCCGTCCCCGGCAAGTCCGGCAACCCGGCAGTTCGCGCTTTCGGATTACACTCCAGTCTCAACATCGTTACTCCCGACGTTGACACTGCGGGGGGATATTAGAGTATATTCGGCAGGTTTAGTTTTGGTAGTTTGAATTGTAATCTATCTCTATTAGTCTTGGAGTCCAAGTTTTGTAATCTATATAAACAGCCCTTCGAGGCCCCAATCAATACAACAGATATAACAGTTATTATTCTCCAATTATCAAAAGCAAAAGACGACCATAGACCACCTCCAATAGTTTTTTTTATCGAGTCACGGGCCATCGATATGCATGTGTGTTCGAACCGGCCATGTGAGACTAATGGAATCTGTGTCATCTATTAGTGTTTATCTATGCATGCAAATCTCCACACATGGTATGTTCATGGTCTGGATCATGAGGGACACCAAAATGTGAAGGCGGTGGGGGATAAGGGGGCACTCGGGCTCATAAAACTTGGTCTCCTGGACAAAGCCTTGCTTATGTTGTCAAGGAGAATTTCTTCTCTCTTATTTTAGTGAGGTTTGTGAACATTTTCTTCATATATAGCATTCTTTATTTAACTCTTGATAAAGCATCAAGAGGATGCAAACACAAAGAGCACACACTTTAGCTATATGTCAGGCGACTGAATTTTCATTTTTGGGTCAGTCAAATTTGTAGCCCTTGATTCAAGGTGCTTTGTGATACGTGTGGAAGCTCAACATGGATTTGACTGACCCGTTTATTTGTTCAGACGATTTCTTGTTTTTTCTTGCTGGGTGCGTGATGTCCTCTTCATACATGCATGTCTCCAGCTCAAGACTCTTGCACGCACATGGATGGATGGAATGCATGTCAACTTAGTCTCTCTGTGTGTGCATGCTATTTTTTTTCTCTTGTGTTTTATGTCTGCTTCATTTTTTTTAGTTGTTTTTTTTCCTTTATGTGTATTTTTGGATGTTGAGTGTGTAAATATGTACGCGCAAGTACTATACAAATATGTGTATAAATTATACTAGAGTGCGGAAATGTCACTATTTTTATGTATTACTAGCAAAAATGCCCGTGCGTTGCAACGGGAGAAAAAGAAATATTACAAGCCCCTCCCCTCAACACACAGGTCCACATCTTCTATGTGAACACGGTGCTCCATCCATGTCACCACTTATTCTCCTTCCCAACCCTCGTCAATGGGGCCGTGGTGTCCACCATATCACAATGCATCCAACTGTGGCCAATACTAAGGCGTTGTGCCAATACAATGCGTTGTGCTTGGCGCGAGGCGGCCAATCGCGCCAAGCACAACGACCATCGATGCCCTCCTGGGTGCGGCTTGCAGCGGAAAGGACGTCTAACGCACATTCGGAGCCATGCCCACTGGCGCACGCAGGGCGTGGTTTTTTGGCTGGCTATTATAGGCAGTGGCGGATCCACCATTGGGGCGAGCTGGGCGGCCGCCCCGGCTCTCCGGCGACGGAGCAAGGTATCTCCCGTGCCTAGCGACCATCGGTGCAGTTCAATGAAGCTCCATCGTCATACGTCGCCCCGGCAAACCTCAATTTCGGGTCTGCCACTGATTATAGGAAAACTATAAACTTCATAGCACATCTAATCTTCACTCTATTCTATCTAGCTCTTTGTCGTGCATGCTATCTCATGTCTTTACCTTTATTTGCCAATCATCTTTTTGTGCTCTCTTTTCTCTACAACAAGTATTTCTTGTTCCATGGTTCAATCATTTGCAGATAGTTGCGAAAATTATGAAGATTTTTGTTATGCCAAAAAAGCAATGATTACATAGTAGATTGTGAAGCCAATTACATCGATTCTTCTAAACTTCACAATACATCTGTTTCTAAGACAGTGTTCTCCCTATAGTTGGCCGCAAGTTATTCTTGCCCTCTGAATCAAACAATGCACAGATGAGTAAATAAATTCGTGGCTTGATCATCTGAAGTTCCAACCATTTTTTTTAGAACACATGAAGACTGAAGCATTGCAATTTAGTGATTTACCATACTATACACAAGTGATATACAACTGGTTGTAAAGGTTCTGTTAAAGTCACCAAAACAACTATCGGTCCAATATCAAAACCTTAATTGATGCGCTGAAGTGCAATATGGCCAAAATTCAATTTTGTAGTTGTATCACCACTTTCCACCACATGCATCTTCAACCTCTCTGAACTGCAACACTCTTCTCCTCTCTGCTCTGTGTGTTATTGGTTCTCCAATATGGCAAAGCTCCCGCCACCTCCAGTATGATAAAGCTCACACCAACGATGACGTGTTGATCCTAAGCTCAGCTTTTATTAAGGCTCTTGCTGCCTCCTCGAGGATAGCCTCAGATCTAGGGAGGGGAAGGAGCTGATGCTTGTTTTCCTAAGAACTGCAGATCGTGACACACGCGACAGCATTAATTCTGGTATTTGGAGTCTCAAAAAAATGTTGATATCGTCTCCAAAGTTCCTAGGTGAGGGGGCAATATTTTCTAGATACAGCAAGAATCAAATCAAACGCGCTGATATAAAGTAGATAGCATTACTCTAGTTAGCATAGCTCAGTATTTCCATCTTTCAATCAGTGAAGCATCCCTGACTCTGGAGATCGGGGTAGGCATAAATATAGGATGCCACACTGGCGTCACCGAAAAATCAAGTTTCTCGATTCATTGATTCATGAGCTTGAATTCAATATGGCAGCTCTCTCTCTCTCTCCCTCCCTCCCTCTCTCCCTCCTCTCCCTCTCTCTCTAAGTGCAAGCGGATGCTGGGCATCCAGGAGGACGTCTCCAAGAGGAGAAAAGCTAAAGTGGATCGAGCCTCAAAAACATGAAGATAATGAATGCATGACAGACATAATTAAGGTTGCGACTGATACGTACTGAATAGTGGCAGTTTTAGAAGAATCTGAAGCATCATTCATCCTGTGAAACATATCAAAATTGACAACGATGTGAAACCCATACCTACAGATGAGAGCACACAGGATCAAGTATGATTAGCCACAAGGCTCTTGTGTAAATAGTAGAATGGTATTACAAATCCTGAACTTATATCAGTATAAAGAAACTTGGATATTGCCCATACTTATATCAATATATTAATTATAACCAGTGTTGCAAACTATATTTTAGTGGAAAATGAACTTAGTGGGTTTGCCAAATCTACCAACAAACAGGAGCAATGATAGCTGATGCACTTCAGATCTTTTATACTATCAAAGACAACAAAAACAATGGTAACATATATCATTAGTAGCCAAATGTCAGTAGTAAAGTAATATATTATGCTTAGCCAGAGCCAAGATTTGAAGTGCTTCAGAGTAATATACCTCCTCGAGAACCAAGAATCAAAAGTCATTTCCAACCAAAAATAACTCTCCTAAACACTACAGATGAGCATCTGAAATGTATAAACCAAGACCAAATAGATGTATTAACTACCAAGATATATATTTGCAACAATAAGAAAAATGTAAAAAATTATTGTTGTGTATATAATACTGCCGTTAGAAAAAAAGATTGTAGGTGAGTCAGTTATTCGAGTATTGGCCCATTACTTGATGCTTTTGTCAAGAGCTTTCCAATAATAAACATCGTCGTAAGCAAAAAAGAATCGGGTTAACCAAGTTGTACACCAGACACCTACAGTTGCTCTTCTAGCCAAAGTACACCAGACATTCATAAGAAAAACATCATGCTGCGTTATGATTTCTCAAGCATTTACTTTACGAACTACTGTGTGCATGCAAGATCATGCTGCAAACTCACATCTTTTAGCAATATGGCATGTCAATACATAATTCCCAAAACTTAATGACTGTTGTGATGATTTTTTGATAGTTGAACCTTACTCTATGTTGGGAAGCAAAAATACAGAGGAAGCATTTTTATGTTTTATGCTTACTAATATTGTATACATTTCCTGTGCTTGAAATCCAAAAAATAGAGATACAACAAAGCCATGGACAGAGAAATTTCCGTGTCATGAGAACCAGCGGCAACAGAAAAAAGTGGTACGAACTGATTTCAACGCCACAATTATTTTTATCAACTAAATAGCGGTTGAGAGGTCATTCAAGAATCAGGATAGTTAACAATTTCAGCGTCGGAATCCTTTTCCAGAACAACTCAGCCACGCCATACCTGATCCACATCACCCACAACAATGCTTAGATCCATGACTTAGCGAATTCAGGCAACAAAGATTATACTAACTGAGGGATACTTAGCGAATTCAAGAAAATAAAGTACTACTCCCTCCGTCCCAAAATAAGTGTCTCAACCTTAGTACAACTTTGTACTAAAGTTAGTGCAAAGTTGAGACACTTATTTTGGGACGGAGGGAGTAATACATTGCCATTGGCAAAATTTTAGTTGACAATTTGAATCTGGTATCATATAAGTTGTGCTTGGTTGACTACAAACTGTACTAAATGTATGTTTGATGACAAATACCAACACAAAGTACTAATACATTGCCATTGGCAAAATTTTAGTTAATAATTTTGAAACTTTATCATGTAGCTTTAGGGAAGAAGACGATGGCTGGGAAGGCGTCACAAGGAGGCCACAAAGGCAATAGAGCATTATCCAGCGGAAGCAAATACATACCAGGAGCTAATGAATCTTCAGGTTGAGGGTTCCATCCGGTTTTGCGTCTTTCCCACGGGCTCCATGGCTTTCGCTAGGTACGGTGCAGGCCACAGCATCGGCGCACCGCGCACATTCATCCACGGCAAGCCCCGACATGCACCTCTGCCACCAAATCCATAATGTGCAGCATCTGCCAATCTAGCTCATTACAAGCATCATACAGGGGAGCTGAGCATTGAGAAAAGAAAGAAAGAGAAAAGAAGAAAAGAGGAATAGACAGATGCACGCATATATGCTATTGAAAGATGATAAGAGTGGTAATATGTTGCATTCAACTAAACATGTTTGAGCCGTCAGGATGGATTCAGAGGATGGAGTCAGAGCCTGATTTCCACCTGTAACGAAGAAATGCAGCTATGACGGATTTAACAGGACTCGGTCATCATCACACTACAGTAAGAGATGCAAGCAACGTACCAGCTTCAGTTCCCTTGGTCTGATCGCCGGCGCCATGCAGTCCCGGCCATACCTGTTATCGCAAACCTCGCAACGTGGAAAATCATGACACATGGTCAGCGATTGCGACGGAAAGAACTACAGCAGGGACGGAAACTGCTCGGTCCTGAGCTGCAGGGGGGGGCCCGCTTTTGCTACATCGCGATATGCTGAAGCTCGTGTGCCTGCGTCCATCCCGACCGCCAACACGCTGGTGACGCTGCCGGCTACGCATCGCGCTGCAGTGGCGGGGAGGGGCCATCAAGGAAAGCAGCGGCGTGAGCGGAGCCTCGCCGGCGGGAGTCACGATGATAGCAGAGGCCTGGCAGAGGGATGGGGGAATCGGTGCGACGGCAACCAGGCAGGCGATGAAGCGGAGAGCGGATCAGAAGCGGCGCAGGATGAGCTCCTGGGCATGGTTTTCGATTTTTGGATCGGCGGGGGCGTGCGATGGCGGTGCGAGCTAGGGCGACGGAGCAAGAGCGAGTTGGGGGTGGGTCAGGGGCGACGGGTAGGAAAGATAAGGAGAGCAGCAGTTCGGCCGTCCGGGAGAGAGGATGAGCTCCGGCGGCCGGAGATGGAGTGGGTGGCGGCGCTGGGAAGAGCAGGAGGGGAATCGGGGTCTCGGGGCACTTCCGTTTGAGGAACAGAGGAAATAGAGAGATGAGTGCGTTCGGATTTTTTTCTTATTGTTTTTTTAACGAATCGTTTTTTTAACTCGTGGATGGCATGGTGGGTAATTTTTAGTGAAGTTTTAGGGGTAATTTAATGACGGTGAACGGGCAGAATCAATATACGTGCTTTATTATTACTAGAACATATGCCCGTGCGTTGCAACGGGAAAATAAAGCTTTAATTAAACATTTCTCCAACATCACAACCGTTGTGCCATGAACTATCATCGCAAGTGTTCTACCAATCATACCCATTGCAGATGGTAATATTTCAGAAATTCATTCACAGATGGATGCTTTATAAATGAGCTTCTCCATGGGTGTTCGTATGTTCAAAAAATAAGTTTACAAATAGTTGTATCGTGTCAGTGATTCCCTACAAAAATGCTTGTATCACCGAACATATTACATCCCATTACCAAGTGCTAGGTCAAACTTTCTTGTACAAAGTTTGCATGCTACTCTTTGGTCGTGTGTCTTTGTACAGATTAATTAGGTCATACCACTCAATAATCAAACAAATTAGTGAAATAATGGGAGAGAAGTATCACTAACAAAGGCTGAGGAAAGGCTTTGACAGCGGTGTCCTTGACAACAAATCACAGCAGCAAAGCACATCCAGGATCGCCGCATCCGTATGCCCGCTAATTGCAGCATGCCCTTCGCTGCAGCCTACAGTGACCTCCAGGAGGTGGAGGGCTATCTCCCTATCTATATTGTACTCCCTCCGTAAAGAAATATAATAGCGTTTAGATCACTAAAGTAGTGATCTAAATGCTTTTATATTTCTTTACAGAGGGAGTAATAACTTTCAGATATCAAATCCTTGAATAACATGAAGACATGACCTCCAAGAGAATCATTGGAAAAGTATTACTATGATCCTTATTTTGCATGTAGTCCTTTCTACATGAACCACATTCTGAATTTGACAGAGAATAACTATAGTAAAATCGTACATAAATCATCAAATGGTTTTGGTTTTGTGATGAGGTCATTATGTGGACAGGAGAGCCTTGGTTTCAGACTCATGATTCTAACAAAAGTACTGATTAGCTTCCCTGATCAAATCTTGACTTGAGGAAAGACAGCATGCACATAGCTCATTATGCAAGAAAGGATGTATAGAAGTACAGTACGCAAGCCATTGACCTTCTCAAGAGCAGGTATCTGGAAATATTTCATGGCCTTAGAAAAGAGATCACGCACACCCGTCAGTATGCAGGAAACGCCTATAAAAATAGCATGCAAGCAAATTTAGTATATGTACAAAATCAGTTTGTTCCACTTTTTTTACTGCAGCAGTAAATGAACCGACTTCTTCTGATAACCACTAACATTTTATGAATCTAACTCTTTGCTTGATAACCAATTATCAACATGTCCATAACTTCAATATTTTTATCACAGATACATCAGTTTCGAAACGTTGATTAATGCAACATCAGAAAAAAGAGCATAGGCTCATTATCGGTTGAATATGAGAAATATTTGTGCAAAACACTCGTATCATAAAGTCAGAACAACATACTTACTTATATGTCATCTCACTTATGCCAAATCATAAATCTTGGTATTGAATCTCCTCCTGCCTACAAAATCAAATGAACTTGGATAAGAAAACTGCTGCTATTTGACGTGAATAATATGAGGCGAATTAATCAGCAAGCAGTTTAACTTCTGAGCATAAATCCGGTACTGCAGCCTCATATGCTCGCCAGATTGATAAAACTTTATAAATCGCATTAGAAAAGTACCATGTTAATTTACCAGACAGGGAAAAAGGTTTAGAAAATGCAGGTTCTAACTGAATCATCAGCTCTCACCGGCTTGTTATCCGCAACCTTACAAAATCCAAAAAAGTTTCAGTTCTATGTAAGCACAGCAATCAAATGTTATGCACTGCTAAGAAAGGCTGCAGGTAATTACATGAACACCAATGAGAAATAGCACATGAAAGAATTAACATAGTGGAAATTTAGGTAGCCAACTCAACTGAAAAATCTGAAGGTCATGGAAAAGCAATATCGTGAACCTTTTAGGCATTGACTTGTTCAGACTTTACAGAGCCTATACTAAAGAACATACAAAAATAATTAGTAGTTGATGATAGATGCAAATTGATGAGACTATAGTATGTACCTCAGGTCAAACGATGTTCCGGCAGATGGTGGAGTGCGTGCAGACAGATTTCCGGCGAAGTTGACGGTGTACATGCACGGCAATGTCGGAAACTTGCAGCACGGCGATGAGCGAAATAACTACAGATTATCCCAGAGAGTTAGAACACAAAATTATTTAACGTTGCAATTAGAAACAAAGGATTCAGTGATGTATTTTTCCCTAATTGGGTACTATTGATTGATGTGACTATAGCAATAACAATAGGCAATCAGTAGCAAAGCTACATCTATGTTCTCTATATAAATGTGCATCAATCAGTAGCATCATACACCATACAAGAAGCACCGTACATCTATCTAAATGTGGCGCAAACAGCGCCTCTCTCAGCTCTCTCTATCTCGCATCTCTCTGCTCTGTCTCTTCCTCACCTATCTCTCTTTTTCTCTCCACAAAACCAGATCAGCAGGCATTCGATCTTGTCTCTCCCTCTCTGTTCTCTCTCTAGCAACAGCGGCCAGCAACAGCTCTAGCAAGCCCACGCCGTCATCTTCTCCAGCAGCAGCGCCCAACATGCCTTGTGCTCGCTCCCCAGAGCAAGAGCTCATCCCTTCAAGTGCCTCCCCATCTTCAGCCACGACGGCACCACCACCCTTGTGTCCACTCGCCGGCGGCGCCATCTCTCCCTCCCCTAAATTCTCTATTTGCTCGGATGTGAAAGAAAATTAAGAGAGGAACGAACCTGCGCTGGGTTCATGATTATTGGATGTGAAAAGCAGCGGCGCTGGGTTCGATCTCCGGCGAGCTCGGCGGGGCTATGCGATGCAGGTGAGGTCGGGTGGCCGGGAACGGGTAGATCGGAGGCGGGGCAACTTGATCCGGTAGTTGTGGTCGAAGAACCGGTGGCGGACGACGTTCTCCGGCGACGGCGACGCGGATCCGAGGCCATGGCATGCTCCTGTTCGTCCTGGGGACAGAGAGATCGGGGGATGAGCGAGGTGAGAGGAGACAGAGGAAGAGAGGAGGGAGCAGGGCACGGCGGCACTCATCTCCGGCGAGGATCCGGTCGCCGGCGGGTCGCGAGGTCGAGGCGGCGGCGCGCTCGGGAGCTCGGCCTCGGGCGCCTGGCTTCGGGTGCGGCGTACGGGCGGCGCTCGACTGGCTTAGGCCCAGATGTTTTCTAACTTGGACTGCGGCTACAATTTCCGAAAAACAAGAGGGCCTTTTTGCAAAACGACCGCGACGGGTATGTGGACAGGAGCAATCCGTGCTTTATTATTAGGTAGAGACTAGCAAAAGGACCCGTGCGTTGCGACGGGAGAAAAAAAAATCATAATCTCCAAGCCATGACCACATTTTGCTGCATCACCGAGATACACTATCACTTTTAATTTCGTGAAATCATGAACAATTTTTGAAAAAATCATGAACATCTTTTTAAACTCGTGCACATATTTGAAATCATGAACATTTTTCAAATTCATGAACACTTTTACAAATTTTTGAACATTTTTTGAATTCATGAACATTTTATACTATTTGCAAACATTTCTTTAAAATTGTGAAAAAAATTAAAACAATTTTCTTTAATAGGCGAACATTTCTAGAATCGACCAACATTTTTTTGGAAATTGGTGGAACAATTTTTGAAATGCGTGAACATTTTTTTGTTTTAACAAACATATTTTGAATTGCATGATCATTTTTTGAATCAGTGAACATTTTATGAATAAATAAACTATTTTGTAAGTCACAAACAGTTTTTGAATTTTTAGGATATTTTTCCATTCATGAACATTTTTTGAACCGGCAAAATTTTGTTTAATTTCATGCATTTTTTAATACACAAACTTTTTTAAAAAATCATGAACATTTTTTGATTCCCCGAACATTTGTTTTCAAAATTTCCAACATTTTTTGAACAAGCAATTTTTTTTACAAAATCGTGAACATTTTTTGAATCCACAAACATTTTATGATTTATTAAACATTTTATTTCAAAATTCTATTTTTTTAATTTCGGAATTTTTTTGAATTCCTAAATTATTTAAAGTAGAAAAAACGAAAATGAAAAGAAAAAGGAAAAATAAAAACGAAATTTAGAAAACAGGCCGCCCGGACATGGGCCGGCCCAAACGGGCGCGCTGCGTCTTTTCCCAACGCGCAGAGCGCAGTATAGAAGGTCCCTACTGCATGGGCTGGCCCAGGCGGGGATTCCCTGTGTGAAACGTTTTTTTATCATTTATAGGTGGCATTGGTGGGTAATATTTTGTAACTTTGGGGGAAATTTCCGTGACGTACCGCCAGAAGCAATAGCCTCTTTATTATTACTAGCAAACATGCCCGTGCGTTGCAACGGGAAAATAATAACAATTAATTAATATAGTATATCAAATTATGTAATTTCCTTATTGATATTCCATGAAGTCCACTTAACATTTCTTAGGCTCGACTTTCAGATTAGTAACAATCAAACGTGTGAAGCAACAATAATGATCACATCCTGAAGTGGTCCTCAAAAATTAAGAGTGGACATCTATGCTCATAGTTATAGGTGCAGTAGTATTTATTCACCTTTGCCAAAAGATGCTAATCATCCATGTGACCATTTCTCTGCAACATACATGTATATATTTAGTGAGCATAATAGACTGAGTCCAATAGGTGTGAAACCCTGCACTAATTATATTTACTTCTTGTATGTTTCTTTTAACCTAAAAAATAATATATTTATGAACAGATAAAACACTGGTCTGAACATGTTGACATACTATAGAAAAAGGAAGGTCCTATACAAAACTGGGAAGAAAGAACATCACATATTTCTGATGCCGATTTGGTTCCAACTCTTGTAGCAGAACAACAATTTCATTTTTAAGGTAATGTCAAGTTGTCGACAACAACCACTGAAATTTGCAGGTACCATATAGATTAATTAGAATAGTTCTGAAGAGTTTTCAATTTTTCCATAACAAACCAAGAACCAATTGAGGCAGCATGAATAGTCAATACGTGCAAGTATGTACACGTACGCTTGCTTTATTTTACTTTTAGGGCGGAACACATGGTACCTTTCACAATTGTTGATTGCGCTTTGTTGCTATTAATTGGTATGTTCTCTGCCTAAAAATGTAGAGACTAAATAATTAGGACTCCATGCGCTGTTCCACATAAACACTGCAACGTTAAGGAATTGGATGCTCCTTCCAACTTGCGTCCCTGCTTGGCCTGCACTAAACGTTACAACAGTATAAGGTGCAGGGGAACAGTGGATCAGAAATACTCCGCTCCTTATACAGTATAAGGAGTACAACAGAAAAAACCCTAGTCGATTCCGCCATGATTCTCATATTGTGGATAATCTAACAGCAGGATCTAATTAAGAACAAATATATTGGAAAAATACTGATGGAATCAAGGCAGCACGTCTAATTTGGTGGGAGAACTCTGATGAACCGCGTCGGCATGGACAGGTGACCGTGTCTTATAGGCTGGAGGTGATGCTCACACTCGAGCTAGGCGGAATCTGTGACATGCAAATGCAGTACCATGAGTAACTTAAGATCTTGCTGGACGATGCCGAGGTGAAGATGTGTGATGTTTTTATATTTAATATTTCTCAACAATTCAGATAACTTGGGCCCAACTATTACTCTGACATGGCGTATTCATTCTGGGTGTTTTCCTCTATCCCCGTTACCAAAAGGTGGGATTCTCTCTAATAAACTGTATGGCATATATACAAACAAATGTTTCCTTTGATACATACTGGCATATTGACTGAATTATTAAAATGGCTGTGCAAATAATTTACTATGGATGTGAAAATAAGATCAACCTGGATATACAGAGAACATGAGTGGAGGATGCATTGGCAGATCGGCTAGCTCGAATTGCAAAAGATGTGAGCAAAGCAATTAGGTTCAGTTATAGTTACCCAACCTTCAGAGGCCACAAGCAGGGAGTTGGCCTGCAGCAAACAGACCATGGCCATCGAATGCAGCACCCAGATCACCTCATATCATCCATCCACCATGGCAACTATCTGCACCTCAAACAGAGTATCTTGCTCATCAAAATGAGAATCTTTCTCCTCCTCAAACAGAGTATCTTGCTCATCCTCGTCCCGCTTGCTTATCATGCTTCATTGCCTAGTACACAAAAACAGCACACACATGAGCTTAGACACGCATATATTTAACTTTTGGATACCAAAAACAGCACATACATGAGCTTGTACAAACATATATTGACTTTTGGATACCAAAAACAACACATACATGAGCTTGCACATACATATATTTGACCTTTGGTAGCAAAAACAACAAACACATGAGCTTGGACACACATATTTGGCACAAGCATACCGGTGAAGATGTAGCCTCCCTCTCGGAGTCGTTTGCGAAGCCGGAGGCAGCGGCGATCGCGGAACGCACGACGGTGTCGGTGGGGTCAGCGAGATATCGAGACGGCTGAGTTTTTTTTACCCTAAGCAACAACTCAGCGAGCAGGACATTGCCGTAATGGAGACCAAGCTCCTCTCCTTCTGGTTCCCCGGGAGGCCGGGACAGGCGGCTTAGTCTTCATAATGGATACCAAGCTCCTCTCCTTCCCATTTTCCTTGTCCATTCTTGCGACGGCGGGGCTTTGCACACATCAGCAAAGAACAAATGGTCAATCATCAACAAAATTTTACATAGATAATAAAATAATCAGTCTACACAATCAAGCACAAGCAAATTCATCCATCCATCAATCAAATTCGTGCAGCATCACATCAAAACCAGGCCAAATCACTTTTTTATTTATTGCAGGTATGATAGGGCAATTCTGAATATCAAGTGACACCAGATGCTTAATTCTACAGGAAAATAATATCAGATTTCTAACTAAACTATAATCCCATGTAGGTATGGTTATAGAAGAAAGAACATATTACATATCGATGTAATCCCTTCTTCTTCTTACTCACAGAACTAAATAAAAGGACACACAGGAGTAAAATTATAATAATTGAATAAAAGAACACACAGGAGTAATTTAAATTATGAATTGGACAGAAACTTTTGGATTTTTTTTTACTTTCACTTTGCAATTTAATATATGTAGCAGGACACTGTGCTACTACAATTTTCATTAAAGTAGCTACAAAAGGCCCATAGTCAACATATTAACATCATGGGCAATGTTTCTGAATGGCTGAAACGTTACAGTGTGGCAAACAATTCTGAATTATAGCTGCCTGAAACTAACATGTTTCTGTGAACATCCCAAACCTGGTGGACTTGATGCCTAAGATATTTTCAACATGAATTGGTTCGTTTTCTTTTATAAATTCAGATTCAAAACTATCGCTTCTTAAGAGCGTTTTCTGTACTTGTTCACTGCCAAATTATTCAGTATATTGTCAACTGAAAATAGGCTGAACATCTGAGTATAGAGTCTAAGCAATCACACATGTAACTTCAGGAATCAGAAAGAATAGTTCATTCAGAGGCCCTGCCCAATATCATTGAACCACATTCAGCAATATAAAGCTAGCATAGTCAGAGCCAGGGGACAGAAACAATATCTAAAACAGGGAATTCCATCCAGTGAATATCAAGGGGATACATACCTCTGGTGTAGCCGCCGCAGGCGACATTGGACGGCTGGACGAATGTTCTTGTTCCTCCGGCGAACTCGGCGGCGACATTGGACGTTTTTGGACGAAAATTGCAATCTCAACGGGCTTTGATGGAGCTTATGGTCAAAGGACGCAACCTGATGGAGATTCCGTCCGAGGACCCTTCCTTCTTATAGCAGGCTACTCAAATCCGGGTCGGGCACTCAATTGATTGTGTTGGAGAAGGACACGGGAGCAGCAAGTTGGAGATTGAGAAGGATACGATGGAGGCGGACAGGTCACAGCGGCGCGTTCTCGTGCTCGAGCCCCTGCATCCGCACGCGCGCCAGAGGGGGGCCGGCGGGAGGTCCCACGGCGGCGGTGCTTTGGTCCTCCCCCTTGCGTCGAGCCTCCTGCGCCATCCAGCCGGGCGCAGCCGCTTGCGTGCGCGCGCGCCGCCACAACCGCCATGGCTGATGGCCTTCAGAGCGTCGACGCGGAGCTTCGCCTGGGGAGCGCCCGGGGTGGGGGGGGGGGTGGGGGGGTCGGGGGTGGCAAGAGGCAGGAGGCCCCACGGCGGCGGTGCTTTGGCCGTCCCCCTTGCGTCGAGCCTCCCGTGCCATCCAGCCGCGCGTAGCTGCTCGCGTGCGCGCACAGCCGCCACAGACGCCATGGCTGATGGGCTTCTCCTATCGCTGCTCGCCTCCGTTCGTCGGAGCCCCAAGCACCCTGACGCTCCTTCTACTCTGCCGCGGCTGTAGCCGTCCGCCGGCAGGGGCGCGCCCCTCACCTTAAGCTGCTCCGCCGCGGCTGGAAAGGGAGCGGGCGTGTGGATAAAATGAAACAGAAGATTCGCGGTCCGAAACATTTTTCTCAGAGACAGGGAGTGCGGGTACAATTTCCCGAAAAGTCAAGGGCCTTTCTGCAGAAGTGCCACGACGGGTATACGGGCAGAAGCACTCCGTGCTTTATTATTACTAGCAAACATGCCCGTGCGTTGCAACGAGAGAGAAAAAAATCATCGCTCATAGACACATTAGACGACATCAGCAAATCCCTTCAAATATTTCACGATGCCGTACGAGAAATAACATGATAAGTGGTGTTGCGCAAAGACATAAATTTGGAACGATTTTTTAAGTGTACTGAAGGTGTGTCCAATTTATTAGACAATAGAAATATCTACCTAAGTTCTGGTATCAATTAATGCCTTTGCTGGCGTTCATCCACAGTGATGCCCAACAAATAGTGCATTACTCTAAAAGTAGCAAAGTACATTTTAGTACTCAATAATAGATTTTTTGAGAGCATCAAATTATCCTATCTAGCCAATTTAAATGGGTAGAAAACATATATAATGGGCGTTTTCAAAATTCACCATATGAAGAAAAGTATTAATTAAGCGTACATCCTAAAGACAAATTTAGAAATAATTAACATGCATGATAATAGCATATTTGAAATTTACACACTTAATTTACATGCAGGCAGCATGTAGGCCTACTAATGCATGGCCTGAACAGAGTACTCCATTGGATCGATTCAACGTCATCTTAATTTGCATGGCCATGGAGGTGTGGAGGATCTCGGCCCCCCGCCGGCGGGAGGGACCCCGTTCTCATTCTTGTTAGATTCAACGTCTTGGTTGGGGCTGTGTGGCGGCGGCGATGTCCTTTAGTAGGAATAATGTCTCTCACGTTATATCCCCGTCCCGATGGCGTGTCTAGCATCGTCAGAGGGCGTGTGGAGGTTTGTCTCCGTCGGATCTCGCGGGATTCGGTCGGTGCTGGTCTTCGGTGGATCTGTTTGGATCCGGTCTTCGTTCGTCTTCGTTTGGGTGTTTACAGGTTTGATCCTTCTGATCTACGACTTTCTTCATCGGCGATGGTTGCTACTCTGGTGCGCTGGTCCTATGGGGCCTTAGCACGACGACTTCCCGACTGTCTACTACAACAAGGTTTGCCTGGCTCCACGTGTCATTATGCAACACTTCTTTAATTTAATTTTTGCAAATGTCAAAAATAAGACTACACTGAGTATTTCTTTTCGGACCATGAAATTTGGACGTACCCTAACAATGTTGGTCATGATCTATTTCAGTTCTACACTTTCATTTCATCGGATGAAAGAGTACTTGTGTATGGAATAGTCTTCAATCAATTTTATTTTTTTGTTGTTCAGAAAACACGAATATTTTTGAGAAGTTTTTTTAAGTAAAAATTCGAGAATATTTTTTGAAAGGGAATCATTTTTATGGTGTCGAACATTTTTTTTGAAATATTATATTTCATTTGTAAGTTTTCTGGATTTTTTTTGTGCTTATACATACCACAAGCAGTTTAGCAGGCATTGTAAAGCCCAAAGCGGGAGAGCACTTAGAGCAGCCTTCAACTGGCCGGTGGGAGGAGCAGGATCAGACTTCAGTTAGCTTATCCCCTGCTCGGCTGCTCCTTCAGTTCGCTTATCCCCTGCTCGGCTGCTCCCGACCTAGCTGCTGCAGCGACGAGTGCGGCGGCGCCGCGGCCGACGGCACCACCAGGACTGCAGGGCACCAGCCACCAGCAAGTAAGTCTCCGGCCCTCCGCTGGTCCCAGCCTCCCAGGTCCGTGCCCTCTGGTGCTCCGCAGCTCTCGGCTGCTTGCGCTCGGCCTCTGCCCCGGCGTTCCCGCAGGCCTCCCCCTCCGAGCCGGCAAACAGCCGAGCCGTCTCTTCCGGGAGGTCGCGCATGGGAAGAAGGCCGTCTCCCCCAAGAAGAAGTACCCGCGGCCTTCCCTCGTCGCCGCTATCCGCCACCGACCGGACCTGGATGGACGCCTCCTCGAGGCCAAGCTTGCGCGGGGCTGCGGCAATCCGGCCTTCTCGGCGTCGACACAGTCTGCATCCATCCAGTACTCTATCCACCAAGGTATTCATCGTCTTTGTTTTAAACAAATCTGAAGATTTTGCACTGATTGATTGTAAATTGAAAAACATTGGTCTCCAGTGCGCATTGGCGGTTGTGCATTACGGCCTCTGCTTCCCTCCGTCGCGCCTGACGCATGCCATGGCGCCTGCGCCTTCAAGCTCCAACATCAGCCCCGCCTTCCCGCGTCGCGCCGCAGCCCGCGTTCCTCTGCTCCGACCGTGCCCTCGCGCCCGACGCCCGCGCCGGCGACCCCTCCGGCCCTCGCCACGCCGGCGACCACCAAGAACGCCGCCACCTCCTCGCCTCCGCTTGGTGCTTGTCGCCAGGAGCGCCGCCAGCCTACTTTCTCCTGACGCCGGCGACCACAGGAGCCCCGTCACCGTTCCCCTGGGACCCTCGCTCGGTTCCTTGGCTTCTGCGGCGTCGACGTCTGCGGCAAGCGGCGGCGCCTTCCTTGGCTTCTGCGGCGTGGACGCCGGCGCCAAGCGGCGGCGCGTGCCCGTCGGTGGAGGCTGCGAATGGATAAGAGCCAGTATAAAATAAGGATTAAGGACTGCGGGCTGAATTCCAACTAATGCAGGGTTTGTTTTGCAAAAACGAAACGTTTTTCCAGAGTACCACTTAAACAGGGACCGCGGGTTGATTTCAAAGAAACACAGGGGCTTTTTCGCAAAAACGCCGACAACGTACGACCAGAAGTTATCCCTGCTTTTTTATTACTAGTAAAAGTGCCCGTTGCACCGGGTTAGATTGTTGATTTTCGGATCAAGAATTTTGCATTTGAAAAGTCCCCCTCCCCTCATGTCCTCCATCAAGATCTACTTGAGCTACGCAACGCCATTGAAGTGCAAGTAGATATGCAAATGTACGACACACCTATAGCAACTAATACCTATAGAAACTCCCGAAGCGGAAGAAAATAAAAGGTACTAATAGAAACAATTTCCTCCATGTGAATGGCTGCCCAGCAGCGCCGAAGAACAACTGCTTGCATCTGTATCAGTAGCAACTGAAAGTTAAGTTGTACATAAAGGCAGAAGCTGATTGGCGCAAACTTCAAAAGTTGATTTTTGTAAGAGATATAGCAATTCCAATGGTCATTATTTTAGCAATATGTTATTTTATTTTCTTCATAAAATTTAACATCCACAGACCACAAGATGATCTGCATTATTACGGATTTTAAATATATTCAATTAAGACCAAATGGCCGAAAGACTTGTTCATAAATCTAATGAATTGGACAATGCCTATAGAATTTGCTGGCACAGTTGGGTATTTCTTTTTGAGGTAGGCACAATTGGGTATTGAAAACTCCTTATTTCATTTAGTTCATTCATGAACAATTGTTTCTATGGGGATCTGGGCCCATAGGTTTTTGTTTTCTCCAAGGCAAGCATATATTTCTATTGTGTGTGAGAAAGTAAGTCATATCAGTAAATGTGGTCTGCCACACATCATAAAAAAGAACACAGTTGATTAAGCAGCTATAGATGCGCATGTTAAAAAATTCTAGGTGCAAAACCAAAGAAAAGAGGAAAAACCAGGACACATAATCGATCCATTACATGTTTATGAAACTTACGATAGTGACTTTTCCTTAGAACTTTGATCTAAAAACTGGACATATCCATTGCATGCTACTTATATAGTTGAAAAGCTTTACTGAACAATATATGCTTTCACCGCATGACTGAAAAGGTCACTTATTTGGGTTTCTTGTAGTGTGTCATAACCAAATACAAAATTTAAGATGATATGCTGCAATACTGTGTTCTGGTCACCCATGTACCCAACTTCTAAACACTCAGTGCAATACTGTGTTCTGGTCACCCATGTACCCAACTTCTAAACACTCGGCAAGACAGAATTATACATATATATGTAACAAACAGATGGCCCCCATCACATGCTTCAAAAGTTCATGTGCCAAAGTAGGCCTAGGCAGCGGCTAATGATCTTCCGGGAAAGTCGGCGGAGGCGATGGCAGATTGTCTTGCGGCGAAGTCGATGGCAGCGAAATCGACGGGCTTGACGGTTGTGAAGTCGACGAATGCAATAAGAAATTAAGCTAATAAGATGACAAAGCCTGGAAGCTTGTAGTACAATATATATGTGCATGTTAAAAAATTCTAGAATGAGAAAGTAAGTCATATCAGTAAATATGATCAATCTGATACTATTCAAACTTAAATAATAATGTGTATACATAGTACAAAAATCTGAAGCCACTTGACTTGAAGTAGCCTCAAAAGGCTTGTCACTATGGATCGAGGCTGTTGCACACGGAAAATGCCATGCTCTACTTGTCCAGTAATTAATCACATGCTTGGCAGAACAAAAGACCATCTGTATAATAGGACAAAAGATCATCTGCTTGACAGGACAATAGGATCTGATAATTGTATCAGGCTAGAATTACTATGAAATGATTTGGGTCAGAAAAATACGAGTTCAATCAAATGGTCTTTGGCGTTGCACATCCAAATTACACAGGTTAATTGTACACTAAAACTACCAGTGCACCTCTATCAAGATAAACCATACTGTAGGTGTTGACACCTATGATCATTCCCCTATTCATATCCTGCAACTCAGGTCACACATATAAGATAAGCTTTTTGTGCACATACTAACTGAAATGTAGCATCTATCATCTTTCAGACTTGAATCAAACAGGGACAAATCAGACTTGAAGCACTACAACAGGAATCAGTTGACAAAATGATTGTATCAACTTTCAGACATGAATCAAACAGGGAGCAATCAGACTTGAAGCACTACAGTAGGAATCAGTTGACAAAATTACTGTATCAACTTTCAGACTTGAAGCACTACAGACTTGAATCAACTTTCAGAATCTATTACATACTAATAATGTAAATGTAGGGTGTCTGGCACCATTATATCGGGATTGAGGGAGGAACTTATGATCTGCACGTCGGTGTCATCGAGCATCATTGTTGGTATGTCCGAGAGCAGAACCTCCTCGGCCTCCACCTGAGTTTGATCGGACGTCTTAGGCACCTGCACATGCACACACAGTATACATCAAAACCAAGCCAAATCAAACCGAGCTCACACCAACATATAATTCTACACGGAGCAATCAATGGTGATGCTGCAACTAATTAATATGGGGCCGAAGCATCGGCAACTATTAGGAACCCATGTATAAAGTTTTTAAAACTAAAAGCTAAAAAAACCTGCACTGATATATAAATGAAGAATAAAATGTAAGCACTTTTTTTAACTGTCCTGCTTTTATAAAAAGCAAAAATTTCAGCCTCAACATGATCTTTATTGTATTGTCCCAGCTATGATCTCTACTGTATTTGCCAACATCGTGTCCAGCCTCAGTGCATAGAAAGAATCAAACAATACGGATAACAATCTCAAGAAGAAAGGAAAGGGGGCTGATCATGTTGACTTGAACAGATAGTTTGCTGCTTAGCACAGGGCTGCTTTTGAGGGTGGTCGATGCTTTGGTTGTGAACTTGTGGTGCCTCTGTTCCTCACGGTTTCAGTTATAGCGAGCCAAGGTCGCAAATACAGTAGAGATCATAAACTGAGACAATACAATAGAGATCATGTCAAGTTTGAAAGTTGATACAACAATTTTGTCAACTGATTTCTACTGTAGTGCTTCAAGTCTGATTGCTCCACCGTACTAAGAAGCAAACTATCTGGCTGTATCTCTGGTGTATCCACCGTTGGCGATATTGGATGGCTCGACGGATGTTCTTCTACCTCCGGCGAACTCGGCGCTTCTTCCTCCGGCGAACTCGAAGGCGACATGATGCTTTTCTGGTCCAATTACTCCAGGATTTGATGGACTTTCTGGTCCAAGTACTCAACCTGATGGAGATTCCAGCTGAGGTTCCTTCCTTCTTATAGCAGCGAAGTCCAATCGGCGTGGGGCAATCCTTTGATTTGTGTTGTAGCAGGACACGGTCATGTACTGAATCCAACTCAGACACGGGAGCAGGAGAGGACTGTCGCTGGCGGACATGTCACAACATCACGGCCGGCAGCTCTGCTATTCAGTAATGAGAGGGAACAGTCGTCTGTCCAAAACAAATGAATCCAGTCACGTACCGTGCTCCTTCGTGGCCTGATGGAAGAGCGGCATCGCCCGCGACACGACGTCGTGGAAGCCCATCGGCATGGTCCGGGACCTCGCCTCCTTGTTGAGCCGCTGGCTGAGCTTCACGTCGCCGGCCACCGGGCGGTACGCCGTGCCGCGGAGGCCCTGCGACCAGCACCCGGTCCAGGCGCCGGTGCCTCCACCACGCCCACTCCAGCGTCCGCACGGTGCGTACAGCACCAGCTGCTGCTGCACCTCCGCAGCCATGGTCGACAGCCCCTCGTCATCCTCTGCTCCAGCCGCACCGCCACTGCTCCATCTCGCCACGCGACAGAAGCCGTCCCCGCCGCCGGCAAGGGCGCCGCCCCTCACCCGAGCACACCCCCCGGCGAGTCCTCCTCCATCTCCCGCGCTACCGCACCGTAGCCGTCTTCTCTGCCTACAAGTGCGCCGTCGTGCCGGATGTGCGTCAGGGCTAGGCCCGACGGAGGCCGGAGAGAGCTGTCGGCGGCGCATACAAATGGGGTTGCCTGGGAGTGGATAAGAGGAAGGGGATGACCACGGATTGGATTGGACACGGGGTGTTTTTGCAAAAGTGAAACGTTTTCTTAGATTAAAAAAAGGACTGCGGGTTGAATACCAGAAAACATAGGGGCTTTTTTGCAAAAACGCCACGACGTACGACCAGAAGTTATCCGTGCTTTATTATTAGGTAGAGATTATTATTATTATTATTATTATTATTAGGTATAGATTAGGTAAAGATTTTTTGTGCTAATTGTGTGGAAGTTTTTGTTTTAAGTTTTTTTTATTTTCTTTCATCTTTTTGGTATTTATTCTTAGAAAATGTCATTTATTATTATTATTATTATTGTGTGTAAGTATGCACACATGTACTAAAAGAATATGTGTGTAAATTATACTAGATTCTGAAAATTGCACTATTATATGTCTATTCCTTGCATATTACAAAAAGTGCAATTTTAGTGCAAAATTGTGTGCAGTTTTTTTTTTGTTTTCTTTGTTCTTAAAGGGTAATACCAATGCAACTAATTCATTTTTCCTTAGATTTTTTTTATTTTGTTTCAATTTTTTTCATTTTGTATCTTCTTAAAGGGTAATACTAATGTCACTAATTCATTCTTTTATAGAAACACTTCATTATTATTTTGAGTTAATTTTAATTTTTGTTCCATTTTCTTTATTTTTAAGGGGTAAACCGATGTCACTAATTCATTCCTTCTTAGTAAACTTCTTTTTTTGCGAAAATTTCACTATTTATATGCTTATTCTTGCATATTATAAAAATGCATAATTTCTGTGTAAATTGTATGCAATTCTTGAAGCCCTTTACCCATTGCCTCTTTTTATTATGTTTGTATTCATTTTTGCTTTGTTTTTCCTTTTCTTTTTTGGTTGGTTTTTTTTTCTATATGGGTATTTGTGCGGTGTTGGGGGAGTGTATATGTATACACACAAATTATACAGTATGTGTGTAAATTTATTATATTTTTATTCTTTACATATTACAAAACAATGTAATTTCAATGTAAAGACGTGTCCAAGTTTTTAAAAGATTTTGTTCATTTTCTTTCTTCTTAAAGGGTAATACCAATGTCACTAATACATTCTTGCTTAGAAAAATTAATGATTTCGATTTAGTTTTAGTTTAATTTCGTTTTCTTGCTTCTTTAAGGGTAATACCAATGCCACTAATTTATTTCTTCTTTGAAAATTTCTTTTTGCGAGAATTCCACTATTATATGCTTATTCTTGCATATTATAAAAATGCACAATTTCTATGCAAATTGTGTGCAATTTGTTTCATTATTTTTTGTTTTATTTCTTAAATGGTAATACCAATGTCTCTAATTCATTTTCCTTATAAAGCTTCATTATTTTGAATTTTTGATTTTTTTTCTATTTAAGGGTAATATCAATGCCACTAATTTATTCATTCTCAGAAAACTTCATTTTTTTTTGCAAAACTTCCACTAGTATATGCTTATTTTGCATATTATGAAAATGTGCAATTTCTGTGTAAATTGCGTGCAAATTTTGTCATAATTTGTTTTAATCTTTTCTTAGAAAACTTCATATTTTATTGTTTAACTTTATCTTTTTCCATTTATTCTTTAAGGTGACACCGCCACAAATCCAAACTTTAGGCGACCGTCCCTTTTTCTTCTTTTGATTATTGGTTAACAACTCATAGTAATTAAAACCACAGTAATTAAAAAACTGGTGTTCTAAGAATATTTAGAAAATATTTTGCTATCAAAGATTACACGTGGCTACCTTGAACTGTTGATGACTTAGAAAACAACTAATTGTCAATGAGGAAAAGTATTGTTCAATCAATTTTTTCAGTTAACTGACACATAGGTGCTCTGATAGTAGTACTACATTCTTTGTACATTCAACGTCATGCTGCCCAAGCGTATGTGTGTGAGGCGAAACAGTTGAAGGAACGAACCTGAAACTGCACAGACTGGAGCCATGCATGACCGACAACAATTAACAGCTTTCACGCCACAGTGCATCGTATTCCTTAGTCCAGAACGACATGTACCTAATGTTGCTGCAGTGCATGTTCTGCAGGAATCAACGGAGCTCCGTCGGACGAGGCAGGGTGCATGCACATGATGGATCGGCGGCCAGCTCTGCACTGTTCCGGGACGGTCAGCTCTTCCAACTTGGCGTCTCACTGCCGCTGAAGACTATCGACTGAAGCAATTTTGTGGCCAGTCGACTGGCCTCTAGCCGGTCCCAAGAGCACACCTCCGGTCTTAGCATGATTAGTATGCACACATCCAATACCAACACACACAAACACAAAGGATCACATAGGCAAAGGAGAGTGGTTTTTCAGCTTCCGGGCTATGAACAGTAAAATAAAAAAAACAATATCAAAAAAATGTGAAACCTTGCAACATCAAAGATGATCAAACTTTGTAGGTGCTTGCAAGTTTTCATGCCAAAAAACCATTCGAGGAGCTCTACACACGAAAAAGATTTTAGTTTTTGAAGTTTTGAGCACTTTTAACACTGAAATCTGAAACTCGTTTGTACACCTTTCTTTACATGATATTTTGGCATGAAAACTTGCAAGAACCTACAAAGTTTGACCATCTTTGATATTGCAAAGTTTCAGATTTTTTTGATTTTTTTCTAATATTTTGAATTTACTGTTCATTGAGGGTGCCTAGGCACCCGGAAGCTGTCACACCTTTCTCTAGGCAAAGAGCAAAGCTATACAAGACCAAAATTATAACAATGGGGAAGGAAATATAACAAAGACATAAAAAAGAGCAACATTGATCCTCGCCGAGCAGCTGCATGCTGACCCAATGAAGATGATGAACAATTATGCGAACATGAGTTTAGATGATTCGAGTTGGCGGATTATTGGTAGTGTTTCCTCCCTGTTCTTTTGAGGCACATTTGAGTGACGGATCAGTTACCGTGGGATGTAAATTAACCATACAATAGCTTAGTAGGAGTAGCAACAATTACCCGGCGACAATGTTCATATAGTGGGATATGCCACTTTGAAGGTAGGTCAAACTGCATGGGCTGGTTCTTCCCGCGTCAAATGCAGCCACTTCTCGCAGGGTCTTCTTCCTAATGTCGATGGCGAGGATCCACGCCCTGCGGCCCATATTCTTAGCCTTTGCCATGACGTAGACGACATCTTCTTCGTGCAAGCTCAGAACAGGTTTGCTTCCATGGAGCTTCCCCATGTCTTGGAGATGAGAGGGCAATTCGGAGTGGCTCGTCTCTACTGGCACCTTGAAAATGTCGAGCCCGTAGTCCTTGCGCCATTGCTGTCAGGGATCATCCATCCTCTCCCATGTTGTGGCTTTCCAACATTTGGTAACTAAGTCGGTGGTGCTTGTGATGGCGCGACTCTTGAAATTGAATTGCATCTCGAAGAACTTGACACGGCCTTGCACGATGGCCATGTCCCACTCCCAATCCTGGACGCGCAACAAACGTGAGAGCTTGGAGTTTGGCGGTCGCGGCAGCGGGATGGAGCGAAGCATGGCGCCATCTTCGTGGACCGCTAGGAGGTCACAGACAAGGATGCCCTTCCTCAGGTCGACCCAGGCCATCGACTCGCGTTCGCCTCCGATCGCAAGCACCTTGGTCTGGCGGAAGTAGCAGAACCTCTCTGGCTCGTGGATGCGCATTACCGTCCACGTCCAGGTCCAGGTCCTGGAGTCAAACAGGTAGAGGTTGAACAGTGGCCGATAATCACCGTCCGGACCCCGCACAACTTTGATCGCCGCGACGAGGAAGCCATCGCCGCAGCGGCCTTCTCCGCGTAAGCACAGTATGCCAGCGAACTCTAGGTAATAACGGAGGTCGGGGAGCAGGCGAAGCGTCGACGTGGCGCCGCCGGCCTGATAGACGAAGTACTCGCTGGAACTGTCGGGCGAAGCGTGGGCACGCTGCTTATTGTGGACCCCGCGGCTGACGCGGAGGAGGACCATGTCGTCCGCGGCGGCGATGGTCATGGGGAACTGGCGGAGCTCGTCGGGCGCAACGCCGTCGCAGTGGACGGTGATGCAGGAGACGCGCGGCGGGTGGGCCACCCAGAAGGTCACCCGGATGACGCCGTGGCCCGTCGGGGTACACGCGTAGGCGGTGGTGGCGTTGGTACGGGCGTCGATGTAGCCCCGGACGTCCAGGAGGATCGACTCGGGAGGCGTGCCCTGGTCGTTCTCGAGGTGGATAGGCGGGTCGCCGGCATCCTCCTCGTCCATGTGGGTCTCGTCATCGTCGTCCTCCTCCTCCGTGGTGTTCTCGACGTCGTCGTCGTCGTCGACGCTGAGCGATGAGAGATCGATTCGACTATCCATAGGCGGCGAAGAGGGGACGTCCTATGTGACGCATTCTGCGTCAAGTAGGTGCGGCTTCGCACAGAGCAGGTGATTGGCGGGCTTTGTGGGCCGCGACGCGCGCGTTTCACTGTTTCTCTGAGTTTGAACTGATTCACTGTTCCAACGTTTCACTGTTTCACTGTTCCTGCTGTTTTCCTTCTGTAAACTAAAGAATGGTACAACTGTTTGTACTGTTTCCCAAACAAATCAGTTGCAGGTTCCAATTTCTCAGCCCAGGTATTGTTTCTACTGATTCAACTGGTTTTGAACTGTAAAAAAAACATGAAATTTAATTTTTTGTTACAAAGTGGTACTTCTAAAACAGTCATAAAAGTGGTAACTATGATGGTTCTAAAACATTTGTGAAAATACTAAAAAAATAGAGTTTATTTTATAAATGAATTCTACTGGCTGAAGCTTCTTTACAACTGCTTCTGAAATTGCTGTAAGCTTACAACTTGATCAAAGTCAGTGATGAAAGTATCACCAAGGCATCATGAAAGACAAAAAAATGTATGCAAAAGGAGTGTACATGGCTTAGAGCTTGTTTACAAAACTGTTTCAGCTGTTTTCGGACATTCTTTACAGCTGAAGGTGTTGCAAGAAACTATCACTGGACCAGCAAGAGAAAAACAGATAGCTGTATCGTTAAGGAAACATTTTCCCCGTGGAAGTATTCATTTGAGTTGAATCTTGCAGTGCAATTTCCCTTGAAGTTGACAGTATTAATGAGACCCTTGAGAATAGAAAGAGGAAATATGTTAATTGGAAATACACATTCCTTTGGAAGAAAATGAAATATGGTAAAATTTTGAGGACAAAACGAATATTGTAATAAACATTCGTTGCAACAGAAAAACAAGTGCAAAACATTTGATCAATGGGATTCTTTGGGTGAACCCTGTTACACTAACTAAGAGGAACTGCCGATTTCCGAAGTTACCTAAGCTGACTTCATATGTAGAACAAATAATGATTGGCCTTCAAAGCTTCACTTGAATATGCGGAAACCTTGTTGAAACATATATGGGATTAGAAGAAATTAATTTCACTGTTCAGTACGAAAACAGGCTCTAAGGAAGTAACATCTCTCTTCTGTCCTTGGGAGACAATAAATAGAGAACTTACATGTCTCTGCAGGAAAGAAGTTACTAATGGCAGCTGAATTTCATTGTCCTTGCAAGTTACAATCTCAAAAAGGAATTTCTGACGTAGAGCTTGTAGATCATCCTTCAGTATTTTAGAAAAAGTGCAGTTTAATTCCTAATATGTTCCAAACAATGACAAAAAAGGAAATATGTGTCTATCGCTTACATTAGAGAAACCCTCCAATCCAAGACCTTTGTACTTGCTAACATACTGAAGAAGGAAAATTCCTGAGTCATACCTGTGAAAAAACTAATAGCACAATCAGTTCCATACTCAAGATGGAAATTATTGTGAATTTAAAATACTTTTAATCTGTTTTTTTAGGAGAAATAACCAAAAAGTTGCTGGTGGCTGGTACAAATCTTGTAAAAGGGGAGAGTTCCATGGAAAACCCACCTGAAATTGACCTTGGGAGCTGGTACAAATCTTGATTCAAAATTTCCTATGTTCAAAGAACTAGTAATTCTGTATGTAGCAGCGAGCAAAACCTTGAAGTTGTAGATAACTGCACTAATTGTTGGTAGAAATGTATCGCCACTGTAGTACGGGTTCATGATATCAAAAATTTTGGCTCTGAAGTTAGCAATGATTAAAATCCATTGTTTTTCCTTAAATACATGCATTTTTACCTAGGGAATTGTGGAAAGGAACAAGCTATTAGTCTAACCTCTTTCAAAAAGAAAAATCTATAAGAGCATTTTGTACAAAAGAACTTATCTTACCAAGGAAGCATTCAATAAACTGAAGCCAACATTACTTTCCTGTAAGATTAGTTTGTTTGCAGGATCTGAATGATTTAGCATTGGGTTCATTAGCTTCTCCTGCATGTTTGTTTCCCAGAAAATGATTGATAGTTAAGAAAAGGAAAATATCGATGAAGTGAAAACGAAAACTGAGAAAAAGAATTCAAAATATAGGCTAACCATGTCGTCGATGCTAACTATGTGCTCTACTAATTCGCTGTTTGGTAGGAGGCCTTTTCTTCCTCGGTTCAGCTGGTCTTTATTCTTTAGTTTTGAAAAACAACCAACAACCCGAGGATTTATCCAACCACCAGTCTTGAATGATAGAGTTATAGTTTTCTGATCCACCCAAACTCCTTCAATCTCAAATATCCTTTGGCTGTTCATGGCAGAAGAACAACATGAATAAAAGTATAAATAAATCATGATAAATAGCATGGATAGCATAAAAAACTGTTTATGTTCGAATCATGTAGAACATATCATATAAATTTCATATGCTTTTTGTACATACCTATAAGTTAACTTGGGAAGAAGTCCAACCAATGTTTGGTAGAAATCATTCTCTATTCCGTTTGAAAAGATGACCTGCTTACTTGCCTTTTTTTGTTCTTGAATTACTAGTGTCCTAGATTTGAAAGATTTGTTCACACGTTGTTACCAAGTTGAAGTTTCTGGTTTTGAAAACTTACTGGAATGTGCTTCATGTTGTTCGAGTGCTTGAACTAGCAAAGGATCTTCAATAGGTGTGCCAATATTGTTCAGGTAGAGTTTCGGTGATAGGAAATCCATTATCCTTATTGGGCTCTCAGTTGCAGGAACATTGGGGTTGGCATGACTATTGCAATGCGTGCTATACTGATTTGCTGGGAGGCTAAACTAAGTAGAGGAACTAGATGCAAATGGAACATTCTGAACTATGTCAATTGAATTGGTAATTCCATCAAAAGAAGGAGAATCTGCGCCTTCGTATTGAGTGCTTGTACCAGCCTCTCCATTTGAATTGCCATGCACTGTATTGATGAAAGTATTGTTAACTAGAAATAATTTTTCATCAAGCAACCAACCTTTATCCAGTTCAGGATCAATAAAATTTGGTTGAAAAAAAAGTGAAGAGAACATTAAGAATCACAAATCTTAACAACTCAGTTCATCTGCATATCTGAAAAAAATACTTTGGAGAAAATGAAGTTGGTAAGAGAAATGACCTTCCAAACGCTCTCCTGGTAATAAGAATCGGAAAAGTGGTAAGCAGAATTTTGTTTCTTCTACTCTTCTTTTTGGGAATCTTGATTCAGACAAGTATCCTGTAGAAAACAAATTGTGATGATTTATTTCATGATCTATTTGGGTACAGAGAAAAAAAGATGCTGAGATGCAGAGATATAAAAGAAAAACATACGATGTAACATTGCCGAAACATCAGTGGGAGGTGCTGTTTTTCGACTTGATGTCTTCACAAATATTTCCGGACAAGCAAGCTCTTCGAAAGATGGTAGATTACCATTAAAAGATAGAGAGAAATTGGAGCTTGTTATGTTCATAGACTGAGTGAAATCGTTGACCAATTCCTGAAGAATTTCATTGATGGTGACTTGTTTATCTTCATCAATGATTGTTGGGACATTTAGCATTGGAAAATTTGGAGGTGATTCTATAGCCAACAATTGTTTAGTCCTAGGAACTTTGAATGTGTTCTCCGAGAGGGCTGATTTAAATTGGATATTTGGGCTGCTGGAAGATGTCCAGGTCTTGAGGAATGAAGAATGCATATCATCTACATAGGTCTTCAGAGTAGGTGCTGAGTTCTGAATGATATTCCTGTAGAATTTTTGAGCTTGCATTTGAAGTATGATCTTGTCCTGTTAAAATGAGAGAGTATGTCTTGTTAAACAAACTTAAAAAAAATGAGAATGTCAGTTTGTCGTTACTCCGAAAAAGACCAAAAGGAGCAAGAGAACTTACTTGTGTGAGACTAATATCTGTGAATTTGGAATCAATATACTCGGATATCTATTTAGGTAGTTCAATGAAATCTGAATCACTGAATGGAGTAGAGGAGATGTGCTTTATCTGTTGGATAAGAAGAGGATGTTTAATATTAATATAATGTTCCACTGCACTTTGAAGTAGTACCAGAACTATAAATTGAAAATTAAAGACAGGGAATAGAACTATCTAATGTGCAAGAGTGATATCTATGAAGAACAAGGGCATACCGGTAGTCTGCCATATTCATTACTTTTGCCATGGAGCGCATCGATTGCCATGTATGAATTTAGCATGTTTGCCGACCATAGTGGGAGTCTTGGTTCAATGCTTGGCAACTTGAATTCAGTTATTATGAGGAACTCGAAATAGGATATCTGACATTGAAAACAAAAATTCAAATAGAATGGGTAAAAATGAAAAGTGTGAATCAGAGGCAAATAATTTTTTAGTATGGTACATAGAAAAAGAAAAATTAAAGAAGTTTTGTCGTGGGAAATAGGCTTACCACCATAAGTAATTTGCTTCCTCCAGGAATGAACTTTTTGGTGCTTGTGTTGTTTAGTCTTGCTTTCTTTATTGAATAAGCCATGTAGCTTAGACATAGCAAACACCAATCATATTGTGAAATACTGTCGATGTCAACTATTGCATTGTACACAAACTTGCTAACAACTCCACTTGAATTAGGGGCAACAAACAGTGATAGCAGTATGAGAATGAAGATTCGACAGAATTTATCTTCAGGAAGGTCATCATTGATAATTGAGAAAAGGTACTCAATAATGGGTGCAGTTGTTCCTAACTCATGTTTGATGAATTCATAGGTTGCTTCTGATGGTTTTGTGATGACAGGAACTCCACCAATTGGGATGCCAAAAATCTTGTGAACAGTTGTAGTTGTAATTGGGAATTTGAATCCATTTGGCATTTCAATAGAGCAAGAACTAGTGTTGAAATGGTTTGCAAGCCAGAAGTAAATGCAGTCAATATTGGACATGCTGGTTATTTGCAGGAATGACTGGAAACCCATTCTAGCTACACACTGTTTGCATCTGTCAGATATTTCAGATGCAAGCTTGAGAAATGATTCGACATGCTAAAATTGATTGCACTGCATGAAAAAATAAATAAAGGAAGAAATGAAATATTAGAGGATTTTTTTATTTGAGAAAGGAATGGTTCAGAGCATATGTCCATTACCTTGGATCTTTTCACTGCATGTACAATTTCTTCTGCTTCTCTTTTCTTTGTACATCCTTGTTCCATCTACAATGAATACAGTATTATTATTAATTGTTGTAATGAAATTAAGCGAAAGTAAGTCAAAATATGAGAACATGGCAGTTGGTTCGCCATGGAATGAACACTGTCAGTATTGATGCACAAATTTCTGATCTGCACTCATTGTAAGATGTTTTTGTTTTTACAGTTATCCCGACAGAGTACAACTTAATTGAACTACTAACAAACAACAGCTCATCAAAACTTCTAATAAGCACTTGCTATAGCACTAGTATTAATGAAAGTATCTTCTAATAAGCACTTGTTATAGTACTTCCAGGAATTAGTGAAAATCAGCACGAAAAACATCTTAATTGCCATGAACACAGCCGCGGAGTAGAATCGGCATGAACACACAGAGACACTGAGTAATGGCTGCTACAAGTCTACAGCCCAACCCAGACAACGGTATTTCCAGAAGGCTACTATTCCTGACAAGTTCAAATTGAATGGCTGCTGAAATATTCATGAAATGTCTAGTCTAATAACACTTCAATTTCACTATATTACAAAAAACTCTTACAAAGCAACTTGTTCACAAATATAGATGTAGCTTGTACGTGGAATTGAACACAAATATATTTGTGTTGAAAATTGTTCCATGCTCTAGTACAGAAACTCAATGAGTCACTTGAGAATTCATTCGTTGTAGAACAGAAAAACTGATTGCCACCCAAAAGAACTACAAATCCAGAGTAGCCCATGGAGCAACTGTGAACTAAACAAACCCTAGTCCATGTTAACCCGCGTCGCAGTCAATCCCAGCTAAAAAAGACACCAAGAACAACCTATCTAAGTTCCAATCGTTGGAAGAAGATGTGAATCACGATGATACTTCCACATGATAAAATAAAAGAAGAATATACGCAGATTGAGGGTGTCCCGGACTAGGGGGTACTCGGGCTGCCGGCCTATCTCTCATGGGCTGGGCTGGTGGGCCGCCCTCTACACGTCGATGGAAGGTCGGATTGTGGACGACCCCGTGCATCAGAAGGAAACCTCCGAAGACTTGGCATCTCCTCCAAGAAACAGTTGGCGTAATCGGCATGTTTGTCCCCTGATGGTAACCGACCATGTGTAAACCTAGGGCCTCCTGGTGTCTATATAAACCAGAAGGCCTAGTCCGTAGAAGGAGAGATATCATTACCTAGGGTTTAGCCCAGTCGATCTCGAGGTAGATCAACTCTGTAACCTTCATACAATCACATCAATACAATCAAGCAGGACGTAGGGTATTACCTCCTCGAGAGGGCCCGAACCTGGGTAAATCGCTGTCTCTACGTTCCCTGTTACCATCGACTCCTTGACCCATAGTTCGGACCCCCTACCCGAGATCTGTCGGTTTTGGTACCGACATTGGTGCTTTCATTGAGAGCTCCGCCGTGGGTCATCAAGGATCAATGGCTCGCCTAATCATCAGCAACAACGCCAGCCGCAGGGACACTTTTGTTCCCGGCCAACTCTTCGCGTTCGGAAGCATCGTGCTACACGCCGATCCGGCCGGTCACCTTGGCCGGATCAACAGCTTCACCCCCGACCAGGAGATCAGGTTCGGAAACTTAGAATTCGTCGCCGACTCCCGGGGAGATCTTATCCTCACGGGGTCCTCAGCTTCGCCTGACGGACCCACGAATCCGGAAGCGCCGACTTCGAGTACGGCCAACCCCGCTGCCGAGACGACAGCCGCTGCAGATCCAATCTTGAGCCCGGATCTGACCTCCGCGCTCGGTTGCCGAACTCCAGCCTCGGTCAAACATTACTTCGGGGCAAATTCTGACACCCCCGTCACGGCCGTACTGCGGGTTGACCCCGCAAATTACCCGAACCTGGAATCAACCGATCTCTCATCATTAAACGGGATACTAGATCGGATCCAAGCTCTGGGAATCGCCGATGGCCAGTCCTCGGTATACGATCAGATCGGGCTTAAAACCGATGACAGGGAAATTAACGCCCCTGCCACTATTCACTTGGTCGCCACTATCGAAGGCCCCTCAGAGGCCTCACCTTTTACCTCCGAACCAAAAACGCATGAGGTGCAAGTTTCCGACCAGCAGGCTTCGCCTCCAGCCCGACAGCCGAATTCCGCTTCGGAGAGGGTTTAGAGCCAGAGTCCGGCTCAACATGCAAGTCTGGATCCGCTCACCCGCGCCTGGTCAATTATCCAGAGCTCGGCGCACCGGATTCCATGACAATCCAGGACACGGCCCCCAAAACTCCGAACTCACACTCTGCTGGGATCAAGTTTTTTATCCCCGCCCACCTCCCACATTGAGTATTGTCCGGATAACACAGGACGTCCCGACATATGGGACCTGATGTACGTTAAGCAGTAGCCCGGAGAGACAGTACGACACTTCTGGGCCAGACTCCTTATCGTCAAAAATAAGATAACGGACGGCTGCGACAAGGACATTCTAGAGATCTTCCGAGAGAACTGCAGAGACGAGGGCATCTTAAACGCCCTCGCCCGCCGCCACATCCAAAATTTCTCTGATTTATCGGATCTGGTGTCCAAATATTGTGCCATGGAGTACGCTTGGCAAGCCCAGCTCGAGGAAACAGAATCAACCTACACAGAGGAACTAAATCGAGCTTGGGCGAAACGCGCGCTCCCTCACTGGACACGCCAATGCGAGCCGTCCGAGAAAAAGATGAAACCCCTGACGAGATCCAGAACGGTCCTTGACGGAATACTGGATAAACCATGTCCCATACACTCCACAAATCCAACCCACAGCCTTCGAGCTTGCTGGGTGGTCAGGCAAGTCGCCAAGAGCGGCGAGGTCATTCTCGGAGGCCCGCACTCCACTAAAATTCCAGTAATGCCCCTTGATGACGACGCCGAAATCTTAACAATCTACGAGACCTACTCTTCGAAGAATCAGAGGAAGAGAGCCCTTCGAGAGCTCGCTCAAATTCACCACGTGGTAGAGACAGACTCCTGGACAGACACACCCATCACTTTTAGTGAACAAGACCAGTCGAGGTCCTGCCCTCCCCGGGCCGCTGCCGCCCTTGTCCTTGACCCCATAGTGGATGGATTCCGACTCCAAAAGGTGGTGATGGACGGCGGTAGTGGGCTAAACCTCATTTACGAGGACACCTTGGATAAAATGCAGTTTGACAGATCTCGCATAGAGCAAAGTCACACTACCTTTCGAGGGATCATCCCCGGAAAGGAGGCGCGTGCCAGTGGCCGCGTGACTCTTGATGTGGTCTTCGGAACTCCCAAGAACTACCGATCCGAAGAACTGCTTTTCCACATCGTGCCCTTCCGCAGCGGCTATCATGCCTTACTAGGGCGCGATGCCTTTGCACGATTCCATGCTGTACCACATTACGGGTACATGAAGCTTAAAATGCCAGGGCCAAACGGTATAATCACGGTAATAAGTGATCCGAACAGAGCCCTGCGAGCCGAGAATAAAACGGCATCGCTCGCCCTCGAAGCGTTATCCGAAGCCCTCGCGGCCAAAGAATTAACCGCGCTCCGCTCAACAGTGGACAAGGACAACGTCATCCTTGATAAAAGGCAAAAATCCACGTCCTTTAAACCAGCGGATGAAATCATCAAATTCCAAGTATACCCAACAGATCCCAACAAGACGGCGTCCATCGGAGCTCAGCTGGACCCCGCGGTCGATGAAGAATTGCGCCAATTTCTGCGTGCAAACTGGGATATCTTCACCTGGCACCCTTCAGACATGCCAGGGATCCCGCGTAGATTAGCCGAGCACAGCCTGAACATAATCAAAGGTTTCAAACCAGTCAAACAGACTCTCCGTCGGTTTTCCGAACCCAAGCGTCAAGCCATGGGTGAGGAACTGGCTAAGTTGCTCGAAGCCGGATTCATCCGGGATATCAAACATCCTGAGTGGTTGGCCAACCTGGTCATGGTGCCGAAGAAGGATAAGTCCTGGCGTTTGTGCGTCGATTTCAAGGATTTAAACAAGGCCTGCCCTAAGGATCCTTTCCCCTTGCCCCGCATCGACCAGATCATCGACGCCACCGCCGGACACGACTCGCTGTGTTTCCTCGACGCTTACTCCGGATACCATCAAATCAAAATGAAGGAGTCCGACCTAGCGGCCACAGCATTCATCACCCCTTATGGACCATTCTGTTTCAACACAATGCCCTTCGGATTAAAGAACGCAGGGGCTACATACCAGCGCATGATTCAAACGTGTCTGGAAAAGTAGATCGGCAAAACAGTCGAAGCGTATGTGGACGATGTGGTTATTAAAACCAAACACGTCAGCCAGCTGGTGGACGATCTCTGACAAACCTTTGACAATCTTTGGACTTTCGATATACGGCTTAATCCGGAAAAGTGCGTCTTCGGAGTGCCGGCCGATAAGCTGCTCGGCTTTATCGTTTCCCATAAAGGAATAGAGACCAACCCAGCGAAAATTCGGGCACTCTCCGAGCTGGCTATCCCCACTGAGCTCAAACACGTCCAGAAACTTGCCGGCACCGTTGCCGCCCTAAGCCGCTTCATCTCACGCCACGGCGAAAAGGCCTTGCCGCTATATAAGTTGCTCAAACGGACGAAGAACTTCGAATGGACCAGCGAAGCAGCGGCGGCACTCGAAGAAATAAAAACCCTACTCGCCAGCAACCTGATCTTGACGGCACCCAGTCCGAGCGAGCCAATGCTACTATATATCTCGGCGACGAATCAGGTGGTCAGTGCGGTTCTCGTCGTCGAACGAGAGGCAGAGGGTCACAAGCTCCAGGTACAGAAACCTGTGTACTACGTATCCGAAGTGCTAACCCCGTGTAAAACGAGGTACCCACATTACCAGAAGATCGCCTATGCAGTTTTTATGGCATCCCAAAAGCTCCGCCATTACTTCCAGGAGTGCTCGGTTACGGTGGCATCCGAAGTACCATTGAATGACATAATCAACAATCAAGATGCCACCGGCCGCATAGCAAAGTGGGCTATAGAACTCCTCCCCTTTGAAATCATATACCGACCCCGCCGAGATATTAAATCTCAGGTTTTGGCTGATTTCGTTGTGGAATGGACGGAAGCCGAACTCCCTCGGGAGTACAGTACATACTCACATTGGACAATGTAATTCGATGGCTCCAAAATGCTCGCCGGACTGGGGGCTGGAGTTGTCCTCACATCCCCCACTGGCGACAATATTCGGTACATACTCCAGATCATGTACACCGACTCAAATAACGCAGCCGAATACGAGGCTCTGTTACATGGACTTCGGATTGCGGTGTCAATGGGCATACAACGGCTCGAGGTACGGGGAGATTCTAATCTCGCCATCTCTCAAGTCAACGGCGAATTCGACGCAAAAGACCCAAAAATGACAGCATACCGCAATGCTGTCCTGAAAATCTCCGCCCGTTTTGAGGGACTAGAGTTTCACCATATCCCTAGAGATAGCAATCAAGCTGCCGATATTCTCGCCCGCATGGGCGCCAAGCGCGACTGTGTCCCTGAGAACACCTTTTTGGAATGACTTTTCAAGCCGTCCGTGGTGTGGCAGGAGGAAGCCCAGGGCTCGGAAACCAATACCTCAGGAAAGCTCGTCCCTCCGCCTATTGAACCAGATAATGGAATTATCGGGGGCTCGGCCATCAAAACGACATCTTCGGCTCACGAAGTCATGGCGGTAATCGCGCCATGGACCAAGCCCTTCCTCGCCTACCTCCTCCGCCAAGAATTACCGGCTGACCAGACTGAGGCCATGCGTATAATTCGACGATCTAAAGCCTATAAAGTCCACGAGGGAGAGCTCTATAAGAAAAGCACTACTAGCATCCTCCGATGTATATCCGAAGAGGAGGGACGACAGCTTCTGGCCGAGATTCACGCTGGCATGGGCGGTCACCATGCGGCAGCTCGGGCCTTGGTCAGCTCGGGCCTTGGTCAGCAAAGCTTTCCGAGCAGGGTTCTTCCCGGGCGGTCTTCACGGTGACCTTACCTGGTCCGGTTTATCCCTCTAGGATTTACATTTTCTAGTTAATAGTCTTTCCCGGGTTATGTTCGGTTACGCCGAGTTACGTTAAGTTTTTCTTCGGCAAACATTTTTGAATGTACCACACGCTGTTACCTGGGGGCTTCTTTTACGAAGCCAATCATATTCTCTTTATGCAACCGTTCGTTTTTTTTTCGGGTTTGCAGCCTTCCTGTATCGTTCTCAAGCCACTATATGCATCAATTTGACTTAAGATTTGGCCAAGCTGGGTTGCCTCGCTCCTGTGGTTACCCCCTACGTTCCCGATTGTTCGGCTAGGGAGTAAAGGGAGCACCTCTGTGATTGTTACGTCCGGATTTCCCGAGTACGTGCCTCAGATGGGTGAAGCCGAAAGCTAGCGTTCTTAAGAACACAATTGGTCGGCCGCGGGGGAAGTGAAAATAATTGGTAACTACCACCAAAATTTCCTGGGGTATTTTCCCGAAGTAACCATCCCCGCTTACCTTGGGTATTCGGTTATCCATCCACGGTTTGAACGTGGTCACCTGATGAAAGGGACCCATCGAGGACCTATTTTCGTCGGAAGATGTTTCTTACGTTACACAGTAATATAACATAACTCCCTGAGCACGTTTTTGTCTGTTTGCACCACATGGCCGGATTGCCTGGTTCTCCGAATTATTTTTCCGATATCCTCGGATCACGTAGTAGGAAACACTCCTCGGCCTCTGGTCGCGGAGGCAGAAGCCGATGGCCGGTTAAGACAATGTTTTAGCACGGTTTGGAGACTATCTGATGTAAAGTACATAGATACATAGAATCAGACTGTTAATCTTGATCAAGACCGTCTATTATGGTCTCCAGAGTACAATCTGCTTGGGACAGCCGAGCTGCGGGCATAACCTGGTCATACACCAGATGCACGGGCACTTCCTGCCCATCTGGCCCTACCGGCCCAACTCTCGCTAGATGCTCCAGTTCCAGCTTGGTGAAGCGGGTCTTGATCATCGCCCACGCTTCCCGTGCTCCCTCACGACAAGATGACATCTTCCATAACTCAAAGCGGCGCCGCGCTCCTTTGAAGCGATTCGCGAGTTCGGCCATCCTTTTCGAAGCCACTTCGCCAGGCCATAGTGCTTTGAACATGCTCTTCATGGCTCTCCGGGCCCGCTCATGTACAGTGGATAGCTCCTTCAGCAAGTCCCGCCCGAAGGAACCGGCTTCCTCTTCGGGACGCCCGGTCAGCAGAACTACAATGAGACGTGGCGTTGTTCATATTGCTGCCTAATACGTTCAGTTATTGAACAGACAAATCAGATTGCACTTACCGAACATGCCCGCTTTCAGTCTCTGGTTCTCCTCTTGGGTTACAGTCAGTTGAGCCTTCAAGCTTTTGATTTCTTGGACTTGTTGTTCGCCTTCCTCCTTCAGCTTATCCCTCTCCTCATGACTTCGGGATAGCACCCGCTAGCCAGCCTCTTGCTGTGACTCCGCATATCTTTGAGCTTTCCTGGCCATATCCAGGTCCTTCTACAGCTGATTTATCGACTCGGCTACTATGGAATCATTTTTCATTAGTGGAGGCGCTCCACCACATTTTTCTTTAATGAACTTTAAGTTCGGCGCTTACCATGTGCCTCTCTGGTGAATTTCTTCACCCCCTCTAGCTCGGCTTTCACATACTCTAGCTCTATTTGCGCCAGCTTGAGGTCCTCGGACAGCTTTTTGTTTTGCTCCCGAACAGTCTGCACAATAGCAGGGCAGCATGGATATCAGACCCTTAACTCGGCCGTCCCGCCCAAATTAAGGCTTGGGGGCTACTGGGTTAGATACTAGTTGTCAAAACTAATACTATACCTGCACATTCGTAGACATGAGCTTCACTACGCCTTCCAGTCCCGTTCGGGCAGCGCCGAGGTACGCATCTACCGAGCTAAGAGCATTGAACTCCTGATTAGATAGCGCGGGGTGCCGCAGTGACGCCTTACGCCGCCGATGATTCATCACACTTTCAACTTCGGAAATAGTAACCGAGACGCCTCCCGAGTCCTCGGGATTTTGGTCTTTGTCAGGGACTCCCGGAGTAACTCCGGGTACAGCTGGCGACCTCGGGTTCGAGTCACCCCTTGGCACCTCTTCAACATCCTCGGCCGCGGGCGGTTCCATGCATCGTCTACCGAGCACCATGGAGCAAATTATTGGCATATGCGGTGGATGTTGAAGATAAAAGTTCTGACGGTACGGCAACCGCGTTACCTCTTCGGGCGGGGCACCGATGATGTAACTCCCGTTGGGGCCGCTGGTGCCGCTCTTGTGGCTGTTCGGCGCGTCGTGCGGTGGCCCTTGGGAGTAGGTGTCGGTGTATTCGGGCCTGCAGCGGCTAAGCGTTTCTTTCGAGAGGATGCCCGTTTGCCACTTACCGCGGAGGAGGGAAGCGCCCCGGGATGATCGGCCAAAAGGGCCACCTTGGAGCCATCAAGGCTCTCCTGGTAGAAGACCCCGTCCTCAAAATTAATCGATGTTTCAGGGTCATCATGGAACCCAGGATCGTCATCGCAAGAGTAATTCTCCGGTTGAGGAGCAGGGCAACTCACCGTCTCGATCCATCGCCTCCAACTCTGTTCGGACAAGGTGAAGATCCGATTATGAAAAATCTGGAGTGATACCCGAACTATAAAGAGTGGTCAAACTCACCATTTCGATGGGCTCATACATCGAGAAGCCTTTCTTGAGCTTTAGCCGAGCAAACTCTTGCTCCTCCCCCTTGAACAAATCGGCTAGTATGGCGGCTATCGCCGTCTGGTTGGCAGGCCCCTTCTTGGTGTACCGGGCCGCGTCGTCCTCCCCGTTGTAGTTCCATAGCGGATGAATTCTCTGTTGGAGAGGCTGGACACATCGAGCGATAGCTATTGCCATCACGTCGACAATGGTTAGTCCGTTATGGGCTAACCACCTCACTTGAGCGGCCAGCTGAGCTACCTCGACACTTTCCTCTTGGGAAGGACTCTTCGGGCGCCAGTTGAACCGCTTCGTTGGAGAAGCCAATGAAAATTCTGGCAGACCCCTTCGAACTAGATCGAATAAAGGGACGTCTTCAATATAAAACCATTCTGAAGTCCACTCTTCGGCATCCTTCTTCGGAGTCCCAACGGGGTATCCGGTCCCGGCAACGCGCATACTTCGGCTCCGCCGACCTCGTAGATAACCCCTTCCCGGGTACAAGGGACTAGGCAGAAGAATTTCCTCCACAACTCGAAGTGCGCCTCGCAGCCTAGGAACATCTCGCATAAAGCGACGAAGCCCGAAATATGGAGGATCGATCCGGGGGTAAGGTGGTGGAGCTGAATCCCGTAGAACTCTAGTAAACCCCTCAAGAAGGGATGGATGGGAAAACCCAGGCCTCGCAGAACGAAGGGCACGAAGCAAACCCTCTCCACCCCGTGGGGGGAAGGAAAATTCTCCGCAAGGGCATTTCCGTCTGCGGAAGTTAATCCGGGGCGGGTGGATGTGAGATCTGAAGCGGGCAGATACCCCTGCGCCTCGAGCCTACGTAGCCGCACGCAAGATACGGAGCAACTTGCCCAATCACCTTGACGGGGGCCATGAGGACGTGAGGAAGAGCCTGGGACGCTCGCCATTGTTTGTTGACTATGGCTCTGCGGGGATGTGGAGGAGAATGGCAGGGGGTGGGGAGCGTTAACCTCCACGCCCTTGGCTTATTAATGGGGCATTATCTCTCCCCAGGGAGGGACATTTTTGTAAAAACCCATCGGGCCACTCGCATTCCGTGGGTGCGCAGAGATCGAGGGTCGTCATTTAATTCTAAGCAAAGAAAAGCGGTATGGCGGGCCCCACAGGGCCTCTTTGAGGATACCTCGGTAACTGATCTATTGGTGGCCGAATTATTGTTAATCCGAATACAGGTAACGGGAGGAACTCGCCACCCAAGCCGAAGACCTTTGAAGCATGAAGCTGCCGAAGACCGTAGACCTCGGCATTGGAGGCTAGTTCGGGGGCTACTGAGGGTGTCCCGGACTAGGGGGTACTCGGGCTGCCGGCCTATCTCTCATGGGCCGGGCTGGTGGGCCGCCCTCTACACGTCGATGAAAGGTCGGATTGTGGACGACCCCGTGCATCAGAAGGAAACCTCCGAAGACTTGGCGTCTCCTCCAAGAAACAGTTAGCGTAATCGGCATGTTTGTCCCCTGATGGTAACCGACCATGTGTAACCCTAGGGCCTCCTGGTGTCTATATAAACCAGAAGGCCTAGTCCGTAGAAGGAGAGATGTCATTACCTAGGGTTTAGCCCAGTCGATCTCGAGGTAGATCAACTCTGTAACCTTCATACAATCACATCAATACAATCAAGCAGGACGTAGGGTATTACCTCCTCGAGAGGGCCCGAACCTGGGTAAATCGTTGTCTCTACATTCCCTGTTACCATCGACTCCTTGACCCATAGTTCGGACCCCCTACCCAAGATCTGCCGGTTTTGGTACCGACACAGATGAAGACGTTAGAGGCCAGTAGAACCTAGGCAGGTCAGAAGGGAGAAGGGATGGAACCTTTTGTTTGGAGCCGATTCAGCGGCAGCGGAAAAATTCCGGTGAAGAGCAGATCTCGGGAGGGCCGACGGCGAGCGGAGGGGGGAGAGAACAGAGAAGCGAAATGGGTTTCTGCCTTATTTGGGGAAAGTGTTCTCAGTGGACGGCCCCACTTGTCTGTTGCTGAACAGAAAATAGACGAGGAAAAAAACAGGGTCCGACCAGATAAGACCTGGGGGTACGTGGCTCGATCTGTTCCACCAATCCACGAGAGATGCGGCGGCGGCAGTTTAACGGCGGCGCCACCAGGGCACCTCCATCTTGTTTCCACCGGCGGCGGCGCTGGAGCGCACAGGTACGAGAATACCTCTCCCTCTCTTCTTGATCTTCTTCCTTTCCTTTGCTTGATTCTGTTGTACATGGAAGAAAGTTTGGTTGGGGGAAAAGGCGCAAGAAGCGGAAGAAAATTTAGTTGTACTTCTAGGAGAGGTAACAGGTAGAATTGGCCAGTTAGTTGTTGTTGATCTGGCGAACAAGTACCTAGTTTAAGGATTACCTATAAATGGCCAGTTAGTTGTTGTACACTCATGCTGCATTGAACCTTTAGGATTACCTAGTTTCAGTTATGATAATTCTTCCAATCAACTACTGTGATTGGTTGATCTCTGAATCGAAAGATATGAACATAACCTGTCATTAACTAGTGTTAGTTTGGCTTTTTGTTTCTCCATGTATACTCAAAGGTAATAACCAGTACATGGCGTTTCGTTTGTTAAAAAAAATACCTGAAAATTCTAAACTATGGTTGCAGCCTATGGTATATCCAGGTGGAAGGTGAAAGCAGTTTTGTGCAATTTGCTAACCAACAAGTAATCAGTAAGAAGAAAGAGGTTACTAAGAAGGTTAGCCTCTACCATTCTTGTTTACAAAAAAAAGTTGACTGTGTTGATTTAAAGTTAGTTATAACAACACCTGGGAAAGACTCAAAAAAGAGAAAATGTCTGTTGTTTTCTTGTGGATGCAGAAACAAAGTGAGAAAAGAACTGCATCCAATGGAAAAGAAGTGAAGAAGAGAAAGAACAACAATGAAAACAAGCTGCTCGAACCTACAACAGGAAAATGTGCTGCAGAATCTGCAAGTGTGGTAAGTCCCTGTCCTTGATTCAGTCATCTCTTCAGGCAGGATTTTAGTGACGATGAAAAAATCATTTAAATTTCTTTCACTTTTGTGTTAGGGCTGTGCTTTGATGGAAGAATTTGATCAGTTTGTTCAATACCAAAGTTTGGGGAAAGAAACTGAGGTTGGTTCTTTTACATCTCTGATTTCAAATGCATTCTCTTCTAGGTTTAGTATGCAATGCATTTCTTCTTACAAAGTGTGATATGAACTAACAAAGTTTAACACACACAAAAATGGTGGCCAAGAACTGATTGAGAGTCAAGAAGCTGAAATGGGGTTTAATTTGTTTGGTGGTATTGACAAAGAAGTAGAAGAAGGTGCACCAAATATCATGAGCGGAGATTTGGGAATGTCAAAAAACGATGAACAGACTGTAAGTCCTTACAAAGTGGGTAGTGTAATTATGTTTCTAGCATATGTTTTTCTTGCTCAAAAAATGTGACAAAATCTTGAATACAGTTTTAGTGTTTGACAGAAAGTTTATCTTGATTGTTTTTGGCAGTCAATGGACAGAAATGATGAGAACAACTACAATGTTACTGAATCTTCTTCAACAGTAGTGCTAAGTTTGAGCAAGCAGTTCAGTGTGAGAAAAAAGGAAAAACCTGCTCGTAATTCTGTTGAAAAATAAAGTAATTTAAGAGATGATATGACTGTGCAAAGGTAAATTATTCTTTACAGGATAGTGTTGGTGAGAACATGTGCAGTGAACCTTTGACAACAATAGCAGAAGTGGAAAAACTTTTCCATGAGGTAAGATTCTGCATTTCTGGAAAAAAGAATAAAAATAGACTTTGGAGATATTAACAATGTTTTTTGAAGATTTTTATTCTGATGTCGAATAATTTTGTTTCTTCCCTTTGCAGGTACTTTCTTTGGCTCAGAATTCTGAATATGATTATGAAGGCAATTCTGACAGCGGAGATTCTGATCAGGATACAGTAGCTTGTGCTGGGAATGAAGAGTATGTGTTCCCTACACCAGAAGAAGCAGACAATGCTAGTACACCAAAAGTTGGTAAGGTGTTCTCAACACTAGATGATGCTTTCCGGTTTGCAAATGTTTATGCTCAGTTGAATGGTTTCGCAATGATAAAAGGAAGGAATTATAAGAATAGGAAGTTGTATTTCTAGTGCAACAAAAGTAGGAAAAGACCAAGTGCCAACACTGGTTTGAGGAAAAGGAAAAGAAACATTATTGAAGGGACAAATTGTTCCAATGAATATAACAGTCAAGTTGGTGGATGACAAGTGGCATATTGCATCAATTTGTCTTGAGCATAACCATGATCTAGTCAGGTCTCCATCACTTACAATTTTTTTTAAGCCACAGAAATATGAATGAGGCGGAAATTATGTTGTCAAAGTTGCTTCAAGAACACAGAGTGAAACCCAGAAGAATCATGAGCATATTCAGAAGGCTCTGTGGTGGGAAGTTGGGAAACATTACCTTTGATGTGAAGAAACTAGATAATTTGAAACAGGGAGAATGGGTGCGTAAAAAGGAGAACACAGATATTGAATGGACATTGCAGTACATTGAGAAGCTACAAATTGAAACTCCTGGTTTCTGGTACAGGATGCAAAGAGATACAGACAACACAGTTCTCAGCTTATTCTGGACAGATGCTCGTTCCCGATTGAACTACCGGTCGTTTGGTGAGATCATTTTGTTTGACACCACTTACAGCACAAACAAGTATAACATGCCTTTTGCACCTATAGTGGGAATTAATGGCCATGGAAGAACAATTGTGTTTGGTTGGGCCCTATTGCAAGATCAGACTTCGGATACTTTTGTATGGTTGTTTGAAACTTTCATGGAGGTCATGCAGTGGAAAAAACCAGGAATAATCTTGACAGACCAAGATGCAGGGATGAAAGCTGCTATTCCTCAAGTATTTCCAGATGCGCTACATAGGTTCTTTCGTTGGCATATATTTAAAAATGTCTGGGAAAACATGAGTTCTTTCATGGCTACCAGGGAAAAAATGGAGAAAGATATGATGAAGTGTTTATTGCAGTCCATTACTGTTGAGGAATTTGAAGAAAGATGGGAGAAATTTGTTCTGAAGTATAAGTGTGCTGAACATGCTCACATCAAAAGGATGTGGGAGAACTGGACCTTCTTTGTTCCAGCTTATTTTTGAGGGTTGTTTTGCCCTTTCATTAGGTCAACTAGCCGTAGTGAAAGCTTCAACTCAAATTTCAAAGACTACATCAGGAGGAAAGATACTATAGAGGCATTCATGAAACAGTACGTGTTACTCCAAGAGAATGTTATTCACATAGAAAACCAGGACAGATTCTTGTCGAATGAGAAGACTCCTGTGTTTTGGAGTCATCGGTCTGTTGAACGGCATGCAGCAGCAATATATACCAGAGGAATCTACTTGAAGTTTTTGACAGAATTAGTGAATGCAACAGCTTTCAAAGTTATAGAAATTGAGAAGAACAAAGTGTATGACTTGAAAAAACACATAAGATATGAGAAACCAGAATTCACAAGAGAAATGTTCAGAGTCCATGTGGACCTTACTGCTGGTTCGTTCGAATGTTTCTGTGGGAAGTTTGAGCATGATGGTATTGTGTGTTGCCATATCCTCAGACTTTTTACGCAGTTTGACATTACCCATATTCCAGATAAGCTGATTGTTGAGAGATGGACTATTTCCTTTCGAGAAAAGGAATTGGAAAAGTGTAAGAAAGAAATGGTGCTGCTTACAGGTGATGATCAGTCACACAGTGCAGTTAGATATGCTATTTTGTTGAGTAAAGTTGGTGAAGCATGCTCGGACATCAGCAAAGATTCTGAACTTAGCAAAGAACTTTTGGATGCTGTTGCTCAAGTTCATTGCAAGTATTTGGAGGGAAAGAAACAGCAACAGGAAGTGCAGTCTAAAAATTCGTTGAAAGATCCTCCTGTACAGTCATCCAAGTCTGTGAACAAAGGAGAAAGATTGAAGCCACAATCTGAAAAGAATTCTAGGAAGAAAGCAGCTGCAAAAAGAAGATTGGCTGAAGCTTTTCACTGGAAAAAGGAAGACTGGGTGCACCAAGGAAGAAGATAATTTCTGTTTGTGCGTTTTGCACTGTTAGCTGAGAAAATTTAGATGGATTTTAATTATTGTGTCGAAGAAAAAAATGATAAGTTACACTTGTTATAGCTATAGTTGAGCTTGAACCATTTAATTTATTTTGTGGTAATAAAAAAAGTAAAAAAAAATTCTAATTTGTTTTGTTGATATGCTGTTAGATATGCTAGCTCCATGGAGGCATGCCTTGCACTTGGTAGCTACGTAGGTAGATTTGAGACAGAGGAAGTACTAGATGTGCGCAATTATGAAGAACTTTGTCTTCTTCTTCTTCTTTTTCTAGCTTAGTAGTTGTAAGCAAAAGGAAACAGAGGAATTTATTCTTCGACAATCCCTTATCACAGGAAGTGACTAATTATCCGTAAAATAATGATCCCTAGAATATTGTTCTTCACTGACCCGTTATGACGAAATGTTCCTCAGTTGGAATATAATTTTCTGAGTAAATATCATTTTTCAGATAACAATCATTTTTAAATAAACATCATCAAAAAAATATAATCTTCCCTAAAGTCAAATGGAACTGTTCATTAAAAAAGTTGTTATGTTGGAAAAATACAAATTATTTTTTCAAAAATGTTCCTCGTTTGGAAAAATATTCTTTGAAGTGTAAAAGTGTTCTTCAAATAAAATAATGTTCAAGGAAATCAACAAATTTTCCTTTAATAATGTTCCGTGAATTGTTCTAATAAAATTAAATTGATATTAAATGTTCCCTTAATAATGTTTCGTGAATAATGCATATTGACTTAAATCTTTTTTTCGTTAATATTGTTCCCTACATAATATTCGTTGAATAATGTTCCTCCAAATAATAGTCCTTGAATAATGTTCCTTGAACGAACATTTTTCTAGGGAACATTAATGAGGGAATATTATTTGGGGGACATTATTAAAGGAACAATATTCTAGGGACATTATTGGGGAAAAAATAATGGAACATTATTCAGGGAACAATATTCAGGGAATATTATTGAGGGAACATTATTAAAGGAACAATATTCACGGAAATTAAAAAAAGTTGCTCTTACATAATGATCATGAACAAATGTTCTTGCGATGAATTTTTCCTTCAATAATGTTCTTGCAATATTATTTGGGGAACATTATTCAGGTAACATTATTAATCAGGGAACATTATTCAAATAAACATTCTTCATGGAACATTATTTGAGGAACATTATTAATGGAACATTATTCCGTGAATAATATTCCATTAATTTTGCTCCCCCAATAATGTCCCCTGAATATTCTTCCTTTAATAATGTTCCCCAATATAATGTTCCCTCATTAATGTTCTCAGGGAAATGTTCCTTTAAAATTCTGAACATTTTATAAATTGTTGTTGAACATTTTATAAATTGTTCGTTTTGCTCTTTTTTTCTACTTTAGTTTGACAATTCATTAGATTATTAAAGGGAAAACCATTAAATGAACATTTCTTTGAGGGAACATTAATGAGGGAACTTTATTTGCGGAACATTATTCAACGTACATTATTGGGGGAACAAAAATATAATGGAACATTTATTTGGGGAACAAATATTAAAGGGACATTCTTCAAGGAACATTATTGGGGGAACAATAATAATGGAATATTTATTTGGGGATCATTATTAAGTGAACATTAATCAGGAACATTATTTGGGGAACATTATAAAAAAATTCCCACATATTTTTTTAATTTGTGAACAAATAAAATTCCCATATTTTTTCTCTATAATTTTAGAACAAATTTTGAAAACATGAACAAATTTTGGAACAAATTAACTTCAATGTTCCTTGAATAATGTTCAATGAACGAACATTTTTTCAAGGAACACTGAATGAGAGAATATTATTTGGGGAACATTATTAAATGAACAATATTTAGGGGACATTATTGGGGGAACATAAAAATAATGGAACATTATTCAGGGGACATTATTTAGGGAATATTATTGAGGGAACATTATTTGGGGGACATTATTAAAGGAAGAACATTTAGGGAACATTATTGGGGGAACACTATTAGTGGAACATTATTTAGGGAATAAATCGTTAAAAAAATGTTCTTACATAATGATCATCAACAAAATGTCCTTGCAATGAATTGTTCCTTCAATAATATTCTTGCAATATTATTTGGGGAAGATCCTTGAATAATGTTCCCTGAATAATGTTCCTTGAATAATGTTCCCTGAATAATGTTCCCTGAATAATGTTCCTTGAATAATGTTCATTTAATAATGATCCCCAATATAATGTTCCCTCATTAATGTTCCCAGGAAAATGTTCGTTTAGTAATGTTCCTTTAATAATTGTTCCCTTAATAATGTTCCCTCAATGACTTACTTGGAATATATATCGTTACAAAAATTCTGACCATTTTATAAATTGTTCTTGAATAAACATTCATAAAAAATGTTCCACAATTAAAAAAATGTTCCTAGATAAATGATTTGGACTTTAAAAAAAGATTTATATATATTTTAAAAAGTTCTCAGAAGGGTAAAAAAACATCTTTTAAAAAATATTGTTCCCTGAGTAATGTTCCCAACATAATGTTCCCTAAGAACGGGGTCCTAGGGAACATGATTAACAAACATTGCCCCTCCCTCTTCGTTTTGCTCTTTTTTTCTGCTTTAGTTTGACAATTCATTACATTATTAAAGGGAACACCATTCACTAAACATTTCTCTAGGGGACATTATTTTGGAAACATTATTAAAGGAACATTATTGGGGGAACAAAAAATAATGGAACATTTATTTGGGGAACATTATTAAAGGGACATTCTTCAAGGAACATTATTGGGGGAACACTATTAAAGGAACAATATTCAGGTAATATTGTTGGGGGAACAAAAATTAATGGAATATTATTTACGGAACATCGTTATAATTTTTTTGAACATTTTATAATTGTTCTTGAATAAACATCTTTACAAAAAAAATCCATAATTAAAAAAAATGTTCTTACATAATGATCATCAACAAATGCTCTGCAATGAATTGTTCCTTGAATCTTGCAATATTATTTGGGGAACATTATTCAGGTAACATTAATTATGGAACATTATTAAAAAGAAACATTATTTAGGGAACATTATTTGAGGAACATTATTATTGGAACATTATTCCCTGAATAATGTTCATTTAATAATGCTCCCCAATATAATGTTCCCTCATTAATGTTCCCACGAAAATGTTCGTTTAATAATGTTCCCTCAATGACTTTCTTGGAATATACATCGTTACAAAAATTCTGAACATTTTATAAATTGTTTTTGAATAAACATTCATAAAAAATGTTCCACAATTAAAAAAAAATGCACCTAGATAAATGATTTGGACTTTAAAAAAAGATTTATATATATTTTAAAAAGGTTCTCAGAAGGGTAAAAAACATCTTTAAAAAAAATTATTCCCTGAGTAATGTTCCCAACATAATGTTCCCTACGAACGGGGTCCTAAGGAACATGATTGACAAACATTGCCCCTCCCTCTTCGTTTTGCTCTTTTTTTCCTACTTTAGTTTGACAATTCATTACATTATTCAAGGGAACACCATTCACTGAACATTTCTCTAGGGGACATTAATGAGGGAACATTATTTTGGGAACATTATTAGGCGAACATTATTGGGGGACAAAAAATAATGGAACATTTATTTGGGGAACATTATTAAAGGGACATTCTTCATGGAACATTATCCGGGGAACATTATTAAAGGAACAATATTCAGGGAACATTATTGGGGGATCAAATATTAATGGAACATTATTTAGGGAACAATATTATTTGGGGAACATTCCTTGGAAAACAATTAATCTTTCCCTAAATAATGTTCCTTGGAAAATGTTCCCCGGTGCCAAAAAAAATTTGTTAAAAAATGTTATCTGATGTTTGAATAAATAATTGTTCCTTGAATAATGATCCCTCAATAGTGTTCTCAGAAGTCTAAAAAATGTCCTCCAAATTAAGAAATGCTCTCCAAATTATAAAAATGTTCTTCAAGTTAAATAATGTTCCTCGACATAAAAAAAAATGAAGTTCCCTCAATAATGTTCTTAGAAAATAAAAAAAAATCTTCTTCAAATTAAATAATGTTTTCTAAAGTATAAAAATGTTCTTCAAGTTAAATAATGTTCCTCTACATCAACAAGTAATGATACCTGATAAAATGTTCCTTGAATAATGTTCTCTGAATGATAACTGGATAATGTTCCCTGAAAATTGTTCCCTAAATATTCCTTTGAAAATGTTCCCTTGGGGCCAATAAATTTTTCTTGGGAAATGCTCCCTAAAGTCCAAAAGAAATGTTCTTTGAATAATGTTCCCTCAATAATGTTCTCAAAAGTCTTAAAAATGTTCTTCGAATGAAAATATTAGACTTGAAGTACAAAAAAGTTCTTCAAGTTAGAAAATGTTCGTCGACATCAACAAGTAATGATACCTGAAAAAAATGCCCTGAATAAATGCACTCTGAAATAATGATAACTGAATAATGTTCCCTGAAAATTGTTTTGTAAATAATGTTCCTTGGAAAATGTTCCCTGATTAATATTCCCTAGAAAAATGTACCATTGGCATAAAAAAATAATGTTCCCTAAATAATGTTCCATTGGCATAAAAAATTATGTTCCCTGAATAATGTTCCCTAAAAAAATTGCTTAACGTTAAAAAATAGTCTTGCAACATTGTTGAGGGAACAAAAAATTACATTATTAAGGGAACATCGTTCTATGAACATTTCTTCGGGAACATTGATGAGAGAACATTATTAAAGGAACATTATTTGGGGAACAAAAAAAATGGAACATTTATTTGGGGAACATTATTAAAGAGACATTCTTGAAGGAACATTATTGGGGGAACAAGTAATGTTCTGTAAAAAAATGATAATTGAATAATGTTTGCTGAATAATGTTCCTTGGGGTCAACAAAATTTCCTTGGAAAAAATGTTTACTACATTCTGAATAAAAAAAATGATCCTTGAATAATGTTCCCTCAATAATGTTCTCAGTAAAATCAAAAAAATGTTCTCTGAAGTATAAAAATGTTCTTCAAGTCAAATAATGTTTCCTTGGCATCAACAATTAATGGTACTTGAAAAAAATGTTTCCTGAATAGTGTTCTCTAAAATAATGATAAACTGAATAATGTTCCCTGAATAATGTTCCCTAAATAATGTTCGTTGGAAAATGTTCCCTGGTGCCAAATTTTTTTTGTTGAAAATTGTTCTCTGGAGTTTGAATAAATAATTGTTCCTTGAATAATGATCCCTCAATAGTGTTCTCAGATGTCTAAAAAATGTCGTCCAAATTAAGAAATGTTCTCCAAATTATAAAAATGTTCTTCAAGTTAAATAATGTTCCTTGGCATCAAACAAAAAATGAAGTTCCCTCAATAATGTTCTCAGAAAATCTAAGAAAATGTTTTTCAAATTAAAAAATGTTTCTGAAGTATAAAAATGTCCTTCAAGTTAAATAATGTTCCTCAGCATCGACAAGTAATGATACCTGAAAAAATGTTCCTTGAATAATGTTCTCTAAATGATAACTGGATAATGTTCCATGGAAAATGTTCCCTAAATAATATTCCTTTGAAAATGTTCCCTTGGGGCCAACAATTTTTTCTTGGGAAATGCTCCCTAAAGTTAAAAAAATAAATGTTCTTTGAATAATGTTCCCTCAATAATGTTCTCAAAAGTCTTAAAAATGTTCTTCAAATGAAAATATTAGACTTGAAGTATAAAAAAGTTCTTCAAGCTAGAAAATGTTCCTCGACATCAACAAGTAATGGTACCTGAAAAAAAATTCCCTGAATAAATGCTCTCTAAAATAATGATAATTGAATAATGTTCCCTTAAAATTGTTTTGTAAATAATGTTCCTTGGAAAATGTTCTTCGAGTTAAAATAATGTTCCTCGGCATCAACAATTAATGATACCTGAAAAAAAAATGTTTCGTAAAAAAATGTTCGCTAGGAATAGGGAAGATGAATGGCAACATTGGCCTCATGTTGACATATGTTTGTATGCTCTGCGCGAGTCCATGATTTCTAATTTGTTAGATAGGAACGGTTTCGACCGAAAAAACATTGCCAGAATGGAGCAAAAAAAAAAGTTCTAGTCCAAACAGAGTGTAAAATAACCCGTGTGTGCGCTTTTATGAGAACATAAACATCATGTGGATCCAAAAACAGATTTCCCAATAAATAACCCGAGCGAGTGCATAATAACATTATGAGATTCCCTCCTTTCCAAAGAAGTCTTCTATTCCAAACAGGCTGAAGTGTCATGATTCTTTTATGATAAATGCAGGGCTACCTGAATAATGCTCTTGTTTGTGCAAACAAGATTCCAGTTTTCATGAGAGTCATGCTGTTCATAAATATTCCCCAAAAAAAGGGAAGTATAATGATCTTGGCTAAACACTGTTAAAAAATGTTCCCCAATAAAATGAGAAAAAGTTACTATAACGTATATTAAAGAAATGTTCTCATAAAATGTTTAAAAAGTTATTTGGGAAAATTATTGTTCTGTTGAGTCAAAAGTTTGTTCAGTGTTCCCTAGGAACGAGGTCCTAAGGAACTTTTGTTCTCTGGCTCTGACACTACTTTATGAAAAAACTGTCCATGAAAAGGAAGACCAAAAATTGTGTCTTGTAAACCTATGCATCAGCAGTGTTATGTTCATCGCATTGTGTTTGCTCCTGTAAGCCTATGGACTAGACCACAAATACAATAGAGCTACAAAGTTGTTTGATCCAGTTATCAAAAAACTGGAAAACATTTATGTGCAACAAACACATATATGAAGAAGAGATGCTATTCAGAAATCATGTTGTAATACAAAAAAGTACTGGTGACACGATTCCGAGAAATGTATTGTAAGGTGAAAAACATTTAGTACAAACCCAGAGAAAAGATTAAACTGCTGGGAAAATACTCCTCATAATGATTGTAGTTTTAGGGGCAGGCCGGGGAAGAGTGATTTCCACACGAGAGAAAAGAGGGGTACTTAAAAGTTTTTCAAACATGAGACAACTGACTTTATAACTACTTCTGGTGCACATTCATGGGCCAATTGGACAGATCCATTTTAGAAGCTCGAAGTGTTTGCTTTTTGCACATAACTAACGGCGCTTCTTCCACTTCTTGGTTGAAACATCTTCTTGAAGTCCCTCGAAGTCTTCTTCATTGATGTCAGACTTTGCCAGTTTGTAAGCAACAACCTGCCAAAATTGAGGAATAATTTCTTGATACAAATGAAAAGGTGAACAACTCATTAAGCATGACAAAAAAGTGGTGTTGAAGATTTTGGAAACTAAACATAGACCAAGTAAAGAGGAAGAATGATTTCCTGGTAACATACATCATCAAATTCCTTCATGTTCTTCCCATCCTAGATATCCATGTACATGATAGCATACAGAGCACAATTGTGGCTGCACAAGTATTTATACAATTCAGTAAAAGAAGTTGTTGTTTGAAAAAAATTCAAATGAATAAAAAGAGTTTAACAGAAAACAATGGACGATGTATAATGATGCTTGTTTTACTCACAGGTTGTTTTGCTGGGGGTAGTCCTCAGGAGAAATGCACTCAAAATTCTCAACATTCTTGTATGTGTACCCGGAAGACTTGAAATGGGTGCCCATGTTGATGATCTATATTCAAAAGAAGTACTAGAGTTCAACAAGCGCAGTACTTTAATAAGAAAACATTAGTTAAATTATGTAGAATCTACTGACATACAGAAGGTGACAGGGCAGGTAGCAGTAAAAACATTTGATGTTACAAAGGCAAAGAAGTTAAAAGTAAAGGAAGAAAACAAACTAGGTTTGATGTTAACTTGTTGACTTGATTTTGAGGAATAGAACTTCTTGAATCAAAGAAATTGATAGTTTCAAACAGATTGTTGATGCAGAACAAAGTCCAGTGGAATGAATCAACTCTGGGGAAGTAAAGCTGGATGGCAAAAAAAGTAGAAAAATCAGAGAAGATGAGAAAGAATGCAAAAAATGAGAATTTCTTGGATTGATAAAAGTTGTTTACCAGATCACGCTTATGTAAGTTCTTGCCAGAGTTATTTTTCTTGAATTCTCTTAGGCAAGACCGAGAATTCAAGTTTTTGGGGTCTACAAGCAGCTTCTCCTGCAGATAAATTAAAAACAGATCATAGCACTAAGAACATAACTTGCATGAGTGTATTGCGAAAAAAATAACATAGATGAGGAATAGAGAATTACCGTGAAATAGGAAGTAAAGCAATACTTTGAAGGTTCCTTAGTTTTTGGATTTGGATTTTCATTGTCATAACTGAAAACTTGGACATAGGCATTGAATACTTCGTTATCAACATTCCCTATTGCCTTTAGTGAATTATAGAAATTATCATACTCCACAGGAAAGCCATTGACATCGATAACGGTTGGACTACATGATAAAAGAATAGAAACATTTATTGAACAGAATGTACAAAAAGGAAGAACGTTTGATGTTTAAAAAATTAGTTGTTCCTTGAAATAACTTACTTATTGCCATTGTTAAAGTATTTGTTTCCAAGGTATTTCTTATAAAACTCCTGAACCTGAGGTTCAACAGCTATCTTTGATATCTTCTCTTGAGGAGATATTACTTTTGCTTTCCTTTCTTTCGATTTCTCTTCTCTATAGTGCTGGGACCAGATATATTTAATGCAGCATCAGATGACTGGTTCTCAGGTACTACAGGATCTGTCCAATTAAGCAGTTGCATATAATAAGCATTGTGCTGACAAAACAATGAAACATATAAAAAGAAGGCAGGGCATTGCAAACTGAACAACAAAAATGCAAGTACAAAGTCAATGCGGCGAAAGCAAACAATGGAACAGCAGGATAGGGAGATGATAAAAAAATGTTGGAAGTTACCTTTGGGAACTGACTTGTCAACTTCTGGGATTAAAATATCATCTGCATACTTCATAGCAATTTCAATGCCATTTCCCACATTGTCAATTGATTGTGAGCTCAGATTCTTTGGCATAGAGGCATGTTCAATTAGAATGTTGCTCGAAGGACACTATGTTCTCGAGACTAGGATTGTTCTGAACTAGAAAAGGAGAGATGGGACAACCAGATACTTCTTTGCTTGGGGTCTGACTAGGAAGTCTAACATCACCTGACTCTTGCTTATTCACTAACTGAACATGCTCACTGACAGAAAATGAGTTTCTAGTAAGAGGAGTTTCTTGCAGATTTACTGTCACAGAGTTGACATGCTGAGAATCTATCTGATTTGGCTCAATATCTCTTGCAGGATCAACAGAACCCAGTGGTTCCAGGAATGGCATTAATGGAGTCTGAACTGCCTCAGAAACGGCACCTGAAAATGTCAATAAGAGTGTTAAACAGCAAATTGAGTGCTATGACTACTTTGACTAAAAGAAAAAATGTTGACCAAATGTGTTATCAGAATGAATACCATTGTTCACAGCTGAAGGTGCTTGCTCACTTTCCTGAAATTGCTGAGGAAATGACACTTGCTTTCGAACTCCATCGCAAATTTGAACTTGGTTCTCCTTGGTAACATCAGGAGTAGGATTGACTCCTATATGCTCTTGAAATAAAGAACCTCTAATTGTCTCACTGTTTATTTGGACTGCGCGATTGTCGGGATTTACTGGTTCTCTGAGAATATTCCTGTTGCTGGCTCCAGACAGAAGAACAATGGGATTCGTGGTTGAAGTGCCAACATTGTTGACTTGGTGATACGTCTCCAACGTATCTATAATTTTTGATTGTTCCATGATGTTATATTATCAATCTTGGATGTTTTTATATTCATTTACAACAATTATATATCATTTTTGGAGACTAACCTATTAACTTAGTGCCCAGTGCCAGTTGCTGTTTTCTGCCCTGTTTTTGTTTTACAGAAAATCAATACCAAACGAAGTCCAAATGCCACGAAACTTTTTGGAGATTTTTTCTGGACAAGATAAACACTAGAAGCTTCGGGAGGAGGCCAGAAGCCCCAGGGGGTGCCCACGAGGCACCAGGGCGCGCCTGGGGGGGGGGGGGGTAGGCGCGCCCTGGTACCTCGTGGGGCCCACAGAGCTCCGTTTGACCTAATTCCTTCACTATAAATTCAGAAAAAAATTAGAAACCCTCAGGGGAGTCCACGAAATACTTTTTCCGCCGCCGGAAGTTTTTGTTCTCGAGAGATCCCATCTGGAGGCCTTCTCCGGTACTCCACCGGAGGGGGAATCGATCACGGAGGGGCTCTACATCAACCTTGTTGCCCTTCCAATGATGCGTGAGTAGTTTACCACAGACCTTCGGGTCCATAGGCAGTAGCTAGATGGCTTCTTCTCTCTTTTTGATCTTCAATACAATGTTCTCCTTGATGTTCTTGGAGATCTATCCGATGTAATGACTTTTTGCGGTGTGTTTGTTGGGATCCGATGAATTGTGAGTTTATGATCAAATTATCCATAAAATTATTTGAGTCTTCTCTGATCTCTTTTATGCATGATTATTATAGCCTCGTATTTCTTCTCCGATCTATTGATTTGGTTTGGCCAACTAGATTGATTTTTCTAGCCATGGGAAGAGGTGCTTTGTAGTGGGTTCGATCTTGCGGTGCTCAATCCCAGTGATAGAAAGGGACATGACACGTATGTATCGTTGCTACTAAGGGTAACAAGATGGGATCTATTCATTGGGTTTATTAATTCGTGAGTTTGTCTTGTCTACATCATGTCATCGTTCTTAAGTTATTACTCTGTTCTTATGGACTTCTTCTCTCTTTTTGATCTTCAATACAATGTTTTCCTCGATGTTCTTGGAGTTCTATCCGATGTAATCACTTTTTGCGGTGTGTTTGTTGGGATCCGATGAATTGTGAGTTTATGATCAGATTATCCATGAAATTATTTGAGTCTTTGTTGCACTCTTTTATGCATGATTATTATAGCCTCGTATTTCTTCTCCGATCTATTGATTTGGTTTGGCCAACTGAGTTGATTTATCTTGCCATGGGAAGAGGTGCTTTGTAATGGGTTCGATCTTGCGGTGCTCAATCCCAGTGACAAAAAGGGACATGACACGTATGTATCGTTGCTATTAAGGGTAAAAAGATGGGGTTTATTCATACATGAGTTTATCTTGTCTACATCATGTCATCGTTCTTAAGGCGTTACTCCGTTCTTTATGGACTTAATACACTAGATGCATGCTGGATAGCGGTCGATGTGTGGAGTAATAGTAGTAGATGCAGGCAGGAGTCGGTCTACTTGTCTCGGACGTGATGCCTATATACATGATCATTGCCTTGGATATCGTCATGATTATTTTCTTTTCTATCAATTGCCCAACAGTAATTTGTCTACCCACCGTATGCTATTTTCTTGAAAGAAGCCTCTAGTGAAAACTATGGCCCCCGGGTCTATCTAAATCATATTACTAAAACCCTAAAAATATTGCTGCCATTTTCTTTTATTTATTTTATTTTGTATTTTTTGTTTCAATCTATCTATCTATCATATACAATTTAATCTTGCAATTGACCGCCGAGGGATTGACAACCCCTCGTTTGCGTTGGGTGCAAGGATTTGTTGTTTGTGTGCAGGTGCTGCTAACGAGGTGTTGCGTGATTCTCCTACTGGTTCGATAACCTTGGTTTCATAACTGAGGGAAATACTTATCTCTACTGTGCTGCATCATCCCTTCCTCTTCGGGGAAAATACCAACGCAAGCTACAAGTAGCACTTGGCTGCTTGAATTTTGCTGTAAAGACATCACAGTTGCTTTGAGTTTTGCAAACATACTCTGTACATGTTCTTCATGAAACTTCTTCCAAATTACATCATGCTTTGCAACAACTTCAGAGATTATCTTCATAACCTATTAGTTTGAGCAACCAAAACAGATATATGTGTATTAGTTTCTGCTATGAAAGTAAACTGACAAGACTAAAATCTATTAAGAAATAAAAGGAAAAAAGCACAAAAATGTACTTCTGGATTGTTGTTCGAAGTAGATGGAACATTTGAGATGTCATTGTGGTTTGGAATGACATTTTCCTCATTATGAAAAGATTGTGGGGCTTTGGACCACTTTTCCTCAGCCAATACAATTGCACGAGCACTGTAAGGTGTCCTAGAGATGTCTTTCAACTGAACAGAAAAAATGCAATTGAAAGGGATTATAAATGACAAGATTTGCTCCTTCTTGATTGGTACTAGAAGAAAAAGCTTTTTGCTGACTTGAAAAATGAACAACAACAAATGGATACAAAAAGCTTACTGGTAAGAAACCCAATGCAAAACGCTTCTTGGATGCTGTGTTCAAGTCCACTGTAGCTAGATAGTTAAAGTCTTCGTTCTGAACATGTGCAATTCTAGGGACTCCATAATTGATGTTTCGTTGTTCAGAAGCTTTTGTGAAGTCTACGAAGTCCAGATAAACAATCTAGGAAGGTTGTGAATCATAAGAAAAGATGAAAGAGGTAATCAGTGACTATAAAATAAGAATGCAGAACTTAAGACTATGTAAAAAAATGAAAATGACAGAAAAAAGAAAACTTACAGCAGCCAAAGGTAAACATCCACCAACATAGATTGAATTGTTCAAGGGAATTTCAGTTCTATTGAAGAGATTAGTGCTGAAATTATCAATTTCCTTGTTCAAGTGATTAATGCACAACTGAGCCAAATCAAAGGTCTTCAGCTTGCTAATGTCATGCAGCCCATAAAGAAGTTTCCAGTTTGCATAATTCCGAGTGGTTGGGCAGAAAATAGAAGTTATGAACAGAAACATGAAGCTCCGGATGAAGCCTTCCTCGGTCTCATCATTCTTCATCATGGTGACTATGTTATCAAATGGAATGTTCTTCTCGCCAGCACCAAGATACCGAGACCTAAGTTGTAACACTCTAGCCACGATAACTTCATCTGTGCTGTCCAGAGGAAAAGGCACAGAACCGGAACGAATACCAAAAACCTGAATTACCATCTCCCTTCTCAGATGAAATATCTTTTGACCCTTCCTGAAAACTCCAGTTCCATTACAATTTAAGTGGTTCGCAACCCATTGCAGTATTGGAATTGGAATCATTAAATGAGGATGAATGTTCAGGAGATGATCGAGCTCATATTTGGTAACATACGACTTTTGGATGTCAGTTAAATCAGCAACTGCCTTACGCCACCTAATGGTAGAGAATCTGTGCTTGATAGTACCCGCAGGATATTTGTAAAGTCTAGGCATTTTGACAGTTGAGTGAGAGCTGTACAATAATAAAAAAAGTAAGGTGCTGAAGTATGAAGTATAAAAATTGTTTCGTGTAATTGTAAGGTGCTGAAACAAAGATTAATTCAGGAAAAACAAAAGAGCAGTACGTAGTATCACTCGTAGTTACGTTATTCACAAAAAAGAAAGTATGACAGTGAATAACATCAAAAACATTATTAAATAAAAAGCAGCAAAAGCAAGTGAATATGACAAAAAGTATCAACCTAATAAGCGCCACATCTTGCAAGTTTCATATTGTATTACTAGGTTAACGTCCTATATCAAAAACTATTGCCACATCACCTACTATCACTTAAAAAACGAACACTGGCCTACAGTGCACAGATATATACATGAAAAAAAAGCAGCTAAGTATAACTGCTAGTTGTAACCTACAGAAAGTATCAACCAAAAAATATTCAGAGCATCTGGAGAAACATGTTTCTAAAACAATCCTTCTTCACTAATGTAGAATTGCTAGTTGTAACCTACAACAAAAATCACAAAAGACCTAACACCAGTCCACCAAAAAATGCTTGTTCACTTTTGTACAACAAATCCACATGATCTGGATATATAGCATATCCACATAAAAGGATTGTCAAAAAAAGATATAAACAACCATAACAAAAAAATACAGTTCACCAATTGCTTTCATCTAAAAATATATAACAACAACGATAAAATAATTCTCCCAATGAAACCAAACAGAGCATGGGAACAAAGTACATGCTTGCCTATACAGATAACTGATAGATGCCCCAGTGACTTATGCAACCAACTTACGGTACATGCTTGCCTAAGAAACACCAAACTCGCTTAAAACAATTAAATACAAGATAAGTGCAATATTGATAGATGCGTGCTCACACGACAAAAAACATATGAATAGATAGAAACTGTCAGTACTAGACATCACGCACAACTCTCACATAACAAGATGAAACATTTCACATGTTGGTTAAAATATTGATAGGTGCTTGCTTCTCGACAAAATACATCCTAACAAGTTTCCATGATGCTGCTACACATTACAGAAACTAACAAAACATATAATCAAGAGATGAGGACTTCTGCATCATGCTACAGAAACACACCTATCATCATCAACATCAACAAACACACAAAAATCCCAAGGGCAAGCACATGAACAGACAACCCCCTACCATCATCATGCTGCATTCATACCCTGAATCCAAATTCTGAAGGCAACCCTCTTGTCTAGCCTCAGATTCACCCAAATCAGAACGAAAACTCCAGTACAAATCGCTCCATCGCTGCCACCAAAACCTCCTACAAACCCTAGAAACACTGGACCGACACAAACGGGACAAAATCGCCTCGATCTGGCGGTACCACACACAGAGAAAAAGAACCAGCATGACAAGAACACAGCGGGGGGAATTGGGGGCGTTACCTTGAAGATGCCGAACTTGATGAAGCTTGACGGAACCCTAGACGACGCTGACCTTTACGAAACACTAGACGACCCCGACCTTGAGGAAGCCTAGACGACGCCGAACTTGACGGAACCCTAGACGACGCCGACGATGGAGACACTGACCACCTGCAAATAAATATCCATCGCGACAACGTCAGCCAGATCTGATCGGCGATGCCTCGGACGAATCGGGGGGAGAGAGGCCCGTCGGCTGCTTACGAGGGCGGCGGTCTCTTGCCGGAGTGGGATCCCCGGAGGAAAAAGCAGATGAAGAGGGAGGAAGGGGGATGCGGCACGAGGGAGGAAGGGGGAGGTGTCTCTGGAGTGACGAAAGAAACAGTCGCACGAGGAAGGAAGCGAGACAGCGAACAGGTAATAAAAAGGCCGGCCCAAATCAGGTGAAGGGGTGTGCGGCGCCTCGACACTTTGACGCAGAATGCGTCAAATAGGAATTTCCGGCGAAGAGTCCTCGCGTTCGATAACGAGAGTGGAATATATTATACTAGCTCGTAGGTATTATGGCCCAAGAACTCCGAACAAGGCTTGTGGCCCAAGAAAGTTTAAAGTGTTGATCGCATCAACTTTCTCTTTCTTTTCTAATAGAAAATAACTTTTCTCCTTCTCATATCTATGTTATTTACTTTCTCTCTAGAAAAATCTCTGACTGTTCGGAAGTTAAGCAACAGATCAGAACATCTTCCCTAATCGCTCTTTAATCGCGCATGCAGACTCCCGGCTTTGGATATTAGCTGCATGCAAAAAAAATGAAAAAGCTGATGTCAGCAAAGATTCAATCTAAAAATAAAATTCAAAATGTTTTGTATCTCAAACCGTTGGTCCGATTGAAATACCGTTTCCACATAAAAGATTCGCCGGCGATGAGACCTTCGAAACTAGATCCCAAAATGGTATGTTCCGATGACTTTTTTTTCAGGTGAAAAGTTACCACACCTATGCAATGTAAGTTATCACGGTTGTGGTACATAAATTATCATGTTGTTTACACAAAAAATTATCGGGCATGAAAATGGTTCCTTTAACCTTTTCTTCACATGCACATGCGTGCATGCATTAGAGGGAGAAAAAAAATATATGATGTCATCCTAGATTCTCCCCTATTTCAAAACTTCAAAGTGTTTTATAGCTCAAATCGTCGGTTCGATCAAAAAATCGTTGTCACATAAAAAATCCGCCGCGACCAGACCTACGAAACTAAATCCCGTGCAAATAGTTACCGGCCCGAGCTAAGTAAGTTATCAGCTCCGATGTGTGTATATTATCATGTTGTTTACACATGAGTTACCATGGTATGTTTTCAACAACTTTTTTTTACTCGGACAAAGTTACCGCGGTGTTTGTACATGAGTTATCACGCCCGCGGTTCGTATATTACCACGCTATTTACACATAAGTTATCGAGGGTATCTTTTCAAACAACTTCACCCCCCCGCGGTCAAAGTTACCATGGTGTTTATACGTGAGTTATCAAGTCTAGGTGCGTATATTACCTTTCTATTTACTTAGAAGTTATCGGGAGAGGGTATGTTTTCAAACAACTTCCTCACCTTCCCCACCCTGGGTCAAAGTTACCGCGGTGTTTGTGCATGCGCTATCATGTATACGGTGCGTATAGTACCATTCTATTTACACGGAAGTTATCGGGGGTATGTTTTCAAACAACCACCCCCGGATCAAAGTTACCGTGGTGTTTGTGCGTGAGTTATTAGTTTTGTTGTGCGTATGTTACCATGCTTTTTATATAGAGTTTACCATGCAATTTTTCAACAACCCCCCTCCTCCCAAGTCAAAAATAGTTACCATCTCTGGGCTAAGTAAGTTATCAACACTGATGTGCGTATATTACCATGCTAGTAGACATTTACCGAGGGAGGGCGGTTCAACAACTTTTTTTCCAGGTCAAAAAATTACCACACTTCGGCTAAGTAAGTTATCAACTCTGCTGTGTGTATATTACCATGTTATTTTTTCATATAAGTTACCCATGTATGTTTGTCAACAACTTTTTTCTTGGGTCAAAAAGTTATCCCGGTGTTTGCGCATGAGTTATCAGCCATGATGTGCGTGTATTACCATGTATTTACACGGAAGTTACCAGGGTATAATATCAACAACTCACCCACCCCGGGGTATGTTTTAAAAATAAAGTATTCCTCGGTCAAAGTTATCATGTTGTTTGTACTTAAGTTATTAGGTAAACGATGCGTATTTTATCATGCTATTTATGCAGAAGTTACCGAGGGTATATTTTTCAACAACTTTTTTTTCTGGGTCAATTTTTGTGTGGGTGTTTGCATGTAAGATAAAAAGTTTGCAATGCTTATATTACCATGCTATCCACATGGAGGTTAACGGGTTGTGAACTTTTTTCCTTGGGCTAAAATTATCATGATGATGGTACATAAGTTATCAAGTCCATGATCATAAATTATCATTTCATTAAAAAAAGATTACCAGGTTATATTTCAACAACTTGTTTGTGCTTCCGTAAAAAATCTTCTTGAAACAAAGAAAAGAAAATTGATGAAAATAGAATTTTTTTTGTCGGAAAAGGAGCGAATAAAAATAGCCAAAAAAATTCATAAAACAACTACATTACACGGTTTATGACCGGTGACAAGATCCAGAAAAAATAAAAATGGAAATCCCGCCCGCTACAAAAAAATGCACTGGCAGCATTCGTCAAAAATAAAAGCAATCTAATCTAAATCTAATCACTAGCAATGAGTTGTCCTTGTGGTAGCAAGTCTGGAATTAAATCTCCAGGTTGGAGGTTCGATTCCCACTGTGTCTTTTTTTACGACAAAAAATGTAGCGAAGGAAAAAAAAGAGCTGAGAACCAGTAGATACAATGGTTTATAACAGAAGGAAATAAAAATCGCTAGTGGAGGAGCGGATCAGGAGGACCTGTAGCAGAATTTCGATCATTCGGTCGTTAGATTTCACGAAATCTATAATTTTTTTTGTGGGGAAAAATCTTTTTTTACCCAAAAAATCTATGTTTTTTAGTTAAAAAAAATGGGTTTGCTAAAACTCAGCTAGCTGAGATTTTATTTGGTCTCATTCATGTTATCAGCCGCTGGATCAAAGCGCATCACGATTCGTGTAAGTTGTCGGTGGAAGGTTGCCAGTGGCGGAGCCAGAAAAAATGTATCATCTGGGCCAAGTGCTGTTAAAACTAATTAGGGAGGGCCAAACCATTTAAAAACTAATTTTTTAGCAGCAAATAATCACTACTTTTCCACTATTCATTAGCAAATATGCACTAAATGCCAAATGTTACGGGGGCCTGCTGGCCCCCCTTCCTCCGGCAGTGAAGGATGCGCTTGCGCTTTGCCCGTCGCTGCGGGGCGCCCCTATTCCTCGCCTTTAGCGAGTCTAACTTCCAGACTCGCAGAAGGGGGCGAGCAAGGTGGGCCGGCCCACGCGCCCGGAAAACCATAGCCTGTTTTTTTTTTCTGTTTTCGTTTTTTGCTTTATTTTTTGTTTATACTTTAAAATATTCTAATATATATATTGCAAAGAACACTCTACAAAAAATATTTGAAAAATGTTGAACAAGTATTTGAAAATGTTGAACAAGTATTTCAAAAATGTTGAACAAGTATTTTAAAAATGTTGAACTAGTATTTGAAAAAATTTGAACAAGCATTTGAAAAAAATGTTGATCATCTATATAAAAAATGTTAAACAAGTATTTTAAAAAATGTTGAATAAGTAATAAAAAATGTTGAACGAGTAAATAAAAAATATTGAACGAGTAAGTATTAAAAAAATATTGAACGAGTAAGTATTAAATGTTGAACGAGTATTTGAAAAATGTTGAACAAGTATTTGAGAAAATGTTGTTCATGTATATAAAAATGTTGAATGGATATTTTAAAAATGTTGAACAAGTATATGAAAAATATTGAACAATTATTTGAAAAAATGTTGATCATGCATATAAGAATGTAGAATGAGAAACAAAAAGAAACAAAGAAAACTAAAAAATAAACAAAAATAAACCAAAGGAAAAATAAAATGAAAAAAACTGAAGAATAAATGAAAAACCCGGAGAAGAAAAAAACAAAAATAAAATGAAAAATACAAAAGAAAATGAAAAATACAAAAAGAAAGCAAAAAAACAAAACAAAAACAAAAAATACAAGAAGAAAACAAAAAATACAAAAAAAGGAGCAAACCCGGCTCTTTTTCTGTGCAAGTAGAGTTCGCCCTAATACTGTCACGAACGGAAAGGTAGCCTTGTGGTTTGACGCAGTCACCCTAAACCAGGAGGCCACGGCTCGAATCCCAGCTTCGCTCCATTGTGCGTGAATGGGCCGGCCCGACTAGAGAATCCTTCCCATCTCGCTGAAAGCGAGAAATACTCGCCGCGGTCGCTGCAAGCACGAATCGCACGGCCAGCTGAGCTGTCTTTGTCGTGGATGAGAGATGCTTCTCCCAGACATCAATGGGCCTTTTTATTTGTTTTTACTATGAGTAGGAAGGTACGTGGTGGGGTGGGCCGTGGTTTTTTTTTTCTGTTTGTGTTGCAATGCAGCGTTTTTCTTCTTTTTTATTTTTGTTTTTGCCGTTTCTTTTTCTGTTTGCATGAGGGACATAAGTGTGCGAGTCCATTTATTTTTTGTTTTGTTAATTGAGAAAGTACAAAATTGATTTTAGTTTCTTTACAAAATTTGTCTCTTACTATTATTTTTACAAGTCACCGTGTGAACACAATAATGAAGATGAAAAAATAGGATGTGAACGAGACGGGGCTAGTTGCACATCCATCACTAAATATGCAACTCCAAGTGTTGTATCGTGACTGCAACTGCATGAGCACAAAGCAATTGCAACTGGGTCAGGAGAGGAGTTGTCGGGGCTTGTTGCATGTCCATCCACTACTAGGGAAAACCTTATAGGTGGAGGTTTAACACTAGCGAGAGTCAAAGACACGCGCTACTGATAATTACCAGTAGCGTTGGCATTGGATAGGCGCTACTGGTATCAACTTAGCAGTAGCGCGGGGATACGTAACATCGCTGCTGCTAAGTGGGCCCCACCGTACCCACCAGGCTACGTATAGTAGCAGCGCGGGCTAAGGAACACGCGCTACTGCTATTGCTCTTAGCAGTAGCGCGGGTCAAGTACCCCCCGCTGCAACTACGGCTGCGCTGGCCCACGTGGTGGTCCCCACTTAGCAGTAGCGCGGGTGGCGGACCAGCGCTACTGCTATTGCTCTTAGCAGTAGCGCCGTGCGCCAACCCGCGCTGCTGCTAAGGTGCAGCTGCCACCTTTTCCACCCCTCTCCCCCCTCCCCCTCCTCTCTCCCTCACTTCTTCTCCCTTGCTTCCCCCATTACTACTAGCTAGCTTTGTTTTCTCTTCCTTCCCCTACCTCTCTTCTCTCTCCTTTAATGCCCCCTCCACCATCTCCATTAATGCACCCCTTAGCTTTCTCTTCTCCCTCCACTAGTTAGAGCCATCTCCTTCCCCAACTAGCTAGATCTACCCATTTAATGAAGTGACCTATCTACCTCCCCAACTAGATCTATCCATTTAATAAAGTAAAGCCATCTTTGTCCACTTTTGATCCCTAGGTGTGTAGCGACACCGACCTCATCACCGTGCTCGATCTCTCTCGAGATAGGTGAGTAAAAAATGGTGCTTTTGGATGAATGGAAATATGTGTGTGTGTGTGTGTGTGTGTGTGTGTGCGATATGACTGAATCGGGCGATATGGTGGGAATTTTGCGTGTGGCATGAGTTGCCGCCTATATGTGTATTTGCCGAATTGTGCGTGACATGACATGAGTTGCTTATGTTTTGCCGAAATGTCGATTTATTTCCGTTTCGGCGAATTTCGGGCAAACTCTATTGGTCCCTATTTTCAGGGAAGGGCATGCCGAATTTTTGTATTATTTTGATGCATGCATGTGTTTATAATCCTTTTGCTTATTATACCGCGCAGGCGATCATGAAGATCAGTGGAAGTATGGTGGAAAGATGGTTGCGATCCGCAGTTCACGACATGCATGAAAATAACCGGAAGGAGATTTTATGTCCGTGTCGAGGATGCAAAGGAGGAGTCTGGCTCGACCCCTTTATGGGAGGACGTTTGAAGGCGCACCTGCTCATGACTAGTTTCATGGATGGTTATACTCGGTGGATAAGTGAAGATGATGATGATGCTAATGACGTCGACGGGGAGGCCAATGACGACATGGGGCCAGACGTAGAGATGAGCGATAATGGCGGCGGAGAAGAGGCCGGACATGACGGAGAAGACGCGGACACGCCGGAGCCTTTGTCGCTACTAAGTTCAGGCGTGCGGGACCCTTATGTTCGAGACTTGCTTCGCAAGAAGACGACTAACGACATAGTGATACGTCCCCAACGTATCTACAATTTTTGATTGTTCCATGCTATTATAGTATCAATCTTGGATGTTTTATATACATTTACAAGCAATTATATATCATTTTTTGGGACTAACCTATTAACTTAGTGCCCAGTGCCAGTTGCTGTTTTTTGCCTGTTTTTGGTTTTTCAGAATATCAGTACCAAACGAAGTCCAAATGCCATGAAACTTTTTGGAGATTTTTTTCTGAACATAAGAGACACTAGAAGCTTCGAGAGAGGGCCAGAAGACAGAGGAGGTGGCCACGAGCCACCAGGGCGCGCCCCAAGGGGGGTGGCACGCCCTGGTGCCTCGTGGGCCCATCTCTGCTCCGTTTGACCTAATTCCACCTCTATAAATACTCTAAAATCGGGAAACCAACAGAGGAGTCCATGAAATACTTTTTTCGCCACCACAAGTTCCTGTTCTCGAGAGATCCCATCTGGAGGCCTTTTCCGGCACTCTGCCGGAGGGGGATTCGATCACGGAGGGGCTCTACATCTGCCTTGCTGTCCTTTCGATGATGCGTGAGTAGTTTACCCCAGACCTTTGTAGGAGATATGCCCTAGAGGCAGTAATATCAGTTACTTTTGTATCTCAGAGCTTGTAATGAATGTTTATGATCCATGCTATAACTGCAATGATTCTCGAGTCTGCAATAACCACGAGGCTTGGAGGGAAACTCATGTGCACGTGTGGTATAATAAACGGTAAATTGTATTCCTAGTCTTGCCTCTAAGACTGGCTCAAGTATTGCATGATGATCCTGTTTTCCTGATCATGGGCATGGCTATGCCGGCAATTTTGAGGGCACAATGTTGGTAGAACACTTGTGTTGAATCGACCCAAATTGATGTTATACTATGAGATATATTCGTCACAAGTTAATGGTTAAAATAACACAGAGATGGTTAACGTTTGCATGATTCCTTAGACCATGAGAGTATCGAGTTTCTTCATGCTTGCTTCATGAACTTTGGGGTTTGTTAAACGTCATCCGTAAATGGGTGGCTATTACGGCGGCTTACGGGTTCATGGAAAAGTATGTCAAGTAACTTGATAGCTCAAGATTGGGATTTGCTCCTCCGACGATGGAGAGATGTCTTTGGGCCCTCTCGGTGTTACGGTATCCATCATCGTCTGGCCAGACACTTTGTGATTTGATCACGGGGATGCCGGAACACGGGAACGAGAAAAGAGAACAATACCGGCAACGAGGTAACTGGCATTGTGGACAAGTTGTTGATCCACGAGGATGCCCACATGTCTCACCTCGGGTATTTGTAACATATCGCGAAGCAACAGGAATAGCACACGGCAACTGGAGGTTCACTCGAATATTCATTCGTGTGGGTATAGGGGTCAATATGGGTGTCCACGGCTCCGATGCTGATCATTGATCGGAAAGTGTTCCGGTCATGTCTATACTTCACCGAACCTATAGGGTCACACGCTTAAGGGTCATCTATCTGCTGAATACTAGACGAGGAGTCCGAGAGAAAGTCACTGGAAAGGTTTCAGAGACGATGGAAAAGTTCTGGAGAGAACACCGGAAAAGTTTCGGTAAAACCGAAAAGCCGTTTCGGATAAAACCATTGATCCAAAAAGGTTTCGGCAAGCACCAGGAATGTTTTGGAGGTTGCCAGATTGGTCTGGTAATTTCTGGAATTTTTCCGGAGGAAAAACCGAAAAAGGTTTTCGGAGCTGCCGGAATTGTTTACCGGGTAAACGAAGATGGTTTTAAATTAAACCACCATACCGGAAATGTTCCGGAGCGCGTCCAGATAATTTTAGAGGGTGCCAGAAATGTTCTGGGACCTTCCGGATTTTTTCAGAAGAAATAGTTTCGGAAAACATCTTGTCCCAGCGTTAGGGGACAAGATCCCACGGATCGTGGGGGCTGTTTTTGGGCTGTTTTTGGGGGCGCCCCCTTTAGGGGACAGCCCCCTTGTGGCTGGACAAAGTGTTGGGGGCCCCCCCCATGGTGGGGGGCAGCCCCCACAAATGGTGGAGAGTGTTGGGAGGAAGGTGGGGCCCCATGGGGGAACACCATGGACAAGGGAACATGTTTTCTCCATGTTTGGTGGGAACATGTTTCCTTGTTTGGTGGGTGCTTGTTTTGTGAGCTGATATTTCAGCCCCCCCTCACCCCTTCCACCACTATATAAGGAGGTGGAGAGGAGCTCTCCATCCTCACTCCAACTCTCTCACACATGGCATGCATGATCTGCCTTTCTTCTCTCCCTCCCACGAAATAGTTTCGTAGAGCCGAAAGGCTGTCTGGGTTCCGGTGGGAACTAGTTCTGGACGGCGAAGCCCTGCCGGATAGATGACACTGTATGTGTGCAACCCCGTAGAGAGGTCGTAGTTTCGATCTTTTGCCCGAGGGGCTATTCGTGTGTCCTCCCGGAGGGTTGTCCGAGTTTCCGTTTGGGTTTCGTGGGTCCTCCCGAAGGGCTGTCCGTGACATCGTCCAGGGGACTGTCCGACCGCCTCCCGAAGGGCTATCCGACGAGGGAGTACATCCTCGCGGTTGGGAGGTTGTAAAATCCTAGCTGCGGGGATCTGCACCAACGATCTTCACCGACTCTTCTTCCGCTGCGCTACGAGTCGGTACGGATCAGATCAAACCTTGTATGCAATCTCCATAGTGGTCCTCGGCGTGCTCGCTATACCGAATTTTTTTGTTTTCTGTCGCGTTCCCCAACAGTGGCATCAAGAGCCAGGCTATGAGTAGATGCATGTTATGATCTAGAATACATGAGATGTATGGGTATTGCATAGTATAATTTTGTAGTAGATGAGATCTATTGCTGAAAATTATTTGTGCGGGTAGCAGATGAAATCTGTTACCCGATGTTCCTGTTGCTTCCCGTGAATTTGCGTACTCCTGATCTTGACGGCATGGTGGAATCTCACAAAGTTCTGGCAATCCGCGATCCTTTCATGCTGCTCCTGAGTATGCTGATTGACAGATCAACGAAGTGCTAACAGTTCTTTGGGTTCCACTTTAGTTAAAGAAAGATGGATGTTTCGCAGACGAAGGGCAATGCAGATATGATCTGCACGGGGGTCACGCATATGACGAAGTTTAGTATGGGGCTCTAGATTTTATTGTCTCGTGTTTCATACACCCTGGAAAGTTAATCTAGCAACTTGAAGTATCATACTTGATGATAAACGTTGGTAGCTGCGGTTTGAGTCAAAACCTTAGAAGCCACGTAAAATAAAATTTTGCATAAACCGATTAGAGGCGTCTAACTTGGTTTTGCAGGATGGTTATGCATATGATGTGGTATAGCAATGCTCATATTAAATTTGATTATGTATGAGATGACTATATGATGTAATTAACATGACCTGCGTGTCATGATTCGGCATGATGGCTGGAGCCATATGATTGCACTTTAATGACCTGCGTGTCAACCTTGTGTAATGCACTTACTTTATTAGCTATAGAGATAGCAATATTATCTGATGCATCGACAAGGTGGTGGCAATCTTCGCAAAGGTGAACACCGACGCGAATGCCGAAGACGAAGAATACTTGACTTCTCCGTCAGAAGGGGCTATACCATATCATGCTATTATGAATTGCCTAAGATGTTTATCCCTCTTGATGCGCCCTTCTTGATTGCGCGGTAGTCGCTTTTTATTAGGGTGATCTCTCACAAAAATATCAAGTAGTTAGTGTTCTCCCAAGTGTAGCACCGTCACGGCACCTATCTCTTCGGGGTATCACATGGTTACATGGGTACGAACGATTAGAGAAGTGTGAGGCGGGTGAGTTGAGACCTCGCAGCGAGATCACTTGGTTGTCTTGACGTTCTGGCATGAAAGTCATGAGCTCGGAACACACGCATCGAAAGATGAACAAGAGTCACATAGAGATGTGATTGGCAAGTTGGCCTACCAATTGAAATTCTCGTCACTTGAGATGGTTACATCCTTGACGCTGAATTGAAAGTTGGATCTTGCATCACTCACAATCAATTATGAGAGATATTGATTTGAGTGGGAGCGCACTTTAGAATAAAATTGTTTATTCACTAGTGCCAAAAATCATTATGAACAATGTCTAAAATGAACTTGTGTTTTCCGTTGTAGATCAAATGGCTCGCAACACCGCGTTCAACTTAGGCCCTATGTTAGAGAAAGAGAAGTTAGCTGCGAATGGAAACAACTATGCGGACTGGGTCCGTACCCTGAGGATTGTCCTCAGGAGCGCTAAGAAAGTGTACGTGCTTGACGGACCTCTTCCACCTAAGCCGGCGGCAACAGCCGCGGCAGACATACAAAATGTCTGGGCCACTAAGGATGATGATTTCAACTTAGTGCAGTGCCTCATGCTGTCTTGCATGAGTTCAGAGCTTCAAAAATGTTTTGAATTCCATAACTCCTTTGATATGATCAAAGATCTGGATGCTCTGTACAAGTTTAATGCACGGTCTGAACGTTTTGATATCATGAAAATGATGTCGGAGACCAAGATGGCTGAGGGCAGTTCAGTTGGCGAGCACGTAGTCAATATGATTGGCTACGCTGAAAGGCTTAAAACCCTGGAATTTCCACTTCTAGAAGAGCATGTAATGGACATGTTGCTCCGTTCACTCCCCCCTTCTTACGGAGGTTTTTTCATGAACTACAACATGAATGGGATGGACAAATCACCTAATGAGGTGCTTGCCATGCTGAAATCTGTTGAAGGAGGACTGCAGAAAAATCGCAAGCAAGTGTTGCTTGTGAATAAAACTGCCAGTTTCAAAAAGAAAGGCAAGCCAAAGAAGGGCAAGGGCGCCGGTAAGACCGGCTTCCAACGCAAATCTAAGGGCGGAGCCAAGAATGAAACTGAGTGCTTCTACTGCAAGGGCACAGGACACTGGAAGAGAAACTGCAAGAAGTATCTAGAGGATAAGAAGTCCGGGAAAACCGGAAAAGGTATAATTGTTATACAAGTTAATGTCATTGACGTTTTGCTTGCTAGTGAAAATTCTAAGTCTTGGGTATTTGATACCGGATCGGTTGCTCACATTTGCAACTCGATACAGGGGCTTCAGAAGGTGCGCAAGCTGGCAAAGAATGAAGTCGTGATGCGTGTCGGGAACGGCGCTGGGATCGCCGCTCAAGCCGTCGGCATTATGCCTCTACGTCTCCCTTCAGGATTTATTTTGGAACTAAGTAACTGTTATTTTGTTCCGTTGTTGTGTAAGAACATTATCTCTGGATCTTGTTTAGTGCACGACGGGTACTCCTACAAGTCTGAGAACAATGGTTGTTCACTTTATTGTAAGGATATGTTTTATGGATTTGCACCCATTGTTGGGGGCCTTTTCATACTAAATCTTGAATGTGGAAATGATGTCTTTAACGTGAATGCTAAACGCCTTAAGAAGGCTGATACCACCACCACTTACTTGTGGCACTGTCGGCTTGGCCACATCGGAAAGAAACGCATGCAAAGACTCCATAAAGATGGAGTTTTATCGTCCCTTGATTTTGAATCATTTGACACATGTGAGGCTTGCTTGATGGGAAAAATGACCAAGACGCCGTTCACGGGTCATCCTGAACGGGCGGGTGAATTATTGGAAATAATACATAGTGATGTATGTGGTCCAATGAACACGGCCGCACGGGGTGGGTATTTTTACTTCGTGACTTTTACTGATGATTTAAGTCGGTATGGCTATATCTACTTGATGAAGCATAAGTCAGAAACCTTTGAAAAGTTCAAAGAATTTCAGAATGAGGTAGAAAATCATCGTGACAAAAAGATTAAGTTTCTGCGGTCTGATCGCGGAGGCGAATATCTTAGTCATGAGTTTGGCCAACATCTGAGTGACCGTGGAATCGTTTCACAGCTTACGCCTCCCGGAACTCCACAGCGAAACGGAGTGTCGGAACGACATAACCGAACCCTGTTAGACATGGTAAGGTCGATGATGTCTCTTACAGATCTACCAATATCTTTTTGGGGTCATGCACTAGAAACTGCCGCTTATACATTAAACAGAGCACCGTCTAAGTCTGTTGAGACGACACCACATGAGATGTGGAATGGGAAGATACCTAGTGTGTCGCATCTCAAGGTTTGGGGTTGTGAGGCATACGTAAAACGTTTACAGCCAACCAAGCTAGAACCTAGATCAGACAAATGTTACTTTGTAGGTTATCCAAATAACACCATTGGATATTCCTTCTACCACCAGTCCGAGGGCAAAGTGTTTGTCGCAAAGGTTGCACACTTTCTCGAGAAAGAGTTTCTCACTAAAGAAGTGAGTGGGAGGATAGTACAACTTAATGAGATTAGTGAATCTTCGGCAACCGTTGATATGGCTAAGGAACCGGAAGAAATTCCGCTAATTATCCCTACAACCGAGCCGGAAGTTGTCGCATGTGATGCGGAAACTTCAAACACCGTTGTTACTGAACCGCGCAGATCAGGTAGGGCTATCCAGCCACCTGAATGGTTTCATAACGAAATCTTCATTCTTGAAGACGATGAACCTGCACACTACAAGGAAGCAATGGCGGGGCCTAGCTCAAGGGAATGGCACAAAGCCATGAGATCCGAAATGGAATCCATGTACGAAAACCAAGTTTGGAACTTGGAAGAACTTCCAGATGGCGTAAAACCCATTGGTTGTAAATGGATTTTCAAAAGAAAGACGGACGCGGATGGTAACATCACTATCCACAAAGCTAGACTTGTCACGAAAGGGTTCACGCAAGTTCCAGGAGAGGACTACGACGAGACTTTCTCGCCTGTAGCTATGCTTAGGTCTGTTCGGATATTACTAGCAATTGCTGCTTATTTCGATTATGAAATATGGCAGATGGATGTCAAAACGGCTTTCCTAAATGGAAACCTTGATAGGGATGTATACATGATACAACCAGAAGGTTTTGTCGATCCTAAGAATGCTGGAAAGGTATGTAAGCTTCAGAAAGCCATTTATGGTCTGAAGCAAGCATCGAGGAGCTGGAATATTCGTTTTGATGAAGTGGTCAAAGAGTTTGGCTTCATCAGGAACGATGAAGAATCTTGTGTGTACAAGAAGTTTAGTGGGAGCGCAAAAGCATTTCTAATCTTGTATGTGGATGACATATTGTTGATTGGAAATGACGTGAATTTTCTTAGCGAAATAAAAGACTCATTGAAGAAGAGTTTTTCAATGAAAGACTTAGGCGAAGCGGCATATGTATTAGGCATCAGGATCTATAGAGATAGATCAAGACGCCTGATAGCGCTAAGCCAAAGCACGTACATTGACAAGGTGTTGAAAAGGTTCAACATGGAGAACTCCAAGAAAGGCCTACTCCCCATGTCACCTGGCACAGTGCTTTGCAAGAATCAGAGTCCTCGGACCCTTGATGAGCGAGTACAAATGAATGATATTCCATATGCTTCGGCAGTTGGTTCTATTATGTATGCCATGCTATGTACAAGACCGGATGTTTCCTATGCGCTAAGTGTTAGCAGCCGGTACCAAGGTGATCCAGGATTGGAACACTGGGCCGCAGTCAAGGTTATTCTTAAGTACCTCAGAAGGACCAAGGATTTACTCCTTGTGTACGGAGGTGATGAAGAGCTCATTGTAAGTTGTTACACTGATGCAGGCTTCATGTCTGACCCAGATGACTTCAAATCTCAATCTGGCTATGTTTTCATATTGAACGGCGGTGCAGTTGATTGGAAAAGTTCCAAACAAAAGACTGTGGCGGATTCTACAACGGAGGCGGAATATGTTGCTGCTTCAGAAGCCTCCAAGAAAGCTGTCGGTATCAAGCAATTTCTTGAAGACCTTGGTGTGGTTCCAAGTGCCGTGGACCCGGTGGAGATCTATTGTGATAATAGTGGCGCCGTGGCTCAGGCAAGGGAACCATGTTCGCACCATAAGACAATGCATATTCATCGCAAATATAAACTCATTCGACATCATGTCGAAGAAGGTTTAGTGAAAGTACGCAAAGTTCACACGGATCTGAATGTGTCAGACCCGATGACGAAGCCTCTACCACGAGCAAAGCATGAGCAACACCGGATTGCCATTGGTGTTAGGGAAGCCATGTAACTAGATTATGACTCTAGTGCAAGTGGGAGACTGTAGGAGATATGCCCTAGAGGCAGTAATATCAGTTACTTTTGTATCTCAGAGTTTGTAATGAATGTTTATGATCCATGCTATAACTGCAATGATTCTCGAGTCTGCAATAACCACGAGGCTTTCTGAAACCTTTCCAGTGACTTTCTCTCGGACTCCTCGTCTAGTATTCAGCAGATAGATGACCCTTAAGCGTGTGACCCTATAGGTTCGGTGAAGTATAGACATGACCGGAACACTTTCCGATCAATGATCAGCATCGGAGCCGTGGACACCCATATTGACCCCTATACCCACACGAATGAATATTCGAGTGAACCTCCAGTTGCCGTGTGCTATTCCTGTTGCTTCGCAATATGTTACAAATACCCGAGGTGAGACATGTGGGCATCCTCGTGGATCAACAACTTGTCCACAATGCCAGTTACCTCGTTGCCGGTATTGTTCTCTTTTCTCGTTCCCGTGTTCCGGCATCCCCGTGATCAAATCACAAAGTGTCTGGCCAGACGATGATGGATACCGTAACACCGAGAGGGCCCAGAGACATCTCTCCATCGTCGGAGGAGCAAATCCCAATCTTGAGCTATCAAGTTACTTCACATACTTTTCCATGAACCCGTAAGCCGCCGTAATAGCCACCCATTTACGGATGACGTTTAACAAACCCCAAAGTTCATGAAGCAAGCATGAAGAAACTCGATACTCTCATGGTCTAAGGAATCATGCAAACGTTAACCATCTCTGTGTTATTTTAACCATTAACTTGTGACGAATATATCTCATAGTATAACATCAATTTGGGTCGATTCAACACAAGTGTTCTACCAACATCGTGCCCTCAAAATTGCCGGCATAGCCATGCCCATGATCAGGAAAACAGGATCATCATGCAATACTTGAGCCAGTCTTAGAGGCAAGACTAGGAATACAATTTACCGTTTATTATACCACACGTGCACATGAGTTTCCCTCCAAGCCTCGTGGTTATTGCAGACTCGAGAATCATTGCAGTTATAGCATGGATCATAAACATTCATTACAAACTCTGAGATACAAAAGTAACTGATATTACTGCCTCTAGGGCATATCTCCTACAGTCTCCCACTTGCACTAGAGTCATAATCTAGTTACATGGCTTCCCTAACACCAATGGCAATCCGGTGTTGCTCATGCTTTGCTCGTGGTAGAGGCTTCGTCATCGGGTCTGACACATTCAGATCCGTGTGAACTTTGTGTACTTTCACTAAACCTTCTTCGACATGATGTCGAATGAGTTTATATTTGCGTTGAATATGCATTGTCTTATGGTGCGAACATGGTTCCCTTGCCTGAGCCACGGCGCCACTATTATCACAATAGATCTCCACCGGGTCCACAGCACTTGGAACCACACCAAGGTCTTCAAGAAATTGCTTGATACCGACAGCTTTCTTGGAGGCTTCTGAAGCAGCAACATATTCCGCCTCCGTTGTAGAATCCGCCACAGTCTTTTGTTTGGAACTTTTCCAATCAACTGCACCGCCGTTCAATATGAAAACATAGCCAGATTGAGATTTGAAGTCATCTGGGTCAGACATGAAGCCTGCATCAGTGTAACAACTTACAATGAGCTCTTCATCACCTCCGTACACAAGGAGTAAATCCTTGGTCCTTCTGAGGTACTTAAGAATAACCTTGACTGCGGCCCAGTGTTCCAATCCTGGATCACCTTGGTACCGGCTGCTAACACTTAGCGCATAGGAAACATCCGGTCTTGTACATAGCATGGCATACATAATAGAACCAACTGCCGAAGCATATGGAATATCATTCATTTGTACTCGCTCATCAAGGGTCCGAGGACTCTGATTCTTGCAAAGCACTGTGCCAGGTGACATGGGGAGTAGGCCTTTCTTGGAGTTCTCCATGTTGAACCTTTTCAACACCTTGTCAATGTACGTGCTTTGGCTTAGCGCTATCAGGCGTCTTGATCTATCTCTATAGATCCTGATGCCTAATACATATGCCGCTTCGCCTAAGTCTTTCATTGAAAAACTCTTCTTCAATGAGTCTTTTATTTCGGTAAGAAAATTCACGTCATTTCCAATCAACAATAAAGTTCCGGAGAGAACACCGGAAAAGTTTCGGTAAAACCAAAAAGTCGTTTCGGATAAAACCATTGATCCAAAAAGGTTTCGGCAAGCACCGGGAATGTTTTGGAGGTTGCCAGATTGGTCTGGTAATTTCTGGAATTTTTCCGGAGGAAAAACCGAAAAAGGTTTTCGGAGCTGCCGGAATTGTTTACCGGGTAAACGAAGATGGTTTTAAATTAAACCACCATACCGGAAATGTTCCGGAGCGCGTCCAGATAATTTTAGAGGGTGCCGGAAATGTTCTGGGACCTTCCGGAATTTTTCAGAAGAAATAGTTTCGGAAAACATCTTGTCCCAGCGTTAGGGGACAAGATCCCACGGATCGTGGGGGCTGTTTTTGGGCTATTTTTGGGGGCGCCCCCTTTAGGGGACAGCCCCCTTGTGGCTGGACAAAGTGTTGGGGGCCCCCCCCATGGTGGGGGGCAGGCCCCACAAATGGTGGAGAGTGTTGGGAGGAAGGTGGGGCCCCATGGGGGAACACCATGGACAAGGGAACATGTTTTCTCCATGTTTGGTGGGAACATGTTTCCTTGTTTGGTGGGTGCTTGTTTTGTGGGCTGATATTTCAGCCCCCCCTCACCCCTTCCACCACTATATAAGGAGGTGGAGAGGAGCTCTCCATCCTCACTCCAACTCTCTCACACATGGCATGCATGATCTGCCTTTCTTCTCTCCCTCCCACGAAATAGTTTCGTAGAGCCGAAAGGCTGTCTGGGTTCCGGTGGGAACTAGTTCTGGACGGCGAAGCCCTGCCGGATAGATGACACCGTATGTGTGCAACCCCGTAGAGAGGTCGTAGTTTCGATCTTTTGCCCGAGGGGCTATTCGTGTGTCCTCCCGGAGGGCTGTCCGAGTTTCCGTTTGGGTTTCGTGGGTCCTCCCGAAGGGCTGTCCGTGACATCGTCCAGGGGACTGTCCGACCGCCTCCCGAAGGGCTGTCCGACGAGGGAGTACATCCTCGCGGTTGGGAGGTTGTAAAATCCTAGCTGCGGAGATCTGCACCAACGATCTCCACCGACTCTTCTTCCGCTGCGCTACGAGTCGGTACGGATCAGATCAAACCTTGTATGTAATCTCCATAGTGGTCCTCGGCGTGCTCGCTATACCGAAATTTTTTGTTTTCTGTCGCGTTCCCCAACAACCTTCGGGTCCATAGTTAGTAGCTATATGGCTTCTTCTCTCTATTTGATCTTCAATGCAATGTTCTCCTTGATGTTCTTGGAGTTCTATCCGATGTAATCACTTTTTGCGGTGTGTTTGTTGGGATCCGTTGAATTGTGAGTTTATGATCAGATTATCCATGAATATTATTTGTGTTTTCTCTGAACTCTTTTATGCATGATTGTTATAGCTTCGTATTTCTCTCCGATCTATTGATTTGGTTTGGCCAACTAGATTGATTTATCTTGCAATGGGAGAGGTGCTTTGTAATGGGTTCGATCTTGCGGTGCTCAATCCTAGTGACAGAAAGGGACATGACACGTATTGTATCGTTGCTATTAAGGGTAAAAATATGGGGTTTATTCATGCGTGAGTTTACTTTGTCTACATCATGTCATCTTGCTTAAGGTGTTACTCCGTTCTTTATGAACTTAATACTCTAGATGCATGCTGGATAGCGGTCAATGTGTGGAGTAATAGTAGTAGATGCAGGCAGGAGTCGGTCTACTTGTCTCGGACATGATGCCTATATACATGATCATTGCCTTGGATATCATCATTATTATTTGCTTTTCTGTCAATTGCCCAACAGTAATTTGTTTACCCACCGTATGCTATTTTCAAGAGAGAAGCCTCTAGTGAAAACTATGGCCCCCGGGTCTACCTTTATCATATATTGAAAATCCTAAAAATACCTTGCTGCAATTTTACTTTATTTATTTTATTTTGTATTTTTGTTCGATCTATCTATCTATCACCATACAATTTAATCTTGCAATTAACCGCCAAGGGATTGACAACCCCTTGTTCGCGTTGGGTGCGAGGATTTGTTGTTTTGTGTGCAGGTAATTCTAACGAGTTGTTGCGTGATTCTCCTACTGGATTGATAACCTTGGTTTCAGAACTGAGGGAAATACTTATCTCTGCTATACTGCATCATCCCCTCCTCTTCGGGGAAATCCCAACGCAGCTCACAAGTAGCACAGAGCTGCTTGTCGAGAGGAGGCCAAGCTGGAGCAACTGGAGGTAGACTCGAATACTCCATTGTATGATGGTTGCGATCCCGAGGTGACCCGCTTGAGTTTCACGCTCGAACTTCTATAGACAAAGGCTAAAAACAAATGGACCGACAGAAGCCTCGATGAGCATTTGAAGTACCTACAGAAAGTTCTTCCTACGGGGAACCTGTGTCCTACTAGTGTCGATGAGGCCAAGAAGATCGTGTGCCCTCTTGATCTGCGGCACATTAGATACCATGCATGCATGAACGATTGCATCATTTATCGGAACGAGCACGCGGAAAAAACCAGCTGTCCGGTGTGCAATGCTTCTCGATACAAGAAGGCCGGAAAGAAATCTCCCCAGAAAGTTGTATGGTACTTACCGATCACTCCCCGTCTGCAGCGTTATTTCGTAGATCCTAAGGAAGCAAAGCTCATGCGCTGGCACGCGGAGAGGGTGAAGCCCGACGATGGAGATGATCTGAAGCTGAGACACCTCGCGGATGCAAGCCAGTGGAGAGCGTTCAACGCCGAATATCAATTTTTTGCAGGTGATCCAAGGAACATCGTGCTTGGCACGAGTACCGATGGCATGAATCCGTTTGGCAACCAGAACACCAACCATAGAACATGGCCTGTGTTTGTATGGATGTACAACCTTCCCCCTGGAAGTGCATGAAGACAAAGTACATACACATGAGCATGCTGATTCAAGGGCCGAAACTACCAGGAAATAATATTAATCTGTATCTGGGGCTACTGAAAGAGGAGCTAGACACGTTATGGACATCACCGGTCAAGACATGGGACGCCAGCAAAGGAGAGTATTTCAATATGAGAGTCGCGTTGATGACGACGGTGCATGACTATCTCGGTTACGGATATGTATCAGGCCAGGTGTGCCACGGATATTGTGGATGCACCAGGTGCATGGATATACAACGTCTCAGCAGCTAAGATGGCGGGCCTGGCAAAATCGTGTACATGGGGCAACGAAGATGGCTCGAGAAGGATGACCCGTGGAGAAACCGTGGAGATCTATTCAATGGTGAGGCTGAGCATCGAGGACCTCCACGTAAGAGGAGCGGCGCCCAAATCTATGAGTTGTTGAAAAACTGGGAAGAGTGCCCCGCGCCTGGAAAGATGAAAAAAGCGCCGGAGCCGCTACTGAAGGTATGGAAAATGAGGTCTGTTTTCTGGGACTTGGAGTACTGGCCCAAACTCGAGACGCCTCATTGCCTTGATCAAATGCATATCACGAAGAATGTCCTCGAGAGCTTGCTTGGCACACTGATGAACATGCCGGAGAAGACCAAGGATGGGCTGAAGGCAAGAAGAGACTTGGAAGATTTGGAAATCAGGGCAGATCTCCACATGCCCCGTAAAAAGTCGTCAGAGGACACGGAGACGGAGACGGAGGCGGGGGACAGGGGCAAAAAAGTCAACAAGAAGGAAGAGAAATATTGCCCCCTTTCTTGCTTCACCTTAAGTCCAAAGGAGATCAATCAATTCTTCAAGTGCCTTACCGGAATCAAAGTTAGTTCCAGTTACTATGGGAAGATAAGCAGATTTCTAGACACCAAGAAGAAAAGGTTCAGTGGGATGAAGTCTCATGACTGTCACATGATGATGACGCAGATACTCCCGGTTGCCCTTAGAGGGATAATGGACAAGCACGTCCGTGACACGCTTACTGGTGTCTGCAGCTTTTTCGACGTTATCTCTTGAAAGTCGATCAGTGTGAAGCAGCTCTGAAGGCTACAGGAAGAGATCGTTGTCATACTAAATGAGCTTGAGATGTACTTCCCGCCCGCATTCTTTGACGTCATGGTGCATCTGTGTGTCCACATTGTGGATGACATCATCGACCTCGGGCCGACATTCCTGCACAGCATGATGCCGTTCGAGAGGATGAATGGGGTCATCAAAGGATTCGTTCGTAACATGTCCCGTCTGGATGGAAGCATCGTCCAGGGCTATCTGACCAAAGAGTGCATCTCCTTCTGTGAGAATTATCTATACGGCGGAGAACAGGTTGTTGGTTTGCCCATTAACAAGCACCTTGGGAGGCTCGGAGGAGAAGGTCACACCAACGGCCGGAGGGAACTGCATGTGGACCACTTGGATCGACGCAATGACTTTGACAGAGCAAACTTAGTAGTGCTATAGCACCTAGATGTGGTAGATCCTTTCGCGACACTGCACAAAGAAACCATCGCAAAGAAGTACCATGACCGGGGGCTACGCAAGATGGACGCCGAAGTTATTAGAGAGCACAACTCCACTTTCTTGCCTTGGTTCAAAGAGCATGTTCTTGATAATCTCCCGAAAGAGGGCTCTACGGATGGATTGCTCATATACGCCTTAGCACATGGCACCACGGCCAACCTCGCGACCTATCAGGCATATGATATCAATGGATACACGTTCTACACGGAGGCCAAAGATATAATCAGTGATTTCCAGAACTCAGGGGTGACGATGGAATGCATGACCGAGGACAACGACGCAACTGAAAGATTCTATGGAAGGGTCGAAGAGATCCGGGAGCTTGACTACTCTGGACTGCACAATGCGACGATGTTCCGTGTCAGATGGGCTAAGAACGTCGAAAGAGAAAACCGGTATTTCACTACCATGTCTATACCCGACGCCAAGAGCGCTACCGTGAACGTCATCGCCAAAAATGAGCCATGGGTACATGCTAAGCACGTGACACAATGCTTCTTCATAACCGACCCGAGCAATCCCAGCCGTGTTGTTGTGAGGAGAGGCAAAAGGAACATCATCGGAATGGATGGAGTCGCCAACGAGGAAGACTACGACCAGTACGGCAACCCGATGAGGGAAGATGACGATGACGATGAAGCATACGTCAAAAGAAGAATCAAGACTACATTAACTAAGAAAGATCGTACTCCATGGAAAAGGAAAAGTCACAACGAGGGGCTCAATTATTCGACAACGAACAAGAAAGGAAAGAATCTCACTCAGAAACGTCATCGATGCTGACAAACCATCATTTATATATATGTATCTATTTTGTGTACGCATGCACTTAACCATTATCGGTCAAATAATGTAATATATATTGCCTGAGTTATATACATTGTATCCCCTTCTTCTTCCCACCATGCACACATGGTTCCGGCTCGGTTGTCTTTCGAAAAAGAAAAGGAAATGAAAAGAAAAAGAAAAAGGAGAAAGGAGAAAAGAAAATGAAAAGAAAAAGAGAAAGGAGAAAGGAAAAATGAAAAAGACAAATAAAATGAAAAGAAAAATGAGAAAGGAAAAAACAAAAAGAAAATGAAAAGAAAAATAAGAAAGGAAAAAAGAAAATGAAAAGAAAAAGAAAATGAAAATAAAAATGAAAGGAATAACAGTAGCGCGGGTCTGGACCCCGCGCTATAGCTAACTTAGCAGTAGCGTGATGACCCACAAGTATAGGGGATCAATCGTAGTCCTTTCGATAAGTAAGAGTGTCGAACCCAACGAGGAGCAGAAGGAAATGACAAGCGGTTTTCAGCAAGGTGTTTTCTGCAAGCACTGAAATTATCGGTAACGAGTGGTTTGATAGCAAGATAATTAGTAACAAGTGACAAGTAGCAATAGTAACTAAGATGCAGCAAGGTAGCCCAATCCTTTTTGTAGCAAAGGACAGGCTAGAACAGTCTCTTATAATAAGCAAAGCGCTCTTGAGGACACACGGGAATTTCATCTAGTGACTTTCATCATGTTTGTTTGATTCGCGTTCGCTACTTTGATAATTTGATATGTGGGTGGACCGGTGCTTGGGTGCTGTTCTTACTTGAACAAGCCTCCCACTTATGATTAACCCCTCTCGCAAGCATCCGCAACTACGAAAGAAGAATTTAGATAAATCTAACCATAGCATTAAACATATGGATCCAAATCAGCCCCTTACGGAATAGCGCATAAACTAGGGTTTAAGCTTCTGTCACTCTAGCAACCCATCATCTAATTACTACTCCACAATGCATTCCCTTAGGCCCAAAGATGGTGAAGTGCCATGTAGTCGACGTTCACATGACACCACTAAGAGAATCAACAACATACATATCATCAAAATATCGAACGAATACCAAGTTCACATGATTACCTATGACAAGACTTCTCCCATGTCCTCAAGAACAAAAGTAACTACTCACACATTGTATTCATGTCCAAGACCAGAGGAATATTGAATATCATTAAGGATCTGAACATATAATCTTCCACCAAATAAACCAACTAGCATCAACTACAAGATGTAATCAACACTACTAGCAACCCACTGGTACCAATCTAAGGTTTTGAGACAAAGATTGAATACAAGAGATGAACTAGGGTTTGAGATGAGATGGTGCTGTTGAAGATGTTGATGAAGATTGGTCCTCCCACGATGAGAGGATCGTTGGTGATGTCGATGGCTTCGATTTCTCCCTCCCGGAGGGAAGTATCCCCGGCGGGATCGCTCCGCCGGAGAGCAAAAGTGCTCCTGCCCAAGTTCCGCCTCGAGACGGCGGCGCACCATCCCAAAAGTCTTCTCCTTATTTTTTCTAGGGCAAATGGCCTTATATACCAGAAAATGGGCACCGGAGGCTGGCCAGGGGCCCCAGTGCCCCACAAGCCACCAGGGCGCGCCTGGGGGGGGGGGGGGGGTTGGTGGCGCGCCCTGGTGCCTCGTGGGCACCTGGGTGGCCCCCTCTAGTATTTTTTGCTCCAGTATTTTTTATTTATCTCAAAATAAATCTCCATGAAATTTCAGCTCATTTGGAGATGTGCAGAATAGGTATCTCTGACATAGCTTTTTCAGGTCCAGAATTCCAGCTGGCTGCAATCTCCCTCTTTGTGTAAATCTTGCATATTAAGAGAGAAAAAGGCATTAGAATTGCTCCACATAGTGTTATATTGATTAAAAACACTATAAATAACAGTAGGAAAACATGATGCAAAATGGACGTATCAACTCCCCCAAGCTTAGACCTCGCTTGTCCTCAAGCGAAAGCCGATATCGATAATCATGTCCACATGTTTAGAGAGAGAGAGAGAGGTTTCGATAAAAACAAAATACGTACATAGTAGCATCATGATCATTATTATAACAACAATATTCATTATCATAGAACTTCTCATGAGCAAGTAACAATTCATCACAACAACGAAGTATAAGACATAAACTTTCTTGAAAACTAACAAACTATGTTCTTAGTCAACAATGCAATTGCAATTCATTATATTTTCAGGAAGGGTCTCATGTAGGAGCTTTTGAGCAAGTCCACATACTCAACCATCATTTAGTCTTCTATGATTGCTAACACTCACAACATATATATGGAGCAAAAAGTTTCAGCCAGACACATAGAAAGATAGGGGCTTATAATTTCGCCTCCCAACTTATTCACCTCAAGGGTAATGTCAACAATAATAACTCATGATCACTCATATTCAACTGGATATATATGCTTAGATCTTCCCCACCACATGATGCTTGCAAAAGAGAAAAATAAAAAGGAATAGAGGAGGGCACTATTGACTCTTGCATGAAAAGTAAATACATAAAAGTAAAAGATAGGCCCTTCGCAGAGGGAAGCAGAGGTTGTCATGCGCTTTTTGTTTTTGGATGCACAAGCTCTTAATGCAAAGGAACGTCACTTTATATTGCCCCTTGTGATAGCAACCTTTATTATGCAGTCCGCTGCTTTTATTTCTTTACCATCACAAGATCATACATATTTAGTAGCAATTTTTATTGCTTTATGCACCGATGACAACTTACTTGAAGGATCTTATTCAATCCATAGGTATGTATAGTGGACTCTCATGAAATGAAATTGGGTTCAAGGTTTTTGGATGCACAAGTAGTATCTCTACTTGGTGCGGATTTTTGGCTAGCAAAGATATTGGGCAAGCACCACATGTTGGAGGATCTACGACAATATAACTTCTATGTGAATATAAGCAAACATAATTCATTACGTTGTCTTCCTTGTCCAACGTCAACAATTTGACATAAAATACTCAATGGGGGCTCACAATCATAAAAGATGTCCAAGATAGTGTATTTGCATGTGAATCTTTTCTTCCCTTATTAATTTTTCATGAATTGCATCATTGACCAATGCTATGCGTGTTAACTTTCAATAAATTTTACCACTTATACTTTTCTTTATGTAATGTCATTACTTTCCATAAGATTAGCATATGATCTTTTTTACTATTTTCATTGCTAGGATTGAAACATAAAAGTAAAGAAGCAAAAACTCAAACTACTCTTTATTATATAGCTCTCAACTCAATTACATAGATAGATAGATCACAAAACTAGCACTCAAAAATAGATCATACTAAACTTTTATTCAACTAAATCACGAAATAACTAAGGATCGAACTAAAAATAGGTAAAGATAATAAAAGTGATGGTGATACGATACCTGGGCACCTCCCCCAAGCTTGGCACAAGCCAAGGGGAGTGCCCATACCCATGTACTCAAGTTTCTTTCTTCGGTGATGATGGTGGTGATGAGGTGGTGGGCTTGTCCTTCAGATTTAGCAGAAACTCCAATTTACGGTTGATGCTCTGAAGGGCGATGTTTTGCTCTTCCAACAAAATAACCTCACAAGTGAGAGATGTATTCTGAGCACAAATTGTTTCGAAAACTCTTAGGGGTTCAATTACGGATGGGGAGAGATGATCATATAAGGGTTGAAGGATATCTCCCTTCTCCGCGGTCTCCTCCATGGGAACGGCTTGCTCTTCTCCTGGAGCCTGGGCTCCCGCTACTTCCTCGACCTTGTCCTCCTTGCCATTGTCTTCTTCTCTCGAAGACAACTCATAGTAAACCTCGCTATAGGGGTGTTTGCCCGGCGATGGTTGCACAATACGGTGCTTGGCACGGAGCTTTTGGGGGGCCATGGAGATCTAGATCTGTCAGAAAAATAGCACAAAACAAGAACATAGGAGATTTCTGCGATACGGTGGTCAAAACGTCCGGGAGTATATATAAAGAATTTTTATCTTGCAAAACAAGTATTCCAGAAGAAAACGGAGTCGGGAAGACTCACGAGGGGCCCACAAGCCACCTGGGCGCGCCTGGGGGAGTTGATACATCCTGGTGCCTCGTGTGCACCTCGTGGGTCTCCTCGGATGTTTCTTATTTTTGTATTTTTTCTAATATTCCAAAACTGATAGAAAGTATTTTTATGGAATTTTTGGAGTCTGTTTACTTACCGTATCACATACCTCTTCCTTTTCAGGGTTCTGGAGTGTTTTGGAAGGTCTCTCTTATGTATTCCTCCGGTGTAATTGTTTCAATAATATTAGTTTCAATATTAATAGGTGTACCTGAGATGTAGTGCTTAAGTCTTTGCCCATTGACCACCTTCGAATTAGTGCCTTCGGCATTATTGATCTTAATGGCTCTAGAGCGATAAACTTCCTCGATGATATACGGTCCTTCCCATTTAGAGAGAAGTTTTCCTGCAAAGAATCTAAAATGAGAATTGTACAATAGAACATACTCACCGACTTTGAATTCCCGTTTTTTAATTCTTTTATCATGCCATCTTTTAACTTTTTCTTTGAACAATTTGGCATTTTCATAAGCTTCGGTTCTCCATTTATCTAGCGAACTAATATTAAATAACCTCTTTTCACCGGCAAGTTTAAAATCATAATTGAGTTCTTTAATTGCCCAATATGCTTTATGTTCTAACTCTAGAGGTAAATGACATGCTTTTCCATAAACCATTTTATAGGGAGACATACCCATAGGATTTTTATAAGCGGTTCTATAAGCCCATAATGCATCATCAAGTTTCTTAGACCAATTCTTTCTAGATCTACTGACGGTCTTTTGCAAAATTAACTTTATTTCTCTATTGCTCAATTCAACTTGACCACTAGATTGAGGGTGATAGGGGGATGCAATTCTATGGTTGACATCATATTTAGAAAGCAGTTTACGGAATGCACCATGGATAAAATGTGAACCACCATCAGTCATTAAATATCTAGGGACTCCAAATCTCGAGAAAATAACTTATTTAAGCATTTTAATAGAAGTGTTATGATCAACACTACTAGTTGGAATAGCTTCTACCCACTTAGTAACGTAATCAACAGCAACTAAAATATGAGTATACCCATTGGATTTAGGAAAAGGTCCCATATAATCAAAACCCCAAACATCAAATGGTTCAATAACAAGTGAATAATTCATAGGCATTTCCTGACGTCTGCCAACATTACCAATTCTTTGACATTCATCACAAGAAAGAACAAACTTACGTGCATCCTTGAAAAGAGTGGGCCAATAAAAACCAGATTGTAATACCTTATGTGCATTTCTGTCTCCCGCATGGTGTCCTCTGTAAGCCTCGGAATGACACTTCCGTAGGATTTGTTCCTGTTCATGCTCAGGTGTACAACGTCTAATAATACCATCTACTCCTTATTTATAAAGATGTGGGTCATCCCAGAAGTAATGTCTTAAATCAAAGAAGAACTTTTTATTTTGTTGGTATGTGAAACTAGGTGGTATAAATTTTGCAACAATATAATTAGCATAGTCTGCATACCAAGGAGTACTACGAGAAGCATTTATGACAGCTAATTGTTCATCAGGGAAATCATCATTAATAGGAAGTGGGTCATCAAGAACATTTTCCATTCTAGACAAATTATCTGCTATGGGATTTTCAGCTCCCTTTCTATCAGTAATATGCAAGTCAAATTCTTGTAACAATAGAACCCACCTAATGAGTCTAGGTTTAGCATCTTTCTTTTCCATAAGGTATTTAATAGCAACATGATCGGTGTGAACAATTACTTTAGAATCAACTATGTAAGATCTGAATTTATCACATGCGAACACAACTGCTAAAAATTCTCTCTCAGTAGTAGCATAATTTCTTTGAGCACTGTCTAGAGTTTTACTAGCATAATGGATAACATTTAATTTCTTATCAACTCTTTGTCCTAGAACAGCACCAACAGCATAATCACTAGCATCACACATAATTTCAAAAGGCAAGTTCCAATCAGGTGATTGAATAATAGGTGCAGAGGTTAATGCGTTCTTAAGTGTTTCAAAGGCTTCTACACAATCATCATCAAAAACAAATGGAACATCTTTTTGCAAGAAATTAGTAAGAGGCCTAGAAATTTTAGAGAAGTCTTTAATAAACCTCCTATAGAAACTAGCATGACCAAGGAAACTTCTTATACCTTTAATATCTTTAGGACATGGCATTTTCTCAATTGCATCAACTTTAGCTTTATCTACTTCAATACCTCATTCGGAAATTTTATGTCCCAAGACAATACCTTCATTCACCATAAAGTGGCACTTCTCCCAATTCAAGACAAGGTTAGTTTGTTCACATCTCTGCAAAACTCGATCAAGGTTGCTTAAGCAATCATCAAAAGAAGTTCCGTAAACGGAAAAATCATCCATGAAAACCTCAACAATCTTTTCACAAAAGTCAGAGAATATAGCAGTCATACATCTTTGAAAGGTAGTAGGTGCATTGCATAAACCAAAAGGCATACGTCTATAAGCATAAGTTCCAAAAGGACAAGTAAAGGTGGTTTTCTCTTGATCGGCTTGTGACACAGGTATTTGAGAGAAACCAGAATATCCATCAAGAAAGCAAAAGTGTGTATGCTTGGACAATCTTTCTAACATTTGATCAATCAAAAGCAAGGGGTAATGATCTTTTCTAGTTGCTTTGTTTAATTTTCTAAAATGAATTACCATCCTATAACCAGTTACAATTCTTTGTGGGATAAGTTCATTTTTATCATTAGGAACAACAGTAATGCCTCCTTTCTTAGGGACACAATGAACAGGACTTACCCATCTACTATCAGCTATGGGATAGATTATACCTGCTTCCAGAAGCTTTAATATTTCAGTTCTTACCACCTCCTTCATCTTAGGATTTAATCGTCGTTGATGGTCGACAACTGGTTTAGCATCAGGTTCCATATTAATTTTATGCTGACATAGTGTGGGACTAATTCCCTTAAGATCATCAAGAGTATATCCAATAGCAGCACGATGCTTCCTCAGAGTTTTTTGTAATCTCTTTTCTTCATGCTCTGAAAGGTTAGCACTAATAATAACAGGATATATCTCCTTTTCATCCAGATAAGCATATTTCAATGTATCAGGCAATTGTTTCAATTCAAATACAGGGTCACCCTTAGGTGGAGGAGGACCTCCCAGAGTTTCAACAGGCAAATTGTGTTTAAGGATAGGTGGTTGATCAAAGAACATCTTATCTATTTCATTTCTTTCATTCACATGCATATCATTTTCATGGTCTAGCAAATATTGTTCCAACGGATCAGTAGGAGGTACGGCAATAGAAGCAAGACCAATAATTTCATCTTTATTAGACAATTCTTTATCATGAGGTTGTCTACGAAACTTAGAAAAATTAAACTCATGAGATATATCACCAAAGTTAATACTCACAGTTTCTTTAGCGCAATCAATCTTAGCATTAACAGTGTTCAAGAAAGGTCTACCAAATATAATGGGACAAAAATCATCTTTTGGAGAACCGAGGACTAGAAAATCAGTAGGATATTTTATTTTTCCACACAAGACTTCAACATCTCTAACGATCCCATGCGGTGTAATGGTATCTCTATTCGCAAGTTTAATAGTAACATCAATGTCCTCTATTTCAATAGGTGCAATATCATTCATAATTTCTTGATATAAGGTAATCAGAATAGCACTCACACTAGCACCCAAATCACATAAGCCATGATAACAATGATCTCCTATTTTAACAGAGACAACAGGCATGCCAATGACAGGTTTATTCTTATCTTTAGGATCAGGCTTAGCAATTCTAGTAGCTTCATCATAGAAATATATGACATGTCCATCAATATTATCAACCAAGAGATCTTTAACCATAGCAACATTAGGTTCAACTTTAATTTGTTCAGAGGGTCTAGGTGCTCTAATTTTACTTTTGTTAACCACAGTTGAAACTTTAGCATGTTCCTTAATCGTAACATGAAAAGGTGGTTTCTCAATATAAGCTATGGGCACAACTGGATCAACATTGTAAATGATAGTTTCTTCTTTAACTATTACGGGTTCATCAATCTTTTCTTTAACAGGGGGGTGATATTTAAACCACTTCTCCTTAGGGAGATCAACATGAGTAGCAAATGATTGGCAAAAGGAGGCTACTATCTCAGAGTCAAGTCCATATTTAGTGCTAAACTTATGAAAAGCATCGATATCCATAAAATATTTAACACAATCAAACTCAAGTACTATACCTGACTCATTACCTTTGTCGAGTTCCCAATCTTCAGAGTTGCGTTTAATTCTTTCCAAAAGATTCCATCTGAATTCAATAGTTTTCTTCATAAAGGAGCCAGTCGAAGAAGAATCGAACATGGTTTGATCATCATGAGAAAGCCGAGCATAAAAATTCTGTAAGATAATTTTTCTTGAGAGCTCATGATTGGGGCATGTGAACATCATGTACTTAAGCCTCCCCCAAGCTTGAGTGATGCTTTCTCTTTCATGAGGCCAAAATTATATATATAATTCCGTTCACGATGAACCAAATGCATAGGGTAAAATTTCTGATGGAATTCCAGCTTCAACCGGTTCCAATCCCATGTTTTAGTATCATCACATGTCCTATACCATGTCAATGCCTTTCCCTCAAAAGATAAAGGGAATACTTTCTTCTTAACTCCATCTCTGGATATACCTGCAAGCTTAAACAATCCACAAATTTCATCCACATAGATTAAATGCATATCAGGATGTACTGTTCCATCTCCTGCATAAAGAGCTAGCAGTTTCTCTATCATACCCGAAGGAATTTCATAATAAATATTTTCAGTAGGTTCAGTAGGTTGAGGAGCAACTCTTATTGCTTCTGGTCGAGGTGAAGATACCCCGAACAAGCCCCTCAAAGGATTACTTTCCATAGTGACAAGTGACAGTAAATTTCAGCACATAATATAAATGTTTCCTTACCAAATTCCACTCACCAAAGGCGCTTCACTCCCCGGAAACGGCACCAGAAAAGAGTCTTGATGACCCACAAGTATAGGGGATCAATCGTACTCCTTTCGATAATTAAGAGTGTCGAACCCAACGAGGAGCAGAAGGAAATGACAAGCGGTTTTCAGCAAGGTGATTTCTGCAAGCACTGAAATTATCGGTAACGAGTAGTTTGATAGCAAGATAATTTGTAACAAGTGACAAGTAGCAATAGTAACTAAGGTGCAGCAAGGTAGCCCAATCCTTTTTGTAGCAAAGGACAGGCCGGAACAGTCTCTTATAATAAGCAAACCGCTCTTGAGGACACACGGGAATTTCATCTAGTCACTTTCATCATGTTTGTTTGATTCGCGTTCGCTAATTTGATAATTTGATATGTGGGTGGACCGGTGCTTGGGTGCCTTTCTTACTTGAACAAGCCTCCCACTTATGATTAACCCCTCTCGCAAGCATCCGCAACTATGAAAGAAGAATTAAGATAAATCTAACCATAGCATTAAACATATGGATCCAAATCAGCCCTTACGGAATAGCGCATAAACTAGGGTTTAAGCTTCTGTCACTCTAGCAACCCATCATCTAATTACTACTCCACAATGCATTCCCTTAGGCCCAAAGATGATGAAGTACCATGTAGTCGACGTTCACATGACACCACTAAGAGAATCAACAACATACATATCATCAAAATATCGAACGAATACCAAGTTCACATGATTACTTATGACAAGACTTCTCCCATGTCCTCAAGAACAAAAGTAACTACTCACACATCATATTCATGTCCAAGATCAGAGGAGTATTGAATAGCATTAAGGATCTGAACATATAATCTTCCACCAAACAAACCAACTAGCATCAACTACAAGATGTAATCAACACTACTAGCAACCCACAGGTACCAATCTGAGGTTTTGAGACAAAGATTGAATACAAGAGATGAACTAGGGTTTGAGATGAGATGGTTCTATTGAAGATGTTGATGAAGATTGGTCCTCCCACGATGAGAGGATCGTTGGTGATGTCGATGGCTTCGATTTCCCCCTCCCGGAGGGAAGTATCCCCGGCGGGATCGCTCCGCCGGAGAGCAAAAGTGCTCCTGCCCAAGTTCCGCCTCGAGACGGTGGCGCACCGTCCCAAAAGTATTCTCCTTATTTTTTCTAGGGCAAATGGCCTTATATACCAGTAAATGGGCACCGGAGGCTGGCCAGGGGCCCCACAAGCCACCAGGGCGCGCCTGGGGGGGTGGCGCGCCCTGGTGCCTCGTGGGCACCTGGGTGGCCCCCTCTGGTATTTCTTTTCTCTAGTATTTTTTATTTATTCCAAAATAAATCTCCGTGAAATTTCAGCTCATTTGGAGATGTGCAGAATAGGTATCTTTGACATTGCTTTTTCAGGTCCAGAATTTCAGCTGCCGGCAATCTCCCTCTTTGTGTAAATCTTGCATATTAAGAGAGAAAAGGCATTAGAATTGCTCCACAAAGTGTTATATTGATTAAAAACACTATAAATAACAGTAGGAAAACATGATGCAAAATGGACGTATCATAGTGCCGGTTTGTGTAACCCGCGCTACAACTAAGTTAACTATAGCGCGGGGTCCAGACCCGCGCTACTGCTACTTTTGACTTAACCCCCCGCGCGCGGGCCTTTCTCCCCCAATTCCCAATTCCACCCCCTCGGCCTCGCCGTCGCCCGAGCCTCGCCTCCTCGCCGTAGCCGGAGCACCCTCGCCGTCGCCGGAGCCTCCTCGCCGTCGCCGGAGCCAACGTCAACACCACGCACCCCTCTCCTCCTCGTCGTCGCCGGAGCCCACGTCAACGAGCCTGCCGGAGCGCCTCTGCCTCGTCGCCGCCCCTGCCTCCTCGCCGTCGCTGCCCTGCCTCCTGGACGTTGTCGCGCCTCCCTCCTCCTCCATCCCCAGGTGATTCCTCCCCTCTCCTTCACTCCTCCATCCCCTCCCCTGCAAACCCTAGTTCTGCAATTAGGGTTCATCCAAAATTGGGGGATTTTAGTTCTAGGGTTCTAGCTAGGGTTCAAATTGTAGAGAGTAGGACTTTTTTGTTTATCATTTCATCTGTAATTTCGTCAGTATTTTAGTTCTAGGGTTCTAGGGATTCATCCGAAAAAATTTTGTTTATCATTTCATCAGTATTTTTTGTATGAACCCTAGGTAGAATGTGGACCCTAGGATTAACAGAAAATATATGAACCCTAGGTTTTAGTATGAACCCTAAGTTAAAAAAAATCAGTAAAACCCTAGGTTTTAGTATAAATTTAAGTTCAGAAATTCAGTAATCACACTCTAAGTTTAAATATTTTTTTTATCTCTTTTCAGTTTTTTATATATATGAACCCTACTAGAGCCTTATATATATGAACCCTAGGAAAGCGATTTTATCTCTTTTCTGTTTTATATATATGAACCCTATGATATATGAACCCTAGGATTTTGATGTATGTGAACCCTAGAATTAACACTAAGAGAGAAATTTTATTATAGGAATTTAACTAGGAATCAAATTAGCACAAAATTTTTATTCTAGGAATTTTGATTGGTATCAACTTTTCTCTCTTTTCTGTTTTATAAATTCAGTGCCATAGGTTGATGTTAACTAGCTTATACTGCTCTCGATGGCCACTTTGTATCATTTGTATCATGTGTGGGATGTCAAGGCAAGTAGTTTGATGTGTATGTGGTGCTACAGATGTATCTTTCTACTATATCTTTGCAGGGAAAATGATCCAAGTGGCCTATGTTTTGTCGAAATGTTGATTCATTTCCGTTCCGGCAAATTTCAGGCGCTCGATATGTCCACTTTTTAGCAAAGGTCATGCCGAAATTTCCCGTGAATTTCGACATGACTTGTGCTAGAAAGTATGGCATATCGAGTGCCCGGGATTTGCCAGGACGGGAATGAAACGGCATTCCGGCAAACCATAGGCCTTTTTTCATGTCATTATTCATTGTATTATAGTTTGAGAATTAAACTAGCAGACTTAATCGTAGGAAACATGTCGAGCCACGACGAAGCCGGGGATTCTCAACAAGCCTTACAGAAAGAACACGAATACCTCGACTTTTTGTCTAGTCAGCAAAGACAAGGTATTGCCGCGAATGGTGGTACTACTGCGGACACCGAGACCGGCACCAGCACGGATGGCACCGACACCGGCGGCACCGAGACCGGTGCGGAAGGTACCTGCGCCGAAGCCGCTAATGAACCGAAGAAGAAGAAGTCGAGGACATGACACCCAAACAAGCTCGGCACGGGAAGACTACTGGTCACAGAGGTGCACCATGGCAAATTCGAGCCAATAGCGCCGGAGGAAGCTCGCAAGTGCTACGGCAACCAAGTCTGATGCATCCTACAGGAAACCGCAAGAATCAACGACTATGACTTAAGGAGTATACCAAATATGGAGCACTTGCCCCTAACGAAGTTGCACAACAGATTCCAGTTCCCCGGCCAGGAAGACAAAAAACATCCGTGGGAAGATCCTGCCATGGTCAAGATAAACAATGCCGCCATGGGCAAGTTCAGCAACGCGTTGGCCGCCTGGAAACACAGGTTGAAACGAGCGATTGAGAAAGAAGAACCCTACTCCAAGATTTGGGAGGACAATCTGACACTTTCGGAAGAGGAGTTTGAAAAATTCAAGGAGACTTGTGCTACTGAAGAAGCAAAGCTTAAGTCCGAGAAATTCAAGGAGATGCAGGAAAAGAACACGGGGAACCACCGCCTCGGAAGCCGTGGTTATATTGTCAAGAGGCCCATATGGGATAAGGAGGATGCGGAACGTGAAGCCGCAGGGATCCCAGACCCCTTTGCGGACCGACCAGCAGGAGCGTGACTTCATCAGGGCCCGGTACAAGTGGGACAAGGAGAAACATGTTTGGTACATGGACGCGCCCACGAGGAAATTGATTAGATTACTGGTAATTATGATTTTTCCACTTTATATTAGCTTCTGATCAAGTCGACTACACATTGTAGTAACATTTGTAAATGGTTCACGTTTCTTTTGCAGAAAGAGCAACACAAACTTGCGGCCGAAAGCGACTCATCGTCTCAGTCGTCGGCGAAGCCCAAGTGGGATACCCCTCTCAACCGGGCCTTAAACATACTGAAAGGACTCCCTTTGGACAATCGGCCACAGTATGGACATGTGCACGGCGCCGGAGATGGCGCGACGTGGAAGTACTACTACCACGAGGACCTGGAGGCTAAGAGGCAAAGAAGGAAGTTTAGTCAGGTGAATATCGACGAGAAGGTGAAGCTTGCGGTCAAGAAAAACGCAGCTGAGACCACAGAAGCGACCAGAGATGAGATGATCCAGCAGGCAGTCAGTGCAGCTTTAGCTGCCTGCAGAAGTGATTTCGTAGCTTCGGCTAATGCCTTGATTTCGTCTGTTATCGACTGGACGATGCAAAATCCAGGGAAAACGGCAGTGGATTATCCCCGTCCCAGCTTCGTCGGGAGCAACTCGGTGAACATCGCACCAATGCCTGCTCTCGCAACCGGACCTGCTCCCGCACCCGCACCTGCTCCATCAGCCGCTCATAGCAGCCCGTCCTCCGTCTCTGGCATGCTAGGCGGGGCTTCGACTTTGGCTGAGCTCGAAGCCCTCACGGTAAAATACGCGTCGCACCAACATATCTATAATCTTCCTTTTCTGTTGCCTTTCGGATGTCTGATGCCGCAGACATGTCTTCGTAGGCCGATGAAACCCCGTGCACCTTACTGTACATGATCAACGGCCAGAAGGTGGACGTGGGAAAGGCAACAATACAGAAGCCCAAGGAACGGTCGTTCCACGGCCGGTCAATGCCCGTTGACATCTTCAGGGTTTCCTTGGCGAGTGTCAAAGCGGGCCACGAGGATTTGGCTCCTCTGGTATGACTTGGGGAGAGGACGACGAGACCCCGATGCGGCTTGGAGAATGCAAGGGTTGGATGCTGCTGTGGCCGAAGAGTCTTCTTCGTGTCGAGCCGGCCGGGAGCACACCAACGACAACACATCACCAAGGTATGAACACCACCCCGCCTACACAATTACCACCACCTGTCGTGCCGGGTGAGAGGGGCGGATGACGTGAGGAAGGGGGTCCAAGAGTGGATGATGAAGTCACCCCCGTGGAACAAGCAATGGATGATGACATGGAGGAGGATGACCCTCTGCGGTTCCTCAATACCGGCTATGACTACGGAGGATTGATGAGTCAGCCATATGACTCGGGCTATGAGCATGCAGATGAGGAGATGGATGCTGTGTCGGAGCAAGAACGTCCTAGGGTTGATTGCAAGAAGTCTCTCTTCATGCAATCCTCGCAGGACACACTTCCAGATGTCGCCTCAACCCAGCATGAACAAGGCAAGGGTCGTCGTGGAGTGCTGTTCAGCCCGACAACACTGGGGCGGTGGTCAGCGACGGTATGCAAGACTCACAACCTCTAGGCAAGAAGAAGCACAGGAAGAGACCGGCGAGGAGAGGCTCTGCTGCCACCAAAGCTTCTAGCAACCAGTCAGCTCTGCCGACCGTGTACCGGTCAAAGGTGCGGCGTTGTACCATGTCGCGGGCGAGCCGATCCTACTGCCGAAACTGCTAGAGGGCATATCAGGGGATCTCACGAGACTACACGACCATGTGCTGTCGACAGAGAAAAGCCTTTTCGCCTCGAAGGATCCAGGATACCCGCTTTATGCGGTTCGTGTGCCTCAGGCCAAGTGCTACGTCGACAGACTCCCCGCGGATGTGTTCTTCCTACGGTTTGATCACATCTTTGAGATGTTTCTCATGAGGCGGCTCGATTTTACGATCGTCCGCCTTTTTGCGCTCCATATGAACTTCGTCATCAGGAGAGACCAAATCTCGCAAATCTCGGTAGCGGATCCATACTACATGCATGAGTCCTTCTTGAGTCTCGGTGACTTTGAACGTCAAGCTGCTAGGAAGTACATCGAAGAGTTCATGATAATGAATAAGGACAAGGAAACGATTCTCCTGCCTTATGATACGTCTCCAACATTTCTATAATTTTTGATTGTTCCATGCTATTATAGTATCAATCTTGGATGTTTTATATACATTTGCAAGCAATTATATATCATTTTTTGGGACTAACCAATTAACTTAGTGCCCAGTGCCAGTTGTTGTTTTTTGCCTGTTTTTGGTTTTCCAGAATATCAGTACCAAACGAAGTCCAAATGCCACGAAACTTTTTGGAGATTTTTTTCTGGACATAAGAGACACTAGAAGCTTTGGGAGAGGGCCAGAAGACAGGGAGGTGGCCACGAGGCACCAGGGCGCGCCCCGGGGGGGTGGCACGCCCTGGTGCCTCGTGGGCCCACCTCTGCTGCGTTTGACCTAATTCCACCTCTATAAATTCTCTAAAATCGGGAAACCAACAGAGGAGTCCACGAAATACTTTTTCCGCTGCCGCAAGTCTCTGTTCTCGAGAGATCCCATCTGGAGGCCTTTTCCGGTACTCTGCCGGAGGGGGAATCGATCACGGAGGGGCTCTACATCAACCTTGCTGCCCTTCCGATGATGCGTGAGTAGTTTACCACAGACCTTCGGGTCCATAGTTAGTAGCTAGATGGCTTCTTCTCTCTATTTGATCTTCAATACAATGTTCTCCTTGATGTTCTTGGAGTTCTATCCGATGTAATCACTTTTTGCGGTGTGTTTGTTGGGATCCGATGAATTGTGAGTTTATGATCAGATTATCCATGGATATTATTTGAGTTTTCTCTGAACACTTTTATGCATGATTGTTATAGCTTCGTATTTTTCTCTGATCTATTGATTTGGTTTGGCCAACTAGATTGATTTATCTTGCAATGGGAGAGGTGCTTTGTAATGGGTTCGATCTTGCGGTGCTCAATCCCAGTGACAGAAAGGGACATGACACGCATGTATCATTGCTATTAAGGGTAAAAAGATGGGGTTTATTCATGCGTGAGTTTACTTTGTCTACATCATGTCATCTTGCTTAAGGTGTTACTCCGTTCTTTATGAACTTAATACTCTAGATGCATGCTGGATAGCGGTCGATGTGTGGACTAATAGTAGTAGATGCAGAATCGTTTTGGTCTACTTGTCTCGGACGTGATACCTATATACATGATCATTGCCTTGGATATCGTCATGATTATTTGCTTTTCTATAAATTGCCCAACAGTAATTTGTTTACCCACCGTATGCTATTTTCAAGAGAGAAGCCTCTAGTGAAAACTATGGCCCCCGGGTCTACCTTTATCATATACTAAAACCCTAAAAATACTTTGCCGCAATTTTACTTTATTTATTTTATTTTGTATTTTTGTTCGATCTATCTATCACCATACAATTTAATCTTGCAATTAACCGCCAAGGGATTGACAACCCCTTGTTCGCGTTGGGTGCGAGGATTTGTTGTTTTGTGTGCAGGTGCTACTAACGAGTTGTTGCGTGATTCTCCTACTGGATTGATAACCTTGATTTCATAACTGAGGGAAATACTTATCTCTACTATACTGCATCATCCCCTCCTCTTCGGGGAAATCTCAACGCAGCTCACAAGTAGCAGGAAGAATTTCTGGCGCCGTTGCTCATTTTGTGCGTCACCGTTTGTCTCAAAAGGGGAGACTCTTATGGAGACAAATAAATTGTTTGCTATGCTATGCTTGGAATCTATGTGAAATTTATGATTTTACTTGTTGCTCTAAGAATCCTAAAAAACACCTTCCCTATCTATGTGAGTTTAATGATAATGAAATCTTGTCTTCTTATGCCAAGGGTGTTTATAATTACTATGATATCGAACAAATTGAAGAATTTGTTGCTTTTAAGGGTGCTTATGAAGTTGCTTCTTTTATTGAAAAGTATGATGTTACTCTCTACAAATATGAAAATTTTGACATACTTAAATATTGCTGTGAAAACTATGCTCCTAATGCCTATGTTAAAGAATTTATTGAGAGAATGTCTGCTGCTTTGGAAGAGAATAATGATATGCATGAATCTATAGATAATTATGATTCTGTTGATTTGACTGAATTATCCCCTCTCGATGAACGTGATGCTTGCTATTCTTATGGCCACGATGCCAATATTAATTATGCTTATGATGATGAACTTGCAATACTTCCTTATCTTAAAAATGAAATTATTGCTATTGCACCCACACTTGATAGCTACTTGAATGAAAAGCATGATTTCAATGGTGTTATTATAAATTCTATGAATGACAATTGTGCTAATGATATGCAATGCTACAAGCTTGGGGATGATAATTTCGTTATGTCTAGTACTTATTGCAATGATCATGATTGGGGTGATAATGTTTCTTATGATCTTGAAAATTTATTTAAGCCTCATGATGAATATGATATTGATAATAATGTTTGCAATAACATTGAAAGTGGGTTTGGAAGAGCGTCAACTTTAAGTAAAAATAATCCCACACATTTGGAGAGTGTTCAATCTTATGAAATTTTTGATAAAAGTGGGTTGGGAGAGGTCATGACTTTAGTTGATGTTAATCCCACTATCTTGGAAGATTATAAAACTTTTATGCATGTGGATCATGAAGAGAAAATTTTATATGATAGCTATATTGTTGAATTTGATTATGATCCTACATGTAATTATTATGAGAGAGGAAAATATGGTTGTAGAAATTTTCATGTTACTAAATTGCCTCTCGTTATGTTGAGATTGCTATTGTTTCTTTCTTATTCCTTGCATATGCTAGTTTTTGCTTGCCTTGATAATTTGTTGGCTTATAAAATGCCTATGCATAGGAAGTATGTTAGACTTAAATGTGTTTTTCACATGCTACATGATGCTCCCTTTGTGCTTCAATTCTTGTCTTTTGTGTGAGCATCATTAATATCCCAAGACTATCTTAATGGCTATAAAGAAAGAGCTTGTTGGGAGACAACCCAATAATTTATTTTTATGTTTTCTTGTGTGCAAACAATTATTATACTATTATGATTGTGTTTTTATGTTTTTATTAGTGTTTGTGCCAAGCAATGCCTTTGGGATGATTTGGAAGATAGTACAATTGATGCTGTTTGGAAAACAGAAAGTTTTGCGTCCAGTGCTGGAATTTTATTTCTGTACTGGATCATCAGAAAAATCTGAAATTTTTACACAGTATTGGTATATGAATTTCCCACGTTGTTATAATTTTTCAGAATTTTTGGAGTTACAAAAGTATAGATTTTAAATAGATCTTTACAGACTGTTCTGTTTTAGATAGATTCTGTTTTTGTTGCATAGTTTGCTTATTTTGATGAATCTATGGATCGTATCGGGGGGTATGAGTCATGGAGAAGTTGGAGTACAGTAGCATTATGCCAATATTAAATATGAATCAATTTACTACAGTACTTAAAGTTAAAGATTTGTTTGTTATACTAACGGATCTCACGAAGGTTTTGTTGAATTTTGTGTGATTAAAGTTTTCAAGTTTTGGGTGAGATCACGATAGATGAAGGAATAAGGAGTAGCAAGAGCCTAAGCTTGGGGATGCCCAAGGCACCCCAAGGTAATATTCAAGGAAGACTCAAGCAACTAAGCTTGGGGATGCCCCGGAAGGCATCCCCTCTTTCTTCTACCAACTATCGGTAATTTTACTTGGATCTATATTTTTATTCGACACATGATATGTGTTTTGCTTGGAGCGTCGTGTATTATATGAGTCTTTGCTTTGTTTGCTTTTTAGTTTGTCACAATCATCTTTGCTGGACACACCTATTTGAGAGAGCCACACGTTTATCATGATTTGTTAGAATGCTCTATGTGCTTCACTTAAATCTTTTGAGCAAGGCAGTTGCTCTAGTGCTTCACTTATATCTTTTTGAGCACGGCGGTGATTATATTTTGAAGAAATACATGCACTCTCATGCTTCACTTATATTATTTTGAGAGTTGATAAGATTAAATTTTGAAGAAATATTTGCACTCTCATGCTTCACTTATATCTTTTTGAGAGTTGATAATAGTAATGGTAATTTGCACAAGATATGAATTTGGTCCCAAAGTGATGAATATTCAAGAGAGATATAATAAAAACTTTCATATAGATCATTGGATATGATAAGTTTGATTCCTTCCAATAGTTTTGCGATATGGAGATGATAATATGTGAGTCATGTTAGTGAGTAATTGTGATTTAGTAAGAATATTGGTGTTAAGGTTTGTGATTCCCTATGCATGCACATAAAGTCAACACTTATGCAACGAAATTATATCCTACTTATGGTGCATTATTCGGTGTTTGTTATGTTCAATGCATGTTTATGACCGTTTTCGCTTTTTGGTTGATCGCTTCTCAATCTATTTGCTAGCCTTCATTTGCACTAAGCGGGAATGCTGCTTGTGCATCCAACTCCTTAAACCTAAGTTGTGCCAAATGAGTCCACCATACCTACCTATATGCGGTATTTCCATGCCGTTCCAAGTAAATTTGCATGTGCCAACTCTAATTTTTCAAAAATAATTTTCCGTTTTGTGTGCCTGTACCGCTCATGAAGCGGCAGGGGGTGGACAATATTTTCCATGCTAGGTGTGTTATTCTCATGATGAGTGTTTATTCACTTTTCATTGCACGAGAGAGTGGCAGGTAATAGGGATGCCCAGTCCCGAAATGATTTTTTTTAATATGATGATAATAATAAATTTCTTGGAAAGTGTTGCTATGGAGGACACCCGTGAATATGGCTAGCCATGGATTGTGAAAGAATGGTGGAAAGGAAATAAACTTTATTTTTTGTTTGGGAACCGCCTATGATGTGTCTAGCATGGAAGATATTGGGAATTCTCGGTCGTTTTCATTGACAGGAAAAGCATGCCTCTCAAAATAATTTTATCTCTCTAATTTAAACCTTGAGCTCTGGCACCTCTGCAAATCTATGCTTCCCTCTGCGAAGGGCCTATCTATTTACTTTTATGCAATTTTATTTTTATTTTGAGTCTTCATCTTCTCTTACAAAGCACCAACTAGAGAGCACTATTGTCATACTTGTGCATTGGGTGTAGCTAATATTGAGTGTGTTTCATGAATGGATCAATGATTGAGCATAATGGGCTAGGGATAACTTTCTTTAGCGTTGATATTTTGAAAGACATGGTTGCTTGTTAGTATGCTTGAGTATTTATGTCTTCATGTCAAACTATAGACTATTGCTTTGAATCATTCAAGTCCAAATGTCCATGCTACAAAGAAAAGAGTATATGATGAATATGATAGGTAGCATTCCACATCAAAAATTCTATTTTTATCATTTACCTACTCGAGGACGAGTAGAAATTAAGCTTGGGGATGCTTGATACGTCTCCAACGTATCTATAATTTTTTATTGTTCCATGCTATTATAGTATCAATCTTGGATGTTTTACATACATTTACAAGCAATTATATATCATTTTTTGGGACTAACCTATTAACTTAGTGCCCAGTGCCAGTTGCTATTTTTTGCCTGTTTTTGGTTTTTCAGAATATCAGTACCAAACGAAGTCCAAATGCCACGAAACTTTTTGGAGATTTTTTTCTGGACATAAGAGACACTAGAAGCTTTGGGAGAGGGCCAGAAGACAGGGAGGTGGCCACGAGGCACCAGGGCACGCCCTGGTGCCTCGTGGGCCCACCTCTGCTCCGTTTGACCTAATTCCACCTCTATAAATTCTGAAAAATTGGGAAACCAACAAAGGAGTCCACGAAATACTTTTTCCGCCACCGCAAGTCTCTGTTCTCGAGAGATCCCATCTGGAGGCCTTTTTCGGTACTCTGCCGGAGGGGGAATCGATCACGGAGGGGCTCTACATCAAGCTTGCTGCCCTTCTGATGATGCGTGAGTAGTTTACCACAGACCTTCGGGTCCATAGTTAGTAGCTAGATGGCTTCTTCTCTCTATTTGATCTTCAATACAATGTTCTCCTTGATGTTCTTGGAGTTCTATTTGATGTAATCACTTTTTGCGGTGTGTTTGTTGGGATCCGATGAATTGCGAGTTTATGATCAGATTATCCATGAATATTATTTGAGTTTTCTCTAAACTCTTTTATGCATGATTGTTATAGCTTCGTGTTTCTCTCCGATCTATTGATTTGGTTTGGCCAACTAGATTGATTTATCTTGCAATGGGAGAGGTGCTTTGTAATGGGTTCGATCTTGCGGTGCTCAATCCCAGTGACAGAAAGGGACATGCCACGTATGTATCGTTGCTGTTAAGGGTAAAAAGATGGGGTTTATTCATGCGTGAGTTTACTTTGTCTACATCATGTCATCTTGCTTAAGGCATTACTTCATTCTTTATGAACTTAATACTCTAGATGCATGCTGGATAGCGGTCGATGTGTGGAGTAATAGTAGTAGATGCAGAATCGTTTCGGTCTACTTGTCTCGGACATGATGCCTATATACATGATCATTGCCTTGGATATCGTCATGATTATTTGCTTTTCTATCAATTGCCCAACAGTAATTTATTTACCCACCGTATGCTATTTTCAAGAGAGAAGCCTCTAGTGAAAACTATGGCCCTCGGGTCTACCTTTATCATATACTAAAACCCTAAAAATATCTTGCTGCAATTTTATTTTATTTATTTTATTTTGTATTTTTGTTCGATCTATCTATCTATCACCATACAATTTAATCTTGCAATTAACCGCCAAGGGATTGACATCCCCTTATTCGCGTTGGGTGCGAGGATTTGTTGTTTTGTGTGCAGGTGCTGCTAACGAGTTGTTGCGTGATTCTCCTATTAGATTGATAACATTGGTTTCATAACTGAGGGAAATACTTATCTCTACTGTACTGCATCATCCCCTCCTCTTCGGGGAAATCGCAACGCAGCTCACAAGTAGCACCTTATCATCCAATGTAAGTCATTGCCAGATTGCCCTTTCGTACATTTCAATCATTCCTTCGCTCATATGGAGGCTAATTTGAGGTGTATTTATTTTGCGCAGCGAGGGGCGTGCCGTCCTTATCGATCTTTTCCCGCGAGTCTCCCATGCCGTGTATTTCGACTCGTCCAGAAACTTCCAAAAGAAGGACTACACCCACATAATGAATATTCTGGATTCAGCTCTCCACGGCTTCAGCATGATGGGTGGCCACATCGAGATCAGGAAACAAAGGAAGGGCACGCCAGGTTTCGGGCATAAAACCAACTTCTGCAGCGTCCATCAACCGATAGGAAGTACGAGCGATGGATTCTACGTCCTCCATCTCATGATGGAGTTCAGAAGGGATCGCCAACGTCTTCGCATGACAATCAGAAATGATGAGCATATCCGCAAATGGGCAGAATCCTTAGGAGCCGAACCGGATTATAAACTCAGAGATGACTTCTTTCGCATCCAGAAGGACATTGCAACGATCATCATAAAAGAAGTCATCGAAGAGAGTGGGATGTTCCACCACGGCCCTATATCGCGAGTTGACGTCCGAACTCGCGTAGGCCTACAACGTTTGGACATGACGTCGTTCACGAAGCTAGGGTGCATCTTCCCGGATAAGGGTGGATGGAACTTCTAGTGATTGACGATGCCGATGATGATGTGTCGGTTGAATGTGTACTTTATGAAGCGATGAAACTTTGTGATGTAAACGGTCCTACTGAACTTGCGTAACGCTAGCTAGTTAATTAGTTTGGGTACGATCAACCTGCGTAAATTATGTATATGTTTACTATATGTTGCATCTATTTGCTAACTCTTTCTCTTCGTGTTGCTCAAGTATATTATGTTGCGTATTATTGTTGAATTCGCTTGATGAAGATGCATCTCTAACAGGTACATAGATCATCGATGGCGAAGAAGTGCTATGCCGTGTACATAGGGAAGGTTCCACAAGTGTATGACGAGTGGCCAGAGTGTCAGGCCCAAGTGTACCGGTTCCCGGGTGGCAGCCAGAGAGGGTTCGATATCAGAGTGGAAGCGGAAGCTAGTTACTTGAGGTTCACGCTAGCGCGGGAGAGGGACCAGAGGCGGCGCATCATGAGCTACTGCATAATTCCGCTCTTCCTCATAGTGATCGCTCTTCTCTTCTGTATCATAGTTTAGATGGATGATGAAACATGTGCATGTGATGACCATGTAGTTGGATGATGATGATGATGATGATGATATGATGACACTATGTTGTACCACTTCGATGATGATGATGATGATGATGATGAGACATTCTTGTTTCATATAGTTTTAGTGTATGTATATGTTGCTACCATATAAAAACCTGTACAAATACAGCGTAAATACGTAGAAAAAAATACAGAAAATATTAGCAGTAGCGCGGGGTGCTTGAGTAGCAGTAGCGCTGTATTAGCACTAGCGAGGGTCTGGTAGGCGCGCTGCAGATAATTAGCAGCAGCGCTGGTTGAGCAAGCGCTACTGATATTGAGTCTAGTAGTAGCGCGGGTGGGCACCCCCGCTACTGCTAAAAGTTAGATGTAGCGCCGTAGCAGTAGCGAGGTCCCCCGCGCTACTGATAGAACAAAATCCCGCGCCACTGCCAGGGTTTTTCCTAGTAGTGATCACTAGACATGCAACTGCAATTGTTGTAACTCGACTGCAATTACAAGGGCCCAAAGCGACTGCAACTGGATCAGGAGGGGAGTTGTCGGGCCCAGTTGCATGCCAGCCACTAAACATGCAACTGCAAATGTTGTAATCAACTTCAACTGCACGGACACAAGGCGACTACAACTGGGGTCGGGAGAGGAGTCGTCGGGCCAGTTGCATGTCCACCACTAGACATGCAATTGCAAGCGTTGTAACCCGACTGCAACTGGGGTCAAGAGGGGAGTTGTCAGAGTTAGTTGCATGTCCACTACTACACATGCAACTTCAAGCATTGTAGTCAACTACAGCTACATGGGCACAAAGCGACTGCAACTACACGAGCACAAAATGATTGCAAGTGGGATCAGGAGAGGAGTTGTTGGGGCCAGTTGCATGTCCACCACTAGACATGCAATTGTAACCCGACTACAACTACATGAGCTCAAAGCGACTTCAACTGTGATCGAGAGGAGAGTTGTCGAGGCCAAAGTTGCATGTGACCACTCGACACGCAACTGCAAGTGTTGTAACCCGAGTGCAACTGCATGGGCACATAGCGACTGCAACTGGGATCGAGAGGAGAGTTGTTGGGGCCAACTGCATGCGACCGCTCGACGCGCAACTGCAAGCGTTGTAACCCGAGTGCAACTGTATGGGCACATAGTGACTGCAACTCGGGTCGAAAGTGGAGTTGTCGGGGCCAGTTGTATGTCCACCACTATGCACGCACTTACAAGTGTTGTAACTCAGCTGCTGCACGGGGCACAACGCGACTACAATTAGGGATGGGGATGGGGTTGTTGGGCCAGTTGCATGTTCATGACTAGACATGCAACTACAAGTGTTGTAATCTGACTACAAGTGCACGGGGCACTAAGTGGCTGAAACTGGGACCAGGAGTGGAATTTGTCACGATCAATTGCATGTAGAGTATTAGACAAGCAACTGTAAGCGTTGTAACCCGACTGCAACTGCACGGGCACAAAACGTCTGTAACTGAGAACATAAGAGGAGTTGTCGATATCAGTTGCATGCACATCACTAGACATGCAATTGCAAGTGTTTGCTTTTTTTGTATTATTATTTTTGCACGCTTTTACTAAACCACCTCTTGTAAGTAGCCCAGCTCGCTACCACGTAATAATAAACCACTCCGTGCATTTACTACCTTTCAGCTACTGATCTAGAGAAAAGAAGGCGTTGTAACCTGTTTGGCAGCATGTACTCCACTCGACATCACCTCACGGCCACGGCAGGCTCACACGTACAATCCATACATGCAGCCGCAGGAACAGACGTACGTTGAGGTCCCTCCCGTCTCGTTCGCGAGAACAACAAACAACAAATGGCAGATACAATCCCAAAATGTTTCTCTCTCCTTTTTCCCTCTCTTTTTTCTATGCAAGCCCAAACAATTTTTGAACGAAGCCCGTCGAAAAGAACGAACAACAACAACCAACAATAAGCCCAGCAGCCCAGAGGAAAAATAAGCAAATTTGCGGTGGCAGTCAAGCAACATAGGCCTTTTATAACATGGCATGACATGAGGTGAATGAGACCAAATTATATCTCAGCTAGATGAGTTCTAAGCACTCCCGAAAAAAACTATGTTGTGATCAGAGATTGTGGGCTGGTCAAAATCCATTATGGCATTAAAACAAAATTCCAAGTTAAACAAACAAAAGCAAGATGTAAGACAAGTATAGTATTATCCCTGCTGGTGCATCATTGTCCTATATATTACTGTACTTAATACATTTGAATTGTAACTTTAGTCTGGCACATGTTCTGGTTTTTAATTACTATGTCGCGACTCGTGATACAAACAGCGAATATATAGGAGCATATTGCAGTCGTTATACAATTTTAGGAAGCACACTGATATGACTGCATGTTGATTATTCTTGCTTGATGGGTGTTGAAAGTCTTGAAGCCCCATCCTTAATGTGCCCGAAAGACTCAACAAAGTCATCCATAAGTTGAGTATAATCTGGAATTATTTCCTTGTCGACCGACAAACTCACCATAATAGTGCTATTGTAACTCTGACATTGCACAAGGAGAGCCTGCAAAACAAATCTTCTTGATTAAATACAAAATTGGGTGACAAAATGATTATAATTTTATAGGTTTACTTCTATTTGTTTATTTTTCATGAGGAAGTTTTACGTGTGTAGTTACAAAGAATTGAGCTTAGCTTGGTTGGTAGGGTGTGCTCGTGTAATGAAGTTTTACGTGTAGTGTTACAAAGAACTGAGCTTAGCTTGTTGGTAGGGTGTGCTCATGCATTCCCACCGAAGGTCAAGCCATATCCTTACCTAGATGATTTCCCGCGTGTTGCCCCGGAAAGACTAAGTAATATGTAGCTACGAAATATTATTACTGCATCCTAACATTTATTCTGTTAAATTAGCAACTTAACAGTTCGAGAAATTTTCAAAATAAATTAAATTAATGTTATTAAGTGACTAATTATGACGTGGCAGACATACATGACTTGGTGAGGTGGGAGAGTGCATGTTCTAGCAATTAAAGGTAGTGGATGTGGTGCATGGCTGAAAAATATGGATGCTGACATGGCACGCTAGATGAGGTGGAAGGCTGCATGTTGAGAGAATTACTAGTAGTGGGGATGAACTATTTAAAAATAGTAGATTCGGTAGTCATTTACTGACAGAATATCAAGATAGATGTAACTTAAAATGCCTCTACCTTTTGTTGGTCTTGGGTTCAAGTTCACACATAGATGAAAAAAAGGAAGATGAAATGCATCTATGAAAATACTCTTACCTACCATCATTATTCCATAAACTCTATTGGCGAGAGGCGTCAGATTACAACTCTCTTTGTTTGAGTACTCTTTAACTCGAATTTGTTCCTTACAATTATATAATCCCTCCGTCCCAAAATAAGTGTCTCAATTTCAGTACTGTAATAAAATTGAGACACTTATTTTGGGACGGAGGGAGTATATTGTAGTTACTCCTAGGTACATCCATCATTTTGGAGGCACTATATGACGAAGTGGTAAATTAAGTGTGCACATGCGGTTTGTTTATGTTTTGGGGTCATATTCTCGCCTTTTTGTTCCAATAACCCAGAGCACATAACTTAGCAGAGTTGTTTTGATAATTCAGAAAGAATTAGAGTGGTTTTGTGATCAAAAGCGATGCATGAGGACTAGTGTCCACGCATTTTATCTGATAGATGATTAGGCTGAAAAAGAAGTACAAATGTGGATTAAGGTTGCAGGTTTTGATGCAAAATCATGAGTGACTTACTTGTGGAGCTCCATAAACACTAGGCGCAATGAAGACAACGGGGTGCCCATAGAACTCTATTTGTTCAGTTGGTCCAACCAGGTTTGAGAACGCAAGAGTTGTATTTGCAAACATACGACCAAATATAAAAGCGCCAGCCTGCTTGGATTATCAGTGTTAGTTTGCTAAACAAGGTGTTGCTTAATTATGTAAAAGTTAGAAGGAGAACAAAATAAACAAGTACAAAGTGGCAGCAAATATACCTTCAGACCAAACATTTTGAGAAACGATTCACCCATCTTACACGTGAAGATAACTTCAAGCGAGCTCTTTTTCCTATCCACGGTCTTCTTTGCCTCGCGAACATATGCAAGTGGATCATCGTGCATTGCCAAATGAAATGGAAGGAGGATGTAGCCTAGTTGATTTCCCCAATCCACATCGTTGCTCTTGCCAGAGTCTATCATATCAACATATGTCTGTACACAGTTATAAGAAAACATTAGACCTTAATGGCATGCTACAAATTGGTAATGCAATTATCTTAACCTCCATTCGGAAATAAGTTATGTCCCAACAAATGTGTAATCAACCTGACCACTCCAATATTGACTAGTGATATAGATTGAAATTATTTAGGTTGGTCGGGTGAACATAAATATATATCATTAGTTTGTCTCCCACACAAAAAATCATTAGTTTGTCAAGAAACAAATTTTCCGCGTAAAAAAAAAGAAACAATTTTTCATACATATAATGATTTCTATTATTTAATAAACATGTATATTTGTATGAGAAGTAACAAAAATATTATGGCAACAAATATAAGAATAAATTTAAAACAAATGGCATGCGCTTAAAAAAAATTGTACACATTTCCGTGGAGAAACTTACTTGTAGGCTAGTGGTTGGTCTTGTATCGACAAGGAGGATAGACCGCAGACATATTTTGCTGGTGTTATTGGCACCTAATCATAAATTGAAGGTAAGTTCACAAATGTGTATAGTTCACAGATAAGTATATATACAAGAGATCGTCCAGCAGGAGAAGTTATTCGATAGGACATATAATACCCCCTTGTTTTGTTGCCAAACATCACTTACCAGATTTGCGAAAATAATATCTTGATAGAGCAGCAGAAGTCGCTCCGACTAGCACATCATTGACAGTCTCCGGAAACAAAAGATAAAACAGAGAGACAAAATTAATGACTCTTCACGTGGGCTGTACAGTACGTACGTACATAGAAGGGTTCACGTACGTATATGATCATTTTTATCTGTCTCCAAGGATGCCGAATATACAGAGAATCACATCACAGATGAGGATTTTAGAAGAGTGGCATGATCGAACAGGTAGCTAGATATACTTACGCAGTTCATGGCATTCTTGATGAACTTGACATCCTCCAAACGAAGGCTCCGGTGCACGAAGCGCCGGCGGGAGCTGGACGCGGCGCCGTGATCCACGTACTTGAATGGTGTGTGCGGGTCTCTCAGGAACGCAATGGTCGCGGCGAAGAGGGTCACGTCCACCACGGTGTTCCACGCGAGCACAAGATACGACCAGACCCACGCGAGGAACGCCAGGACACCCTTGGACCGTGGCCGCGGCGCGTAGATGGCGCCAGTGCGCGCCGGCTGCTCCGGCATGGCCGGCAGGCGCGTCGGGTCGGCGGCGCTGCGCGCGGACGCCAGGAGGAGCGCGATGAGCGTCGTCCCGTCGCCGAGGGAGTGGTGCACGCGGATCACGGCGGTGCAGGTGGCCTCGGAGGTCGGGAAGTCGAGGAAGTGGAACTCCCAGAGCGGGCGGGAGCGGTCCATGGGGAGCGCGGGCAGCGATGCCAAGTAGTCCTCCACGGCCCGGTCCGGGTCGGCCGCCACGGCGCCAGGATCCAGTGTCGGGACGATCGTGTGGTCGTCCACTTTCACCATCGTGCGCACCCACCGCGGGTTGCCACCATTGGACTCGTCTGTCGCCTGCCATAAAAGCAGAACAGATAGACCAAATTAGCACTAAAGAAAGTGATTGGATCACCTGCCTTCATCGATAGCGATATAGGATTCTAAGTATAAGTAGTAGCAAGAGTGTATATATACCTGAATGCTGCAGAAGCGCGGGTAACGCGCGAGCTGGGCGGCGATGCCGGCGCTGAAAACGGGGATGTTTACGGGACAGCCAAGGCCGAGGGTGACGACGATGTATATGGGTTCCATGAGTCTCGCAGTAGGGGTCACGGGCTCCCCTTCCGCCGTGGGATCGTTGTCCGCCGGTGCCGATCTTGGCGTGCGTATCGGGAGCAGTGGGCTTGTGGGTAGAGCGGCCACAGAGTGGCTTCCATTGGTACCTCTATCGTCCATGGCGACTGAGCTGCTGAGTGGTTTCTAGAATGGCGAGCTCGCTAGCTACTCGATCACTGCGCTTATGAAGTGACCAGCTCGATCTGTAGCTCTGTAATAAATTTATGTATCAGCTAGCAGCAGCAGTGTCTGCACATGCTCTGGTTTTTACAGGATGGGCCGAGGCTTGGCTCAGTCGACAGTAGAGGAGACAGAGAAGTACTCCACCATTACTAGCGATCTGGCTGGAAGGCAGCAGGCGTATACAGTAAGTTAACAAAAGTAACTCCGGTGTTCCCCGGAGACGTCATCCGTCCAGGTCGAGATAAGATGGATCTTAGCGGCAGCCAGCAGGTGAAGCTCAAGTGTGTATGTACACCGTCGAGAACTATGAACCGCACATGGTCCTGATCCTTGTATTGTATTTTATTGTCTTGTATGTATAGTATCCGAGAATCCAGTACGGGTAGTAGTTATGGCAGTACCAGTCAAATCTAGGAGTACTACGTACGTAATACTCCCTCCATTCCATAATGTAGTGCGTCCGCGCTTCTCGAGATCTAAGTTTGATCATAGATTTAACCAACGAGACCGACTGCGGTGGGAGCAAAAATTATACCACTGAATTCGCTATTTCGATACGAATTCAGTGGTATAATTTTTTCTCCCGCTGCAGTCAGTCTCGTTGGTTAAATTTACGGTCAAACTTAGATCTCGAAAAGCGTGGGCGCACTACTAGTACTGGATTCACGGCGTAAGGCGTACAGTACTACTCTATGATCTTGATCTAGACATCCAGTACGCCTCACGTAGTAACTCTCTTGGCTTTAGTTTCGTGCCGTTTTTACTGCGAGACGAGATGCACGACGTGTGGCTTGGTCTAAAGGTTACTGAACTACCGTGTGTCGATCGTTCAGACAGAGAGCACTAGCTAGCTTCAGTAGCTCCCAACCCCTCCACCAGCCAAAACGCGCCGCCGGCCTCCCGGCTCCGGCGCCCACCCTGGCTCCCCACCCCACCCCAACTGATCTGACCTTGCCGGCGAACACGTCGTGTGACACTACGACTGCAGCCCAGATCCGGAGCTTTGATGACGCTGCCGCGTCCTCTGCTGCCGGCCAACCACCGTATTCATGGCGCCGCTGGCAGCCTGGCGTCGGTGGTGTTCAGCGGTAGGATTAACCACGATGCAGTCGTTTCTGTGGCCATCCACTCGTGCTAGTTCGACCGCCCCCCCCCCCCCCAAGGCTGTCCAAAGACTCGTCTACGAGCGAGCGAGGTACCTTCGGGCCTACGCAAGCAATTAGTACCAGAGATTAGGGTGTCCGTCCGTGATCTTCGAATGCAAGCATAAGGTAATGTCGTCGGTGAATTTAGGAGACAAGCAAGTCGCGGCGGTGGCCAGGGTGTAAGTGCAACTCCAACAGTTCCCCTCTCTCTAAAACTGATAATACCGCGCGTGTTGGTTGAAATTCGTATATTTTGATGATATTCAGTTGTATCGATCCTTATAGCATTTCATAACCATCCTCACCAATGTGAAAGTTACATGTTATCTATAGAAGTTGTATCTATAAAAGGGAGCTGTTTGGTTAGGAACATGGAATCAATAAAAATAATCACCACAGTTAATTTGGAACTGCATTAGTGACAAAATTGTCATCTTGAAGTTGCAACCACGTATGACAGAAAATAAGGAATGGACTTAATAGCCGCAAGCATATGTATCTTATGGAAATATTACAAAAAAAGAAACTAAATGATTTTTTTTCTCGAATACGCATAGCATGCGTATCATTCTATAAAGATAGGGGAAAGGGTATAAAGAACCCTCCACCGGTGTGGCGATTACATATTACATATTACATGTGCAACACCTCCACACCTAGACCACTCCACTCTCACACTGTCACTCATACAAGAGACTACTCACGACTGCTCCACATACTCAACCTACCCAAAGAACTCGTCGACACTGCCCTTTATTAGCCCTGCGTTCCACCAAGCTCGCCCTTCCTGCGCCACGCGACACATGACCTTGGCAACCTCTGGGGTAGCACCATCAAAGATCACTGCATTCCTATGCTTCCACAGCTCCCAAAGGCCAAGTAGGATGATTGCCCGAGTGGTCCTGGAACTTAGCTCGTGCTTCTCTCTACTTTGGCACCACTCAGCAAGCACGTCTGTCTGACAAGGTGCCCATGCCGGCACATCAAGCGCAAGGCAAATATGTAGCCGTACCTCTCTAGAGAACACACAAGTGAGCAGTATGTGGTTTATAGTCTCCTCCTGCTGGTTGCAGAAAGGACATGAGTCCTGGTGTGGTAATCCTCTTCGGGCAAGTCTGTCCGACGTCCAACACCTGTTGCGAAGGGCAAGCCACGAGAAAAAACGACACTGCAATGGAGCCCTTGATTTCCACGAGAAGTCCGCGGTAGGTACGATCATACGGCCTACGAACTTAGCCGCGTATGCCGATCTGACTGAGAAGTCGCCGCCTCGCTCCCAGGACTATCTAACCGTGTCAGGCACGGCTTCCTGTAGCGTGATCTCGCCGATCCTCGTCCACAGGCCAAGGTACTCTCTAATGGTGTCGATTTGCAGGTCCGGTCCAAAATCTCTCGCCCATGTATTCCCCTCCAGAGCCTCGGCCACTGTCCGCGCCCGCCGTATCCTAGACGAGACGCCGGCATGCACCAAGGGTGCCAACTCCGGGATGCGATGACCATTAAGCCACCGATCCTCCCAAAACAGGGTCTTGTGCCCGTCCCCAAGCTGCACTCTAGTCGCCGCTCTGAAAACCTGCATGGACTCCTTCGGCACTGAAATCTTGAACTCCAGCCAGCACCTGCTCCCGTCTGCTCGCTGCAGCCACAGCCACCTCACTTGCATAGCAATGTTCAACCACCTCAAGTCCGGAATGCCAAGACCTCCAGCCCATTTGGGCTTACATATTGTCGGCCATGTGTCGGTACTAAAACCGGCAGGTCTCGGGTAGGGGGTCCGAACTGTGGATCTTGGAGTCAATGGATAACAGGGAACGTAGAGACAGCGTTTACCCAGGTTCAGGCCCTCTCGAAGAGGTAAAACCCTACGTCCTGCTTGGTTGTATTGATGTGTTGGTATGACAATTACAGAGTTGATCTACCTCGAGATCAGATGAGCTAAACCCTAGGTGGGTATATCGATAATGGTTCTCCCCCCTGCAGACTAAACCCTCTGGTTTATATAAACACAAGGGGTACCTAGGGTTACATATGGTCGGTTCCCCCCAGGCTACGCTAAACTTTTCTTGGAGGAGACGCCAAGTCTTCGGAGGTTTCCTTCTGGAGCACGGGGTCGCCTATAGTCCGGCCTTCCTTCGATGAGTTAGGAGCGGCCCACGAGTACGGCCCACAAGAGACAGGTCGGCGGCGTGAGGACCCCTTAGTCCGGGATACCCTCAGTAGCCCCCGAACTAGCCTCCAATGCCGAGGTTGATAATCTTCGTCAGTTCCATGCTTCAAAAGTCTTCGGCTTGAGGGGCGAGTTCCTTCCATCAATTATGTCCAGCTGGTAATAGTTCGGCCGCCCACAATCCTTCGGTTAGCAAGGTATTGCGGGGCCCATCGTATCGCTTTCTTTATTCAGAATTAGTGACGCCCCTAGATTTCTGTGCGCCAGAGGGAGGCAGTGTCACGCCCAATATGCGGGTCTATCCTCAAGGAACTCGGAAGTTCCACAAAGGATAGAAGCGCATATCGAAGACGCTTCGCAAGGTGGATATCATTACAACTTACCATGTACTGAATAGATGAGAATACCAGATAAAGGCTTACACTCGCCACAAGCTACAACATGAATATACATCAATACATAGCAATCAGCATACAGAAGAGCAGGATCCGACTACGGATGAAATCAAACGAAAAAGAAGAACGACATCCACCCTGCTAATCCCAGGCTGCCAACCGGGAACCCATCCTATGATCGACGAAGAAGAAGAAGCAGAAGAACTCCAAAAGCAAACATGCATCACTCTCACGTTAAAGCATCGCTTTACCTGTACCTGCAACTGTTGTTGTAGTAATCTCTGAGCCACAAGGACTCAACAATCCCATTACCATGGGATATCAAGACTAGCAAATCTTAATGGGTATGGAATGGATAAGTGGTGAGGTTGCAGCAAGCACTAAGCATTGTATGGTGGCTAACTTACGAGTACAAGAATAAGAAGAGTAAACTACGCATAACGGTCGCAAAGTAATAATGATCAAGAAGTAATCCTGAACACCTACTTAGGAGTCGAACATAACCCCACCGTGTTCTCTTCCCGAACTCCCTCGAAAAGAGACGATCACGGTTACGCACGCGGTTGGTGTATTTTAATTAGAATTAGTGTCAAGTTCTTTACAACCGGAGGTTATAAATTTCCAAGTCGCCACATAACCGTGGGCACAGCTTTGCGAAAGATTTAGCCCTGTAGGGGTGCTCCAAGTAGTCCATTATAAATTACCACACGCATCCGATGGAACATCCTCACACCATGATAACACGATGCTTACTATAAGGAATCCCGATGGACAAGCCACTCGTAAAAGGTAAAACTAAACCAGCAAGACCTCCCGACGTGTCGACGATCCCGATAGGAGCCGCGTATCTCGTTCTCAAGACACGGCGGATGAACACTACGTACGACAGCCATAAACCCGAGTTTCCCCAGGTGGTGCCGCAAGTGGCTCTAGTTTGGAACAACACCATCAGCACTGGCCCACCTGGATTAGGTAGAATTAAGAATCCGCAGGTTCATGACGCCCTATGAGTTAATTAATTAATTTCAGTATTATTATGTTGGCAAATGTTAAAACCAATGTCGGGCGCGGCGAGGGAGACGAGGCACGCAGGGGAGGCGAGCGGTGGCGGCAGCAGCGAGGTGATGGAGAGGTGGCCGTGCAGGCGAGGCAGCAAACGACGAGGAGGTGGACCACAGCTCATGGATGCTGAGGCGGCAGGCGATGCGCGGCGGCCTGCCTGGGCGTGGACGACAGCGAGCCTGGAGGACGGATCAGCAGCAGAGCAGCGGCCGCATCGGCGCGATGGGTGAGCTTGCAACGGGTGACATGGCCTGCTGGCGAAGGCGGGCGCGGGCGTCGCACGGGAGGAGTGGCTTGGCGCGGGCCGAGGGAGGTCGGGGCGTGGCCGGCCGGCTGGGGCCATGGATGGAGCCGAGGGGATCAAGCGCCCCTGCTGCCGATGGAGCTGGCCGCTGCCCTCTGCGCGCGTGTGTGCGGCGCATGAGCAGGATGAAGGGAACGAGGAGAAAGTGGAGATGGGATCGGGGCTAGGGTTAAGACAAGGGTGCTGCTGGGCCTAGGAGGCCTGATGCAACTGGGCTAGGTGGCTGGGGCTGGGTTGCTCCCGCTCCTTCACTCTTTTCTTCTACTATTGCCAAATATAAACATAACTTCAAAAAAAAGAAAGAGAGGATATGATTTGGGATCGAGTTTGGGCACGAGGTAAATTCTCCTGGACTCACAGCAAAATGTGATGCTCTAAGAAAATAGGAGTGGCAAGATTGCAAAATTTAAATTCAAACTCATTTGCATTTAATTCAAATGGGTTTGAATAGGAGTAGGTGTTTGGAAGGTCCAAAAAAATTGAGAATTTTGGTGGAGCTTGGGAAAGTGATGAAAGAATTTTGGGCAAAGTTTCCGAGGCCAAACTTGAAGTAGAAAATGCATGGAACTTATTTTGCATGTGTGTTATGGTTAATTCCAAATTAATGGAATATTTATTATAGCTCCCTAAAATATTGGGAGACCTTTATATGTTTTAAAGAGAAATCACCATGTGCATTTCCCTCAATTTAAATGGATCAAGATCCATGCAATTTATTTATATGATTTTTAGTTGGGTTGCAAAATTAATGGCATGATGACATGATGCAATGAAAATAACAAATAAATAACGCGGCTATCACGAAAACATGGAAGGCATCTGAAGCGTTGGTCTCGGGCTGTCACAACACTCCCCCACTTACAAGAGATCTCGCCCCGAGATCTTATGAATGAGAAGAGGAAGAGGAAGAGGTAAACAAAGTTGCTTCTTTCACAAACGAGTGAATCCAACAAACCTCGGAGGTGTTGAACAACTTGAGAGAAATAATACCACGGAGATGAATGAAGTATAAAGCACTTCATAGAAAAAGAGAGGAAGGAACAACGCGAGAACAGGTTGCAAAGACATGAGAAAGGGTTGCAAAAACACAAAGAGAACACAAGGGGCAAGAAAGAATTTGAAACCACCCAAGTTTAAACGAGATAGACAACAAATGTGAAGAAAAGAATTTGGGCAGCACTCCGGTATGAAAGAGAAGGAAAACTTGATAAGTTGAAAAGAACTTGAAAAGAGAACACCACACTCCGGTTAAAATTGATAAGCACGGAAATAACATGGTCTTGGCGAAACGAGATAATGTGCCGAAGAGAAAAACATCACAATGCCTCCGGAATGAAAGAATAGAAGCTAAATCATTGGAAAGAAAAGATTGGGATACAAAAGACAACTTCCACCATAATTGAATTTGAGAAGCATCTTACAAAGAAGGATTGAACGGAGTTGTTTGAAAAATTAACAACTTAAAGAATAAGCTTGTTGTGGGCTTATAGAAAATATCTCAAAATTATGAGGTGACAACCGGCCACTAACGGAACAATTGATTGCTTGAGATCTCGAAGAGATGAAAACCTCTTTCACCGAGAAGAGAAGGAGAAGCTTGGACCATTGATAAGCACCACAATAGCAACATTCCTTAGGGAAGGCTTTAGGTGAAAAATAACCCAAGATAACTCCAACGAGGAGATTGATGGGTTGAAGATCTCCTGGGCGAAGAGAAAATGATGGGTTTAACATATCTCATTCCTGACAACTTGTGAATCATGAACCACGGAGGGAAATTGTCAAAACGACATAACACCACCTCAAAAGACAAGGTAGAAAGGATTTGCACTTCGGAATGCAATATGAAGAATGCTTGAGCTCATCGAAGAATACTTCGAGAATGAATTAAATCCTTGACGAACCACCATGAAGAACTCCGGTAAACAAAAGGATGATAGAAACGAAGGTTGAAAAGAACAAGATGAAGTCTTGCAATGATTTAGATGGAGCTTTATGACGAGATAATGAGAAAACTTGGAACTCCGGAAAAGAAAAGATGAACAGTTATAACCGATAATTTATTCATCATGAACAAACTCCGAAGGAAGGAATTAATCACTTGGATGAAATAAGAATAAGAATTATGGTATGCTTATCCTTCATGAACTTAAAGTGATGACAAGCAACGGATTTGGCATGCCAGTTATTCTTCTTGAAAATATTGAAGAGAGATATAGCAATCTTAGAGAAGTCTTCAACGAACCACCGGTAGGATTTTTGAAAGAATTAATGAATTGATATTATAACAAAGGAAGAGGAATGTAGAACGAACCACCGTAAGAATTGAAAATGAACAAAGAAAATAGAATGAATCACCGGGAAGAATTAGATAAACGAACGAACATACTTGAGGGAATTTAGGTACAAGAGAACGAAGCGATCACTAGCTGACTAGAGAATACTTGAACGAAGCTCCGGAAGAATTTGAGAACAAGATATGAACGTTGAGAATGAAGAATTCTTTTGAAAGGATAGACTTCGGATGATCAAAATGGAAAGAACTCATGACATGCTTTGGATGGGTATGGAAAGAATTTCTCACGATCGAAACAATTTGAGAGGATAGCAACAAGCTTGAACCATGATTTTTCAAGAGAATGGATATGATTTACAAGAAACTCTTCTTCGGTCTTCAAAGCAAAGAAGGACGACGAGAACCATCATGAAGAATTTGTGAAATACTCCGGAATAATTACGAATGGAAAGGTTGAGCCAAAGATGAAAAGAATTTGAAAGTGATCTTGGAGAGGCATATGACTGATGAAATTCATTCTTACGTCACCTTGAAAGAATTTGAGAATAACCCTGGAAAAAAATTTAGAAGAGTCAGGTAAGATCCTGGGAAAAGACCTGTGGGTTAGGGCCCACTCAAAAGAAACACCGTTGGAACAACTGCTTGAAATAGAGACTGCACCGGTTGAATTAAATGGCTTGAGAGAAATAACAACCTTGAAATATGTCGAACGGATCTTGAATGGAAAGATAAATCTTCTGAGATAATTTCTGCACTCCGGATATGAATAGAGAGAGGTGAATAAACAAGAGAGACTTGGGTAAGAATTTCCAACATGAGAAGCATTTGAACAAAATAAAAATGATATGTTCAACACCGAATGCTTGAATTTAGGCCACCGGAGAAGAAGACGAGAACGAAGAATGATGAACTTGTAGCTCCTGAGCATCTTCACGAGAAATCACCGGCTACAAACAATGAAAGAAAAGAATGGAGAGACTTCTCATGAATAAAATCGATACTTGATTTGGGAATTTTTACTCCGCGAAGAAAAGGGTGGGAGGGTGGGGAAAAATAAAGACAACTTGGGACGGGTGAAACGAACTCCGTTGAGAAAACTGAGAATTGATCTTGCAAATGTTGAAAGGATTGAATTAACTCGAAGAGAAGCACGCCGGTTGAGGATAATTTTCCATGACAATCTTGATGATCAAGAAGGATTAGCATTCTCGTAGAAATATGAGAGCACCGCTTAGGAAAGATATGGAATCAACACTTGACTTCGAAGCAACTTGAATACCGCAACTCAAAACAAAACAACGGATGTGGTTGTAGAATAAGCCAGAACAAACATACGATAGAGATTTCGTCCAAAATTTTAGTGGTGGAGCCCACACGGGCTCGGTCTTACAGTGACCATCCGTACAAGGTAGTGTACGAGACTACGAAGTGTCCCCTAATCGTAGCGAAGCTACAAGGATTCTTTAAGACACCACGAGACCACTGTAAAAACGACCGTGTACAGGCAGACCACTAGATGTCGAACCCCAATCTCATATCATGCATCTGTCGGAAAGATATCCTAGGTAACTACTTGAATTCCCACCTAAGAACTCCCGAAACTTCTTGGTTATGCGATCAGGTTGTGGGTCCAGGAACCTATTCATAGCAAACAACAACCTAATCAGCTGCAACTGCATCCGCAACCCTGAACACACAACCGAGAAACTTCGAAAATTCGTCTACCTCAGACCTTCGAAAACACAGCGATACTAGTCACGGTGGGTCATCCGAGCTATCTCCTCCAGTACTGGGGAAAAGTCACGCCACTATTTGCCACCACAAAAAGTATCGAAGCGTTTCGATGTCGGCGTCCTCTAGTATTCAGGAACTGGAACGATAGCGAATGTGACAAGAACCCCTTGGAGCTCAACTCCCAGGGTCCAATCCATACGGTCAGGAGGCACCAAGAACAGAATTCTGTCACAACGATATCGCAACAATTCCGAAAATACCCACGTGATCCTAAAAAAATTTGAGTGAGAAGAGTAGTAGAATCAAAACACCAACGTCACAATTCCTCACGAGAGCGACGAAGGGGATAAGGAGTAAAAAGAATTCCTACTCTTCGATATATAACTAGACTCAAAATAGTTTTTTTTCTTGACTCGCCAACGGTTCGATCAATCAAGGGGGCTCTTACGGTCGGTAGAGGCTCTGATACCAACTTGTCACGCCCAATATGTGCGTCTATCCTCAAGGAACTCGGAAGTTCCACCAAGGATAGAAGCGCATATCGAAGACGCTTCACAAGGTGGATATCATTACAACTTACCATGTACCGAATAGATGAGAATACCAGATAAAGGCTTACACTCGCCACAAGCTACATCATGAATATACATCAATTCATAGCAATCATCATACAGAAGAGCAGGATCAGACTATGGATGAAATCAAATGAAAAAGAAGAACGACATCCACCCTGCTAATCCCAGGCTGCCAACCGGGAACACATCCTATGATCGACGAAGAAGAAGAAGCAGACATGCATCGCTCTCACGTCAAAGCATCGCTTTACCTGTACCTGTAACTGTTGTTGTAGTAATCTGTGAGCCACGAGGACTCAGCAATCCCATTGCCATGGGATATCAAGACTAGCAAAGCTTAATGGGTATGGAATGGATAAGTGGTGAGGTTGCAGCAAGCACTAAGCATTGTATGGTGGCTAACTTACGAGTACAAGAATAAGAAGAGTAAACTACGCATAACGGTCGCAAACTAATAATGATCAAGAAGTGATCCTGAACACCTACTTACGAGTCAAACATAACCCCACCGTGTTCTCTTTCCGAACTCCCTCGAAAAGAGACGATCACGGTTACGCACGCGGTTGGTGTATTTTAATTAGAATTAGTGTCAAGTTCTTTACAACCGGAGGTTATAAATTTCCAAGTTGCCACATAACTGCGGGCACGGCTTTGCGAAAGATTTAACCCTGTAGGGGTGCTCCAAGTAGTCCATTATAAATTACCACACACATCCGATGGAACATCCTCACACCATGATAACACGATGCTTACGATAAGGAATCCCGATGGACAAGCCACTCGTAAAAGGTAAAACTAAACCAGCAAGACCTCCCGACGTGTCGACGATCCCGATAGGAGCCGCGTATCTCGTTCTCAAGACACGGCGGATGAACACTACGTACGACAGCCATAAACCCGAGTTGCCCCAGGTGGTGCCGCAAGTGGCTCTAGTTTGGAACAGCACCATCAGCACTGGCCCACCTGGATTAGGTAGAATTAAGAATCCGCGGGTTCATGACGCCCTATGAGTTAATTAATTAATTTCAGTATTATTATGTTGGCAAATGTTAAAACCAATGTTGGGCCTTGCTGGAGAAGTTTATCCTAAAACGAATGACCAGGGGGGTTCCCATATGCCCCACATGTGTTAGAAGCGCGCATCAAGGAACATAACATCGGTATTATGGAAACTAGGGCGGCATGAGTGGAACAAAACACCAGGCAAAAGGCCGAGCCTTCCACCCATTACCAAGTATATAGATGCATTAATTAAATAAGAGATATTGTGATATCCCATGATATCCATGTCCCAACATGGAACAAACTATAACTGCACCTGCAACTAGCAACACTATAAGAAGGGGGCTGAGCAAAGCGGTAACATAGCCAAACAACGGTTTGCTAGGATGTTGGAAGGTTAGAGGCTGTATCATGGCAATTTGGGAGGCTGACAAACAAGTGGTAGGTAGCGAGACATAGCGATAGCATCGAGACAACTAGCAAGCAAAGATAGTAGTGATATCCAGGGTAATGATCATCTTGCCTGAAATCCCGCTAGGAAGAAGATCGAATCCATGAAGTAGAAGAACAAGCGTAGTCGAACGGATCCTCACACTTCGCAACGTAACCGGATCTATCGAGAAGAAGCACAACCGGAAAGAAGCAACCAACATGGTAAACACACAAACATAATCATGGCATGATGCACAACCAAGTATGATGCTTGTCCGGTTAAATGAGTCATGGCATGGCGAGGTGCAACAATCAAATACTACACATTAAGTGAAGCTCAATATGCAACGACTTGCATATTGATGAAACTCCACATTCATTATTTTAGTACACTCCCGTTTATGCTACTCAACCATTTTAAATGTTGTTAAACATGGCAAGAGGTGAAGCATAATTAATCTACCTATCTAGGCAATTTAAATGAGGCCGGAAACAACAAACAACAATTCCGGAAAATCCCCATATGTAAATTTCGAATTTGGTACTGTTCTGCCTAAAACACAATTTTATAGTTGTTAAACAGGAAAATAAAGTGCACCATGTTAATCTACACATTTTTCTACCCCATTTACATATAAAGTTTATTTAATTCAGAGCTACGGTTATTTAGTTATGAAATAAATCATTTTAGCATGGCATTTAACAATTTTAATGCAAACAACAATTTAAATGTTTTTAACATGCATGAGAATGACATATTCAAGTTGTATGCAATTTTATGAAAACATAGGCATATATCAAGATATGAGGTATTTGTCGCCATGGCAGAAAGAAATGGGTGCCACGGCGGCGATAACGGAAATGGTGCCACGGCAACATTCCGGTGATCCGGTGACTCATTGAGACACCGGTGCAAAAGAGCAAGTGTGCGGATGTGTGGAACATGCAAGAGATGGTGGGGTGATCCCAGTTACCGGGTTCCCACGTGTCGGTGGCATGGCAAGCGAGGGATGTGCAAGAACGATTCGGACACGATGCAGACACGAGCATTTCATACAACATATGCATCGTTCACGGGCGGTCATCTAGGCGTTCATACCTTCGAAGCGTGCATTTTCAGAGCGGATCGAGTTTGATGGAAGTGGAAGTAGTGGTTCACGGTTCGGAGAGGAACTTGACGAATCCGAGGTCTTCAGAGGTTCTTGTTGAACTTGTCAAAAACGACGACGATGGTAGTGTAGTGGTTCTCGCTTGTTTCGGAGAGGAACTTGATGAATCCAAGCCTTCGGGTCGACGGTAGTGGTACTCGTGACGGTAGTCGAAGTTGGTGTTGCCGAACTTGGGGCGTCGGTCTTGCCGGGTCTTGACGAACCGAAGGGGTACTTGGCGGTCTCGGTCTCCAACGGTCGTCGAGGAACTTGACGTCCGTGTAGTCGATCTTGAGGGTCTTGGTGTTAGGGACTTGGCGAAAAACCATGGCCTCGGGTCGGTGGTACTGCTCGTTGTGTAGACGTACACGGGATCAAACAGAGGCCTTGGCGATCCAAAATGAAGCAAGACAAGGGCCTCGGGTCGTAGCAGCAAGGCAGGGCAAAAGGGGAGTAGCAGAGAGCTGCAGCATCAAGGAGGCGATGGGGGTCTGAAGTTGCAGGAGGTGGCCATGTCAAGGGTGCAGGGGCATGGGAGGCACCAAGGTCGACGTTAGGCGGCAGTAGCAGCTCGGGTCGCGGCTAGAGGATGTCCTGGTCACGGCGTGCAGGAGACAAGCAGAGGACGGGCGTGGCAAGGGAGACGAGGCAGGCAGCGGAGGCGAGCGTTGGCGGCAGCAACGAGGTGATGAAGACGTGGCCGTGCAGGCGAGGAAGCAAACGACGAGGAGGTGGCCCACAGCTCATGGACGCTGAGGCGGCAGGCGATGCGCAGCGGCCTGCCTGGGCGTGGACGACGGCGAGCCTGGAGGAGGGATCAGCAGCAGAGCAGCGGCCGCATCAGCGCGATGGACGAGCTTGCAACGGGCGCCATGGACTGCTGGCAGAGGCGGGCGCGGGCGTCGCGCGGGAGGAGCGGCTTGGCGCGGGCCGAGGGAGGTCGGGGCGTGGCCGGTCGGCTGGGGCCATGGATGGAGCCGAGGGGATCGAGCGCCCCTGCTGCCGATGGAGCTGGCCGCTGCCCTCTGCGCGCGTGTGTGCGGCGCAGGAGGAGGACGAAGGAACAAGGAGAGAGTGGAGACAGGATCGGGGCTAGGGTTAAGACAAGGGTGCTGCTGGACCTAGGAGGCCCGATGCAGCTGGGCTAGGTGGCTGGGGCTGGGTTGCTCCCTCTCCTTCACTCTTTTCTTCTACTATTGCCAAATATAAACATAACTTCAAAGAAAAGAAAGAGAGGATATGATCTGGGAACGAGTTTGGGCACAAGGTAAATTATCCTGGACTCCCAGCAAAATGTGATGCTCCAAGAAAATAGGAGTGGCAAGATTGCAAGATTTAAATTAAAACTCATTTCCATTTAATTCAAATGGGTTTGAATAGGAGTGGGTGTTTGGAAGGTCCAAAAATGTTTAGAATTTTGGTGGAGCTTGGGAAAGTGATGAAAGAATTTTGGGCAAAGTTTCCGAGGCCAAACTTTAAGTAGAAAATGCATGGAACTTATTTTGCAAGTGTGTTATGGTTAATTCCAAATTAATGGAATATTTATTATAGCTCCCTAAAATATTGGGAGACCTTTATATGTTTTAAAGAGAAATCACCATGTGCATTTCCCTCAATTTAAATGGATCAAGATCCATGCAATTTATTTATGAGTTTTAGTTGGGTTGCAAAATTAATGGCATGATGACATGATGCAATGCAAAATAACAAATAAATAACGCGGCTATCACGAAAACATGGAAGGCATCTGAAGCGTTGGTCTCGGGCTGTCACAGGAAGACGGTCCAATAGTTTTTTATAGAAATGCCCTTCTAGGGGAAAAACGCCTATTTAACAGGCTAAGGGCGTGAAGGTTAACGCACCCCACCTCCTGCTATCTTTCCCCAAATCACCGAGAGGCCAAAGGCAGCGAACCTTAAACAATGGCGAGCGCTCTAGGCTCCTCCTCACGCCCTCATGGTCCCCTTCAAGGTGATTGGGCGAGCTGCTCAGTTTCCCGCATTCGACTGGGCAGCCTCGAGAGACAGGGGTATCTACCCAGATCAGATCTCGCGTCCACCCGCCCCGGATTGACTTCTGTAAATGGCGAGGCTTTTGCGGAGAACTTCCCCGCCCCACGCGGGGAGGAAAGGGTATGTTTCGTGCCCTTCCTCTTACGGGGTTTAGGCTTCCCCATTCACCCCTTCCTGAGGGGTTTATTAGAATTTTATGGGATCCAGCTCCACCATCTCACCCCAGGCTCAATTCTGCACATCTCGAGCTACGTTGCCCTTTGTGAGATGTTTCTGGGATGCGAAGCCCATTTCGAATTATGGAGGAAATACTTCTGCCTTGTCCCTCGCACCCGAGGAGGGACAATCTTTGAGGTTGGCGGAGCCGAAGTGTGGCGCATCGCCGGAATGGGGTATCCTGTAGGGACCCCCAAGAAAGATGCCGAGGAGTGGGCCTCGGAGTGGTTCTATATAGAGGACACCCCCTATTCGATCCAGCTCGGAGGGGGCTGCCAGAATTCTCACTTGCTTCTCCGAAGAAGCGGTTCAACTGGCAACCGAAGAGCTCTTCCCAAGAGGAAAGTGCCGAAGTAGCGCGCCTAGCCGCTCAAGTGAGGTGGCTAGCCCATAACGGGTTGACCATTATTGACGTGATGGCCGCGGCCATTACTCGGTGCGTTCAACCTCTTCAACAAAGGGTGCACCCCCTATGGAGTTACAACGGGATGAATGACTCGACCCGATACACACGGAAGGGGCCTGCCAACCAGGCGGCAATGGCAGCCATAATAGCCGATCTCTTCAAGGGGAAGAGCAACAGTTTGCTCGAGTAAAGCCCAAAGATGGCTTCTCGAGCTATAAACCCATCGAATCGGTGACTTCAACTACACTTTATAGTTCGGATGGTATACCAATTTTCCTTAATCGGATATTTAATTTATCCGAACAGGGCTGGAGGCGCTGGATCAAGACGGTGAGTTGCCCTGCTCCTCAACCGGAGAGTCATTCTCGTGACGATGACCCTGGGTTTCATGACGATCCCAAAATGTTGATCAATTTCGAGGAGGGAGTCTTCTACCAGGAGAGTCTCGACGGCTCTAAAGTGGCCCTTTTGGCCGATCACCCCGGGACACTTCCCTCCTCCGCTGTAAGTGACCAACGGGCTTCTTCTCGAAAAAGATGCTCAGCTCCTATGGCTCTGAGTACACTGACTGCTATTCCCAAGAGCCGCCGCACAACGCGTCGGACATCTACGAGGGCGGCACCGGTGGCTCCATCGGCGAGTGGCCGCAGGGCGTCCAAACGTGCGGTGCCAATGGGAGTTACGTCATCCGCGCCCCCCCAAAGAGGTAATGTATCCGCTGTACTTTGAGTGTCTTTATCTTCGATAACCGCTGTGAATATCAAAAAATTTCTCTGCTGTGACCTGCAGGCGATATGTAGAACCACCTTCGTCCGAGGACGTTGAAGAGGTACCGGGGGGTGACCCAAGACCAAGGTCCCCGGTCGTGGCCGTCGTTACTTCAGAGGACCCTGCCAAGGACCAACATCCAGAGGACTCAGGGGGCATCTCGGTCACCAACTCTGAGGTCGAAAGCGTGATGAATCACCGGCGGCGAAAGGCATCGCTACGGCACTCCACGTTTTCCGATCAGAGTTTAACGCTCTTAGTTCGGTAGATGCGTACCTCGGAGCTGCCCGAACGGGACTCGAGGGAGTAGTTAAACTTTTTTCTACCAGTCTGCAGGTATGCCATTGGTTTTGATAACCGGTCGCCTAACCCAGTAGCCCCTGAGCCTTCATTTGGGCAGGACGGCCGAGTTAAGGGTTCGATGTTTTAATGCCGTGCTATGGTGCGGACTGTTCGGGAACTGAACAAAAAGTTGGCCAAAGACCCCGGGCTAACACAAACACAGTTGAAATCTGTGGAGGCCGAGCTAGATGGGGTCAAGAAATGGACCAGAGAGGCACATGGTAAGTGACAGACTTAAATGTGTCTAATAAAGAATTTTACGAAACACCTTTTCTAATGAAAGAATGGTCCATAGCAGCTGAGTCGATAAATCAACTGCAGAAGGATCTGGACGTAGCCAGAGAAGCTCAAAGGTATGCAGAGTCGCAGCAAGAGGCTGGCTACCGCGTGCTGATCCGAAGTGATGAGGAAAGGGATAAGCTCAAGGTGGAAAATCAACAATAGGCCCAAGAAATTGAGAGCTTGAAAACTCAACTAGCTCTATCCCAGGAGGAGAACCAGAGACTGAAAGCTGGCATGTTCAGTGAGTGCAACCTAACTTTTCGATACATAGACTGTGTGTATTATGCAGCTATATAAACAGTGCCATGTCTCTTTTTAGTTCTCCTTATCGGATGCCCCGAAGAGGAGGCCAGCTCTTTCGGACGGGACCTGCTGAAGGAGCTATCCGCCGCACATGAGCGGGCCCAAAAAGCTATGAAGAGCATGTTCAAGGCGTTGTGGCCTGGCGAGGTGGCTCCGGAAGGGATGACCGAACTCGCTAATCGATTTATAGGAGCTCGGCGCCGCTTTGAGCTATGGAAACTATCAGCTTGTCGAGAGGGAGCGCGGGAGGCTTGGGCGATGGTTAAGACCCGCTTCACCAAGCTTGATCCAGGGCATTTGGCTCGGGTTGGGCCGGTAGGGCCGGATGGGCAGGAAGTGCCTCTACATTTGGTATATGACCAAGTGATGCCTGCTGCTCGGTTTTCCCAGGAAGATTGCGCCCTAGAGACCTTAATAGATGGCCTTGACCGAGAGTAGTGTTTTGATTCTATGTATCTATGTACTTTACATCAAATATTCTCCAAACCGTGCTTTAAACGTTGTCTTAACCGACCATCGGCTTCTGCCCCCTTAGCCAGCGGCCGAGGAGTGTTTCCTACTACGTGATCCGAGAACATCGGAAAAACACTTCGGAGAACCAGGCAATCCGGCCATTTGGTGCAAACAGACAAAATGCGCTCAGGCATTTATGTTATATTACTCTTTAACGTAAGAAACATCTTCCGAAGAGAATAGTTCCTCCATGGGTTCCTTTCCTCGGGTTGTCATGTTGACCATGGGCGTACAACCTAATACCCGAAACATACATGTAATGGTTACTTCGGGAAAATAACCCTGGAATCTGGTAATAACTACCAATTATTTTCACTTCCCTCGTGGCCGACCAATTATATTCTTAAGAACGGTAGCTTTCGGCTTCACCCGTCTGAGGTACGCACCCGGGTAATCCGGACGTAACAATCGCAGAGGTGCTCCCTTTACTCCCTAGCCGAACAATCGGGAACGTATGGAGTAAGCACAGGAGCGAGGCAACCCAGCTTGGCCAAATCTTAAGTCAAATCGATGCATATAATGGCTTTAAAACGATACTGGAAGGTTGCAAACATGACAAAACTGATGGTTGCACAAAGAATGTATTACCGGCTTCGTAAAAGAAGCCCCCAGGTAAAAACGTGTGGTACATTTGAAGATGTTCGCCGAGAAAACTTAACGTAGCTCGGCTTGACTGAACACAACCTGGGAAATACTTTGCCAAAATGAGAAAGAGAAAACGTAAATCCGAGAAGGATAGACCGAAGAGGGTGATGTCGTTGGTCTAGCCGTAGAAGCGCCGAAGCCGAACTGCATTCCATGGGTTTGGTTCCAGGCGATTGTCTTTTGGGTCGCGGAGACGATACGCTCCTCCTACGAGTACCTGATCAATTATGAAGGGCCCCTCCCATTTGGGTGATAGTTTGTGCTTCTGCTTCTCCAGGAGGTGCAGGACGAGGTCGCCCACGTTATAAGCCTTCGCCCGTACTTCCCTACTCTGATAGCGTCTGACCTGCTGTTGATAAAAAGCAGAACGAGCCCGAGCTATGTCGCGCTCTTCTTCCAAGGCGTCCAGGTCATCTTGCCGATCCTGCTCGGCCTCCCTTTCTTGATACATGCGTACTCGAGGTGTGTCATGAATAAGGTCGCTGGGGAGAACAGACTCTGCCCCATACACCATGAAGAACGGTGTATAGCCCGTGGATCGAATGGGAGTGGTGCGCAAGCCCGACAATATGGAGTCGAGCTCCTCCACCCAGTGGCAGTCGGAATCTTTTAAAGAATGGACCAAATGGGGCTTAATGCCGCTCAAAATTAGTCCATTAGCTCGCTCGACTTTTCCATTGGACTGTGGGTGGTATACAGAGGCATAGTCAAGCTTAATGCCTAAGTTAGCACACCAGTCATTTACTTCCTGGGCAGTAAAATTGGATCCATTGTCCGTTATTATGCTATGGGGGACACCATAACGGTGAACCACGTCGGATATAAAATCGATGACCGGCCCGGACTTGGCTAAGGTTACTGGTTTCGCCTCAATCCATTTTGTGAATTTGTCGACCATAACGAGTAGATACTTCTTTTTCTTGGTCCCCCCTTTAAGTGGTCTGACCATGTCCAGCCCCTAGACTACAAAAGGCCAAGTGATCGGTATCATCCGAAGAGCCGTGGGGGGCATGTGACTTTGATTTGCGAAGAGCTAGCATCCAACACAATGTTGGACCAATGTTTGGGCGTCTGTGCGGGCAGTGGGCCAAAAGAACCCAGTTCGGAAGGCCTTGCTGACCAGGGCCCGAGATGCTGCGTGTTGACCGCCCATGCCAGTGTGAATCTCGGCCAAGAGCTGTCTCCCCTCCTCTTCGGATATACATCTTTGGAGGATGCCGGTGGTGCTTTTCTTGTACAGTTCACCCTCGTGGACCTTTTAGGCTTTAGATCACCGAATTATGTGCCTTGCCTTAGTCTGGTCATCGGGTAGCTCTTGGCGGAGGAGATAGGCGAGGAACGGCTCGGTCCATGGCGCGATTATTGCCATGACTTCATCGGCTGAAGACGTTTCTTTGATTGCCGAGCCCCCGATAATTCCTTCGTCTGGTTCGATGATTGGAGGGATGAGCTCTCCAGAGGCCTTGGTTTCAGCGTCCTTGCCATCATCCTGCCACACCACGGATGGCGTGAAGAGTCGTTCCAAAAAGGTGTTCTCAGGGACGCGATCGCGTTTAGCGCCCATTCGAGCAAGGACATCGGCAACTTGGTTGCTGTCTCTAGAGACATGATGGATCTCCAGCCCCTCAAACTGGGCGGATATTTTTTAGGACGGCATTGCGATATGCTGTCATTTTTGGGTCTTTTGCGTCGAATTCACCGTTGAGTTGAGAGATGGCGAGATTAGAGTCTCCCCGTACCTCGAGCCATTGTACACCCATTGACACTGCCATCCGAAGTCCATGCAATAAAGCCTCGTATTCGACTGCGTTGTTTGAGTCGGTGTACATAATCTGCAGTACGTACCGGATATTGTCGCCGGTGGGAGATGTGAGAACCACTCCAGCCCCCAGTCCGACGAGCATTTTGGAGCCGTCGAAGTACATCGTCCAATGCGAATACGTACTGTACTCTCTAGGGAGCTCAGCTTCCGTCCATTCTGCTAAAAAATCCGCCAACACCTAAGATTTAATAGCTCGGCACGGTCGGTATACGATTTCGAAGGGGAGGAGCTCAATGGCCCATTTGGCTATACGGCCTGTGGCATCCCTGTTGTTAATTATATCATTCAAGGGTACTTCGGATGCCACCGTGACCGAACACTCTTGAAAATAGTGTCAGAGTTTTTGGGATGCCATGAAAACTGCGTAGGCGATCTTCTGGTAATGCGGGTACCTTGTTTTGCACGGGGTAAGCACTTCGGATACATAGTAGACTGGCTTCTGCACCTGGAACTTGTGACCCTCTGCCTCTCGTTCAACGACGAGAACTGCACTGACCACCTGGTTTGTGGCCGAAATGTATAGCAGCATTGGCTCGCCTAAGCTGGCTGCTGCCAAGATGGGGTTGCTAGCCAGTAATGTTTTAATTTCCTCTAGCGCGGCCGCTACCTCGCTAGTCCATTCAAAGTTTTTGGTCCGTTTAAGCAGCCTATAAAGTGGTAGGGCCTTTTCTCCAAGGCGTGAGATAAAGCGGCTCAAGGCTGCCACACAGCCGGCCAGTTTTTGGATGTGCTTTATCTCGGTAGGAACCGCTAGCTGGGACAGTGCCCAGATTTTGGCCGGGTTAGCCTCTATTCCTCTATGGGAGACAATAAATCTGAGCAACTTGCCCGCGGGCACTCTGAAAACACATTTGTCCGGATTGAGCCGTATATCGTAAGTTCTTAGACTGTCGAAGGTTTGACGGAGGTCGTCCACCAGCTGACTGACGTGTTTGGTTTTGATAACCACTTCGTCCACATATGCCTCGACCGTTTTGCCAATCTGTTTTTTCAGACATGTTTGGATCATGCGCTGGTATGTAGCACCTGCGTTTTTTAATCCGAAGGGCATTGTGTTGAAACAAAATGGCCCATAGGGGGTGATGAAGGCTGTGGCCGCTTGATCGGACTCCTTCATTTTAATTTGATGGTATCCGGAGTAGGTATCGAGAAAACACAGTGAGTCATGCCCAGCAGTGGTGTCTATGATCTGGTCTATGCGGGGCAGGGGAAAGGATCCTTGGGGCAGGCCTTATTTAGGTCCTTGAAATCGACACACAACCGCCAGGATTTGTCTTTCTTAGGTACCATGACCAGATTAGCCAACCACTCGGGATGTTTGATATCTCGGATGAATCCGGCTTCGAGTAATTTCGCCAATTCTTCACCCATAGCCTGACGCTTGGGTTCAGAAAATCGGCGTAACGCCTGTTTGACTGGCTTGAAACCTTTAAGTATGTTCAGGCTATGCTCGGCTAAATTTCATGGGATCCCTGGCATATCTGAAGGGTGCCAGGCAAAGATGTCCTAGTTTTCGCGCATAAAGTTGCGCAATGCTGCATCAACCGCGGGGTCCAGCTGAGCTCCAATGGATGCCGTCTTGTTAGGATCCATCAGATGCACTTGGAATTTGACGATTTCATCTGCTGGTTTGAAAGATGTGGATTTGGGCCTTTTGTCGAGGATTACATCATCCTTATCCACTGTTGAACGGAGCGCGGTTAATTCTTCGGCTTCGAGGGCGAGCGATGCTGTTTTGTTCTCGGCCCGAAGAGCTCTGTCCGGATGACCTGTGACTGTGATCACGCCGTTTGGCCCTGGCATCTTAAGTTTCATATACCCGTAATGTGGGATAGCATGGAATCGTGCAAATGCGTCACGCCCCAACAAGGCGTGGTAACCACTACGGAAGGGCACAATGTGGAAGAGTAATTCCTCGGATCGATAGTTCTCGGGAGTTCCGAAGACTACATCGAGAGTGACTCAGCCACTGCAACGTGCCTCCTTTCCGGGGATGATCCCTCGAAAGGTGGGGTGACTTTGCTCGATGTGAGATCTGTCAAACTGCATTTTGTCCAAGGTGTCCTCGTAAATGAGGTTTAACCCACTGCCGCCATCCATTAACACCTTTTGGAGTCGAAATCCGTCCACTATGGGATCAAGGACAAGGGCGGCAGCAACCCGGACAGGGCGGGACCTCGGCTGGTCTTCTTCGCCGGAAGTGATAGGTGTGTCTGTCCATGAGTCCATCGCTACCACATGGTGAATTTGACCGAGCTCTCGAAGGGCTCTTTTCCTCTGATTCTTTGAGGAATAAGTCTCGTAGATCGTTAGGATCTCAGCGTCATCCTCCGAGGGCATTGCTAGACATATATTTGAGTATGAGCCTCCGAGGATGGCTTCGCCGCTCTTGGCCACTTGCCTGACCACCCAGCAAGCTCGAAGGCTGTGAGTTGGGTTTGTGTTGAGTAGGACAGAGTGTATAGGGCACGATTTGTCTAGTAGTTCGTCAAGAACTGTTCTGGATGCTGCCCGAATTTTCTTCTTTTTCTTGGACGGCTCATATTGAGCTGACCGGCGGGTGTGCGCGCATTTTGCCCGAATTCGTCTTGATTCTTCGGCATGGATTAAATCCGCTTGATCTTGCTAAGCCTGCCAAGCGTCCTCCATGGCGCAGTATTTGGACACCAAGTCCGATAACTCAGCGAAGTTTTGAATGTAACGGCGGGCGAGGGCATTTAAGATGCCTTTGTCTCGGCAGTTATGCCGGAAAGCCGCCAGAATTTCCGTGTCACGACAGTCCGCTATTTTGTTTTTGACGAGAAGGTTTTTAGTCCAGAATTGCCGAACTGTCTCTCCGGGCTGTTGTTTCACGTACATTAGATCCCATACGTCGGGCTGTCCTGAGTTACTTGGGCAGTACTCGATGTGGGGAGTGGGTGGGATAAAAAATTTGATCCCAGCAGGATGTGAGTCCGGAGTCTTGGGAGCCGCGTCCCAGTCCGACGTGGAGTCCGACGAGCCGGGCTCTGGATTCGAATTTTCGACCCGGCACGGTTGCGTAGAATCGAGGCCGTGTGCTGAATCGGACTTCGGCTTTGGACTCTCTCCGGAGCGGAGGTTGGCTACCAAGCTAGAGGACGGAGCTTGATGATCGGAAATTTGTACCCGATCCACTCTTGGCTCCAGAGGGAGGAGGGACGAGCCCTCGGCCAAGTCTTCGATAGTGGCGACTAAGTGGGCGGCAGGCGGGATGTAAATTTCCCTGTCGTCGGCTTTAAGCCCGATCTGGTGGTAGACCTAGGACTGGCCGTCGGTAATTCCCATGGCCTGGATCCGATCCAGTATCCCGTTTAATAGCAAGAGATCCGTCGGATCCATGTTTTGACAGTTCTCGGGGTCAACCCGCAATATTGCTGCGCCGGGAGCGTTCAAAATTGCCCCATAGCCGTGCTCTGCCAAGGCCGATCTTGGGCCGTCGAGCGTGGAGATTGGATCCGGGCTCAGGGTCGGATATGGAGTGGCGGCCGTCCCGATAGCGGGGTAAGCCGGACCCGAAGTCAAAGCCTCAGGGTCTGCTGGTCCTTCAGGTAGAGCCGAGAACCCTGCGAGAATAAGGTCTCCCCGGGAGTCGGCGACGAACTCTAGGTTTCCAAACCTAATCTCCTGATCGGGGGTGAAGCTACCGACCCGGTCAAGGCGACCGGTCGGATCAGCGTGTAGCACGATGCTGCCAAACGCAAAGAGCTGGCCAGGAACGCAGACGTTCCCGCCGCAGATGCCGTCGCTGATGACTAAGCGAGCCATTGATCCTTGATGATCCTACAGTGGAACTCTCAATGAAAGCACCAATGTCGGTACTAAAACTGGCAGATCTCGGGTAGGGGGTCCGAACTATGGATCTTGGGGTCAATGGATAACAGGGAACGTAGAGACAACGTTTACCCAGGTTCGGGCCCTCTCGAAGAGGTAAAACCCTACGTCCTGCTTGGTTGTATTGATGTGTTGGTATGACAATTACAGAGTTGATCTACCTCGAGATCAGATGAGCTAAACCCTAGGGAGGTATATCGATAACGGTTCTCCCCCCTACGGACTAAACCCTCTGGTTATATAAACACCAGGGGTACCTAGGGTTACATATGGTCGGTTCCCCCCAGGCTACGCTAAAATTTTCTTGGAGGAGATGCCAAGTCTTTGGAGGTTTCCTTCTGGAGCACGGGGTCGCCTGTAGTCCGGCCTTCCTTCGATGAGTTAGGAGCGGCCCACGAGTACGGCCCACAAGAGACAGGCCGGTGGCGTGAGGACCCCTTAGTCCGGGACACCCTCACCATGCAACCGAGCAGTTGCCACCCCTTGCTTCCTTCTTCCCACACCAAAGGAACCCTCGGATGATTTTGTTGAGCGCATTGATCGTTCTTGTAGGCAGGTCTATAGCCATCATCGCGTGAAGAGGCATTGCACTGAGGACTGAGATCACTAGGAGGAGGCGCCCACTCTTTGGCAATGCCGAGGCACGCCAAGACGGCAAGCACGCTCCAAGGCGATCCACCAGGTACTGCAGCTGCGCTGCTGATTTCTTCCTCAGAGTTAGCGGTAAGCCCAGATACTTGCAAGGGAAGCTACCCAGTGAGCACCCAAGTGCATCGCCAACCCCACTCAACTAGTCCTGGGAGCAGCGAATAGGGATGGCCGCGCTCTTCCTCATATTCACTTGCAAACCGGATGCCATTCCAAAAGTCTCCAGCATCATCCCACAGCCTTGTATGTCTGTCATGTTTGGCTTCAGAAAGATCATCACATCATCAGCAAATATCGACATTCTCTACTCCATCCCTCGTGCAGCTAGAGGAGCAAGGATGCCATCTCTCCCTGCCTTCTCAAAGAGTTTCTGAAGCGGCTCCATGATGAGGATGAACAACATTGGCGAAAGGGGCCCCCCTTGGCGAAACCCACGGCAGCTCAAAATTGGTTTTCCAGGAACGCCATTCACCATAATGCGGGTCGATGAAGTTGCTAGCAGCCCACTAATCCAGGAAATCCATCGACGGCCAAACCCCATATGTTGCAGCACCTCCACTAGGAAAGACCATTGAACCGAATCGAATGCTCTCGATATATCCAGCTTCAGCATTACCGCGGGTTCTCTCATCACGTGCAGTCTCCGAGCCATGCACTACACAAACATGAAGTTATCGTGTAATGAGCGTCCTCTGGCAAATGCACTCTGGTGCTTGCCCACTAAACGGGGTAGGTCCTCTGCCAGCCTGACTGCCATTGCCTTGTCAAAAATCTTCACGGCCCCATGCACAAGACTAACCGGACGGAAGTCCCTCAGCTCCTCCGCACCATCCACTTTCGGTAGCAAAGCTACCAGAGCTTTGTTAATCGATCCCATGCCACGCATGTCCCCATGGTAGAAGGCCTCCATGGCCCTCATGAAATCCACCTTGATGATCTGCCAACAACTTGCATAGAAGCGACCAGTAAACCCATCCGGCCCCGGGGCCTTGTCCAGGGGCATAGACTTGATGATCTTCGCCACCTCATCCTCCATAAATGGCCTCTCCAGCTGTGACAGCTCCAGGCGCGGCAGATCAAGGGCGCCCAGATTGATGGCATACTCACGCTCTGGAGCAGAGCCAAATATTCATCTACGGCCACAGCGATGGATTCGTGCCCTGTCAAAAGCTCCGCGTCTTTCTTTGTGGATGTTATAATGTTCTTCCTCTTCCTCTGTCTCGCATGCCGGTAAAGGAACTTCGTACTCACATCACCCTCCTTCAGGTACAGAAGCCTGGATCTCTGCCTCGCGATCGTCCTTTCAAGCGAACACAATCCTAGCAGCTTCCGCTTGAGGATTTTCCTCAAATCATGCTCCGCGCGGGACAACGGCCGTGAATCCGAGGCCACATCCAACCGTAAGATGACCTCCATCGCAATAGATATTTGAAGCTTAACATTACCAATCCACCTGTCACTCCACGCCTGCAGCCTCTTGGCCGTGGCTCGCAACTTGGCGTCGAGAACCACAAACGGATTGCCCGACGAAGGTACGGAATTCCACGCCAGTGCAACCGTATCCATGAACCCTTCCGCCTTCGGCCAGAAGGATTCGAACCTGAAGTGTCTCCCCATGTGAAAATCTGCATGCAAATCCATCAACAGTGGGCAATGATCCGAGATTGCCGACCCAACCGCAGATAAGAAACGTGCGGGGTATAGATCCTCCCAATCAGAGGTTGTGAAAACATGATCGATCTTCTCGAGAGTCACGTTCTCCCTCTCATTAGACCATGTGAACTTTCTGCCATTCAAATACATCTCCTTGAGCTCTAGGCGGTTCAATCTAGATCGGAAGCGAGACATCATCCTCCTATTTATGGACGAATTGCTCTTGTCCTCGGGATTCACCAGGAGGTTGAAATCCCCAACGACTGTCCACGGCCCGGCATGCAAATCTCGGATCTCCATTAGTTCCTCCAAAAACTCGACCTTGTCCACGTCCGATTGAGGCCCATATACCCCAGTGATCCACCATTCCGGCGCCCCGACCGGCTTCACCAGCGCCATTAAAGTGTTGCGCGTGTGGTGCGGATGCGAGAGCGAGACTAGCAACGCATCCCAAGCGATAAGGATGCCCCCACATGTACCCACAGCGGGCAAGTAGTAGAAAGTTCCATACTTATTGCCTAAACAATGCCGTACAATCTCCACTGAGATGGACTCCATTTTAGTTTCCTGGAAGCAAACGATGCTCGGACTAGCCGCCGCTACTACTTGATATACCGTACTACGCCGTGCCGGGGAGTTGAGGCCCCGTACGTTCCACACCAACACCTTGAGAGGTTGTGCAGCCATAAGATTGTCCACCATCTACCAGCCGCAAGCAGCTCAAGCCTCCACGGCGAAGTCGCCCGGTAGCTCCTGCAACGGCAGCACCGAGGGCTCCCAGCCAAACAACACCAGCACCGCTGCAATGTGCGTCTCCGACAGGGGGCTCGCAAACAGCTGTACGTAAGCCTGCAGCGCCTCCTCTCCAATCACCTCCCCTTCATTCGCGAGACAGAGCTTCCAGATGATAACTTGTTGTTGCTTCGTGGCCGCCGATCCGCGTCCCCGGCCCTTGGCCAGGCGAACGCTTCGCCTAGGGGTGACGTCCAGGTTCCTCTTCGTACGTGGGCGCCTCGTCTTGGCGGGTGCCTCCCTTCCTGTGGGCCTGGCCAGTAGTGGGGTCAACGCGCGCTTCACCTCCAAGCGGAAGGAGCCGAGGCGGTCAGCTGGCGAACACGGGTTCGCGCCCAGGTTTGGGCGATCCCTAGCTAGCCCAGCAGAACGAGCCGTGGACAGCCCCTCCGATAAACTCACCATAAACATGTCCCAGCCCAGACCACCGACCTGAGTACGTCGATCACTGGACGCATGAATGGTATCCACCGTTCCACAATCCTCGGCCACCACGTGCTCCATCTGGGACTGAAACTTTGTTTTGACTGTGAAACATGACATATCCTAAAGCATCGATGCAGCTGCACTTAACACTAAATTTGCAGAAAGCATCTCCAGAAAATCAGTGGGAAAAATTATCACCTTAGTTATGGGGTCTCACAAACAAATGATGGATATGAGTTACCGTTGTCACGTCAGACATGATAACTATCCTTGACCATCAGTGTTAATTGCATCTGAAGTGCTTGGGAAGTGTTCCTTTGCATGGATACAAACTAATTATAAATTTAGTTGTGAAACCAATAGCAGGTCAAGAAATTATAAGATTTGAACATTAAACCATATATAGTACTGACAGAAAACAAATCACTAAAATTGAAAGCTGACCTCAGCTTTTTGAACCGGTTCTTCTTGGATAAGCATCAACCAAGTTTATATATTGATCTCTATTGCCACATTCTGCAATGAATAAATAAGTGTAAGAAAAGTTGTCTAAGGGAGAATAGGGTGCATTTTGTCAATAGATGAAGCAAACAAAGCAAAACAAAATCATATGGTCATAAGTCAGTGCAATAATAATTTGATATACCTTCTCCAAATGGGCAAGATGCAGCAAGCAAGAAGAAATGTACACAAACTATTGATAGAGAAAAAGAAGCGCATATATGTACTGCATGAAATAACTTATGTGGCAACATCGGCTTTCATGAATCAATTAATAGGAATCTACTTATATGTGTATCGCGAAGAAAATAGCAGGTAAATTCTAACATATTTCGACTCCAAAAAAAAAATTCATGTAACATATTTAAGATATGCAGATGTTGAATTCCGATGCTACTATATCTATCCTAAACTTCACAAAGGCATACAATCGATGGATTGAAGTTGCAACACTTATATAATAATATGTTGGGAAGAGCAATTGTGTACTGACCTATTCAATGGAGCAATTTGCAAACTTGTATACTGTTAGAAACATCATCATAGTTCTAAATTCAGATGAAAGGAATGGCACATCAGTCAATATAACGCAAAATAACCGACAAATAAGATAGTAAAGTTGAAGGGCTAATTGTGAAGGAAACAATATTAAGTCTTGGTAGGCATCACTCCATTACACGGACATATATCAGCAATCAAACAATGTATAATCAATAAAGATATTTGTTACCTTATGTCCAAGTGAAGAGCATCTCCGTCAAGTCTGTGTGAAAGACTGAAAGTACGCAGAGTTGGTAACTTGGACCAGTGAGTGTACAACAATGAGGTGTCACATGCTCGCCTACCTCGTCAGTTACAGACTAGAATCATCGTATTGATTCGTTTCTGTTGCATGGAGAAGCATCTTAACTATCTAGGAGACGAAGAGAAGAGCGATGTGCAGAATCGCAGATCACTAGTAGAAAATAGGGCTTTGGTTCTAGCCGGATGGGAGCAATAGTCCCGGTCGCATTACGAACCGGGACTAATGTGAGCATCAGTCCCGGTTCGAGCGGCTAGGAAGCCGGCCGGGGCTCGGCAGGCATCAGTCCCGGTTCGAATGGGACCTTTAGTCCGGTTGGTGACACCAACCGAGACTAAAGGGGTTGCCACCCTCTAGTCCCGGTTGGTGTCTCCAACCGGGACTAAAGGTCTATCTTTAGTCCCGGTTGGAGACACCAACCGGGACTAAAGTTTTTTTTTCTCTCATGCCTAACCCCCCCCCCCCCTCCGTGGACCACCTTTTTTAGTTTTGTAGAAAATAAACGAAAATGATAAAATCTTCAAAAAATAAAATCCTTTGAAATGTAGTTAGGTTTTAGTGTCAAGTTGGTATAGAAATTTTGAAATATGAATTTTGACCGTTTTTGCAAAAAACAGAAAAAAAATTAAAACGGACATAACTTTTGCATACGACGTCGAAAAAAAACAGTTTAATATATAAAAAAAACTAGAGAAGATTTGGGACTCGATTTCACCTGGGTTTACCCAGTGAACTTTTCTCAGATTCTCAAAATTCCAAAAGTAAAAAAAGTTATTTCAAAAAGAAGATTTTTTCCTACAAAATAAAAAAAAGCACACATAGCAGTACATTATTTAAAAGACATAATACATTATGCAAAAGATGATATGGATGCAATATTTGGATTCCTATCATTTTTCTGATCGATTTATACATATTATTTGTCGAATTTCGATTTACGAATGTAAAGATATGAATTTTTCCATATTAAATTGAAAATGGCAATAATAATGTAAAATTCATTTTTTTGTTATTTGAATTAATAATTATTATTACTTAATCATTAATGTTTATGTTAATATAGGTTTGGAATTCAAAAAATAATATCATGTGACATCAAAGTCTAGGGGATAATAAGATTGATAGCATAGTATTATCAAGATGTTATCAGTGCAATCTTGGAAACTAGTTGGGATGGAACTCAAAAGTTAAGCGTGCTGGGGGGTGGAGTAGTGTGAGGATGGGTGACCGACTGGGAAGTTTGACCACGAGTATGCACTTTGACTTGAGATTAGGGGCGATTAGAGATTAAACTGACAAATAATTCAAAGATTTGAAATATAGAAAAAAAATTAAAAAAATTCAAAAAAATTAAAAAAAAAAAAATTCGAAAAAAAGGTCCTTTAGTCCCGGTTGGTGTTACCAACCGGGACCTTTCCCCAGCGCATGAGCGCAGCCACGTGGAGGGCCTTTAGTCCCGGTTTGTGACCCAACCGGGACTAAAGGGGGGGGGGCTTTAGTCCCAATTGCGCTGTCCCGGTTGGAAAACCGAGACTAGAGGCCCTTCCCAACCGGGACTAAAGGCCCGTTTTCTACTAGTGAGACCGTGTGTTACAAAAGAACAAGATTGGAATTCAATGACATGGTGACCCGGTGGACTTCTGTATGGGTGTTCCTTCCATGCAACACCTCAGTCAATCTGTAAGCCTAAGGTAAATCCCCCTTCCATCTTCCATCTTCCAAGTATGATTTTTTTTGTCGATTCGATTCAGTGTGAAATCCCCAAATGAATTTGTAGCTTCTATTCAATTTAGAGAGAAACAACTATAGATGTGATTGAGGAGGGAGGATTTGGTTGATTTTATTATCAGAAAAATAACAAAGGAATTCTCTTTGAATTGTAGGCAGTACAACATCCAAAACTCAAGAGGAAGACCATCGATTTGAAAACTTTATGGAGTAGAGCTGGGAAGAAATCAAAGGCATGTATTCAGGTTGAGCAACAAGTGCAGGATGTATCCCCTTCAGTTCCACAACTACAGATTGATAGTGCCATTAATGTCGAACCTGAAATTGAGAGCGAAGCAAGTGAAGAATCTAAAAATGTAGAGGAAGAGGATGATAGTGAAGATGCAGTTTATGATGCTTAATGCTTGAACCTGATCCTGGATTGAGGATCCATATCGCTGATTATGATGTTAATGATCAGGATAGGATTAGAAGAGGATTCATTGCAAAAGGGGCTTGTCGACCAAAAAAGTATGCTTTTCCACAACACCCTGCTGGAGGTATGTGTCGATTTGTAGCTAAGTGGTTCAAGTCTTATAATTGGCTTGAGTACAGTAAAGAACTAGATGCCGCTTTCTGCTTTGTATGTTATCTTTTCAAGGATAATTCGCATGCTGGTGGAGATTGTTTTGTGAATGGAGGATTTAGAAACTGGAATCACAAGGATAGTTTTCTGAAACATGAAGGTGGAATCAATAGTGCACATAACAAAGCACAAGAAAAATACAATGTCTTCATTGCACCCAAAACAGCAATCATGGAGTCATTTTCCTCAACCACCAAACAAAACAAGGTTCTATATATTGCTCGCTTGACATATTCTCTTAAATGCATGAGGTTTCTTTTGCGTCAAGGGTTAGCTTTTCATGGACATGATGAAAGAGAAGTTTCACTAAATAAGGTAATTTCCTTGAGCTTCTACATTGGCTAGCAGAGAATTTTGAAGAAGTGGACAAGGTGGTTCTTCAGAATGCTCCAAAGAACAATAAAATGATAGCTCATGAAATACAAACAGACCTCATCAACTCTTGTGCCAAAGAAACTACTGGGCTTATGATGGAAGAGCTAGGTGATAGTTGTTTCTCAATACTTGCCGATGAATCTAGTGATGTGTATCTACAAGAACAAGTGGCTCTTTGTTTGCGTTATGTTGATAAAATAGGAAGGGTGGTTTAGAGGTTTCTTGGTATTTTACATGTTGAAAACACCACATCTTTGAGACTCAAAACAGCAATTGAGAGTTTGCTTATGGAACATGGTTTGACCTTCTCTAGAGTACGTGCGCAAGGATACGATGGTGCTAGCAACATGAAGGGTCATGTCAATGGTCTAAAGAAACTAATTATGAATGAGTCCCCTTCTGCCTATTATGTGCATTGTTTTGCTCATCAACTTCAGTTATCTCTAATTGTTGTTGCTAAGGAGAACCGTGATTGTGTTTTGTTCTTTCAACAACTTGCTAATCCGTTGAATGTTCTTGGGATATCTTGTAAGAAGATTAGAATGCTTCATGTGGCTCAAGCTGAACGGATCAGCATTGGAATTGGAGGAAATTGAAACTGGTAAAGGCATGAATCAAGAGATGGGTTTGAGTAGGCCGGGTGACACTCGTTGGGGATCTCACCACAAAACTATTATGCATATTATACGCATGTATCCTTCAATCCGGCTAGTTCTTAACAAGATAGTAAAAGACCAAACTCAAAGCAATGAAGCTATGCTTGCTGAAACCATGTTGACATATTTTGAGTCATTTGACTTTGTTTTCATAGCACACTTGTTGCAAACCATATTTGGGCATACCAATGACTTAAGTCGTGCTTTGCAAAAGAAAGATCAAGACATTGTTAATGCTGTTGAATTGATTCATTTGACAAAGATTCAGTTGCAGTTGTTGAGAGATGATGGTGGATGGGAAACTTTTCTTGAAGAGGTTACTTCTTATTGTGCATAAAGTCAAAGTTCCTCCAATGGGTGGTCAGTACAAGCCGCCTGGAAGACTCTCAAGATTCTACAAACATCTCACGAATCTCCATCGCTTCCATGTTGAGATGTTTTTGGGTCTTATTGATAGGCAACTTCAAGAGCTTGGAGATTGATTTGATGAGGTAAACACTGAATTACTTCATTGCATGGGATCATTCAGTCCGGTTAATTCTTTTGCTGCTTATCATAAGGAAAACTTGGTTAAGCTTGTACATCTTTATCCTTTGGATTTCACAGAGGAAGATTTAATGCATATTCCATATCAACTTACACACTTCATTACTGATATGCGTAGAGATGAGAGGTTTAGAAAGGTCAAAAATATAGTCGACCTTTCTATTATGCTTATTGAGACAAACAAGAGTGTCACTTATAACCTTGTTTACAAGCTTCTCAAATTGGTTCTAATCCTACCAGTGGCAACAACTAGTGTTGAGAGAGTATTCTCTTCAATGACTTATGTGAAAAACAAGCTACGCAATAAAATGGGGAATCAACTCTTAAATGATTGCTTGGTTACATTTATTGAGAGGGAATTCTTCTTTGAAGTGAAGGATGGTGTTGTCATATCTCACTTTCAAGCCATGACAAAGCGTATGGTCGAGTTGTAGTTTTCTTATCTATTTTGTAATTTCCTTAATCTTTCGAGATATTGTTGCTAGTGAACAATTTATATTTGAATTTGTATTGCTGTGAACCAATTGGCTCCTTTATTAGTGTGAAAAAAAATTGAACACCCAATGTTAAATTCCTGGATCCGCCACTCTGCCCGGCTCGCACCAATGTGTTCCTTCCATGATGAAAAGGAAAAAGATTGACAATTAGATGACATGGTGACCCGGTGGACTCCTCTGTACACTGGGTGTTCCTTCCAAGCAAAAATAAGAGACCTACACGCCATGGCTGAGGCCCTCCCGGCGACCCATCAATGCATCTTTTACAGAATGAAAAAATAAGTCAAGTTCAGATTGGAAACCCACCAGCGGCCGGTCTGATTTTGCTGGAACCGGCCGTAAACAACCTCCCCAGCGGTCGCGCAGCTACCTTATAGCCGGAACGAAGACAAAGTGACAAACACGGGGAGGGGAGGACTAGGGCAAGCAGGGCGAACCTATAAGAAGGAGCGGGGGAGGCCGAACCGGTTGTGAATCGAGAAGTGGAAGGGCAAAGGGAAGGTGCTGCATCATCTAGAGGACGTGTTGGTGCTAGCGTTTTTAGCAGCTGAGGAGCCGTGGAAGGTGGAGCCAACAGCCAACGCAAGGGACGGAGTGCGGGAGGTTGAACGCAAATCTGACCACTCAGCCGCCCCATTGGAGGATCGAGAGGTAGATGGGCATACGGTACAACGCTAGACAGAGTTCTCTTGAGGAAAAAAATGGTATGTTAATAGAAAAAACGCTGATGTGGCATAGTAGTGCGGTGGATAGCTAGGCTGCATGATAGTGGGGATGAACTATTTAGGCCACTGTTTAAAAATTTGTCCGATTAATCAGTTAACGGGCCAATTAATCGCTACTCGTAGGGTGACCAAATCGAATAGCACCTATTCATCGTGTTAACTTGCCAGGCCGATTAATTGGCTAGTTAGACCGATTAATCGGTTGTTTGGCCGATTAATAGCTGCTGACACATTAACTTGTGGGCAAACAAAGCCTAATTTTTTTCCTGTAACCCCTCCCATCCCCCTCTCGCTCCTCAATAGCTAGGGTTCGACCAAACAGTAGCATATTTTGATATATTACATAGCTGAGAGCATGAGAGTATGGTATGATATCTAAAAAACTAGATATATGTTGGCAATTCCTATTTAATCTACCGATTAATGATCCACCGATTAATCCAGTTAATAGGCCGAATCACCGATTAATCACTACTCCCAAGCCGACCGAGCAGCTACCAGTTACCGATTTCCTGAACAATGATTTAGGTATTATAAATAACTGTTGTTTACGCGTAGTTAGGGCAAAAATAAATTATCGAACAGTCCCGTAATCTGGCCTTAACTTTGCAGGATTTCATAAAAATGGCCTTTTCTACCCACGGGTTTACGGGAAAGATGTCCTTCCCGTAGAATTTTGGTGGGATTGTAACCGCCTGGAACTTCTGCGCGTGGCTCGCATGCGCTTCTGCCGGAACCTTGTCGGAACGCAGCCACACCGGGATGCGGTCGTGCCGCCGTCGCTCGTGCCGCTGTCACCCGCTGCTCGTGCCGCCCCTCTCCGACGGCCACCACGTGCCCACGTCACCGCCCGCCGACGGCCATCGCACCACCGCCCGCCGGTGGCCATCACCAGTGTCACTGACTGGCGGGCCCTATGCCAGTTAGCTAGTTTTTTAATGAAAATTAAAATTAAAATAAATTTAGGGGTAGAAGCTTACGACAACTGACAAAATTTGCTCCTAGCCAACTTCCCCTAAAAGTTACGGAAAGCAAAGAAAAAACACTGGTTTTACGAGAAGATTTTGAAGGAAACTGCTGGAGTTGCTCTAAGGAGAACCGATGGTGATTCTGTCATGCAGTACGATGTGATACAACACCCTGTCGAAAAGAACTGCACGAAGGAGTCATGGGAGGCAATCGAAGACATTGCACTACGGTCACGCTCATGTCAAGCATGTACACACATCAAATCCATAATGAGATGCTACAAGAGCCTATATTCGCAAAAAGAAAAGAGATGCTACAAAAGCCTGAAGATGGAAGAGGGCCACGAAAATTCGCAGGGGCACGCTTTTGCTCACCCCTGCTCGATCCTTCATTTGCGTTGTGATCTGTTGCACTCGTTTCCACTTGAATATGCCTAAAAACAACATGTAAACTATGTACGCTATCAATACGTTACAATATACACTTCGATTTAGTACATATACTTCATACGTAACGTCCTATTCCCTCATGTTCGACTACGCAGTGGACCTTACATGTTAAGGTCTTTGCTTCTTGTTCATCTTGTTCATCTGGTTTCTCCATTCTCAGTGTTGGACGAATTCTTCTTCCTTTGCCCCTGCGCATCCTTCTATGTTCTCTGATCCTACCCTTTCTGTTCGCTTGCTATTCCCGCAACAACAAAAATCTTCGCAGCTTGGCCTACTCTGCTTATAGCGTGCCATAGGCATATGGGATCTTTACCGAAAAAGATTTTCGCCCCGCTTTATATATAAAGCAACGAACCTCATACATCCGAACCATACAACACGACACCCAAATGCACACACCCAAAGCAAGATACAAAGGTGCCGAAGATCAGCTAAGCCAACTCGAAGCGAACAACAGATGTACAACAAGCACCACTACGAAGATGACGGAGCCCTCCACCGAGAACAAGCCACTGTGAAGAACGCAGCTGACCGCCGACGAACCGTGAGCCCCAAGGTAGTGCCTTCAGGAAGGACACGACACCATAGCGCCGCCACCACCCGATCCACAGGACCAAGATTTTCATCTGGAGCAACACGGAGGATCAGGAGAGACCGCGACGGAGCCTACAAGAAGGGGATGACGCCCGCGGACGCCACCACCGTCGGTATGACCACGGTCAGACAAGGATTTCACCCCGGCATACCACTCCATCTCCGATCAAGGTGCGCCCGGTCGAGAGACCTGTCGCACCACTGCCACAGATCGCCAAGCCTGGGCCACCCCGCCGCCCACGCGACCGGGGCCGCCCGTCCGCACCCGAGCTGCGAGCTCCGCCCACGAACACCGCAGCTCCCACCGCAGAGCCGCCGCCCTGCCACCCGACACCCCCAACGGCCGCCTAAAGGAGCAAAGCTTCACCACCAGCAGACCCCTACCAGCGTCGGAGCCGCCAGCGCCGGCACGCCTTGACAGATGGAGCCGGAGGCAACCAGGCCAGGGTTAAGAGGAAGGGCCGAAGCGGTGCGAGACCTCGACCGGCACACCCTCGCGCCGGTGACGGGTGGGCAGACCACCCGTCCCTCCAGCCAGCCTCCTCACGTTGCCCCCTGCAACGCCCCACCACGGCCTCCAGTTCAGATCGCGAAGAGCATGCCAGACACCCGCCCGGCGACGAGGATGCCCGGACGGTCAAGATCAGCCCCGGAGACGGCCACCGGAGGTGCCACGCCGGGCCACGCACACCGGGCACCGGCAGCCGCGCGGGCCGCAGCAAATGCGCCCGTGCCCCGCCGACAAGGCGCCCAGCGCCGTCCGTGGCCACCCCAGCCATGGACGCGCACGCCCGCGAAGCCCACCACGCCGCAGCCACGCGCCCGCGACCCCGCCGCCAGTGCCCGCCGCCGCGCCGCCATGCCCCTCGCCAGCGCGACGCCACGCCCGCCGCCGCCGGCCCGCGCCAGCCGCCAACGAGCGAAGGGAGGAAGGGACCCGCCGCAGCCGACGCCGGCGGGCTTCGCCCGTCAGCACGCTCCGGCGGCGGCGAGGAGAGGAGGAGGGGAGGGGGGAGGGCCGAGACCGGCGGCTAGGGTTTCCCCCCCGGGTCACTCGCGGGAGCGACGCGGGAGGAGGGGAGGGGGGAGGATGGTAAAGTTCTCCTTTGTGCAGTTTTCCATATGGGAGCTTTCCGAGCAGAGTTTGATGGATCAAAGTTTCAATTCCATAGGAAACTTTTGCTTTTACTCTTACTTTCGTTTGTTTTTTCTGTTGTTCACCATGGCCTCTCAAATCATCAAGGTTCTAAATCGCTTTTTTTGTGGCATCACGGTGAGGTTCGAGCTATAGCTATGTCAGTCGCGAGCTATCGATGGTTTATTTTCTCACTTGGTTGCAACATCGTGAGTGTTGGTTTGAGTCGCCTTGAAGCAGTCACCAACCGGTCGAAGGTCCAATATAAAACAACCTCTCAAGAAAGATTGGATTCTACACTATTAGGGTTTCTAATTTTTCATGTTAGTTAGTTATATACATTGGTTTTTTGATTAAATTTACGTGTACAAATGATTACATGATATTTATTTTCCCAGGCACACTTACAAGATAATAGCTTTAGCAATAGCTGATAGCGAGCTATGCTAATAGCGCAACTATTTGGTGCCGCCGCGGTTGTAGCTAGGATAGCAGCACAAAGTACAATAGCTTCGCCTTTAGCCTCCCAAAAAGCTATAGCTAGCAATTTAAATCCTTGCAAATCATTGTACCTACCGTTTTGATCTTTCAGATTTGCGGAGTTCAAATCATATAATGGAAACTCTTCTTTACCATATGTTCTACCTCACGTCTGTGCGACCGATTTACACGTTTATGACCACCATTCTTCGCCTACTACTCTACCGCCAACTGAAGAAGATCCTTTTTTTCGAAGGAACTTCATTCCGGATCCGCACGTTTCAATTTATCAATCTGATTCTTCAAATGTTTCAACGGAGATGTCATTACCAAATTTATTGGGATACTGACGAGGGAATGCCCATGGTGTAGGCCAATGATGACATACGACCTAGCTAAAGGTCCAGGCCCATGAAGAATATAGTCAATGGGACAGCCAAGGAGGGGGTCATTCTCTAGTCGATGTCAAGCCTACAGTCGATATTCCCCTGGAGGCCGCGCCCCAGGCAAACCTGGTTGAACGCACCCGACCGTCGCAAGTTCGATTTGGTGGAACCCAGTCGGCTGCGCCAACGGTCGTCTCCGTCTTATTTGGTTCGATGCGGTTAGGATATGAACAACACCCTTGTAGCCAGAGGTTTAGGTGATATTAAATATTTCGAACTTCGATTGATAATGTTAGAGCTGCTACTAGATTGACAGATTCAATCTGGAGGCCAAAGGACAGGGTTGTACGTAGCTGATGGCATTTGGCAGTTGTCGACCCTGTTGAAAGCTGCAGTTGCACAGAACAAGATGATATCTTAGTCGCGTGACAGACTGGCGTCCAGGAGGCAAGTGCTGGGCTCGAACCAGAGTCGGGTGTAGACAGTCACGTCATCCCATCCTCATCAAACTACGGATCAACGAGCTGGCAACCGAGCGGGGGCTGGGCAAGACCCCTCACCGCGCCGCCAAGAGGCCTCTCCTCGGTTGTGTGATGACCTTTTGTCGCCGAGAGGACTCTCGTCGGCGGCGTGATGATGTTTCGCTGCGTCACCGAGAGGACTCTCCCCGGTGGTGTGATGATCTTTCACAACGATGTCGGGATGCTACTCCCTGTCGTCGGGATGATTCGCAGTGTCGATGGGATGATAATCTCGACGACGCGATGATTTGCCTCGCAATCAGAATGGTTCTCCCCGATCGCGTGGTGATCCGCCGTGTCGACAGGGTACACCGCCTTGGAGACGTAATGACTCGCCTCGGCATCGAGATGCCTCTCCTCGGCAACAAGATGACTGTCCCCGGCGGTGGGATGATTTTCCCTGATGTTGGGATGACCTTATAATGCGCGGGGTGTCTTGGCACAAAGCCGAGTGATAACCCACAAGTATAGGGGATCAGTTGTAGCCTTTCTCAATAAATAAGAGTGTCGAACCCAACGAGGAGCTAAAGGTAGAATCAATATTCCCTTCAAGACAACTCTACACACACTTAACGTTCGCTTTACCTAGAATAAGAATAAAACTACTTTGTAGGTGTAATGCTAGAACTACTTTGCAAGAATAAAACTAGAAGTACTTTGCGATAATAAAACTACAAGTAAATTGCAAGATAATAAAAGTTAGTTATTTAGTAGAAAGTTTTTGTAACACAAGAGAAGGATTTGTCCCTAGGCAATCGATAACTAGACCGGTAATCATTATTGCAATTTTATATGTGGAAGAGGCATGAGCTAACATACTTTCCATACTGGGATCATATGCACTTATGATTGGAACTCTAGAAAGCATCCGCAGCTACCAAAGATCATTAAGATAAAACCCAACAATAGCATTAAGTAACAAGTCCCCTTTACTCCCATACGCAACAACCCTCTTACTCGGGTGTAAGCTTCTGTCACTCTAGCCGCCCACTATAAAAGAATTATGAACGTATTGCAAACCCTACAGTGGGAATCCCTCACGCTTGCGCGACACGGAGGGCATCATAGGACAGCACCAAAATAAAACATACAATTCAAACCAATCACAATTATCAATCAACCCATAGGACAAAAAGAATCTACTCAAACATCATAGGATTGTCACATATCATTGGATAATAATATATAGCGTTAAGCACCAAGTTTAAGTAGAGATTACAACGGGGAGAAGAGGTGTTACACCGCTCCATAGAGGGGGGGGGAGAGTTGGTGTTGACGGCGGCGAAGTTGTTTGTGTAGATCGTCGTCACGATGATTGCCCCGGCGACGTTCCGGCGCCACCGGGGGAGAGAGGGAGAGAGCCCCCCTCCTTCTTCTTCCTTGGCCTCCTCCCTAGATGGGAGGAGAGTTTCCCCTCTGGTCCCTGGCCGCCATGGCTCCCGGAGGGCAGGAGCCCCTCCGAGATTAGATCTCTCTATCTCCCTCTGTTCTCTTCTGTTTCGCGTTGCCGTTTTCTGGCCGAAAACCGTTTCTTAAATTCCCGGAGATTCGTAACTCCGATTGGGCTGAAATTTTGAGGGGACTTTTATCCGGATATTAGCTTCCTTGCGGCAGAAGGACACCCTCAACCGACCAACAGGGGAGCCACAAGCCCCCTAGGCGCGCCCAGGGGGCCCGCGCCCTACAGGCTTGCCGTCTCCTCGGGCATCGTCTCGCGTTGATTCTCATTCCCAAAAATCACATATATTCCAAAATAAATCTCCGTAAATTTTTATCGTGTTTGGACTTCGTTTGTAACATCCCCAGATCTCAACCCTGTCATTAAGCTAATTAATTAGCCATGTCATCATGATCATCCTAAATAAATTGTATTTAGAGAATAATCCAAATTCAAATTCGAATTTAAAATAAAGTCAAAATTAAAAGTTATACAAACAGTAGAACAAAATAGTTCATATTATTGCAAAAATACCCAAAGCAATTATAAAAATAAAGCCAACATTATTTGGATTCTTAAATTGCCCCTAACCTAATTAAAACAGTACTAAAACAGCAAAGTTTAATCCATTTCATTTAATCCGAAAATCAAATGAAATCAATTTGACTCCAAACCTTTTTCTGGCAGTGATAAATATTGCCTAGTATTTAATTTGGCAAGTCCCATATTTTACAAAATTGAAATGGTGGCCAAACAATTTTCAAAGAGAAAAGAAATAGAAAACAGAGAATAAAAAAAAGGGGGCCAGTGCACTGCTGGACTGGGCCTAAGTTGCGCACAGTGCAGCCCAGCACAGCCTGGCCGGCCTTTCCCTTACCTCCCAATCGGCCACAGTGGCCATGGCGCCACCCGCACGCGCTCGCCGTTCCAGCCGCGCCCGCTCGCGCTCGCGTCGCTACAGGCGCCCTGGGGGGATAAGAATGCCGCCGTGGACCTCGGGGACGAGGCCAGGATCTTTTCCCCCTCTCCTCTCGCTCGCTTTCTTCCTCCCCCTCCATGGCCGACGCGGCCATTGCCGTCCGCAGCTCACCCGCGTAGCCACCGCCACCGTCTCGCCTCGTCTCCGTGCCCAATCGATCCGCCGCCGTCTGCTACTTCGTCCACGTCAACGACCTCGAGACGGGAGCCACCGTAGCGCCGTCCACGCCGTCGTCTTCTTCCTCGGGCACCCGGGATCGCCGCCGCCGTATGTCACCGGCAAGCCTCCCCCGAGCCCATTACGCACACCTACAGGCTCTCCATGAGCACCGCTACTTTTTCCCTCATCTCTCTCCCTCTCGTTCATCCCCTAGCTGCCGTACCCGACGAGGCCGAGCCCATCGCCGCGCGAGCTCGTCGCCGGCGTGGCTCCGGTGACCAAATGGTCACGTACCCGTGCCAGTCGTCCTCGCCGCAACGAGTACAGCCCCGCTAGCCACTTCGTTCGCTCGCTTGCGCACCGCATCGCCGATTCCGTCACCACCCGAACTCCAGCAGCCGCTTGCGAGCTCACCACCGTCGCTGCACGCCGTCTCCGGCCACGGCACCACCGCCATTCAACGCGGCTCGACGTCCCCGTTCGAACGCGACCAGCCGCCGCGTTTTTGGTCGCCGGACGGCGATTTCCGCCGAGGTCCAACGCGCTCCGCCGCGTTTTGGCTCGTCGGAGCCAACTCCGGCGCCGGCGTCCGAAGTGGCGCCACGTGGCCGCCCTCTGTGTCGCTGACACTGGGTCCCGCAGGCCCAGTTGACCGGTCAACGGTCGCCGCTGACCGCTGGCTGGGCAGCACAATGCTGACATGCGGGCACCGCCCTAATTAAACATTTTTATAAATAAATAATCTGTTAATTAATTTAATTACTAATTAGTCACTGACAATGGGGTCCCACCTGCTAATTAACCTAATTAACCTCTGTTAAATTTAATCAGTCACTGACCAGTGGGTCCCACTGGTCAGGTTTGACCCTGGCCAGCTGGATTTGACCGATGACGACACCATGACGTCATGATGACATCACATATTACTGTTTTGGATAATTCGAATTAAATAAATTCAGAAAATGATTAAAACTTTGAAAAATCATATAAAATAAACCGTAACTCGGATGAAAAAAAATTCTACATGAAAGTTGATCAGAAAAACGAGACGAATCCGAATATGCCATCCACATACCTGCCACATGCCTCCAGCACTGCAAACATGGAACCTTCCCCTCCGGATCGCCTGTCCGATAATTGCCTAGAGCCGGGAAAATATTCCCAGATATTTTCCCGCTCCGTCTGTAACGAGTAGCACTGCATTAGGTCACCCCTAGCACCGCATATTGCCATGCCATGCATCTGTGTGCTTTATATTTACTGTTTCTTCCCCCTCTACTCCACCGAAGACCCCTCTTTTACCGCATATTGCCATGCCATGCATCTGTGTGCTTTATATTTACTGCATTAGGTAGACCCCGAGACCGACGTTGCCCCCGAGGACTGCTACTCCACCGAAGACCCCTCTTTTACCGCAAAGCTTCCAGGCAAGCAAAACACCCTTGATCATTCCTATATCGCCTATTCCTTCTCCCTCATGCTTGCATTAGATTTTGCTACCGTAATTGCTTGCTCCTATTCTGATGCATAGCCTGTTTTTTTGTAACCTGTTGTTGTTACTTTACCTGTCATCCTAAACTGCTTAGAATAGGTTAGTTTGTGATCCATCAGTGACCCCTCACCCTTGTCCCTGTTGCCCCGCTTTGTTACCAGTACCTCGATCATGGTGATCGATGTGTAGATACCGTCACATCACCGCACACCCCCTTAGTTGTACGACTCTGCAGGGCTACTATCGAGTGCCGAGGGTGATACCTCCTACCTCACTCCTGATGATATCTCTGTAGCGTAGCTAGTCGGTTGTGGGTTGCAGAGGGTGATTCCTCGCTCTTCCCTTCCCGATGATGACTCTGTCGTGCAACCCCTCAAGTGGGGACCATCGAGGGTGATTCCTCCTGGTTCCCCTTAACGGTTTACATCGAGTAGGAATCCATCGAGGGTGATTCCTCGGATTACCCTCTTGATGTTACGGACACACGGTTACCTTTAACTGCTGCCCCCCATGTACTGTTACTGCGGGACAGAAGGGACAGGCGGTACCACCCCGGTTGAAGTGGACCTGAGTTCCCGACAGTCCCTTGTGGAGTCGGGTTGACCTGGAGGGTACCCGCGAGATAATTACGAGGCACGGCCGGGTAGGCAGAGACCGTCCTAGAGAGGGGTGGGCCTGACCCTTGTTGCACTTCCTCGAGACGGGGCGACAGGAGTACTGATCGTCACCGCGAGCTTCAAATAATTCACTAACGGATTTGGGTATATGATCCGAGTTGGCCACTGGCCTATACGCACTACCACCACGTGGGATAAAGGTTTAATGGTGTAACACCCCCAGATCTTAACCCTGTCATTAAGCTAATTAAATTGCCATGTCATCATGATCATCTTCATTAAGTTGCATTAGGAAATAATTCAACTTCAATTCAAAATTCAAAATGCAAGTCAAATAGTTATTTCTTCAAATAGTAAAACAAAAATGTCATACTATTGTAAAAATTCCCAAAGCAATTATAAAAATAAAATCAACATTATAAAAATTCCCAAATTGACCCTAACATCCAAAAACAGTACCTAAAGAGCCCTATTTAAACCATTTCATTTATACAAAAATTCAAATGGATTCATTTAAATCCCAAACTCACTGAGGCAGTGCAGAATGTTGCAGGGTAATTAATTTGACAAGTTTCACATTTTTCTAAACTCATTTGCTATTAAAAGAAAATGCAAAACGGTAGCTAAATTAGAAAGCAGAAAAAGAAAATGAAAAATGCCTAAAACTTACTATGCACTAGAGCCCACAGCCGCACAGGAGCAAGGCCCAGCCCACCAGCCACCTCTTCTCCCTCCTCGCGTTGCTGTCGCCCGCACAGCGCGCGCACGCCCTGGACCCCCTCGCGCATGCTCGACAGCGCACGGCTGCCGCCCCGTGGTCGCCTGCAAGACCCCCTCGACCCCCTGCAACCCTAGACGCCCCCATACTCCCCCTCGTTCGCCGACTCCCTATCTGCTTCGCTCCTCCCCGAGCGCAGCCGTCGCCGCCGCTGCTTGTCCGGGTGTCCACCGGCCTCCCCGTGCCCAACCACCCTGTCCAGGAGGCACGCCGGCCTCGACTACCTCTCCTGCACCACCGCATCGAGCACGGAGAGCACCACGGCCACCGCCCCGCGCCGTCCTTCTCCGCTACGGCCACCGATTGGCGTCGTCGAATCTGTCACCGGCACGCCGTCCCCGAGAACGCTTTGCCCCTCTGCCGGCTCCCAGTGAGCTCCTCCCCGCTTCCCCTCTCTCACCTAGCTCCCGCGCGCCCGCTAACTACTGCTGCCGCTGCCGTGAGCTTGCCACCGCCGTACGCCTCGCCGTCAAGGCCACCGCTAGCGCTGCCTGCGTTTGAGCCTTGGGCCGTGCTCCTGGGATTCCCAGGAGGCCAATGCGCCCATCCGCGAGCCTCGCCGAGCCCCGTAGCGACAAATCCCCACCTCGCCCGAAGTCACCTCCGCCTCAGCTCGTCGCCGGCACCGATTCCGGCCGTCCCCGGCCGAGCTGCTGCCACCCATCGATGCGCCACGCTCTCCTCTTTCGAACACCGCCTACCGCGCTCGAAATGACCCGCCGTAGCGGTTTTCCGACCACCACCCGTGCGCACCGCCGTCGTTTTCGTCGCCGGCGGCGAGTCGCCGGTCGAAGCCAACGTGGCGCTGACGTGGGCGCCTCTGGGGCCCACCCCCGAGTCGCTGACGCTGGGTCCCGCGGGCCCAGTTGACCGGTCAACGGTCGCCGCTGACCGCTGACTGGGCTGGCCCAGCCACTGACATGCGGGCCCCGCGCAAAATTAAACATTTTTATAAATAATAAAATGCTAATTAATCTGTTAATTAGTCTGTGTCACTGACAGGTGGGGTCCCACCTGTTAATTAACCAATTAGCTAAATTAAACCTCTGTTAGTTGAGTTAGTCACTGACTAGTGGGACCCACTAGTCAGGCTTAACACTGGTCAGCTGAGTTTGACCGATGACGTCACCCTGACGTCATGATGACGTCACATATTACTGTTTTGGATAATTCGGATTTAATAATTAAAACAATTCTAGAAATTCAATAAAACTTTAAAAAATCATATAAAATAAACCGTAACTCGGATGAAAATAATTTATATATGAAAAATGATCAGTAAAGTAGGACGAATCCGAATATGTGATCAAAATGCTTGACCATCACTCCTAACTAGATGAACATGGAACTTTCCCCTCCGGTTCTGTATACCGATAACTGCCCGGAGCCAGGAAAATATTCCCAGATATTTTCCCGCTCCGTTTAAAATTCTTAGTACTGCGTTAGGGCACCCCTAGCACAGCCTATTGCCATGCCAAACATCTGTGTGCATTTGTTTGCTTTATATTTACTGTTTCTTCCCCCTCTTCTCTCCGGTAAACTCCAAGACCGACGCTGCCCCTGTGATCGACTACGTCACCGACGACCCTTCTTCCTTTTCAGCAAAGCTTCCAGGCAAGCAAAACCTCCTTGATCATTTCAATATCGCCCATTTCTTTCTCCCCCCTGCTTGCATTAGATTTTGCTACTATAATTGATTGCTCCTATTCTGATGCATAGCCTGATTTTGTAACCTGCTGTTGATACTTTACCTGTTGTCCTAAATGCTTAGTATAGGCTGGTTAGCGATCCATCAGTGGCCCTACCCCCTTGTCCGTGTTGCCTTGCTTTACTACCGATGACTCGATCAATGTGATCGACGTGCCGACACCGACACAGCACCGCACACCCCCTTAGTTGTACGACTCTACAGAGTTACTATCGAGTGCCGAGGGTGATACCTCCTACCTCACTCCTGATGATATCTCTTTAGCATAGCTAGTCGGTTGTGGGTTACCGAGGGTGATTCCTCTTTCACCACCTCCGATGATGCCTCTGTCGTGCAACCCCTCAAGTGTGAACCCATCGAGGGTGATTCCTCCGAGTTCACCTTGAAAGTTGCATCGAGTGGGAATCCATCGAGGGTGATTCCTCGGATTACCCCCTTGATGTTACGGACACACGGTTACCTTTAACTGTTGCCCCCATGTATTGTTACTACGGGACTAAAGGGACAGGCGGCACCACCCTGGTAGAGGTGGACCTGAGTTATCGACAGTCTCTTGAGAGTCGGATTGACCTGGAGGGTACCCGCGAGATAATTACGAGGCGCGGCCGGGCAGGCAGAGACCGCCCTAGAGAGGGATGGGCCTGACCCTTGTTGCACTTCCTCGAGACGGGGCGACAGAAGTACTGATCGTCACCGCGAGCCCCCAACACACTAACGGATTTGGGTATTTGATCTGAGTTGGCCGCTGGCCATATACGCACTACCACCACGTGGGATAATGGTTATGGGACCCTCGACGCCGTACGTATCAGCCGAAAGCTTTGTCAGACGTCCAGTTCAGCATTGCGGCCGGGACGGACCGGCGCCATCTAGGACAGGGGTGGTGCCTGGCTTCACCCTGCACGCAGCGACCCGGAGTGCAAAGGGCGATGGGCCCAAGACCCCTGAGCACTTAGGATGTAGACCGGCGGGGACCTCTCTGCGGAGTCTATGTAGGACTACGTCGTGTCGATCAGCCGAGGCCGGGCATGGCCGAGAAAAGTGTGTCCGGCCGGAGTTAATCGAGCGTGTTGGGTAACAGTAGTGCACCCCTGCAGGGAAGTTATCTATTCGAATAGCCGTGTCCATGGTAACAGGACGCTCAGTGTTGTATCCCGATCTATTACAACTTGAATTGGATACATGTTAATTAATTGTAAGCTCCGGGATCGCTTTCTCGCCGGGACTCGAGGAAGGATCTCTAGGCTTTGCTACTACATGCTTGTTACTTTATGTTATGCTACTAATCTGCACTCTTCTAATGCTGCAAGACGCTGAAGATGCTAGTCTTCGATAGGCTAGGCCCTCTCTCTATTCTGGCATTTCTGCAGTCTAGTCCACAAATACAGCCATTCCCTTTGATACCGATACATACTTAGCATAGTTCTGATGTAAGTCTTGCGAGTACTTTGGATGAGTACTCACGGTTGCTTTGCTACCACTTTTTCCCCATACCCGATTGCTGCGACCAGATGACGGAGCCCCGGAGCCAGCAGATCCCGCCGACGACTACTACTACCCCGACGAAGCTTACTACTACGTGGAGAACGACGACTAGGAGTAGTTTAGGAGGCTCCCAGGCAGGAGGCCTTGCCTCTTTCGATCAGAGCCGTTGTTTGTTTTCGCCTTCCTAAGGCACTCTTTTTTAACTTTGTGTCTGTACTCAGATACTGTTGTTGCTTCCGCTGACTCTTGTGTAACTCGAGCTTATGTATTCGAGCCCTCGAGGCCCCTGGCTTGTAATATAAAGCTTGTATTATTTTATTTTGTGTCTAGAGTTGTGTTGTGATATCTTCCCGTGAGTCCCTGGGGTTGATCGTGTGCATTTGCGTGTATGGTTAGTGCACGGTCGGGCCGGGGGCGTCACAAGTTGGTATCAGAGCCGACTGCCTGTAGGAAGCCCCTTTCCAACTCCTTGGCCGAAGTTGAGTCTAGTCTTTGAAAAATGATTTTACTAACATGGCTGCGTGGCTTACGGGCCCACGTCGCCAATGGGTGGGTTTAGGATCTTTTATTCCTCTTCCTTACTCTGGGATTCTGATATCTCTTCCATTTGGGTTAAAATTTTGCTACCACTAACAATAGGTTCTCGTATTCACATTCACCGGAGAGCTGGATTGTCTGCAATTATTCCTTTCCATTGGTCTGTTTAATCCGACCATCACATTTTCCTTCCCATTGGTCTGTTTAACCTTTCTTGTAATCTAGCTTTTATCTAAGCAGTAATGATTCCCTACTTATGCAAACACCTCGGTGTACCACTCTGTCGGTAACACCATGTTACTATTGTTGTTAGCATTCAGGTAACCAATGGTGGATTAGAACTTTGCCTATTGTTCCGCCTCGTCTTAATGAGCGGGAAAATTGTTCTCTTCGTCCCTCGCCCTTGGTACCGACGTTGTTGCCAACCTTGCTGACAAACTATCCTCTGACGTGCCTTACTATCATGGCCGTACAAGATGTCACTGCCCTTCCTAATTTTAACCCACACTAACCACAGTTCCACAGGATCGAAACCTGACTCTCCTGTACATCCTTGATCCCGAAGATACCCCTTACCCCGGCTCTTAAATCTCGGGACGCGATTTCTTGTAGTGGGAGAGATTTGTAACACCCCCAGATCTTAAACCTGTCATTAAGCTAATTAAATTGCCATGTCATCATGATCAACTTCATTAAGTTGCATTAGGAAATAATTCAACTTCAATTCAAAATTCAAAATGCAAGTCAAACAGTTATTTCTTCAAACAGCAAAACAAAAATGTTCATAATATTGTAAAAATTCCCAAAGCAATTATCAAAATAAAATCAACATTATAAAAATTCCCAAATTGACCCTAACATCCAAAAACAGTACCTAAAGAGCCCTATTTAAACCATTTCATTTAAACAAAAATTCAAATGGATTCATTTAAATCCCAAACTCACTGAGGCAGTGCAGAATGTTGCAGGGTAATTAATTTGACAAGTTTCACATTTTTCTAAACTTATTTGCTATTAAAAGAAAATGCAAAACAGTAGCTAAATTAGAAAGCAGAAAAAGAAAATGAAAAATGCCTAAAACTTATTGTGCACTAGAGCCCACAGCCGCACAGGAGCAAGGCCCAGCCCACCAGCCACCTCTTCTCCCTCCTCGCGCTGCTGTCGCCCGCACAGCGCGCGCACGCCCTGGCCCCCCCTCGTGCGCGCTCGACAGCGCGCGACTGCCGCCCCGTGGTCGCCTGCAAGACCGCCTCGACCCCCTCCAACCCTAGCCGCCCCCATACTCCCCCTCGTTCGCCCTCTCCCTCTCTGCTTCGCTCCTCCCCGAGCGCAGCCGTCGCCGCCGCTGCTCGTCCGCGTGTCCACCGGCCTCCCCGTGCCCAACCACCCTGTCCAGGAGGCGCGCCGGCCTCGACTACCTCTCCTGCACCACCGCATCGAGCACAGAGAGCACCACGACCGCCGCCCGTGCCGTCCTTCTCCGCTACGGCCACCGATCACCGTCGTCGAATCCGTTAATGTCACGCCGTCCCCGAGCACGCTTTGCCCCTCTGCCGACTCCCAGTGAGCTCCTCCCCGCTTCCCCTCTCTCTCCTAGCTCCCGCGCTCGCCGCCGCCGTGAGCTCGCCGCCGCGGCCACCGCTAGCGCTGCCCGCGTTTGAGCCTTGGGCCATGCTCCTGGGATTCCCAGGAGGCCAATGCGCCCATCCGCGAGCCTCGCCGTGCCCCATAGCGACAAATCCCCACCTCGCCCGAAGCCACCTCCGCCTCCGCTCGTCGCCGGCACCGATTCCGGCCGTCCCTGGCCGAGTTGCTGCCACCCATCGATGCGCCTCGCTCTCCTCTTTCGAACGCCACCTCCCGCGCTCGAAATGAGCCGTCGTAGCGGTTTTCCGACCACCACCCGTGCTCGCCGCCGTCGTTTTGGTCGCCGGTCGACGCCGATGTGGCGCTGACGTGGGCACCTCTGGGCCCCACCCCCGAGTCGCTGACGCTGGGTCCCGCGGGCCCAGTTGACCGGTCAACGGTCGCCGTTGACCACTTACTGGGTGGCCCAGCCACTGACATGCGGGCCCCGCGCAAATTAAACATTTTTATAAATAATAAAATGCTGTTAATTAGTCTGTGTCACTGACAGGTGGGGTCCCACCTGTTAATTAACGAATTAGCTAAATTAAACCTCTGTTAGTTGAGTCAGTCACTGACCAGTGGGACCCACTGGTCAGGTTTGACCCTGGTCAGCTGGGTTTGACCGATGACGTCACCCTGACGTCATGATGACGTCACATATTACTGTTTTGGATAATTCGGATTTAATAATTAAAACAATTCGAGAAATTCAATAAAACTTTGAAAAATCATATAAAATAAATCGTAACTCGGATGAAAATAATTTATATATGAAAAATGATCAGAAAAATATGATGAATCCGAATATGTGATCAAAATGCTTGACCACCACTCCTAACTAGATGAACATGGAACTTTCCCCTCCGGTTCTGTATACCGATAACTGCCCGGAGCCGGGAAAATATTCCCGGATATTTTCCCGCTCCATTTAAAATACTTAGTACTGCGTTAGGGCACCCCTAGCACAGCCTATTGCCATGCCAAGCATCTGTGTGCATTTGTTTGCTTTATATTTACTGTTTCTTCCCCCTCTTCTCTCCGGTAGACTCCAAGACCGACGCTGCCCCTGTGATCGACTACGTCACCGACGACCCTTCTTCCTTTTCAGCAAAGCTTCCAGGCAAACAAAACCCCCTTGATCATTTCAATATCGCCCATTTCTTTCTCCCCCCTGCTTGCATTAGATTTTGCTACTGTAATTGATTGCTCCTATTCTGATGCATAGCCTGATTTTGTAACCTGCTGTTGATACTTTACCTGTTGTCCTAAATGCTTAGTATAGGCTGGTTAGCGATCCATCAGTGGCCCTACCCCCTTGTCCGTGTTGCCTTGCTTTACTACCGATGACTCGATCAATGTGATCGACGTGCCGAGACCGACACAGCACCGCACACCCCCTTAGTTGTATGACTCTAGAGAGGTACTATCGAGTGTCGAGGGTGATACCTCCTACCTCACTCCTGATGATATCTCTGTAGCATAGCTAGTCGGTTGTGGGTTACCGAGGGTGATTCCTCTTTCACCACCTCCGATGATGCCTCTATCGTGCAACCCCTCAAGTGTGAACCCATCGAGGGTGATTCCTCCGAGTTCACCTTGACTGTTGACTCGAGTGGGAATCCATCGAGGGTGATTCCTCGGATTACCCCCTTGATGTTACGGACACACGGTTAACTTTAACTGTTGCCCCCATGTATTGTTATTGCGGGACTGAAGGGACAGGCGGTACCACCCTGGTAGAGGTGGACCTGAGTTCCCGACAGTCTCTAGAGAGTCGGGTTGACCTGGAGGGTACGCGCGAGATAATTACGAAGCGCGGCCGGGCAGGCAGAGACCGCCCTAGAGAGGGATGGGCCTGACCCTTGTTGCACTTCCTCGAGACGGGGCGACAGAAGTACTGATCGTCACCGCAAGCCCCCAATACACTAACGGATTTGTGTATTTGATCTAAGTTGCCGCTGGCCATATACGCACTACCACCACGTGGGATAATGGTTATGGGACCCTTGGTGCCGTTTGTATCAGCCGAAAGCTCTGTCAGACATCCAGTTCAGCATTCCGGCTGGGACGGACCGGCGCCATCCAGGACAGTGGTGTTGCCTGGCTTCACCCTGCACGCAACGACCCGGAGTGCAAAGGGCGATGGGCCCAAGATCCCTGAGCACTTAGGATGTAGACCGGCGGGGTCCTCTCTGCGGAGTCTAGGTAGGACTACGTCATGTCGATCAGCCGAGGCCGGGCATGGCCGAGAAAAGTGTGTTCGGCCGGAGTTCATCGAGCGTGTTGGGTAACAGTAGTGCACCCCTGCAGGGAAGTTATCTATTCGAATAGCCGTGTCCACGGTAATAGGACGCTCAGTGTTGTATCCCGATCTATTACAACTTGAACTGGATACATGTTAATTAATTGTTAGCTCCGGGATCGCTTTCTCGCCGGGAGTCGAGGAAGGATCTCTAGGCTTTGCTACTACATGCTTGTTACTTTATGTTATGCTACTAATCTGCACTCTTCTAATGCTGCAAGACGCTAAAGATGCTAGTCTTTGATAGGCTAGGCCCTCTCTCTATTCTGGCATTTCTGCAGTCTAGTCCACAAATACAGCCATACCCTTTGATACCGATACATACTTAGCATAGTTCTGATGTAAGTCTTGCGAGTACTTTGGATGAGTACTCACGGTTGCTTTGCTACCTCTTTTTCCCCATATCCGATTGCTATGACCAGATGACGGAGCCCCGGAGCCAGCAGATCCCGCCGACGACTACTACTACCCCGACGAAGCTTACTACTACATGGAGAATGACGACCAGGAGTAGTTTAGGAGGCTCCCAGGCAGGAGGCCTTGCCTCTTTCGATCAGAGCCGTTGTTTGTTTTCGCCTTCTTAAGGCACACTTGTTTAACTTTGTGTCTGTACTTAGATACTGTTGTTGCTTCCGCTGACTCTTGTGTAACTCGAGCTTATGTATTCGAGCCCTCGAGGCCCCTAGCTTGTAATATAAAGTTTGTATTATTTTATTTTGTGTCTAGAGTTTTGTTGTGATATCTTCCCGTGAGTCCCTGGGCTTGATCGTGTGCATTTGCGTGTATGGTTAGTGCACGGTCGGGCCGGGGGCGTCACAAATGGGGCCCTCAACGCCGTATGTATCAGCCGAAAGCTCTGTCAGACGTCCAGTTCAGCATTGCAGCACGGCTGGGCCGGCGCCATCCAGGACAGATGTGGCGCCTGGACTCGCCCTGCGCGCAACGACCCGGAGTGCAAAGGGCGATGGGCCCAAGACCCCTGAGCACTTAGGATGTAGACCGGCGGGGACCTCTCTGCGAAGCCTAGGTAGGACTACGTCGTGTCGATCAGCCAAGGCTGGGCATGACCGAGAAAAGCATGTTCGGCCAGAGTTAATCGAGCGTGTTGGGAAACAGTAGTGCACCCCTGCAGGGAAGTTATCTATTCGAATAGCCGTGTGCACGGTAACAGGACGCTCAGTGTTGTATCCCGATCTACTTCAACTTGAACTGGATATATGATAATTAATTGTAAGCTACGGGATTGCTTTCTCGCAGGGAGTCGAGGAAGGATCTCTAGGCTTTGCTACTACATGCTTGTTACTTTATGATATGCTACTAAACTGCACTCTTCTAATGCTGCAAGACGCTACAAGATGTTAGTCTTCGATAGGCTAGGCCTTCCCCTCTATTCTGGCAATTCTGCAGTATAGTCCACAGATACATCCCCTTCATTTGATACCGATGCATAAATAGAATAGATCTGATGTAAGTCTTGCGAGTACTTTGGATGAGTACTCACGGTTGCTTTGCTACCTCTTTTTCCCCATACCCGATTGCTGCGACCAGATGACGGAGCCCCGGAGCCAGCTGCCCCAGTCGACGACTACTACTACCCCACCGGTGGAGCCTACTACTACGTGGAGACCGACGACCAAGAGTAGTTTAGGAGGCTCCTAGGCAGGAGGCCTTACCTCTTTCGATCAGAGCCGTTGTTTGTTTTTGCCTTCTTAAGGCAGGCTTGTTTAACCTTTGTGTCTGTACTCAGATACTGTTGTCGCTTTCGCTAATGCTTGTGCTCAAGCTTATGTATTCGAGCTCTCGAGGCCCCTGGCTTGTAATATAAAGCTTGTATTATTTTATTTTGTGTCTAGAGTTGTGTTCTGATATCTTCCCGTGAGTCCCTGGGCTTGATCGTGCCCATTTGCGTGTATGATTAGTGTACGGTTGGGCCGGGGGCGTCACAAGCTGGTATCAGAGCCGACTGCCTGTAGGGAGCCCCTTTCCAACTCCTTGGCCGAAGTCGAGTCTAGTTTTTGAAAAAAAACTGTCTTACTAACATGGCTGTGTGGCTTACGGGCCCACGTCGCCAATGGGTGGTATTAGGATCTTTTATTCCTCTTCCTTACTCTGGGACTCTGATCTCTCTTCTATTTGGGTTAAATTTTTTGCTAACTCTAACATTAGGTTCTCGTGCTCACATTCACCCGGAGAGCTGGATTGTCTGCAATTATTCCTTTCCATTGGTCTGTTTAATCTGATCATCACATTTTCCTTTCCATTGGTCTGTTTAACCTTTCTTGTAATCTGGCTTTATCTGAGCAGTGATAATTCCCTGCTTAAGGCAACACCCCCAAATAAAACCTTGTCACTATTGTTGATGACATTCCGGTAACCACCGATGGATGAGAACCTTGCCTATTGGTCCGCCTCGTTTTAACGAGCAGGAAAATGGTTCTCTTCGCTCCCCGCCCTTGGTACCGACGTTGTTGCCAACATAGCTGATAGACTTTCCTCTGACACATCTTATTGTCGTGACCGCGCAAGATGTCACCGCCCTTTCTTCTCTTAATCCACACTCACTGCAGTTCCACAGGATCGAAACCTGACTCTCCTGTACATCCTTGATCCTGAAGATTCCCCTTACTCCACCTCTTAAATCTCGGGACGAGATTTCTTGTAGTGGTGGACAATTGTAACATCCCCAGATCTCAACCCTGTCATTAAGCTAATTAATTAGCCATGTCATCATGATCATCCTAAATAAATTGTATTTAGAGAATAATCCAACTTCAAATTCAAATTTAGAATAAAGTCAAAATTAAAAGTTATCCAAACAGTAGAACAAAATAGTTCATAATATTGCAAAAATTCCCAAAGCAATTATACAAATAAAGCCAACATTATTTGGATTCTTAAATTGCCCCTAACCTAATTAAAACAGTACTAAAACAGCAAAGTTTAATCCATTTCATTTAATCCGAAAATCAAATGGAATCAATTTGACTCCAAACCTTTTTCTGGCAGTGATAAATATTGCCTAGTATTTAATTGGGCAAGTCCCATATTTTACAAAATTGAAATGGTGGCCAAACAATTTTCAAAGAGAAAAGAAATAGAAAACAGAGAAATAAAAAGAAAAAGGGGGCCAATGCACTGCTAGACTGGGCCTAAGTGGCGCACAGTGCGGCCCAGCCCAGCCTGGCCGGCCTTTCCCTTACCTCCCGCTCGGCCACAGTGGCCATGGCGCCACCCGCACGCGCTCGCCATTCCAGCCGCGCCCGCTCGCCCTCGTGTCGCTACAGGCGCCCTGGGGGGATAAGAATGCCGCCGTGGACCTCGGGGACGAGGCCAGGATCTTCTCCCCCTCTCCTCTCGCTCGCTTTCTTCCTCCCCCTCCATGGCCGACGCGGCCATCGCCGTCCGCAGCTCGCCCGCGTAGCCACCGCCACCGTCTCGCCTCATCTCCATGCCCAATCGATCCGCCGCCGTCCGCTACTTCGTCCGCGCCAACGACCTCGAGACGGGAGCCACCGCAGCGTCGTCCACGCTGTCGTCTTCTTCCTCGGGCACCCGGGATCGCCGCCGCCGTACGTCGCCGGCAAGCCTCCCCCGAGCCCATTACGCACACCTACAGGCTCGCCGTGAGCACCGCTACTTTTCCCGTCATCTCTCTCCCTCTCATTCGTTCCCTAGATGTCCTACCCGACGAGGCCGAGCTTATCGCCGCGCGAGCTCATCGCCGGCGTGGCTCCGGTGACCAAATGGTCACGTACTCGTGCCAGTCGTCCTCGTCGCAACGAGTAGAGCCCCGGTAGCCCCTTAGTTCGCTCGCTTGCGCACCGCATCGCCGATTCCGTCACCACCCGAACTCCGGCCGCCGCTTGCGAGCTCGCCGCCGTCGCTGCACGCCGTCTCCGGCCACGGCACCACCGCCATTCGACGCGGCTCGACGTCCCCGTTCGAACGCGACCAGCCGCCGCGTTTTTGGTCGCCGGACGACGATTTCCGCCGAGGTCTGACGCGCTCCGCCGCGTTTTGGCTCACCGGAGCCAACTCCGGCGCCGGCGTCCAACGTGGCGCCACGTGGCCGCCCTCTATGTCACTGACACTGGGTCCCGCGAGCCCAGTTGATCGGTCAACGGTCGCCGCTGACCGCTGACTGGGCAGCACAGTCGCTGACATGCGGGCCCCGCGCTAATTAAAAAAATTTATAAATAAATAATCTGTTAATTAATTTAATTACTAATTAGTCACTGACAGTGGGGTCCCACCTGCTAATTAACCTAATTAACTAAATTAACCTCTGTTAAATTTAATCAGTCACTGACCAGTGGGTCCCACTAGTCAGGTTTGACCCTGGCCAGCTGGATTTGACCGATGACGTCACCATGACATCATGATGACGTCACATATTACTGTTTTGGATAATTTGAATTAAATAAATCCAGAAAATTCAGAAAATGATTAAAACTTTGAAAAATCATATAAAATAAACCGTAACTCGGATGAAAAAGTTTTCTACATGAAAGTTGATCAGAAAAACGAGACGAATCCGAATATGCCATCCACATACCTGTCACATGCCTACAGCACTACAAACATGGAACCTTCCCCTCCGGATCGCCTGTCCGATAATTGCCTAGAGCCGGGAAAATATTCCCAGATATTTTCCCGCTCCGTCTGTAACGAGTAGCACTTTATTAGGTCACCCCTAGCACCGCATATGGCCATGTCATTCATCTGTGTGCTTTATATTTACTGTTTCTTCCCCCTCTTCTCTCCGGTAGACCCTGAGACCGACGTTGCCCCCGAGGACTGCTACTCCACCGAAGACCCCTCTTTTACCGCAGAGCTTCCAGGGAAGCAAAACCCCCTTGATCATTCCTATATCGCCTATTCCTTCTCCCTCATGCTTGCATTAGATTTTGCTACCGTAATTACATGCTCCTATTCTGATGCATAGCCTGTTTTTTTTGTAACCTGTTGTTGTTACTTTACCTATCATTCTAAACTGCTTAGAATAGGTTGGTTAGTGATCAATCAGTGACCCCTCACCCTTGTCCATGTTGCCCTGCTTTGTTACCAGTACCTCGATCATGGTGATCGATGTGTAGATACCGTCACATCACCGCACACCCCCTTAGTTGTACGACTCTGCAGGGCTACTATCGAGTGCCGAGGGTGATACATCCTACCTCACTCCTGATGACATCTCTGTAGCGTAGCTAGCCGGTTGTGGGTTGCAGAGGGTGATTCCTCGCTCTTCCCTTCCCGATGATGACTCTGTCGTGCAACCCCTCAAGTGGGGACCATCGAGGGTGATTCCTCCTGGTTCCCCTTAATGGTTTACATCGAGTAGGAATCCATCGAGGGTGATTCCTCGGATTACCCTCTTGATGTTACGGACACACGGTTACCTTTAACTGCTGCCCCCCATGTACTGTTACTGCAGGACTGAAGGGACAGGCGGTACCACCCCGGTTGAGGTGGACCTGAGTTCCCAACAGTCCCTTGTGGAGTCGGGTTGACCTGGAGGGTACCCGCAAGATAATTACGAGGCGCGGCCGGGTAGGCAGAGACCGCCCTAGAGAGGGGTGGGCCTGACCCTTGTTGCACTTCCTTGAGACGGGGCGACAGGAGTACTGATCGTCACCGCGAGCTCCTAATAATTCACTAACGGATTTGGGTATTTGATCTGAGTTGGCCACTGGCCTATACGCACTACCACCACGTGGGATAATGGTTTAATGGGGCCCTCGACGCCGTATGTATCAGCCAAAAGCTCTATCAGACGTCCAGTTCAACATTGCGGCACGGCTGGGCCGACGCCATCCAGGACAGAGGTGGCGCCTGGACTTGCCCTGCGCGCAACGACCCGGAGTGCAAAGGGCGATGGGCCCAAGACCCCTGAGCACTTAGGATGTAGACCGGCGGGGACCTCTCTGCAGAGCCTAGGTAGGACTACGTCGTGTCGATCAGCCGAGGCCGGGCATGACCGAGAAAAGCATGTCCGGCCAGTGTTAATCGAGCGTGTTGGGTAACAGTAGTGCACCCCTGCAGGGAAGTTATCTATTCGAATAACCGTGTCCACGGTAACAGGACGCTCAGTGTTGTATGCCGATCTACTTCAACTTGAACTGGATACATGATAATTAATTGTAAGCTCCGGGATTGCTTTCTCGCAGGGAGTCGAGGAAGGATCTCTAGGCTTTGCTACTACATGCTTGTTACTTTATGTTATGCTACTAAACTGCACTCTTCTAATGCAGCAAGACGCTGCAAGATGCTAGTCTTTGATAGGCTAGGCCTTCCCCTCTATTCTGGCAATTCTGCAGTACAGTCCACAGATACAGCCCCTTCATTTGATACCGATGCATAAATAGAATAGATCTGATGTAAGTCTTGCGAGTACTTTGGATGAGTACTCACGGTTGCTTTGCTACCTCTTTTTCCCCATACCCGATTGCTGCGACCAGATGACGGAGCCCCGGAGCCAGCTGCCCCAGTCGACGACTACAACTACCCGACCGGTGGAGCCTACTACTACGTGGTGACCGACGACCAAGAGTAGTTTAGGAGGCTCCCAGGCAGGAGGCCTTGCCTCTTTCGATCAGAGCCGTTGTTTGTTTTCACCTTCTTAAGGCAGGCTTGTTTAACCTTTGTGTCTGTACTCAGATACTGTTGTCGCTTTCGCTAACGCTTGTGCTCAAGCTTATGTATTCAAGCCCTCGAGGCCCCTGGCTTGTAATATAAAGCTTGTATTATTTTATTTTGTGCCTAGAGTTGTGTTGTGATATCTTCCCGTGAGTCCCTGGGCTTGATCGTGCGCATTTGCGTGTATGATTAGCACACGGTCGGGCCGGGGGCGTCACATCGTTTGATATGGATTTTCTGCGAAACAAAAAACATGCAACAAACAGGAACTGGCACTGGGCACTGGATCAATATGTTAGTCCAAGAAATCATATAAAATGTTGCCAAAAGTATGTGAAAATTGTAGGATATTGGCATGAAATAATCAAAAATTATAGATATGACGGAGATGTATCAGCATCATCAAGCTTAATTCCTGCTCGTCCTCGAGTAGGTAATGATAAAAAGATAATTTTTGATGTGGAATGCTACCTAGCATAATCTTGATCATGTATTCTAATCATGGCATGAATATTAAGATACGAGTGATTCAAAGCAATAGTCTATAACTTGATATAAAGACATCAATACTCAGGCATACCAACAAACAATCATGCCTTTCATAATAAATATGCTAAAGAACGCTATCCCTACAAAATCATATAGCCTTGTCATGCTCCATCTTCTTAACACAAAATATAAATCATGTACAACCCCGATGTCAGCCGAGCAATTCGTTCATACTTTTTAACGCGCTTCAGATTTTTCAACTCCCACGCAATACATGAGCGCAAGCCATGGATATAGCACTATGGGTGGAATAGAATATAATGATAGAGATTAATGAGGAGAAGTCAAAAAGGGAGAAAGTCTTGCATCAACTAGGCGGATCAACGGGCTATGGAGATGCCCATCAATCGATATCAATGCGAGGAGTAGGGATTGCCATGCAACGGATGCACTAAGAGCTATAAGTGTATGAAAGCTCAAAATAAAAACTAAGTGGGTGTGCATCCTACTTGCTTGCTCATGAAGACCTGGGGCATTTGAGGAAGCCCATCATTGGAATATACAAGCCAAGTTCTATAATGAAAAATTCCCACTAGTTATATGAAAGTGAGAACTCAGGAGACTCTCTATATGAAAAACATGGTGCTACTCTGAAGCACAAGTGTGGAAAAGGATAGTAACATTGCCCATTCTCTCTTTTTCTCTCATTTTTTTTGTTTTCACTTTTGTTTTCTTTTTTTTCCTTTTTTTTGATGGGCTCTTTTTGGCCTCCATTTTTTTAGAACAGTCTCATGGACCTCATCCCCACTTGTTCGAGGACTCATTAATCCCCACCATTCTTTTCTCATTGGGGCAATGCTCTAATAATGATGATCATCACACTTTTATTTACTTACAACTTGATATTACAACTCGATAAAAACTATACAGGATGACTCTATATGAATGCCTCTAGCAGTGTACCAGGATGTGCAATGATCTAGCATAGCAAAGATATCAAAAAACGGACAAGCCATGAAAATATCATGCTAGCTATCTTACGATCATGCAAAGCAATATGACAACGAATGCTCAAGTCATGTATATGATGATGGTGGAAGTTGCATGGCAATATATCTTGGAATAGCTATAGAAATGCCATAATAGGTAGGTATGGTGGCTGTTTTGAGGAAGATATAAGGAGGCTTATGTGTGATAGAGCGTATCATATCACGGGGTTTGGATGCACCGACGAAGTTTGCACCAACTCTCGAGATGAGAAAGGGCAATGCACGGTACCGAAGAGGCTAGCAAATTGCGGAAAGGTGAGAGTGCGTATAATCCATGGACTCACATTGGTCATAAAGAACTCACATACTTATTGCGAAAGTCTATTATCCCTCTAAGCAAAGTACTACTACGCATGCCCCTAGGGGGGAGGCTGGTAGGAGTTAACCATCGCGCGCCCCCGACCTCCACACAAAGGAAGACACTCAATAATAAATCATGCTCCAACTTCTTAGCATAACTAAAGACTATACATGCATGCTTCGGGAATCACAAACCTTAACACCAATATTTTTACTAAACCACAATCATTCACTAGTACCTCCCACATATTACCATCTCAATATCGCAAAACTATTGCAAGGAATCAAACATATCATATTCAGTGATCTACAAGTTTTATGTAGGATTTTATGACTAACCATGTGAATGACCAATTCCTGTTGACTCTCTAAATAGATATAAGTGAAGCATGAGAGTTTAATTCTTTCTACAAAAGACCACGCCCACTCTCTAATAAATATAAGTGAAGCAAAATAGCATTCTACAAATAATGGTTTTCTATATGTAGAGAAACATGCATCCAAACTTCAAATGATATAAGTGAAGCACATGAAGCATTCTATAAAGCCATACTCAAAAGATATAAATAAGTGAAGTGCATGAAGCATTTTATAAATCAACCAAGGACTATCTCATACTAGCATGGTGCATTATTAAAAGAAAAATAAAAATCACATGACGCTCCAAGAATTTACGCATATCATGTAAGCAAAACAAAAACCGAGACATACCGATAATTGTTGAAGAAAGATGGGATGCCTTCCGGGGCATCCCCATGCTTAGACACTTGAGTCTCCTTGAATATTTACTTGGGGTGCCTTGGGCATCCCCAAGCTTGAACTCTTGCCTCTCCTTATTCTCCTCATATCGATACCTCCTCGTTCTTCGAACACTTCATCCACACAAAACTTAACCGAACTTTTTATTAGAGGGGTTAGTACATATAACATCAAATCCCATCATGTCCTGCTGTAACATTATTGTATAATTATAATCAAACATTACCCACTATATTCTATCACAATTCTATGGCTCCCAAGTCAATGGGGCTCAACAAGATTTCAAACATACGCAAATAAAGAAACTAGAACAGCAATCTGTGAAAACAGAACAGTCTGTAAAGATGCATATGAAACATATACTTCTGTAAATCCAAAAACTCTGAACAATTAGGAAAAAATAACTAATTTTCTTAGAAGTACTGTGTAAAAATTTCAGAAGTTTTGCACATTCCAGTAAAATATAGAAATTCAAACACTATAGCAAAAGTTTCTGTTTTTGCACAGCACACACCAAACAAGCAATTTAAACATCCTAAAGGTATATCTTGGCACATTATTTTTATAATACAATGGATTTGTACAAGGGGATAATTATTTTTGCGAGAAACTTCCATGAAACATTCTACATTGTTTCCATGAGCATGAACACAAGTGTTCAAGGTCGACCCTCGCTTCTCCAATGCATAACCTTCCAATAGCTTCTCTTTTTGAAAAAGTTTTGAGGTTCCCCTCTATATTTTTTGTTTTTAAACTTTTTAAAAGCACACAACAGAAATAAATGACTCTCTAAAATTTTTGGGTTGTTTCCTAGGCAGCGCTTTCTTTAAAGCCATTAAGCTAGGCATAAAGTGCTCAAGTAATTGATCCACCCGGATCCCAAGGTATATCAAAGCCAATTTTAATTAACAATGATTTATAATTTAGTAGTGAGCGCAAAGCAACATATATCATGCAATGACGAAGTCTAACTATCTTCCTATGCATCGGCATGTCATAAAAGAACAATTCATCCACACATAATAAAGTCGATACATAGCATAAACAATTTCTTGCAATTTTATCGTATTAGAAACATAGAGAGGTGCAAATGTAGCTCCTCTCTCATAATAATTGCAAGTAGGAGCAGCAAGCACATGCATATTGTATTCATCAAAATCATCATGTGTAATAGTAAAACGCAACCCATCAATATAATCCTTAATAAGTGCAAACTTCTTCGATATAGTGTAGTTGGGAGAATTCAAAAAGATAATAGGACTATCATGTGTGTGTGCAATAGCAACAATTTCATGTTTAACATAAGGAAATATAGCAAGTTCATTTCCATAAGCATCATTCAAATAGGCATCATGGCCACAAGCATAGCGATCATCAATTTCATCAAAAATTGATATTTCAAACGAATCAAAGGGATCATAGCATTCATCCTTCGGCAAGCACGAAGGGAAATTAAACAATGTATTAGTTGAAGAGTTACTCTCATTAGAAGGTGGTCACGGGTAGCTAATCCGCTCTTCCTCCTTTTGTTCTTCGCTCTCCTCGTCATTTTTTTCATCTAATGAGCTCACAGTTTCAGCAATTTCTTCTTCCATAGACTCCTGCAAAACATTAGTCTCTTCTTGGACAACGGAGGTGTCCTCAATATATTCTTTAACATAAGCATTAGAAGCATAGTTTTCATAGCAATATTTAAGTATAGCAAAATTTTCAGATTTGTAAAGAGTAGCATCACACTTTTCAATCAAAGAAGCAATTTCATAAGCACCCTTAAAAGAAACAAATTCTTCAATTTGTTCAATATCATAGTAACTATAAACACCTTTGGCATAAGAAGATAAGATTCCATAATCCTTAAACTCACATTTGTACTGAAGGTGTTTTTTAGGGTTTTCAGAACAACAAGTAAAATCATATATTTCGCGTAACATTCCAAACAATTAATTTGATACCTTAAAAGTTTCCCTTTTTGAGACAAGCGGTGTCGCACAAAACAAGAATGCTCATCTAATGATTTTCCCTCAACTAAGCTAGTTGGGTTTTCAGCACAAGCACAAAGGGATCAAAGATGATCCAAGTAGAAAGCTTCAGCAGTATGAAAGATTTTGGGTGGTTCTTCAACCATTGGTTTAGCAAGTACAACTATTTTTTTGGTATTTTACATTTCCTACCTATAACTAAAGATAGAAAACAAGAGCAAAAAATAAAAACTACTTAGTGATAAAGCAAACAAGCACACACGAGAATATCAACCCCACGCTATTGCTCCCCGGCAACGGCGCCAGAAAAAGGTCTTGATAACCCACAAGTATAGGGGATCAGTTGTAGCCTTTCTTGATAAATAAGAGTGTCGAACCTAACGAGGAGCTAAAGGTAGAATCAATATTCCCTTCAAGTTCTATCGACCATCGATACAACTCTACGCACACTTAACGTTCGCTTTACCTAGAACAAGAATAAAACTACTTTGTAGGTGTAATGCTAGAACTACTTTGCAAGAATAAAACTAGAAGTACTTTGCGAGAATAAAACTACAAGTAAATTGCAAGATAATAAAAGTTAGTTGTTTAGTAGAAAGTTTTTGTACCAAAAGACAAGGATTTGTCCCTAGGCAATCGATAACTAGACCAGTAATCATTATTGCAATTTTATATGAGGGAGAGGCATGAGCTAACATACTTTCCATACTTGGATCATATGCACTTATGATTGGAACTCTAGCAAGCATCCGCAAATACCAAAGATCATTAAGGTAAAACCCAACCATAGCATTAAGTAACAAGTCCCCTTTACTCCCATACGCAACAACCCCCTTACTCGGGTGTAAGCTTCTGTCACTCTAGCCGCCCACTATAAGAGAATTATGAACGTATTGCAAACCCTACAACGGGAATCCCTCACGCTTGCACGACACGGAGGGTACCATAGGACAGCACCAAAATAAAACATACAACTCAAACCAATCACGATCATCAATCAACCTATAGGACAAAAAGAATTTACTCAAACATCATAGGATTGCCACATATCAATGGATAATAATATATAGCGTTAAGCACCAAGTTTAAGTAGAGATTACAGCGGGGAGAAGAGGTGGTACATCGCTGCATAGAGGGGGGAGAGTTGGTGTTGACGGCGGCGAAGTTGTTGGTGTAGATCGCCGTCACGATGATTGCCCCGGCGGCGTTCCGGCGCCACCAGGGGAGAGGGGAGAGAGCCCCCCTCCTTCTTCTTCTTCCTTGGCCTCCTCCCTAGATGGGAGGAGAGTTTCCCCTCTGGTCCATGGCCGCCATGGCTCCCGGAGGGCAGGAGCCCCTCCGAGATTGGATCTCTCTCTCTCTGTTCTCTTCTGTTTCGCGTTCCCGTTTTCTGGCCGAAAACCGTTTCTTAAATTCCCGGAGATCCGTAACTCCAATTGGGCTGAAATTTTGAGGGGATTTTTATCTAAATATTAGCTTCCTTGCGGCAGAAGGACACCCTCAACGGACCTACAGGGGAGCCACAAGCCCCCTAGGCACGCCCAGGGGGCGCGCCCTGCAGGCTTGCTGTCTCCTCGGGCATCGTCTCGCGTTGATTCTTTTTCCCAAAAATCACATATATTCCTAAATAAATCTTCGGAAAATTTTATCATGTTTGGACTTCGTTTGATATGGATTTTCTGTGAAAGAAAAAACATGCAACAAACAGGAACTGGCACTGGGCACTGGATCAATATGTTTGTCCAAGAAATCATATAAAATGTTGCCAAAAGTATGTGGAAATTATAGGATATTGGCATGAAACAATCAAAAATTATAGATACGATGGAGACGTATCACCGAGTGGACCGTGTGTGAGCAGCCTGTCGTGACAGGGTGCGAGACATACCGAGTGGCTTGGCTTCTTTGCGCCCGATATGCTTCAGTAGGGCAATCCGTATGACTCCTTTCCCTGATAGAGTCCGGATGGGCTCGGGGATCGAGAAGTACGACGACAATAGCAAGCCGAAGACTTGGTTGGCTGACTACCTTGTTGTCACGCAGATCGGCGATGGGGATGATTATGTGGCAATGCCTGTACTTAGAGGGGTCAGCTCTTGCCTAGCTCAACAACCTGCCAGAAAATAGCATTCACAGCTGGAGAGAACTAGAAGTCGTGTTCTTCAAAAACTCGCAAGGCACGTAGAAGCGATCAGGAGGCCACCATGATGTAATGTTTTGTGTGCAGTCGCCCAAAGAATCCACTCGGGATTATATCCAGAGATGGACTCAACTTAGCAATTATGTGGAGAACATCATGGAGGACCAATGATCCATGCCTTTTGGTGGGGTGTGAGATACGAGCACCTCCGCCTCAAGCTTGGCCGCATAGAGGTTACCTCCATGCGCTGATGATGAAAATAGCCAATAGGTATGCTAATGGTGAGGAAGAGGACAAGATCATGAAGGACGAATCTTGAAATAAACCAATTGGTTATAAGAATCAAAACAATCAGAACCTCAAGAATGACAAGAGAAAGTGTCGCTAGTCGGACGGTGATGATGGAGTTGGCGGAGCCGAACTGGTAGCAGCAGTCGGTCAAGCAATGAAAACTGGCAGACAGAAAAAGGAATGGGTGTCATGCAAGAAGCAAGCGAGCGATGACATCCTAGATAAACCCTGTTTCATCCACAACAATGAAGAGAACGGCCCGGCCAAGCATACCACTCAATAGTGCATGGTCCTAAAAAGAATCCAATCGGGAAAAGAAAAACAACCGACTGACAATGATGATGACAGTGGTGATAATGCTGAGGATCAGGTACATGGATACCCGGGGAGAAGGGTGTGCTTTTGATTTTCACGGGTCTGAAAACCAATCAAGTGTGAAAGGTTCGCAGTCGGGAGGTCAACGCCATTGGCCATAGCCTCGGCGACCTCGAAATATCTGAACTGGTCTGAGACATTGATTAACCTTTGACCGTATAGATCACCTTGCTTGTGCCATTTCAGGTAGACAAGCTCTCATGGTGCATCCACTCGTTAATGGATTCCGGCTACAGAACGTTCTAATGGATGGTGGCAGCGAGCTCAATACCTTGTATGCGAGCACGCTGGAGAAGGTGGGAATCCCTCGGATGAGATCCGACTGGTATGACTTTCCATGGTGTGGTACCAGGCTTCAAGGCCAAGCCACTCGGACAGATTTCTCTGGATGTCATCTTTGGTGGTGACCGCAATTTCTGAAAGGAGACCCTCTCTTTTGAGGTGGTCGACTTTAAGAGCGAATACCACTCCATTTTTGGATGGCCGACTTACGTAAAGTTCATGATCCGTCCATGCTATGTGTGTATTTGAAGGGAAAATATCAGGGGCCAAAGGTGTCATCACTGTAGTCGAAGACCCGAAGCATGCAAAGGACATTGCAAAAAAGAACGCGAACATTGCCGACGCAAATGTGGCTGATGCAGAGCTTGCCAACTACAAGTTGTCGGTTGATCCGACCGAGATGCCCAAGAACAAAAAATCAACCATGACTTAGCCCCCTTTCTAGTCGGTGATGGAGAAAAAGAAAGTCCAGGCTCGCTGGCCATGTCCTGGTTTCCACCGAGGGGAAAATTACCCCAGGAAGAAGAACAGCGAACATACCGGTTCGCTGGTGGGTTAGGCTATGCAGTGAAAAATAGAAAAAGAGAGAGAAAGGTTAAGTGGGCCGTGCTGCTCTTGTTTCTCTCTCTCTCTCTCTCTCTCTCTCTCTCCCCCCATCTTGCTTTTCCTTTTCCATTTAATAAATAAACACAGACTACAAGAAATGCACGGAGGTTTAGGAGAAGAGTTCGTGCAAGATGCTATTTTTCCTGGACTTGATAAAACAAGTGTGATTCAAGAAAAAGATTGTTGGCATGTTTGAAAGATTTAAATTCAAACTCATTTGAATTTACTTCAAATGAGTTTGAACTAGGACTAGGTGTTAGAAGTGTCCAAAATCTTGAGATTTTTGGTGGAGCTTTGATAAATGCAAAAAAAATTGTGGCAAAGTTTGGAGACCAAACTTGAACTATAAAATTGATTGAGAATTTTTTGGAAATCTTGATAGGGAAATGTAGAAGGCCATTAAAAGAAAATAAGGAAGCTCAAATGATTTTTTGAAAATGATCATAGTTTTTAATTTGGTGTGCAACATTTAAAGGCATGAAGAAAATAAAAAGCAAAAATAAATAATACACACAACATATTGCAATCTGATCCAAAATATATTACAAAGATGTCAAATGGTCTAGGGTTTTGGGTTGGGGCTGTTACACATCGTCGGCGGCGCTGCACCATTTCTAGGGTCACTGAATCTTGGGTCCATCCTTCGCGTCCTTCAGGACAAAAGGACACGGTTCTGTCACAGAACACACACACACACACACACACACACACACACACACACACACATACACACACACACACACACACACACACACACACACACACAAGCTCGGGTGGCCCGTCCGATACAGTTTCAGGGGTCCGGCTCGAGTTCGAGTCCCTCTCACGGCATTATAAGCCACTTTTTTGCCAATTAGCCAGACACTGGCATATGGGCTTTGGGGACGCCTATGACCACGCAGCCACTAACAGATGGGCCAGCAAGGCGTGTCCCACGCGTCACTAACTGAGCCAAGTAACTGTCAACTACTTTGACCCGACGGCAAGCCCCTGTTTGAGCATTTGTGAGGGTGGGCTGAGCTTGGGGATGCTTGATACGTCTCCAACGTATCTATAATTTTTGATTGTTCCATGCTATTATAGTATCAATCTTGGATGTTTTATATGCAATTATATGCCATTATATATCATTTTTTTGGGACTAACCTATTAACCCAGTGCCCACTGCCAGTTGCTAATTTCTGCTTGTTTTTGCCTTTTCAGAAAATCATTATCAAAAATTGTCCAAACAAGAAAAAAACTTTGGATTAATTTTTTCTGGACCAGAAGAGACACACGAAGCTTTGGGAGAAGACCAGAAGAGCCACGAGGAGGCGACAAGCCTGGAGGGCACGCCCAGGGGGTAGGGCGCGCCCCCCAGGCTTGTCGGCCCCTCGTGGCACCTCTTAACCTAATTCCAGCGCTATAAATTCCCAAATATTCCAAAACCAACAAAGAGACAAAAGAGGAAACCTTTCTGCCTCCGCAAGCCTCTGTTCTTCCGCGATCCCATCTGGAGGCCTTTTCCGGTACTCTGCCAGAGGGGGAATCAATCACGGAGGGCTTCTTCATCAACTTTGCTGCCCTTTTGATGATGTGTGAGTAGTTTACCATAGACCTATGGGTCCATAGCTAGTAGCTAGATGGCTTCTTCTCTCTCTTTGATCTTCAATACCATGTTCCCCTCGATGTTCTTGGAGTTCTATCCGATGTAATCTTCTTTTGCGGTGTGTTTGTTGGGATCCGATGAATTGTGAGTTTATGATCAGATTATTCATGAGAAATATTTGAGCCTTCTCTGAACTCTTTTATGCATGATTATTATAGCTTTGTATTTCTCTCCGATCTATCGATTTGGTTTGGCCTACTAGATTGATTTATCTTGCAATGGGAGAGGTGCTTTGTGATGGGTTCAATCTTGCGGTGCTCAATCCCAGTGACAGAAGGGGACATGACACGTATTTGTATTGTTGCCATTAAGGATAAAAAGATGGGGTTTAATCATATTGCTTGAGTTTACTTTGTCTACATCACGTCATCTTGCTTAAGGCGTTACTCTGTTTCATACATAATACCCTAGATGCATGCTGGATAGCGGTCGATGGGTGGAGTAATAGTAGTAGATGCAGGCAGGAGTCGGTCTACTTGTCTCGGACGTGATGCCTATATACATGATCATTGTCATGAATCCGTCATAATTATTTGCTTTTCTATCAATTGCCCAACAGTAATTTGATTACCAACAGTATGATATGTGTTCAAGAGAGAAGTCTCTAGTGAAAACTATGGTCCCCGGGTCTACTTTATCATATATAAAAAACCTAAAAATACCTTGCTGCAATTTATTTACTTTTATTTTAATTAGTATTTTATTTTATCTATTTATCTTTATAAGATTTAATCCTTGCAAATAACCACTAAGAGGATTGACAACCCTCTTATTTGTGTTGGGTGCAAGTGTTTGCTCTTATGTGTGCAGGTGCGCTTAACGGAATTTTGCTTGGTTCTCCTACTGGATTGATAACCTTGGTTCTTAACTGAGGGAAATACTTATCTCTACTGTACTGCATCATCCTCTCCTCTTCGGGGAAATACCAACGCAGACTACAAGTAGCAAGGAGAAATGTGATGAATCTTATATGACTTGGATAAAATCGAGCAGAACAAAGGAAGGAGGGGTATGAATGTAGAAATCCCTTTTTTAAAACATGAACATTTTTTGAAAACACGAACAATTTTTGAAATATTCAAACATTTTTAAAGAAAAGGAACTTTATTGAAAAAGTGAACATTTTCTCAAATTTGCCAACATTTTTGTTTTTGAAAAACACGAACATTTTCTGAAATTGTAAACTTTTTTTAATGAAATCATGAACATTTTTTGAAATTTGTGAAAATATAAAAAAACAAGCAGAAAAAACAAAACAAAAACAAAAAAAAACCAATAAAGCCAGTAAAGAAAACAAAAAGAAAAAACCGGTTCAGGAATCTTCTAGAAGGTTTCATAAACCAGTTGGCTCGCACTATGTAACCTCTCAAAGTGGGCCGGCCCATCTCTTGTCGCTTGGGTCACTGCCTGTGCGGAGCAGCGATAGTTTGCCGCTTAATGCGGCAAATAGGATTTGCAGGCACGGAATGGACTAGTTAACACGCACGGAACGGGCTAGGCGGGAAACCTTTCGGTGGGCTACTTAGGCCTTCGGCTGCCGATCGGTGCGACGAAGGATATAGTTTCTAACTTGTTTTGCAAAGCACCAACTTGATTAGGGTGGATTGAACGAATCGCGAGAAGGAGACGTCCTGTAGGGTGTTGTATCCATCGGGTACGTTGGTGAGTTTGATCAGACGACCAATAATCTCAAATTATTGTGGAGAGCCCTTGATGGAGTTTTAATTTTTTTATAAATGTATTTGTTATTGTTTACATGGCGATAGCTTCGAGGGCAAGACAAGGCCATGATGGCCATCGCCAATGGACAAGAGATAAAGAAATAAGCATCCCAAATATTTGCTTCAAGAATGCTTTAAAAGTACTAAAATGTGATTGAACTAAAATATGTGATACCATTACAATGTGGAAAAAACAGTGGATGCCACATTATTGGTAAACAAAGTGTGTCCATGCGCACAGAGTAACCCAGTATTTAAATTTTCGTGTTAATGGACATAACAAAGACAATTCTAGAGTTATAAGTACAAAACTGAAATCTCATAGGAGGACAATTAATTAATTAGCATGGTCCTCATATAAATGTATAATTCATATTATTCCTTGTGATACATCATTGTCCAACAATAAATAGTGTGCCTAATACATTTGCCTTGCAACCTTGGTTTGGTACAGTTTATTGTTTTAACTACTTTGTCGAGACTCATGATACACATATCGAATATGTAGGAGTATAATGATGGTACTATACAATTTTCATAAGGGCACTAAGTAATTCACCATTGATTACTCTTTCTTGATGGATTCTGAAAGCCTTGAAGCCGCATCCTTAATGAGCCCGAAGGACACGACAAAGTCATCCAGAAGTTAACGATAATTCAGATCTTTAAATACTATTCTGTTTTAGACAGATTCTGTTTTTGTTGCATAGTTTGCTTATTTTGATGAATCTATGGATCGTATCGGGGGTATGAGTCATGGAGAAGTTGGAGTACAGTAGCATTATTCCAATATTAAATATGAATCAATTTACAACAGTACGTAATGTTTAAGATTTGTTTGTTATACTAACGGATCTCACGAGGTTTCTGTTGAGTTTTGTGTGCTGAAGTTTTCAAGTTTTGGGTGAGACTACGATGGATAAAGGAATAAGGAGCGGCAAGAGCCTAAGCTTGGTGATTCCCAAGGCACCCCAAGGTAATATTCAAGGAAGACTCAAGCGTCTAGGCTTGGGGATGCCCCGGAAGGCATCCCCTCTTTCGTCTACAATATATCGGTAACTCACTTGGAGCTATATTTTTATTCATCACATGATATGTGTTTTACTTGGAGCGTCTTGTGATATAGTTTGTTTGCTTTTTAGTTTGTCACAATCATCTTTGCTGAACACACCTTTTTGAGAGGAACACACATTATTCGTTATTTGTTAGAATACTCTATGTGCTTCACTTATATCTTTTGAGCTAGGCAGTTGCTCTAGTGCTTCACTTATATCTTTTAGAGCACGGCGGTGGTTATATTTTAAAGAAATAGTTGCACTCTCATGCTTCACTTATATATTTTTGAGAGTCTAATGAATAGTAATGTTAATGTGCACGGGTTATGAATTTGGTCTTGATATGATAGGTATTCAAGAGGGATATAATAAAAACTTTCATGTAGATCACTAAATATGATAAGTTTGATTCCTTGCAATAGTTTTGCGATATTAAGATGGTAATATGTGGGTGGTATTAGTAGATAATTGTGGTTTAGCAAGAATATTGGTGTTAAGGTTTGTGATTCCCGAAGCATGCACGTATGATCTGTCATTATGCTAAGAAGCTGGAGCATGATTTATTATTGATTGTCTTCCTTTGTGTGACGGTCGGGGGCGCGCGATGGTTAACTCCTACCAACCTCCCCCTAGGGGCATGCGTAGTAGTACTTTGCTCCGAGGGCTAATAAACTTTCGCAATAAGTATGTGAGTTCTTTATGACTAATGTGAGTCCATGGATTATACGCACTCTCACCCTTCCGCAATTTGCTAGCCTCCTCGGTACCGTGCATTGCCCTTTCTCACATCGAGAGTTGGTGCAAACTTCGCCGGTGCATCCAAACCCCGTGATATGATACGCTCTATCACACATAAGCCTCTTTATATCTTCCTCAAAATAGCCACCATACCTACCTATCATGGCATTTCCATAGCCATTCCGAGATATATTGCCATGCAACTTCCACCGTTCCGTTTTTATGACACACATCGTCATTGTCATATTGCTTTGCATGATCATATAACTGACATAGTATTTGTGGCTCAGCCACCGTTCATCATTTTTATACATGTTACGCTAGCATCATTGCACATCCTGGTACACTGCCAGAGGCATTCATATAGAGTCATATTTTTGTTCTAGTATCGAGTTGTAATATTGAGTTGTAAGTAAATAAAAGTGTGATGATCATCATTATTAGAGCATTGCCCCAGTGAGGAAAGGATGATGGAGTATGATTCCCCCACAAGTCGGGATGAGACTACGGACAAAAATAAAATAAAAAGAAAAAAAAGAGGCCAAAAAGAGCCATGAAAAAAATGAAAGAAAAAGAGAGAAGGGGCAATGTTACTATCCTTTTTCCACACTTGTGCTTCAGAGTAGCACCATGTTTTTCATATAGAGAGTCTCCTATTTTGTCACTTTCATATACTAGTGGGAATTTTTCATTATAAAACTTGGCTTGTATATTCCGATGATGGGCTTCCTCAAATGCTCGAGGTCTTCATGAGCAAGCAAGTTGGATGCACACCCACTTAGTTTTCATGTTGAGCTTTCATACACTTATAGCTCTTAGTGCATCCGTTGCATGGCAATCCCTACTCCTCGCATTGACATCAATTGATGGGCATCTCCATAGCCCGTTGATTAGCCTCGTTGATATGAGACTATCTTCTTATTTTTGACTTCCCCTTCTTATTGATCTCTACCACCATACTCTATTCCACCCATAATGCTATATCCATGGCTTGCGCTCATGTATTGCGTGGGGGTTGAAAAAGCTGAAGCGCATTAAAAAGTACGAACCAATTGCTTGGTTAAAACCGGGGTTGTTCATGATAAATATTTTGTGTTAAGAAGATGGAGCATGACAGGATTATATGATTTTGTAGGGATAACGTTCTTTAGCATTTTTATTTTGAAAGACATGATTGTTTATTAGTATGCCTGAGTATTGATGTCTTTATATCAAATTATAGACTATTGCTTTGAATCATTCGAATCTTATTATTTATACCATAAGAGAGAGATTACATGATGAAACATGATAGGTAGAATTCCACATCAAAAATTCTATTTTTGTCATTTACCTACTTGATGACGAGCAGGAATTAAGCTTGGGGATGCTTGATACGTCTGCAACGTATCTATAATTTTTGAGTGTTCCATGCTATTATAGTATCAATCTTGGATGTTTTATATGCAATTATATGCCATTATATATCATTTTTTGGGACTAACCTATTAACCCAGTGCCTAGTGCCAGTTGCTGTTTTCTGCTTGTTTTTGCCTTTTCAGAAAATCATTATCAAAAAGTGTCCAAACGAGAAAAAAACTTTGAATTAATTTTTTCTGGACCAGAAGAGACCCACGAAGCTTCGGGAGAAGACCAGAAGAGCCACGAGGAGGCGACAATCCTGGAGGGCGCGCCCAGGGGGGTAGGGCGCGCCCCCAGGCTTGTGGGCCCCTCATGGCACCTCTTGACCTAATTCCAACGCTATAAATTCCCAAATATTCCAAAACAAACAGAGCGACAGAAGAGAAAACCTTTCCGCCGCCGCAAGCCTCTGTTCTTCCGCGATCCCATCTGGAGGCCTTTTCCGGTACTCTGCCGGAGGGGGAATCGATCACAGAGGGCTTCTTCATCAACTTTGCTGCCCTTCTGATGATGTGTGAGTAGTTTACCACAGACCTACTGGTCCATAGCTAGTAGCTAGATGGCTTCTTCTCTCTCTTTGATCTTCAATACCATGTTCCCCTCGATGTTCTTGGAGTTCTATCCGATGTAATCTTCTTTTGCGGTGTGTTTGTTGGGATCCGATGAATTGTGAGTTTATGATCAGATTATTCATGAGAAATATTTGAGCCTTCTCTGAACTCTTTTATGCATGATTATTATAGCTTTGTATTTCTCTCCGATCTATCGATTTGGTTTGGCCTACTAGATTGATTTATCTTGCAATGGGAGAGGTGCTTTGTGATGGGTTCAATCTTGCGGTGCTCAATCCCAGTGACAGAAGGGGACATGACACGTATTTGTATTGTTGCCATTAAGGATAAAAAGATGGGGTTTAATCATATTGCTTGAGTTTACTTTGTCTACATCACGTCATCTTGCTTAAGGCGTTACTCTGTTTCATACTTAATACCCTAGATGCATGCTGGATAGCGGTCGATGGGTGGAGTAATAGTAGTAGATGCAGGCAGGAGTCGGTCTACTTGTCTCGGACGTGATGCCTATATACATGATCATTGTCATGAATCCGTCATAATTATTTGCTTTTCTATCAATTGCCCAACAGTAATTTGATTACCAACAGTATGATATGTGTTCAAGAGAGAAGTCTCTAGTGAAAACTATGGTCCCCGGGTCTACTTTATCATATATAAAAAACCTAAAAATACCTTGCTGCAATTTATTTACTTTTATTTTAATTAGTATTTTATTTTATCTATTTATCTTTATAAGATTTAATCCTTGCAAATAACCACTAAGAGGATTGACAACCCTCTTATTTGTGTTGGGTGCAAGTGTTTGCTCTTATGTGTGCAGGTGCGCTTAACGGAATTTTGCTTGGTTCTCCTACTGGATTGATAACCTTGGTTCTTAACTGAGGGAAATACTTATCTCTACTGTACTGCATCATCCTCTCCTCTTCGGGGAAATACCAACGCAGACTACAAGTAGCAAGGAGAAATGTGATGAATCTTAGATGACTTGGATAAAATCGAGCAGAACAAAGGAAGGAGGGGTATGAATGTAGAAATCCCTTTTTTAAAACATGAACATTTTTTGAAAACACGAACAATTTTTGAAATATTCAAACATTTTTTAAAGAAAAGGAACTTTATTGAAAAAGTGAACATTTTCTCAAATTTGCCAACATTTTTGTTTTTGAAAAACACGAACATTTTCTGAAATTGTAAACTTTTTTAATGAAATCATGAACATTTTTTGAAATTTGTGAAAATATAAAAAAACAAGCAGAAAAAACAAAACAAAAACAAAAAAAAACCAATAAAGCCAGTAAAGAAAACAAAAAGAAAAAACCGGTTCAGGAATCTTCTAGAAGGTTTCATAAACCAGTTGGCTCGCACTATGTAACCTCTCAAAGTGGGCCGGCCCATCTCTTGTCGCTTGGGTCACTGCCTGTGCGGAGCAGCGATAGTTTGCCGCTTAATGCGGCAAATAGGATTTGCAGGCACGGAATGGACTAGTTAACACGCACGGAACGGGCTAGGCGGGAAACCTTTTGGTGGGCTACTTAGGCCTTCGGCTGCCGATCGGTGCGACGAAGGATATAGTTTCTAACTTGTTTTGCAAAGCACCAACTTGATTAGGGTGGATTGAACGAATCGCGAGAAGGAGACGTCCTGTAGGGTGTTGTATCCATCGGGTACGTTGGTGAGTTTGATCAGACGACCAATAATCTCAAATTATTGTGGAGAGCCCTTGATGGAGTTTTAATTTTTTTATAAATGTATTTGTTATTGTTTACATGGCGATAGCTTCGAGGGCAAGACAAGGCCATAATGGCCATCGCCAATGGACAAGAGATAAAGAAATAAGCATCCCAAATATTTGCTTCAAGAATGCTTTAAAAGTACTAAAATATGATTGAACTAAAATATGTGATACCATTACAATGTGGAAAAAACAGTGGATGCCACATTATTGGTAAACAAAGTGTGTCCATGCGCACAGAGTAACCCAGTATTTAAATTTTCGTGTTAATGGACATAACAAAGACAATTCTAGAGTTATAAGTACAAAACTGAAATCTCATAGGAGGACAATTAATTAATTAGCATGGTCCTCATATAAATGTATAATTCATATTATTCCTTGTGATACATCATTGTCCAACAATAAATAGTGTGCCTAATACATTTGACTTGCAACCTTGGTTTGGTACAGTTTATTGTTTTAACTACTTTGTCGAGACTCATGATACACATATCGAATATGTAGGAGTATAATGATGGTACTATACAATTTTCATAAGGGCACTAAGTAATTCACCATTGATTACTCTTTCTTGATGGATTCTGAAAGCCTTGAAGCCGCATCCTTAATGAGCCCGAAGGACACGACAAAGTCATCCAGAAGTTGACTATAATCTGGAAATATTTCCTCATCAACTGATAAAACTATCTTAATAGTGCTATCGTAACTCTGGTAGTGCACAATCAAAGCCTGCAAAAGAAACCTTTGTGATTAGTTACAAATCAGTGTGGCAGAATGATTGAATTTTATATGTTTACTTCCATTTCTCTTTTCTTTCCATGGTGAAGTTTTACTTGTATTGTTCCAAGAAGTTAACTTTAGCTTGGTTGGGTGTGTATATTCATGTATGCCCACACAAGACCAAGTTATCGCCTTAGTCGGGTAGCTATTTAATGACAAAACTATCCACATAGTTGTATCTAGAATTGCATCTAACCATGTGTAGTGTCTTGGGTTCAAGTTCACTTGCAAAAGAAGAGGAGGAGGGGGAAATGCAGCAATGCAGATACTCCTAACTATCTCATTGTTCTATAAACTCCAGTGAAGAGAAGTTTCATAGTACACCTCACCTAGTTTTGAGTACTTTTAACTCGAATTTGGTCCGTCTAGTTATATATGTTTAGTTTCTCCTTGGTGCATCTATAATTTTGAATATAACTATATGACCATGTGGTAAAGCATGTATAATGTTGTAGTTCTGTATTCTCTTTTTTCCCAATAAACCAAAGTAGATCACTTGAGTGGTTTTGATAATTTAGACCAATTAGAGGGGCTTTCTATTCCAAAGCGAAGCATTACGACCAATGTCATTGCATTGTGGATTGTTTTGTAGATGAGTTGAGTTTGATAAAAAGTAAAATTTTGGTTTAAGATTGAAGGTTTTTCAACTTAAGATCGTGGGTGACTTACTTGTGGAACTCCATAAACGCTAGGCGCAATGAAGACAACTGGATGCCCACACAACTCTATTTTTTCAGTTGGTCCAACCAAGTTTGAGAACGAAATAGTTGTATTGGCGAACATACGACGGAAGATAAAAGCGCCTGCCTGCTTGGATTGTCAAGTCAAACAGTTACAAACTTGGATAATAACTAAAAAAACAATGTTAGTTTATTAAACAAGGAGTTTCTTGGTTCGCGCTATTCAAATTTACAAAAAAACATATAAGTAAATGGGTAGCAAATATACCTTCAGACCAAACATTTTGACAAAAACTTCACTTATCTTACATGTGAAGATAGCTTCAAGTGAGCTCTTTTTCCTGTCCACGATCATCTTAGCCTTGCGAACATATGCAAGTGGATCATTGTGCATCGCTAAATGAAATGGAAGGAGGATGTAGCCTAGTTGATTTCCCCATGCCACATCGTTGCTCCTACCGGATTCTATCATATTAGCATATGTCTGTACATAGTTGTAAGAAAACATTAGACTAAAATAGTGATATGCTTTGTACTGAGATGATCTCTTGCATTCCGAAATAATTTACGTTTCAGCACACATGCAGTCAAACTACTAGTATGATACACTGGAATTAATTAGGTTTGTCGGGTGTACATATATGATATCAATAGTTTTACAAGAGTTCTTTCATAATACAATGATTCATACTATTCTTTTACTAACATTCATATGAAAAGTAATGGGCCAAAACTTGCGTGTTGAAAATCGTTCTGACTGAAATGTCATATATTTACATAAGTAAGGTGTAGTCATTCGGAGTGCAGAAACATAAATGAATATCAATAATGACATGGTTTTGGAAATTTAATTACATATTTTGATGAAAGAAAAACTTTTCTTCTGAGGGATATGAAAAACTTACTTGTAGGCTAGCGGTTGGCCTTGTATTGACAAGGAGGACAGACCGCAACCATGTTCTGTAGGAGTAGGTGTTAGTGCCACCTAACACAAGTTGAAGATCATTTACATGAATTAATGTGTATAGTAAGTACAGTTCGTTGGCTTGTGGGAGGCTTACATTACTTACCAGACTTGCGAAAGTAATAGCGTGACAGAGCAGCGGAAGTTGCCCCAACCAGCACATCATTGACAGTCTCCAGAAAAAAAAAAATATTCGCAAAAAAGGACAAAATTAATTAATAGCAGAAAACAAATAGAGCGGCCGCGCGTTAATTTTCGGGCACAACTCACTTCAAGCTGTGTGACATATCACCTAATGTTAGCATGCAAATAGCTAGATGCACACAGAAGCATAATTATAACCGCTAAGGCCACACATGTCAAGAGATAAAACTGATGATATCACGTCAAAAAAACTGATGATATCAGATTAAAGATGATTTTGAGATTAAAAAACATTCTATAGCTTTTTTTTGCTGGAAAAAACATTCTATAGCTTAAACTGTCTGTCTACAATATGTTTCAACTGGTAACCTCATATCGAGGTTTGGATAAGAAAATCAGGCACTTTTAGTAACCACACGGTAATGCAGTAAAGTTACCATCGAAGGTATCCGGTTTGAGAGTTACAACATTTTTTTTATTAAAAAAATTGTGACATCAACATTTATTCCTTTTGTATATGCATGCATAAAGCATCAGAAAATCACAGGGGCACGCACCTGCCGAGCCGTGCCAGCCGGCTGATTGCCTCGCGATCCGTGAAGTCGTTGAATCTTACAATTTTGAAACTTACGATTTTATTGGTCACAGGTTTTGAAACTTACAATTTTGTCGGACGCTCGTAACAAGTTTTTGAAACTTACAACTTACGATTTTGTCAGTCACAGGTTTTGAAACTTATGATGTTGTCGGTCGCTCGTACCAACTTTAAGAAGTTGAAACTTAAAGAAAATTAAGAACTCATCAAAACGTATTCAAAATGGATCTCATTTGCAAGTCCCTGTCACCAGAAACACGAATGTGCTAATGAAATTTAATTTAGACTTTTGATCAAAAGATATGAAAATCGAAAGCCAAAAAAAGGGAGCTACAAGCCTCCACCCCTGTGCTACAAATCCCCTCCCCATAAATCATTGTTTCATCTATGAGTAATGCTACGAGTACGGACAGTTACGGGCCCAGATTAATTACGGGCTGACATGTCAAAGGGGGATTGGAAAGAAGGAGAATGAGGAGGCCACCACGGTGGGAATTCAGGGGGCGGCGGAGAGAATTAACGAAGGGCTCCGTAACGCACCCGTAAGGGCCCGTAGGTAACTACGCACATCCCGCAAACACATCGTACAGTACGACTCGTACTGCGGGCCAGCCCCATTAACTAAGAGCAATGCTACATCTACGTAAAAGGGTTTACGTATCTTACGGGTGAGCTCATGGAAAAGAAAAGGGTAGGGCCCCATCCAGTGAAATTCCGGGGGGTGGGATGGAAAGTTACGTAGGCTTTAGTAACACGTTCGTAGGTGTAGAATTTTCGATTAACTAAGTTTAATTAATGACTCTTTGGACGTGTTGTGGTACGTTGGTACAAGTAGGTGTATGTATATATAGCATGAGGACATATATTGCTGCGAACTAATTGTACAACTATTTTTATCTGGCTCCGAGAAAATGCCGTAGGTACATAATCACATATTGTAGACGAGGATTTTACTAGAGTTCTTATATGATCGTCGATCCATCGAACAGGCAGCTATTAGAGTTATAGGACATATATATATACTTACGCAGTTCATGGCGTTCTTGATGAACTTGACGTCGTCCAAGCTAAGGCTCCGGTGCACGAAGCGCCTACGGGGGTTGAACGTGACGTCGCCTTCCGCACGTCTGAAGGGTGTGCACGGGTCCCTCAGGAACACAGTCGTCGCAGCGAAGAAGCTGACGTCCACCATGGTGTTCCATGCGAGCACAAGATACGGCCAGATCCACGTGATGAACGCCGCTAGGGCGCCAGCGGATGACGGCTCTCGGCGCCGCGGCGCGTAGATGGCGCCTGTGCGCGCCGGCTGCTCTGGCATCGCTGGCAGGCGGGTCGGGTCGGCGGCGCTGCGCGCGGACGCCAGGAGGAGGGTGATGAGCGACATCCCGTCGCCGAGGGAGTGGTGGACGCGGAGCACCACGGTGGAGGCCGCCTCGGAGGTCGGGAAGTCGAGGAAGTGGAACTCCCATAGAGGGCGGGAGCGGTCCATGGGGAGCGTGTACACCGAGGCCACGTAGTCCTCCACGGCCCGGTCCGGGTCGGCCGCCACGGCGGCGGTGTCAAGCGTCGGGACGATCATGTGGTCTTCCACGGTCACCGCCGCGGGCGCCCACCGCGGGTTGTTGCCGTCCTTTGACCCATCTGTCACCTGCCATTTGACACACGCATGCACTCACGCGTTTAACTACCCTAGCTAGTGATCACAAAATCGGCAAGTATGCTTTTACTGGTAAGAGTATGCATGTCAGCATGTATACATACTTGGATGCTGCCGAAGCGTGGGAAACGGGCAAGTTCCGCGGCAACGCCGGCGCTGAAGACCGGTAGGTTTACGGGCGAACCAAGGCCGATGGTAACGACGATGTATATAGCTTCCATGAGTCTTGCAGTAGGGGTGACAGGCTCCTCCTCCTCCCCCGTAGCCGCCGCGGAATCCTCCGTCGTCGTCCATTCGGCCGGTGCCGATCTCGTCGTACGTATCGGGAGCAATCGGCTCGTTGGCACAGAGGCTATCGAGGGGCTAACACTGCTAGCGTCCATAGCTACTTTAGTTTCAAGAGACGATCGCTGCATGTACTACGGAGTGATCTGCTCGATCTGTAGGCGTAGGTATATATAGGATGAGGAGTATATATGTGTTTCTCTTTCTGTGACCTTCCTGGCTAGCTTGTACACACACGCGCGCTAAGAGCATATACAGCCGGACTCCTCAAACCTGCCTCATACGCCCGGGTGGGTCACCCGGTCACTGTCCGGTCACGAAATTTCGATCCAGATGGGCACCTCAAACGGGCCTCAAACGCCCGGGCTGACCGGCACCCCTCATATCCAGCCCAAATATGGGGTGGATATGGGGGCGCCCGGGCGCGTCCGACGAATGCCGCGTCCGTCGCCGCAGTGTGAACGCCGCGTGGAGCCGCTCCGGCTCGCCGCCCGAGACCAAATTAGCCTATTTAAGCCGGCCGACGTCCCGCAACCCTAGCCCATCCACCTCCCCCCTCTCCGCACCGCCAGTCCGAGCCCATCCACCTCCTCCTCCTCCCGCTCCGGCGCTCTGCCCACGCTCCGGCGCTCCGCCATGGTCCGGAGGAAGATCATGTACTACGCAATGCTCACGCCGGAGCGCCGGTACGAGATCCAGCAGGAGATCCGGGCGAGACAAGCCGCACGCGCCGCCCGCATCGCTGTCGGGCTGCCTCCGGACTCGCCAGAGCCGGAGGAGGAGGAGGAGCAGCCGGAGGGAGAGGAGCTGGCTCCGATGGAGGTGGAGGAGGCGGAGGAGGCGGAGCAACCGGAGCCGGAACTGCCGGAGCAGGAGCTGCCGGGCTTCAACATGGAGCAGGCGGAGGCGGAGTTCGCCGTCGCCCAATCGGAGGAGATGGCGGAGCAGCAGGCCATCCTGGAGTCCATCCAGGATGAGGCCTATGTGGAGGCCAACCGGGCGTTCCTCCGGGAGGAGCAGGCGGCGTCCAACACGCTCTTCGCCAAACTCGACGCGGAGATAGAGGAGGAGGAGGCCGGAGCGGAGCAGCCGGAGGAGCCGGAGCTGCAGCTGCCGCCCATGCTGCCGGAGCCGGGCACGGAGATCGTCGACATCTTCGACGAGGAGTAGTTAGGTGATCGACGTAGTACGTAGGTTTATTTCGTTTGTATATCTTTGTATGGATTTAAGAATCTAGTATGAGATGTTCGGATGCAACTCGTGAAATTTGAGACGTGCCCGGTCACTACCCGCGGACGCGCCCGGACGAGTCCGCGGGAGTCTGAGGGGCCATATTTTACATATCCGGCTATAGATGCTCTAAGATTGGTAATAGCCATCGCAAGAAAAACCAAACTGGTAATAGCCGCCGGTCCGCCTCGTCTCCGGTGGTCTTAGGGCCATGGGGACGTGGTGGATCCTGGTAAGGGCCGGCGAGAGGGCTCCGTTTTTAGTCGTTCCTTTGAGTTTTGTTAGGGTTTGTGTCCTGCTCAGGAAGGCGAGACGGCGACGGCTCCCTGAAGATGGAATAAAGGTCTCCCCGCCTAGCCCCCGTTCCGGTGGTGCGTCTAGCATCGTTGGTGGGCGTGTGGAGGTGTGTCTCCGGCGGATCTATCTTTGGTGGATTTGCTCGGATCTAGTCGTTGTTCGTCTACGTTCGTGTGTTTTCGGGTTGGATCCTTTCGATCTACGTTATTCTTCATCGGCGGCGGTTGCTGTTCTGGTGCGCTGGTCCTATGGGGCCTTAGCACGACGACTTCCCGACTGTCTACTACAACAAGTTGTGCCCGACTCCGGCGGTGGAGGGGCGATGATGGCGGCGCGCCTTCGGCTCGCTTCAGTGCTTGTAGTCGTCGCTAGGTGGTCTACGGATCTGGATGTAATTTTTATTATTTCTGGTGTTCGTTGTACTGCCATGATTGAAGATGAATAGATTGGAAGTTTTTCGCAAATTTTTTTAATGAAAGGCACACTGGTCGTCGAGGAAATAAAGATGGCGGCAGTTTGAAAGCGTAGTCCAGTACGAGACCTTAAAAGCAGCATATAATAAGAATTTCAAAGGAGTCCAAAAGAAAGGAAGTACTACATTTTAATGCGCCGGCGTGGTAGTCTTTCTTGGTCAAGTAACACTATCAGAACAGTTGAGACCGTTGGTAGTTGCCGGTCTGATCATATTCAACAATAAACATCGGGCTCTCTATTTCATTTCATAAAAAGGACCACATTTGGATGCCGACACGGTAATTTTGTCATTCACATTCGGTTCTTTTTGCCATTTCACTCGCGCAGGTGGTCCTTTACGCCGAAAATCCCGAAGAACCTGCACGTGGAGATTGCCCAAGAAAGTATCGCAGAACTGGGTTTTCATTCATATAATGGAACGGGGGAGCAATGGCGGAGCCAACATCCAAAAAAAAAATGTGTGTACGGAGTCCACTAAAATTCATAGCTTTACTCAAATTTCCACATTTATTTGATGTATATTGGTCTATATATGTAAATTATACATGATATAGACCAATATACATCAGCCAAGCTTATATTGAGATCGTTTGTGTTTTGGATCTAGTTAAACTTAAAGGCCGCCGCACAAATATAATTTTTGCTCAAATTCTGGTAACAACTGGTTGCTACGTTGCTTCATGATGTTGCATTTTGTTTTATAAACTTGTCATAGTAACAGAAACAGTGTTTTCTTTGGAAAACACAAGGTCGTGAAATTTGAGAAATTTACAGGTATGGAAACTTCAAGCTAGTAGGTGAGATTGGAGTGTCTCAAGCTTATCTCTCTATTACAGAACAGCTTGCTCATTTCCATTTTAACTAAGACTATTATCTGATACTCCCTCCGTCCCGAATTACTTGTTGCAGAAATGGATATATCTAGAATTAAAAATACGTCTAGATACATCTATTTCTGCGGCAAGTAATTTGGAACGGAAGGAGTATAACTGTAAGCATGTTAAATTCTTCCGGGATATGTTTTTTCAGATTCCTCTGAACAAGAAAAACAAAAATGAGACTTATTGCTGAAGAATTCATCATTTCACTAATTGCTTCATATGGTAAGCTATCAGGCAAGTGTATTACAATATCAGTTATTGCTGAACCTGCATCAGAGGATCAACAAATATACCTAGGTGGAACAATTTTACTATGAAAAGGTAGTTTACATAAATTTAAAAGGTCCCACCGGATACAGCACACAGCCTGAACTAAACGAGAACTGACAGCTTTGATACTGTACCTTAGTTGTACCCTACATAGAAATAGCATCATTTTGCTCTGTTGCTAATCTACGTACTTGATATCTGAAAAACCTTGTTGCCTAGCCTTCGACAAATGCCAATAACATTTCAAGTACTTTGGGCAGCAAACTAGCTAATAAGATCATCTGTCATATCGTTACTCAGGGAGGATATGATGATCTGGAAATTTTGGGCCAACAATGAAACATGGTCAGAGATGGTAAGCAATCAAAACAACATACAGCAGAACTGAAACGTGAAACCATGGAAATGCTTTGGTTCTACTAATTGCAAATGGTTTATATAATTATGTATAGTTTTGGTAATAAGCTACTGCTACTCGGACATGGCTGGTCCGCGGCACAATTTTCACAAGGTTGTTACTTGTCATCAAACTCGTTATCATGCTGTCTTTCAGGTGTGCTGAGCCAGCACCAGAAGGTATGCATATTTCAGGTGTGGTTGACCTCCGCGCCATATGGTTGATCTCTTTTGCTAACCCAAAAACTATCATACTCTTTTTCAGGTGTGCTGAGCCAAATGCAACAAATATGGTGGTACAAACAGCGCACGTGTCGTGGTATTCTCGCAGGGGGTGCGTGATTCACAGCAGATGCCATGGGATGGCTTGAAGAGGTGAGGGCAAGGCTGCAGTGGAGATCCGGGACGGGTTTGGGCAACTGGACACGGTGGTTTACCCAGGTTCGGGGCCTTCCGTGGGAGGTAACACCCCTACTCCTGCATGTCTAATGTATATGTGGAGTATATGGTAGTACATGGTTGCTCCTGGAGCTGTTTGGAGGAGGAAGAAGGAGGCAGTGAGCTCTCCTTTTCTCCTGTGAGAGTGAGAACGAGAGGGAGAATGAGAGCGTGGCTGGCCTTGAGGCCGTGGCGTGCGTGAGGCCTCCCCTGGTGCTCCTTATAAAGGGGAGCCCAGGGGACAAGGGTGGCCCACATGCCCACTACACTATTGGGGGGACACCAGACAGGTGAACAGTGCCAGCCGCTAAATCTACAGTGCTCTACTGTAGAACGTGGCCGTCTCGTCCGCGCAGTCCGACGGGACGTTGTGGTTGACTTCGCCGGATTCCAGCCGGACGGGCTCCACCCGGACGGCTCAACCCGGATGGCTCAACCCGAATTGGGAACCCGGATTGGGAACCCGGCCAGGGTGAACAGTGCCAGGGTCGCTCGGGGTTATCCGTTTTGTGCGCTATGTAACGATATGCAGACGGGAGCTCACATTGCTTTTTGACGCGGACGGGTCGGAGGTGACCTCCGGCAGGCAGACCGAGCCTCCGGGCGGTCGAGGGGCGCCCCAGCTGGTCGGGTCCGACCGGCCAGGCATCGAGGCGGACGGGCAGCCGGGACGGCTCCCCAGCCGGGCGTCGAAGCGGGCAGGCAGCCGGGCCGGCTCGCCAGCCAGCCGGGCGTCGAAGCGGGCAGCCGGCCGGGCCGGGTCGCCAGCCGGCCGGGAGTCGGAGCGGGCAGATGGCCGGGCCGGGTAGCCAGCCGGCCGGGCGTCGGAGCAGGCAGAGCTGTTGGTCCTCTTTTCTTTTTATCCGGCAGCATTTTTTTTTGGGCAGCCGGACCCATCTCTTGACTTTTCTTTCTCTCTTGTGGCAGCCGGCCGAAACGAAGCAGGGGAGCCTGCGCGCGCGCGCAGGGCCGGCTGGAGGCGAGCCGGCCGTGGGCGAGCAGGGCCGCCGCGGGAGCCGGCAGATGTGGTGGCAGGGGAGGCCGGCTGCGGAGCGGGAGCCGGCGCCGGGTCACTCACGGGCGCGGGGGAGCCGGCGCAGCGGCCAGGGCGGAGCAGGCGGAACTGGCGTGGAACGGGGCGATGCGGGGCGGGCCGGAGTGGCGGAGCCGGCCGGGGGCTCGGCGAGGCGGAGCCGGCCGGGGGCGCAGCGGCGCGCGGAAGGGTGCGGGGCGGCAGAGGCGACGAGGCGACGCGGCGAGCCGGCGGGCGGCTCGGGCGCGGGCGGGGCTCTGCGTAGCCGGGCAGCGGCGCGCGGAAGGACGCGGGGCCGGACGCGGCCAGGCTCGGGGAAGACGGCGCGGGGCCGAACGCGGCCGGGCTGGGGGAAGACGGCGCGGGAGCCGGACGCGGCCGGGCTCGGGGAAGACGGCGCGGGGCCGGACGCGGCCGGGCTCGGGGAAGACGGCGCGGGAGCCGGACGCGGCCAGGCGACGCAGAGGGGAGGCGGCCAGGCAATGCAGTCGCGCGAAGCAAGGTAGAGGCGAGGCGGCCAGGCGGGGGAGCCGGCCAGCCAGCGCAGGTCGCGGCCGGCCACAGGCCCGCGAGGACGAGCGCGGACGGGCGCGGGGGCGAAGCAGCGTGGAGCCGGAGCAGCGACGGCTGCCCGCTGGGTGTTTCCAGGAACTTTTTTTTGCTTTTGCTTGTACTAGTGTCAAAAAGAAGAACGAGGGAAAGAGGCGTGCAGGAAGAGCTCGGTCCAGAGGAAAAGATCCGCGGAAGAAGGAGCGGACGCCCAGTCGTGCGGGAGCCTGAGCGAGGCGGCGCGGTGGAGAGCGGACGCGCGACCGCGGTCGGAGCAGCGCGCGGAGGTACGCGAGCACGCCGCCTCTGGACGGCGGCGACGTCGCGGTAGCGGTGACGAAGAAAGTCCCGCCCGGACCGTGATTCTAGTAGCAGCTAGCCCCACGGTGGGCGCCAACTGTTGTGGTATCCTCGCAGGGGGTGCGTGATTCACAGCAGATGCCATGGGATGGCTTGAAGAGGTGAGGGCAAAGCTGCAGTGGAGATCCGGGACGGGTTTGGGCAACTGGACACGGTGGTTTACCCAGGTTCGGGGCCCTCCGTGGGAGGTAACACCCCTACTCCTGCATGTCTGATGTATATGTGGAGTATATGGTAATACATGGTTGCTCCTGGAGTTGTTTGGAGGAGGAAGAAGGAGGCACTGAGCTCTCCTTTTCTCCTGTGAGAGTGAGAACGAGAGGGAGAATGAGAGCGTGGCTGGCCTTGAGGCCGTGGCGTGCGTGAGGCCTCCCCTGGTGCTCCTTATAAAGGGGAGCCCAGGGGACAAGGGTGGCCCACATGCCCACTACACTATTGGGGAGACACCAGACAGGTGAACAGTGCCATCCGCTAAATCTACAGTGCTCTACTGTAGAACGTGGCCGTCTCGTCCGCGCAGTCCGACGGGACGTTGTGGTTGACTTCGCCGGATTCCAGCCGGACGGGCTCCACCGGGACGGCTCAACCTGGATTGGGAACCCGGATGGGGACCCAGATTGGGGACCCGGATTGAGAACCCGGCCAGGATGAACAGTGCCAGGCTCCAGCCAGCCAGGCAGGTCGCCGGGTCGCGAGGCGGCGAGCCGGACGGGTCGCCAGCATGCCAGGGGACGCTCCCCTGGCAAAGTTTGAAGTGTCGTTTCGCCGTCTTGGGCCTACCCGGGGGTCATCCCCCCGACAGCACGTGAATCTTGCAATGTGCCCTAATATTTTTATCGAATCAGTGACCTCATAGGATATAATAAATGGATATAAACTGTATAAATTTGTTTGTTTTGGAACATGGGAGTGGAAAAGAATCACGACATTAGAAATGCAAACATACCTGTTTTGTTTCAGTTACATCTGTGCTGCACAATTGATTCAGAACAAGTGTATGTTCGTATATACACTAACACGCAAGCACGGATCAACAAAATTAACAGATACAGCATTTGAGACCGCGACAAAACATTGCCAGCAAGTTTCATCAGCAGATCAGGTGTTGTCAGTACAAAATTTTGCAGGTTTACTTGTACAGTTGTACCGATGGACAGGTAATAATAACCAATAAAAAGAACAGACAGGTATAAGCTCAACAACTGGGCTGCTTAGACACCATCTGAACCGCTACAAAACACCACCGGTTCTTCAACAGCTTACGAGTTAGGAGCACCACTAAAAAGGCTAAACAGGTTGGTCGAAAACTATCCACGTCACCCTCCAGACACACCATGCTTAGCATCAAGCAGCATGTATGCCAGGGTAGAAAGAAAGGACCAAGCAACAGTAACTTGCACCTTGCAGAAACCAAGATCACATACGCCACGACTCGTGCCGGCATTCATCTGTGTAAAGAGAGCGGTATCCGTCGCAACCAAACCTTTCTTGTCACCCGTCCCACAGCCCAGCACAAAAACCAACAGCTGTCCCGTTAATTCTACAGAAACAACACGCCTTGAAAGCTCAATCACACCATCCGAGTTGACAGGCATTTTTCCATCTCGAGAAGCAAGCAACACCATCTCCCCCTTTTCCATGCTGGCCGTGCGGCAAGTAACAACTCCTTGAACATGATCGTCCCATGACCCATCAACAACTTGCACAGTGACAGTGGCCTCAACTGAAGGAAGCAGCGGCGCATATGCAAACTCAAGCGTGCAGCGCTTGCAGGAGATGCGTGTAGATACCACCTCATCAGAATGAAAAGCTTTGTGGTAGCTGAAGACTTTGAAAGCAAACAGTTCATCCTTTCCAGGCTCTGTTTTGCTCTTTACTTTTAGCTGAACTTCAAACGCAATCAGATCAATTAACACGAGCGCACGAGATGGGCCGGTTAACATCAACCATGGATCCTGCAAGCATAATCATCATCAGTTAATCAACCAAATTGACAGTCTAGTAATATACTCCCTCCATTCCTTTATGTAAGGTGTATTATTTTCGGCACGGTGACCAAGACACATAATTATACACATGGTAAGATGAAATTAACCTTGGCAAAATCATTGATAGAGGCAACTAAATCATTTAGGCTAGGAAAGTAAGAGATGAACACAATCAAGAGAGAGATACTTTCCTTTTTTCTATTTACAAGAAGAGATGCATGCAATCAGGGAAGAGATACTTTCCTTTTCTTTGAAGGGTAACAACGGAATTATGAGGATTTAGAAGAAATGCACCTTACATTGTGAAATTTTTTCGAAAAACAAATACACCTTATATAAAGGAACGGAGGGAGTACTAGATAGCAGTGGGAGAAGGAAGAAAGAAAGCCAAACTAAATAGACAGGCATGCTTAGATAGATGGCGCTCACTTCTTGGGTGAGGGTTTGGCAGTCATCCCTAGTGCGATTGAAGAGGAAGTTGCGATTGTTATCTACAGAGTCCCTGGCAGCAACAAATCCATGGACATGCAGAGGCCACTGGAGACCATCTTTGCCGATCCCGGTTAATCGGATGTAGAAGATCTGCAAGGTACAATCGGGAGCGGCATAGCTTGGGATGGGTTCGAATGTATGGCGCATGGGGCCAAGAGCCGCTGCATGAAGCAAAATTGTGATAAGAGAATTAGATAGCAACACTAGGAGCTTGTCAGCAGGAAACTACATAGTACTCCCATACTTGCAGGAAGCAAAATTGTGATAACTTAATACTAATGTTGGTGCTTTCACCATCCATGTTGCCGCGCATCCTAGTGTTGACGGGTATATGTATGGATTTAGGTTGGCTAATTCTTCTACGTGATGCAAAGAGGTCTCCGACAGAATCTATATATGCATTCTGGATTTGTGGTTCCTGCTTGACATGACGACCTTCCTAAATTACTCATGCCGTGCGTAGGAAAACAAAATCCCTTCACTTTTCTTGGCTGCATCGATTCGATTCATCATTTGATTCGCGGCAAGAAGGAGATAGATTCGACTGACACTCACTTTCGTCGTCGAAGGAGCCGAAGTGGTCGGCGTAGAGACAGTCCCAGAGTTCGCGGTAATCGGAGATTTCGTCCTCCTCCCTCTGCTCTATGGGCTCCTCCTCCCTGAGAGCCCGCATGAACTCCTCGCGGTCTCGGGGATCCTTCCTGTAGGACGAGGGCTTCTTCTCGCGGGCCTTCCTCAGCGCCTTCTTCTTCCCTCTGCCGGTCGCCCTTGGGTTGTTGTCGGCCTCCGCCCCGCCCCCGCCGGTGCTGACCAGCTCCGTCCCCGCCAGCCCGCCGGCCACCATCTCCCCCTTCAACTCCTAGGGTTTGCCCCCTCGCTTCTCTGTTTTTTCCCCTCTCCTTTCTTCTTCTCCTTCGGAATTGGGGGTGCGCGGCAGCTCTGGATCGATCAGCTTCGGCTCGGGCCAGCTCGTGGCTCGGGTCGGGAGTAGCACAATCGAACGCGAACACACGTGCTCGAGTTCGATTCGGGAAGAGTACGGACGGGCTCGAGCGGGACGAGTCCGGCCGGATGCGCGCGTTTTCTTAAAGAAAATTAGATAATTGCCCGTGCGGTATAATGAAAGCATGAAGACTTTCCGGCTATCATCGACAAAGTCAGACCGGCTCCAGTATGGGAGCGACGACAGCGGTGCGTCGGCGGCTTGTTCTGGCGGCGGCAATGGTCGTTCGGTGGTCCATGGACCTCGATGTAATTTTTATTATGTTTGAGGTGTTTTATACTTCCGGTGAATCTTTATAATAGATCTGGTTTTTTCGAAAAAAAAAAGAAAGCGTGAATATTTTGCTGAACATGAATCTACCCACACTAGCAGCAACAAAACATATCATTATTGTATCAGTTCCTAAGCATCTTCAAGCGAAATAGAGGGATACGCGCGCTTCGCTGCGTCATTTTTCACTTATAATGTTTTTTTGCCTTTGGGCTGTTGTGATTAGCTGCCTCGTTTCACCTAGTGACTATTTTTCATGTAACCCTAGATTGTATTCATGAGGCACTCACTCTTGATTATCCTTGATCAATAAAGCGTGATATTCCCTCAAAAAAAGTCTATCCTGATCAGGCACTGCAATGCATTATTCAGCATGAGGCAAGTAATAGGTGCTCGAAATAATTATAACATAAAAATTGCAGCAATATATACAGCAGGCAAACATCCATATTTCCGGCTGCGCTAATAAGTGGAACACATTTGCAAGATAAATATAGTGGACAAATTACCGGCAGTGGGCAAGGAACACGTCCAAAATAAATGTAGCAAACAAACACAGTATAGCTAGTCACTTTGTTCATTAGAATATTGTGCCAACTGCCTTGGAATTTCTATCTTTGGTAAGCTTGCCGCAAATGATCGATTGGCAGCATCAATGCTGTGCATACCTACGCAGAGTAAGAAAAGATTTAAATCACTCGTACAGAGTCATGAACATAGGCAAACACATTTGATGCCACACAGAACTTATGACAATTAGAGGAAGGAATGGCATAACATATTTAAGAGGAGAGGAGATTCAGAACCTAACGACAAAAGTTAAAACAGTAGAAGGATTACACAACTAACATTACTGTGTCAGCACATGATGGTGGCAACCATCAAATCCATCTTTTATAGTGTGAATGTGTAGGTCGTGCAAAAACATCCTGTCATCTATAACCGCAAGAGAAAAGTAAACTCAAATGGAAACAAAAGGATATAAGACTTCTCTAATGAAATTCTATATTATAAAGCACAACGCAATAAAATACTACTACATAAACAGGAGTGGCTGTGAAATGAACCTCTAATTAGTGCCTACTTCGAAGTCCCACGCTTATATTTAAAAGCATTCGTAAAAAAGAGCTAAAATAAATGGCCGCAAACCGGCCGCGAAGACAAAAAATGGGTTCGCGCGTTGGGCGCATGGCCGACCCAAATGCAGAAGGGGGCGGACGAGCTGACCCAAATGGACGAAAAGCGGACAAAACGCGCGTCCGTTTGGGTCTGCGCGTTGGAGTTGCTCTAAGAACATCTCCAATAGATGATGTAGATACAAAAATAACTAACTTATACATCTCCGAGGCCCAAAAACACACCTCCAACAGATGATGTAGATGAAAAAAAAATTACATCTCCATCCCAGGAGATGTAAAATACAACACCTGGAGATGCAAATTTGCATCTCCACCTCTAAGAGATGTAAAACTTGCGGCCGCGCGCCAACCGTTCTTCAGTTTCATACCGCCTGCCCGCCCCCGCCCGCCCAACGACTGCCCGCCACCGTCGCCGCCGCTCGCCTGTCCATCTCCGACCCGCTGCGACCCCGCCTGTCGGTGTCAAAACCGGCAGATCTCGGGTGAGGGGGGGGGTGAGGGTGTCCCAGACTAGGGGGTACACGGGCTGCCAGTCTTTCTCTCATAGGCCGGACTAATGGGCCGCTCTTAACTCATCGAAGGAAGGCCGGCTTGCGGGCGACCCCGTGCACCAGAAAGAAACCTCCGAAGACTTGGCGTCTCCTCCAAGAAATATTTAGCGTAACCGGCATGTTTATCCCCTGAGGGCAACCGACCATATGTAACCCTAGGTCCCCCTGGTGTCTATATAAACCAGGGGGTTTAGTCCGTAGAGGCAGAAGAACCGTTATCATCATACCCACCTAGGGTTTAGCCCATCCGATCTCGAGGTAGATCAACTCTGTAATCGTCATACAATCATATCAATACAATCAAGCAGGACGTAGGGTTTTACCTCTTCGAGAGGGCCCGAACCTGGGTAATCGATGTCTCTGCGTTCCTTGTTATCCATTGACTCCAAGATCCACAGTTCGGACCCCCTACCCGAGATCTACCGGTTTTGGTACCAACATTGGTGCTTTCATTGAGAGTTCCGCTGTTGGATCGTCAAGGATCAATGGCTCGCCTAGTCATCAGCAACGGCATCCGCAGCGGGGACATCTTCGTCCCCAGCCAGCTCTTCGCATTCGGCAGCATCGTGCTGCACGCCAACCCGGCCGGTCACCTTGACCAGGTCGCCAGCTTCGCCCCCGAGCAGGAGATCAGGTTCGGCAACCTAGAGTACGTCGCCGACTCTCGGGGCGATCTGATCTTTACTAGGTTCTCAGCTTTACCTGAGGAGCCTAATATTCCCGAGGCCTTAACTTCGGATCTTCTCCTCGGCCCCGTCTCCGGGCCGGTCCTCAGTTCGGATCTGGCCTCGAGTTCGGATCCAATCCTGGCGCCAGAGAACCAGGGGTCGCCCTTATCCGAACACACGCCCGGCGCAGGCACACCGGAGTTCAACTCCGAAGGATGCACAAGGATGAATCCGGTGGACCTCTCGCTTTTAAACGAGATGTTAGATCGGATCCAGAAGATGAGTATCGCGGACGGCCCGTCCTCGGTCCATGGACAGATCGGACCTGAGGCCAACCGCGGGGAATTTTGCGTCCCACCCACCACCCACTTAGTAGCCACAGTCGAAGATTTAACCGACATGTTGGACTACGCCTCCGAGGAGGCTGACGACATGGACGAGGATATCGACGTCCTGCCTTATATGGCTCCTTCCCTTGCCACTTCCAACACCGGAAAGTGGACCGCCACCTCCACCTACGACGTTTACATGGTCGACACCCCCAAAAAGGATGACGACGAACCTCGCGGGCCAAACAATGAAGGCCAAAAGCAATTCCCTCCCGAGGTAAAAACCGTGAACATGATCTACGTCACGCATATACCCAAGAAGGAGCGGAAACGCGCACTTCGGGGTGTCTACGCCTTAGAGCCAGTGGCCCCGAAATTCAACCCATGGTCGGCTTGCCCGATCACTTTCGACCGTCGAGACCATCCGACCAGTATCCGTCATGGAGGAACGGTGGCTCTGGTGCTCGACCCCATCGCGGATGGATATCACCTCATCAGAGTCCTTATGGACGGAGGCAGTAGCCTCAACCTGATTTACTCAGATACAGTGAGGAAGATGGGAATCGACCCGTCAAGGATCAAACCCAGTAACACCACCTTTAAAGGTGTAATCCCAGGCGTCGAGGCACGCTGCTCGGGATCCGTGACATTAGAAGTAGTCTTCGGTTCGCCCGACAACTTCCGCAGCGAAGACTTAATCTTCGACATTGTTCCCTTCCGCAGCGGTTACCACGCACTCCTCGGCCGGACAGCGTTCGCCCGCTTTAACGCCGTCCCGCACTACGCATATCTAAAGCTCAAGATGCTAGGATCGAAGGGTGTTATTACCGTCAATGGTAACACCGAGCGCTCGCTCCGAACAGAGGAACACACAACGGCTTTAGCTGTCGAAGTCCAGGCCGCCGAAGAAGCGTCGCAGGCCCAGCCTACCATCAAGGCACTGGACGCACGCAAACGCGCCCGAGCTACGGCCTCGGTCCCGGAGCACTCTCGTGCTCACCCTAAATAGGGATACGCGCCCCACAGCACGGCCCACCCAGCCACGAAATGCGTGCCTCGAGTGCACAACTTCGCGCTCAAGATTCCATGGGCAGCTGTGGGGGCAAGCGACTCAAGGGCCGAGAGCTCGGTTCGACCAAGCCACGGCCAAAGATGTTCTTGGAACACTACCAAATAACAGGCACCATTTAGGGCCTGATCAGCGTTAAGCTGATGCACTGCGGCGACTTCCCAAAACCCTCTCCCAAGGGCTCGTCCGTCGAACATTATTACTTCCGCCAAGCATACATTCGACAGCTCCAATCACGCGGAAGCTTCATAAAGAGCAAAGGCGCAGACGCGCGGCAGGGCGCAGTAGGGACGTCAAACCACTCATGAAGGCCCTGTGTAAACCTTTCCTCTAATATATTTATTTCTTAAAGTATCTGTAAAAGTTACTTCGGTGGTCTGAATTGTACGGATAGACATCACGAATTCAAAGGAAATAAAGACCATTTTGTCCGGACATACCGCAGTCAATTATGTTGCGTTTTCCTGTCCGCTTTTCGGCCGAAGTAAACTAATATGATACGTGCCTTTTTAGATGTGCTCGGCCAATAGATTGGGGACTCGGACATAAATCTTGCCCCAAAACATCATATTGGCACCAATTTTATTACATGTGCTCGGCGTCATGGATATTGCATTATATGAATCAGTTCCGAATTATGTCTTTGGTCTATGGTTAGGTTGCCCGGCTCCTGTGTTTTCCCTCTTACGTTCTGCATTGTTCGGCTAGGAGGGTAAAGGGAGAACCACTGCGATTGTACCTCTAGCTAGCCTGGTTAAGTACCTCAGTGGAGAAAGCTGAAAACCGACTGTCAAAATAAGCGAGAACTGGTCGGCGATCCAATGACAAGTGTCAAACTAAAAATCGATGGAGGTTAATCCGTGTCAAACGACGGGTTTGCTGTTACAGGAACCTAGTGATAATGGTATCAACCTCGGTACGTCCGGATATCACATATACTGGGGGCTAGTCACCAGCCCCCGCAGTCAAGCTCATATGGCTAAGTGAAAGCGCTAAAGCCGCATAGTCCGATTGCCTCATTTTCCTTTCACACAACCGCCTCCGAGCACCGAGACGTCGGCTAAGGGTTAGGGTGTTAAGAGAAAACACCCCATGCAGTATCTGCAAGGGGGCTGGAGCCGACGATTGGTAACTTTCAGTTTAAAAACGGCCGCACAGGAGTCAAAATAAACATATAAGGCATTCTATTTACAGCCAACCAGTTGCATTTCAACAGGACAAAAGTTTCAACTCCTCGGATACAAGGAAAATAAATTTACTCACAAATTACATCTTTCGAGCACTGGGCCTCTATTGCCCGAGCACCATCCATCACGATGGGAAAGTACTGCTCGGGGCGCCTGTGCTCCTTCCCAGGGGGCGGAGGTCCGGTGGCCATCTCGGCTGGCTTGATCTTCGGCCAGTGCACCATGGTCTTGCCGAAGGCCATCCGAGCTCCCTCAACGCATGCAGAGCGCTTCCAGGCATCAATCCGGGGCGTGGCATCGTACAACTTCTCCACCAAGCCGAAATAGCTGCTTGGCAGCGGCTCTGAAGGCCACAGCTTGACGCAGAGGTCGTTCATCGCCGGCTCCGCCATCCGATGCAACTCCATCAACTGCTTCGTCTGGTTGTTGTGGAGGGGAGGGTGTTCAGGCTCTTGAAACTGCGCCCAAAACAGTCTCTGCTCGGCACGTCCCTCCTGGGCCGCAAACAACCTAGCCGCATCCGATGCACTCCTCGGGAGATCCACAAAGGCGCCTGGGGAACGCCACACTCACGTGAGCAAAGCGAACATGTTACCACCAAAGACACTTTGCAGTAAGTATGGCTAACCATCCGCAATAAGTTTAACTTGGCGGAGTTCCTCTTGGTAGCCTCGCGCCTCCGTCCGCACTTCCTTAGCCGCCGATCTGAGTGAGGTTAGCTCGGCAGCCTGCTCCTTATTCTTCTGCTCAAGGACCTCATATTTTGTGACGGCATCCTGGAGCTCTTGCTGCACTTCAGACACTCTGGCCTCATGCTTCTAGCTAGCTGTTCTTACAGTAGCCAGTTCGGCAGCTGTCTGTTCGGCCGCAGCCTTCTGCTCCGCGGCTTCCAACTGAGCCTTCCTCAGCTCGGTCTTGAGGTTCTCGAGCTCTGCGGCAGCGGCTGCAGTAATATCAATTGCACACCGTTTAGGTTAATTACTTAAACCTTACTTAAAAAACTGCTGTAGTAAACAGTGTAGTTCGGACTTGCCTTGCGCCTCATCGAACCGCTTATTCAGCAGGCCGAGGTCGTCCTCGGAGCTCTTGAGATTCCGGTTCAGCTCGGCCAACTCCTCGGCGTTGGTGGCTGCCGCCGAGGATGACGCCTGCACATCAGACTCAACACATTAGACTCCCGGGTTATCCATTTTCGATCCTCTGACCGGCTTTTTTCAAACCAGCCAGAGTCTCGGGGGCTACTGCTCACTCTACTATCATCCATACATCAAATCCATTCGACCCCCGCCTAAGTTTTTCAAACTTATCCAGGGCTCGGGGGCTACTGTGTGTGAGGTTACTTATTCATATAAAAGAAATTTTCTAAGGAAAAGGCATTACATGGCCTACCTTGAAGCCCGTAAGAAGGCTGCCGAAGGCCTCCTTCAGTCCGTTGTCCACGGACCGAAGACTTTGCAACACCACGCCCATAAGGGCACGGTGCTCTCCGGTGATAGAGGAGCTGGTTAAAGCTTCCTCCATCTCGTCCGGCCACCCGGTCGAAACCCGCTCTGGAGCGGGCGGGGGTGGCGAGGACACCTCGGCTCCTCCTTCTGTGGAGACCGGAATGTCTGACTCTGGGGCCTTGACGGCTTCGAAGCCACTCTCGGGGAGATCTCGGATTGTCCGGGCTCCCCCTCTTCGTTCACTAGAGGGGCTCTCCCCTCCTGGTCTTCGGTGGCCGAGGTATGCACCTCGGCCATAACGGTGTCGCCCCCTCCCCCTGTGTGCGGCACGGGAGGGGTCCTCCATGACAGAACCTCCTTGACCTCCTCGACGATCGGAGGAGACGAGACGCGCGACTCGGTCCCGCTCTTCGCCAGCGCAGCCGATGGAGAATCCCCCTCCGAGATTTGATCGGTAGGGAGGTCGCGTAGCGGGCTACAATGTTAGAAGTAGAAGCGCGATCAATAGCAGACTTAGTTCGGCTGAAAATGCATAGGCGAATCTTTAGATACGTACCTTTGGGCCAGCGGTTTGACCCTGGGGGTCCTCCGAGGAACCTCTTCGGAGGCCTCGGAGTCCTCGGCGGAGGCCGAGCTGTTGTTGGACAGGGCCACCTTGGCCCTGCATGGTCTTTTGGGGGAGGGGTGAGGTTGCTCCTCCTCGGCGTCCTCGGACACCGCCCTCTTCCTTGTTCGGGAGGAATCACTTTCCTCTACATCCTCTCCCTCCTCCTTCTCCTCCTCTTGTGCAGAGGGAGCATGGGCGTCCCCGGATCTGGTGTCCGGGGGTCCTCGGGAACGGAGGCCCTCTCTGGCCTCCTTCTTCTTTTCCTTCTTCTTCTCCTTCTTCTCCAGCGCCTCGTACGGCTCCTCGACCAGCATGGCCGTCAGCAAGGCCGTCCTGGGGCCCTCGGGTAGCGGGGCCGGGCTGTCGATCCGCTCAGCCTTCTTCAGCCAGCTCTGTGGATAAGAAATAAGAGAATTGAGTACTTTGTCAAAAGGGAACAATCCGAATACAAGAATAAAACTTATCGTACCTCGCGAGGGGGGTTTGTGGCGTCAAGGCCGATGTCTTCCTCCTCGGCCGGCCAGTCCTTCTGCGGCTTGAACAGCACCTTCCACAGCTGAGCGTGGGAAGTACGGTAGAAGTTCAGCACGGTGGTGGGGTCTTCAGGCTTGTAGGCCCACATGGGGGAGGCCCGATCCTGAAAGGGGAGGATGCGGCGGCAGAGCATATTCTGGATCACGTTGGGCAGCTCGACCCCCCGCTCTATCATCTTGGATATCCGGCTCTGCAGCAGCGCCACCTCCTTGTTTGACCCCCAGTCGAGGCCCTTCTTGGTCCACGAGACCAGCCTCGTGGGGGGTCCGGATCTGAAGGTTGAAATTGCCCCCCAATCCGCGCTCCGTGGCTCTGTGATATAGAAACCACTCCTTCTGCCAGATCTTGATGGTCTCGATGAAAGTGTCCTCTGGCCACTCAACCCGGGGGAGCTTGCTGACCATCGCCCCCCCCCCCCGCAGTCCGCTTGTTGGCCGTCGACGATCTTCGGCTTGACGTTGAACACCTTTAGCCACAGGCCGAAGTGTGGTCGGACCCAAAGAAAGGCCTCACAGATGGTGATGAAGGCTGAGATGTGCAGGAAGAAATTTGGGGCAAGATCATGAAAATCCAGCCCATAGAAAAACATCAGGCCCCTAACGAAGGGGTGGAGGGGAAAACCTAGCCCCCGGATGAAATGGGGGAGGAACACCACCCTCTCACCCGGCCGCGGCGTGGGGATGACTTGGCCCGCCTCTGGAGTGCGGTGAGTGACGTTGGCGGGGAGGTAGCCCGCGTTCTTCAGCTCCAAGATGGCGCTCTCGGTGACGATGGAAGCCTCCCACTTGCCCTTAGAACCGGAGCCGGCCATGGACGGATTGAGGAGATGGCTGGAGGAGTTCTTGGAAGGGAGAACGGATCTGGGCGCTGGAGCTAAGAGATTGAGAGGGCAACGGCGAAGGAAGAAGTGAGAGCGTGCGAAGGAAATGGTGGCCGCTCACCTTTTATGGGCTGCTGTAAAACCAAGGGTCCTTTTACTGCGCCGTAGGCTTAGCCGTTTCCCCATATAATCGTGCCATTATGCGCGCGTGGGATAGTGCAAATCATTGATCATATCCCTTAAAAACAGGGCACGATCTCCATATCGATGGGACGCGCCAATGGAGGAACCGCCTCAAACCGCGAATCGAGTTTTCATAAACCAACTCGTGCTCGTGGCGGGTCGTGACCCTTCGGCAAAAGTTGTCAGATGGGGTCACTGTTCACACCTATGCGACTAGCCTTCGGGGCTAAGCTATCAATACACTTCGGCGACCGAAGCATAATTCGGGGAACATATGATTAGGCAGCCCTTGGGGATTTGATCCAGAGGGGTTGCAGGCTTGGCACAAGTACCACAGGAGGGAAGGAACTGGTCCACAAAGCCGATGGTGTTCGGCATATACCTCGGCTTCGAAGACTAGTTCGGGGGCTACAGAGGGTGTCCCAGACTAGGGGGTACATGGGCTGCCGGTCTATCTCTCATAGGCCGGACTAATGGGCCGCTCCTAACTCATCGAAGGAAGGCCGGATTGCGGGCGACCCCGTGCACCAGAAGGAAACCTCCGAAGACTTGGCGTCTCCTCCAAGTAATATTTAGCGTAACCGGCATGTTTATCCCCTGAGGGCAACCGACCATATGTAACCCTAGGTCCCCCTGGTGTCTATATAAACCAGGGGGTTTAGTCCGTAGAGGCAGAAGAACCGTTATCATCATACCCACCTAGGGTTTAGCCCATCCGATCTCGAGGTAGATCAACTCTGTAATCGTCATACAATCATATCAATACAATCAAGCAGGATGTAGGGTTTTACCTCTTCGAGAGGGCCCGAACCTGGGTAATCGATGTCTCTGCGTTCGTTGTTATCCATTGACTCCAAGATCCACAGTTCGGACCCCCTACCCGAGATCTGCCGGTTTTGGTACCGATAGGGGGGGCGAGCTGTGAGATCGGATCGATGGGTAACAGGAGACAAGGGACACGATTATTTACCCAGGTTCGGGCCCTCTCTAAGGAGGTAAAACCCTACGTCCTGCTCTTGTTTTATATTGTGGATGTTTCAAGGTACAGAGTTGATCTACCTCGAGATCGTAAGTTGTGGTCTAACCCTAGGGGTATGATGAATGGATCTGCCTCTACGGACTAAACCCTTTGGTTTATATAGGCACCAGGGGTATCTAGGGTTACACATGGTCAGTTACCATCTAGGGATTACATGCCGAATCTAATATTCTTGGGGTACACGCCAAGTCTTCGGTGAGGCCAGATATGCTGGTCCTACAAGCTGGAGACCTCCGGAGTCCTTATTCTTCAACGGGCCTTGAGTCCGGCCCACGGACTAGACCGGCTAGGCCAAGACCCCCTAGAACAGGACACCGTCATCGCCCGCCTATCCCCGCCGCCTCCCTCGCCGCCGTAGCGACGGTCGCCCCCGCCGAATCGATTCGAAGAATCGTCGGAAGCTGTTGTTGCCGTGATGCCATCGATGGCGTGGTCGTCGATGCGTCGGTGCTTCTGCAAGCCACGACCCGCCCTCGAAGCTAGGGCAACTGCGTGATGCCGCCCACCCGCATGTGGAACCGCGCGACGCCGGAGCCGCCCGCCGCGCCCGCCAGCCCGCGCGTGCAGCCACCGCGCGCATTTCTACTTGTGAACTGCGTTGGGATTTCCCCGAAGAGGAGAGGATGATGCAGTACAGTAGAGATAAGTATTTCCCTTCGTTAAGAACCAAGGTTATCAATCGAGTAGGAGAACCACACAGAACCTCGTTAGCAGCACCTACACACACAAAAGCAAACACTTGCACCCAACGCAAATAAGAGGGTTGTCAATCCCCTCGACGGTTACTTGCAAGGATTAATTCTGATAGTGATAGATAGATAAAATAAAATACAAAATAAAATAAAAATAAATAAATTGCAGCAAGGTATTTTTGGATTTTATATATGATAAAAGTTGACCCGGGGCCATAGTTTTGACTAGAGGCTTCTCTCTCGAACGCATAGCATACAGTGGGTAAACAAATTACTGTTGGGCAATTGTTAGAAAAGCGCATAGTTATGATGACATTCAAGGGAATGATCATGTATATAGGCATCACGTCTGAGACAAGTAGACCGACTCCTGCCTGCATCTACTACTATTACTCCACCCGTTGACCGCTATCCAGCATGCATCTAGGCTATTAAGTATAAAACAGAGTAACGCCTTAAGCAAGATGACATGATGTAGACAAAGTAAACTCAAGCAATATGATTAAACCCTATCTTTTTATCCTTAATGGAAACAATACAAATACGTGTCTTGTGCCTTTCTGTCACTGGGATATAGAACACCGCAAGATTGAACCCATCACAAAGCACATCTCCCATTGCAAGATAAATCAATCTAGTTGGCCAAACCAAACGGATAGATCGGAGAGAAATACAAAGCTATAACAATCATGCATAAAAGAGTTCAGAAAAGACTCAAATATTTCTCATGAATAATCTGATCATAAACCCACAATTCATCATATCCCAACAAACACACCGCAAAAGAAGATTACATTGAATAGAACTCCAAGGAGATCGAGGAGAACATGGTATTGAAGATCAAAGAGAGAGAAGAAGCCATCTAGCTACTAGCTATGGACCCGTAGGTCTATGGTAAACTACTCACACATCATCGGAAGGGCAGCAAGGTTGATGAAGAAGCCCTCCGTGATCGATTCCTCCTCCGGCAGAGTACCGGAAAAGGCCTCCAGATGGGATCGCGGAAGAACAGAGGCTTGCGGTGGCGGAAAGGTTTTCTCGTCTATCTCCCTGGTATATTGGGAATATTTGGGAATTTATAGCGCTGGAATTAGGTCAAGAGGTGCCACGAGGGGCCCACAAGCCTGGGGGGCACGCCTACCCCCCTTGGCGCGCCCTCCGGGCTTGTCGCTCCCTCGTGACTCTTGTGGTCTTCTCCCGAAGCTTCTAGGGTCCCTTCTGGTCCAGACAAAATTAATCCAAAGTTTTTTCTTCATTTGGACTCCGTTTGATAATGATTTTTTGAAAAGGCAAAAAACAGCAACTGGCACTGGGCACTAGGTTAATTGGTTAGTCCTAAAAATGATATATAATTGCATATAAAACATCCAAGATTGATACTATAATAGCATGGAACAATCAAAAATTATAGATACGTTGGAGACGTTTCAAGCATCCCCAAGCTTAATTCTTGCTCGTCCTCGAGTAGGTAAATGATAAAAACAGAGTTTTTGATGTGGAATGCTACCTATCATGTTTCATCATGTAATTCTCTTTTACGGTATGAATATTAAGATCCGAATGATTCAAAGCAATAGTCTATAATTTGATATAAAGACATCAATACTCAGGCATACTTGTCTTTCAAAATAAAAAATGTTAAAGAAAGTTATCCCTACAAAATCATATAATCCTGTCATGCTCCATCTTCTTAACACAAAGTATTTATCATCCACTACCCCGATGACAAGCCGAGCAATTGGTTCATACTTTTTAACGCGCTTCAGATTTTTCAACCCCCACGCAATACATGAGCACAAGCCATGGATATAGCACTATGGGTGGAATAGAGTGATGATAGAGATTAATAAGGGGAAGTCAAAAAGAAGAAGATAGTCTCGCATCGACGCGGCTAATCAACGGGCTATGGAGATGCCCATCAATTGATGTCAATGCGAGGAGTAGGGATTGCCATGCAACGGATGCACTAAGAGCTATAAGTGTATGAAAGCTCAAAATAAAAACTAAGTGGGTGTGCATCCAACTTGCTTGCTCATGAAGACCTCGGGCATTTGAGGAAGCCCATCATCAGAATATACAAGCGAAGTTCTATAATGAAAAATTCCCACTAGTATATGAAAGTGTTAACATAGGAGACTCTCTATATGAAAAACATGGTGCTACTTTGAAGCACAAGCATGGAAAAAGATAGTAACACTGCCCCTTCTCTCTTTTTCTCTCATTTTTTCACTGGACTCTTTTTGGCCTCTTTTTTTATCTCCTCACTGGGACAATGCTCTAATAGTGATGATCATCACACTTCTATTTACTTACAAATCAAAAATTACAACTCAATACTAGAACAAATATGACTATATGAATGCCTCTGGCAGTGTACCAGGATGTGCAATGATGCTAGCGTAACATGTATGAAAATGATGAACGATGGCTGAGCCACAAATACTATGTCAGCTATATGATCATGCAAAGCAATATGACAATAATGATGTGTGTCATTGATGACCCACAATTATAGGGGATCAATCGTAGTCCTTTCGATAAGTAAGAGTGTCAAACCCAACGAGGAGCAGAAGGAAATGACAAGCGGTTTTCAGCAAGGTATTCTCTGCAAGTACTGAAAGTAGCGGTAACTGATAGTTTCGGTAGCAAGATAATTCGTAACAAGTAACAAGTATAATAAAGTGCAGCAAGGTGGCCCAATCCTTTTTGTAGCAAAGGACAAGCCAGAACGAACTCGTATAATAAGCAAAGCATTCTCGGGGACACATGGGAATTTCATCTAGTCAGTTTCATCATGTTTGTTTGATTCACGTTCGCTACTTTGATAATTTGATATGTGGGTGGACCGGTGTTTGGGTGCTGTTCTTACTTGAACAAGCCTCCCACTTATGATTACCCCCTCTCGCAAGCATCCGCAACTACGAAAGAAGAATTAAGATAACTCTAACCATAGCATGAAACATATGGATCCAAATCAGCCCCTTACGGAATAGCGCATAAATTAGGGTTTAAGCTTCTGTCACTCTAGCAACCCATCATCTAATTACTACTCCACAATGCCTTCCCTTAGGCCCAAAGATGGTGAAGTGTCATGTAGTCAATATTCACACGACACCACTAAAGGAAGCAACAACATACATATCATCAAAATATCGAATGAATACCAAATTCACATGATTACTTATGACAGGACTTCTCCCATGTCCTCGAGAACAAAAGTAACTACTCACAAATCATATTCATGTTCAAGATCAGAGGGGTATTGAATATCATTAAGGATCTGAACATATAATCTTCCACCAAATAAACCATCTAGCATCAACTACAAGATGTAATCAACACTAGTAGCAACCCACAGGTACCAATCTGAGGTTTTGAGACAAAGATTGAATACAAGAGATGAACTAGGGTTTGTGATGAGATGGTGCTGGTGAAGATGTTGATGAAGATTGGTCCTCCCACGATGAGAGGATCGTTGGTGATGTCGATGGCTTCGATTTCCCCCTCCCGGAGGGAAGTTTCCTCGCCGGAATCGCTCTGCCGGAGAGCAAAATAGCTCTTGCCCAGGTTCCGCCTCGAGACGGCGGCGCTTCATCCTGAAAGTCTTCTTCTGATTTTTTAGGGCAAATGGCTTCATATAGCAGAAGGAGGGGGCGGGAGGCGTGCCAGGGGCCCCACAAGCTCGGGGGGCGCCCAGGGGGGTAGGGCGCGCCTCCCAGGCTTGTGGCTTCCTGGTGGGCCCCCTCCTAGTAATTCTTTCGCCAGTATGTTTTATATATTCCAAAATAATTCTCCGTAAATTTTCAGGTCATTTGTAGTTGTGCAGAATAGCTATCTCTGTTCCACCCCCTTTCCGGTCCAGAATTCCAGCTGCCGGCAATCTCCCTCTTCATGTGAATCTTGCAAAATAAGAGAGAAAAGGCATAAGAATTGTACCATAAAATGGAATAATGATAAAAAACATATTAATTAACAGTAGGAAATCATGATGCAAATTGGACGTATCAGTCATATAAAAAGAACGGTGGAAGTTGCATGGCAATATATCTCGGAATGGCTATGGAAATGCCATAATAGGTAGGTATGGTGGCTGTTTTGAGGAAGATATAAGGAGGCTTATGTGTGATAGAGCGTATCATATCACGGGGTTTGGATGCACCGGCGAAGTTTGCACCGACTCTCGATGTGAGAAAGGGCAATGCACGGTACCGAAGAGGCTAGCAAATTGCGGAAAGGTGAGAGTACGTATAATCCATGGACTCACATTAGTCATAAAGAACTCACATACTTATTGCGAAAGTTTATTAGCCCTCGAAGCAAAGTGCTACTATGCATGCCCCTAAGGGGATAGATTGGTAGGAAAAGACCATCGCTCGTCCCCGACCGCCACTCATAAGGTAGACAATCAATAATAAATCATGCTCCAACTTCTTAGCATAACGACAGATCATACGTGCATGCTTCGGGAATCACAAACCTTAACACCAATATTCTTACTAAACCACAATTATCTACTAGCACCTCCCACATATTACCATCTTAATATCGCAAAACTATTGCAAGGAATCAAACTTATCATATTCAGTGATCTACATGAAAGTTTTTATTATATCCCTCTAGAATACCTATCATATTAGGACCATATTCATAACCCGTGCATATTACCATTGCTATCTATTAGACTATCAAAAATTTATAAGTGAAGCATGAGAGTGCAACTATTTGTTTAAAATATAACCACCGCCGTGCTCTAAAAGAAATAAGTGAAGCACTAGAGCAACTGCCTAGCTCAAAAGATATAAGTGAATCACATAGAGTATTCTAACAAATCATGAATAATGTGTGTCCCTCTCAAAAAGGTGTGTTCAGCAAAGATGATTGTAGCAAACTAAAAAGCAAACAAAAGCAAGCAAACTATAGCACAAGATGCTCCAACTAAAACACATATCATGTGATGAATAAAAATATAGCTCCAAGTAATATACCGATAGATTCTAGACAAAAGAGGGGATGCCATCTGGGGCATCCCCAATCTTAGACGCTTGAGTCTTCCTTGAATATTACCTTGGGGTGCCTTGGGCATCCCCAAGCTTAGGCTCTTGCCAATTATTATTCCTTTATCCATCGTAGTCTCACCCAAAACTTAAAAACTTCATCACACAAAACTCAACAGAAACCTCGTGAGATCCGTTAGTATAACAAATAAATCTTAAACTTTAGGTACTATTGTAAATTGATTCATATTTAATATTGGCATAACGCTACTGTACTCCAACTTTCCCATGGCTCATACCCCCCGATACGATCCATGGATTCATCAAAATAAGCAAACTATGCAACAAAAAAAGAATCTGTCTAAAATAGAATAGTTTGGAAAGATCTATTTAAACGCCATACTTCTGTAACTCCAAAAATTCTGAAAAATTAGGACAACGTAAAAAATTCATATACCAATACTGTGTAAACATTTCAGAATTTATCACAGTATAGTAAAGAATGAAAATTCCAGAACTAAGCGCAAAAGTTTCTGTTTCCAAACAACATCAATTATACTATCATCCAAATCATCCCAAAGGCATTACTTTTCACAAACACTAATTAAAAGATAAAAATACAATCATAAAAGAAGCTATAATTGTGTAAACTCACAAAACAGAAAGTAAAACAAAAATTTAAGATACATATTGGGTTGCCTCCCAACAAGCGCTATTCTTTTATGCCCCTAGCTAGGCATAATGCATAGTTTCAAGTATTGTCATCCTTCATTCCCAAATCCTTTTTAATAAAATCTTCCAAAACTTTTCTCATTAATTCTCTACTTTCATGCTCTTCTTTTCTAGTAGGGGAGCTTAAATACTTGAAGGGACTTTGATTGGTGACTTTAACATTCGTAACTTCAAACTCAGAATCATCACCATAAACATCCTCATACAAAACATGTATCTCGTCATCAATTGGATCTCTAGCCATACCTTCAAACCATTCCTCACTAAATCCCTCATCAATTCCTTTAGTAATCCATTCAAATTTATCACAAGCGTTATGGTACAAAGTTTTAATTATTTCAGCATAGGGAACTCTTCTCCTAATATTTTCTCCATAAGCAAAATAATCCTTAGATTCCAACCTATGTATAGTGTCTTTATCATGAAGAATTTCCTCTATGGGTGGACGCTCAAAATCTATTCAATAGAAAGAAAAGATGTCCCTAGCTTCTTTCATTATATAGTCAAATTCATGCATAAGGACAATTGTAGCAATCTTTTTAATTCTAGGATTATGGATATTGGGAAGCTCATAAAATATCTTTTGTAACGCGGGGTGAATGTGCAAAAAAAATCATTCTAACTTAACCACAAGCATAGCAATGGCATCCACATAGCAATTTGTTTTTATCAAGAATAGACTCTTCAATTATGGGTATGACTCCCGCATAGTTGAAAAATTCTTGCATAACATTTTTACCAATAATATTCCCGCTGCCCACATGATAGACTTTAGTTTTAAAAGTGGGTGAAGCTTTGTCCTCACGAGGATCGTGATTAATATCAAAAGACTTAAATTTTTCCTCAAGAGACTCATTAATACTACCCTCACTAGCACTTTCCACAATAACTTTTTTGAACTCAAACATGAAGGCAAAGCAAGCAAACAAGCAAATAAGCAATGCAAATATTTTTGTGTTTTTGTGAAATTGTTTTAGAAGTGGGGGAGATGAAAACGAGAGGCAAATGCAAATAAAAGGCAAATGAAAATAAGAGCAAGTAGATGATAGTTTTTGCGAAGGTACTTGATAGGTTTTGGTGATGTCTCCCCGGCAACGGCGCCAGAAATTCTTCCTGGCACTTGTGAACAGTGTTGGGATTTCCCCGAAGAGGAGAGGATGATGCATTACAGTAGAGATAAGTATTTCCCTCAATTAAGAATCAAGGTTATCAATCCTGTAGGAGAACCACACAGAACCTCGTTTGCAGCACCTACACACACAAAAGCAAACACTTGCACCCAACACAAATAAGAGGGTTGTCAATCCCCTTAGCGGTCACTTGCAAGGATTAATTATGATAGTGATAGATAGAAAAGTAAATTGCAAAAGAAAATAAAAGTAAATGAATTGCAGCAAGGTATTTTTGGATTTTAATATATGATAAAAGTAGACCCGGGGACCATAGTTTCCACTAGAGGCTTCTCTCTCGAACACATAGCATACGGTGGGTAAACAAATTACTGTTGGGCAATTGAAAGAAAAGCGCATAGTTATGACGATATTCAAGGCAATGATCATCTATATAGGCATTGATACGTCTTCGTCGTATATATAATTTTTGATTATTTCATTGCAATATCCTACAATTTCCACATACTTTTGGCAAAATTTTATATGATTTCTTGGACTAACATATTGATCCAGTGCCAGTTCCTGTTTTCTGCTTGTTTTTTGTTTCACAGAGAATCCATATCAAATGAAGTCCAAACGCGATAAAATTTTACGGAGAATTATTTTTGGAATATATGTGATTTTTGGGAGGTGGAATCAATGCAAACGGGGGCCCACAGCCACCACAAGGCATCTTGGCACGACCCGCCCCCCCTAGCCGCGTGGTGTTGCCTTGAATATCGAGAAAAAAATCGTGTTAAAATTTCAGTGCAATCGGAGTTACGAATCTGCAGATATTTAAGAAACGGTGAAATGCCAGAAAAGGGGGAACGCGAAACAGAAGAGAAACAGAGAGAGAGATCCAATATCGGAGGGGTTCCTCCCCTCCGGGAGCCATGGCGGCCATGGAACAGAGGGGAAACTTTCCTCCCATCTAGGGGGGAGGCCAAGGAAGAAGAAGGAGGGGGGCTCTCTCCTCCTCTCTCCCGGTGGCACCAGAACGCCGCCGGGGCAATCATCGTGACGACGATCTACACCAACAACTTCGCCGCCGTCAACACCAACTCTCTCCCCCTCTATGCAGCAGTGTAACACCTCTTCTCCCCGCTGTAATATCTACTTAAACATGGTGCTTAATGCTATATATTATTACCCAATGATGTATGGTCATCCTATGATGTTTGAGTAGGTTCGTTTTGTCCTATGGGTTGATTGATGATCGTGATTGGTTTGAGTTGTATGTTTTTTTTTGGTGTTGTCCTATGGTGCCCTACATGTCGCGCAAGCGTGGGGGATTCCCGTTGTAGAGTTTGCAATACGTTCATAATTCTCTTATAGTGGGCGGCTAGAGTGACAGAAGTTTACACCCGAGTAAGGGGGTTGTTGCGTATGGGAGTAAAGAGGACTTGTTACTTAATGCTATGGTTGGGTTTTACCTTAATGATCTTTGGTAGTTGCAGATGCTTGCTAGAGTTCCAATCATAAGTGCATATGATCCAAGTACGGAAAGTATGTTAGCTCATGCCTCTCCCTCATATAAAATTGCAATAATGATTACCGGTCTAGTTATCGATTGCCTAGGGACAAATCCTTCTCTCGTGTTACAAAATCTTTCTACTAAACAACTAACTTTTATTATCTTGCAAATTACTAGTAATTTTATTCTCGCAAAATAATCCTAGTTTTATTCTTGCAAAGTAGTTCTAGCATTACACCTACAAAGTATTTCTAGTTTCATACTTGTTTTAGGTAAAGCAAACATTAAGTGTGCGTAGAGTTGTATCGGTGGTCGATAGAACTTGAAGGGAATATTGATTCTACCTTTAGCTCCTCGTTGGGTTCGACACTCTTATTTATCGAGAAAGGCTACAACTGATCCCCTATACCTGTGGGTTATCAAGACCTTTTTCTGGCGCCGTTGCCGGGGAGCAATAGCGTGGGGTTGATATTCTCGTGTGTGCTTGTTTGCTTTATCACTAAGTAGATTTTATTTTCTATTCTAAGTTGTTCTTTATCTTTAGTTATGGATATGGAACACGAAACACCAAAAAAATTAGTTGTACTTGCTACTCATGGAGATGGGGAACCTCCTAAAACCCTCGATGCTGGTTATATAGAAAATATTAAACACTACTTTGATAATCCTGATATATCCCCATTCAACTTGATAATGGGAGATACTTTGGATCAACGGGAATACTTTAGGGATTATCGCTTGTCTCAAAAAGGGAAACTCTTATGGGATCAAATTGATTGTTTGCAATGGTATGCTTGGAATTTATGCTTAAGATATTATTATACTTGTTGCTCGAAGATGAAACTTAAAAACCTTCCCTTTCGATGTGAATTTAATGATAATGAAACCTTGGCTTCTTATGCTAATGGTGTATATGATTACTATGATGTGGAACAAATAGAAGAATTTGTTGCTTTTAAGGGTGCTTATGAAATTGAATCTTTATTTGAAAAGTATGAAAATTATGATGATGCTGTTTACAGATCTCAAAATTATGCTATACTTAAATATTACTATGAGAATTATAAATACAATGCCTATATTGATGAATTTCTTGAGAAGGTCTCCACTCTCCAAGAAGAGACTAATATTTTGCAGGAATCTATGGAAGAAAAAACTGCTGAAATTGTGAGCTCATCAGACGAAAAAGATGAGGAGGAGAGCAAAGAACAAAAGGAGGAAGAGCAACTGGCACTGGGCACTAGGTTAATAGGTTAGTCCCAAAAAATGATATATAATTGCATATAAAACATCCAAGATTGATACTATAATAGCATGGAACAATCAAAAATTATACATACGTTGGAGACGTATCACACATCGGCCGTTGTTCTGTGCAGCTTAACGGCCGTCTGCCGCCGCCGCCTGCACCAGCCGCCGCCCATCTACCCGCCGACCCAGCGCCGGCCGATTGCCTCCACCTCGCCCGCAACGTGTTCGAGCAAATTCCTCCAAGGTAAAAATCGTGCAAACTTGGAGGTTTTTTATCGGGGTTGAAGATGTAGTTTGACAATGATTTCCGCATTGTAGATGAGGTCGTGCGACTCCTCTTTCATGGATGATTCCTCATCGGATGAGGAACTTGATTTGAACGAAGAAGAGGACATTGATATGCTAGTGGCGATGCACAAGAGGAAGAACCTGAAGCACGGCTGTTCCGTGTACGGTCGTGAGTTCATCCAGAGAGAACGGGTTGAGGCGCACAAGAGGTTGATGTGCAACTATTTTGGTTCACCACCCTTTTTCTAGAGAGGTACTTCCGACGCCGGTTCTGAATGCCCAATGATTTGTTCATCCACATTTGCAATTCCGTGAAAGCAGCATGATCGATCATTCGAGCAGAGGAGGAATTGTGCCGGGTTGCTTGGACATAGCACCGAGCAGAAGGTCACTGCCGCTTTTCGCATGATGGCCTATGGTGTTCCGGCAGACTACATTGATGACAATTTAGCGATGGCAGAGAGCACTTATATCTTCTATGTCAAGCAATTTGCAAATCTATGGTAGAAGTGTTTGGTCCATGGTACTTGAGAGCACCCAATGCTCAAGACACTCAGAGGCTTTTGGAGATGAACAAAGCCCATGGGTTTCCAGGTATGCTAGGGTCCGTCGATTGCATACACTAGAAGTGGAAGAATTGTCCTAAAGCATGGCATGGACAGTTCAAGGGTCGCGGGAAGGATGCCACCATCATTCTTGAGGCCGTTGCTGATCAAGAAACATGGTTTTGGCATTCATATTTTTTGAGGGGAAATGACAGTAGGGGAGCTCACTTGGCATTCATATTTTGGGATGCCTGGATATTGCAACGACATCAATGTGCTTGACCGGTCACCTCTTTTTGCTAAGTTAGCCAGTGGAGAAGCTCCACCAGTTACCTTTGAAGCAAATGGCGGGTACTACCTTGTAGATGAGATCGACACGAGGTGGAGAACTTTTGTGAAGCCAATCCAAACCCCCCAAGGTAAGAAAGAACTCTCCTTTCACAATGCTCAAGCGGCGGCTAGGAAAGGTGTTGAGAGGGCATTTGGGATTTTGCAATCCCAATTTGCTATTGTGCGAGGATGATACGTCTCCAATGTATCTATAATTTTCGATTGTTCCATGCTATTATAGCATCAATCTTGGATGTTTTTATATGCAATTATATGTAATTATATATCATTTTTTGGGACTAACCTATTAACCTAGTGCCCAGTGCCAGTTGCTGTTTTCTGCTTGTTTTTGGCTTTTCAGAGCATCAGTACCAAACAGAGTCCAAATGCCATGACACTTTTTGGATATTTGTTTCTGGACAAAAGAGACCCTGGAGACTTGGAGAGGAGGCCAGAAGGTTCACGAAGCCTCCACAAGGCAATAGGGCGCGGCCCCAGGGGGGCGTGCCCTGATGCCTTGTGGGGCCCTCGTGGCCCCAATTAACCTAATTCCACACCTATAAATTCACAAATATTCGGAAACCATCAGAGAGCCAGAAGAGAAAACCTTTCCACCGCCGCAAGCCTCTGTTCTTCTGTGATCCCATCTAGAGGCCTTTTCCGATACTCTGCCGGAGGGGGAATCGATCACGGAGGGCTTCTACATCAACCTTGCTGCCCTTCCGATGATGTGTGAGTAGTTTACCACAGACCTATGGGTCCATAGCTAGTATCTAGATGGCTTCTTCTCTCTCTTTGATCTTCAATACCATGTTCTCCTTGATGTTCTTGGAGTTCTATCCGATGTAATCTTCTTTTGCGGTGTGTTTGTTGGGATCCGATGAATTGTGAGTTTATGATCAGATTATTCATGAGAAATATTTGAGTCTTCTCTGAACTCTTTTATGTATGATTAAATATAGCTTTGTATTTCTCTCCGATCTATCGATTTGGTTTGGCCAACTAGATTGGTTTATCTTGCAATGGGAGAGGTGCTTTGTGATGGGTTCAATCTTGCAGTGCTCAATCCCAGTGACAGAAAGGGACATGACACGTATTTGTATTGTTTCCATTAAGGATAAAAAGATGGGGTTTATTCATATTGCTTGAATTTGCTTCTCTACATCATGTCATCTTGCTTAAGACGTTACTCAGTTTTTATTAACTTAATACTCTAGATGCATGTTGGATAGCGGTCGATGAGTGGAGTAATAGTAGTAGATGTAGGCAGGAGTCGGTCTACTTGTCTCGGACATGATGCCTATATACATGATCATTGCCATGAATCCGTCATAAGTATTTGCTTTTCTATCAATTGCCCAACAGTAATTTGATTACCCACCGTATGTTTCTGCGCTCGAGGGAGAAGCCTCTAGTGAAAACTATGGCCCCCGGGTCTATCTTTATCATATAAAAAACATAAAAATACCTTGCTGCAATTTATTTACTTTTATTTAGTTTAGTAATTTACTTTATCAATTTATCTCTATCAGACTTAATCCTTGCAAGTAACCGCTAAGAGGATTGACAACCCTCTTATTCGTGTTGGGTGCAAGTGTTTGCTTTTGTGTGTGTAGGTGATGTTCACTGTATCTTGCTTGATTATTGAAACGTCTCTGTCGTATCTATAATTTTTGATTGTTTCATGCCAATATTCTACAACTTTCATATACTTTTGGCAACTTTTTATATTATTTTTGGGACTAACATATTGATCCAGTGCCCAGTGCCAGTTCCTGTTTTCTGCTTGTTTTTTGTTTTGTAGAAAATCCATATCAAATGAAGTCCAAACACGATAAAAGTTTACGGAGAATTATTTTGGAATATATGTGATTTTTGGGAGGTGGAATCAATGCAAACGGAGGCCCACAGCCTCCACAAGGCATCTTGGCGCGACCCTCCCCCCTAGCCGCATGGTGTTGCCTTGTGGGCACACCGTAAGTCGGTTGGGGCCCTTCTTCGGCCGCAAGGAAGCTTATATCGAGAAAAAAATCATGTTAAAATTTCAGCCCGATCAGAGTTACGGATCTCCGGATATTTAAGAAACGGTGAAAGGCCAGAAAACAAGAACGCGAAACAGAAGAGAAACAGAGAGAGAGAGATCCAATCTCGGAGGGTCTCCTGACCTTCGGGAGCCATGGCGGACACGTACCAGAGGGTAAACTCTCCTCCCATCTAGGGGGGAGGCCAAGGAAGAAGAAGAAGGAGGGGGGCTCTCTCCCCCTCTCTCCCGGTGGCGCCGGAATGCCGCCAGGGCAATCATCGTGACGGTGATCTACACCAACAACTTCGCCGCCGTCAACACCAACTCTCTCCCCCTCTATGCAGTCGTGTAACACCTATTCTCCCCACTGTAATCTCTACTTAAACATGATGATTAACGCTATATATTATTATCCAATGATATGTGGCAATCCTATGATGTTTGAGTAGATTCGTTTTGTCCTATGGGTTGATTGATGATCGTGATTGGTTTGAGTTGTATGTTTTATTTTGGTGCTGTCCTATGGTGCCCTCCGTGTGCATGAATTGTTCTTTTATGACATGCCGATGCATAGGAAGAGAGTTAGACTCCGTTGTTCAATGCTATATGTTAATTTGTGCTCACTACTTAATTACAAATCATTATTAATTAAAATTGGCTTTGATATACCTTGGGATCCGGGTGGATCAATTACTTGAGCACTTTATGCCTAGCTTAATGGCTTTAAAGAAAGCGCTGCCTGGGAGACAACCCGGAAGTTTTAGAGAGTCATTTTATTCTGTTGTGTGCTTTTAAAAAGTTTAAAAACAAAAAAAAATAGAGGGGAACCTAAAACTTTTTCAAAAAGAAAAGTGAAAGTGAGACTGATACGTCTCCAACGTATCTATAATTTTTTATTGTTCCATGCTGTTATATTATCAATCTTGGATGTTTTTATAATCATTTACAGCAATTATATATCATTTTTGGAGACTAACCTATTAACTTAGTGCCCAGTGCCAGTTGCTGTTTTCTGCCCTATTTTTGTTTTACAGCAAATCAATACCAAACGAAGTCCAAATGCCACGAAACTCTTTGGAGATTTTTTTTCTGGACAAGATAAACACTAGAAGCTTCGGGAGAGGGCCAGAAGACCCAGGAGGTGGCCACGAGCCACCAGGGCGCGCCTGGGGGGGCAGGCACGCCCTGGTGCCTCGTGGGCCCCCCTTAGCTCCGTTTGACCTAATTCCACCACTATAAATTCAGGAAAAATCAGAAACCCTCAGGGGAGTCCACGAAATACTTTTTCTGCCGCCGCAAGTTTCTGTTCTCGAGAGATCCCATCTGGAGGCCTTCTCCGGTACTCTGTCGGAGGGGGAATCGATCACGGAGGGGCTCTACATCAACCTTGCTGCCCTTCCGATGATGCGTGAGTAGTTTACCACAGACCTTCGGGTCCATAGGCAGTAGCTAGATGGCTTCTTCTCTCTTTTTGATCTTCAATACAATGTTCAACTCGATGTTCTTGGAGTTCTATCCGATGTAATCACTTTTTCGGTGTGTTTGTTGGGATCCGATGAATTGTGAGTTTATGATCAGATTATCCATGAATATTATTTGAGTCTTTGCTGCACTCTTTTATGCATGATTATTATAGTCTCGTATTTCTTCTCTGGTCTATTGATTTGGTTTGGCCAACTGAGTTGATTTATCTTGCCATGGGAAGAGGTGCTTTGTAATGGGTTCGATCTTGCGGTGCTCAATCCCAGTGACAGAAAGGGACATGACACGTATGTGTCGTTTCTATTAAGGGTAAAAAGATGGGGTTTATTCATACGTGAGTTTATCTTGTCTACATCATGTCATTGTTCTTAAGGCGTTACTCCGTTCTTTATGGACTTAATACACTAGATGCATGCTGGATAGCGGTCGATGTGTGGAGTAATAGTAGTAGATGCAGGCAAGAGTCGGTCTACTTGTCTCGGACGTGATGCCTATATACATGATCATTGCCTTGGATATCGTCATGATTATTTGCTTTTCTATCAATTGCCCAACAGTAATTTGTCTACCCACCGTATGCTATTTTCTCGAGAGAAGCCTCTAGTGAAAACTATGGTCCCCGGGTCTATCTAAATCATATTACTAAAACCCTAAAAATATTGCTGCCATTTTCTTTTATTTATTTTAGTTTGTATTGTTGTTTCAATCTATCTATCTATCACATACAATTTAATCTTGCAATTGACCGCCGAGGGATTGACAACCCCTCGTTTGCGTTGGGTGCAAGGATTTGTTGTTTGTGTGCTGGTGCTGCTAACGAGGTGTTGTGTGATTCTCCTTCTGGTTCGATAACCTTGGTTTCATAACTGAGGGAAATACTTATCTCTATTGTGCTGCATCATCCCTTCCTCTTCGGGGAAAATACCAACGCAAGCTACAAGTAGCAGGAAGAATTTCTGGCGCCGTTGCCGGGGAGACATCATCAACATCTATCAAGTACCTTTGCATAAACTCTCATCTCCTTGCATTTATTTTATTTGCCATTTGCCTCTCGTTTTCATCTCCCCCACTTCTAAAACGTTTTTACAAAAATACAAAAATATTTTTTGTTTTCCTTTTTCTTGTTTGCTCGTTTGCTTGCTTGCTTTATCATCATGGCTAGTTCTTCGCTCGTTACTATTACCCCTGAAAATGAAGTACTCAATTTTAAACAAAGGGGAGGAGAGAATTTAAAAGATGCTTGGTATAGGATTTGTGATGCTCGTAATAGATCAACTCGTAAGCAATCCTCTACCATCCTTCTTCGGAATTTTTATGTGGGCATTACTACTTGGTATTGACTTGTGCTTGATACTATTACTGGTGGCAATTTCTAGATGTGTCCCTCTACGGATGCTTTTAATGCTATGGGAAATTTAGTGGGATCACCACCTATTACTATTAATGAAACAACTTTGACCATGGAACATGATATGCAAAGGTTAGATGCTATTGAAAACAAAATACCTACCAATGAGCATATTGAAAATTTAGATAACAAGATTCATAACCATGTCACTCAATTTGGATCAAAAGTAGGTATTACTCTTAAGATGCTAAAAGAGAAAGAACCAACAATCAACGAAAGGGTGGAACAAAGTCCCGCTAGGATCGATAAGTTGGAGGAAATTATTAATAAATTAGGTGCCGCTTTTTCTTCCACTAAAACTATTGAAAAAACTACTCTTAGCAAGAATTGCAAGTTTATGTATGTCCCTAAAACCAATGGTGCTACTTCTAGTAAGGGAAATGAGGATCTTAAAATGATTAGAGTGCACCCCGATTTCGTTGGTATAATTAAGGAACCTATTCACAAAAGTGAAATTCTTGATTTTGTGCCTAGAAGTGTTATGGTGAGAAACACCTATGTTGAATCTATTAGAAAAAGTGGATGTGTGATTGAGGAATTGGAAACCAAAGATGACAATACTTGAAACTATGCATTATGCCTAGTTAGGGGCATAAAACAATAGCGCTTGTTGGGAGGCAACCCAATGAATAAAATAATTTTTTATGTTATTGTGTGTTTTCACATTTATGCTACGGGTATGATTGTGTTTTTGTGTTTTTAATTAGTGTTTGTGCCAAGTAAAGCCTTTAGGATGATTTGGAAGATAGTATAATTGATGCTGTTTGGAAAACAGAAAGTTTTGCGTCCAGTGTTCGAATTTTGTTTCTGTACTGGAGCGTAAGAAAAATCTAAAATTTTTACACAGTATTGTTATATGAATTACCCACGTTGTCCTGAGTTTTCAGAATTTTTGGAGTTACAGAAGTATGGCTTTTAAATAGATTGCTACAGACGGTTCTGTTTTCGACAGATTCTGTTTTTGATGCACTACTTGCTTGTTTTGATGAATCTATGGATTGAATCAGGGGGTATAAGCCATGGTTAAGTTAGAGTACAGTAGGTATAATGCAAAAATAAAATATGAATGGGTTTGCAACAGTACTTAAAGTAGTTATTTATTTTGTTATACTAACGGATCTCACGAAGGTTTTGTTGAGTTTTGTGTGATTGAAGTTTTTAAGTTTTGGGTGAGATCGCGATGGATGAAGGAATAAGGAGTAGCAAATGCCTAAGCTTGGGGATGCCCGAGGCACCCCAAGGTAATATTCTAGGAAGACTCAAGCGTCTAAGCTTGGGGATGCCCCGGAAGGCATCCCCTCTTTCTTCTAACAACCATCGGTAATTTTACTTGGAGCTATATTTTTATTCGTCACATGATATGTGTTTTGCTTGGAGCGTCTTGTATTATATGAGTCTTTGCTTTGTTTACTTTTTAGTTTGTCACAATCACCTTTGCTGGACACACCAATTTGAGAGAGCTACACGTTCATCATAATTTTTAGAATACTCTATGTGCTCCACTTAAATTTTTTAAGCTAGGCAGTTGCTCTAGTGCTTCACTTAAATCTTTTTGAGCACGGTGGTGGTTAAGTTTTGAAGAAATAAACTCTCTTGCTTCACTTATATTATTTTGAGAGTTGATTTAAAATTTTGAAGAAATGAATTCTCATGCTTCACTTATATTATTTTGAGAATTGATAAGATTAAAATTTTGAAGAAATATTTAAACTCTCATGCTTCACTTATATCTTTTTGAGAGTTGATAATAGTAATGGTAATTTGCACAAGATATGAATTTGGTCCCAAAGTGATGAATATTCAAGAGGGATAGAAATAAAAACTTTCATATAAATCATCGGATATGATAAGTGTGATTCCTTGCAATAGTTTTGCGATATGGAAATGATAATATGTGAGTCATGTTAGTGAGTAATTGTGATTTAGTAAGAATATTAATGTTAAGGTTTGTGATTACCTATGCATGCACATTAAGTCAATAGTTATGCAAAGACATTATATCCTACTTATGGTGCATTATTCGGTGTTAGTTGTGTTCAATGCATGTTTATGACCGTTTTCATTTTTTGGTTGGTTTCTTCTCAATCTATTTGCTAGCCTTCATTTGTACTAAGCGGAAATACTGCTTGTGCATCCAAAATCCTTAAACCCAAGTTGTGCCAAATGAGTCCACTATATCTACCTATATGCGGTATTTCAATGCCATTCCAAGTAAATTTGCATGTGCCAACTCTAATTTTCAAAATAAATTTTCCGTTTTGTGTGCCCGTACCGCTCATGAAGCGGCAGGGGGTGGCCATTATTCTCCATGCTAGGTGTGTTATTCTCACGATGAGTGTTTATTCACTTGTCATTGCACGAGAGAATGGTTGGTAATAGGGATGCCCAGTCCCACAATGAAATCAAAATTTAATAACAACAAAATTCCTTGGAAAGTGTTGGTATGGAGGGCACCCGTGGATACGGCTAGCCATGGATTGTGAAAGAATGGTGGAAAGGAAATGAACTTTATTTTCTGTTTCGGAACCACCTATGATGTGTCTAGCATGGAAAATATTGGGAATTCTCGGTCGCTTTCGTTGACAGGAAAAGCATGGCTCTCAAAATATTTTTATCTCTCTAATTTCAGCTTTGAGCTCTGGCACATTAGCAAATCTCTGCTTCCCTCTGCGAAGGGCCTATCTATTTACTTTTATGCAACTTTTTGTTTTTATTTGAGTCTCCATATTCTCTTACAAAAGCACCAACTAGAGAGCACTATTGTCATGTAGGGGAACGCGACAGAAAACAAAAAAAAATCGGTACAGTGAGCACGCCCAGGACCACTATGGAGATGTCATACAGGGTTTGATCTGATCCATACCGACTCGTAGCGCAGCGGAAGAAGAGTCGGTGTAGATCGTCAGTGCAGATCCCCGCAGCTAGGATTTACAACCTCCCAACCGCGAGGATGTACTCCCTCGTCGGACAGCCCTTCGGGAGGCGGTCGGACAGTCCCTCGGACAATGTCATGGACAACCCTTGGAGAGGACCCTCGAAACTCGAACGGTAACTCGGACAGCCCTTCGGGAGGACACTCGAACAGCCCCTTGGGCAAAAGATCGAAACTACGACCTCTCTACGGGGTTGCATACATACGGTGTCAAATATCCGGCAGGGCTTCGCCGTCCAGAACTAGTTCCTGCCGGAACCCAGACAGCCTTTCGGCTCTATGAAACTATTTCGCTGGGAGGGAGAGAGAAGCCAGACAAGTCTATGGCATGTGTATGAGAGCAAGGATGAGATTTGGAGAGCACCCCTCCACCTCTATTTATAGGAAAACCATATGGGAAAAATATCCAAAAAACCCATCACATGGATCCTCCTCAAGGGCATAAAAGGAAGGCAAGTGGAGCTCCATGGAGGAGCTCCAACTTGGCCGGCCACCCCTAGGGGGCCCCCCCCACATGGGGTTTCCTTGCTCCCCAATCCCATCTAGAAGCCTTTTGGGAAAAGCCCTAAAAGGTGGCTTTCCAAAAAAAAATCCATAAAGTGATTTTCACTATTCACGGAACCAATTTTCCACGACCGTTAAATCCAAAAATATTTCTGTGGGTCTTAAGAATAATTCCAGTACCCACACAAATGATTTTGGACGCGTTCCGAAACAATTTTGGATTAGTGATTTTCTTCTGCGAAAAGCAACCAAATCGGTTCCGGCAGCTCCGGAACATTTCCGGTTTTTATCCCGGAAAATTCCCAGAAGTTTCCAGAACACTTCTGGCATCCTCCAAGAATTTCCAAACGTGTGCCGAAACCAATTTGACTTAATGGTATCCCCTGAAACAACTTTTCAGTTTTACCGGAACTATTCAGGTGTCCTCTCCGGAACGTTTCCGTTGCGTCCGAAACTTTTCCGGTGATTTTCTCTCAGACTCCATGTCTAGTATTCAGCAGATAGATGACCCTTAAGCGTGTGACCCTTTAGGTTCGGTGAAGTATAGACATGACCCGGATCACTTTCCGATCAATGATCAACATCGGAGCCGTGGACACCCATATTGACCCCTATACCCACACGAATGAATATTCGAGTGAACCTCCAGTTGCCGTGTGCTATTCCTGTTGCTTCGCGATATGTTACAAACACCCGACGTGAGATTTAGCTGCATCCCCGTGGATCAACAAATGTCCACCATGCAAGTTACCTCGTTACCGGTTTTGTTCTCTTTTCTCGTTTCCGTCTTCCGGCATCCCAGTGATCAAATCACAATGTGTCTGGCCAGACGATGATGGATACCGTAACACCGAGAGTGCCCGAGAATATCTCTCCAACGTCGGAGGAGAGCAAATCCCAATCTTGAGCTATCTTGTTACTTGCCATACTTTTCTGTGAACCCGTAAGCCGCCGTAATAGCCACCCAGTTACGGATGACGTTTAACAAACCCCAAAGTTCACGAAGCAAGTACGAAGGAACTCGATACTCTCATGGTCTAAGGAATTATGCAAACATTAACTATCTATGTGTTATAAACCATTAACTTGTGACGAATGTATCTCATAGCATAACATCAATTCGGGTCGACTCAACACAAGTGTTCTCCTAACATTGTGCCCTCAAAAATTGCCGGCATAGACATGCCCATGATCAGGAAAACAGGATCATGATGCAATACTTGAGCCAGTCTTAGAGGCAAGACTAGGAATACATTTTACCGTTTAGCATACCACACGTGCACATGAGTTTCCCTCCGAGCCTCGTGGATATTGCAGACTCGAGAATCATTGCAGTTATAGCATGGAACATAAACATTCATTACAAACTCGGAGATACAAAATAACTGTGATTACTGCCTCTAGGGCATATCTCCTACATGTCATACTTGTGCATTGGATGTAGCTAATATTTGAGTGTGTTTCATGAATGGATCAATGATTGAGCATAATGGGCTAGGGATAACTTTCTTTAGCGCTGATATTTTGAAAGACATAGTTGCTTGTTAGCATGCTTGAGTATTTATATTTTCATGTCAAATTATAGACTATTGCTTTGAATCATTCAAGTCCAATGTCCATGCTACAAAAGAAAAGAATATGTGATGAATATGATAGGCAGCATTCCACATCAAAAATTCTGTTTTTATCATTTACCTACTCGAGGACGAGCAGGAATTAAGCTTGGGGATGCTGATACGTCTCCAACATATCTATAATTTTTGAATGTTCCATGTTGTTATATTATCAATCTTGGATGCTTTTATAATCATTTACAGCAATTACATATCATTTTTGGAGACTAACCTATTAACTTAGTGCCCAGTGCCAGCTGTTGTTTTCTGCCCTGTTTTTGTTTTACAGAAAATCAATACCAAACGAAGTCCAAATGCCACGAAACTTTTTGGAGATTTTTTTCTGGACAAGATAAACACTAGAAGCTTTGGGAAAGGGCCAGAAGACCCAGGAGGTGGCCATGAGCCACCTGGGCGCGCCTGGGGGGCAGGCGCGCCCTGGTGCCTCGTGGGCCCCCCTGAGCTCCGTTTGACTTAATTCCACCACTATAAATTCAGGAAAAATTAGAAACCCTCAGGGAATCCACGAAATACTTTTTCCGCCGCCGCAAGTTTCTGTTCTCGAGAGATCCCGTTTGGAGGCCTTCTCCGGTACTCCGCCGGAGGGGGAATCGATCACGGAGGGGCTCTACATCAACCTTGCTGCCCTTCCGATGATGCATGAGTAGTTTAACACAGACCTTCGGGTCCATAGGCAGTAGCTAGATGGCTTCTTCTCTCTTTTTGATCTTCAATACAATGTTCTCCTCGATGTTCTTGGAGTTCTATCCGATGTAATCACTTTTTGCGGTGTGTTTGTTGGGATCCGATGAATTGTGAGTTTATGATCAGATTATCCATGAATATTATTTGAGTCTTTGCTGCACTCTTTTATGCATGATTATTATAGCCTCGTATTTTTCTCCGGTCTATTGATTTGGTTTGGCCAACTGAGTTGATTTATCTTGCCATGGGAAGAGGTGCTTTGTAATGGGTTCGATCTTGCGGTGCTCAATCCCAGTGATAGAAAGGGACATGACACGTATGTATCGTTGCTATTAAGGGTAAAAAGATGGGTTTTATTCATACGTGAGTTTATCTTGTCTACATCATGTCATCGTTCTTAAGGCATTACTCCATTCTTTATGGACTTAATACACTAGATGCATGCTGGATAGCGGTCGATGTGTGCAGTAATAGTAGTAGATGCAGGCAAGAGTCGGTCTACTTGTCTCGGATGTGATGCCTATATACATGATCATTGCCTTGGATATCATCATGATTATTTGCTTTTCTATCAATTGCCCAACAGTAATTTGTCTACCCACCATATGCTATTTTCTCGAGAGAAGCCTCTACTGAAAACTATGGCCCCCGGGTCTATCTAAATCGTATTACTAAAACCCTAAAAATATTGCTGCCATTTTCTTTTATTTATTTTATTTTGTATTTTTCTTTCAATCTATCTATCAATCACATACAATTTAATCTTGCAATTGACCGCCGAGGGATTGACCTAAGTATGCTAAGTATGTCATTAATGAACTAAATAAGCTAAGTATAGGTCATTATTGAGCTAACCTAGGTAATTATGCCATTTTTGAGCTAACTAAGCATATTAAGTCATTTTGGAGGAAAAAATGCTAAGTGTAGGTCATTTTAGAGCTAACCTAGGTAAATAGGTCATTTTGGAGCTAAACCAAGGTTATTATGCCATTTTTTACCTAAGTAAGCTAATTATGTCATAAATGAACTAGCTAAGCTAAGTATAGGTCATTATTGAGCTATCTTAGGTAGTTATGCCATTTTTTAGCTAACTAAGCATATTAAGTCATTTTGGAGGAAAAAATGCTAAGTATAGGTCATTTTAGAGCTATCCTAGGTAAAATAGGTCATTTTGGAGCTAAGTAAGGTTATTATGTCATTTTTGAGGAAAATAAGCTAAGTAAATGACATTTTGGAGCTAAACCAAGGTTATTATGCCATTTTTACCTAAGTAAGCTAATTATGTCATAAATGAACTAGCTAAGCTAAGTATAGGTCATTTGAGAGCTAACCTAGGTAAAATAGGTCATTTTGGAGCTAAGTAAGGTTATTATGTCATTTTCGAGGAAAATAAGCTAAGTATATGACATTTTGGAGCTAAACCAAGGTTATTATGCCATTTTTGACCTAAGTAACCTAATTATGTCATAAATGAACTAGCTAAGCTAAGTATAGGTCATTTTTGAGCTAGCCTAGGTAGTTATGCCATTTTTGAGCTAACTAAGCATATTAAGTCATTTTGGAGGAAAAACTGCTAAGTGTAGGTCATTTTAGAGCTATCCTAGGTAAAATAGGTCATTTTGGAGCTAAGTAAGGTTATTATGTCATTTTCAAGGAAAATAAGCTAAGTATATGACATTTTGGAGCTAAACCAAGGTTATTATGCCATTTTTGACCTAAGTAAGCTAATTATGTCATAAATGAACTAATTAAGCTAAGTATAGGTCATTATTGAGCTAGCCTAGGTAAAATAGGTCATTTTGGAGCTAAGTAAGGTTATTATGTCATTTTCGAGGAAAATAAGCTAACTATATGACATTTTGGAGCTAAATAGGTCATTTCTTAAGCTAAGTATGCATTTGTTAAGCAAAACACTAGGGAAAACGTACCGTCATCACGGAGGTGAAGGATTGGTCGCGCCAGTGGCAGACGCAGAAGGATCGGTCGATGCTTGTCGGGAGTTACGCTGCACCAAAGATCATTTGCAATGTCTCGTTAGCATGATGCAACTCAAATGTGAAGACTAGTAACTAATGACCATTCAAATGAAACTCACCGTGCCCGCCGGAGCAATGACTGGGATCGGCGGAGGGGTCTGACCGTTGCTCTGGCACATGGTCTGCACATTTGGTTTTCACGAGTCAGTCATATTAGTTAGTAATGAAACGAACATTACGTGCATGATTTGGCTAATATGCAGAAGAAACTTACCACGAAGAGCTCGTATAAGGCCCAGTGAGACGCGTCGTTCCGGTTCCTCTCCTCCTCCAACAGCGTAGCAGTCCTCTCCTCCAACTCCCTCTCCCTCTCCGCCGCCTGCCTCTTTGCCTCCGCCAGAAGCTCCTGGGTCTTCGCTCTCTCTTTCTCAAGAGCAGCCTGCAACACCACTCCTCGTTAGCATTGTAATCATCGACGGCCGCACACACAATGTAATGGAGGAAAGGTATCTGAGTCCGTATAACTAACCTCGATTTGGAGCTCCATTGGCCGTGGACGAGGCCTTATCTCAGGATCGGAGCTCGTCTGGCGCTTCTTGATCTCCGGGAGAGTGCTAGGACAACGTATCAGTCCATCCCCAATGGCTATCGAGCCGTGGGGCCTCCCGCCACCAGATATCATCACCAGCTCTAGATCAAGAGGTTGCCGGCTCGGGTTAAAGTCCTCCCCTTTCCTCGCCTTCCCCTCGTCTCTATACCTCACGAGCTTGTTGTGGGAGGAGATGTTGGTGAAGCTCTCTGGATGATCAAGGTCAGACTCAGAGAATGCCTTGGCCTTCTTGTACTTTGCAGTATGGGCCATGGCATAGAGGTCGAACACCTCTGGCACCTCCGTCTTGTTGTGTCGCGCCTAAAAGAGAGGAACAAAGTATTAGTTAAGGGCTCAAGCTAGCATGAAGAATGAAATTGCATGAATCATGAAGCAAACCACATACCCAGTTATTCCCGTACTCGTATAGGTTGGCGCTCCCTTGATGGTGTGGCACACCAACCATTTTGGCACGCCGCTCCTTGGCATTGTTGTGGACGGCTAGCCATTGAGGAGAGCACCACTCATCCACCAACGCCTCCCAACAGTCCATCCTATCCGCACACCATCTCGGGGGCACCTAAGTTAGTCAAGAGAAATTTCAGCGCTACGCCTACGAATCAAATCAAGGAAACTAAGTACAAGGCCTTAAAAATAGGTATTTACCTTAATGTACTTCTCCTTACACAGAAACTTGCCGCGGCACTTCGTCTTGGACCTCTTAATACCAGTCGAGGTGTAGTAGTCTCGAACAGCCTGCACCCAAGCCTCGTGCCGTAAGTTCTGAAGTAGGCGCCTGCACTCGGTTTCGATAGCCATAGCCGCGGCCTCCTCCTCTCCCTCAAGACACCTGTAGAAGGTCTGCAATCAAACAAGACAACACTGATTAGTACAATAACTCGGTATTGTTGATTTTTAATTCTGTAAAGGAGAAATTACCCAAAACATCTGGATCACCATCTCGGCCCTCGTGCGGCACAAGACACCATCGATCCTCTCCTGCGGCGGGGCCGGGGCAGCCAAGTACAACTCCCAGCTCAGTCCGAGCTGTCGAACCTGACCCTCACCGGGCAACATGACCCACCCCGGGAAGTTCTGCCGGCAAAGCACACCAAGGCCCCCCCAATCGTGCCTCGGTCGGGAGATGCAAAATCAAATGCTGCATTGGATTAAAGAAGCCCGGTGGGAAGATCTTCTCTAACTTGCAGATCAACTCCGGCGCCAACTCTTCCATTTCATCTAGCAAGCCAGGCGATAGTTCTTTCGCACAAAGAACACGGAAGAAATAGCTCAACTCTGCCAGTACTAGCCATTCATCCTCAGGGATAAAGCCACGCAACATCACCGGCATTACCCGCTCAAGCCATATGTGCCAATCATGACTCTTGAGACCAAATATTTTCAATTTTTCAAGACTCGCTCCTCTCTTTAGATTCGCTGCATACCCATCGGGGAACATCAACTCCTTTTTCACCCACAGGATAATTTCCCTCATATCTGGCCTTCCAAGATTGAACCATGCCTTTGGCTTCGTCCAGTTCTGCTTTCCTTTCGGTTGTCGCATGTTTTGTAACGGTCTATCACATAGAGCCTCCTGATCGACTCTAGCCTTAGGATTATCCTTTGACTTCCCCTCTATGCTGAACAATGTACCAAAGAGGGCCTCGGCGACATTCTTTTCAGTGTGCATCACGTCGATGTTGTGTGGACAAAGGAGGTCTGTGAAGTAAGGCAGATCCCACAAGCATTTCTTGTGAGTCCAGGCGTGTTCCGAATTATACCCCTTGAAATACCCTGGACGCTCTAGATCCGGCTCGAGAGCGTTTAACTGATCCAGGGTCTGTTGGCCTGTCAACGCAGGTGGTGCAGAGTTTTTGACAACTCTACCTTTGATGAATTTCTTCTTGTGTTTTCTGAACTTATGGCGAGGATCCAGGAACTGTCTATGCAAGTCGAAGCAAGAATACTTGCGACCCGCATCCAGCCAACGAAACTCAAGAGCTGCCTTGCATGTGGGGCACGGGAACCTTCCATGCACACACCAGCCAACGAATAGCGCATACGCCGGCAAGTCATGCATCGAGTACATGTACCACACATGCATTAGGAAGTTTTTTTGTAGCGGCGTCGTATGTCTTGATCCCATTATCCCAAGCTTCTTGCAATTCATCCTTAAGCGGCTGCATGTACACATTCATACTCTTCCCCAGATAGTTGGGCCCCGGAATTATCAACGTCAGGAAAATGTTCTTTCTTTGCATAATCTGTCCGGTGGGGAGATTGAGTGGAATGACAAATACAGGCCAACTACTGTATTGGGCTGCCATCATAACAAACACATTGAACCCATCCGTGCTAATGGCGACTCGAGGATGCCTTGGATCTGCCGCTTTATCATGATGTATTGCATCGAAGTGCTTCCACTCAAAAGCGTCCGATGTGTGTACCAACATCTGATTCCCATCTGCATCTAGTTCGGTTCTTTTGCCCAATTTGTGCCATGTCATCTGTCTGGCCGTCTCTTCGACCATGAAAAGACGTTGAAGTCTTGGTATGATTGGCATATACCGAAGAACATTAACTGGGATTTTTGTCTGACTCTTCTCACCCATACCGTTGTCTACCACAACATACCTGGAAGACTTGCAAATGGGACAATAGTTCAAGTCCGCATACTCAAGCCTAAATAAGGCACATCCATTCTCACAGGCATCTATCTTCTCATAGGGCATCTTAAGTACACGGAGGATTTTGTCCGACTGGTACAGGTTTGCAGGCATTACATGGCCTTTGGGTAGAAAGCGTCCAAATAGTGTCATCATCGCGTCGTAGCATTCTCTGCCCAAGTTGAATTGAGCCTTCAGAGCCATTACTTGTGCGATGGCATCCAGCTGACAAAGCTCAGTGTGCTCGTGGAGAGGACGTTTTGAAGACTCCAATATCATTGAAGGCCTTTGCAGATTCCTCCATCTCATTGTCCAAATCCTGAGCATCATCAAAGTCTTCCACCATGTCTTCGATCCTGGTACCATGCTCGTCGGTGCAACGACGGCCCACCTCAGCTCTGGCACGTTCGGCAGACTCACCATGAAATGTCCAGACCGTATAAGCAGGCGTAAAACCCCACTTCTGCAGGTGTTTACTCATTTCAAGCTCTGTCCTCTTATGATAGTTGTCGCACCGGACACAGGGGCACCAGGTTTTTCTCTCGCCATTTGCAAATGCGGCTCTCACAAACCCCTTGGTTTTTGTTAACCATTCATCGGTCATGTCTTTCTGACTAGTGTGACCGGTGTACATCCACGCACGATCACTCATCTTGCCTAGCTACTGGACACACAAGAAATATATACATAATTCAGCAAACCATATTCATCAGTTAATGGAGTTTGTCAGTTTTATTACGTCCATGCAACCTAGACGCTAATAGGTAAAGATAGGTCCCAATCCCACCCGAGTATGTGTAGATTGGGTTCATTTTCCCATGCTCTGCTCCGGATCCGACGCAAAATTTTGGCAGCACCTCCCCGCTGTTCTCCGGATACACGTCTCGGCAATAAGCAGAGAGGATGTGTACCCGGAGAACAACAGGGAGGCACTGACGAAATTCTGCATCGGATCCGGAGCAGAGCATATGGGAAAACGAACCCAATCTACACATACTCGGGCTGTCCATGGATAACGTTGGACAATTCGAAAGAATCACGGTTATAAATATGCAAATGCATGCATATTTATAGATGTAACCCTTTCGAACGGGAGACGCATAGTGGTCACGCATACTGATGATTGAAGACATCTATAGCTAGCAAGTTTCATCGGCATGAAGACCGGAACAGAGCAAATGAAGGGGGTAGGAGGAGATGTCATTTGTGCTCACCCACGAACGCAGGGGCGGAGCTCGTCGAACGCACGGGGAGGTCGTCGAACACCAGACCCTCGCAGCGACGAAACAACTGCACATTTAAATCCACCCGATCAACACAAATATATATGATGTTTTTCATAACAAAATAAGAAAATATATGACCTAACTCATAATTCACAAATATATGACGGGGTGTCAGGTCGGGGTGTCGGGGTGTCGGGTCGGGGTGTCGGGGTGTCGTGGTGTCGGAGTGTCGGGTCGGGGTGTCGGGGTGTCGGGGTGTCGTGTCTTGGTGTCGGGGTGTCGGGGTGTCACGGTGTCGTGTCGGGGTGTCGAGGTGTCGTGTCGGGCTGCCGGGCTGTCGGTGTGTCGGGGTGTCGGGGTGTCATGTCGGGGTGTCGTGTCGGGGTGTCGTGCTGTCGGGTCGGGATGTCGGGGTGTCGTGGTGTCGGGGTCTTTTTTTCTCTTTTTCCTTTTCTTCTTCTTCCTTTTCTTCATTTTCTTCTTCTTCTTCTTCTTCTTCTTCTTCTTCTTCTTCTCTTCTTCTTCTTCTTCTTCTTCTTCTTCTTCTTCTTCTTCCTTTCCTTTTTCCTCTTCTTCTTCTCCTCCTCTCCTCTTTTTTCTTCTTCTTCTTCTTCTTCTTCTTCTTCTTCTTCTTCTTCTTCTTCTTATTCTTCTTCTTCTTCTTCTTCTTCTTCTTCTTCTTTTTTCTTCTCCTCCTCCTCTTCTTCTTCTTCTTCCTTTCCTTTTTCCTCTTATTCTTCTCCTCCTCTCCTCTTTTTTTCTTCTTCTTCTTCTTCTTTTTTCTTCTCCGCCTCCTCCTCTTTTTCTTCTTCTTCTTCTTCTTCTTCTTCTTCTTCTTCTTCTTCTTCTTCTTATTATTATTTTTTCTTCTTTTCCTTTTTTCTATTTACCTAAATATCTATTTACCTAAACATCTAAACATCTATTTACCTAAACATCTAATTTTCTTACTGCAAAAATAGAAAGACAACTAAAAAAACAAAAAAAATAGAGGGGCAGGAGGGGGGAGCTCACCAGAGGGGGGCAGGGGGGTCTGGGCCGCCGGGGCGGCCGAGGCAGCGGGGGCGGCCGGGGCAGCGGGGGCGGCCGGGCCGGGCTTCGGGGGCGGCGGGGCAGCGACGGGGAGGCAGGGAGGGGCGGCGACGGGGCGGGGTGGCAGGGAGGGGTGGCGACGGGGCGGGGTGGCAGGGAGGGGGCGGCGACGGGGCGGCGGCGGCGGCGGCGGATGAGAGAGAAAGAGAGGCGCGTGGGAGTGGGGGTTTCGGGCGGGGTGCACAGCCATTAAGGTAACCCCCCTCTTTGCCGTCTGCTGACAGACGGCAAAGAACTCTTTGCCGTTAGCTAGCCAGCGCCGTGACCCTGTGAGCCCCACCCTCACCTCTTTGCCGTCTGCCTAGCCCTTCTTTGCCGTCTGCTAGCAGACGGCAAAGAGGTGGCAGACAGCAAAGAAGGTGCCCTAGCCAACGCCGTGCCACGGGGGGGCCACCAGCCTCTTTGTCGTCTGCCATTGGCCTCTTTGCCATCAGCTGGCAGACGGCAAAGAGACAGCCGACGGCAAAGACCCTCTTTGCCATCAGCTGGTACTTTGCCGTCTGCTTTGCCAAAGCAGGCGGCAAAGAGCCTCTTTGCCGTCAGCTGGCAGACGGCAAAGAGGTGACAGATGGCAAAATGCCAGATTCCAGTGGTGAGTACATACGGTGTCAGCTATCCGGCAGGGCTTCGCCGTCCAGAACTAGTTCCTGCCGGAACCCAGACAGCCTTTCGGCTCTACGAAACTATTTCGCTGGGAGGGAGAGAGAAGCCAGAAAAGTCTATGGCATGTGTATGAGAGCAAGGATGAGATTTGGAGAGCACCCCTCCACCTCTATTTATAGGAAAACCATATGGGAAAAATACCAAAAAACCCATCACATGGATCCTCCTCAAGGGCATAAAAGGAAGGCAAGTGGAGCTCCATGGAGGAGCTCCAACTTGGCCGGCCACCCCTAGGGGGGCTCCCACATGGGGGTTCCTTGCTCCCTTCTAGAAGCCTTTTGGGAAAAGCCCTAAAAGGTGGCTTTCCAAAAATATATCCATAAAGTGATTTTCACTATTCACGAAACCAATTTTCCACGACCGTTAAATCCGAAAATATTTCTATGGGTCTTAGAATAATTCCAGTACCCACACGAATTATTTTGGGCGCATTCCGAAACAATTTTGGATTAGTGATTTTCATCTGCGAAAAGCAACCAAATCGGTTCCGGCAGCTCCGGAACATTTCTGGTTTTTATCCTGGAAAATTCCAAAAAGTTTCCAGAACACTTCTGGCATCCTCCAAGAATTTCCAGGCGTGTGTTGAAACCAATTTGACTTAATGGTATCCCCTGAAATAACTTTTCAGTTTTACCGGAACTATTCTGGTGTCCTCTCCGGAACGTTTCCGTTGCGTCCGATACTTTTCCGGTGATTTTCTCTCAGACTCCCTGTCTAGTATTCAGCAGATAGATGACCCTTAAGCGTGTGACTCTATAGGTTCGGTGAAGTATAGACATGACCCGGAACACTTTCCGATCAATGATCAACATCGGAGCCATGGACACCCATATTGACCCCTATACCCACACGAATGAATATTCGAGTGAACCTCCAGTTGTCGTGTGCTATTCCTGTTGCTTCGTGATATGTTACAAACACCCAAGGTGAGATTTATCTGCATCCCCGTGGATCAACAACTTGTCCACCATGCAAGTTACCTCGTTACCGGTTTTGTTCTCTTTTCTCGTTTCCGTGTTCCGGCATCCCAGTGATCAAATCACAATGTGTCTGGCCAGACGATGATGGATACCATAACACCGAGAGGGCCTGAGAATCTCTCTCCATCGTCAGAGGAGCAAATCCCAATATTGAGCTATCTTGTTACTTGCCATACTTTTCCATGAACCCGTAAGCCGCCGTAATAGCCACCCAGTTACGGATGACGTTTAACAAACCCCAAAGTTCACGAAGCAAGTACGAAGGAACTCGATATTCTCATGGTCTGAGGAATTATGCAAACATTAACTATCTCTATGTTATAAACCATTAACTTGTGACGAATGTATCTCATAGCATAACATCAATTCGGGTCGATTCAACACAAGTGTTCTCCTAACATTGTGCCCTCAAAAATTGCTGGCATAGACATGCCCATGATCAGGAAAACAGGATCATCATGCAATACTTGAGCCAGTCTTAGATTATCTGTATGAAGTTTTGCTTGAAAATCATGAATCTGAAAATTCTTATGAAGAAGTTTATAAAGTGATCCATGGTAGCTCCTTGATTGAAAAGCATGATTGCAATGATGTTATTACAAATTCTATTAATGTCAATTGTGTTAATAATATGCAAAACTACAAGCTTGGGGATGATGATTTTGTTATGTCCACTACTTATTGCAATGATCATGATTGGGGTGATAATGCTTCTTATGATCTTGAAAATTTATTTAAGCCCTAGAGGCAGTAATAACAGTTATTTTGTATCTCCGAGTTTGTAATGAATGTTTATGTTCCATGCTATAACTGCAATGATTCTCGAGTCTGCCATATCCACGAGGCTCGGAGGGAAACTCATGTGCACATGTGGTATAATAAACGGTAAAATGTATTCCTGGTCATGCCTCTATGACTGGCTCAAGTATTGCATGATGATCCTGTTTTCCTGATCATGGGCATGACTATGCCGGCAATTTTGAGGCCACAATGTTAGTAGAACACTTGTGTTGAATCGACCCGAATTGATGTTATGCTATGAGATACATTCGTCACAAGTTAATGATTAATAACACAGAGATAGTTAATGTTTGCATAATTCCTTAGACCATGAGAGTATCGAGTTCCTTCGTACTTGCTTCATGAACTTTGGGGTTTGTTAAACGTCATCCGTAACTGGGTGTCTATTACGGCGGCTTACGGGTTCACAAAAAAGTATGACAAGAAACAAGATAGCTCAAGATTGGGATTTGCTCCTCCGATAATGGAGAGATATTCTTGGGCCCTGTCAGTGTTACGGTATCCATCATCGCCTGGCCAGACACATTGTGATTTGATCACTGGGATGCCGGAACACGGAAACGAGAAAAGAGAACAAAATCGGTAACGAGGTAACTTGCATGGTGGACAAGTTGTTGATCCACGGGGATGCACTAAATCTCACCTCGGGTGTTTGTAATATATCGTGAAGCAATAGGAATAGCACACGGCAACTGGAGGTTCACTCGAATATTCATTCGTGTGGGTATAGGGGTCAATATGGGTGTCCACGGCTCCGATGTTGATCATTGATCGGAAAGTGTTCCAGGTCATGTCTGTACTTCACCGAACCTATAGGGTCACACGCTTAAGGGTCATCTATCTGCTGAATACTAGACGGGGAGTCTAAGAGAAAATCACCGGAAAAGTTTCAGACGCAACGGAAATGTTCCGGAGAGGACACCGGAATAGTTCCGGTAAAATTCAAAAGTTGTTTCAGGGGATACCATTAAGTCAAATTGGTTTCGGCACACACCTGGAAATTCTTGGAGGATGCCAGAAGTGTTCTGGAAACTTCTGGGAATTTTCCGGGATAAAAACCGGAAATGTTCCGGAGCTGCTGGAACCGATTTGGTTGCTTTTCGCAGATGAAATTTACTAATCCAAAATTGTTTCGGAACACGTCCAAAATCATTTGTGTGGGTACTGGAATTATTCTAAGACCCACAGAAATATTTTTGGATTTAACGGTCGCGGAAAATTGGTTTCATGAATAGTAAAAATCACTTTATGGATATTTTTTGGAAAAGCCACCTTTTGGGATATTTCCCAAAAGGCTTCTAGAAGGGATTGGGGAGCAAGGAACCCCCATGTGGGGGGGGGGGACCTAGCGGTGGCCGGCCAAGGTGGGGCTCCTCCATGGAGCTCCACATGCCACACCTTTTTCTCTTTTATTCTTTTATGTGAGACATAAAGTGGGGGTACTTTTGGTATTTTTGTATGCCAACTTTACCCCTTGGCTTTCCTATAAATAGAGGTGAAGGGGTGCTCTCCAAAGCTCATCCTTGCTCTCATACACATGCCATGCTTGTCAGGCTCTCTCTCTCCCTCCCAGCGAAATAGTTTCGTAGAGCCGAAAGGCTGTCTGGGTTCCGGCAGGAACTAGTTCTGGACGGCGAAGCCCTGCCGGATAGCTGACACCGTATGTGTGCAACTCTGTAGAGAGATCGTAGTTTCGGTCTTAGTTTGAGAGTGCCTCCCGAAGGGCTTTCCGAGTGACCGTCCGAGTTTCGAGGGTCCTCCCGAAGGGCTGTCCGCGACATCGTATGAGGGACTGTCCGACCGCCTCCCGGAGGGCTGTCCGAGGGGCAGACGAGGGAGTACATCCTCGCGGTTGGGAGGTTGTAAATCCTAGCTGCGGGGATCTGCACCAATGATCTACACCGACTCTTCTTCCGCTGCGCTACGAGTCGGTACGGATCAGATCAAACCCTGTATGACATCTCCACAGTGGTCCTGGGCGTGCTCGATGTACCAAAAAAAAATTATTTTCTGTCACATTTCCCTACAGTGGCATCATGAGCCGTGCTATGCGTAGATGCAGGTTACGATCTAGAATACATGGAGATGTATGGGTATTGCATAATATAATTTTGGAGTAGATGAGATCTATTGCTGAAAATTATTGATGCGGGCAGCAGATGAAATCTGTTACCCGATGTTCTTGTTGCTTCCCTAGAATTTGCGTATTTCTGATCTCGAGACAGCATGGTGGAATTTGACAAAGTTCTGGCAATCCGCGATCCTGATTGATCAACGAAGTGCTATCAGTTCTTTGGGTTCTGCCATAGTCAAAAGAAAGATGAAATTCGCAGATGAAAGGGCAATGTAGATATGATCTGCACGGGGGTCATGCGTATGACGAAGTTTAGTATGGGGCTCGAGATTTTATTATCTCGTGTTTCATACACCCCGAGATGTTAATCTAGCGACTTGAATAACATACTTGATGATAAAACGTTGGTAGCTGCGGTTTAAGTCAAAACCTTAGAAGCCACGTAATATAAAATTTTGCATAAACCGATTAGAGGCGTCTAACTTGGTTTTGCATTATGTGCGTGTGATGTGGTATATCAATGCTCATATTAATTCGATTATGTATGAGATGACTATATGATGTAAATTTATTAACATGACCTGCGTGTCATGATTCGGCATGATGGCTGGAGCCATATGATTGTCACTTTAATGAGCTACGTGTCAACCTTAAGTAATGCACTTATTTTATTAGCTATAGAGATAGCAATATTATCTGGTGCATCGACAAGGTGGTGGCAATCTTCGCGAAGGTGAACACCGACGCAAATGCCGAAGACGAAGAAATACTTGACTTCTCCGTCAGAAAGGGCTATACCATATCATGCTATTAGGAATTGCCTGAGATGTTTATCCCTTATGATGCACCCTTTTGATTGTGCAGTAGTCGCTTTTTATTAGGGTGATCTCTCACTTAAAATATCAAAGTAGTTAGTGTTCACCCAAGTGTAGCACCGTCTGAAATTCGTATCTTTTTGGGGTGCGCCATGTACACATGAGCACGAACGAATCGAGAGGAATGAGGCGGGTGAGGTCAAACCTCGCAGCAAGATCACTTGGTTGTCTTTGACGTTAAGGCAAGAGAGTCCTGAGCTCGGAACACGCCCATCGAAAGATGAACAAGAATCACATAGAGATGTGATCGGCAAGTTGGCCTACCGATTGAAATTCGCGTCATCAGTGATGAACCCGTCAATGGCGTTGAATTGAAATGTGGATCTTGAATCACTCATAATCAATTTTGAGAGATATTGATTTGAGTGGGAGCGCTCTTTAGAATAAAACTGTTTATTCACTAGTGCCAAAATCATTAAGAACAAAGTCTAAGTGAAACTTGTGTTTTTCGTTGTAGATCAAATGGCCCGCAACACCGTGTTCAACTTAGTCCCGATGTTAGATAAAGAGAAGTTAGCTACGACTGGAAACAACTATGCGGACTGGGTCCGTAACTTGAGGATTGTCCTCAGGAGCGCTAAGAAAATGTATGTGCTTGAAAATGCTCTTCCAGCTAAACCGGCGGCCACTGCCTCGGAAGATGAACAAAATGTCTGGGCCACTAAGGATGATGATCACAACTTAGTGCAGTGCCTCATGCTAGCTTGCATGAGTGCAGGGATTCAAAAACGTTTTGAATTCCATAAACCCCGTGATATGATCCGGGAATTGGATGCTCTGTACAAGGAAACCGCACGGTCTGAACGATTTGATATCATGAAGTCCGTGATGGATTTCAAGATGGCTGAGGGCAGTTCAGTTGGCGAACACGTGGTCAAAATGATTGGCTATGCTGAAAGGCTCAAAACCCTAGAATTTCCAATTCCACCGGGCCATATGATGGACATGATGCTTTCTTCACTCCCCCCGTCTTACGACGGTTTTGTCATGAACTACAACATGAGTGGGATGGAGAAGACACCAGAAGAGGTGCTCGCCATGCTGAAAACTGCGGACGGAGGACTGCGGAAAAATCGCAAGCAAGTGTTGCTTGTGAATAAAACCACAGTTTCAAAAAGAAAGGCAAGCCAAAGAAGGGCAAGGGCGCCGGTAAGACCGGCTCCCAAAGCAACTCAAAGGGTGGAGCTAAGAATGAAACTGAGTGCTTCTACTGCAAGGGCACAGGACACTGGAAGAGAAACTGCAAGAAGTATCTGGAAGATAAGAAGTCCGGGAAAACCGGAAAAGGTATAATTGTTATACAAGTTAATGTCATTGACGTTTTGCTTGCTAGCAAAAATTCTAAGTCTTGGGTATTTGATACCGGATCGGTTGCTCACATTTGCAACTTGATACAGGGACTTCAGAAGGTGCGCAAGCTAGCAAAGAATGAAGTCGTGATGCTCATCGGGAACGGCGCTGGGATCGCCGCTCAAGCCGTCGGCATTATGCCGTTCACGGGTCATCCTGAACGGGCGAGTGAATTGTTGGAAATAATACATAGTGATGTATGTGGTCCAATGAGCACAACCGCACGGGGTGGGTATTTCTACTTCATGACTTTTACTGATGATTTGAGTAGGTATGGATATATCTACTTAATGAAGGATAAGTCGGAAACCTTTGAAAAGTTCAAAGAATTTCAGAATGAGGTAGAAAATCATCGTAACAAAAGGATTAAGTTTATGCGGTCTGATCGCGGGGGCGAATACCTTAGTCATGAGTTTAGCCAACATCTGAGTGACCGTGGAATCGTTTCACAGCTTACGCCTCCCGGAACTCCACAGCGAAACGGAGTGTCGGAAAGACGTAACCGAACCCTGTTAGACATGGTAAGGTCGATGATGTCTCTTACAGATCTGCCGATATCTTTTTGGGGTCACGCACTAGAAACTGCCGCTCACACATTAAACAGAGCACCGTCTAAGTCTGTTGAGACGACACCATACGAGTTATGGAACGGGAAGAAACCCGGTTTGTCGCATCTCAGAATTTGGGGTTGTGGAGTATACGTAAAACGTTTACAACCTACCAAACTCGATCCCAGATCAGACAAATGTTACTTTGTAGGTTATCCAAAGGAAACAATTGGGTATTCCTTCTACCACCCGTCCGATTACAAAGTGTTTGTTGCCAGAAATGGACAATTTCTTGAGAAAGAGTTTCTCGCTAAAGAAGTGAGTGGGAGGACAGTACAACTTGATGAGATTATTGAATCTTCGGCAACAGTTGATATGGCTAAGAAACCGGAAGAAATTCCGCTAATTATCCCTACAACCGAGCCGGAAGTTGTCGCATGTGATGCGGAAACTTCAGACAATGTTGTAACTGAACCGCGCAGATCAGGTAGGGCTATCCAGCCACCTGGGTGGTTTCATAACGAAATCTTCATTCTTGAAGACGATGAACCTGCGCAATACAAGGAAGCGATGGCGGGGCCCAGCTCAAAGGAATGGTACAAGGCCATGAAATCCGAAATGGAATCCATGTACGAAAACCAAGTTTGGAACTTGGAAGAACTTCCAGAAGGCGTAAAGCCCATTGGTTGTAAATGGATTTTCAAAAGAAAGACGGACGCGGATGGTAACATTACTATCCACAAAGCTAGACTTTTTGCGAAAGGGTTCACGCAAGTTCCAGGAGTGGACTACGACGAGACTTTCTCACCCGTAGCTATGCTTAGGTCTGTTCGGATATTACTAGCAATTGCTGCTTATTTCGATTATGAAATATGGCAGATGGACGTCAAAACGGCTTTCCTAAATGGAAACCTCAAAGAGGATGTATACATGATACAGCCAGAAGGTTTTGTATTTCATAAGGATGCTGGAAAGGTATGCAAACTTCAGAAAGCCATTTATGGTCTGAAGCAGGCGTCAAGGGGCTGGAACATTCGTTTTCATGAAGTGGTCAAACAGTTTGGCTTCATCAGGAATGACGAAGAATCTTGTGTTTACAAGAAGTTTAGTGGGAGCGCAAAAGCATTTCTAATCTTGTATGTGGATGACATATTGTTGATTGGAAATGACGTGAATTTTCTTAACGAAATAAAAGACTCATTGAAGAAGAGTTTTTCAATGAAAGACTTAGGTGAAGCGGCATATGTATTGGGCATTAGAATCTATAGAGATAGCTCAAAACGCCTAATAGCGCTTAGCCAAAGCACGTACATTGACAAGGTGTTGAAAAGGTTCAACATGGAGAACTCCAAGAAAGGCCTACTCCCCATGTCACCTGGCACAGTGCTTTGCAAGAATCAGTGTCCTCGGACTCTCGATGAGCGAGTACAGATGAATGATGTTCCATATGCCTCGGCAGTTGGTTCTATTATGTATGCCATGCTATGTACAAGACCGGACGTTTCCTATGCGCTAAGTGTTAGCAGCCGGTACCAAAGTGATCCAGGATTGGAACACTGGGCCACAGTCAAGGGTATTCTTAAGTACCTCAGAACGACCAAGGATTTACTCCTTGTGTATGGAGGTGATGAAGAGCTCATTGTAAGTGGTTACACTGATGCAGGCTTCATGACTGACCCAAATGACTTCAAATCTCAATCAGGCTATGTTTTCATATTGAACGGCGGCGCAGTTGATTGGAAAAGTTCCAAACAAAAGACTGTGGCGGATTCTACGACGGAGGCAGAATATGTTGCTGCTTCAGAAGCCTCCAAGGAGGCGGTATGGATCAAGCAATTTCTTGAAGACCTTGGTGTGGTTCCAAGTGCTCTGGACCCGGTGGAGATCTATTGTGATAATAGTGGCGCCGTGGCTCAGGCAAGGGAGCCAAGTTCGCACCATAAGACAAGACATATTGAACGCAAATATAAACTCATTCGACATCATGTCGAATCGGGTTTAGTGAAAGTACACAAAGTTCACACGGATCTGAACGTGTCAGACCCGATGACAAAGCCTCTACCACGAGCAAAGCATGAGCAGCACCGGATTGCCATTGGTGTTAGGGAAGCCATGCAACTGGATTATGACTCTAGTGCAAGTGGGAGTCTGTAGGAGATATGCCCTAGAGGCAGTAATAACAGTTATTTTGTATCTCCGAGTTTGTAATGAATGTTTATGTTCCATGCTATAACTGCAATGATTCTCGAGTCTGCAATATCCACGAGGCTCGGAGGGAAACTCATGTGCACGTGTGGTATAATAAATGGTAAAATGTATTCCTGGTCATGCCTCCATGACTGGCTCAAGTATTGCATAATGATCCTGTTTCCCTGATCATGGGCATGACTATGCCGGCAATTTTGAGGGCACAATGTTAGTAGAACACTTGTGTTGAATCGACCCGAATTGATGTTATGCTATGAGATACATTCGTCACAACTTAATGGTTAATAACACAGAGATAGTTAATGTTTGCATAATTCCTTAGACCATGAGAGTATCGAGTTCCTTCGTACTTGCTTCGTGAACTTTGGGGTTTGTTAAACATCATCCGTAACTGGGTGGCTATTACGGCGGCTTACGGGTTCACGGAAAAGTATGAGAAGAAACGAGATAGCTCAAGATTGGTATTTGCTCCTCCGATGATGGAGAGATATTCTTGGGCCCTCTCGGTGTTACGGTATCCATCATCGTCTGGCCAGACACATTGTGATTTGATCACTGGGATGCCGGAACAAGGAAACGAGAAAAGAGAACAAAACTGGTAACGAGGTAACTTGCATGGTGGACAAGTTGTTGATCCATGGGGATGCTATAAATCTCACCTCGGGTGTTTGTAATATATCGTGAAGCAACAGGAATAGCACACGGCAACTGGAGGTTCGCTCGAATATTCATTCGTGTGGGTATAGGGGTCAATATGGGTGTCCACGGCTCCGATGTTGATCATTGATCGGAAAGTGTTCCGGGTCATGTCTATACTTCACCGAACCTATAGGGTCACACGCTTAAGGGTCATCTATCTGCTGAATACTAGACGGGGAGTCTGAGAGAAAATCACCGGAAAAGTTTCGGACGCAACGGAAACGTTCCGGAGAGGACACCGGAATAGTTCCGGTAAAACTGAAAAGTTGTTTCAGGGGATACCATTAAGTCAAATTGGTTTCAGCAGACGCCTAGAAATTCTTGGAGGATGCCAGAAGTGTTCTGGAAACTTCTGGGAATTTTCCGGGATAAAAACCGGAAATGTTCCGGAGCTGCCGGAACCGATTTGGTTGCTTTTCGCAGATGAAATTTACTAATCCGAAATTGTTTCGGAACGCGTCCAAAATCATTTGTGTGGGTACTGGAATTATTCTAAGACCCACAGAAATATTTTCGGATTTAACGGTCGCGGAAAATTGGTTCCGTGAATAGTAAAAATCACTTTATGGATATTTTTTGGAAAAGCCACCTTTTGGGATATTTCCCAAAAGGCTTCTAGAAGGGATTGGGGAGCAAGGCACCCCCATGTGGGGGGGGGCCCTAGAGGTGGCCGGCCAAGGTGGGGCTCCTCCATGGAGCTCCACATGCCACACCTTTTTCTCTTTTATTCTTTTAAGTGATACATAAAGTGGGGGTACTTTTGGTATTTTTGTATGCCAACTTTACCCCTTGGCTTTCCTATAAATAGAGGTGGAGGGGTGCTCTCCAAAGATCATCCTTGCTCTCATACACATGCCATGCTCGCCTGGCTCTCTCTCTTTCCCTCCCAGCGAAATAGTTTCGTAGAGCCGAAAGGCTGTCTGGGTTCCATCAGGAACTAGTTCTGGACGGCGAAGCCCTGCCGTATAGCTGACACCGTATGTGTGCAAATCTATAGAGAGATCGTAGTTTCGGTCTTAGTTCGAGAGTGCCTCCCAAAGGGTTGTCCGAGTGACCGTCCGAGTTTCGAGGGTCCTCCCGAAGGGCTGTCCGCGACATCGTCCGAGGGACTGTCCGACCGCCTCCCGGAGGGCTGTCCGAGGGGCAGACGAGGGAGTACATCCTCGCGGTTGGGAGGTTGTAAATCCTAGCTGCGGGGATCTGCACCGACGATCTACACCGACTCTTCTTCCGCTACGCTACGAGTCGGTACGGATCAGATCAAACCCTGTATGACATCTCCATAGTGGTCCTGGGCGTGCTCGTTGTACCAATTTTTTTTGTTTTCTGTCGCGTTCCCCTACAAATAATGTTTGCAATAATATTGAAGGTGGGTTTCTAAGAGTGTCAACTTTAGGTAAAAAGAATCCCACATATTTGGACAGTGTTCAATCTTATGAAATTTTTGATAAATGTGGGTTTGGAGAGGTCATGACTTTAGTTGATGTTAATCCCACTATCTTGGATGATTACAAATCTTTTATGCATAGGGATCATGAAGAGAATATTTTATATGATAGTTATATTTTTTGAATTTGATTATAATCCTACATGTAATTATTATGAGGAAAATATGGTTATAAAAAATTTCATGTCACTAAATTACCTCTCTTTGTGTTGAAATTTTTGCTTCGTTCTTTCTATTTGCATATGCTAGATATTGCTTGTCTTGATAATTTGTTTTCCTATGCATAGGAAATATGTTAGACTTAAAAGTGTTTTTAACATGTTTTATGATGCTCTCTTTGTTTTTCGATTATTATCTTTCTTGTGGGCATCATTGAAATCTCGAAGCTTATCTTAATGGCTATAAAGAAAGAGCTTGTTGGGAAGCAACCCAATGAATAAAATAATTTTTTGCTTTTACCTTTTGTTTTTGAGTGTTTTCATGATTATAGCCTCTGTTATGATTGTGTTTTTATGTTTAAATTAGTGTTTGTGCCAAGTAATGCCTTTGGGATGATTTGAAAGATATTATGATTGATGCTGTTTGAAAACAGAAAATTTTGCGTCCAGTACTGGAATTTTGGTTTTTAGTTGGAACGTGAAAACCTTCTGAATTTTTTACACAGTATTTATATATAAATTTCCCACGTTGTCCTAATTTTTCAGAATTTTTGGAGTTACAGAAGTATGACCATAATTCAGATCTTTACAGACTGTTCTGTTTTAGACAGATATTGTTTTTGTTGCATTGTTTGCTTGTTTTGATGAATCTATGGATCGTATCAGGGGGTATGAGTCATGGAGAAGTTGGATTATAGTAGCCTTATGCCAATATTAAATATGAATCAATTTACTACAGCACCCAAAGTTTAAGATTTGTTTGTTATACTAACGGATCTCATGAGGTTTCTGTTGAGTTTTGTGCGCTGAAGTTTTCAAGTTTTGGGTGAGACTATGATGGATAAAGGAATAAGGAGCAGCAAGAGCCTAAGCTTGTGGATGCCCAAGGCACCCCAAGGTAATATTCAAGGAAGACTCAAGTGTCTAAGCTTGGGGATGCCCCGGAAGGCATCCCCTCTTTCGTCTACAATCTATCGGTAACTCACTTGGAGCTATATTTTTATTCGTCACATGATATGTGTTTTACTTGGAGCGTCTTCTGATATAGTTTGTTTGCTTTTGTTTGCTTTTTAGTTTGTCACAATCATCTTTGCTGAACACACCTTTTTGAGAGGGGCACACATTATGCATGATTTGTTAGAATACTCTATGTGCTTCACTTATATCTTTTGAGCTAGGCAGTTGCTCTAGTGCTTCACTTATATCTTTTAGAGCACGGCGGTGGTTATATTTTAAAGAAATAGTTGCACTCTCATGCTTTACTTATATATTTTTGATAGTCTCATGATAGCAATGGTAATATGCACGGGTTATGAATTTGGTCTTGATATGATAGGTATTCAAGAGGGATATAATAAAAACTTTCATGTAGATCACTGAATGTGATAAGTTTGATTCCTTGCAATAGTTTTGCGATATTAAGATGGTAATATGGGGGAGGTATTAGTAGATAATTATGGTTTAGTAAGAATAATTGTGTTAAGATTTGTGATTCCCGAAGCATGCACGTATGATCTGTCGTTATGCTAAGAAATTGGAGCATGATTTATTGTTGATTGTCTACCTTATGAGTGGCGGTCGGGGACGAGCGATGGACCTTGTCCTACCAATCTATCCCTCTAGGGGCATGCGTAGTAGTACTTTGCTTCGAGGGATAATAAACTTTCGCAATAAGTATGTGAGTTCTTTATTACTAATGTGAGTCCATGGATTATACGCACTCTCACCCTTCCGCAATTTGCTAGCCTCTTTAGTACCGTGCATTGCCCTTTCTCACATCGAGAGTTGGTGCAAACTTCGCCGGTGCATCCAAACCCCGTGATATGATACGCTCTATCACACATAAGCCTCTTTATATCTTCCTCAAAACAGCCACCATACCTACCTATCATGGCATTTCCATAGCCATTCCAAGATATATTGCCATGCAACTTCCACCGTTCCGTTTTTATGACACACATCATCATTGTCATATTGCTTTGCATGATCTTATAGCTGACATAGTATTTGTGGCTCAGCTACCGTTCATCGTTTTTATACACGTTACGCTAGCATCATTGCACAACCTGGTACACTGCCAGAGGCATTCATATAGAGTCATATTTTTGTTCTAGTATCGAGTTGTAATATTGAGTTGTAAGTAAACAGAGGTGTGATGATCATCATTATTAGAGCATTGCCCGAGTGAGGAAAGAATGGTGGAGACTAATGAGTCCTCAAAAAAGTGGGGATGAGGTCCATGAGACCGTTCTAAATAAATAAATAAAAGAGGCGAAAAAGTGCCATGAAAAAAAATTGAGAGAAAAAGAGAGAAGGGGCAATGTTACTATCCTTTTCCACACTTGTGCTTCAGAGTAGCACCATGTTTTTCATATAGAGAGTCTCCTATTTTGTCACTTTCATATACTAGTGGGAATTTTTCATTATAGAACTTGGCTTGTATATTCCAATGACGGGCTTCCTCAATTGCCCGAGGTCTTCATGAGCAAGCAAGTTGGCTGCACACCCACTTAGTTTTCATGTTGAGCTTTCATACACTTATAGCTCTTAGTGCATCCGTTGCAAGGCAATCCCTACTCATCGCATTGATATCGATTGATGGGCATCTCCATAGCCCGTTGATCCGCCTAGTTGATGCGAGACTTTCTCCCATTTTGACTTCTCCTTATTTATCCCTACCACCACACTCTATTCCACCCATAGTGCTATATCCATGGCTTGCGCTCATGTATTGAGTGGGAGCTGAAAAAGCTGAAGCGCGTTAAAAAGTATGAATCAATTGCTCGGCTTGTCATCGGGGTAGTGCATGATAAATACTTTGTGTGAAGAAGATGGAGCATGACATGATTGTATAATTTTGTAGGGATAACATTCTTTAGCATTTTTATTTTGAAAGACATGATTGTTTATTAGTATGCCTAAGTATTGATGTCTTTATATCAAATTATAGACTATTGCTTTGAATCATTCAGATCTTATTATTCATACTGTAAGAGAAAGATTACATGATGAAACATGATAGGTAGCATTCCACATCAAAAAATTCTGTTTTTATCATTTACCTACTCGAGGACGAGCAGGAATTAAGCTTGGGGATGCTTGATACGTCTCCAACGTACCTATAATTTTTGATTGCTCCATGCTATTATAGTATCAGTCTTGGATGTTTTTATATGCAATTATATATCATTTTTTGGGACTAACCTATTAACCTAGTGCCCAGTGCTAGTTGCTGTTTTCTGCTTGTTTTTGGCTTTTCAGAGAATTAGTACCAAACAAAGTCCAAATGCCATGAAACTTTTTGGAGATTTTTTTCTGGACAAAAGAGACCCTGGAGACTTGGAGAGGAGGCCAGAAGGTTCACGAAGCCTCCAAAAGGCAATAGGGCGCGGCCCCAGGGGGCGCACCCTGATGCCTTGTGGGGCCCTCGTGGCTCCGTTTGACCTAATTCCACTCCTATAAATTCACAAATATTTGGAAACCATCAAAGAGCCAGAAGAGAAAACCTTTCCGCCACCGCAATCCTGTGTTCTTCCGCGATCCCATCTGGAGACCTTTTCCGGTACTCTGCCGGAGGGGGAATCGATCACGGAGGGCTTCTACATCAACCTTGTTGCCCTTCCGATAATGTGTGAGTAGTTTACCACAGACCTACAGGTCCATAGCTAGTAGCTAGAGGGCTTCTTCTCTCTCTTTGATCTTCAATACCATGTTCTCCTTGATGTTCTTGGAGTTCTATCCGATGTAATCTTCTTTTGCGGTGTGTTTGTTGGGATCCGATGAATTGTGATTTTATGATCAAATTATTCATGAGAAATATTTGAGTATTCTCTGAACTCTTTTATGCATGATTAAATATAGCTTTGTATTTCTCTCCAATCTATCGATTTGGTTTGGCCAACTAGATTGGTTTATTTTGCAATGGGAGAGGTGCTTTGTGATGGGTTCAATCTTGCGGTGCTCAATCCCAGTGACAGAAAGGGACATGACACGTATTTGTATTGTTGCCATTAAGGATAAAAAGATGGGGTTTATTCATATTGCTTCAATTTGCTTCTCTACATCATGTCATCTTGCTTAAGGCGTTAATCTGTTTTTATTAACTTAATACTCTAGATGCATGCTGGAAAGCGGTCGATGAGTGGAGTAATAGTAGTAGATGCAGGCAGGAGTCGGTCTACTTGTCTCGGACATGATGCCTATATACATGATCATTGCCATGAATCCGTCATAATTATTTGCTTTTCTATCAATTGCCCAACAGTAATTTGTTTACCCACCGTATGTTTCTGCGCTCAAGAGAGAAGCCTCTAGTGAAAACTATGGCCCCCGGGTCTATCTTTATCATATAAAAAACATTAAAATACCTTGCTGCAATTTATTTATTTTTATTTAGTTTAGTAATTTACTTTATCAATTTATCTCTATCAGACTTAATGCTTGCAAGTAACCGCTAAGAGGATTGACAACCCTCTTATTCGCGTTGGGTGCAAGTGTTTGCTTTTCTGTGTGTAGGTGTTGTTCACTGGATCTTGCTTGGTTCTCCTACTGGATTGATAACCTTGGTTCTTAACTGAGGGAAATACTTATCTCTACTATACTGCATCATCCTCTCCTCTTCGGGGAAATACCAACGCAGTCTACAAGTAGCAGAGGACCGTCTAGATTTTAGGATAAAAAAAACCTTTGAAACATCATAACTGCTTGTGTGATTATGCATAACATGATCATTGAGAATGAGCGTGGACAAGCATTACACCTTCTATGATCTCATGGGCATACGCGTTATGCCAATGAGAAAAGAGGAGCGAGTCAGACGTTTCGTGAAGGTGTACAATGAAATTCGAGATTCTGATACTAATTCACAATCAACTTTAGAAAGACTTGATGAAGGAGTACTGGAAGTGGAATGGCGAAAGAGTCACCTAGTTCATTATTTGTTTGTTGTATTGTGCAAGAACTTTGTTGTATTGTTGTTGCATTTGATGTTGTGGATTTGATGAATTATGTAATAATTTCAAATTGTGGACAAGTGAAATTTTAAATTTTATTTCGGTATGTTTTAATTTCAAATTGTGCGGTTCTACAACAGCCTCGCGGCCATCGGACGGTTTTAGATCTCCATTTGCATCATCTATTGGAGTTGCACTTTTACATCACCAATATACATCATCTGTTGGAGTTGCCTCTTTTTTGGAGATGTAAAATGCACTTTTTGTTGATGTAAATTTTACATCTCCTTGTTTTACATCTCCAAATTTGCATCATTTATTGGAGATGCTCTAAGCCACTTATTAAGGTCCCTTCTTTTTATACCTTGTGCTCCTACTGCTTTCTATAACCAATCAACTATAAAATGATCAAAAAGCTAAATGTTAATCATAGTGTACAGGACTACGGGTAGATTGAAACATTGGGTGTGCTTTGCATTATACGTATGCTACTTGTGAACTGCGTTGGGATTTCCCCGAAGAGGAGAGGATGATGCAGTACAGTAGAGATAAGTATTTCCCTCAGTTAAGAACCAAGGTTATCAATCCAGTAGGAGAACCACACAGAACCTCGTTAGCATCACCTACACACACAAAAGCAAATACTTGCACCCAACGCGAACAAGGGGGTTGTCAATCCCCTCGGCGGTTACTTGCAAGGATTAATTCTGATAGTGATAGATAGATAAAATAAAATACAAAATAAAATAAAAGTAAATAAATTGCAGCAAGGTATTTTTGGATTTTATATATGATAAAAGTAGACCCGGGGGCCATAGTTTTCACTAGAGGCTTCTCTCTTGAATGCATAGCATACGGTGGGTAAACAAATTACTGTTGGGCAATTGATAGAAAAGCGCATAGTTATGATGATATTCAAGGCAATGATCATGTATATAGGCATCACATCCGAGACAAGTAGACCGACTCCTGCCTGCATCTACTACTATTACTCCACCCATCGACCGCTATCCAGCATGCATCAAGGGTATTAAGTTAATGAAAACAGAGTAACGCCTTAGGCAAGATGACATGATGTAGACAAAGTAAATTCAAGCAATATGATTAAACCCCATCTTTTTATCCTTAATGGCAACAATACAAATACATGTCTTGTCCCTTTCTGTCACTGGGATATAGAACACCGCAAGATTGAACCCATCACAAAGCACCTCTCCCATTGCAAGATAAATCAATCTAGTTGGCTAAACCAAACGGATAGATCAGAGAGAAATACAGAGCTTTAATAATCATGCATAAATAAGTTCAGAAAAGACTCAAATATTTATCATGAATAATCTGATCATAAACCCACAATTCATCGGATCCCAACAAACACACCGCAAAAGAATATTACATCGAATAGAACTCCAAGGAGATCGAGGAGAACATTGTATTGAAGATCAAAGAGAGAGAAGAAGACATCTAGCTACTAGCTATGGACCTGTAGGTCTGTGGTAAACTACTCACACATCATCGGAAGGCAGCAAGGTTGATGTAGAAGCCCTCCGTGATCGATTCCCCATCCGGCAGAGTACCGGAAAAGGCCTCTAGATGGGATCGCGGAAGAACAGAGGCTTGCGGCGGCGAAAGGTTTTCTCGTCTGTCTCCCTGCTATATTGGGAATATTTAGGAATTTATAGCGTTGGAATTAGTTCAAGAGGTGCCACGAGGGGGCCACAAGCCTGGGGGGCGCGCCTACCCCCCCTGGGCGCGCCCTCCAGGCTTGTCGCTCCCTCGTGACTCGTCTGGTCTTCTCCCGAAACTTCTAGGGTCCCTTCTGGTCCAGAAAAAATTAATCCAAAGTTTTTTCTTCGTTTGGACTCTGTTTGATAATGATTTTCTGAAAAGGCAAAAAATAGCAACTGCCAATGGGCACTAGGTTAATAGGTTAGTCCCAAAAAATGATATATAATTGCATATAAAACATCCAAGATTGATACTATAATAGCATGGAACAATCAAAAATTATAGATACGTTGGGGACGTATCAACATACTAGTCGGCCTCTCGTCCCCGCGCGTCGCCCCGTCTAGCAGAGCATGCCCCTGTCTCTACTTCAACGTTGTGGACGTCGTCCAGAAAAGCACCAGACGCAGCACATGCAGATGAGCCCCCGCGGCAGCTAGCCATGGTTGTCGTGGATGTGGCTGATAACCCACAAGTATAGGGGATCGCAACAGTTTTCGAGGGTAGAGTATTCAACCCAAATTTATTGGTTCGACACAAGGGGAGCCAAAGAATATTTGCAAGTATTAGCAGTTGAGTTGTCAATTCAACCACACCTGGAGACTAAATATCTGCAGCAGAGTGATCAGTAGCACAGTAGTATGATAGTTTGATAGCAGTAGCAATAAGAGTAACGGTAACAGTAACGGTAGCTGATACGTCTCCGTCGTATCTATAATTTTTATTGTTTCATGCCAATATTCTACAACTTCCACATATTTTTGGCAACATTTTATATTATTTTTGGGACTAACATATTGATCCAGTGCCCAGTGCCAGTTCCTACTTTTTGCTTGTTTTTTGTTTCATAGAAAATCCATATCAAACGAAGTCCAACTGCAATAAAATTTTACGGAGAATTATTTTGGAATATATGTGATTTTTGAGAGGTGGAATCAACGCAAACGAAGGCCCACAGCCTTCACTAGCCACATGGGTGCGCCTCCCCCTGGTGCACGGTGGTGCCTCGTGGGCACACCATAAGTTGGTTGGGGCTCTTCTTTGGGCGCAAGGAAGCTAATATCCGGAAAATATCGTGTTAAAATTTCAGCGCAATCGGAGTTACGAATCTTCGGGAATTTAAGAAATGGTGAATGGCCAGAAAACAGGAACGCGAAACAGAAGAGAACAGAGAGAGAGATCCAATCTCGGAGGGGCTCTTGCTCCTCCGCCGCCATTGCAGCCACAGACCAGAGGGGAAACTCTCCTCCCATCTAGGGGCGAGGCCAAGAAAGAAGAAGAAGGAGGGGGGCTCTCTCCCCCTCTCTTCCGGTGGCGCCGGAGCGCCGTCGGGGGAAACATCGTGATGGCGATCTACACCAACAACTTCGCCGCCATCAACACCAACTCTCTCCGCCTCTATGCAGCGGTGTAACACCTCTTCTCCCCGCTGTAATATCTACTTAAACATGGTGCTTAACGCTTTATATTATTATCCAATGATATGTGGCAATCCTATGATGTTTGAGTAGATTCGTTTTGTCCTATGGGTTGATTGATGATCGTGATTGGTCTGAGTTCTATGTTTTATTTTGGTGCTGTCCTATGGTGCCCTCTGTGTCGCGCAAGCATGAGGGATTCCCGCTGTAGGGTGTTGCAATACGTTCATAATTCGCTTATGGTGGGTGGCGAGAGTGACAGAAGCTTATACCCGAGTAAGGGGGTTGTTGCGTATGGGAGTAAAGAGGACTTAATACTTAATGCTATGGTTGGGTTTTACCTTAATGATCTTTAGTAGTTGCGGATGCTTGCTAGAGTTCCAATCATAAGTGCATATGATCCAATTACGAAAAGTATGTTAGCTCATGCCTCTCCCTCATATAAAATTGCAATAATGATTACCGGTCTAGTTATCGATTGCCTATGGACAAATCATTCTCTTGTGTTACAAAAACTTTCTACTAAACAACTAACTTTTATTATCTTGCAATTTACTCGTAGTTTTATTATCTTGCAAATTACCCCTAGTTTTATTCTCGTTAAGTACTTCTAGTCTTATCCTTACACCCGCAAAATAGTTTCATACTGGTTCTAGGTAAAGGGAACATTAAGTGCGCGTAGAGTTGTATCGGTGGTCGATAGAACTTGAAGGGAATATTAATTCTACCTTTAGATCCTCGTTGGGTTCGACACTCTTATTTATTGAAAAAGCTACAATTGATCCCCTGTACTTGTGGGTTATCAAGACCTTTTTCTGGCGCCGTTACCGGGGAGCAATAGCGTGGGGTTGATATTCTCGTGTGTGCTTGTTTGCTTTATCACTAAGTAGATTTTATTTTCTGTTCTAAGTTGTTTTATATTTAGTTATGGATATGGAACACGAAACACCAAAAAAATTAGTTGTACTTGCTACTCATGGAGATGGGGAACCTCCTAAAACCCTCGATGCTCGTTATGTGGAAAACATTAAACACTACTTTGATAATCCTGAGAAAACCCCATTCAACTTGATAATGGGAGACACGTTGGATCAACGTGAATACTTTAGGGATTATCGCTTGTCTCAAAAATGGAAACTCTTATGGGATCAAATTGATTATTTGCAATGGTATGCTTGGAATTTATGCTTGAGATATGATTATACTTGTTGCTCTAGGATGAAGGCTCCACACCTTCCCTTTTCACGTAAATTTAATGATAATGAAACCTTGGCTTCTTATGCTAATGGTATATATGATTACTATGATGTGGAACGAATAGAAGAATTTGTTGCTTTTAAGGGTGCTTATGAAATTGAATCTTTGTTTGAAAAGTATGATGATTGTGATGATGCTGTCTACAGATCTGAAAATTTTGCTATACTTAAATATTGCTATGAGAATTACGAATACAATACCGATATTAATGAGTTTATTGAGAAAATCTCCGTTGTCCAAGAAGAGACTAATATTTTGCAGGAATCTATGGAAGAAGAAATTGATGACACTGTGAGCTCATTAGATGAAAAAATTGAGAAGGAGAGCGAAGAACAAAAGGAGGAAGAGCGGATTGATCACCCGTGCCCACCTTCTGATCAGAGTAACTCTTTATCTCATACATTTTTTAATTTCCATTCGTGTTTACCGAAGGATGAATGCTATGATAATTGCTATGATCCCTTGGATTCGTTTGAAATATCCCTTTTTGATGAAATTGGTGCTTGCTATGCTTATGGCCATGATGCCAATATGAATGATGCTTATGGAGATGAACTTGCTATAATTGCTTATGTTAAACATGAAATTGGTGCTATTGCACCTACACATGATAGTCTTATTATCTTTTTGAATTCTCCAAACTACACTATAGCGGAGAAGTTTGCTCTTATTAAGGATTATATTGATGGGTTGTGTTTTACTACTACACATGATAATTTTGATGAATATAATATGCATGTGCTTGCTGCTCCTAATTGCAATTATTATGAGAGAGGAACTACATCTCCACCTCTCTATGTTTCCAATACGATAAAATTGCAAGAAACTGTTTATACTATGCATTGGCCTTTACTTGATGTGCCTGAATTGTTCTTTTATGACATGCTGATGCATAGGAAGAGAGTTAGACTTCGTCATTGCATGATATATGTTGCTTTGTGCTCACTACTAAATTTCAAATCATTGTTAATTAAAATTGGCTTTGATATACCTTGCGATCCGGGTGGATCAATTAGTTGAGCACTGTATGCCTAGCTTAATGGCTTTAAAGAAAGCGCTGCCAGGGAGGCAACCCGGAAGTTTTAGAGAGTCATTTTATTCTGTTGTGTGCTTTTAAAAAGTTTAAAAACAAAAAAATATAGAGGGGAACCTAAAACTTTTATAAAAAGAAAAGTGAAAGTGAGACAAATGAGCAATGTGGAAGTGGGGCCTAGCCTTGAACTTTGTTCATGCCCATGGAAAGTTTGTGAACCTTGATTACAGAAAATTTTCAACAAAAATAATTATCCCCTTGTACAAATCCATTGTATTATAAAAATAATGTGCCGAGATTTGCCGTTAGGATGTTTAAATTGCTTGTTTGGTATGTGCAGTGCAAAAACAGAAACTTTTGCTGTAGTGCTTGAATTTTTTTTATTTTACTGGAACGTGAAAAAATTCTGAAATTTTTACACAGTACTTCTATGAAAATTATTTATTTTTGCCTAATTTTTCAGAATTTTTTGAGTTACGTAAGTATATGTAATATTTGCATCTTTACAGACTGTCCTGTTTTCACAGATTGCTGTTATAGTTTCGTTATTTTCTTATGTTTGAAATCTTGTTGAGCCTCATTGACTTGGGAGCCATAGAATTGTGATAGCATACAGTGGGTAATGTTTTATTATAATTATACAATAATGTTAGAGCAGGACATGATGGGATTTGATGTTATATGTACTAACCCTTCTAATAAAAAGTTCGGTTAAGTTTTGTGTGGATGAAGTGTTCGAAGATCGAGGAGGTATTGATATGAGAAGAATGAGGAGAGGCAAGAGCTCAATCTTGGGGATGCCCAAGGAACCCCAAGTAAATATTCAAGGAGACTCAAGCGTCTAAGCTAGGGGATGCCCTGGAAGGCATCCCATCTTTATTCGACAATTATCGGTATGTCTCGGTTTTTGTTTTGTTCACATGATATGCGTAAATTCTTGAAGCGTCTTTTGTGTTTATTTTTCCCTTTTATTTTATGCACCATGCTGGTATGAGATAGTCCTTGGTTGATTTATAGAATGCTCTTTGCACTTCACTTATATCTTTTGAGTATGGCTTTATAGAATGCTTCATGTGCTTCACTTATATCATTTGAAGTTTGGATGCATGTTTCTCTTCATATAGAAAACCGTTATTTGTAGAATTCTCTTTTGCTTCACTTATATTTATTAGAGTGTGGTCTTTTGTAGAAAGAATTAAACTCTCATGCTTCACTTATATTTATTTAGAGAGTCAACAGGAATTGGTCATTCACATGGTTAGTCATAAAATCCTACATAAACCTTGTAGATCACTAAATATGATATGTTTGATTCCTTGCAATAGTTTTGCGATATAATGATAATATGTGAGTTATGCTAGTGAGTAATTGTGATTTAATAAGAATATTGGTGTTAAGGTTTGTGATTCCCTATGCATGCACGTAAAGTCAATAGTTATGCAACGAAGTTATATCCTACTTATGGTGTATTATTCAGTGTTAGTTATGTTCAATGCATGTTTATGACCATTTTTGTTTTTTGGTTGGTTGCTTCTCAATCTATTTGCTAGCCTTCATTTGTACTTAGCGGGAATACTACTTGTGCATCCAAACTCCTAAAACCCAAGTTGTGCCAAATGAGTCCACCATATCTACCTATATGCGGTATTTCCATGCCGTTCCAAGTAAATTTGCATGTGCCAACTCTAATTTTCAAAATAATTTTCCGTTTTGTGTGCCCGTACTGCTCATGAAGCGGCAGGGGGTGGCCAATATTTTCCATGCTAGGTGTGTTATTCTCACGATGAGTGTTTATTCACTTGTCATTGCACGAGAGAGTGGCTGGTAATAAGGATGCCCAGTCCCACAATGAATCAAAAATTAATAACAACAAAATTCCTTGGAAAGTGTTGGTATGGAGGGCACCCGTGGATACAGCTAGCCATGGATTGTGAAAGAATGGTGGAAAGGAAATAAACTTTACTTTCTGTTTGGGAACCGCCTATGATGTGTCTAGCATGGAAAATATTGGGAATTCTCGGTCGTTTTCGTTGACAGGAAAAGCATGCCTCTCAAAATAATTGTATCTCTCTAATTTAAGTTTTGAGCTCTGGCACATTTGCAAATCTCTGCTTCCCTTTGCGAAGGGCCTATCTATTTACTTTTATGCAATTTTTATTTTTATTTTGAGTCTCCATCTTCTCTTACAAAGCACCAACTAGAGAGCACTATTGTCATATTTGTGCATTGGGTGTAGCTAATATTGAGTATGTTTCATGAATGGATCAATGATTGAGCATGACGGGCTAGGGATAACTTCCTTTAGCAATGATATTTTGAAAGACATGATTGTTTGTTAGTATTCCTGAGTATCTATGTTTTTATGTCAAATTATAGACTATTGCTTTGAATCACTTGTGTCTTAATATTCATGCCATGATGAAATTATATGATCAAGATTATGCTAGGTTGCATTCCACATCAAAAATTATTATTTTTATCATTTACCTACTCGAGGACGAGCAGGAATTAAGCTTGGGGATGCTGATACGTCTCCGTCGTATCTATAATTTTTGATTGTTTCATGCCAATATTCTACAACTTCCACATATTTTTGGCAACATTTTATATTATTTTTGGGACTAACATATTGATCCAGTGCCCAGTGCCAGTTCCTGTTTTCTGCTAGTTTTTTGTTTCACAGAAAATCCATATCAAACGAAGTCCAAATGCAATAAAATTTTACGGAGAATTATTTTGGAATATATGTGATTTTTGGGAGGTGGAATCAACGCAAACGGAGGCCCACAGCCTTCACAAGCCACATGAGCGCGCCTCCCCATGGTGCACGGTGGTGCCTCGTGGGCACACCATAAGTCGGTTGGGGCTCTTCTTCGGGTGCAAGGAAGCTAATATCCGGAAAATATCGTGTTAAAATTTCAGCGCAATCGGAGTTACGGATCTCCGGGAATTTAAGAAACGGTGATGGCCAGAGAGATCCAATCTCGGAGGGGCTCTTGCTCCTCCACCGCCATGGCAGCCATGGACCAGAGGGGAAACTCTCCTCCCATCTAGGGGGGAGGCCAAGGAAGAAGAAGGAGGAGGGGGGCTCTCTCCCCCTCTCTTCCGGTGGCGCCGAAGCACCGCCGGGGGAAACATCGTGATGGCAATCTACACCAACAACTTCGCCGCTGTCAACACCAACTTTCTCCCCCTCTATGCAGTGGTGTAACACCTCTTCTCCCCGCTATAATCTCTACTTAAACATGGTGCTTAAAGCTATATATTATCATCCAATGATATGTGGCAATCCTATGATGTTTGAGTAGATTCGTTTTGTCCTATGGGTTGACTGATGATCGTGATTGGTTTGAGTTGAATGTTTTATTTTTGTGCTGTCCTATGGTGCCCTCCATGTCGCGCAAGCGTGAGGGATTCCCACTGTAGGGTGTTGCAAAACGTTCATAATTTGCTTATGGTGGGTGGCGAGAGTGACAGAAGCTTATACCCGAGTAAGGGGGTTGTTGCGTATGGGAGTAAAGAGGACTTGATACTTAATGCTACGGTTGGGTTTTACCTTAATGATCTTTAGTAGTTGCCGATGCTTGCTAGAGTTCCAATCATAAGTGCATATGATCCAAGTATGGAAAGTATGTTAGCTCATGCCTCTCCCTCATATAAAATTTCAATAATGATTACCGGTCTAGTTATCGATTGCCTATGGACAAATCATTCTCTTGTGTTACAAAAACTTTCTACTAAACAACTTACTTTTATTATCTTGCAATTTACTCGTAGTTTTATTATCTTGCAAATTACCCCTAGTTTTATTCTCGTTAGGTACTTCTAGTCTTATCCTTACACCCGCAAAATAGTTTCATACTTGTTCTAGGTAAAGCGAACATTAAGTGCGCGTAGAGTTGTATCGGTGGTCGATAGAACTTGAAGGGAATATTAATTCTACCTTTTGCTCCTCGTTGGGTTCGACACTCTTATTTATCGAAAAAGCTACAATTGATCCCCTATACTTGTGGGTTATCAGTAGCAGCAATAGTAGTAGCAATTGTGACAGCAGTAGCAACAGTAGTAACTTAGCAAGAACAATATGTGAAAAACTCGTGGGCGTTGGATCGGTGATTTTTTTGGATAACATTCATCATGTAATAGTCATACCTAGGGCGACACAGAACTAGCTCCAATTCATCAATGTAATGTAGGCATGTATTCCGTATATACTCATGCGTGCTTATAATAAGAACTTGCATGGCATCTTTTGTCCTACCCTCCCGTGGCAGCGGGGTCCTTAAGGAAACTAAGGGATATTAAGGCCTCCTTTTAATAGAGAACCGGAACAAAGCATTAGCACTTAGTGAATACATGAACTCCTCAAACTACGGCAATCACCGGAAACAATCCCAATTATTGTCACCTTGGGGTATGCGGATCATAACACGCAGCAGGTGCATACAACTTGCAAGATCGGATCAAGAACACAAATATATTCATGAAAACATAAAGGGTTCAGATCTGAAATCATGGCACTCGAGCCCTAGTGACAAGCATTAAGCATAGCAAAGTCATAGCAACATCAATCTCAGAACATAGTGGATACTAGGGATCAAGCCCTAACAAAACTAACTCGATTACATGATAAATCTCATCCAACTCATCACCGTCCAGCAAGCCTACGAAGGAATTACACACTCCCGGCGGTGAGCATCATGAAATTGGTGATGAAGGATGGTTGATAATGACGATGCCGAAAGATCCCCCTCTCCGGAGCCCCAAATGGACTCCAGATCTGGCATCCCGATGAAGAACAGGAGGTGGCGGCGGCTCCGTATCGTGAAACGCAATAAAACTTCCTCCCTTATTTTTTTCTCTGGAATTGTGAATTTATAGGCCTGAGATTAGGGTCAGCAGAGCCACGTGGGCCCCACAAGCCACCAGGGCGCGCCAGGGGGGATGGCGCGCCCTGGTGCCTCGTGGGCAGCAGGTGGCCCCCCTCCAGTAGGTCTTGGCTCCAGTATTTTTTATATATTCCATAAAAAATCTCCAAAAAGTTTCATCCAATTCCAAAAACTTTTATTTCTGCACAAAAAACAACACCATGGTAGTTCTGCTGAAAACAGCGTCAGTCCGGGTTAGTTTCATTCAAATCATGCAAATTAGAGTCCAAAACAAGAGCAAAAGTGTTTGGAAAAGTAGATATGACGGAGATGTATCAACTCCCCCAAGCTTAACTCATTGCTTGTCCTCCAGCAATTCAGTTGACAAACTGAAAGTGATAAAGAAAAACTTTTACAAACTCTTTTCTTCTTGTATCTATATATATGCTTAAATAGTATCCAAGTTTTTAGCAAAGATCATGAACTAACCATGCAAATGATAACTCTTAGAAATTATATTCACTCATATCAATGGCATAATCAACTAGCGAGCAATAATAAGATATCTTAAATACCAACACTTTGCCAAAACAATCATGATATAATATGACAACATGGTATCTCGCTAGCCCTTTCTGAGACCGCCAAACATAAATGCAGAGCACCTCCAAAGTTCAAGCAGCGACTAAACATTGTAATTCATGGTAGAAGAGATCCAGTCATGATGCACACAACATTAACTATACACAATGCATGAGAATGACAATAGTGCTCTCAGGTCTGGTGCTTATTTGAGAAGGTGATGACTCAACAGTAAAAGTAAAATAACATAAAAGTAAATAGATAGGCCCTTCGCAGAGGGAAGCATGGGTTTGCAGAGGTGCCAGAGCTCGAAGCTTAAGTCGGGGATAAGTATAATTTTGGGAGGTATGCCTTTCCTGTCAACGTCACGACCGAGAGTTTTCAATATCTTCCATGCTAAACACATTAGCGGCGGTTCCCAAGCGGTAAAGTAAAGTTTACTCCCCCTCCACCAACAATCACAAGCCATGGCTAGCTGAATCCTCGGGTGCCCTCCATACCAACAACTTTCCGGGGGAGTTTGTTTTATTATTTGCAGTTTTAATAATGGGACTGGGAATCCCGATTACCAGCCCCTCTCGTGCAAGGACGAGTGAATAAACACTCATCATGAGAATAACCCGCTTAGCATGGTAGATACTGACCGCCCCTGTCGCTCCATGAGCGGTACGGGCACACAAAACAGATGTTCATTTGAATATTTAGAGGTGGCACATGCAAATTTACTTAGAACGGCAGAGTAATACTGCATATAGGTAGATATAGTGGACTCATCTGGAATAACTTTGGTTTAAGGGTTTTGATGCACAAGCAGTATTCCCGCTTAGTACAGGCGAAGGCTGGCAAATAGGTTGAGAAGCGACCAGCTAGAGAGCGAAAATGGTCATAATCACGCATTATGAATAATCAACATTGAATACTAGCATGAGTAGGATATAAGCACCCTGAACATAAATATTGTGGAGGCTATGTTGGTTTTGAATCAACTACATGCATGAACATGTGCCAAGTCAAGCCACTCGAAACATTCAGAGGAGGATACCATATCATCATACTATATCATGAACATTTTAATGCTTGTTGACACCCAAGATAAATCATTATCCACTCCTAGCTACTTAAGCATGGCATGAGCAACTATAATCTCTAATTGTCATCATAAACATGTTTAATCATAATATGCTGAATCATGGATACTGAGTTAAACATTTTACAAAAACAAAGAACAAGTTGAGTTCATACCCGCTTTTCCTTGTCACAGTCACTTCATCAAACCATCGTCATTATTGCCTTTCACTTGCACGACCGAATGATATGAAAATGAAAATAGTGCAAGTGTGCCGTGGACTAAGCTGGAATCTGCAAGCATTTTATTCAAAGGAGAAGACAAGGTAATATTGGCTCTTTTTTAGATCAACAATAATGCATATGAGAGCCACTCAACATTTTCATCGTGGTCTTCTCCTTACAAAGACTCAACAAAAGAAAAAAAATTCAGAGAAACACACTGAAATATTTTTGGATTTTTTAGTTTTTCTGAAGAAAGCAAATTAAAGAAGGCAAAAGAAAAACGAGAAAAACTATTTACACGGGAGAACTCCCAACAAGCAAAAGAAGAAACGAGAAATCTTTTTGGGTTTTCTTTTAATACTACAACTAATTAAGCTAGAAAGAAAGACCAAAAAGAAACGAGAAATATTTTTGGATTTTCTCAAAGTTTTTCAAACACACAAGAAGAAAGCGAGAAAATAAAACTAACATGGATCATACAGTGAAAAAGTATGAACACCGACAACTGGAATGAAATGTGTGGACATGAATGTAATGTCGGTGAGAGATACGTACTCCCCCAAGCTTAGGCTTTTGCCTAGCTTTGTCTATGGCCATCCATAGTAGCCATCCGGTCCCATGTGAAAGTCCTGAGGCAGCGGCACCCTACCGTCCCAGTCCTGGGCCTCCTCCTCTGCCGCTGCCAAGGCGTTCCGGTAAGCAATGATGTCCGGTGGCATCATGGTATATCCGTTCCTGGCATGAGAATCAAACAAAGCAGGTGCAGGCAACGGAATAATATCACGAGTATCCTCACTAAAAACCAAGTTATAATGAATGTGATGAGGAGGCTCAGGAGCATCAAGAAAGTGGTGGTCCCTCATAGACTGGTGATCTAAGTAAACTCTAGGCAACAAGTAATCATGAGGGCGAATGTTAACATTAAAACATCTCGATAAGCGAGTAGCATAAATACCACCATGAATTTTACCCTTAGTCTTGTTAGTGTGCAGGCGGCGTGCAATGATAGCTCCCAGGTTATAAGTGTTGTCATTATAAAGTGCACGGCGTAAAATGGCAAAGTCAGGTGCACATAGCGCACCACCTTGCTCTCTAGCAGTCAAGCATTTCCCTATGAATAAAGCAAAGTAATGAACAGAGGGAAACTGCAAGCTAGTGGCTCGGGCTCTCGACACGCCCCTTGTCTCTCCCATAGTTAAAGTGTGGAGGAAGCCCTCAAACTCCTCCGGGCAAGGCTCTCTAATTTCCCCATCAAAGGGGATCAAACATATCTCACAAAACTCAGCCAGAGGTATCTGATGATGTTCAGCATATAAATCAAAGTGCACCTCAGGGGGTTCAAGCCTATTCAGAAAATGAAAGTTTTGCACAAAGGAATTCGTAAGGATGTGGTGCTAGTCACACTCATCTGCGAGGAAGTCTGTTAGTCTGGCATTAGCAAAAAATTGCGCGAACTCTTGGTAGAATCCGTCTTCGTTCATGAAGGCATTGTGCGGCCATTCGCACGGCCGGACCTCCATCCTACGCGGAATGTTGAGGTCATTGTCCGAAGAGTCCCCAAGGACTCCCTTGGCGGTCCCCTTCGAAGAACTCCTCTGAAAGATATTCATTTTCCTAAGGAAAAATTTCTGAAAAAAAATTGGGCCACAAAAAGATGTTAACAAAACTTCACAAGATTAATAGCAACTACTCATATGGATGTCTAGAGGCCATATCAAGCATTCAAACTACTTGGAACTCAAAGAATTCAACCTACAAGCTCATTTTTAGTAGCACCAAGAGCAGCTAATTATGCAAAATATAATCCACTAGAGCAAAAACTAATTGGAGCAATGGAGGAGTCACATACCAAGTAGCAATCTCCCAAAACAGTTTCGGAAACGGAGCTCCGAGCAAAGAGATCGAAAATCTCAGGTTTGGGAGCAAGAACACGAGAGAGAGAGAGCTACCAGGAATTTTTTCTAGAGGTAAGAGATGAGGTGGGCTGAAGGAATAAGTGAGGGGGTCCCTGTGGGGCCCACAAGCCACCAGGGCGCGCCAGGGGGGGTGGCGCGCACTGGTGCCTCGTGGGCACCTGGGGCATCCCCCTGGTATGTTTTTAGTGCCAAAAATTCTTAAATATTATATAAAAATTCATACCAAAATTTTATTGCATTCTAAGCACTTTTATTTTTGGGCATTTTTTTATTTCACGGATAATTCAGAAAACAGGGTAATCATGGCATTTTATTGCATTTAACTAAAAATAACAGAAAACAAAAGGTGGGTACAGAAGGTTGTGCTTACTAAATTCATCGACCACATGCCTCTCAAAAATAATCCATTAATAAGGTTGATCAAGTCTTATTAACAAACCATTTCCGAGTGACATGAAACCAAAGAATTTTCGTATAACACTAAGTTTCCTCAACGGGGATATGCATCTCCCAAATAATAAGAGTTTCATATTTCTTTTTAACAGTAGGAAGAGGGAGTTGAAAACTTCCAATAGTAATTGTCGGAGTCTTTCCAATAACACGAATACCATTTACTTGAAATTGTTTCTTCGAAAAGTGCACCGTATGTTCATTACCATTGATATGAAAAGTGACCTTGCTTTTGTTGCAATCAATAACAGCCCCTGCAGTATTCAAAAAGGGTCTACCAAGGATAATTGACATGTTGTCATCCTCGGGCATATCAAGTATAACAAAGTCTGTTAGAATAGTAACATTTGCAACTACAACGGGCACATCCTCACAAACACTGATAGGTATGGCAGTTGATTTGTCAGCCATTTGCAATGATATTTCAGTGGGTGTGAGTTTATTCAAATCAAGTCTTTTGTATAAAGAGCAAGGCATAACACTAACACCGGCTCCTAAATCACACAAAGCAGTTTTGACATAATTTCGTTTAATGGAGCATGGTATAGTTGGTATTCCCGGAACTCCTAGTTTCTTAGGTACTCCATCCTTAAAAGAATAATTTGCAAGCATGGTGGAAATCTCAGATTCAGGTATCTTTCTTTTATTTGTGACAATGTCTTTCATATATTTAGCATAAGGGGCCATCTTTAAAATATCAGTCAAACGAGTACGCAAAAAGACTGGCCTAAGCATTTCAGCAAAGCGTTCAAATTCTTCCTCATCTTTTTTCTTAGATGGTTTAGGAGGAAAGGGCATGTGTTTTTGAACCCATGGTTCTCTTTCTTTACCATGTTTCCTAGCAACGAAGTCTCTTTTATCATAACGTTTATTTTTAGGAGGTGGGTTATCAAGATCAACAGCAGGTTCTATTTCAACATCATTATCAAGTTCTTTATCATTATCTGGTTGGGTATCCACATGAGCATCATCATTATTATCATCATCAGGTGAATGTTCATTACCAGATTGTGTTTCAGCATCAGAAATAGAAACATCATTACTATCCTCCAAGGGTTTTTCTACCTCAGGTTCACTAGAAGTATGCAAAGTCCTATCATTTTTATTTTTCTTTTTCTTTGTAGATGGACTAGGTGCATCAACATTAATTCTTTGAGAGTCTTGTTCAATTCTTTTAGGGTGACCTTCAGGATAAAGTGGCTCCTCAGTCATTCTACCTCCTCTAGTCATTACTCTAACAGCATGATCATTCATACTGTTATTCATTTCATTGAGCAATTCCCTCTGAGATTTAGCAACTTGTTCTAATTGGGTTTGAACCATAGATGCATGTTTACTTACACCTTTAACATCATTAGCAATTCTAAATAACAAGTCACTCAAGCGATCAATCATGTAGGCATTTCTTTTCAATTGTTTCATAACATTTGCATTAAAGTGATCTTGCTTAATAATATAATTGTCAAATTCATACAAGCATTGACTAGGAGGTTTGTTATAAGGAATATCACTTTCATCAAACTTTATAAGAGAATTTACCTCTACCACCTATGGCGGTGTGTCAAGGCCATGTATTTCTTCAATAGGTGGTAGATTCTTAACATCTTCAGCCTTAATACCTTTTTCCTTCATACATTTCTTTGCTTCTTGCATATCTTCAGGACTGAGATATAAAATACCCCTCTTCTTCGGAGTGGGTTTAGGCGGTGGTTCAGGAAGTGTCCAATCATTATCATTCTTCAATATATTATTCAATAATTCCTCAGCTTGTTCAATAGGCCGTTCCCTGAAAACACAACTCGCACAACTATCTAGGTAGTCCCTAGAAGCATCGGTTAGTCCATTATAGAAGATATCAAGTATTTCATTTTTCTTAAGAGGATGATCAGGCAAAGCGTTAAGTAATTAGAGAAGCCTCCCCCAAGCTTGAGGGAGATTCTCTTCTTTAATTTGCACAAAGTTAAATATTTCCTGTAAAGCAGCTTGTTTCTTATGAGCAGGAAAATATTTTTCAGAGAAGTGATAAATCATATCCTGGGGACTGCGCACACAACCAGGAGCAAGAGTATTATACCATTCCTTAGCATCACCCTTTAATGAGAAAGGAAACAACTTAAGAATATAGTAATAGCGAATTTTTTCCTCATGAGCAAATAGGGTGGCTATATCATTTAATTTAGTAAGATGTGCCACAACTGTTTCAGTTTCATAGCCATGGAAAGGATCAGATTCAACCAAAGTAATTAACTCAGGATCGACAGAGAATTCATAATCCTTATCAGTAACAAATATGGGAGAGGTAGCAAACTTAGGATCATATTTCATTCTCTCCCTCATAGATTTTTCTTTCATTTCAGCAAGCAATTTTATAACTTCATCTCTATCATTACAAGCAAGAATGACTCTAGCCGTCTCCCAATCAAAGCAATGTTCATCAGGTGTTTCGACTCTAGTATGAGAGCTAGGCATAATAGGTGAATCTTAATTCTCAAGAGTTTCAACATTTTCAATTTCTTTATCTTTAGCAAGTTGTTCATTAAGAAATTCACCAAGTGGCACAACATTATCAAGCATAGTACTAGCATCATCATGAGTATCATTCATGGCAGAATTGGTATCATCAATAACTTGCGACGTATCAGAATTAATAGCATGTGGTGGTGTTGCAAGCTTACTCAAAACAGAAGGTGAATCAAGTGCAGAGCTAGATGGCAGTTCCTTACCTCCCCTCGTCTTAGAGGGAACGATCTTGGTCTTAGCGTCTTTCAGATTCTTCATAGTGATCAACAGATATAAATCCCAAGTGACTCAACAAATAGAGCTATGTTCCCCGGCAACGGCGCCAGAAAAAGGTCTTGATAACCCACAACTATAGGGGATCGCAACAGTTTTTGAGGGTAGAGTATTCAACCCAAATTTATTGATTCGACACAAGGGGAGCCAAAGAATATTTGCAAGTATTAGCAGTTGAGTTGTCAATTCAACCACACCTGGAGACTAAATATCTGCAGCAGAGTGATCAGTAGCACAGTAGTATGATAGTTTGATAGCAGTAGCAATAAGAGTAACGGTAACAGTAACGGTAGCAGCAATAGTAGTAGCAATTGTGACAGCAGTAGCAACAATAGTAACTTAGCAAGAACAATATGTGAAAAACTCGTAGGCGTTGGATCGGTGATTTCGTTGGATAACATTCATCATGTAACAGTCATAACCTAGGGTGACACAGAACTAGCTCCAATTCATCAATGTAATGTAGGCATGTATTCCGTATATAGTCATACGTGCTTGCGATAAGAACTTGCATGACATCTTTTGTCCTACCCTCCCGTGGCAGCGGGGTCCATAAGGAAACTAAGGGATATTAAGGCCTCCATTTAATAGAGAACCGGAACAAAGCATTAGCACTTAGTGAATACATGAACTCCTCAAACTACGACAATCACCGGAAAGAATCCCAATTATTGTCACCTTGGGGTATGCGGATCATAACACGCAGCAGGTGCATACAACTTGCAAGATCGGATCAAGAACACAAATATATTCATGAAAACATAAAGGGTTCAGATCTGAAATCATGGCACTCGGGCCCTAGTGACAAGCATTAAGCATAGCAAAGTCATAGCAACATCAATCTCAGAACATAGTGGATACTAGGGATCAAGCCCTAACAAAACTAACTCGATTACATGATAAATCTCATCCAACTCATCACCGTCCAGCAAGCCTACGAAGGAATTACTCACTCCCGGCGGTGAGCATCATGAAATTGGTGATGAAGGATGGTTGATGATGACAATGCCGGAAGATCCCCCTCTCCGGAGCCCCGAACGGATTCTAGATCTGGCCTCCCGATGAAGAACAGGAGGTGGCGGCGGCTCCGTATCGTGAAACGCAATAAAAAATTCCTCCCTTATTTTTTTCTCTGGAATTGTGAATTTATAGGCCGGAGATTAGGGTCAGCGGAACCACATGGGCCCCACAAGCCACCAGGGCGCGCCAGGGGGATGGCGCGCCCTGGTGCCTCGTGGGGAGCAGGTGGCCCCCCTCCAGTTGGTCTTGGCTCCAGTATTTTTTATATATTCCATAAAAAATCTCCAAAAACTTTCATCCAATTCCAAAAAAATTTATTTCTACACTAAAAACAACACCATGGTAGTTCTGCTGAAAACAGCGTCAGTCCGGGTTAGTTTCATTCAAATCAAGCAAATTAGAGTCCAAAACAAGAGCAAAAGTGTTTGGAAAAGTAGATACGACGGAGACGTATAAGCGGCCGCTAGCCAGAGCAGCCAATCCACGGTGTGCGCGCACCAGTGATTGATGACCCCCTGGAGAGCTTCGGGGTGTCATCGTCATACATGGTCATGTATGGCAGGCATAGCAGCTGGCACAACTCAGGGGACGATAACTTGGCCGCCGATCGAGTGGAGTATGGAGACGGCCGAGGGCGTCTCCTACAATGTAGGAACGTTGGCTAACTTCTCCAGCGCGGTGTCCACATGCTGCGTTGACAATGGCTTCACCACCACAATGTCCCTAGGCACCGGCTGCAAGAACGGTAGCGGCGGGTTCTTGAACACTTCTGTTGCGAGAAGCGTGCGCGCTCGCCTCATCCACCTTTACTCCTCCATGATGACCTCCTCCCGTAGAGCTCACGCTCGTCTATATATCACCTGGCGATGGAAAGTGGCACCGTGGTGGAGCTGGGCGGCCGCATGCTCCCTCCGGCGTCCCCCATCGAGATCACCCTCAAGCATGTTTGGTGGCAGTGTTGCGGATGGATCGGGGGTTGATAACCCTAACCGTTGGCCCACCCTCTATCCCGTCATTAGGGCGTCACCCACGTTTGTAGGGGCAGTCCTTTGGCAAAAATCAGTTGGGAAATTGGGATAGGAGCTAGCTGGGATTGATTGTTTGTTGAAGAGATCGATCAATCCACTGATAATCCCCAAGTGCAAGGAATTGTCATAGCACTTTTCAATAATGGAGGTGGTAAATATGGAGTGTCGAACCCACAAGGAGCTACCCGCAAAAAAAGGACACACGAGGAGCAAAAGGTAAGATTAATATTCTTTCAGGTTCTATCTGCCACTGATACAATCCTACGTACACTAAACATTTGCTTTGCTTATGAAATAAAACTAGAAGTACTTTGCGAGAATGAAAAGATAGTTTTGCAAGGTGATAAAAATAACTTGTATACAAAAGTTAGGCGTTGTTTGAATAAAAATACACTAAAGTAAAGATAGCGAGTGTGAAAAAGTGGTGGTAGGATGTGCAGAATTGTCCCTAGGAAATTAGTTAAGTTACTAAACTGATTATCATCATTGCAGTTTATATGTAGGAGAGGCCTTGATAACCCACAAGTATAGGGGATCGCAACAGTTTTCGCGGGTAGTATTTCACCCAGATTTATTGATTCGACACAGGGGGGGCCAAAGAATATTTGCAAGTATTAGTAGTTGAGTTGTCAATTCAACCACACCTGGAGATAAAATATCTGCAGCAGAATATTTAGTAGCACAGTAATATGATAGTTTTTATAGCAGTAGCAATAGTAACAATAGTAAAGGCAACAGTAACAGTAGCAGTTTTGTAGCAAGTGTAAAGCAGTAGCAACAAAGTAACTTAGCAGAAACCAATATGAGAAAGTCATAGGCATTGGATCGGTGATGATAATTATGTTGGATGATATTCATCATATAACAGTCACAACCTAGGGCGATACACAATAGCTCCAATTCATCAATGTAATGTAGGCATGTATTCCGTATATACTCATGCGTGCTTATAATAAGAACTTGCATGGCATCTTTTGTCCTACCCTCCCGTGGCAGCGGGGTCCTTAAGGAAACTAAGGGATATTAAGGCCTCCTTTTAATAGAGAACCGGAACAAAGCATTAGCACTTAGTGAATACATGAACTCCTCAAACTACGGCAATCACCGGAAAGAATCCCAATTATTGTCACCTTGGGGTATGCGGATCATAACACGTAATAGGTGCATATAACTTGCAAGATAGGATCAAGAACACAAATATATTCATGAAAACATAAAGGGTTCAGATCTAAAATCATGGCACTCGGGCCCTAGTGACAAGCATTAAGCATAGCAAAGTCATAGCAACATCAATCTCAGAACATAGTGGATACTAGGGATCAAACCCCTAACAAATTGACTCGGTTACATGATAAATCTCATCCAACCTATCACCGTCCAGCAAGCCTATGAAGGAATTACTCACAACCGGTGGTGAGCATTATGAAATTGGTGATGGAGGATGGTTGATGATGACGACGGCGTCGAATCCCCCTCTCCAGAGCCCCGAACGGACTCCAGATCAGCCCTCCCAATGAAGAACAGGAGGTGGCATCGGCTCCGTATCGTAAAACATGATGAAACTTCTTCTTTTAATTTTTTTCTCGGGGAAAGTGAATTTATAGCGTTGGAATTCGGTTAGACGGCCGCCTGTGGGCCCCACAAGGCATCAGGGCGCGCCCTAGGGGGGTCGCGCCCTGTTGCCTTGTGGGCAACAGGTGGCCCCTCTTCTGTTGATTCTTGCACCAGTAATTTTTATTTATTCCATAAAAAATCTCCAAAAAGTTTCGTCCAATTCCGAGAACTTTGATTTCTACACAAAAACAACACCATGGTAGTTCTGCTGAAAACAGCGTCAGTCCAGGTTAGTTTCATTCAAATCATGCAAATTAGAGTCCAAAACAAGAGCAAAAGTGTTTGGAAAAGTAGATACGATGGAGACGTATCAACTCCCCCAAGCTTAACTCATTGCTTGTCCTCAAGCAATTCAGTTGACAAACTGAAACTGATAAAGAAAAACTTTTACGAACTCTTTTGTTCTTGTATCCGTATATAAGCTTAAATAGTACCCCGAGTTTTCAGCAAAGATCATGAAATAACCATGCTCATAATAACACTTAGAAATTATATTTACTCATATCAATGGCATAATCAACTAGCGAGCAATAATAACATATCTCAAATGCCAACAATTTGTCAAAACAATCATGATATAATATGATAACATGGTATCTCGCTAGCCCTTTCTGAGACCGCAAAACATAAATGCAGAGCACCTCCAAAGTTCAAGCAGCGACTAAACATTGTAATTCAGGGTATAAGAGATCCAGTCATGATGCATGCAACATTAACTATACTCAATGCATAAGGATGACAATAGTGCTCTCAGGATTGGCGCTTAGTGCAAGAAGGTGAGACTCAACAATAAAAGTAAAATAACATAAAGTAAATAACATAAAAGTAAATAGATAGGCCCTTTGCAGAGGGAAGCAGGGATTTGCAGCGGTGCCAGAGCTCGAAGCTTAAATCAGAGATGAAAAATAATTTTGGGAGGTGTACTTTTCCTGTCAACGTCACGACCGAGAGTTTTCAATATCTTCCATGCTAAACACATTATAGGCGGTTCCCAAGCAGAAAGGTAAAGTTTACTCCCCCTCCACCATACCAACACAAGCCATGGCTAGCCGAATCCTCGGGTACCCTCCATACCAACAACTTTCTGGGGGAGTTTGTTTGCATTATGTATTTTCGATTTCGAGCATAGGACTGGGCGTCCCAAATACCAGCCTCTCTCATGCAATGACAAGTGAATAAACACTCATCTCGTGAATAACCCGCTTAGCATGGAAGATATTGACCGCCCCCAGTCGCTCCCTGAGCGGTACGGGCACACAAAACGGATGTTTATTTGAATGATTAGAGGTGGCACATGCAAATTTACTTGGAGCAGCAGAGTAATACCACATATAGGTAGATATAGTGGACTCATCTGGAACAACTTTGGTTTAAGGATTGTGGATGCACAAGCAGAATTCCCGCTTAGTACAAGTGAAGGCTAGCAAATAGATTGAGAAGCGACCAACTAGAGAGCGAAAACGGTCATAATCATGCATTGAGGATAATTAACATTGAACACTAGCATGCGTAGGATATAAACACCCTGAACATAAATATCATGGAGGCTATGTTGGTTTTGAATCAACTACATGTATGAACATGTGCCAAGTGAAGCCACTCGAAACATTCAGAGGGGGATACCATATTAACATACTACATCATAACCATTTTAATGCATGTTGACTTCCAAGATAAATCATTATCCACTCCTAGCTACTTAAGCATGGCATGACCAACTATAATCTCTAATTGTCATCACAAACATGTTTACTCATAATATGCTAAATCATGGATACTGAGTTAAACATATTTACAAAATCAAAAACAAGAAGTATGCTGAATCATGGATACTGAGTTAAACATATTTACAAAATCAAAAACAAGAAGAGTTCATACCAGCTTTTCCTTGCCACAGTCACTTCATCAGATCATCGTCATTATTGCCTTTCACTTGCACGACCGAATGATGTGAAAATAATCATAGTGCAAGTGTGTTGTGGACTAAGCTGGGATCTGCAAACATTTTATTCAAGGGAGAAGACAAGATAAAATTGGCTCTTCGTTAGGTCAACAATAAAGCATATGAGAACCACTCAACATTTTCATTGTGGTCTTCTCCCTACGACGACTCAACGAAAAGAAAAGAAATTCAGAGAAACACACTGAAATATTTTTGGAGTTTTTAGTTTTTCTGAAGAAAGCAAATTAAAGAAGAAAAATGAAAAGCGAGAAAAACTATTTACACGGGAGAACTCCCAACAAGCAAAAGATGAAGCAAGAAATCTTTTTGGGTTTTCTTTTAATACTACGAACTAACCAACGAGAAAGAAAAAACGAAAAGAAGCGAGAAATATTTTTGGGTTTTTGAAGTTTTTCAAGCACACAAGACGAAAGCTGAAATAAAACTAACATGGATATACAATGAAAAAGGATGAACACCGACAACTGGAATGAATGTGTGGACATGAATGTAATGTCGGTGAGAGATACGTACTCCCCCAAGCTTAGGCTTTTGGCCTAGCTTGGTAATCACCACCCGTAGTATCCATCAGGACCGGGCGGATAGTACTGGGGCGGAGGCACCTGAGGGTCCCACTGCTGGACCTCGTTCTCCGCTGCTGCCATCTCGTTCCTGTAAGCTGTGATGTCCGTCGGCATGATGGTGTATCCGTTCCAGGCATGAGAGTCAAACAAAGAGGGTGCAGGCAATGGAATAATATCGCGAGTTCTCTAGCTAAAAACCAGGTTATAACGAATATATTGAGGATGTTCAGGTTCGTCAATAAAGTGGTGATCGATCATGCACTGCTGATCTAGATAAACCTTGGGCAGCAAGTAGTCATTTGGGCAGATAGCAACATTAAAACATTTCGCAAGACGCGAAGCATAAATACCGCCATGGATTTTACCCTTAGTTCTGTTGGTGTGTAAGCGGCGTGCAATGATAGTTGCCAAGCTAAAAGTGTTATCGCCGTGAATAGCACGACTCAAGATGGCGAGGTCAGGGGCACTGAGCGTACCACCTTCCTTCCTGGCAGTCAAGCATTTCCCTATGAATAAAGCAAAGTAGTGCACAATAGGAAAATGCAAGCTAGTAACACGGGCTTTTGAAACGCCCCTAAATTCCGCCACAGTCAAAGTGTGAAGGAAGTCCTCGAACTCCTCAGGCCGAGGCTCCCTCAAATCCCCATCAGAAGGGATCAAGCATATCTCACAAAACTCATCTAGCGTTAACTCATGATGTTCAGCATATAAATCGAAACGCACCATGGGGATATCGAGCCTAGGCATGAAATAAAAAATTTGAACAAAGGAATTTGTAAGGATGTGGTGTTGGTCACACTCATCTGCGAGGAAGTCGGTCAGCCCGGCGTTTGCAACAAATTGTGCGAACTCTTGACGAAACCCGGCTTCGTTCATGAAGGTGTTGTGCGGCCACTCGCATGGTCGGACCTCCATCCTGCGCGGAATGTTGAGGTCGTGGTCATGGGCATCCCCAAGGACACCCTTGGAGCTCCAGCTCGAAGAACCGCTCCGAAGAAAGTTCATTTTCCTAAGAACAAATTTCTAAAAAAAATTGGACCACAAAAAGATGTTAACAAAACTTCACAAGATTGATAGCAACTACTCATACAAGTGCCTAGAGGCTATACCAAGCATTCAAACTACTTAGAACTCAAAGAATTTAACATGCAACTCATTTTCAGTAGCACCAATAGCAGCAATTTATGCAAAATATAATCCACTAAAGCAAAAACTAATTGGAGCAATGGGAGAGTCACATACCAAGGATCAATCCCTCAAAACAGTTTCGGAAACGGAGCTCCGAGCAAAGAGATCGAAAATCTCAAGTTTGGGACCAAGAACACAAGAGAGAGAGCTACTATGATTTTTTCTGGAGGTAGGAGATGAAGTGTGCTGAATAGATAAGTGAGTGGGTCCCTGTGGGACCCACAAGGCATCTTGGCGCACCCTCGGGGGGTGGCCACGCCCTATTGCCTTGTGGGAAACCGGTGCACCCCCCCTGGGTTGTTTTCTGTGCCAAAAATTCTTAAATATTCCAGAAAAAATTATGTTAAAATTTTATTGCATTCTGAGCAATTTTATTTTTGGGCCATTTTTTTATTGCACGGATAATTCAGAAAACAGGATAATCATGGCATTTTATTTTATTTAAACTAAAAATAACAGAGAGCAAACTATGATTACAGAAAGTTGTGCTTACTAAATTCATCGACCACATGCCCTTCAAAAAGAATCCATTAATAAGGTTGATCAAGTCTTATTAACAAACTATTTCCGAGTGACATGAAACCGAAGAATTTTCGTATAACACTAAGTTACCTCAACGGGGATATGCATCTCCCCAACAATAAGAATTTCATATTTCTTTCTGACAGTAGGAAGAGGAAATTTGAAGCCTCCAATAGTAATTGTCGAAAGTTTTTCAATACAATTGATACCATTCACTGAAGCTTGTTTCTTCGGGAAATAAATCATATGCTCATTACCATTGACATGAAAAGTGACCTTGCTTTTATTCCAATCAATAACAGCCCCTGCAGTATTCAAAGAGGGTCTTCCAAGGATAATCGACATGTTGTCGTCCTCGGGCATATCAAGTATAACAAAGTCTATCAAGATAGTAACATTTGCAACTACAACGGGAACATCCTCACAAATTCCAATAGGTATAGCAGCAGATTTATCAGCCATTTGCAAAGATATTTCAGTAGGTGTGAGCTTATTCAAATCAAGTCTTCTATATAAAGAGAAAGGCATAACACTAACACCGGCTCCCAAATCACATAAAGCAGTTTTAACATAATTTCTTTTAATGGAGCATGGTATAGTAGGTATTCCTGGATCTCCTAGTTTCTTAGGTACTCCACCCTTAAAATAATAATTAGCAAGCATGGTGGAAATTTCAGCTTCAGGTATCTTTCTTTTATTAGTGACAATAGCTTTCATGTATTTAGCATAAGGAGACATTTTCAACATATCAATCAAGGGAGTGCGCAAAAAGACAGGTCTAAGCATTTCAACAAAACGCTCAAAATCTTCCTCATCCTTGTTTTTAGATGGTTTAGTGGGAAAAGGCATGGGTTTTTGAACCCATGGTTCTCTTTCCTTCCCATGTTTTCTAGCAACAAAGTCTCTTTTATCATATCTTTTGTTCTTAGGAGGTGGGTTATCAAGATCAACAGCAGGTTCTATTTCTACATCATTATCTGGTTGAGCATCAACAGGAACATCTTCATTATCATTATCATTATCATTATCACTAGGTGCATGTTCATTACCAGATTGTGTCTCAGCATTAGAAATAGAAGCATCATTTTGATTCTCAGGAGGTTTTTCTATCTCAGGTTCACTAGAAGCATGCAAAGTCCTATCATTTTTATTTTTCTTTTTCTTCTTAGATGGACTAGGTGCATCAATATTAATTCTTTGAGAATCTTGTTCAATTCTTTTAGGATGACCTTCAGGATACAAGGGTTCCTGAGTCATTCTACCTCCTCTAGTAACAACTCTAACAGCATGATCATTCTTTTTATTATTCATCTCATCAAGCAAATCATTTTGTGACTTAGCTATTTGTTCTAACTGAGTCTGAACCATAGAAGCATGTTTACTCAAGCATTTAACATAATTAGCAGTTGTAAACATCAAATCACTCAAGCATTCAATCATGATGGCATTCCGTTTTAGTTGATTACTAACATACATATTAAAGTGTTCCTGTTTAATGATGTAATTATCAAATTCATACAGGCATTGACTAGCATATTTATTATATAGAATATCACCTTCATCAAATCTAGTGAGAGAATTTACCTCCACTACCTGTGTCGGGATGTCGAGCCCATGTATTTCTTCAATAGGTGGTAAATTCTTAACATCTTCAGCTTTAATATCTTTTTCCTTCATAGATTTCTTAGCTTCTTGCATATTTTCTGGACTGAGGAATAGAATACCTCTCTTCTTTGGAGTTGGCTTAGGTGGTGGTTTAGGAAGTGTCCAATCATCAGCATTTCTCAATATATTATTCAATAGTACTTCAGCCTGTCCAACAGTTCGTTCCCTGAAAAAACAACCAGCACAACTATCTAGGTAGTCCCTAGAAGCATCGGTTAGTCCATTATAAAAGATATCGAGTATTTCATTTTTCTTAAGAGGATGATCAGGCAAAGCATTAAGTAGTTGGAGAAGCCTCCCCAAGCTTGAGGGAGATTCTCTTCTTCAATTTGCACAAAGTTAAATATTTCCTGTAAGGCGGGTTGTTTCTTATGAGCAGGAAAATATTTTTCAGAGAAGTAATATATCATATCCTGGGGACTACGCACACAACCAGGAGCAAGAGTATTAAACCATTTCTTAGCATCACCCTTTAGTGAGAAAGGAAACAACTTAAGAATATAGTAATAGCGAATTTTTTTCTCATGAGCAAATAGGGTGGCAATATCATTCAGCTTAGTAAGATGTGCCACAACAGTTTCAGTTTCATAACCATGAAAAGGATCAGATTCAACCAAAGTAATTAACTCAGGATCGACAGAGAATTCATAATCCTTATCGGTAACAAATATAGGAGAGGTAGCAAACTTAGGGTCATATTTCATTATCTCCTTCATAGATTTTTCTTTCAACTCGGCAAGCAAAGTTTTAACTTCATCTCTATCCTTACAAGCAAGAATGGCCCTAGCCATCTCCCTATCAAAGACATGTTCATCAGGTGATTCAACTCTAGTAGGAGGACTAGGCATAATAGGTGATTCATAATTTTCAAAAATTTCATTAATTTCAGCATTCTCAATTTCTTTAGCTTTAGCAAGTTGTTCATCAAGAAATTCACCAAGTGGCACAATATTATCAAGCATGGTACTAGCATCATCAATAGTTTCATTCATAGCAGAAGTAGTATCATCAATAACTTGCGACATATCAGAATGAATAGCAGGCGGTGGTGTCGCAAGCCTACTCAAAACAGAAGGTGAATCAAGTGCAGAGCTAGATGGCGGTTCCTTACCCCCCCTCGTCTTAGAGGGAACGATCTTGGTCTTAGCGTCTTTCAGATTCTTCATAGTGATCAACAGATATAAATCCCAAGTGACTCAACAAATAGAGCTATGCTCCCCGGCAACGGCGCCAGAAAAAGGTCTTGATAACCCACAAGTATAGGGGATCGCAACAATTTTCGCGGGTAGTATTTCACCCAGATTTATTGATTCGACACAAGGGGAGCCAAAGAATATTTGCAAGTATTAGCAGTTGATTTGTCAATTCAACCACACCTGGAGATAAAATATCTGCAGCAGAATATTTAGTAGCACAGTAATATGATAGTTTTGATAGCAGTAGCAATAGTAACAATAGTAACGGGCAACAGTAACACTAGCAGTTTTGTAGCAAGTGTAAAGCGGTAGCAACAAAGTAACTTAGCAGAAACCAATATGAGAAAGTCATAGGCATTGGATCGGTGATGATAATTATGTTGGATGATATTCATCATATAACAGTCACAACCTAGGGCGGTACACAATAGCTCCAATTCATCAATATAATGTAGGCATGTATTCCGTATATAGTAATACGTGCTTATAATAAGAACTTGCATGACATCTTTTGTCCTACCCTCCCGTGGTAGCGGGGTCCTTAAGGAAACTAAGGGATATTAAGGCCTCCTTTTAATAGAGAACTGGAACAAAGCATTAGCACTTAGTGAATACATGAACTCCTCAAACTATGGCAATCACCGGAAAGAATCCCAATTATTGTCACCTTGGGGTATGCAGATCATAACACGTAATAGGTGCATATAACTTGCAAGATAGGATCAAGAACACAAATATATTCATGAAAACATAAAGGGTTCAGATCTGAAATCATGGCACTCGGGCCCTAGTGACAAGCATTAAGCATAGCAAAGTCATAGCAACATCAATCTCAGAACATAGTGGATACTAGGGATCAAACCCCTAACAAATTGACTCGATTACATGATAAATCTCATCCAACCCATCACCGTCCAGCAAGCCTACAAAGGAATTACTCACAACCGGTGGTGAGCATCATGAAATTGGTGATGGAGGACGGTTGATGATGACAACGGCGTCGAATCCCCCTCTCCGGAGCCCCGAACGGACTCCAGATCAGCCCTCCCGATGAAGAACAGGAGGTGGCGGCGGCTCCGTATCGTAAAACGCGATGAAACTTCTTCTCTTATTTTTTTTCTCGGGGAAAGTGAATTTATAGCGTTGGAATTAGGTCAGATGGCTGCCTGTGGGCCCCACAAGGCATCAGGGCGCGCCCTAGGGGGGTCGCGCCCTGTTGCCTTGTGGGCAACAGGTGGCCCCTCTTCTGTTGATTCTTGCGCTAGTAATTTTTATTTATTCCATAAAAAATCTCCAAAAAGTTTCGTCCAATTATGAGAACTTTGATTTCTGCACAAAAACAACACCATGGTAGTTCTACTGAAAACAGCGTCAGTCCGGGTTAGTTTCATTCAAATCATGCAAATTAGAGTCCAAAACAAGAGCAAAAGTGTTTGGAAAAGTAGATACGACGGAGACGTATCAGGCCTCTACTAACATACTATCCATACTTGAAATCATACTTATTTGTGATTGGAACTATTAGCAAGCATCCGCAAATACTAACATGTGTCATTAAGGTAAACCCAACCATAGCATTAAGATATATTGGTCCCCTTTAATCCCATATGCATCAATTTCTACACTCAGCCTCGGTAATATCTGTCACTCCGGCCGGACTATGTATAGTCCTATCAACATACTACTAACCCTAAGATGTGATCGATGCGCGCGCTCATATGATGGGCACCAAAGTACAACAACATAACCACATGCAACTCAAACCAATCCTAGCAACTCACTAATTTACCTATAGGACAAAAATAGTCTACTCAGACGTAATAGCGATAAAACAAATCATTGGATAATAATTCATAGCATCAAACACCATGTTCATTTAGGGGATTATAGAGGTTTGCAGGAGAGTGGACTACTGTATATGAACCTGACTAATCTTATTTATGTTTTTATGATGTAAATGTTATATGTGTGATGTGTTGATTTGTAAGCTTGCCATGTGATGTATTGGTGTTGTATCTTCTCATTTTGTGGAGAAAAACTTCTATGTTGTGTGTTGTATTTTTCATATGGTTACACTAATGATTTTTTTTAATTAGTGAATGAAATAATGGGCAATATGGGCGAAAATATAGATGGGCTAGAGCAAGCCAAGGCCCATAGTAATTACCAATACAATAGCTAGGTAGATAAAATAAAAATAATTGGATAGATAATAATATAGAAAAAAATCGCCCATGGCCCAATAAATAATGCATTGGATGGGCTCAAATATTTTGATTAAAAAAATTGGTCGTATTAATGGGATGCCACGTTGAATGCCACAATGGAATCCACCTCATCGTAAATCAGTGATGGTTTATTTTAGCACACAATCCTGGGCCCTAGTTAGGGCCAAATGGGCCTAAGGCAGATATTTGATAGTCAACAACCGAAACATGTGATGGTTTGGAGGTGCATCACGGCTTTCAATCTATGACAGGGAATACATAACAAGTCTCCACAACCATCACCGATACACTTATGTGCCATTTTTTTTGGGTGATATGTGACGGTTTGGGACCTCCATTCATCAACAAATTTCTAACATTGTGCATTATGCACGGTTATGGTATAATTATTGTGCTTCATACAATGCAACACATTATTATCCAACAATAAAAGTGAGATCAATACATTTGACTTCATCCCTAGTTGTAGAGTTTCTGATTTTTATTACTATTGTCGCGTGACTCAGGAGACAACCATCAAACATGTGGGAGTATACTGCTTGCATTATGCAGTTTTCGAAAGCACACTAATGCATTTGTATGTTGATTATCCTTTCTTGCCATATGTTGAAAGCCTTGAAGCCGCATCCTTAATGTGCCCGAAAGACACAACAAAGTCATCCAGAAGTTGAGTATAATTTGGAATTATTTCCTCATCGACTGACAGAATTACCCTAATAGTGCTATTGTAACTCTGATAGTGTACAATTAAAGCCTGCAAAAAGAAACGGTGATTAAATTAAAAATCAAGGTGATCGGATGATTAGAATACTGTAGGTTTATTTCCGGTCTCTTTTATTTTTTGCAATCATTTTTTCTCTTATTGTTCCAAGGATCTGAGCTTACATTTTTGTGTCTATGCCTACCCAAGGTCAAGTCATCTCCTTAATTCAGGAGCCATTGGTGATGAACTGTTCGGAGAGATGTATATAGAGTTGCATCTAACCATCTGTTGCGTTTTGGGTTAAAGTTCACATTCACAAAAAAGAGAGGAAATGCAACTACATAGTTACTCCTACTTAAACTTGTTATTGCATATCTCTATTGGCGAGAGGTGTGAGAGCACACACCTTGTTTTGAGTACTCTTTAACTCAAATTTGTTCCTTCTTATTGTATAGATTGTGGTTCCTCCTAGGCGCATCCACCATTTTGGATATAAATGCACGACGAAGTATAATGTAAGGAAGCATATGTGGTTTTTGATGTTTTCAGTTCCGATTCCCCTTTTTTCTTGTTCTAGTAAACCGGATTAACTTACCTGAACGGTTTTGATAATTTGTATGCATTAGAGTATTTATGTTTGAAAGCGATGAATACCAATGTCCTTGCATTGTGGACAATGTGGTGGATGATTTGGGTTGACAAAAGTACAAATGTGGCTTAAGATTGAAGGTTTCGATGCAAGATCATGGCTGACTTACTTGTGGAATACCATAAACGGTAGGTGCAATGAAGACAAATGGGTGTCCATAGAACTCTATTTGCTCTATTGGGCCAACCATGTTTGAGAACGTAGTAGTTGTATTTGTGAGCATACGCCCGAGAATAAAAGCACCTGCCTGCTTGGATTGTCAAGTTGAACAATTATAAACATGGACAATAATAACTAAATAAAAGAAGTGTTAGTTTGTTAAACAATGAGTTGATTAATTGTTTGAGTTTAATGTTTGGAAAACATATAAGTACAAATGGGCAAAAAAATACCTTCAGGCCAAACATTTTAACAAAAAGCTCACTAATCATACACGTGAAGATAACTTCAAGTGAGCTCTTTTTTCTATCCAGGGTCTTCTTTGCCTTCCGAATATATGCAAGTGGATCATCGTGTACCACTAAATGAAATGGAAGGAGGATGTAGCCTATTTGATTTCCCCATGCCACATCATTACTCTTACCGGATTCTATCATATTAACATATGTCTGCACATAGTTGTAAGAAAACATTAGATGATCCACTTGAAGGTATTTGATAATGTAATCTCAAGCTTCCATTTGGAAATGAATTATGCTTCAGCAAATGAGTATTAAAATTAGCTACTCCAAGATTGTTTAGTAGTAATATACAATGATTTTTTAGGCTGATCATGTGAACATATGTAATTCATAGATACCATGATTTATATTCTTTTACTAACATAATTGTATGAATTTAATGAAAAAATTTGCATGTTGGAGATTGTCCCAACGTCTGGAATGTCGTCTACGGGGTTGCTAAATCTCAGTCGAGACTTAACCAAGTCTCGGTCGATGCTTTATTCGTGAGATCTTATGTGGAGATTCTTGCAAAATTAAATTAATTTTTTTCTTTCTTCTTTTTTATATGTTATGTGATTTGACTGGGACTTGGTTAAAGTCTCAGTCGACTGAGATCTAACCACACCCAATTACATAAGGAATAGGAGTAATATTTTGGTGACAGAGATATATAAATGAACAAAAATCAATAACTAATGACATGCATTTGAAATTTATTGCATATTTCCGTAAAGAAACTTACTTGTAGGCTAGCTGTTGGCCTTGTATTTACAGGGAGGACAGATCGCAAACATAGCTTGCGTGTCTTAGGGTAACCTAACATAATTTGAAGATAAGTTGCACAAACATATACAGTAAAAACAACAAATTGTCACAACGTACATCTCTTACCAGACTTACGAAAATAATATTGTGATAGAGCAGCAGAAGTGACTCCGACTAGCACATCATTAATAGTCTGTGGAAAGAAAACCAAAATACAGAAAATGACGCTTCAACGACTAGTTTTATCTGGCTCGAAAGAGATGAGCTTGCCGATAGCTATATACTCTCTCTGTTCCTAAATATAAAATGTTTTGGCAGTTCAATAGTCATATACTCCATATACTTACGCAGTTCATGGCATTCTTGATGAACTTGGCGTCGTCCAAGCTAAGGCTCCGGTGCACGAAGCGCCTGCGCGGGTTCAACTTCAACGTAACGTCACTATCCCCGCGTCTGAAGAGCGTGTGCGGGTCTCTCAGAAACACAATCGTCGCAGCAAACACGATGACGTCCACCACGGTGTTCCATGCAAGCACAAGATACGGCCACACCCATGCGACGAACGCTGCCAGGGCGCCCGCGGGCAGCGGCTGCCGGTGCTGCGGCTGGTAGATGGCGCCCGTGCGCGCCGGCTGCTCCGGCATGGCTGGCAAGCGTGTCCGGTCGGCCGCGCTGCGGGCAGACGCCAGGAGGAGCGTGATGAGCGACATCCCGTCACCGAGGGAGTGGTGGACGCGGAACACCATGGTGGAGGTGGCCTCTGAGGTCGGGAAGTCGAGGAAGTGGCACTCCCAGAGCGGGCGGGAGCGGTCCATGGGGAGCGCGGGCAGCGAGGCCACGTAGTCCTCCACGGCCCGGTCCGGGTCAGCCGCCACGGCGGCGGAATCCAGCTTCGGGACGATCATGTGGTCGTCGACGTTCACCGCCGTGCGCGCCCACCGTGGGTTCTTGCACCCGTCTGTCACCTGACGTGCATGCTCACGGATTAAATTAAACTAGTGACAGAATCGCTAATTAAGCAGTACTTAAATTAAACTATGTGTACTTGAATGCTGCGGAAGCGCGGGTAACGGGCAAGTTGGGCGGCGATGCCGGCGCTGAAGACGGGTAGGTTGACGGGCGAGCCAAGGCCGACCATAACCACGATGTACGTAGCTTCCAAGAGTCTTGCAGTAGGGGTCACGGGCTCCTCCTCAGCTGCCGCCGCCACGGAATCGTCGTCCGTCGTCCATTCGGCCGGCGCTGACCTTGGCGTGCGTATCGGGGGTGGCCGGCCGCTTGCTGGTAGAGCGGCTACCGAGGGGCTACCAGTACTACCCATAGCTACTTTAGTTTCAAGGGTCGTTGGCTACTCGATCGATCACTGCATGTATGGAGTAACTAGGTGTAATATATAGGATGAGAGGATGTTTGTTGCTAATAGCAATCAATGGCACTACTATACACACAGTTGAAGATCATGATCGTACAAGGGATCTGGTATCGTCACTACCGGCTTGTTGTTGATGTGGAACCACATTGCACGCTCTTGTTCAAGAATAAACATGTGCGATGTGTTTCACATCACAAACAGATGAGCACAGTGAAGCGTGCATTGAGTACCTCACTGAAGATGCTCTGCCTAGTTGAACCGCGTGCGACCACAATTTTGTGGTGTGCAATGTCGGAAAAAAAGCTTGCACCCCGTTTTATAGATAAAGCAACGGCCAAGCATTACAACATGACACCGCACCACACAAGAAGGAAAATGGCAAGATACCACGGTGCCGAGGATAGCAACAAAGCCACAGAAAACAACAAGCACACAACGAAAGAAAGAATTGAGCACTGCTTGGAGTCCCTGGAGCCCTCATCCATGGTCAGGTAACCGGAGCAGAGAACAAAGTCAACTTGAGGGGGGAGACTAGCCCCCAGAGGGGCCATGCCATTGCCAACACCTGGAAGACAAGCAACACCGCGCCAACAAGCTCCATCGCCAAAAAGGATCCTCATGCCCCATCGCCCCGGATCAGGGTGCCGCACCGTCGAACGATGAAGGCATGCACCCAAGTGCCTGGCCGGAAACGGATGACGAGGTCCCAAGGTGAGGCCTCCGAACACAAATCCTCACTAAAGACTAGCTACCTTGAGAGAATCACCGACATGACGATAGACAATGGCGGAGCTACATGTAACTCTGCAGGGGCCATGGCCCCCCAGGTTTGGCAGTTTTTGTGAAGAAATTTTTTATAGGATGGTATAGATTGAGAAAAAATACAGCTTTTGCGCCCCCAGAAATTGATATCTTCTCTTTGCCCCCCCCCCCCCCCCCCCAACCAATCCCGTGTAGCTCCGCCACTGACGATAGAACCATCAACACGAAGAGAAGAAGCACAATCCACACTCACACCTCGACCACCGACACAGGTAGGAACATAGCTCATAGGACGGAGCCACGACGCCATAGTGCCGCCACCATCCGGTCCGACATGTCGGACCAAGGGTTTTCACCCCGAGCCCAAGGAGGAGGACATAACCCAAGGTGACACCTCTAGGGAAGGAAACAACGTTCAAGAGCATCACCGTCATCGATACCTACACCAACACCTCCGGGCAAAGTTTTCTCTTGGGAATGAACCACCTACCTCCCACAGTCCACTAGCAACACAGAGGTAGATGGATAGAGATGAAGACGAATGCCTGAGAATAGGCAAGGAGTAGTGGAGGAACCCTAGTCCCCCTTGTTGCCCCGAGCGGACGACGTGGGGGTTGGGCCTGTTTTTCAGATCCATTGTGTGCAATATAAGTATATAACATAAGCATAGATCACATGCTTTTTTTTTGCCATACTTCACAGTAGTATATACATCGATAAAATGTGTAAGATCACATCCATGCATTCATTCACAACCATTCATATGTTCACAAACCAATATCTATGACATCGCCATCTAAACAAGTTCACAACCATGAACCTAAATGATAACCGGTAAAATATTACAATCTAGTAACCAAATAAAAGAAACCCTTTGTTTTGTTGGTTATGTCGTTGCCTTCAAAAGATGGCACGTAAAAAGGAAGAATCCGGTGTATTTCCAGGACGAGTAATGTTAGAGTCACGGGCAAGGTTCTATAGAGTTTACAGATTGATGTTAGTTGGCCTCTTTTGATTGGATTAGAGAGGGTGCTGGGGCCCACACCCCTTAAATGCAAGGAGGTTAATTAGTGTGAAGGGAGCCCGTAAAACGTCTGTTACTCTCCGTGGATGTAGGATTATCGCTCCAGGACTTCATACTTCAGTTGCCGTTGTGCGAGTGTAATCAAGTGGTGTGGTGTGGATGGTACTGTCTGCTGTTTCTGTAAGAGAATATATGCATTCTGAGTTGAGGCATGTATATAGTTTCAAAATGAAATTGTTTGGAGAGAAAAAAAAGTATAATGGCCGTGACGAATCGTGGGGAAAGAGACAAGATTTAGAAGCAAACCGCAAATTCTTTCATCAAAAGATGAGGAGATCTACGACCTCAATGATACGGCTACACCTATCCCCACTGGGGTGAGAATTTGTGGCACGCAAGTGCGGGGGCACACATGTCCCTGGTGCTCACTTTTCTATTTTGGCTTCTGATTTTCAAAGTTTTATATCTTTTAAATAAAAATTCTAAATTAAGTTTTGTTTTCATATTCGTGTTTCTCATGACCAACGCATTCAAATAAGATCCATTTGAATATATTTTGACAACATTTTAAAAAATAGATTAAGTTTCAATGCTGAAACTTAGTACGAGCACCGATAAAAATCAATTATTTTGTGTCTACGACTGACAGGAAAAATTATTTAAAATTATATCTCTGAAACTGGTTGAAACTTGGCAGTTTTAGATGCAAAAATCGAAAGTTTCATCATTGAGACTTAAAACTTTTTGAGGAAATTTTTTTTTGCTGTGCCCTTGTGCGGGATTGAAAAACTGTGCGAATCGCGAGGCAAAATGAGCGGGCGGCAGGACTTGGCAGGTGAGTGCCCCTGCACTCGCGTGCCCTGCGCATTTCCGATCCCCACTGCTGAACTTGATACCACACTAATTCAAAAATCAAAATGGTGTTGTAGGTGCTTTTGGAGATACTATCGTTCGGTGCTCCAAGGCCAGAGTGCCTACTTGCCGTACTAAATGACAAGTAAATTCATCAATCATTGTTACTCCCTAACTTTTTATAAGATGTTTTTAGAGTCCATGACAATGTCAAAAAAAACTTATATTAAGTTACAAAGGCAATACCAATTTACCATGGTGCATGCTAACATGATTCATGGTCAGTGGATGTCCGAGTTCAAAGCTAATCCGTTTGAGTATGCACGGGTCTAAGCTAATCCGTTTAAGCATGCACGGGTCTGGTTCCATCATAGAACAAAAAGGAATTTGAAAGAAAGATGAGGTACTGCTCCTACCAGAAGATTGGAATATTGTGAGAAAATAGCATTACATTGTCTCAAATTGTAACATTGCTTTTCCACATATGCAACAGAAGAAATTTAGGATAAGAACATACTCTTTCGAGTGTTTACACTAAGTAGTTTTGTGCGGCTGAATTATTTTTCGATAAGAAAATTATACAGAAAAATGTTTTTTTTTTTTGCGAAACAGAAAAATGTTAATAAGGTTTATACAACAGATATGTAAGGTTCGGTCGTGTGCTAGCTAAGCTGCTCTCATCATGGTGGTTGGAAAAATAGAAAAAGTCTGAAGTCCGAAAGCGTACAACGTACGTACTCTCTCCGTAAAGAAATATAAGAGTGTTTAGATGACTAAAATAGTGATCTAAATGCTTTTATATTTCTTTACAGAGAAAGTAATATCCAATTAACTTGAATGGAGCATATAACGAACTTCCTATAGTACTTCCTCCATTTACTTATACAAGGTCATTATGAAATATACATTTTGCATCTATACAAGGCCATCAACAATAATCGAAGCAAAAATTAATGATATTTTCTCGTACTAGCAACATATTTAAGACTTGCATGCATGCAGTCATAATGACACTCAGCTGCTTCCTCGCCCAACGTCCACTCAGTTTCCTGTTTCTTCCTTGCATGCATGCAGCGTTAATTATCCCAGTAAACGAAAAGAAAAACTAACTAGCAAAGTAGACATTAAATTTTACTTTAGTACCTGTAATATGAGTTTATGGTTTTGTATATAAAAATGGAGGGAGTACTATATTTAGAAAGAGACAGAAAGGGAGAGGTACGGGCGTGTGGTAGCCTTTCTTGGTCAGGTACACTAGACCGTTAGCAGTAGCTGCCGGAGCATTTAACCGGTCGCTTATCAGTTGTACCCACCCATCAACTTCTCCACCTTCCTATTAACAGTGCTCGCAGCATCGATCACCTTTGTCGACCATGCATGCTAATTAAGATACTTCCTCCGTTTTTAAATATAAGACCTTTTAGAGATTCCACTATAAACAACATACGGAGCAAAATGAGTGAATCTATACTCTAAAGTATGTCTATATATATCCGTATGTAGTCTATAGTGAAATCTCTACAAGGTCTTATATTTAGGAACGGACGGAGCGGAAGTATGAGTGGACAAACTGCGCGAGAGAAATCATTGCAACAGATAGAGTCGAGCACATGCCTTGCGGCTTGTGTGTCTTGAAAATTCTCAAAAAAATAGATTAGTTATTAAACTCTTGAATAGTATAGAACATTCCAACGTCTGTATGTCCCATTAAAAATAAATACACCACTCATTTTTCACCCGGTGATAGTGCTAAGCTGAAGGAGGAAGGACACCACTATGAATTTCTTAACTCTATACATCATGGTCCGGACACCAACAATTATTTTTTAATTACCGGCACCGAGCGTCTGTTTTTAGATAATGAGCGTTTATAATTATTCTTGGTTTCAAAAAAATATTCATATTTAAAATTGTTCACAAAATCATTAAAAAAACTCAAAAAGTGTATGTGTTCATGAAATGTTCGGCTTCAAAACATGTTCCAATTCTAATTAAAAATTAAAAATGTTCAGTTTCTTAAAAAGTAAAGAAATATTCATGTTTTCCGGAAAAGCAAAACATAAAACAACAGACGAAGGTAGTTAGGCTGGCTTCTTCACGTCCACACTTCATGCTCCGAACAACGATAGGAGTGCAACCTTATTACCAATGTTTATTAGAATTGGATATAAGAAATGACACGTGATGGCACAATTTAATCGCCTGTTGCAACGCACGAGCATTTGTACAGTTAATATAAAAATCCCCATGTTCCTCTTTTGTTGATATCTTGTCATTGTCGTCGAGCTAGAGATATTTGCAGGAAACACAAGGTCGTTGTTCGTAGGCCACAAAAAAAATTGAGGGGTAAACCATGGTCAGTTTATTGCTCGATAATTATATGTACAGTACAATTGATACATCCCAATGAAAGCACACACATATCAACAAAATTAACAACAGATACCTCATTCAAGACCGCGAGAAAACATTGCCAGCAAGTTTCATTGGCAGATAAGGCGCTGCAAGTACAAAATTTTCAGGTTCTACTTGTACAGTTGTACCAATGGACAGGTAATAATAACCAGTGAAAAGAACAGATAAGTATAAGCTCAACAGCTGGGCAGCTTAGACACCAAGCAAAAGGCTAGCTAAACAGGTCAGTCGAAAACAATCCACAACACCAGCTTCCCAGCTTGCAAATATAATTGTATCTGCATAAAATTGCTCTGCCACTAGCAGGATAGAACACAATACACACTTGACAGCAAAGAAAAACAAAGGAGAAAGTACTTCAACAAAACAGACACGAGAAGTGCACTTTTGCATTGGGTGGCTGTCCAAACTGCAGATAATTTCTGAAGACAAAACGAACCATGTGTGTACTGTGTATCACTAGTACTGAAAGGTTTTTCAAGAAAAAAATAAACAGGCCCTGTCCGACCATATAACTTAACTACATGCATTTGAACCCTTCATAGGAAAACTACACAAAATGGCCAATGTTTTTCGCCACATGATTTAAAGCAAAAGCCAACTTGATTTAACTATTTATAAGCCACAGTATATCATGTCATTTGAAAAGGGGGAAAACCGCCGTACTTATGAAGAACAGTTATCAAATGCAGTATTTATGAGCTCCCGGCTACATCTGAAAAATAATCTTAACAGCTGACCATTAGTTGGGGCCCCACATGATAATGTTACAGTGTTACTTCACAGCAATGCATACAACAAACAGGTTAGTGCTAGTATGAATGGGAGAATCGCACTGTTGCTTTCTGATGGTCACATAGCAAGAGTGAAGCTACTTACTGTTTGTCAAGCTTTCTGCTTGCGTCCTCTTGAAACTTGAACCCAGCCTGAGTCAGCAGCATTACTTTTGCATATGTCACCTGCTTGTGTGATTCGATCCCTGCTTGATTCAGCAGTCTTCCCTTTGTACCTGTTATCAATAGGTTTCAAAGCTATGCAATTGCCTCTTTGTGGAGTTCCATCTCTAGCTTTCCCTCTGTAACTGAGACAACAAAATGGGCCATGTTTAAGTGAATAAATTTTGCAGGTGCAGAAACAACCAGTCATAAAGCAAGAGCACATCTTTCAATGAGTTCTGGTTATAGAACACAAGTTCACTCAACTGAGCTCTCTTTGTGAACGCAGAATTCCCATAACTCCTATACATCCCCGTCTACTGAACAACTTACTCGAATGGAAGTTCTACTGCCATACAAAACAGAGTTGATGGCACTTTGGAGTGCAAGTTCATTTCATAACATATCGTGACTCCGTTCCTGGTTATATATCAAATATGTAGTATTGTTATTAGCTTAACTAGTTAGCTTGCCTCATTTGCTCAGTCTAAGCTACATATTTGAACTGAATTCACCTGGAGACATTCTAACAAGAGAAATATCATGTTGCACGTGAATCTAAAATAAGTCCGCAAAATCCATACTCAGTAGCCACTCATAGCACCCCCTGCCTATCTAACGATGCGGGTGTCCACTACTCCACTATCATACTACTTTGGTATGTACAGCAAGAAATATAGTTAAAATGCACTAGTTATAACATAATAACCTGGCAGAGGACTCAGCAGTCAGATAGTTGGAGATCCCATTTTGAAGGTAGGTGTAAGTGAAGCCATATGTAATTTTTCCATCAAATTTAGCCACTCCTTGTACGACCTTGTTCCTCATGTTCACAGAAAACACAACTGCCCTGCGGTTCATCTCTTTAGCCTTGGCCATGATGTAAACAACATCATCATCATGCAAGCTCAGAGAAGGGTGACCTCCCTGGAGTCTCTCAAAGGCAGTCCGAGTGCCCTGACCATCCAGTACATCACGAAGCAATACACAATAACTCTGGTCCACTGGTATCTTGAACATATCGAGTGTGCGATCTTGCTGCCAGTTCTGCCACGGCTCCATAATTTTCCATGTGGTGGCTTCAAAATATTTGGTAGTCAAAGTGGCGTTGAAGGCTACTTGGCGCTGTTTGAACTTCAATCGCATCTCAAAGAAGTTGATATGGCCTTCCACGATGGCAATGTCTCGAACACGCTCTGGGGGCCCTTCGCGCCTCTTGTTCATAGGTGGCGGCAACGCACAGTACCGAAGGACAGTGCGGCCAGTGAACACCTCACAGAACAGAATGCCGTTCCATAGGTCGACCCAGGCCACCAGACCATCTTTGCCTCCGATAACCAGCACCTTGCTTGTAAGAATGCGTGAGAACCTCTCTGGCTTATCAACATGCATCAGCCTGGTGCTCCATGTCCAGGTCCTGGAGTCAAACTGGTGGAGGTCATACTGTCCGTGGACGCCTGCCCAGTGGATGGCGGCGATGCTATAACTGCCGTCACCACGGCGCACAATGCCCGCTGAGCAGTCGGAAAAGACAAAGGAGCTGGCGTCGGCGAGCCGGCGAAGAGTTGGCTTGGTGCCGGCCTGGTAGACATAGTAATGATTGATGTAACCGTTGGGACTGAGGTGCTCCTGAGGGCCAACGGCGGCGCGGAGGAGGACCAGGTCGTCCTGGGCGGCGACGACCATAGGCGTATTGGTGAACTCGCTGGGTTCCAAGCCATTGGAGTGGACCGTGAGGCAGGAGACGCGCGGCGGGTGGGCGATCCAGAAGGTAACCCGGAGGCGGTGGTCCTTGAAGAAGGGGGCATCGGCGGTGGTGGCGTTGGTGCGGTCGTCGAAGTAGGCCCGTACGTCGAGAAGGATCGACTGGGGAAAAGAGTCCAGATCGTGGGGGTGGGTAGGCGACCGGACGTCCTCCACTTCGTCGTCGTCGTCGTCCTCGTCGTCTTCGTCGTCGTCCGTGTAGATCTCGTCCTCGGAGTAGGAGGAGGAGGAGGAGTACTCGTCCTCCTCCATGGAGAACTCGTCCTGCTCCGTCGGGATCTCGTCCTCGTCGATTCTGAGAGACGAGAGGCCGATTCCCTTCTCTCCCAATCCCTTATCCCCCATGGCAATCGGGCGAGGAACTGGAGAGTGGCTCAATGGAACGGTGGCGGCGATCAATGGTTGTTGATACTCCACAGTAATTGGGCTCGGAATTGAAGAGTGCGAATCAAGGGAGCGGCGGCGGCGGCGGCGGCGGCGATCTAAGGTTGGCTGATTTGGGTATCAGATCAGAGGATCGGATAGGAGGAAATTGTGGGTCTCGTGGCGGCGGAAACAGGGACTCCCAAACCCCTAACCCGAACGCAAAGAGGTTTCATTTTTTTCTCTGAAACTCGCAAAGAGGTTTCTAAATTTTCGAAAACCGGCCGGTTTCCGAAATCCCGAGCAGGGATTTTTTTTTTTCCGATCGTGATCCCTGAGAAATTTAATGTTTTTTTCAGCCGAGCAGGGATTTCTTTTCCGATCGTGATCCCTGAAAATTTGTAATGTTTTCTTGAGTTTATAAACAATCTTGCTAAACTCTGCCTGCTGCCGCCGGGCAAAGCCCACTCGGCGGACGGCAGCGGCGGGGACGCATGGCGTGCGTCTTGGGCACTAGATGCGGCTGGGCGACGGCGGCAACCCTCTCGTCGGGGTGGTGCCCCCGGGCATGGTGGCGGCGTTGCGCCTTCCCACTCTCTGTTGGGGGTGTGGGGCGATGCTGAGGCCGACCACCGTGGATATGACGCCCGGCGTCCGGATCTGGCAGTGGTGGCGCTCTGGCATGCTGCAGGGGCGGCGCTGCGACGTGCAGCGGATGTTGGGCGCGCTCGGGCGCTGGGATCCCCTTCCTGGGCTAGGGGAGTTACGGTGGCGGCGGAGTGCCACAACTTTTTGGATGGCGGCGGCGGCGCCGCGACGGTGCTTTGTGCTGCGGTGGAGACCGGTGTGGCTTGTTGCGTGCAGAGGGCTGGGCTTGAGGTGGCCGTGGTTGTGGCCGGAGGTGCGTTGGCACGGCGCAGTGCTCCAAGGCGTCGTGCAAATGGGTTTGGTGGTTGGCGGCATTGCTCCCTGCACAAGTGTTGTTCTCCAGACTTGGTCTCCGTGACGTCTCGCGCAACGGTGATGGTGGTGGCGTCCGGTGGGCGCGGTGGAGGTGGTGGCGTCCTGTGGGCACGGTGGAGGTGGTGTTGTGGTTGCGGGTTTGATTCGTGCAAGGCTGCGATGCCCTGTTCTTGATCTGGTTCATGTGGTGGTGGCAGATGTGTGCTACAAGATGCGCTCTCGTCTCACTGCGGTTGTCGGCTCGTTTGAGAAGCTCCAATGGACTTGGGATTCGTGGTCTAAGGTTAGGAGAAATCCCTGCTTCACGCTGACAGAGGCTAACAATGGTGGCACCTGCTTCACGATGTCTGAGGCTAACAATGGCAATGCATGCAGGCGCCGCCCCCTCCTTGGAGGTGTTGTCTTGGCCCCGATCCGACTCCCTACCTCGTGCTCGGGGGAAACCCTTGGTCCGACCTCCGAACCAGGCGATGGCGGCATCATGGCGTTGTTCCCTCCTTGGAGGCTTCGTCTTGTTGCTAGAGGAGTCCCGATGGTGCGGCTCGAGTTGGTGTCGGCAATTGCTCTGGGTGTGGGCCCCCGAGGCAGAATGTACATCATTGCCGACGCTCTCTCGACGACGCCTTCTTTAGATCTGCCCAGGCCCTACCATCGGCCTGCCGACCTCCTCTTGGCGCAATGGGTGGGGTACGTTGGTTTGTATTCTCCTCGGTCTTTGTCATGTTGTAGAGGTCTCGGCGTTGCTGACTCAGCTTGGTAGCTCTGTGATTTGCCTCATTGCCATTGGCATGGAGTTGATATAGGTGATGCATGTATCGTAGTACAACTAGGGTGTGTGGCTGCTAATCCTACTGATTAGCGGTGTAATGGCCGAAAGACGTTGTATCCGGCTCTACCGCTTCCTCTCTAATGCAATGATACACATGCTTATGTGTATTCTAGAAGGAAAAAAACACATTTTACAAATACTTGTTCAAAAAATAAACATCTTGCTAATGCCAAACAGAGCTTGCATGCGCTTATTAAGCGATATCTGTTGGCCTCGTGATAACTCGCGCAACACATCTCCCCTATACCTGGCCATGGGCAGCCCGGCCCGAAAAAGCCCGACCCGGCCCGGCCCGACCTTGCCCACGGGCCGGGCCTGGGCCTGAGATCTAGGCCCGACAGCCGGGCCGGGCCGGGCTTGGGCCTGACATATTGGCGACTTAGGGAAGGGCCCGGCCCGATGGCCCGAGACCCGGCGGGCTTTTGCACTAATGGGCCGCGCCTGGGCCTGATATCTAGGCCCGACGGCCAGGCCGGGCCGGGCCCGGGCCTAGGTTTTTTGTAGCGGGCTTTGTTAGGCCCGGCCCGAAGCCCGGCCCGGCCCGACATATGGCCAGGTATAATCTCCCCAGAGGTCTCTGGATCGAGTTCCAGGTTTTGCAAAGCATTTATGGGTTAACTATCATATTTTGACGCAACAAATTTTTAATTCGAATTTCATTTGAAATTTCAGGCGAAAAAAATCCATAAAATCCGATATTTTCTGGAATCCGGTTCTTCCAGCCCCACCCAGAAAAAAAAACTTGATCTTCACTCTGTTTTTTTTTGACCGGAACGGGAGGTGCTCTGCCTTTTCATTATAGTAGGGGGAAAACTGTACATACTGATAGTTTCAGCAAGAGAAACAAAGAAATTACATGTCCGGTGCTGCACCCAGCAACCCGGCTGTACAAGTCTGATAGAACTACTCCCTCGCCTCCATAAGGAGGCCTAGATCATCTCTAATCAGCAAACAGACCCCCTCAACTGATTTGTGCTCGTTCCTGAAGATACGCCTATTTCTCGGCGATGGTATCATTTTACGGTGCTGGTCTTCGGTGGATCTGTTTGGATCCGGTCTTCGTTCGTCTTTGTTTGGGTGTTTACAGGTTTGATCCTTCTGATCTACGACTTTCTTCATCGGCGATGGTTGCTACTCTGGCGCGCTGGTCCTATGGGGCCTTAGCACGACGACTTCCCGACTGTCTACTACAACAAGGTTTGCCCGGCTCCGGTGAGGGAGGGGCGATGACGGCGGCGCGCCTTCGGCTCGCTCCAGTGCTTGTAGTCGTCGCTAGGTGGTCCACGGACATGGTTGTAATTTTTATTACCTCTGTTGTTCTTTGTACTGCCATGATTGAAGATGAATAGATTGGAAGTTTCTCGCAAAAAAAAAGAATGCCCGTGTGTTGCCACGGGCCATGAATTTTTTTTTTTTGCCGGTTGCATATATAAATGTGGTTAATGGATGTCAAATTTCACATGTATAGAAATGATAGCCCGTAACAATGGAAAAGTAATTGAAATCCACTTCACTTGCGATGTAAGTTGGTAAAAAGTCTAATAGAACAATGTGTACAGAGAGCAATGATCCAAATAATTATCTGTTACAAACTAAGATCTACTTGATCTAATTAAGATATTTCCATATGGTGCAAGGAACGTTGTCTTCAACTTGATTTGCATGATACAATATGTGAGTAACATCCCGATTTTAGTGAGCTATAAATTGTAGGCTACCTATAGATCACTTGGTTGGTATTTTCTCTAAAAATGACTTGTTGGGCTATGTGACATTTACGTCACCACATAGCAGTTGATCCTTTCTCCTTTTCTTGAAGGAAAAAAAAGCAGCCACTCCTATCACTCACTCACTGCACAACCGCCTCCTGCTCTCCCTCCATAGCCAGCCAGCCACCAGGTGTCGCCGCATCTCATCTCCCCACCACGACGTTGTCGCCGCGATCTCTCCCTGGCACCTCCCCTCCACACCATGGCGAAGCCTGCCCCCTCATTTCCTCACCGCTTCCACTCCCTTCCAGGTGTCTCCCTCCTGCTCCTCTCCCCGTCATGATGTGGCCCACCTCCTAATCTCCCGGTCAACCTCTCGCGCCGCCACCTCGGCAACGAGACAGCGCGCATGCCTGTCTTGCATCCTGGGCAGCCGGATCCGGCCAGGAGGTGCAGAAGGGCTCGCAACTCTCCGTTAGTGCTAGCCACATAGCTAACCCCTTTGTATGTGGGTTGGACGACCTCGGGCACAATAGTGTGGCATGGTGAGGAGGAGGGACGACACCCTCGTCGCTGGGTCCGGTCTTCTACCCCAGCCGAGCTGCACCAAGCATAGTCGCACTGCAACGTCGTCGATCTCCATGACGAGGCCATCCCAAGCTGATTTCCGGTGCCAAGGAATACACACCGCCGCGTCGAGGGAGAACGCTACGACGACATGACCAACTACTCACTGTAGTGCCACCACCTTCTCCGCGACGGCCACCAAAAGAAATAAGATTCGTGGTATTTTGAGCAAAAGTGATAAAATTGGGGCTATATTTTTTTTTGAAGAATTTAGATCTCCGATTTTTATTTTATTTTGAAATTGGGACCATTTGCATAACAAGATGTACACAAACATCTATTCATTTCATTGATCAAAATAGATTTGTAATCACTAATTTCATTCGTCAAAATAGACCAGTAATCCTAAAAGAAGAAAAAATAATATACAACATACATTATGCTCCCGCGCTCCGCACTATAGCCAATCAGCTACGTCACCCCTGCAGCTTCACCTTCGACAACTAATAAAGTGGGTCACGGTCTCATGTTCTAGGAAATTTTGATTTCAAACGGCAATGTTATCTACCAGCATCAAGCTTTCTAGATGCTCAGAAATGCAGTACATTTCTGTATATGGAACTATTTTTCAGTAATAATGCACATGGAAAAGAAATAATCTTTTTTCTGACCTCAACCTCGACAAGCGCAACTGCATCAAGATGCCCGCTGTTGACACAGTATCTCCAGCGCCCTTGCTCCCAATCCCGGCTTCTTTGTGTACAACAAAAGCAAGAAAATAGCAACAAGACTGCTTGGCCGCTGTTGCTACACTTCACTTCGTAGATTGCTTCATCCGATGAAGTTTTAATTACCTCTATTCCTGGAATAGAAGAATGAAAATAATTTAAAGGCTCAATGCAATGTTGAGGGACTAACAAAAACTTCACTCATTTTGTAATACTGCCAAATTAAGGTACTAACAAAGCCTGGAATAGAAGAATCATTCTAGAGTTGTTTATTGTTATCCTTGCATTTTAGAATTGTTGGGTCAGAAATAGAACACAGTAAGTCAATAACCGTTTTACGCCTTCCAAAAATAAAGAGATCAATAGGAAGCAAGAAACTATCTTTTGATGAAGAGCATGCAGGTTCAGATATGATTAGAACGTCGTCGGCTAGTGTCAAGATTCAAAAAGTTATGGACTTTGTGTGTTGGAACTCGGTCTAAAGCTCTGCAATCAAATCCATCTAGGATGTCTTCCCTTCATATGTACATGTTGTCCCATGTTTTCAACATTAGACATCTGCTTGGATACAAAAAAAATTACTCTTCACCAGAGGATTTGAACCCAAAAAATGAAAAACGCTTCAGATTATTATCCTTGTAATAAGAGGCAATTCTAATGCTCGTTCCATACCAGAAACATTGATCAACCAATGTGTACATCGCATGTTTCTAGCGGTTCCTAGAAGATCAGAATCGCTAACCTACAAAGTAACATTTTTTCGTGTGTACCAGTGATTAAGCAAAAAGACAATGGTGCATCCCTTGCCGTTCTGAAGTTATAAGAATGTTTTTAACGCCTGAAGCTTAACTTGGCTACCCAACAATTAAATATCAGTTTGCTTCATGAAAAAACGATTGTGCTCTGGTGATAGCTATAATCGTTTGTAAGATAACCAATGTGTATTTTGACAAACTCATGTTTAGTTACAGTCAAGCTAAATGAGTTGAACCGAATAGTACTTGCACACAAAAGTAGAAATCTAGTAAGCTACAACCTTAAACCTAAGTGACATGCTAAAACATACAGCTCAAACCATAGCAATCCTAACGCCTATCTCTGAACCTAAGAGCAAGAATTTTAAAAAATGGATCATTTGGTGGTGACCCATCTGAGCCTTTATACCATTGCAGTAGGTAAAGCATGTTAGGAAAAGTAACCATGGACAGATAAAAAGGTAAGAAACAAAATACAATCCAAGTGTTTAAGATAAGCATGGACATGAGGATGGGACCTTTTCTATTTTGTTCTCCTAGGGGCTCCCAGTTTTGTGTCGCAGCAGCCTACTACCATGACTCGTGTTAGTACGAAAAATTCACTCCTGCTTGCCTTACCTGCAAACAGAGTAACAAGAGCACAACTGAAGCAAAGAACACATGATGGAAAAATAGTTTATTTAAGATTCAATAAGCTAACAACCATGTTTTGTAATGCACCCAGCCCACATATGCATTAAACTTCAGTTCAACTAAGCGGGGTGACACTCTGGGAGGCTTGGTGAACTTTTCTTCACAGGTGGTTTTACGCTTCTTAGTTTTCACCTCTGCATTTTGAGCACCACCCAAATATTTTACAAGAAAAAAGTTACTAAACCTGACCATTCCTTGAGAACACAACAGGAATCACTAATATTTTCAACAAACAGTCTGGTTGCCTCTAATGAGAGCCACGCATGTTGTGCTTCCTTCTTGTAGGGCCCAAGATAAGGTGCCTGCATAATAAATCCCAAACTAATATACAATACAGAAAAAAAAATTATCCAAAATCATATGAAAAAATAGGCTATAAAGCAATAAGTGCCAAGACCAGGAAACAAATTGATCAATGTGCCCTTTTTTCAAGGATGCGATCAATGTGTCCTTGATAAAAGAAGCAAACAATGTAAGAAACAAATGATCAACTCAAAAGCAGGGAGGTGCAGATGGTGCGGTTGTGAGGGAGATGTCACCGCTGCTCGTCTGAAAGGTGAGGTTCACGTAGTCCAGGAACCAAGACATCGCCCCCAGTCGCCTTTCCTCCGTTCGACCATAGCTCGTCTCGGGTACGGACATCTTGAGAATGATGAGAAGGCCATAAAAAAATGTTAATGGAAAAGAGTCAAGATTGTAAACTAACATCATCTGCAGCACATATAGAGGGCTGGTAGAAATTCACAAACGGTGTGAGCTATATGTTTTACAAAGCATGAATATAATATATTAATATGAGTTTTGCTTCGGCACACCCCCCAACCCCTAAATGTTTGCGCTAATCTTAAAGTTACTTAAAAAGGGCATTCTCATACATTATAAGATCAAGTAATTCTAATCCCTATTCCCCCAATGGATCAAACAAGAGATTGGGGGGGGGGGGGGGTTAGCAAAGCAAAACTCTATTAATATATGCATGGTAAGAAGACGCATTTATTCAGCGCATCGGTTAGTCATAACAGGACACAATGTAAGAACGAGCATCCTACGGAGTGAAATCTTTGCCGCCACCTAAGTGTAATGTAAGCACGAGCATCCTGACAAAATTTTAAAAATTGTCCAGCAACTATAAAACAAATAATGGATATCATTCATCGGATATAAGTCTGCTGCCTACAGGATAGAAACTTTTCTGCTAATGTGAAAGATATCAAGGTCTTTGCGGAGGAAATATTATGCAGTTGTCAAGGATCAATAAAAGTTACATACAACAAAACCACCATGATTACAGATCACCAGAAGCAAGACATGCATAAACAGACAGGAGAAAACCCCCCATAATTTTGACCCGTGGTTTGCTTTGGTGTTCTTATTAATTAGAACCATCAGGCAATAGGGCCTTCCCACATGCACGTGTGATGTAAACAGCAGAGAAAAGATGGCCGCACATCAACTGCCTGGGAATTTCATAGTGCAAGTGCATTATTAGATAGGTGGAAGCATTTAACAAGAGTTACATGTATATTATGGAGTTCTGAACGTTGCCTGCAACTGCCCGCAATGGCTCCTCCTGTACCAGCAGCCGATGAGGAGCACGGGCAGCTACACGATAGTGACGGCGGCGCGCAGGGGAGAACAGTGGGCAGCGCCTTCGGTGTTGGCGGGCTAGGAGTGGATGGGCGCCTCCCTGGTACTCCTCGGTGGTGGCAGCCCTCCTCGGCAGTGGATCGCGCATGGTGGAGTGTGTGGGCAAGAACACCGGCAGCGGCGACGCATCTAGTGGCGGCGAGGGCAACACCGAGCGAGGACGGCAGGCGGTAATAGCGGTGTCGATTCGTGAGAGAGAGATGGTGGTGGTACAGGGGCCGAGAGAGAGAGGACAGGGCAGCATCGACGAAGAGGCGGTTTCGCTGGGGAGCGGAGCCGCGAGGTCGCTTGGAGGAGGCAGCCACCGATGGGGGTTGTTGACTCGTTTGTCTCCGCTGTCCCCATAAAAGATAGGGTTACGGGAGAAGGTGGAGAAGGGAAAAAAAGACACGAAGAGGCAGACAAATAGGATCGTTACCTCCGTGCGCAAGATGACCTTCCGTGGATTTGTGCAGGTGACTACAATGAAGCACTTTTTCAGACGGATCAGATTGGTGGGAACCCGAGGAGCTTCACGCAGATGGAGGATTTTAGAGACTGCCTCGCTGACTGCGGCTTGGCAGACTTAGGCTTTTCGGGTTACCCTTATACATGGGATAACAAGCGTGATGGGGGAGAAAACATCCAGGTTCGGTTGGACCGGGCAACATATTCTGACAAGTTCCTTGAGCTCTTTCCGGAAACCTCTGTGGAGCATGTAATGACTGAAGAATCAGACCACCAAGCTCTTATTGTTCGCGCGCTGGAGACAGCTCCTAGCGACAGCAACAGGGGTGTTCGACCATTCCGCTTCGAGGAGGCCTGGACTAGACACGAACAGTACGATGGTATGGTGGCTGCGGCTTGGGAGGCAGCTAATTTTGGTGATCAAGGCCTTGCTGCGGTGTGTCAAAAACTGGGTGCAGTTACATGCAGCATGCAAAAGTGGGCTAGAGAAGTTTTTGGTTCAATCCGGAGGCAAATAGCAAAGCTCAAGACACAACTCGTTGAGGCTAAATCTAGAGCGGGGGTGGCTGGACACTCACTGGAGGTCCGTGACATCGAAGAGCAGCTCCGGGAAATTTATGAGAGAGAGGAGATTATGTATAGGCAGCGGTCTAGGGTGGACTGGCTTAAGGCGGGAGATATGAATACGAAATATTTTCAGAACAGGGCCACACATCGGAAGCGGAAAAATACGGTGCGAGCACTCCGAAGGGAAGATGGATCCAGGTGCTTGGTCAATGACGAGATGAGACAGTTGGCAGCCACGTTTTATGAACAGCTATTCACTTCCGATGGGACTAGGGGTGCTTCGGAGGTGCTACAAAACATTGAGCATGTGGTCTCGGGGGAGATGAATGATCGGTTGACGACCCCTATTGCAGATGAGGAAATTGAAACGGCGCTCTTTCATATGGGACCGACCAAGGCTCCAGGACCGGATGGGTTACCGGCGCTATTTTATCAACGACACTGGTCGTTGGTGAAAGAGGATGTGTGCCACGCGGTGCGAGATTTTTTGAGTGGAGTAGCAACACCTGATTCTTTTAATGCCACTATTATTGTCATGATTCCGAAAGTAAACTCACCGGAGTTGCTTTCACAGTTCAGACCGATAAGTTTGTGTAATGTGCTTTATAACATTGCGACAAAGGTGTTGGCTAATAGACTCAAAGGCATACTCCCTGTTCTTATCTCGGAAGAGCAAAGTGCTTTCGTGACGGGGCGTCTCATTACTGATAATGTGCTAGTAGCCTACGAGTGTGTGCATGCGATAAGAACCAGGAAGAGGAAGAAGTGTCTTTGTGCAGTGAAGCTAGATATGATGAAGGCATATGATAGAGTGGAGTGGTCTTTCTTGAGCAGATGCTATCTCAGTTTGGTTTTGCGACTCAGTGGATAGAGATGATTATGAGATGTGTTATGTCTGCAAGTTTCTCGGTTAAGCTTAATGGGGGGCTGTCCAAGAGGTTCTCCCCCTCCCGTGGACTGCGGCAAGGAGACCCGCTATCACCGTACTTATTCTTGTTTTGTGTTGAGGGTTTCTCAGCTTTGCTAAAAAAGGCGCAAACTGACAATAAAATAAAGGGTGTCTCTTTTGGGTGCACTGGCCCCCATGTCACACACTTATTGTTTGCAGACGATAGCATTGTTTTCCTACAAGGCTCGAGGGAGAATTTGGAAGCCCTCAAAGATATCCTGGTCAAGTACGAGGGGGCATCTGGACAGAAAGTTAACCTTTAGAAATCGTCCATATTTTTTGGGAAGGGATGTCAAGATGAAACAAAAGCTCAGTTGAAGCAGGTAATTGGGATTGGTTCTGAAGCTCTTAGTGAGCGTTATCTTGGACTCCCAACACTGGTGGGGAGGTCCAAGGAGGGGACATTTAAATATGTTACAGAAAGCTCAAAAGGAAAAGTGACTGGTTGGAAGGGGCAAGGGCTATCCAAGGCTGCAAGGGAGGTTCTCATAAAATCTGGCCTTCAGTCAACACCAACCTTTACCATGAGTTGTTTTCACCTCACAAAGAAGATGTGCCGGAACCTGACTTCGATCTCTTCGAAATTCTGGTGGGGTGCGATGAATGGAGAAAGGAAGGTGCATTGGATTTCATGGGAGAAAATGTGTGCGCCCAAGAGAGATGGGGGTTTAGGCTTTCGGGACCCGGAAGCGTTCAACCAAGCCCTTTTGGCTAAGCAAGCAGGGCGTATGTTGCAAGTCCCATCTTCACTTGTAGCTAGAGTTTTGAAAGCTAGGTATTTCAATGACCATTCAATTCTGACTGCTACCTGCCCATCCAATGCTTCATACACATACAGGAGCATTCTACATGGGAGAGATTTATTAAGAGAAGGGCTGATATGGAGAGTAGGGGATGGGTCCAAGATCAAGATTCACCATGATAATTGGATACCAAGGTCTGGATGTTTAAGACCTTTGGGGCAGGTTTTTGTGCATGGGATCACAAGGGTGGCAGACCTGCTTACTACGGTGGGTGATAGCTGGGATGTACAGAAAGTTGAAGCTATGTTTTCAGCATCGGGTGCTTCAGATATAAAGAAAATCGCTATAGGAGGGCAGGGTACAGAAGATTTCCTAGCCTGGAACTACACAAAAAAGGGTGTTTTCAATGTCAAATCGGCATATCATTTGAGAATGTCTTTAAACAGAATACGGTCTGGACAGCCAGAACCATCTAATTCTGTCGACAAGCACAAAGGGTATTTGGCTTTATGGGACACTAATGCTCCACCGAAGACAAAGATTCATATGTGGAGGTTAATAAGAAATGGTCTAGCAGTGGGTGCGGAGCTCCATCGTCGACGGATTAAGCCGGGTGTTTTTTGTGTTGCGTGCGGAAGAGAGGAAACAATACTTCACAGATTTTGGACGTGCCAACATTCATCTCAGTTTTGGCAGCTATTGCGCTCAGAAAAGGGTGTCTCGGTGGCGACCCCACCGATCCCGACGGACTCCCAGAGCGCTTTGTCACGCTGGCTGCTGGGATGGTTCGCCGGTGCTGCTGAAGACGAAAGGGAGGCAATGGTGCAAGCTGCGTATGGTCTCTGGTTGGCGAGGAACGAAGCAAAAGATGGCAAGAAAATTTCAGCCCCACATGAAATAATAGAGTCGGTCTGCTCCTATATGCAGGAATGGCGAAACACACATGAACAGAAGGTGCGGCAGCCGAAATGTGCTATCATCCAGCGCTGGGAGCCGCTAGACGAAGGCTGGGTCAAAGTGAATTCAGATGGTGCAGTCGCTAGAGGCGGAGGAAATGGTGGCGGAGGTACTGTCTTGCGCGATCATAACGCTGGTTTTTTGGCTGGGGCGTGTCACTTCTTCAGAGATGTTGGGGATCCAGAGGCTGCGGAGATTATTGCATGCAAGAAGGCGCTGCAGGTTGCGAGAGAAAGGGGGCTGCAGAAGATCCATCTGGAGCTTGACAGCAAAGGAGTAGTGCAGATGATCAGAGACAGACAGAAGAATCTTGCTGCGGTTGGGCCTTGGATCCAGGAGATTAAAGCTTTGCTTAGCACATTCTCAGATTACAAAGTGGAGTGGGTGCGTCGCTCTGCTAATGTTGCCGCGCATAAATTTGCGAAAGTAGGTGTAGGTGATGAACTTTCTCAGGTTTGGTTGGGGGTTCCCCCGGATTTTGTTTTGGATGTAATTTCGGATGACATTCCTAGCTTTGTTAGCTAGTTAAATAAAGCGGCAACATTAACCCTAAAAAAAAAAGGATCGAGGAGGGGAGGAGACGTACGAAGCGATGACGAGATGAACGAACGACTACGAAACCTACCATCACCACCGCAGACTGCTCCTTTAGGAGTAGAGACTATTCATAACAGGCCGTGATGGCCAACGCCAATTAATGGACCATGAAAAGGTCCACGGCACGCAGAAACGAAAACCTCACCCACGAGAAACCCGAAATGTCCGCTACATGGGCTGCCCATGTAGCGCTTTTTCCCTTTTTTTTACGTGCTCTTTTTGCCCTTTCTATTTCTTCTCATTCAGTTTATATTTTCTGTTTCTCCCGTTTTCTCCTTTTCAGTTCCTTCACTATGGTTTTAAACACTTTTCTTCTACTAGTCTTTATATTTTATTTTATTTCAATGGGTAATTTTTAGATTTTATTGTACGCATATCGATATTTATTCAAAATAAACGATGAAGATTTTCTAATACACGGTGAAAAAAGGTGATTTTTTTTAAATGTATTCAAAAAAAATTAAAAGTGTTCACTACTTTTTAAAATCTTCATGCATTTTTGAAAAAAATAGGTTTTTTAAAAATTCATACATTCAAAGAAATGCGAGAATATCATACGGAAACCAACATTCGGTGGAAACCGGTGAAAACCACGAAAAAAAGATTTTGAAAAGCTTTAAAAAATCTGAAAAAAATACGGGATGTTAAGAGGATGACATTTTATTGCCACGCCAAATTTCAAGTTGAAACACATTACGAGATGTGAGCTATGAAAAAGACAAAATCAGCATTGAATAGTGCCGAACAGTAATGTCACTATTCAAGGCTGAAATTTGTCTTTTTCATAGCTCACATCACGTAATGTGTTTCAATTTGAAATTTTGCGTGGCAATAAAACATCACCCTCTTAACATCCCATATGTTTTTCAGATTTTTTTGAAACTTTAAAATATGGTTTCCACGAAGTTTTCATTGAATGTTGGTTTCCGTATGATATTCAAATAGGAGGAGTCCAGCGAGGTGGCTCCGTCTTGAAGAAAAAAAGGGGCCTTGATTTCTTAAACATGATGCGCTTTGTTGTCCTCATCCAATCCAATAATCTTTTTTTTGTAATTATCCAATCCAATAATCTTTGCTCTAGTTATGTAGTTGGTACGACCTCATTGGGCCCGCTCTTTGGCTTGTCACAAGTGGCTCAAAGCATCATAATGTTTGTATTAAAATAATTTGTCAAAGATACAAGACATCCCAAAAATAAGGAAATTACAACCAGGTCCTCAGAGAACCAAACAAACTCAATCTCCAGCACGAGCAGAAGGCGTGCTACCGCCGCTACTCCATCGGCAGAGCCGGCTTGACATTGTATAATGTGGTTTGGAAGTTATCATGCTAAGGTCCAGTTGAATCAACGTTCCCGGAGAAGAAGCGGTCGTTGTGGAAGCCTTGTTTAGATAAAAAAATCCCTAAGTCAAACCATCGCCTAAACAAAACTTTTGCCAGCTTCGCAACGGTGATGGAGATAATGTCGTTGCGATGGGGAGAGAGTACGAACCAACATAGAGTGATCTACCGCATCAGGGAAAACCCCAAGGGGAGAAAAGAAGTTTACAACTTGGTTGTTGCCACAAAAATGGTCAAGGGAACACCACCCCAATCCCCATGGGTTGGGCTTCTTCTATCAACATCCTTGGCTGCCTGCAAGACCACCATAGCAGAGAGCGGGAAGAAGAGCACCACTACCTCGACAGCAACATGAAGACATATGAAGTGTCCGCCTAGACCCGAAGGCCCCAAGAGGGTGCAAACAATGATTCCCAGATCCAGTACCAAAAGCTGAGAGATCCACCACTCTGGTGGAAGATACAGAGGAGATTTATTTGTTGTTGCCATCACCACCGCCGGAGCCGAAGCCATGGATAGGCAAAGTCCTAGCTAAGACACCTAGACTATTGAGTGTATAGGGAACAAGGTCGGGTTCCCCACCCTCGCACCGCCGCTGGAACAGCCAGCGAGGTGAGGGAATCATGTTAATGAAGGAGTCTGAGGCGCCTCCCTCCTCTCTATATATCTCTTCAGACGGCTAGGGTTGAAGAGCTGGGAGACATGAAAGTTGCTTGGCCCAAGGCATCATCTCCACATACATTTTATTTTATTCTCCTAGGAAAAACCATGACGTTCAATCAAAAAATGTGAGGTTGTTTGAATACTAGCTAATGGTTTTCCCTTTTTGGACAGCTTCATTATTTTAAAGTTTTAAACTAAAACTCTTGACATATTTACATATCCAAACATGCCCTAATCTTTTAAACCTGCCTAGTTGGGACTTCCCACGAGAGATGACCATGGCGACGAGGACTTTGTATTTAGGATGTGAATATGGTGCCACCATGCATCCCTATGGTCGTAGCATGACAAAATCGTACATGCACTAGGGTGTCTCCGCACAACAGGAAATGTTCACACAAGAATGATCCACGCACGACTCGACAAGTGTGAGAGTGAGTTGTATTACGAGAAAGTATTCATTCCTGTTAGTGTGGGCCGCTACCAGATCCGGATGAAATCCATTCCACCTTCCTTTGGATGTGCCTTGTGACGAAACCATTTCCCCCTCCCCGTCTTCTTCCTCCATAAGAAACACTGTGTTTTACGCATCTTCCAACCTGCGTAATGTGCTTCCCATCGTCCCCCATCCTCAATTGCCTAATCTAAAAAGAACATGACTTTTTCCCTAGATCAGACAATCAAACTCGATAACAGATCACCGTAAACCCTCCCCCACCCTCGCTGGTAGCATGGAAGAGAGAGCACATGTAATTCTACCATCCCAAATCCCTCCCTCAAACCTTTCCCCCTGCTAATTTCAACAAAAATCAAGATGGTCAATAAGAAAATACCATGCATGGATATGAAAATGTTGCCATTTACATGTAATTCACCTCGAGCGGTACAAAAACCATGTGCATTAGCAAAAGGTTACCATGTGGCATTATTTGATTTTGCCATGTGGCCATGTTGTAAATTGCATGTCATTATCTGATTCCCACAACTAGATTTTCCCACCCCTGCCCTACCCCTTCCTTAATTCCACGATCAGAACTGGTGGATTAGCGATTGTAGAGATGTGTGTAATGTGATAAGAGATGGCACCGTGACAATATGTGGACAATCAGATGATGTGCATGACACATGATAAACGAAGTATATATATCTAAGAGAATGGGGTGACCAAGTATTCATTTTGGCGTTAATAGACAAAACATAGCTATGGGGTTTACCAAATAAAAGTGAAATGTGAAAGGATTATAGTGGACTATGCATGGTCTTCATATAAATATTATAGTTATATATTATCTCTTCCTACAGATCATTATCCAATGATAACAATGTACTTAATACATTTGACTTGTAACCTTAGTTTGGTAGGGACACACGTCGGATATATAGGAGTGCAATTTTAGAAATCATCCTAATGCAATTGCATGTTGATTAATCTTTCTTGATGGGTGTTGAAATCCTTGAAGCCGCATCCCTAATGTTCCTGAATGACTCAGCAAAGTCATCCAAAAGTTGAGTATAATCCGGAAATATTTCCTCGTTGACTGACAAAATTACCTTAAGAGTGCTATTGTAACTCTGATAGTGCACAATAAAATCCTGCAAAATAAACCATGGTGATTAAATGCAAAATAGGCTCACCGAATGATTAAAAATTTATAGGTTTACTTCCATTCACTATAATTTTCTGCGATGAAGTTTTACTTGTATTGTCCCAAGGAATTGAGCCTACCATGGTTGGTAGGTTTTATGCCCGTCCAAGGGCAAGTCGTCTCCAGAACTAGGGAACCATTTAGCAACAAACTATCATGAAAGATGTATCTAAAATTGCATCTAACCGTTGTTGGGTCTTGGGTTCAAGTTCACCACTCATAAAAGAAGAAGAACAAAGGATATACAACTATGTAGATACTCGTACTTATCCTCAGTACTCTAAAACTCTATTAATGAGAGGTGTCAGAGTACAACTCACCTTGTTTTGAGTCCTCTTTAACTCAAATGTGTCCCTTCTAACTATATATGGCTCCGATTAGTTGGGCTTACTGACCCACTTCTCACTGGAAAAAGTTGAAACCCAACCAAACACGTTTTTTACCCCGCGATGAGGCCACAACCAATAATTGCCTTTAGTTATACAACTCACATCCATCTCCTGAGTTACTTTGGTGTTGATGCCGTTGCTTTTCCTAGCGCTACCAGGCCTTTCATCGGGAATTACCAAAAAGTTGTCACGAGAGCATCTCGCTCTCTCGCTCTCGTTCCACCTTCCAAGCACGGAAGCAACGGCCACCAATCCTTATTTGGAGACTGCCATCGTCACCATACCATGCTCAGACGCCACCTCCAACCCACCACACTCAGCCACCACTACACCATGCTCGGACGATGCCACCACCCTACTGATCTTAGACATCGTCGCCTCCCATCCTCTGTTGACATGCTCACTTCGTCGCCCCTACTCGTCTGAAGATTTTCAAGAGCTGATACGTCTCCAACGTATCTATAATTTATGAAGTATTCATGCCATGTTTACAATAATTTTATATGGTTTTGGTATGATTTGAATGGAACTAACCTGGACTGACGCTGTTTTTAACAGAACTACCGTGGTGTTGTTTTTTGTGCAGAAATAAAAGTTCTCGGATTGGGCTGAAAATTTACGGTGATTTTTTATGGACCAAAAGAGACCCCCGAAGCTTCGAGGAAGGACCAGAAGCCTCACGAGGAAGTGACAAGCTCAAGGGGCGCGGGTCCCCCTAGGGTGCGCCTACCGAGCTTGTCGCTCCCTCGTGGGCCCCCGTGGCGTGATTCCAACGCTGAAAAATCCTATAAAAATAGAAAACCCCGAAACTAAACCTAGAACTCCCAAGCCGCCGCCGCAAGCCTCTGTTCCGAAGCGATCTCATCCGGAGCCCTGCTCCGGCACTCTGCCGGAGGGGGAAATCATCGCCGGAGGGGCCCACGAGGGATTCTTCATATTTTTCATATATAATATATTTTCATCCAAGTTACAGTTTATTTTATATGATTTTTCAAAGTTTTAAACATTTCTGGAATTATTTTAATTAATTAAAACCGAATTATCCAAAACAGTACAAGGGTGACGTCAGCATGACGTGGGGATGACGTCAGCAGTCAACTGGCCGCTGACCAGTCAAACCTGACCAGTGGGTCCCACTGGTCAGTGACTGGACTAATTAAACAGAGTTTAAATTAACTAATTAACCTAATTATCCGGTGGGCCCGTAATGTCAGTGACTGATTAGTAACTAATTTAATTAACAGTTTAGTTATCAATTTATTTATTTATAAAAATTGTTTTAATCCGGTGGGACCCACATGTCAGCGACAGTGGGTGCCACGTCAGCGGTTGACTTAGTCAACCTGTCAACGGGACCCACCCGTCAGCGACACAGGGGGCCCCACACGTCAGGCCAGGTCAGCGGTGGCCGAAGATTCGCCGGAATCACGCCGGCGAGCTCGTTTCGCGGCGGCGCGGCTCGGGCGGCGCTCGGGTTTCGCGCACAGGGCGCCATTTCGAGCGCAGCCGGGCTCTTTCGAACGAGCGGACGACGGCGAGGCGTTTGGTGGTGGTGGCGGAGGCTGCGGTGGTCGGGAACGTCGGCGGCGAGCTCATCGGCGGACGCCGGAGTTCGGGCCGATGCGGGTCAGTGGCTACGGTGCGTTTGCTGGCAAACAAAACGGCTAGGCGGGCTCTACTCGACGCGGCGATGACAACGGGCACAAGTCGGTGACCATTTGGTCGCCGGAACGACGCCGGCGACGAGCGCAGGTGGCGGCGGGTACGACCATGTCGGGGGAGCTCACAAGAGGGCACATCTGACTGCGAGAAGAGAGGGGAAGGAAGAGACGCTCACCGGGAGGGCACACGGGGGCCCGGCGGAGGTTTAGGAGCAGCAGAACGACGGCATTTGCCGGAGAAGCGCCGGCGACCGAAGAACGGGGAGGAGCTCGATCCCCCCGCTGTGGCGGTGTAGCGCTTGATCCAGTGGGCGGAGAGGAAGCAGAGGAGCAAGGCGGAGCGAACGGGCTCGGTCTCAGGCGACGGGGAGGCATGTGGCCACGCCGGCGACTTCGGGTGGCTGCGCGAGGAGGAAGAAGGCGGGTGAGGGAGAGAGCGAGGGGGGGTCTGGGGGTGGCTAGGGTTGCGGGAGGCTGCGGGGAACCTTATCCGCGATGGGGAGGCGGCGGATGGCTGGCGCGTGGCGATCGGAGCTCGGCGCGCGCGGACGTCGACACGGAGGCGGGAGGAGGACGATGACTACGCGGTGGGCTGGGCTCGGGCACTGTAGACTAGAGCCCAGCGCCACACTAGCGGTAGGCCTTTTCTCTTTTTATTTTTCTGTTTTCTGTTTTACCTCCTGTTTTGCAAATTGTTTGGCTAACAAATGACTTTTGTAAAATATAAGTTTTGTTCATTTAAATACTAGGTATTATTTAACACTGCCAGAAATTGGTTTGGTGATAAAATGAATTCATTTGAATTTTAATTAAATAAAATGATATTAAATGTTCTTGTTAGCTACTGTTTTAAGATGATAGAGTCACTTAATGAATTTAGATGACGTTGTTTTCCTGAACATATTTAGCTATGGATTATTTGCTATTTAATGAACATTTTTATTTCAAATTTGGATCAACTTTTATTTCCACTTTAAATTTGAATTGGAATTTGAAATGAGATATGATGCAATGATGATCAAGCATAGTTAATCAGGATGACTTGGCACTATCAAGAGGTGATTACTGTAGCTATTACATGGGGATGTTACAATTCTACCCCACTACAAGAAATCTCGTCTCGAGATTTAAGAGGTGGGGTAAGGGGAATCTTCGGGATCAAGGATGTATAGGAGAGTCAGGTTTCGATCCTGTGGAACTGTGGTTAGTGTGGGTTAAGAGTAGGAAGGGCGGTGGCATCTTGCACGGCCATGCTAGTAAGGCACGTCAGAGGAAAGTCTGTCAGCTATGTCGGCAACAACATTGGTACCAAGGGTGAGGAACGAAGAGAACCATTTTCCTGCTCGTTAAAACGAGGCGGACCAATAGGCAAGGTTCTCGTCCATCAATGGTTACCGGAATGTTATCAACAATAGTGACAAGGTCTTATTTGGAGGTATTGACTCAAGCAGGGCATTATCACTGCTCAGATAAAAGCCAGTATTATAAGAAAGGTTAAACAGACCAATGGAAAGGAAAATGAGGTGATCTGATCCAACAGACCAATGGAAAGGATTAGTTGCAGACAATCCAGCTCTCCGGGTGAATGTGAGCACGAGAACCTAATGTCAGTGTTAGCAAAATCATTTAACCCGAAAAGGAGGGAGATCAGAATCCCAGAGTATGGAAGAGGAATAAAAGATCCTAATACCACCCATTGGCGACGTGGGCCCGTAAGCCACACAGCCATGTTAGTAAAACAGTTTTCAAAGTCTAGACTCAACTTCGGCCAAGGAGTTGGAAAGGGGGCTACCTACAGGCAGTCGGCTCTGATACCAACTTGTGACGCCCCCGACTTAATCGTGCACTAATCATACACGCAAATGCACACGATCAAGCCTAAGGACTCACGGGAAGATATCACAACGCAACTCTAGACACAAAATAAAATAATACAAGCCTTATATTACAAGCCAGGGGCCTCGAGGGCTCGAATACATAAGCTCGATAACAAGCGTCAGCGGAAACAACAACAGTATCTGAGTACAGACACAAAGTTAAACAAAGATGCCTTAAGAAGGCGAAAATAAACAACGACTCTGATCGAAAGAGGCAAGGCCTCCTGCCTGGGAGCCTCCTAAACTACTCCTGGTCGTCGGGGATCTCCACGTAGAAGTAGTGACCTCCGGGGATCTCCTGCTCCTGGGCTTCGACGTCTGGCCGCAGCAATCGGGTATGGGGGGAAAAGAATAGCAAAGCAACCGTGAGTACTCATCCAAAGTACTCGCAAGACTGACATCAGAACTATACTAAGTATGCATCGGTTTCAAAAGAATGAGACTATATCTTTGGACTAAACTGCATAATTGCCAGAATAAAGGGGGAAGGCCTAGCCTATCGAAGACTAGCATCTTCAGCGTCTTACAGCATTAGACGAGTGCAGATTAGGACATAATTAAAGTAGCAAGCATGTTGTAACAAAGCCTAGAGATCCTTTCTCGACTCCCTGCGAGAAAGCGATCCCGGAGCTTAAGTTAATTATCACGTATCCAGTTCAAGTAGTAGTAGATCGGGATACAACACTGAGCATCCTGTTACCGTGGACACGGCTATTCGAATAGATAACTTCCCTGCAGGGGTGCACTACTATTACCCAACACGCTCGATTAACTCTGGCCGGACACACTTGCTGGGTAATGCCCGGCCTCGGGTAATCGACACGACGTAGTCCTACCTAGGCTCAACAGAGAGGTCCCCGCCGGTCTACATCCTAAGTGCTCAGGGGTCTTGGGCCCATCGCCCTTTGCACTCCTGGTCGTTGTGCGTAGGGGGATTCCAGCACCACCTCTGCCTGGATGGCGCGATCCGGCCCGGTCACAATGCTGAACTGGACATCTGACAGAGCTTTCGGCTGATACATACGACGTAGAGGGTCCCATAACCATTATCCCACGTGGTGGTAGTGCGTATAGGGCCAACGACCCACTCAGATCAATACCCAAATCCGTTAACGTGTTATTAGGAGCTCGCGGTGACGATCAGTACTCCTGTCGTCCCGTCTCGAGGAAGTGCAACAAGGGCCAGGCCCATCCCTCTCTAGGGCGGTCTCTGCCTACCCGGCTGCGCCTCGTAATTATCTCGCGGGTACCCTCACGGTCAACCCAACTTCGCATCTCTCGTGGGTACCCCTCGGGGTCGACCCGACTTTACCCGGGGACTGTAGTAAAAGTCAAGTATCTGTGTGTTCATCACACCAGAGAGGAATCCGAGGAATCACCCTTGATGGATTCCTACTCGATGTATCCGACAAGGTGAACCCAGAGGAATCACCCTCGAAGGCATTCACACTTGCGGGGTTGCACGACAGAAGCTTCTCCGGAGGTGGAGGGAGAGGATTCACCCTCGGTAATCCACGTCCGATTAGCTATACTACAGAGGCGTCATCGGGAGTGAGTTAAGAGGTATCACCCTCGTCACTCGAGGACAACTCTGAAGAGTCGGACAACTTAGGGGGTGTGCGGTGCTATGCTAGTCTCAGTCCGACGATCACATCGATCGGGGCACTAGTAGCTAAGCGGGGCAACTAGGACAAGGATGGGGCCACAGATGGATTTCATCCAACCTATACTAAGCATTTAGGATATCTGGTAAAGTATCAACAGAAGCTACAATAAACAGGCTATGCATCAGAATAGGATAAAATAATAGCAGCAGCAAATTCTAATGCAAGCAGGAGGGAGAAAGAATAGGTGATATAGGCATGCGTCAAGGGGGTTTTGCTTGCCTGGTTGCTCTGCGGCAAAAGAGGGCTTGTCGACGGAGTAGCAGTCCTGCGGGGCGGCGTCGGTCTCGGCGTCTATCGAGAGAGAAGGAGGGGGGAGAAACAATAAATTCAGGCAACAAACGCAATCACTATGCAGGACATGCCTAAATGATATTCAGAGGTGATGTAATGACTAACTAATTGTTTTAGTTAATTTAGGAATTTGTCTGGATTTATTTTATTAAGGTCATGCACTATTCCTTTATCGGAAACGGGCAAAATGTTTCATGTTCATCTAGATAGGAGTGATGGTCAAGCATTTTGATCACATATTCAGATTCTTCATATTTTTCTGATCATTTTTCATATATAAATTATTTTCATCCGAGTTACGGTTTATTTTATATGATTTTTCAAAGTTTTAAACATTTCTAGAATTATTTTAATTAATTAAAACCGAATTATCCAAAACAGTACAGGGGTGACGTCAGCATGACGTGGGGATGACGTCAGCAGTCAACTGGCCGCTGACCAGTCAAACCTGACCAGTGGGTCCCACTGGTCAGTGACTGGACTAATTAAACAGAGTTTAAATTAACTAATTAACCTAGTTATCCGGTGGGCCCGTAATGTCAGTGACTGATTAGTAACTAATTTAATTAACAGTTTAGTTATCAATTTATTTATTTATAAAAATTGTTTTAATCCGGTGGGACCCACATGTCAGCGACTCCTATCACTCACTCACTGCACAACCGCCTCCTGCTCTCCCTCCATAGCCAGCCAGCCACCAGGTGTCGCCGCATCTCATCTCCCCACCACGACGTTGTCGCCGCGATCTCTCCCTGGCACCTCCCCTCCACACCATGGCGAAGCCTGCCCCCTCATTTCCTCACCGCTTCCACTCCCTTCCAGGTGTCTCCCTCCTGCTCCTCTCCCCGTCATGATGTGGCCCACCTCCTAATCTCCCGGTCAACCTCTCGCGCCGCCACCTCGGCAACGAGACAGCGCGCATGCCTGTCTTGCATCCTGGGCAGCCGGATCCGGCCAGGAGGTGCAGAAGGGCTCGCAACTCTCCGTTAGTGCTAGCCACATAGCTAACCCCTTTGTATGTGGGTTGGACGACCTCGGGCACAATAGTGTGGCATGGTGAGGAGGAGGGACGACACCCTCGTCGCTGGGTCCGGTCTTCTACCCCAGCCGAGCTGCACCAAGCATAGTCGCACTGCAACGTCGTCGATCTCCATGACGAGGCCATCCCAAGCTGATTTCCGGTGCCAAGGAATACACACCGCCGCGTCGAGGGAGAACGCTACGACGACATGACCAACTACTCACTGTAGTGCCACCACCTTCTCCGCGACGGCCACCAAAAGAAATAAGATTCGTGGTATTTTGAGCAAAAGTGATAAAATTGGGGCTATATTTTTTTTTGAAGAATTTAGATCTCCGATTTTTATTTTATTTTGAAATTGGGACCATTTGCATAACAAGATGTACACAAACATCTATTCATTTCATTGATCAAAATAGATTTGTAATCACTAATTTCATTCGTCAAAATAGACCAGTAATCCTAAAAGAAGAAAAAATAATATACAACATACATTATGCTCCCGCGCTCCGCACTATAGCCAATCAGCTACGTCACCCCTGCAGCTTCACCTTCGACAACTAATAAAGTGGGTCACGGTCTCATGTTCTAGGAAATTTTGATTTCAAACGGCAATGTTATCTACCAGCATCAAGCTTTCTAGATGCTCAGAAATGCAGTACATTTCTGTATATGGAACTATTTTTCAGTAATAATGCACATGGAAAAGAAATAATCTTTTTTCTGACCTCAACCTCGACAAGCGCAACTGCATCAAGATGCCCGCTGTTGACACAGTATCTACAGCGCCCTTGCTCCCAATCCCGGCTTCTTTGTGTACAACAAAAGCAAGAAAATAGCAACAAGACTGCTTGGCCGCTGTTGCTACACTTCACTTCGTAGATTGCTTCATCCGATGAAGTTTTAATTACCTCTATTCCTGGAATAGAAGAATGAAAATAATTTAAAGGCTCAATGCAATGTTGAGGGACTAACAAAAACTTCACTCATTTTGTAATACTGCCAAATTAAGGTACTAACAAAGCCTGGAATAGAAGAATCATTCTAGAGTTGTTTATTGTTATCCTTGCATTTTAGAATTGTTGGGTCAGAAATAGAACACAGTAAGTCAATAACCGTTTTACGCCTTCCAAAAATAAAGAGATCAATAGGAAGCAAGAAACTATCTTTTGATGAAGAGCATGCAGGTTCAGATATGATTAGAACGTCGTCGGCTAGTGTCAAGATTCAAAAAGTTATGGACTTTGTGTGTTGGAACTCGGTCTAAAGCTCTGCAATCAAATCCATCGAGGATGTCTTCCCTTCATATGTACATGTTGTCCCATGTTTTCAACATTAGACATCTGCTTGGATACAAAAAAAATTACTCTTCACCAGAGGATTTGAACCCAAAAAATGAAAAACGCTTCAGATTATTATCCTTGTAATAAGAGGCAATTCTAATGCTCGTTCCATACCAGAAACATTGATCAACCAATGTGTACATCGCATGTTTCTAGCGGTTCCTAGAAGATCAGAATCGCTAACCTACAAAGTAACATTTTTTCGTGTGTACCAGTGATTAAGCAAAAAGACAATGGTGCATCCCTTGCCGTTTTGAAGTTATAAGAATGTTTTTAACGCCTGAAGCTTAACTTGGCTACCCAACAATTAAATATCAGTTTGCTTCATGAAAAAACGATTGTGCTCTGGTGATAGCTATAATCGTTTGTAAGATAACCAATGTGTATTTTGACAAACTCATGTTTAGTTACAGTCAAGCTAAATGAGTTGAACCGAATAGTACTTGCACACAAAAGTAGAAATCTAGTAAGCTACAACCTTAAACCTAAGTGACATGCTAAAACATACAGCTCAAACCATAGCAATCCTAACGCCTATCTCTGAACCTAAGAGCAAGAATTTTAAAAAATGGACCATTTGGTGGTGACCCATCTGAGCCTTTATACCATTGCAGTAGGTAAAGCATGTTAGGAAAAGTAACCATGGACAGATAAAAAGGTAAGAAACAAAATACAATCCAAGTGTTTAAGATAAGCATGGACATGAGGATGGGACCTTTTCTATTTTGTTCTCCTAGGGGCTCCCAGTTTTGTGTCGCAGCAGCCTACTACCATGACTCGTGTTAGTACGAAAAATTCACTCCTGCTTGCCTTACCTGCAAACAGAGTAACAAGAGCACAACTGAAGCAAAGAACACATGATGGAAAAATAGTTTATTTAAGATTCAATAAGCTAACAACCATGTTTTGTAATGCACCCAGCCCACATATGCATTAAACTTCAGTTCAACTAAGCGGGGTGACACTCTGGGAGGCTTGGTGAACTTTTCTTCACAGGTGGTTTTACGCTTCTTAGTTTTCACCTCTGCATTTTGAGCACCACCCAAATATTTTACAAGAAAAAAGTTACTAAACCTGACCATTCCTTGAGAACACAACAGGAATCACTAATATTTTCAACAAACAGTCTGGTTGCCTCTAATGAGAGCCACGCATGTTGTGCTTCCTTCTTGTAGGGCCCAAGATAAGGTGCCTGCATAATAAATCCCAAACTAATATACAATACAGAAAAAAAAATTATCCAAAATCATATGAAAAAATAGGCTATAAAGCAATAAGTGCCAAGACCAGGAAACAAATTGATCAATGTGCCCTTTTTTCAAGGATGCGATCAATGTGTCCTTGATAAAAGAAGCAAACAATGTAAGAAACAAATGATCAACTCAAAAGCAGGGAGGTGCAGATGGTGCGGTTGTGAGGGATATGTCACCGCTGCTCGTCTGAAAGGTGAGGTTCACGTAGTCCAGGAACCAAGACATCGCCCCCAGTCGCCTTTCCTCCGTTCGACCATAGCTCGCCTCGGGTACGGACATCTTGAGAATGATGAGAAGGCCATAAAAAAATGTTAATGGAAAAGAGTCAAGATTGTAAACTAACATCATCTGCAGCACATATAGAGGGCTGGTAGAAATTCACAAACGGTGTGAGCTATATGTTTTACAAAGCATGAATATAATATATTAATATGAGTTTTGCTTCGGCACACCCCCCAACCCCTAAATGTTTGCGCTAATCTTAAAGTTACTTAAAAAGGGCATTCTCATACATTATAAGATCAAGTAATTCTAATCCCTATTCCCCCAATGGATCAAACAAGAGATTGGGGGGGGGGGGGGTTAGCAAAGCAAAACTCTATTAATATATGCATGGTAAGAAGACGCATTTATTCAGCGCATCGGTTAGTCATAACAGGACACAATGTAAGAACGAGCATCCTACGGAGTGAAATCTTTGCCGCCACCTAAGTGTAATGTAAGCACGAGCATCCTGACAAAATTTTAAAAATTGTCCAGCAACTATAAAACAAATAATGGATATCATTCATCGGATATAAGTCTGCTGCCTACAGGATAGAAACTTTTCTGCTAATGTGAAAGATATCAAGGTCTTTGCGGAGGAAATATTATGCAGTTGTCAAGGATCAATAAAAGTTACATACAACAAAACCACCATGATTACAGATCACCAGAAGCAAGACATGCATAAACAGACAGGAGAAAACCCCCCATAATTTTGACCCGTGGTTTGCTTTGGTGTTCTTATTAATTAGAACCATCAGGCAATAGGGCCTTCCCACATGCACGTGTGATGTAAACAGCAGAGAAAAGATGGCCGCACATCAACTGCCTGGGAATTTCATAGTGCAAGTGCATTATTAGATAGGTGGAAGCATTTAACAAGAGTTACATGTATATTATGGAGTTCTGAACGTTGCCTGCAACTGCCCGCAATGGCTCCTCCTGTACCAGCAGCCGATGAGGAGCACGGGCAGCTACACGATAGTGACGGCGGCGCGCAGGGGAGAACAGTGGGCAGCGCCTTCGGTGTTGGCGGGCTAGGAGTGGATGGGCGCCTCCCTGGTACTCCTCGGTGGTGGCAGCCCTCCTCGGCAGTGGATCGCGCATGGTGGAGTGTGTGGGCAAGAACACCGGCAGCGGCGACGCATCTAGTGGCGGCGAGGGCAACACCGAGCGAGGACGGCAGGCGGTAATAGCGGTGTCGATTCGTGAGAGAGAGATGGTGGTGGTACAGGGGCCGAGAGAGAGAGGACAGGGCAGCATCGACGAAGAGGCGGTTTCGCTGGGGAGCGGAGCCGCGAGGTCGCTTGGAGGAGGCAGCCACCGATGGGGGTTGTTGACTCGTTTGTCTCCGCTGTCCCCATAAAAGATAGGGTTACGGGAGAAGGTGGAGAAGGGAAAAAAAGACACGAAGAGGCAGACAAATAGGATCGTTACCTCCGTGCGCAAGATGACCTTCCGTGGATTTGTGCAGGTGACTACAATGAAGCACTTTTTCAGACGGATCAGATTGGTGGGAACCCGAGGAGCTTCACGCAGATGGAGGATTTTAGAGACTGCCTCGCTGACTGCGGCTTGGCAGACTTAGGCTTTTCGGGTTACCCTTATACATGGGATAACAAGCGTGATGGGGGAGAAAACATCCAGGTTCGGTTGGACCGGGCAACATATTCTGACAAGTTCCTTGAGCTCTTTCCGGAAACCTCTGTGGAGCATGTAATGACTGAAGAATCAGACCACCAAGCTCTTATTGTTCGCGCGCTGGAGACAGCTCCTAGCGACAGCAACAGGGGTGTTCGACCATTCCGCTTCGAGGAGGCCTGGACTAGACACGAACAGTACGATGGTATGGTGGCTGCGGCTTGGGAGGCAGCTAATTTTGGTGATCAAGGCCTTGCTGCGGTGTGTCAAAAACTGGGTGCAGTTACATGCAGCATGCAAAAGTGGGCTAGAGAAGTTTTTGGTTCAATCCGGAGGCAAATAGCAAAGCTCAAGACACAACTCGTTGAGGCTAAATCTAGAGCGGGGGTGGCTGGACACTCACTGGAGGTCCGTGACATCGAAGAGCAGCTCCGGGAAATTTATGAGAGAGAGGAGATTATGTATAGGCAGCGGTCTAGGGTGGACTGGCTTAAGGCGGGAGATATGAATACGAAATATTTTCAGAACAGGGCCACACATCGGAAGCGGAAAAATACGGTGCGAGCACTCCGAAGGGAAGATGGATCCAGGTGCTTGGTCAATGACGAGATGAGACAGTTGGCAGCCACGTTTTATGAACAGCTATTCACTTCCGATGGGACTAGGGGTGCTTCGGAGGTGCTACAAAACATTGAGCATGTGGTCTCGGGGGAGATGAATGATCGGTTGACGACCCCTATTGCAGATGAGGAAATTGAAACGGCGCTCTTTCATATGGGACCGACCAAGGCTCCAGGACCGGATGGGTTACCGGCGCTATTTTATCAACGACACTGGTCGTTGGTGAAAGAGGATGTGTGCCACGCGGTGCGAGATTTTTTGAGTGGAGTAGCAACACCTGATTCTTTTAATGCCACTATTATTGTCATGATTCCGAAAGTAAACTCACCGGAGTTGCTTTCACAGTTCAGACCGATAAGTTTGTGTAATGTGCTTTATAAGATTGCGACAAAGGTGTTGGCTAATAGACTCAAAGGCATACTCCCTGTTCTTATCTCGGAAGAGCAAAGTGCTTTCGTGACGGGGCGTCTCATTACTGATAATGTGCTAGTAGCCTACGAGTGTGTGCATGCGATAAGAACCAGGAAGAGGAAGAAGTGTCTTTGTGCAGTGAAGCTAGATATGATGAAGGCATATGATAGAGTGGAGTGGTCTTTCTTGAGCAGATGCTATCTCAGTTTGGTTTTGCGACTCAGTGGATAGAGATGATTATGAGATGTGTTATGTGTTGGGGAACGTTGCATGGGAAACAAAAATTTTCCTACGCACACATAAGATCTATCCATGGTGATGAGCATCTACGAGAGGGAGAGTGAATCTACATACCCTTGTAGATCGCTAAGCGGAAGCGTTAATAAACGCGGTTGATGTAGTCGAACGTCTTCGCGATCCAAATCGCCGAGCGTCCCGCGATCCAATCACGATCCTTCCGATCTAGTGCCGAACGGACGGCACCTCCGCGTTCAACACACGTACGGCTTGATGACGCCTTCACCTCCTCGATCCAGCGAGCGATGATGAAGTAGTGGTTGAGTTCCAGCAGCACGACGGCGTGGTGATGGTGGTGAGGAACAATCTCTGCAGGGCTTCGCCAAGCACTACGGAGATTATGACGGAGGAACTAGAGGGTTAGGGTTGCCGCACACGGCTTGGGGAAATCTTGATGTATCCCGTGTGCTAGCCCTGCCCCTCTATTTATATGTTGAGCCTTGGGGTCTAAACTTGGAGTAAAAGCCTCCTCCGGGTCGGTTTTGCCCGCACAAGGTCGGTTTGGCCCGCAGGGAAAGAGTCCAACTCGGACCCCTGCCGAATCGTGCACAGCCGCGCACAAGCGGTAGTACCGCTTCACACAAGCGGTAGTACCGCTTGGGCGGTAGTACCGCTTCACACAAGCGGTAGTACCGCTCGGGCGGTAGTACCGCTTCACCAAGCGGTAGTACCGCTTACGCGGCAGCAAAACTACTTTTGCACTTTCCAATACCTTGTGGGCTTTATCCCTTTGGCTCATATAAAGTGTTGCTGCACCCGAACACTTCGGTAAACATCCGGAACCCCTTCCGGTGAACTCCGGAACTCTTTCGGAGATCAAAACACTATTATCACATATATCAATCTTTACCTCCGGACTATTCCGGAGATACTCGTCATGTCCGGGATCTTATCCGGGACTCCGAACAACTTTCGGTCACCAACATAATAACTCAATTATACTAATCGTCACCAAACGTTAAGTGTGTAGACCCTGCGGGTTCGAGAACTATGTAGACATGACCGAGACACCTCTACGGCCAATAACCAATAGCGGGACCTGGATGCCCATATTGGCTCCTACATATTCTACGAAGATCTTTATCGGTCGAACCTCTATGTCAAGGATTCAGTTAATCCCGTATGCTGTTCCCTTTGTTCTTCGGTATGTTACTTGCCCGAGATTCGATCGTCGGTATCACTATACCTAGTTCAATCTCGTTACCGGCAAGTCTCTTTACTCGTTCCGTAATACAAGATCTCGTGGCTAACACTTTAGTCACATTGCTTGCAAGGCTCATTGTGATGTTGTATTACCGAGTGGGCCCTGAGATACCTCTTCGTCATACGGAGTAACAAATCCCAGTCTTGATCCATGCCAACCCAACAGACACCCTCGGAGATACCTGTAGAGCACCTTTATAGTCACCCAGTTACGTTGCGACGTTTGATACACACAAGGTATTCCTCCGGTGTTAGTGAGTTGCATGATCTCATGGTCAAAGGAACAGATACTTGACATGCAGAAAACAATAGCAATAAACTGACACGATCAAATGCTACGTTTACAGTTTGGGTCTTGTCCATCACATCATTCTCCTAATGATGTGATCCCGTTATCAAATGACATCTCATGTCAATGGCTAGGAAACCTTAACCATCTTTGATCAACGAGCTAGTCAACTAGAGGCTTACTAGGGACACAGTGTTGTCTATGTACCCACACATGTATTTGAGTTTCCAATCAATACAATTATAGCATGGATAATAAACGATTATCATTAACAAGGAAATATAATAATAACCAATTTATTATTGCCTCTAGGGCATATTTCCAACAGTCTCCCACTTGCACTAGAGTCAATAATCTAGTTCACATCACTATGTGATTTACATTGTAATGAATCGAACACCCATGCAGTTCTGGTGTTGTTCATGTTTAGCCCTTGGAAGAGGTTTAGTCATCGGATCTGCAACATTTAGATCCGTGTGTACTTTGCAAATATTTATGTCGTCCTCCTTGATGTAATCGCGGATGGAATTGAAGCGTCGCTTTATGTGTCTGGTCCTCTTGTGAAATCTTGGTTCCTTGGCTAGAGCAATGGCACCAGTGTTATCACAAAACAGAGTCATTGGGTTAAGCGCACTAGGCACTACTCCAAGATCTGTCATGAACTCCTTCATCCAGACACCTTCCTTCGCCGCCTCCGAGGCTGCGATGTACTCCGCTTCGCATGTAGAATCAGCTACCACGCTTTGCTTGGAACTGCACCAGCTAACCGCACCCCCATTAAGAATAAATACGTATCCGGTTTGTGACTTAGAGTCATCCGGATCAGTGTCAAAGCTTGCATCGACGTAACCCTTTACGACGAGCTCTTGATCACCTCCATAAACGAGAAACATGTCCTTAGTCCTTTTCAGGTACTTCAGGATATTCTTGACCGCCGTCCAGTGTTCCATTCCTGGATCACTTTGAAACCTTCCGACCATACTTATGGCAAGGCTGACATCGGGTCTTGTGCACAGCATTGCATACATGATAGAGCCTATGGCCGAAGCATAGGGGATGACACTCATCTTTTCTCTATCTTCTGCAGTCACTGGGCATTGAGTCTTACTCAACTTCACACCTTGCAAAACAGGCAAGAACCCCTTCTTGGACTGATCCATTTTGAACTTCTTCAAAATCTTATCAAGGTATGTGCTTTGTGAAAGTCCTATTAAGCGTCTTGATCTATCTCTATAGATCTTGATGCCTAATATGAAAGCAGCTTCTCCTAGGTCCTTCATTGAAAAACTCTTGTTCAAATATTCCTTTACGCTTTCCAGCATTTCTATATTGTTTCCAATCAGCAATATGTCATCCACATATAATATTAGAAACGCTATAGAGCTCCCACTCACTTTCTTGTAAATACAAGCTTCTCCGTAAACTTGTATAAACTCGAACGCTTTGATCACCTCATCAAAACGAAGATTCCAACTCCGAGATGCTTGCACCAGTCCATAAATGGATCGCTGGAGTTTGCAAACTTTGTCAGCATTTTCTGGATCGACAAAACCTTCTGGTTGCATCATATACAACTCTTCCTTAAGGAAACCGTTAAGGAACGCTGTTTTGACATCCATCTGCCAAATTTCATAATCGAAAAAGGCAGCTATTGCCAACATGATTCTGACGGACTTAAGCATCGCTACGGGTGAGAAGGTCTCATCGTAGTCAACTCCTTGAACTTGTGAAAAACCCTTTGCCACAAGTCGAGCTTTATAGACGGTGACATTACCGTCCGCGTCCGTCTTCCTCTTAAAGATCCATTTGTTCTGAATGGCCTTACGCCCTTCAGGTAATACTTCCAAAGTCCATACTTTGTTTTCATACATGGATCCCATCTCGGATTTCATGGCCTCTAACCACTTCTCGGAATCCGGGCTCATCATCGCTTCTCCATAGCTCGTAGGTTCATCGTTGTCTAACAACATGATGTCTAAGACAGGGTTGTCGTACCACTCGGGAGCAGTACGCGTCCTTGTCGACCTACGAGGTTCGATAGCAACTTGATCCAAAGCTTCATGATCATCATCATTAACTTCCTCTTCAGCTAATGTAGGCTCCACAGAAACAACTTTCTGCGCTGCGCTACTCTCAGGTTGAAGTAAAGGTTCAACAACCTCATCAAGTTCTATCTTCCTCCCACTCAATTCTTTCGAGAGAAACTCTTTCTCAAGAAATGTTCCGTTTTTAGCGACAAACACTTTGCCTTCGGATCTGAGGTAGAAGGTATACCCAACTGTCTCTTTTGGGTATCCTATGAAGACGCATTTCTCCGCTTTGGGTTCCAGCTTTTCAGGCTGAAGCTTTTTGACATAAGCATCACATCCCCAAACTTTAAGAAACGACAGTTTTGGCTTCTTGCCAAACCAAAGTTCATATGGCGTCGTCTCAACGGATTTCGATGGTGCCCTATTTAAAGTGAATGCAGCTGTCTCTAATGCATAACCCCAAAACGATAGTGGCAAATCGGCAAGAGACATCATAGATCGCACCATATCTAATAAGGTTCGATTACGACGTTCGGACACACCATTACGCTGTGGTGTTCCAGGCGGTGTCAATTGTGAAACAATTCCACACTGTCTTAAGTGACTGCCAAACTCATAACTCAGATATTCTCCTCCTCGATCAGATCGTAGGAATTTAATCTTCTTGTTACGATGATCCTCAACTTCACTCTGAAATTGTTTGAACTTTTCAAATGTTTCAGACTTGTGTTTCATTAAGTAAATATACCCATATCTACTTAAGTCATCAGTGAAGGTGAGAAAGTAACGATAACCACCGCGCGCCTCAATGCTCATCGGACCGCACACATCAGTATGTATGATTTCCAATAAGTCACTTGCCCGTTCCATTATTCCAGAGAACGGCGTTTTAGTCATCTTGCCCATGAGGCATGGCTCACATGTGTCAAGTGATTCAAAATCAAGTGACTCCAAAAGTCCATCAGCATGGAGCTTCCTCATGCGTTTTACGCCAATATGACCTAAACGGCAGTGCCACAAGAAAGTGGTATTATCATTATCAATTCTACATCTTTTGGCATCAATGTTATGAACATGTGTATCATTACTATCGAGATTCAATAAGAATAAACCCCTCACATCGGGTGCATGACCATAAAAGATATTACTCATATAAATAGAACAACCATTATTCTCTGATTTAAATGAGTAACCGTCTCGCAATAAACAAGATCCAGATATAATGTTCATGCTTAACGCAGGCACCAAATAACACTTATTTAGGTTCATCACTAATCCCGACGGTAATCGAAGAGCGAGCGTGCCGACGGCGATCACATCAACCTTGGAACCATTTCCCACGCGCATCGTCACTTCGTCCTTTGCCAGCCTCCGTCTATTCCGCAGTTCCTGTTTTGAGTTGCAAATATGAGCAACCGCACCGGTATCAAATACCCAGGCACTACAACGAGAGTTGGTAAGGTACACATCAATAACATGTATATCATATATACCTTGTTTGTTGTTGGCCGCCTTCTTGTCAGCCAAATACTTGGGGCAATTCCGCTTCCAGTGTCCAGTTCCCTTGCAATGAAAACACACAGTTTCTGGTTTGGGTCCAGCCTTGGGTTTCTTCACGAGAGGAGCAACTGCTTTGCCACTCTTCTTGGAGTTACCCTTCTTACCCTTGCCATTTTTCTTGAAACTAGTGGTTTTATTGACCATCAACACTTGATGCTCCTTCTGAATTTCAGACTCAGCGGCTTTCAGCATCGCAAACAGCTCGGCGACTGACTTGTTCATCCCGTGCATGTTATAGTTCAACACGAAGCTCTTGTAGCTAGGTGGCAATGATTGAAGAACTCTGTCAGTGATAGCCTCTGGCGGAAGGGGCATCCCTAACTCAGCCAGACGGGTGGAGTACCCAGACATTCTGAGCACGTGATCACTGATAGACCCGTTCTCCTCCATCTTGCAAGCATAGAACTTATCGGAGATCTCATATCTCTCGATCCGGGCATTCTTCTGAAAGATAAACTTCAACTCCTGGAACATCTCATATGCTCCATGACGTTCAAAACGTCTTTGAAGTCCCGGTTCTAAGCCATACAACATTGCACATTGAACTATTGAGTAATCATCAGAACGAGCCTGCCAGGCGTTCACAACGTCTAGAGACTCAACTGGAGCGGGTGGATCACCAAGCGGTGCATCAAGGACATAAGCCTTCTGGGAAGCCGTAAGGATAATCCTTAGATTACGGGCCCAGTCCACAAAGTTACTTCCATCATCTTTCAACTTAGCTTTCTCTAGGAACGCATTAAAATTCAGGGGTGCTACTGCGCGAGCCATGATCTACAACATAAATATAGCAAAGACAACTTAGACTATTGTTCTTAGATAATGAGTTTAGTTAATCATATTTAAAAAACTCCCACTCAAATTGACATCCCTCCGATCATTCGAGTGTAACATGATCCAAATCCACCAACTCAAGTCCGATCATCACGTGAGTTGAGGTGGTTTCAATGGTGAACATCTTCATGTTGATCATATCTACTATATGACTCATGTTCGACCTTTCGGTCTCTTGTGTTCCGAGGCCATGTCTGTACATGCTAGGCTCGTCAAGTTTAACCCGAGTGTTCCGCACGTGCAACATGGCTTGCACCCGTTGTATGCGAACGTAGAGTCTATCACACCCGATCATCACGGCGTGTCTCGAAACGACGAACTTTCGCAACGGTGCACACTTGGGGAGAACACAATTTATCTTGAAATTTAAGTGAGGGATCACCTTATAATGCTACCGTCGTCCTAAGCAAAATAAGATGCATAAAAGGATTAACATCACATGCAAATCATAAGTGACATGATATGGCCATGAACTTGTGCTTTTGATCTCCATCTCCAAAGCACCGGCATGATCTCCATCGTCACCGGCATGACACCATGATCTCCATCATCTTGATCTCCATCAACGTGTCGCCATAAGGTTGTCGCGCCGACTGTTGCTTCCACGACTATAGCTAACGTTTAGCGATAAAGTAAAGCATTACATAGCGCTTAATGATTGACACGCAGGTCATACAATAATTAAAGACAACTCTATGGCTCCTGCCAGTTGCCGTACTCATCGACATGCAAGTCGTGATATTCTATACATCACATGATCATCTCATACATCACATATATCTCATCATGTAATTGGCCATATCACATCACAACATACCCTGCAAAAACAAGTTAGACGTCCTCTAATTGTTGTTGCAAATTTTACGTGGCTGCTACGGGTTTGCAAGAACCGTTCTTACCTACGCAAAACCACAACGTGGTGTAGTGATTGCTTTTTGATCTTCTAAAAGAACCCTCTTCATTGAACCGATTCAACTAAAGTGAGAGAGACAGACACCCGCCAGTCACCTTTATGCAACAAGTGCACGCAGCGGTAAAACCAGTCTCGCGTAAGCGTACGCGTAATGTCGGTCCGGGCCGCTTCATCTCACAATACCGCTGAATCAAGTATCAACTAGTAACGGCAAGCAATATGTATACACCCACGCCCACAACTCGTTTGTGTTCTACTCGAGATCTCATCTACGCATAGACCTAGCTCATGATGCCACTGTTGGGGAACGTTGCATGGGAAACAAAAATTTTCCTACGCACACATAAGATCTATCCATGGTGATGAGCATCTACGAGAGGGAGAGTGAATCTACATACCCTTGTAGATCGCTAAGCGGAAGCGTTAATAAACGCGGTTGATGTAGTCGAACGTCTTCGCGATCCAAATCGCCGAGCGTCCCGCGATCCAATCACGATCCTTCCGATCTAGTGCCGAACGGACGGCACCTCCGCGTTCAACACACGTACGGCTTGATGACGCCTTCACCTCCTCGATCCAGCGAGCGATGATGAAGTAGTGGTTGAGTTCCAGCAGCACGACGGCGTGGTGATGGTGGTGAGGAACAATCTCTGCAGGGCTTCGCCAAGCACTACGGAGATTATGACGGAGGAACTAGAGGGTTAGGGTTGCCGCACACGGCTTGGGGAAATCTTGATGTATCCCGTGTGCTAGCCCTGCCCCTCTATTTATATGTTGAGCCTTGGGGTCTAAACTTGGAGTAAAAGCCTCCTCCGGGTCGGTTTTGCCCGCACAAGGTCGGTTTGGCCCGCAGGGAAAGAGTCCAACTCGGACCCCTGCCGAATCGTGCACAGCCGCGCACAAGCGGTAGTACCGCTTCACACAAGCGGTAGTACCGCTTGGGCGGTAGTACCGCTTCACACAAGCGGTAGTACCGCTCGGGCGGTAGTACCGCTTCACCAAGCGGTAGTACCGCTTACGCGGCAGCAAAACTACTTTTGCACTTTCCAATACCTTGTGGGCTTTATCCCTTTGGCTCATATAAAGTGTTGCTGCACCCGAACACTTCGGTAAACATCCGGAACCCCTTCCGGTGAACTCCGGAACTCTTTCGGAGATCAAAACACTATTATCACATATATCAATCTTTACCTCCGGACTATTCCGGAGATACTCGTCATGTCCGGGATCTTATCCGGGACTCCAAACAACTTTCGGTCACCAACATAATAACTCAATTATACTAATCGTCACCAAACGTTAAGTGTGTAGACCCTGCGGGTTCGAGAACTATGTAGACATGACCGAGACACCTCTACGGCCAATAACCAATAGCGGGACCTGGATGCCCATATTGGCTCCTACATATTCTACGAAGATCTTTATCGGTCGAACCTCTATGTCAAGGATTCAGTTAATCCCGTATGCTGTTCCCTTTGTTCTTCGGTATGTTACTTGCCCGAGATTCGATCGTCGGTATCACTATACCTAGTTCAATCTCGTTACCGGCAAGTCTCTTTACTCGTTCCGTAATACAAGATCTCGTGGCTAACACTTTAGTCACATTGCTTGCAAGGCTCATTGTGATGTTGTATTACCGAGTGGGCCCTGAGATACCTCTTCGTCATACGGAGTAACAAATCCCAGTCTTGATCCATGCCAACCCAACAGACACCCTCGGAGATACCTGTAGAGCACCTTTATAGTCACCCAGTTACGTTGCGACGTTTGATACACACAAGGTATTCCTCCGGTGTTAGTGAGTTGCATGATCTCATGGTCAAAGGAACAGATACTTGACATGCAGAAAACAATAGCAATAAACTGACACGATCAAATGCTACGTTTACAGTTTGGGTCTTGTCCATCACATCATTCTCCTAATGATGTGATCCCGTTATCAAATGACATCTCATGTCAATGGCTAGGAAACCTTAACCATCTTTGATCAACGAGCTAGTCAACTAGAGGCTTACTAGGGACACAGTGTTGTCTATGTACCCACACATGTATTTGAGTTTCCAATCAATACAATTATAGCATGGATAATAAACGATTATCATTAACAAGGAAATATAATAATAACCAATTTATTATTGCCTCTAGGGCATATTTCCAACATTATGTCTGCAAGTTTCTCGGTTAAGCTTAATGGGGGGCTGTCCAAGAGGTTCTCCCCCTCCCGTGGACTGCGGCAAGGAGACCCGCTATCACCGTACTTATTCTTGTTTTGTGTTGAGGGTTTCTCAGCTTTGCTAAAAAAGGCGCAAACTGACAATAAAATAAAGGGTGTCTCTTTTGGGTGCACTGGCCCCCATGTCACACACTTATTGTTTGCAGACGATAGCATTGTTTTCCTACAAGGCTCGAGGGAGAATTTGGAAGCCCTCAAAGATATCCTGGTCAAGTACGAGGGGGCATCTGGACAGAAAGTTAACCTTTAGAAATCGTCCATATTTTTTGGGAAGGGATGTCAAGATGAAACAAAAGCTCAGTTGAAGCAGGTAATTGGGATTGGTTCTGAAGCTCTTAGTGAGCGTTATCTTGGACTCCCAACACTGGTGGGGAGGTCCAAGGAGGGGACATTTAAATATGTTACAGAAAGCTCAAAAGGAAAAGTGACTGGTTGGAAGGGGCAAGGGCTATCCAAGGCTGCAAGGGAGGTTCTCATAAAATCTGGCCTTCAGTCAACACCAACCTTTACCATGAGTTGTTTTCACCTCACAAAGAAGATGTGCCGGAACCTGACTTCGATCTCTTCGAAATTCTGGTGGGGTGCGATGAATGGAGAAAGGAAGGTGCATTGGATTTCATGGGAGAAAATGTGTGCGCCCAAGAGAGATGGGGGTTTAGGCTTTCGGGACCCGGAAGCGTTCAACCAAGCCCTTTTGGCTAAGCAAGCAGGGCGTATGTTGCAAGTCCCATCTTCACTTGTAGCTAGAGTTTTGAAAGCTAGGTATTTCAATGACCATTCAATTCTGACTGCTACCTGCCCATCCAATGCTTCATACACATACAGGAGCATTCTACATGGGAGAGATTTATTAAGAGAAGGGCTGATATGGAGAGTAGGGGATGGGTCCAAGATCAAGATTCACCATGATAATTGGATACCAAGGTCTGGATGTTTAAGACCTTTGGGGCAGGTTTTTGTGCATGGGATCACAAGGGTGGCAGACCTGCTTACTACGGTGGGTGATAGCTGGGATGTACAGAAAGTTGAAGCTATGTTTTCAGCATCGGGTGCTTCAGATATAAAGAAAATCGCTATAGGAGGGCAGGGTACAGAAGATTTCCTAGCCTGGAACTACACAAAAAAGGGTGTTTTCAATGTCAAACCGGCATATCATTTGAGAATGTCTTTAAACAGAATACGGTCTGGACAGCCAGAACCATCTAATTCTGTCGACAAGCACAAAGGGTATTTGGCTTTATGGGACACTAATGCTCCACCGAAGACAAAGATTCATATGTGGAGGTTAATAAGAAATGGTCTAGCAGTGGGTGCGGAGCTCCATCGTCGACGGATTAAGCCGGGTGTTTTTTGTGTTGCGTGCGGAAGAGAGGAAACAATACTTCACAGATTTTGGACGTGCCAACATTCATCTCAGTTTTGGCAGCTATTGCGCTCAGAAAAGGGTGTCTCGGTGGCGACCCCACCGATCCCGACGGACTCCCAGAGCGCTTTGTCACGCTGGCTGCTGGGATGGTTCGCCGGTGCTGCTGAAGACGAAAGGGAGGCAATGGTGCAAGCTGCGTATGGTCTCTGGTTGGCGAGGAACGAAGCAAAAGATGGCAAGAAAATTTCAGCCCCACATGAAATAATAGAGTCGGTCTGCTCCTATATGCAGGAATGGCGAAACACACATGAACAGAAGGTGCGGCAGCCGAAATGTGCTATCATCCAGCGCTGGGAGCCGCTAGACGAAGGCTGGGTCAAAGTGAATTCAGATGGTGCAGTCGCTAGAGGCGGAGGAAATGGTGGCGGAGGTACTGTCTTGCGCGATCATAACGCTGGTTTTTTGGCTGGGGCGTGTCACTTCTTCAGAGATGTTGGGGATCCAGAGGCTGCGGAGATTATTGCATGCAAGAAGGCGCTGCAGGTTGCGAGAGAAAGGGGGCTGCAGAAGATCCATCTGGAGCTTGACAGCAAAGGAGTAGTGCAGATGATCAGAGACAGACAGAAGAATCTTGCTGCGGTTGGGCCTTGGATCCAGGAGATTAAAGCTTTGCTTAGCACATTCTCAGATTACAAAGTGGAGTGGGTGCGTCGCTCTGCTAATGTTGCCGCGCATAAATTTGCGAAAGTAGGTGTAGGTGATGAACTTTCTCAGGTTTGGTTGGGGGTTCCCCCGGATTTTGTTTTGGATGTAATTTCGGATGACATTCCTAGCTTTGTTAGCTAGTTAAATAAAGCGGCAACATTAACCCTAAAAAAAAAGGATCGAGGAGGGGAGGAGACGTACGAAGCGATGACGAGATGAACGAACGACTACGAAACCTACCATCACCACCGCAGACTGCTCCTTTAGGAGTAGAGACTATTCATAACAGGCCGTGATGGCCAACGCCAATTAATGGACCATGAAAAGGTCCACGGCACGCAGAAACGAAAACCTCACCCACGAGAAACCCGAAATGTCCGCTACATGGGCTGCCCATGTAGCGCTTTTTCCCTTTTTTTTACGTGCTCTTTTTGCCCTTTCTATTTCTTCTCATTCAGTTTATATTTTCTGTTTCTCCCGTTTTCTCCTTTTCAGTTCCTTCACTATGGTTTTAAACACTTTTCTTCTACTAGTCTTTATATTTTATTTTATTTCAATGGGTAATTTTTAGATTTTATTGTACGCATATCGATATTTATTCAAAATAAACGATGAAGATTTTCTAATACACGGTGAAAAAAGGTGATTTTTTTTAAATGTATTCAAAAAAAATTAAAAGTGTTCACTACTTTTTAAAATCTTCATGCATTTTTGAAAAAAATAGGTTTTTTAAAAATTCATACATTCAAAGAAATGCGAGAATATCATACGGAAACCAACATTCGGTGGAAACCGGTGAAAACCACGAAAAAAAGATTTTGAAAAGCTTTAAAAAATCTGAAAAAAATACGGGATGTTAAGAGGATGACATTTTATTGCCACGCCAAATTTCAAGTTGAAACACATTACGAGATGTGAGCTATGAAAAAGACAAAATCAGCATTGAATAGTGCCGAACAGTAATGTCACTATTCAAGGCTGAAATTTGTCTTTTTCATAGCTCACATCACGTAATGTGTTTCAATTTGAAATTTTGCGTGGCAATAAAACATCACCCTCTTAACATCCCATATGTTTTTCAGATTTTTTTGAAACTTTAAAATATGGTTTCCACGAAGTTTTCATTGAATGTTGGTTTCCGTATGATATTCAAATAGGAGGAGTCCAGCGAGGTGGCTCCGTCTTGAAGAAAAAAAGGGGCCTTGATTTCTTAAACATGATGCGCTTTGTTGTCCTCATCCAATCCAATAATCTTTTTTTTGTAATTATCCAATCCAATAATCTTTGCTCTAGTTATGTAGTTGGTACGACCTCATTGGGCCCGCTCTTTGGCTTGTCACAAGTGGCTCAAAGCATCATAATGTTTGTATTAAAATAATTTGTCAAAGATACAAGACATCCCAAAAATAAGGAAATTACAACCAGGTCCTCAGAGAACCAAACAAACTCAATCTCCAGCACGAGCAGAAGGCGTGCTACCGCCGCTACTCCATCGGCAGAGCCGGCTTGACATTGTATAATGTGGTTTGGAAGTTATCATGCTAAGGTCCAGTTGAATCAACGTTCCCGGAGAAGAAGCGGTCGTTGTGGAAGCCTTGTTTAGATAAAAAAATCCCTAAGTCAAACCATCGCCTAAACAAAACTTTTGCCAGCTTCGCAACGGTGATGGAGATAATGTCGTTGCGATGGGGAGAGAGTACGAACCAACATAGAGTGATCTACCGCATCAGGGAAAACCCCAAGGGGAGAAAAGAAGTTTACAACTTGGTTGTTGCCACAAAAATGGTCAAGGGAACACCACCCCAATCCCCATGGGTTGGGCTTCTTCTATCAACATCCTTGGCTGCCTGCAAGACCACCATAGCAGAGAGCGGGAAGAAGAGCACCACTACCTCGACAGCAACATGAAGACATATGAAGTGTCCGCCTAGACCCGAAGGCCCCAAGAGGGTGCAAACAATGATTCCCAGATCCAGTACCAAAAGCTGAGAGATCCACCACTCTGGTGGAAGATACAGAGGAGATTTATTTGTTGTTGCCATCACCACCGCCGGAGCCGAAGCCATGGATAGGCAAAGTCCTAGCTAAGACACCTAGACTATTGAGTGTATAGGGAACAAGGTCGGGTTCCCCACCCTCGCACCGCCGCTGGAACAGCCAGCGAGGTGAGGGAATCATGTTAATGAAGGAGTCTGAGGCGCCTCCCTCCTCTCTATATATCTCTTCAGACGGCTAGGGTTGAAGAGCTGGGAGACATGAAAGTTGCTTGGCCCAAGGCATCATCTCCACATACATTTTATTTTATTCTCCTAGGAAAAACCATGACGTTCAATCAAAAAATGTGAGGTTGTTTGAATACTAGCTAATGGTTTTCCCTTTTTGGACAGCTTCATTATTTTAAAGTTTTAAACTAAAACTCTTGACATATTTACATATCCAAACATGCCCTAATCTTTTAAACCTGCCTAGTTGGGACTTCCCACGAGAGATGACCATGGCGACGAGGACTTTGTATTTAGGATGTGAATATGGTGCCACCATGCATCCCTATGGTCGTAGCATGACAAAATCGTACATGCACTAGGGTGTCTCCGCACAACAGGAAATGTTCGCACAAGAATGATCCACGCACGACTCGACAAGTGTGAGAGTGAGTTGTATTACGAGAAAGTATTCATTCCTGTTAGTGTGGGCCGCTACCAGATCCGGATGAAATCCATTCCACCTTCCTTTGGATGTGCCTTGTGACGAAACCATTTCCCCCTCCCCGTCTTCTTCCTCCATAAGAAACACTGTGTTTTACGCATCTTCCAACCTGCGTAATGTGCTTCCCATCGTCCCCCATCCTCAATTGCCTAATCTAAAAAGAACATGACTTTTTCCCTAGATCAGACAATCAAACTCGATAACAGATCACCGTAAACCCTCCCCCACCCTCGCTGGTAGCATGGAAGAGAGAGCACATGTAATTCTACCATCCCAAATCCCTCCCTCAAACCTTTCCCCCTGCTAATTTCAACAAAAATCAAGATGGTCAATAAGAAAATACCATGCATGGATATGAAAATGTTGCCATTTACATGTAATTCACCTCGAGCGGTACAAAAACCATGTGCATTAGCAAAAGGTTACCATGTGGCATTATTTGATTTTGCCATGTGGCCATGTTGTAAATTGCATGTCATTATCTGATTCCCACAACTAGATTTTCCCACCCCTGCCCTACCCCTTCCTTAATTCCACGATCAGAACTGGTGGATTAGCGATTGTAGAGATGTGTGTAATGTGATAAGAGATGGCACCGTGACAATATGTGGACAATCAGATGATGTGCATGACACATGATAAACGAAGTATATATATCTAAGAGAATGGGGTGACCAAGTATTCATTTTGGCGTTAATAGACAAAACATAGCTATGGGGTTTACCAAATAAAAGTGAAATGTGAAAGGATTATAGTGGACTATGCATGGTCTTCATATAAATATTATAGTTATATATTATCTCTTCCTACAGATCATTATCCAATGATAACAATGTACTTAATACATTTGACTTGTAACCTTAGTTTGGTAGGGACACACGTCGGATATATAGGAGTGCAATTTTAGAAATCATCCTAATGCAATTGCATGTTGATTAATCTTTCTTGATGGGTGTTGAAATCCTTGAAGCCGCATCCCTAATGTTCCTGAATGACTCAGCAAAGTCATCCAAAAGTTGAGTATAATCCGGAAATATTTCCTCGTTGACTGACAAAATTACCTTAAGAGTGCTATTGTAACTCTGATAGTGCACAATAAAATCCTGCAAAATAAACCATGGTGATTAAATGCAAAATAGGCTCACCGAATGATTAAAAATTTATAGGTTTACTTCCATTCACTATAATTTTCTGCGATGAAGTTTTACTTGTATTGTCCCAAGGAATTGAGCCTACCATGGTTGGTAGGTTTTATGCCCGTCCAAGGGCAAGTCGTCTCCAGAACTAGGGAACCATTTAGCAACAAACTATCATGAAAGATGTATCTAAAATTGCATCTAACCGTTGTTGGGTCTTGGGTTCAAGTTCACCACTCATAAAAGAAGAAGAACAAAGGATATACAACTATGTAGATACTCGTACTTATCCTCAGTACTCTAAAACTCTATTAATGAGAGGTGTCAGAGTACAACTCACCTTGTTTTGAGTCCTCTTTAACTCAAATGTGTCCCTTCTAACTATATATGGCTCCGATTAGTTGGGCTTACTGACCCACTTCTCACTGGAAAAAGTTGAAACCCAACCAAACACGTTTTTTACCCCGCGATGAGGCCACAACCAATAATTGCCTTTAGTTATACAACTCACATCCATCTCCTGAGTTACTTTGGTGTTGATGCCGTTGCTTTTCCTAGCGCTACCAGGCCTTTCATCGGGAATTACCAAAAAGTTGTCACGAGAGCATCTCGCTCTCTCGCTCTCGTTCCACCTTCCAAGCACGGAAGCAACGGCCACCAATCCTTATTTGGAGACTGCCATCGTCACCATACCATGCTCAGACGCCACCTCCAACCCACCACACTCAGCCACCACTACACCATGCTCGGACGATGCCACCACCCTACTGATCTTAGACATCGTCGCCTCCCACCCTCTGTTGACATGCTCACTTCGTCGCCCCTACTCGTCTGAAGATTTTCAAGAGCTGATACGTCTCCAACGTATCTATAATTTATGAAGTATTCATGCCATGTTTACAATAATTTTATATGGTTTTGGTATGATTTGAATGGAACTAACCTGGACTGACGCTGTTTTTAACAGAACTACCGTGGTGTTGTTTTTTGTGCAGAAATAAAAGTTCTCGGATTGGGCTGAAAATTTACGGTGATTTTTTATGGACCAAAAGAGACCCCCGAAGCTTCGAGGAAGGACCAGAAGCCTCACGAGGAAGTGACAAGCTCAAGGGGCGCGGGTCCCCCTAGGGTGCGCCTACCGAGCTTGTCGCTCCCTCGTGGGCCCCCGTGGCGTGATTCCAACGCTGAAAAATCCTATAAAAATAGAAAACCCCGAAACTAAACCTAGAACTCCCAAGCCGCCGCCGCAAGCCTCTGTTCCGAAGCGATCTCATCCGGAGCCCTGCTCCGGCACTCTGCCGGAGGGGGAAATCATCGCCGGAGGGGCCCACGAGGGATTCTTCATATTTTTCATATATAATATATTTTCATCCAAGTTACAGTTTATTTTATATGATTTTTCAAAGTTTTAAACATTTCTGGAATTATTTTAATTAATTAAAACCGAATTATCCAAAACAGTACAAGGGTGACGTCAGCATGACGTGGGGATGACGTCAGCAGTCAACTGGCCGCTGACCAGTCAAACCTGACCAGTGGGTCCCACTGGTCAGTGACTGGACTAATTAAACAGAGTTTAAATTAACTAATTAACCTAATTATCCGGTGGGCCCGTAATGTCAGTGACTGATTAGTAACTAATTTAATTAACAGTTTAGTTATCAATTTATTTATTTATAAAAATTGTTTTAATCCGGTGGGACCCACATGTCAGCGACAGTGGGTGCCACGTCAGCGGTTGACTTAGTCAACCTGTCAACGGGACCCACCCGTCAGCGACACAGGGGGCCCCACACGTCAGGCCAGGTCAGCGGTGGCCGAAGATTCGCCGGAATCACGCCGGCGAGCTCGTTTCGCGGCGGCGCGGCTCGGGCGGCGCTCGGGTTTCGCGCACAGGGCGCCATTTCGAGCGCAGCCGGGCTCTTTCGAACGAGCGGACGACGGCGAGGCGTTTGGTGGTGGTGGCGGAGGCTGCGGTGGTCGGGAACGTCGGCGGCGAGCTCATCGGCGGACGCCGGAGTTCGGGCCGATGCGGGTCAGTGGCTACGGTGCGTTTGCTGGCAAACAAAACGGCTAGGCGGGCTCTACTCGACGCGGCGATGACAACGGGCACAAGTCGGTGACCATTTGGTCGCCGGAACGACGCCGGCGACGAGCGCAGGCGGCGGCGGGTACGACCATGTCGGGGGAGCTCGCAAGAGGGCACATCTGACTGCGAGAAGAGAGGGGAAGGAAGAGACGCTCACCGGGAGGGCACACGGGGGCCCGGCGGAGGTTTAGGAGCAGCAGAACGACGGCATTTGCCGGAGAAGCGCCGGCGACCGAAGAACGGGGAGGAGCTCGATCCCCCCGCTGTGGCGGTGTAGCGCTTGATCCAGTGGGCGGAGAGGAAGCAGAGGAGCAAGGCGGAGCGAACGGGCTCGGTCTCAGGCGACGGGGAGGCATGTGGCCACGCCGGCGACTTCGGGTGGCTGCGCGAGGAGGAAGAAGGCGGGTGAGGGAGAGAGCGAGGGGGGGTCTGGGGGTGGCTAGGGTTGCGGGAGGCTGCGGGGAACCTTATCCGCGATGGGGAGGCGGCGGATGGCTGGCGCGTGGCGATCGGAGCTCGGCGCGCGTGGACGTCGACACGGAGGCGGGAGGAGGACGATGACTACGCGGTGGGCTGGGCTCGGGCACTGTAGACTAGAGCCCAGCGCCACACTAGCGGTAGGCCTTTTCTCTTTTTATTTTTCTGTTTTCTGTTTTACCTCCTGTTTTGCAAATTGTTTGGCTAACAAATGACTTTTGTAAAATATAAGTTTTGTTCATTTAAATACTAGGTATTATTTAACACTGCCAGAAATTGGTTTGGTGATAAAATGAATTCATTTGAATTTTAATTAAATAAAATGATATTAAATGTTCTTGTTAGCTACTGTTTTAAGATGATAGAGTCACTTAATGAATTTAGATGACGTTGTTTTCCTGAACATATTTAGCTATGGATTATTTGCTATTTAATGAACATTTTTATTTCAAATTTGGATCAACTTTTATTTCCACTTTAAATTTGAATTGGAATTTGAAATGAGATATGATGCAATGATGATCAAGCATAGTTAATCAGGATGACTTGGCACTATCAAGAGGTGATTACTGTAGCTATTACATGGGGATGTTACAATTCTACCCCACTACAAGAAATCTCGTCTCGAGATTTAAGAGGTGGGGTAAGGGGAATCTTCGGGATCAAGGATGTATAGGAGAGTCAGGTTTCGATCCTGTGGAACTGTGGTTAGTGTGGGTTAAGAGTAGGAAGGGCGGTGGCATCTTGCACGGCCATGCTAGTAAGGCACGTCAGAGGAAAGTCTGTCAGCTATGTCGGTAACAACATTGGTACCAAGGGTGAGGAACGAAGAGAACCATTTTCCTGCTCGTTAAAACGAGGCGGACCAATAGGCAAGGTTCTCGTCCATCAATGGTTACCGGAATGTTATCAACAATAGTGACAAGGTCTTATTTGGAGGTATTGACTCAAGCAGGGCATTATCACTGCTCAGATAAAAGCCAGTATTATAAGAAAGGTTAAACAGACCAATGGAAAGGAAAATGAGGTGATCTGATCCAACAGACCAATGGAAATGATTAGTTGCAGACAATCCAGCTCTCCGGGTGAATGTGAGCACGAGAACCTAATGTCAGTGTTAGCAAAATCATTTAACCCGAAAAGGAGGGAGATCAGAATCCCAGAGTATGGAAGAGGAATAAAAGATCCTAATACCACCCATTGGCGACGTGGGCCCGTAAGCCACACAGCCATGTTAGTAAAACAGTTTTCAAAGTCTAGACTCAACTTCGGCCAAGGAGTTGGAAAGGGGGCTACCTACAGGCAGTCGGCTCTGATACCAACTTGTGACGCCCCCGACTTAATCGTGCACTAATCATACACGCAAATGCACACGATCAAGCCTAAGGACTCACGGGAAGATATCACAACGCAACTCTAGACACAAAATAAAATAATACAAGCCTTATATTACAAGCCAGGGGCCTCGAGGGCTCGAATACATAAGCTCGATAACAAGCGTCAGCGGAAACAACAACAGTATCTGAGTACAGACACAAAGTTAAACAAAGATGCCTTAAGAAGGCGAAAATAAACAACGACTCTGATCGAAAGAGGCAAGGCCTCCTGCCTGGGAGCCTCCTAAACTACTCCTGGTCGTCGGGGATCTCCACGTAGAAGTAGTGACCTCCGGGGATCTCCTGCTCCTGGGCTTCGACGTCTGGCCGCAGCAATCGGGTATGGGGGGAAAAGAATAGCAAAGCAACCGTGAGTACTCATCCAAAGTACTCGCAAGACTGACATCAGAACTATACTAAGTATGCATCGGTTTCAAAAGAATGAGGCTATATCTTTGGACTAAACTGCATAATTGCAAAAATAAAGGGGGAAGGCCTAGCCTATCGAAGACTAGCATCTTCAGCGTCTTACAGCATTAGACGAGTGCAGATTAGGACATAATTAAAGTAGCAAGCATGTTGTAACAAAGCCTAGAGATCCTTTCTCGACTCCCTGCGAGAAAGCGATCCCGGAGCTTAAGTTAATTATCACGTATCCAGTTCAAGTAGTAGTAGATCGGGATACAACACTGAGCATCCTGTTACCGTGGACACGGCTATTCGAATAGATAACTTCCCTGCAGGGGTGCACTACTATTACCCAACACGCTCGATTAACTCTGGCCGGACACACTTGCTGGGTAATGCCCGGCCTCGGGTAATCGACACGACGTAGTCCTACCTAGGCTCAACAGAGAGGTCCCCGCCGGTCTACATCCTAAGTGCTCAGGGGTCTTGGGCCCATCGCCCTTTGCACTCCTGGTCGTTGTGCGTAGGGGGATTCCAGCACCACCTCTGCCTGGATGGCGCGATCCGGCCCGGTCACAATGCTGAACTGGACATCTGACAGAGCTTTCGGCTGATACATACGACGTAGAGGGTCCCATAACCATTATCCCACGTGGTGGTAGTGCGTATAGGGCCAACGACCCACTCAGATCAATACCCAAATCCGTTAACGTGTTATTAGGAGCTCGCGGTGACGATCAGTACTCCTGTCGTCCCGTCTCGAGGAAGTGCAACAAGGGCCAGGCCCATCCCTCTCTAGGGCGGTCTCTGCCTACCCGGCTGCGCCTCGTAATTATCTCGCGGGTACCCTCACGGTCAACCCAACTTCGCATCTCTCGCGGGTACCCCTCGGGGTCGACCCGACTTTACCCGGGGACTGTAGTAAAAGTCAAGTATCTGTGTGTTCATCACACCAGAGAGGAATCCGAGGAATCACCCTTGATGGATTCCTACTCGATGTATCCGACAAGGTGAACCCAGAGGAATCACCCTCGAAGGCATTCACACTTGCGGGGTTGCACGACAGAAGCTTCTCCGGAGGTGGAGGGAGAGGATTCACCCTCGGTAATCCACGTCCGATTAGCTATACTACAGAGGCGTCATCGGGAGTGAGTTAAGAGGTATCACCCTCGTCACTCGAGGACAACTCTGAAGAGTCGGACAACTTAGGGGGTGTGCGGTGCTATGCTGGTCTCAGTCCGACGATCACATCGATCGGGGCACTAGTAGCTAAGCGGGGCAACTAGGACAAGGATGGGGCCACAGATGGATTTCATCCAACCTATACTAAGCATTTAGGATATCTGGTAAAGTATCAACAGAAGCTACAATAAACAGGCTATGCATCAGAATAGGATAAAATAATAGCAGCAGCAAATTCTAATGCAAGCAGGAGGGAGAAAGAATAGGTGATATAGGCATGCGTCAAGGGGGTTTTGCTTGCCTGGTTGCTCTGCGGCAAAAGAGGGCTTGTCGACGGAGTAGCAGTCCTGCGGGGCGGCGTCGGTCTCGGCGTCTATCGAGAGAGAAGGAGGGGGGAGAAACAATAAATTCAGGCAACAAACGCAATCACTATGCAGGACATGCCTAAATGATATTCAGAGGTGATGTAATGACTAACTAATTGTTTTAGTTAATTTAGGAATTTGTCTGGATTTATTTTATTAAGGTCATGCACTATTCCTTTATCGGAAACGGGCAAAATGTTTCATGTTCATCTAGATAGGAGTGATGGTCAAGCATTTTGATCACATATTCAGATTCTTCATATTTTTCTGATCATTTTTCATATATAAATTATTTTCATCCGAGTTACGGTTTATTTTATATGATTTTTCAAAGTTTTAAACATTTCTAGAATTATTTTAATTAATTAAAACCGAATTATCCAAAACAGTACAGGGGTGACGTCAGCATGACGTGGGGATGACGTCAGCAGTCAACTGGCCGCTGACCAGTCAAACCTGACCAGTGGGTCCCACTGGTCAGTGACTGGACTAATTAAACAGAGTTTAAATTAACTAATTAACCTAGTTATCCGGTGGGCCCGTAATGTCAGTGACTGATTAGTAACTAATTTAATTAACAGTTTAGTTATCAATTTATTTATTTATAAAAATTGTTTTAATCCGGTGGGACCCACATGTCAGCGACAGTGGGTGTCACGTCAGCGGTTGACTTAGTCAACCGGTCAACGGGACCCACCCGTCAGCGACACAGGGGGCCCCACACGTCAGGCCAGGTCAGCGGTGGCCGGAGACTCAACAGAATCACGCCGGCGAGCTCGTTTCGCGACGACGCGGCTCGGGCGGCGCTCGGGTTTCGCGCACAGGGCGCCATTTCGAGCGCAGCCGGGATCTTTCGAACGAGCGGACGACGGCGAGGCGTTTGGTGGTGGTGGCGGAGGCTGCGGTGGTCGGGAACGTCGGCGGCGAGCTCATCGGCGGACGCCGGAGTTCGGGCCGATGCGGGTCAGCGGCTGCGGTGCGTTTGCGGGCAAACAAAACGGCTAGGCGGGCTCTACTCGACGCGGCGATGACAACGGGCACAAGTCGGTGACCATTTGGTTGCCGGAACGACGCCGGCGACGAGCGCAGGCGGCGGCGGGTACGGCCATGTCAGGGGAGCTCGCAAGAGGGCACATCCGACCGCGAGAAGAGAGGGGAAGGAAGAGACGCTCACCGGGAGGGCACACGGGGGCCCGGCGGAGGTTTAGGAGTAGCAGAACGACGGCATTTGCCGGAGAAGCGCCGGCGACCGAAGAACGGGGAGGAGCTCGATCCCCCCGCTGTGGCGGTGCAGCGCTTGATCCAGTGGGCGGAGAGGAAGCAGAGGAGCAAGGCGGAGCGAACGGGCTCGGTCTCAGGCGACGGGGAGGCCTGTGGCCACGCCGGCGAGCTCGGCCATGTCGGCGACTTTGGGTGGCTGCGCGAGGAGGAAGAAGGCGGGCGAGGGAGAGAGCGAGGGGGAGTCTGGGGGTGGCTAGGGTTGCGGGAGGCTGCGGGGAACCTTATCCGCGACGGGAAGGCGGCGGATGGCTGGCGCGTGGCGATCGGAGCTCGGCGCGCGTGCGGGCATCGACACGGAGGCGGGAGGAGGACGATGACTACGCGGTGGGCTGGGCTCGGGCAGTGTAAACTAGAGCCCAGCGCCACAGTAGCGGTAGGCCTTTTCTCTTTTTATTTTTTCTGTTTTCTGTTTTACCTCCTGTTTTGCAAATTGTTTGGCTAACAAATGACTTTTGTAAAATACAAGTTTTGTTCATTTAAATACTAGGTATTATTTAACACTGCCAGAAATTGGTTTGGTGATAAAATGAATTCATTTGAATTTTAATTAAATAAAATGATATTAAATGTTGCTGTTAGCTACTGTTTTAAGATGATAGAGTCACTTAATGAATTTAGGTGACGTTGTTTTCCTGAACATATTTAGCTATGGATTATTTGCTATTTAATGAACATTTTTATTACAAATTTGGATCAACTTTTATTTCCACTTTAAATTTGAATTGGAATTTGAAATGAGATATAATGCAATGATGATCAAGCATAGTTAATCAGGATGACTTGGCACTATCAAGAGGTGATTACTGTAGCTATTACATGGGGATGTTACAGCATGCCTCCTATTTATGATGATTATATTGATGAAAGTGGGTTTGAAAGAGTGTCAACTCTAGGTACTAATGATCCCACTATTTTGGAGGGTGTTGAATCTTATTGTAATAATTATGAAAGTGGATTTGGAGAGGTCATGACTTAATTTAATGACGATTCCACTATTTCGGAAGAGGTTTCAATTGATTATGACAACAAAGTTGCTATCTATAATGATTATGGTGATGACATGTATGCTATAAAGAGTAATGATAACCATAAAACTTGTCATCATGATTTTAATGTTCAATTAGATTATGTCAATCAAGTATCTCATGATAGTTATTTTGTTGAGTTTGCTCCCACTATTATTGATGAGAATAAATTTGCTTATGTGGAGATTAACAAAAAAAGTATGCTTGTAGATCATGAGAAGAATGATTTATGTGATAGTTATATTGTTGAATTCATTCATGATGCTACTGAAAATTATTACGAGAGAGGAACATATGCTTTTACATATCTCAGTACTATCAAGTTTCCTCTCTATGTGTTGAAAGTTTCAAAGTTATACTTGTTTTGCCTTCCTATGCTAGTGGATTCTTGCTCCCACAAATTGTTTGCTCACAAAATCCCTATGCATAGGAAGTGGGTTAGGCTTAAATGTGCTAGTCATATGCTTCATGATGCTCCCGTTATGTTTCAATTCTTTACTTTTATGTGAGCATCATTGAAATCATCATGCCTAGCTAAAAAGACATAAAAGAAAAGCGCTTGTTGGGAGACAACCCAACATTTATACCTACTGTTTTTCTGTGTCCACATTATTAAGCTACTGTAGTAATCATGTTTTATATGTTTTCTTTCAATAATGCGCCAAGTAAAGCCTTTGGGATAGTGTGGATGCTTGTTGATTAGATTTTGTGCAAAAACAGAAACTTTTGCGTCCAGTACTGGAATTTCTTTTCTTTAATAGAGCGTGAGAAAATTCTGCAATTTTTACACAGTATTGGGATACAAAATTTTTTACGTTGTCCTAATATTTCAAAAGTTTTGGAGATACATAAGTATGCTTTTTAATTCGCTCACTACATGCTGTTCTGTTTTTGACAGATTCTGTTTTCAATGCATAGTTTGCTTGTTTTAGTGTTTCCATAGCTTATATTGAGTAATATAAATTGTGGAAATGATAGAATACATTAGTAATTATGTGAGAACAATTATGAATCTTGTCTTGACAGTACCTAAGTGGATAATTTATTTTTATCATACTAACCCATCTCACAAGTTCCGTTAAGTTTTGTGTGATTGAAGTTTTCAGGTTTTTGGTCAGACAACGATATGAGGAGAATAAGGAGCGGCAAGACCCTAAGCTTGGGGATGCCCAAGGCACCCCAAGGTAATATTCAAGGAAGACTCAAGCATCTAAGTTTGGGGATGCCCCGGAAGGCATCCCCTCTTTCGTCTTCATCACTATCGGTAACCTCACTCGGAGCTATATTTTTATTTGTCACATAATATGAGTTTTGCTTGGAGCGTCATTTTATTTTTCTGAGATTTTCTTTCTGTTATGAATAATATTTTTTGTATCTTTTAGTTCAATAAAATGCCAATTATAGCATTTACCATGCTCAGTTTGCAAGTTTATGTGTTGCTGTTTGAAAACAGAAAGTTTTCTGTTATGTCCTGAATTTATGTTAATTGTCAAAACATGATAAAAATCTGAAATTTTTACACAGTAAGCATGCATGAGTTCTCTGTCACGTGGTAATTTTTCAGAATTTTTGGAGTTAGGAAAATATAAATTTTTATTCCCCCTTTACAGACTGTTCTGTTTAGACAGATTGCGGTTATAGTTGCATTGTTTGCATATGTTTGCTTGTTTAATATTTCTATTTGTGGATAGGAGTATTAAATATGCAGAGGCATTTAGTATGCAATGTTTAATTATAATTTTAGTGATTTGCTACAGTAGAGAATGTTAAGGTTTTGAGTTGATTTATACTAACTTATGTCACGAATTCTTGTTAAGTTTTGTGTGGATGAAGTTTTTAAGATTTAGGAGAAGCCATGATATGAGAGGAATTAAGGAGACACAAGAGCTCAAGCTTGGGGATGCCCAAGGCACCCCAAGATAATATTCTAAGAAGTCTCAAGCAACTAAGCTTGAGGATGCCCCGGTGGGCATCCCACCTTTCTTCATCAACACCTATCGGTTAGCCTAAGTTTTTACTTGTTCACATGATATGTGCTATTCTTGGAGTGTCCTTTTATTTTCATTTTGTTTGCTGTTTGAATAAAATACTTGGATCTGAAATCTTTATTTGGAGAGAGTCTTCACATAGCTACTTGATTGTTTGACTACTCATTGATCTTCACTTATATCTTTTGGAGTAGTTTGTCATTCATTCTCGTGCTTCACTCATATCCTAAGAGAAAATGTTTGAATGAATTGAATAGCATAAATCTCAAATTATATTGTTCCATATGCTTAGTAATATTTCACATTTGGTTTAGAAAGTAAAATCTATTGAAGTTTGGCAATCACAATATTAGTCATACAAGCAATTCATGAAAGATAGTATATGGAAGAGAACTTTCACATACAAATATATTATCTTGGTCATCTTTTATGATTGTGAATACCCATTAATTATTTTCAAACTTGAGCAAATTAGTTGAAGTTGGACAAGGAAGACAACGTAATGAGTTATCTTTGGGTATATTTGCATCGAAATTATATTGTTATGGATCCTCCAACATGTGGTGCTTGTTTAGAATCTTTTGCTAGCCAAGATTTCTTTACTAAGCGGGAATACTGCTTGTGCATCTAAAATCCTTGAGCCAAGTTTCTTCCATGAGTGTCCACCATATCTACCTATATACGGTATTACCCTGCCGTTCCAAGTAAATTTGCATGTGCCATCTCTAAATCTTTAAATAAACATCTGTTTTGTGTGCCCGTACCGCTCATGGAGCGACGGGGCGGTCAGTATCTTCCATGCTAAGCGGGTTATTCTCATGATGGGTGTTTATTCACTTATCCTTGCACAAGAGAGGCTGGTAATCGGGATGCCCGGTCCCTTAAATAAAAAGAAAAAATATATAATAAAAAAAAAGCTCCCCCTGGAAAGTTGAAAGTTTGGAGGGCACCCGTGAATTCGGCTAGCCATGGCTTGTGTTTGAATGGTTGAGGGGGAGTTAAACTTTTCATTTTCGCATGGGAACCGCTAATAATGTGTTTAGCATGGAAGATATTGAATACCTTAGTCCTGACGTTGACAGGAAAAGCACACCACTCAAAATGTATTCATCTCTGTTTTAAGCAATGAGCTCTGGCACCTCTGCGAAGGGCTTATCTTTTACTTTTTCTGTTAATTTTATTTTTGTTGAGTCAAATTCTTATTTCAACCTATTCTTTTGTTGTCAAGCATCATGTGATAGGGAAAGATCCAAGCACATATATCCATTCAAATATATTTGATCATGAATTATTATTGTTGACAATTATCTCTATGATAAATGAGTTGGGAGGCGAAACATTAAGCCCCTATCTTTCTCTGTGTTCGATGGATGCTATTTGTTCTAAAAATATGCTTTGAGTGCTAGCAATCATAGAAGACTATATGATAATTTAGTATGTGGAGCTCTTACTTAAACTTTGCTGAAAAGAAGATGCATTGAAATTGTTTGGTGACTAAGAACATAGGTTGTTAATTTTCAAGAAATGCATTGTTTGAACTATAACATGTGAATTGATTGCTACTTGATAATGATGAGTTTTATGAGAAAGAGTTGTTGTTTGTGATGCTAGGAAAACTGATTGAAATTATTATTGATCAAACTTATGCACTATGCTAGCATTCACACTTCATAAATTATTTCTTTTATCATTTACCTACTCGAGGACGAGCTGGAATTAAGCTTGGAGATGCTGATATGTCTCCAACGTACCTATAATTTATTAAGTATTCATGCCATGTTTACAACAATTTTATATGGTTTTGGTATGATTTAAATGGAACTAACCCGGACTGATGCTGTTTTCAGCAGAACTACCGTGGTGTTGTTTTTTGTGCAGAAATAAAAGTTCTCGGATTGGGCTGAAAATTTACGGTAATTTTTTATGGACCAAAAGAGACCCCCGAAGCTTCGAGGAAGGACCAGAAGCCTCACGAGGAAGCGACAAGCTCAAGGGGCGCGGGTCCCCCCCTAGGGCGCACCTACCGAGTTTGTCGCTCCCTCGTGGCCCCCCTGGCGTGATTCCAACGCTGAAAAATCCTATAAATAGAGAAAACCCCGAAACTAAACCTAGAACTCCCAAGCTGCCGCCGCAAGCCTCTGTTCCAAAGCGATCTCATCCGGAGCCCTGCTCTGGCACTCTGCCGGAGGAGGAAATCATCACCGGAGGCCATCTTCATCATCCCGGCGGTCTCCATGACGAGGAGGGAGTAGTTCACCCTCGGGGCAGAGGGTATGTACCAGTAGCTATGTGTTTGATCTCTCTCTCTCTCTCATGTTCTTGATTTGGCACGATCTTGATGTACCGCGAGCTTTGTTAATATAGTTGGATCATATGGTGTTTCTTCCCTCTCTATCTTCTTGTGATGAATTGAGTCTTTCCCTTTGAGGTTTCGTTATTGTCGGATTGAATTCTTTGGATTTGAGAACACTTGATGTATGTCTTGTATGTGGATACCCGTGGTGACAATGGGGTATTCTATTGAGTCACTTGATGTATGTTTTGGTAATCAACTTGCGGATTCCCGTGACCTTGGGGTAATCTAGGCATATGGGTTGGTACACATTTTCATCTTCTTTTCTCCGATAGAAACTTTGGGGTACTCTTTGAAGTTCTTTGTGTGGATTGAATATTATGAATCTGAAGTTATTTGATGCATATCGAATAATCAACTCACAGATACTTGTGGTGACATTGGAGTATCTAGGTGACATTAGAGTTGGTTGATGTGTATCATATGGTGTTATTTTAGTACGAACTCTAGGGCTGTTTGTGACACTTATAGGGATTGCTCAATAGATTGTTCGGAAAGGATAACTTTGAGGTGGTTTCGTACCCTACAACAATTTCATCTTATGTTCTCCGCTAATAGGAACTTTGAAGTGATTCTTTGTCGCACGTTGAGGGATTGTTATATAATTGAATTATGTTAGCACTGTTGAGAGATTGCACTAGTGAAAGTATGAACCCTAGGCCTTATTTCTAAGCATTGCAATACCGTTTGTGCTCACTTTTACCAGTTGTTACCTTGCTGTTTTTATTATTTCAGATTATAAAAAAAAATATCTACTATCCATACTACACTTGTATCACCATCTCTTCGCCGAAATAGTGCACCTATACAATTTACCATTGTATTGGGTGTGTTGGGGACACAAGAGATTCTTTGTATTTGATTGCAGGGTTGTTTGAGAGAGACCATCTTCATCCTACACCTCCCACGGATTGATAAATCTTAGGTCATCCACTTGAGGGAAATTTGTTGCTGTCCTACAAAACTCTGCGCTTGGAGGCCCAACAGAGTCTACAAGAAGTAAAGTTGCGTAGTAGACATCAAGAGCCTGCCATTATCATCCCGAGCAGCTTCATACTATCTAGGGGTCTATGAGAATGTGTGAGGAAGAGAGAGTTTATGAAATATTGTATACATCAGCATATAACGAGTTATCCATTATCAGTCAAGATACCACTAAAACGGGATGTTAACATAGAATCAACAATGATTCTCGACACTCTAGGAGCATTTTAGACTTTTAGCTCACGCCTACCCCCACAACCAAGTGGCCAAACAAGCAACCTTCATTCCAGCCACTCCCTCAACACAACAACTTCCCCACAATAGCCACTCCACAACTGATCTTGCCATGATGGCAACACAAACAAAACATGTGCAGGCTTTACTTAGCACCTTGGAGTATAGTTCCTCCTAGCTACATCATCATTTTGGAGATAACTATACTATGAAGTGGTAAACTAAACATGCATATATTGTTGTGAATGTTTTGTGTTCCTATTCTCGTTTTTTTGTGTTCCAACAAACTAGAGTAACCTATGACAAAAATTTTAAAAAAATCTTAATATTGAAGGTTTTGATGTAAGATCGTGTATGACTTACTTGTGGAATTCCATAAATGCTAGGTGCAATGAAAATCGCCGGGTGTCCATAGAACTCTACTTGTTCAGTTGGTCCAACCATGTTTGAGAACGTAATAGTTGTATTGGTGAACATACGTTGGAAGATAAAAGCGCCTGCCTGCTTGGATTGTCAAGTTAACAATTAAAAACATGGAAATTAACAAAATCAAAGCAGTGTTAGTTTCTTAAAATGTACAAAAAGGCGGAGATATACCTTCAGACCAAGCATTTTGAGGAAAAATTCACATATCTTACACGTGAAGATAACTTCGAGTGAGCTCTTTTTCCTGTCCACCGTCTTTTTCGCCTTGCGAACATATGTAAGTGGATCATCGTGACTCGCTAAATGAAATGGAAGAATGATGTAGCCTAGCTCATTTCCCCATGCCACATCGTTACTCTTGCCAGATTCTATCATATTAACATATGTCTGTACATAGTCATAAGAAAACATTAGACTAAAATGATGATACACTACAAATTTGTAATGAGATGATCTAAACCTCAAATAAGTTAAGTTTCACCAAATGTGTAATCTATCTAGCTACTCCAATATTGACTACTAATATACACTGAAATTTAGGTTGGTCCGGTGAACATATATAATACTTCCTCCGGTTCGGTTTATAAGTCGGGCACAAATTTTTAGGTCTTTAATTTAACTAGGGAAACAAAAATATCTAATTGTCAAATGTAGTTTCTAACAATATATTTTTGTGGCATATTATACATATTTTATTAGTCAAATCAAAGACCTAAAAGCCCGTGCACGGCTGTTATACCGACCCAAAGGGAGTATCATTAGTTTGTCAAGAATCATATTTTCATAAATACCATGATTTAATAACATATTGGTAAGAGAAGTAATGACCAAACTTGCATGTTGGAGATTGTTTAGAAACACCATCTAATTGCATAAGGCTGGTCATAGCGGGGAGTATCATATACTAGTATCATGCATATGATAGTAGTGTATGATACTACCTGCATAGTATCATAAATTAGTATTTTAGGTGGTCTCATTAATTGCCATGCATGACACATAACAGTATAAAATTTATTATGATACAATATCATAATATGATACTCAACTCTCTCTCTCTCTCTCTCTCTCTCTCTCTCTCTCTCTCTCTCTCTCTCTCTCTCTCTCTCTCTCTCTCTCTCTCTCTCTCTCTCTCCATTTAATGTTGCGTCACCTCATCAAAATTGCCTAGTTGGCATGCATGATACTAGTTAGAGCATGGTTAATAGTATAGCCAACTGCTGGCTATATGAAACTGACATGTCATATATAGCCATAATTTATATTCACTCATACAATAGTGTGGGTTATAAGGTTGTCTATTACATTAGTACTTTTTATCTTCTCTCTTTCTCTTTCTTCACATTAATTGTATTTGCTTAGGAATACGCATATAGCTAGGCTCTTGTATGAGAGTCCACTCCTCTTACTTTTTCACATCTCACTCCTTCACATAGGCAAAAGTGTCATGTAAGCCGGCTATAAGCCCACTATTGTACTTGCTCGTATGAACTCTCATAACAGGTAGCCTAAGGAAGGTGTAATCATTTAGTTTGGTGCAGAAACATACAAAATGAATGAAAACCAATCATTAATTGGCCAGCATTTGAAAATTCTTACATATTTCCATAAATAGAACTTACTTGTAGGCTAGCGGTTGGCCTTGTATTGACAAAGAGAGCAGACCGCAAACATAGTTTGCTTGTCTTGGAGCCCTAACATAAATGAGTTCAAGATAAGTTACACAAATGTGTGTAGTAAATACAACAAATCGGTATCGTTGCTATAAATACATCACTTACCAGACTTGCGAAAGTAATATCGGGACAGAGCAGCAGAAGTCGCTCCGACTAGCACGTCATTTACAGTCTTCGGAAACAAAACAAAAAGTGAGTATAGAGACAAAATTAATGACTCTTCAGATGGGCTAGCTGTACTACGTGCCGCATGTAGAAGGGTCAACAATCATTTTTATTTGGCTCGAAGGATGCGAAAAGTTTGCAAGATACCGTTACATGCCGGTACATCTGAAACCATTCGCTTCTTCTGAGATTTGTGAGAAGTTATGGTCCACCAAAATGTATAGTACTAGTATATTTTTTGTAACTTTCTTTTTAGTCAAATCAGATTCAGCTTAATGGGCCTAAAGCACATCTTTTGTCAGGGAAGGTACGCATGCAGCTCTCTCCTCTCCCTCTACCTCCAAAACAAATCCATAGACTTTATTTCATCTTAGACAATTCAAATCAACCATATCTTTTAAACTATAAACTTCTTTTTGAAACTTTTTATATATTTGGACTCCAACGTCAAGACCATTAGAACTAGACAAACTTTGAATACATTTCAAACATATTTAAATTTTGATGTTTCACATTTCATATGTAAAAAAAACTATTTCACTAGAAAAATATGAAACAAACCTATTTCACTAGAAATAGAAATATGTGAAAACAACCTATTTCACAGAAACCTATTTTAACCCAAATATGAAACTGAAATGTCAACTTGTGAAATTGATTATTTGGAAATGTGTAACAGTTTATTCAAAAGAGTGAAATATGTTATTTTAAAAATGTGCAATTGAATTGAAACAAATATGATTTTTGTGAAACAAGTAAGTGAAAAGTGAAATGTACCTTCTGAGTGAAAAAAGTGAAACTGAAATGTCAACTTGTGAAATTGAAAATTTTGAAATATATAATGGTTCATTTCAAAAGAGTGAAATATGTTATTTCAAAAATGTGCAATTGAAATAGATCTGATTTTTGTGAAATAAGTCGCTTGAAAAGTGAATTGTAGGTTTTGGAAGTGAAAAACACTATGAAGCTGAATTGTCAACTTGTGAAACTGATTATTTCGGAATGTGTAACGGTTTATTTCAAAAGAGTGAAATATGTTATTTCAAAAATGTGCAAGCGAAATATATGTGATTTTTGTGAAACAAACCAGTGGAAGTGAAATGTAAGTTCTCGAAGTGAAAAAACATACAAAACTGAAATGTCAACTTGTGAAACTGATTATTTCGGAATGTGTAACAATTTATTTTAAAATAGTGAAATATGTTCTTTAAAAAATATGCAATTGAAATAGATGTGATTTTTCTGAAACAAACCAGTGGAAAGTGAAATGTAAGTTCTGAAAGTGAAAACAATATGTAACTGAAATGACAACTTGTAAAACTGATTGAAATCATTTCATGTAAAAGATTTCAAGCGGGTGAAATATGTGAAATATGTTCCATAAATTTTAAAGTCATTTAAAATGTATCTGAAATCTAACTTGTTTTAAAAGTCTTTGCGACATGAGTTCAAATATATATAAAAAATCAAATCAGGATATTGGTTTAAAAGATATGAAAGATTTAAGGTAGCAAAGGTAAAATAAATGGGTGCATTTGTTTGGGAGAGAGAAGAGAGAGAATGGCAGCGCATGTATGTAGCATGATTGAAAAGTATGGGACCTATTATACCATCTGACATGTGCAGAGTATATTGCAGTGTATATTATTTGGGAAACGATTCACGAGTTATACATTATTCTAGCGCAAGAATCTTGAGCACTCAATGAACGGCCCGGGGTATGCCAGTACCTAGCGGAACCGCTCAATTTTCCGCTTTCTCGAAGGACGCCATACGTGCATGAGGATTCTAGAAGAGTTATACTCCCTTCATTTTAAAATAAGTGTCATGCTCAAATTTGAACTAAAGTCACGATATTTATTATGAGGACGGAGGATGTATAATAAGAGGTAGCTAGATGCTTCCTTCGTCTCATATTAATTGTCGTTCAAACGGATGTATGTAGCGCTGAAATATATTTAGATACATCCGCTTCGGCGACGATTAATATGGGACGGTGGGAGTATATAGCTGGGTCATATGTATACTTACGCAGTTCATGGCATTCTTGATGAACTTGACGTCGTCCAAGCTAAGGCTCCGGTGAACGAAGCGCCTGGGGGAGCTGAACGCGCGGTCGTGATCCGCATGTCTGAACAGCGTGTGCGGGTCTCTCAAGAACACAATAGTCGCGGCGAAGAAGGCGACGTCCACCACGGTATTCCGCGCGAGCACAAGATACGGCCAAACCCATGCGACGAACGCCGCCAGGGCGCCCGCGGGCGGCGGCTGCCGGCGCCGAGGCTGGTAGATGGCGCCCGTTCGCGCCGGCTGCTCCGGCATGGCCGGCAGGCGTGTCGGGTCCGCGGCGCTGCGCGCGGACGCGAGGAGGAGCGTGATCAACGACATCCCATCGCCGAGGCAGTGGTGCACGCGGATCACCGCGGTGGAGGTGGCCTCGGAGGTCGGGAAGTCGAGGAAGTGGAACTCCCAGAGCGGGCGGGAGCGGTCCATGGGGAGCGCGGGCAGCGAGGTCACGTAGTCCTCCACGGCCCGGTCTGGGTCGGCCTCCACGGCGACGGGGTCCGGCGACGGGACGATCATGTGGTCATCCACGTTCACCGTCGTGCGCACCCACCGTGGGCTGCCACCATCAAGGTTTTTAATTTCGGAAACAAAATAATTTCGGACCTCACCGAAATATGTGAAATTTCGGAAATTTCGCATATTTCGGAAATTATTTCGGATTTTGAGAATTCAAGTTTCACTTAATTTTAATGAATTCTAACATAATTTAAATTTATTTTAAAATCAGTTTAACTCTGCCTCGAAATTTCGGGGTTAAAAATATTTCGGACTCCACTGAAATATGCGAAATTTCGGAAATTTCATTGAAATTTCGGAAATTTCATTGAAATTTCGTTGAAATGTTTAACCCTGGCCACCATTGGACTCATCTGTCACCTTTGTGTGTAGTGTACACACGCACGCTCGTGGGTTAGACTCAATTTATGGCTGTGGTGTCCTAATAATGTAGAACAAAAAGATAACAAAAATAGCCAAGAATTAGAGTATATACCTGAATGCTGCAGAAGCGCGGGTATCGGGCAAGCTGGGCAGCGATGCCGGCGCTGCAGACGGGAAGGTTTACGGGGCAGCCAAGGCCGACGGTAACGACGATGTATATATCTTCCATGAGTCTTGCAGTAGGGCTCACGGGCTCCTCCTCGGCCGCCGCCGCCACCGAGGAATCATCCGTCATCGTCGATTCGTAGTTGTTGCCGGGGGCCGGTGCTGACCTTGGCGTGCGTATCGGGAGTAGCGGGCCGCTTGTCGGTAGAGCGGCTACCGAGGGGCTACCAGTAGTACTACCCATAGCTACTTTATTAGTTTCAAGAAGAGTGACTAGCTTAGCTATAGTCGATCGATCACTGCATGTATGGAGTATATAGGATGAGGATATTTGTAGCTAATAAAAAAGGCAAGGATGGCAATCAATGGCACTATTGTATATTTAGAGCAGCACATAGGGCACAGTTGAAGGTGCTCATCGCACGTGGAACATGGACTCATCACTGCCCGGCTTATTGGTGAGGAGGACACATCGATCTGGGCCCGCTGGCGATGTGGTTTCACATCACAAACGGACGGGCAAGGTGAAGCGTCTGTGCATTGAGTACCTCATTGCACTTTTTTTTTTTGAGAGAACGTCGGCTTTTTATTGATCACTTAAACAAAGTTACATAGAGTCTCCCAGAAAGAAAAACAGCAAGACTAGTAGAGTTTTTACAAGACTTAGCTAACAAATGAGCAGCTACATTAACTTGCCGACGAACATGCTTGAACACCGCAGAAACGAAGCCACGAGAAGCAATCCTGATGTCTTTAACAACTGAACCAATACTGGAGCGATCTGGAATCGTGGAGTTAATCCTATGCACCAGCGATTGGCAATCAGAGGCAAAGATCACTTTGGAGAAACATTCATCTCTGGCCAGTTGCACAGCCCTTCGAAGGGCAAGGGCCTCAGCCAGTTCGGGCTCCAGCACACCCTGAAGGGGTTCAGTGCAAGCAGCAATGAAACAGCCCTCGTGGTCCAAAGCGACCACACCTGCACCTGACATATTGGTCTCTGAGAAAATTGCAGCATCCGAATTGATGACAACCGTACCTGACGGCGGCGGAGTCCAGGTGGAACCAGATGAAGAAGACTCACGCCTGTGGACAGGCACGGGATTGAAGAGGTGCCGCAAAATCAGATCAGTATAAGCTCTGATCTTCTCCACCGTGTGGCGAGGATGCGGGGCTTCCGGGGTGTTTCGCGCCTCATTGCGGGCTTCCCAGACATGCCAAAGCGTCACAGCCAAGACCGTAGCTTCCCAATCAGAAGATCTAGAGAGGAAGTCAAAAAGCCACAGTTTGGTATTGCTGAACATTGAGCGACGAAGCTTGATGCCGGACCAATCCTTGATCGCGTCCCACACAACCCTGGCATGCGGACAGAACAGGATGGCGTGTTCCACACTTTCGTAACGGCCACAGAAGCAGCAGCTCTCCGCGTTAGGAACATGGCTCGCTGCAGTTGAGCCCCGGAAGGAAGGCAGTCATGAGCGAAGCACCATAGCACCACCTTCATCTTATTGGGTACCTTGACAGACCATATAGCCTTCCAACTCTTCTCCTCGTCAGGTCTGTTAGAGCTCTAACCAGAACCACATTTGCTACGAAATTCCAGAAAACGAGCCGAACGGGCCATATTGTATGCCGAACGCACAGAGTATTCACCAGAATTGGTAAAGGGCCAGCTCGCAAAATCATGTCCGCCATGCCTGCTGATAGGTATACGAAGAATGTCCGAGGCAATGTCTTCTCTGAAAAAAGCCCTGACAGAATCTTCGTTCCAAGAGCTGGAGTCCTCATCAATCAGACATCTAACCTTGGCATTTGCAGGAATCGGCAAGAGAGGATGTAGCAGTTGTGGAGGCGTCGAGGGGATCCAGTGATCCGAGAGGATGCACACATTTTCACCATTGCCGATGCCCCATCGCACACCCCTTTGTAGAAGGCCACGACCAGCCAGAATGCTGCGCCACGTAGCAGATGCAGACCTCGGCGCCGAAGCGTTCCAGAAATCAGAGTTGGGAAAGTATCGTCCCTTTAGGACACGAGCACAGAGCGACGATGGATCCGTCAGCAGTCGCCAACCCTGCTTGGCCAGCATAGCAAGGTTGAAGAGGGCCATGTCGCGGAAGCCCATCCCTCCGAGAGACTTGGGGGTTGTCAGCCATTCCCACGAACGCCAGTGCAGCTTCCGCTTTCCATCTTCTCTGCCCCACCATTCATCGGCAATAATTTGACGAAACTTCTCACAAGTGGCAATGGGGAGTTGGAAGCAGCTCATAATATATGTCGGTATAGCCTGGATGATCGATTTTAACAAAACCTCCTTTCCCACTCTGGAAATAGGACGGTCAGACCACCCAAAGATACTAGCCCATGCACGATCAGGCAGGAATTTGAAGGTACTGGTTGGAGATTTGCCCACCTTCGTCGGCATACCGAGATACGAATCATTGAAGGCTTCGTTAGAAATCCCCACCCGAGCTTTAACCCTCCGTTTGACATGCTCCGGGCAGCCATTCCCAAAGAACAAGGCTGACTTATCCTTATTAATCAACTGACCAGAACCATTACAATAAAGGTTCAGAGTAGATTCCAAAGCCTCCACACTACGAGTATCACTTCTTGCAAAGAAGATGCTGTCATCGGCAAAGAGGAGATGTGAGATGGGTGGACCTTGACGGCCATTCTTAATACCATGTAGCTCGCCACGATTCTCCTTCTGTAGTAACAGACTTGACAATCCTTCAGTGCATAAAAGGAACAAGTAAGGGCTGATCGGATCACCCTGCCGAATGCCCCTGGAAGGCACAACAGGTTCAGTAAGCTCTCCATTGACCCTGACAGCATAGCGGACGTTAGTCACACATCTCATAACTGAATTAATCCATGCAGGGGCAAAACCAAGCTGGGAGATGCAGCCATGAAGATAATTCCACTCGACGCGGTCATAAGCCTTCATCATGTCAATTTTCATGGCAAAGAAAGGTTGCTTAGCCCGTTGTTGACGAATAGTATGCAGGCACTCATATGCAATTAGAGTGTTGTCCGTGATCAATCTGCCAGGCACAAAGGCACTCTGAAAATCAGAAATAACAACAGGAAGAAGCCACTTCAAACGGTTAGCCAGGACCTTGGAGGCAATCTTGTATAACACATTGCAAAGACTGATGGGCCTGAAGTTCTTGAGGTGCCTCGGCCTAGCAACCTTCGGGATGAGCACAATCACTGAATCACAGAAACCATCAGGGATAGGTTTTCCTTCCAGAAAGCCCCTGATCGCCTGACAGATCTCCTCCTCCAAAAAGTTCCAATGGGTCTGGTAAAATAGGGCTGGAAAACCATCCGGGCCTGGCACCTTGGTAGGCCCCATTTGGAACAAAGCAGCTTTGATCTCCTCATTAGTGTAATATTTGCACAAGTCATCGTTCATCTCCAGAGAAACTTTTTGGGGTATAGCATCAAGAACAACAGCATCATCACAGGGTTGTGAAGAAAAGAGCTTATCATAAAAATGTTGCACCATTCCTTTAATCTCTCCCTGTGACACGCACATCGATCCATCATCCCGCTGAAGCGAGTGGATCATGTTGGTGCATCTACGAGCAGTGGCTCTGGCTTGGAAAAAAGCTGTGTTCCGGTCTCCTTCCTTGAGCCAATCGACCCGAGAACGTTGACGCTCCATAATCTCTTCACGTTCAAAAAGCTCGCATAGTTGTTTCTCAATAGAACGCTCCTCAGCAAGAGACGCCTCCGAGACAGGAGCAGACCGAATGGAGGAGAGACGGCGCTCAAGCTTGTTTATTTGCTTACGAACATACCCAAAGGAGTCACGGCTCCAGGACTTCAATGATCCAGCAACCCGATGCAGGTTATCCCATGTGGACTGAAGGGACACCTCTCCATTCCTTCCTTGAGCCCAAGCATGTTCCAAAGTGTCCCTGTAATCAGTGGCCCGCAGCCACATGGCTTCAAATTTGAACCCCTGCTGCACTGGACGACGCTCACCCTCCATAGCGAAACGAGATAGTCCAATGAGAATAGCATAGTGGTCTGATGAAGTAGCAATGATGTTTTCCACATGACATTCATCAAACAGACAAGTAAAACCATTGTTCACAACGGCCCTGTCAAGACGGACTTTAACATGGCAGTTGGGATCCTGGCGATTGCACCATGTGAACTTGGGGCCAGAGTAGCCAAGGTCCCTCATCTCGCAGTCCATCAAGCAATCACGGAACGCAGCAATTTGGCTCTCGGAACGATCACGAGGGCCACAATGCTCGTCTTGAGAGAGAACTTCGTTGAAATCCCTCATTGCACTTGCTCTGCTAGCTTACTGCCTTACTGAACCATGTGCAACCATATTTCTGTCGTGTGCAATATAACAAGCATTCGCCACAAACTTCATAGATACTCCCTTCGTTCAAAAATATAAGATGTTTTGAATATTTAAATATGGACTACATACAGACTGAAATGAATAAACAAACACTAAAACGTGTCTAGATACATCCGATTCGGAAAAAAAAAGTTAGAACATCTTATATTTGTGAACGGAGGGAGTAGTTCATAATAGTATATACATCCATAAAATGCCCAAGATTACATCCATGCCATGTACGTAAAGAATCACATCCATCCATGGCCATCTAAGAAAGTTCACAGCCATGTGTCCAAATGACAACGTTCTAGAAATCTAAGAAGTTGTAGAAAGTAGTATTACAATGTACCGAGCAAATAAAAGAAAATATTTACTTTCTCGGTTATCTCGTTGCCTTCGCAAGGCAGCAACGTTCTTTAAGTTACTTGATGTTTCTACAGGAGAATATGTATTACAACTTTACAAGTTGGAAGTATGTCTAATTTGAAAATCAAAGTAATGATGACGAGATTATTTGGGGAAAAAAAGACCATGAAGAATCATGGCAAAAGAGATAGGACCTCAGTGAAGCAAACTGTAAATTCTTTGTAGTATAGACATGATTTAGTGAAGCAAACTGAGAAGATATAGGACCTCAGTGATACGGCTACACCTATCTCCACTACTGAACTTGATACCGCAGTAACTCAAGAATCGAAATGGTAGCACTGTAGCTGCTCGGCGAGATAGTATTGTTCAGTGCTCCAAGGTGAGAGATGTCTACCTGCCGTACTACGCCAAGTTATACTTAAATGATAAGTAAAATCGTTAGTCAGTATAACCAACTTATCATGGTGCATGCTGACATGATGCATGGTTAGTGCATGTCAAAGTTCAAACCTATTACGTTTGAACATGCATGGGTCTGGTTCCTTCATAGAAGAAGAAGGAATTTGAAAGAATGGGTACTGTCCCTAGCAGAAGATTAGAATATTGTGGAAAAATAACATTACATTGTCACAATCACAGCATTGCTTTTCCACATATGCAAATAGAAGAAATGTAGTATAAGAGCGTCATCTTCGACAGGGCTGAATCTAGTGGTAGTGCCATAGGTGCCATGGCACCCCCTCAAACTGCAAAAGTTTATAGTACTCCCTCCGTCCCAAAATAAGTGTCTTTGATTTAGTACAACTTTAGGAAAATTATATGCTTAACACTAATTATTTAGCCATTTAAAACTATTTTAAGTCTATTTGTTGGAATTATGAAAATGTTTGGGGAAATATTATAGTATTTGTAGTGTAATTTTCGCAAATTTTTGAACCAATCCATTGAAGTTATATTATCTATACATTATATATGTAAATTATTATGGCAACCCCACAACTGAGATCCTAGGTCCCGCCACTAATCTTCGAGTGTTTAAACGTAAGAAGTTTTGTGCGACGGTAGTATTGTTGGATGAAATATATTTATACAAAATAGTAAATCAAGTTAATACAAAAAATGTTTAATATTTCCATATGTAAGATTAGTAGTATAAGCTAGCTGCTCTGATCATGGTGCTTGGAAAAATAAAGAAGGCCAAAGTTTGAAAGCGTACGTGGTCCAACTTGAAAGGAGCATATAACGAATTTCCTAGTATTTAGGAAGCGACAGAAAGGGAGAGGTGTGCACGTATTAATTGGTACAAAAATGCTAAAAGGAGCTTGGGCTACATGAAGCCCTTTTGAACAATTCAAAAATCATTTTCTTATGTTTCCAAAAATTCTAGAAAAAATACACATACACCCAGATATGTAATGTACATGTGTATAAATTTTCATGATGAAATACGTTAATATGAGAGCTACAAGAAATAACAAATATGTGACTCTTTAGCATATGGACTGTTCACTCTCAAAGTCCATGATTATTTTTGCAGCTCGCAATTCAAGGTATTTAATCATGTTATTTTACATACATATACGTTAGGGCATCTCCAGCGCTGACCCCTAAAACGGACACACTATTTGTCCGTTGACTGGTCCGGACCAGTCCGCTCACACTGATGTGGGAGCCGACCATCCAACCATGTCCGCTAAGAGCAAGTATAATTAGGTGTTGTAAGCGGGCTATAAGGATTTAAATATTATATTGTTGTTGAGTTGGAAGAGAAAGAAGAGGAGAGAAGAGAATCGGACTGTAGATTTGCAGCCGGCTGCAGCATGGACTCCAAGATACTTTGTGAGAGCGTAAGGTGAGTCATATGTTAATAAAGTACTCCCTCTGTAAACGAAAATCCAATTCGGTGCCCAGGTCTAGATGAACCCGGTGAACGGTAACATGATAAAAAAATCAAAAAAATCGAATTTTTTTTTTGCTTGGAAGATGTTTGAGTGCATGATGTGCGTGCAAAATTTCATCCCGTTTGGACATTTGTGGAGCTCGTGGCAAAAATGAGAAAACCGGCCAAAACAGTGTGTGAACAGTAACCTTACTCACAGAGCCGAATTTTGTCTTTTTTGTCGCGCGCTCCTCAAATGTCGAAACTTCACCAAATTTTACACGAACATCGCGCACACAAGCATCTTGCTTGCAAAAAAAATTCGGAATGAAACGCCGCTCTCCTCTGTAAAGAAATATAAGTAGTGATCATATTTCTTTACAGAGGGAGTAGTACTTCCTTGTAGCTAACTATTATACATGTTGGTTATTACACTGGTTGTAGATGACATGGCAACATGCTATAGCCAGTAGCTGGCTATATTATTGAACATGCTCTAAATGTCCGTCTATGCATGCGCATGTGGAGAGGATGTCCAACGTGCTGGCTTTTGGTAGGCTAGACGGATGTCCGGGCTCCCACAAAGCCCCCCCCCCCCCCTCCCTCTCTCATCCTAAATTTGGACGTCTGAACCAGTTCGCGGACGTTTGACAAAAAGTGTCCGGACCCCCCGCAAAAGATATGTAGGGGCGATTTAAGGGTCCGCATGCCCCTGCATCCTTATATACGTGCATTTTTTCAAAAAAATTGGAAACCAAAAGGTTTGCATTTTAAAACCTCTAAAATAACAGGCTCCATGGAGCTCGTCTCCCAAAACGCCTTACTCCGTATTGGTAGCATTTCTTGGTCAGGTACGTAGACCGTTAGCAGTAGCTGCCGGAGCATTTAACTGGTCGCTTATCAGTGACTTGTACCCATCCATCAACTTCTCCGCCTTCATAGTAACAGTGCTCGCAGCATTAGCTTGTCGGCCATGCTAAGCTGATGGAAGCCACTAGGCATCAGACTACTGACATTTGCTACCTATCTGACTAGTCCGTGGCCATCCGATTGGAAGCATGCACATCGTCCGTTCCTCTAGCAGAACTCCCTGCGTGAGTCAGTTTGCATGCAGGATTTGACATTAATTGTGATTAATTTCTTTCCTATTTTTTCTTAACAACTTCTCCCCAAATCTAGGGATGATTAATTAAGCTATTTTATTTGTGTCCATTCGTGAGGACCAATGCTTCCTAAACAAGATTGTTGCTTCCCCAAAAAAATTATTTGCTTCCTAAAACTGCTTAATAATTTTGGAAAGTACGATTATTTCTCGTAATTAAATCCGGCAGTTAATTATGATCTTTTTTTAGGTGTATTTCTTTACTGATCGCACCATGATTTTTATGCCATGGAAGCATTCTTGTTGATGCATGGAAGCATCATTTTGGGAATGATGTCAAATCCCATTTTTTGAGGAAATAATTTCGGAAAGTACAATTATTTCTCACAATTATATCCGGCAATTAATTATGATATTTTTAAGATGTGTTTCTTTATAGATGGCCACATGATTTTATACCACAGAAGCATTCGTCCCGATGCACGGAAGCATCATTTTCTAGTGTATGTAATGGGAACAAACTCTTTATAGTAGGAAAACATTTTGTCCATTCCACGAGCATAGTTGTAAGGAAGCACCATTTTGTAGTGTGATGGAACATAGTAATAGCAAAAAATCAGTGTGGAAGCAAAAGAATCACAGAGAATTAAAACAAATTCACATGGTATAAACAAAAATTTACAACACTTATATTTAATAAAAAATGGAACAATATTACAATGACACTATTTCAACTTTCGCCCAGCCGTCATCGCACTAAATGGGCTCATCAATAATAAACACTATACACACCATAAGCTCCCTGTGGCCAACACAGTAGTCGTTGGCGAATAGCAGTGTCAGGTCCCATTCACCACGCTCGACATCAACATAGCCTCGTTGACTTTGTATAGAAACAAGAAGCATGGCTGAAGTCGGGTGCGGAAAAATATCTATAAGTAGACAATATTTAGAAACAAGAAAGCGTACACTTGCAGTGGAATGTATTATGATAGCAAAAATGTTAGTACAATAAATTTTACTAGAAACTATGGCTCATAGTAGTTGAAGCGCTCATGGTTCCAGAGAATATGTATGTACAATAAGAAGCATACAATGGCAGTGGTTGATGCAAAATCTCACCACAACTGATATGCAGGTGTAAATAAACCGCGAAGCACAGTTGCATGCAGTGGATATGTGAATAACAATCTCAGCCTTATTGTCAAAACATAGGGTAATTCATGATGAGAATTAACGGAAGCAGATACTCACAGCGGTTGTCGTTAGAATTGGAAACCATGAAAAACATATGTGAGAAATAATGAAATATTGTGCAAAATATTTGAAATAGATGAGAACACAAGGCAATGTGCAAGAAATAAAAGAAGCGCACATTGGTAATGGTAGAAGCACAATTTAACCAGCAAGATACATAAACACCTGAACCATAGAAACATGTCAGGTAAAGGAAGAATGTATATCACTGCGAGCAGCAAAACGTTTATACAATAGAAGCATACATACAAAGCAATAGAAGCACGGCCGTTGGAATAAAAAAGCGAGAAAGAACGAAGCATGTTTGGTAGTGGTTGAAGCAAATTTATGAAGCTAAACAAATATAAGACTGGATGGAACCATGCTGCAACTTTAGGACACACACAATGCACGGAAGCATCATTTTCTAGTGTATGTAATGGGAACAAACTCTTTATAGTAGGAAAACATTTTGTCCATTCCACGAGCATAGTTGTAAGGAAGCACCATTTTGTAGTGTGATGGAACATAGTAATAGCAAAAAATCAGTGTGGAAGCAAAAGAATCACAGAGAATTAAAACAAATTCACATGGTATAAACAAAAATTTACAACACTTATATTTAATAAAAAATGGAACAATATTACAATGACACTATTTCAACTTTCGCCCAGCCGTCATCGCACTAAATGGGCTCATCAATAATAAACACTATACACACCATAAGCTCCCTGTGGCCAACACAGTAGTCGTTGGCGAATAGCAGTGTCAGGTCCCATTCACCACGCTCGACATCAACATAGCCTCGTTGACTTTGTATAGAAACAAGAAGCATGGCTGAAGTCGGGTGCGGAAAAATATCTATAAGTAGACAATATTTAGAAACAAGAAAGCGCACACTTGCAGTGGAATGTATTATGATAGCAAAAATGTTAGTACAATAAATTTTACTAGAAACTATGGCTCATAGTAGTTGAAGCGCTCATGGTTCCAGAGAATATGTATGTACAATAAGAAGCATACAATGGCAGTGGTTGATGCAAAATCTCACCACAACTGATATGCAGGTGTAAATAAACCGCGAAGCACAGTTGCATGCAGTGGATATGTGAATAACAATCTCAGCCTTATTGTCAAAACATAGGGTAATTCATGATGAGATATAACGGAAGCAGATACTCACAGCGGTTGTCGTTAGAATTGGAAACCATGAAAAACATATGTGAGAAATAATGAAATATTGTGCAAAATATTTGAAATAGATGAGAACACAAGGCAATGTGCAAGAAATAAAAGAAGCGCACATTGGTAATGGTAGAAGCACAATTTAACCAGCAAGATACATAAACACCTGAACCATAGAAACATGTCAGGTAAAGGAAGAATGTATATCACTGCGAGCAGCAAAACGTTTATACAATAGAAGCATACATACAAAGCAATAGAAGCACGGCCGTTGGAATAAAAAAGCGAGAAAGAACGAAGCATGTTTGGTAGTGGTTGAAGCAAATTTATGAAGCTAAACAAATATAAGACTGGATGGAACCATGCTGCAACTTTAGGACACACACAATGCAAATATGTATGACTGAGTACTCAACATCGGCAGAAAGGATGGAAGCAATCTGCATAAACAAAAGAAGCACTTGAACTGGATTCGGAAGCTCGCAGGAAGCATGAAATATGTATATGAATATGACCTGTCTCTTGAAGTATAGAACATTGAACATAGAAACAAACTAAGACTGCGGCAACATGGGGATGCATGTTTGGTGTCACCTACATACAAATTTCACTGAGTTTTGTTTACCTATGGAAGCATACTCTCCCCAAAGAAGCATGTGTATTACAATTTAAAATCTCCATGGATAAGAAGCATGAAAAGAGTATGTTCAGAACTGAATTAGTGTTAATTGGAAGCATGATTCTGGCAGAGCACAGGGGCGGCGAGGTGGCTTGCGAGATCAAGAAATTGCATTACTTGCTGGCTACCAATGTCTGCTAAAACAAGATTATCAATAAAGTGAGGGCCCTGATGCAACCAATTAGTCAAGTAACACTGTTCCACAAGAATGAAACGCAATCTGCGCATGACAAAATCGTTCCAAATAAGAGTATTGATTGCTTACGGTAAAATTGACAAGAAACTAGAGAAATCAGTAGCTAATGCATTGAAGGATGCAAGGCGTAGTTTCCTACCATTAATCCCGTGAGTTACCGTCACCGTCACTACGGAGAAGATGGCTCCACGATGCAACCTGCAATTGCAATCACCTGCAGCCGCTATGAAGTTTCCTCGGCGCCTGGTGTGCCTGCCACCCGCACCTGTCGCCGCTGGTCAGCCTCCCCGGCCATGTGTGTTTGCCACCCGGTATTGAAGGGCGCCGCAGCCTCATATGTGAGTGACGGTACGAGAAGAGAAGCAGGAGCGGGGGAGCGGAGCTAGCCGGTGAGCTCGGTGCGCTGCTGGACAAGGAAGAAGAGGAGAGAAGGAGGTGCAGGGGGCGGAGCCGGGGGGGAAGGGGATCTGGCGAGGGCCGCGAGGCGAGCGAGGTGAGCTTGGGTGGAGGAAAATCTGCTCCCGATTGGAACCTGGGAAACGCGCGGAAGTTACGGGGTGATTTATTTATTTCCTTATTTACAAAAGCAAGACTACTCCCGAGCGTCAGATTTGGAGTAGATCGACTTCATTTGACTGGTCTGACGTTGGAGTCTTATCAGACTATAGATACAAAGTGTTTCCCTAAGCTGATAGCCGGTGTGCGGACAGGCATGACCATCTCCGAGAAACGACCATTCCTAGAGCGACTTTTCCTCACAAGCTAAATTTGCACGGACAGGAGTTCACAAGCTAAATTTGCGCGGACACGAGTTTCCTCACAAGCTAAATTTGCACGGACACGAAGAGGATAGGCGATGGGCTGTATATTAACAACAGCCCGACGAACCATTTCAAGCACAAGTAGGAACGCTGGAAACGGAAGTATGAGTGGACGAAGCGCGATAGAGAAATTATAGCAATAGATAAGAGTTGAGCCACATTCTTCCTTGTTTTAAAAAAAAACATCAATAACTTTATTAATTAGAAACAATGGTTACATCGTCTATAAGAAAATTAGAGATAGGGAATGGAGATTGAGGAGCGAGAAAATTAAAAACTTGTTAATTGATTAGAGGGAACAAGGGTTTAAGTGCAGAGAGGAATGGAAGGTTTTTTTTTTGAGGATTCTGCGTGTTGCATTAATCACAAACAGAGTGAATACAACACACGCATGCGGAACCGACCAGAAAGATGGGAGCGAACACTTGTTCGTAGAACTTTGGGCAAAACCCCTCCAAGAAAATAAAATTACATTGAAGACCATAGGAATTCCCGCAACTACCATCACCACCACTAACCGTCGCCTAATTTTGAGGAGAACCATAGCCTAGAAGGGCGTTGTGAGCCGATGAAGAAGCCTGCCATGGGCGAGGCCTTTATCGTTGTGGTGTGTCGACCGGGGATCATACCCATCCTCCTTGAATTCCGGGGACACCGTCAGTCGTCTATGTTGTCGAGACAGAGCGATAGATCCGCTGCCATCAAGGAGCAAGACTAGATCCGGAACCACCATCCTCTCACAGTCATCAGTGATGTCACTAGGGACGACAACCACCGGACATAAACTTAAAACCGCCTTCTAGAAGGAACGACGGGAGACCGAGCAAACCTGCTCCTCAACGCCGCCATGGACGCCGTCGAGACGGAACTGGAGCCTGGGCATTATTCTTGGATGTGACATCGTGATCACCGTCAAAAATAGTGCCACCCCACACACTATACCTTTTGGTGTTATCGCTTCCCCAACGCAGCCGCATGGAGACATTGGAGACACTAGACTCGTTGATCGGAAGAAGCAGGGAATACACATATCCACGAGCCTCTTAGCACCATCGTGAAGGATGCCGCCGAGATGGTGCCAGGACTCGAGAAATCTTATTCGACGCGACGCCACTGACACCAAGACGCAGCAGGACCAACCTACCCTAAAACTATCAACACGCTTGCAGAGAACCGGGGCTCCTCCATCCAATTGTCGTCGAGGCAACGGCAGAGGAAGGAGCCCGCGGCCGATACGGGATTGGAGGCGCCATCTCTTTGTGTCTTTGGAACCATCGCAGAAAGACGCACGGGGAGGTTGGTTGGGCTTATCAAGGAAGTTGAGGGAGCCAACACCGGGTGTTTCTTCTCAAGAAGGGCTCGTTAATTCGTGGGTGAGACTGCCCACACACCCCTCCGCTTCTGGGCCGGCCCATCTAATTTTTTTTTCTGTTTTTAAACCTCAAAAAAGTGCGCGAGCTACAGTAGCCAACCAGGCCACCCACCCGAATGTGATTAGTTACATCGTTTTACTCTTTTCTTCTTTTTCTTTCTTTTTCCTTTTTTAGTTTTTCTTTTTCTTGTTTTGAAAACGTGAACTTTCTTATCAAAATCGATTAACTTTTTTTACATCCATGATTTTTTTTCAAAATCCGGTGAACTTTTTATGAATTCATGAACTTTATTTCAAAATTGATGATTTTTTTTGAATTCGTGAACTATTTTTAGAAAATCCATGATTTGTTTTTAAAATTCAATGAACTTTTTTTCAAAATTGATGAACTTTTTTTCAAATTTGGTGAATTTTTTTTTTGATTTGAATGCTCAGATAGAACTCTTTCCTAATAGTAATTGACAAGGTGAGCTCGGTGTAGTGGTTATTGTGTGTGGCTATTGTTGTTGCCGAGTGGAGTTCGACTCCCGGTTCTCCCATATAATGATAAGAATTTTTCTCCAGTTTTTTTATCGCGTTTGCTTTCTTGACCAGGTTACTGGGCCGGCCCGCTACGCGCCCCCTGCGAGCGCCAGCAGCTCTAATCGGAGCTAACAACGTCAAATAGGAGCTCTCATCATGTACCAAGCAAGCCGACTCAACGATCTCTTCCCACAGGGACTCGTAAATTCATGGATGGGACTAATTTCCATCACATAAAGGAATAAATGGTAGTAAAACTCTATTTCTCACATCAAATCCCACAACGAACCAAACATGTTGTTAGTTCTACAAATATATATTGAAAAACATCTGTCTTTCTCCTCTAACCTAGCAGCCACCCCCAAATCCCTCTTCTCTCCATATCTTCATCTCCTCCTGTTGGCAAGGCCGGTGATTCACCTCCCCTTCGTCTGTTTTTTTTTTTGCGGGTGAAAACGAGTATATATTAATTAATTAATGTCATTACACTCGCTTTCACAAATCATACGTAAATCATCTGTTGGTCCCTGCAGCAGGAAGTGGGGGAAACTCTGCATGTTCGACGTGCAGTAGGGTTAGGTTTTTCATTTTTGTGGTGGTGTGATTCAGATGAATGTGGTGGTGTTGCGTCGAATAATGGTGCTCCGGTTTCAACTCCATCTCGGTAGCGACGTAGCGTGGTCGACATCGAGGAGCCTGTGGGTCTGTGTCATCGTCGAGCATGTGCTTCAGCGTTTTGTGGTGTTGGTTTGGCCGTTGGCTTGTTATCGGTGGCCTCGTCTTGTGCAAGTTGTTCCCACATGTGGGCGATCGCAGGTCAGGTCACCTTTTCCCACTGGTGACGCTACCCGATCGTTGACACATATCGGGGCGCAGCCCCGCCGATTCGATGTCTTCCCCCAAATCTCGTCGTATGCGATGGGTGGCTAATGTAGCGACATCAACGAGGAGTTTCCCTCTATAGGTCTATGTGGGTGACACAATTGCTGCTCTTCTCGTCTTTGTTCTCTCCTCTGATGACACGGCGACGACCAAGCGAGCGGTGCGAATTCAGTTTAGGCGGATTGTTTTTTTTTTGCGGGTAGGCGAATTGTTTTGAAGACTTAGATGTACTTCTAAGTTTTCTTTTCTGTAAAAATGAGGACAACAATCCTAGATCTGAATATTTATTTTCGACACATTCTCCTTATTCTTTTAGATAACGTTCTCCTTAATTAATGTTGTCCTTCGATTATGGACTTAAAGTGAAATACCATTACATCTAAAGGCCCCGAACAAATAGAGCTCTAAGAGGGGAGCTCCTATTGGACGCTCGATGTGTCCAATAGGGGCGCAACGCACACAGGCAAAGCTCGACTGGGCGGCATTTGTAGAATCGCGCAGTACTATAGAGCATGATTTCACTATAGCACGGGTACTGTAGCACATGATTTTACAGTAGCACGATTATTGTATAACAAAATTTTAATTTTGCAAAAAATTGAAAGTTTCAAACTATTTTTGAAATTCTGAAGAAATTTTGAAGATTTTGAACTATTTTTTAAAAAGCAAACAATTTCTAAATTCCGAATAATTTTTTAAAAAGTCATTTTTTGGAAAACATAATCAAAATTTTGAAATTCCCTTCATATTTTTAAAAATCGAACAATATTTGAAATTCTGAACATTTTTTGAAAATGCTAATGATTTTTAAAATGTGAGCAAAAAATTGAAATTCTGAACATGTTTTGAAAAATTGACAATCTTTGAAGATCTTGAAATTTTCTTGTGAATTCATTGAAAAAAAGAGTAGGAAATAAAAAAGAAAAAAGAAAAGGATAAACCTGAAAAATCAGGAAAGAAAAAAAAACCTAGTTCAAGAACTTTCTAGAAAGTTCTCAAAACCGTAAAAACTTGGACTGGTTCCCAAAGCCGGAACCAGCTAACAAATACTTCGAAGCGCCATATATGCCGGCCAAGCTCGTTCGCTGTGTGTGAAATAGCAGCATTTCGAGTTTTTTGACGCAAACCAAGTCTAATAGGGGCGCCCCTATGTCTCGCTTATACCGAGACCTAGGGAACCCTCGCGTCAAGGCAGCTCGAAATGGGCCTTCCCAGGTGCACCGGAAGCCACAGCCTCGTTTTTTTCTTATTTTTATGTTTTTTGTTTCGCTTTTTTTATTTCTTTTCTTAATTGTGTTTATACTTTCAAAAACTCTAAACCTATATATCACAAAAATATAATTTACATATTGTTTTGAAAAATGTTAATCATGCATTTGAAAAATGTTAAATGTGAATCAAAAAAATGTTGACTATGTATAAAAAACATGTATACAAGAAATTACAATTTGTGTGAAAAAAGTTGATCATGTATTAAAAAAAATTAATCAAGCTATTGAAAAAAAGTTAAAAGAGTATTTGAAAAATGTTAATCAAGCATTTGAAAAAAAAAGATGTGTATATAAAAAATGTTGACCATGTATTCAAAAAATGTTAAACTTGCATTTGAAAAATGCTAAATGTGTATAGAAAAAATGTTGGACATTTATTCAAAAAGTGTTAAACTAGTATTTGAAAAATATTAAATGTGTATAGAAAATATGTAGACCATTTATTCAAAAAATGTTAAACTTGTACTTGACAAAGGTTAAATGTGTATAGGAAATATGTAGACCATTTATTCAAAAAATGTTAAACTTGTACTTGACAAAGGTTAAATGTGTATAGGAAAAATGTTAAACAAGTATTTGAAAAACTTTAATTAAGCATTTGAAAAATGTTAAATGTGTATAGAAAAAATGTTGACCATGTATTAAAAAACGCTAAACTTGTCTTTGAAAATTTTAATCAAGCATTTGAAAAAAACTTAAATGTGTATAGAAAAAATGTTGATCATGTATTCAAAAAGTATTAATCTGGTATTTAAAAGTGTTAATCAAGCATTTGAAACATGCTAAACGTGTATTAGATATATACCAAAAATGCGTATAGAAAAACAATGAAACACGAAAGAAAACAAAGAAACCGATGAAAAACGAGAAAGGAACAAACAAAAGCAAGAAAAACAAAAAAAAACCCAGTGAAAACCGAGAAAGAAACAAAGAAAACAAAAGAAAAGGAATGAAAAAAGAAAGAAAAGAAAGAAAAATAGGAAAAATAGGGGGAAAACGGAGAAACTCCGGTGATAAAACAAAAAGGGAAAATCAATGAAAAAACAGTTCATTTCGCCTCAAGCAAGTCGCGCCCTACTACTTCATCACAACCCGATGCAAGCCCAGTGGTTAGCAGCGCTGCTAATCATACAGGTGACCGGGGCACGCACCCTTGTTCATCACTATTTCTTTTAAGTGTGAGCCAATGGGCCAACCCGTTACTATAGACGTTTGCGACGAGAGTTCCTACCGTCTCGCTATAAACGAGATATAGATAAATCACTAGTGCGTCTCGCTATAACCTGGGAGTTTTTCTATTTTCCGTAGATTTTTAAAAAAAAATATGTTATCTCTTGAATAGTGCGTCCAAATCCTGAACCGTTTTCATCGTTGAATTCCTCGCGTCGAGATCTTCGAAACTAGATCTCATGTTAATAGGTTTTGAAGAACCCTTTTCATGAAAAAACGAAAAAAAAAAAGAACGTAGTCGGAAACACTTTTTTTCTACTTTTTCTTCCTTTCCGAGAGACATGCTTCTCGCGGAAGCAAATCTGTACCTCCACGAGAAGTAAATATGTGCTCCTCGTGGAACAAAAGAAACTATTTTTTTCCCGCTTCTCGTGGAAGCAAATCCGTGTCTCCACGAGAAGCTAATCTGTGCCTCTCGTGGAACAAAAAAATGTGTTTTTTTTTCTTTCAAAGAGGCACAGTTGTGCCGTTCACGGAAGCAAATCTGTGCCTCCACGAGAAGCAAATCTGTGGCTCTCATGGAAGCAAAAAAATATGTATAGAAAAAAAAACCTAAGGGAGCGCCCAGCACATGACACGTGGTGGCGGCTGAGACCGCGCCAAGTGACTCACTCTGGGTACCCCTTAATTAGTTGCTCTTGAGATATAGTCTTTTTTTCTGAGGGAATCTTGAGATATAGTCGCCGCGGTCTAATAGGATTTCCCCTCTTAGAGTTCATCTTTGTGGGCCGTGAAACTCCAAACAAGAGATGTGGTCCAAGGCAGCAAATACGGAGTAGTGGGCTGTGAGCCCATAAGGCTTCGTGTCCAGCCGCCATTAGGCCTCCTGCAGGGCAAGATCTACAAGGCACGAGGAGAGAGAGGGTTGTCTCAAAAAAAACCGAGGAGAGAGAGGGTACAGACTACAGACAATGGAGTTGTGAAGGCGGCGGGATGATCTACCGGAGCTGGTCGCTGCTCTCGTCGATGGTGGCAATCTGGGGCGGAGCCACCGCCGCAGGGCTCGCCGCCGTCTCCCTCTCTGGCGGCAAGGTACCTTTTCTCGCCATCGCCTCGTTCTAATTTTTAGGGCATAAACTGTTGGGATTCATCCATACCCAATCTAGGCGACACTTTGCCGTCAATTTTTGCTGAAATCGTTATGATTTGATCCAAATCGTCCATTCTTGATCGAAATTGGTGCCAATGTAGAGCGATCCATCCATGGTTCCTATTGGGATTGGGATTCCTCCGCTCCAAACGGAAACGGCAGCTTCTTGGTTGGCCCCCGAGCACTGACTAAATGGATAGCCATTGTGAAAGCACTAGCTAGTAAGATGTCAAATAGAAAAGGAGTCGGTGTAACAAGTATAAACGATTTTGTGTTTTCCAATGGCATGTCATCCAACATGGAGCCATTCAGTGCAGAATTTTGAATAGTTGGATTGAGAAGCTATTTTCAAATTCGAGGATCCAGTTGATAAAACTGCAGAAATGTTGAAGATTTCCTGCAAGCGCAGCATCAGTTCAGGAATATGTAACTTGGTTCCACAATCAGTAACAGATCAAGAGTGTAGTGGAACCATGTCATCATGCTTTTATCATAATCCTTCCCTCAAATTACCCTTTTATCTGTGATTCTTTTGGCTCTTAGATGTTTTCGCATTATATGCGGATCAGGAAAATCTTCCGTTCACCGAGGTAACAGATGATCTTCAATGAGTATGACCTACCAGACTCTGCCTGCAGAGCAATAAGTAACAACTTCAGATAATCGTCAGGTATGGGGCGGCCACCCATACCTGCCCCTACGATGGCGCCGCCCCTGATGTAGAGCACATACAAGCTTTACTCGTTAGTTTCTTTCCATGTTTATTTATTGGAGCTCATATAGTGCTATATGGAGTTGACTGGGATCCACATACAGACGGTTTATATGGATTAGAAACAGGGAAACGATAGGATAGCGTTAATTTAAAAACAATGGTCCAATGAAGGAGACGCATCCTGGTATAATGCTTCTGCCTCCTCCTGTAACTGGCACATGCCACATTCCACCCAAAACTATGAACTGGGTGTGAGCTGTTATATCGCCCTTTTCTTGCCTTTACACATTGGATGAAAGTGGAGGCCCATTTGTTTCTCCTTTCAAAGCTAAGCAATATGCTTCAACCCTTTTGTTTTTTTTACTTAATGCACACCTCTTATCACTCTTTTGGGCCTTAAGCATTTATACGTTTTTATGGTGAGAATTGTGGATAGCTAAAAGGTTCAATTCTGAGGTTCTAAATTTATTGTTCATTAGACTCATTACCCAAAAAAAGTAAAAGTAATGTTCATTTTGTCTGAGTTGTAGAGATGGCATGTACTGGGATGATAGAACCCGATTGAGAGGTTGTTTAGGTAAATAGCAGAGGTGGTGCATTAAGGAATCTGTTTTGTCTGTTGTTGCGGGATTGGAGCTATGGTTACAACTTACAGGGACATCATCACTTTTATGTTACTTCCCTCAAATGGACCTTTTATGTATATATATTTTTGTCCATTAGATGTTTTGATATTGTATATGCATCCGGTAAATCTTCGGTTCACCGTGATGTAACAACTTCAGATAACCTTCAGGGAATGGGTCTCGGAAATGAAAATTTGCTAATGATAACTTCATATAATCTTCAGGTAGTATTGCTAAGTCGGCTTCTTGCACCGTCCTATAACTGACACATGCTAAATTGCACCCAAATTTTAAAGTTGGACTGAGTTGTACCTGTACATCATCTTTTTTGGCCCTTAAAAATCTATTTGCCAGTCCAAAAGTAGAATGGGTAAAGTAAACCTCGGATCAAAGTGAAGGGAACCAACTATGTGTTTTTTTCTCCTATCAAAGCAAAGCCATACACTTCCGCCATTTGTTTTTATTCAATTACATCTGCTATCACCTTTTTGACCCTTAAACATGCTTATACATTACTTGATTGTACACGGTGACTCTGTGAGCTTTGAGGATTAGCCAAAAGTTCCTTTGGTGATGGTTCTACAAAAGACGGTTCATTATGTGTGAGTTGTAGAGATGCTAGCAGTAGCACAGAACAAGAAAGATGGAGACTGGTCGAGAGGTATATTTAGGTAAATAACCGAGATGACGCACTGAGGAATTTTTTTGGTAGGATGTGTTGTCATTCTGAGGTTGGGGGTACGCTTCCAGATGAATGGACCCATGATTACTTTACTCGGATGAATCCTGGAATGCGACTGGTAGTGTTAGTATATTATGGTCGTGCTTTGCTGAGCAGCATCAACATTAACTTTGCTGTTAAGCCTTTCCTGTTAGGTTATCAATGCATTCCTTCTGGTTGACAGGGACAGTTGAACCAGATTCGAAATGCAAGCTTTAGTTAACGGACCGGACCACACGTGGTTTACTAGTTACCTGTTGTGATAGTTAATCATGGTGTCTCACACACGTTGAACCAGTTGAAAGGATAACCGGTTTGGTGGGTCTTCTAGAATGGCCAATTTTAAAACCCTACTAATCGCACATGCTGTATGTTTTAGGTCTACTTTTGGTCAAATTTGCTTTGCTTTTAAATATAAATCTTGTTCTCCGTGCTTCCGCTTCGTGTACTGATCATCCGCTCCAATCTTGCAGGAGAAGTTTCAGGACTACCTGTGCCGCGAAGGCGATAGGCTGAGGCGGCAGGACAGGGCCATGATGGCCAGCGCCAACTAATGGACCATGGAAGAAAGCGCAGTGAGACGAAGAAACGAGCATTTCATCATACATATATGCGCATCCGTGTCCTCATCGAATCCAATAATTGCTGCTCGACATGATGTGGTACTTGGTACGACCTGATGAGCTTCGCTTTCCGGCTTGTCAATAGACTGAAATCTCACTTGCCGGACTATGTTCATCCTTCTCAAGAAGCTTTCATTGAGGGTAGGTGTATTAGCAGTAACATCATCATAGCACAAGAGATAACTCATTCTTTTGCCCTTTCTTCTTGGAAGAATAAAGCTTTTATGCTCAAAATAGATCTTGCCAAAGCTTTTGATAGACTTGAGTGGAATTTCATTGTCGCTGCTCTTGCACGTAAAGGGCTGCACGGTCATTTTATTAATTTAGTCCACTCGTGTGTTTCTTCACCGACTTTTTCTGTTGTCATTAATGGCCAACCGTTTGAGAGATTCCGAGGAGATAGAGGTATTCGACAAGGTTGACCCTTGTCCCCATACCTTTTTGTCCTAGCAATCAATGAACTTTCAATTGCTCTACAAGAGGCCATGGCAGCTAACTGTTTTGCAGGTATAACTCTGGGACCAAATTGCCCTCCTATACACTCTCTCCTTTTTGCAGATGATCTACTTGTTTGTGGACATGCTACAGTACAAGAAGCAACTAGAATGAAGCAGATCCTGAATGATTTCTGCCTACGCTCGGGCCAGACTCCAAATTGGAGTAAATCTGGGATAATCTTCAATAAGCATGTTCATCCAAGAGAATGTCAATTAATCAATCAGATTTTCCCGGTGCCAACCATTGACAACAACTTCATTCATCTTGGGCATCCTCTCATCCTCCCGGGTAAGGATAGAACAATAGCCTACAACTTCGTGCTTGATAAATTCGAGTCCGAGCTCACAACGTACAAGGCCGACAAACTTTCCCATGCTGCAAGGCTTGAGCTCATCAAATCTGTTTTCTCCTCAATTCCAGTTTACTATATGTCCAACATACTTTTCACCAAAAAGTTCATTGCCAAGCACACTGCTGTTATTAGGAACTTCTGGTGGACTGGTATCAGAGAAGAAACAAATTCTAGGAGCCTTTGCTTGAGAGCTTGGAAAGACATTTGTACTCCAAAGAATGAGGGTGTGCTGGGTATAAGAAATCTCCAAGCAATGAATCAGAGCCTCATCCTTATGGCAGCTTGGAGGATTGCTGATCAACCAAATGATTTCTTACATGCTGTCCTCATATCCAAATACTTCCCAGACTCTTCCATTTGGCGCCCAAATTCAAATGCTCCCAAATCAGCCTTTTGGGCCTCCATTATAAAGGTTCTTCCCATCCTTAAAGCCCATTGCTTCTACCAAATCACCCAAGGCTGCATCTCAATCTGGAGTACACCGTGGTGCCAAAATTGGACCTACATCTATGATTCACTCATAATTCAACCTGGAGCTTTTTCTTACCCAGCCCAAGTTAAGGATCTTTGGATCCCAAATCAGAAAGCATGGGACAATCAACTCATTGACGCTCTGTTCCAACAGCCTATGGCCTCCATTATCAAAAGCACGGACATTATTCAATCTCAGGACAAAGACATTCTCTGTTGGAAATTAACGCCATCTGGTAAATGCAATTCTAGAAGTGCATACCGTGCATGTCTTCAATTTCTGCAGGAACATGGAGAGCCAAGACCGCGACAGGTGCGCCCTCACACTATGCAACTGCTGAATCAAATCTGGAAAAACAAACATATAACCCCGCGAGTTCAGGCCTTTGGATGGAGATTACTAAGGAAGGCAATGCCAACAGGGGCAAGAGCAGGGAAGTACTCTAAACACATCAATAAACTCTGCTCTAGATGCGGCATGGAAGAGGATGATATTCATTTATTTTTTACATGCAATTTTGCTAGAGCCACTTGGTTCACTGCTCCTTGGTTTATCCGATCTGACATTGTAGTTCTAAACTGTGATTCTCTCACTCAAATTCTTCTGAAGTTCCTAAATATGAATCATCCACATGCATCCTTGCCAAACATCCTTACCTTTATGTGGTGCATATGGAAATTCAGGAATGGCAATCTTTTTGATAGGAAGCCAGGTAGCCCACGCCAAGTTCATCACATGGCACAAGCAATTAGGCAAAATATGGAGATGTTGGACATGCCTCAGTTGGCGCTGCAACAACATTATTGCTGCTGTTTCCACTTTGCAGAGTGATGAAAAAGGAGCGCCTCCCATTCCAGTACAAGGGGAAACGCTCAAGTCTGATCTACAAATTGCAGGTCCCAAGATCTTCACGGATGCAACATGGAAAATCAGGAAAGTTCCAGGATCTCAAACACAAGAGGTGACAGGAATAGGAGTCCATTGTCAATTTCAGAATTTGCATCACATTGACACTGTGTTCATCCAAGCATCCATGCCGGTGGCTCCAACTGTCTTAAAAGCTGAAGCTGCGGCTCTCAACTTAGCAGGGAAGGTGGCCAACTTATTGCAGATCCAACAAGTCACATTCCTAACAGACAACTTGATACTTGCAAAAGCAGCTGCAGCTTCCTCTCTACATAAACCGCAGGTCCCTTGGGAGATTAGAATGCAAATTGCAGATTTCCACAAAACAGTACAATTTCTATCCCATGCAGTGTATCATATTAAAAGAGACATAAATGGGGTAGCGCATGACTGTGCTCATCAGGCAATTAGACAATCTTTGTCTAGGCCTATCTTCAGTTGCACCAATTCTTCTCATAGAAATAGTTGTTGTCCAGTTGAGTCCATCTTCCAAACTCTTTGCTCACATGGCTATGTAATCCCTGCTGTACAATGTCTATGAGATGAATGGAAAATTGGCGCCTGGCGCCTCTCTCTGTTCAAAAAAAAAAAAAGTGACTCGACCCGTTATCTTCGCAACAATTTTGTCCTTGTCAGGCAACAATCTTTGTCCCATTTGGATTTGATCACTGTTTCGGACATGTGAATAATAAACGCCGTGGGATCCAGTTGAAATCCACTTGGCTGTTTGGATACCGGGTAGTGATGTTTTTCTTCCTGGAGAGCTTCAGTATTTTTTTGTCGGATTTATATATACTTGAACTTCTTGACATTATCACAGACATCCGAACAGTCCCTGAATTTTTAAGTCCGCCTGGAATTGGTCGGAACTTGCCACCCTAGGCTCAGAGACGACCCCGGCCGGCGGCCAGGACTTGGTATTTGTCTATCAATCTAACCGCATCCTCTGCATCTGAATCTGAGTTGCTTGTTGCGTTGTGATCATTGCCGTGATCTTTGTGAACAGGCCTCGCTTGCGGCCGAGGATAAACAAAAGCCCTTTTAGAATGATGGTTGTATTAATCTAATCGTCGGATGCATGCATGCATCCGACGGTGATACCCTCCCATCTGGCCGTGGACCTGGCTGGGTCTTCGCCGTGCGGCCAACGGGACGGAGCGTCAAGTCGCCGGGATCCATCGCCGGTGCTCATCCAAAGATGGAGGATGTGTTTTTTTAGAGCCATTGATAGAGGCCTTTGTAAAAGGAACGTTGGTAGGTCTGAATGGCTCAGGATCGGGCGCCAAATTGCTCCTGCCAGTTGCAGTAAGAATCGAATACTGTTGGTGAATACACACTTCGTGTACTTGTGCTTGGTTTGCGTGATATGATTCTATCATTATCCTTCCCCGCCCGCGCTCCACGCCAAGGTAGGAGTATATCCAGAAGATAATATGCTCCATCGATCACCTGTCTGCATCGTAAATCTTTTGTGGAGCTTGGTACCGCGACGAGCACTGTATGGAGACCGGCCGGGTTCACTCGGACCATCTGCGAGGACTTGACTTTCGGCTTTTTATATTGTACACCCTCCGTTCTGAGTTACTTGTCGCATAAATGAATAGAAATGAAGACATCTTGAAACTGACCAGGTTCACTGAATCTTGAGTAGGAGTTCATGAAAAATTTGTTCCAAAAATGAACTATTCACGAAATAAAAAAGGACTACGAACAATTGTAAGTAAACTACGAAGGGTACGAGCTATATATCAATCGAAATGCTAGCTTCTGTATAGGGTCAGAGTGCAACCAAAAGGCCCTGATTAGCTAGATGATCCAGGCCTTTTGTTTGGCTCTCGTCTTTCTTTTTCCTTCCGATCCTTCATGTTCACCAATCAATCCTTTTTTTTCGATGTGTTCACCAATCAATCAGACGCATGACTTGCTTGCCACTAGATGCCAGTCCATGGATCTCCACTCTGGCGTCGCATGGTGAAACGCAGGCTTCACATGCCCGAACAAAACCGGAGGCCGATGCTAGGCGTCACACGCAACGGAAACCACGCGGTGATTACATCCGTACGACCCCGATCAATCATACTGGTCGACTCACGTGGCACCACCACGACAATATGCCTCACGTCACGTGCTCCAACGCCTCGAGGATCAAGATGCGCCTCCGTCACTAGGGATGCAAGCTGTCCGCAAACATCCGCGAAGTAAAAATTACACTAATGTTCATTGATTTAATAACCGTGTTAGTTCAATTTTTCTGTTCGCGGGCTTGCATCCCTATCCGTCCCCGCACAACCACTTCCCCGTGTTCCGGCATCCTCATCGTCACTCGCATGACAACGTGCCGGTGTTTGCCACCCTTCATCGGCACATCTAGGACGAATGTGTCACCGTCCCACATAGAGTCTGACTCTCCTCTGACTTCTAGCCCCCTACCACCCACCAGCCGAGGACATCGCCGCCAACGTGCGCGACCGTGGTGAAGAGAAGAGGCCCATGTCCATGACGACGAATTGCCCCAAATGAATTTCAGTCTCTCTTGTTCACTGTTTTTGAGATAGCTCATCACTCATACCGAATGAAGAATCCTAGTCTCTCGGTTGCTTTGTTCAACTATGCGTGGATTTTAAAACATGAGATGAAATGAGTTGTGCGGATGAGCTCGCATTTCCCCCCAAGTTTTTTGAAACGTGACTATATCAAACCGAGCACTTGCGAAATCCTTGAAGTTAACTCAGGGTTTATTTTCATGAGAACTTAGTATATTTAGTTGGGATTTCAAATCTGAACAGGTAACAAAATTCTTGGGGTAAAATACAAATAGTAATATATCCATCCATGTATTGAGGAACTTGTGCCTTTCGGGTGTAACTCTATAAACATGGGTAGCCTCGGAGTTTGCCGTGATTTAATAAAGTGCAACAAATTCCAACTCAAAAGAAAAAACTATAAACATTGAGTAAGCAGCTCAAAAAAAAAAAATCCAAACGTGCCCTGACGTTAGAGGAATTTCCCACGAGATACACAGCCAGTCCGCATCGTTGAGATCATTGCCGTGAACAGACCTTGCTTTGCGGCCGTGGATAAACAAGCAAGCAAGCGGGAAAGTGGTTAGTTACTTACTACTTACTTAATCGGGGCAACGTTCCCACTGAGACTGAGCCCGTAGACTTGCCAAGGTCTTCGCCGTGCCCGTGCGGCGATGGACATCGTCGACGTGCCGGGGTCGACGGTTAATCCATATCCTGGATTCTGGAAGGCTTTCGACGTCTGAACCGATCGATTGGGCGCCAAATTAATCCTCGTGCCGATTTGCTTAGTTAGGTAAGGGGTGTACGTATGAACCTCGCGCACGCGGCAGCCACGAGTATATGGCTACGAGGTGCCGCCGCCTCGTGGTGGGAATACTCAACACGTACTACTACGTACGTGATCGAGCGACTTGGGATTTGTCTGTGCAATTAGTCGGTGTCAGGGCCGATCGCGTGATTATTAGTCTCACGTTTGTAGGAGTAGGAGATATGCATGACATCACTCGATTTGGTCCCTGCTGAGGTAAGGGTGCCATCATTCTCTACTAGCCATCAAAAACCCACTCCCTCCGTCCCATAACATAAAATGTTACTATCACAACAAATATTAAGATTATATTATGGGATGAACTATTTCCTTCGTTTTATAACTCTTGTCGTGATTTTCGTTCAAAATTTGAACCAAAGCCAAACCATGATTTATGGGACGGAGAGAGTATTATATACAAAATAGTCTACACTCTACAGACTCTAGACACATGTTTTTTTGTAATACACTGGTGATACCTATTCATATGACTATTAGACAACACAATATAGATGACCCACATATTCACAAAAAAAAATAGATGACCCACATAATAATATATGTAATTAGTAAATTTATAGTAAGCAATGTCTCTAAGCCTAAATTACAGGCAATATCTATATACAAGAACAAAAACGCTAATTGTCCAATTCAATTAACCCCCGCTGATTGTAGGTTATTTATAAAAATTCTAGAAAAAGTGGAGGGAGAGAGAGGATGAAACTAAGATACTCCTAAGAACTTGGATGCGTTTTTCAATTTCTGTAAGGGTGGGTTCGTGCTACTTAATATATGGCCTCTACTTTTCTACAAAAAAAAAAAGAGACCAAGTCTTTGTGAAGAGTTACACTGTATGCGAGAATTATTTTATTGCATAGCTCGTTGATAATTCTAATGGTAAACAACTGACTCTACCTTTCCAGACGATCTCGACCTTATATTTGGCTAGAAGTAGAAAAACAATATTTTTTGGAACAATTTTTGTCTTACTCTTCTCCCTCATTGCGACTTGAACGATATGATAAAATTAGATCCTCAATTCTCAAGCTTACTTATTTCTAATTTTTCGTTTCTATAATAGCCAAACATATAACTCCCTAGCATAGAAGGGGTCCATAAATTCTATATTATCTCTACTCGCATCCCCAACCAAGCAACGCGCTATATATGGGTGAAAACATGATGTTTTTTGTCGAAGCGTAAGGATCTTTCTAATCGCAATGTATTTAATTAAGAAAATATAAAAGTTAGAAGCAATAGAACTTGCATAACACATGAAAATGTCCTTTCAGGAACCAAAGATTATATTGTTCACCAAAAAAAGAACCAACCATTATATTGGTATGGGCAAGAGGGTGGTTGTGTACCTAACCCATCCTAGGATGAAAACACCGCGAAAAAGATAAATTATCTGCAGCGATTCGGTTCCCAGGCTCATCTGCACCCGGTCGAGAAAAAAATTCACAACCAATTCAAAAAAATCCAATTTTTTTTCATGGTAGATAATTTATTGCGTGAGGTGCGCTCCAAATTTCATATCATCTGGACATATGAGTAGCTCTCAGCAAAAAGATAAATTGTGGATTTTTTTGAATTTTTCTAATATTTGTTTTGATTTTTTTTCGTCAGCGCGGGTGCAGATGAGCCTGGGCTCAGAGATGGATATTCACTCCCTCCGTTTCTTTTTAGTTTGTGTATAAAATTTGACTGAAGTCAAACTTCACAAAGTTTGACCAACTTTTTAGGAAAAATATAAAAATTCACAATACAAAATCATTATCATTAGATGCATAATAAAATTAATTTTCATACTCCCTACATCCCAAAATAAATATCTTAATTTTAGTACTCCCTCCGTCCCAAAATAAGTGACTCAACTTTGTACTAACTTTAGTACAAAGTTAATACAAAGTTGAGTCACTTATTTTGGGACGGAGGGAGTATAATTTTATACTAAAGTTAGTATAAAGTTAAGACACTTATTTTGGGACAGAGCGAGTAGTATATAACTTTAATATTGTTGATGTTGATATGTTTTGATATAAATTTAATTTGACTTCAAACAAATCTTATATGCAAAGTAAAAAGAAACATAAGGAGTATAATACAAGAATTCCCAAGGATTCAGCTATATACTAGAAGGGTTGGGCGCGCTTTGCTGCGCTGATTGTGTTGTTGGGTTTCTTAAAAAAATCACGTTGTTTCAAAATATAAGGTGTATTACTTTTTTTTAAAGGCAAAACTTTTAAGTTTGATCAAATTTGTAGAGAAATAAATCAAAATCCAAAATATCATATCAGTATTTTTAGATTCATCATTGAAAGCGCAGGTTATCACCCAAAGGGGGGGTGAATGGGAGATTATTAGAAATTCGTCAAACTCTGATGAATTTGACGAAGATCCGAGTAAAGAAATAGAAACGCAAGGGAAACTAAGTCATCACAGAATCAGAGTACATGCGAACAGAATATATAAGGGTGAAGAACATGGAATCATACAATCATACACGCATGAAGAATATGAACTGAGGAAATAAACGATAGCATGATCAAATACTTCAGTTCAAATTCGTCAGAGGATAGATCACAAATTCTTCAGCAGCGGAATAAAGTAAGGGAGGGTGAGGAAATTGAAACCAGGTTGGCTCGGTGAAGACAATGATATTTGGTAGACCAGTTCCAGTTGCTGCATCAACTGTACGTCTGGTTGAGGCGGCTGAGTCGCAACTCAGAGAACACTTAGTCCTCACTGTATTCCTCTTGAGCTAAGGTCACTTAGACCTCGCCCAATCACTCGTGGTAAGTCTTCAAGGTAGACTTCCAAAACCTTCACAGACTTGTTTACCGGCACGCCACAATTACTTTTGGGTGCTCAGAACATGACGCCTAACCGTCTGAAGGAATGACAGTCCTCAAAGGTAACAAGCGTCGGATCACACAGATCAATCTCTTCAATGATGCTCAATCCCTTAGGCTCTGGTTGGGTTTTTCCTCACTTGGGTTTTTCACAAAGTCGTCAGAGAATGGGTTGCTCTCAAATGACAAGTGTCAAGTTCTCTCGGAGCAGCCAACCAACAACTGGTTGGGGGCGGCTATTTATAGCCAGGGGGCAACCCGACATAAAATGTCATAAATGCCCTTGTCTGATTCGACCGTTGTCAGGATAAGGATCCACTCGACAGCTGGCACTCGGCGCAGCAACGGTCGAAAAATTGTACTCTCAATTTCATCAGGGCACTCAATTTCCTCACGGTAGGCAGCTCGCACTGGCGAACTCCTAACTCCTCAGTCTGACCAAATTCGTCAGCGACCAGATGAACTTCGTCACTGTCGCTAGCAAATGCGTCAGCTGTACTGGAGATTTCCAAAGGCTTCACTCGAAACGGCTTGTGTGTATAGGTTTGAGAAGTTATGAGCATCACTTTGGAAATGTGAAATATGTTTCACCTAGACCCCCTTTAACAGTACGGTTTTTCCTATGACTCAAATAAGAAGAAAAGAAACTACGAAAACCAAAGTCTTCAAGCTTCAAAGTCTTCACATCAATTTCTTCAAAGGCCGTACCAAATTCATCATCAAATTCTTCACTTGAAGAAATCTATTTTTAGGGGCCGTCTTTCATGTGTTAAACCAAATCTTCAGGGACTCTGTCTCCTGTGTATACTCACAAACATATTAGTTTCTCAACCTATTTGTCTTCAATACTCCAAAACCACTAAGGGGGCACTTGATGCACTTACAATCTCCCCATTTTTGGTGATTGATGACAAATTGGTTAGGCTTTCAACGGGAGTAAAAATAATTGAAGAGTAAGTACAGAGTTTGAAGAAATTGATTACAAGATATTGAGGAACTCCCCCTGAAGATGTGCATATGAGGAATTTGCTTTGGATTGCAAATGCACATGGCAGGTTGAAATTGTGGAGATCTCCCCCTATATCTTGGAATCCAATCATGCATGATCATAAGATACTTGAAGAATATGAATGCATGATGAAAATTGGTGTCTGACGAACTTGTGCATGCATAATGAACAGATATATTAGGATCAGAGCACGCATCATAAATGTAGCAAAAGAGTCAGACGACCAACAGTATTTAAGTTACAACTCATCAAAGAGCAAATCCAGCAAAGTCCAAGAGTTGCAACTTAAGCAAGAAAAACAGCCCATATATAATGACCCGCTTGAAGACTAACTCACACTTCTCTCCCTTTGTCATCAGATGACCAAAAGGAGACAAGGTGAGGACTAACGCCCCTGAAGAAAAACATCGCGGTGAAGACTAGGGAGCGCCAGCGTTGTCGAGGTCGCGTGAAGCAGATGGACCAGCCGCAGTGTCTTCAACGGTTTCATTTTCATCAGTGGTGCGTGATGAAGACTCTGAACTAGGCATGAGTGGAGGAACTTGGATTTTCTTGTACTTCTTCCTTGGCGGTTCTGCCCAGTCAAAGTTCATCTGGAAGTCCAAATTAGCAAGTTCATCATCGGTCTTGAGATGCGAAAGGATGGCCCATGATCTGTCAAATATTTCATGAAGATAGTAGCGGTTTTTGCGGACTGAGTTATGCGTCACAGTCATGTTGGCTTGAACTGCAGCAAACTGATGCTTAACCCATCTGTGATTCCTATCTACTTTCTGGTGAAGGCTTATAAGCAGCTCACGGTCCGTCATGACACGTGGTGCTTCTGGTGAAGTAGTTGGCCTTGAAGCTTTTGCTGTTGTATCCTGGCTAGCAGATTCATCAGCATTGGAGCTGGAGATTGGTTGATGAAAATGTCCATCCAGAGGACGTAAGCCTTCATCTAATGGTGTCTTGCCCTTTCCAGGTACTGTGGATATGGTGCTCTGAAGAACTTCTACTTCAGGCAAATAGCTCAAGTGATTCTGACGGCCAGCCTTGTAGTGAATAGCAGATCGGGATTGATGAATCTCATGATCCACGGAGCATATGGCTTCAGATCAAAAGGCGACTTTGCCACTGTGACCAAAGTCCTCAGAAAGAAATCATGAATGTTGATGGGAGTGCCATGAATTATGTGGAACAACAAGTTCTTCATGATTCCCACAACTTCTTCAGTGTTGGAGTTGTGACCCTTAATTGGACTGAGGGTTTTGGACAGGATGCGGAAAACGGTCTTTGGCACATATAGCAAATCCTTCACTAAGAAGGTTGTCCTTTGAGCTTCTCCTTCAGCAATTGGCTTCATCAGCACTTGCATCAGGTGGTTTGGCAGTTCAGGTTCTTCATATATTCTTTTTGCGTCTTCTTGAGGCGGATCAACTGGGAGAGCACAAAGAAGTTCTTCAATTGGTGCTTTATAGTGAGTGTCTTTACTCATCCATTCCAGTGCCCATGTAGCAATGTCTTCAGCCTCTCCAGAAAAATGCACAGTGGCGTAGAACTGAAGAATGAGTTCTTCATTCCAATCACACACATCAGAGCAGAAGCTAAGTATTCCTGCATCGTGAAGAACAGCCAGGACTGGCCGAAAGCACGGTAGTGACTCCATATCCACGTGAGGAATATGGCGATGAGGAAATACTTTCTTCTTATCGAATAGCAGCGATGCATAGAAATTCATCTGCGTCCTTGTCCAGAATCGCAGGCGCCTGATCTTGGCTGAGTCATAAGGGGACTCGCCTATGAAGAAATTCTTCTCTTCGAAGAATTTGGCATTATCAAACTGAGGCCGCCTGAGGGTTCTACCAATCTTGGGCATCACTGGCACTGGCTGAAGGTTATGCATCTTCTGGCGAACGTCAAACACTGGTCGTGGGGACCCAGTGGAATCATTGGGATCGGTCACAGTAAGAGACTTAGCAATTTCCTCAGCAGTGGCGGTGGGAACTGTATCTGTGTCTGCTGAAGGAATTGAGTCTGTACGAGGAGATGTATTGTCGACATCAACAGTGGGCTGATCTTGAGCAGTTTCATCAGCTGCTGCAGCTGGTATTTCTTCAAGAATGCTCTGGAGGGGTGATGGTTGTTTCTCCTCAGAGCCCGTATGAATTTCTTCAGTGACGGCGGGTGACTAAGGCACTTGCGACAGAGGTGTGGTGAGGGGCGAGTTTGGATGGAAAGTTTCCCAAAAGTCATCAACGATCGGTGGGGTTGTAGCACCATCTATATCCACATCCTCTTCAGTTGCTTCACTACTTGCAGACGAAGCAGTGTCATTTTCTTCAGTCAACGGAACCCATGAGGGCTTCCGTGACACAACTTGGTGAAGCGAAGCATCATCTTCGACTTCAATCTCTTCACCCACTTGCTCTATGGTAGCAGCAGAGTGGGTTTCAGTGACATCTACGTCAGCCTGAGGAATTTCATATTCCACCCCATATGAAACAAGTTGAAGATTTGCAGTGGCAGGAGTAGGGGGCGTTGATGAGATCGGTATGGCATCAATCGGATCTTCTGAAGACAATGGTGCCGTCTTCACTTTCTTCACTAGTGCAGTGATGGCAGGAGGAGCTGAAGCTTTTCTCTTCTTTGCTTCCTTCTCAGCAGCCTTGGTTTTCTTCACTTCTGATGCAGAAGGAAGTGTGATATGCCTTACAGATGAGGACGCTGGTGGTACTGCTGCTGAGGAGTTTGTTGGTTCAGTTTCTTCAGGAACGACTGATGCAGTCGCCCTGGCTATTTCTTCAGGAACAACTTCTTCAGTTGCCCTTTCTGGTCCTGGCGGAGATAAGGGCGCAGTCGAACTGGCCAGAGCAGGTGGTGGTGAAGCTGAAGAACTTGTGGGTGGCACGGTACCAAACTTGGCGGCTTCGCGCTTGTTGTGGTTTTTAACAACCTGGTTGGTTGCAGTGATGAATCTGTCGCGCACACCACAGCAGTGACTAGACTGTCTTTCAAATTCCTCAGACAGCTGTTGAATCTCAGTCTGTAAAGCTACAAGCTGCTGAGGGGAAATGGAAAGCATGTTCTTCTGCAACTCTTTCTCTTTCTGCAGCTGTTGTTTCCTCACCAGTTTAGCTTGAGCAATTTTGTGCTTCTCGTTCAAGATGAAGGCAGACAGCACATGACTCGGACCAGGAGGCAGGTTCAATTCATCAAGAGGCGTGTCTGGCTTGGTGCACCAGATGTCAATGAAGTCTAGAAGCTTCTTGGAGTCCAGCAGCATAGGGACTGAAGAATTCTTAGCAATGGCAGCTTGCTCTTGCTTTCTTCTGAGGAACTCATCTTCGTCAGCCAGCCCTTGTTCGTCAGCATGAGGCACGACGGCCTTGCTCTTGGGACTTGGCCTAGTTCCACGGCCAGCAGTTGCCTTTTTCTTCAGCGTGGGCAATGAAGATGATGACTGCCCACAAGCTGAGGCACTTGATGCAGCGATTGAGGCTGTTGCAAAGCCCTCGGTGCGCTGGCAAGATGCGAGCACGACCGGTGTTGAAGATTTTGCTGCTGCCACTGAAGAACTTGTAGCAGGAGGAGGCACTGAAGATTTTGATGCCTTGGGGGCTGAAGCCTTTGGGACTGACGGCTTTGGTTTGCTGGCAGGCTTCTTCTGCATGGCTTTCTTCGGAGCACTTGCACTGCCACTAGCACCAGCTTCAGCTGAGGCCTTTGTGGCCTTGTTGAATTCATCAACGGCCTTTTTGGCCTGTTTCTGCAACTTAGCCTGTTGCTTTGCCCATTCTTTGGGGAATTACCCCTACGGATGCTAGTTGGATGAGCAGTTTGGCCTTCAGCAAGAGGTGGCCTGTTGCACGGTGGCTTTACAGCAAAGTCCTTCATGTACTTGGAGGTGACGAAATTGTAGTCCCTCCACTGGTATGTCCGGTACCTCTTGATCTTTTGCATGCGCGTTTTGCGCTGCTCCTTCGTTTCCTTTCCGTGTGTTTCCTCATCTGGAGTGCAATATCCATCATACAAGTCGTCAGGAATCTCAAAAGCTGTATGTTCTTCTTTCCGCTTGCCTCCCTTCTGAGGCCTTTTCCCATCAGCCATTTTCTTCAGCTGAGGTTTTTGAACTTTTGAGGACTCTGAAGATGTTTGAAGATTTTCCTCAAGCAATGCTGCAAATGAATTAATTTGATGAGAATCTAGTGATTCGTTTGCAGACATTGTACCTGTGAATAGAATATAGTTGCGAGGAAATAGGGAAGAGTCACATGTGTTCTCAGAGATTTTTCAAAATAAACCAGGTGAAGAAATTGACCCTTATCATCTTGACGCATTTCACTCGGTGTTCTTGACAAATGTTCCAGAGTTGTACAAATTGAAGCAATTGCACAATTGAGGAATCTTGTTGTTAAGTGTAACTTAGGTGTAAATACTCAAGACTGGCCAGAAGGAAGTGCTGAAGAATTGGAAAAGTGGTAAAAACAGCACTTGAAGATTTTGTGGCAGTAAAAAGATCAAACTGGGGCGGTAAAAATAACTTTTATTTACCCCAAGGATGAACTCGACGAACTGGACGACGAGGCGATGGAAATCGTCAGTTCAGATCTTCCGTGCCCTAGCTTGGCGACGAAAGACGTCTACGACGGTGGCAGAGGTGAAGAAATCCGCGACCGGCGCGAGTACGACGGTGAAGAGGTCGAGGCAGTGAAGCTCTTCCTCTCCGACGACGATGAGATCCAGCGGCGGCGCTAGGGTTTGAGAGCGACAGGGGCGAAAGTGAAAGGAGTTGAGGTTGACGGGGTCAAGCCTTTATATAGGTGCGGTAAAAACCGAGCGGCCCGAAGATTTTGGACGGATAAGCCCCTGGTGATTCGCATCTGAGTGACACGCGTCACACATGCATTTTCATCTCGATCCACGCGTGCGAAGCACGGGATGAAGTTACTGTGGCAACCGCCAAAAATGATTAGAAAATTTTCAAAAGGTGTTCGCAATTTCTTCAGCTGTCAAGGACACAGTGAAGACTTTGAACAGTGTCAAGTAGAACGCATATGAAGAGATTGTGAACAGAGTGGGTTGTGCTTAGCACAGAGGGGAGCGGGTCCGATCACATCCACATAGATGACGAAAAACTCCGAATGAAGAAATAGCTATATGTGGATGCTGTTGAGGACATGAAAAGCTCAAATCAAGATAAGTAGTGAAGAATAACCTCAAATGACAACATTGAAAAGATTGGCGAAATTGCAAATGACGAACAACTCAAATTTGAAGAACGTCAAAAACAGGTGGTGGCGTTACCCACCGTATAAGAACTATGATGATTTCAGACACCGCGTACAATTGTCGTAGGGTTCTGAGAATCAAGTTCTTCATTAATTTCTTCACACTTAGTCTTCATTGATTGAAGAAAATCGTTACTTCGTGTGTTGTGCATCAAAGTCATCAAGAATGCATAAGCGTTAGGATGTGTGTCCTTTTCAAAGGACATTCGAAGATTCTAAGATGTTTAGCTCATACCGCAACATGCAAAACCTTCTCTCATCCAAGGGCTTTGTGAAGATATCTGCAAGCTGGTCTTCAGTCTTCACGTGGTCGATGACGATGTCTCCCTTCAGCACATGATCACGAAGAAAATGGTGACGAATCTCAATATGCTTCGTCCTTGAGTGTTGCACTGGGTTGTGGGCGATCTTGATGGCGCTCTCATTGTCACAGAAGAGTGGCACTTTCTTCACATTGACACCATAGTCCTTGAGAGTTTGCTTCATCCATAGTAACTGGGAGCAGCAGGCGCCAGCAGCAATGTACTCAGCCTCGGCAGTAGAAAGTGAGACGCAGTTCTGCTTCTTCGAGGACCAACATACAAGAGATCGTCCGAGGAAATGGCATGTGCCTGATGTTGACTTGCGATCCACTCGGTCACCAGCATAATCAGAATCGGAATATCCAGCAAGATCAAGTGATGAGCCCTTGGGATACCATAATCCAAGCGTTGGGGTGTGAGCCAAATATCGAAGAATTCGTTTCACAGCCTGGTGGTGTGATTCCTTCGGTGACGCTTGAAAGCGGGCACACATGCAAACGCTAAGCATAATATCTGGCCTAGATGCACATAGGTAAAGCAGCGAACCAATAATGGAGCGATATACCTTCTGATCGAAATCTTTACCATTTTCGTCAGGGTTGAGTTGGCCATTTGTTGGCATTGGTATCTTGAGGCCGTTGCAGTCTTGCATTCCGAATTTCTTCAGGCAGTCTCTGAGGTATTTCTCCTGAGATATGAAGATGCCATTGGGTTGTTGACGAATTTGAAGCCCGAGGAAGAATTTCAACTCCCCCATCATAGACATCTGATATTCTTCTTGCATCATATGAGCAAATTCGTCACTGTATTTCTTGTTAGTGCAACCAAAGATAATATCATCAACATATATTTGGCATATAAACAGTTCACCATCATAAGATTTAGTGAAAAGAGTAGGGTCAAGAGAACCGGGCTTGAACCCCTTTTTCTTCAGGAATTCCTTCAGTGTATCATACCAAGTCCTAGGGGCCTGCTTGAGGCCATAGAGAGCCTTGTTGAGTCTGAAGACTTTGTCAGGATGCTTTGGGTCCTCAAAACCTGGTGGTTGAGCAACATATACTTCTTCCTCAAGCTTACCATTGAGGAATGCACTTTTCACATCCATTTGATATAAGAGCATATCATGATGGTTAGCATATGCAAGCAATATACGAATGGCTTCAAGCCTAGCAACAGGTGCAAATGTTTCATCGAAATCAATACCCTCAACCTGTGTGTAGCCTTGAGCTACAAGACGGGCCTTATTCCTCACCACTTGGCCATTTTCGTCTTGTTTGTTGCGGTAGATCCACTTAGTGCCGATGATATTGTGCTTGCGTGGATCAGGACGCTTAACTAGCTCCCACACATTGTTGAGCTCGAATTGACACAATTCATCTTGCATTGCTTGAATCCATTCAGGTTCCAGAAATGCTTCATCGACTTTGGTGGGCTCTGAAATAGAGACAAACGCGTAATGCCCACAAAAGTTAGCTAAATGTGAAGCTCTTGAGCGAGTGAGGGGACCAGGTGCATTGATGTTATCGAGGATCTTCTCAATCTGCACTTCATTCGCCACTCGTGGATGTGCTGGACGAGGGCCTTGTTGTTGTTGTTGTTGCCGTGCAGAGTCCTCAGCATCATTTTCTTCAGAATGTTCATTTTCTTCACGACGAGGAACGACCACTTCTTCATCAGCAGCTATTTCTTCACTGGGCACAATTTCACCCGTGCCCATCAGCTTGATAGATTCCTCAGGTGGCATTTCATCTAGCACAGGAGGCAGATGCTCTCTTTGAGAGCTATTAGTTTCATCGAACCGCACATCTACAGTTTCAACAACCTTGTGGTGGAAGGAGTTGAAGACTCTGTAGGTGTGCGAGTCCTTTCCGTAACCAAGCATAAAACCTCATGTGCTTTCGGTGCAAATTTAGAACTGTGATGAGGATCTCTAATCCAACATTTTGCACCGAAGACTTTGAAATAACTCACATTGGGTTTCTTGTCAGTGAGGAGTTCATATGAAGTCTTCTTGAGGAATTTGTGAAGATATACCTGGTTGATGATGTGGCATGCAGTGTCAATTGCTTCAGGCCAGAAGTGACGAAGAGTCTTGTATTCATCAAGCATAGTGCGCGCCATCTCGATGAGGGTTCTGTTCTTGCGCTCCACGACTCCATTCTGGGAGTGTAGGGAGCAGAGAGCTCATGAGTAATACCAAGTTCATCAAGATAATCATCGAGGCCTGTGTTCTTGAACTCAGTGCCATTGTCACTCCTGATGTGCTTGATCTTGAGACCATAATTCGTCATGGCCCGATTGGAGAATCGTCTAAAGACATTCTGAACTTCAGTCTTGTAGGTAATGACGTGCACCCAGGTGTAGCGAGAGTAGTCATCAACAATGACGAATCCGTAGAGAGATGCTGCATTGGTTAGTGTGGCATAATGTGTAGGTCCAAACAAATCCATATGAAGCAATTCAAAAGGACGAGTAGTGGTCATGATTGTCTTCGCCTGGTGCTTGGCTCTGGTCATCTTTCCAGACTCACAAGCGCCACAGAGGTGACCCTTGACGAATTTGACACCCTCGACGCCAATGATATGCTTCTTCTTGACAAGAGTGCTCAAATTCCTCATTCCAGCATGTCCAAGTCGTCGATGCCATAGCCATCATTCTGAAGCTTTTGCCATTAGACATGTTGCGGGTTGAGGACCTGTAGAGAAATCTACAATATACAAGTCACCTCTCCTAAAGCCTTCGAAGACTTTGGATTTGTCAGATTCCAACAGCACAATGCATCTATATTTGCCAAAGATGACAATCATATCAAGATCACAAAGCATTGAGATAGACATGAGGTTGAATCCAAGGGACTCGACAAGCATCACCTTTTCCATGTGTCGATCCTTTGAAATGGCAACCTTACCTAGACCCAATACCTTACTTTTTTCTTTGTCAGCGTAAGTGATATGCTTCAGATGAGACGGAGTAAGGGGAGCATCAGTGAGGAGATTCCTATCTCCAGTCATATGATTCGTGCAGCCACTGTCCAAGACCCATTCAGTGGCAGAAGGTGTTTCATCCTGTAGGAGCATTAGTCTGACTTACAAATTCATATGCTTCAAAGTGAAGAATATGATGATGATCAATTTCATCAGACAATTTCATCAATGAGTAATATCAAGCAGCATAAAGGATGTGTGAAATGAAGCATTCATTCCAGCATGATTAGCCTGCATCCCAATAGGCATTATGTCAGGTCTTCAGCAAATTCATCAGACATTTAGTTGTCTGAAGACCTGACCCTGCAGAAGAGATTAGTTCTTCTTCTTAACCACCCACATCTGAATGGGTGGCTGAGAAGCAATGTGACGAAGTGCATTGATGGAGAACTTAGACATTGAAGAATATGCATTTCTCTTCACAGGAGGGCTATAGTAATTGAATGAATAAGCAGAGAAATTTTTCGAAGATTTGTGAACATAGTGGTTCGAAGAGTAATGCTCATATTCATCAAATCGCTGTTTGTTTCCCTACGAAACAGAGGCATTAGTGCGACCATAAGTGGGTCTGCGTCCATTTGACGACTTTGATCTCTGTGAAGAATTTGCCCTGGGAAGTTTCTTCTTCATCGGTGGTGTCAAGATGACATTCACCTGAAGATTTTCCAGAAGGCTTTTAGGGACCCAGATTTTCTTCACAGGTGGACCGTTCCTGCATTTAGTACCAATGAATCTGGCAAAGACCTCACCATTCTGATTCTTGAATAGTTTATAATTGGAGTCAAATGGCTCATCTGAAGAATATGAAGAATCACAAGTGTAGCCAGATAAAGATGATGGGTCTACTGGAGGCCCCTTTGCAGCAACCCATGTGATTTTGGGATACTGCTCAGGCTTCCAGTATGAACCATCAGCATTGAGCTTTCTCTCAAAGGCAATACCCTCTTTCCTAGGGTTCCTGTGAAGAATTTGCTTTTTGAGCACGTCACACAGGGTTTGATGCCCTTTGAGGCTTTTGTACATGCCAGTGACATACAATTCCTTGAGCCCTGCATTTTCATTAGTATCACTGGTGGCTTCCTCAGATGAGGGGTTAGTGGCCACCGTAGCAGTTGAATCGATTGCAAGTGTAGAAGCATTTGAACATTCAGCTGAAGAATTAGCATTATCACGTTCAAGGCATTTTAAGCATGGTGCAACAAATTCTTCCTGAGCGGCACTGATCTGTTGAGCGAGGAGTGAATCATTTTCCTTTTGAAGATCATCATGAGACGCTCTCAGCTTCTCGAGATCTTGCTTCCTTTGAAGAAATTCATAGGACAGCTTCTCATGTTCAGCTGAGAGGGACACATGACGACTTTCAAGTTCGTCATATTGAGACTTAAGCCTTCTGAGATCCTCAGACAAGGCTTGACTACGATCCATTTCCTCGTCCAACAGGTCATCGCTTTTGTCTAGCGGTTTGTGAATCTTTTCCATGGCATGTTGCTGTTCAGTTGCAATTTTAGCAAGTTTCTTATAGCTTGGTTTAGATTCACACTCAGAGTCATCATCACTGGAGGTTTCAAAGTAAGCTTCTCGTGAGGTTACCTTTGCGCCTCGAGCCATGAAGCAATAGGTGGGAGTGTAGTCATCAGCACAATCATCATTGTTGGTGGAGATACCATTATCCTCAGTGTTGAAGATAGACTTGCTAACGTACTCAGTAGCGAGTGCAAGGCTTGCCACACCAGTGTCTGACTCCTCCTCAGATTCCCCAGCTGGCTGATCATCAGATTCCTCTTCAGAATCCATTTTCTTCCCAAGGAACGGACGAGCTTTGCTAGAACTAGACTTCTTGTGAGATGAGGACTTTGATGAAGACTTTGAGGACTTCTTCTTCTTGACATCAGATTCATCATCATCCCTGCTCTTCTTCTTCTTCTTTTGCCAGAGAAGGCAGTCGGCGATGTAGTGGCCTAGCTTCTTGCATTTGTGACAGGTTCTTTTGTTGTAGTCTCGAGCAGACGCTTCTCCAGTGTTCTTCGAGTCATACTTTGAAGACTTTCCGAATCTGTTCTTCTTGGAAAACTTCTGGAACTTCTTCACCAGCATAGCCAGTTCTCTGCCAATTTCCTCAGCATCGTCAGAACTGCTCTCATAATCCTCTTCTTCTTCTTCAGATGAAGAAATAGCCTTGGCTTTTGCTTTAGCCTTCAGAGCGCGAGGGCGACCATAGCTGGGTCCATACATATCTCTCTTCTCGGCTTGCTGAAATTCATGTGTGTTGAGCCTCTCAATAATGTCAGCAGGATCCAGTGACTTGTAATCAGGGCGCTCTTGAATCATCAGTGCCAAAGTGTCGAAGGAACTGTCCAAAGACCTCAGCAATTTCTTCACCACCTCATGATCGGTGATGTCAGCAGCACTAAGAGCTTGGAGCACATTGGAGATATCAGTGAGGCGGTCGAAGGTTTGCTGCACATTTTCATTGTCAAGTCTTTTGAAGCGATTGAAGAGATTGCGCAGAACATCAACTCGGGAGTCACGTTGAGTGGAAACACCCTCATTCACTTTTGAAAGCCGGTCCCAGATAAGCTTCGAGGTTTCCAGTGCACTCACTCTGCCATACTGTCCTTTGTATTTCAACAAAGGACAGTATCAACAAAGGACTCTCAAGCGAAAGAATGGGAGATTATTAGAAATTCGTCACCATTTCACCAAGTATCAATGCTTGAGAGTCCAATTGAAAGCGCAGGTTATCTCCCAGAGGGGGGGTGAATGGGAGATTATTAGAAATTCGTCAAACTCTGATGAATTTGACGAAGATCCGAGTGAAGAAATAGAAACGCAAGGGAAACTAAGTCATCACAGAATCAGAGTACATGCGAACAGAATATATAAGGGTAAAGAACATGCAATCATACACGCATAAAGAATATGAACCGAGTAAATAAACGATAGCATGATCAAATACTTCAGTTCAAATTCGCCAGAGGATAGATCATAAATTCTACAGCAGCGGAATAAAGTAAGGGAGGGTGAGGAATTTGAAAACCAGGTTGACTCGATGAAGACAATGATATTTGGTAGACCAGTTTCAGTTGCCGCATCAATTGTACGTCTGGTTGAGGCGGCTGAGTCGCAACTCAGAGAACACTTAGTCCTCACCGTATTCCTCTTGAGCTAAGGTCACTTAGACCTCGCCCAATCACTCGTGATAAGTCTTCAAGGTAGACTTCCAAAACCTTCACAGACTTGTTCACCGGCACACCACAATTACTCTTGGGTGCTCAGAACATGACGCCTAACCGTCTGGAGGAATGACAGTCCTCAAAGGTAACAAGCGTCGGATAACACAGATCAATCTCTTCAGTGATGCTCAATCACTTAGGCTCTGGTTGGGTTTTTCCTCACTTGGGTTTTTCACAAAGTTGTCAGAGAATGGGTTGCTCTCAAATGACAAGTGTCAAGTTCTCTCGGAGCAGCCAACCAACAACTGGTTGGGGGGGGGGGGGGGCGGCTATTTATAGCCACGGGGCAACCCGACATGAAATGTCATAAATGCCCTTGTCTGATTCGACCGTTGTCAGGATAAGGATCCACTCGACAGCTGGCACTCAGCGCAGCAACGGTCGGAAAATTGTACTCTCAATTTCATCAGGGCCCTCAATTTCCTCACGGTAGGCAGCTCGCACTGGCGAACTCCTAACTCCTCAGTCTGACCAAATTCGTCAGCGACCAGATGAACTTCGTCACTGTCGCTAGCAAATACGTCAGCTGTACTGGAGATTTCCAAAGGCTTCACTCGAAGTGGCTTGTGTGTATAGGTTTGAGAAGTTATGAGCATCACTTTGGAAATGTGAAATATGTTTCACCTAGACCCCCTTTAACAGTACGGTTTTTCCTATGACTCAAATAAGAAGAAAAGAAACTACGAAAACCAAAGTCTTCAAGCTTCAAAGTCTTCACATCAATTTCTTCAAAGGCCGTACCAAATTCATCATCAAATTCTTCACTTGAAGAAATCTATTTTTAGGGATCGTCTTCCATGTGTTAAACCAAATCTTCAGGGACTCTGTCTCCTGTGTATACTCACAAACATATTAGTTCCTCAACCTATTTGTCTTCAATACTCCAAAACCACTAAGGGGGCACTTGATGCACTTACAATCATGAAATGAATTTCCATACTTTTTTCGTTTAATATTATGGATATCGATACTCTGAACTTGGTCAAAGTTAAAGAAATTTGGCTTGCTAAAAAACTAATACCCCTTATATTTTGGAACTGATGGAATATTTAGTTTGGCGGGTGGGGGAGATGATAGAGTGTGTTTTATTTTTATTTATAATGCGTTGATTTGGTGGGCCTTTCGTAGTGTGATTCTGTGTTATCCGCTAACCAATCTATATTTATGTGGAGAAATTTCTATGTCGGTGTGTTTATATTGGTGCTATAATATCACATGGTGACGCTTCTTTTTTCTAGGTGCTGGGAGGGTGCGTGCGATTGATATGTTTTTATAGGCCGGTTGCTACTGATTGATTTGTAAAATTGTTGGTCTGGTCAAAATCGTAAACCAAATTCAAAATTGAATACAATGAAAGAGTTTCAAAATTAGGAAACATAGTGAATTAAAAGAATTGAATGGGGGAGCTTGAAAAATTGTTGATCGGGTCAAAATCGGATGACACAATTCTACATTGAATACCTCAATTAATTGACCTTAAAAATTAAAAAACATAGTGTATAGTATAAAAGAATTGAATGAGAGAGCTTTGTGAAATTGTTGACCCGGTCAAAATCGATGATCCAATTTTAATTAGAGACCTCAATTGAATGCAGGCTCTTTTAAACCTAGGGAGGTTAGTGTTACATAGGACTAGCACCCCGACCTGAGTGTCTATATTGATTCGATAAAAAAAAATAGTCGGTCCCTCTGCGTCACACGCAACTGTTGGAGAGGCTGATCCATCCGTAGTCCGTACGATCGCAAGCCATGGGGCCGCCTCACCCTCACGTGGCAGCAAAGAGACCGCAAAGGCAATCGAAACTCATCACGTCTTTCCATAAAAAAAATAGCATCACGTGCTGCAAGCACCTCGAAAGTCTGTATCCGCACCGTCCATCACCACCCCGCTGCCCCCCGACGACGGCCGAGATCCGCCGCGCCAAACCCCGGCCGCCCGAACCCACGTGTCCGGGCCGGCCACGCACCGGGTCCGGCGGCGCCAACCCACCCTTATCTCCACGGGACCGCCACGTCCACACGCCGCCGACGCCCGGGGCCCGCCAGGCCACCAGCACACTGCCGATCCCATTGCCTTCCAGGTGGGCCCGCCACCCGGACCCGCAATCCATCATTGACTCGTGCACCCCTCCCTCGCCTCTATTTTTTTTTTTTTTTTTGCGTGTGCTCCCTCGCCTCTATTTTACGCATAAATATCCCCGTCGTCTCCCACCTCTCTCAATTTGTTCTCTTCTGTTCCTCTACCCAAATTCCTGTTCCGCCAGCCGTACACAGCACACCACTGCTTGCGTGGTCCTCTCGCGCGCGGCGGCCATGGCGGACGCGCCGGTGGAGCTGCCGGGCCGGCTCGCCATACTGCCGTTCCGCAACAAGGTGCTCCTCCCGGGCGCCATCGTGCGGATCCGATGCACCAACCCCAGCAGGTCAGTGGTGGGTGGGCGGGCGGGGAGCGATTCCGGCGGGCTCCGATTATTTTCTGCTGACCTTCTAGAGCTCGCGCTTGGGGGTTCGGGGCCTAATTTTGGTGCGCTGTAAGGTAGGAGGGCTGGGGCGAGGGGATTGATTGGCCGTGGTTAGGTTTTCTCCGCCGGAGCGATCAGCCGGATTTGGTGCTGCATCAGTAAGCTAGCTACCTGCGGATTATAGACGCCTTTTTCTTCTTTTCCTGAGCAATTTTTGTTGTCTAATAACTGTAACCTGTGTGGTTCAAGTAGAATTTCTGCCCCCTTTTCTTCTGCCCTGAAGTATTGCTGTGTAGTACTAATCCCCGTGTCTCCACCGGCATCAATGATTAATCAGCTTTTACCCTAGTGACCATCACCTTTGATGTGGAAATTTAAAAGTTCTCGGTGCATTTTGATGCTCTCGTTGGTCTCGAGGTGAATTTTTCAGCGTGTTGCCTACTTTTATGGCTGACCAATTCAGCCTCCAATTACCCACCAGTCGTTCAGTGTTCGAATCTTCTAGGTGCGGTTTTGTCACGGGGGGTTACTGGATTTGTTTTCCCTTGTTGTAGGTGTGTCATGTTGGCGTGTGTTGACTTGCTGGGAGGGGAATATTATGCCCTTTGGTTTGGATTTTGACTTCAACAATGCGATTGGTTTGCCCTGCAGTGTCAAGCTGGTGGAGCAGGAGCTCTGGCAAAGGGAGGACAAGGGTCTGATTGGAGTGCTTCCCGTGCGGGACTCCGAGGCTGCGGCTGTTGGTTCGATCCTGTCGCCTGGTGAGATAGAGATTGCAGCTCCTTATTCAGTTAGAGGACCCACTTTGTAGACATTGTGGACCTGCATTTTCTTACTGGAATTGCTCTTGCTGTTGTAGGCGTGGGCAGTGATTCAGGTGAAGGAGGCCGCAGGTCGCCTGGTGGTTCTGGGGGAGAGTCGACCAAACAGGATGCAAAGAGTGGGAAGGAGCCCATTCACTGGCACAGCCGGTAGGTATCAGCGTTTGCTAATCTAGTACCTTCCCATTACATCTGTATTTTATCCGTGAACCAAGTGCCCAAGATAAAAAGCCTTCAAATATGACAACTAGTGCCTGCTTCAAACATGATAGGGGCTTTGACATGTAGTGGGCTGTTTGCAAATATAACCATATCATGCAATGTTCCATTCTATGAACATTTGGATCTCTATAATTATACAAACTAATGAAATATGAAGTGCAGTAGATTAATCATAATTTTCCTATGTTAGAAGTATAGTAGATACATCTTACATTTGTGGTGTTTCTGTTTCCCTTATGCATTACTCCTTCCATGTATAGGGGAGTTGCTGCTAGAGCTCTGCACCTTTCACGAGGAGTGGAGAAACCAAGTGGAAGGGTTACATACATTGTTGTTCTCGAAGGCTTATGTAGGTTCAGTGTTGAAGAACTCAACGCAAGAGGGTCGTATCATGTTGCCCGTGTTTCACGACTTGACATGACAAGGACTGGTAAGGCCTTTTAAAGGAAAAATACACACATTTTCTGACCATTTCGGGCACAATCATCATCAAGGGCTGGTAGCTGCTGTATGTATCATCTTTTTTCTGAATCTGCTGTCTCTGGCCTGATGATGTTGATGGTTTGTTAGCATAGTATAATTTCTTCTTGTGACATTCTTTTATTAGCCCATCAAGAATCTAAAAGATGTTGTTTCCTGTAAGAACTATGTGGTTATCTAGCTGCTTTGCATTTTAAAACTTTGTTTGATATATTACATTTTGGGGCTTACATTACTATTGTGTCTTCGGTTTGCTAGAGTTGGAGCAGGCAGAGCAAGACCCAGATCTAATTGCTCTTTCGAGGCAATTTAAAGCAACTGCCATGGAACTAATTTCCGTCCTAGAGCAGGTAAGAAACTCAAGGAGAACTTGATGTCCTTTTTTACCGCTAAATTTCAAAGTTTGGTTTCTTATGGTTGCACCGAGTAATAGGAAGATTTAGTGGAGAACTGAAGATTGAAATTTTTTGAAGATCTGTGAATCCAGTAATAATGACGTAAACAAAGATAGTTATCTTTTGTTTGGTGAAATTATCACTAGGGTTGGGTACCCTAAAAGGCCAAAACCCTACTTATCAGTGAGTTTTGGCTTAATTATTTTCTGTTGTTTTTGCAGAAGCAGAAGACGGTTGGTAGGACTAAGGTGCTACTTGAGACAGTTCCTGTATACAGACTAGCTGATATTTTTGTTGCTAGCTTTGAAATAAGCTTTGAGGAGCAGCTTGCTATGCTGGATTCAGTTGACTTGAAAGTGAGACTTTCCAAGGCAACGGAACTTGTAGACAGGCACCTGCAGGTGAAGATCAAGAAACCCTATGATTTGTGAATTAGTTATAACTTGTGTTAAGGTTCCTTGTGCTTTAATAAGTTTGCTTTCTGTGTGATCTATTCATTTGATAGTTCTCTTAAGTTTTCCTTTGCAATGGACAGTCAATTCTTGTAGCGGAAAAAATAACACAGAAGGTTGAGGGGCAGCTATCAAAATCCCAAAAAGAATTTCTGCTGCGCCAGCAGGTTTGTTTTTCAATCCATATTTTCAATGCTTGATCAACTGAAACTGAAATCACATTCCAGCATGTGTATTTCTAGATAGTCTATAAAGATATATAAGATGGAAATGATCCTTTTCTTATAGAGGATATTTTCCTGGTTGAGCTGAGCAACTTCGGTATCTATGGTCTTTTTGTGCAGCATATAATTCTATTTTCAATGTGATGATGACCCTCCCAGTTTTGCAGATGAGGGCTATCAAAGATGAACTTGGTGATAACGATGATGATGAAGATGACATAGCTGCATTGGAAAGGAAGATGCAGAATGCAGGAATGCCTGCTAATATTTGGAAGCATGCCCAAAGGGAGTTGAGGTAACTATCATATTCATACCCTTTTCAACGTGCTTACATGTGGCACAAGAGGTCTTTTTATCCAGCTAGTCTTTGATTACAGGCGCTTGAGGAAGATGCAACCTCAGCAACCTGGATATAGTAGCTCTCGAGCTTATTTGGAACTTATTGCTGACCTTCCTTGGCAAAAAGTAAGTGAAGAAAGGGAACTTGACCTTAGAGCTGCAAAGGAGAGTCTTGATCGTGATCATTACGGGCTGACCAAAGTTAAGCAAAGGATTATTGAGTATTTGGCTGTCCGTAAGGTTGGTAACTTGACTTATACATGATCTTTCTATGTGCCTATCCTAATTATTCTATCTCATGGAGATGCATTAATCTGCTTGCAGCTCAAACCGGATGCCAGAGGTCCAGTGCTGTGTTTTGTGGGACCACCTGGTGTTGGAAAGACATCTTTGGCTACATCCATAGCGAAGGCCTTAAATAGGAAGTTCATAAGAATCTCTCTTGGTGGCGTAAAGGACGAGGCTGATATTAGGGGCCATCGAAGAACATACATTGGAAGCATGCCAGGACGACTCATTGATGGACTAAAGGTTAATCCAATTCTATTTCTCATTTTAGAATTAACTAACATTGGAGGATCAAATTTTCTGTACGTGTTAATGTCTCCTTTACTATGAACTACTCTATTTGCTCTTATAGTCTAGTTAGTCTTGGATTAATAGTGTAACAGCCATTACAAGATATTTTTGGGTGGACAGTCAGTACAGAAAATTTCTGCTGTTAACTCCCAAGTTGCTTTCCATTGAATGAATCTACTCATCGTCTAACTATCACTTGAGTATATGATTTTGAATTCCCCAATAAGCTGGCAACCCCATCGCACTGCTTATTTTAACTTTCTATAAAGCTTGGCCTAACGACCTTTTTGCAAAAAAATATTCTTTGAATGCTGCAAGAAAAGATTTGTGCTACTACCAGATTAAATCATGCTGATATATTGTTGAAAAATAAATGCAGAGGGTATCTGTCAGCAACCCAGTGATGCTCCTTGACGAAATTGATAAGACTGGTTCTGATGTACGTGGGGATCCAGCATCAGCACTGCTAGAAGTACTTGACCCTGAGCAGAATAAAACATTCAATGACCAGTATCCTTTCATTTTATTTGTGTAACAAGTGCATCTTATGATTAGCTGGTTAGTTTCTCAGTGAAATTGAGTGTCATACCTTCTCTAAAAGATGTTCATTGGGATTAGGCACATATTGGTTATTCTTTTCTTTTTTTTTTGCGGGAACACATATTTGTTATTCAGGGTTATCACTTCTGGGTTCCTTTTACCACCATCACTATGAGTATTGCAACCTCTTTTATTCCCCCGCTCTTTCTAAGAGGCTATGTTTTTGGGTTACTTTACAACTCTGATGCACATCATACAATACGTTGGAAAATAGACTATGCTATCTGATCTACTATCTTTATTTTATATGTTTAAAATTCCTTAACACATTTTTACCAGCTATTTGAATGTTCCATTTGACCTTTCAAAGGTTGTATTTGTTGCAACTGCCAACAGGATGCAACCTATCCCCCCTGCCCTGTTAGATAGGATGGAAGTCATTGAGCTTCCAGGCTACACGCCTGAAGAAAAGCTGAAAATAGCCATGAAACATCTCCTACCAAGGGTATTGGAACAGCATGGCTTGAGCTCTGCATATCTTCAGATTCCTGAGGTATGGCACAAGGACTGTCTTCTGCTGCATTCCTTTTCTGGTAACTATTTTATTTGTATCCCATGACAACTTGACAAGAAAGGTCTGAATTTCTCACAAATACAGTATCTGTTAGAAGAGTAAAAAGAAATGATCCTGTTGAATGCATTTGCTACATTACTGTTCAGTTCTCTGAAGATATTTAGGCTAGTGAATAGTGATTTCTCTCCTTGGCAAACAAAACTAAGTTTTTAAATGGAAAAAATAAACACATTATATTCAGTTATATAATGGCAAGTGCAGTGTACTTATGCTCCAGAGATGTGCTATTCTATTGTGGTAATAAATGCGCCAATGAAACTACAGTGTATGTAATTGATTTGTGCTGTCTTCTTTTTCTAACAACGAGAAGATGCAATACCAGTAGGATTTTTGGTTCCTTAGATAAAACAATGGAAATTTAAAACTACTTCCTGACGCTTGTTATCGTGGCACATGCACAGCTTATAGGGTTGCCACTGGGGCAGAGTTTATTGACAAGTGAAGATATGAATAACTAGCTTACTTGTTAGTTATGCTTACTCATAGGTATACTCCATGCAGTAGAGATGAATTTGATTGCATAAGTTGCCCTAGAGAGAGAAATTGTTCGCAGGGTCATCTTCTCTGTAAAAGGGATATTATGCATCTGTCATTGATCAAGCCCAGACCAATGAACTAGTTTCTTATCGGAATGTTTTCTCATTCTAGTCTATCGTCTATCTACCCTTTAATGCCCTAATCCGCTTCAAGCCGGGTCTGGTCTTTTCATAATACTTATCGCGCTGTGAACACAGGTTCACCCCATTTGTGTTTGCAGTCTTCACTGCTTGTGTTACACCAGATAGCATTGGATTCATTGGCTTACAAGAGTTCTTACAAGTTAAAATGGACTGCTTTCAATCCTTATCATTTATTTGTCATCTTTTCTTTTATTTGAGTAATTATTGGAACTCGTGATTAATCCGTGTTTACTTTGTTCCATTCATCTGTCCAGGCTGTAGTCCAGCTTATCATCGAGAGATACACACGGGAAGCTGGTGTGCGTAATCTTGAAAGAAACCTAGCTGCATTGGCTCGTGCAGCTGCTGTCAAGGTTGCAGAGCTAGATAGTACGCTTAGACTTGGCAAGGAAATGCAGCCAATAACTACAACTCTACTGGACTCGAGGCTCGCTGATGGTGGTGAAGTTGAAATGGAAGTTATTCCTATGGGCCAGGACATATCAAATACATATGAAAATCCATCACCCATGATTGTTGATGAGGCTATGCTAGAAAAAGTGCTTGGGGTATGCATTAATGTTTCAGTTTAACTTCATGATAAGATACGCTGTCTTATGCTTATGTCGTTGTATCTTACAATGGTACATTGCATCGTACTACAGCCTCCTAGATTTGATGACAGAGAAGCTGCGGATCGGGTGTCATCCCCAGGAGTGTCAGTTGGGCTTGTCTGGACTTCTTTTGGTGGGGAAGTTCAATTTGTAGAGGCTACAGCCATGGTGGGTAAGGGTGACTTGCATCTGACAGGGCAACTTGGCGATGTAATTAAGGAGTCAGCACAGTTAGCTCTGACATGGGTACACATCTTCTTCTCACCTATCTCCCTTGCATGGTGTCATATTCTACTTGTTTATATTCAGTTGGCATGACCTCCCGTTGCCATTTGAAGGTGTTTTAAATTATTATTATAGTTGCAGTAGTATGCCTGCTTAGTTGAAATTATGCATCATCAACTCCACTATGCTTAGCTGTGCGTTGATGCACATCAAGTTGAGTAATGTACTGTTGCTTTTAACATAGATATCATTGATTTTTACAGGTGAGAGCAAGATCTGCTGACCTCAATCTGTCACCTACTTCTGATATTAACATATTGGAGAGCCGTGATATCCACATACATTTTCCTGCTGGTGCTGTGCCGAAGGATGGTCCTTCTGCAGGAGTGACATTGGTAACATCACTGGTGTCATTGTTTAGTAACCGAAAAGTCAGAGCAGACACTGCAATGACAGGAGAGATGACTCTTAGGGGCCTAGTGTTGCCAGTTGGTGGTGTGAAGGATAAGGTACTATATTATGTTCCTGATGTATTCTATGTTTCTGGCTCTCTTTGGAAAGATAGAAAGTTGAGCTCTCTTTGGAAAGATAAAAGGTTGAACCATTTACCATGTTATGCTCTTGTACTATACTTAACTTCAAAGTTTCTCTGGATACAGGTACTTGCAGCACATCGATATGGCATCAAGAGAGTAATATTACCAGAAAGAAACTTGAAGGACTTGGCTGAGATTCCAGCGCCGATCCTCTCTGGCATCGAGGTATGTCATTGCCTATTTATTATTCCCTCTGTTCCAAATTATAAGATGTTCTATAACTTTTTTCTGATTCGGATGTATATAGACGCATTTTAGTGTGTTTGTTCACTCATTTCACTCCGTATGTAGTCCATACTTAAATATCTAAAAACGTCTTATAATTCAGAACGGAGGGAGTAGTTGCTTAGATTCGCGGGACCTGTTACTTTATGTAGCTCGATTGTTGAGGATATGCTCTCAGCTAACTAGTGTTTGTTCACTCATTTCACTCCGTATGTAGTCCATACTGAAATATCTAAAACATCTTATAATTCAGAACGGAGGGAGTAGTTGCTTAGATTCGCTGGACCTGTTACTTTATGTAGCTTGATTGTTGAGGATATGCTCTCAGCTAACTATGCTACACAAGTTATTCAGCATAATAACTCATAAATAGCTCTAGAAGTTTTGGGGATCATGTTGAGCTAAAAGTTGATTGATATTGTGTTGCAATTGTTTCTCTCGATGTAATTTGCCCGTAAAAGATGTTTGTTGCTGACTTGTATTACTTTGCTTCTGGTAGATTCTGCTCGTGAAGCGCATCGAGGAAGTACTTGGCCATGCTTTTGAGAATGGATTCCCTTTGAGGCTACACTCCAGTCTATAGCACGGACAAATCCCAAAAGGCACCGGGTGCGGTATTTTCTCCGTGGCTATGTATGTACCTGTTTTGGAGATTCGTCGCTGTTCACTGCCCAGATATCCACAAATGAGCGATTGAGCGTAGTCGAGCAACTGTTCCATCGGAGCTAAATCTTGTGTCGCTATCGCTTGCGAGTCCAGCTCAGTTAAGCTAATACATGCGGAATGTGTATACGGATACTTGCTATCCACAAAAGCGGCAGGGAGATCTGCCCTGTGTCATTGTAATTGTATTTATAGAGGGATGCTCATCTATCTATGCTCGGTTTGGTATGGTAGCAAGGAGGTCCGGCTGTTGTTCTTCTCTGTTGTCTTTCGGTTTGGGTGTATATGTAACCTATTTCAGCCAGGGAGAATTGAATGTTGCAGTATATAAAGAGCCTTGCCTGCTACCCCCTCCGTTCACTTTTGTAAGATGTTTCAATAAAACAATAAAAAAACAGTGGGCCTGCTCCACACAGGGTCAGTCTATGAGCGCTCGGGGGTGTATGTTCCTCGGCCTCGGCTGCGGTACGTGCGAAATAGGATATGTGCATCTTTCGGTTTGTTCATCAATGGTTAGGGCTCAACCTGGCAGTCGGGTCGGGTTTGGTCGGGTTGACCTAAACCAAACCCATGCCCGAATACACTATCGGGTGCATCCCTCGCCCACGACTCTACCCATGGGTCTGATGTTAGACTCATGCCCGAACCCAATGGGTCACCCGACCCTATAGGGCACCCATCGGGTTAGAGCAAAAACAATTATTTTTCCGCTATTTGGTCCCAAAAAAAGGTGACACGCGAACGGCTACTTGTACCTGAGTTGTGGTTGTGTTATATATAGGCATCCATCCCTTTGCTTTCTAATTCCGTGAGCGAGGTGGTACTAATTCCATCTAGAGTACCGCGCTAGAGCATCGTAGTAAGTACCAAGGGCCAGCCAGAGTCATGGGCCGGATGCTTTTAGCTTGCACGGGCCAGCCAGAGTCATGGGCCGGATGCTTTTAGCTTGCACGGGCGAAACATGAGCTGGGTGCTTTTCTTTTCGAAGGATGGGCCAGGTGCTTCTAGGAGTATCTTGCATGTGCATGTGGCTCACGCGTGCCATGCAATTTTTTTCTTTTCTTCCTTTGATGACTAGGTGCGGACGTGCCTTGTGCATACTTACAAAATAATTACCTTTTTAATACTATAAAATAATTACATAATACTACGTAATTACATTATTAGAGCACCGAATGTATGTTGTCACAGTGTAGCCCACATGTCATATTAATCGGGTAGCCCATTGGATAACCCATGGGCGTAGACTTGTACCCATACCCTACCCATCACTAATCGGGTTGCCCATGGGTCGTACCCATGGACACACATGGAGACCCATACCCTACCCATTTGGGTCGGGTGCCCATGGGCACGCAAACCCGTGGGTCGAATTGCCGGGTTGAGTTAGGGCCTTAGGGCTTGTCGATCTAGCGTTGAAGATAATGGCGGTGAGGCCAGCCGTGGCGACAGTCTCCATCTAATGGATGATAACATCATTCCTGACACAAAGTTATGCCGGTTTTTATGGTAGAGTTGGCCCTAGGCCACGACAAGAAACATGACGACCTATGGCATATCTTAAATAAGGGCTCAATAGATATTAATACAAATACGTTATTGAAATATAATATTTTGGAGAATATAATATTGACAATAATAAAAAAAAAGATTTTGCTGATGGATACTTGACTTCATCAACCATGAATGAATATCAAGTCAGGACTAGGGGGCATATCACTCACCCCACCTTACATTGGATTGGGGGCTCTGGGCCCCTCCCCCATCATGACATCACGTTATACTTCTGCAATAATTGTTTACGATGGAGTACATATATATATCATAAAATGTGTACCCGTGAAAGTACTTCTATTAATCTATTATTTCCGTGGAACCCATTGCACTCCGCTGTCAATCATTTCGATAATAATGACCCTTCGCCAAGCTTTGCTGCCGGCCAGGTTCTAGGCGAGAACTGTTGGGAACGCGTGGTATCGTGGGGGACGGCGGCCTGACTATCCGGGTACACCAACACGAAGCCTGGCAAGCGGCGGAGCGCGCAGAGCTCGAAACGGGAGAGAGTGTTGGCAAAGCCGTTCCTGTTCAGGGATGTGCTTGGGGGAACCTCACGCGGCAGCTACGGACTTGAGGATGCTGGAGTGCCAAGTGTTGGAGGAGTGGGAACAGGTGCCATCTCGAGGGGTTTAGAGAAGGTGGGAGGAGAGAGGAGCTAGAGGAGGAAGATCGTGTCATTTGTTGGATAAATAAAACGGACAAGCTACCGCACCACCAAGCAGCCGCTCGTATATATGTACGAAAATGCTAACGAAGGAACATTAGTTAGAAAGTATTGTCTGAACCATTCATTTGCATGCATGTGATGATGTAAGTAGAGTATAACTAAAACAAAAAAAATTATAGACTAAACTAAATCCCCCATTCACAATCTGCTTTCACCGGTGGTTTCATATTTTCAAGGGTTTCACAACTAGATCCCACTCGGGTATGTTTCGAGAAACTTTTTTCGATCCTAAAGTAGTCACTCCATAATAAATGAACTTCTTGTTGTATTGTTCTCAAAGTTACCACCGTGTTGGTATCAAAATTACCATGGTGGCAACTTTGATATCAACACGATGACAACTTCATTGGCAACAAAATTCCATCTTTAAAGCTGCCACCTGACAGTAAAGGAAGTTGTCATTGTGTTCGTACCAAAATTGTCACGAACAAAGTTATCGGCAATTTTAATACTAATATTATGACAATTTTATTCATTATTAGGTGATACTCCATCCGTTATAAAATATAAGGTGTATTAATTTTTTCAAAAGTCAAAACATATGCAAGCTTGGCCAAGTTTTTAGGAAAAAGTATCAATATCTCTGTAATACCAAATTTATATCATTAGATCCATCACAAAATGTATCTTCGTATTTGATTTTATTTTGTGTTGTAGAGGTTCATATGTTATTCTATAATCTTGGTTGAACCTACATAAGTTTGACTTGCATGAAAATTGATGCACCTTATATTCTTGAACGGAGGGAGCAACTTTTTAAGATGTTTTTTTTTGTCAAGATACACATATCTGATTTAGTTGTTGTCTAGGCAACAATACCACCAGAGACTGAGCGCACAATGCACATTTATAGATCCAAGGACTGCTAAGGGTCTGGTTCAAATTGATGAATTTCAACTGGAAACCAGGAAAATTTTAGCATTCAAAATTGGGCTGGACACAATTTAAGAAAAAAAAGGGGACACATCGAACTACTTCCAACTGACTAATCTCAATCCATGAACCTAGTAGATCTGCACTAACTTTCATCATCATCAATGAAAAATGCCGTGTCTGGCAGCACATCGAGTGGGCGCTGTAATATGAGCCGCACCAGAGGCTGAAGCAAGGCCAAATTCATCTGACTAAACAAAAAACCTGAAGATACACTAGCTTGGGGAAAGCAGAACTATCCTAGGACGGCCAATCTGAGCTGCCTGCAGTTCATGATTCTTTTGGAGATGTAGCTGCGGCTGTGTGCACTCTCAGGAACCACAACCACCCGTCCGACAGCAACGCAGGGCACCCATTCAGGGATCAGGATGAGCAAGTACACCTCAATCAGCGGCGCTATGATCTGCATGTTCCCTTGCGGCAATCCAAAAGTGTCGACCATTTCCAGAGCCACAGAAAGGCTGGTATCTTGGTCCACATCGAACGAGAACTCGGCATTCTTAAAACAACCTGAAACAATTTGATGTGTCAGTATATGATGAAGTATTAAGTTTGTTGAAAGAGGTTTCTTGGGTGCTCTACTTACCACTGGGATCAGGAAATCTTAGCGATAAATTAACATGGTCGGTGACATGCATATCACCTTTCAGTGAGAATTCACCCTTCCATAGCATGAAACTGGCAGACTGCCGCCCATCTTTAGTCACACTCGAGACCAGAGAGACTGAAATAGGAGGCGCTGGGATAGGCTTGTCTTTCTGGAGGAAACAGTTCTTCAAGAGCTCACTTGCACAAAGTCTTTCAGCTGCCGGAGCCAAACAGATTTCTATGAAACCTCTTACTTCTGCATCTTCAACCTTGGAAAGCACAGCTGGTTTTATACCTTATAAAAAACATTAGGCGAAAATCAGTTGCTGTTTGATAGATAATCTTCAAAGGGGATGGGTACTTTGTGGACCGCAAAGCACTTACTTCAGAAATTTTCTTGTATATCCACGGCTTGCCTTCGCATTCACTGTATGGATATTCACATGTCACCATTTCAAGCATGCACATCCCAAATGAATATATATCCACCAACTCATTGTAACTCCCAGTGAAGAGTTCTGGTGCCATAAACTCTAATGTGCCTGCATTTTGATGACACAACTCTTGTTAGTACAAGCCTTCCTAAAAATGCTATTTCTAAACCAAAGTACGCTGTGAGGGTGTCGTATCCTTAATAGTAAATCTACAGTAAAGAGAATATATGTATATATTTCACACATCTGTAGCTGTTAGAAAAACACAATGTCACACACCTTTGATACTTCTCGTTTTCCGTTGATGCAAAAATGTCGCCAGACCAAAGTCACCAATCTTCACTTGTCCATCATGACCGTTTATGAATATGTTGTCGCACTTTAAATCCCTATGAATAATCGCTGGCTCCTGACTGTGAAGGTATTCCAGCCCTGTCAATATCTGTATTGCCCATCCTCTCATAGCCTTCATACCGACTTTATTGTGCTTCTTACGGAACCTGGTTAACATTCCAAATTTCAATGATCAGAATGTACTGAATGAAAGGGCGATAAGAGTGAACTCTATGTGTGGTTAAATTTCGATCAAACTTTCTCCACACAACAGCAGACTCATGCATATAACAGAATCAACTATCAAGCAAAGTATTACGAACGAGGCGGACTGGTGGAGCTAAAGAAAAGGTACATACTGCCTCAAACTGCCGGATGTGCAGAGCTCTGTGATGATGTTAACTGTCTTCTTGTCCTCATCAATCCATGATCCAAACAACTTCTGAATGTTCTTGTGCCTCAGCGTCTTCAACAGACGGATCTCCGTATTCAGTTGTGCCATCTTCTCTGAGGAACCCATGACAGAATCATCAATCCGTGTTTGGCACCATGCAACCTCATCGCCCTCCAGCTTATCGAAGGCCTTGTAGCTATTGGCAGGATAACCATGAAGGAACACATGATGAACAATGATCAGTCTTGCACGGCCGGTGGGATAAATTCCAACCAGAAAACAGTACCAAAATATGTAAACTTATAAATAAATAAAAACTGGAGTTACTTAGGCTATATATAGGTTGGAATTTGAGTTTGGAGTAGGGTAGACACACTAGTAAATAGTAATGCAGCAATGCGAACAGATTTGAGAGATTAAAGCCTACTACTATGTTTGCCGAAATAAAAAGCAGGAATTTGGTCAGTTTATATCATGGTGTTGAAGCATTAGATATCGTGCTTATGGATGATCGAATCCGACCCACCAAAACCGGACGCGAAATCGCGATCTAGACGAGCAAGAAAAACAGCAGATGAGACGAGCGATCGAAGGATGCATACACTGTTTTGACGGCACCCGATCCCAAGATCTCATCGTACTGCACGCGCAGCGATCAATGAAACAAAAAGCAAAACACGAATTAGAGATCTAAAGAGCAGAATTACTCCCAATCAAGTAAGAACGGCAGCAAGCAAGAGGGATGAACTCGGAGAGGACAAGGGGCACGTACTCGGATGAAGCGGCCGGTGGGATCTGCCTCGGCGTAGGCCTCGTCGTCCGGCGGCTCCGTCTGCTGCTCCTCCGCCTCCACGGGATCCATCCTGTCTCCCGAGCCGAATCGCTGGAGTTTCGAGTCTCAACAACTGCTTCCCAGTTTGCCTTCCTCTCGGGCGGCGGAATTTATGGGAGGGGCTCGCTGCGGAAGCCAGGGCTCCCTGGCCGTCGGATCTGGAATCGGACGGGGATCAAGGGGAGCGCGGCGGGTTCCGGACGGATCGAGGGACGCGGAGGTCGTTGGGGAAACTCGTTGAATCAGGATATGAAACGGCCGGGAGCTCGGGATTCTAGGGGTAATGTTTCTGATCGGCAGGCCGATCTCACATGAGATCGGCCCATCTGTGCGCACGCCGCGTGTCCCTCATGGGCCCACTTGACCGCGCTTCCTTCCTTCCTTATCCGAAGGGACAGAATCACAGAACCCACGCATCCGCACAATTCCCTCGTATTCTCTTTCTCTCCTTCGACGCGTTCTCACCCTGTTCCCCGCCGGCCTTTTTCTCCCCAGGCCTGACGCCGCCACGCGCCACAACCAACGCTGCCCCGGAGTAGCCAGCGACCGAGTGGAGTTTTCTACTAGGGGGGCCCGCCGGCTTCGCTGCGAGGGGGTCCACGGCGTCGCTGCAAGGGCAGCTACCCCGCGACCGTAGTTGCCGGAGGTCGCGCGGCGTTGCTGCGAGTGGTGCTCGCGCTGCCCGTGCTCCGGCCATGGCCACTGTGCTGCGGCCGTCATGCTACGACGACAGCGACGAGGAGGCAAGGCGGGGGATCGCATGCTGCGACCGCGTGCTGGAACCGCCGTCGGCGAATGCTGCTGTGCATGCTGAAACTGGCATCGCGAATGCTGCGACCGTCGTTGACGGAGCTGCAACCGATGGCGGAAGCTGGAACCGTCCATGGCAGAAGCTGCAGCCGCCGGCGGCCCATGCTACGACCGTCGTGTACGACCGCGTTAGGGTAGCTGCAACCGGCGGCGACCCATGCTACAAGCACTGTTTTGGCGGAGCTGCAACCAGCGGCGACCCGTGCTATGACCGTCGTTAGGGGAGCTGCAACCGGCGCGACTCGTGCTACGACCGTTGTTTTGACGGAGCCGCAACCTGCTGCAACACGTGCTACAACCATCGTTTGGCGGAGCTGCAACCAGCGGGCGACAGAACTGCTTGATACTCTTTATGATGTTGATACAATAGGAAGTAATGATAATTGGGCTTTTGCCTGCAACTATAGGCGGGGCAAGCACCACAGGATAGCGGTTTGCCGGTTTCCGTGTGAATTGCTTGTTCTTGAACGCGAGAGGCATCAATGCCACTGGTAGAAAATCTCTGATTATAGATTTATTACATAAAACTCATGCCACTGTAGTAGGCTTTCAAGAGACTAAGAAGCAAGAATTCTCTGATTCCTTCCTTAAATCTCTAGTAGGGACTAGATCTTTTACTTGGAACCACCTTCCATCTGTTGGCTCTGGAGGCATCTTGATGAGGGTGGATGTAGATGTCTTTGATGTTTTACATTGGGTCATTGTAGATTCTCTGTATCCTGCACTCTTAGACTTAAAAGCAGCAAGGTAGAATTTTGATCTCAAGTTCACATATGTGTTAGCAGGTTGGGAAGGATCAGCCGATAATGCTAACATTCTTGCTGACAAGATGGCTCGATCTGATGGGATCAATATCCCTGATGATATGTTCTATCTAGGAGATGTTGGATATGCATGTTGGCCTGGGGTTCTTCCACCATTCAGAAAAACTAGGATCATCTCAATGAGTTCTCTTCTAGGAACTATCCTAGGACTGACAAGGAATTGTTCAATAATTTTCATAGCCTAAGGGTTACGATTGAGAGAGCATTTGGTGCTTTGAAGAATAGATTTAAGATCCTTGATCAGAAGCCATTCCACTCTTTCCCTACCAAAGTTAAGCTTGTTTTTCCATGTTGCATTCTTCATAACTAGGTCCTAGAGCGAGGTTCTTGATTAGTATGTGGCGCAGGAGGAAGATGTGACAGCTGACGACGTTAAGTTCAATCATGGTGTGGACACACATGAAATTGAAGCTTGAAAAAGCAAAAGGTTTGAGTAGACTAAGGCAATGTGGGCTAACAGAGGTAACACAAAGATCTGAAGAAAACAAGAATATAAAAATAACAGGAGAAAAAAAGAAGAGGAAGAGGAAAAGACACTACTAGGAGAAAGCTTATAGATAGAACCTTAGCAGTAGCGTGGGATTGGGATGTGGCGCTACTGCTATTTAGCAGTAGCGCGTGGAGTCAGCCAGCGCTACAGGTATATCTGTAGCAGTAGCGCTGGGCAGCCGACCAACGCTGCTGCTAAGTGGACCCATCCTCACCCACCGGGGCCGACCGTAGTAGTAGCGGTGGTCAAAAATCGGCGCTGCTACTAATCGATTAGTAGTAGCGCTTGTCGGAGGCCCACCACTACCGCTATTTGTGCACGGTGCTAGCAGGTGGGCCGCACTTAGCAGCAGCGCCGGTCGACAGGCCAGCGCTACTGCTACAGAATTTAGCAGTAGCGTCGTTTCCTATCCCGCGCTGCTGCTAATCCAACTTATCTTCATCCTGCGGCCCTCACTCTCCCTCTCCACTCTCTCCATCTCCATCTCCCCCATCGCTGCCGCGCTGCCGCCCCCGCATTGCCGCCCCTGCCGCCCGCCGCTACTGCCGTCGCCCGCTGCCGCCGTCGCCCCCCCGGTATGTCTCCCTCCCTCCATCCCTCCCTCCCTCCCTCCGACCCTCTCCCTCCTCCCTCCCTCCCACCCTCTCCCTCGGACCCTCAACCTCCATCCCTCCTACATTGCATAAATGGATGGATGAAATTAGGTTTTTTCCGGTAATGCTTGGATAGATAGATGGATAGACAGATGGATTGAACTAGGTTCTTTTTAGTAATGCTTGGATAGATAGATGGATAGATAGATGGATGGATGGATAGATGTTAGGGTTAGAACTAGGGTATTTTTGGTAATATAAATTTTTAGTAAAAAAACTAGTAATACAAATTTTTAGTAAATGTAGGTCTTTTGAATCAGCATAATAATGTTTAGTTGATAGTTTAGTAAATTAGTTTATAGTTTCTACTTTATACTTTCTAGTTTACTTAATTAGTTAAAAATTTAGTTATGCTTCTTGTCCCAATGAAATGTTTTTGTTAATAGAATAGAAAATTTGGTAGAGATTATTACTAGTAATAGAATAGAAAATTTAGTAATAGAAATGTATTGGAATGCTATATGAGAAATTTTTAGGTATCACATTTAGTAATAGTAGTTTGTAGTAAGAAAATTTAGGTATAGCAATTATAGTAATAGAAATTTTTAGTAAGTGTTGAATTCTAGAACTAGGGTATTTAGTTATGTCAATCTCACATTGCCAAATTTAGAGAGAGAGAGAGACCTATTTAGTTATGCTTATTGTCCCAATGAAATGTTCGGATTATAAGATATATATTGAAATGTTTTTGTTAATATATTGAATCATTGAAATGCAATGAGCACCAAGTTTGAATGCTCATGTGGCGCAGGGGTAGATCACCGACGAGCCGGTCGACGACGCCCAGAAGATCACCGACGACACCCGCGCCCGGTCGACAACCATCGTCTATAGTGAGTAAACATGATGTTTTTATAGATGTAGTAGATGAGTAGCTGTGACAATGTGAAGCTAGTTTTTTTTAAATGATAATTGATCCGGATAGAATTTCAAGTTTAAACATCTCTGTATGTGTATGAACATCTTTGTATCGCATGGAAAATCCGAGTGGCCTATGTTTTGCCGGAGTGTTGATTCATTTCTGCTCCGGTAAATTTCAGGCGCTCGATATGTCCTATTTTAGCAAAGGTCATGCCGGATTTTTCCGTGAATTTTAGCATGACTTGTGCTAGTATGTAAGAAATATCGAGTGCCTTGGATTTGCCGTAAAGAGAATTAAACGACATTTCGGGTTGACTTTAACTCTGTCGGGGCTCAAGTGCCTTGGTGTATTTGCCGGAAATATCGAGTGCCTTGGTGTATTTGCCGGAAAGAAAATTAGTGAGGGAGAGTGTCCACCATATATGAGAGAAGAAGAATGCTGACTGTTGTCGTGGGGGTCGCTTCTCCTTCTTCTCCTTGTGCTAGACCTTTGTTATGCACTAGGGGGAGGAGGAGTAGCGACCATCACCGTCGGTCGAATATATCAGAGAGGGAGTGCCCACCATATACACCACGTGAGATGAGAGTTTTCAAGGACTCGACAGACCGAAAGTCAACCCGTGATGAGTAATAATGATCTGTGTGTTGAGTTCCTGTTATTTGTCGTCGATTTTTAATCTTTGACTTATGAACACAGGAAATGTCTGATGACGATATGATTCCTGAGTGCGACTACTGTGAAGACGACCGGGGTTGGTGCGACAGGATGCCTTATCTGCAAAACGGTAGGTACTTCACCATCGTGCTGACGGAGACTTTCGACGTTTTTACGGTACGTAAGGACGACAAGTATTTTTCCGTAATTATGCATGACTTGTGAATTTTGGCTTCAACGTGTAATTTTCCATTTTTTTAATTGAAATAGTTCATCCCATGTCATGCAAGACCGTATGTCTTGGAAAAGCTCGGTTTTGAAGATAGTGAGAGAACAGAGACGAAGAGTGCTCACCTTAGGACGAAGCATGGTTTCACTTTTTTGGTTAAGCTATTTAATTCACCAAATAGCTCACATTTCGGTTGCTCAACTTGGAGAGGATTTTGCAAGGCCTATGAATTTAAGGAGGATATGCAAATTACCTTCGATCTTGGGTCCGAAGATGAAATTGACGATAATATCGACATTTGGGTGGATGTCGAGACGCTTCCAGTTCTACCTCTTTGTGAATTTGTCAAATAATTTTGTTAAGTAATTTATATTGCTTATTTAAATATCATTGACGGCTTATTTCCATTGACAACTTATTTCCATTCTTCAAAAAATGTACGAAAGATAGTAGACAGAACCTACTACACTGATGGCTCTGAACTAAGTTACCAGGAGAAAGATCATCTTATCTCATTTATTATTGATGTTGAGAATTTCAATATCAATTATGAAACTCCTCCACATTATGGTCAATACGTGCCACTAGTGCACGTGTTGAACTACGGTAACATCCATGGAGATGGCATGGTAAGATTTTTACTATTATGACATCAGTGCATCTTTTGCATACATTCTTCTAAAGCTAAACTACATTGCTAACTAAGTTATTATTATGTTCTTCAACAGAAAACCCCGAAGGATTGTGTGCCTCATCTGATGTTTACGAAAGGTCGCATTGATGTTATTAGATTACGGCCAAGTCCGCCTCGGGTTCACCGCTGTTCATACAAGATTTCTCAAACCGATGAAGACATCACAATCAAAGAATGGAAAAAAGTTATGAATAATGAAAGGGAGCTACTTGGAAGCAACATTGTGCGAAGCGCACGAATTGGAGACATGATAATCTCCATTCTTCATAATGGAGAGTCAGGGGCTATGTTGTTTTATGCTATTTTAGCTTAGAGAGCGTAGCAGGTCCTAGCTAATACTCATGATCATGTGCTAAGAACAATTAACTAGGGTTGGTTATGACTATGATGATGATGAGTATGACTTGTTATTATGATAACGAGTAGAAGTTGTTAGATGACTATATATGATGATGGGTATGACTTGTTATTATGATAACGATGATGAGTTATTATTATGATGATGATGCTGAGTTGTTATATGAGCATGATGAGTTATTACATATATCAGTGGGTGAAATAAACGTGGATTAGATTCAAGTGGAGGCAACATGGTGCAGATCGAAAGTACTACTAATCCAAACTTGGATTAGTAGTACTTTCGATCTGCACCATGTTGCCTCCACTTGAATCTAATCCATGTCTCTTTCACCCATTGATATAATAACTCATCATGATCATAAAATCATATGATGAAACTACTGTATAAAACCTGTACAAATACATGGCCAATATGCTGCAGAAAAAAAATACAGGAAAAATTAGTAGTAGCGCGGGCATGCATGTAGCAGCAGCGTGCTATTATCAGCAGCGCGCTCTGGAAAGAGGCGCTGCTGCTATTAGCAGCAGCACGGTTTAATGAGCACGCTACTACTATGTATAGTTACCAGTAGCGCTGGTAAACCCACGCTACTGCTAAAAATTAGTTGTAGCGTCGTAGCAGTAGCGCGGGCACCCGCGCTACTGCTAGCCCAAAAACCAGCGCTACTAGTAGGCTTTTTCCTAGCAGTGAGAAGAAGACGAAGGTGGTGAACTTCCCCTTGATCGCCATTCATCATTCTATTCCCATTGAGCCAGATGAATACTAATTTGTACCACCATTTTTAGTTGGTAGGATGAACTGCCATTTATTTAGTAGCTAGGAGTGAAATGATGTTAACTTTGTACTGCACGATGTTTATTTGACACTGCCTATCTAGTGTGTTTTGTGGTAAAGTCACCACTAGTGAGAAGGTGTGACCACAACATTATCCTGGGAGCAACCAAACGTCATGTACTTGTGTTTTTACAACCATAACCCTCAAGTGCCGCCAGCCAAACGACATGTACCAAGCGACTTCATGATGCAATGCAGGCAGTCAAACGAAGTGCACCTGTATTACCTCTCTCAGGCTCAACCAGACCACATGTACAAGAAGGCCAAAATGGTAACCAAATGGACCTTAGAGCATCTACAACCAGACCACTCAAACCCTCCCTATATGTCCGGGCGGATGGTCCGGATACTGCCCCATCATGAAAATGCCACCCAATCGGCCCTATTCACCAGGCTGTCCGGCACCACCCATACCTAGAACATATATGGGCGTATATGGGGACGCCTGGACGCGCCCGCCATGTCGTATCCGACATGCCGGACCAATCCCAAATTTGCTCCAAATTGACCAAGTCTACCAAATCGACTGCCCTCCTCCCGCTTTCGTCCTCCATTTCCCGTGTCCGAGCCATCACCCTCCTCCACCCATGCTCCTCGTCCACCATCGTAAATGTCGTTGTCGAGTACCCTGTCCGCTACTATTGACATGGATGATGCCTCAGCGGAGTACTTGGGATTCCCGTCCATGGGGGTCAGTTGCAAGGCAGGGAACATCTCCCGAAGGGAGCGTCGACGGAAGTAGCGCGAGCGGGAAGCGGCGGAGAAGGTAGTTGCGGAGAGGGTAGGTGCGGAGATGGACGGTGATGAGAACATGGACTTGGGTGCGTCTGGTCTGGCGACCGCCACCAACCCGTCTGTCATGGTCGCGGGAAGGAAGAACCCGTCGACGCAGCCCGAGTCCGTTCCAGCCTCCTAGTGTCCGGGCATCTCGGTTGCCTTCCCGGAAGAGGCTGTTGCTGCGGACACGGTCTACGAGTCGTGGCAACTCCAAAGCCAGCGGACAACGCCGGGAAATGCCGACATCGGGGATGCCCACCTATCGTTTGACAATATGCCCGAGCAAGACCTAGTACATTCTTTGCCCATATGCCATTTGCATTGCTTGTTTTGTTTGTTGCACATACCATTGTATTAATCTAGGGATGGTAGTTTAATTGCAATGCATATTATAGGAAGAATTCATGCTAAACATGATTAATGATGGTCAAGGTCCTATGCATTTTGACTTGGGGGATACCAATTCTCCTATGTTTGAAGTTGGGCAAACATCGCACACTAAAAAAAGAAGAGTCAGCCAAGAGGTCCGACGTTCACAAGCTTTGAATATGTGTTGTTGGTTGAATCTTGGTTGGCCTCAAGTATGGATCCAATATGTGGAACCGAGCAAAATGGCGTCAAATATTGGCAAAACATCCACAAACTCTACCACGAGCAAAAACACTATGTGAAACCGAACCCTATCCATACCACCCGCATTGAGGGATTTCACCAACATAGATGGTCCACCATCCAAGAGAGGGTCAACAAGTTTGTTGGTTACTACACACAAGTTGTTCGCTGGAACCAAAGTTGTATGGGAGTCCAAAGCAATGCAGCTTTGACGGCGAGTTTGCACCAACAAACTGAGGGCAAGCCATTCACTTTGTCCCATTGTTGTTGAAATTTAATGGGAAACCAAAGTGGCAAACCGTAGTTGAGGAGCTCAAAGACGGCACCAAGAAGATGAAGGAAAAAATATGGCTCTAGCTCCCATCAATCTAATGGATTGAATGACGAAGAGGACCAAAGTGGAGGGGCGGACGTACATACCACCATGCCAAAGAGGAACCAATAGGTGATGGCAAACAAGTGGGAGAAAGAAAGGGCCGTGCGTGATATCACGACGAGCAAAATGTGATGGAACCTAAACCGGCAGATCTCACGGTAAGGGATCCTAAGCTATGCGTCTAGGAACGATGATAACAAAGAAATAAGGTTTTACCTAGGTTCGGGCTCTGCGAGGAGATAATACCCTACGTCTTGCTTGTGAGTGTGTACAAAGTACATGTATGTACCAAGAAGATTGTGAGTATGAGAATCTTCTTATCACGAGCCAGGCCCCTCGGTAGGGTACATGATCCTTGTCGGCTACGTAGTGGGAGACAGAGTTCTCCACGTATCCAACATTTTCATGTACACCAAGTCTTTTGTAACCTTCTAATTATAAGCCATGGGCCGCTCGATGTGTCCCAGGTCGGAACCGACAAAGGGGTCCTCCGCCCGGACCACCAGGACAGGAGTCGACATGATGAGACGCCCCTTAGCCGGGACACCGTCAAAATGTCCGCCACATATATGCAAAATGGGAGCTTGAAAAGGCGGCGACAATGCAACGAATTGAGCTCGAGAGAAAGAAATTGAGGCTTTGAGAGAAACGGAGGAGTCGAGGATCATGTTGCAGGACACTGGCCTGTTGGTGATAAAAGTAACAAGTGGTTGATCAGCATGAAGAAGAGGATCAACGAAGGAAAATAGAGGCGTCTGATTCATTCGTGTATATAGTTTACCTATGTATGAATTGTTGAATCTTATGTTGGCATGTGTTGAATTGTGGTTCATTTTGTTTTGTCGAATTGTTGATTTAGTTATGAATTTGTGCTATATGTACGAGGATTTGAATAGGGGGATGTGGTTGTCTGAAAAGATAAATGAGCACTGTCAGGAGCCGCGTCATCGGCCGTCCAGACTCCTGACCTCGTGAGCAGGAGAGCCACCGGAAGAAGTCTGTCGGGCACGTCCGCCTAGCGACAACGCAGGTCGGTGGCAGGAAACCCGAGCCGGAACCTCCTGCGTATCTGGATCTCCCCCAGAACCTACCATAGCCGTCGTCGACCCTGATGACAGGCACAAGACAAGAGGACGAGCTGCACGCACGCGTTGCCGAGCAGGAGCCCGCCGGCGTCGGCGTCCCGCCCCAACACGCAGCATACGTGCCCAAGTGTCGTGGGAAACGAACACCTATGGGATCGCTATCGAGCGGATCCCTTTACGGTTCGGCAAGGGGAGAGGATTGCACAAAGAGCAGAACTAACGAACAGCACGCGGGGATTTACCCAGGTTCGGGCCGCACGGATGCGTAAAACCCTACTCCTGCTTTGATTGTATTATTGTGGATGTTCTTGGCCAAGTTCTGGGAGCTACAGTATTCAGTAGCTACGCATGCAGAATGGGCTTCCGAAGTTCTTGTCCCGCCCTCTTTGTACGCCTCGGGCCTCCTTTTATACGAGTCAAAGGGGCTACCACAGTGGCGTACGAGATAAGGCATGAGGTGGAAAGTAGCTATAGTGTTACCACAGTATTATCATACCTAACCCTGACGGCTTAGGACAAACTCATTAAATGCACCGTGAGGTGTCCGTCGAGGTGTCCCTTAGCGTCTCGGGCTTGGAAAAGCTTTACAGGGGATGGGCAAAAGCAGCCATCCCATCAGCACCGCTTAAGCATCGCGTGGCCAGCATTACGCCACGTCATCATGAGGACAAACCCTAAACGACAAAGCTGGCCGCTGCACTGGAGCGATAGCGCTGCACTGTGCAGAGCCTTGCCCGGACTGAATCCTTGCCGGGCCCGGGGCTTGCCGGGACCGAATCCTTGCCGGGCCCGGGGCTTGCCGGGACCGGGTCTTGCCGGGCACGAAGCTTCGCCGGCAAGGGCCTTGCCGGGCGCGAGGCCTTGCCGGCAAGGGTCTTGCCGGGCCTCCGCAACCCTTTGGCCTTCTGTCTGGTCGTTGACTTGAACGTCTCCTTGGCATCTTAGTCTCGTGATTACTCCTAGCTATTCCCCGGTAAGGCTTGCCGCGGTATGGCTACAACTGCCCGTGCACAAGTAAGGGGTACTAAAAAGACCCATACTTTAGTACACCGACAGGAGCCCCCGGGCCTAGGCCATACACGGGTGCCAGGCCTGTTGGGCTAGGCCCAAAACAGTGCACGGGCACGCGTGGCAGGGAATAACTGCTCGCAATCATTATCCCTTTTACCACGCCCCTCCACTATGCGCATTAATCGCGCGACGTGGGAGACGTGGGCGGAAACTCCGCTGCAAAAGCGGGCGGTAAAGAGCCTGCCTCGCGCCTTCCCCATAAAAAGGGAATCGCAGAGGGCACTGCTCATTTACCCTCCTCCGCCTTTCCAATCTCAATCTCAGAACCGTCGCCGTCGTCTTCTTCCTCGCGCCCAAAGCAGAGCTTGTCTCCCTCCACCCTCCTCCACCGTGCTCTCGACGTCTTCAGCGCCCACCTCCATAGCCACCATGCCACCTAAGCCGAGCAAGGGCAAGGCGGCGGAAGCGGCCACCGCGGAGCAGGTTGGCGAAGATGCGGAAGGAACGTGCTATCTTCCCCTCGACGCTGGACGCGGAGACCTTGAAGAAGAGGTACCAGTTCGCATGGGCGACTGAGACCACGACGCATCCAGCCACCAAAGTGAGTGTAGCTTCTCGTAGGGCAGAGCCAGGAGATTATCCCTTCTTTGCCGATTACTTCTCGTGCGGCCTCTGTCCTCCGTACTCGGATTTCTTCGTAGATATCATGCTCACCTACGGCTTCCAGCTGCTAGATTTCACGCCGAATGCCGTGACTTGTATGTCCGTCTTCGCGCACCTTTGCGAGAATTTCGTTGGGGTCATCCCGAGCACTGCACTTTTCCGGCACTACTTCTACCCCCGCATCCAAAAGGGCGACGTCCTCTCCGGCAACATCGCTTGGATTCCGAGGACGGCAACCAAGGAGACGTACCCAGAGGGGCTCTACCGCGAGAGATGGGATGAGTGGCGCGGCAAGTGGTGCTGGGTTCGGGAAAAAGAGCCCAAACCGTTCTGCGAGGTGCGAAAGCAGAAGGTGGTCCGCGGCAAGGATTGGGGCACCGCGAACCCTGACGACAGCAAGCTCACCATCGCCATCACCAGGATACTGCGCCTCAGGGCTGCCGGGTTGAAGGTGGAGATGATTGCTTCGGATTTCCTTCGCCGGCGCATCGCCCCACTGCAGAACAAGGGGCGCCCTGCCTGGGAGTACGCGAACGCCGCCGACGTCATGAGGGTGCGGCCTGGGCTGGATAATGATCTGACAGCCATAGGGCACGCGGCCCTCTGCCAACAGATGTTCAAATCTGGAGCAGTGGGAGACTTGCCGGCAGGCGTCGTCCCACTATGCAACAACTCGTCGCTGACCTCCATCATCGCCATGATGCCGGTGTTCAATGCCCATAGCATCGACGAGAGGTGGATCGAGCCGTCCGCGGAGCAGGCGCTGGCGTTCTTCGACAACTTGACGGAGAAGGCCATCCGCGGGGAGAACCTTGTCCGCGCCACCACGGAGGAGGAGCTCGCCTACATCGCCGGCAGGGCGGAAGAGGCGAACCTTGCCGAAGAAGCTGGCAGCACTGAGTCCAGCGAAGGCGAGGACTTGCTGCGGGAAGATCTTGCCGGGCGGGGTCAGGCTACCGGGGAGCCGAGCGGAGCCGCTGCCGCGAGTTCTTCTGCCGGAGGCGCCGCCGAAGAGGAAGAAGAGGAGGAGGAAGAGCCCCCAACTCTTCAACACAGGAAGAGGCGCGTCCTCCGGAAGAACACCACTGGCGCTCCAGCCCGCCAACCTTCCTCAAGCAGCGAGGCTTCCGGCAAAGGGGCGGCCGGCGAGGTCGCACCGCAAACTGCCGCTGCCAAGCGGCCTAGGACCAATCCTCCTCCTCCTCCGTCAGGAACTGCGGCGGGGGTCGGCTTCGACCTCTCCGCCATCAGTTCCGAGGAAGAAGAAGAAGAGTAAGAGTCCCGCCACAGCCTTGATTCTTATCCTTCTAGTTTTGCTTGATTAACTTGCTCTGTTTTTGCCTCCTCAGGGATGCGGAGACTCTGGCGCAGAGGGTGGCGAAGAGGGCCAAGACCTCAACAAGCGTCGAGCCGCCGGCAAGCACCTCGGGCGTGCCGGAAACGGTTCTCGTCAGCTCGGAGTCAAGCCCAGAACGCAACCCTCGATGCAGCCCTCGACGCAGCCCTCGACACAGCCCCCGGCGCAGCCCCCAGCGTGAGTCTTCTACTCACTACCCACTGGCGCGTGCCGGGGTGTGCATCTTCTCTGCTGACATCTCCGGGCGTGCAGGAGCAGAGCAACAGCGAGAAGCAACAGCGGGAGCTGCCTCTCCCATGCCACCTCCGTCGACCACACCGCCCAGGGGCGAGTCTTCGGGCAATCTCTACCGCGACGAAGGGGAGGGGCCGGCAAGTGCAGGCTCCGGCAACCCCTTCCTTGACGCAGGTAAATTTACTTGCCCCAAAGAACTCTTGTCGCTTTGGTTTTTCTTCTTTTTGTCTTCTTGAACTTCCTTCCCAGCTTCATCCTAATCAACTCCTTGGCTTTCAATCTTCTTCTGACAGAGCTCATGGACATTGACGTTGTCATTGAAGAGACTGCCAAGGATGCCGCCACTGAAGCCGACAAGGTTGCCGCCGAGGAGGCCGCCAAGCATGCCGCCGCCGAGGCCGCCAAAGCTGCTGCCGCCGAGGCTGCTGCCGTTGAGGCCGCCAAGGCTGCTGCCGCCGAGGCCGCCAAGGCCGCTGCCGCTGAGGCCGCCAAGGCCGCTGCTGCCGAGGCCGCCAAGGCCGCTGCCGCTGAGGCCGCCAAGGCCGCGCAAGAGGAGGCCGCCAAGATGTCCGCCGAGGGAGCCGGCGAGGAGACCCGCAGCCATACTGACGACGCTTCCGCCGCAGGAGCGCTAGGCGCTTCTACTGCCGCGGGGCCCTCAACTGCCGAAGACCAACCCTCGTCGTCCCAGGCCCCTTCCTCAAGCCAATACATCAGGGCCGGCAAGAACATTGTCAGCATGCCGGGGTCGGCAAGCATCGAAGAGCTGGTTGAAGGAGAACATCTTGACGGGGAAATCACCACCGCCGCCGCCAGTGAGCCCAAGGAGGAGCAGCTACTTCAAGCCATGAATGACAACTATCAGAAGCTCCAAACGCTCTACCGTGCCCGGAAGGAGAAACTGGATTCCCGGGCAGCGCTCGTCGAGGCCGCGGAAGGAGACTTCCAACAACGCGTCGCGGAGACACAGGCTTGGTATGGCGAGGCCCTCCAAGAGCTGAATACTTACCGGGAGTAGCTGGCGGAAGAGCGGAACATCCTCCTGCTGAAGCAATCAGACATCGAGAAAGCGCAGGAGGAGGCCGCCCAACAAGCCGCCGCGGCAGAAGCCCTCTTGACGCAGCGCCGCATCAGCCTTGACGCTCAAGAAGAGGACCTTGCCGCGCGCGAGGCGGTGCTTGCCGCCAAGCTTCGCAACAAGGATGAAGAGATCGAAAGTCTTGTCGCACGGCGGGTCCAGGAGCTTGAGCAGGAACACTTGAAGGCGCTCAGAGCTCTAACTGAAGACCACGCCGGCAAGCTCAAAGAGGCCCTCAACGCTGCCGGAGCTGCGGAGACCGCCAAGAACTTGCTGGAGGAGAAGACGAAGCAGCTGGAGGCCGCTCTCGAGGACCACGGCAAGAAGGTCTCAGCACTCGAGGCCGAGAGAGACAAGGCTCTCCATAGCCTGATGGAGACGCAGGCTGCCGCGTCCGAGAAGGTCCAGCAGCTTTCCTCCGCCAAGGACTCCATTGAAGATCTGAAGCTGAAGCTATCCACGCTGGAGGAGTCTCTTGAGGCCGCCCGAGTTCGCGAGAAGACTCTTATCAAAGACCTCCACGACGAACAGGAGTTGTTCCAGAGCGCCGCCACCACCCACAACGAGTACACTTCTAGTGTGAAGCTCTGGACTGCCAGGCTGGCGGACGTCGCCGAGAAGCTTGGCGCGGAGCTGGAGGCCATGGACTTGCCGGGCTTCGGATACCCTGTCGACGACAACATATCCTCAAGTGCCAGGCTAACCATGTTCTTCGACAAGCTCGTCGACGCCCTCAAGCTACTCCAGGCGAACCAGACAAGCAAGCTGGCCGACGAATCCCGGAAACTCTGCCAGCTCGTCCTCCGCAAGGTGTTGATGAAGGTGGCGTACAGGAACCCTGGCATCGACCTCTCCAAAGCCTTGAAGAGCTTGCTGAAGGACGCGGACGTCAAGGCTCTCGAGGAGCTTGTCGCGCCCATCGTCGATCGGGTGAGCCAGGTGAAGAGGGTCGAGGGCAATCACCGGGACTAGCCACATCCGCCTCATCTCTTCTCCATCTTGCCGCCGGCGTCATATGTAAAAGACAATTTGTCTTATGTCAGAAACGCGGCAAGCACTGGATGTAATATAACTTGCTCTCTTTGAATTATGGCATGCTATTCCCTTTGTTCAATTTCCTTCTGTATAGCATATACCCTACGCTTTGCTGGGAACTTGCCGGAGCATAACCCCGTCGCGAGCGCTGGATTCGGGTCGTCAGCAGCTTGCGGGCAGTGCTGCTCACGGCAAGAAATCTTGACGCTTTTAGCGCGGCCACCTAGACTGTTGAGCGGACTCGAAACAGAGTAAGGGCGCAGCCGATCACGACAAGATTCCATCGCGTGCAGGTTTTGTTGGAAATATGCCCTAGAGGCAATAATAAATTGGTTATTATTATATTTCCTTGTTCATGATAATCGTTTATTATCCATGCTATAATTGTATTGATTGGAAACTCAAATACATGTGTGGGTACATAGACAACACTGTGTCCCTAGTAAGCCTCTAGTTGACTAGCTCGTTGATCAAAGATGGTTAAGGTTTCCTAGCCATTGACATGAGATGTCATTTGATAACGGGATCACATCATTGGGAGAATGATGTGATGGACAAGACCCAAACTGTAAACGTAGCATTTGATCGTGTCAGTTTATTGCTATTGTTTTCTGCATGTCAAGTATCTGTTCCTTTGACCATGAGATCATGCAACTCACTGACACCGGAGGAATACCTTGTGTGTATCAAACGTCGCAACGTAACTGGATGACTATAAAGGTGCTCTACAGGTATCTCCGAGGGTGTCTGTTGGGTTGGCATGGATCAAGACTGGGATTTGTTACTCCGTATGACGGAGAGGTATCTCAGGGCCCACTCGGTAATACAACATCACAATGAGCCTTGCAAGCAATGTGACTAAAGTGTTAGCCACGAGATCTTGTATTACGGAACGAGTAAAGAGACTTGCCGGTAACGAGATTGAACTAGGTATAGTGATACCGACGATCGAATCTCGGGCAAGTAACATACCGAAGAACAAAGGGAACAGCATACGGGATTAACTGAATCCTTGACATAGAGGTTTGACCGATAAAGATCTTCGTAGAATATGTAGGAGCCAATATGGGCATCCAGGTCCCGCTATTGGTTATTGATCGTAGAGGTGTCTCGGTCATGTCTACATAGTTCTCGAACCCGCAGGGTCTACACACTTAACGTTTGGTGACGATTAGTATAATTGAGTTATTATGTTGGTGACCGAAAGTTGTTCGGAGTCCCGGATAAGATCCCGGACATGACGAGGATCTCCGGAATAGTCCGGAGGTAAAGATTGATATATGTGATAATAGTGTTTTGATCTCCGGAAGGGTTCCGGAGTTCACCGGAAGGGGTTCCGGATGTTTACCGAAGTGTTCGGGTGCAGCAACACTTTATATGGGCCAAAGGGATAAAGCCCACGAGGTATTGGAAAGTGCAAAAGTAGTTTTGCCGCCGCGTAAGCGGTACTACCGCTTGGTGAAGCGGTACTACCGCCCGAGCGGTACTACCGCTTGTGTGAAGCGGTACTACCGCCCAAGCGGTACTACCGCTTGTGAGCGGTACTACCGCTTGTGCGCGGCTGTGCACAGTTCGGCCGGGATCCGAGTTGGACTCTTTCCCTGCGGGCCAAACCGACCTTGTGCGGGCAAAACCGACCTGGAGGAGGCTTTTACTCCAAGTTTAGACCCCAAGGCTCAACATATAAATAGAGGGGCAGGGCTAGCACACGGGACACATCAGGATTTCCCAAGCCGTGTGCCGGCAACCCTAGCCCTCTAGTTCTTCCGTCATAATCTCCGTAGCGCTTGGCGAAGCCCTGCAGAGATTGTTCCTCACCACCATCACCACGCCGTCGTGCTGCTGGAACTCAACCACTACTTCACCATCGCTCGCTGGATCGAGGAGGTGAAGGCGTCATCAAGCCGTACGTGTGTTGAACGCGGAGGTGCCGTCCGTTCGGCGCTAGTTCGTGATCGGATCGAGGGACGACTTGCGATTTGGATCGCGGAGACGTTCGACTACATCAACCGCGTTTCTTAAACGCTTCCGCTTAGCGATCTACAAGGGTATGTAGATTCACTCTCCCTCTCGTAGATGCTCATCACCATGGATAGATCTTGTGTGTGCGTAGGAAAATTTTTGTTTCCCATGCAACGTTCTCCAACAGTGGCATCATGAGCTAGGTCTATGCGTAGATGAGATCTCGAGTAGAACACAAACGAGTTGTGGGCGTGGATGTATACATATTGCTTGCCGTTACTAGTTGATATTTGATTCGGCGGTACTGTGAGATGAAGCGGCCCGGACCGACATTACGCGTACACTTACGCGAGACAGGTTCCTTCAACTGACATGTAACTTCGTTGCATAAAGATGGCTAGCGGGTGTCTGTCTCTCTCACTTTAGTTGAATCGATTTCAATGAAGAGGGTTCTTTTAGAAGATCAAAAAGCAATCACTACACCACGTTGTGGTTTTGCGTAGGTAAGAACGGTTCTTGCAAACCCGTAGCAGCCACGTAAAATTTGCAACAACAATTAGAGGACGTCTAACTTGTTTTTGCAGGGTATGTTGTGATGTGATATGGCCAATTACATGATGAGATATATGTGATGTATGAGATGATCATGTTTTGTATAGAATATCACGACTTGCATGTCGATGAGTACGGCAACTGGCAGGAGCCATAGAGTTGTCTTTAATTATTGTATGACCTGCGTGTCAATCATTAAGCGCTATGTAATGCTTTACTTTATCGCTAAACGTTAGCAATAGTCGTGGAAGCAACAGTCGGCGCGACAACCTTATGGCGACACGTTGATGGAGATCAAGATGATGGAGATCATGGTGTCATGCCGGTGACGATGGAGATCATGCCGGTGCTTTGGAGATGGAGATCAAAAGCACAAGTTCATGGCCATATCATGTCACTTATGATTTGCATGTGATGTTAATCCTTTTATGCATCTTATTTTGCTTAGGACGACGGTAGCATTATAAGGTGATCCCTCACTTAAATTTCAAGATAAATTGTGTTCTCCCCAAGTGTGCACCGTTGCGAAAGTTCGTCGTTTCGAGACACGCCGTGATGATCGGGTGTGATAGACTCTACGTTCGCATACAACGGGTGCAAGCCATGTTGCACGTGCGGAACACTCGGGTTAAACTTGACGAGCCTAGCATGTACAGACATGGCCTCGGAACACAAGAGACCGAAAGGTCGAACATGAGTCATATAGTAGATATGATCAACATGAAGATGTTCACCATTGAAACCACCTCAACTCACGTGATGATCGGACTTGAGTTGGTGGATTTGGATCATGTTACACTCGAATGACCGGAGGGATGTCAATTTGAGTGGGAGTTTTTAAGTAATATGATTAACTAAACTCATTATCTAGAACAATAGTCTAAGTTGTCTTTGCTATATTTATGTTGTAGATCATGGCTCGCGCAGTAGCACCCCTGAATTTTAATGCGTTCCTAGAGAAAGCTAAGTTGAAAGATGATGGAAGTAACTTTGTGGACTGGGCCCGTAATCTAAGGATTATCCTTACGGCTTCCCAGAAGGCTTATGTCCTTGATGCACCGCTTGGTGATCCACCCGCTCCAGTTGAGTCTCTAGACGTTGTGAACGCCTGGCAGGCTCGTTCTGATGATTACTCAATAGTTCAATGTGCAATGTTGTATGGCTTAGAACCGGGACTTCAAAGACGTTTTGAACGTCATGGAGCATATGAGATGTTCCAGGAGTTGAAGTTTATCTTTCAGAAGAATGCCCGGATCGAGAGATATGAGATCTCCGATAAGTTCTATGCTTGCAAGATGGAGGAGAACGGGTCTATCAGTGATCACGTGCTCAGAATGTCTGGGTACTCCACCCGTCTGGCTGAGTTAGGGATGCCCCTTCCGCCAGAGGCTATCACTGACAGAGTTCTTCAATCATTGCCACCTAGCTACAAGAGCTTCGTGTTGAACTATAACATGCACGGGATGAACAAGTCAGTCGCCGAGCTGTTTGCGATGCTGAAAGCCGCTGAGTCTGAAATTCAGAAGGAGCATCAAGTGTTGATGGTCAATAAAACCACTAGTTTCAAGAAAAATGGCAAGGGTAAGAAGGGTAACTCCAAGCAGAGTGGCAAAGCAGTTGCTCCTCTCGTGAAGAAACCCAAGGCTGGACCCAAACCAGAAACTGTGTGTTTTCATTGCAAGGGAACTGGACACTGGAAGCGGAATTGCCCCAAGTATTTGGCTGACAAGAAGGCGGTCAACAACAAACAAGGTATATATGATATACATGTTATTGATGTGTACCTTACCAACTCTCGTTGTAGTGCCTGGGTATTTGATACCGGCGCGGTTGCTCATATTTGCAACTCAAAACAGGAACTGCGGAATAGACGGAGGCTGGCAAAGGACGAAGTGACGATGCGCGTGGGAAATAGTTCCAAGGTTGATGTGATCGCCGTCGGCACGCTCGCTCTTCGATTACCGTCGGGATTAGTGATGAACCTAAATAAGTGTTATTTGGTGCCTGCGTTAAGCATGAACATTATATCTGGATCTTGTTTATTGCGAGACGGTTACTCATTTAAATCAGAGAATAATGGTTGTTCTATTTATATGAGTAATATCTTTTATGGTCATGCACCCAATGTGAGGGGTTTATTCTTGTTGAATCTCGATAGTAATGATACACATGTTCATAACATTGATGCCAAAAGATATAGAATTGATAATGATAATACCACTTTCTTGTGGCACTGCCGTTTAGGTCATATTGGCGTAAAACGCATGAAGAAGCTCCATGCTGATGGACTTTTGGAGTCACTTGATTTTGAATCACTTGACACATGTGAGCCATGCCTCATGGGCAAGATGACTAAAACGCCGTTCTCTGGAACAATGGAACGGGCAAGTGACTTATTGGAAATCATACATACTGATGTGTGCGGTCCGATGAGTATTGAGGCGCGCGGTGGTTATCGTTACTTTCTCACCTTCACTGATGACTTAAGTAGATATGGGTATATTTACTTAATGAAACACAAGTCTGAAACATTTGAAAAGTTCAAACAATTTCAGAGTGAAGTTGAGAATCATCGTAACAAGAAGATTAAATTCCTACGATCTGATCGAGGGGGAGAATATCTGAGTTATGAGTTTGGCAGTCACTTAAGACAGTGTGGAATTGTTTCACAATTGACACCGCCTGGAACACCACAGCGTAATGGTGTGTCCGAACGTCGTAATCGAACCTTATTGGATATGGTGCGATCTATGATGTCTCTTGCCGATTTGCCACTATCGTTTTGGGGTTATGCATTAGAGACAGCTGCATTCACTTTAAATAGGGCACCATCGAAATCCGTTGAGACAACGCCATATGAACTTTGGTTTGACAAGAAGCCAAAGCTGTCGTTTCTTAAAGTTTGGGGATGTGATGCTTATGTCAAAAAGCTTCAGCCTGAAAAGCTGGAACCCAAAGCGGAGAAATGCGTCTTCATAGGATACCCAAAAGAGACAGTTTGGTATACCTTCTACCTCAGATCCGAAGGCAAAGTGTTTGTCGCTAAAAACGGAACATTTCTTGAGAAAGAGTTTCTCTCGAAAGAATTGAGTGGGAGGAAGATAGAACTTGATGAGGTTGTTGAACCTTTACTTCAACCTGAGAGTAGCGCAGCGCAGAAAGTTGTTTCTGTGGAGCCTACATTAGCTGAAGAGGAAGTTAATGATGATGATCATGAAGCTTTGGATCAAGTTGCTGTCGAACCTCGTAGGTCGACAAGGACGCGTACTGCTCCTGAGTGGTACGGCAACCCTGTCTTAGAGGTCATGTTGTTAAACAACGATGAACCTACGAGCTATGGAGAAGCGATGATGGGCCCGGATTCCGAGAAGTGGTTAGAGGCCATGAAATCCGAGATGGGATCCATGTATGAAAACAAAGTATGGACTTTGGAAGTATTACCTGAAGGGCGTAAGGCCATTCAGAACAAATGGATCTTTAAGAGGAAGACGGACGCGGACGGTAATGTCACCGTCTATAAAGCTCGACTTGTGGCAAAGGGTTTTTCACAAGTTCAAGGAGTTGACTACGATGAGACCTTCTCACCCGTAGCGATGCTTAAGTCCGTCAGAATCATGTTAGCAATAGCTGCCTTTTTCGATTATGAAATTTGGCAGATGGATGTCAAAACAGCGTTCCTTAACGGTTACCTTAAGGAAGAGTTGTATATGATACAACCAGAAGGTTTTGTCAATCCAGAGAATGCTGACAAAGTTTGCAAACTCCAGCGATCCATTTATGGACTGGTGCAAGCATCTCGGAGTTGGAATCTTCGTTTTGATAAAGTGATCAAAGCGTTCGAGTTTATACAAGTTTACGGAGAAGCTTGTATTTACAAGAAAGTGAGTGGGAGCTCTATAGCGTTTCTAATATTATATGTGGATGACATATTGCTGATTGGAAACAATATAGAAATGCTGGAAAGCGTAAAGGAATATTTGAACAAGAGTTTTTCAATGAAGGACCTAGGAGAAGCTGCTTTCATATTAGGCATCAAGATCTATAGAGATAGATCAAGACGCTTAATAGGACTTTCACAAAGCACATACCTTGATAAGATTTTGAAGAAGTTCAAAATGGATCAGTCCAAGAAGGGGTTCTTGCCTGTATTGCAAGGTGTGAAGTTGAGTAAGACTCAATGCCCAGTGACTGCAGAAGATAGAGAAAAGATGAGTGTCATCCCCTATGCTTCGGCCATAGGCTCTATCATGTATGCAATGCTGTGCACAAGACCCGATGTCAGCCTTGCCATAAGTATGGTCGGAAGGTTTCAAAGTGATCCAGGAATGGAACACTGGACGGCGGTCAAGAATATCCTGAAGTACCTGAAAAGGACTAAGGACACGTTTCTCGTTTATGGAGGTGATCAAGAGCTCGTCGTAAAGGGTTACGTCGATGCAAGCTTTGACACTGATCCGGATGACTCTAAGTCGCAAACCGGATACGTATTTATTCTTAATGGGGGTGCGGTTAGCTGGTGCAGTTCCAAGCAAAGCGTGGTAGCTGATTCTACATGCGAAGCGGAGTACATCGCTGCCTCGGAGGCAGCGAAGGAAGGTGTCTGGATGAAGGAGTTCATGACAGATCTTGGAGTAGTGCCTAGTGCGCTTAACCCAATGACTCTGTTTTGTGATAATACTGGTGCCATTGCTCTAGCCAAGGAACCAAGATTTCACAAGAGGACCAGACACATAAAGCGACGTTTCAATTCCATCCGCGATTACATCAAGGAGGACGACATAAATATTTGCAAAGTACACACGGATCTAAATGTTGCAGATCCGATGACTAAACCTCTTCCAAGGGCTAAACATGAACAACACCAGAACTGCATGGGTGTTCGATTCATTACAATGTAAATCACATAGTGATGTGAACTAGATTATTGACTCTAGTGCAAGTGGGAGACTGTTGGAAATATGCCCTAGAGGCAATAATAAATTGGTTATTATTATATTTCCTTGTTCATGATAATCGTTTATTATCCATGCTATAATTGTATTGATTGGAAACTCAAATACATGTGTGGGTACATAGACAACACTGTGTCCCTAGTAAGCCTCTAGTTGACTAGCTCGTTGATCAAAGATGGTTAAGGTTTCCTAGCCATTGACATGAGATGTCATTTGATAACGGGATCACATCATTAGGAGAATGATGTGATGGACAAGACCCAAACTGTAAACGTAGCATTTGATCGTGTCAGTTTATTGCTATTGTTTTCTGCATGTCAAGTATCTGTTCCTTTGACCATGAGATCATGCAACTCACTGACACCGGAGGAATACCTTGTGTGTATCAAACGTCGCAACGTAACTGGGTGACTATAAAGGTGCTCTACAGGTATCTCCGAGGGTGTCTGTTGGGTTGGCATGGATCAAGACTGGGATTTGTTACTCCGTATGACGGAGAGGTATCTCAGGGCCCACTCGGTAATACAACATCACAATGAGCCTTGCAAGCAATGTGACTAAAGTGTTAGCCACGAGATCTTGTATTACGGAACGAGTAAAGAGACTTGCCGGTAACGAGATTGAACTAGGTATAGTGATACCGACGATCGAATCTCGGGCAAGTAACATACCGAAGAACAAAGGGAACAACATACGGGATTAACTGAATCCTTGACATAGAGGTTCGACCGATAAAGATCTTCGTAGAATATGTAGGAGCCAATATGGGCATCCAGGTCCCGCTATTGGTTATTGATCGTAGAGGTGTCTCGGTCATGTCTACATAGTTCTCGAACCCGCAGGGTCTACACACTTAACGTTTGGTGACGATTAGTATAATTGAGTTATTATGTTGGTGACCGAAAGTTGTTCGGAGTCCCGGATAAGATCCCGGACATGACGAGGATCTCCGGAATAGTCCGGAGGTAAAGATTGATATATGTGATAATAGTGTTTTGATCTCCGGAAGGGTTCCGGAGTTCACCGGAAGGGGTTCCGGATGTTTACCGAAGTGTTCGGGTGCAGCAACACTTTATATGGGCCAAAGGGATAAAGCCCACGAGGTATTGGAAAGTGCAAAAGTAGTTTTGCCGCCGCGTAAGCGGTACTACCGCTTGGTGAAGCGGTACTACCGCCCGAGCGGTACTACCGCTTGTGTGAAGCGGTACTACCGCCCAAGCGGTACTACCGCTTGTGAGCGGTACTACCGCTTGTGCGCGGCTGTGCACAGTTCGGCCGGGATCCGAGTTGGACTCTTTCCCTGCGGGCCAAACCGACCTTGTGCGGGCAAAACCGACCTGGAGGAGGCTTTTACTCCAAGTTTAGACCCCAAGGCTCAACATATAAATAGAGGGGCAGGGCTAGCACACGGGACACATCAGGATTTCCCAAGCCGTGTGCCGGCAACCCTAGCCCTCTAGTTCTTCCGTCATAATCTCCGTAGCGCTTGGCGAAGCCCTGCAGAGATTGTTCCTCACCACCATCACCACGCCGTCGTGCTGCTGGAACTCAACCACTACTTCACCATCGCTCGCTGGATCGAGGAGGTGAAGGCGTCATCAAGCCGTACGTGTGTTGAACGCGGAGGTGCCGTCCGTTCGGCGCTAGTTCATGATCGGATCGAGGGACGACTTGCGATTTGGATCGCGGAGACGTTCGACTACATCAACCGCGTTTCTTAAACGCTTCCGCTTAGCGATCTACAAGGGTATGTAGATTCACTCTCCCTCTCGTAGATGCTCATCACCATGGATAGATCTTGTGTGTGCGTAGGAAAATTTTTGTTTCCCATGCAACGTTCTCCAACAGGTTTTCCATACAAAGCCGAAATCGTTCAAGGGAATACAGCCTTACAAAAATCAAAATCTGCTTAAGGGGTTTAGCAACTTAGCTCTGCTTTTCGTCGCTATTCTTTTTCTTCCGGCAAGGCGCCAACCTTGAACGTCGTCTGGTATCTCGTCTGGTATCCATACCACTATTCTCCTTCCCCCCCGGCAAACTTGCGCGCGAGGGAATCTTCTGTCTCTTGAGAAAAAGAAAGAAGAGAAAATAAAAGTATGGAACCTTGACGGTTCGTTAGCTCTTACCGGGATCGAGTGCAATACACATCTCAGATAACACATGCATATATATGACATGGAAATCAACAAGAAACGTAAAGCACACAGATCTTATTAAATATGCACAAAGGACGTGCCTGCTCTGTACAAAGGATTACATGCCAGGGGCAACACTTGTACAGAATGGCGTTGCCGGGATCTTGCCGGAGCGTTACGCTGCCGCGAGCGCTGGATTCGGGTCGTCAGCAGCCTGCTGGCCGTATCGCTATCACAGCAAGAAACCCGAACAACCGCGCCTTACGGGTAGAACCTGCGAAGGTGCTCGATGTTCCAGGAGTTGCTCACTGGCAAGCCCTCTTCGGTCTCCAGGCGGACAGCGCCAGGCCTGGTGACTCGCACTACCCGGTAAGGGCCTTCCCACTTCGGCGTCAACTTGTTGGAATTCTTGGCCGACTGAACGCGCCGAAGAACAAGGTCGCCTTCCTCAAGACTCCGGGCATGAACCTTGCGGTTATGGTAGCGGCGCAAAGCTTGCTGGTAGCGAGCGGCTCGCACAGCAGCCCGAAGACGGTTCTCCTCAAGGAGCAGCGCGTCATCTTGCCGCAGTTGCTCTTGCTCAAGCTCATCATAAGCGAGCACTCGAGGCGACCCGTATATGAGTTCCGTGGGGAGAACTGCTTCCGCTCCGTAGACCAGAGCGAAGGGCGTCTGGCCGGTGGCTCGATTCGGCGTCGTCCTGATCGACCAAAGAACCGCCGGCAGCTCATCAATCCAGCGTCTTCCATGCTTGTGCAGCTTGTCGAAAGTTCTGGTCTGGAGACCACGCAACACTTCAGCGTTCGCCCTTTCCGCTTGGCCATTGCTTCTCGGGTGAGCAACAGAGGCAAAACAAATCTTGCCGCCAAGGTCTTGGACGTACTGCATGAAGGTGCGGCTTGTGAACTGCGTACCGTTGTCGGTGATGATCCTATTCGGCACACCAAAACGGCACACAATCCCCTTGAAGAACTTGACTGCTGACTGTGCTGTCACCCTCCTCACTGCTTCCACTTCTGGCCACTTCGTGAACTTGTCGATAGCGACGTACAAGTACTCGAAGCCCCCGGCAGCGCGGGGGAAGGGACCTAGTATGTCGAGCCCCCAGACCGAGAAGGGCCAGGAGAGAGGGATCGTCTGGAGAGCTTGAGCTGGCTGATGAAGTTGCTTCGAATGAAACTGGCACGCTTCACACTTGGTTACTAGTGCCGTTGCATCCTGGAGGGCAGTAGGCCAGAAGAATCCTTGCCGGAATGCCTTGCCGACAAGGGCTCTCGAGCCTATGTGGGATCCACATATGTCCCCATGAATCTCTGCCAACAGCTCTAGTCCATCCTCCCGAGGAATGCACCTCAATTTCACACCGTTAGGTCTCTTTCTGTACAGGACGTCGTCGACGAACTGGTACATACTTGACTGACGGGCTACTTTCTTAGCTTCTTCCTGCTCCTCAGGGAGTTCTCCTGTCTGAAGGAAATGGACTATTTGCTGTGCCCATGCCGGAGCTTGTGGCTCGACGACAAGGACTAAAGGCGACTCTTCAGCTGCGGGAGCATTTGCTTCTACGGCAAGAACCTGAGGTTCTTGGCGGAGCAGCTGCTCACCGGCAACTGGTATTTCTTCGGCAGCAGGGGCGCTTGCTTCGGCGGCAAGAACCCGGGGTTCTGCACGAAGCCGCTGCTCATCGGCAACCGGTATTTCTTCGGCAGCAGGGGCGCTTGCTTCGGCGGCAGGAACCTGAGGTTCTGCGCGAAGCCGCTGCTCACCGGCAACCGTGTCGTTCCCGGCAAGATCCTTGCCGGGGGCTTCGGGAGGCCCTGCCGGGAAGTACTCGCCGGTACTTAACTTTCTTCTCTTATCAGGCCTTGTCGATGGCGACACGGACGGTTGAGTCAAGCGGAGCACAAAAGTCCCTGGTTCCGCAGGCAGCTTGAGTGCGGCACGCTTCGACAGGTCGTCGGCAACGCTGTTCTCTGATCGAGGAACATGCTCTGTCTGAAGACCGTCAAAGCGCTCCTCCAGCTTCCTCACTTCATCGACGTACGCTTCCATTAACGGGCTCTGATAATCGTTGTTGACCTGCCTCACGACGAGCTGGGAGTCACCTCTGACGATGAGCTTCTTGATCCCAAGGTCTGCCGCGATCCTGAGACCGGCAAGCAGTCCTTCATATTCTGCCGTGTTATTGGTCGATCTCTCCAGGGGAAAATGCATCTGGATGACGTACTTGAGGTGCTCTCCGGTGGGTGCGACTAGCAGCATGCCGGCACCGGCGCCTTGCAGCGAAAAGGCTCCATCAAAGTACATGATCCATTCGCGATCTGTTTCCTTGCCGGGAATCGCTGATTCTCGAACTTCGTCGTCTGGCGTTGGGGTCCATTCTGCAATGAAATCTGCCAAGGCTCTGCTCTGGATAGTTGAAGAACTTTCAAACTTGAGACCAAAGCATGACAGCTCCAACGGCCACTCCACGATCCTGCCGGTTGCTTCTGGGTTCCGGAGAATCCGTTGCAGCGGAAAGCGAGTGACGACAATGACGTCATGTGCTTGGAAGTAATGGCGCAGCTTCCTCGAGGCCATGAGAAGGCCGAAGAGCAACTTCTGCACACCAGAATATCTCGACCTAGCCCCCTGCAACAGGGAGCTGACGAAATAGACTGGGCGCTGCACCATCTTCTTCTTCTGCACTGCTTGACTTGACTGCGCGGATCTTTCCTTGTCGGCACCAGACTCTGCCGGGGCCGGCCCCGGCAAGTCACTTGGCGGGCCTGCCGTTGCCGCTGCATCCTCCTCTGCTTTTCTCTCTGCCACCAGCGCAGCACTAACCACTTGATTCGTTGCCGCCAGATATAGCAGCAACGGCTCTTGTGGTCTAGGCGCGACTAGTACTGGCGGAGAGGAGAGGTACTTCTTCAAATCCTGCAGCGCTGCCTCCGCTTCTGGAGTCCGTTTCATTGGACCTGCCTTCTTCAAAATTTTGAAGAACGGCAGGGCGCGCTCAGCAGACCTTGCGATGAGCGACGCGGCCGGCAAGGCGGCGCACATCTTTAACTCGTCTTGGCGCTTCAATCCGCTCAATTGCCTTGATCTTGTCGGGATTGGCTTCGATTCCACGCTGAGATACAAAGAACCCGAGAAGCTTGCCGGATGGGACGCCAAACACGCACTTCTCGGGATTGAGCTTCAGGTTGATCCTGCGCAGATTTGCAAATGTCTCCTCTAGATCTTGAATGAGCGTTGCCTTGTCCTTGGTTTTGACCACTATGTCATCCATGTAAGCTTCCATATTTCTATGTAGCTGGGCCCCGAAACCAATCTGGACAGCTCTTGCGAAGGTCGACCCAGCACTTTTCAACCCGAAAGGCATACGCAAGAAGCAATATGTGCCACATGGGGTGATAAATGCGGTCTTCTCTTCGTCTTCCTTCGCCATGAAGATCTGGTGGTAGCCTGAGTATGAGTCAAGAAATGACAGCAAATCGCAGCCGGCAGTGGAATCCACAATCTGGTCGATGCGTGGCAAGGGAAAGGGATCTTTCGGACAGGCTTTATTGATATCTGTAAAGTCAATACATAGCCTCCATTTACCGTTCGCCTTGCGCACAACAACTGGATTGGCCAACCATGTAGGATGGAGGACTCCTCTAACCAGGCCTGCCGCCTCAAGCTTCTTAATCTCTTCTGCAATAAATTCTTGCCGCTCCAAAGCTTGCTTCCGCACCTTCTGCTTGACGGGCCGCGCGTGAGGACAGACAGCTAGGTGGTGCTCAATTACCTCCCTGGGAACACCGGGGATGTCAGATGGTTGCCATGCAAACACATCGACATTCGCCTGCAGGAAGGCAACGAGCGCACTTTCCTATTTGTCGTCAAGGGTGGAACTTATGGTGAAAGTTCCCCCCGTCCCGTCCTCCTTGGCGGGCACCTTCTTGGTCTCAGGCGGAGCAGCCTTGGATTTCTTGGTCTGGCCAGCAGAGCTCTCTGGTGCACCCTCGACGGTAGCGCAACACTCCGGAGAGGTGCGCTTGCCGGAGTTTGTACCAGAGGTCTTGCCGGGCTTCTTCTTCTTGCCGGGATCTTGAGCAGCAGGAGTATGCGCCTTGGCGGCGGACTCTGCAACTGCTTCCCGGTAAAGCTTGTCGGTGCAAATGAGCGCGTCTTTCTTGTCGGAGTGGATAGTGATGACGCTCATTGGACCGGGCATCTTCAAGACGTTGTAGGCGTAGTGCGAGGCCGCCATGAACTTAGCCAGCGCTGGGCGGCCGAGGATTCCATTATATGGCAACGGAATCCTGGCGACGTCGAAGACGACCTTCTCCGTCCTGAAGTTCAACTCACTGCCGAAAGTTACCGGCAGCGTGATCTTGCCTTTCGGCTGGTTCCTTCCCGGATTGACCCCTTGGAAAGAACCTGTCTCTTCAAGGTCCTCGTCAGGAATCTGCAGCCTCTTGATGACGTCCGGTGAGATCAAGTTCAGGCCGGCCCCACCGTCAACTAACATTTTCGTCACCTGGAGGTTGCGGATTGTTGGTGAAACCAACAACGGCAAACACCCGACCGCAGTTGTGCGATCAGGGTGATCCTCGGCGTCAAAAATGATAGGCGTGTGGGACCACTTCAGTGGCTTCTGTGCATCAATAGAGGGTTCTGCCGCATTAATCTCACGTGCCCACCGCTTGAGTTGGCGGTGAGAGAAATGCAACGAAGCGCCCCCGTCGACGCACATGGCCTCTGTAGCCTCCTGGAACTCGTGTTCGCTGGACTCGTCGCCCTCTGCATCACCATCATCATCTCCTTGCTCTTTGGCGCGGCCCCGGGCGGGCTTCTCTTGCTGCTGCCTGGGCTTGCCGCGGCGACCTCCTCGACCGCGCTTCCTGCCAGACCCTCCGGCACCATCTTGGGCCCTCTCCATGTCGCGCCTTTCGTACTCGGCGCGCTGCTTCTCGGCAAGCTCCTCAACTTGCCGGCAGTCTTGGAGATCATGGCCCTTGGTGCGATGGATCTTGCAGTACTGCTTGCCGGATCCTTCTGGCTTGTCGGCAGCCGCCAAGGCCTGACACGCCGCACACCCGGCAACCTCCTTGCCGGGGTCGTCGGTCTTGGACTTCTTGGCGGTGCCGGTGTTGCCGGAAACTTCAACGGCAAGCACGGCCTTGCCCTTGCGCTTCTTGTTCTTCCGCCGCCCCTTCTTTGCCGGGGCAGGAGCGTCTTCGCTATCGGAGTCGACTTCAGCGCCAGCGTTCTCGCCGGGGAGCCTCCTTCCTTCTTCTGCCCGAGCACATTTATCGGCCAAAGCGTAGAGCTCGGCGACATCCCTGACTTTGTTCATCGCCAGCTCCTCCCGCATCTTACGATTGCGCACATTCTGATGAAAGGCGCTGATGACGGCGACGGGATGAACGTCAGGAATGTTGTGCTGGATGCGGCTGAACCTCTGGATATACTTGCGCAAAGTTTCGCCCTCCTTCTGGGGAATGATGTGCAGATCACTCTCCTGGCCAGGAGCTTGATGGCCGTCGGTGAAGGCGCCAACAAACTGATGGCACAGGTCGACCCAAGAAGAGATGGAATTCTCGGGTAGGTGCATCAACCACGATCTCACGTTGGGCTTCAGCACCAACGGAAAGTAGTTGGCCAGTACCTTATCGTCATGAGCCCCGGCAGCCTGCACCGCGATGGTGTAGATGCTCAAGAACTCGGACGGATGGGTCTTGCCGTCGTACTTCTCCGGTACTTCCGGCTTGAAGGAGCGGGAGCTAGGCCACTGGACTTGCCGCAGCTCATGAGTAAACGCTGGACATCCCACCTCGTAGGGTAGGCAGCCAGGGTACCCTGGCGCGGGCTCGTCAACAGCGGTCCCAGCGCGCTTGTCAGACTGGCGACGCGCTTCCCTTCGGCGCTCGATGGTGGTTCGAGCGTCCTCCTTCTTCCGTTCCCGAAGAACGTGACGTTGATCGCGGCGAACCCGCGGATCAGATGACGCCGTGGAATCGTCCTCACGGGCATTGGTCCATCGAGTTAACGACCGCTCTTGATGCAGTGGAGGGGAACGCAACGTAGTCGTTCCAGCTCCGGTCTTCTCTCCATCGCCACGCACCGGCCTAGACGACTGCAGCCGCGAGGGTTCACCCTGTTGCGGTACGTCGTTGTTGGCTAGGCCGATGAGGCTCTGGATAGCGGCTCGCCACTCGTCTAGCTTCTCCGTGGCGGGAGGGAAGTCTAGGAGCAGCTGAGCTCGCGCCAACGCCTCTGCTGGCGTAGGCGGCGGCGACAGGTGCGAAGAACGTGAGGTGCTCAAATTCCTAACAGGGTTAGAAGGAGCACCATCACGACTCTGCACCCGCGCGCAGCTTCCACCAGCGCGCTGGCGCAGATCTTGGCCCTGCGCACCCTGGGAGTGATGCGCAGGGGTCTTCCCATGCGGACGCCTAGAACCACCAACGTCTTGAGGCCGCACGTCACGCGCGTCCTGAGAAGGTCGCGGTGCATGCGCCGGCGTATTCGTCCTGGAAGGCGCCGCTCCATCCTTGGAAGTCGCTGCACCACCCGCAGGTTGCGCAGCTCCATCCTTGGACCTGTTGCTCGTCCGGCTCGGATCGCCGGAACGCCGTGGAAGCTCGGAGCCTCCACCTCCTCCACCCGCGTCTACCCCGTCGCCTGCGCGCGCAGCATCAGGCACGACGGATGCGGATGGACCCACCGCCATGAAACCCTTCTTCTTGGGAGCCATGGTGGTGAAGATGATCGAAGATCTGACGCGCTGATCGCTAGATCAGGTTCGCACAACCTCGATCCCCCTACCTGGCGCGCCAAAGATGTCGTGGGAAACGAACACCTATGGGATCGCTATCGAGCGGATCCCTTTACGGTTCGGCAAGGGGAGAGGATTGCACAAAGAGCAGAACTAACGAACAGCACGCGGGGATTTACCCAGGTTCGGGCCGCACGGATGCGTAAAACCCTACTCCTGCTTTGATTGTATTATTGTGGATGTTCTTGGCCAAGTTCTGGGAGCTACAGTATTCAGTAGCTACGCATGCAGAATGGGCTTCCGAAGTTCTTGTCCCGCCCTCTCTGTACGCCTCGGGCCTCCTTTTATACGAGTCAAAGGGGCTACCACAGTGGCGTACGAGATAAGGCATGAGGTGGAAAGTAGCTATAGTGTTACCACAGTATTATCATACCTAACCCTGACGGCTTAGGACAAACTCATTAAATGCACCGTGAGGTGTCCGTCGAGGTGTCCCTTAGCGTCTCGGGCTTGGAAAAGCTTTACAGGGGATGGGCAAAAACAGCCATCCCATCAGCACCGCTTAAGCATCGCGTGGCCAGCATTACGCCACGTCATCATGAGGACAAACCCTAAACGACAAAGCTGGCCGCTGCACTGGAGCGATAGCGCTGCACTGTGCAGAGCCTTGCCCGGACTGAATCCTTGCCGGGCCCGGGGCTTGCCGGGACCGAATCCTTGCCGGGCCCGGGGCTTGCCGGGACCGGGTCTTGCCGGGCGCAAAGCTTCGCCGGCAAGGGCCTTGCCGGGCGCGAGGCCTTGCCGGCAAGGGTCTTGCCGGGCCTCCATAACCCTTTGGCCTTCTGTCTGGTCGTTGACTTGAACGTCTCCTTGGCATCTTAGTCTCGTGATTACTCCTAGCTATTCCCCGACAAGGCTTGCCGCGGTATGGCTACAACTGCCCGTGCACAAGTAAGGGTACTAAAAAAACCCATACTTTAGTACACCGACACCAAGCGTGCAAGGAAACGAAACGACAATCCCCTTTCCGTCCACGTGAGCCGCGTGCGGCCTCGCACGGCACGGCACGCCGGCCCGGAAGCGGCCGAAACAGCGGCCAAACCATCCCGTCCCATCCGCCCGCGCAGCACCCGGCGATCCACACGACACCCACCAGCCGCGGCGGTCGTTTTGACCGCGCGCGCTGGGTCCTCCGCGGCGGGCGGTTGCGTGCGGTACAACCGAGCCCCCCTCGAGTCCTCCTCCACGCAACGCGCAGGTGAAACCAAAACCGGGCGTCCCTTTCCTGCCCCCGGCGGGCACGGGTACGACGCACAGTTCCTGATCGTTCTCGTCGGCTCCACGCCTCCACCCACCGAGGTCCGAGCCGAGGCCTCGTTTCCTTGCGTGCTTCCTTGGTCTTCCCATCCCATACTCTGCTTTTATACGCCATCGATCTTCCTGCAGCTGCAGTGCTCATTCATTCATCCGCTCACCCAGCAAAGGGACGCCTCCCCCCAGACCAGTCGACACACACACGTAGACGTAGATACTACTCCTGCTACTGAAAATACGGTTGCGTACACGCGAGAGTGATTCGATTACGTTAGCATAACACTAGCCAATTTTTTATTTTATTTTTCATTTCATTTCATCCGGGATCTGTCAGTTACTAGAGTAGTTGCTGCGGTGATTCCCCGGCAACAGAAAAAGAGCTTGCTGCGGTGATTCCCACGATGGAGGTGTGCTGCTGCTCCACCTCGTCGTCCCTCCTCGCCGGGGGCCGCTTCGCCGCGCCGGCGGCGTCGTCCGCGCGGGCGCGGCAGTGGGGCGCGGCGGGGGGAGGGGCTCGCGGGGCGGTCGTGCTGGCGCACCCGCCGCGCCCGGCCGCGGCCTCGAGGCCCGCGCGACGCGCGCGCCGCGGGGTCACCAGGGCCGTCTTCGAGCGCTTCACGGAGCGGACCGTCAAGGCGGTGGTGCACTCCCAGAAGGAGGCCAGGGGGCTCGGGGAGGGCGCCGTGGCGCCGCGCCACCTGCTGCTCGGCCTCGTCGCCGAGGACCGCTCCGCCGGGGGCTTCCTCTCCTCCGGGATCACCGTCGAGCGCGCGCGCGAGGAGTGCCGCGGCCTCATCGGCGCCGCCGCCCAGAAGGTGGGTGGGCTTGACACCGACGTGCCCTTCGACGGGGGCTGCAGGCGGGTCTTCGAGGTGGCCGTGGAGCTGTCCAGGAACATGGGCTGCAGCTTCATCTCTCCCGAGCACCTCGCCATCGCGCTCTTCACTCTCGACGATCCCACCACCAACAATCTCCTCAGAAGGTACGTAGTACTATGTTCACTGTCCAGGAATTCCCCTTTCGTTATTTATAATTCACCCCCAATTATTCATTTATTGTGTTGCCATCTAGTATTGATCAAATAATAATGTTTATAGCCAATTGATTTATCATATATACACTGAGATCATCTTGTTAATTCACCCTTACTCCAAATAATGACCCATTACTGTACAAGTAGTAATACTACCCACATATCAGTTAACTTAAACAAAAAGAAGGCCCTGTGGAAGTAACCGATTATACTGATTCGTAAGGTCATGTTGGGATTTCCTTTTCACAATTTTTGCCATCATCGATCACACTTACGAAAAAATCAACAACTTATTTGTTGTAGCTTGGGAGCGGATCCGAGTCAGCTAGCATCCGTCGCAGTCACCCGACTCCATGAGGAGCTTGCAAAAGATGGCAGAGATCCTGCAGGAGCATCTTCTTTCAAAGTGCCCGAGAAAGCACCCGCCGGAGCTGGAGCTGGGAGATCTGCCTTCAGCAAATCCTTGAGTAAAAAGAAAGGTCAGGAATCACATACCTATTCAAGTGTCAATAAAAAAAAAAAACCAAGTCACCTATTTGTATGTATTGAAGCCTATGATTATTATTTTTCTAATACAAGCCATGTGATCTCTGTTTCAGATAAAGGTGCGCTAGATCAGTTTTGTCTAGATTTGACCACACAAGCCAGTGGAGGGTTTATTGACCCTATTATTGGCCGTGAGGAGGAGATCGAAAGGGTGGTTCAGATAATATGCCGGCGAACAAAGAACAATCCCATCCTTTTGGGTGAGGCTGGTGTTGGTAAAACAGCGATCGCCGAAGGGTTGGCTCTTCGGATTGCAAATGGAGATGTCCCCATTTTCCTTGTGGTAAGCTTGAATTGCTAGTGATGGATACAGACACGTTTCTGCATTTATGAAATTCTCTTGCATGAACATCAATAGGGTCTCTGACAGGTAAGCTTCGGGAGGTAGTTGATACCGCGGTGAGGAGAGGCGTTGATATCCTTTGCGTCCAAGAGACCAAATGGAGGGGACAAAAGGCGAAGGAGGTGGAGGGTACCGGCTTCAAGCTGTGGTACACGGGGACGGTTGCAAACAGAAATGGAGTAGGCATCTTGATCAGCAAGAGCCTCAAGGATGGAGTGGTAGACGTCAAGAGATGTGGGGACCGGATTATCCTGGTCAAGCTGGTAGTTGGGGACTTAGTTCTCAATGTTATCAGCGCGTATGCCCCGCAAGTAGGCCACAATGAGAACACCAAGAGGGAGTTCTGGGAAGGCCTAGAGGACATGGTTAGGAGTGTACCGATTGGCGAGAGGCTCTTCATAGGAGACCTCAATAGCCACGTGGGCACATCTAACACAGGTTTTGAAGGGGTGCATGGGGTTTTGGCTATGGCATCAGGAACCAAGAAGGAGAAGATGTCTTAAGCTTTGCGCTAGCCTACAACATGATCATAGCTAACACCCTCTTTAAGAAGAGAGAATCACATCTAGTGACTTACAGTAGTGGGCAACACTCTAGCCAGATTGATTTCATCCTCTCGAGAAGAGAAGACAGGCGTGCATGCCTAGACTGTAAGGTGATACCTGGAGAGTGTTGTCCCTCAGCATAAGCTTGTGGTTGCTGACCTTCGCTTTCGGATTCGTGTCCAGCGGGACAAGCGTGCCAAAGTCGCTAGAACGAAGTGGTGGAAGCTCAAGGGGGAGGTAGCTCAGGCGTTCAAGGAGAGGGTCATTAAGGAGGGCCCTTGGGAGGAAGGAGGTGATGTAGACAACATGTGGATGAAGATGGCGACTTGCATTCGTAAGGTGGCCTCAGAGGAGTTTGGAGTGTCCAGGGGAAGTAGAAGAGAAGCTAAAGATACCTGGTGGTGGAACGATGATGTCCAGAAGGCAATTAAGGAGAAGAAAGAGTGTTTCAGACGCCTATATCTGGATAGGAGTGCAGACAACATAGAGAAGTACAAGATGGCAAAGAAGGCCGCAAAGCGAGCTGTGAGTGAAGCAAGGGGCCGGGCGTATGAGGACCTCTACCAACGGTTAGACACGAAGGAAGGCGAAAGGGACATCTATAAGATGGCCAAGATCCGAGAGAGGAAGACGAGGGATGTTGACCAAATCAAGTGCATCAAGGACGGAGCAGATCAACTCCTGGTGAAGAACGAGGAGATTAAGCATAGATGGCGGGAGTACTTTGACAAGCTGTTCAATGGGGAGAGTGAGAGCTCTACCATTGATCTGGACGACTCCTTTGCTGATACTAGCAGGCTTTTTGTGCGGCGAATCCAGGAGTCGGAGGTCAAGGAGGCTTTGAAGAGGATGAAAGGAGGCAAGGCGATGGGCCCTGATTGTATCCCCATTGAGGTGTGGAGAGGCCTCGGGGACATAGCGATAGTATGGCTAACCAAACTTTTCAACCTCATTTTTCGGGCAAACAAGATGCCAGAAGAATGGAGACGGAGTATATTAGTACCAATCTTCAAGAACAAGGGGGATGTTCAGAGTTGTACTAATTACCGTGGAATTAAACTGATGAGCCATACAATGAAGCTATGGGAGAGAGTCATTGAGCACCGCTTAAGAAGAATGACAAGCGTGACCAAAAATCAGTTTGGTTTCATGCCTGGGAGGTCGACCATGGAAGCCATTTTCTTGGTACGACAACTTATGGAGAGATATAGGGAGCAAAAGAAGGACCTGCATATGGTGTTCATTGACTTGGAGAAGGCCTATGATAAGATACCGCGGAATGTTATGTGGTGGGCCTTGGAGAAACACAAAGTCCCAGCAAAGTACATTACCCTCATCAAGGACATGTACGATAATGTTGTGACAAGTGTTCGAACAAGTGATGGCGACACTGATGACTTCCCGATTAAGATAGGACTGCATCAAGGGTCAGCTTTGAGCCCTTATCTTTTTGCCTTGGTGATGGATGAGGTCACAAGGGATATACAAGGAGATATCCCATGGTGTATGCTCTTTGCGGACGATGTGGTGCTAGTCGATGAGAGTCGGAAGGGGGTCAACAGGAAGTTGGAGTTATGGAGGCAAACTTTGGAATCGAAAGGTTTTAGACTTAGTAGGACTAAAACCGAGTACATGAGGTGCACTTTCGGTACTACTAGGCACGAGGAGGAGGAGGATGTTAGCCTTGATGGGCAGGTGGTGCCGCAGAAGGACACCTTTCGATATTTGGGGTCAATGTTGCAGAAGGATGGGGATATCGATGAAGATGTGAACCATCGAATTAAAGCCGGATGGATGAAGTGGCGCCAAGCTTCTAGCATTCTCTGTGACAAGAGGGTGCCACAAAAGCTAAAAGGCAAGTTCTATAGGACGGCGGTTCGACCCGCAATGGTGTATGGCGCTGAGTGTTGGCCGACTAAAAGGCGACATGTGCAACAGTTAGGTGTGGCGGAGATGCGCATGTTGAGATGGATGTGTGGCCACACAAGGAAGGACCGAATCCGGAATGATGATATACGAGATAGAGTTGGGGTAGCACCAATTGAAGAGAAGCTTGTCCAACATCGTCTGAGATGGTTTGGACATATTCAGCGCAGGCCTCCAGAAGCCCCAGTACATAACGGACGGCTAAAGCGTGCTGATAATGTCAAAAGAGGCCGGGGTAGACCGAACTTGACATGGGAAGAGTCCGTAAAGAGAGACCTGAAGGATTGGAGCATCACCAAAGAACTAGCCATGGACAGGGGTGCGTGGAAGCTTGCTATCCATGTGCCAGAACCATGAGTTGGTCGCGAGATCTTATGGGTTTCACCTCTAGCCTACCCCAACTTGTTTGGGACTAAAGGCTTTGTTGTTGTTTGTTTGTTGTTGTTGTTGTTGTCTTGCATGAACATCAATAGTATTCCCAACTTAAATCATGCAGGCAAAGCGTATAATGTCACTAGACATTGGCCTGCTTATTGCTGGCGCAAAAGAGAGGGGCGAACTGGAGTCCAGGATCACTAGTTTAATTCGTGAAGTCCGTGAAGCAGGTCAGTTCGATCGTAACGCAATCTAAAATGTTATCATATTAAAATATTCTATACTTGGTCATAAATAATTAAATACTAATGATTGTTTATTTCGCTGCAGGTGATGTTATTCTTTTCATCGATGAGGTTCACAATCTTGTTGGATCTGGAACTGCTGGAAAGGGTAAGGGTGCTGGCCTTGATATTAGCAATCTACTGAAGCCCCCACTTGCCAGAGGTGAACTGCAGGTAATAGTTCATCCTGCTTCTTAGTGGTACACTCCCTGGTTGCAAAATACAAGGTGTATTAATTTTTTCATAAGTCAAACTTTTCAATATTTGACCACGTTTTATAGAAAAAAATAGGATGTAGATTTTTTTTTTATAAACTTGGTCAAACATACAATTGTTTGAATTTTGAAAAAAATTAACACTCCACCTTAAATTTTAAACAGAGGGGGTTTATATTAGTCATATATCGTTACTTATGGGTAATATTTATTTCCAGTGCATTGCAGCTACAACTTTAGATGAACACCGGATGCATTTTGAGAAGGATAAGGCTTTGAACCGCAGGTTCCAGCCAGTATTTGTAGATGAGCCTAGCCAGGTAAAGATATTTTCCTTTGAAAGTTTAGTATGCATATGTTTGTTTCTTAACCATCCTTACAATATAATGCAGGAAGATGCTGTGAAAATATTACTTGGTCTTCGTGAGAATTATGAAACTTATCATAAATGCAAATTCACTCTAGAAGCCATCAATGCAGCAGTTTATTTGTCAGCAAGATATATCCCAGACAGACAGCTTCCTGATAAGGCTATTGATCTTATTGACGAAGCTGGCAGTAGAGCTCGAATTGAATCATATCAAAAGAAGAAGGAAGGGCAGTCTTCCGTTCTCTTAAAGGAGCCGGATGAATACTGGCAGGAGATAAAAGCTGTTCAGGCCATGCATGAAGTGGTAGATATCTTGCACTGGTTATATTGTTGGAAGAAAAAATCCATCTGATGATATTTAACATTTTAATGTCCTTCATTACTCAGGTGTTATCTAACAAGATGAAATATTCTCCGAATGAGAATAATCAACAGAATGCGAGTCTTAACACTGAAGTGCCACATCAGGATAAGGCTGAGTCAACAATTGAGGAGTAAGTTCTCTCTTGTCAACCTGTCACACAGTAATCTCTATTCCCTACATATCTTCTCAGCATGGAACTTAATGTAAAAACATGCAGGCCTATTGTAGTTGGAACAGAAGAAATTGCAAGAGTCGCCTCATTATGGTCGGGTATTCCAGTCCAGCAGCTGACTGCTGATGATAAAAAGATCTTAGTAGGACTGGATGATGAGCTTAGAAAGCGTGTTATTGGTCAAGATGATGCTGTTGCGGCGATATCACGGGCGGTGAAGAGATCACGTGTTGGCCTCAGTGACCCTGACAGACCTATCGCTACGATGCTCTTTTGTGGTCCTACAGGGGTTGGTAAAACCGAGCTTACCAAAGCTCTTGCGGCGAGCTACTTTGGATCGGTAAGTCACACAATCATGTCCTGATCATCCTGTTTTCATGTCACCGATGTTTTGATATGTTCCAAAGAATGTGGCTTGACGAGGTGTCTTTATTGTTTTGAACAGGAATCTGCTATGCTTAGATTAGACATGAGTGAATACATGGAGAGGCACACAGTGAGCAAACTGATAGGCTCTCCTCCAGGGTACATTGGGTATGGTGAAAATGGTACTTTGACGGAAGCAGTCAGGAGAAAACCATTCACCGTGGTACTGCTTGATGAGATAGAGAAAGCTCACCCTGATATTTTCAATATCCTTCTCCAAATTTTTGAAGATGGGCATCTGGCAGACTCACAGGTACTTAACCAGCATATCTTGATAATATATGTGCAACTGCTGTTGTTATATGTTCACTCATAAAGTGGAAACAATGTATTCTTATAGAGGTTGAATAGTAGAACTTGTCCCTGCAGATTTTATGCTAAAAATTGGTCAGCCATGCTCATCTATTTCCTTTTCTAGCCATTCAAACTCATCTATAACTTCAACTTCAGTGACTTGTTCTTGCGCAATTTTATCTTAGTTAGTTCATGGGTCTCTTTGTATGCTGAAAAACCTTTCTGTGGATTACAGGGTCGTAGAGTTTCGTTCAAGAATACGTTGATTGTCATGACATCAAATGTTGGTTCTACGTCAATTTCAAACGGACGACGGAGCATGGGTTTCTCAACAGAGGATACCGAAACAAGCAGATATGTCGCGGTGAAATCCCTCGTAATGGAAGAGCTGAAGGGATTCTTCCGTCCAGAATTACTCAACAGAATCGATGAGACGGTTGTCTTCCGTCCTCTGGAACAGACTCAGGTCTGTCTCTCACTTACCCTTTGTTCTGAATTGGGTACCTGACGCCGTACCACATCAGACACTAAGGCTGTCCTTGAAACACTTGCAGATGCTAGCAATTCTCGATATCCTCCTAGAAGAACTGAAGGGCAAGCTCTTGGCCGTCGGGATCGGCCTAGAGGTCTCCGATGCGATGAAGGAGCTGATTTGCCAAGAAGGCTACGACAAGAACTACGGCGCGCGGCCACTGAGGAGAGCCATCACCCAACTGATGGAGGATGTCATCAGCGAAGCGATTCTTTTCGGCGAGTACAAGCCTGGCGACACGATACTGGTGGATACCGACAACAAGGGGAAGCCTCGCTTGAGTCGTCTGAACCAACCACCGATCGTCCAAGTGTCTGACTCAACACGGACATTCTGAAGTGAAGCTCTCGTGTGGTAGACTGGTAGAGTAGAGGCCTAATTTCCTATTCTTTCGATTTCAGGTAACGAGACAAGTAGTAATTCTTTGATAGGTAGATACCAAATATTCATTTCGTTATGTACATAACGTTGAGGGAATTCGTCCCAGCATGGTCTTATTCGGGAAGTATATATCCAACTGTATATTGTCCTCCGGTTTATATCAAGTAATTTTGAAACGGCTGCAGGGAGTCGATATTTTGGACTAAAGATCAGTGAATGAAAACTTTCTTTTCTTTTCACCGGCACAGAAGTTAGTATTTGCAGTTGCTTTTGAATGAAGTTCAGTAACTTCTGTTTACACTCTGCAACACTGCCAGTGCCAATAGCAGACGAGCCATGTACATGTTTTTTATTAGAATTATTCAAAATGTGGTATCTGATTTAGAAAGAAAACAAGCTCACATGCATAGTCATTTATGGCCTGTTTGGTTACCCGCAACAACCTCAACCAGGCCCGTTGGATGTCACTTCCTCAACTAGGCTCGTTGGATGTGGCTTTTGGAGGCTTTGGCCTGTTTGGTTGTGTGTAAAGCTATTGGGTTCGCATGGCACGCTTCTTAAAGCATCTCCGGGTCTGGCTCTGGAAGCACGCTCAAATGAGCCATTTTTCCAGAGCCAAGCCCGAGCGATGCGAGGGGGCGCAGGTGGGTGGAGGCGGCTCCACGCACGGGGACACGCGGTAGACGCCGCGTTGGTTCTCGAAGCGGCGCCTTAACTCCCCCCCACCTCCTCTCACCGCTCACTCTCCCCTCTGTCCACTCTCTCTAACCGGCGGCGACCACAAGATCTGCACGACGAGCACAAGCAGGCATACATCGGAGGAAAGTTCTGGACGGTGACCACCGGCTTCACCCCCCCCCCCCCCCCCCTCCGCGTCAATGGTGGTATGCCCTCTGTCCCCTCTGTAGCATCGATTTTCATGCAGTCGCGTTTGATTTATCGTCGATTGTACATTGCACGCATTCGATTCAAGGTTAGGCTTCGATTTGGGACCGATTGAATCGATTCTGATTAGGGATTCGAAGGCACACACATAGGGTACGAATTTCACTACCACGGGATTCGAGGGTTTTCACACAAATCGATTCATTGACACTTCGGATATATCCTAGCCGCGGCGGGGTTCGAGGCGCATGGCCTGGAGGCGCACCGAGCGGCGTGTAGGTTGATAGTAAATCAAACGTTGACGCTTATAGTCGTCCACCTCGAGGGGAATTATAGAACAGCCAGGCTGAGGAACCCTCGCCACCATCTCCACTGCCTGGCGCTCCTCCTCCTCCTCCTCGGAGCCGTCCAGAACGATGGTGGCCGGCGCCGGCGCCTTAGCCACAACAATGACCGCCTGCTCAAACAATGCATCTGTGTAGTAGTCCTTGATCTTGTTCATACGTGCAGTAGGTTTTGATTGGAGCACTAGTTCATATGTGTATGTACAATGCAGATTGAGAAGCTTGTAATGGGAGGCAACGACAAGGAGGGAAAGGAGGTCGCCTCGGACAAGAAGGGCGAGGAGGTCGCCTCAGACACGAAGGACAAGGTGGTGGCGGAGATCAGCAGCACCCCAAAGAGGGTTAAGAAATACGGGCATTACCATGAGAACGCCGGCCCCTCACTTCTGCAGGGTCATCTTTGGACCTAAATTGGAGTATCTGCAGATGCCCTGCCTTCAGCAAGCACCTCATACATGTCCCAACGTTGTTCAGGTTGACGACGAACAACGGCTGCACCTGGAAGGTCACTGCCCGGGTGATCACCGAGAAGCTCACCCATGATAAGGGTTGGGCCGCCTTCTGTATAGCTTATGAGGTCAAGATCAGATGCCTTCTCACCTTCAAGCTGGTGAGTCCCACGAACTTGAAGGTGATCGTTGTCGGGATTGAATCTGGTGGATCTCGGGTAGGAGGTCCCGAGCTGTGGATCTTAGCTTGATGGTAACAGGACAGAAGAGGGACACGATATTTACCCAGGTTCGGGCCCTCTCGAAGAGGTAAAATCCTATGTCATTCTCTGATTGTATTGAAGTGATGGGGTACAAAGTACAATATGATCTACCTCGAGATCGTATGTGAATGTCTCTAAAACTCTCTCTACCCTATGGACTAAACCCCTCGGCTTATATAGGGACCGGGGGTACCTAGGGTTACATATAGGTCGGTTACATCTAGGGATAAGCTTGCCGATGATTTGAACATGCCTTGAAGTGTGCGCCAAGTCTTCGGAGGATTCCATCTTGAGTACGCCGGGAGACATGGTGGACATGGCCCATTCTTCGGTTGCCTGGGGGTCCTCGGGCCGGCCCATGACTGACAGGCCGACGTGGTTAGCACTCCCTTGTCCAGGACACCGTCAATCGTCTTCACCGATGAGAGAGTTGAGGTGGTGGCCAAGTGCGAGCCGCACCACAAAGCATTTGACATGGATCCTGAGGGTGCATAGGATGTTATATCTGCTATCTTATCACTGCTTTGTTAGTCTTGTTTGAAGACTTTGTGATACTATTATGTTAGTACTGTTATAAACCTGCCTATTAGTACTGCTATGACAAAGTATGGTTATGGTTTATCCTGTACTAACGGTTTATGCTGTTGTGTTTGTGTGTGTACTGGTAACCTCACCACTCCTAGAAGAGATTACCACAACACTTGTGTTGCATGTAAGTATGTAACCAAACAACAACACTTTGCATCTGGGTAGAACATGCAGGCAACCAAATACCGATGCCTATGTTGCTGCTCAGCCAGGCTTGAGGGGATGCATTCAACCAAACTATGTGTATAGCATGGTTTTTGACCTCTATTCACTCGGCATAGCTGAATTAGGTCACAGATGCAAAGTGTCGAAAATAAGTGTAGGCAAACTGACTAACCCGTCGTTTTTCTCTAAAGAAAAGATAAGTCCATATCACGAAACAAAGAAGGCCAGGTACTACTTCGGTCATAAATATATAAATAAATATTTTAAGTTTAGCAAAATATATAAGTAAATATTTAGAATGTTCAAGCAAAATATTTAAGTCATATCCTAACTTTAGATGAATGTATAAAGAAACATGTGTTTAATATTACTCGAGCTAAAGTCTGCTTCGTCTAGGGTTTGGGGTGCCTCTGGCGATGGGCGATCACGCGCCGCCAGCGACCCACCCTGCCGACGGAAGCGAATCGGAGCGCCGGGAGGATTCCCAACCGGCCACGATCCCGATGTCCTCGTTGTCTAAGAGTCTTGGTTACACCTCGCGGGTGGATGTCCGTGTTGCACACGGCGGGCAGGCATCTAGGGCTGGGGATACTAATACCCCAGCACGTGAACGCCGAACCCATATATCCTCGTTCAACTTGGCCAGGCCACCTGATCCTGATCCCAATCGCCGCCGCCTAGCGTCTGAGATGTCCCGTGTGCGATCTGCTGCTGGAGGTGGGGATGATCAAGGGGGATCCGGTGAGGATCCCACCCACCCGAAGCCTTCTGGTGGCGGCGCACTCGTCGCACTCCGGCAGGCGGCCGTGAACGCAGATCCGAGGACGGCAACGCAGGAGGAAAGTAACTGGGATGGTCCGTCGTCTAAAGGCGGTCTGCCAGGGGATGCAGAGACTCTGATTGAAGGAGAAGTTGACATGGATGATGTGGCCTTTGTAGCTGTGGATTTTGATGATGATGAGGAAGACGTCAAGGAGGAGGGAGTAGCGGGTTGGAGACTCATGAGTCTCTACAGATCACAAAAGAGGCCTAGTGCTAAAATGCTGTCAGACCACTTTGAAAAGATTTGGCAGCTTCGGACGGGCGTCGAATTCAAACCGGTTCAGAAAAATCACTACATGATCACGCTTTTCTCTGAGGGAGATTTCAGGTTTGTGGCGCGGGGAGGACCATGGATCTATGATGGCGATGCTCTGCTGGTGACACCTTTCAATGATGATACTCGGCCATCTGAAACAATACTGGATGCTGTTCCGGTGTGGGTTCGGGTGTTCGATGTTCCTTGGAGAAAGCAGAATAAGGCGTATGGTGAGGCTCTCGGTGGAACCCTAGGTGAGGTCCTGGAGGTGGACGCACCAGCAGTTGGTCATGGCACGAACGAGTTCTTGAGGGTTCGGGTCAAGCTGTCGTACAATCGTCGGCTACAGAAGGAGGTCACTTTGGAATACAATGCAAAAGGTGTGACAAAGCGTATCAAGTTCAAACTAAAATATGAGAGGGTGCCACACTTCTGCTTCCACTGTGGATTTATGGGGCATGATAAAGAAGCGTGTGAAAAGAAGTTGCTAGGGATTCCGACGAAGGCGTATGATTCTACGCTACGGTGCTCTCCTTTCAAGAAGTTTGAGAACAGGGTTGCGTTCACTCCATCACCTGGCCAGCCGAGGGCTCGTCGTAGCATGGACTTTTCCTTGGGAAGTGCAGGCTCAGCAACTCGTCAGCAGACGCAAACAAATGAGAGTAGTGGCCCGAGGGTGCCACCTGATATACCGAATAGAGTTGATGCAAACGATGGCTTTGAGGAGCATGAGGCGCCAGGGTCCAGGGCAGAGGATGATCAGCTAGCGAATCATGTTGAGAAGCTCAGGTTACAGCTAGCAAAGGAGCAGCCAAAATGCAGTGAGGTTCAGCACATGGAACAACAATTTGAGGCGCGCGCCCAAGCCACACAGCAAATTGACCCTCCGATGGCGAAGAAGAAAAAGACGGCACGCCCACCCAGGAAGTTTGATGCAGGAAGGAAGCAAGGAGCATTGGTGATCCGTGATGCTCCGCTCAGTTCAGGTGATATGATTCCGGCACTACGAGGCCTTGACACATTGGAAGTTTCCTTCGGCAGTGCGGTGGACTCTATGGATTTCAATGATTCCATCTTAGGGAAGAGGCATATGACTGGCATCTTTGGTCACAATCTTATTGCCAAGAATGCCCTGGTTCCTTATGGAGAGGACCAGGAGAGAGGCACACAAAAGAGAGGAAAGAAGGAGCCGAGGGATTTGGAGGATGATGCCAGCAGTACAGGAACTGGGATGGATTTGGAGGCAACCAGCCAAGGGGCCGCTGGTAAACTGACGGGGCCGGATGTGGCGCCCCGTCAGGAGCAATGAATTGCTTAGTATGGAACTGTCGAGGGGCGGGGAATCCTCGCACAGTTCGTGACTTGCAGGCTCTGTGTAGGGCCAATTCCCCGAGGATGATGTTCTTGTGTGAAACTAGGCAACAGAGAAATAAAATGATTAGGCTCCGGAGTCGTTTAGGTTTAAGAGGTTTTGAAGGTATTAGTAGTCAAGGAAAAAGTGGTGGTCTAGCTTTGTATTGGGATGAGTCTCTGTACGTGAACATTCAAGATATTAATGAGAGATGGATTGATGCTTATGTCCGGTTGTCACCTTCTGATCCTTTGTGGCGTGTTACCTTTGTATACGATGAACCAAGGGTGGAGAACAGGCATTTGATGTGGGAAAGTTTGTGCAGATTAAGGAACACTTCAGACCTACCATGGTTAGTAACGGGCGACTTCAACGAGGCGTTGTGGGAGTTTGAACATTTATCTGTAACACCGAGACCACAAGCACAGATGATAGCATTCAGAGATTGCTTTGAAACATGTCAACTGGTGGACTTGGGGTTCAGTGGATACCCCTACACGTATGATAACAAGAGAAGCGGCCGGGCCAACGTGCAAGTACGGCTGGACAGAGCCGCAGCCGATAATGCATGGCGGGATGTGTTCCCTGAAGCAACAGTGGTGCACCTCACCTCCCCTAGATCAGACCATTGCCCACTGATGGTTCGGTGCACTCCTGAAACGTGTGTTAAAATGGGCAAATCTAAGCGGTACGAGGTGATGTGGGAGCGTGAGCCAGCTCTTGCAGAAATTGTGGAAGATGCGTGGACGAAGGCAGGGGCAAAAGGTGATCTAGGTGCGGTCAGTAAGGCCCTCAAAGCTACCATGTCGGCCCTGCATTCTTGGAGTAACAGCAAGCTTGGGAATATCACTAAGGAGATTGAGAAGTCTAGAACTAGACTTGAGGAGCTCCAGAACATGAATGCAGATCGGTGTGAGCTGCGGAAAGAATCAGACCGGATGGATGAACTCCTTTATAAGGAGGAAATGATGTGGCTGCAGCGGTCTCGCCTCGAATGGCTGAAATATGGTGACCGAAATACCAAATTCTTCCATCGAAAAGCTGTGTGGCGGGCACGGAAAAATAAGATTAAAGGGCTACGGGATGATCATGGTGTTCTTCACACCGAACACTCTGTTATGTCAGGTATGGCCATGTCATATTTTGCAAAAGTTTTTGAGGCTGATGATAGTTTACTTCCTGATACAGTGGTGAATATGATCAACCATGTGATATCGGATGAAATGAACGAGAAGCTATGTGAGGCATTCAGTGATAAGGAGATCAGCGACGCACTTTTTCAGATCGGACCCCTCAAGGCCCCGGGCCCCGATGGATTTCCGGCCAGATTCTTCCAGCGTCATTGGTCTACTGTGAAGAATGATATCATTCAGGCAGTACGGACCTTCTTTGTAACCGGTGTCATGCCGGAAGGCGTGAACAACACTACGATCGTGCTCATTCCTAAGGTGGACAACCCACAAAGGCTCGCTGAATTCCGACCCATAAGCCTTTGCAACGTCGTGTACAAGATCATCGCCAAGTGTTTGGTTAACCGGATGCGCCCCATCTTGGGCAATATCATTTGTGAGGAACAATCAGCCTTTGTGCCTGGGAGGCTTATCACGGACAACGCCTTGATCGCCTTTGAGTGCACACACTATATAAAACAAGAGAAGGACCCGAATAAAAGTTTCTGTGCTTATAAACTAGATCTGTCTAAGGCGTATGACTGGGTGGACTGGACATTCCTGGAGCGAGTGATGCAAAAGATGGGCTTTGCGAACCAATGGGTGAGGTGGATCATGACTTGTGTAACCTCGGTTCGTTATTGTGTTAATCTGAATGGAGCCCTCTCAGATTCATTCGCACCGTCGCGTGGGCTACGGCAGGGAGATCCTCTTTCCCCGTTCTTATTCCTTTTTGTGGCTGACGGTCTAGCTGCGATTTTGAAACAGGGAGCTATAGCAGGAAAGTTTACTCCGGTGCGAGTCTGTCCGCGGGCGCCAGACATCTCTCACCTGATGTTCGCTGATGATACGCTGCTTTTCTTCCGCGCTACGGAGGTAGAAGCATCAAATATTAAAGAGGCGCTGGCTGTTTATGCCCAAGCAACAGGACAATTGATCAATCCACAGAAGTGCTCTATTCTGTTCGGTGAAAGATGTCCGACAGCTGATCGCGAGGCTGTAGTGCACACTCTTGAGGTACAGCAGCAAGGTTTTGAGGAACAATATCTAGGCCTTCCAACTCCCAATGGGCGCATGTCAAAAAACCGGTTCCAAAATCTGCAGCAAAAGTACATGAAGAGGATGATAGACTGGGATGGGTGCCAACTTGCTCAGAGTGGAAGAGAAGTTTTCATCAAGGCTATTGCTCAATCTATAGCAACCTACGTTATGAGCGTCTTCAAGCTCCCCGCAGCCACTTGTGAGGATCTCATGAGGATGATCAGAAACTTCTTTTGGGGAGTGGAAAGGGGGAAAAGAAAGATGCATTGGCGAGCGTGGCGCCACCTTATAAAACCGAAGTCACAAGGGGGTCTAGGCTTTCGCGACTTGCGACTGTTTAATCAAGCCTTGCTTGCCCGGCAAGCTTGGCGTCTTCTAACTCACCCGGAGAGCTTGTGTGCTCGTATCTTGAAGGCGCGGTACTACCCAAATGGCAGCTTGGAGGACACTGTCTTTTCTGGAGGGGCATCAGCAACATGGCAGAGAGTGGAATACGGCCTGCAGCTTTTGAAAACCGGGCTGGTCTGGCGCGTGGGCAATGGCAATTCCATCAGGATTTGGCGGGATAGCTGGATTCCAAGAAGCGGTAGTGGGCGACCGGTGACACCGCAAGGCCGCTGCCGTCTACGGCGGGTGAGTGAGTTACTGGACAATCGTGGTGCTTGGAGAACGGACATTATCAGAGATATCTTCCTCCCGGTTGATGCGGACGAGATAGTCAAGATTCGGACTTCACCGCGGATGGGAGATGATCTCCTTGCATGGGGTCCTGAACGTAACGGACGCTTCTCGGTGCGGAGTGCTTATCGACTCGCTCTGGAGGATCATCTTCGACCTTCATCAGTCGCGGCGAGCAGGGCACCGGACGGGCGACGAGTCGTCTGGGCTTTTATATGGAGGTGCCCTGCTCCTCCAAAGGTTCGCACCTTTATTTGGCGCTTGATCACAGATTGTCTACCCACTTGGGTTAATAAAAAACGTCGAGGTCTCGAAGTGTCTGACCAATGCCCCCTCTGTGCAACGGAGCCGGAGGACACTTTTCACGCCTTTTGCAGGTGTCCGCGGGCGGTGCAGCTATGGCAAGTGATGACGAAGCAATGGCGAATACCTGCTGCTGCATCTTTCCGTCGGACGGGCACGGAGTGGCTCGCCCAAACTCTCTGTGACCTCCCAGACACAGAGAGGATGGAGCTCATGATGACTTTGTGGCGGTGCTGGCATGCTCGAAACGAGATGACGCACAACAAGCGGCCGCCCCCGGTCGAGGTGTCCAAGAGGTTTCTGCTGAGCTACGTCGACTCCTTGATAGGCACCCAGAACCATCCCAATGCAGACCCAGTGAAAGGCAAGCAAGTAGTTGATGCTGTTGTGCCATGCAGGCCTATATCACATATGCAGACTACCTCTGTTGATGGTCCGTGTCCACGCTGGGCGCCTCCGCAGGCAGGGTGGACCAAGCTGAACATGGACGGATCCTACTGCGCGAGTTCCGGAACGGCCGGGGTCGGAATGATCCTACGGGACAGCTCTGGCGAGATCATATTTTCATCCTGCAGGGAGTTGAGGACGTGTGCTGAACCTTTGGAAGCTGAGCTACACGCATGCATGGAGGGCCTCAACCTTGCACTGAAGTGGAGGCAGTCCCCCATCGAGATCGAGACGGACTGTCTTGTGGCACTTAATATGATCAAGACGCCGGACAGAGACAGATCTCGTCATGCTATGTTAACTGAGCAAATCAACAGACTCTTGAGGGAAGGTAGAGCCATTAAGCTAGTTCATGTGCGTAGAGAGCAGAATGGCATCAGCCACTTTTTAGCTGCTTTTGGTAGACAGGAAAGACGCACTGTTGTGTGGTTGGGATCGGGACCGGGTGAAGTCCCTGAACTTTGTAAGAGGGAACTAGCTCCTGGCTGATTGAATAAAACCTTCTTCCATCCGCAAAAAAAAAAAAAATTACTCGAGCTAAATGTATAAGTACAAATACATGAAGTCCTAGAGAAGGGGCAATCTAAATTATCATATTTGACAACCAATTAATTAATAAGATAATATTAAGATATCTTATTATCACATATGATGGGAAAAAAAATACTTGAGACTGTGCCAAAATCAAAATTGACCTTTTTTTTATAGAATCTTGGGAAAAGCTATGCTCTGAACCTCGTGGTACCCGTTCTTGGCTTTGTGGTTGACGTCTGTGTACACAATGACCCGTGTGCTCTGTGCAGGATGGTTGTTGAGCCCGACCAGCAGTTGTACTTGGTGCCAGGTATGATGGTCAATTCTAGGTTCTAGCTCTACCTAGTTGATGAGATCGAACAAGACGGAGTGCCCCACACGATTAAGCCGCAAATGGCCTTTCAGGGTTGTACTGATATAAGAGATGGTATCAGGGTAGAGCTGTCAAATAAAAATTGCGATGTTATGGACCTCCTGGTACGGAAATCCGTTGGTGCTCCTGGGAGCGCGCGCTCCTGCCACCGGAAAAAATATTTCAAAGTGTGAAAAAATTCCAAACAAAAATTCGGCGCATACATCTCGACATTATATGTGTGCACGTCAAGTTTCGGAGAAAACCGACATTTTTTGTGGCTTGTGTAAAAAAGACAAAACGATGTCTTGTGAAAAGCACTTTTTAACACCGGATTTTGTCTTTTTTACACGCGACACATAACTTGTCGTTTTTTCGCGAAACGACTTTGTGAGTATGTACAATATCAAGATGTACACGCCAAAATTTGTTTGGAATTTTTTGACATTTCAAAATATGTTTAAAACACATTTTAAAAACCAGAAGCGCGCGCTCCCATGTGCCAAAACGCCACTCTCCCTCGTGGTATCCCTTTTGTGGTTGACGTCTGTGTACATGATGGCCGGCCTGCCGTCGAGCAGGATTGTCGTTGAGCCCGACCAGCAACCGTATTTGTCGGACTTGGTGCTGGTCGTCTCTAGCTCCACCCAGTTGATGAGGTCGTACAAGATGGAGTGCCCCCACACGATTAAGCCACAAATGACCGTGTCAGCCTGTCAGGGTTGTACTGATACTCCACCCAGTTGATGAGGTCGTACAAGATGGAGTGCCCCCACACGATTAAGCCACAAATGACCGTGTCAGGGTTGTACAGATATAAGAGATGGTACCAGGGGCGGAGCTATACGCCGGTCGCCGGCCCCCATCCCAAAAAAATCATCGAGGGAAATTATTTTATGGAGGGCTCAGCCCCCCCCCCCCCCCCCCCCCCCCCCCCCCCCGACCCAAAAAAACCTGAGTCATGCTTCGCCATTGGATCGTACCACCAGTTGCACCTGCATGCACAAAATTTCATCAATCAGAAGTGCAATTTACATTGTCAGGAAAACTTTTATTAGATAACAATTGTCTCAGTGCAGCTAACGACTGGCAATTTCTTTCATTCATGACATGATTATATTTAGACCTCCTTTGGTTTACATGAATTTTGTAGAAATTCTAAGGATAGGAATTTTATAGGGAAAATTTCTTTGGAGCCCTTTGGTTTGTAGGAATGAATCCTATTCCTACATAGGATAGGAACCAATCCTTCACATTTTAGACGAAAAAAACATTAGCCCAGACTCAATGGTAAAATTTCTATCCTATGCATCAAATGACATCTCTTTATCTATAGGAATTGAGAAACATGTCATCACTTTCTATGATTTTTCTATTCTTATGATATTCCTATCATATGAACCAAAAGAGGTCTAAACTGAGCGTAGGAGAAGGACGGCATACCATTGGAACTGGCCTAACAATAGGAGAGCGGAGCAACCACCATGTAAAAGGATGAAAGAAAGAAAAATCCGCTGAGTTAGAGGCAATATTAAACCTTTGCAAAAAATAGTATATTAGGACAATGACCCCTTTCATGAAATGGTTGTTACTGAGGATACAACCTAGGTCGTTAGTGCAAGCTAAAGCAACTCTTGTTTCCCACACAAAAAAGGGGCAATGGAGGAGCCTGGAAACCTCCTCCGAAACCTCCGAAACATAAGAAACGTGTGGTTTTAACTGTAGGGCAGCCGGGCATGCTTGATGCTTATTAGAAGGGTTGTGCGCGCTTTGCTGCGGCTCATAAGTTTTATATTTGGTTTGGCGCATGAAAGCGATGATGGTGTATGTTTCCTTTTTTTTTAATAATGTGGTGTTTTGGTGAGCCTTTTCTAGAGGTGTGGTTCTATATTATCTATTAAATCAACCCACATGTATGTGAGAAAGTTTCTTGCGCTGGCGACGCATATACTATATTGGTGTTACAATGTCGCATATTTACGATTATTTTTGCTAGGTGATGAGAGGGTCATGTGTTTTTATAGGCTGGTTGTTGCCGATTGATTTGAAAAATCATTGACTCGGTTAAAATTAGGAACCAAATTCAAAATTTGACACCTCAATCGAAATCGTTGACCCAGTTAAAATTATGAACCGGATCCAAAATTGAACACCTCAATTGAATTAAAAACTATGAACCAAATTCATCAAAATCGTTGACCTAGTCAAAATCGTAAACCAAATCCAAAATTGAACATCTCAATTGAATGAGAAGGCTTCAAAATTAGAGAGCATGATGTATTTACTAGAAGCAAAGGCGCGCGCTTTGCCGCGCCGTTATCTTTTTATGGCGTTACAAAATTGCAGGATACCGAAGATGGGTAGCATGCATCAAATCCATGTTGACCAGAACCAATTCCTCTGCATAAACACATCTTCATGACATAATTTAAGAATAAAGAACAATGAAGCTCGCAGAATCAACAACAATTTGCAAGTTCTACCTCCAAGTCATTAAGAAATGCATTGGCGTTAGCCAACTCAAAACAAAACATGTAAAAAAATCCCTAATGTGTGTCACAATTGTTTGTTTACAATAATAAGAAAACACTCATCATAGCTGAATTTATGAATGATATACGTTGCCGGTACGTGTTGCTACTATGCTTCCAACACATGTTCCACACTCCCCGGAGTTGCATTTCTCAAACTTGAAAGTTCTGATTCCATACTGGCCTGGAAATAAATAACATCAATTTAAAGATTTCTTTTGCAGAAAATGAATGCAAAATCAACCATGATAAATTCAAAAGAGTAACCAGAATGCAAGAGGTAAGACTTGAGAGGAACAACATATCACATACTCCCTCTGTACCACAATACTTGTCGCTGGGGGAACTTGTACTGGTTTTCCCCAACAACAAGTATTTTGGTACAGAGGGAGTAGAAAAAATTCTTTATGGAAGATCAATGCCTTATGTAGAATCAAAAGTGGTCGAGAAGGTATGTATGTCCTGAAGCTGCTCTGACCTGCTCTAGTCGTAATAATTCTATGAAAAGGGATTTGAGAAAAGGTAAAATTAGCATGACAATATGCTCTAAGCCTATAAGCATCCAAAATTACTATCTGCTGAACACAGTTTGTTCATATGATAAATCAATAAAACTCAAAGTAGCACAAAAGGTCTTAGTGGATTTTGTTCTGTATTGAAGGCACCATGTACTACTCCAAGTACCACCGTTCTGAAATCCATTTAATTGGATATAATTACCATTATGATGGTATACCATTCAAGTAGATGGCATCATATTTAAACATCTAGAAATAAAAGAAAATAAAAAGAGATAATACCTTAGCATCACTGGGCAGTGGGCACAAAAGAACTCACCTTGGCGTCCACCATGTACTTGAGGAAATAGTGCCATCACCAAGGCCGAGTTGGCAAAAGCTTTGACTCTATCAATTGGCATATCTAATAACCTACAGATAGGTGTCAAAAACAAATTGTCAGTTTATTCCCTCTCATGATACATAAGAATGCAGCACCATCAGAGGCGGAGGACGAAAAAAATTTAAGGTGTGGCGGACTCTTAAGCATAATAACAAGCAATTCTCTCCTTCCGCGGAATTCACTTGATCTTGATGAGCGGCCTGTGCCGTAACCTACGAAGCACCGATAGGGACACGGACACGGCCATACGGATATGGCGATACGGATCTGGCAATTTCTAGAAACAACCATACGGCGATACAACGAATATGTATAAATAATTAATAAAATGCCGTGTAATAAAGACAAAGAATAATTGATTGCGTGAGATGAGATCAAAATACTGCCCCATTTGTTGCCTCCATGCCTCTTTCAAGTCCTCAATGATGCGAATGATCATCAATTTCCTCAACCCTCATGGTACTTGCAAAATACATCAGCAGGTATGTCACTCCCTAGCCTGAACAACAGCAAAATCAGCAGGTCAGCAGCAGCAAGCAACAGCATTATACATCATTACAGCAAAGCAAAGCAGCCAAGCACTAGAGCAGCGGCAAGCCAGCACCGAGCGCCCAGCTCAGCTAGCAAGCACGCAGCAACCAGCAAGCAAGCGCCCAACAGCCAGCGCACCGGAGGACTGTGCGGTCGCTCGATCCAATCCCGTGCCCTGTTCAATCGAGCAAATAGAGAGGGGGAGGACTGTGCGGGAGGCGGAGCTGGCGTCTGGAGAGGCGGAGGCGCGGACGGCCGGACCCCGTGAGGGAGGCGGAGCTGGCGACAGCCGCGTCGTCCGCTTGGTCGCAGTCGCCGCTCGCTGCGCAGTGGCGCCCTGCCCATGCCCCAGTGCCAGGCCTCAGCGGCAACCGGCTGCGCTATCCGTCCTCCGCCCACCGCCGTCCTCCACTGCGTCCGCTCGCTCGCCGCCCACAGCCGTCCGCTTGGCCGCCGCCGGCACTAGCTAGGGTTCGTGGCGTGCGTGCGTCGCTGGGGGCTCGGGAATGGCTTCGTGCGCGCGCTAGAGCGAGCTGCCTGGCTCTGTTCGTGGCAGGGATTAGGCCCAAATAGCGGGGCTGCGTGCGTCGCTGGGCGTTGCCATAGGCCCAATTAGCGTGGCTGCGTGCCCCTTTTCTTTTTTCAGCGATTCTTTTCCATCTAACGAGAGCCAGCAAGCCAGTAAATGATGGTATGCATACATATATAAAAATTTTTGGACCAAATCAAGGTGTGGCGGCTGCCACACCTTGCCCACCGGGGTCCTCCGCCAGTGTGTACAAACACATTGCATTAAGAAGAGTTTACAAAATAGCCCCCCCCCCCCCCCCCCCCCCGCCCGCCCAAAGCTTCAAATTACATACGCGCCAGTGGCAACAAACACAACGTCAACCATGACCAAATCTACAAAGCTACTAAACAACCTTAGTTGACAGCACCAACCTCCTAGCTGCCACCAAAATTCAGTTGTGCCTTCCACCATTATTTGCTTAAGGACCGGCTGCACAGGTTTCATTGAGTACACAATTGTCTCATTATATATCTGATAAAAGGAAAAATAGTTATTTATCAGGGCCAACAAATTTTATTTTTCATATAAATACTAATTGTAGATATATGGATGTTAGACGCTAGAAAGCATAAAAATAAACAAGTTTTTGACCAAGACCAAAAAGGAAACATGTGGGAAGTAACACAAAGGACATAGGGCACTGCATAATAAATACTTTAAATGTTTGAATGTATGATCAGATTGTCTTCATCGTAGATTGAAGGTCGCTAACAGGTACACATATCCCTCCCGTGATTAACTAATGATGGTTATTTATAAAGATGTCTAGAGAAGACACAAGATAAAAAGGGTCCTAATTCAAAATTGCTGAAATTTATGTAGTGATAACCCATACGACTCGTAAAACCATGCCTATAGGCTGAACTGGATACTCCGGGCCCATAGTGAAATCCGATTGTTATTTGTTTATTTGTTCTGTCCAAAAATATTGCCGAATCGGAGTTGGACTCCCACAAACATATGCACGGCAAGTAACATTATGATGCACAAAATATCTGAAACGAGGGTCAGTGGAATTCTAGATAACTCGCAATATTTTCATGAAATAATTAGGAGTCAATTATCTCATTGATTTTCATCAAGTTCATATAACAATAAGTGCATGGTAATACTAATACCAGATGTGCAATGATAACATCATGACAAGCAGTAGTGCACAACAATCAACTGCGTTCAAATTAATGCGAACTTGCACGGTCAGTGAACATGCTGTCCTTCTTGCTGTCTTAAAGAGCGCCAACTGAAACTCCTCCTGCACAATTCCAATAGATCAGAACCACAACGCATGCTGAATGATTTGCACTGCCTAAATACAATACTCAGGATACAATCTACAGTGGCTATATATGAAAGTTAGCTTTGAACCAAACACTTCAGGAATCACCTACCTTACTAATCAGCCTGTCATCGCTTATGGCACTGATTATCTTGTTAAACAGTTTGGACAGCGCCTCTAGGTCCTCGACCTTGCTCACGCGTTGTGCCACGCACTCCAACCCAACCCAGTTCAGTTCAATTTCACTACGAATAAAGCAGAAACATCACACAGGAGCAACCAAAGCAAAGAGGAAGGTATAGACAGTCTCCCGTGCGAGGACATGGGGATTCTCCAGCCCCTGCCGCTCCTTCAGCTCAAGATCGCATTACTTAAGACGCGAGGACATGCTTCACATCGTCAAGACACTGCACCATGTTATGCGCTAGGAAGATCCGATAGCTCGGGCATGAAACCGTCGGCGGTCAGTGTGGATTCTGGAGTAGGGGTGGGGGGGTGAGCGTACCTCGGGGTTTCTGAGAGTGGGAGGGAAGAGCGGCAGGGTCCACTGTCTATCTGGTCGCCACCGCCGCCTGCGCGTCCGCACAAAAAGGCAGAACGGGAGGAACGCCCACCACCCCAAGTCGCCTCCTCCGGCGACCACCGACGGGCTCTGATAAATAGCGCGCTATTTTACTCCAGAGCCACCACAGCCAAACAGGAAACTAAACCTCCACGACAAACGCGCCAATACCACGGTAGCAACACTCCAATTGAACGAAGAAAACTAAACAGAGGGGAACGAATGCTAGACCGCAGCGCCTAAGGCACATGAGAGACGAAATCGACGAAGAAGGCCGCCCCCCCCACCGCACCGACCAGCGGCAACTGCAGCGGGACCGGGATAGAAGCTCCAACTCCCCTCCATCAACGGCGCAGCTCGAATGCGACCCACAACGGCCGCTGCCGACCACCTCCAGCAGCAGCAAGAATGGAAGGGGGAACAGCGCCGCCGAATCGATCCCCCATAGCGACGGCGCTTGGCCATATCGACGAAGGCGCTGCGCGAGGTAGGGCTGGTGGCAGCGCGGAGCAAGAAGGAGCGGGCGCATACGGGGCGGTGGCGTAGGTGCGACGATGGCGAGGGAGTGAGAGGGCTGGGGACGGCGGCATACAGGATGTGGAGGAAGGAGAGAGGCGGTTGGAGGAGAATGTGCGTGCCTGGTCCATCCATCGTTTTTCACCACCGACCACCAAGGCCCACGCCACCCAACCCATTTACCAGAGGGACCACCCAACGGGAGACGACCGGGTCAAAATCGAGAGACCAAATCGAAATCCACAACCTCAATTGATTCTCAGCTCTCTAAATTAGGGAGCATAGTGACATAGAGGATTAGAAGGGTTGGGCGGGGGGAACGTTACAACTCAGCCCGCGTGGGGAAAAGGAGCTCTGCTCATCTAGTAGTATGCAGCCGTGCATCAATTTCTTTCCTTTTTTGCGAGGGAGCAGTGCATCAATTATGTTGCTGGAATGTTCTGCAAACGTTACAATGGTAAGGCCCATACTGCACAAATTTTCTTTCGACATCCAAGCCCATTTGCAGAGAGTGACATTTGATACTACATCAAATCATGGTTCACCCGCTCAAAAATAAATAAATAAATTCAAATAAGCTAAGCACGGTTGTATACATGAGGCGTACCATCTGTTTTCATTTACACGGTTGCGAACTTCGTAATAAGCTAAGCACCAACAGCACACATGATGTGCAGAGGTAGGACGCATCACTCACTCGCTGCCCCCAATCCTGAACTCAGCTTCTGTCATGATCCTTCCTGCGCCTCCCTGACAATCAGCAGCACTTAGATAAGTTGTGGTTCTAGAAACATACGCCCCTTCGATCAACAACAACAACAACAACAACAACAACAACAAAGCCTTTAGTCCCAAACAAGTTGGGGTAGGCTAAAGGTGAAACCCATAAGATCTCGCAACCAACTCATGGTTCTGGCACGTGGATAGCAAGCTTCCACGCACCCCTGTCCATGACCCTTTCGATCAGTATAGTAATTTTAGTATTATCTACTACTACGAGAGAGTGGACCATATTATCATGTTCACTCTGTCTTATACTAGTACTCTTATCAATCCTCTGTTCCATAGCACCATGCTCATGCATGTGTGAGTGTCTTACCATTAGAGCCTCTGTTCCACAGGACCTCGGAGTCAATCGTGGTAAGGTGTTGATCATCAAGCCTCTTCCATGTCTTGATAGACTTCACGCCTTGCCACTCGCCACTCTCCGTCTTCTCGAGCTGCACGGACACCACCCTTGCTCTCCTCGACCACCCGGCCTTCCCGTACGCATGGTAACCCAATCCACCGGCATAGCAGAGCTGAATACCGGTGAGCTTCCCGCAGAAGTCATTTATGTGATCATGTCCTATGAAGGCAGCCTTCGCATCTCCGGCTTCCACCATGGTGGTAAAGAAGCCGGAGTTGATTGACGGCGAGCTGATACCCTCCTGCTTCACTCCCGTGAAATCGGACGGTGTGAAGCTGCTGAACTCCGGCAATGGAATGTGGAAGTACGCAAGAGCAGGTGCCGGCTCCTTCTGTCTGGGTTCTTCATTCCTGTAGTTTTTCTGCATTTTATAGTGGGTTTTGTTATTTTAATTTGTAACAAAAACATGTACTACTACATAGCACCAACAAAATGAGCTTATGGTACTAGAATTGTGTCATCACCGAAACAACTTGTATTTGTATCTCTCTATATTCAAATTCAACTAAACCCGGAAAATATTTTGAAACCAACTGTATTCGGAACTACAGCACCAGCAAACAGATATATCATCTATTCTGAAATAGCACGAATTTCTTGAGTTATGTCTTCAGAACAAATAGCGACAACATTTTGCAGAGTTAATACGGTTCAACAGATAATTATTGTGTTGTTGCTGATAGCAAAATAGCATCCACCTACTCAGTATGGCAGTAGAAAGTGTAAGGAGTGAGCATCACACCAAGATGGTGATCAATCACTAATTCATTTACCTGCAGACTCAAAGAGGTTTGCTTGAACCAAGCTTGCTGTGAAGCCTTGATCCAACCATAACCAGGGATCCACGATACAGTAGAATAGTCACCACTGTCGAGAAAATACAGGTTGAGTGCTGATTTGTTAGCCAGCTGTGTTCCTTCAACCCCAGCAACTTCCAGGTTATAATTTCCGAAGCCATCTATCTCTACTCCTTGAGGATTGAAGCGTGAAAGGGTGTTCTTCATGCCTACAAGGTGGCGCATCACGCCCTCCCGCGACAGGGTGCCCTCCTGGTCATGGTTACCGAGCACAGCAGCCCAGGGAAGGTTCATGGTGATGGCCGGAGCGATGGCCGCGTCCATCGACTTGGCCGCGTCGGTTGAATCCGCGCCATAAATGTTATCGCCTGCCCAAGAAACACTGATGTTCAATCATCTATGCACAATTCTTTCAGAAGAAAGCCTTTTGACGGCCCTGCTTTGATTGAAAGCAAACTTATGTATGCACAACCAACCACCATCACTACAAAATGCAAATACATTTTCCACCAACCCTTTTGGTAATAGCACCAAAATCCGCTAGCAGTTCTTTCTCATAAGAAGCCGGTAGCCAAAATTGCAGCCTTGGAAACATCACCGAGATTGCCTCAGAAACAACACGACGAAAGCAGGACAGTAACCTGAAGATAATCACAAAGGCAGCTACATTTGTATCTTTCCTAGTTGGGTTTTAGCTGAGTAAATTGCATAAAACCACCACTTTGAGGGTTAGGTTTGCGAAAAACACTAGGATACAGTTTCTCTACGGAAAACACCACATCTTGCGTAATTGTTTTGCAAAAACCACTGATCGGCGGATAAGCCTCGTTTGAGCACGTTTATGACAGGTGGGGCCCTTTTTTGCCTACGTGGCGTAACATTTCATGCCAGATCAATTTTAATCTAAATTTACAAACTAGTACTTGGATTTTACACAGACACCCCTAAACCAAAAAGCAAAAACGCAATCAGCCCCGTGTGCATCCCTCGCCGCTGGTTGGGGCGGTCAACGCTGGTGGCGCGGCTCGCTACTCGCCGCCGAACACACTCCATGGTCGCGACTCGCGAGCTGGGACGACGGGGTGGTGCGGCGACCAGCAGCTCGGCGGCCTCGACCTCCAACCGTGTGCCCGCCTACGCGAGGCCTGCGGCTTGCGGACGCGCGCAGAGAGAGGAGAGGAGGAGGCGTCCCCCGGCGAGGCCGACCTCGTCGGCGCAGACGGCCGCGCAGTGGAGGAGGTCCCTGCGGAGAGCTCCTCGACGGTGCCGGCCGGGTCGGGCCCGTGCGCCGCCGCGCGGTTGGAGCCGGGCGGTTGCTCGGCCATGGCCTCGGCCGTGCTTGGAGAGCGGCGGGGGCTACGGGCCGCCGCGGATTCCGACGCCGTCGACATGGCCGTGGCTGCCAGCGGCTGGGCTAGGTAGGGGCGAGGTGCGGGTCGTCCCAGAGGAGAAGGAAAGAAATGGGAGGAGGATGGCGGGGCAGCGGTGGTCGCCGGCGTGCTTGTCGGCTGCGGAGAGGTCGCCGGAGTGGCGCGGGGGTTGGGCAGCTCGGGGCCTCTCCCGATCCAGACGGGATCCGGCGCGCCGTCGACGGATTCGGCCGCCTGGGGAGCCGTGGTGCGGCAGGGCTCGCTAGGGTGGGCGCGGTGGACGGCAGCAGCTCCCCGTGCTTGTATCCCGTGGTGGTCGCGCAGGGACGGCGGGAAGTATGCGGAGGAGCCGAGCGGAGTCGCGGCAGGGGAGGGGCGGGTCTGGCGACCTCGCCCTCATGCAGCCGCCGGGAGGAAGAAGGGGCAGGGGAAGAAGATCGGTGGAGAAGGTGACAGTATGGGGTGGGCACGGCGGCGTCGGTGTGCTCCGGTGGTGCTGCTACTTGCGGCGGCGCACGGGATGAGGAGCTCCTTTCCTCGGGCGGCTGGACAAAGTCCAAGTACACGGGGAAGGACCTGGGCAGCACGCGTGAAGAATGTTGGGGGTGTTTTCGCATTTTGACCCATCTAGCCCTGTCTTTGGCAAAACGTTATGCCATGTCAGCGAAAAGCGGGACCCACCTGTCATAAACATGCTCAAACGAGGCTTCTCCGCCGATCAGTGGTTTTTACAAAACAATTACGCAAGATGTGGTGTTTTCCGCAGAGAAACTGTATCCTAGCGTTTTTCGCAAACCTAGCCCTCAATGTGGTGGTTTCCTGCAATTTACTCGTTTTAGCTCCATGTGGACGCAGACATGATCAATCGGACCATTTCATCTTCGTCCTGGATGGACGGACCAATCATTCAGACCATTTCAGCGGATGAGCGATTGGGCATGGTCAGAATTTCCCCTTTCCAATTTCAGCGCAGCTCCTGCTTCGGATTTCTTAATCGAAGTGGTATTAACAGAGCAGGGGAAGAGGAGGAGGAGGATGGATGAATGGGGGTCGGACCTGTGAAGACGACGAGGTCGGGGTCCTCGGCGCGGAGGACGCGGTAGAGGAAGGCGGTGGTGTTGAGGTCGGAGCAGCCCGGGACCTGCTCGGGCAGCACGTCCTCGCACCCGGTGCTCCGCCCGTCCGCGTAGTGCATGTCGGCCACCTGCAGCACCTTGAACGTGCCGCCCTCCCGCCGGAACCGCAGCCCGCCGCCGTCGCCGCCCCTCTTCTTCCCCTTCCCCGCCGCCGCCGCCGCGACGACGAGGAAGAGGCCGAGGAGAAAGAGGAGCATCAGCGGCGGAAAGCGCCGGAGACCGAGGCGGGCCATGCCGGCCGAGGGTGCAGCTGGCTAGCGCGGCGTGGTCCGTAGTGGAGCGGAGTGGTTTGGGGGATTTCTGTTGTTTACAGGAGGATCTGGCTAACGTGGCTGGGCACCTGCCGCCTGCCAGTGCGTGTTTGGCGGCGAGTCCACAGTTGATGTGAGGCCGCCGACGCCGACGCCGACGAGTTTTTTATGGGCCTGTGGGCGCGGGGTGGGATGCCGGCGACTTGTACGTACGTGGAATCCGTTGGTGGCGCGCGAGGGAGACGGGGAGGGACGGACGGTGGTGCACCAAAGGAAGAAATGCGCAGCTTATTCCATCCTGCCGTCGCATATTCGGCTTGCTCTGACCTCCACTTTTTTTTTTTCGAGAGTACGCCTGGCCGTACCATATTTTTATATTTTTATAGAAGACAGAAAACTTGTACAAGAAACTACAGCTTGCTGCGAACAACAAGTGTAGCAGGAACTCCAAACTCCACCGCGATAATTACAAACACAAAGCAAAGGGCCTGTCCTAAACGAATCATCTAGCCGCGTCACAACAAACGTCGGACTCCTCGAAGCTCGACAATTCCAATTGGAATTTCCTTGCCAACGCACTACCCACCATTGGATGCCTAAGAGGAGACGGCGAGTGGATAGCAGGACTTGGTCGGTCCCGAGAAAGCCATCATCTTGGATTCGCTGGCGGCTGCGTACATAGCGCCCACGAAGATCAACTCGGACAGCGGCAAGCACCGGGGAACCACTAACAGAACACAAGCCAAGTCTCCACCTGCGATGATCTCAACAGAGTAAGGACGCCACACCACCGCCATCGCCGGTCCTGGAACGGACCAAGGCTTTCGCCCGGAGACCGCAACCCGATCAAGAAGGAGAGATGCCGACACACCTCGGCGATGCCTCCAAGGAGGGAAACGACACCCATGGGCGCCGTCGCCGCCAGCTCCGACCGAAGACGAGCAGGATTTTCATCCGAACCGTCGCGCACCTCCCACCTCTGTTAACAGGTTGGGCCAAACTGTCGGGGACACACCGCCGCTGCCGCAACACCTCGCCATCGTGATGAAATCGCCATGAGACACCGATCCCTCACACGGCCGAGAGCACGTAAACCACCATCCAGCACCTGCACACAGTCAAAGAAAACACATCTCCAGCTCCAAACCGTCCTCGAAGCTCTAACGCCGCCAAGGCCGCCGTCAACCAAGTGCGTGGGCTAGCCACACCACCTGGCAGCCTCCTGCCGCCCTGCAGCCCAGGCCCCTCAGGGGAGGAGCCGGCGCGTCGTGCCGCCTGATACGTCCAATTTGCATCATGATTTCCTATGAATAATTATTATGTTTTTAATTATTATTTCACTTCATGGTACAATTCTTATACTTTTTCTCTCTTATTTTGCAAGATTTACATGAAGAGGGAGAATGCCGGCAGCTGGAATTCTGGACCTGAAATGGCCACATCAAAGATACCTATTCTACAGAGCTCCAATTGACCTGAAATTTCACGGAGATTTTTTATTGAATATATAAAAAATACTGGAGAAAAGGAATACCAGAGGGGACCCACCAGTTGCTCACAAGGCAACAGGGCGCGGCTCCCCTGGGCGCGCCCTGATGCCTTGTGGGGCCCCTGGCTGGCGTCTGGCCCACTCCTTCTGCTATATGAAGCCAATTTCCCTAGAAAAAAAATCAAGAGAAGACTTTCGGGATGAAGCGCCGCCGTCTCGAGGCGGAACCTGGCCAAGAGCACTTTTGCTCTCCGGCGGAGCGATTCCGCCGGGGATACTTCCCTCCGGGAGGGGGAAATCGAAGCCATCGACATTACCAACGATCCTCTCATCGTGGGAGGACCAATCTTCATCAACATCTTCACCAGCACCATCTCATCTCAAACCCTAGTTCATCTCTTGTATTCAATCTTTGTCTCAAAACCTCAGATTGGTACCTGTGGGTTGCCAGTAGTGTTGATTACTCTCTGTAGTTGATGCTAGTTGGTTTATTTGGTGGAAGATTATATGTTCAGATCCTTAATGCCATTCAATACCCCTCTGATCTTGAACATGAATATGATTTGTGAGTAGTTACTTTTGTTCTTGAGGACATGGGAGAAGTCTTGTCATAAGTAATCATGTGAATTTGGTATTCGTTCGATATTTTGATGCTATGTATGTTGTGCTTCCTTTAGTGGTGTCGTGTGAACGTCGACTACATGACACTTCACCATCTTTGGGCCTAAGGGAAGGTATTGTGGAGTAGTAATTAGATGATGGGTTGCTAGAGTGACAGAAGCTTAAACCCTAGTTTATGCGCTATTCCGTAAGGGGCTGATTTGGATCCATATGTTTCATGCTATGGTTAGAGTTATCTTAATTCTTCTTTCGTAGTTGCGGATGCTTGCGAGAGGGGGTAATCATAAGTGGGAGGCTTGTTCAAGTAAGAACAACACCCAAGCACCGGTCCACCCACATATCAAATTATCAAAGTAGCGAACGCGAATCAAACAAACATGATGAAAGTGACTAGATGAAATTCCCATGTGTTCTCGAGAACGCTTTGCTTATTATACGAGTTCGTTCCGGCTTGTCCTTTGCTATAAAAAGGATTGGGCCACCTTGCTGCACTTTTGTTACCGTTACTACTTGTTACTTGTTACGAATTATCTTGCTATCAAAACTATCTGTTACCTCTACTTTCAGTACTTGCAGAGAATACCTTGCTGAAAACCGCTTGTCATTTCCTTCTGCTCATTGTTGGGTTCGACACTCTTACTTATCGAAAGGACTACGATTGATCCCCTATATTTGTGGGTCATCAAGACTCTTTTCTGGCGCCGTTGTCGGGGAGTGAAGTGCCTTTGGTGAGTAGAATTTGGTAAGAAAACATTTATATTACGTGCTGAAATTTATTGTCACCTGTCACTATGGAAAGTAATCCTTTGAGGGGCTTGTTCGGGGTATCTTCACCTCGACCGGAAGCATTGAGAGTTTCTCCTCAACCTATTGAACCTACTGAAAATATTTATTATGAAATTCCTTTGGGTATGGTAGAGAAACTGCTAGCTAATCCCTATGCAGGAGATGGAATGGTACATCCCGATATGCACTTGATCTATGTGGATGAAATTTGTGGATCGTTTAAGCTTGCAGGTTTATCCGGAGATGGAGTTAAGAAGCAAGTATTCCCTTTATCTTTGGAGGGAAAGGCATTGACATGGTATATGCTATGTGATGATACTGAAACATGGGACTGGAACCGGTTGAAGCTGGAATTCCACCAGAAATTTTATCCTATGCATTTGGTTCATCGTGATCGGAATTATATATATAATTTTTGGTCTCGTGAAGGAGAAAGTATCGCTCAAGCTTGGGGGAGGCTTAAATATATGTTGCACACATGCCCAATCATGAGCTCTCAAGAGAAATAATTCTTCAAAACTTTTATGCTCGGCTTTCTCATAATGATCGATCCATGCTCGATACTTCTTCTACTGGTTCCTTTATGAAGAGAACTATTGAATCCAGATGGGATCTTCTAGAAAGAATTAAACATAACTCTGAATGGGAAATCGACAAAGGTAATGAGTTAGGTATAAATCTTGAGTTTGATTATGTTAAATCTTTTATGGAAACTGATGCTTTTCGTAAGTTTAGTACTAAATATGGCCTTGACTCTGAGATAGTAGCTACCTTTTGTGAATCTTTTGCTGCTCATGTTGATCTCTCTAAGGAGAAATGGTTTAAATATCATCAACCTATTGAATTGAATGAAGAACTTGTTAGTGTTAAAGAAGAAACAATTGTTTACAATGTTGATCCAGTTGTGCCTTGCTACTTGTAGTCTGCGTTGGTATTTCCCCGAAGAGGAGAGGATGATGCAGTACAATAGAGATAAGTATTTCCCTCAGTTAAGAACCAAGGTTATCAATCCAGTAGGAGAACCAAGCAAAATTCCGTTAAGCGCACCTGCACACACAAGAGCAAACACATGCACCCAACGCAAATAAGAGGGTTGTCAATCCTCTTAGCGGTTATTTGCAAGGATTAAATCTTATCGAGGTAAATGGATAAAATAAAATACTAATTAAAATAAAAGTAAATAAATTGCAGCAAGGTATTTTTAGGTTTTTAATATGATAAAGATAGACCCGGGGGCCATAGTTTTCACTAGAGGCTTCTCTCTCAAGCGCAGAAACATACGGTGGGTAAACAAATAACTGTTGGGCAATTGATAGAAAAGCAAATAATTATGACGGATTCATGGCAATGATCATGTATATAGGCATCACGTCCGAGACAAGTAGACCGACTCCTGCCTGCATCTACTACTATTACTCCACTCATCGACCGCTATCCAGCATGCATCTAGAGTATTAAGTTAATAAAAACAGAGTAACGCCTTAAGCAAGATGACATGATGTAGAGAAGCAAATTCAAGCAATATGAATAAATCCCATCTTTTTATCCTTAATGGCAACAATACAAATACGTGTCATGTCCCCTTCTGTCACTGGGATTGAGCACCGCAAGATTGAACCCATCACAAAGCACCTCTCCCATTGCAAGATAAACCAATCTAGTTGGCCAAACCAAATCGATAGATCAGAGAGAAATACAAAGCTATATTTAATCATGCATAAAAGAGTTCAGATAAGACTCAAATATTTCTCATGAATAATCTGATCATAAACTCACAATTCATCGGATCCCAACAAACACACCGCAAAAGAAGATTGCATCGGATAGAACTCCAAGAACATCAAGGAGAACATGGTATTGAAGATCAAAGAGAGAGAAGAAGCCATCTAGCTACTAGCTATGGAACCGTAGGTCTGTGGTAAACTACTCACACATCATCGGAAGGGCAGCAAGGTTGATGTAGAATCCCTCCGTGATCGATTCCCCCTCCGGCAGAGTACAGGAAAAGGCCTCCAGATGGGATCGCAGAAGAACAGAGGCTTGCGGCGGCGGAAAGGTTTTCTCTTCTGGCTCTCTGATGGTTTCCAAATATTTGTGAATTTATAGGAGTGGAATTAGGTCAAACGGAGCCACGTGGGCCCCACAAGGCATCAGGGCACCCCCCTGGGGCCGCGCCCTGTTGCCTTGTGGAGGCTTCGTGAACCTTCTGGCCTCCTCTCTAAGTCTCTAGGGCCTCTTTTGTCCAGAAAAAAATCTCCAAAAAGTTTCGTGGCATTTGGACTTCATTTGGTACTGATTCTCTGAAAAGCCAAAAACAAGCAGAAAACAGCAACTGGCACTGGGCACTAGGTTAATAGGCTAGTCCCAAAAAATGATATATAATTGCATATAAAAACATCCAAGGTTGATACTATAATAGCATGGAACAATCAAAAATTATAGATACGTTGGAGACGTATCAAGCATCCCCAAGCTTAATTCTTGCTCGTCCTCGAGTAGGTAAATGATAAAAACAGAATTTTTGATGTGGAATGCTACCTATCATGTTTCATCATGTAATCTCTCTCTTACAGTATGAATAATAAGATCCAAATGATTCAAAGCAATAGTCTATAATTTGATATAAAGACATCAATACTCAGGCATACTAATAAACAGTCATGTCTTTCAAAATAAAAATGCTAAAGAAAGTTATCCCTACAAAATCATACAATCCTACCATGCTCCATCTTCTTCACACAAAGTATTTATCATGCACTACCCCGATGACAAGCCGAGCAATTAGTTTATACTTTTTAACGCGCTTCAGCTTTTTCAACTCCCACTCAATACATGAGCGCAAGCCATGGATATAGCACTATGGGTGAAATAGAGTGTGGTGGTAGGGATAAATAAGGAGAAGTCAAAAATAAGAAGATAGTCTCACATCAACGTGGCTAATCAACGGGCTATGGAGATGCCCATCAATTGATATCAATGCGAGGAGTAGGGATTGCCATGCAACGGATGCACTAAGAGCTATAAGTGTATGAAAGCTCAACATGAAAACTAAGTGGGTGTACATCCAACTTTCTTGCTCATGAAGACCTCGGGCATTTGAGGAAGCCCGTCATCGGAATATACAAGCCAAGTTCTATAATGAAAAATTACCACTAGTATATGAAAGTGACAAAATAGGAGACTCTCTATATGAAAAATATGGTGCTACTCTAAAGCACAAGTGTGGAAAAGGATAGTAACATTGCCCCTTTTCTCTTTTTCTCTCATTCCTTTTTTTTCATGGCTCTTTTTCACCTCTTTTTTTTCGTCCGGAGTCTCATCCCGACTTGTGGGGGAATCATGGTCTCCATCATCCTTTCCTCACTGGGACAATGCTCTAATAATGATGATCATCACACCTCTATTTACTTACAACTCAATATTACAACTCGATACTAGAACAAAAAATATGACTCTATATGAATGCCTCTGGCAGTGTACCAGGATGTGCAATGATGCTAGCGTAACATGTATAAAAATGATGAACAGTGGCTGAGCCACAAATACTATGTCAGCTATATGATCATGCAAAGCAATATGCCAATGATGATATGTGTCATAAAAACGGAACGGTGGAAGTTGCATGGCAATATATCTCAGAATGGCTATGGAAATGCCATGATAGGTAGGTATGGTGGCTGTTTTGAGGAAGATATAAGGAGGCTTATGTGTGATAGAGCGTATCATATCACGGGGTTTGGATGCACCGGCGAAGTTTGCACCAACTCTCGATGTGAGAAAGGGCAATGCACGGTACCGAAGAGGCTAGCAAATTGTGGAAGGGTGAGAGTGCGTATAATCCATGGACTCACATTAGTCATAAAGAACTCACATACTTATTGCGAAAGTTTATTAGCCCTCGAAGCAAAGTACTACTACGCATGCCCCTAGAGGGATAGATTGGTAGGACAAGGTCCATCGCTTGTCCCCGACCGCCACTCATAAGGTAGACAATCAATAATAAATCATGCTCCAACTTCTTAGCATAACGACAGATCGTATGTGCATGCTTCGGGAATCACAAACCTTAACACCAATATTCTTACTAAACCACAATTATCTACTAGTACCTCCCCCATATTACCATCTTAATATCGCAAAACTATTGCAAGGAATCAAATTTATCATATTCAGTGATCTACATGAAAGTTTTTATTATATCCCTCTTGAATACCTATCATATCAGGACCAAATTCATAACCCGTGCATATTACAATTGCTATCATGAGACTCTCAAAAAGATATAAGTGAAGCATGAGAGTGCAACTATTTCTTTAAAATATAACCACCGCCGTGCTCTAAAAGATATAAGTGAAGCACTAGAGCAACTGCCTAGCTCAAAAGATATAAGTGAAGCACATAGAGTATTCTAACAAATCACGAATAATGTGTGTCCCTCTCAAAAAGGTGTGTTCAGCAAAGATGATTGTGACAAACTAAAA